>CM068540.1:25458793-28338793 GCA_035048495.1 Euptelea pleiosperma
TTTTGGCCTTAATGAAAAGTGGATTACAAGTTGGAAAATTCTGGACCATCCATTTCACTATTAACTTGAACTCCACATTTGATAGGGTTAGAAGTTTCATAAAGGGATGCTTTTTTGTGAGGATGATCTCTATAGTGGGAAGATCATCTTCACAAAAAGTCAACCCTTGGCTCATCTCATGTCGGCCCTACGATTGTAAATCATTTAGTGTGTCAACTTATCGCAACCTTTATATATGTAAATATAAAATCTGTTACAAAGTTAACATATGCTACGTATGTTTAAGGTACACTCAAGGGGTAGGCCTAACAAGTGGAAGGTTCAGATTAGTGACCACTGGCACACATCATCGACAATATTTTGATCAGTTGTTATACTTTACTGTATAATCAAACCCAAATCTGCAGAAACCAAATTATAAAATTTAGGTATAGCGCAAGTACCGGGTCGAACCACAAGGAGGGGTGAGAATACTGAATAACTTGATCAATCAAAATTTATTCTAACAAAAATAAAATAGAAGAGAATGGATTGATGGAATGATTGATTTTTTATTTTATTTTATGATTGCCCTGAAAGGAGAAAATCTAATTAACTTTAAGAATTTGGGAACCATCAAGGATCGGGATTTACTACCATGAATTAATAGCATCCAATTTTAGTGCTTTATTTATTTCTCTCGCCAGATTCTTCACTCGAGACAAGAATTTTTTTTATCTCACTCAAATGGATAATAAGGATTTATAATTTACACATTTTACTTAAGAAATTTATACAATAATTTAAGCCATGAAACGGACAAATAATTTCTTATAATGAAGAAATTTATTTATTCAACTTGAAATCAATGTCTAGATTCTTAGTAAAATTGAAGTTTTAATTGTAAATCACCTTGAATTTGTTTAACTATCGGAGAGGCAAGCATTGTATGAATCCCAATTTAATGGAAATACACACGATCTAGTTCTCACTTTGACATTAAAAACATAACTCGATGAATTTTGTATTAATCGTTAATAACCGATTGCAAGAAAATTAAATAAAGACAATATAATTGAGATTAACTACTTTTTCATGGAGCGGATCCTTTTCCTTGATGAGAGGAATCTCAGCCTATCATGGTGCTCCAAGAAAAAAAAAGAACTTGCATAAATAAAATTTGCACAGTAATATTTAAAAAATCGAATTGAATTAATTAAAAGAGAATGTACTTATATTGAGACATCGAATTTAAATACAAGCTTATCTCGAATGGACGAATTGCCAGAAAAATGATGATTGAGAAAAATCTTAAGAGCCACAATTCTCGCCCGAAGTCATAATGAAGTTTTTAAAGCCGTGAACCAAGCAGTTAAACCAAAAGTGAAAGAGAGAGTCTACCCCCCCTCCCCCAATTGTCCAAGTCTCCATCCCTTTTATAGGCTAGCATGTGCAACCTTCTTTCCATCTTTAGTAAAGTAGGACTTTCCTTTCTTAAAAAAATCATTTTCAAATATGGAAATAATTATATAAAATATATTTTTCTTTTCTCAATAGAATCGCTAACTAAATTATTCTTTTGAATAACCAAGAAAGTATTCTTTTATTTTTAATGGAATTAACCATTAAAATTTTCTTTTGAAAATCAATAAAATATTCTTTTATTTTACAAAAGAAAATTTTCTTTTGATAAGATATTTCTTCTTTAATTATTCCATCATTTTTAAAATTTCAAAAATCAAAACCACAATTTTATTCTTGGAAAGCCATCCTCATGCCTTTTGTAATCTGGACCGTTCATTTGGTTGTAATCTAGACTACTTTGGTTCATACTTGGTCCACCAACTTGGCTCACTGCATTGGCCCATCAACATGGCCTAATAACTACTTTTTGCAATTTCCATATCAATCCTTGCTTTGATTGATGACCCATCTTTGAGAGATCATCTTTTTAGCTCAACAATGTGGCCCACAACTTTTGCTTGCGATCTTGGTGGTCTGATCCATTCATCTTGATCGCTATTGTTTTTTTTTTTTTTATCATCATCATCCCTTGCGATGCCTTTGGTCCCCTAGCCTATTGACGTGGACTGTGTCTTGGTTCGCCATTGTGGTCCGTTTTCATGATCTACACTTTTGTTTGGATTTGGTCTTTTGTACATGAGCTTTTGGGCTTTTGGACTTACGCTCGTTTTAACTTGGACTCGGTACCTAATGAGATAAGATTATTAATATAAAGCCATTGACTATTATTAAGAGAAATCTAATATACAATTGTTAAAAAGAGAATATCCTATTTTTCATGTCCGTTTGTGGATTTATGTAGGATAATTCTAATAATTCACTAAGAAAAATAAGGTAAAAATGCATAAAATGATGGCTCATCAACATCCATGTAAGGCATAAAAAATTTCAGATGCAGGAACTATTAAATACCTGACCTTCTGTGTATACATGTGTTTTATTATATATATATATATATATATTGGTAAGTATAGAATGTATTAAAAGCCAAAGGAGATTGCAATGCTGTCATAGAGGTCGAGATGACCTACGAGAAGCAAAACAGCACAACAAGCTCAAAGCCAATAAAAGAGAAAAGAAAAGAAAGCAAACTAAAATCCCTTTCTAGAGCAAACTAGGTCCCAACAGACTACAAGGTGTCCTCAAAAAATAAACCCCAGCATTCACAGAAAGCTTTGGACCAGAAGAACATCAAGCCCTTGATGTTAAGGATGATGTTTGGCTCCTCTTCCTCCATACCTACGAAGACCCGAAGGTTTCTCTCCTCACTTATGTCTCCACCGCTACTCATATCCGATGCCACATTTTTTAAGACCTTAACATGTATTGTATCAAAAGAATATTCTTTTCCTGAAATAAGAGGGTGCTGAGTTATAAAATCAAGTTGGCTGATCATTTTTTGAGTTTTCGCCATCAATTTCTCAATTTATTTACTATTAAATTCCTCCATGGATGCAACTCTTTTCTTTGTTTGTTGGCTTGGATGTGACCTTGGCATGATGAACTTCTCCCTGCAGTGGCAGGCAGGATCAAGGCAGCAGTCAGCCCCCGCTGGATTTGAACCAGATAAAAGCAACTGGGGTTGGAACTGGTTGGAGAGATGGATGGCTGTTCGTCCATGGGAGAATCGGTTCCTTGACAGTAATCTCAAAGATGGAGTTATGATCTGTGAGAATACATCAGCAGAGGAAAAGAATGGCACCAAGACCTCATTCAGATCTTCCAGCAAGAAAACCATTTCATCAAATTTCCAATCACATTTCTCAAACCAGAAAACTGGTGCATCTCATTCCGATGGAAGTGGCTCTTCATCAAGCAGGTCGGCTAGCGTATTAGCAACATCCAACACTCTGTTGGGCAAGCCAAAACCTAAGCCAACTTCAGAGGAGCCAATTGAAGAAACCAACTCAAGACCAGGGCCCAGATCCTACAGCAATCCTAAAGAGAGACCCACACAACTGGATACCCTGGCAAAGAAGCGGTTGTCCCTGCCAAGCAGCGGTAAGTCTTCTATGTATCCAGGAGGTCTTTTCTGTGATCGTGTTTTCTTTATTCCAACTGTATAAACCACTGTTTAGAAGCTGGGCTGCAGTCTAACTGAAAGAGGGGTCAGTCTTGGTCTTTTGGGTTAAATCACCAGTTCAAACTTGGTTGAACTATCCCGGCTTCTGACCATTTTAGTAGGTATATCTCTGGAAGAACTGGTTTTAACAATCTGGAACATGAAGTGCTCTGTTCAAAATGGTTTTCTGATTTTTTTCATCCCTTTGATGAAATTTATGTTTCAGATCGCGTTGAACAGAGCACCAGATTGTCATGTCCTGTTTTCAAACCACTTGTATAAACAGGCTATAGTGTGACTTCAATAATGCATGTGGATGTAGTGATTTTACACAACCGCACTAATTGAAATTTGGTTTCTGATTAATCCAGCAATTTCCCATCATATTTTAATTGCAGCTCCTTGCTTTGATTAATTGTTTGGTTTTGTGCGATCATGGACAGGTCTAGGGGCACAAACGGCCAGACGTCCCAGTAGAACCGTTACCAACAGAACACCCAATGCTCAAAAGCCCATCAAGGATAAATCCAAGTTTGATGGAAGACGTGATTCGAACCCAACAAATTCTGTTCCACATGGAGTTGAGCAGCAGAGTTGAGAATCCATTTGAAGATTTAATATTCCAAACCCAGAGGCACCAATTGGATGATGGGGTGCTGCTGTTTCTGTTTGTGCATATATAGTCTTCTAGCTGCGAGGTGCAACCATATTTTGCTTCTATTCCTTTCTCACACACACCCTTCTGGTGGTGTCGCAATGTCAGGTTTGAGGAAACAGGCTTTGATTGTGCACCCACAATAGAGTAAAGAGATTTGATTTTTGAGTGCTGTATCTGCGGTGTTTATGTATTAATATTGAGTTTCAGAGCCCCGTGCCTTTGTGTGATTCTCATTTTGGGACCGTCTATGAGGGTAAGGTGCATGCTTCCACATGTGGCGTACGTGCAGGAAAGAAGGAACCACCACAAAAATTTGATCTAGTTGAATGATTTTAAGTTTGTAACCATTTGATCCATAATGTTTTACCACGACAATGGTGCATGTTTGGTGCCATCTTTCCATTCATGTATGGATGGGGAATGGATATGCCATTAGAGAAAATTACAAGATAGCTCAAGGGGAAAATGCACAGACCTGTGCAAATCAAACACTTGTAAAGTTGTTATTTATTTATGAGTTGGTAAGCTCACTTGAAGGGGTTGTTACCTTTTGCCACTTTGTATGGCTGTTAACTGATATTATTCGAATTGAATATAAGCATATCCTTATTCGATTCGAAATTCGACAGGATAATCTGAATCAATGTTCGAATTTGAATCTGATTAATTTATCAGATATCTGATTTGCTTGATAAGCCAATCCGATTGAAGTAATATCTATAAGGGTGTCTTATGGTGGTTTCTATAAGTTGCCCCGTTGGCATACACTTATTAGACTGGAATTAAAATCTGTTATATATACTAGGAGGCTGCATGCATTGCTCATGAGTTATTATAGGGGCTTTATCAACGTTGATGATGAACCGTAGTATGAGCCACATGGCACTTGTAGAGATGATGGACCATACTTCTGTATGGATGTTCGGCCCATTGCTAGCTGGACTTACATACCAAATTCAACCTGGTTAGTAATTTCTATTTGTTGGATTAGAGTCTTTTCCATGGTTTATTTTTAACCGTAGATTTCGAGCATTATTTGGGGTACTCAGATCCAAAGGTTAGAAATCACTAATCAGGATGATATATGCCAAACATCCATACTATCGGTAATCTCTAAGAGTGTGCCACGTGGCTCACACTGTCGTCCCTCATCAAAATTTTGCTCTGTAGGTATTCGTCAATAGATAGATTGATAGATATTGGGTTTCAGGATTAGGGGACAAATTTTGGCTTTTACCCACGTGGAAGATGAATCAATGGTTGATTTTTGGTGGGATGATCCCCTCACCATACTGACCACCCTACAAAAATCTGACCATCTTGAAATTCCTAATCCAATCAAATGTGGTTTTCACCCTACAAAAATCTGACCATCTTGAAATTCCTAATCCAATCAAATGTGGTTTTCAAGTTAACGGTAAAACTAGACTGTCCAAAATTCTATAACTTTTAAACCAGGCTACAAATATTAGAATGATTTGAATTTTTGCGAGAATGATCTCCTCACCAAAAACCATCCCATTTCAAAGCACATTAATTAATATTTATATGTATATATATAGGTTTGGATAGGTTGACACATTTAGTGAGAAGGTCGTGGAGCCACCTGGAGATTAGTTAAGGGCTGATTTTTGGTGAGGAAATTATCCTTACAAAAAATCAACCCTTTAACTCAAGTACTAATTTTTTTTTGGGATGGGATATTGGCACTCGCCTTTTCACTCAGAAAACCCACCCGCTCACTAAACCCACCTAAAAATCCTCTCTCCTCACACCAAGTCACTCATGACACCCACCCACCAAAACCTAGAAGAAGAAGAAGAAGAGGAGGAACCTCCGTCACCACCGACGGTCCCTCTTCATCTCCACTCTCTCTTTCCATCTCTCTGCATTCTCTCCCTCTTGGCCTCGGCAGGAGAGAGAGAGAGGTACCGGAGGCGGTGGCAGCAGCCTCCTCTTCTTCTTCTATTTTTTTTTTTTTTTTCGTTTTTTAAGATTTTTTTGGGTGGGTGGTTTGAGTGAAAAGCAAGGGACATATTTGAATTTTTTTTTTTTTTTATTTAAGTGGGTTTTCTGAACGAAAAGGCAGGTGCCAATATTCCGTTCCTTTACGCAAGTGAGGACGACGGGTTTTGAACCCAGGTCATGGGATCACCCTACGACTTTACCAAGCTGGCATCCTCGAAATGTTTGCTGTTGCCACCGAACAAGCTTATTTTTTAGAAATAACTTGTAAGAAGTAAGAACATCAATAGTTACCGTATCGTAATAGGGACGACGCTGTCATTTTCCTTTACATAACGGAATCTAGACGCATCATTCATCTTACGATGAACGGTAGATGGTGCATATACAAGTTATTAACTTGTCGGGAAGTACATTAGTGGTTCTCTGTAGTTAAGGACTTAAAAATTGAAGAAAGAAAAACGGCTTCTTCTTCCTTTCGCGTCTGAACTGCGACGAAGATGTCGATGATGTCGATGGTGATGATGATGGTGATGATGATGATAGTGATAATGGCCGTTGATGCGAGCGATGATACGAATAGGGTTTTCCAGCCGTGCTCAGATACGAAGATACAGAGATCGGACGGCTTCAGTTTCGGGATTGCATTCTCTTCTCGGGATTCGTTTTTCTTCAACCGGTCGCAGCTCTCCCCCTGCGACCGACGACTCTCCCTCTCGTCCTCCAACTCTCAGCTCGCCCTCTTCAGGCCTAAGGTGGACGAGATCTCTCTCCTCACCATCAACACCACCTCCTTCTTTCCGGTACGAACTATTTAAGCTTTTAATCTGGTTATACTGTCTTTGTGTTCATTCAATTTTGTTCAAGGATTTCTTTCTTCCTCGAGATTATATTGTAAGGTTTGTGGTTCTCTAGAATGTTCTAGGGTTTTGAACTGTTCACTAGGGTTTGATGGTGTAGCTGAATTAACATTATTCCTAGAAGATTATCTGATTAGACATTTTTTGTGCTAATTCTCTGCCTTTTTTTTGTTAATTTATTGGCCTGGTTATATCTTGATCTGTTGTTCTATATTGGGGTTTTGATTGATGTGTGGCCAACATAATTTGGCAACGCGTAATGTTAAACTTCGAGCAGTTTGTTTCTGGTTTGGTTGCATGGTTCGTGACATTTCAATGGAGCGTGGTACCTTGACACCCATCTAAAGTTTTGGAAATGCTGGTACTGGACGGATGCAGTTGATAAAAAAAGATTTGCTGTCTATGACTTAGTAGATTCTGTTTTCATCTTTTTGGGTATTAGCAACAGTTAATGGTATCTTTGATAAGGTTGAAAGGTTTTAGATGAATTTATTCTAGAACTATACATTATTATGTAGAAGTTGACATATCGTGGATAATTTAATGTGTGGAATTGAAGTTTTAGAAGGAATTGCCTATGGAAAGTTTGAAGCCTAACCCACCTCAGGAAGTTGTGGTGAAGGATCACAAATGTAGATTAAAAGTATTGCTTGAGAAGCTGCATGAATATGATTCTATGCCTATGGGTAAAAATATTTAATGGAGATGTTGTACGAAGTATGAACCATGGTTTTAAATCTTGTACGATCTTGAGTCGAATCGCCTGAGTTAACTCAGGTTCACCTGGGACCAAGACATGTTACAATCTCTGTAGTCAAGGCACGCGTCTCAGGCTCCAGGCACACCTAAAGCGCCTTAAAAGGGTCAAGGCGAGGCACGTTTAGTAAGGCGCGCGCCTTATGCTCAAGGCGTGCGCCTCAAACCAGGCTCCAGTCGCATCAGGCGCGCGTCTTACTAAAATACGTGTTTTTTTGTAAAATTTTTGTTCTTTGGCCTATTATATTAAACATCGGTATGATAAAAAAGATACAATTAAACCTATCTCATTGAAAGACATTGATGAAAGCAATGAATGACTACTTGGGGAGATGGAAATAGAAGGTGGAGTAGCAGAAAATAAATTGGTGTTTGAGGATAATAGCTTGACATGGAGTGTTGTTGCGAGAGATGGTGAATCAACATCCAATATTAGATCACGATCAAGGTCAAGAGTAAGAGCAATGGCTTTAATAAGGGAGCCGGAAGAAGAAGAGGCCAATTCGGAGGAGACAGAAGAAGAATATATTGAGGATGCTAACACATCTGATGATGATGGGATAGACCTAATGATTATATTTTAAATGATGGTGATGTTAACTAGAACTAATTGTGGGCTATTTGAAATTTTGAACATTTGCTATCTTATATGTTTTATGGTTTTTTGGTTACTTGTTTTGTATTAGATTATGACAATGTTAACTAGAACTGCTTTTGGGTTACTTGAGATTTTCGATATTTGCTATCTTTTATAGCCTAATGATTACTTATTTTATTATTTTATGATGTTAGTTTTCTTTATTTTTTTATATTTCTTATAACTTTTAATATTGCGCCTCGCTTCAATTAGGTGCGTGCCTCGCCTCAGGCGCTAGAGGTCCTAGCGCCTTAAGTGCGCCTTGCGCCATTAACTACCTTGGTTACAATATGCTAACTTGCCCGTGTAAGCATATTTCTTCTTCTTATTAACATTGGATTGTTTGAGACAGTGCTAAGACCTTTGGCTCCAAACGATCCAACCTCCATTACTGAGTTTAAAAACCATGGTATTAAGCAATCTTTCACCACACCTCAACTGGGATTGTAAGAAAGCTTTTCACTTTGAATTTTCTCTTTGATGGAACATGTAAAACAAATCCCGAAAGGGTCCTCCAACGATCAAGTTAGAGAGAAAAATTATAGGTTTAAATGGAAAAGGAATGTGGAGGATACCACCTCTTTGAAGTTAACAATTGTCCTATGGTTGACATGTCATGTTTTGGTAGACATATTTTGTCTTGACAGACGTGTCTTGTTTTGGTGGACACATGTTTTGTCTTGGCAGGCATTTGTCTTGTTTCAGTATACATGTATTGTCTTGGTGGTCATGTTTTTTGTCTTGATAGACACGTGTCTTGTCTTAATGGACTTGTCCTATTTTGGTAGATACATGTCTTGTCTTAGCAGACACGTGTTCTTGTAGGAGTTGATAACCATCTCGTTTAAGATGACATACTTGTCCGAAATGACATTTTCCAAGATGGCATACTTGTTTGAGATAAGATGCAATTACATTAGCCAAAATAAATTTAATGGTCGTTTGCTTGCTTCGGGTGCATTAGACTTGGTAAACGTACCATGTGTATGGCTCGGGCGCTGTGGTCATGTTTTCACACCAACAATTATCCTTCACTTAATGGTCGAGTGATATGTTAGATGGGTGGTCTGAAAAGATAAATGAGGTATCCATTGTTCGGTACTTGTACGAGCCATGGATTTAAAGAAATGAAACGAGATTCAAGATGAGATGATTTTTCCAAAATGGCATGTTTAGTATGGTCCTTGGATGAGATAGCTCTAATATGTGAGAGTGCTTGGCGCACCATGACTTGATCGTTGTTAATCGAGGTGAGATGACGTTCAACGTGTCATGACTTGATTTTATGTCAATTGGACCCCGAAACATAACTTAACACGCCATGACTTATATTAATTGGGCCAAAAGTGGATGAAAACATGGACTTGATTATACATAGGGGTCTTTTTTTTTAGGACTTTATTTTTCGTATGGACGTTCTATGTTCTAGGGATTGACGTCTACGGCCCCCTCTTTTTTCTCTTTGTCTGGGCCTGTGTTTCTCTTTGGGTCTTCCTCGGCCTTGTAGGTCATCTCAACCTCTTCTAGCCGAGGTGTTTGTAAGCTTGTTTCCTTTTCACCAATAAAGTTTATACTTATTAAAAAAATTATACGTATGTATGTTGATATGCCAAGAATACTTAGCTGAGAAGATAGTCGGGAAGATGTAGATGAGAATATGGTTGAGAATACTTAGCTAAGAAGGTGGCTGAAATTTGAGTGTTCATCTATGCTAAGTGGCTACACAATTGGGGGCGGAGTTGTTTCGACCGAGGTGTCACTTCCCGGTATGAATTTGGCGGCTTCAAAACATGTGTGTTATTTACGCTGAGGTCTTTACTCAAGGGTGATTAAGGAATGATACATATTTTCATGATCTGGGATTCAATATTCGTGCCTTAAAGTGCTCGAGACGGTGCCTATTGAGTTTGGGTGAGTTATGAGCGCGTAGTTGCTGAGATCATAGATCCATGGTTAGGAACGTTCTATCTTCTTTGATCACACTTTCCTTCTCAGGTCGATCTTTTTCTGAACCCTTCAATCCCCTTAGCAAATCCTTTCCTTCTTCTCTAATGTGGTTTGAGCAATGCTTTGGTCAATAGAACCCTTTGGATCTTATTTCTATAGGCTTACTCTCGCTACTCAGGCTGCATTTGGATAAGCTTAAAACTTATCTTATGTGCTTACCCAGTAGCACTTATATGAAAGTGCTTAAGTTAAGCTGTCTGGGCCGTTTGGTAACCATATAAAAAAAGAGCTTCTTTTCTTCGAAAGCAATTTTATGGTGTTTGGTGGAAAAGTGCTTTTTGGTGCAAAATACCTATTTTACCCTTATTGCACTAAAAAAATACTGAACAAGCTGATTTTATCTCTTGAATTTTAATTTAAAATATAAATTTTGTCAAATGGAGTTAAAAAAGAATTCACCCATGGTTTTCAAGAACCATTCATCCGTTTTGTGTGATGAGTTTTGCGTGATGATATTATTCTTTGCAAATGACCAAAGCCCCCACATAACATTTCAGTTTTTGGAATAAAAATTTAAAAAGTGAGTTGTTTAATATCTTGATTTACCATAAATTGCTCTCTATATGCGCTAAAAGTAAATCTA
Source organism: Euptelea pleiosperma (assembly GCA_035048495.1). NCBI lineage: Eukaryota > Viridiplantae > Streptophyta > Magnoliopsida > Ranunculales > Eupteleaceae > Euptelea > Euptelea pleiosperma. Next base: position 25,469,825 of record CM068540.1, read on the forward strand.
CCAGACAAACACAAATTATTCAAAGATCACGGACCAAGTTTATTCACAAAGCCACCAAAAAATTTCAAAATTTCATACAGAAACCAGATGTGATTTCAACACGCAGGTCCTCATGCAGGCAGCACTTGTGCTTGATATCGACGTGAACATTAGACTATCTTTGAGATATTCTGCACTTAAAAATGCTGACAATTATCCATATTAACCATGGTACATCGTATTTCTTGACGAGTAAGAAGTGTCAGCTATGAAGTGTGTTCAAGCCAAGGTGTAGAATCATGGCAGGGGTTCTTGTGAATCTCCCAAACGAGACAAAATTCATCAAGACAAGGCAGGCTATACCTGCTGGACAGATATGTCAACCCACTGAGACACCACAACATGGCTTGAAATTGCAACCTCCCATAAACAAGATTAGACCTCTATCAAGACATCTCACAAAGGTGAAAAGAAGGTGCAATAGGTTTACATTCGAAGTTTAGGAGACAATTCATAAGGTTAAATGTCTAATTCAAAAGTTTAGGAGATAATCCAGCAACTAACAATTAATTGTAACTAATTGCATCTAGTGTATGCCATAATTTTGATAGATTTGCAAGAATTTGAGTCGGATTACAATCTTACAGAACTCTTTTTTGTAAGCAAGTCTAGAAATATATTAACTTAAGAAACAAGAGGACTGTTGGTCCCATCTGCCTCCACTTCTAAGGCGAGCCACGAGGGGATGGGAGTGGTCCACAAAACAGGATCCAATTGTTTTCTAGTATAATCTCCAATACCCTTTCTCATTATAAAAAATTATACACTTTATTTCTAATATTTTCGGATCATATGTCTCACTAATGCTTCTGCCCAAAATACAAATTCAACTTAGGGTCATTTGGCAGCACTGGACTGTTTGGGTTAAAGTAGCAAAGAAGTATCATACGCCTTAAAAACTAAAATTAAGTTTATTTGTCCAATAATGTAAGTGCCATGTGACGGTGAAAATACTAGCTTAGAGTGAAAGAAGAGTTGGCAACAGTGATTGTCTAACTCTTTCATTCTACATGGTACATGTCAACTATTGCAAAGGAGTTATCGGTGCCAATTTACTTGGACATATGAGTCTCATCTAAGCCTATGATCACCACTTTGTGTCTAGATCTTCTACGAAACTAGTGGGGCATATTTCTTTATACGATACTATACTGTTATGAGATGGGATCTTTATACTAGATTTCCTTCTCTGTTAGTTGATTGCTTCATCAGATTTTTAAGGGAAAGGGTTACAGCTAGTTGGTTTCAATTCTCAACTAAGGTAGATAGCAAACTAAAATCCTACAAGGATGGAATGGTTCACTTTGAAATTTTGGAGAGACACAGAGAAAGCAAACAAGGGGGAAATCTTCAAATTCATAATGAGAATAGGGTTACAAACCAAAACCTACTAAAATAATAAAAACCCATTAAATAAATAGGATCTTTGAAGCCCAAACACGGCATACCTATTTAGTCTTGAAATCCATGAAAATGTCGCGTTGTCAATCCTTAACTACAAAGGTCTTTCTGTTCTGCATGAAAACTTTCGTGAACAGAAGAAAACCCAAACTGTAAACCTAAGAGAGATGTCAATGGCGGAGCGTTTTTTGGGTAAAGGAAGAGGCGCACGACAACGAAAGAGCGGGAACGATGAACAACGACGGTGGAGAGAGAAAACGGTGACGACTGAGGGCGAGAGAGAGAAATCTCTTCTTCGAAGGTTCTGTTCGTGTTTTGCGATTTGGGTCCTTTTTGTGCAAAGGGTAATTTTGGTATTATAAAATAATTTGGAGGACATGATGGGAAAAGAATTTCGGTAAAATGGCTTCCTGCAAAAGCAAAAGCAGAAGCCGCTCAGAAACGGCCTCCGCTTTTAACGACTTAAGGGCTTTTTGCGCTTTAAAAAAGTGCTCTTTTAAATTTATCCAAACGACATGTTTTTATGAAAAGTGCTTAAAAACCACAAAAGCTGGCTTATTGCGGTTTTTAAGCTTACCCAAACGCAGCCTCAGCACAATAAGCTGTGTGGCCAACATAAATCTGTACGGTCCTATTAACTAATATTTTCCTTTTCATTTTTTGTCTTATATAAGACCCTTGTCACCTTCAAGGGTTTAGGTGTACTGCCTACATAAAGGCACTTCCCCAGGGAGAGTTCCTCAACTGGCAAATCAAAACCTTCTCTTTGCTCCTATTTGTCTTCTTAGGGTTGAATGCAGTAGCTTCAATGTTATCTGGCAATCACTATTGCTGACATCTCCCATTTGAGCTCAAAACCACCACGAATCCCATATTCGATCCATTTAACCCTTTTCCATGTAAGCCATTATAGATTTCTTGATTTATGGATTGATCATGAGGACGAATTGAATCCTATTTTGGAGTTTTTTCAAATTCGAAATGCTCATAAGTATAAAATTTCATGTTATCGTTTATTGTTACAAATAGATAGATTAGGTGTAAATGCATAAATCTATGAATCTATGGTGCATTTACACTTGATTTGTGCACGGATTGAAGATCATTAGGGTGGAAATTTGAAATTTGGGGAAAACCCCAATTTCATTGGTTTTGACCCTAAACATCACGATTGTGCATAAATTGATTATACGTTGCATAACTTAGCCCGTTCTACAAGTTGGTTGGGTTAAATTTTGTTCCAAAAATAATATTTAAGCATTCAAAAAATTAAAAAAATGTTATAAGTTAATCGTAAATTGGTTTTCTAAAATTATACATAATATTAAGACATTAATGTAAGTGAATAAAGATTCATTAATACCTTGATTTATGTTTTTTTTATAATAAGTAATTAAATAACAATTATCTAATTAAATAATACATTGACTTACTATCATACTTGTTTTAACATATTACAAACCATTATGGTCATTTTTTTCCACACTACATATGGTTGTATATTATGGTTTGATAACTTATGAGTGTGTTTTTATGCTTGTTTTATCATTTCCCAAACTTTCCACAAACATTTTCACAATATTTCCATCATGTCCATGAAAAATGTATTATTTCCACACTGATCGAAATATTTCCACGAAATATTTTTATTTCTGGATTGGTCGAAATAAACCTCGAAACCGAAATTTATTTCATTGGATACTTCAAACTCCTTGGGCCCAATGTATAGGAAGTGTCAATCCAAGTAGTGCTAAGCAGAGATGAAACTGGCGAATTTCTATTGACTCCATTTATGTCAATTGACCTGCACAGAAAATAAAAAAATGACTAAATGGCCATTCTATTGAAGGGTGAGAAGTATTGAAGTAATGGAGTGAAAGGAGGGCTTGTCCTCTCAGGATTTGGAAGCTCAATCTGGGTTTGGTTGACATTAGGCAGGAGTCCATTCTCCTATGTACCTTTCTAGAAGTGAACCATCTATGCATGCAGGGATAAATTTCAGGAGCCTTCCCATCAAGCCTTGAGTGGCACAATCTTGAAGTTCTTCTAGAACTTCATATAAAAAGAGAGCATTGAATATTTAACCATGCAGCTTCTTTCAAAAGAAAGAGCAAGTGGCATGCATAAATTGATAATTTATCATATTTATGTTAGTTGTTGATACTTAACAGAGAAGTTTTCCCCTTAGATTGTCCATCATTTTATTGAGAGATTATTGGACCTGAAACGTATAGGATTCTAGCTCCATGAAGGATGAATGACTTGTTCTGCAGAACCTTGAAGCTTTGCATAAGTTCTCTTTTTCTTGAAGTAAGAATGTGTTGTGGGCTGTGGCTGTTGTTTGGGTTTTTAATGGGACAAGGAGGAGATTTAGTTGCATGATCCCTTCAGAGACAGGTGGTGGTGGATGAGATGGGCTGGTTAACAGAGGCTTCAGGGTATGCTAGAGGACTGAAAGGAGGATAAACTGATTCTTTGACTTGGTGTTGGTGTAAATAAGTTGCCTTGTGAAGTGGTGCGGTCCCAATGCTCCAGGAGTGCTATCATTTGCTCTTTCTTCTTTCTCTTTGACTTCAGCATTTCTGTTTAGCCAGGTTTATGATATCCAAAATGCATTTTAGAGATGTGGGGGAGTTGGGACATTTTCTCTGAGGTGCATATGAGACGGAGTGATTTTCTACAAACTTTTTCTCTCTGTCCTCCCTCCTTCCCTTTCTTTCTTTCTTTCTTTCTTTGTTTCTTCCCCTCACCCATACTTTTAGATTAAAAAAATAAATATACTGGTGTGGCTCTGTATTGGGTGGTAGCTTGAGCTTGGCATTGCATAAAAAGCATCCTTTGTAAGACTGATACTGCCAGTTTATACCTTTGGCATCTGATCAATGTTGTCTTATATTTTTTCAAGTTTCATAGTAAAATCAGGAATCATTTTAACTGAATATAATTGTTGGGATTTCAGATATAGGGAACAATAATCAATCCCTGGTAGAGTAACTTTATGGTTTTTCAGGATTCTTATGGCGGGTACATGGTAGCATTTGCTGGCAGGAAGTATGCAGCAAGATCCACCCCTGCATTCGTTGCGAACAGTACCTACATTGTAACTAGCTTTACTCTGGTAAGGATATAATATCTGATTGGAGTTATGATTTTGGGATCTCAGTTTTCTCTTTTCATCTCATTGTCTATCAAACCAATGTGGCAATATCAATGCAGGTACTTGAATTCCAGAAGGGTAGGCTGCAGAACTTGTATTGGAAACGAGATGGATGTGCTTCATGCTCAGGCAACTCTGGCTTTGTCTGCCTCAACCACCAGGATTGTGCGATCAGAACATCTAGCTGTAAAAACCGAGGGGGCTCTGTAGATTGCAGCCTCGGCATACAGATGGCCTTCTCAGGCACAGATAAGCACCTTGCTGCGCTCAACTCGTGGTATGAAGTGGAGAAACTACGGCAGTACTCCCTTTACAGCCTGTATTCAAACCTCAGGAACTCTCTCACCGGCCAATATAACAAAATCTTCTAATAGTTGTGTAACGTGACTTGCAGATTCTTCCCATTGGCAATGGTGCTGTAATTTTACTTCCCTCTTTATCTCTCGTTTCTTTTTTTCTCTTTTCATATTTCAGCTTTAATTTCATTTTCGTGTTTCAGTTTTTTTATTTGGGAAATTTCTGTAAATTTACTGCGGAATTGTTGTGATCATTGAACCTGATATTGAATACATTATATCTTGTGATGGTTGGCCATGTTCGGGTAGCATCTGGGTGTCTGCTTCCACGTTCTAGATCATATTGGAAACATCATACTTCTGTGAATAACTGAAAATGAATTTGGATCTGTTAAGATTGTAACTGCCATTACATGTATTTGATTTTCAATCTGAATCAGCAAAAATTACTCACCTTTGGAGTCTGATCTGTAAATCCAAGCTTATATACTTGCATTTACGTCCAGTCTTCCTCCCTGATGATCCACATGATGTGCCTCTGGAGTCTGATCTGGTGAATGTCAATTTTTTTTCTATTTTTGGCAAGAATTGTGCTGTTGGATTGTGATCCAATTGTTATAAGTTACTTCATCGTCATCATTGATATATGTTGGGCCGTATGGGTTTCAGAGCTAGATGGAGGAGATGGATCCGCATTTGCATATCCACAATTCTGTTCTCGAACGGTGCCCCAACGGGATTCTTGGGATCTGGTGAATGTCAATTTTTTTTCTATTTTTGGCAAGAATTGTGCTGTTGGATTGTGATCCAATTGTTATAAGTTACTTCATCGTCATCATTGATATATGTTGGGCCGTATGGGTTTCAGAGCTAGATGGAGGAGATGGATCCGCATTTGCATATCCACAATTCTGTTCTCGAACGGTGCCCTAGCGGGATTCTTCAAAAGTTCCAGAGGGCTTCGTCAAGGGGATCCCCTATTCCCTATCTCCGTACATGTTTCTCATAATAGCAGAGGGTCTGAGTTGATTGGCTTCCAAAGTGGTTGACGGAGGCTACTTGACGGGCTTCATAGTTGGGGGAGATAGCCCCGTTATCTCTCATTTGCGGTTCGTAAATGTTGCGATTTTCTTTCTAGAGGCATCTCTTGGGCAAGCTCAGGTCTTACGTGGGATTTTGCGATGCTTTGAAGCTGTGTCGAGGCTTCGGATTAACCTTTCCAAAAGTGAAGTTTTTGGGGTAAGAGAGGTGGAGTGCTTGGATACGATAGTATGGCATGCAAAGTAGTAAGCTCCCCACGAGTTACCTTGGCCTCCCACTTGGAGCTAACAGTAGATCGGGGATCATTTGGGATTCGGATATGGAACGCATTCAGAAAAGATTTGCATCTTGGAAGAAGAGGTTTCTCTCCAAAGGAGGTAGAATCACCCTGATTAAGAGTACCATATCTAATATGCCAATATATTTTATGTCGATGTTCTCCATACCCAAGGGGGTGGCCAAGAACATAGAAAGACTCATTAGGAACTTCCTCTAGGATGATAGAGAAGATAAACACAAGTTTCACCTCGTTAATTAGGAGATGATATGCAAAACCAAAGAAGAAGGAGGTTTCGAAGTTCGCCAAATTCTGTTAATAAACAAAGCCTTGCTCGGTAAATGGTTATGGTGTTTCAAGGATGAGAGGGGAAGCTTATGGAGAAGAGTTATCTCGGCAAAATAAGGAATAAAGCGTAAAGGATAAGAAAGTTCCTCGTCATCCACCACGTATGGGGTTGGAGTATGGAAATAGATATCCAAGATGAGGAGCGAGATTGGGAATGGGAATGAGAATAGATTCAAAGTGAGGAACGGCCGCCGGGTAAGATTTTGGGAAGATACTTGGTGTGGGGAGTCTTCTCTCGCAGAGTCTTTCCCTTCCATCTACGTCCTATCTAACAAGAAATGTGATCTTGTTAGTGATGTCGCATCTATTGAGAACGGTAATATCTCGTGGGATATGGGATTAAGAGGGGAATTAACGACGGGGAGATGGACTTCGTAGCTTCTTTGCTGAATCGACCAGAAGAGATCCATCTTGAAGATAGAGTTGAAGGTAAGAGGTGGTGGAAAAATGGGCCTAAGGGGAGATTTATGGTCAAATCACTCGACAACAGCTTACGAGGACCATGTCTTAAAGTGTTTCCAACTAAGCGTTTGTGGACCACTCTTATCCCATCCAAAGTCTTCTTCATTTGGTGCACTATGCTCTATAAGATTCTCTTGGTGGAGAAGCTTACAAAACGCGGCTTACAAATCCTTTGTCGTCGTAAGGAGGAGACGACCAACCACATGCTTATCCATTGTTGCGTGGCTAAGGAGATTTGGAAGCGCTTCCTCCAGCTTTTTGGGGTGTCTTGGGTCTTTCTTAGGTTGGTTTTCAATACCTTTAGTAGATGGTTCTCTAAGGCCTTTTTAGACAGCGGTTGCTTGCTTGGAGAATCGCCCATTTTACTATTTGCTGGGAGTTATGGAAGGAAAGAAATCGTCGGGTATTTGAAGACAAAGAGGCAAACATTGACGAGATAACCATGAACATCAAAGCCTCTCTCTGCTATTGGGGTTCAACCATCTCAGAGCTTAGACAGTTCAGATTTAAAGATTTGTTTTCCGGTGGAATAAATGATTTTGTAACTGAGGTGCTATCTTTGAGACTCAGTTCTTGGGTGTTTCTGCACTTGGTGCTTTTCCTTCTCTATTGGCCTATTGTACAATTTTTTAGGGGCTTCCTCAGCCTTTCTTTTATGCACATCTTTTACCGATCAAACAAAAAAATCTATCATCATCATCAAGCAGTCTTATCACAACTATATGGATTGGCTGTACGAATGCTGTTTCCCATTCAGTTTTTTATTAAGTCGTATCTTCCACTAAGTCGATCTGGTGTATGCAGACCTAAGATTTCCCACAATGGATTAATTAATCTTTTTTTAGTAGGCAAGTGGGTTTGAACCTAGGTCTGGCATGAACACCAAAAGAGAGCCTACAGAATAATTAGGTTAAAGAATGGGAAAATATTCCATATTAGATCAAATCTTTGGATTATTGTTCATCAAAGAGGTACCCCACAGGTTGAATGGCCAGATCATATATCAAGTGTGCTTCTCTCATGATTTCATTGGTTTGCCATGTGTGGTGGCTGACAGCCCTTCCACCCCTCATCAACTATCCCTATACATTTCTTTACTTGGAACTCTTGTACATGGTTTTAAAAACGGTCGTTTAAACGGTAACGCCCCAAGCCCGTTTCCGTTAAAACTGTTTAAACACGTTTTATCGGTTTTGAAAAAAACGGCCGTTAAAATCGTTTAAACAGCTGTTTAATTCTGAAAAACTTTGTGAATTAAACGGTCGTTAAATCCGTTTAATTCCGTTTAATTTATGTTAAAATCTGTTAAATTCTATTTTTTTTTTAATTTTCAAATTTCAAAATTTGAATTTCAGCGCCATTTTTTCCGTTAAAATCCGTTTAATTCTGTTAAATTCTATTTTTTCTCATTTTTTCCATTTTTGCCCCTGGCCGTTCCAATCCATTTTAACGGCCGTTTAAACGGTAACTCCCCCAGTCCGTTTAACCGTTAAAACGGCCTCCTTTAAACCTTGCTCTTGTAAACAAAATAGGAAGGCAAATGATCAGCACAATCAAATTGGGTGGGTCCCACTCTGTCATGTATAGATGGCAGCACCAGACACGGCTGTAAAGCTCCTCCGAGAAAAACGGTCCACATAAAAATTGACTTGACAAAACATTTTCTATGATTTGAACGTGTGACTTTCACTTCCCCACCCCCACAATGTATTTTATAAGGGTTGTTATAAGGTCACCAGTGGTTTGACTCAAATGAGCACTGTGGGGCCCACACGAGAGAGCTTCTGGGGCTGATTTTGGGTGAGGATGATCTAAAAAAATCAGACCATTCTGGGGCCCACACGAGAGAGCTTCTAGGGCTGATTTTGGGTGAGGATGATCTAAAAAAATCAGACCATTCTGAAGTTTCTGACCCGCCAAATTTGCTCTTTATAAATTGAACGGCTCAGGATGAAGAGTACATTTTAGTGGGGTCAGGAAACTCAGAATGGCCTGATTTTTTTTGGAGGATGATCTCAATGGTGAGGATAGCGGCCCCACAACGTTCATTTGAGTCAAACGTTGTTGGCTACTATAATTAAGTATAATGTTACTCCTAAGAGTCGCTTAATTGGATCACTATGGATTTCTTATGGACCATTTTGACATAATTTTTCCAACCATCCAAAAGAAAAGGATTGGAATTTAAGTATAATGGTATAGGCCATGTTTAAAAAATGGCCGTTATAATAACGGCATTATAACGGATTCGGATCCCCCCCGTTACGTTATGTTCCGTTTTAACACTCAGAAATAACAGCTGTTATTTTCCGTTATAACAAGAAAAAAAATTGTTAAAAAAATCCATTATTTTTGTTATTTTCCATTATAAATTGGAATTCAAAATTTGAATTTTTGCCCCGTTAGTTTTTTCTGTTATTTTTCATTTTTGCCACTGTTTGTTACAATCCTTTATAACGGAGGTACATTCTAAACCTTGGTATAGGCTTAGAGGGTGGTCCCCTTCCTCGTGTAAAAGCGATCAGATTTCGAATACGCCGCGTTTTAATTACTAGGTAAGATCCAACCATGGGATTTCCTATGTATGTATATAAAAATAATTTCGGTGTAAAGCTACTACATGGTATATAATGGAGGACACCTGTAAATTAAAGTAAAATAATTTTTTTTATAAAATGTCGTTATCTAATCAACTAAGCCATCCAGGCCAACCCCTTGTTTGGACAGAATATTGTGCTGACATGGCATGCAAACTTGGTTGTAGTCTTTATAACGTGCCACATCATGGCCATAGTTGGCCAAACTTTAGTAAAATTTTGCTGACAGCCCACAATATGAGCCACTTGGAACACTCTTAGAGGACTCTGACTGTATGGATGTTTTCCCAATCCTTAGATAGACCTATAAATAAAAAATCAGCCTGATTTGTGATGAGAGAGAGAGAGAGAGAGAGAGAAGGGTGGGTGCCCAAACAGAGCAGGGGCATTTTGGTCACATGTGAGTGCCTAGCCGAAAGACGGGGCGTCCATAGAGCTACTCTTTTTGTTTAAAGTACCCTTTTGCCCACCTTAGAAAAGTACCATCTTTGTCCACCCTAGAATAAAATCTGAACAATATTGCCCACCCTTGAACAAATCCTAGGCCTCGGAGCCCGAGCCTTATAATAAATATTACCTATTCCGTGTCTTTAAATATAATGTTTTAAAAAGATTTCTACAAAAAAATTGAAAAGTGAGAGATAAGTTTCGAAAACCATAGCTTATAAAACAAAAATAAAAATAAAAATAATTTAAAACTGTGAAAATTGGGTATATTCCTGGACTTATGGGAAGTATTAGATAGTTATGAAATTATTATATTTATATTAGCACCATAGTCTACTTCAGAGTCCAGACAATGGGTGTATGCACATATATGTATGCTTTAAACCGACTTAGGGTATATTCCTGACTCTGTCTCTCTAACATCTTTTAGTGGCCAAAGCGGCCAAAGTTTTGTCGTTCCACGTATTACAAACTACTATGGTCATATAGTATATATAAACATTAACAAAAACAAAAAGGAGTTCCACTTGCTTGTTGGTCCCTCCATATATAGAAGGAAGGTCTCATAATTTTTTTAATGTTTAAAGAGATTCTAATAGAGATTAGGGCTTTTAGTTTAACCTTTCATTTTTTGTCATGATATGTGGGTTGCTCTATGTATTACAACACAAAATCCAATCTCCACTACTAGAAAATTAGATTAAGAATTGCTAATCCACTGGCTTACTTAGTGGCATGTCCATTTCATCTACCCTTATTTATGAGAAATATATATTTGTTAAAAGGGAAGGCTAATATTTCCCAAATTATTTAAGCAGAGAAGTGAGTTGCATTGATGTTCCCAAACTAGGCACTCACATGTGACCAAAATGCCCCTGCTCTGTTTGGGCACCCACCCTCTCTCTCTCTCTCTCTCGCTCTCGAGCTCAAACTAGATGAATCCATGCTTATGTTGGCAATAATGAAATTTTCTTTTAAGGGTTTTGTTGTATATGGCTCCTTATGATGTGAATCCCAACTCCAATAGGTGTACAGAATCAGCCTTTATGTTGAAAATCGACTTTTTTCAATTGGTAAAAATAGAGAGAACCAACATAGCAAATTTAAATAGTTTGGTAATGCACCTACGTCTACGTGCGAGAAGAGTTCTTTCATTATCTCTAAAGAATTGGGATTACAATAGTTTCTTGAAAAATTACTTTGAAGTCCATATTTATTTTCTTAGGTTACTATCCAATTTTCTCTGAAATAGCCATACTACCCTCCAACTATTATTAGTTTGAATTGATAGCATCTGTTTGATTTGAGGTTTGGTTGACGCGCAGTACCGTACGTCAGTCAACTTCAACGAAGTTTAGTTAAGCTCTTTCCCCCAATTTCCTTCCTCTACATCTTTCTCCTCTATTTTCTCCCTCTACAACTCTTTCCCTCCATATTCTTCATCTACATTTCTTTCCCTCCATATTCTTCATCTACAACTCTTTCTATCTATTTCTTTCGTCCACAACTCTTTGCAACTCGTCTATGTTCTATTCAAGGTGAGGAAAGACGAAGGTAATGTCAATTTGAAAGATTTTCTTTTGGTCGTCTATATATTTTGTAACATCTCGATTATCCTCTACAGCTCTTTGCAGCTTGTTTATGTGTCATTGAAGATGAATAAAGAAGGGGACTCTAGTTTCAAACTGGTTGAACTAGTACCATTTCATGATGTCTATCTTTGTTTCTAGTTTGAGTATTGAGCTCAACTTGATTGAACCACTAACATAGTTAGACTATAATAAAGAGATGATAGGAAAATGCATTTCAATGAATGGGAAACCCCAATAACAACGGCGAAATGAACAATATTTTTTAAAAGAACAACTCAACTTGGTTGAACCAGTACCGTATAAGCTGGACACCTACTCTCTTTCCTTTTTCTTTCTTTTGGACAAAAAAATCCCCCTTCTGTTTGGGCACCTACTTCGTTTTCTCCAAACAACCAACACCACCACCCCATCGTCCCTCTCTCTCTCTCTCTCTCTCAAATGGAGAATAAAATAAAATAAAAATTCTCAAGCTGTCTATGTCTGCAGTTCAAAAGCAACAAGGCACATTTTTTTAGTAAAAACCTGCCTTGGAGGTGATGGTCATGTGGTGGAGAGAGAGAGAGAGAGAGGACAGTGGGGTAAGGTGGGGTGGGTTGGGGTGGGGTGATGGTCTTGCAGTAGGGAGGGAGAGAGTACGGTTGGAGATGACGAATTGGGTGCCCAAATACGAGAGCGGGCTTCTTGTCCAAAAATAGAATGAGGAGAGAGAGTGGGTGCCTAGCTTAAGGGAAGTTTTGTTTGCACCCCCATATTTATGAAAACACCCCATATACCTCTCTTTTTTCTCTTCTATTTCTTGTTGACGATTTTCTATGCAAACGAAAGTGAGCATCCCAACCTCTCAACTTCTCCTCAGCCCTTCATTTATCATGTGGGTAACTCGTGCATTGGAGTGGGTTGCTCTTCACTCCTCTCGATGCTGGTATCCCCCTCCTCTCAAGGCTAGTAGCCCTCCATTCGACAATGATAGAAATGAAAAATAATAATCTTGGTTGTTCGGTCTTGTAGAACCGAACAAAGCATTACTGTCCGGCCATAGAAGTCTGAACAGTGAAGCAATGTTCGGTTCTATCAAGCCGAACAATGAATCGATGGAAATGGAAAAATAAACAATTTTGGTTCTTCGGTCTGCTAGAACTGACCAAAGCATTACTGTTCGGCCCTAGCAGTCCAACCATTGAAGCAATGTTCAGTTATATGTAGCAGGTCGAACAGTTCGATTCTACCTCTCGGACATTAGTACTTTGTGATGTCTTTCTTTGGAAACTTAAGAAAACAACGACTTCCAAAAAGGCCCCTACAATCACTCACGTGCATCACCACTTGCCCAGCACGTGTCTCGTTTAATAGGTTTGACACATTGCTTACCCCACCGCAAACTAGCTTACATGCACAAGGAGACACAAAATTTTGAGGTCAAGCCATGTAAGCAATTGTGCCCTCATTAGCCGTGCGGTCTTACAACATGGTAGATCTGTTAAATCCAGCTTACCAACCCACAGACTGATAAATAAACAAGAAAATCAAGATGGGGACCTATGGTTTTATCACCACATTTAGGGGGCGTTTGGGAACGAGAAGTAAAAGCACTTCTACTAGTAGTAGAAGTTACAAGTTGATTTCTTTACCTCTAAAAAAGTCACAGAAATTAAAATGTCGGGAGGGGTTCTAATTTTTGAGAAGTTGTTTCTCTTAAAAGTTAAAAGCTAAAAATTTTAGCTTCATTTTTAAGTTAGTTTTAACTTTTTACAAGTTAAAAAATTAAATACATCCAAACAAACTTTTTAACTTTTTGACTTATAAAAGTCAATAAATTACTTATTTTTGTGTTGCCAAACGCACCTTTAGTTACAGTCCTCAGATGGCACAGTTGTACACGTGGCAAGAATACAAGAGCATGAGATGAAGGCGATATCTTGCTTACACAAAACAACCCAATTTTCTAATAAAGCAATTATGGTTGCTATTCTCCAATTGGTTAATTAATTTTTTACTTTGAAAGATCTCATAGGTGGGACCCATTAAAGAACGTATTGACCCCACCATTGTGTGTATGCTAATAACACTAACTATATATGCACAAGTTGAAGACCATGGTTTGAAGTCTCAGGCCGAACCGATTCTGTATCGGACGATCGGGATCAAGATCGACAGGCACCTATCCATCCCATCTCAGGATTGTCTCATCCGAGATGCACTGTTCCATGAAGAAATCTCAATCGACCATTCTAGATCAGGATCAACGCCCACCGATCCCGAGATTAGTAAATTCGTGTTTAATATGATAATTTTTTTCATTTTTTGAAGAAACATTTAATATGGCTGTATAAAATAAAAAATAAATAAAATCAGGAATTTTAAGATTAAACAAATAAAATATGTATTATTCGTGTTTAATAAACAGAATTTTGGATTTTTTTTTAATAAAAACATATTAAATGGCCTTATAAAATGAATAAAATTTGATAAAATTCAGGGTTTTTAAGGCTAAACGAATATAACACTTCAACAATGACCGAATTTTTATATCCTGAAACCAAATTAAACTCGAACTTTTCCTCTTTCGAATCTTTGCCATTTGCCAAATTGCTAACTATGTTTAAAGACAATAATTTTCTGTCCACATATTGGTCCACACATTTCTTTGATTTTGGCTGAGTAAATGAGGAGAGTGCAGCTATTTACAATGGACACTAAATAGCTTAGATGCTATTTTATAATAACACTACCTTAATCTCAGTCTTAGAATTTCAAAGTAAAGGCGTCGATGATGTCACGATACCAAGATCGATGGCTGAAGTTGAGGTGGTTTTATAGTATAAAATACTACAGTAACATGGTTGGCCTCTTAGCACCTTGGTTAGACAGTTACATGGGATTGCTTATGTTTGGTCGTTTGCACCCCCCACACATATTCTCGTACTTGGGCTTCAACTTGGGTTAAACAAACAATAAGAGGAGGATAAGCCAAGGTATTATCCAATTTATTACTGTGTATGAATACAAAGACTTGCATGAAAGCTTTTGTCCATTGGTCGCTACCGTGTATTTCCATTACACTCGCGCATCTCTCTCTCTCTTCCCTTGGCTTGATATTGTACCGACAAGGCTCCTGCCAACTGGGGCTCCTCTCTCGATGGGTGTGAATCGAAGTTGCTTCGCCTACTGAAATGTGAGCTCTCTCGAGAGAGAGAGATGGTCTTATGAGAGTCTTCTGTTCTTGACTTTGTTGATTCTACCTCTATTTGTTGTTGTTATTGTTGTTCTTTTGAATATTTGGTTTGTGATGACTTAGTTTTCATGTGGGTTTGTTTTCTTTTGTCTCATGGATTGAAGGTTTCTTAGTTCTTTCATGGGTTATGTGAAAATTTTGTGAGATTTTGGTTTTCTTGGTTGTGTTTCTCCTCCTTTTTTGTATTATTTGAAGGAGACTGAAGTGGGTTTTGTTTGTTAAGACTAAAAAGTTATCTGGGTATGTAGAATTTTGTGGGTTTTTTTTATGTTTTCTTGAGAAATAGAGATAATTTTCTTACGAAATAGAGCTGACTTGCCAGGCTTTAGATGTCTGGGTGGTTTTTGATGTTCTTCTCTTTTTTAAAAGAATAAGGAAAATCATTTCCTGGCTCATCATCCACTCTTTATGGTGCAAATTGAAGACCGTAAAATGGAAAGAGGAAGGCCGAAAGTGAGGTGGTAAGAGAAGATTTGAAGACATGTGATTTGATGGAAGATATAGCTTTTTATAGAGTCGAATGGCGAAATGGGATTCATGTTGCTGACCCCCAAACATTTGGGATAAGGCGTAGGTGACGATGATGTCTTGATGGGTCGAATAACTGATCACTAGAATCATTTAGGTTTTGCATCAGGCCATGTCCGTTTCAAGAAGACTTTTTTGTTTTGGAAATTACACAATTGTTATCTTCTTCCTTTTTATTAGGTTGTGTTAGAACTTGGCATCATTTTGAATGAAATTTCAATTGGGACTTTGAATTGCAGGTAACTGGTTGAACCTGCGAAATAAATTACCTTTTTAATCATAGTTTGGATTTTCTTTGGAGGGTACTTACAATGCAAACTGCGAGCTTTAAAGAACATGGAGGAATTGTCCATAATCTGATTGATCAGTCCTCCCCACTTCCTTCCATGCCTTGGTGGAGTGTGCTTGGATCTCAACCGATTTATGGTGAGACGATTGGGCAACTGAAGTCTTTATCTGGGGACCATCGGAGTGGTGAAGAACAACTCCCAGCCGCTCCTCAACAAGCGCAGCGTGGAACAGACCAAGGTCCAGAGAAAGAGAATTACAATACTTCTCAATTCACTATCTTTCCTGGTAATCTTCTCCTTTAGTAGTCCTTATTTTATGTCATTTATATATGTAGTGATATCTATATTATTCTATTTGTTGTGTTTGGCATCACTTTCAATTGTTTGTAGCTGTAGATTATTGTGTTTAGATTCATTGGAGATAATGGTAAATACTTTGGACTATCTTTTTATCATTAACATACTAATTTCTGTTATTTTTCAAAGAGATTTGGAAGTCTTTCTATCTTCATGAGCGGGATTGATCTTGAGAACAGGATGTTTGGAGATCTAGACTTTCACTTTGGATTAATCACCAACTAGGACGAACTCCTCACTTTCTATAGGTAGGGCTTATGCATCTTTAGGCACTACAGACTGAGCTTGATCAAGCATAGTTCATCTAGCGATCTGAATACTAACTGTTTCTTTATTGCTATCTCTATGCATGTCTGAACTGTGTGGTGACCTGGGACATGTGAAAGTAACCTGAAACCTTTAGAGGAGTAAGTAGCTAAAAGTAATAGAGTATGGTGTTGTCTACTTTTTGGAACTTTGGTTCAACCCAAGAGCTTATGGATAGATCAGGTGAGCTGGTGAAGTAGGGTTGAAGTATGAATCATATGGGTTCACAACATGACTGGCGGAAAGTATATTCTGTACCTTAAAGTGCGAAGATGTTATGTCTTCTTCATGGCTTGGTCCTTAATGATATTGTAATATTGCGGTAAAGTTGGAACACAAGAGTTTTCTTTTTATGATAAGTCAATATATTGGAACACAAGAGTTAGCCTTGCAACCAAGAACTTTGTCTCTGTACCTACACATACCCCACCCCCTTTCTTCCAGGAAAAAAAAAAAGGAAAGAAAAAAAACACTATGATTCTATGCAGTTGAAGGCTGGTTCAAAGATCTCATCATGGAACATGGTTATGTGGAAGTATCTAATTAGTGACTCAAAAATAACAATTTCGAGTGACTGAGTTTGTTCAATCATTCTTTCCAGATTCTAAATCAAATTTTTTGGGGTGGAGGTGGGGGGTAAAATGGGTCATTCGTTGCATGGAGATGGAGTAAGATATGCAAAAAAGCATGCACATGGGATGATTTGATGCACCTGAATCAAGTTATCAGTGCCTAGCAAAATAGCAGTTATAATGGCAGAGGTGGGCTTGTAATCAAACTATCTGATGAATTATATAGACAAGATTGCATTTTGTCACTTGCATCTGTTTGCAATCATATGATCCGACTTCTTACGATAGTAGATGCACCTCTTAAGAGCGTGGTGGGGGTTGGGGGTGTATTTATGTCCTTGTAATGGCCTTCATAACTGAACTTGGCAACTTATGAAAGAGATGCTTTTGAACTAGAGCATCTTGTTATTGTAAAATTCCCCGATTTTTTGAAGAATTATTGTCTACATCTTCCTTTTTAAAGAGTTTGGGCGAAGCCTTAGACACTGGAAAGTTGTGCCATATTTCATGTTTCCTCTTAGAGGAAATAGGGATCACAAAAGTTATCTTGCTTTTGGCGTGTTTGAAACTCTAATCAGATTGTTTTTACTTGCTAGAGAAGATTTTCAGCAGAGAAAGGCTTTTCCTGGCGATCAGTTTGTAATTGATGTTTGATGGGAAGTTCTTTTTGGTGACAAGGGATTTATAACCTAGCTAAAAGCTCTTTGATTAAAAAAATTGGGAGAAACTAGAAATTAGAAAGAATGTCTCTCTGATAGTTATTGCTTTTGAAGTAACCAACTAGGCAACATGGAGAGCCGATTGGAGAACTTATTGCTTTCAGAATTTTAATTCACTTGTCCCAATTTCAGAAGGGATGAAGAATCATTGTTACCTCGTTTGGGTTAAGATACTCAGTATCCGTGATCCTCACACACAACATTTATAAGAAACCTTTCTGGGAAATTATTTGTGATGTAACCAAGATGTTTCATTAGTCATTGAAGTAAGTATAGCTTTATCTGAAAAGCAAAAGTGGTTAGAAAAGGTTACAATCTCATACCAAATGATATATATGTTGAGCTAAGATACTATTAAACCTAAAATCAATCTTAATGCATAAACTTTAAATGCTAACCCAGTTTTTTTAATGTAAATAACAGAAATCTCTAGCTTTGTCTTAACTGACCTGGAGACAGTACAAGTAAGCTTAATTACACTTGGTTCCTTGTGAAAATGAGATAAGTTTCAGGACTCCCAAAGAATGTACTGAAGAATGTAGCAAAGAAATGAATCTGAAACAATTTTCACCCAAAATTATTGGTCCCTGCCCCGATTCCCCTTACCAATTAACTGTGGAAGAATGCATTGTGTCTGAGCTGGATAGAACTTTTGTAATTTGGGAATGGAGTGCCTCCTTTCACAAAAAAAGAGTGCTTCGTTCATCAAAAAAAGAGCTTCTGGTTATGCCGTGATCGAAAACCATTTCCCTTTGTTTTGGTGACCAAGAGCAAAAAGAAGTAGTTTAATATAACCACTTAAGGTTTTAAGTATGTGGTCCTTTACTAGGTTTCATGAAGTTGGTCAAAAGAACTTAGGAGGTAGATATATAAGTTTTCCAAGTAAAGAAGAAATTGAGAAGCTTAGGAGGCTGAAGAAAGCATTGAAGAAACATAAAAACAAAACTTTATGGTTTTAGCCCACAACAAGTTTAATGGATGAAATACAAAGGCTAAACGAGAAATCAGTAATTGGTAAACATAAATTGAATGAGCCAACTTAAATAAAGTGAGTTAGATGTGCAGATTCTGATGCGGGAGCATTCTACTATGATGGTCCACCGCTATGCCGGATCAGTGAAGAGAGCCAGAGTAAATCCCGTTTTTTACTATCTATAGTAAATTCCATTTTTACGATTTATAGTAAATTTCGTTTTTATTGATTTTAGATACATCTAAGAGGTTCGAAAAGATAGTATGACAGTTTGAATTACCGTAGGACTAGTTTGTTTCTAGATTTGTTTGAGAGTTTCATTTGTTTAGAAATTGGTTCTTTGAGTTGTAATAGGATTAGGATAGAGTTTGAGACTGTTTTGAAGTCCAATATGAGTAGTTTTTATTGCTTATAAATATAGGGCATGTGTAAAAATTAGATTATGACTTGATTAATGAAATTGATATCTTCTCCTTTGAGAAATCTCTCCCATGGTGCGAAATTACTCTATCTTGGTGCGGATCCAAACTAACTTAGGTGCGAAGCCAAAGCAATCTCCTCCCTATCTCTCTCTATCACCTTCTTCCATTATCCTCTCCGAAATCGTAGAATGGTAACTCGTCCTACATCAGATTCTGAGTTGCAAAATTTCATGCATAAGTGATAGGAAGAATGAAAATAAAGTTAGAAAGGAGAAGTCTTCTTAAGGTGGAAAATGTGATATAGGTTGGGGTTAGCAGGATTATATATAATAACTTACTTAGACGGGGACACAAATGTCAGTATCATATATGAACAAGAGAAAACCGAACATAGTGACGTATTTACAATTGGATGATGCTATAGGAAGAAACCTATTATGTAAATATTAGTACACAGAAGTATATCAGAATAAAATCTGTAGATACATATTTGTAATAGAAATACTGTAAAATATAATGAAGATTGTCCTAAGGCAAAATAGCCATGTCATTAAGCGTCTGACTCAGATGATCAATACAACAATATTTTAAAAAATGGAGTGTGCTTGTTACACTGACTCTTCTACATTTTACCTAGACATAATGGCATTTTTTTATTTTTTATTTTTTATTTTGCATTTGGGAGTCTAATGTTTCCCACGTGAATGGGATGGTGAATTTAGTGTCAACATATCTTCTTGCTAACTGTTAGTTGGGGATGAGTTTGTGTTTAAGAGATTATTTTTTGGGTGTTGCATATTCTCTTCCCATTTTCACTAAAGCAATAGTGGAATGATAGATATTCTGCTAAAGGTGGACATGCTTTTTGCTTAAATATTCTACGGTGGCTAAAGACTGGATACTTTCTCAGTGCTAAAAAATGCCCATCACCAATATGTTTCTAATTTTTGTGTGATTCCATTGATTGATTGATATAATTTATTAAGCTTTCTTCTTTTAGTGGTCAGTTAGAAAACAAGAGGAAAATCGATATTGGTGTATAATGAGTTTATACTCAACTTATTTCTTTATATTACGGCATTTCAAATTGACCTACTTGACCAACTGAGAAGTTTTCCATTCAGGTAACAACAAAGATTCTTGGAAGGGGCAGAAAGCTCAGCAATTTCCAACAACCATCTCTCAACAGTCATCTCCGCCTGGATACCAGGCTCGTTTTGAACTAGGACTTAGTCAACCTATGGTAAGGTTTTCCTCTTTGAATGATTTGAGTTCTTCCCAATGGTTCTTGATTACTTTAAATTCGACTTTAGGCATTGACATCATTACGAATTGCTTTTTGTTGAAATGAAACTTTGTAGGTTTGTGCAAATTATCCCTACATGGATCAATATTATGGCGTATTTGCAACTTACGGAGCTCAGACACCGGTTGGTTTTTCTCTAATGCTACCACCGTCTTGGAAATTACATTTTTTTGATTCTCTGATTCATGTGAAGTGATCTAAGAATGTTCCCCAGTGGTCCAATCAGGTCAACTAGGGCACTAGAGTTCATTCAAAGTCCAACCAAGTCCCATTCGGTCTCTAAGGCGAAACTTGCTTAAAATAATCCTACGCGATGTACAATTATGGAATGTCGCATAAAGTCCATTAAATTCTTTAAATGATGTCCAAAAAATTTCAATATAAAATTATCCATTCTAAGTTAGTCTCAACCACCTAGGATAGGTTTAGGGGGTAGTCTAGGAAATCAGGGTGGTCTAACCAAGTCAAGCGAGTTAACTCGGTTGAGTCTCCAAAAATGTTGCATAAGAAATTCAGGACATCAAGGTACTGTTTTGGCCATAACTTCTTCATCTGATGGAATTAACAGATGGGCCATACCTTTCTGGAAAGGTCTTTCAAAAAGTTCTTCTGTAGCAAATCTTAGAAACGTCATATTTCTGCCCAAAAATGCATCACAAAATAGAAAAACGAATTAGGCAGATGCGTTTCATTGTCAGTGTTTTGGTCCCTATTGATAGCACAAATGGAATTTCTGAAATCCGTGAACATCGCTGGAAAGCTAACTGACAGATCTTCAAAAAGTTCTTCAGCGAAGGCCGGATCTGTCATCTACTAGGTTAGAAACGCAACGCAAGATAAAAAAGAATAGTTCTGTCAGATTTGTGTCAATGCCAGTGTTTTGGTCACCACGGACTACACAGATGGAATTTCTGAAATCCGTGAACATTGTCGGAAAGCTAACTGACAGATTTTCGAAAAGTTCTTCAACAAAGGCCGGATCTGTCATCTACTAGGTCAAAAGCGCCGTGCAAGATAGAAAAATAGTTCTGCCCTATGTTGCGCTTTTGAGCAACTTTGCTACATAGGTCCCAATCCTCAACCGGGCTTACTAAAGGTTATTTCTAATCCATAAATTTAATTCTAACATACTATTAAGAACAAAACAAATCAAACAATCAAATAAAACGATAATCATTCACGAAAATTAATCTAATGGTTACATCTTTGTAATGACCCAAATGTCACTCTTTTAATGAAAAGTAAAATATCCTAAAGTTCATAAATGGAAATGATGATGTCTAAACATCCCCCGAGTCTTCTTCTCCAGCCACGAATCCCTGATCCGTCGCCTCGACGCCAAACCCGTCCTCCCAAGCTTCTCCCTCCTCGGTTGCCTCTTCCTCTACAAAGTCTAGGTACTGGCAAACATCGTGAGCTAAAGCCCAATAGAAAACCACAGTATATCACATATACAAGATATGAATTCAACATTTCATGCATCTCATACTAGCATCACATTCATACACGTGTGAGATCTTAAAGCAACAAACATGACATAAACAAAAAAAAAAAAGAATAAAGAAGCAAATATGCTTTATTTACTCTACAACCCACTCGTCGGGTCTCCTCCTTCCCACACTGAGAGCAGCTCGTAAGCTCTTCTGCAGGGGGCTCAGGGCTTTTAACCCGAAGGCTCTAGGCCTTTCTTGCTTAAAATAAATTGTACTTCAACTAACTAAAATGATGTGCTTCTCCACCATATCTGAATGGGAGAAAATCATTCTTTTCACAATCTTTTCTCAGTCATAATAACCATCATTCAATATCTCAAAATTTAACCCATAGATCTCATATTATCAACATGGAATAGGCAAAACACATGTATCAATAACTAATTCGGCAACGTTTTGACATACGGATTGAACATGCATCTTTACAGAGATAGGGTTTTGAGGATAAGAAGAAACAAAGAAACTAGATCGAACATGGAATCATGGATTAAAAGCAAAGAAACATGATATGGGAAATTTAACTTGTTTTTGTAAGTGTACCTACATTAAAACTTAACGTGTTCTTTAATGATTGAAGAGATAGGAATTTTTGAAAATTGTCGGATGAAGCTCTCCCTTGAGTATGTTACTCCTCTTGGCATCCCCTTAGACTTCGCTTTTTGCTCGAGGGCTTTTGGGCTTCGGTTGAAGGTCTTTTAGAGTTTCTCTCTTCTTTAAATTAAGAAGAAAGATGGAAGAAAATGGGAGAATGTCAGAAAAGATGATGGCCAGGGTTTGTGAGAGCTTTGAAGCCTCCAAGGCTTTTCTTAAATAGGTTTAGGAAGTACTCCATAAGAATTAGGGTTTTTTGGTTTCTATTTTTAAGTGATTTTCTTCACTTTTAAACGGGTGTAGTTTACAACCAATTTTTCAAGCCTCCAAGGCTTTTCTTAAATAGGTTTAGGAAGTACCCCATAAGAATTAGGGTTTTTGGGTTTCTATTTTTTAGTGATTTTCTTCACTTTCAAAGTGGTGTATTTTACAACCTATTAAAAGGCTTATTTTAGGTTGGATATGGGCCAGAAATTGACCCAAAGCCTATAAGTATCAACTAGACTTCATTTAAGATTATTTTAAGGTCCAAAAGATCTCTAAATTAACCCTATAGGCCCGCCCAACAATTATAACTCAATTAATCATGCAGTTACTTATATTATATTAATAATTTAAATACTTATTAATTATGCATTATGTTGAAAATTACGCCGTTATGCGCAAATTATCTTAATTCGGCTAATTACTCTCCAATTTTTTCAAAATCGGAAATGTGTCTATTTAGTGCCAAATTTCACCTATGGGTCCCAATATTCATGGAAACCCTAGATCCGGCCCTAAAAATAGGGAAAATAAAATTGGTGAGATTATTGGATACATGGAGTTTATTAAGGTGTACGATCGTGTTGGAAGTGTCCGTTCGTCGTTCTGAGGTCAAATGGGTGTGTTTTGAAAGAGTTTAGTCCAACCAGGACTCATGGGTCCCGCCACCATAATTTTTTTTATTCTCTTATTGTATTAAACACATCATCAGATGTTCAAAAAGTGACCCTTTAGGGTAGAGGTGTTCTAAGTTCATTTGAATGACAAATGATTCTAGGGTTGATTACCTCTTTAGGGTTAAGTTTTGAAATTTATTTAAGTGCCAGACCTAACAATCTAGCAATGAATCAAAGTAAGCATGTTAAAATGACAAGTGTATTCTTACAGAAAGAAAAAAAATATTTACCAAAATACCCTTGAACAAAAGTTCAGGGTATTACACTTCAAGTGGGTAACTATCAACTTTTGGTAAATATGAGATTCCAAACCCAGTTAACTAAAGAGAGGGTAGTGGTTCATCTGTGAATATTACATATGGAAATTGGATCATCGGTAGTCTGATGAAACATTTACTTAAAATAAGACTTTAGCAGTACCAGATGCAATGCAATAATCATGAAAGGAAATCTTGCAATCACTACCCTCGGCAGTTAGCTCCCTTGTTTCCTTTTTCCGTTTCCCTCTCAAGAGGTTTCCTCGACCTCCCGTGAGCCTTGTAACTTCACTTTCTTCAATAAAATCTTTACCTTATCAAAAAAAAAATCTTGCAATCAAAAGAGTCCTCAAAGGCATCAACAATAATGATTGAACTCAACCTTTCCCAGCATAGTACAAAGGCTTTCAAGAAGATTCAGTGTGTATATCTCTAAAAATGCACTAAAACACTACACTTATATAGAGTGTATACACACACACACACACACAATATATATATATATATATACACACACTTAGACATAATGATAACAAATAATAAGATTAATAGAAAAATGCAGCGAAATTAGTCAAAAGAAACTAGAGCTGTGGCCAGCCTAGTCGATACATGTCAACATGGCTAAATATACTAAACATTCTTTGAACTTGATTCGGTCAGATTCTTGGATGTGGGATTTTTCATAATTTTGCTTGATGGGCTTGCTTTATAATAGAGCTCTACTATGTCAGTTCTCTTATCATCCTCATGTACTATTTTAGCAGATCTCCAGCTTTAGCTTTTAGTAGTGATCAACTATAATTAGAAATCCGGGCATAATTTCTGATCCAAGTGTTTTCCTCTTCACAATGACACAGGGCCGCATGATGTTGCCATTGAATGTGACAACAGAAGATGGACCGATATTCGTAAATGCTAAGCAGTACCGCGGAATCATTCGGCGTCGACAGTGTCGTGCAAAGGCAGTGCTGGAGAATAAAGTGATCAAAGGTCGGAAGGTACAGTGCTTTCTTCACATAGAATCTTGTAGAAAAAATCTCAATTTTACAGAAGTTGATAGGGAAAAAAAAGCTTTTTAAGAGGTACACTTGCCTTAGAATAGAACAAGAACTGTCCTCCCTACCTTTCCCTGTACATGTTGGGATCCACCATTTGAGGAGTTCCCGTGCGAGATATATTATTCACCATAATTTTTCTGACCCTACAAAAAAATGCCAATAGATCAGATGGTTAGGATCATTTGATCAGATTGATGTTTTACACCTTGGGAGATCTTTAGTGGGAGGTTTCATATCCTGCCACCTTGTCTGTTCACCACGTGTACCACACAAGTATGGAGATGACTCCTCACATCCTGTACTGATGCAAGAATTTCTCTTTTCTTGAATGTCCAAAGTTTCCTCCATGTCACATTGATCCAGTTTCGGATTTTTGGTCCACAGCCGTATCTGCACAAATCACGTCATCTCCATGCAATGCGTAGAGCAAGGGGATGCGGAGGTCGCTTCCTGACAAAGAATGGAAAGGGTGGGACTGACATGGACAAATCCGGGGATGGACAACTTTCTCAGCCTGCTGGGTCTTTGAGTTCGGAAGTTTTGCAACCCGAGAATGGAAATTTGTTCTCGTTGAAGGACACACATGGTGGCAGGTCGAGTCTATCGGGGTCGGAGGTGACTAGCATATACTCTAGGGGAGATCTCGACCACTTTCAGATTGATCATATCCGTCCATCTGCTTTCCACACTTTCTCAAACATGATGGATAGCGGGCAGGGTATCAGTATGCCAAACAAGTGGGTTACAGCAGTTGATGGCTGCTCTGACCCCCTCAAAGTTTGATAGCAAGAGCACAAATGGGGTTGGTGTGACTCATGTGAGTTGTAGCATCGGCTTCACCCGGCTCTGATTATATGTAATCAGAGAACTGAAGAGCCGTGCTGCCTCCAACATGAACAACCCCGCCCTTGCTTCAACCAAATGGAGTTCTGTGGCATTGCCCTTTGAGGTTATTGTGAGAGGTTATGGTTGTGGGATGGTCCCCACCACCATTTGGTTGGTTATGAGAAGGCAATTCATCCTTGGCTTTGCATTAAGGTCTTTTAGTAGCTCAAAACAGTCCTGG
Source organism: Euptelea pleiosperma (assembly GCA_035048495.1). Classification (NCBI taxonomy): domain Eukaryota; kingdom Viridiplantae; phylum Streptophyta; class Magnoliopsida; order Ranunculales; family Eupteleaceae; genus Euptelea; species Euptelea pleiosperma. The sequence continues at coordinate 25,495,593 of CM068540.1, forward strand.
AACTCAGTTTCAGGATGATTAATGGCTCTGAAATCCTTAATGCCTTGTAAAATATCAAAACTATTGATGGGCTTCTTCCCATATGGTATTAGTAGTTGATGAGTTTAGACTTTCAAAGTTCAGATTGGTTGTGCTTGTGATCCTAAAAACGTTGGGACCCAATTGTAGTTGGGGCTTTGTCTTATTGAAGTTTGATGTCTAGTGTTTGGATTAAAACTGAAGTAATGTGTATGACCACTAGTTGGGGCTTTTGTCTTGTTGAAGTATGATGTCTACTGTTTGGATTTCAATTCTGTAATGTAATAGATACAACTGACTGTTTGTGTTATGGATGTGATCATCTGCATTGTTGCAGGTATAATGTCTTTTGCTTTTCAAGTTTTGCAGATTGAGGAGTACTCGAGTCGGTCCAGAACCGAGTTCCATTTTGCTGTCAACCGTCCAATATGTACAACAACCCTGTTCTAAAAAAGAATTCAAATTTCAAAAAATGAAAGCGGGGTTGTTGGGGGTACATGTTGGATGGACAAGCGCTAAGCGCTTGGCGGTAAAAATGGGCTCGAACCAAGTTCATGCTGTTCACGTGGCGCACATGCAGGTGGGTCAGTGTCACTAAAGTCTTCTGGTTTTAAAGTTAACCCTGTTTGAGTTGCCAGCCAAGTTACAGCTGATGATGCAGTCCATGCAGTCCAGTACTCACCCTCTGAATGTCATGAATCACTCTGATTAAGGGAAGGGTGGCAATGCGTCGTGTCAGATCAAAGTTCAACCTATTTGTGGCCTTGACCTGAACTTGATCCATGTTGAAGGGGTCAATCTGAACCCTCTCAGATGATCAGAGATCGCATCATGAACCCAGAAAATCAGTTGGGTTAATGGGCTAAACTTCAACCTGAGACTTGTGACCTGAGTCCAATCCACATGGGTAGTCAAGCCCCAGGCAGAAACCAGGTGCTTAAGAGAGGTTAGCCTGGTGGTATCAAGGATTGCCACCCATACTCATAGGACATGGTACTGTTTTCTCAATTTAATTCTGAGAAAGAACTAAGCAAAGCAAGTTAACTTGGCAAGACCAATTCTGCAATTTATTTTATTTATTTATTTTTGTAATTTCTTTCAAAATCAATACTTTGTAAAAAAAATAATGGGGAATTTTGGATACCCCGTCATTTGTTCTTATCACCCCCTTTCTCTTAATTCCCCTCACCAATTTATGAAAATCTCTAATTGCCCCGTGGGCCCATCGAAATGTCTTATCACCCTTCCCCCCCCCCAAGTGAAACATGAAAGTAATTGTAGGGGTTTTACCCTTTCTCATTTGGTGAAGTGAAAACCTAACTTCCTTCGTCGTCGAGGACAAGCATGTCTGCGTGTGCGCCTCCTGCATCCTTGTTATCGCCATTAATGTTACGTAAGCCTCTTGCATCTTGGTGGAGAAAAGCTTTGACAAGCCGGAGAGTGGAGACACCTCTCGTTCCGCAAGTACTCATCGTTGTTTGGACCGATAAGTCCAAACAATGCTTTACTGTTCAGACTGTTAAGTCCGAACAGTGAATGATTGTTCGAACTTAGCAGTCCGAACAATTAATTCAAAGATCATGACCGAGACTGCACGAGAAACCAATGTATCGTTTCGGCGAGATTATTAGAAATTCTTCTTAGAAGGGTTTCAGAAATGTAGTTAGAATGATTTTTGTCGATTAAAAAAATTTGAATTCAAATACATACATCCATTGATTGTTTTACTCAAAAGTTCCCAAATGAGAGTTGGAGAAGATGTAAAATATATCCTTAGAATCGTTTAGGTATTCTCCCTTTGCTTTTTCAATAGCCTCCCTTGCTTTGAAATAGTATCCATTGCTCCCTCATGTGCTCTTACGGTTTGAATTTTAGAGGGGATGAGTAGACATAGAAAGGGGTTAATTAAAGAAACAAAGAGGGTAAAGTTGGTATTTTATATATCTTGTGGGGCGAGATACGAGAAAATACATGGGATATAGAAATCATTTTAATTATAGTTTAAGTGGGGGATAAAAAGAGAAATTGACAGGGTATCCAAAATTCGCCGAAAAATAATTTAAAGGAGAACATTTAATAGTGGGCCGGGATTATCGATATTTTCATTATAGCAGTTCCTATACCAGTCATAAATTTAATACACATTTTATGTTTGTTTGTTTTTTCCATTTTTTCATTTTTTTCCTATTTGTTTCATCTTAAGATTCAAAAATCCGGTTGAGGGTCACACAGCGTAGCAGGTCTTGCTGCCATTTTGAAGCATCTATCCGTTCTATGTGTCAGCCAAGTCAAGTTTCAGGGTTGGAGTATACGTTGGATCTGGTCTCTTTGCAAGAGTTGCTAGTAATCCTCCTGGATTCATGGTCGAGTTCAATTCATCTCTCTCATGCAACAAACACACACATCCCTAGTGTATGGGGGATGCGCGTGTTGGGAGAGCTAAGTCTTACCTATTGACCGATTTAGAGTGCCTGCTTGATGAAATAGGTGACCTTCCTTCTTGGATTTCTTAATTTTCAAGAAGCAGGCCGTTATTTTCAAGAAAACATGTGTTAATGTAATGCTATATGGGCCATTTTATTTTTTGAAAAACAGGTTACATAACGTTATAAAACCATGTTACATAATGTTATAACGGTCATTATTTATCAAAGGTGTTATGCTAAAATCATGTTTGGAATTTCGGCCTTTGTTTTATATAAAACAGTTGTCGGCGCCAAGCTGGCACAACTTTTTCACTTTTTGGGGCGCTTACAACTACCATTGGATTCGGGAAATCAACGGCGGAGTGCCCGAAACATTGAGAGGGGTCAGAAAAAAGCATTTTTTCATCATGTGCTTCGTGAACAGACCTATGGGTTGGTTCCAAGCCCATGATGAAAAAGGGACAGGATATTGGCACCCGCATTTTCGTTCAATAAACCCACTTACTCATTAAACCCACCAAAAATCCTCCCTAGCTCTCTACTCCCAAGTCACTCTCGATACCCAACCACCAAAATAAAAAAAAACATGCAGAACACAGAAGGAGAAGAAGAAGAAGAGGAAGAACCTCCGCCACCAGTCCCTCTTCCTCTCCACTCTCTTTCTCTCTCTCTTCCCCTCTTTCTATCTTGCTATCTCTCTCGTTCTCCATCTCTTTCTCTCTTGCTCTCCCTCCCTCTCCCTCGGCCTCGAGCTACCAAGGCCGAGAGAGAATGCAAAGAGAAAGTGAGAGGAAGAGAATGCAGAGAGTGAGAAAGAGCAAGATAGAGAGAGAAGAGAGGGTGAGAGTGAGAGACAGTGGCAGTTGCGGCGGCCTCCTCTCGTCTTCTTCTTCTTCTTCTTTTATGTCTTTTCGGGTTTTTTTAGGTAGGTGTTGTAAGTGAAAAGCAAGGGACTGATTTGTAATTTTTTTTAAGTGGGTTTGCTGAGCGAAAATGCGGATGCCAATATCCCGCCTGTCCCATGGAAAAACTCAAATCCAATGACTAGAAATCACCAATCACACTATTTTTGTCGTGTAGGTCCACCAAGGTGCAGGCCAAACATTTAGGTCATGTTTGATAACCCACCACGATAGGAAAATAAAATATTTACACGGGCTAATATTCACCCGGGCGCATTTGGCAACCACTTGCCCCTGCTGAATATTTAGCCGAGCCCACAAATTTGCCCGTCGCTATGGGAAAACATTTGATCACCCCCTCCTAGTAAATATTTTCACGTCAATTAAGCCTTTGTGAGAAAATTTTATTTTCTTGCGGGAAAATCACTATTTTCAATAAAAATAAGTTTTTTTTATCTTTTTACCTAATATTTAGGTCCCACACTTGCTTAACCCATATTTGGCTTACTTTGGAATGTGAGACCCACTCAATTTATATATCTATACTATAACAAAGAAGTGAGCAGCGTCGTTCTCTCTCTCATCCACATCAAGTTGACGTGGCACTCTTCTCATGCAGAGTGCCATGTCAACAATCTAAAATTTTTTTTCCTCTCTTATCAACTTGATTCTACCTTATCTTTTTTGTCTTTTTCAAAAACACCCCTTGACACTTTAAGTAATGCACCTCAAACATTAAGAACTTTTTAGACTTTCTAATCAACTCAATTTTTATTTTTTTTTTAAATCTCAATTATTTATTCCTTAATTCTCTCTTTCATTCTTAAATTATTTATTCCTTCGTTCTTAAATTCGTCTTTCTCAACATCTCTCAACACCCTTTTATTTTCCAAAACATAATATTCATAACCTTCTATTTATGTTTCAATCAAAACGTTTATCCCTTTACCACACTTCCATTATGTCCTTCTAATGGCTTTCCATCTCCTTCCTTCAATTTTCACAACATTTTATTTTTGTTTCAATTGAAATATTTTTCCCATTAACATCAGTTCCATTATTGACATCTAATGTCTCTCCATATTTCGTTAATAAATAAATGTCTATTTAATTAGCCATTAATTCGGTCATATATAAATATTAGGGTTTAGGCAGGGTTCTCACATTTCCTCTCACTGACTGAGCTTCTTCGAATGACGAAGACACAAAAATAGGAAGAAAGCCAATATGGTTCGATATCTTTACCATCTTTTCAAAAACTTTTTTTCCCTTCAATGAGTCGTCTCTGCTGAATATTTAATTTGGGCCTCTAAAATAATTGTTATTCAATTATTTACATTTATGTTTATGTTTAGACTTTAGAATGATTATTTGTTTATTTGTAGGGTTTCAATTTTTTATGATTGTATAAATCTTTAAAGGTAAAAACAAAGATTATGAATTTTTTTTATTTTCTTCCATTGTTAGCCATTTTTTTTTTATTTTCTTATCATGTTTTACAGGCTAAGGGGATTGTGTTGAAGATAGCAAAGAGAGGATTGTGAATAAAAATAATATAAAAATTGGGAGAACTGATGAAAGAGTCGTCACTATTATAGACATAGTGGATGTGCAATTGTGCGATGCTTGAATGTAAAAATGAAGATTATAAAAATTTATTTTTTATTTTCTTTTAGTATTAACAATTATTTTCATTTTCTTATCATGTTTAGAAAGGATGAAGGGGAAGGGAATAGTTAAGCAATTTTTATTTATTATTTCCTACTACAATTAGATGTAGATATAAAAATTAATTGTTGTTAGTTGTATTTTCTATTTCCACCCGAGCTTTCATTACTAGTTTGAAACAAAATGAAGTAAGCTAGCTAATGCACGTACCAATCAATGTTAAATATTGATATGAACAAATATTTAGCCAAGATAAATATTCAGCTGGCTAAATATTCGCCCTTGGAACCCCTTTCCGCATGTACCAAACAGGCCCTTGGGGCTTAGGGGGCGGGTCCGACCGTCCGGAAGAGTGTATTACATGACAATTTGATACAGAACTCTGCGTCAAAGAGTTTTCCACCTCTTCCGTGTCGGCTGGACTCTTTTCTAAATATAAAGCTTTTCAAGCCACCTCCTGGGTAGACTCACGACTCACGACCGCTCTTAATCAGAGAGAACTTCGAAGGAGAGAACCGAGAGGGTTTTGGTTGTTTCTAGGGTTCTTGTTTCTTCTTGCATCTTGAGAGCGTGTTCGAAATAAAAGAATGGGGAAGAACGAGAAAACAGGGCTAGGTCGAGCCCTGGTGAAGCAACACAACCAGATGGTCCAGCAATCCAAGGAAAAGGGTCATTTCTACAAGAACCAGCAAAAAAAATTCCTTGAATCGGTGACAGAGGTTAACGACATCGACGCCATCATCGAAAAGGCAGAGGAGGCCGAGCGCCTCTACTCCGTAGACAATCCAGTCCCAAACCTCCTCATCAATCTGTAAGTGTTGGTTCGGCTGAGTTTTGTTTCTTTTAAGTTTTGTTCCAAATCTGATACCGATACACGGGTTGTTTGGGAACAGAGATACAAGCTCTGGCGCAAGCGATATTACGCCCGAGGAATGGAGAGAGCAACAGAAGAAGGAGGAGGCCTTGCACGCAAGCAGTCTTCGAGTTCCTCGCAGGCATTTAGTTTCCCCTTTAACTAGGAAATTTCATCTCCAACTTGTTATTTTGCTACTAAAACTATCAATTTACTGTTTATTTGCAGGCCACCGTGGAACTCTGCAATGTCTGTGGAGGAGCTCGATACAAATGAAAAACAGGCTTTCTTGGTATGGCGTAGAAGTCTGGCGAGGTGAGGATATTAATCATTTTTACAATATTTTATCTTGGTTTTATTTTTTTCAGTTCTTGGTATGCGTTAGTTGAACATGATATGTCAACCATGTCAATAATCAAAGCTTACATAATATGTTCTCTGGAAATTTAGGCTTGATCATATCGGTCATACTGTTTAGGGGCATTTACGGGTTTTAATAGTTTAATGGTTATATATTCATGAATATGAAGGAAATGCAAATTGTACAAGCTTTAAACAAAGGATTGATTTACGGGAGTGGAAGAGAAGCTCTGTTACAAAACGAAACCTCAGGACAGCAGTATCAGTATGATTGCTGGAGAAGTTTCTTATTCTCATAGAAAGGAAAACAAAAGATCAAGAGAAGAGTTCTCATGATCCGCCATGATGTTGACTTTTGCAATTCAAAGAAAAAATACATTCATGATAAGTCAAATATACGGGTATTGTGCTGCAAAGTTATAATGAAAAATTATGTAAAGTGAATTAGAAGATACTTTTCTGTGGTGTTCATGATGAAGACCACAACCCATTGAACAATTTACACATTTCAGAATCATTTATGGATTTGAAGTGTTATATTGCAAGTAATTATCACTATCTTCTCTTATTATGTTTCTGTCTTTTTTTAGACTTGAGGAAAATGAGAAGCTTGTCCTTACTCCATTTGAGAAGAATCTGGATATTTGGAGACAGCTCTGGCGAGTGCTTGAACGAAGTGATCTGGTAAGATCATGTGTCCTTTATCTCTGTTATAATGGTCCTACTTTTTGCACTAGAAGGTTGGTTTCGCTTTTCATTTTTTATTTGTATGATGAAAATGCTTTTTTTTTTATTATCATACAGCAGTTTGAATGCTTTTAAGTCGAACTTATACATATGTTTGGTGTTTCCAAAATATTTTCCCTTGAGCTCCTCAGCTCTTATGTTTTACTTTCATATCTTGGCTTCTCTGCTTTTCTTGCATGATGAATACATTATAGTTTTGAGACCAGTTTTTTTTTTTTCTAGAAGATATGTGCCAAAAATTTAACTTATCGGATGATCATACAACTTGTTCTGTTGATATTTTGTTTATGTTGAACTTACTTTCTAACCATCCAGAACATTATAGTAGCCCAAAATTGTTATGACCAATCTGTTTGAATCAATTTTTAACTCGGATCTTCTATGTGGAGCCTAATAAATGGTGGATTGCATCCCCTTACATATGTGCTGCATGGTACCCGTATGCCATTTCCAGATCAACTGTTTGGTTCTTATTTGATGATTAAGGGGGATTATTGACATCATATGGGGGATAAAAGGTGTTGCAGTCTCCTTAGCAGACCGGAGGTCCATTTGTGAAAGAATTGAAATGTTAAAGTCCTTTCAGTCCTTTGAAGCATGATTAGCATTCATAGAACTGTGAAATTTGTGGCCTGCCAGTTTAGCTAATAGGAATTACTTTCGATTTTGGGTACTTTGATCTTTCGCAAGCCTTTGTTTATGTATTTTCTCAAAGATTTATTGGTCACTTTTTTTGGTTGTTGGTCAATTTTTTTTTTTTTTTTTTGAGGTTCTATTAAGATAATTTACCTATTGAGTATTGTTGTCGATTTTGTAATTCTTGTGAGTTGAAGTAATTCCATTTGGAAAAGTTTATTTTGTTCGAAGGTCTTTCTTTTTAGTCCCACTCTTGATGGTCTCAACTTTGAGCATTAGTCAAGAACAATGCGATTGGCTAGAAAGGGCATATGAAGAAGTGGAGATTCATAAAGCAATTAATGATTTGAGTGGCGATTGTGCTCCTAGACTAGATGGCTTTTTTCTTGACTTTTTCAAGTCATGTTGGAACATTATTGGTGATGCAATTATTTCTTCTTCTCAAGGGGTGTTTTTGAAAAGGAGTCAAAAGATGGAATCCTTATAGCCAATGAGTGCATCGACTTTAGACTTTGCTAGGGGGAACCTGGCATTCTTTATAAGATTGACCTTGGAAAAGCCTACGACAATGTAAATTGGAGCTTTCTGGATTATACACTTGGTAGGATGGGTTTCAGGTTGAGATGGAGAAGTTGGATTAAGTTGTGCATTTCCACTGCCAGCTTCTCTATTTTGTTCAATGAGGCCCTTGCTGGTTTTTTCAAGAGCTCCTAAGGTCTCAGACAATGCGATCCTTTATTCCCCTTTCCTATTCATAGTAATGGTGGAGCCCCTTAATAGACTAACCACGAAAGAAGTGGAAGGCAGTGTGTTGAAAGGTTTCAAGGTGGTGAGAATGGCCCTACCATTTCTCACTTACAATTTGTAGATGAAACTATTTTCTTCACAAGGGCCTTCATGCCCAATTGAAGTATATAAGGTGCATTCTTAGGTGCTTCAAAGTTGTTTCTGGGCTACGGATCAACCTTTTCAAGAGTAAGGTTTCAAGTGTGGGAGATGTGGAGAACCTTGGCGAACTTTCTAGGAGCCTAGGTTACTTCTTCTTACCTTGGGCTATCTTTGGCAGCTAGCTATAAGTCTAGGTCTCTATTCTCAAGATTCGACAGAAGGTTGGTAGCTTGGAAAAAAGGTTGACAACATGACAAGACCAAAATCTTTGCCCTCCCTCTCAATCTATCCAAGGGATGGAAGGGCAAAGGCCTTTGGTGCCCACACACACAAACCACCACCACCACCACCCCCCCCCCCAAATCAAGAATTGGGGCCTATCTTTCGAAAGGGAGTGAATCGACACTTTTCTAGCTTACACATCCATTATCTCTCTCTCTTTTCCAGTGAGCGTGGCTTTTAGAGTGGAGGTTGATGAGGAACTTTGTATGAAATGTTTACGCCTACATCTGGATGTTTCATTTGGTAGACTAATCCATTGCGTGCAAGTCCAAAGCAGATGGTGGTTTGGTTCTTTCTCAAGCACTTCAAGGAGATGAATTTAGCTATTTTAGGTAATGGCAGTGGAGGTATGAGGAAGAGGCGGTTAATTTTTGGAGGGTGATTGACAACAAATTTGAAGCAAGAATAGCGATTGGGAAAGCAAGATAGTTCAATCCTCCATAGTTTAAAAAGCCATTTGAGGCTTAAGCCTCAAAGCTCGCCTCAAGGCAAGGTTCCCAAAAAAAGCCTTGCGGCTTAAGCCTCATTTTACATAGTAAATGCTAAAGTCATGGACCCATTGACGTAGGACGGGAGTACCGTTCCGCGATTTGAGAAGGCATTAAGAGGGGATTACTATTCATGTGACACTATTCATGCAGTACTATTCACAGTGTTGTGGTATGATTTGGGTTTTCTTAGGTAAGAAATTGATTAAAAAGAAAAGAAAATAGAGATGGAGAAAGAGAAGATAATAAGAGGAGATGGAGATAAAAAGATACATTCGGCTTCGCACCGAATTAGCTTGGCTTCGCACCAAGAGATGATGGCTTCACACCACAAGAGGGATTTCTCAAAGAGATTTTCATTTCTTCATTCATAATTTTTCATCCTCAAAATCAAAGGGTACATCACTTTTTATAAGACTCCCTACTTGAACTTTCCTAATTCTAATCTAATTGAAATTAGAAACTCCTAATACAAGTCAACTATTGCAATCAATAGTAAAATCCTAATTGGAAACAAAATTTCAATTGAAAATCCTAATTAAATTAAAACAAATCTTCGTGGGGTCCACTAAAAATAATAAAATCACAATTTACTATAAATAGTAAAATCAGGATTTACTATAAATAGTAAAAACGTGAATTACTAGTTAGTAAATAGTATCCACTTGATTGGGCATTGATTCGGTGTAGCATGGATGATCATAGTAGAATGCTCCCACATCAAACCCTTCTAGTTAAAAAGAATTCGACCTTGAATTCAAGTTGAGATATTGCAATTAACTTTTCCAACAGAAGAGATATTTGGAGTACTTTCCCTTCAGTTTCTTCTTTTGCATCTTCGACAGGTGTAAATTTTTTGAAACATGGTATGTGTCCTCAACTCTGACCTTCTTTGATAAGAAATTCCTGCTTGTTCCATCTGGTTCATTTTCAACTATCGGTTCTGAAACAACAAAAACATCTAGATTCGGATTGTGATATTCTATCCTTTTGGGTTATCTTCAGCCGGAGCATCTAACCAAGGGGAATCATCAATCTTTTCAGCTTTTTCATTCTCCACAACTGCAGGCGGATCAATCTGCTTATCCTCTGTATTTTCTTCTGATTCAAATATAGGAGCTTCAGGATTGGCTAATTCTTCAACTTTGGCTTTTTCTTCCTCATCGATTCTTTCATTTTCCTTGGGAGGAAAAACACCCTCTTGTTCAATGGCTTTCATATGATCTTCGCTGTGGACAAACTTGGGTTTTAAGGATTCCAGTGGTGCCTTAACTTGCTAGAGTTGCTTTGTTTGTGCCTGCTTTTGTTTCATGCTCTCAGAAACCATATTGATATTGTAATCATCTCTGTCAATAACCTGTTGCAATATGGGGTTTTCTGCACTACATCTGTACTCACAAACTTCTAATAAATCACTGGAAAGAGGTGAGAAAGTCGACAGTGGTGGCGATGACAATCCAAGACGATTGTAGCGGCGCGGATTGAAACTCTAGCGAAGATCCTCTCCAGTTTACTCTCAATACGATTTATCTGGTCATTATTGGCATTCCATTGGCTCTCCAAACGAGTTGTCACATCGTTTAGTTTGGCTAACGCAGTTGCCAATGATGGCGAATCAATCTGAGACATCTTTAAGGAATTTTGAACTGGGCTCTGATACCAAATTTGACGTAGGACGGGAGTACCGTTCCGCGATTTGAGAAGAAATTAAGAGGGGATTACTATTCACGGCACTATTAATGTGACACTATTCACGCAGAACTATTCACAGTGTTGTGGTATGATTTGGGTTTTCTTAGGTAAGAAATTGATTAAAAAAAAATAATAATAAAGATGGAGAAAGAGAAGATAATAAGAGAGAAGAGATGGAGATAAAAAGATACATTCGGCTTCGCACCGAATTAGCTTGGCTTCGCACCAAGAGATGATGGCTTCACACCACAAGAGTGATTTCTCAAAGAGATTTCTATTTCTTCATTCATAATTTTTCGTCATCAAAATCAAAGGGTACATCACCTTTTATAAGACTCCCTATTTAAACTTTCCAAATTCTAATCTAATCGAAATTAGAAACTCCTAATACAATTCAACTATTACAATTAATAGTAAAATCCTAATTGGACACAAAATTTTAATTGAAAAAAAATCCTAGTTAAATTAAAACAAATCTTCGTGGGGTCCACTAAAAATAATAAAATCACAATTTACTATAAATAGTAAAAACGTGAATTACTAGTTAGTAAATATTATCCACTTGATTGGGCATTGATTCGGTGTAGCACGGATGATCGTAGTAGAATGCTCCCGCATCACCCATTTTTTTCACTCATTTCTTTTTTTCTCCAAAATACCTTCCCTCCTATTCTTATTTGTTAAAAATGACCTAATAGGTCTTCATTTGGTTATCTTAAACTTTTTTTTTTTTTGAGAAATACTAAATCTAACATTTCATTCCTAGTTTTTCCCATTTTAGAGAAATTCTTACAGATAGCTCAAAACTTATCGGATTGTGATTCCGTCACTTCCGACGGTTTTCTTAAGAGGAACCTCACCAAACTCAAGCAAGAAATCAAATCATAGTCTTATATAACAATATAAGAATAGGATTTGAATTTGTGTTCTTGTTATTGGATAATTTGGATTTAGTGTTTGTTTGTTAATTTATTAGATTTTAGCTTTTACTACACTATAGACTTACTCTTCTTTCTTAATCTATGTTGTTAGTTAGTTTGTTAATAGCTTATTAACTACTTAGATTTGGTAATTTAGTTATGTGCTTTATGTTTTTTAAGATTTGATATCAGCATTCAGGCATTCCTGACAGCGTCAGTCCTATTGTAAAAGTTATAGCCTCAATTAATTTATGCTTAAAGTTATTTTTTTCACATGGCATGTTGTTTCTTATTTTTGTAGAATATATTATATTTTTTTAAGAATTTTTAAGCACTAATTTTTTTTTTGAAAATGAGGCTTACGCCTTAGTACTGTACTACCGCCTCGAGGCTACGCCTCGCCTTTTTGAGGAAAAATGCTTCCCAAGCTAGCCTTTTTAAACTTAAGGGTGTGGTGTGTGGATGGTCATCTTAAAAAGCTTATGATAATCTTTAGGGGTATATATGGTGTGGGGAGATCTATTTAAATGACGATTTCCTGCTGATCTTTGCTTTGTTAGACAATAAGGGATCCCTAGTCTGAGATTAATGGGAAGGTCACAACTCTTGGTTTGGAATCTAGCCCTCAAAAGAAATCAATGATTGGGAATTGGACGATTTTGTTAACCTCCTTCAAAGAATTGCTCATTTTGTAGTATCAGAAGATGTTGTAGATGTCAAGAAGTGGAAATGGGATTCTAAGGGTCTTTTCTAACGCAAGCGGAGTTTGACTCTACGCAAACCCAAAAAAGGCTCTTGTAGGGTGCTAATCTAAGCTTTTCTAAGAGTTAACAAAGGACCAAATAAAGCCTGAAAGCAAATTTCATTCAATAATCAACAGGCTTCCTTACAATGTTCTTTTAATGACTACTTATAAGAAAATAAAACCTTAAAAGATAACTTAAGGACTACGAAATTTATTTGAACCACTGATCTAAAATACCCTAAATCTAACATTTAAATTACTAGAATACCTTTAAATCCCATCATTACTATTGCACATAGATTTCGATCATAGTTTTGAAGTCCAAAACGTCAAAATCTAAACAAAAGTCGTGAGATGGACGTTATAGATCTCAAGACAAGCTTTCCAATGCATTTAACGGCTTTTCAATTGAATGATGATGATTTGTCATTTCGCAATTAATGCAAGACATTTAACCAATACTCCCCAAAGGCCGCAACTGTTGGTAGCGTGAGATTAAATTCCTTTATCTCATAGGATCTATACAGGTTCTCAGTCAACACGACCCCTCGTGGGCCCCATTTACGCAGGCTGCCCCAATCGAGCACATTGTGAAAATGCCTCTGCATTACCAATCTTCTCACTTTGGTGGCAACTTCCTTGGTTCTTCGCTTTGCCACGATCCGCCAATATTATATTGTTGAATTATCTCCCATATATGCATGAATGATGATGCATTAAAAGATCTCCTTAGGAAAGGACCCTCGTATTCATTATTATGACTTAATGAATGATCTTTATCATCAAGCATAGATCCATCACTCGTATAAATCATGCCAACACTAATGCAGGGGCTTCACACTGGGCTCGAATGGGGCAACTTGTGTAAATGGGGCACACTCGGGGTGGGATGGCCCGTGTGAAATGGGACAAACGAATGAGGGTTTGACCGAGGGTCTGGATCTGGGCTATGAGATAAAGGAATTTAATCTCAACGCCCCCATCAGTCGCTACATCAAAGTGGTATCAGAGCGAGAGGTCTCGTGTTCGAGATTCCTCATAGCGGGTGATTAATGCAGGGGTATTTTCACACCGGGCTCAATGGGGCAGCCTGCGTAAATGGGGCACACTCGGGGTGGGATGGCCCGTGTGAAATGGGACCCACGAAGGAGGGTTCGACTGAGGGTCTGGATCTGGGCTATAAGATAAATGAATCTAATTTCACGTCCCCATCAGTCGCGGCTTTTGGGAGTATTGGTTAGATGTCCTGCATCATTTGTTCCTTCTAAAATGAAGTTTTTTCATTGACAACAGTACACAATGAAATCCTTAGTCAATCGCTTAATTAGTAGGAAGATTATCATGCCAAATATTTGCTTTTGTATAAAGCTAGTGAGGAGACAGTCGATCATCTTCTTATCTACTCTGAGTTTACCAATGAGGTTTGGAGTGTCTTCTTTCGGTATTAGTTGGGTTGCTGCCTCCAAGTTGCAAGACACATTTATTCGATGGCATTCTAACGCTTTTAATCGTCGGGACGATATTCTTTTGGAAGCTTCTTCCATTTGCTGGGCCATTTGGAAGGAAAAGAACAACTGGATCTTTGAAGGCAACGAAGAAACTTGAGTCCATAGTTCTGAGAATTAAGGTTTTTGATGTTTTATTGGTCTTCCATCCTAGTGGACTTGAGATTTAAGTTTGAAGACTTTGTTTACAAGTGGGAGGAGATTGTAGATGGCTGTGCTTACTACTGTAGTATACTGGCTTCTTTCTTCTCTTGTAATTTAGGCCTCCGCCCTCTTCTTTTATACAATACATTTGCTCATCGAAAAAAAATTATATGTTGATAAGAGTAGGTATATTTTTATCCAGTAATTGGAGTTAGTCATAAGTTTTATTAAATGGAAGTACACTATTGATAGTGAAAAGATTCTAAACACAACTTTACTTTTATTCTCACCCACACAGATGGTCAGAAATTTAATTCATGCCTTAATTTATTTCATCTTATACCTTTACATATCCATGAACTTTTTCTTAACCTGGTTTTTATTTGTTTATTTAATTTGGTTATTCATTACATCCCCCATGTAATTGCTGATCATGTTGTAATGTCTTGCAGCTGGTAATGGTTGTTGATGCACGTGACCCACTGTTCTATCGTTGCCCTGATCTTGAGGTATACATTCAGTCACTTTTGTTTTCTATTAATGCAACATGTCTCCAACTCTGATTGAATAAGATGGTAATTATCCAAAGCATAGAATCAATGAGGTATGTTAGTTTGAAATGCTATACAATTAATCACTTTCTTGTTTGCAACATTCATCATACTTAACTATGTAATATAACGAGAAGATACTTCTCTTGAATTCCTCGTTACAACTTAGAATGGGATGGTAATAATCCGAAAAAATAAAGATTGGTCCAGGTCTATTTGAGATTTGGTGGTTTGAACTTTGAAATGCTATTCATTATTGATTCTCTGCCTTAATAAGTTTAAGCAACATTTGGTTTCTTTTGAGTTATGATCAATTTATTGAATCCGGTATCTTAATATCGTGGTTTCACATCCTAAGGCATTTGATTCCTCAAGAATGAGTGAGATGTGAATTTTCCAGCCATTAACATGTCCTTAATAATATCGATATATACATTCATGACACTTTTCCAAATTATTCCTCTAGGTAATTTATCCTAACGTACTGGCCCATTCTCATACCATTAATTACATTTCAATATCCCCTCGATAAATACTTAATTACTTTTTCATGCCATCATTCTTATTTTCAATACAACCCCTTGATAACCACTTAATTACTTACTATGCCATTATTTCCATATTTCCAAAACAATTTCTTAATAACAACTTTAGTTACTTTCTATGTCATTTCTTTTATATTCAAGGCAACCCCTTTATAACTACATATCTAATTCTATTTCTATGGACAATTTCAGAATTTTGATTTTTTAATTGTGCCTTGAGTTGCCCCAATTTACTTATTCACCCCTCTAAACTAATCTTCCAAATTGCCCTTTGGGTTGAAACTTTCTTATTTTGCTCCCCCTTCCAAAAAAAGGCTCCTACAATCACTCACGCACGTGCGGCCCACTAGTTCACAATTAAGTTTTTCAGCTGGTTTTTTAGTTAGATTTATCAATTTATATGCAGTTCTATTATTCTATCCAGCTCCATTGCCTACCTGAAGAGAAAAGGTATGGCAGCAGGTAATTTTCAGAATAGGCTCACAATGGATAAAAACTAAGTATTTTAGGACTTCAGTTGAAAGTTCTACACATTGTGAATTCCAAAGCAGCATGAACACCATAAGTAGATTTGTTCCTGTGCATCACCACATGGAAAGGGTGCAGGAGCCAGAAGAACAAAGTGGCATCTTTTCACAGGCTAGCAATAGGAATGTGTGTTGTATGTTTTGTGTGATTTCATGACTAAGCTACTTGTGGAAACCCATGAGGATTACTTGTTTACATGAGGGTGAATCATACAATCGGGCATTATTTGATGTGACTATATTTTTTTTTATTGTTAGGCACTATTTGATAATCAGACGTGACTTTATATCTTTTGAATGTCAGGCATATGCTCGGGAGACTGACGAGCACAAAAAAACATTGCTGCTTGTTAACAAGGCAGATCTTTTACCACTAACTGCCAGGTTAGAATTGTGTTGTCATTTCTCTCAAGCTAAACCAATACTCTCCAGATTTGTTATTTGAATGTCTTGCGATTATTCTGAACTTGGCATTGGCAGGGAGAAATGGGCAAAGTACTTCAGAGATCATGGGATTCTCTTTGTATTCTGGTCGGCCAAAGCCGCCTCTGCTGCTCTGGAAGGGAAAAAATTGAGTGGACTTGTGGATAGACGAAACACACCAAACAAATTGGATGATACCGATACCAAAATTTATGGAAGGGATGAGCTTTTGGCCCGTTTACAGGCTGAAGCAGAGGCCATAGCTGTGACTAGAAGTGACATGGTTTCCAAGGTTGCGGGCTCATCTCATTCTCATTCTCATTCATTCTGTGGATGTCGGCAGTGCAGGCAATCCAGCATCTAAGCATGTAGTTGTGGGTTTCGTGGGCTACCCTAATGTCGGGAAGAGCTCAACAATTAATGCTTTGGTGGGTGAGAAGCGGACAGGTGTTACCTCGACCCCAGGGAAGACGAAGCATTTCCAAACATTGATCATATCAGATGAGCTCATCCTTTGTGACTGTCCTGGTTTAGTGTTTCCATCTTTCACCAGCTCAAGATACGAGATGATCGCATCTGGGGTATTACCAATTGATCGGATGACCCAACACAGGGAGGCTGTACAGGTCGTAGCTGATCGTGTTCCAAGGCACATCATCGAGAAGGTATACAATATCAGCCTGCCAAAACCCAAGTCTTATGAATCACAGTCTAGACCCCCTCTGGCGTCGGAACTGCTGAGGGCTTACTGCTCCTCTCGCGGACATGTTGCCTCAAGTGGACTGCCAGATGAAACTAGGGCTGCCCGCCAAATTTTGAAAGACTACCTCGACGGGAAGCTGACCCACTACGAAATGCCCCCCGGCATGACCTACGAGGCTGACGGGGAGTTAGATGTTGCAGGGCCCAGCTCATCTGCTACATATGACTCAGATTCATCTGATGGTGAAGATCAGCCTCCTCTAGAAGGCACTTACACACCAAATCTCGAGCTTGCGCTCAATGATCTCGATTCATTTGATCTAGCCAATGGGCTAGCTCTCACCAAGAATGTTACTGTTAAGAAGAAGCCAACAACCGCACCCCATAAACAGCACAAGAAGCCTCAGAGGAAAAAGGACCGGTCATGGAGGGTTGGAAATGATGAAGGTGATGGAATGCCGGTAGTAAGAGTCTTTCAGAAGCCAGTAAATATAGGACCTATAAATGCTGGATAGAAGTCGCTTTGGAAATAAGCAGTTGGCTACGTTTTAAACTTAGAGGTCCAATTTGAATCCCTAATTACTTCGTAGCAAGAGGAGAGAAAATGGAGAACTTATCTCAAGATATAAGTAGGGGGTCCCGAGGTGCAACAGTGGGTTCGTGAGGGTAATCCTTGATGAGGAAAGACTCGATGTCACTCAAGATCCCAAGAGGGTCTCTAATTTTTTACCCCTGAAGATGAAGCCATTCCTGTAGAACCACATCCTCCACATAAGGATAGAAGTGTAAGCAGTACGAAATTCATCAAAATCATCCCCTTATTTGAAGTTTTTTGAGCATGTCAATAATCCACTTCGTGATGTCCTCCGCACTCATGTTTAGGCAACGGATCGAAAGAGGGGATGCAATTCACACCCTTGCCACTGCTGGACACTGGTACTGTAACCTCTCAAAACTGCTGCTTGACTCACTTATATTTGAAGTGTGCTGTTGGTTTGAGAAAAATATGTTTATCTCTATTCTTATGTGCTGGTGAATGAATCTGATATTAATAGATAGTGTTGTTTATTTATGTTGCCTTGATTTTGCCTCAGTATCTAACATCCGGGTGCTAGTCATGTCAGTTAAGAATTTGAAATGATGTGCATCGGCTCAGGCTCCGAGGAACCTCTTTTTCTGACCCCTCGGTGTTTGCGCACTCGGCCGTGGATTTCAAGAATCCAAGAATCCAACGGTGGTGGTCAGCACCGCAAAAAGTGCGCTGACCATTAGATTTTTGAAATCCACAGCCGAGCGCGCGAACACCAGGAGGGGTCAGAAAAAAAAAGGGGTCCCGTGGGCCCGACCTCAAGGATTTAGGATCCAATGATGTGGACTTGTGAATCACTCAATGAGTCGACTCGAAACTTGGCATAGATGAATCTATTTAGCTGGATACTCTAGACCCTGGTTTAAAAAATGGCCGTTATAATGAAAATAATGCCGTTGCAACGGATTCGGACCTCCCCCATTACATTACATACTGTTAATGCTCAGAAAATAGTCTGTTATTTTGTTATAACAGTCGTTATTTTTCCATATGATGAAAATAACGACTTATTTTCTGAAATTTTTTTTTTAAAATGTCGGCTATCTCTGTTATTTTCCGATTTTATTGAAAATTTGAAGTTTAGCACAGTTAATTCTGTTATTTTCCCCTTTTTTCTGTTTTTACCTGTGTTTTACAATCCGTTATAACGGACGTTATAACGGAAAAAACGGTAACGCCTCCAGCCCGTTATATCCTTATAATGGCCCCTTTTAAACCTTGCTCTAGACTACCAACTTCAACAAGGGTACCCAGTACCTGTACTTTATCATGGTTTAAGAACTCATTTGAGTCGACGGAACTTGGCCTTCGTAAATCATTTCAGCAACATGGCCCTTTTAGGGCTTCTTAACAAATCCTATATGGAAATTAGAGAGAACGTCCTCTGAATGCTTACTGGCATTCTTCGGTTGGATAAGATCGGTACCCCGTATATTAGAGCCTAGCCTGGTTTGGTTATTAGTTGCTCTCATTTTACACTCTTTTTCAGCTGTATAACTTCTTGAGGGGTCAGGCATCCACGTCCCCGTCTAGGTGTACTTTTTCTCATTTTCATTCCATAAATTCTCCTCCCCCATGAAGGTTCTGAAAAAAAAATATATCATTTCAATTGGATACTGTAGATACTCGAGGTCTTCTTTTTCCAAAGTTATAAAGCAAAAGAGATAAGAAATGGGGTTGGGATATTGGCAACCCGCATTTTTACCCTGTACGTCCACTTACTCTAAGCACCAATGTTATGTCGGCTGGCCCAGCCGAACCAACCCACCACATGTCAGCTCTGATAGCCCACAAGGCAAATTTTCTGATGGCCGAAATGTGATACACCATGTCGGCTAGCCTTCGGCTGGATTAGTCGACATAGCCCATGACATCTTGGCTTGTGGGTGCCCAGCTTAAAGACATGGGTGCCCGTAGGTAGAATCACCCATAAGAATTTCTTTGTCAATATTTGATGAAAACGCCGCTCTAACAAAACTGTTGAGGGGGATTTCTGTCAAATGTTGACCGGAAGAGATCAAAATATCAGTGGAAAAAAGTTTCCATTCTCTTTTCAATACTATATTTTTATTATTATTTTTTATGACTCGCGATCACGGGGTAAAAACTAAACACGACCGACCGAGTTCCGAGTCGAATGTACTGGACCTTATCTAGGTTGCTTTCCTTTTCAACTCTCCCTATCTCGATTCTCTCTATCTCATCTCTTCGAACAGTATCTGCCAAAGGCGTGGATGCAAAAGAAACAGAAACTCGGAAAGAAATCCCTCCCCCTCCCCCTCCCCCAGTCTTTCAAGACAAATCTTTTCAATCTCTTTGCCAATTAAATGATGGCAGCTTCTTCCATCTCCATGCCTGCTGCTACTGCTGCTTCTTCAACTTCTTCTACTTCAGTTCGTCTCCACCACCACCACTACCCAATAACCACTCTCTCCTTCGACTACTCTGCTACTACCATTACTCTTGCAGCAGAAACAAAACCCAGAATTCTCCAATTCAAAACTACCCCAAACACCCACCTGCCTCTTCTCTCCATCCCATCTCATTCTCTCCGTTGCCGTGCCTCCGATGCTGCCTTCGACAGCTTCGAAGACTCCCAAAGCCAAGAATTCGAGGAAGAAGATGAAGATGAAGATGAAGATGATGATGATGATGATGAGGAGGAGGATGAACAGCAGGAACCATCACCAGCACCTGAAGGGAGAAGATTATATGTGGGGAACCTGCCTTATGCTATGACTTCTTCCCAACTCACCGAGGTCTTCGGTGAGGCCGGCCGAGTTGAGGCTGTAGAGGTTTGATCATCACCTACCCACCCCACATTGCTTCTCTTCTCTTTCATACTCTCCATAAAATCAAATTCGTTCCTTTTTTTTTCTTATTTTGGATGAATTTGTAGATAGTTTATGATCGAGTAACAGACAGAAGCAGAGGATTTGCTTTCGTAACGATGGGCAGCTTCGAAGAGGCCAAAGAAGCTATTAGGATGTTCGATGGTTCTGTAAGTATTACTACACAAATTTTTTCTAGGAAGATAGAAATATTTTTATATATATGTCTCTGCCTTGGAGGATCGGATGCTCCCCCAAAACCCATTACACATGGCAGAATTTTCATCTCATTGATCTATACCCAATCCATCAGTGAGCTAGCTCTTGCTTTGGGCATATCCCATACTTGAGACCAATTGAAGACATATCAATGAGCTGCCCAATTTATAGAACTTTTTATCTTTCTCTAGCCATCAAAGTTTTAGCTCTAGATTGGATGTCAAAATGCTTGAATTGGGCTCCAATTGGTCCATATTTTTTCGTCTACGCGACTGCCAAGAAGAGGTGCCCATTCAGTTGAGCAATTGTGATCAATGAATTCATTATGGGTTGTAGGGAGCATCATATAACTTGGAAGGAATACTTGTATTGGGATGGATGGATGAGAGGAATGCATCTTCCATGGTTGTTCCATATGCACAACTAAGGGTTGACAGTTGACACCCACAATTCAATGGATCCTACTTCTACCTAGGAGAACTACTAGGTTGAAAATCAGCCCAATTGGATGATTATCATAACAATGCAATATATTTCAGTTTCTGGTACTGTAAGAATAAGAATGACCAGTCCATGAAAGGTCTATTCGTTGGATTGTCGCAGACTGTTTATCTTATACCTGCAAGATTTGTGTAATGGGCCCATTGAATGGTAGCCTCCAATCCCTTGTATCTGTGCCCCATGCACAGTAAATCCAGGGCGACTACCACCTTCCTATCCTCCTGCCCTCAATGAATTTGATAACCTCATTGTAATCTTGTTTTCTTGACATTGTTGGTGTTGTTGGTGGGGGATCATAGCAAGTTGGAGGGCGTAGTGTGAAGGTGAACTTTCCTGAAGTGCCACGGGGAGGAGAGAGGGAGGTAATGGGCCCGAAAATCCGTAGCAGCTACCGGGGCTTCGTCGACAGCCCTTACAAGATATATGCTGGGAACCTCGGCTGGGGCCTCAATTCCCAGGGCCTGAGAGACGCTTTTGCCGACCAGCCTGGCCTACTGAGTGCCAAGGTCCTCTATGACAGGGACTCTGGTAGGTCTAGGGGGTTTGGGTTTGTCTCCTTTGCCTCTGAGGAGGAGGCAGAGTCTGCCATCAATGCCATGAATGGAGTGGTAAGCATAACTTGACTTTCTAATCAAAATTGGCAGATTGAATCCTTCTACTCTTCCTTTCATTTCCTAAATTGTGTGTTTTACGTATGCATGTAATTAGGAGGTGGAAGGGCGGCCACTGAGGTTAAATATGGCTGCGGAAAGAGCCACAACTGGCACTCCTCAAAGACAAGAAACAAAGTCGGATATGAAAGAAGATATCCGTAGTAATGCAATTCAATCTAGTATCAGTGCCTACTGAATGAAAGACGGTGAAGAGATCGGTTTGTTCGGGAAATGCTCTTCAAGAAAGGAGAGAGGGATAACAGAGAAATATGTCTTCTTTAACTTAACATTCCTCTGTTCCATGATATCCTTCTTGTTTGGCGAAGCTGCTTCCATTGGACGCCGAAGTTATCATTTGAGAGGGCAACAAAAGGGGTGGTAGAATTCGAACTTGCTTGTTTCACTCCTTTACAGTCATGCGAATTTGTGTAGTGATGGGTTGTATGAGAAGCATCAGCTATGTAACACACCCTATTGAACTCCATTTTTCTCCAGTTCCTATACAGCTTTAAGCATTGCTTGCAGATTTTGTATAATTTTTAAGAATATACTATCATCATCATCATCATCATCATCCACGCCTTATACCAAAATGTTTGGAGTCGGCAACATGAATCTTACTACATTTGACTCTGTTTGAAGCTATATCTTTTGACAAAGCACCAGTCTTTAGATCTTTTCTTACTATCATCTCTGTCATTTATAGTCTTCTTCTCTCCCTTTTAAGGCCTTCAACTTGCACCAAAGTGCTCATTTTCATTGGTGCCATCATTGGTCTTCATTGCACATGCCCAAACTGTTTCAATTGACTTTCTATTATTTTAATCCTAGGTTTCCTTGAATATCTTCATTTCTGATTTTTCGTTTCCTAGTTTTTCTGCTCATCCATCTCAACATCCTCATCTTTGATACGTTCATTCTATGAACATGGTGTTTCTTAACCACCCAACATTCAGATCCATAAAGCATAGCAGATCTTATAGTTGTCCTGTAGAATTTTTATTTTAGCTTGATAGGTACTTGCCGATCACACAATACTCCAGAAGCACGTCTCCACTTTTAAGAATACACTATGATGTTGAAAAATGGTCATTTTTGCAATCCCCACAAGACAACTCCAAACACTGGGGTCGCATTATTTTTTGGAAAAAGATCCTTTCTCCATTGTTTTCCTGCCAATTTAGTTGTGGTAGGGTATTGTGTTATCCCATGCTTAACCACAAGAAAGGGCAATGCGGTTGAGCTGTGGACTCTCAGATTTAATAGAACCGCGGTCCACATGGCAATTATGTAAAGAGTAAAATAGCCACTTTGTATTAATAAGACTGCCATGTGGACCGTCCAGGGCTCGATTGCACTTTTTTTTTTTTTTTTTTTTTTTTTAGCAGTTTAGTGTGGGATTGCATTTTCCTTTGTGCTGTTAAGTTTGCTCATCCAAACAAGCCCTCTCTTCATTCAGGAGTTGCCTATTTCCCTTGATCTTCTTGGGAGGTTTCAGTACTTCTTCAAGAAACCTTGATTACAGAAATAAAAATATGTATTTTTTTCTTCAAAATAACAGTTTTTGTTAAAAAGAGTTAATAGGTCGAAGCATTACCATTATAATGACCATTATTTTCATTTTAACGGCCATTATAACACACATCCATGCACAATATAACGCGTCTAATGAAAAAGCCCACGAGGATAGCATTGGCCCAACGGGCTTTTAGTCCAGACCCATCACGGATTGAGCCCTGGATCTTCAGGCCAGTATGCTGAACATGCCGGACTGGGTGAGCACATCGACACAAACATCTATCGTACTAGGCTTAGAGCCTGTGCCTAGACTGGGCCAAGCTCGGCCTAAAGTCAAAACTTGTGGGCTGAGAGACAGGCTGATCATGGCCCAGCCAAACCCAAACCATGCCCTCACATGTCGTCTTTCCTTTTTTTCCTTTTTCGGTGACATTGCTTGCACCAACTTGGGATTTCTTACAAAAATGGTGTTCCGAACACACTTTTTAATGGTCGACACCCACCATTTGATTAGTCTGACCTACGAGATCTGGGCCGGCAGGTCCAAGGGGTTCAGGTTTGTCACCCCACAGAGGAGGCATAGTCCATCGTCCACGCCATGAATGGAGTGGTAAGCCTGACTTGACTTATTAACTAAATTTTGCAGATTTAAATTCTTCTCTGTTTTTCTTCCTAGTATTTGTGAATTGTGACTACTTAAACATGTAATCAGGAGGTGGAGGGTCATCTGCAAAAATTGAATTTGACTGAAGAAAGTGCTACTCCTTCTCAAACACTAAAACAATATAACAGAACTAGATCTCCATGGCAGTGCAATGCAATGTAGCACCAGCTCCTAGAATTAAAGATGTGAAAGAAAGAAAGATGAGCGTTACAGAGAAAGAAGATCATAAGTTAAACGAGAGCAAGCAAGCTCCAGAAAAGAAGGAAAAGGGAAAGCTTCATCACAGAATTATAGTAACTTCCTACAATAACAGGATTGTTCAAGTTGTTACATGAATATTCAAACCAAACCCACCTATTACTTGACTCTTTGATCCTACAGGACCCAAACACAATCCAGCATAAAAAAAAATATCCTACAGTTTGGCAAATTGGCAATTTATGAGAAAGCTTGGGGTCAGCCTGTAGATCAATTGGACAGTGCTTAGTAGTCACAAACTTGAGGTCACAGGTCGAATCCCAGCTTACCAACAGAAATATTCTACACTTAGGCCCTAAATGGTTGCCGTTATAAAAGTTTTCTAGAAATAATGTCTACCCATAAATGCCCCTAAAAGTTTTGATCACCTAAAAGTTTTCTTGATCAAAACTTTTTGACCTGTGAATGGTCATCTGGAAAACTTTCAGTGTTCACCATACAGGGCCTTCGTAAAAATATTCAATCTAATCAGTTGGATAATAACGTTGATTTATTTTTGTTTCAACTTGCAAGCTTTTAACATGTAAATTTTTCGTTTACAGCTTATGTTAATCATTGCAGTCATTATATTTGAAGAGTATGACTTCAAAGTCCCAACCATTCAGACATTTTATTCACTAGTATATAAGAAAGAAAGGTTATAGAAGATTTTCATTTCCAAAACTAGCTTCAAATCCCATTTAGAAGCAGAAAAGTGATAAAAACAACATATATCCCTCCCAAACATTGGCTACCAAGAATTTGATCTCCAGGCTGACTGATCTCTCCTAGGGAGGTATAAAAGAACGGGTTGATGCCTTCACTGTTTGGTGGGGGCTGAACCATCTTTCAGCAAGAAAGTAGCATACCTCAAACATTGCTTGCATTCTGCAAGCTCACAACAAGGTCGTTCATTGGATATCATGACCGCCTGCAAGAAGAGCATCTGCCGCAGAGTCCAAGTCATGAGGAAAGAAGACCCTGCAAAAACCAAGTCTTAGTCAAACGGACTGCACATCTCTACAGTACTAAAGAAACAGCCACTAGAAGGAGATTTGATTCACTATGCTGGAGGACATGGAGGTGAGCGACAAAATGCATGACAAAGATCATACAGCTATAGTTCAAAGTATCATTCTGTCTCGGTCTCCGGGGTGACAAGAACAATACATTGGGTTTGTCTCGGCTTTGTCTTGGTTGTTTCACTATTGCCTTGGTTTATATTGTACCATCACGGGTCAAGACATTTTGTTTCTCCTAATGACCAAGACATACGTCGAGACTGAGACATTAAACCATGCATACAGCTGGTGTGGGCTTTTGATGAAAGTGGACGAGAGAGTTTGTAATGATTTTGGCACTGGGTGGCTGAATGAGACAAATTCATTGCAAAACTCAATTTACTTGGAGGCAGAACTCTTTGTGCTACCACGAGTTCATTTATTCTGGTGGAGAGGTGAGGACAGTGTGAAAGAAAATGCTTTGTCACCAGAGCAGTCCAATCCATCAGCTTGAGTTACAGTAACTCAACTCGTTAAAAGCCTCTTAATTTCGACTGATAATTCAGAGAAAACTAAAACATCTGAGGCCATTTCATGAAAACCATTCCAGGGTTGGGCAGTTTCACCAGCTCGTGATCCCAGCTTTAGTTTAGATGCCCAAGTTAGCCATAAATAAAGTCAACAGAACTTGAAACCCCGCCAATGAAATTACCTGCAGGTATTGTGGTATAAGATCTTACTCAGTTGATCAATGTCACCAATTCCTTTACAGCCAGCCACTACCTCAAGAACTTGCCTGGAAAGGATAACCATGTCATTTCAACAATCAGATAATCCAGGTATTTGAAGGGAAGAACATTAGAACAAAAGGCAGACCTCTTTTTACCCAAACTTCTCCAAATATGTGAATTATTAGCAAAACCTCCAAATAAGCGTCAAAAAAGATAATTCAAGCCAAACACTCACCAATTTGAATCATTTCAACAGAAATTTTAGTAAACAGTGTAAGCTCAAGATGGGAACTCAGTAAACATAAGCTTGAAGATTAACACTAAATGTTTTAAATTTAAGTTTTAGTTAATAATGAGAAGAACAATTAGCATCACTGTCTTTTTTCTTTTTCTTTTTTTGATTGGCAAAAGGAGAAGAGTAAGAAAAGGTTGTAGCGACTTGTTCATGACTATAATGAAAACATGTGAGAGGTACAAAGAATCGCTATATGCTATTGCCACTGTTAGATCCCATTTTTTGGCAACAGAAAGGTGCTCTCAACAAAGTCAAAATCATAGATGAGCTGTGATAACTGAGAAATTGAATAATAATGGGGTTTACACTGCAATGGCTCTTTGTGATAGGCTGTAGATTGCAGCCTAAAGTGACCTTTCTTTTGATAATTTATTCCCTTTTGTAAAAATAAAAAATTAGAGAACTTTATGTCACAACTAATATTGCAGCCTCAAATTGCAATAACTACATTTGATATTTGTTGGTATATTTATTTAGTATAGACGTGTGTAGGGGTATTTGTCAATTCCTATTTATTTGTCTTTTATTAATATTTGCTCTTAGAAGGGCATACTTGTAATTTGTGTGTCAAACCAAAGTGAATATAAGCAATTTAAGGGAGATTGTGCACTCTTAAAGAACTGCACTTTCTCTCCCCTCTTTCTCTTGCATCGTCTCCTCTTTTTTCTCTTCTCTTCTCTTCTCTGCTTCACTTTTTTTTCCTTATTTTCCTCCTTTGTTGTTGGTATGCTGAAACCCTAGATAAATCTACATGGTATTAGAGCGGGATTGATGTTCGCAATTTTCTAGGGTTTGCCAATGGTTCATCCATTACTTGAACAATGCCCGATGAACAACACCGATGAATAGTGCTCAATGAATAATACCTGATGAACAGTACGTACCGATCGCGTGGCAAATCATAGGCTACTCTAGCTGCAGTTGTGGTGCTATGTCAAGTGTTATGTTCGTAGTTTGTGATCAACGTGACAAGAGTGGATCAGTTAAGTGTTCATATATTTTGAGTGTTGCAAGCTACTCAAAATTGTCGAAATCATTCATAAGTGATTATTCTGGTTATATTTTTTTTAATCATGGTTGATAAAATCCTAAAAATCGGTATGTCAAATAGTTTCGATTTTTTAGGGGCTCAGATGACCTTTGTATGGGGGTAATTATTTGCAATGGTCAAAGTCAGTACAAGTCTTCCTTACTGCCAAAGGGAAACTTAAATACTCAAATGCTGACAAAGGACTTGAGCAATCATCATGGTGAGTGGGTGGAGTAAAATGCACAAATAAGTTAAGTGCCCATATTTGTATTTTGCGTTGTGATAATGTTGAGTATAGTTTTGTTCCGTTGGAAATTTTCTTGATGGTCTTGGCATTGTACATCAAACATCTTGTAGTCACACTCCTCAATAGAATAGGATAGCCAAAAAGAAAAATAGACATGTTCTTGAAGTAGGTCGGGCTTTGTTAATCCAAATGAATGTGCCTAAAGATTTTTGGGATGATGTTCTTGTTGCATCTTAGCTCATCAATAAAATGTCATCCTCTGTTTTGAATGAGAATTCTCCCTTCAAGACCTTGTTTTTCAAAGATGATTGTTTTTCCTGACTTCCTAGGATATTTGGGTGTGTGTGCTTTATTCACAACTTAGTAGAGGAAATGATAAACTTGATGCCCAAACCATAAAATGCATTTTTCTGAGTTATTCTAGGATACAAAAAGGGTATTGTTGTTATAGTCATGCATTGAAGAAAAAATACGTGCGTGTCAATGTTACTTTCTTCAAGGCTACTCCATTTTACTCTTGTTGAAGGAAGTCAATTTTAGGATCTTGTTTTTATTGTGTGCACTCCCTCTCTTGTAGTCATCTCCTCTAACTCAACTATTGTAGGTGTATACTCAGAGATGCAAGTAGGGAAGTACTGATCCACCTCCTCAGGATCTTCCATCATCAGCATTTTCGTTTTAAGAACTAGTTACTTTCGCCCCTTCTTCATCAACCTTGCCATCTCAAGAATCAATTGTCACCCAAGAGACTGATAAAGACCTTCCCATCGCTCTTTGGAAAGGTAAATGCATGTGTACTAAATATCTCATTTCAAATTTCTTGTCCTTTGATCATTTGTCTCCGGATTTCCAACATTTTGCTTTTTCCTTATCTTCTCTTCATCTTCCTGTTTCTACAACGCAGCCCTGTCTCTGTATGAAAGAAAGCTACAAAAGATGTGATGCAGACCTTTAGTTGAATGATGCATTGGACCTAACTGTTTTACCTGCTATGAAGTGTGTTGTGGGTTGTCGTTGGGGCTATACTGTGAAGCAAAACCCTGATGGTTCAGTTGAGCACTGAAAGTCCGGTTGGTAGCCAAGGGATATACTCAAATTTATGGCATCGACTATTCTAAGACTTTCTCCCCTGCGACTAAGTTGAATTATGTTCATGTGATCATATCCTTTGTAGCTAATATGTGTTGGTTGTTGTTTCGGTTAGATGTGAAAATTATTTTTTTTCATGGTGGCCTGTTTGAGATGTATATGGAGCAACCTCCTACTTTTGTTCCTCAAGGGGAGTTAATTAAGGTGTGTAGGTTAAAGAAGTCCATTTATGGACTCAAACAATCACCCAGAGTCTAGTTTGATAAGTTTAGCCAAGTTGTGGTTCCTCGTGAGATGAAAGGAGTCAAGCGGACCATTTCATATTCTTCAAGCGAGTAGTATTGTTATTCTTGTGGTTTATGTGGACGACGTTGTTGTCATGGGCAGGGATATAAAGGACGGTTCTGAAAAGTCATCTTCAAATGTATTTTCATACTAAGGATTTGGATAAGCTTCGCTATTTCTTGGGCATTGAGGTTGCGAGATCCAAAATTGGTATCAACTTGTCGCAAAGTAAATATGTTATGGATCTTCTGACAGGTAAAGAACTATTAGGAGCTAAGCAGGTTGACACTCCCATGGATCCGAATCATAAGCTGACTGTTGATCAGGGAGAGTCCTTAAGTGATCCTGGAGGATATTAGAGATTGGTTGGGAAGCTTATTTACTTGACAATTACATGTCTTGACATCTCCTATGCCGTCGGTGTCGTCATCAATTCATGCATCCTCCTAGAGTTCCGCATATGGAAGCCGTAGTCTGATTTCTCAAGTATCTAAAGGGACCTCATAGTGATATTCTATACAAGAACAATGTCACTTGAATGTTGAGGGGTATAAATATACAGACTGGACTGGATCTCCTTCGCATAGGATGTCTACTACAGGATCGTATACGTTTATGGGTGGAAATATGGTAACTTGGAAAAGTAAGAAACAAAGTGTTGTTGCCAGATCCAGTACTAAAGCGGAGTATCATGCAATGGCTCACACTACTTGTGAGTTCATGTGGTTGAAAAGTCTGTTGCGTGAGTTCGGAGTACCATTCAAAGAGCTTGTCAAACTTTATTGTGATAATCAAGCCATTATTTATAATTTTATACAGCTTGTAATCATGTATTCCACGAATGAACAAAACATATGAAAGTTGACTACCACTTCATTTGGGAGAAGGTGTTGAGTAATGAGAATTTTTCGTTGTATGTATCCTCTCAAAATTAGGCTAATCAGCTTGTTGACATCTTCACCAAGGCATTGGACAAGAGCACTACGACCAATATTTGTTTCAATTTGGGCATGACGCATGAGTGACATATATGCTCCAATTTGAGGAGTGTTAGTGTATTTATTTAGTATAGACATGCATGTAGGGATATTTATTTTGTCTTTTCTTATTATTGGCTCTTGGGAGGGAGTACTTGTAATTTTTGTGTCAAATCAAAGTGAATATAAGCAATTTAGAGGAGATCGTGCACTCTTAATGAAGTGCACTTTTTCTCCCCTCTTTCTACTGCGTCATCTCTTCTGTTCTTCTTCTTTCTCTTCTCTTCTCTACTTCACTTCTCTTTTCCTTATTTCTTCCTTTGTTGTTGGTATGCTGAAACCCTAGATAAATCTACAACGTCATTACCTAATCATTGCTAAAGCATTGAACCATAGCCATATTATTTTCCTAAAACAACCTGCCAATATTCTGACCATAAATCTATCATGAAAATTTGTAAAAACATACCCATCACTTTAGCTGGCTCTCTATGCAAGTCATGTTTTTATATTTGGTGGGGGAGGTCAACAAGGATAAGAAATCGAATATGAGAACAAACCCTTACGGAAAAAAAATCTAAATAAAGAAAGGATGAGGCCATTTTGCAGGAATTGACAGTCCGATCCATAGTTCTCCATTTTATTAGTCTTACTTTCTCCATTCATATGATTGATTGTTATGCAGTCGAAATTTGCATACATCAGACACTTCTGAGATTCTTACTGAACTCTCCAAGATTGCTAATTTTCTTTTTAAGCCAAATAGTCATGCTCCATCCCTAATTTTACAAGGACAGATGGAGTTGAACAGTCTTACTGATATAGACCAAATGATTAGTGTCATCAGACTAGATCAAACTTTTAGCCTAGGAGATCAACTGTAGGACGCAGAAAACAGTGGGTCACAACCCTCTGCATGCACCCCACGTGTACAGCACCCTGGATCAAGGTCAGACATGCAGATAACCTTAAGCCAAGTATTCCTCAAAAAATAAAAAAATATACTCTTCCTAAACATCCAAATTAGTAACATATCCATCTGAAGAAAACATTACAACCAAAAAAAGGCAACTTTTAAGGCACACTATTAAGAAAAGGTTTCTACTTACTTAACTAGACAAGGCTCATTGCGGCCTTTTACAGTACACTCGTGATCATACTTCTCTTTCTTCTTAGAAGGCCACGCAGACTTTACAAAATTAATTCCAGAATGAGTGTTCTTGATTTCGCAATACGGTGAATCTGTCTCTATCATCATTCTTTCGACAGGAATTCCTCTTACAACATCAAGATTCTCGGCAGTCTTCAATGAGCAACCATTCACACCTGTTTATCCCCACAAAAATAAGAGAGGTAAAAAATATCGGGCTTTTTCTGATGTCCTAACAGAAAATAAAATTGGAGCAAAAACTAAACCAGAGAAAATGTGCAAAACCAAATCTAAAGTAAACAGAGGAAGTTCCTATGTACACAGGTTGATTGTGGCAAACAAAGAGGCAAGAATTCTCAATCCCCAATCAAACTGATTTAGTTTGATCTGTAAAACCTAACTTAATACCAAATTCGAAACACAGTTTATGGTCATGGAATATAAAACATAACATAATACCAAATTCAAAACATATTTTACGGTCTTGGAATTGACCATTTCCCTACTGTTCTCCTCCAAATCAGCTGTCACTTTAAAATATGAAGAAATCTAAGTTACCCATCAGGAAAACCCTAGGACAAGTCTATCATGTCATATCAGTACACATGGTGCACATACAGCGTGTAGGACCTCTTATTATTTGACTGGTCCTGCATATGAGATTTCCTATTGCAGAAATTGATCCAATCAAATAACCATAACTGTTCGCTATAATATATTGTTTGGATAGACAGAAAAACCAAGACAGTCCAAAAGAAATTTGTAGTTTGGATGGTTACAATCTACTAGTTAGGTTGATTTATGGTGAAGATCTCCGTTTTTTCTATCGGTATGAGAAGATCTAATTAGATGAGATCCATCCAAGGTGTTACATTTCTATCAAGATTATATATCACTTTTTACAGATTTTTAATGGCAATGAAAAAAACTAGCCCTACTAATCTGAAAAAGGCTGGCAGTGGTGAAATGGAGCATTAAATTACCCCAAAT
This sequence comes from Euptelea pleiosperma, assembly GCA_035048495.1. Lineage (NCBI taxonomy): Eukaryota > Viridiplantae > Streptophyta > Magnoliopsida > Ranunculales > Eupteleaceae > Euptelea > Euptelea pleiosperma. The sequence continues at coordinate 25,527,622 of CM068540.1, forward strand.
GAGCATTCACCTATAAACAGATCACTGAGTGCTAAGAGCTTATCACGATCTTCTGCACTACCAGTGAATGAATGGGCTACCCCAGCACTGAACCTGTCAAAAAAGTAGAAGAACTGTGATAGGGGTGATAGGGTCCATCCACATCAACGTATTATAGAGTCTAAGCAGGGAAAAGTAGCTACAAGGCAACAGTATAGATTAATGCTAGACTTCCATCTGGCAAATAGGTGAAATGTAAATGACAAGATGTCAAAAGATTTGGTATAGCAAACATGAATAAGGGCAAATTTAATGTAAGAGTATTAGAGACCGCATTTACCGTCTTTAAACTGAATATCAGGACATGGTGCATGTGCAGGGGTGTGGAACCACTTTTAGTGCATCTTCTACATCTAAAAAGCTATACAATGGATTACTATAACCAAAAAAAAAATTGCATCCTTTCAGATAGTCAAAAAAATCCAACCAACATCCAGGAAAAAATAGGTCAATGGATCGAATGGTTGCTATCCAGAAATCAGGTTGGCTTGTGCTCAAGGTGTTCTCATTGATTGGACATTTTGATACCCTGCATGTGAACAACGTACTTTGATATTATCGTTACATGTAACTATGGCCTGTAATTTTTCTTAGATGACTATGGCCCATAAATGAGGCCTATGATGCTCAGAGCCTCAGACCATAGATTTTGCCCCGTAGAAACAGATAGATGAGCATGATTTTGAAAGAAAACTAACGGTACCGGTAACTATTCAGATAGCAGCATCTAATCAGCAATTTCTGGGGTCTAGCAAACTCGCCTGTCCTTGTTTCGCGCTAGAATGTCACAGAAATCTTCAGCAGCTGCACGCATATGCAGAAACATTGGTAGCTTCATGGCATGTGCTAATTCAAACTGCTTCTCAAAATACCTAATTTTAAACACGAGTTGACAAAACCAACACAGAATTGTATACTCAAAAGAGAAGTGCAATAAAAGAAAATTCAAATAAATGAACAAAAAACTTTCTCCTGATACAATTCACTGAGTGGTGAGATACTTTTTCTGAATTTCAGATGGGCAAAAGTGAAGCCTGTCGTAGTCCAATCCACACTCACCAATTGCCACTACCTGCATTAAAGAAGTATCAGGGAATGAAAAGTCAAGCAATGTATGTTGAAGCCTGGAATGGTGACCCAAATGCTCATATAAACACCCTTATAATCAAAGAAGCGCCATATTCATCATCATCCAAGCCTTGTCACAGTCAGCTAGATGAGTCATGTTTCATCATTCTATTATTTGAAGCAACAAATCAGGATTCAAGAAAGGATTCGAAAAATGTTTTACACTAGATGCCAACCTGACATAACTCTCTTTCATCCGGACTTGGGACCACAGTGCAATGCTAAGAAAAGCTCCACACTGGTGAACTTTTATGTATGGATGGTTAGACCATTATTACATAATAAAAGAAGCAACAGACTATGTAAGTCTATTATGCCATAATGGTTACAACATTAAATTTTATTATTTAAAACAATCAACCAGGATTCCTGGAAGAATTCAGCAAAAGTTTTACACCAGGTGCCAACCAGACATAGCTGCTTCAGACCATAGTGCAACGCTAGAAAAGCTTCACACGTGGAGTTTTATGTAGTAACAGTTAGACCATTATGGTAATAAAAGATGTGCCAAACTACGTAACTCTATTATGTGACAATGCCATAATGGTTAGACCATTCAATTTTATATGCCAAAGTTTATCTTGCAATATGGTGCTAAGTGTCACATAATCTAGAAAGAACTGTGGGAATAAAAAATCATCCTGGTAATAAATTCTGTTAAGATGAGAAGGTTACAAGAAAGTGTTCCTTGAAGTGGCCAAAACTTATATGCCTTGGGATCTAAATGTTGTTACAGTCAACAATGCATCAGCAGCTGGTAACATAATTATAATGTTATATAAACTGTTTCCACCCCACTTCCAATTCCTTGTCACCTCAACAATTGGGATAGCTTTTCGTCTAGTTGATATCCTAGGTGGGACCCTCAAATTTTAGATCCTGGTGCTAGGGAAAGAGGTAGGATGTACAGACGTCCTGGCCCACATGTCCTTGTATATAACAGCAGATAGGATCTTCGAATTTGGAATCAAGGAAAAATTCCTCCTGCATAGGAATATGGCTTCGAATTATATTACCTACCTCCTGAATAGGCCCAATTGTCCTTGTAGGGTAGCAAGATCTTAGAATCAACACACTTGCTCTGAGGTATCCATGCAATCATTAGAAGTAATCCTACATTTCGAAAACTGAAGTTTTGTCATCAACTTTTTTCATGCTTTCATGTGAGTATGTTACTAACATTTGTTAGTAGAAACCTTTCCTTTCAGAAACTTCTTTATGGACTTGCTCAGTGGGACCCCTGAGGACAGTGTAGGAAGTTTGGAATTCTTCATGTAGTGTATTCAATAAAAAAAAATTGCCTGTATGAATGTTTTGGAATGCTCATTTCAACTATAATTTTGTCTTTTGTAAAGAAGTGTTTCACATATCCGTCAAGAGGTTGTCACAGAAACAAGTTCCATAAAAGTTTATGAAATGTGTTGAGAATTCTTTTGACTATGATTTGGTTCATGACTGGCAACGCATCTAATTGACACAATCAGTGGATACAATAGCCCCGCATTCAAAACAGTAAGCTAACTCACAGAGTGCAGAAAACGATTAAAATATATGATGAAGGTGACAAAACACACCTTTCCCTTGTCAACTCCTTCCTTAGCCAATGACATGAGGGCTTGAAAATGCTTTTCCGGGTCCCCACTCTCTTCAAATTCCTAATGAAAAACATAAGAAATAAATCACACTGCAGAGGGTACCCTTCTTAAAATAGAATAAAGAAGTCAATAGAAAGAAGCAGATACCTTGCATCTGGTAGGATGCACGCCGACTGTACAGAAAAGCCGCCCTACAAAAGACAATCGAACAAAGAACCATAACTAAGAAACCAAACAAGAAGAAAGATTACTAAAAGGAGATTCTTAAAAACTACTAAAAAATCAGATACAAGGCAGAGAGTAAACCAAATCGAAAAAAGAGACAAACCATCCGTTTCTGCAATGGCGAGAGCTTCCTTTGATTCCTCAAGGGACCCACCAGTGACCTAGCTCAACGCAGCACAAATAATTTCAGATAAAATAATTCATCATCAATGAGTCTTGACTCGATATCTACGAGTCGTGACTCGTGAGGTAAAGCTGGAAACAATGCTGGAGATGACTTACGATTATCCGGTCGACTCCAGCGCTCCACGCCCTACTAAGAACAGCTGCGATATCTCCTATGTGATATTGCTTGCCGTTATAAATCCCCTTGAACATGCTATCTGTTCGAGATTTGCTTCTCAAATTCAGAAACAAAAACAACAAACAAAAGAGAGGCTGGTATACAAATTGGCCACGAAATGTTTGTTAAATTGCCTCACCTGTGAAGTTAACGGCTATATCTGTTCGAAAAGAAGAGATTGCCAGAGAGAGAGAGAGATGGTTAGATAGATTGTTGAAACCGAGAAAAGAAAAGAAGAATGTAAAGAAATAGTAGTAGAGTTGGGAATTTGCAGAGCCACTTGCCTATCATCCGTACAGTCGCCATTGCTAAACTTCGAAGAAGCTTGGGAGGTGGAAGTCAACTGATCCCCGCACGAGAGAGAGAGAGAGAGAGAAGTGGAGTTGGTTAAAAGGAAAGGAAAATGTTGCTGAGATAGACAGATTCTGAGTCGACTCTCGACAAGAACGCTTTAATTACAACACCGCTTTCATTTGGCTCTAGGGAGACCGAGTAAACCTTCGCTCACTGCATGATGTGAGCGAAGCCGATCACAGCACACAATACGAGCCACGTGGCACACTCTTAGAGGCGCTGACCGTATGGATGTTTGGCCAATCACTAGGTCGACCTACAAACCAAAAATCAGCCAGATTAGTGATTTACAACCTTTGGATCTTTGCTCCCAAATAATGCTCAATAATGCTCAAATTCCTACGGTGAAAATCAACCCATGAAAATAGCTTCAATCCAACGCTTAGAAATCACTGATCAGGATTATTTTGGTTTGTAGGTCCACGTAGTGATTGGACAAAACATCCATACGGTTATCGCCCTCTAAGAGTGTACCATATGGCTCGTATTGTGTGCTGTGATCGGCTTCGTTCACAACATGCAGTGAGCGAAGGTTTACTCAGGGAGAACGAGAATGAATGAAAAAAGAGAAACAGCGACCCAGTCACCCAAGACGAACGATCCGACTCGGACGACCTGGAGCTGGAAGTTGAGGAATAATCTGAGGCAAGCCGGACCTTCTCAATGGGTCAGTAATCGTTCTCCTCTCACCGAGTCCACTTTTGCTCATGGACGAGTAGATCTTTGCGACCAAACCTTCGAGTACAACTTTGTCACAACGGGTTGTGACCGGCTTACAATACGAGCCACGTGGCACACTATTAGAGGGCGCTGACCGTATGGATGTTTGGCCAGTCCCTAGGTGGACCTGCAAACCAAAACTCAGCCTGATTAGCGATTTAGCACATTTGGATCTTTGCACCCAAATAACGCTCAGTAATGCTCAAATTCCTACGGTTAAAATAAACCCATGAAAATAACTTCAATCCAATGCTTAGAAATTACTGATCAGGCTGATTTTTGGTTTGCTGGTCCATCGAGGGACTGGCCAAACATCCATATGGTCAGCACCCTCTAATAGTGTCACATTGTGGGTTCCCGTTGTGACAGAAGTTTTACTCCAAACCTTTGATGACAACTTCAGTCGCTGACTGACTGCAGTCAATATGAGCCACGTGGCACATTCTTAAGATGATCGGCCAATCACTAAGGTGGAGGAGAGTAAAACTTGTCTGACCACCAACGGTCAAGGTAGCCCATAATATGAGCCACGAGGTACACTCTTAGAGGATGCTAACCGTATGGATGCTTGGCCAATCCCTAAGTGGACCTACAAACCAAAAAACAGCCTGATTTGTGATTTCAAACCTTTGGATTGATCTTTGTACCCAAATAAAGATAAATAATGCTCAAATTCCTACTGTTAAAATCAACCAATGAAAATGACTTCGACTAGCGCTTAAAAAATCACTGATCAAGTTGATTTTGGGTTTATAGGTCCACCTAGGGATTGGCCAAACATCCATACGGTCAATGCCCTCTAAGAAATTGCCACATGGCTTATATATTGTGGGTGGCCAGGTAAGATTTACTCCTAGGTGGAACTACAAACCAAGAATCAGCCTGATTAGTGATTTAAAACCTTTGGATATTTGTACCCAAATAATGCTTAAATTCCTATGTTAAAATCAAACTCATGAAAATAACTTCAATCCAACACTTTAAAATCAGAGATCAAGTTTGTTTTTGTTTTCTAGGTCCACCTAGTGGTTGGCCAAACATCCACACGGTTAGTGTCATCTTAAGAATGTGCCACGTGGCTCATATTGGCTGCAGTTAGTGGCGTTGCTGACTGCAGGTGTCATCGAAGGTTTACTTGATCTTTGTTGACAGACCATGAGTAAAACTTGCATAACCGCCGATGGTCATCCCCCGTCCCCCTCCTTTTTTCTGATCCCTCTCCGAAGTCGTGTCGTGGATTTCACAAATCCAACGGTGGTTGAGTGCCGTGGATTTCACGAATCCAACGATGGTCGAGTGGTGGCAAAAAGTGAATGCCAGCTCAGTGTTATTAACCATCATTGGATTCTCGGAAACCATACCAGAAGAACATGACTCTGAGAGGGGTCATAGAAATGGGGTCCCTTGAGCCAAAATCAGTCTGATTAGTGATTTCAAACCTTTTGATCTTGTACCCCAAATGATGCTCAAATTCCCACTGTGAAAATCAACCCATGAAAATGACTCTAATCCAACGCTTAGAAATCAGTAATCAGATTAATTTTTTGGTTCATAAGTCCACCTAGGAATTGGTCAAACATTCATACGTGTCCTTTTAAAAATGTGGCACGTGACTCATATTCCGGTCATGCAAGTTTTACTCACGGGCTATAATATGAGCAACGAGTGGAATATTCTTAGAGATTTCTGACCACAAGGATGTTTGACTCACAGACCAAAAATTAGCCATTGGTGATTTCTAAGCGATCGATTGGAGTTGTATTCATGGGTTGATTTTTAACCATGGAATCTAAGCATTATTTGGAGTAAAACTTGTGTCACAGGATGTTATGACGGAAGCCAGTCACAGTACTCGATACGAGCCATGTGGCACAGGATCCCATATGGATGTTTGGCCAGTCCCTCGGTACAAACCAAAAGTCAGCCTGATTAGTGATTTACAACCTTTGGATTTTTGCATCCAAATAACACTCAATAATGCTCAAATTCTTACCGTTAAAATCAACCCATGAAAATAACTTCAATCGAATCGGTTAGAAATCACTAATCAGGCTGATTTTTTGTGTACCAGTCCACCAAGGGACTGGCCAAACATCCATACGGTCATCATCCTCTAATAGTATGTAACGTGGCTCGTATTGAATGCTGTGACCGGCTTCCGTCGCAACATCTTGTAACACAAGTTTTACTCCATTATTTGGGGAACGAAGACCAAGAAATCACTAATCAGATTATTTTTTGTATGTAGGTCCACCTAGGGATGGGCCAGACATTCATATAGTTAACGTCTTCTAAGAGTATGCCATGTGGCTCATATTGTTGCTAACGTTTGTCAGCCAAGTTCTACTCCTCGTGGGCGTCCCTGGGGGATTTTTCTTGCATAAGCCATGTGGCACGCTCTTAAAAGACTATTGACCATAGCACAATTGTCTATTTCTCTAGCTTTTTGTCCTTTTCATTGGTTGGTTTTACCCATTGGAATCGAGTACTTTTGGATACTCAAATCATCTAACGGCTAGAAATTGCCAATCAGGCGGTCTGTATGTCCACCTAAGGATGAGCCAAACTTTCAAACGGTCACTGATCTCTAATAGTGTGCCATGTGACTCATACTGCAGTCCGAAAATTGTGGGCAAAAGTGGTCTCATTCTCCCCATGAAAGACGGTCTTCTCATGAAAAATACGAATATATCTATGCTGATGGACATTTTTGGGCCATGTGGCATATTCTTAGAGACCACTGACCATGTGGATGTTTTGGTCATCCCTAGATGGGCCTACAAACAAAAAACCAGCCTGATTGGCGATTTCTAACCATTGGATTTGAGTTTTTTTTCATCGGTTGATTTTTCACTGTGGGATTCAAGCATTATTTGGGGTAAGAGCCAACGGTTAGAAATCACTAATCAGGATGGGTTTTGGTGTAGGTCCACCTAAGGATAAGCCAAACAAACATCCATACCATTAGTGGTCTCTAAGAGTGTGCCATGTAGTCATACCAGCGTCTCTCATCAAAGACGTCCCTCATTTCTTGGAAGGAAAAAAATAACATCAAATTTTTTTCTCAACAACAAGTTCGATGTTGTTCATAGATCTGAAGTGCCCTTTCCCAAAATGCCACACGGCACATACACTCTCTGAGGTTCACTGACACATGGATGCGCTCACCTCTTGGTATACACCAAAATTTAGCTTGATTGATGAATTCTAACCACTGGTTTTGAATAAATTTTTTTTTTGGAAGACACAGATGGCCTTATTAAGGGCTTGAGGGCTAAGAAGGCCTACTAAGAAGCTATTTAATGGGGGTGTTTTCTAACTGTTGGACTGGAGCTATTTAAATTAGGCTCACGCTCTGAAGACTATCTTTTGTCTTGTACTTTCACTCATGTCTTCAGTCGCGGATCCCAAGTATCCAATAGTGGTTTTGCTTTGGCAAAAAGTGATGTCAGCTCAGCGCTATCAACCATTGTTGGATTCTAGGAATCCACACCCAAGAACACAAGTGAAAAGACGAAACCCTGAGCCCGACTCTTTAAATTATCGGGGCTATTTAAATTATCAATCAAACTAATTTTGTATGTGTCTATATACCAAGAGATGGGTCAAGCATCCTGGAGTTAGTGGGCTCGAAATAGGATGCTCAAGTTTGTTGTCCCTGGGGGACTTAGTTTGAAGCCCCCTCCAAAAATGCCTGGCACTCTCTTTCTAGGCCATAGAACCATGTATATTTGATTACCTACATAACCAAAAGTAGTTTAAATGGGTAAATAAATTTGTAAAATTTAACTGGTAAACATCACCTATCAAGCTGATTTTTGTGAAGACCGTTTATCAATTTCTACGTTATTTTAGATTACTAAAAAAAGTGATTTTTGTTTGTAGGTCCACAGAGAGTTGGGCCAAACATCCATAAGTTCAGTGGACCCAAAAGAGTGCTTCGGATGGCATATTGGGAGGGGAGACTTTTCAAATTTGAAAGCCTAACAGATTTTCTCTCCCCAAAAATGGTGTTCCATGGGGGAGGGGGATTTGATGAGGTAAAATCTTGATGAGTAGCAAACTTTTTAGGGTGCACCAACTGTGTGTGTATATTTGGCCCACCTTTGATGGTTTTACACACCTAAAAACAGCTTAATTGATGATTTCTAGCCATTGGATTCAAAGAGGTAGGCTAGAATCACTCCTTAAAAGTCTTAGAATTTAATAGCTATAGATAACCAACCAAGATAATTTTGGTGTATATGTCACACCTCGTGACTTGGATCCATCATATCTGGTACCAACACAGATCTTGATGCGAGATCTGGGAACAAATCTCCAAAACAAGTCGTAAATAATTTAGTGTCAGCTAATAAAGCATGAGCAATTTAAATGAATTAAAATAAAATCAATATCTAAATAAACATAATATCTGGAATTAAGTAATTAGTTGACTGAATGTAATACAACCCAAGTTTCACTACATAAATCTCTCAAAGTAAAATTACTCTCTTGTAGCCCAAATGCATTAAATAATTATGTGTCTAATCCTATTATTCGTGTTGACCTAAAAAGAGAAATTCCACGAAGGATAAGTCCACTCGACTCGTAAATAAATAATACATAAGTCCTCCCGATACACCTGTGTATGTATATATAACAAACACGTTCAATATTTCTCAAAGTATAATTAATATATGAATATGGAATAAGGGATGTACAAAATGTCAAATAATTATAATATCTTTAAACATGTTCGTACAATCATTAATATTACTCAAATCGTTGTATTACAACGTTAAACTAATCATAATTTTATGATTTATTTTCACATCATTGATTTCTGTAATAAACATTAATTTTTTTTGAAATCTAAAATTTAAAATAAAATTAAAATTACTCATAAAATAATTTTTACATAAACGATATTTTAAATTTTGAGAATCTATGATTTATATTAAATTCTAAAAAAATTATCATCATATTCTACAATTCGAAATACATGACATAAAAAACAAAGCTCAAAAAGGTTAAGAAACAAATGAGATAATATTTTTAGAAAAAAAATACTTTTAATAATAATCTGAAATTTAATATTTTGAATTTCAAGAATTATGCGATTCATATTAAATTTTAAAAAATTAATACCTTATTCTATTATTCGAAATACATAATTAAAAAAATATAACTAAAAAAGATTAAGAAACGAATAAAATAAAATTTTGATAAGAAATTAATTTTTAATAATTACTTAAAATTTAAAGAAAATCAAATATTATAGTATATTTTTTCATAAATTTACAACAAAAGTTTCTACATTATTTCTTAACAACAAAATAAGAAATAAACACACGCTTATCATACAAAAATTACCAAGAAAAAAATCTTAAACACCATTAATCGATCAAAATCACATACAACCAAAACAGACAATCAATAAAAGGTTTAAAGAAGTTTTTACTTGCCTCACAACGCTATAAGAACAAAAAAGAAATGATGAACAAGACGAAGACACAATCTCTTAATCTTGATCTTTAACAAATAATTTCAACAAGATTCTAGTTCCAAATAGAGAAGATGAAGAGAAAAATAGGGTTTTTAAATTTTTGTAAGAATAAAAAAATAATTTTCATCACTTTAAAATGTGTGTTTATATCATCCTTCAAAAAAATCTAAAATAAGTCACTAATAGGTTAAAAATAGGCCCAAGGCCTATAAGTATCGACTGGACTTTAAATTAAATCCTAAAATGTCCAAAAAAACTCTAAAATTGTTTTAAAAAGCCCATTAAAATAAATTAAACAAAACCATATATTATGCATTACCATTATATATAATAATTAATATTAACTAACAGTCAATAATTATAAAAATTGATCACTACAATATATTTATCAATGAGTGACTAACGTCCATGACATGTTGCCTTATTAAAACTAGTGGGCGGCATGCCCGTTGTGAATGAATATAAGGGTGTCTTTAAAAGAAGTGGCAGAATAAGAAAGTTTCAACCCAAATAGTAGTTTTTGAAGATTAGTTTGGAGGGCAAATCTCTAAAGTTGTGACATCTCAAGGCACAGTCTGCAAATTCTCAATCTAAATCTTATCTTCCAACAAGGATTTTGGGTAATGAGTTAATTCTTAAATCTTGGTTATTTTCAAGAATAAAATATGGTTAAAAATATTTTTTCAAAAACGAATATCCTATTTTTTTTTTTTAGCAAAATGGTTTAGTTTCAAAACTCTTAAATTTTGGAACCATTTCAATGAAGTAAGAGAAATAATAATAGAAATCAATACATTAGTAAAGGAGTAAGATTTAGCAAAATATCTCAAAAAATTTCACCCAATGTCAATGGTTTGATGGATAAATTCACAGTAAAATAAAATAATAAGTGCTTACCATAAATCAAACCAAATAAAATGAAATATAGCTTTTGATCAAACGATTTTATCTCAAGTTCGTTAAAACAATGGAAGGTGGAATCATAAGAGGTCTAAACCATGCCTACCCGTACAAATTTGATGCACCATGGGCAAAGCTCTCTCTTAGCTCTCCATCATCTTCTCCAACTGAAAGTTGCGACACAAGCAAGGTTTTATTAATGGCTACCAAGCGTCAAACACACCCCCCCTCCCCTTTATTCCCATATATCTTTCTCTCCCTAATGGTTTCTCTCGTTGGCTTGCAAGCTACGAGTTCTTCTTTGCTAAGTTATGTTTTCTCCTTATAAAAAAATCAATTAAAATGATGTCCTCATGGATAACATCACCATATGATGTCACACACATGGTTTTAAATGAATCCACGCGTTACCCCCAAAAGGTTAAACTTGGCTTTCAAGCAACCATTTGATGTTGTAAGGTGTAACAACGCGACATGAGGTCTTATACAACGTCGACACTCAAATTGAAGTACAGGGTTCAAACATGGGTTGAAAGTCACAAAAGTGGTCATCGTAGGGTAATTCGACAGGCGAAGCTCATGTCGACCTCCATTTGGCCACATTCTCAAGGGATTTAACAAATATTGACCAACTCGCTTTCTTAGGGGTTTTCTGACTCTAACCAAGCACCCTTGTAACGTTTGACAAGGTATTGAAACATTCAGAAAGTTTTCAATATTATGTTACGTTCCTCAACAGGTCTTCACATCCTCCCCGCTTCTTATAAAAATTATGTCCTCAAATTTTTAGATCATATGTCAATCAGTGAATATGCGGGTATATCGCTCTTGCATATTTGACTAATTTTCTTAGGTAACCTCTTCCGTATTACGGTGCCTCCATTGAACCTTGACTAGGGGAATCGCCCGATTTCTCAAAGTCATCTCTCTCCAATATCTGAGATTCTGAATTGGTTCCTATATGTACGAAATGTCTTTTTGGATCTCCAATGGTGTCCAGTCGATGATGTGAGAAGTATCACGCTCGTATTTTTTCAACATCAAAATGTGGACACACATTGTGGATGTTTGCTAAGTGTGGAGGTAGTGCAAGTTGGTATGTGACGACTCTAATCTTCTTGGAGATTTGAAAGGCCTAATGTATTGTGGTGTGAGCTTTCCACTGCTCGAATTTAGAAATACCCTTCCGAGGAGAGACCCTCATAAATACATGATCTCCGTCCTAAAACTTAAGAGGTCAATGTTGCTTGTTAGCAAAACTCATCTGAGGACTTTGTGTCGCTTGCAAGCACTCTCTAATGACTATGACCTATTTTGCATGTGGTATGTTGTACTAACTCTGGGCCAAGCAAATTGTCGTCTCCGACCTGTCTCAAAAGGTGTCATACCAATCTAGACCTATGTTCTAAAACTCGGAACTCGGACTCGGCTCGGAAGTCCATTGGGCCGAGTCACCTCGATGACTCGGGAGTTGACTCGGCGAGTCATTAAATTGATTATTGTTTATTTAAATATATAAAAAATAAAATTTATTAAGAAAAACTTTGAAAATAGGAAACAAATACAAAAAAAACATTTAGAAAATCAGAAAAAAAATTTGAATTTTGATTGGACTCGGACTTTAAACAGGTGACTCGGCTGAACTGTGAGTCAACTCGGACGATTGTCCGAGTCAACTCGCCAGACTATGCAAATCCGAGTTTATATGCCGAGTCGACTCGGCGAGTTTTAAAACATAGATCTAGCCTATTAGCTATTGTTGTAGGCGAACTTGGCCAGAGGTAGGTGAGATTTCCAATCCCCTCCAAAATCAAGAGCCCAAGCTCGAAGCATATGCTCCAACATTTGTATCACTCCATCTAATTTTTTTGATGCGAAGATCCATCAAGAAGTGGACCAAACATCAATAAAGTCAGTGGGCAATAAAGAGTACTCTATGTGGCATTTAGAGAAGGGGACCTAGGGGACAGTAAACTCGGGTTCATCCAGATTATGGGCGGTTATCAAAGAAGATGGTGCTTGAATTGTAGGGCCACCGTATTTTTCCTTGAATACAAAAGCCCTCAATTGGGGGACTGCCACGTGGTTCATCAACACTAGAAGTTGTTGATCATTTTCGCTGGTGTTGTGGGCCTAATCAATTGCATTTGGTTGTGGGCCTATTTGCGTTGAGTGTTGTTGCCTTTGTAGATTCTACCATGGTTAGCACCAGGAGTGCGACAAAAATATGGTACGGGAAATGTTTGACTACAATTCAGGTATATCTCTATACTATAAAGCGAGAACCGGGGTTGGCGTCCACACAGGGCTTCAATTAAATGCCTCTCTTGCCCCATTAAATACCTCTATTAAAGCCAAAACCTGGGTTGAGGTATGCTCTTCACACGAACTTGTCCCGCATTGACGACGATCGGGGATCACAGTACAAGCCACGTGGTGCACTCTTAGAGATCATTGACTGTATGGATATTTTTCCCATCCCTAGGTGGACCTATATGCCAAATATCAGCCTGATTTGTGATTTCAAACCTTTGGATTTGAGTACCCTAAATAATGCTCGAAATCTACGAATAAGAATAACCATTGAAAACAACTGCAATCAAGTCCTTAAAAATCACTAATCAGGCTGATTTTTTGCATGTAGGTCCACCTAGGGATGGGCCAAACATTGATACGGTCAGTGATCTCTAAGAGTGTGCCACGTGTAAGGTGCAATTGCATCGCAAGTGGCATTCCTCTAGTCATTTTAAAATGCATTAAAAAATCCAGCAAAAATAATTTAAATATAAAATAAAACAAAGAAAAGTAACATATTGACAAGTTTTTTAATTTTAAAATGATTTTTCATGTTCAAAACTAAGTAATCCGGAAATAATTCGAAGAAGTTCGTGTTTTATTCGAGAATAATTCCACCATGCTAAAAAAGGGCGAATTTTTCCAAACATTTAAATACTACGTTGTTCGGTCTGTTTTATTGAATAATTTGTACGGTTCGTGTATAATTCGAGAATTTACTATGGATTCTAGCGAAAAATTGGGTTGGAGGGAGCATGATTGGCGAAGAGAGGAGAGATTCGTTTGAGCCATGCGGTTTATCATTGTCGGATACCGTGCCTGATCGTGTGCGGTGTTTCATGTAATATATGGGCCCATCTTCATGGTTCAATGGGCCAGGAAGAGCATGCCATGTGGTGCCTTTTTATGCGCGTCAAAGTTGGGATTGGTTCGGACTTAGGAATTGTTCCATTTTCCGGGATTGGGTTGGTGGGCCAGGTGGACTTAAAGACGAAAATCAACGATTACTAATTTCTAACCGTTGGATTGGATACTTTCTCATTCGTTAATTCTAACCGTGGGATTCTAGCATTATTTGGACGTACCGAGATCCCAAGGTTAGAAATATTCAAGCAGGCTGATTTTTAATCAGTATGTCCACCTAGAGATGGGCAAAACGGGAAGCCCCCCTCCCAAAATGTCTGACAAGGGGCTTAACGCGGGTTGGTTTAAGGGATTGGGGTACGTGTCAGACATTTAGTTGGGGAGACTTCAAAGTTTGAAGTTCCCAAGGCCCGCGAATCTTTCCACACTGTTAGTGACCTCTAAGAGTTTGCCACGTTGCCATTCTCTGATCCATCAGGAATTTTGATGACGGACTCCGTCATCAAAATTTATTCGAGATAGGCAGACCCCAGGAAGTAGGAAACCGGTCATCACCGTTATTAATAGCACATTTTCCCGGTTTAGCCGGTAACCCAGTATCTCTTTTCCGCCGTCGCCATTCGCATCAGACGGCGTTCCACGGATTCGACGGAGTCGTGGGCCGTACAAGCATCACCGGATGATTAAGGTAAGAGAGAGAGAGTAAAACAAAATAAAAAAAGATTTACCGAAAAATAAAAAAAATAAAAAATAAGAAAAAGAAAAAGAAAAATGAGATTCGCATTCGTTTGGGTGGCCGTGGCCCTTGAGATTTTCTCCCAGTTTTTATTCCTCGACCGCTTCGAAGAAAAAAAGAAAAAACAAAGAGAGAGAGAGAAAAGAAAAGAGTTGAGAAGAGAGGAAAACCTAAATTTCATTTTATTGCATCTTTTGTTCCTAGGATTTTTAAATATTGGTTTATCGGTTTTCCTCTCATTCGATTGGTGATCCAAGCGAGGGTTTTTCTTCGCCCCCTTTTGATGATCTCTTCTTCTTCTTTTGGATGAATCGATGACAGAAAAGGCGAAGGTTGGGTTGAATTCCGCGTTGATTCGATATGTTGATGGTGCACCGAGAAAATGCTAATCCCTTGGAATCGTAGCTCCGATCTCGATTCTTACAAGGAGCGCATCGAAGGGGGGGAGCGATGGATGTTGATTCGTCGATGGTGCCGGAGACCGATCAGGATCCGGCGCAGAACCACGATCCTTCAGCGGACACGGTGATCTCGTCTCTCGACAGGACCGGCGAGCAACTCGGTGGGTCCGAACAATCGGGTGCTTCGGCACCTCCACCTCCACCGTCGCAGCCGCAGCAGCCTCAGGTGCAGCAACCTTCGGTTGCTGGACCTAGGCTGGCCCCGACTTACTCTGTCGTTAATGCGATCATTGAGAAGAAAGAGGATGGGCCGGGCTCTAGGTGCGGTCATACTTTAACAGCAGTCGCCGCGGTTGGGGAGGAAGGGACGCCGGGATACATTGGGCCTCGGCTTATCCTGTTCGGTGGTGCTACCGCTCTTGAGGGCAATTCTGCAGTTTCCGGGCCGCCTTCACCCGTTGGAAGCGCTGGCATCCGTAAGTTCTCAGACCCTTCAAATTTATATTGGTTGTTTATCTTTCAGAATTTTGTTTTGTTTTGTTCTGTTTTTGTCACTTGATGTAAAGAACCCTAATTTTGTTGAATCTTGAATAATTCAAGCCTCACCGATACGAAACATGTTTCAACGTAAATTGAATTCTAAAATTTTTTAGTGGAGGCACGCCCTTCAATTTTTCTGTTGATCCACAACCAATTTCATAAAAGGAACTGGGGAAAAGAACAAAAAAATGAGATGTGACTATTACAATTACTGAATTGCAGGACTAGCGGGTGCCACTGCAGACGTCCACTGTTACGATGTGTTGTCAAATAAATGGTCTAGGTAAGCTCTGGAACAAGGATCATTAATGTTATTGGGTTGCAAGTGTTCTCAAGTCTATGCCTTCGCAGATAATTTGGATGTTGTTGAGATAGTGATTACTGGATTTCCACCTAAAATGATTGTAATGTTGTTGTGTGCCTACTAATGAAATTCTTTTCAGGGTTACTCCATTGGGAGAGCAACCCTCACCGAGAGCAGCACATGTGGCAACTGCTGTGGGTACCATGGTGGTTATTCAGGTTAACGTGGAGCTATATTATTCCTACATTGGTTACTCAGTCAGATGCGTAAAATTTATGTCATTTGGCAGAAAAACACTCATTCGGTCCCTTCTCACTTTCCTTTGATTCAACACAGGGTGGAATTGGTCCAGCCGGTTTGTCTGCAGAGGATCTTCATGTTCTTGACCTCACACAACAACGGCCGCGATGGCACAGGTTAGGCTCTAGGTGCTTCACATTTTGTTAAGTTCTAGTCATCTTTATATTCTAAAAGGAGTTCCTTTTATTTATTTATTTTTGTAGAGTTGTTGTCCAAGGCCCTGGCCCAGGGCCACGTTATGGACATGTTATGGCTCTTGTTGGGCAAAGATTCCTTTTGGCAATTGGTGGAAACGATGGTATGCCACTTCCTTTTTGAGCTCAAGACCCCTTTCACCTTGTGTACATGGAGTTATTGTAGTATTTTGAGGTTTCCTTTAGATATAAGGATGGTAAGATTTGGTATATGTTTCCCAGGGAAGAGGCCTTTAGCTGATGTTTGGGCTCTAGACACAGCTGCCAAGCCTTATGAATGGCGGAAGTTGGAGCCAGAAGGGGAAGGTCCACCTCCATGCATGTAAATTTCCTACCTCATTTTCTTATATTCCATAACTATGCAAAATAATCACATTATGCTAATGATTTATTGTGTAGCGTATGTATTTGCACCTGTGATCAGAGCTGTTGTGTTATTTGTAGGTTTAAGGGTGGATCTTGCTAGAAACATGTATGTGTTATTGGGATTCGTCATTTGTTGTTTCTAGTGTTCAACTTGATGTTGAATCATCCATTTCGCTTGATTTTTTGGGCAGTAGAAATTAAATCAAATTTATTATGGTATTGTTGTAATTTCTGGATATCCTCATCTTATAGCATCTTGAAGATTTGGAAAAGGTTAGTGTATTTTGCTGGTTAGTTTTGTGTACATTTTTGGTGTGATTGAACTTTGACTACAAAATCGTGGGAGGTATTTCCTTGAATTTGTACCTCCATGTCTTGGTTAGTAGGTAAAAAGGTTGTTTTGGGAATATGCATATTTCACAAAATGGCACCAAAAAGTGCTACATTGTGGGTTTAGGCATCTTTATCCCTATTCTTTCTTGTAAGAGTAAGACAAGCATGGGATTCCGTATCTTTCATCTTGAAAGTCTCATCCAGCAAATCGAAAAAAAAAAAAACTCTCATCCTTGGTGGGTAAGTGTTTCCCCTGCAGCAGCTGAGCACACCCTTTAGGTTGTCCAATGACGTTACTCAAACCGTGTGGAATGTGCAATTGATTGCATTCCTTGTGCTTTTTATATCACAATTATTTGGAAAATCCATGTTTATGCCTATAATTTCGTTAGTTATGTTCGTGTGACACTACAAGATATACACATCATACCTTTTTTTTTGATAATCATATACACATCATACTTCCAACACGCTTGTATTTTTATTTTCCACATTTTTTGAATTTAATAGAGCATTGAAGTTTATAGTACAGGAAGTGTGACGGCGTGAGAACATTTGAGGGATGGGGAAGCTTTTCATGATGGTAATTATGATAATGTTTGCATAATAATTTTAGTGAAGATAGATATTTTCATTTTGATATTCAGATGGATGATTGGAAAGACTAGGAAAGACAAAAGTGGAAATGAGCATCAGGGAATATAGTTATCTAGGAATAGCCCTAAATCCTAATAGGTGGTAAAATAAAAGAAATTTGGTTGGGATTGTTTAGTCATGTACAATAAAGAGCAATGTGGCATGGGTGAGGAGTGCTTGGGTGAAGCTGTGTAGGTTGAAGGCCCTAAAAGGGCGACGGGAAGGCCAAAATAGATGTAGATTGCAATAGGGAGAAAAGGTTTGAAGACACATACTTTAACATAAGTTATGGCTCTAGATTGAGCTAAATGGCGGAGTAGGATTTGAGTGGCTGAATAGTTTGGATGAGGCACTGATGATAGTTTGACATGTTTTGGTATAAATTGATTTGAACAGCGACAACCATCTGACTCTTATAGACTTCTGTGCTAAGTGTTGATTTGACCAAAGTGGTGTATTTGTTGAGATGTAAGTTCTTTCTTAAACTTCAATTTCTGAGATGCCCTGTTAAAAATTGAATAAGAAGATATTGAAAGGTAGGTGAAAAGAAAGAAACTTTGAAGAATTCAGTCGTGGCCTTCGTTGGTAAGGAAGGGTTTTAGAGTTTTTCCTCCGATGGAAGTGATCAAGGAGGTCTTATAGGTACTTGTTGAAAGAAAGAAAATAAAAAATTGAAGGTCTTAAATGTATTTGTGGGGAAATAAAGTGGCTTTGCAAGATGCAATATGGCTTTTGACGGTAAGGAGTTTTGGTGTCTTTTCCATCAATGTAAGTGATCTGTGATCATTATGTTATAATGGAGGAACCATCTTTGTTGTGTGTATTGGAGAAAACAAGTCCAAAGTCGAAGTGGATCATGTAGATTGGTTTCCATATCTGAGCTGCTATGAGATTGATTTTGCTTAAAAATAGTCTGTTGGGAGTGTTTTTTTTTTCTTTAGCTCCACAGGAGTAAGGTATGAACCTATACATAGATGAATGAACAGTCAATGTGATTTTCAAGGAAATTGGAGATTGGGGTCTAGTCTGGAGCTTTACACTTGGTGCTGGTGGCCTGATGATATCCCATTTGCAACGGTGACAGTTTTGGAAGCCACTCTATTAAGACTCATACTGATTATATAATTTAATGTTTGGTGTTTGATCAATTTATATATTTCAATGAAACTGCCTTATAGTGTAAGTGTTTAGTTTGGAATTATAAGATATTGATAGTGTCGACTGTTGAGTTACACGGTGGGTTCTTAGTGAGATATTAAAGTTATTCGTGGAAGTTCGGTTGGGCATCTAACAGAGTTTTACTTGTGGAGGATTTTAAAAATCTCAAGGCAGTTTTGGATGGATTAAATTCTTTGTTGGCTAAAGTGACTTTGGTGCAATCATCATTTTCTAACCTATTTGTATATTACATGTCCATCTGTACGATACATTCTTTGGTTGCCTGAAGGATTGAGACAATTGAGTTAAGTGCTTAAGGAATAGAGCACAATAGAGGAAAGATTACATTTAGTGGATAAGAAGTTGGCATGCAAACTGAGACAAGTTACTTCCGGGTCTGGTAGAGTTTAATCTTCAAACACGTCTTTGTAGTAAATGGTGGTGGAGGATCTTCATAGGCTGCAAAGTTTTTGTAATTGCTTTTGAAATCAAATAATCTACAAATGGTAAATTATTTGATTGCCCAATGTTATGCTCCATAAAGAATAGCCGATCTTGTCGCCGTCATGTAAAATTTTCCTTTAATTTGTGATTAGTATGCATCGATCACGTAATCTCCACTTAAGCCACCTAGCTCTAATTTTATGAGCAACATCCTCGTCAATCTTTCTCCTTTCATGGACAATGAATTCAACTATTGTAAAGTGTAAACCCACTTATTATTGCAACTTTGTAATGCTTCCCCAACCACACTGAAGTTTCTTTTATTTCATTGTGAATTGCATATGTATGGAACTTATGCCCTTTAACTTTCTTTTTCTGCTTTTTGGACCAAATAATCCCTTATTGTCTTTTTTGAATGCCTTTTTGGCGATCCACATTTCTTTTAGAGTCTGAATGGCTTATGGCTGGGAAGTTATCTCACTCAGACTTGGTGACAATGCGATCTTCACTATGTCACCTTGAGGACATTCTTATTATTGAGAACTCAAAGCATATACGCATATGGAAATGGGACTCAAAAGGTACAGTTTCAGTCAGATCTTTTGCCTTGATTATGATGAGATCTAGGGACAATGAACCTTCTTTCCCGTTGAAGCTCGTTTGGGGTAGTCCGGTCTCCTCTAAGATAATCTTTTTCCTTTAGGCATCAATCCTAGACAAAATTTTGACGGTTGATCACTTGATGAGTAGGGGTTGGCATACGGTAATATGTGCTTCTTATGTAAGAATAGAACAGAAGATGTTGACCACCTTTTGATCCATTGTGATTTCTCATCATGGATATGGTATTACGACTTCAGTCTTTTCAACATTCAGTGGGTGATGCCAAGTAATCTTAACGACCTTATCAAGGGTTGGTGCAATGCTCATTTCTGAGGATGTGGTAGGATCATTTGGCGTCTACTTCCTTTTGCCGTTTACTGGTGCGTGGAAGAAAGAAACAACAGTCTTTTTGAATACAAAGTCGAATCCCACGAGAAAGCCATCAAGAAGATCACATCTAAGCTATTCTTATGGTCCTCGATACTCAAGGAATTCAAATGAATCTCATTTAACGGATTTGTATCAAGTTGGAGGATGTGGTAGGATCATTTGGTGCCTGCTTCCTTTTGCCGTTTGTTGGTGTGTATGGAAGGAAAGAAACAACCGTCTTTTTGAAGACAAAGTCGAATCCCACAAGCAAGCCATCAAGAAGATCACATCTAAGCTATTCTTTTGGTCCTCGGTACTCAAGGAATTCAAATGAATCTCATTTAATGGATTTGTATCAAGTTGGAGGCCTTTTGTTCGTAGCGATTTGCATACGGTTGACTGTAAATTTTGGTGGCTGGTTTTCCCTTTGGGAGTTTGTATAGCCTTTCCTTATTCTCTGTTTTTGGGAATGTCCCCCTTCTATTAATATACTTTGCTTATAAAAAAAAGTTGTTAGATTAATAGGTGGAAATAAGCTTGGAGACAATTCCTATTCATGCACTTTTCTTTCGGATTTTGTCTTCTTTATGACGTTCAGTGGACTGATTTTGAACAAAATAAATTTTTTGCGCTATGTTTGCCATTTGAGTTAATCAGCAATGACCCTATAATTTTTTTTTGATAGGTAACGACCCTATAATTTCCATTGCAGTTATATCTTTCCATTGCAAACTGGCGAACTGTTGAGCTAGTTTGGAACCCATACCATTTGAAATTTGGTCTCAATACTTTGTTCTTAAGTTGTGTGTATAGTATGCCAATAAGCATGTTCCATTTGTTTATGAAGTTCATGGCACTCATCGTAGAAATGTTGGTAATTTGTTCATGTTTAAACAAAAAAAACTTATACTGCTTTACATTAGATTGCAACTCCATCTTTCCATAGGTGCTGATTGATAACCATGCATAAATGGAAATTTGACTGTTGCTCTTTAGACTGTGAGAAACTGAGAATGGTGTGAATGAAATGGTTACTTCCCTTGTTATTTTAACAGACTTTAAAGTCTTTAATTAATTTTTGACCTGTTCTTGATTTCCATTAGCCTTATAGTTGTTTATGCAAAGATTGTTAAAAGTCGCGAGTTATCTATTTCAATTCGAGCTCACTTCTTGGTATTCTTGAGTAGGTATGCGACTGCAAGTGCACGCTCTGATGGTCTTCTTTTGCTTTGTGGAGGGAGGGATGCAAACAGTGTGGTGAGCTAAAAAGTCCACTTGAATTGTGTAGTGTTAGTGGATGCCTAGGATAAATGTATTGTTTTCATTTTAGATAATTGGTTTATCATTTTTGTATTGTTTACACTTCCTAGGACCTTAAAACGCACTATGTTAATTTGGTTTCATGGCATAATAACTTGCATAACATTAATATGATCTCTTAGTATATTCTTGTTACTTATTCAAAAAGTATCTAAAAAGCTTTATAAACTTCAAAGATATTGTCTTATCATCTTTGATGCAAGAATATATACGAGTTTGTGGTAACTTCTGTCTTCCTATTAGAGCCAAGTGACATTTGGATTCCTCCATGATGTAATACAGAACACTATAGGTGCAAAAGAACTCGAAAATAAATAAATTGTACCAAATATGGTTGATAAAAAAAATCAATGTCGCACTAGTTAAATATGAAGTATCACACCTTGCACGAGTATAACATTAAAGCGCACATAATGAGCATCACATCCAATCTCCAGGAAATCACTTCTTGGTTGTAGAAGAATCTTCCCTCTAAAAAGAAAACTCAAATTCTATTCAATTTCATCTTGTAAACATAAGAGAGTATGTAGGGTATATATAAATGAGTTGGGTGCCCGTAATGTTTTTAAACGCTCAGGGGTGGGGCAAGGTGCTTCAATGGCCTAACGCATTAGGTGTAAGCCTCACGACTTAGCTGTTGAAATGAATAAATA
Source organism: Euptelea pleiosperma (assembly GCA_035048495.1). Taxonomy (NCBI): domain Eukaryota; kingdom Viridiplantae; phylum Streptophyta; class Magnoliopsida; order Ranunculales; family Eupteleaceae; genus Euptelea; species Euptelea pleiosperma. The sequence goes on from CM068540.1 coordinate 25,549,930, forward strand.
ATAGGATAATTTTGATAGAATAGAGAAATTTATGAAAAATTAAGGAAAAAAAACATCGATCTATTTTATTTTGGGAGAAGAGATGTTTATATTGCTGTTATTTAACTAAGAATAGCATATTATTACATATTTAAGGGTCAGGGGAGGAAAACAAAGAAATAAATTGATTTTAAGGTATGATAACCTACAATTTCCACTTCCAGAATATGCACGTGAAGTGTTTGCCTCTGATATGAGGCATTAAAAGAGTGCGAGGCACACACCTTTTTTTTAAGGTTCAGTGGATGAGTTGTATGCCTTAGTAGATTTCACTTTTCTAATAAGCCTTAGGGCGTTTTGGGGAAGCCTCGTCTCATTGCCCAAGACCCAAAAGCTTTTCAAAAACACTGATCCTGTTTTCTTTTACTACAAGTTTAAAACTCTACTAAAAAAACCCCAAAACTTTCTTAATTCTTTTTGACCATTAGTATCTAAATATAAGTTGCAAGAAGTGGGAGCAGGAGCGAGGATGGATTTGGAATGCATGGGAAGTGTCCGTCCTATATATATTAAAGAGAATTAAGTTATTTTAGTAGGATATACATATGCATATTATTTATCACAAGTAAGCGTTAGGATGAGAAAGTCTATAGGCACACGCTCACAATCATCCCCTTCCCCAAGTATCAAGAATTATTTACTTTGATCATGGTTAATGTTTAGGATCCAAATTTTGAACCAGTATTTGTGGGTAATGAATAGAGTATTTGGAGCTTGCTACATTAGTCTAATGTTTTAGATGTGCGGTATCTATTGCATAATTGCGTACGAAAGCTGTGCTGAATTTTTTTGCTCTTGTACTGTTTGTCTATAGAGACCAAAAATACATGATCTTTTCCCGCTTTATATTTTTCTTGTAGCCTTTGGCAAGTGCATATGGTCTTGCAAAACATAGGGATGGTCGTTGGGAATGGGCAATTGCTCCTGGTGTCTCGCCATCTCCTAGATATCAACATGCAGCAGTGGGTTTATTTTTATCTCTATCTTTTTTTTTTTGGTTCTTTATTTCTTGCGTTTCATATATCTTCAGATCATCAACAACTTACACATCTTACACTTTCTAGGTTTTTGTTAATGCACGGCTCCATGTATCTGGAGGGGCACTTGGTGGTGGTCGCATGGTAGAAGACTCATCAAGTGTTGCAGGTACTTTCTTCCATTCTTCAGAGATTTGAGACTATGGGTCCTTCGTGTACAGATATATCACAAACCTATTTATGAGAATCATGATTAGAAAAAACTAAACATGTTTAGTTTGATGTAGCCAACAGATATATATATATATATATATATATATATATATAAAATATTGTTGTATTCCATATATATATAAAATATTGTTGTATTCCAATTGATGATTTTTTTTTGATAAGGCCAATTCATGATTTTTCACACAGAAATCTTACAATTACCTTGTTTTCTTTATGTTTAGTGTTGGATACTGCAGCAGGAGTTTGGTGTGATACAAAATCTGTTGTAACAAGTCCCAGGACAGGCAGATACAGTGCTGATGCGGCTGGTGGAGATGCTGCAGTTGAATTGACGAGGCGTTGCAGGCATGCAGCTGCTGCCATTGGTGATTTGATCTTTATTTATGGCGGACTACGTGGTGGTAAGACGTGTACTGATTTTTAATCATTTATTGGATGCATTCTTTTGTGCAGTGTTTCAGACATGAAGCTGCCAACTGATTGCGAACATTATGCATCATTTTCTGTTTTATGGTCAAGCTTGGTCTCATTTCTGTGTGTTATTCCGTAACTTCGTAAGCCAATTAAATAATCTGTGTTACCATCAATAAAACCGAGTGGTTAAGAGTAAAATAGAGGACATAAGTTTTGTTGAGGTTGAGGTCTACCAGAAATGCATATTTGGTACACCAGGATAATGCTAACCCTGATTCCCAGTGCACTGTTTGTAAATCTGGGGAATAAATAGTGTTGTGAAACAGCACTGTTGTGCATCAGTGCATAGTGTATTATTATACAAATGGTTTTCATTTTGTTCTTTTTTCTTCCAAAAAATCACGGTCAACATAGCTGCATTGAATTTGTCCCAGTGAGCATGTTTTTGTTTTCTTTTTATCGAGGTAAAGTTACATTGGTCAAGGCCTCAAAGGTCTATAGGAGTTCTGATTTAGTTTAGAGTCTGGTCCAGTGGTGTCAGATCTTCTGTTTTTAGGACATCCTGAAAATGACTCACAGCATTCAAGTGTTGTTTCACAGCTTTCTTTGTGTTGGAATTTGTATTTGTGCGTAGCATCTTTTTATTCGGGGTGAAGTAGCAACTAGGAAATTTATTGCGTTTGGTGTTTGTGCGATAGGGGTGTTGTTAGATGATCTGCTTGTTGCTGAAGATCTGGCTGCTGCCGAAACAACAAGTGCAGCTTCACATGCTGCTGCAGCTGCAGCTGCAGCCAATTTACAAGCAGGGAGATTACCTGGAAGGTATGCATTTGTTGACGAAAGAACGAGACAAGGAATTCCCGAAGCAGTTCCTGATGGCGCAGTTGTGCTGGGAAGTCCCGTTGCTCCTCCAATAAATGGGGATATGTATACCGATATAAGCACTGAAAATGCCATGCTTCAGGGCCCTAGGTAAGCTACTCCATTATGTATTGATATGCACTGAAATGTTATTTCTTTGGCTTCCTAGTTTGTTCATGGAGGTACTTAGAGAATAGATAATGCTGCAGGAGACTGAGCAAGGGTGTTGAGTACTTGGTTGAAGCCTCAGCAGCAGAAGCTGAGGCTATTAGTGCTGCATTAGCTGCTGCCAAAGCCCGACAAGTTAATGGAGAAGTTGAACAACTGCCAGACAGGGACCGTGGGGCAGAGGCTACCCCAAGTGGGAAACAGATCCCTTCTCTGATTAAAATGCCTGACTCTGCTTTGTCAAATAACATACCTCCACCTGGTGTTCGGTTGCATCACAGAGCTGTCAGTATTAAATTTTATCTGTCTTGAATCTTCTCTTTGATGTTCTCTTCGGTTGGATGACTGGCATGAACATGCTCCTGTTTCTGTATAATATTTTAAATCTGATCTTATTTTTCTTATACATATTCACAGGTTGTTGTAGCAGCAGAGACTGGGGGAGCCTTAGGTGGTATGGTGAGACAGCTTTCAATTGATCAGTTTGAAAATGAAGGCAGGCGAGTTAGCTATGGTACTCCAGAGAGTGCAACTGCTGCCAGGAAGCTATTAGATAGGCAAATGTCCATCAATAGTGTGCCTAAGAAGGTATAAGGATGCTGCTTCAAATATAGTTGAGCATTATGATCTGCCTATTTGGAAACAGATATATTCTTTATCAGATTGAATAACTTTGGAATAGAGGTTGCTGCTCCATGGGCTTTCAAACCCATTTTCCAAATGGATGCAACTTAGGCCCTGCCTGGTTCGCTGCACTAGGATGCATTTTGCACTCCAGTGCAAATGCGGTGAGTTGCATTGCAGTCACTTACCACAGTTTTTGGGCTGCACATGCTTGCATCCATTTTCTTAAACAGTTTGCAAGGGCTTGGCATCCACTTGCACCCCAGCAACCAATCACTTGTAATCTCAAAACCGTGGCAAGTGAGTGCATTGCATCTGATTTGCATTGAACCAAGCAGGGCCTTAATCATATTATGAGCAAGTGTCTTACATAAGGGAAAACAGAAAGTTTTGATCGTTTTTTGTGTTTTCCTATTTTAATTATTAATTTGTTACCAATAACATTTGATTAGTAGAATTAAGTCCAATACAGGGCAACCCATGATTTCAGGTGGCTGGTCTAATCTTTTTTGTGTTCTGCAAGCCGATTAATTCTTGTTCAGTTATATGATGTGCACCATTTTACACCTATGCTCAGAAAAAGCTTGTGAAGTATCCCTCATGTGCCCATGTCTGGATTTTTTGTTAGGCTAATTATAGTAGTTATTGTTTTTCTCATTAAAGAGTTTTCTCATGTATCCATTTTTTTAATCATCCTTCTCATTTTCCATTCTTTCAGGTGATAGCACATCTTCTGAAGCCTCGTGGTTGGAAGCCTCCTGTCCGCAGGCAATTTTTCTTAGATTGCAATGAATTAGCAGATCTTTGTGATAGTGCCGAGCGAATATTTTCAAGCGAGCCAAGTGTTCTGCAAATCAAGGCTCCTGTCAAAATATTTGGTGATTTGCATGGGCAGTTTGGGGATCTCATGCGTCTCTTCGATGAGTATGGATCTCCTTCGACTGCAGGAGACATAGCGTAAGTCTTTTCATTAATGCATCTTCTGTGCATGTTATACATCCATCTTTGTTCAGATATTCTGCATGCATTTCAGTTTTCAATGTCTTCTCTGCTAAAAATTGATATATTCTAGGGTCCTTCTGTTTCGTATTGTATCAGTGATGTTCTTCAGTTGCCTTTCACATAGTGCTTTTTTCTGACACTCATCTACAATTTTGTCTCCACATACTTGTGCACCACAAAAAAGGAAAAAAGTGAGAGGAGGAGAGGGGTGGGGTGGGGTTGGTGAGGCTCTGGTAGCCTTAATGTGGCATTTAAATTAAACATCAATGTGATGTCCTACTCCGTGCACACGGCCCATGTGCATAGATCCAGACTCCAAATGTTAGGCCTTCCCATTGATTGGCCGCAGTCTTCACGCCGTTTGGAGTGTTTCTGACTTTGTGATGAATATATTTTGGGGCCATAGTGATACATCGGAGCAGAGACGAGTAGTGCAGGAAACTCATGCAGACAACACCATGTTATGATTCTTATCGGCCATTGTTTTTGTCATGATGATGCTATTTTCAATTTTTTTTATATATATTTTGAAACCATAGTTTGTGGGATAATTGTTTACATATATTTGGGTTTCACTGTGTTTTTATATTGTGGTTAGGTATACCTTTGCAGTCAGAAACTTCTTTCATCCTTGCTGATTTTTTTATATTTTTCCAGTTATATTGACTATCTCTTCTTGGGAGATTATGTTGATCGGGGCCAGCACAGCTTAGAAACTATTACTCTTCTGCTTGCTTTAAAGGTACTACTTGGGGCCTGACTGCCTATTCATATGATTACTTGTTTTGATGCTCATTTCTGTCTTATACTAAATTGAGTTTGGTTAAGTTTTTCTCCATCTTCATTTGGTTGTTTTAGGTTGAGTATCCACACAATGTCCATTTAATTCGTGGGAACCACGAGGCAGCAGATATCAATGCCCTATTTGGCTTCCGGATTGAGTGCATTGAGCGCATGGTATGTCTGATAATTCTCCATATATTGTTATCTCTGTTTACCGTGTTGGTTTGTTGCAGCCATCAATTTTATCCTCATGCTGACAGGGTGAGCGGGATGGGATCTGGGCATGGCATCGCATAAACCGGTTGTTTAATTGGCTTCCTCTGGCAGCCCTAATTGAAAAGAAAATCATCTGCATGCATGGTGGCATTGGTCGGTCGATAAATCATGTAGAACAGATTGAGAGCCTTCAACGCCCTATAACAATGGAAGCTGGCTCAGTTGTTCTTATGGATTTGTTATGGTCAGTGCATTTCCTTACTGTGTTTTTTCTTGCACTTGCAGTAACCTTCTTGCTTCAAATTTGATCTGTTTGCCATATTCTTATTGTGATTTTCTATTTACAGGTCTGACCCTACAGAAAATGATAGTGTAGAAGGATTGCGGCCAAATGCTAGAGGTCCGGGTTTGGTTACATTCGGGGTGAGTGCAAGTTTTATTATTTGTTTCTTTGCTAGCTATCAGAGCTCATTTTGGCTTTGTTTGGTTTTTAACATAATATCTTTTTGAAGGACCAACTATTACCTTAGTTATTATTTAAACAGATAATTTTGTATGTCAGTAAGGAATTGGACATGGTTTGTGAAAATACTTGTTGGAGATCCCTGATGCCGTCGAATTGTCTGGGGGGTGATGTCCCTGATGCTTTTGAATTGATTGTTGATGCTGTATTTATGGATCGACCATTTGGCCGGAGAGCAGGAGGAGATTGGGGTAGCTCCATCTGTCGAGCAAAAGCTGCCAAGAAAAAACTGTTGGCCTGCTAAATCTGTCACCAGATCAGCATCGTAGTGAAACAAACACAGAGCACATGAGAAGAGGAAGAAAGTCGGCGATGATGTGGTCACTTCATGGTGTCATGGCAGGAGTTTGAGTGACATGGAGAAGGGGAGAATGGGTGACACAGAAGTTGAAGACTGTGACTGGACAACGGGCTAAAAAGACAAGAATTTCCGCCGCGTGTACATGGTGACTTGGCAGAACAAGAACCACATTCCCTAGAATGTCGTACACAATGGGGTCCAGAGGTCATTTAAAGTTCAAAGCAGAAGCAGGAAAATGGATGCGTGGTAACAGGTGGGGAGAGAAGCAAAAAAGGTGGAGTGCATTGTGTCAAGTTCCCACTCCTTGCACCATTTGTTGACATCTGAGGGATGTAGGATTTTTTGTTTTTGAAGAGGAGCTTTATGTTGCGGGGTGGACACATGGCCCCTTAAGGGTGCTATAAGATACATCCTTAGGGAGGAATCCACCCACTCATCAGCATTGCATTTGAGGGTAGATGGTAGAGGTTTAACAACTTACGGGAATAATGGCCGCATGAGTCCATAAGTACACTCAAATGACTCTCATTGATGATGCGGGGTGAAAAGATTTGATGCTTGAGGATGCTATATTTTGAATGAGTCAATTTGTCTCCAACAAGTGCGTTGGATGAGACTTGTCTGAGGAGAGTCTTCTTGTGTTGTTTTTTTCTCTGACTTTTATGTAGATAAAGAAATCAGAATGGGGTAGCGTTTGATGGAGGCTGCGAGGAAGGAGAATGCCATTGTATTTAAGGAGCCATTCCATGAGGGAAGACATCTAACCCCGTGTGTGAGCAAGGGAAAGTATCCAGCTTTACCCTTGTCTGCAAAGGTGAATCAAAGCTCTGATTCTTGCCCTAATTGTAGATTAATGATGGAGGGGAGTGTTCTGCAGCCAGGTGAACCATCACGGAAGCTCGGAGATGAAGCTCCTAAAATGATGATGGAGGACGAGGCATTGAATACTTGGTCCACAAACTCCAATTCTATTTTGTGCTATTTCGAAGTCTTAGGTCCTTAAAAGCCGGTGACGTAGGACGGGAGTACCGTTCGGCGATTTGAAAGAACACCTTCGGCCTTGCACCGAAATAGCTTGGATTCGCACCAAGATAGATTGGATTCATACCAAGGAAAGAAGGTATTGCGGTGACATATTGAAAAAAAATAAAAAAAAATAACACGATATGGGAGGTGGTTTGATGTTCTACTCTAACTTAGATGTCAAAGAAGAGGTGAGTGAGGGGGTAGAACCAGCTATCTCGTTATAGGAGAAGATGTTGAGATCATTATTCAAAGTATTGTTTTGTCTCAGTATGTCTTGGCTGAGACTTCTTGGTCTCTGTGGTGACAGGAACGATATGTCAAGTGTTTGTCTCATTTTTGTCTTGGATTGTCTCTGGTGAGATGTCTCGATCTTTCAACTTACTGAGACGTACCTGGGGACCTAGACTTTAAACCATGGTTGAGATCAAAAGAGGGTGCTGAACAGGTCAATGCTTCGTTGATGCCATGTCTAGACTCTAGACAATGAATTATGTCTGGCTGGGGAAGAGAAGGGTCTTAATTTAGTGATAAGGTAGTTTCCTGCTTGTTAGTCAGCAACTTCTTTTGGAGACGAGAATATGGGAGGACTGGTGCCAAAGGTATGGCGTATTGGGTCAAACCTTAGCTTTCCTATGGGCTTAATTTCATTACAACAGTCCTTTCAATCTGGAGCTTTGGACTGGTTTTCTGTAAAACGAACAAACACACAGTCCTGTTTCAACTTTTGAAACTACCTTAGTATTAAGGTGGAATCTTTTCAAGTGTCATCTCTGCTAAACAAAACATTCTTTATCTCAGTTTGAGGTTTAGCCTGACCTTTAGGGGATATGAATAGAGGATTTGGGATTCGTCTTGATCAAACAAAGAGAAGGGATGAACAATCAATTTTTATAAGTAGAGACGGAATGGAAGCTTTTTTAAGGAGTTAAACTCAAATTTGGTGTTAATTATGATGAAAGTTGGTGGGGTAGAGAGAAGTGGCAGGAAGAGGGACAGGAAACTTAGTTATCCTATGAGAATTTTATTTTGGAACGGAAGGGGCCGGGCTCAAAAGGATAGAGGGTTGGTTGTAAGAAGCAAGGTGAAAGACCACGAAGTGGATATTCTTATCAATCAAGAATCCAAACTCAACATCATTAACTATGACACTATTGCCTCTATTTGGGGGAGAAGGAATTGTGGATGGGATAGGGTACTAGCAAACGGTTTGGTGGGCAACATTATTTTGGTGTGGTTGAAGAGTTTGTGGAGCAATTAGATAGCTTTTCTGGTGTGCACTTGGTTTTAGTCCTCTTTAAAAGCAAGGAGGATGGTTTTGGGCTCTTTCAAGGTCTAGGGCCAATAAAAACTGACAAAAGTGAATGGCAAATGGAATTGCCCTTGTTGTATTGGGGAGACTTTGAATACCACTATTTCTATGTGAAAGTTGGGGGTCAAAAGATCATGTCAAGCATGTGCGACTATGTTGCAATCGTACAAGGAAGGGTGTTAGAGTTTGATGCAGGTATTAAGTGTCAGATTAGGTGAACCCTAAAAATTAGGATTCATGGACTCATCAACAAATTTTGAATCATGCAAAAGTATAATAATGGATTATGTAATGGTATTTCTTGTTATTTCTATTATATATGTATAGATAAGAGACTACGTATATGTAATGTTATATTTTTTACATAGAAAATTTCAATTGAAAAAGGTAGAATAATCTACGGTAAATGTTCATCAATATCTAGCAAATAAGGAAAGAAGAAAAAACAAAACGAAATCCAGAAATGTTGCACTTGAGTCTATGGAGTGTTGGAATTTAACATGGGTACTTCACCCATTTGTAGAATCTATGTAACATGGGTGTGTAGTTTTATAGACTTATGGAGAAATATATAATCAATCCCCCCTAGCTGGTGTATCTTTCAATTGGACAAATAATAAAGAAATTCAACCTTGTTCAAGCTTGATCATGTCTTTATCTTGGTAAGTTGTGAATCTCATTTCACCGAGGTTTTCATAGCGACGCTCCCTAACATTGGCATTTGATCATACCCCAATCTTATTGAATGGTAAATGTATCCATTGTTGGCCATAATATTTATATTGCTTCACCGGTGGGCCTTTGCAGATGGCTGTCAAATTCTTGGAGTGCTATCACTAACGATTGCATTGATTCTAAATGAGATATGGATACCTAGCCTGGCTATAATTTGTAAAATCGATATTGAGAAGGCCTATGATCATTTAGATTGGGAATTCTATATGCACTTTGGAATGGGGTCTGGTATTTTGTGGAAGAAATGAATACATGCATGGCTGTTTTCTTAGTTATTTTTAATGGATCTCCTTCCGACTTTGATAGCTTGAGAGACCTTAGGCATGTTGACCCCTCTCAACTTTCCTTTTCACATTGGTGATAGAAGCCCTTAGTCGCTTTTTCAGAAAGTAGAGAGATTGAGCTCTTTGAAGGTTTCTCTGTGGGTAATGGTGGGCCAAACATAACCGATCTTCCTTTTTGCCAATGGCTAGTGTTTTGCAAAGCTTCCATTGACCAAATTTGCCATCTTAGATTTATTCTTCGATAAATCGACCTTGGGAAAAGTGAAGTGGTTGGAGTTGGTGATATGGATAACTTGGAGAAGCTGACACTTGGTTTGGAGTGTATGTTGGGGAGTTTACCTTCTATATATATTTGGTCTTAGATCATGGACCAAATCTTTCTCCAAAGAGCTTTGGGATTTGGTCATTGAAAATTTAGAAAGAAGACTTACTTCGTGGAAGACTCGCTTTGATCAAGATCACTCGTCTTCCAACCTATTCTCATTCTTTTTCATAACTCAACTCTAGTCGCTAACCGATTTGAGAAGTTTGATAAGGGATTTGGGAGGGAATAGTTGATGAGGAAATATCATCTTGTACACTGGAAGGTGGTTTGCCTTCATATAGAATAAGGTGGGTTGGGGATTAGAAGCCACAGGGATTAGGGACTTTAAATTCACCCTTCTTGACAAGTGTTTATGGACATATGAAAGGAACCTATTAGTCTTTGGAGGATGGTCATTGCATCCAAATATGGGGTGGGGGCTAGTGGAGAAGCTCAGTCAAGTTCTGGTGGGGGTGTGGAAGGGTATTTTCAAGGTCTATCTGGAATTTGTGAAGGAGATTAGGTTGTGTGGGAATGGATAATAGAGTATGTTTCGGATCAAAAATGTTTTTGTAAGTGGGTGTTATTGTCAGGTGAGGGTAAGGTGGGGTGGAGTCAACTTTTTGTAGAAATTTATGCGAGTCAAATGTGGGACCATGGATGGAGCTTCTTGAGTTTCTTGATGAAGGATACATTTGACTTGAATTCCCAGAAAGAAGAATTCATAAAGTGGGAGCAAGAAGGCCTTTCCTTGGTACATTTGATCAATGATAGTTTAGTGCAAGATGAGGCTAATGTGCTTTCCCATTCTGAAATTTGGAATGGCCCTGGTGCCTTCCTAAGTAGCCTTTTTCATGTGGACGGCTACTTGTGATAGAATTTTCACCATTGACGGAAAAATCTTCACAACAAATGCATCCTTGGAAAGAGGTTATGCTTGGGAGGTGCGGGGTAGATTCCTCTCTCTCTCTCTCTGGTGTGGTTTGGACCTTCCCCAATGCCATAGCCAACCTTATGAAATGTTGGAACACCATTGCATGAGCTAACGCAGGCAAACTACTATAGAAAGTGTTGCCTTTTGCCCTTTGTTAGGCCAGTTCGAAAGAAGGAAGTCAGAGAATATTTGAAGGTGACTAAACCAGCTTTTGGCTTGGATACCTTTCTAGGAATCAAACTCAAGATTTTTTGGTGGGTTTCAATTCTTAAGGAGCTCAAAGACTACAGTTGACAGACATCACTGCAAAGGGTGTAAAGAAGCGGTTAAGCCACCTTGGAACTTAGAAGGATGGTTGAAGCTAAATTTTGATAGATGTTTTTTGGTAATCCAGCCAGCAGGAATTGGAGGTTTGTTATGTGATGACGGTTCGACTCTTTTGGTAATTACCAGAATAATTGGCTTCATGTTTTTTGGTAATTGTCAGAATAATTGGCTTCAAGGGCTCCAATAAAGCGGAGGTGTGTACTCCTTAAGGGACTGGTTATCTATATTTAAATTTCAATGTTCCATTTATTGTGGAGGCAGACTTGCAGAATGCTATAGCTTGGGTGTCCGGCACTTCAGAAGCGCTGTGGACCCTTGCAAATATATGTGGATAATATTAGAGACCTTTGTATAAATAAGAATTTTTGTATGGCCATGCTTATAGATGGGCTAATGTTTTAGCCAACTCATTCACCAAAGGTGTATCCCGGCAATCATTGTATATCGGAAGCTATTCTTAGGTTCCCCCTTCTTTTCTGTCCCTCTTTAATGAAAATTTCTTCATTAACTATCAGGAAAAAAAAAGATTGTGACAACCATCCGTATTGTGTTGAGGTTACCAGTCGCCTCTTCCTTTCATGTCTGCTGTTCATCTGTTGAAGCCCCAAGTTTTTCCTGTGTTTAGATTTTGCCTTAAAATGTAAGGTTCTTATGGTTGCTTGTTCAAGGTTTTTGCATTATTGGTATCTTTCTATTTATGTTTTGATATGCTAGTGATGGTTAAGGATACAGAACTGTCATGCTAGATTTGTTTTAGTTTCATGTCTAATTGGCTGTTCTGCATTAGTACAGTGCCTGACTTGAACTATTAAATTATACATCTATCATCTCTGTTACTCAATTGCTTCAAATTGGTGGTACATGGTAAACTCCTTTCCAGTGATGGGGATTCTGGTAATCGAGTTGGGACTTCTTCCATGTAATTGAGATTCATTTTTCCTCTTTGAACTCCTTGTGGTAGTGTGCCAATTTTTTGTGATGGAAAATCTGAACATCTATTTGAAAACTTCAACCATTGTTGCACATAAGATTTTTACCATGTTGTAGAAGTGCCCTTCTCAAGGTTTAAAATATCGGTCTATGTCCTGGTAAGTTGACGGAACAAGGAGCGAGACATTGGAAAGAAATTGACTCATTTCGATCAGTAAATATATGAATATACATTACCTTAAATGATTTTTAATTTGCTAAAATATGTTTATCTTTAATCTGTTATAAAAAGAAGGTTTAAATTACTTAAATTAGAGTTTTGGTATGGGACAATACGTACCTGGATGTATTGTGTTGTTATATTACCGGCACAAGACGTCTCGGCTGAGACAGAATGAGACTATGAAAAATGCTTCTGCTTGCACGCATCCAAGTTTTTGTTTCTGTCTGGAAATTTCTATATCATTTTGAGAGTTATTTCTCATCTAAGTATATGGTGTTACAGCCTGACCGTGTCATGGAGTTCTGCAACAACAATGACCTCCAGTTGATTGTACGTGCACATGAGTGCGTGATGGATGGTTTTGAGCGTTTTGCCCAGGGACATTTGATTACTCTTTTCTCAGCCACCAATTATTGTGGTACGTTGGCTACTGGCATTTTCTTCTCTATGGAACTTTTAGCCGAATCAGCCTTCCAATTTTGTTTCTTGTTTGTTTTTACAGGTACTGCGAATAATGCAGGGGCGATCTTAGTTTTGGGAAGGGACCTTGTTGTAGTTCCAAAACTCATTCATCCTTTACCACCAGCAATTACGTCACCGGAAACGTCACCGGAACGACATATAGAAGATACATGGATGCAGGTGCTGCCGTGCTCTTTATAAATCTTATATTCTGAACAATGCTGCTTTTTCAAAACTTGCATATTGTTCTCGGCTTGATCTGTTCATTGGTTTTGTGCAAGATCAGGAGCTTAATGCTAATAGGCCACCAACACCAACCAGAGGCCGTCCTCAAGTTGCAAATGATCGGGGTTCTCTTGCCTGGATTTAAGATCTTTTTTCTGATGTTTGATATTCTTTCAAGGGCTTTACAGCCCGAGGCTTGTGCTACCAGTTGGGGTTTCTGGTGGTTGTCTTATACAAAGCGTGAGGGCTTGAAATGGAATTCTTGAACAGGTGATCTTGTTCAGAGTCAAATTTGAAGGTTTTCACAAGAACCCTTGGTTTCCCCACCACACGAGGACTGGCAGGCCGAGAGGTGATGAGGCAATGACTTTAGAGCCCAGGTTGCGAACAAGGGGGTGGGTGACCACTCCAGTCGAAGGAAGTATAAAAACCGCAGCACGGGCACTTCTTAAGGTTGTCTCTTGTATATTGAGCCACATGCAGGTAGGCGACACAGTCTTTCTTGTTTCTCCCGTTGGAGTGGTAGTAATGGGTATTTGTCTTGTTAGGTATTATTCTTTCTTTTCCTCGTTTAGTCGTTTTTGCAAGAAAACATATTTAGTCTCTATATATGATGGCGAGATATATAATATATAAATGTTTCATCCCTGTATCATAGAGGTGTCGCTATGTGCATCACAGTGCCTTTGTAATTCCCTTGTGCTGTTTGTACAATGTAACTTTTGTGTGGAGAAGATACTTTTTTTTTCCCAAGAGGTTGAGAAACAAAATTTTGGAGTGGAAGGGAAGGATCTGTTTTTCCACGGAGAGCCGGGTGCAAGAGTGCGAGACAATGCCATGCCATGCCATGCGATGCCGTGGCAGTTGATTTTTCTTTTATACCTATGAACTGTTTGCTTTACTTTGTTCGTATGATTGGAACCCTTCTGCAGTCATGGATCAGCCATTTTTTAGTTTGTTCAGCATTTTTTTTTCTTCTAATCTTTTCGGGGAGTCACTGCATAGCTGGGGACATCTGCATTCGCACGGGACAGACCCCTTTATCAATCAACTCATTGGGTTTTAGAATTCCTTTCAAAAACCAAGAGTAATTCGAAGATAGGTTAGCTTGAAAGAAATTATTGGTTCCTGAGAAATTGAAAGAAAGCCGAACTAACTACTTTGACAAGTGTAGTTCTTCCGGTTTGAGATAAGACTACGTTCTTCCAGCCTTCCAATTTCTCTTTAAAGCTCTGAACAATATATATATTGAAGATCCTTGGTTTTATCTCGATTAATGAAAATGGGAACACCCATGTATTTCTCATTACGTCCCAATTTCCTTACCCCAGTAACTCGAGAAAACATGCAGGTTATTAAAAATGACCATTATAATGAAAATAAAGGGCCGTTGTAACGGATTCAGATCTCCCCCGTTATGTTATGTACCGTTTTAAAGCTCAGAAAATAAAGCTCAGAAAATTTGTGAAAAAACATCTGTTATATTTCCCCCCTGTTATTTTCCATTTTGCCTCTTGAGTGTTAGAATTTGATATAAAGCACCCGTTATACCGGAAAAAGGTAACGCACCCGTTATACCGTAATAAAGACCCCTTTTAAAACTTGATTTGATTGGCTAAGTTCTTACTGAAAAATGGCCCCAGATTTATTAAATTTCACAAGTAGGCCTGCCATATATCTCACAATATCGAGTGAGGATATCCTTAAATGTTTCTCATCAGCAAATAGTAGGTGGGGCTTCTTCTTCTAACCTTGACCCCTTTGATTTGATTTGATTCTTCATCCCTTTAAACAATCTTGTTAATTCTACTGAGATTCAAGTGCACATTACCTAACATGATGCACCTTGTTGTTTCATTTCGAATGCCTCTCCATACTCCACATCCGCAGTGAAGCACATTTGCAACGATACTGACTGCAGCCAATATGAACCACGTGGCACATTCTTAAGAGGACACTGAACGTTTGGATGTTTGGCCAATCACTAGGTGGACCTACAAACCAAACACCAGCATAATGCTCAAATTCCTACTGTTAAAATCAACCCATGAAAATAATTTCAATCCAACACTTAGAAATCAGTGATCAAGTTTATTTTTGGTTTGTGGGTCTACCTAGTAGTGTCCTATTAAGAATATGCCATGTGGCTCATATTGGCTGCAGTCAGCGGCGACATTGACTGCAGGTGTCATCGAAAGTTTACTCATCCAAATGATGGGGCCATATCTTGGTAGTGCGTTATAACCGTCAATCTCATATGACAAGAAGGTGGTGGGACCCGTGCCGACTAAATGCAGTGGGGGAACATACAAACGACCGCGCAGACTTAACGCAGTAGAAAAGGTCAAATGGAAATGGAGCTATAACTGATCAAAACTACCATGGAAGCTTCAAGCTTCTACCAGTTCTCAAGGATAAAAATCAACCCAATATATTACCAAATGAATTGTAACCATCAGATCTAGACTTTTTGACAGTTCAGAAGAATGATCATCTTATTAGGTGGACTGCATCATGGTGGTTCAAATTATGATCATGTGGGCCATACCCAACATGAATGGAAGCACTAAGTTTACAGGTAATGGTCATAAAAAATATTTTATGAAAAAAAGACATAAATAAAACAGCTCAACCACTTCTCTTCAAAAATAAATATGAAATAAATGATCCGATTCAGAGATCAGAATGCATAGAAGCAAGCAATTCAACAAGAAAGACAGGCAGATCATGAAAGAACCAAAACATGTAAAATAGAGAATTTCCCATTTACTATTTACTGCCACGGTAAAATTGAAAATCTACTTTTTCTTTGTTCCAATTCCGAAAAACGACAGGGAGGACGATGATCAAGATGATGACGAGAAGAATGATGATCGCGATATAAGTCCACTTGCGGGAGTTCTTCTGATGAATCCTAGCAGTCTGTAGCTGCTCGGTCCCACCCCGGACGTAAGAATTTGCCCGAGCGACCTGACTCTCGATGTCGTCCACTTGCTCCCCCTGCGCCTGCACCTGCACCGACACGTCAAGGAACACCTGGTGCAGGACTTGCAGGCTCCTCTCCATCTCCTTGGTCGCGTCGTGCCTCTCCAGAATCTCACTTATGGTGTCCAGCACTTGACCTCTCCCTTGCTCTTGTATCGCCTTCTGCAACAACGTCTCGCTCTCGCCTGTCGATATTAGGATCTCGATCGTCCGATCGTCAGGGGTTTCGCCTGTAACGGTATAGTATCTACGCTTAACGGTGTCTTTGTACTCTGACGTGATTTGCTGCCTGAGTGTACTGAAGCTCTCCATGGAGTCTTTAAGCTTCTTTCTGAGTCCGTTGACGAGAGAGGTGCGGGTGCGGTCGGAGGAACTCCCCGGGCCGCACCCAGGGAGGCTGCAGCTGGCTGCATTGGTGGGTTCGAGAGCCTCGAGACGGACTTTAATAAATTTGGCCTTTTTAAGTGCGAGAGCAATGTCAGCGTCCATACGAGAGCGCAGGTCTTTGATAGACTTGGCGTTGTGGAGTGTCTTGCTCTCTTCGTGGGACTCTTGAAGCCGCTGGTGTAATCTTTCCACCTCTTTGAGCACGTCTTTGATCCCTTCGACGTCTTCGAAGAACTTATCTAAGTTAACCCCCATCGCCGCCATCTCTACGCACAGTACACCACCACCACCTGAGAGGTGCGGGTGCATGTGCAGTTTGGAAATTTAGCAACTGAAGGGGCAATGTTGGAAGATTTGGTTTTTAAAATGTGGAGGGACAATTTTGGAAGTTTATGTTTTTCAAACGAGCAGGGCTGATTTTGATAAATGTGCAACTAAGTGGGAACATTGATTGAGATGGCAACATTGCACTCGATCTTCCATCCGTTTACTGCGCTGGGCCATGAGAACATGATCGAATCTGTTCTTCTACTCCTAAACTGGGTAGGACATGAAAACATGAGCTTTCCAAACTCGTCCTTATCTTTTTTCTTTGTTTTTTTTGGGTAAGGTTTTTGTTTTTTGATTGGTAATATAAAATACGGAAAATTTCTTAAACGAAAAATAAATTTAAATGTATTTACAGAAACAAAAAAAACTTTCTGACATGATCTACAAAAAAAGTAACTAGACGCCCTTTGAAAGGGCGTCTCTCCCTGACAAAAATTAAAGCTTAAAAGGCTGACAGACGCCCTTTTAAAGGGCGTTTGCCCATTGGGGAGTAACACAGTACGAGTCACATGGCACAATCTTAGTGGACACAGACCGTATGGATGTTTGGCCAATCCCTCCGTGGACCTGCAAACCAAATATCAGCCTGATTAGTAATTTACAACCTTTGGATCTTTGCACTCAAATAATGCTCAAATTCCTATGGTTAAAATCAACCCATGAAAATAACTTCAATCCAACGCTTATAAACCACTGATCTGTTTTTGGTGTGTAGGTCCACCTAGTGATTGGCCAAACATCCATGCGGTCAGCGTCCACTAAGAGTGTGCCACGTGGCTCGTATTGTGACAAGTTTTACTCCTCTATGGGCGAACACCCTTTTAAAGGGCGTCGGTCAGGTACATACACCCTTTAAAAAGGCATTTGTCAGCCTTTTTCAATATTGTGGAAGATGGTTCCGTTTGCTGTTGTTTGGGGAATTTGGTTAGAGAAAAATAGAAGTCTTTAATAGTAAGACATGCTCCATACAAGAAGTAATTTTGAATATCAAGGCTCTACTATATAGTTGGGGAAACATCTTCTTAAAGTCGACATGCATCTTCTTTGGAGACTTGGTTTTTAGTTTGGAGGCCATTTTAGATTAAAAGATAGCAGTGCTTAAGGGTTTTATATTTTGCTCAGTTTGTTTTTGTTTATTTTTGTTTGGCTTTTGCTCTTTCCTTGTATCTTTTTTGAGATCTCCTCGATCTCCTTTTAATATATCTTCTGGACTTATAAAAAAAAACTTTAATTTTTGTCATGGAGAGAGCCCTTTGGAAGGGCGTTTAGTTACTTTTTTTTTTTTTTGTAAATGTCAAAGTTTTTTTTTTTTTTTTTTGTAAATACATTTAAATTTTTTTTGTTTAAGAAAATTTCCGTATAAAATACCTTCAACTCCTGCTAGAAGAAACATACATACTATTCTTGTCTTTGTCCAATACATCCATAAATAATAGGGAAAATTTCTGTAAGTGTCGTAAATCCATGAAACATACATACTATTCTTGTCTTTGTCCAATACATCCACAAATAATAGAGAAAATTACTGTAAGGGTCGTAATATAAGTCCCCACCTAGTTTGGAAGTTTGGACATGCCCAATTCTATTGTAAAACAAAGATCTCCATCATTATTTTCCCATTTTGTTCTTCATAGCCCGTACTCCTCTCCAGTCATCGGGGTTAGACTACTTTTAAAATAAATAAAAATAAAGGTGAAGACTTCCTTCTTCTTCGTTTAACACAGAAATACAAGCTTAGATCATCAAGAGAGAAACTCAAAAGATTGAGAATCAGATTCAAGGAACTCTCTTGAATATCAAGACATGAAGTGCTCTTCTCCTATGAGTAGCTCCTCAGATCTTGGGCCACACTCTCTTACTCTTTTTGGGATGCTTAGGGTTTTGACCCAAAATGATAAATATATAGATTAAGCAAGTCCAGCCTTAAAATAACAAGTGTTTGAATCGGAATAGGAAACTTAATGATTTCACAAAAATCTTATTCACGCAAGTGCGATTGATTGGACTCCTGTCAAAGACTTCAACAGATGTCCGATTGAACAAATACAATGATACTTTTCCAATTGATTAGAGTATTGATTAGCCAAGATGTCCGATTGATTGGATTAAACAGATTTTTTAAAAACATAACTGTTCTATCTGTGTTTCAAACACATGCTTAACTACACTTGGGGTTTTTAATTATAGGAGTTAATCATCAAAGTTCTAGGCCTTTAAGTCACTTACCGACCTAATATTAATACCGCGTGATCGGTTAAAGCTTCCATTATTCAGATATCTTGATCTTCTGATCTGGCAGGCTTTAGATAGTTCTTGAGTGATGCAACCTCAAACTGACACTCTCACTTACCTAACTACCCACACACCACAGTAAGATGTAATAAACATTGGTATTTTATCACACGGGATTAGCCAACACTAAAATATAGACCTTACAAGTTTTACTAAAAACTATAGTGAATGTTGCGATCCTATTTTAGAAAGAGTCCTATTTTAGTTAAGAATTTTATTGTAATAAATAGTCTTAGTTAGAATTAGGTCCATTAGTATAGTTTTCTATTTTAATTAAAACTAGAATTAGGTAAGTTACTTGAGTTATGAGTCTATAGATTGTAATCACTTATTGAGAAAGAGGAATAAGAAGAAAACCATTAATACGTGAAAGTGATAGAACGTGACTCAATCTAAGAGTCTATGATAGAGCGTGACTCCCTTTAAGAGTCCTTGATAAGAATGTGATTCGTATCAGTTAGTATTAGAGCATCGATCTTGGCACGACGAAGCTTAAGATGGATGATCGCATTGCGCAAACGGAAAGAGAAGTCGGCAACATCCCCTAGGCCATGTGAGAACTCTGAGGTATGATTGAGGCTGTTGTCTTCCAAAACAAATCGTTAAAGACTCAAGTTTGGAAAAATCATTGTGACAATGATGAATCTGAGGCCTCAAATAATGGTAGAAATATTAGTAAGAGCTGATCCATGCAAGGGCGCTATGTTCGGATTGATTTTCTTCAATTTGCTAATACAAATCTGATGGATTGGTATCATCGTATAGAGCTACAAAAACTAATGAGTGTTAGTTTCATTGTGCACAGCTACGAATGTCGATCGAAGGAATGTATAAACAACCCCCATCAATATTGTCTCAAACCTTTGAGAAATGGACGACATCATCGACAAACTCAAAAGTGGTTCAATATTGTTTCAGTTTCAGACGCCCTTCCAAATACGAGCCACATGTCATACTTTAGTGGACGCTGACCATATGGATGTTTGCCAATCACTAGGTGGACCTACACACCAATAATAAACATGACTGGTGGTTTCTAAGCGTTGGACTGAAGTTATTTTCATGTGTTGATTTTAACCGTAGGAATTTGAGTATTATTGAGCATTATTTGAGTGCAAAGATCTAAAGGTTGTAAATCACCAATCTGGGTGATTTTTGATTTGCAGGTCCATCGAGGGACTGGCCAAACATCCATACAGTCAATGTCCACTAAGCGTGTGCCACGTGTGGCTAGTATCAAAAGTCAACCTTAATTTTTATCAGGGAAGAGACGCCCTTTCAAAGGGCGTTTAGTTACTTTTCTTTTACAAATTATAAAAAATTATATCTGTTTTTATAAATAGTTTAAAATGTTGTGAATCTGATGATATTTTCATTGATTAACACATACATATATAGCCCTTGATCGAGATGTTACAAAGTAAATCCCGATACGTTACAAAGTAAATGCCGATAGTATAACTGACGCCACATGAGCGGCAATCCACCATCGGTTAGAACTGTTACGTTTACAACACTCTCCCTTGGATGTCCGTCGCTTTATGGAAACTTCTTTGTTAAAACTTTGTCAGAAAAACCTTGTGAGATAAAACCTGATCGAAGTAAAAAGAGTACATGCAGTGTATGGTTGAATCAAGGTTGATGGACGCACTTAATACTGCCTCATTAAAACCTTACCTAGAAAAACCCTGTGGAAAAAACCTAGGCGAAGGAAAAGAAGCACAGTGTGCAAAGTCCTTATAGAATATGATCATCCTCTTTTATTGATGCTTCCCCTGATTTGAACGGGAGTATAAGCATTCCAACTGAGAAGTTGTAGAATTGACATAAATCAATGTAATAACCAATTTCTTGAATGTTGAGTCACGCCTTTATGAATAAATCTGCAAGATTGTTGCAGGAACGTATCTATTGGATGTTAATATTGCGACTTCACTAGAGCTCGTGAATGTAAAAGAACTTTGGTGAAATGTGCATTCTTATTTCACCCTTGATATATTGTCATTTAATTTTTGTGATACAAGATTCAGATCCAATGATATTTAGATCATCTATATGATGGCAAATCCAGTTCCTGATTTCTAAATATAAATATATGAGCATATTGGATTGTTTAGTTTATGTTGTAGTTTGATTGCGTACAAGCTATGTGGTTTCGAGAGATTTGCTTCAGGCAGTTTGAATCTTTTTAGGATCTTCATCATATAGATATCAGTGTCTAACATTCTATATAAATATACTGTAACCATGCCCATAATATGCATGTCAAGTCCTTCTAAGACTTTCACTTATTAAAAATTGAAATATAATTGCTTTCTTCATAAGGGAATGCATTTCTTGATAATCGATACCGGGTCTTTGTTAGAAATTTTATGCTACGAGTCATGCCTTATATCTGATGATCTCTTCTTTTTCATTTCATTTTTAAATGAACATCCCATTTATGTTCTACAAGTTTTACATCTTCGGGGTATTAGGACTATATGTCTCTTTACAGTTGCGGGTGTTAAGACTACCAGTCCTCTTACAACTTCGAGTGTTAGGACTACAGGTCTTTTTACAACTTCGAGTTTTAGGACTACATGTCCTTTTTACAGCTTCAGGTGTTATTAGCGAATCTAATTCTGTCTAAACTGCTTCTTTATACTTTGGCCAAGTATTTCTATATTAACATTCTTTGGCAGTGTGTGGTTTAGGATCCACATCATTTTTTATGATGGTAAAAGTTATTTGGAAATACATTATCGACAATATTTTATCATTATCTGACTTTGCTCCTGTGCCTCTTCGGGGGCTGTCTGTTTGGAGATGATGGATCGAACTATTACTTTTTTTTTCTTCTAATTGATAGGTGTTGCCTCTTTAAGAGCGCAGACTTCTGTAGGAGTTGTATTTCTCCTATTTTTTAGATTTAATCTAATTTTATAGGTGTGGCCTTTTTAGGAGTGTCGACTTCTACTGGAGTCATATTTCTCCTATTATGTTGATGTGGCCTCTTTAGGAGTGCAGACTTCTACTGGAGTCATACAGATTTGTTTATGTCTTCAGCGTCTTGAGAATCACATCTTTTGTACTCTGCGCCTTTTCAGAGTTACATCTTTTTCATTCTCCACTTTCTACGAGTTTATCTTTTGCACCAACAGGCCGACCACGCTTCAAGCGTACTGTTGATGATTTATTTTATTTTTATGTATTATCTTATAAGGATGCATGTCAATCCTTACTGATTGTCCTATAAGGACGTCAATCCTTATTGGAGTATATTCACGCTGTTCTATGAAGAACTTTCCTCCCCTTAACGGCGGAAAGACCGATTCAAATAAAGTGATAACAAAATAATTAAAATGTCAACAACGACTATGACAAGAAATAAAAGATAGCTTCAAGATCTATGTTAGCTAATCTTATCTGCCTTCAGGGTAGAGTGGTCGTTGTAATTAATGTTAAGCTTCGTCCCTTTTCAAAAATATTTCAATACATTGCTATGTAATTCGTTAGCCACTTTGATCATTGGAGAACCATGAGTTAAGTAGCTCACTTCAGTTGGATCAGCCTACTTACCCTTCTACTAAAAAATATAACAAATTTGTCACAAAGGTTCATCATCCAACTTCTGGACCTGTCCATGCCATTTGTTTTCAACCACTAAATGCAAAGTTACAACAAAGGATACGTTGGACTTGGCTGAGTCAAATTAGACTTGCACTAAATTTTGGACTGGTCTCTACTTAGCTTGAGATATTGGAATTTAAAACCTTTTAAAATAACAACACCTTATAGATATGATGTTATAATAAGGCTCCTCCAAAAATTCTATGAGGGAAATTCAATAGCCAAACATGTGGTAACACAAATCTTTGATCCAAGAAGTTGAATTAAAAAATGCATAATCTTGCAAAACTTGCTACAATCCACTCCACAATTCTTTTTTTTTTTTTTTTCTTTTAATTGATGATACCTTCTTAATTTGTCATTGATTTTATAGATCATATAGTGCAAAGAATTTTAAAATATTTTTCTAGGGTAAAAAAAATTCATAGGACCTAGATCTAAATGACATGGAATTTTTCATTGAACTCTTCCTGATATTCATTAAAGAATTGAAAGTTTAATCTACTCCAAAAAGAAAATCCTTATTACTTTTTGCGGCATAACTGCCTAAGATTGAGCCAACCATCTAAACTATTAGATAATTTGTTGCATATTCATAGACCAAAACCCAAGACAATGTTGTTGTAGATGATCTCATTCAAACTTTTCCAAAATAATGTTACAATAAAATAAACCAAATAAAAATAGGATTTCACATTTTCACATAATCTTTGTTTGTTTTTCATGAACTTTTAGCTACAACCCATTCAATATTCCTTACTTTTGATAGATATAGATTACTAGGAAACCTAATTCAACAACACACTCCCACAAAGTAGGATAAAATACCAATATTTTATTGAACACTTGACATAAATTATCGTGCTGATAACGTGTTGTGAATCTAATGATATTTTCATTGATCAACACATACATATATAGCCATTGATCGGGTCGTTACAAAGTAAATACCGATACGTTACATAGTGTAACTGACGCCACATGAGCGGCGGTCAGCCATCTGTTACAACCGTTACGTTTACAACATAAAATTAATTATTGTTTAATATTTTGTCGTTTTAATAATGGTGGGGATAACGATGACCGAGATGATAAAGAGAAAACTGATGGCTGCCATGCAATCCCCCTTGTGAGTGTTCTTCTGATGAGTCTCGGCCGTCTGTAGCTGCTGGGTCCCACCTCGGACGAAAGAATTTGCCCGAGAGACCTGACTCTCGATGTCGTCCAGCTGATCCCCTTGCGCCTGCACCAGCACCGCCATTTCGAGGAACACCTGATGCAGGTCTTGCAGACTCCTCTCTATCTCCTTGGTAGCGTCGTGCCTCTCCTGAATCTCACTTATGGTGTCCATCACTTGACCTCTGCCTCGCTCTTGTATCGCCTTCTGCAAGAACGTCTCGCTCTCGCCCGTCGATATTAGGATCTCGACCATCCGATCGTCAGGGTTTTCTCCGTTAACGGCATAGTATCTACGCTTAACGGTGTCTTTGTACTCTGACGTGATTTGCTGCCTGAGTGTACTGAAGCTCTCCATGGAGTCTTTGAGCTTCTTTCGGAGATCATTGACTAGAGAGGTGCGGGTACAGTCGGAGGAGCTGCCTGGTTTGTACCTAGGAATACTGCGGTTGGCTGCAATGGCACCGTCGAGAGCCTGGAGATGGACTTTAATCAGTTTGGCCTTTTTAAGTGCGAGAGCGATGTCGGCGTCCATGCGAGAGCGGAGGTCTTTGATAGACTTGGCGTTGTGGAGGGTCTTGCTCTCTTCATGGGACTCCTGGAGCCGCTGGTCTAATCTCTCCACCTCTTTGAGCTCGTCTTTGATCCCTGCAACGTCTTCGAAGAACTTATCTACATTAACCCCCACCGCCGCCATCTGTACACCACCACCACCATCACCGCCTGATGATGGATGTTGTCGATCATCAACATCCTTTCTGAGTCGAGTGAAAGAACCCGAGAAGAGATTGTTCATCGTCTAGAGTCCAACAGAGAGAGAGAGATTTCGGATTGTGGAAGATGGGTGAATTGGGAATGGACTATAAGTAGAGAGAGATGGCCGTAGAAAGTTCATTCCGTTGGCAGACTGACTGGTAAGACTCATCAAACCAAGTCCCAATCCAAGCTCCACCATTTTTCTTCCCTATCTAACCAGCTAGAATGTCTACCACTCATTAGAAGAGTATCGCTCGGGGGAAGAGAAATAGAGGGAGAGAGACAAATTAACATTCTTACGCGTTGGGTACTCTTACAGAAGAACTAAATTTCCACATTAGAAGACACACTTGGTCTCAGACTTCACCACAATATGAGCACTATTAGAGGGCGATGACCGAATAGATGTTTGGCCAGTCCCTCGGTAGATCTGCAAACCAAAAATCAACCTGATTAGTGATTTACAACCTTTGGATCTTTGCACCCAAAATAACGCTCAATAATTATCAAATTCCTACAATCAACCCATGAAAATAACTTCAATCCAATGCTTAGAAATCACTAATCAGGCTGATTTTTGGTTTGCAGGTCCACCAAAGGACTGGCCAAACATCCATACGGTCAGAGTTCTCTAATAGTGTGCCACGTGGCTCGTATTGTGGGTTGTGATTGGCTTCGAAGGATAATTATGGTTAACAATTATGAGATTTCCCATTGGTAATTGTCAGTGCCAAAAAGTTCTAACATCGAGAAAAATGATTAGGGGGACGGTGGGGGATATTTTATTTTTATTTAAAACCATCATCTTCTACCATAGTGATTAGTGAATTGCCCCTCCCGGACCGTGGATGTAGTCAGAAAAAAATGGTATTTTTTCAACGGGGGATTTGGCGGCGCAATATAAGCCACGTGGCATACTCTTAGATGACTCTGACGGTATGGATGTTTTTCCAATCCCTAGGTGGACCTACAATCCAAAAATCAGATTGATTAGTGATTTCAAACCTTTGGATCTTTTTACATCAAATAATGGTCAATAATGCTCAAATTCCGACAGTTTAAATCAAACCCAAGAAAATAATTCCAATCCAACGCTTATAAAACACTAAAATCGGGTTGATTTTGGTTTCTAGGTCCATCTAGGGATTGGCACCAAACATCCATATGGCCAAAGTCCTCTAAGAGTGTGCGCGTGGCTCATATTGTGCCTTGTCATCAAAGTTTTACTCATTGAACCAAACCTATCATCTTCAAGTTGGCCATTCTGCATGGCTTCTACCTGTCAATGCAAAACCACGTTTCGTTTAAGCCATATGAACTTGCGGACCCAGTCCAGTCCACAAACATGGATCACCTAGTTTGTGGGCCCAAATGCGGTCATGTGGCACACTCTTAGTTGACGCTGACCATGTGGATGTTTGGCCAGTCCCTCCGTGGACCTACAAATCAAAAATCAGCCTGATTAGTGATTTACAACCTTCGGATCTTTGCACCCAATGCAAATAATGCTCAAATTCCTACCCTTAAAATCAACCCATGAAAATAACTTCAATCGAATCGCTCAGAAATCACTAATCAGGCTGATTTTTGGTTTAGAGGTCCACTGAGGGACGGGCCAAACATCCATACGCTTAGCGTCCATTAATAGTATGCCACGTGGCGTGTACTATAATATTATATATTATTTTATTTAATATATAATATATACCATATAATAAATTTTTTTATTTATATATAGTGTGATGCATCGTGCGATACACCATAAATATGCTTTATGGTCCAACGGCACGTGTTGTTACCAGTGTTTGAAAACTCGAAAACTCGACTCGACTCGAAAGTCTATCGAGTTGAGTTAACTTGAAGATTCGAACTCGACCCGAAGTAACTCGACTCGAGTAATATATTAATATTATATAGATATATTAATATTAATATATAAATATCATATTTTTATAAGTAGAATTTATAATATTTGGTTGATTTTGTGTTGACAAGATGTTCAAAAAATTTATTTGGTGCGTCAATTAAAAACAACGCACCAAACTTTTTTTTTTTTTTTTCAGAAAACAACACACCAAACCCTTTTGTTTTTTCAATTCAAGTTTATTTCGAGTCAACTTGAAACTCAGCCGAGTCGTGTCAACTCGACCGAGTTTTAAAACACCGGTTGTAACACGCAATTTCGTGCGTGTTCCGATTCTCAGGTGTGTGTGTGTGCAGTGGCGGAGTCAGGATTTTGTTTAAGGGTGTGCAAAGTGGAGTAAACCTTCGCTCACACGGGGCTGTGAGCGAAGCCGATCATAGTTCACAATATATGAGCCACGTGGCACAGTCTTAGAGGACGATGACCGTATGGATGTTTGGCCAGTCCCTCAATGGACCTGCAAACCAAAAATTAATCAGCATGATTAGTGATTACAACCTTTGTTCAAATTAACCCATGAAAATAACTCCAATCCAACGCTTAGAAATCACTGATCAAGTTTTTATTTTTTCGTTTGTAGGTCCATCTAGTGATTCTCCAATCATCCATACGGTCTGCGTGCGTCTACTAAGAGTATGTCACGTGGATCATACTGTGGGCTGTGATTGGCTTCGCTCACAGCCCCATGTGAGCGAAGGTTTACTCGGCACAGCAAAGGTTTATCCCTGGGGAGACAATTTTTATAGTGTGTCATCTACGTTGATGACGGACCATAATATGGGCCACGTGGTACACTCTTAGAGACCATTGACCATATGGATGTTTGGTCCATCCCTAGGTGGACCTACAGACTAAAAATCAGTCTGATTAGTGATTTCACCATTGAATTTGACTCCTTTTAATGGGAATATTTTTAACCGTTGGATTCAGACATAATTTTGGGTACTTCGATCCAAAGGTTAGAAAACACTAATGAAGATCGTTTTTTGTATTTGGTCCACCTAGGGATAGGACAAACATCCACGCGGTCAGTGGTCTCTAAGAGTGTTGGACGTGGCAAATGCAAATACTGTGGTCCACGTCCACCTAAGGATGGGGCAAACACTGAAGTTGGGGTGGGCAAATATAAGTGTTGTGCTGTCTCAAACAGTACAGAACCTAGGGATGTACAAAAATTCAAAGTTGAGGCGCTTCTTGGCTCCGTCACTATGTGTGCGTGTGTTGCAACATGCACCTTGGCGCACATTGTGAGTCGTGCACATTGGTGCAAGCAAACACACATTTATTTGGCTGAGTTGAGCAAAACAACGCCAATACGCGTACGTTTGTAAAAAAACAAACGCAGCCTAAGTTGCCAGCAGTGAGTTATTTATTTGAAGAAGAGGTCCAAGCAAAGAAGCGAATTTTAGATGAGACTTTAGCTTTCCAAATCCACGTATTTACGTTTTTTTCTTTCAATAATACTTAAAATTCGAATCCTACGAGAAAAAGTCCATTGACACATTCTTAGTGATCAATGACCTAACTTTCTTTTATCCGGATGATTTCCAATCTCAGTTGAAAATCAGCCTAATTGGTGATTTTTAGCCATTGGATCTTTGTACCCACCCCAAAATAATGATCCAATCCCATGGTTGAAATCAATGCATGCATGAAAAAGACTAAAATTTGACGGATATAAAGCTTGTCCCAATCCAACTTCCACCCTTTTATATATATATATATATATATAGAGAGAGAGAGAGAGAGAGAGAGATTGATTTCATCATTAGGTACACGTACAAATTGTGTTTGTAGCACTTCACTATCTTTGATTTCATCATTTGCTTGTTCACCTTAATATGTATGCTCTTTTGCTGAGTGGTTTCGCGGTGGATCATCAATAGCAGGACAAAAGCTTATTGAAAGAAAATCTTTGAAGGGCTCGAATTCTAGATCGAGTTGGAACTTGGGGGGCCACCCATTAGCCACCAGTATGAGCCACATGGCACACTTGTTGAGGACAGATGTTTGGCCAATTCTTAGGTGGACCTACAAACCAAAAATCAATCTGATTAGTGATTTCTATGCATTGAATTATAGTCATTTTCACGGGTTGAGTTTAATCGAGGGAATTTGAGCATTATTGACCAATATTTGGGGTACAAGGATCCAAGGGTTTGAAATGTACTAATGGATCAACCAAACATCCATATGGTCAGCATCCTCTAAGAGTGCGCCACATGGCTAACTGCCTATATTATAGAGTCTTTTCATTTCAGGACTGTTTGTCATATTTGTCCTGACCGTCCAAAAGAATATGATAAGATCATATATGTGGTTATCATCAGAAGGGACCAACGTTTTGGTGTAGTTGGCAGGTCCCACTCCCAACCCTCTATTCCACGTATCATGTCTTAATTTGTTATTCTTGGCAAATTCCATTGACATAAGTTTAGGTGTGTCACTTTGAGTCCTTGTGAGTGTCAGATGCTGAATCCATCTGACCACATATCGATTCGATGGACGTGGAATATTAGAGAGAAATTTTTATGTTTGGAGTCGACGCGCGGATCGATTTGATGAGTGTAGATTTGCATGCGTATCTGAATTCAACTATGAGTTGTAACTACCTTAGATTTGAGAATATTCCCTGTGGGAGTGTTCTTATTATAAATGGGATGTTGTCAAACGAAAACCCAAGGCATCCCATTGGTAATCAAACCCTAATCCATCTCTACTCCTCTTTGAGCTTGAAGAGCTTCCGAGAGACTAATTTACTCTCTAAGCTTGGAACTTTAAAGATGGGATGCACCCTCCATTGAGATCTTATCTTGTGAGGATGAATCCATTCCGTTCCATCCTCCACCGTGTTTGCCAAATTGCTAAAATGGATAACCTTTTGAGGGGCGAATTAATTGCTGGTTGAATACTTAGAATGCAAGCCTATTTCTCTAGATTTTAAGGTTTTTGCTTGTTTATAATATGGATTTGTCCATCTGCAGCTATCGATAATAATAATTTGGATTGCCGAGATATTATATGATCTTACAAAAAATATATTATCTATATACTATTATAAAGCAACAACCGGGTTGCCACCCATGTGACATAATTAAAAGTATCTCTATTTTCAAAAGCAAAACATTCCCCCATTAAATGCTTCTATTCTAAACACAAAACTTAGGTTGGAGTACGCCTTGCACAGTTCAGGATGTCCAGCACGCCCACATCTCTCATCAATGATGATGAGGGTCAATAGTATAAACCATGTGGCACACTCTTAGGGACTACTGATTGCATGGATGTTTGTCCCATCCTCCGGTGGACCTATATACCAAATATCAGTCTGTTTAGTGATTTCAAATCTTTGGATCTGAATACCCATATAATGCTCAAAATCTACATTAAAAATCAACCTATGGAAACGGATCCAATCATATTCTTAAAAATCATTAATAGGCTGATTTTTTACATGGAGGTTCATCTAGGGATGGGTCAAATATCGATACGGCGAGTGATCTCTACGAGTATGCTATGTGTAAGGTGCACGTGCATCGCACGTGGCATTCCACGCAAGAGTGCACTTCCGTTTTCTACGCTGGGCAGAAAGGGGAATTAGTTCCCGGGATAAGTGGGAACATCGCATCATTCATCACTTCTTGGAGGTTGGCATTCCTGGGTCGTTTCCAGGCATCGAACAAAGTAAGCCCCCGGATTCCGCCCCCTCGAGTCCCAGTCTCCGAGTCGGGTAGGTGCCATCTGTTAAAGCCAAAATTTGGGTTACCACACCACATTCACTATTAACTGCCTATAAAAAAGACACCTATTAGTTCATTATATTCCCCTCTGTCAAGAACAAAAAAAAAGTTCATTATATGCCCCGTTTACGTGCTCACCCATTCTCATGCCATTAATTCCGATAAATAATCATTTTTTCATGCTAATATCTATTATGTATATTTATTCCACTGGACAACTTCAGAATTTTGATTTTCTAAATGTGCCTGAAGTTGCCATAATTTAATTTTCAGATTTGTTGACCAAACTAATCTTCCAAAATAAACCCCTAAAATCACTTGCACGTGCGGCCCACTAGAACTAATAATAATAAAAAAGGGCTTTTTTGCTTTACCCCCTTACTTTATTGATGCAATTTGCATCTCACCCAATGTTTTCAAAATATTTGCTTCTCACCCTTTGACCATGGTCAACGTCATTGACCATAGACGGTCTCCGGATGGATATCCAAATATTTTTAAAATGACTATAATGACCTTGGGTGAGAGCAAATATTTTAAAAACATTGGGTGCACGGCAAATTTCATCAATAAAGTAAGGGGGATAAGCAAAAATTCAATTTATTTTTTCAGGTTTTGTTTTTTGGAGGATTGTGAATTATAAAAGCCAATGTTTAAAAAACGGCGGTTATAACGGAAATGACAGCCGTTATAATGGATTCAGACCTTCCCCGTTACGTTATGGACCATTAAAATGCCCAAAAAATAATGGCCGTTATTTTCCGTTATAATGAAAATAACGACTGTTAATTTCTAGAAAAGATTGTGAAATTTTTATTTTTTCCGTTATTTTTTATTTTTGAAATTTTAAAAGGGACATTTTTTCATTTTTTTTTCGGTTATTTTCCATTTTTTCAATTTTTTTTCTGTTTTTGCTCCTAAGCGTTTTTTCGTTATAACGAAAAAATCGGTAACTCCCCCAATCCGTTCTACCGTTATAACGGTCCCCTTTAAACCTTGATAAAAGGAAGTCACCTTCACAGGTTGTTAAGCACACTAGTGTCCCTCATCAACGATGATGAAGGGCCACAATATGAACCACGTGGCACACTCTTAGAGGTCACTAACCGTACAGATGTTGGGCCCATCTCTAGGTGGAGCTACATACCAAATATCAGCCTGACTAGTGATTTCAAACCATTGGATCTTGTACCCCAAATAATGCTCAAATTCTACGGATAAAATCAACCCAGGAAAACGACTAATCCAATGCTTAAAAATTAACAATCAGATTAATTTTTGTTCTGTAGGTCCACCTAAGGTTGGGCCAAGTACATGAAGAAAGGTTTTGAGATCACAATCCTTCAAAAAAAAAAATCTAAAAAAAAAAAAGGATAGTTTGCTTGTCCCCCTTACTTTATTGATGCAATTTGCATCAAACCTAATGTTTTAAAAATATTTGCGTCTCACCCAAGGTCATTATAGTCATTTTAAAAATATTGGGATATCCATGGAGAGACCGTCTATGGTCAATGACGTTGACCATAGTCAAAGAGTGAGACGCAAATATTTTGAAAACATTGGGTGCGATGCAAAAGTAAGGGGGTAAAGCAAAAACGCCCATAAAAAAAAACCCAGATTAGGAAAGAACCAAAACATGGAAATTAAAAATTTAAAACTTTATGATGTCCACAAACTTAAGAGTGATGAGGATGACCACGACGATCAAGATGATGGTCCAGTAGCAAAGACACTTCCGAGAGTTCTTCTGAAGAGTCCTTGCCGTCTGTAGCTCCTGGGTTCCCCCGCGGACGAAAGAATTTGCCCGGGTGACATGACTCTCGATGTCGTCCAGATGCTCCCCCTGCGCCTGCACCAGCACCGACATGTCGAGGAACACCTGGTGCAGGTCTTGCAGGCTCCTCTCCATCTCCTTGGTCGCGTCGTGCCTCTCCTTAATCTCACTTATGGTGTCCAGCACTTGACCTCTGCCTTGATCTTTTATTGCCTTCTGGAAGATTGTCTCGCTCTTGCCCGTCGATATTAGGATCTCAACCGTCCGATCGTCAGGGTTTTCGCCTGTAACGGTATAGTATCTACGCTTAACGGTGTCTTTATACTCTGACGTGATTTGCTGCCTGAGCGTACTGAAGCTCTCCATAGAGTCTTTAAGCTTCTTTCGAAGGCCGTTGACGAGAGTGGTGCGTGTGCGATCGGAGGAGCTGCCTGGTCCGCATCCAGGGAGGCTGCGTTTGGTTGCGTTGGCGCGGTCGAGAGCCTCGAGGCGGACTTTAATCAGTTTGGCCTTTTTAAGTGCGAGAGCTATGTCGGCATCCATACGAGAGCGGAGATCTTTGATAGACTTTGCGTTGTAGAGGGTCTTGCTCTCTTCATGGGATTCCTGGAGCCGCTGGTATAATCTCTCCACCTCTTTGAGCTCATCTTTGATCCCTTCAACGTCTTCGAAGAACTTATCTAAATTAACCCCCATCGCCGCCATCTGTACACCACCACCACCGCCACCTCCACCTCCACCTCCACCGCCGGATGATGGATGTTGTCGATCATCAACATCCTTTCTGAGTCGAGTACGTGTGAAAGAACCCGAGAAGAGATTGTTCATCGTCTGGCTAGAATCCCACAATCAACAGAGATAGATAGATTTTGAATTGTGGAAGATGGGTGAATTGGGAATGGATTATAAGTAGAGAGAGAGAGAGAGGGCTGTAGAAACTAGAAAGTTCAAGCCGTCGGCTGACTGACTGGGAAGACTCAACAAACCAACTCTCAATCCAACTTCCTCTCTTTTTCTACTTTGCTTAACCAGCTAGAATGTCTACCACTCATTAGAAGAGAGAGAGAGAGAGAGAGAGAGAGAGAGAGAGAGTGTCTTACAGAAGAAATTTCCACACCATTGGCATCAGACTTCACCATCTTTGATTTCATCATTTGCTTTTTCACCTTGCTATGTATGCTCTTCTGCTGACAAACAAAGATCCACAGATATAATTGGGATCGATCCCAATAAATCAATAATTACTCTTTCTTGCCTGCAAGAGTAAAACTTTGATGACAGTCCCACAATATGAGCCACGTGGAATAATCTTAGAGGATACTGACCGTATGGATGTTTGGTCAATCCCTAGGTGGACCCATAAACCAAAACTCAATACGATTAGTGATTTCCAGGCGTTGGGTTGGAGTTATTTTCATGGGTTGATTTTAACCGTGGGAATTTGAGCATAATTGACCATTATTTGGGGTACAAAGATCAAATGGTTTTAAATCACTGATTTTTGGTTTGTATGTCCAGCTAGGGATTGACAAAACATCCATACGGTCAGAGTCCTCTAAGAGTATGCCACGTGTCCCATATTGTTATTTTAAGTCCATAGAAAATAGAGGAGAATTTTTTTAATCTACTACCATAGTGAATTGTGGCAGTGGGCCGGGGAAGGGACGATTGAACCAAACCCATCGTCTTCAAGGTCACTATCCTGTTCTACCTTTCAATGCAAAACCAGGTTTCGTTTAAGCAATATTGACTTGCGGACCGAGTCCAGTCCACACATACACATGGATCACTCTAGTTTGTGGGCCCAACTGCAGTCACCAAATTTGTGGCCCTGGTTTAGATATATGTAGACTATCTGATTTTTGGGTCCGAACTAAACCATCCCTCTTTGTGCCACCTGAATTTGGGGGCTCGAAAACCTTCTTGTCTATTACGTCAAGCCCATTGAGCTAGGGTGTGGGCAACTAGGGGTGTAAACTTGGCCTGCCATGCCCGACCCGGCCTGTTTATTTCAGGCATGATGCTTACGGGCTTGGGCTTTGAGGTTCAGCCCGTTAACAGGGTTTGGCACTTTGGCTTGCTAGCCCGTGGGACAGGCTGTATGGCACGTTTGTTAAGACCAAACGGCCAGGCCTATGGCTAAGTCTGAAGTCATGTTAACGAGCCGTGGGACCCAATAAGGTACCCCCACCCATCCATTTTGAACCCGTTTGACCCCTGACAGAGGTTACTTTGGACCTATTCGGGAACTCAAAAAACGGGGCTAGCTGTTCTTGTCACTATCCAATAAATCCACAAAAAAAAAAAAAAAAAAAAAAAAAAAAAAATACAGGAGTTAAACAAAGCCGAAAACCTCCATGTCTATTACAAGCAGCCCATTGAGCTAGAGTGCGGGCAACAAGGGGTGTAAAATTTGGCCCGTGATGCATGGTCCAGCCCCTTTATTTTGGGCTGCCCATTAAGTATTTAAGACGGGCTTGGGCTTTGAGGTTCAGCCCGCTGCCTGGCCTTGCCCGTTAAGAGGGTTTATTAGAGTCCTTTGGATTTCTTAGTTATCCCACCAAAAATTACAATTGATTTGGTAAATTTTTTAACAAAATTTTCTTCGGCATGAGAAAATTTGACATTGTGTATACAGGCAAAGCCCAACTAAATGCATTGATAAGTGTAGTTCTTCACCTAGTTAGTAAGTTCATGTATTATACGCGTTTAATACCTGAATTTTTTTTTAAGAAAAGTTTAATACTTCCGTATAAAATAAAAAATCAGAAAAATCACGAATTTTAAGACTACATGAATAAAACACATATTATTCGCGTTTAATTCACAAAATTTATATATATTTTTAAATAAAAACATATTAAATGGCCACATAAAATGAAAAAATTGGTAAAATTCAGACTTTTTAAGGCTAAACAAATATAACATTTCAACAATGACCAAATTTTATTATCCCGAAACAGAAATTAAACTAGAACTTTTCCCGTTTCGTTTCGAATCTTTGCCGTATACCGAATTGCTAACTATGGTTCTTCAGGCTTGAGATAAGACTTTGTTTTTCCAGCCTTGCAATTTCTCTTCACTGCATTGAACAATATATTGAATTTTTTTGATTTATAACGATTAATGAAAATGGAAACGCCGAGGTATTTCTCATTACGTCCCAATTTCCTTACCACCGTAACTCGATATAACATACAGGTTATTCGAGGGTCCCAGATTTTTTAAAATTCACAAGTTTGCCGGACATCTCGCAATATTTATTGAGAATATCCTTGATGATTCCCACTTCTACTAAATTTGTGTAACCAAAAATGAAGAGATCATCAACAAAGAGTAGGTGAGTAATTGTGGGGCTTTTTCTTCTAATCTTGACCCCTTGATTTTTTATTTTTTTTATGGAACCTCTGCGGGGGAGGGTAGATTTATTTATTGGAAAAAAACGTACACCTAGATAGGGGGAGACGTATGTACCTTACCCCTTAAGATGCTAACCAGATAAACCTGAAAGAGGTGCATGATGGATAAATTAGAGGAAGCAGCAAGCCTAAACTCTAATGTATGGAGTACCTATCTTATCCAGATGGACGAAACCAGTAAGTCTGGGTGGGACAGAGTCTTTGAATTCCATGTACGATCTAGCGAGGAAGCCATTATGGGCCATGTAATCTGCAGCTGCATTACTCTCTGTATATATGATTGATAGAGTAATCAAACTCTTTTAAAATGTCCAAGACTTTCCACCACCAAGATTTCAAATGCCATGGGATGAGAATGGGTTTAGTAAACTAGGAAACCACGAGCTTCGAATCTGATTGAATATTAACTTTGTGGCGACCATTATTTTGATTAGATTCTTTAGTCCTCCCAAAAAATTCTTGTTAACGTTTCTGCACAAATAATGAATAAATACGGGGACAAAGGATCGCCTTGTCTAAGGCCCTTAGTTGGTTTGAATAGGCCTATATGAGATCCATTTAATAAGACAAAAAGTGGTGGAAATGCACTAATCAATCTAGTTAATCCATTTATTATTATAACCTAATGCCTGAAAAAATTCTCTGAAGAAAGCTCCGTTCAACCCGATCGTTGGCTTTCGCCATATTGAGTTTAATAGTCATAGAACTATATTTGCTTCGTCTTTTTCTCTTCTTTAATATACATGGATCAGGTCTTGGGCTATAGCAATATTATCGGAATATAAACTTGTGTAATAACGGCCTTCGTCAGTTTGCCCAAACAAAAGTTTTCCTATAATTTTTTAGGCAAAAGTACAGAATTTTTCACAAAACATACCTAGTAATCCATCGGGTCCGGGGGCCTTAAGAGCACCAATCTGGAATGCCGTTCCTAAGAAACTTTGCCTTTGGTTGCACCATGTAAATGCATTGCCTATAAATCACTTCATCCCAGGTATAGCCCAGTGGTCTGTGTTGTGAGGATTCCAGCCCCTATCCCTTAACCCAACCCGCGTTAATCCCTTGGTTAGTGGTTAACAAGGGGTACTTGTCAGACATTTTGGCCTGCTTGGTTCGCTGCATTGGGATGCTAATGCACTCACTTGCCACAGTTTTGGAATGCACGTGATGGGTCGGGGGAGTGCAAATGAGCTGGCGTGCAAGTGGTTGCCAAATCCTTGCAAATTCTTAACAAAACAGATGCAAACAAGTGCAGCCCAAACACCATGGTAAGTGGGTGCATTGTCACTCACTGCGTTTGCACTGGAGTGCAAAATGCATCCCAATGCAGCGCCTTTGGGAGGGGGACTTCAAAGTACCCCCGGTGCCAGCAAGTTTTTCCCCCCTTTTGAGGGGGCGAATTGCTGGCCTATTTCTCTAGATTTTAGAGTTGCTGCTTGTGGGCAGTATGGATTTGTCCATCTGTCGCTAGCCATCGTATCAATCCAGACCGTCCAAAGATGGACCCGTAATGGTCAATAACGGACAATCAGGAGTGATTCAGCAGATATTATATGACATTAAAATATGGTTAATTGAATTATATACGTGTTTGACTTGTAGCCATTGGAGTATGATTCGTGAATAATGCATTTTTTAAGGCAAATAAGTGAATTTGGACAGATCACTGGAAGTCTACAGCGTTATAAAATTGTCCCAATCAAATGAAATGTAACCGTCTGATCTGTAGACCTTTTTCTAGACCATTAACCATCCAATCGATTAGTGATTTTAAAGAATCCTTGTGTTATACTTGGTTAGCAAATTGATGATCAAAAGGGAAAAGAGAGGTTGAAGAGACAAAAACATGGACCTGACTAAGCCAACTCTTCTACTTCTGCAGTCTCATCCAAGCTATCCAAATGATGGGCCATATCTTGTTAATGCCTTATAGCCGTCAATCTCATCTGATCTTAGCCAACCATTAAGACCTGTTGCTGGCCAAAAATCAGAGAAAATAAACAGAGGAAAAAAAAGGATAGAAGAAATGGAGGGGAAGTTGTTATATTAAAGGTGATGGCCATAAGGCGACACGTGCTGACTAACCGCAGTGGGAACCCTAGTTAGTAAATTCGTGTATTATTCATGTTTAATACGGCCGTATAAAATTAAAAATCAGAAATAATCATGAATTTTAAGATTACACAAATAAAATGCGTATTGTTCGTGTTACACGAATTTTACAATTTTTTTTTATTTTATAAAATTTAGGCTTATCAAGGCTAAACGAATACAACACTTCAACAATGATCAAATTTTCATATCTGGAAACCGAATTAGACTCAAACTTTATCCATTCCGAATCTTTGCCGAATTGCTAACGAACAAAGTTCAAACGGATAACTCCGACGCAGAAAGTTGAACAGAAATGGAGTTATAGCTGAACAAAACTACCAAACACCATGGAAGAAAGCTTCAAGCTTCTACCAGTTTTCTTTTCTACAATGCGAAAGTTGTATATGGGGGTTTTTCATAAAAAAAACCCTCAAACCCTATCTTCATCATCTTCACTTGCTACCTCCCAAAGACTCGAGCCCAGGTCTGCAGGTCCAACCTCCATAGCCTGACCAATTACCAAAAGGGTCGGGCTCGGGGGACACCCATTTTGGCGTACCCACATAGAAGATGAATCAATGGCTGATTTTTGGTGGGGATGATCTCCTCACCATACAGATCACCCCCCCAAAAAAACAGCCCATTCTGAAATTTCTAACCCCATCAAATGTGGTTTTCAAGTTTCACGGTAAAATCGACAGTCCATAATTCTTCAGCTTCTAAACCAGTCTATGAATATCAGAGTGATTTGAATTTTTGTGAGGATGATCTCCTCATTGATTCATCTTCTATGTGGGTACGCCAAAATGGGGGTAAAAAATGGGTGTCCCCCGAGCCCTCGACCCTTACCAAAATGAATTGTAACCATCAGATTTACAGACTTTTTGACGGTTCAAAAGAATGATCATCTAATCAGGTGGACTGCATTTTGGTAATGTGGGCCATATCCAATATGAATGGAAGCACTAAGTTTGCAAGTATTGGTCATAAAAATATTTTTTAAAAAGCCATAAAACAGCTCAGCTACTTCTCTTCACAGATAAATGAGATAAATGATCCGATTCAGTAATCAGAATGCACAGAAACAACCAAATCAACAAGAAAGACAGCAAGAGGAGAGATTAAAAAAAAAAAAAATTGAGTAATAAAACTAGATCATGAAAGAACCAAAACATGTAAATTTAGAGAATTTCCCAGTAATTATGGTGGAGCTGGAGCTGGAGGTGAAGGTGTAGTTGTTGTTGGAGTGCCACTGTTCTTATTGTTGTTCATATTCTTAATAACGATGGGGAGGACGATGATCAAGATGACGACGAGAAGAATGATGATCCCGTAGCAAGTCCACTTGCGAGAGTTCTTCTGATGACTCCTAGCCGTCTGTAGCTGCTGGGTCCCGCCCCGGACGAAAGAATTTGCCCGGGCGACCTGACTCTCGATGTCATCCAGCTGCTCCCCCTGCGCCTGCACCAGCACCGACATGTCTAGGAACACTTGGTGCAGGTCTTGCAAGCTCTTCTCTATCTCCTTGGTCGCGTCGTGCCTCTCCTGAATCTCACTTATGGTATCCAGCACTTGACCTCTCCCTTGCTCTTGTATCGCCTTCTGCAAAAACGTCTCGCTCTCGCCCGTCGATATTAGGATCTCCACCGTCCGATCGTCAGGGTTTTCGCCTGTAACGGTGTAGTATCTACGCTTAACGGTGTCTTTATACTCCGACGTGATTTGCTGCCTGAGAGTACTGAAGCTCTCCATAGAGTCTTTAAGCTTCTTTCGAAGGCCGTTGACGAGAGAGGTGCGTGTGCGATCGGAGGAGCTGCCTGGTCCGCATCCAGGGAGGCTGCGATTGGCTGCGTTGGCACGGTCGAGAGCCTCGAGACGGACTTTAATCAGTTTGGCCTTTTTAAGTGCGAGAGCTATGTCGGCATCCATACGAGAGCGGAGATCTTTTATAGACTTGGCGTTGTGCAGGGTCTTGCTCTCTTCATGGGACTCCTGAAGCCGCTGGTGTAATCTCTCCACCTCTTTAAGCTCGTCTTTGATCCCTTCAACGTCTTCGAAGAACTTATCTAAATTAACCCCCACCGCCGCCATCTGTACACCATCACCACCACCGCCGGATGATGGATGTTGTCGATCATCATCATCTTCTCTGAATCGAGTGAAAGAACCCGAGAAGAGATTGTTCATCGTTTTATCTTCGCCGAATTAACAGAATTAGATCTGTATCTCAGATGCGATCTAGAATCCAATAATCAAAACACAGAGAGGGAGAGAGAGAGAGAGATAGAAAGATTAGATTGATGAATTGAAGACGAAGAGATCGAATTTGGATTGTGGAAGATGGGTAAATTGGGGAATGGATTATAGAGAGAGAGAGAGAGAGAGAGAGAGAGGGCCGTAGAATGTTGAAACCGCGGCTTTGAGCCGGCCTTGTTGGCTGCTAAGACTGGTCAAACCAAGTCCCAATCCAATCTCCACCCTTTACCTACCTTGTCTACCCCGCTAAATGTCTACCAAGTCTCCTCATAAATAAAAATAAGAGAGAGAAAGAGGAGAGAGGTGGGTAAGTTTTCTCGAGTTAGATACCGTGAAGTCAACTGTTAGGACAAGCCGTGGAAGAGGGAACGAAAGAGCTGTTAGTTTGTTTTTGGTGACTGAAATAACACTTACCATTTATCTTCTCATTTATTGCATTAAACCCTAAAAAGGAAGGCAGTACCCAGGAAAGAGAGAGAGAGAGAGACAGAAACAGAGAATGAGTCTTTGGTAATGGAAATACAAATTAAACGCGTTACAAATCGTGTTTGGTCTTGCAGAAGAAACTTCCTCATTAGAAGACGTATCAGACTTCACCATCCCATTGAGTCCCTGACAAACAAAGATATCCCACAGATGTAATTGGGATCCCAATACATCACCTTCTTGCCCGAGAGTGGTTCTACAGTCGATCATCGCCGGCAGATTCATCAATCTAGATCATCGCCGGCAGATTCATCAATCTAAATAATGTCTGTTCTTTTATTCGGATGATTTGTGGCGCCACAAATTTATTAAGTTTTGTTAAAACGTACAAAAAGATTCAAAGCCATATGTAGTGTTAGAGGAGATCCATATGGCCACACGGGCAACAGCAGTATGAATCCCATCTCAAGGGGATTGCAGTACAGTAAGATAAAATGGATGCCCTGGACTTGGCCATGAGGACTGTCTTGTTCTGTCTCATGCAAATCCATCATCATCCGCATGTTGTTCAAGGTTCCAAAGCAATGGGTAGTTTGACAGAATGCACAAATTTGTAGAGGAACCTCAGTGGTGGACATGGACTCAAGTTCAATTTGGGCAGAGATAGATGAAGATCATACAAATGGAGCAGTCCAATCAGGAGATTATGACTCACAAAAATCAGGTACCGACATCAGACGTGACTTTAATGTCCCACCACCAGAGAGAGATCATGCCACCTGTTTGGTTTCCAGAAGAAAAGGAACGTTGAGCTGGTGCTGCATCGCTTATTGGCAAGCATCATGTTGCTTGGTCATACAACATTCAATTTCGCAGAAAGAAACAGAGAAGTCATAAACAATTTGGGGTCCACCCATTAGCCACCATACTGGACTCTGTTCACAAAACTAAATAAAACAAAAAGGGTAGTAGAAAAACATCAGTATATGTAGGATCCGGTTGAAAATTCATAACAAAACCGCATTCCTCAAGGTACCAACTCTTGCCTGCAGTGATATGCATGATGAGAAAATAGCTGGGGGGATCAGATATGCCGACCTTAAATCGCAAGCATGCAGTAAAGTCATCAGTAGCAGATCACCCTTTCTTAATTACGGACACCCAAATTCAAACTGAAGGTTAAATACGCTTCGACAATATGGATATCATTAGTCTATTTAGGCCAAGGGGCATATCGAACCAGAATCCAAACATTACAGAAAGGAATACACATGAACAATGATGTTTTCTTGAACACAAACATATAGAGAATGGGAACCCATTTGTTATTCAATCTCAACGGAAATGAAGTGATGAGGATTAGTCCCCAAGTCAAATAAAAGTGCTCCCATTATTGCCACAAATAAAGAAACACAATTCATAAAAACTTCAATAGTAAAAGAAAAATCAATGTACTAAACTTTCCTGAAGAACTCTCTGCCCACACTTTGTAGCTCTGCACTAGTCCCCCTCAAGCTGTAAATACAGTTAATTTATGGGACAAATCTATATATAAAGGTTACTATTTTTGTAAAAAATCAGATTGACTGTGATGAATAAGTTTGAGTTTTGATTAGGGAAATTTCTTTCTTCGGTGAAGCTTTTGTTTAGGGTCTTAGTTGAATGACGTTGATCATCAAGACTTGTGTAGAACGACCCACCATTCTGCATCAGCTTTCTTTTTCTTCTTATTCTAGTTTGAAGAGTAAATCGTATCAGAATTTTCACTGCACATGTGATGTTGAAACAAGAGGCACATCGACAGCACCAGTGAGGAGGAATGTGCAAGTTGAAGAGCCTAAAAGGGCGAGGGGAAAGCTAAAATGGATCTGGAGTGAGGTTCTAAGAGGAGATTTTAATAAATTTGCCTTAACGGAAGAGATGGCTTTAGACAGGATTGAATGGAGGAACAGGATTCATGCAGCCGACCTCATATAGTTGGGAAAAGGCTTATGATGGTGATGATGATGATGAGATGTTGAAACACTGTCCCTCAGTGACTTAACAAAATAGATCTAGTCCTATGAGTAACATTAAGTTTTTCAACACTAAAGAAAATTTTTGAACAAATGGAAGTGGACTAATGTTGGTCAAATCAGAAAGTCTTGACTGCCAGTATCCTTCCAAACAATACGATACCATGAGAACAAAGAAGATGCTTCACCAAGCAGGCAGAAAGATTAGCCATAATTGCTAGTGAATAAAGATTACAAAACAACTTGCTCCTGGGAAATATGCAACAATGTTATATACAAAGCAAACAAATATTAATGCACCTTATGCTTATCTTTCTTATGAAGGCAACAAATCATCAAAACAGTGATCTTGTAATGAAAGCAGAATTCGGTGAAAGATACCGCATATGTGATTGTATCTGAATCACCCAAAAAGGTCAACCAGGTATCAAAATAATAACATCTTGAGTCTCGGTGCAAAATGTGCAAACCTGAATCCCAAAGTTCAAGGTTAAGCAGCAATCTTGTAATGAAAGCAGATTCCAGTGAAAGTGCAGATGTGATTGTATCTGAATCATCCAAAAAGGTCAACCAGGTAGCAAAACAATCAATTCTTGAGTTTCAGTGCAAAATGTGCAAACCCTGAATCCCAAAGCTCAAGTTTAAGCAGCAATCTTGTCATGAAAGCTGAATCCAGTGAAAGAAACTGCAAATGTGATTGTACCTGAATCACACATAATGGTCAACCAGGTATCAAAACAATCACATCTTGAGTTTCAGTGCAAAATGTGCAACTCTGAATACCAAAGCTCGACATTTTTGCAAACTCCAGACATGTAAAGAAGATATTGCCATATCAGTAACAAAATAAGTTTTGTTTAACAAGGTGACAACCTGGAAGAAACAAGCAGATATAACCTTTACAGTGGTTTAAGACTTGAAGCTACAAGAATGAATGGTTGAACAGCTACATGAAAAGCAACAAACCTTTGATGTTCTCCGAACATCCAGGTAGGCATCTAAGGCTGTCCTCCCTGAGCATCTAGGCTAATGTCTAGGTTCCAAGTGGATGCTCACTTAGACAGAAGAAAGCATACACACACATATGCATAGTCACACACAAACACACACATGCATGCACATGAGCACATAACTTTCAAATGTTTAATTTTTCCTCCATTTATTTTATTTCTAAACATATATCCCCTTCCCTAGTCCCTATTTGTCACAATATTACACATTCATATGTTTGACCTAGTCTAATTAATATTTCTTCCTCTTGTCCTCTTTGAAAGGACTAAATTATCTACTACCAACTCTAGATCCAACTGCAGTTTATTTTACATTTCTCCTCATATACTCTTTGAGTTTTCAGTTTGCAAAATCCGCACATGCATTACCAGGGACATCTAACAACGGTGTTGCATTGTTACTAATCCACTAAATGCTATTTATGAGAATTAGCCTCTTTAAATTATTTTGACACTATAGAAACACTGCAT
Organism: Euptelea pleiosperma; assembly: GCA_035048495.1. Lineage (NCBI taxonomy): Eukaryota > Viridiplantae > Streptophyta > Magnoliopsida > Ranunculales > Eupteleaceae > Euptelea > Euptelea pleiosperma. Next base: position 25,593,498 of record CM068540.1, read on the forward strand.
AGCATTTCTTATTTTCCAGATTTGGAAGAAAAGCATACTTCCAATCAAGAATTTGTGATATTTCTAAAACAGACAGAAAATGAGTAGAAAAGAGAAAATATCAGTGAAAGAAAGGAGAGACATTAACAAAATGGGAATTAAACAACTAAAATCAACATACTGGCGACAACAACAGGCATTTGTTGTCTGGTTGATCGATGGCAGTCAAATGATATTAACTATAGCCATAACTTTATTATTGACCTAATTTTCTTTTCCAGTTTTTGTTTATGAGATTTGTTTAGGAAGAGTGCTAGCAAGCAATACATTTAAGGTGTTACACTGATGCAATCCTGCAAAAGACATAGAAACTGCCTCAAAAGTCACACCTTAGAATTAAAATATTTTTTTCTTGTCTTTTGTAGGTTTGCATTTGTGCAGAACATTAAAGCGGTGTGCTAGCATTACTCTTTGTTTAGATGTCAAGAAAATTAATTTACCAGCTTGCCAATAAAGTCAAATTTATCGTATAGCAAAATCTCCATTACGTTAAACTAAAGTAATAATTTTGACCACTAATTTACCCCCTTTAATGGTGATTAACAACATATACATTAGAGAAAAGTTTATCTTTTTTTTATTGGTAAAAGGAATAGTATATTAGAAAGAGGGCTGAGGAAGCCCTAAAAACTATACAACCAAAACAAAGCCCAAGCCCAAAACAGCAAACATGGCCCTACAACCCGGGCAAGGAGGCCGATCTTAATAGATCAAGCGATCCCACCAGAAAACAAAATCATTAAATGTGAACTTCTTAAAATCGGGAAAAACGGAGACCCAATAATAGAGAGTTGCTTCGACGTTCATAAAGCTCTCCTCCATGTTGGCCATCTTATCTCCAAACGTCCTTCAGTTTCTCTCCTTCCAAATCTCCCAGCAGATAGCATACGGGGTGATTGTCCAAAGAGTATGGCCAATTGTAGAAAAGACCTTAGCTTTTTATCTGACGAAGGTATCGACAACCGAAAGAGGGAAAACCCATAGGATCTTGAAAAGCTGCAGAAAGCGCTCCCAAATCTCTTTGGACACGCTGCAATGGATGAGAAGGTGATCTGTGGTGTCCTCTTCTTGCCGGCACATGATGCAACGATTCGGAATTTGGACACATGATGTCGTCATCATCATCTAAGCCTTATCCCAAATGTTTGAGGTCGGCAATGCGAATCCTATTTCGCCATTCAACTTTAGTTAAAGCTATATCTTCCATCAAATCATGCGTCTTTAAATCCTTTTTAACTACTTCAATCCATGTCATTTTTGGCTTTCCTCTCTCCCTTTTATGGTCTTGAATTTGCACCAAAGAGCTCGATCTATTAGGATACTATGCCACGTGGCTCAGTTGTGGGCCCCATCTAAGTTATTTATGCATGAATAATTAGGAAGATACATATCTTCCTTGAGTAGGAATATTTCTTCGATTAGTGTTTTATTTAAGGTAAGAGTCTAGGTTGTTAGGAATAATATCTAAGATCTTGAGGAGTTAAATATTGAGGGAAAAAAACAAAACAAAAAAAATCTAAGATCTTGAGGATCCTTAGTCTTTATTTAATAATGTAAACAGTTCCATTAGGGGGAATTCAAGAATTGAATTGAGAACATGGTTTCTAAGGTGGGTGACTCCCAATCAAAACGTCTATAATCTCTTCCTTCTTGCTGTGTGAACTCAGACCCTAACAAGTAGGTATCAGAGCCACACTCAACACGGGAAAAAAAGTACTCCGATTCCAAAACTCTCCTTCATTGAGTTTGATCTGTAGACATATAAGGAGAAAACAGCATCACAGCTCCGTGATTTACAAGCCTCTATGGACGTTATGAATCGCCAGCAAAACGAGTTTTAACAAACAATATTGGAAAAACTTCGTCAGATACATATAAAACTATGCCTGGCACTCTGGCACAGGGCCCATCAAGTGCAGGTGGGCGTATTAAAGGTGTCACATAAGAATGATGGGCTGGCCTCTCAATTGGATTCCGATACGAGAGCTAAGGTTGGGTTTTCCCAAGCCTGCGTGCATCTCCAAAAATCAACCAACCAACCAACCCCTCCATGTGCAACCATATCGGCATTTATGCATGGGCTTAAAGTCATCGTCAGGCATTTCAGAAAAAAACGCCGATCTCAAGAAAATCTCTATAGCAAGTCATCTCATTTAAACAGGTGCGACCAGTTTTGCCCAAGAAGCCTAATCCAAATCTATTGAAGCCACCCGGGTTTACCGCAATGACAACCCTTATAATTTTTTCGTCGGAACCAGGCATCCCTTCCAACGGAGAGGACACAAATAAAAAATACCACATTGGGAAGATACATATCTTCTTTGAGTAGGAATATTTCCTTGATTAGTGTTTTATTGAAGGTAGGAGTCTTAAGTTGTTAGTAATAATATCTAAGATCTTGAGGATAATGTAAATGATCCCATTAGGGGCATTCAAGGATTGAATTGAAAACATGGTTTCTAAGGTGGGCTGACTCCCAATCAAAACATCTCTACTCCCTTCTTGCTATGTGAAATTTGATCCAAACACAGTCTCTTTGGTACCATTGTTGGTCTTCGTAGTACAATGCCCAAACCATCTCAATCAACTTTCCCTTAGTTTATCTCCTATTGGGGTTATTCCTTGATTTCGAGAATGTACTCATTTCTGATTTTGTCTTTACTCGACTTGATACCATTGAAAGCTTCCATAAAATCAAAAATCTTTCTTGACACATATCAGAATGTGGTGATATACTGCACTAATTGATTACGCCGTATCACCATTAGAAATTACTTGGTAACACAATCATAGTAAGAGGTAGATAGCTTTGTATGCTTAATGGTTCATCACTACCTTTGAAATACCTGGATGTACTTTAAAGAAACCTAAATGCATTAAGGAATAAGGATCAATTCTTTAACATGACAAAATCATACAGTTGAGATACACAAATTTATAACATGTCGAGCTATAAAATAGCCGTGCGAATTGAAATAATAAATCAAAATGCCCTAAAACATTTTCTGAAAATTGAAAATGCTGAAATTTATCAGTACGCTCAAACCCATTTCAAGAGCATGGGATATGGGGGTCTTCTTGATGAAACTAAATCAAAATGCCCTAAAACATTTTCTGAAAATTTTGACAATGCTGGAATTTATCAGTAAGCTCAAACCCATTTCAAGAGCATGGGATATGGGGGGTCTTCCTGATGAAACTAAAGCTCTGTTTGGATCGACACTTTTGCGCCAGGAAAAAAGAATTTTTTTTTTGCATGAAAAAGCTTACGATAGTATCTTATTGTGGGTCAAATGGCGCGATTCAAACAGGCCATTAGGTCTTATTAAAACAGAAAATTACCTCCAAGTTTGGCTGACCAACGTCTGAAGCATAAAACAGGCCGCATCTTGAACTTGCCGCATCTTGTAACGCGAACTGAAACACAACATTTGAGGAAAGAGAGAGAGAGAGAGAGAGAGAGAAGGGGGGAGATCGATCATCACCGTCGATGTTGTTGAAGAGTACGAGTTTGAGCACCGCATGGAAAAACATGGTAGCGGGACCTATACGAGATGTCCTGTGCTGAAAATTAGCACGATTGGATGGTTTGAGCCATCAGATTGGGCTAAATTTTGTTGTTACGAGATCACCTAGGTAATCTTTCGGAAAAATTATGATACAGATCTGTATCAAAATTCTGATGTAGAAGTCTCCTTTCTCCAAAAAAGGAAAAATGTAGAAGTCCCTCAAATTGCCACGTGACACTTTTTCTGGCATACTGACCCATGAACGTTCCGTCCACACCTTGGTGACCTACTCACAAAAATCAGTGTGACGGGTGATTTCTACCAATTGGATTTGAGCACTTTTCATCATGGGCTTGGAACCAACCCATAAGCTCGTTAATGAAGTCCGCGATGAAAAAGTGCTCATATCGAATGGCTAAATATAACTAATCACTTTGATTTTGGTGTGTAGGTCCACCAAGATGTGAGCCAAACATTAATGGGGCCAATAAGCCAAAAAGAGTGTACTACATGGCAATTTGAGGGACTTATGCATCAAAATTTTGATAGAGAATTTTGTATCATAGAACAGTTCGGGATATTATTGGCAACCCCAAAAGTAGCCTCATCTATGATCCCAATTTTAGGATCTTAACCGAGCTTCAAATAGTCATTCCTTCCAAAAAAAATATCTTGTCAAGAGGAGGCAAACTTTGGCCTTTTTTATCACCATTGACATCGCACCTGCAAGTCTGTTCCGTGATTCAATCCCATGACCTTTTGGTTCTAACCAGTGTTTGAAAACTCGAAAACTCGACTCAACTCAAAAGTCTACCGAGTTGAGTTAACTCGAAGACTTTAACTCGACTCGAGTAATGTATTAATATTATATAGATATATTAATATATAAAATCATATTTTTATGATCAGAATTTATAAGATTTGGTTGATTTTGTGTTGACAAGGTATTCAAAAAGCTTATTTAGTGCGTCGATTAAAAAACAACGCACCAAACCCGTTGTTAATTTGATCCGAGTTTATTACAAGTTTTAAAACACTGGTTCTAACGACGATCGACCTAGCACCCGCAGGCCCTTACTGTGCCCTTAGGGAGCGGCATTATTAACCCCGACACCCAAATCCTGAAAATCTAACCAATTTTATTCTTTTGGATTTCCTTAAATACAATCATCGTGGTAAAAGGAGAAAGATCTATTTTATCGGATAGTTAAAGTCATGTAATCAATGTGTTCAAGGCGATCCAACAATTGGACGGTCCATGTTAATAAGAATATGCCCAAGCTGTACTTCCTCTTTATTACTATTGTGTGAGGCACCCCATCATGGATGTGTGGATGGGCCATTCGTGAGTGCATGATGCTTGTTAACCACCAAAAGAAAAACCAGAGCTCCTCCTTATTGTAGCATCCATAGTTTCAGCCTAAAGTTCCAGATCTGCAATGTGGATCTGACCTCCTATTTTCAGCCTGAGGTGGCCTCTCATATCCTTGATACCCCTCAGTCATCACCCATTTTCAGATGGGTCGGGCTCAGGGGACCCCCATTTTTCTGACCCCTCTTGGTGTTCGTGTGCTTGGCCGTGGATTTCAAGAATCCAACGGTGGTTGTCAACGCCGAGCTGGCATCACTCCATTCACTTTTGGAGGAGCTGACCAGCACTGTTGGATTCTTGAAATCCATGGCCGAGTGTAAACACCGATAGGGATCAGAAAAGGGGGTCCTTGGAGCCAGAGCCTTTTCAGCTAAAATCTTCTGGGATCTTCATCCACAAGGGAAATTCTCCACGAAATCTGCCCATCATTCCCTTAATCTTGAGAAAAATTTACAAGCCCCGGGGTTTTTGAAGTGGCGAGCTCAATGATTGCGCGCTACATATATATATGAGGTTACTTTTTAAAACCAAATCCTAAACCCCCAGGTATATGTGGCGCGTGATCATTGGGTGCATGATCGCCGCTTCAAAAAATTTCTCCTTAATCTTGAAGACCCTCCCATCAAAAATCGGAGGCGCAGGCTTTTAAGTTGGGACTCCAATGTGCAACTCAGAAAGGCATCCAGGATGGTCTTCACAATATAAACAACTCATGCACCCTGCGGTTGGATTGTCTAACATGATCTCTACATGGGCCAAATCACCGGATGTAAGAAATGGGTGTAGCTCGAGATGGAGTCTTTGAAAAATTAGACCACCATGTTTGGAAGCCACATTAATTAACTATCCTTCGGAAAGCCAAAAATTAGGGTTAACCAAGGTCAATTTCGATCCTGTTCTTCTATTATGCGTTTGGTAACCTTGTGGACCCCATCTTTTAGGAGTGTTTTTTTCTTCTAATTCATGCAGAAAAATTGGATTGGCTTTAGCTTTTATAAAACTCATTGCAATACCAAACTAGTTCAAAAACCCGTAAAAAAATCCTGAGTTCCTATCTTCAGCACCAAGGCAGTGGAGTGTAGGTAATCTCTTTCCCACCGTTGAAGATAATCCTGGCTCCACCACTACTCGTAGCCCTATGTAGGGCATTTTTTGGGCCCACTTACCTCATGGATGTTTAGTCCACCCATTGATGGAAAATAATTACCAAAAATCAATCTGATTGGTTATCTCTAGCCATAGATTTGCGTACTTTTTCAATATTGATTCTAACCATTGGATTTAAGATGTTTTTGGAGTACCTAGAAATCATCAATCAAGCTGATGTTTACTGTGTATATCCACAAATGGGTGGCCTAAAAATCCTTGCGGTTAGCAGCGGTGTAGCCAAGCCAGGAAGGGGCCAGGGGGGCACGTGCCCCCCTCAGTTTTAGTTTAGTGCCCCCTATGGATGTTTGGAAAGTCCCTAGGTGGACCTACAGACCAAAAATCAGCCGGATTACTGGTTTCAAACCACTGGATCTTTGTACCAAATAATGCTCAAATTTCACAATTAAAAATCAACCCATGAAAACAACTCCAATTCAATGCTTAGAAATCACTAATCACGCTAATTTTTGGTCTATATGTCCATTTAGATAGGGTTAATGAGTCAAACATCCATACGGTCAGAAATCTCTAAGGATATGCCATGTGGCTCATATTGTAGGCAGTTCTACTAATTGATTGTGCCCCCCTAGAACAAAATCCTAGCTCTGCCGCTGCCGGTTAGTGTGCCAAAAATGAGCTATGTAGGCGACTAGGGCCAGCTCTACCTTATGGCCATTAAGGCAGTCGCCTGAGGTCCCTTGGTGAGAGAAGGCCCCTGGCCCAGGTCCCACTAATCACATGGATTTTTAGCCCACCCCTTTTTGGAAATACAAACCAAAAATCAACCTGATTGATTATCTCTAGTCATATATTTTAGTACTTTTTAGGACATGATTCTAGCCGTTGGATTCAAATATCTTTTTTTGGTACTAGAAATCATCAATCAAGATGATTTTTAGTGTGTTTATCCACCAATAGGTGGGCTGAACATCACGAAGTCATTGGGCCCAAAAAACAAAAATGATATATGCAGGGCAAGGAGAGTCCTCTAGCTGCATCGACTGCATGGGGAGTCCTGCATCTAAAAGAATTCCAAGGAATTCTCAGTAGCTACCGCGAGTCTCAACAAGAGCATTAAAAAGCCTTATCCCACAAGCTTGACTCATTGCGGCACCAAATTGTGTCCCCCACCCAGGTCAGACGCTTTAGCCACTAAGAGTTGCGCATTATGCTTCATGTATCTTCGCTTCATAAGAATCTTCTCTTTGCTCAGCTCACAAGAGACAATTATTGTATTTTCTCTTAGTTGGTGATGGCTTTTGTATGAAGGATGGGTGACCCAAGTAGACGTGGGGTTTACCGTTTACCCGAGATCTGGAATATACGCGTTTGAGACATCGCAACCACCGAGATTTTGATGCTTTAAATAAAACAACTGTCTCACTTTACGTGGCCCCACCAAGTTGCGTGGCTGATAGAGATTTCTGCGTGGGATTTGCGTGTGTTTATCAGCTTCTCCGCCATTTATGGTTCACAGTCTCACTGATGGGGACCAGCATGGAATGCTCTATCTGATCTGGTTTTAGATACTTCTTACTAGCTAGCTGTAGATGGTCCAACTCTTGTGGGAGGTCTTGGGTTCAATCCCACTAGGCAGGGGGTGGAATCAAAATCCCCGTAAACTGGGTATCGCCCAGTGTAGGCCCTGCCATGGTTTTAAAAAACGGCCGTTATAACGAAAATAACAACTGATATAACGGCCGTTGTACCGTTTTAACATTCAGAGAGAAAATAATAATGGCCGTTTGTTTTTGCAAATAATGGCCATTGTAACAACAGTAACTACCGTTATTTTTTGAAAATAATTGTTAAAAGAATGTCCATTATTTCCCTTTTTCTGTTATTTTCCTCATAAATTTTATTGAAATTTGAAATTTGAATTTTAGCATCTTTTTCGCTATTTTCTCATTTTTTTCTAGTTTTTCCCGTGCATTACAATCCGTTATATGATTAAAAAATGGTAATGCCCCCAGCCCGGTATACCATTATAACGGGCCCTTTTAAACCTTGGGCCCTACATCAGGTCATGTATTGAGTGGGTCCCACACATTAGGTGGGCCCCACGTGTCAAGCTTTCTCTTTACTCTCCCGATATGATCAGCTTGTGACGAGGGATGGGGAGCTGTATTTGACTATTATGGAATAATATTTTTTTGGGTTTTTTGGCTTTACCCCCTTACTTTATTGATGCAATTTGCATCTCACCCAATGTTTTCAAAATATTTGTGTCTCACCTTTTGACCATAGTCGGTCTTCGGATGGACATCCTAATATTTTTTAAACGACTATAATGACCTTAGGTGAGACGCAAATATTTTAAAAACATTGGGTGCGATGCAAATTGCATCAATAAAGTTGGGGGACAAGCAAAAGATCTTTTTTCGAGGGATTTTATTTATTTTTTATTTTTGAGGATTGTGAGCTCATAACCTTTCTTCGATCATTTACTTTTGGCCCAACCGTAGGTGGACCTACAGATCAAAAATTAATCTGATTGTTACTTTTTAAGTATTCGATTAAAGTCGTTTTCCTTGATTGATTTTATCGGTAGAATTTGAACGTTATTTGGGGTACAAAGATCCAATGGTTTGAAATCACAAATCAAGCTGATATTTGGTATGTAGCTCTACCTAGCGATGGGCCCAACATCCGTATAGTTAGTGACCTCTTAGAATGTGCCACGTGGCTCATATTGTGGTCCATCGTTATCATTGATGAGGGACATTAGCGTGCTTAACAACTGCGAAGGTGAGCTCGCAATCCTCAAAAAAAGGTTGAGCTCACATTTCTCAAAAAAAAAAAAAAAAAACCCTCGAAAAAAAAGATCTTTTACTTGTCCCCCTTATTTTATTGATGCAATTTGCATCACACACAATGTTTTCAAAATATTTGCGTCTCACCCAATGTCATTATAGTCATTTAAAAAATATTGGGATGTCCGTCCAAAGACGTCTATGGTCAATGACGTTGACCATGGTCAAAGGGTGAGACCCAAATAACATTGGGTGAGATACAAATTGCATCGATATAGTAAGGGGGTAATATTTTATTTTAGTCTCTTTGCCGGCCCTTCTCAGGTTAGTTACGGAATTACCCACTTCCAAAAATGTCCCTCATTTCATTCTTTCTTTTCTTAACATTATTTTTATTAACGGGGTTCTTTTGTCTTTAGCGCTCCTTTCCCCTTCTTTAAATGATTCTCCTTCTGGTTCGCGTGCCACATGCTGTCCCCTCGAAATATTAACATTAGCTGTCTATTTTGTTCATCAAGACGTGCGTGATTCTATAGTTATCTATACTATTATAAAGCCAAAAGCGGGGTTGTCATCCACGTTTGTAACAATTAAATGCCTCTTTATTTCAAAACAAAAAACCTTTGAAGCCAAAACCTGGGTTGGGTACACCCCGGGTGTGTTTGGGGTACACCCGACCTCCATGAGGGACCATAGTATAAGCCATGTGCATGCACTCTTAGAGATCACTGACCGTATATGGATGTTTGCACCATCCTTATGTGGACCTATATACCAAATATCAGGCTGATTAGTGATTTCAAACCTTTGGATCTGAGTACCCCAAATAATGCTCAAACTATACGGTTAAAATCAACCAATGAAAACCACTACAATCAAGTCCTTAAAAATCACTAATGAGGCTGATATTTTGCATGTAGGTTTACCTAGGGATGAGCCAAACATCGATACGGTCAGTTATCACTAAGAGTGTGCTGCCATGGTATGGTGCACGTGCATCACATGTGGCATTACACTAGTCAACTTAATCATATATATCAAAGTAGCAAACACAACCTCCTTTAGATATAAAAGAGCAAGGCTAATCCACATATCTAGCTCACTAATGACACAAGGTGTGGTACCCACATGAAGATGGGTTAAGGGCTGACTTTTTGGTGGAAGATGATAATCTCACAAAAAATCAGTGGAGCCAGTGTAGGAATACACGCATGAGCGACGAACTCAAAGAATGTCCTAGGGTTTGGAGCACCTCCAAAGCATTACACACACACACACGCGCGTGTGTATATATATATATATAAATTATGGAAACACAAAAATAATTTCAATTTAAACTTATAAGACACAAAAAGATGTAATTAAACATGTTTTATATTCTAATTATTAAAATAACAAAAAAATTAAATAATGGGTATTTATTTAAATTATCAATCGGTCACTCTACGTGCAATCTCTTAACGTGTTGGTGCTTGAGAGGCAATCTCGATGTTATAGATGAAGGCCGTACAACATCATGTGAAGCGTGGTCATCATGCCATTCCCTGGTTTTACCTGGCGCGTGTGAAACTACACACGTGCCCCTAGGGCTGTCTCGATGCAAGTTGAGGCCTAAGGCGAAAAGTCTATACAAGGCCTTTTTGTTATATTTAATATATTAATATATATGACATTAATTAAAGAAAGTAAACTACATATTATTCGAAATCTTTATATAAAAACTATTCTTTGATATTCAAAAACTACAGAAAAAATTTTAATGTAGAGGACTCCTGGTGCATTCGATGCAGAGGACTCTCGTGGTCCTACATAGATCTTTTTTTGGGCACAATGACTGCATGGATGTTCGGCCCACCTATTAGTAGATAAACACTAAAAATAAGCTTGATTGATGATTTCTAGCCATTAGATTTACTATCCAAAAAATATGCTTGAATCCAATGGCTAGAATCATGTCCTAAAAAGCACTAAAACCAATGGTTACAGATAATCAATAAGGTTGATTTTTGGTTCGTATATCCAATAAGAGGTGGGCTGCAAATTCTTGTGGTTAGTTGGACCTGGACTGGGGGCCTTCTCTCACCAAAGGGCCTTAAGTGACCGTCTTAATGGCCTTAAGTTATAGCCGCCCCGCGTGTCCCAGTGAACTAGTTGGGGGTGATCTAAGAAGCGCGGATATCCTCGGAAGTCAAAAAAGAAAAAAAAAGGTTTTAAGGAGCAAAAACTCGGGAATGACTTCATGAAGCATTGACCGATTCCTCGGTAAAACGACACACCCAAAGAACAACCTGATCGATGTTTCCAAACCACTCATTCTTAATTTTTTTAATGATAGCCTGGATAACAAGCCGACAAATCTCATGGATGAAAAGCATATGACCAGGCCCTCAAAAAGAACAAAAAAAAAATACTCCGATCAAACGGCTAAAAACCACCAATCAGGTTGATTTTTAATGTTGGGAAGTAAAAAAGAGCCTCACATTTGCCGGATATAAGAGACAAAGACATGATGGTCCGGAGATGGGGACAAATCTCATTAGTTCCTCCGCATGTTTAGACAGTAGACACTCCCTGCTTATGTTAGCCCAGGCCGGCCATCACTCACGTGCTTTATGAAAAAACGACCGCTTGCTTATCCAAACAACGACCAATTTACAATGTGAGTTGGGCATGGACCCACCACAAGGCTGATGAGACAATAGTTGGTTTAGAAATTTTTTGGGGGAGGAATGCTAGCTGTACTAACCCGGAATTTTTATTTTGTCCTCAACCTAGATCCCAAGGGTGTCATTAGGGGTGTCAATTTTACCTGTTTAAACAAAATCGAAAACACCAGTTCCAGTTCCAAACTTTTGGGAACCGATCAAAAAAAGAACCGGAATCGGAACTGAATCGAAAATAATGATTCCGATTCCGGGTAGTTTAATATGGAATCGGAAACAAACCAGAATCGATATATAAATATAGTGTTAAAATTCTCATATTATCAAGATTGGAACCAATATAACCGGAACCAGAACCTGAACCGACAGAAACCAAATAATCGATTCCGGTTTCAGATTTATCATTTTGAGAATCGGAACTGATAAGAATTGAAACCATTAGTTCCAGTTCTGGCCACCTTAGGAATCAAATTGGAACTGAACCGTTGATACTAGGGGTGTCAACGGTTAGTTCTGGTTCAAGTATCAAAGTACCCTAAAACAATGACTTATATATAGGTCGGAAACCCTAGTCCCAAATCAACAAGAAATTAAATCTGCATACAATAGGAAACTATGAAAATTTCCAAAAAGAACTTGCCAAATCTTTTTGGGCCTAGAGCTCTGTTCCCGAGACCCCCAACAGGGGCACGTTGGCCCTAGGTTGGTCAATGCTGAGCTCGACGAACTGCTCGTTGTACTAACTTTGTACAGGCCCATATAGAATTTGAGACAACAATTCTACATACAACACATATATTGGTTCGGTTCTGGTTCAGAATCCTATCTGTTCCGGGCCATTTTTCATTCAGTTCTAAAATAAGTAATCTCAGAATCAGAATAATCGGGACTAGTTCCTATTGGGTACAAAGTGACACCCGCTTGTGTCAGCCGTTCATTGATCTGCATCATGCCCTTTGGGTCAAGCATTGCGGGAGCAAAACTTACCTACTTGGTCCAGTTAAAAAATCACCCACTTGCCTTGGAACCGGTGTGGCGGAGAAATGAAGAATTGTTAGATTTCATGAATGATTAATGCTCGCTGAACAACAACATTAAAACTAATGTTGCTGCCGTAAATGTTCACTTTTTTCAACCGCTGTTTTCATGTAGCTCTGCTGTATTGAGCTCTACGCATCCTAAGCGATAACTGATAAGCATTGGTGCTTTTTAGTGTTTGATCCTTTTTCCTCGAGATTTGTGCAAAAGGGCGTGTTGACAAATACAAAGTTCGGTTTTGTTCTTTAGAGGGGGTGAATGGACCCGTGTTGAGGACTTTGTTTGCACGCGTTTCTGCACGCCAGCGAGCTTCTGGAATCATTTTGCCGAGTGTGCTTTTTGACTAATCTGCCATTTCCCGAGTCGTTACTACCCACGTGGATCTATTGCATCCAACGGTCGATGGACTCAACCGCATAAGTTTTTGTGCAGTTAACTGTGGTGTAGCATTGTCTCTCGCTTGTACATAACGGAAAATAAGACGGTGGAAAAGTCGTTATTCAATAAGAGACCACGTGTTAACTGGTCTGTTATGGTTCGGGGAACAATATATCTAGGAACCAAGGTTTAAAAGGGGCCGTTTTAACGGTCTGGGGGTGTTACCGTTTTTTTCCCTTAGAATGAATTGTAACGCACGGGCAAAAATGAGAAAAAAAGAAAAATAACGGAAATAACAGAAAAAAAGTGGAAAAAGGCACAAAAATTCAAATTTTATATAAAATTTATAATGGACAAAATAATGGTCTTTTTTTCAGAAAATAACGGTCATTATAATGGCCGTTATAACAAAAATAACGTCCATTATTTTCTGAGCGTTAAAACGGTTAATAATGTAACAGGGTAGGTTTGAATCCGTTATAATGGCAGATGTTTTTGTTGTAACGACGTATTTTAAACCATATTATCAAAACAAGTGGATCTAGATTCTCCCTTCGGATATCGGCTATCCGTGCATTGAAACTAGACATGTTAAGCATTAATTATAAATGTCGGTTTCAGTCTCCGTCTCGGGTATTACTGTACACAGAACCACAGTCTACAATATACTTCGGTTTTGGGTCCTATCGGTCCGGTCCTAAAATAGTTGATGGGTATCGGTCAATAATCAGTCATAAAATAGTTGATTGTAGGGGTATCAATTTTACCCGTTTAACCCGGAACCGAATCGGAACCGGAACCGAACCGACCATAACTGTTCCAATTCTGGGTAGTCTAATATGGAATCGAAACCGATAAGAACCGGAACCGAACCGATAAGAACCGGTACCAATAAATAAATATAGTGTAAATATTCTAATATTCTCAAGATTTGGCTCAATATACCCGGAACCGACATCAATACATAATCGGTTCTGGTTCTGGATCCATCACTTTGAGAACCGGAACCGTTAAGAAACCGAACCGATAAGAACCGGAACCAATTGTTCCGGTTCTGGTCACGTTAGGAACCGAACCGGAACCGACGCGTTGAAACTCCTAGTTGATTGGGTATCGGTCAATAATCACGTACCCATCGACACCCCTATTCCATAGTACAGTTAAACTGCTACTACTTTAGAAAATTAAAATGATTCATTACATAACAAGTATGGATAACGAATGTTACTGTTACAGTTACTGTTACCTAACTGTCGCATTCGGGCCTCCCTCAAGACGTGATAACGGCCGTCTATAACCTTCCTATAAAGTTGGTAAGTGTAAACTCACTACAACTTGTGTACACAGGATTAAAAAAAGGGGGCATTGAATGGATCGATTGGAACTAGAGAGAAGGGGATGGGTGGGTCCCATTGCCACCAAATACCCGATTGTTGGCAATAGAATACTTGATAAATTGATAATTAATTAAAAAGAGTTACTAATTCAAATCAAGTGGACAGTCGTTAAGACGGATTCAAAACCGTTGAATTCATAGTTGCTCTCAAGGAAGAGTCGTGGTCGTACTCATGGTGGTGGGGCGGGCGGAGGAAATGGTCAAACGTCTAATCAATCTTACAAGAAAGAGAGAGAGAGAGCGAGGAGACGTTAATGGGTTCGGGCAATAGGTAGGTGGATAGATTGCCTTCAAAGACAAGGAAAAATCAGCAAAAGAAAGACACCCACCTGCCTGTTGCTGCTGCTGCTGCTGCTGCTCATCATCATCATCATCCTTTGATATTTTTGATGAAGTTCAGATCTTCTCATCCACAAACAAAAAACCAACCATGGTGGTAAGGATGTTTAGTGGCTACTAAACATATCGGTCGGTGTATACGAGCTTGACCTGGGAGCTGACTTTGGTCACAAGGGCGGACGGCTGATCAGATCCGGCGTTCTTCCTCCACCAATGGCAGCGATTCGGCTGCTGTTCTTCCTGGTGGTGTGCTCTGCGGGACTTCACGTCATCTCTGCCGTTACAGACAGCCAAGATGGTAAAGTAGACGATCCATCCCTTTTCCTTGAAAAAATCACAATATTCTCTCCACCCCACCACGTAAAAGTGATTTAGTTCTTTTGGGAATCACGCCATGGGAGGTCTGTTTGTCTTTCTTCCTTTCTTTCAGGGAAGAATTAACGGTTAACTCTCTTAACTGTCTGTGTCTGTCTGTGTGTCCAACCGGGGAATTGCTCCCAAGGATGTGTGTTTGGTTACCAAACGCCCCCTTTGTGGTATGATCTTTGCTTGAGTTGTTTATGGAAAGATGAACTTAGCATCATATTTCAAATGATTTATGAAATAGATAAAATTGGTGGTGTTTTTGTGCAGTTGCGGCGCTCAAATCGCTGAACGATATGTGGCAGAACACGCCACCGAGCTGGGGAAGATCGAATGATCCTTGCGAACATTGGGAAGGAGTCAACTGTACTGATTCCAGGGTGACAGAATTGTGAGTCTCCTTTGTCGTAGTTCATCTTAGTGTGGTTAATCCTCTCTTCACATTGATAGCCTTTATATTAAACCTCAGTCACAACACCTCCTAAGCAATATTGATGTTTTTTCAGGAGATTATCTACCATGGGTCTCAAAGGTAGACTAGAAGGTGACATTGGGGGACTCACTGAATTGAGATCATTGTGAGTTCTTCCTTTCTCTCTTCCTATCTGCATTTTGAACTCAACAAATAGTAAGCATCTTAGAATCATGAGATTGGCATGGGATGAGCACTTCACAAATTTTCTGAAAAATGAAGAAAAGCAATGTACCCATCTTATTTGGCATGATCTTGGTGGTTCATTCAGCTTACTGTATGTGTGCCTGTGACTTTGTTGACCGCAGGGACCTGTCCTTTAACCGCGATCTTAGAGGCTCCCCTACTTCACAACTAGGGGCTCTGCAAAAGCTAAACATTCTGTAAGATTGTTATTGACTATATGCTGGACACATCCATTTCTGCTCCAAGGAGATCGATTCAACTTCAAATGACCCACTGTTATATTTTTCTTTTCCATGTCTCAGGATCCTAGCTGGCTGCAGCTTCTCTGGCAACATCCCAAGTGAAATAGGCAATCTACCAGAGCTGTCTTACTTGTAAGACCTGCATAAAAAAAAACAGTTTTATGGCATTTGAAGGACATCAATATAACAGAAATATTATGCCCATTGTTTAATACTCCTCTCTTCAGGGCTCTGAATTCAAACAACTTCACTGGTAAAATACCTCCTTCATTGGGTAAACTTTCCAAACTTTACTGGCTGGACCTGGCAGACAATCAGCTGGAAGGATCTCTCCCTGTCTCAACCGGCACCACCCCAGGCTTGGACTTGCTCCTACGGGCAAAGCACTTGTTAGTATTTTAATTTTCCAACAAACCTTCAAAGGGAAAAATAAGAAAGAAGGAACCACCTGTGTTTCATCTACTAGTTAAGGCATTATACGGCTTAGTTATCAATTGAGATACAAACAATTAACTGAATTTTATGTATTTGCAGTCATTTTAACAAGAACCAGCTATCAGGTTCCATCCCGCCCAAGCTTTTCAGCTCTGAGATGGAGCTGATACACATGTAAGCTAACACCGATCAATCAAATTATTATTTTCCTTCTCTCTGCTTCTTATGAGTGCTTGTGTTTTTTTGTGGCAGACTATTCGACGGAAATCAGTTAAGTGGGACAATCCCTCCCACATTGGGACTCGTTAATACTCTTGAGGTTCTGTGAGTGGCCTTCTACCATATCTGCTTACCGCTTATCTGTTTAGCCAACTTCATCTTTTCATTCTGTTTTCCCTGATCCGGATTGGTTTAAATGTGCACCACTTCCATTGTGCAACAGTCGGCTTGATAGGAATTCTCTAGAAGGACCAATTCCCTCCAGCCTTAGCAATCTCACAAATGTCAGAGAACTGTGAGTATTCCTTTTTATCCATTTTCACCTGTAGTAGCTCTTTCCATGTTGGGAGTGGTCAACAGCAGCTTCCTTACCTCATGCTCCCCTGTTCTCTTCCAGGCATTTAGCACACAATCAGCTGACGGGTTCAGTACCTGATCTATCTAAAATGAGCTCCATCAATTACGTGTAAGAAAACATCATGGGAGTTCCCACAATCTGAATGAACCGGATGTCTCAATTTTAACTGTATCTCCCTGCTCCTTTTATCACTGCTAAACTGAAGAAAGACTCTCATGGTTTGTTTACACCCAGGGACATGAGCAACAATTCATTCGACCCATCAGAAGCTCCAAACTGGTTCTTGACAGCACAATCTCTCACCACTCTGTGAGTTTTCTCAGTACCCAGTTGAGATTGCAAACTATAAGGATTTCCTTGAACTAATAATCCATCTGATGAGAGACTCTTTTTTATATTGGGTGACCAGGGTGATGGAATTTGGAAAACTTCAGGGGCGTGTGCCAAAAAATCTCTTCAGCTCTCCACAGCTACAGCAAGTGTAAGTTTTGTGATGGAGGATGAAGACAATAAAGAAAATGATTAAGATGAAGTCAGAGATGAGAAGAATTCTAATTAGTCCAACAAATATCAATTTAATTATTGTAATTTGTGACAGGAAGCTGAAGAACAATCAATTCAATGACACTCTAGACATGAGTGACGGTGTAAGCGAGCAACTACAGCTTGTTGATTTGCAAAACAACAAAATTTCTTCCGTAGGCCAGTTATACGAAAATACTCTAATGTGAGTGTGCTAGCATAGCCAGCACTTTTCTGCATGAGAACATGTTTGTGTGTCTGTGTGTGTGTGCGTGCGTGCTCATGTATTATGCCCTAACTGTTTTCCTTCTTTATCAATCAATGTACTGCAGACTAATCGGAAACCCAGTGTGCGCTTCTGGTCCTCTTTCAAATACTAAGTCCTGCCAGGTTCCAGAAGACAATCGACAAACCTACTCCACCAGCGCTAATTGCGACTCCAAATCGTGTCCCCTAGGTCAGAAACTCAGCCCTGTTTGCAACTGCGCCTATCCATATGAAGGGACATTGTATTTCAGAGCACCCTACTTCCGGGACTTGTCCAACGACACTGTATTCCATTTACTGGAAATGAGCCTGTGGAAGAATCTCAGCCTATCTCCCGGTTCAGTTTCCCTTCAGAATCCCTTCTTCAATAAGGATGACTATCTTCAGGTTCAGTTGGATCTCTTTCCATCCACGGGGAAGTATTTTAATAGATCAGAGATTCAGAGGATTGGATTTGATCTGAGTAATCAAAATTACAAGCCTCCTCATGAGTTTGGACCATACTATTTCATTGCATTTCCTTATGCTTTCCAAGGTATCTAATCCCATCTTTACTTTGAGAATTTGAGTGATACCTTTTTTCCTGTGGATTGACCAAAAAAAGGGAACAAAAACTGTTTCAGATGAACATGGAGGAACTTCGATGAGTTTGGGTGTGATTATTGGAATAGCAATTGGCAGTGCTGTTCTGATCCTCTTACTTGTGGGGGTGGGGATCTACGCCGTCCGGCAAAAGAAGCGTGCAGAAAGAGCACTTGAATTAAGTAAACCATTCGGTAATGTGTAACAAGAAATGTTTAAGAAACTTGGTTTACTGTGCCAATTTAAAAATGCAAAATGTGGATATTTGAAGATTGATGGAGAGATGTAATTTTAGAAATCTTATTTCAACTGTTCTGTGTCCCAGCATCTTGGGCTCCGAGCGGTAAAGATAGTGGCGGTGCACCGCAATTGAAAGGAGCCAGATGGTTTTCTTACGATGAACTCAAAAAGTCCACCAACAATTTCTTAGACAGCAATGAAATTGGATCTGGGGGCTATGGGAAGGTAACCCATCCATTCCTTGGAATTCCACTACCAACAGCTATTTAAATCTTTATACCAGTACTCTACTGAGTTCTTTTCTATTATCGTCAGGTTTATAGAGGGATGCTCTCAAGTGGGCAACTGGTGGCAATCAAAAGAGCACAGATAGGATCTATGCAAGGTGGGCTTGAGTTCAAGACTGAAATTGAGTTGCTTTCACGGGTTCATCACAAGAACCTTGTCGGGCTCGTGGGTTTTTGTTTTGAGCAAGGAGAACAGATGTTGGTCTATGAATTTATGCCTAATGGGACACTGAGGGAAAGCTTGGCCGGTAAGTTCTCCAATCCCATTTTTTTTAGCTAAAACTTCTTTTTGGCAACCATTTAACATCTCTTAGGAAATTCCAACGCAATTATCAATTGTAGGGAGATCTGGTATTCACCTGGATTGGAAGAGGAGACTTCGCATTGCTCTAGGTTCGGCCAGAGGATTAACATATCTTCACGAGCTTGCTAATCCCCCCATAATTCACAGAGATGTCAAGTCTACCAATATTCTATTGGATGAAAATTTAACTGCAAAGGTTGCAGATTTTGGCCTATCGAAGCTGGTATCAGATAGTGCAAAAGGGCATGTTTCGACTCAAGTTAAAGGCACATTGGTGAGTATTACTGCACCCACCACACATCTCTCTTTTCGAAAAAGGTATCTTCTGTGTGTTGCCACATCATTATTGATAAACTATATTCACTTGAGATATAGCACATAAATCTGAATCAATTTCTACTGTTCAACCTCGTCGACTGCATTACTGTTCCATAATCATGAGCAATCAAATAGTTATGCTCCAATAGAACTTTAGCTAGGACCAAGGAAATAAATTTCACGAAATTATCGAAATATTTCGCGAAAGATTTTCATTTTCTAGGTTACTGACATGAAAGAATACTTACGTCGAAATAATGTTAAATTTCCCGAAATATTTCCATTCATGTCGAAATATTTCGCGTGAACAATAAATTTCTATCAATTGACAGTGTAAATATGTATTATTTCGGTCGAAATGTTTCAACATGTATGGAAACATTTCAATCGTAGGTAGGAAACATCTCATTTGAGCTCAAAACCGCTATAAATCTCATATTTGATCAATTTAATCTATTTCCATACATTTTCTTTATACAAAAGATCATTCAATTGTAGATTTTTTGGTTCGTGGATTTTTTGGTTCATGAAAACATTGGGAGTTTTTTCAAATTCAAAATATACATAAGGATAAAATTTCTTGCTACATATAAATAGGTTAGGTGTAAATTCATTAAATTTATGAATCTATGATGCATTTATACTAGATTTGTGCACGGATTAAAGATCGTTTAGGGTGAAAATTTGGAATTTGGGTAAAACTCCAATTTCATTGGTTTTTACCCTAAACATCCATGATTGTGCATAAATTGATTATATGTTGCATAACTTAGCCCGTTCTACAAGTTGGTTGGGTTAAAAAAAATTAACTCTAAATTTTTTTTTTCAAATAAAAATTAAGCGTTCAAAAAATTAAATAAATATTATAAGTTAATAGTAAGTAGGTTTTCTAAAATTACATATAATGTTAAGAAATTAATATAAGTGAATAAGGATTTGTTAATATATTACTTTATGACTTTTTTTATAATTAGCAATTAAATGATAGTTATATAATTAATTTAAACCTTGAGTAATTAAAGATACTTGCCGCGATATATTATAGACCATTATGGTTATTCATTTCCACACTACATATGGTTGTATATTATGGTTTAAAAGCTTATAAGTGTGTTTTTATACTTGTTTCATTATTTTCCAAACTTTCCACAAACATTTCCACAATATTTCCATCATTTCTATGAAAAATGTATTATTTTCACATTGGTCGAAATATTTCCACGAAATATTTCAATTTTTAGACTGATCGAAATAAACCTCGAAACCGAAATTTATTTCCTTGGTTAGGACAAAGTTTAAAAATATGTAGCTTGACTTGGACTGACTTCAGTGAGGGCATGAGTCCAAGTCAGCTCAATACTTACTTTTGAGTACACAATCAAGTTATTACTAATTTTATGATGTGAGATTTTCTTTTTCTTTTTCTTTTTTAGTAGTCAAAACTATTTATTTGATCCTCTTGATCAATATCTTGATTTGTTCATGCCTACTTGAGCAAGTCCTCTTCCAAATACTTAATTAGGTTTCTAGGATTCAAGAACTGGATCCAGATTCATCGTCCTAATTATCCCATCTTGTTGCAGGGTTATCTGGACCCTGAGTATTACATGACTCAACAATTGACAGAGAAGAGCGATGTTTACAGCTTCGGTGTGGTAATGCTTGAACTAGTAACTGCTAAACAACCAATAGAGAAGGGAAAGTACATTGTTCGAGAGGTGCGAATGTTAATTAATAAGAACGACGAAGAGTACTATGGCCTAAAGGAGATAATCGATTCAACTATTCGAAATGTAACTAATCGCATAGGTTTTGGGAGGTTTGTGGAGTTGGCCATGCAATGTGTCGAAGAATCAGCCGCAGACCGTCCAACAATGAGTGATGTGGTGAAGGAGATTGAAACCATACTACAAAATGATGGGCTGAACACAAACTCAACCTCGGCATCCTCATCTGCTACAGAGTTTGGAACTGCAAAGGGTGCTCCTCGCCATCCTTATAATGATTCTCTGCCCAGAAAGGATGCAAATAACAGTGATTCCTTTGACTACAGTGGTGGGTATGCACTATCAGCCAAAGTTGAGCCCAAGTAGCGCACATTCCAATTTTTTTCCCTTTTTTCTTCTCAGAGAATTTGTTTCCCCTTATAATATTTGTTTGTCATGTACTTGTTAAAGAGAATCTTACTACAGCATCAAAATTGCACAACCCTCGAACACACTGTGTAATTTTAATCTCCTATGAAGCTACTATCTGTTTGTTCTCCTCATAATCCAATCACCCTGTCATGGAAAAACTGCAAGGGACAATCTGAACAATAGAATCAGTGCTTTGAAATTGTTTCTCCTGGTGTGCACACTAAACTTCATTATGACACTAAGAACAGGCAAAATATGTCTACGTCCTATTAACATGACAAATGAGATTACTTTATAATCCTATCTGGGATAGATGAAGGCAACTTTCTAGGAAAGAATGAATGGAGAGAGCAAGCAATTAAAGATGTCAAAAATGGATAAGTCATTGCGCCTTGTAGATATTTTCTTGGGGACAGCTAGGCCATGGTTCAAAGGCGCAGGTTTCATTCCGGTCCTAAACCTGGTGATACTAAGGTGAGACAAACCATATTAGAAAGCTCCAAAAAAATCTAAAAAAAATTAGAAAAATCAGATATGCTTATATGCAACAAAATTTCATATTTGTTACATTTAAAAGTAAGAACTTGGTATATATAATAACTTATTATAACTAGTTATTAAAAGTAATAACTTATTAAATCTAAAACATTCTAAAAAAATCTGAACCAATTCTTAAAAATTCTAAAAAAATATTAAAAAACTCTTAAACCTCTAGGAAAATTTTAAATAAAATTTAAAAATTCTAAAAAATTCTAAGAAAATTCTAATTGCTGGAACAAATAGTTAGGAACTTAGTGTTACACCACATCTAAATTAAAAAAATTAGTTATAACCCTCCATAAAGTTAGTGTTACACCCCCCTTAAATTAAAATAAATTAGTTATAAGTAATAACACCTCCTAAATTAGTTATAAATCCTATACTTAAACCACTAGATGGATTCCTCTAGTTATGTACACGTATATTTAGATGAGGATGACATACCAACCAAAGAACCTAAGTTGGAATCTGTAGGGTCCCCTAACCCTAATGAGGCTTCGCCCTCTAAAAAACGTAAAGAAGTATCATCGGTCTGGTCCCGTTTTGATAGAGTCCCAGTTATTCTACCAAATGGAAATGCAGAAATAAAAGCTAAATATAAAGACTACAGTAAATTATTTAATGATGCTAGTTCAGGTGGCACTAGCCGCCTTAAAAGACATATACAAGACTGTAAATCTAGAACCAACCTAGACATTAGGCAACAAACCTTAGCTAGATCCTCCACAAGATCTTTGTTTACATTTAGTTATCACTAGACGGTAGCGTGCCTTGAAACAGTTCAATTTATTATTAAAAGTGAACTAACATTCATTCTAGCTGAAAGTCCAAACTTTGAGTAGTATATTCAACGGGCTTTCATGCCCCAATTTAGAACATGCTCATGTAACACAGTTAATAAAAAAAATCCTAAAACTGTTTAAAAGTGAAAAAGAAACTTTAATTAATTTATTTTAAAATATTTAAGGTAAAATATGTTTAACTAGTGATTTATGGACTTCAAATCAAAGATTAAGTATATATGTATAACTGCATACTTTATAGATTAATCTTGGAAACTAGAAAAACATATAATATGCTAAAGATCCCTCATACAGGGTGTGTTATTTACGAGGTTATATGTAATTGCATTGCTTCTTGGGAAATTCAAAATAAAATATTTTCAATAACTTTAGATAATGCTTAGTAGTAATGACGTAGTAGCAATCATACTTAAGAAAACATTACCATTAAGTGTAATGGAATTTTATTGCACGTACGGTGTTGCGCCCACATAATTTAATTGTACAAGATATGTTGCAAGTTGCAACTAATTAAACATTCTATAGATAGAAATGGGGATACTGTAATATATATTTGTACTTCTCATACTAAATTCAAAGCTTTAAGGGTACTTGTAATACTCTAAGACTTACACCTAAGAAAATACCTCTAGATGTCCAACATAGATGGAATGCCACATACAATATGTTGAACGTGGCTATAGATTACCAAAAAGCAATAGATCTCTACTTTTATGAGTCATTTTTTGACTTTAGACTGATTGGCATAATGCTCGAATAATTAGGGATTTTATAGAAGTTTTTCACGATTCAACTAAGATTTTTTTGGAACTTATTACCCTATATCTTGTCAAGTTATACATCAATTGTGCAACATAACTAGTTTTGCTCTAATCTTAGAAGTGATGAAAGAAAATTTTGTAAAATATTGGGAAGAAATATCCCTACTTTTTTCATTAGCCATTATAATGGACATAAAATATAAATTAATACTTTTAGAAGTTTTCTATGATGCAATGGGATTTACGAGAGATTCTTTTGAAAATTCTAAAATGTTTTAAGAAATATTTTTAAAGAATATAAGACTTAATTATGAAATTCTGTAGCTGAAACTAGTGAACTTTCTTCCGGTTCGTCATATGCACGGGATTGAGCATGGGAACTACTTAAGGGTAGGAGGGTTACATCCTCTCATGGCACTGCATCTGAATTGCAATGCTATCTTGATCAACCCATCATTGAGCATGATGATGAGGTTGAATTTGATATATTGGCTTGGTGGAAGGGACAAGAAATCAAGTTTCATGTTCTTTCCGCCATGGCCCATGATCTACTAATTGTTCTTATTTTTTCTGTTGCTTTAGAGTCGGCATTTAGCGCGGGTGGATGCATACTAGATGATTACAAGAACTACTTGGCGCCAGATAGAGTTGAAGCTATAATGTGTCTGAAGGGTTGGTTCCTTGCAAAAGAAAGAAAACAAGACACTAGCTACACAGATATAAATCAAATGATGGAAGATTTGGATTTGGATCAATGATGCAATTTTTTTATATTTTATATGTACACTTCTGTAAGTTGTAACTTGTTATTTTTTTTAATTGAGTAGTGGACGTGATAGACAAGTGAGTGGATGCCAACCAAGTTGCGATGTACTTATCTTGTTGTGGTGCAATTCCTCACCCCTAAGCTTGTAATGTATAAAGTGTTGATGTATGTAAGCATTTCATATGTTAATGTGTTATACAACGATCGTTTTGCATTTAAATAAGTTGTTTCTATGTTTATTTAATGTTAAAGTATGAATAATTGAATATAGAAATTTTTTAAAAAATCACTGATTTTTTTACATTTTTAATTTTTTTTTTTAAATTGAGGACGAGCCCGACTCGACCCACCCCTCTCCGGGCCTCGGGCTGGTCCCGAGTCTAAGCCCTGGGATTTTGGCCTGGCCTGGCCCGGCACAGCCCGAGAAACAATCAGACCCGAGGTGGCCCGGCCTGAGCTTGAGCCAGACCAAGCCAACCCCGGCCCGGCGGGCCAAATTTACACCCTTAATTATGGAGAAATAGGAAACCTTCTTTAACTACTTGAAAGTGTGGGTTTTGTTTAGCTAAGGTGTCCATTCTTGCCCCCCAAAAGAACAAAACTTAGTCTAAAAACAATAGATTATCTTTATAGGCTATGCTCAAAATAGCAATGCGTACAGATTCTTAGTAATCAGATCTGGAAATAACTTTAATGGAAGTAAATTCTATTATTAAATCTAGAGATATTGAATTTTTTGAAAAAACATATTTCCTTTTTAAGGAAAAGTCTAAAATAATTAAAAAAAAAAAAACTATGAGTCAAGATGACTCTTCAGAGGAAGAGTTAGAACTAAGAAGTAGAGAATTAGAACTTCAACTAGCTTTGGACCTGATTTTATTACTTAGTAGAAGATGACCCAACATCATTTAGTGAGGTTGTGGCCTCTATTGTTACTTCATTCTGGAGAGAAGAAATCAATAGTAAAATTGAATCCATAATAACACCTGAGAGTTATTCGATTTACTTCCAAGTTGTAAACCATTAGGCAGTAAATGGATCTTTAAAATGAGGCTAAAAGCTGATGGGCCAATTGACAAATATAAGGCTATGTTAGTTGCTAAAGGCTATAAATAAAAACAAGGTATTGGCTTTTTTGACACATACTCTCAAGTGACTAGAATAACCTCTCTTAGAGTATTAATATCAATAGCCTCTATTAATAACCTAGAAATACATCAGATGGATGTTAAGATTGCCTTTTTTGAAATGAGGAATTAGAAGAAATATATGGATCATCATCCTGTAGGCTTTGTTGCCAAATGTGTAAAAGCTGAATATGTGGACTTAAAAGTCTTATATGGACTCAAACATGCTTCTAAATAGTGGCATGAAAAATTTGATAAAATATATAAATGTATCTATAGTAAGTTTAACAATAACTTTGGAGTTATTATCTATTGGTATGTCATGTTGATCATTGGCACAAATCAAGAATTAATTAAAAACACTAAGAAATTTTAAGAAAATAATTTTGACATGAAAGATATGGGTAATGTCGATGTTAACCTGGGTGTTAAGATTATAAAAAACCTAGAAAAGATAGTTCTTACCCAGTCACACTATGTAGAAAAAGTACTTACAAAATTTAATCAGTATAATTGTGACCTTGCTAAGACACATTTTGATTTGAATAGTAGTCTAAAGAAACATGTAGCTGTAGGTACTAGAGTATCTCAATTAGAATGCTCCAAAGCAATAGGAAATCTTATGTACATCATGAACTACATTAGACTCGATATTGCTTATGCAATAAGTAGACTTCGTAGATATACTAGCAACATTGGACATGAAAATTGGAAGTTCTAGTAAGGGTATGGAGATTTTTTTTTTTTTTTTAAATTTGATAAGTGAGTATGTATATATAAAATGGGGGGGCAAAACCCCCAAGAAAAACACAAAAGGCGGGTACCCTCTCAAGAAAACAGGATCCTCCGCTAACAGATCATCCCATCTATACACAAAGGATTCAAAAAAGCATCCCTTAAAAAGGGGAGAAACCGATGACTAAAGAAAAAAAAGAGCTTTCACTTGGAGCACAATCTTGACAACTCCTTCCTCTCTCCCTTCGAAAGTCCTGAGATTCCTTTCCTTTCAGATAGACCATATAATAGCGAACGGCAAGGATCTCCACAGAAAAACGTCCTCTACTAGAAAAGCGATCGTCCGCAATCCCTTGGAAGAATGCACTTTAGACTATGGTATTCATTATGAGAGGTATCCAACAGTACTACAGGAGTACTTCGATACGAACTGGATAACTAATTCTTTTTAATTAAAATCCACTAGCAAATATGTATTTACACTTGGAGGAGGTGCAATGTCTAAATCCACTAAGCAAACTTGCATTGCCTGATCCACTATGGAATCGGGATTTATAACTTTGGATAAAGTTTGAGAGGAAGCATAATGGTTAAGGCATTTTTTTATGGATATACCACTATGGCCTAAGCCAGTGTCTGCTGTAAATATCCATTATGATAGCTAGGTTGCAATATTAAGGGCCCAAAATAATTCATATAATAGAAAGTCTAGACATAGAATGTAGACACAATAGTGTAAGACAACTGTTGAAAGAGGGGATCATTTCTATTGACTATATAAAGTCAAACGAGAACTTAGCAGATCCTCTAACTAAAGGATTGGCAAGAGATCTAATCCAAGCAACATCGAGGAGGATGGGGCTTAAGCCTACATAAATAAATCACCGGCAATGAAAACCCAACCTATATGATTGGAGATCCCAAGAACTGGGTTCAATGGGAAAGCAAGTTGCTAGAGTGGGGGTACTACTTTGGAATATTATTCCACATTCATCCCTATGCATTATAATACCATATGTATCGAAGAAAGGTCGAGTCAATGACTAGTTAAAACGTTCAGTAGAGTGTTGCGATACATTCACTTTAAATAAAAGTAACTATATGAATGAGGAAGTAAGGTTGCATCCTCTGAGAATTTTAACTGATTATTTAAAGTAGTCATGAAAACTTGGAAATGTTCATGGTCGAAACGAACACAGCCGTGAGAACTCAACTTAGTCTTTAAAAAGTTGTGTAACCCATTGTTTCAGTTTACTTCTGAAAACTAAACAGTTCAAGACAAAAGTTCGTTGGGCAACTAGTACACTCAATGAAATTACACTAAGCAAATGTTCAAATCAAATGAAACGATTGTCCTTGCATAACTACTCCACTATACTCGAATTTTATTTAATCTAATTCTTATTCATGTGGAGAATTGTTGTTTATAAAGTTTTTAACACATTTTTTAGTCTTAAGGTTTTGACCCTTAGACTTATTGGTTTGTTGCTTTTTGAACTTTTGTCTCTTAATACATTTTTACAAACTTTTAAAAAATTTGAATGAATTTTTTTTTTTTATCGGTAAGTGTGTGCATATTTTGATAAAACTTTAGTCCCACATTGCTTGGGAGTTCAAAAGTTTAGGTGAAGGTTGAGCTTAAAGGGTGAAGCCCAGGGTCTCCCAATTTTGTGCCCCATGGGCACAACTCTACACTACCATGCATGTGTGCATGCCATGCCGGGCTTGGGCACGGGTTGTGGGTTCTAAAGGATTACTTATCTTTGCATTCAAAAGTCTTTTGAAATTTCAGTGGTTTTAAATCATTAAATAAAATGATTTTAAACGTTACCTCGCCTATTCAAAAAAATCACTATACCATTTCCAAACGACTCCTTTATTGTCTATAAAAGTAGTGTTTGTGTTCTTCTGAAACACAAAATAGAACAAAACAAAACAAGACAAACTCTCACAGACAAAAACTCTCCTTTTTTCTTCTAGAGTACACTAGTCCGAGTTCGACAAAACCTTTGTTATTTTGCTGGCAGTCGAAGGGAGAGATCATTAAATCCTAGGAGGTAATAGTCAGTAGCCTATCAGCATCTACAATAACAACAGGGGCCGAATATCACCTTTAGGACAATGAGCATTGCTCATGCCTCAATCTGCAAACCAGTAAGTTCATCCTTGCACTTGTTACTTACCTATATTACATTCTATACCCTTCTTTTATTCTCTTTTGGTTATTTCTTTTGTTATTTTTCTTTTGGAATTTTGAATTTCAATAAATTATTTCTAAATTTGATTCAGCTCGATAGCACTGTAAGTCACTCTTTTTTACCCTAAATCATTTATATGATGTAGTTTTTAATGAAACTTCATTGCATTTATAGGTTTCTTATTTTTTATTTTTTTAACATTTTCAGATTATTATGGAGCTTTCTAATACGATTACATCCGTTTCACTAGTTTTAGACCGAAACCATTGAAAAGTTTCAGCCGAAACTGGCCAAAATCAACAAAACTCCTTTGTTTTTTACATCGTCCTAGGTCGAAACCGGGCGAAACGTTTCGGTTTCGGCTGAAACTTTAAACCTTGAGCTAGATAGGTGACTAATTGAATCAATCTTTCTCACATCGTGCCAAGGATGGGTATGTTTCATTGTCATGGTTCTTATGTCATCCTGGGGCAGAACAACTAATTTCCAAGGTGGCGGCACCTACAAAGGAGTCAGGAAGGGAGTCGAAGCACATGGTATTGATCTATCTATTTTAGCTCCTCATCATAGCTGATCCCCAAGAGCTAGGTCCACTTCAACCCTAAGCACTCGTCAGCAGAGTGGGCAATGCTTGGTCCATGATGACTAAGAACTCTTCCAATGGAAGCACAAAGCAACCAAGATGGAAAGCTCTTCAAGCCCCTCCCTTGGTAGCACCATCCAGGATAAGCAGTACATTTTAGATTTGGCGAAGCTGGAGAGGTAGAGGGATATGTTGGCGATGTCTAATAACCTTCTTCAAATGTTCAGATCTTTCTTCCTTTCCAGACTATTGGTATAGGAGACACATTAATATTCTATAGTTAGTCCCTCCTATACCTTCTGACTATGGGAGCCTGTGTGAAATATATATTCAACTCCTCTAATAAGAAAATCTTAAGCATCCCTTTCATAATGTAACAGACTGCCTATCAGTGTTTAAATGCCAAAAGGCTATTGGAATCAACTGTGCCGCTCAAGATTCAGACCAACTGATCCATCCAAATAAATAATGATGGTAAGCAAGAAAATGAGAAATGATGGAAAAGTACAAATACAAAAAAAAAATTAAAACTAAGACAAAGGAGTCAAAACTGCATTTGAACTTTGAAGGTAGACGAAACTAGTTGAATTTCAAGGTAGATCGTACCAAAGGCGAGGTATCATTAGAGTTAACATTAGAATTTCATCCTCAGAAAGGTATCATCTAATTGCTCACCCAATGTAATAAACACTTCTACTACCAGATCAAATTCAACAGGGATCAAATAGATCGACCATTAACTAGACATGATTATCTACATAATGCATCAAAATACGAACGACCTTGATGATCAGTTCTTGTTACCAGTCCTTAAGGCCACCCATTGTAATGGGCAAGATCCTATATTTGAAGTCTACTCAATAATCAGTTTTTTTTTTTACCCAATACCCCTTTTAAGTACCTGATCTTAGACTTCCAATTTTGCTGCAAATTGATTCGGCAAACTAGAACTGCAAACCAGAGAAATGCCATCATCATCATCTACACATTATTTCAACTATTTGGGATCGACAACATGAATACTATTTCGCCGTTCAATACTAGCTAGAGCTATATCTTTTAATACTGCAACAAATAAACAAAATCTAAGCAAGTGCGTGCAGTACAGTGCTATAGAGTGAGAATGGAAACCTGTTTGTGATTGAGTGAGAGACTTAAAGAAGATTGTGGCGACGGCTCCAACTCTAACGGGGGTGAGTAAAACCATGGTGAGGTGTCAATCCATATCTTCGTCACTGCAGCTGCAGTGACTATGTTTGGTAGGCAATGGGAAAATAGAGGAGTGGGGGAAAGAAGACGAGGACTGGGTCGGAGGATAAAACTGTACACCTCATCAGTTTTTCGCAGCCACCGTTTGCCCCCATTTAGATTTTAGAGAGAAGAAAACCGGGAGTAAAACTTGTGTCACAATCGGATTGCAAATCACACAATCACAGCCAATGAGTTCTCGGCACGTACACCTAAAAAGTAAAGCACATGGTACGTTGCAAAGCATTGTGTGCGTGCCGAGAAGTCATTGGCTTGTGATAGAAGTTTTAACCGGTCGGATCGGATTTCTGAGCCCGTCCAGTCAACTTTTTTCACGCTTGACAGAACTACCCCATCTCATTCACACACACTGGCATGGGCAGATGGCCAAGAGATTGGTGCCCCGTCTAGCCAAAACCTGAGCACACAATGCAGGATCTGGTTGCATTCAATAGTTTATTACATTAGTTGAGGGTAGAGCTTGTGCACCCTCCATGAACAACCAAACAAACCATGTGAGGTCGATCAATTGCCAAACCCCGGGAAAGGTTAGTTATTGAGTGTCTATATCTTGTTTGAATGGCAAAGTGGATGGAACCCATGGATCATCCGTTTGCTGATTTGTGCCCCATGACCAACCTGCCAATCGAAACTATAGATGTCTGTCCATGTCCAGGATACATCCTTTTTAGGTGGGATTTTCAAGGGGTGGGTTTGTGGGTGAGTATCTTGCTTGTGGATGAGGTGCCAACGAGAAAATTAAAAATTATTGTGTTTGTAATTCTTGTTTGACCAGCTGGCCATTTGATCCGAGGTTTGGGTTTTGGTCCAAACCCTTGTACAAAGGTTGAAGACAAGGGCAGTTTAGTCCTTTAATAAAAAATTGGGTGGTCAACTCGGGTCAATACTAGTCACATGACAGTAGACCAAGTCTTAGGGGGTATGTCACCTTTTTCAAATTGCGGGGATCAGAAAAGCTTTGTTAGAGGGATATTTTCGTCATTTGTGAAAACTCTGGCTGGCTGATGGGTGTAAAAAACTCATTGAAGAGGAATGCTATTAAGCAGCCCCTTGAGAGCGTTGCACGCATGCAAACACACACACACATCCTGATTTAGGGAAGAAAAATAAATAAATTAGTGTAGGAAGCGTGCAACGCATGAAATGATCCATTTAAAAACAGAAAAGCTGTTATAATGTAAGGAGTTGGTATAGAATTTGGCAATAAGGGAGCTGTCTTGAAAATTTTGGTATGTAAAAGGGTTGTTTTAGAAAACAGAAAAGCTGTTATAATGTAAGGAGTTGGTATAGAATTTGGCAATAAGGGAGCTGTCTTGAAAATTTTGGTATGTAAAAGGGTTGTTTTAGAAATGTAAGAAGGGAATTTTTGACATACTCGCCGTGGATTTTGAAAATCCAATGGTTGTTTTTAGTGCCACCCAAAGTGAAAATAGTGATGCCAGCTCAGCACTAACAACCACCATTGGATTCTCGGGATCCACAGCTAAAAACTGGGGGGGGGGGGGGGGGGGGGGGGGGGGGGGGGGCACAAAAAAGGAGGCTCCTGAGCCAAATAAGGGTGCATTTCTTATGCAAAGATGGTAGTTGCTGCATCTTTCCTCGCTTGGTTGGCAACGTGCACTTAAGCAGCTGAAAACAAGTCTCAAACAGCATGTATGTGGAAAGTCAATTGTATAATTGAGCTATTTTCTTTATTATGATTGGGGCGACGCGGAAGAACCACAGAATCTAGTGCTACATGAGAGGGATACTCACCATACTAATCTATCAATTATTATTACAAATTGCAGAAGAAGCCCGACTCGGCTGCCCCTCGAGATGCAATTCGCATTATGAGGGAAAGGACAAACAACAAAATTCCAATGCATACTTGCCACATTAGTACAAAAGATAATAGGACACCTCCTACACCACACAGCCTACTACTATTAATTTACCTGCTCTTCAGATCCACGCTATTAGACAGAGAACAACTGCCATTTGTGGCTGGGCAAGCTTTAAGGCAGAAACAGAGGCCGAGAGATACGTCTCATAAATCCTTAAAAACGGCAAACAGATCTCCATGGATATAATCATTATCAACCAAGCTGACCAAGAAATAGCTGCTTTGCACCTGCAACAACGAGAATGACATATTGATTTAAATCTCTAGCTCAAACAAGAATGTATAGCTAGAGAGATAGAATTGTTACATGGGCATTACCTGTTCTAATAATGTCTTTGATGAGTCGCCTTCTTTGTACATACTTGCCCATCCCCTTGTCCAAATCTCGAATGCCTCATCCTTCCACACCACAAAGCTTGCAGGATCCACGACTGTTGGTTGGATGATTTCTTTCGCCGGGAAGACTCCCCATGTCACCGCATTCACATCAGTCGGGCCAACATTAGACACGCATTGCCCTTCTTTGTTCACAGCGATGTAAGTGAGTGATGGGAAAGCTTTGCATTTTTCGACCAGTGCATTTAACTTGTCCTGAGAACAGAAGAATTCCAGATATGCCTTCTGATAAACATATCCACCAGGTCCACCCCATCCTGCCAAGCATATTACAGAGAGCGCCTGAGAATTCAGTTATGCCAGAGGATTTGATAAAACGAAACTATGATTAACAATCCTCTTCAAATATTACATGATGTGAGCCACCCAACTGCTCATCCCTATGAGGAAGAAAGAAACCCAACATGGCATACAAAATTTTTGCAAATCAAATCATAGTGTGAAATTGTAGGAGAGCGAGATTGTATCGAATTTATGAAAATCAGATCTTTCGTTCTTCATTTTCTTCCTAAATAAAGCTAGTAAAAAAACTTGTTCTTTTCTTTTCCAAGGGGGGAGATAAGGCATAGTTGACCATATTCCAACAATCTGGATCAGCAGATTGCATATAGCATTTCAAGGGATTTCTATATAGAGCATCCAAACATTTATACATTGAAAATCTCAAATTGTTAACTACGATTCCATTTAATTTCCCTTTGGTTAACAAGATAAATTTGTTTTAAATGCCTGGGCTATCATGAAACCACAGCCCCTTCAATTTCTTGAGTGGGTTGTACTAGTCACATACGATTCTTGAGTCTTGACAATAGGATTCAACTTGAACTGTGAAACATTTTCCACAGTAAACACGATTTCATGAGGATTTGATTCATAAATCACAATCTTTAAAAATAGCTACCAAAACATTTTGACATCAAATGAATAATGGGACATTTGGGCTGTACGTTTCTAAATAATATATTCACACTGTTAGAGTGTGTTTTGTTCTTAGGGGTATTATGGTCGTTTTACATTATGCTATGTAGATATATACATAACACAAATGATAGGGCTGAACTAGCTAAGTCCGACTCTCTTTATTTTCTCTCCTCCATTCTCTTATTCACTCTACTTTTCCATCTTCTCTAACTTTACATAGTATCAGAGCAACTCTGATACATGAATAATATTGTGAACAATACTCTGAACAGTACCGTGAATAGTGCCATGAACAATACCGTAGCCCAAATCTCTGTTTCTTCTCTTATTTTTTTTCTTTTGTTCTTTCTTGGAAGATCAAATTGAAGTGATTTAGCCTAGGGTTTTTTTAATCTCTAAGGGCAATGCAGGCTAGGGATTTGATCTAAGGTTTGCAACAACGAGGGTATTGGTTTTCAGGGGTGCCGCAAGCTAGGGTTTGTGTTTTAAGGCTGCCGCAAGCCCTGGAATAAGGCGTTGTTGCTGAATTATGGTGTCGCAGCCCCCGAAGTTGTGATCTGTTGCTGTGTTCTTGATGTCGAAGTCCTTGGAGTGATGGTTTGTTTCTGAATTTTTATATTATAGCGTCTCTAAAGTGGTGATTTGATGTTGTCATAAGGCTAGTGTGATATTCATGTTGGTTAAATTCATATTCAACGTAATTGGTTGAGTTGTTTGATTTTGATGGCTACTCCTAGTGATATTAAAATCCCTATTTGGGGTTGTCAAATGGGATTAGAGCCTAGATTACCTCTGTTAAATTAAATAGTACAAATTATTTGGTATGGTCACAATCGATTATAATGTTTTTGTGTACGAAAAAGAAACTCAAGTATATTACTGATAATCCTCCATCTGAATGTGAGAGTGGGTATGGTTAAGTGAAAATTCCTTAGTGATGACCTAGCTATGGAATAGTATGGAGAAATCCACATGTACGAATGTGTCAATGTGATGTTCCTAGACATTGGTGAACAGGTTTGAGATGCTATGTATCATATTTTGAGGAACTTGTGCACCAAATAGAGGCTTGTTATATCAACCATCCATGCACTTGAGTTTTACGAGTTTTTTGATGTAAATTAGGTTGGAAATCATTCTGATATAAGGTCCACTTCTGGGTATTGTACATTTGTGGGTAGTAGCTTAGTTACATGGTGGAGTAAAAAGCAAAATGTGGTTGCTAGATCTAGTGCAGGGGCCGAGTAGATGGCTATGGCTTATACAGCATATGTGATGATGTGGGTGAAATCTCTTCTTCAAGAGATGGGGTTTGAGATTCCTATTCCAGTGCAAATGCATTGCAATAATCAGGTTGCTATCTTTATTACTAGCAAACTAGTGTTTCATGAGAGAACTAAACGTATAAAAGTTAACTTCCACTTTGAGGATATGGTTCTAAAGGGGCGTTTGGGAACGAGAAGTAAAAGCACTTCTACTTGTAGTAGAAGTTAACTTCCACTTTGAGGACATAGTTCTAAGGGGACGTTTGGGAATGAGAAATAAAAGCACTTCTACTTGTAGTATAAGTTACTAGTTGATTTTTTTACCTCCAAAAAAGTCATAGAAATTAAATGCGTCGAAGGCATTCTAATTTTTGAGAAGTAATTCTCTTAGAAGTTAAAAGCTAAAAAAATTAGCTTCAGTTTTAACTTAGTTTTTTAATTTTCAAAGTTAAAATATGAAACATCCAAACTAACTTTTTAACTTTTTGGCTTAGAAAAGTCAATAAGTTACTTATTTTTGTGTTGCAAAACGCCTCCTAAATAAAACGAATGCAAATCCGTATCAAATTAATTGATCAACTTGGTGATGTGTTTACTTAGGCATTAGGCCGGAGTCTATTTTCTCTATTAGAAACAAGTTGGGCATGCATGATCTTTATGCTCCAGCTTGAGGGGGGGGGGGGGTTGTTCTTAGAGGTATTATGATCTTTGTATGTTTTATGTACTTAAGTGATATACATACACAGATGAGGAGACCGAACTAGCTAAGTTTGACTCTCTATTTTCTCTCATCTCTTCTCTTCTTCTCTCTACTTCAACAGCTTTTCTAACTTTACATACACCTCCGTGATAAAACACAATATTATAGAAGATAGGCATGTCTTAAATATAATATTTCACTTACCAACAGAAAGGGAATCAGATTTCTCCCCATTGACAGCTGGTTGACTGTTGATGGTAAGGAAACCCTTCAAATTAATGCTTCCCAACTGTTCATTTATGATCTTTGTCTCCGGCTGCAGCCCGTCTAACTCTGACCATGGACTGCTTCTCAGTTTGCCCAGGCAATAGTTCATGAATCTCTGATGTATGAAAAGCAAAAAGGGTCGAACTCCCATGTGAAGTCATATATAACCAAGGGAAATTCAAAGACAAAAACGAGACAAGTTGAAAGATGAAAGTTGTACCTCATGAATGTCTTCAACAGATTTCAATGGGACAGACCATTCGTCATGAAGTTTCTTGTTGCGTGAACGTGGTCGCATAAACTGTCAAAAAAGTTATGACTTGGGGTTATATGAGATTCTGGAAAAAATAAACAGTAACAGTTTTTCAACAAAATAATACTTCAAGTTTGATAAGACTGGAAACATACTGAGAAATGAGAGATGACCATTTATGTAAGCCAATGGTAAAAGCATTACCATCTATAGTAACACGAAAAATATCATAAAAAGTTGCATGCAGAATTAACTTCTTGAGAACCTACGTATATTCACAAATATGAGTGAATTCTGTAATATTCACATGAACTTTCTACTGGTATTGGAAAAAAGGTTCTTTACATGCCAGGGATACTTTAGTCATTTCACAACAATTGGAGAAAAATGAGAGAATCTGGGAAAATTTCAAGCAGTATATGAAGAAGTTTGACAGGCGGGTTGTCTTTACATGTGGAAGCTAAGGTGGCAGGCACTTTTCCACCTCACC
This sequence comes from Euptelea pleiosperma, assembly GCA_035048495.1. Taxonomy (NCBI): domain Eukaryota; kingdom Viridiplantae; phylum Streptophyta; class Magnoliopsida; order Ranunculales; family Eupteleaceae; genus Euptelea; species Euptelea pleiosperma. The sequence continues at coordinate 25,630,026 of CM068540.1, forward strand.
CTATCCCCACGTGGCATGTTTCAGCCCAATTACCTCTATACGACAAAGGTTCTTCACTTTTTTTTTTCTATTTTAACATTAAAATATTTGATGCCTGTCACTCATAGGTGTTTTGTAAAATACATGGTAAGGCATGGGTAAAACGTTAACAAGAGACTGCCCACGTGGTCAATCTATCTATGAGATGGACATTCTGGATTGGCCAGGTGAGCCCTCCATACGGTAAGATAAGGGTTGCCCATCCAAACTCTAGACAGGCCATCCACATAAACCTTCCCCTTACTTTTTAATTTGATAAGATTCACCATACTTATTTTGCCAACAATTAATAAAAAAAAAAAAGAACAAGAAATGTTTACATATGGGTGTAGTTTAGTCATTGCCCAACAATTGGGAGAACGAGAGTGTGAAAATCTCAGAAAGAGCACAACAAGTTTTTGCCACGATACACTCCATGAAATGACTAAACTACCCTTGCATGCATAAAAGATTCTTCTTCAAATACCTGGGTAAACAAGTGAAGTGAAGGTTATCAAATTCACTAATGGTGTGCATTCTAACATTCCATATTTGGGAAATGTTAGAATCACACCAATTGGTGAACTCAGTAACCTTCACTTGAATTTCTAGCCATGTATTATGAGAAAGATTTTTTAACATGTAAGGGTAGTTTAGTCATTCCACCATAGTCAAAGAAAAAGGGAGGGAAATCAAAGAAAATCTTGGGCAGCTCTCCCTTGAAATTTTCTCATTCTCCAATTGTTATGATGTGACTAAACTACCCCTATTTTTGAACTACTTTTTTTAATCATGGGGGCAAAAGAGTTCCAGTGACCATTACCAAATTCAACAACAGCACGAACTCCAGTATGACCCATCAATATATCACACACACATGCACACATATTTGAGAGAGATTTTTCTGCATTATATTAACATATAAATGTAGTATAAATGAGTTTCACGAAAATCCAATAGTTAGATGACATCATTGATATCTATAAGAACCCAACAAAAGCATAAAACAGGAGATCAAAGATTCGTATCCTGTAGCTGATAGAATTATTATAGCTATGAATAATTCTAATTGTTCTGAAAAATGAATAAAAGGACTGTAACAATGGAAACCACAAGGGTAGTCAATGGGCATGGCTCAGCGAGTATTATTTGGTCCATGATCAGAAGCAGGCTTGGATTGGCAGGCCCAACTGATTTTCAGGATGGGCCCAAGCATATGTGTTAAGAAGAATTTATATCAACTTTTTAAGCCCATTGGACTGGACCCAGCCCAAGCCAGAATGTTTTGTCCATTCTAGAACTGAGCAGGGTAGGGCTTAAGGTCTAACATGCTAGGCCCAGGTCAAACCTGGCCCATTGACAACTCCAGCTATTGGGCAGTACGGAGAATGGCTGGCAAGTGGAATGTTGGAGTTTTAATAAAACATGCCAATTCCAGTCAACTGTTTCCATGAAAATTGAAGGTACATTACCTGGAGATAATTAAGGATCATGTTACATCAGTGTCCTAAGATAATTGTGACAACATCTAATTAGTAGTAATAAGAAATAGAAAGGAATCAAAGGATTAAGTCTTTTAAAGTCCATTACCTGATAATCAGTCAGTGCTCCATAAGAGGCATTGCGAGAATCACCCCATCGCCCACGTGGGTATTGATCCCAACCTATAGTCCTTGATAAGTAGCTTTTTGGACGATTAGCCCTGACATCATCAGCCAGAGAAGATCAGATGCTTTGTACAGTTAATCAAACTATATCACTTCACCACAACCCTACATGCATTTGGACCAAGATTTAGATTTCCAGGGGTGTACAATACCAGAAAATTGGACGAACATCTTCTTTAACACGGAAGACATTTGTCGGGGGCCTCCACGGCAGGGACCTTGAGATCTTGGCTTCATCGATTAACCCAAGATTCTGCAAAGACAAGTTTCTTAATAAGGTCCAAAGCCAAACATGACATGCAAACCATACTTCTCAAGCCACAATATGATATGGGGAATAACCAGTAATATAGCCAATGCTGATTTCTCCATGTTTAGTGTATAAAGGTGCACTGTCTTAATCCCATGAGCTAAAATCTTCTTGCACATTTCAGTTCCCAGGTGAATTCCGTATGCTCTGACAGCCTCTTCATTGTCTTTAATAGGCTCCAGAGCAGCTGTGACCTCAGATGGTATCTACAATGTGACAGTAAACACAAAACAGCAAAAGTTAACATTAACAGCAGTACCACCTACCAAACATAACATTAGTCGCTAACGGCAATAGCATCTAGAACAAAGGTAAGTACTTAAATTTTTAGCCACTTTTTCTTATCGGCAAGAGATGAACATATATAAAAAGGTCTGAGAAGGCCCCCAACAGAGAGACAAGGGAAGCCACTATTCAAGGGAAGAATAAAAAAGTTCAGCTAACATGTTCAGGACCAGATTTTAAATCTCATTCACTTGGCCTGGCTCTGCACCAAACTGCTCCATGACATGCCAACCATTGAAAACCCAGATCTCAAGCCGGCTCATCCATGACTTGTCTAAAGTTCTCATACTTAAAACCTTTGCTTGATTTAATTCAGAAAAGTATTTAGTAGAGAAGAAAAGGTAGGTAACTGTTCTATGGGGAATGCCAAGCTGGTTCAAGTTTCAAACTTTGTTGAAAATAAAAGAAACATTAACAGAAGAAACAGGATCTCTGGAACTTGTAACCAAAAAGGATGACTTTACCTATCTAAGCACAATATTCATATTTAAGTATGGGAACATGATTCATTCAACAGAAGATCTAATCTACCATCTCTGAGACGAAAATCTGCAAAAACCTTGCCAGGCAGGAGATAGCATACCTTCGTTTTGCAAAAGCCAGTCATGCGGATGAAGCCCTTATAGTTATTGATGGGCATAATGCCAGGCACAATGGGACAAGTAATTCCCATTTGTCGACAGTCATTAACAAACTTCAGAAAAATATCAGTATCATAAAAAAGTTGAGTAATAATGACATCTGCTCCCGCATCAACCTATAAAAGAAACCATGAAACAATATAGGGTCAAACAAAATAAGCAGTAGAAAAAAACAATTCATAAATGATGTTACAAACAGTGCATTTATTTGAATGACCAGAGATCTTCAATAAAAAATCAAACATCACAATAAACCATATTAGAAAATATATAAAATTGCCAAGTAGTTTTATGATTTTTACAGCACTGCAGCCACAAGCTCATTGTTTAAGCTGTTTGCAGCAGAGGAAAGAAGATATGGAAAATCAAATGAAAGCTGAAACTATTTGAAATCAAAGGCTGTAAGCCTTCAAAAATCACTTCAACAAATGAAATAACTTAGAAACCATTCATTCATTACTTTCTTAGAGTCATAACTTCCAATGCGACATGAGGACCTTTTGTAAGTTGAGCACTGATCTCAGAGAATTAAATCCCCAAATTTAGGTTTGAATGACAATATGACACATTAACTTCATTTATAAATAAAAAAAAGGTTTTGTGGTTTGTAGGTCCAGAATTCTTCTCTAGCCCAACGCCCCTTTTCTTCTTAATTTCTTGCCACGCAGGTGGCTGATGCCGCTAATCCAGACTGCCCATCTGATTGGCAGCCCACTGCCCTGGCCACATGGACAGTGCGCTTGTCCACATCATGCCCATACCTTACATGTATGGCACTTTCAACTATGAATGACAGCCATTGAATTTTGAAAATTTTCTAAATAAGAAAAAGGTTAAAGTACCATGCCTCTTTTTATTTATTCTTCTTGATAAGTAAAAAGACATGCCTCTTTTTCCAGGTGGTGAAGACCTACTGGACTGAACTTGCCACATGGTAAGAGGGAGAGGTGGCAAAAGCCACAAAACACACGGACCAAAGCCCCATGCATCCAGACTTTTCTAGACCAAAATTTGGAAAATTTAATTAATTTCAATGGTGAAGGTCGCCTAGTTGACAATATTGTTAAGAGCATGACACTTGTAGGCTTGTAGAGTCGGTCCCTACGGACCAGAAACCTGTTCATTTTCTTCGCCAAGTGGCTAACATTCTGAATATGAAAGTATCGTTATGGGAGTCATCATTCCCAAAAAACAATTGTCCAAAGTTTAGCAATCTATAAAGAGAAAGGGAAGAAGTGAAAAGATACACCAACTATAGTGTGGTTATGTAGACTTGGAAGATCATATATTTCATTAGAACAATCTATGCCACAAAAGAGAAAAAAGGAACAGACCAGTCTCTTCTTATTGAGTAAATTAAGAGAGGTTTCCAGTTTTCATTTTGTCAAATGGGAATAGTTTTTTCACCCAAAACCTTCTTCTTCTCCTTGCTAACATAACACTTTTTCATATAAAAATTAAAAAGCACCAATACACTGAAGACAATCTGCAGTACAGATAACCTCAGCCCCCAACACCCAAGAAACAAAAAATACATAAATGAACTTAGTTCATATATGCTAGTCTACTAGGAGTGCAATGGGTCAGGTCAAAGTTCAACTTGGTACTTGTGACCTTGACCTGAATCCAAGCTTGGTTGAGATGGACCAATCAAAACACAACCCAAGGGCCCTATTGGAGATGAGTAACTTTTAAAAAATGCCAAAAGATAATCATACCATGATTTGAAAAATCTTCAATGCATCAGGGAATCAAAACATATTTCCTTCCTCTCGGTCAAGAAAAAGTGTACTAGTATTTGTTCTTGGTGTTGTAATATCACAATATTGTAGCGCAGAAGAAACATAAAAGGCTAACCCTGTCATTGCATATGTAATCTCCTTGCGGACCTTGCCAGCTCTAAATTATTTTTTAATCACTGAAAAGTAAATTAAGAAGCATGAAAATTTTGGCTGCCTGGGCTAGCAAGATAAACTATCTGCGCCATGTACAAAATAAACATTACAGCCCTGTATGGCTTACCTTCAGTAAAATTTTCTAGAAACAATTGCCGCCTACAAATATTGATGAAAGTTTTCTAGATCAACACTTTTTGGCTTACAAATCCTTTTCTAGAAGAATTTTCTGTGGTCACCGTACAGGGCCTACATTCAGCCATTAGAAATTGGCAACTAACCAAAATACCTGACTAATTATAAAATGAATTCATCAACAAAAGGTGTTGAAATATACCTTTCGCTTCAAATAAGCCAGATCACTTTGGTATCCTTCCAAAGTAGCCAAACCATTGCTTTGTATCATGTCAGGATGTGCCTCTGCAGAGGAAGGCAACTTGTAAAATAAGGACATGCTATAAATGCGACAACTTCTTCTTCTCTTTTTCTTTTTTCTAATGAATAAAAGAATGCAGAAATCTAAACAAACCTGGATAACCAGCAACAGTTATGCCGAAGTAATCATCGTATTTAGCTCGAATATGCTTCACCTGCACAACACGAACAATTGTGTGGGATCATACTCGGATTGAGGAATACAGATCTAGGGCAGCCACTTAGTATGACCGTGCAATATGCTCGACTAAGTGCTTCGATTCTCAGTAGAACGCAACTAGATTGTTACAACTTACAACACCCAAAAAAAAAAAAAAAAAATCGCACGAGCATTCAAAATTCTCCTGATTCTAATATACTTTCACACTGAATTCCTATGTAATTAAACTGTCTTCATTAAATCCGAGAAGAAGAAGCAGAAGAGAGGGGATTACCAGGTCGAGAGCGCAAGCAAATCCACCTTCGACTTGAACAAACTTATCCTGTCCGTGAGGAGGATCGCCCCTTAGGGCCAGAACATTCTGAATGCCATTAGACTTAATGGTATCGAGAGCATGATCGATCTTCTCCACTGGCATGTTCGTGCAGGTCAAATGCATCATTGATTCTACGCAGATCTGCAAAGGAGCTAACAAAATTCAGTCTTTTCTCGCTTAAAATTGCTGAAAAGATAAGTAAGAGGACCAGATCCAGTGTTCGAAAGAAAGAAGATCAGATCTACAAAAAAACAACGAAAGTTGTGGAGAGAAGAGGAAGTTAGGAACCATGTTCTGCATCTTGTTGGCAATGTCGAGAGTGAGATCAGCGGTGGAACCACCAGCTCCCCAGGTGATGTCACAGAAGGAAGGGTTGTGAGCAACCATGCGATCCATCCGCTCAAACAGGTTGTCCACTCCATCTTCCGTCTTTGGTGGGAAGTACTCGAACGAGAAAATCACCCGCCCTTGCTCAGACGCCTCTCGGATCTTCTCGATCACCTTCATTCTCTCTCTTTTTTGTTTGCTTTTCTCTTCGACTCTGCTGTGTTCTCCGATAACACAATGTGCTTCGAAAGAAGAGAGGAGAGGAGATCGACCAACTTTATCTCTCTCTCTCTCTTATATACGTGAAATGCGTATATATGAATTTTAATTGGTAAAAACTAAAAACCACCTTGATATCTGCCCCCAACAACCGCAAAACTTTTTTTTTCTGTGGAAAATGCTATCCCACTGATAATTGGACAAAAATGTATACGGTTTAGGCTTTTGACCATTCGATGCAAGAGATCCACGGTCCACAAGGTTCTTATAAAATAGTTGTTGCGTCGTGGACCGTAGATCTCTTGAATCCAACAGTCAATGGCCTCAACCGCACATATTTTTGTCCGGTTACACGACTCAAAAACTTTTTTTTTTTTTGGCGAGGTGACTCGCTTCCTCGTCTTCCGGATCGGAGCGATCGCAGTCCCACACCAACCCTACAGTTTGACCTTAGACAACCATTGGGGTGAATTTCACCTACTCTCTACCCAAAAATTAGAAAAAATGAGAAGGGGACGGGTGTTTTGGGAGCGACACTCCATATCTCTTCGGTATACTGGCATGGTTTTCTTCACACTAAGAGGAAGGGCACGTGGTGCACGTGTACTAGCGCACGTGATGCCCGTGTTGCTCAAAGTAATGGCATTGCAATTATTTATTACTACTTTAAATCCAAAACATGGGTTGAAGCATACCACGCACACGATGCTCACGCACCACTCGGGGACCCCAATATGAGCTACGGGGCACACTCTTAGAGGCCACCGTATGGATGTTGGGAACATCACTAGGTGGACCTATATACCAAATATCAGCCTGATTAGTGATTTCAAACCATTGGATCTTTGTACCCCAAATAATGCTCAAATTTTACTGATAACATCAACCAAGGAAAATGACGCTAATCCAATGCTTAGAAATCACTATTCATGCAATTTTTTGGTCTGTATGTCCATCTGGTAGAAGAAAAGACAAAAAGACCCTCACTTGCAGGGGATTTTTTGAAAAAAAAAAAGTGACAAGAAATGTGGCTGACAGCTAAAGGGTTGTACCTCATTCTACTGGTATAGAAGTCCTAGTGGAGAAGGCCACGTCAGTCCTCCACATGGCAAGATACCCGGGTTACTCCTATGAAAAATGGAAAATTGTTCCAAAAGCTTGAATAAAAAAATTTCTTGCGGGTCGAGTGTTTATCAAGTTAGATAGTTGCACGGCACGCTCTTAGCAGGGTGGCCACTTACATGAGAAGGCACACTCCTTCACGTCCACCTTTGGGTGCATTGAACCCATGGTTGGCCTATCCCTTGGCGGCTTACAAACCAAAATCCGCGTAAGTGAAGAACTCACTATCTTATGGTGGATGTTGTGTCCGATTCCGTACATTGTGTTATATTGTATAAAATTATACATGTTCATTTTCGAACTACTACGTGTACTCGAATATTTCTATACAGTCTAGATATACATATAATATATTATAAATTATATATAATATAATAATATATATTTACGAAAAAAATTTAAACAAAAAATAATTTTAAACTATTTATAAAAATATACAAATTTTTTAAAAATTTTAGACTTTCTCCATGACAAAAATTAAGGCTGACAAACGCCCTTTTAAAGGGCGTCTGAACCTGATAGACACCCTTTAAAATGGCGTTTGCCCATTTAGGAGTAAAACTTTTGTCACAATATGAGTCACGTGGCACACTCTGAAAACCAATGCCATGCCCACTAATTTGGACAGTTCAATAACAGTCTCACCTAAGAGGTCTCTTAGTCTAATAATGAATTCCTACGAGATTATGATAACTAGTTTATCAATAAATTTTAGCATTGTTACCTGGAATGGTAGTTGGCCGACCACAAAATGGGTGCTATTGGGGTTCTGTTTGAAAAATGTTTTATGTTGGACTCAACAAGATTCACACCACGCTGGAAGGAGTGTAGTTAGCAATAGATCTTGTTAAAAAAGAATTAAAATATCGTATTAATTGAGTTTCCGATTGCTTGAATCATGGGCCCACAAGTCATGTGATGAGTCATGTGCTATCTCACATTCACGCCATTAATATTGGTGGTGACATATGTACAGTTGCGATCAACTGGTAGGATATGACATTCACACCCATGATCAGAAAATGCCCGATTCCAATGGCTAGAAATTACCAATCTTGCTAATTTTTTTAAAAGTAGATACACCAAGAGTTGTGGACCAAACATTCAAGCGTCAATTTGCTCATGCGTTTCTCTATTTTTTTTAAATTTTTTTGGAGCAATTTTTTTCTTCCCATGAGAGCAAGCTTTGGTATCAGTGCAACCCACATATACATAGAGGGTGGATCCCACGTAACTTTTTTTGGAAAACTACCCTTTTGAATAATGTGGGCCTCACCTCCTATGTTTTATGGTGCACCGACACCAGAGCTTAGTCCATTTTTTGTTAACCCTATGCGAGATGTCAAAGGCAATGTTTAAATTGGACCATTATAACGTCATAATGGACAGGTAATGTTATTGTAAACAGCCGTTATAATGGGTCAACATCATAATTAAAAAAATGAAAATTTTCTTAAACAAAAAAAAAGTTTAAACTATTTACAAAAACAAAAAAAAATGTAATAGACGTCCTTCCTAACAAAAATTTAAGTTGACGAACAACCTTTTAAAAGGTGTCTGAACCTAAAGGGTGTCTGAACCTTTCAGACACCCTTTAAAAGGGCGTTTTTCATTTGACGAGTAAAACTTCTGTTGCAATACAGAACGAGCCACGTGGCACCGTAAAGATGTTTGGCCAATCACAAGATGGACCTACGCACCAAAAATAAACATGATCAGTGGTTTCTAAGCGTTGGATTGAAGTTATTTTCATGGGTTGATTTTAATTGTAGTAATTTGAGCATTAGTTAGCGTTATTTGAGTGCAAAGATCCAAAGATTTGTAAATCATTAATCAGGCTGATTTTTGGTTTGCAGGTCCACCGAGGGACTAGCCAAACATCCATACGGTCCGCATCCACTAAAAACATGCCATGTAGCTTGTATTCTATTGTGAAAGAAGTTTTACTCGTCAATGGACAAAAGTCCTTTTAAAGGGGCATCTATCATGTTCGGATGCCCTTTAAAAGGGTGTTTGTCAACTTTAATTTTTGTCAAGGAGAGACACCCTTTGAAATAGCATCTAGTTACTTTATTTTTTTTGTAAATTTTCAAAAATTTTTATTTTTTTTTATTTTTGTAAATGGTTTAAACTTTTTTTGTTTAAAAAATTTTCCATTAAAAAAATGATCAAAATATTATTGTTATATTTATTTTTTGTAAGCTTTATATTTTTAATTATTTAAAAACAAATTAGATAACGATAAAATAATTGATAACGTTTGTTATTTTTTGCAAATAACGTAACAGTCTTTGAGCGTCGTGGATCCCGAATTCCTTCAAGTATATTCTGCCTTGCCACCCAAAAAAGAAACAGAGCGAGAGAGTTGCTAATTGATGATGATTCAACGATGGCCATGCATTATTGAATGGTGATGCTGATCATCCGGCCCGTTCATGGTCCATGTACTATCATTCTAGCCCAAATGGTATGCAAATCCAGAGAAAATATTTGCTGTCCCAGGGCCATCAAATTTTGAAGTCTCCCACCTCCAAAAGGGTTCTTATAAGGTCACTGGTCGTTTGACTCAAACAAGCAATATGGGGCCCACATGAGAGAACTTCTAGGTTGATTTTGGATGCGGTTGATCTCCTCATCACAGATCATCTTAAAAAAGAATCAGACTATTCTGAAGTTACTGACACCACCAAATTTGCTCTTCAAAAATTGAACGGTTCAAAATGGAGAGCACATTTTTGTGGGGTCAGAAAACTTAGACTGGCCTGATTTGTTTGGAGGATGCCACCGGGGCTCACTCTCCCATGTAGTGAACTTTTCTTTTCAACATTTAAGCACATATTATAGCCTTCTAAGGTTTATAGCACTTGATCGAACGGTTTACAATGCCAATCGATCGATGTGGACGATTGGATTATAGCCCATTGAAGAGGTGCGCGCTTACCCATTGGATCGTCCGGATGATTTCTTAGAATGTAGGAGAGATTTGAGGATGTGATTGCACCGACAAATTGATGAAAGCCACGCCTCATCTTTGATTTAGGGTGTGTTTGGCCACTAGAACATAAATATTCTGGGCATAAGTTTAGCTGGCGTAGGAAATAACCCGTTCGTCACTCCGTCGCTATGCACTTATCTGATTGCTGCGAACGCACCAGAGAATGGGAATGGTGTACCTCGCGGTTTGCGGAAGTCGCAGTCATGGAGTTCCACTAAAACGGAAGTCAGGAATGGGTTGGTGAGTAGGACCCACCGTACCTACCACCGCTGCTTCCTCGGCAATTCCTCGGGGAGGTATACGTATTATTTAGTTCAAGAATAAACCAAAGGATGCTAGTTTGCTGGTGCAGACTTTATTCCCTGTTAATGCGGGGTTTTCAAGCCATGTAAGATGCCGACATGGCAAAGTCAGACCATACATTTGGGAGAATTTTTTTGAAGCAGCAATCATGCACCAATAATCGCACGCCACATATACCCATGGTTACTTTTTAAAACTAAAGTCTAAAAACCATGGGTAAATGTGGTGCACGATCATTGGGCGCAGGATCGGTGAGACGACCCTGGTATCGTTCTGATCGGTGTCTTCCGATCCCGATCCCGATCCAGATCCAGATCATCCGATCCCGTCAGAAAGTGCTCTCCATGCATGGCAGTAGAACTTCAACAATCCAATGTGCCAAACTTCAAAAAAATAAAAATTCCCATCGTCAACCATCTAAACTGACAACTAGGACAGCAGCCTTTCTACGTCACACCCCTCGTGCTACCCTGTAAAGTAAAAAAATTAGGTGCAGTGCGACATCGAAAGTGATGGGCCATGTGGCACACTCTTCGAGACCACTGATCGTATGGATGTTTGACCTATCCCTTGCTGGATCTACAAACCAAAAGTAAGCTTGATTCGTGATTTGTAGCTACTGGACATATTAGCTCAAACCATGGTTTTAAAAACGGCCGTTTAAACAGTTTTAATGGCTGTTTAAACGGTAACTCCCCAAGCCCGTCTCCGTTAAAACCATTTAAACACGTTTTATCGGTTTTGAAAAATACGGCCATTTTTTTTGTGTTTTAACGGCCGTTAAAATCATTTAAACAGCCTTTTAATTCTGAAAAATTTTGTGAAAAAAACGGCCTTTAAATCCTTTTAATTTCCGTTAAAATCCGTTAAATTCTATTTTTTTTTTTAATTTTTAAATTTCAAAATTTGAATTTCAGCGCCATTTTTTCTGTTAAAATTGTTAAAACCCATTAAAATCCGTTTATTTCTGTTAAATTTCATTTTTTTTCCATTTTTTTAATTTATTTTTGCCCTTACCATTCCAATCCGTTTTAACGGCTGTTTAAACGGTAACGCCCCCACTCCGTTTAACCAATAAAACGGCATCCTTTAAACCTTGGCTCAAACAATGCTTGAATCGGACGACTAAGAATCAACCATGAAAAAACTCAAATATAACTGCTGGGGCTGATTTTTGGTCCTAGATCCCCTATGGAAAGGCCATATATCCCGAAAAGTGTGCCACGGGACTCAAACCAACACTACTTACCAGTTGGGCAAAAGCGGGCTTAAAGGTGGCAATTTGGCCCGCCAAGCTGGGCCGTAGTCCAAAATTTTCAGGCCAAGCCAGTGGCCTGGTCCATAGTCGGGTCGACAGACTTGGTAACGGGCCGGTCCATGGGCTTGGTAACAGTTCAAATCAACCCATAAAAATGACTCAAATCTCAGACAGAAAAAACTAATCAGGCTGATTTTTGTTTGTAGGCCCATATAGGAATTGGCCAAACATCCATACAGTCAGAGTCCTCTAAAACTATGCCACGTGGCTCATATTGTGGGCAGTCATCTAGGGCGGTCTAGGGCCGTCATATAAGTTTTACTTAGAGTGTTTAGTGACCACAATAAATATAGCATTCGATATTGTATATATTTGGTGAGCACCATAATAAATGTGATATCAATGGAGTACAGGATTATAAAGGTGATCATATGTACTAATGTACACTTGACAAACCCTTTACAACCCTAACAAGACTGTTTTCTATTAAGGATCGTGATGTAACATATGTACAAAGGTACCATATGTACGCTGGTCTCGGACCGGGTCGTTCAACCCATATTTACGGGCTAGACGGCTGTAGATACATAAAAATGGCTAATTTATATATATCATGAATGATACATCACGAATTACGAGATCACTCTCCAAAGCCCTAAAGACCCTCTTGGGTCGACACGTGGCGCCATGGGAAAAACATATAAATGTAAGAATTTGTAGAGAGAAAACGAGACTTTTGGTGGAGAAACTCGAGAGAGAAGTAATATTGTATATTGAAAACTAGTGATTTTGATAGAAAGGATTGGCCATAGCCGGCCTCCCGTGGACGTCGCCGGCAAGAGTCCCGGCGACGAACCATGTACATAGTGTATTGTGTTTTTAATTTATGCATTTAATTTCATTGTATTTATTTATAATTAATTTGTGATTATACCTTGTGAGGGAGGATTGGAGATCAGATGACAAACTCGATTTAATCCCTTACAATGGCCCAGCCCACTACCTGGCCAGAGACCAACCCATGAAAATATGTAAACAATGACATAGAAAGTAATTAAGTTGTTATTAAAGAATTATTTTGAAAGTATAGAAACAACAACATGGTAAGTAATGTGTTTTTCAAATGGCCTGATTTGATTAGAAGGGGAAGGGACTAGTAGCCAGGAGGAGACGGTTGGGATGATTAGGGTGTCTTTTACTTATGTTTGTTGTACGTAGTTGTATAAGTTTTTCTTTGTAACTTGTTTTGGCTTTTGGTAGGCTCCCTCAGCCTCTAAAAGTCCCATCTCATAAATCTTCTATACTTATAAAAAAAAAAGTAATGTGTTTTTCAAGGGATAGTATTGAAAATTAGACTTAGGCATGAAAAGTTATTAGGTGTTTATGAGGGGGTGTATTGAAAATATAATCAATGGTATGTGAATGGATGATGACGTTAAAAGGGCATTTAATGAAATTATGGTAGAGATGAGTATTTAATGAACTGATGATAGGTGTCTAGGTTTACCATTTTTTTGATAGGCAACTAATAAGTGCTTAGGTGAATGTTGTGTGACATACCAAAGTTTTGGCTTCAAAATAATAAATAGGGGGTAACACGCGTGAGTGATTGTAGGGACTTTTTTGGAAGAAATGGCAAAGTAAGAAAGTTTCAACTCAAAGGATAATTTGGAAGGTTAGTTTCGAGGGGTGACTCTGTAAATTATTGTGTGACAACTCAAGTCACAATTAGAAAACCAAAATTCTAAAGTTATTAAGAGTTGTTTAAGAAATATAAAAGTAATGTTATAGAAAGTAATTAAGCTGTTATTAAGGAAATGGTTTGAAAATATAGAACTAATGGCATCTTAAGTAATTAAGTGGTTAAAAAGGATTGTTTTGAATATTTTTTGTTACTTCATGCAACCATATGGCCCACTAACCACATGGATGTTTAACCCAAGGTTTAAAAATTGGCCGTTAGAACGAAAATAACGGTCGTTGTAACGGATTCAGACCTACCCCGTTACGTTATGCACCGTTAAAATGCCCAGAAAATAACGGCCATTATTTTTCTGTTATAACAAAAATAATGACCATTATTTCTGGAAAAAAAATGTGAAAAAGGACGTTTTTTTCCATTTTTTTTTTCTGTTATTTTCATTTGTTTTTCCATTATTTTCCTTTATATTCCATTTTTGAAATTTCGAAATTCAAATTTCAAAATTCAAAATTTGAATTTCAGGGCCTGTTTTTTTTTTGCATTTTTGCCGCTGAACGTTTTTTTCGTTATAACAGAAAAATGGTAACGCCCCCAGACCGTTATACCGTTATAACGGTCCCTTTTAAACCTTGGTTTAACCCACTCATGCCCTGTTTCAATGTCCTATTAGCGCTAAGATATGGTTTGCTTCAATTCTTACTCTGGGGTGTGAGAGTCAGAACAACCACACTATCGGTGAATGGTTTCTTAACATTATGAAGCATTCAGATCCTAATTCTTCTGAGGACGATTTTATTCGGGATTTCGTTTGCACCCTTATATGTGGCGTCGTCTATGGATTCTAAGAAATGACGCTGTCTTCGATGATCGGAAACATAACCCGTTGGATATTCTTACCCATATCCCTTCATTTATTCAAAGCCAATCCTCCGAAGTGAGTGAGCCAACGAAAGAGATCATTTGAACTCTATCACCAGAAGGGATTTTGAAATTAAATACAGTGAGATCTGGTAATGCTGGATTTGGATTTATATTGCGTGATTCCTCAGGTATTTGTCTTCTGGCAGGTAGAACCTGAGCTAGAACTAAATCAATTGAAGAAGCCGAGGTTCAATCTTTATATTGCGTGATTCCTCAGGTATTTGTCTCTCGCGCTGCAAATATGGCAGCTCATACTATGGCCGCTAAGGCCCAAACTCTCTCGGCTCCTATGATTTGGTCATCGTCGACCTTACCTTTGTGATTGTAGCTTATCACCATGAAGGAAGGTGGTAGGCCATCTTTGGTGACGGTTTTTCTTTGGTTTGCTTACCAGCAAAGAAAAAGTGCAGATTTAGATACCAAAATTTGATGACACGGACAACCAAGCAACGCGGTCCTCGACTGGCAACAACACATAAATTTGACTTATCTACCAAAATTCAGTTAAAACAAATGGTGAGATTCATCTCTCCTCATCCTCTCCTCCCTTCTCGTACGAATCTTACATATATCACTTCCACATTCAACATATTTGTAGTTACAATCAAGGTTTAAAAGGGGACGTTATAACGGTATAACGGACTGGGGGCGTTACCATTTTTCCGTTATAACAAATTGTAATGCTCAGGGACAAAAATGGAAAATAACGAAAAAAATGGTGCTAAAATTTAAATTTTGAAATTTGAAATTTAAAAAATAAAAAATAACGGAAAAACAGAATATAACGAAAATAATGGCCCTTTTTCAAAATTTTTGACCGTTATTTTCTGGGCGTTTTAACGGTATGTAACGTAACAGGGGAGGTCAAAAAAAAATAGAGCCAATTTGTCGTCGACACTTCAAGAAAAACTCTCCTCTCAATCACATTTTAAGAAATCTAGACGGTCGTCCTCAAGCACACGTGTGCACGTGGCAGGCATGCAGACGATCGGACCCAACGTCAATCAATTTTATCGGATGATCTCAAGTTTCAAGCACCATCGCAAAAACAAAAGGACAACTTCAAATGCGATCGAGCTCCAGAAATAGTCTACATTCTTCAGATCAAATGGTTAAACGGCCGGCGTTATCCTTGCACACAAACATCTCCCTCATCATCTATGTCTCCCTTCTTGATGTTTAGCATTTTGGACGATTAGCCCTGACATCATCAGCCAGAGAAGATCAGATGCTTTGTAGAGTAAATCCCACTGGTACACTTCACCCCAACCCTACGGGCTTCTTTGATTGCACAGAAAATATGCAATGTGCGAAAATAAAGGTAGATTTTCATGGAAACCAATTCTCACCTCTATGTGGAATGGAAATGAATTCCAGGCTTGGATGGGAAAACGTCTTTTTCTCGGAAAAAAATTCCCATTTAGAAATGGCTATCAAACGAGGGAAAATTATATTTTCCTGAGAAAATGCAATTTTACTATGGTAAAATTGGCAATCAAACACGCCCATGCATTTGGATTTCCAAGGGTGTACAATACCAGAAAATTGGACGAACATCTTTAACACGGAAGACATTTATCAGGTGTCTCCATGGCAGGGACCTCGAGATCTGGCCTACTCCACGGCCTCAGGGACCTTGAGATCTTGGCTTCATCCATTAACCCAAGATTCTGCGAAGATAAGTTTCTTAATAAGGTCCAAAGCCAAATATGGCATGCAAACCATACTTCTCAAGCCACAATATGATATGGGGAATAGCCAGTAACAAGGTTAAAAGGGACCGTTGTAACAGTATAACGGACTGGAGGCGTTACCATTTTTTCTGTTACAACGAATTGTAACGCTCAGGGGCAAAAATGAAAAATAACGGAAATAATGGCACTGAAATTCAAATTTTGAAATTTGAATTTAAAAAAAAAAAACACAGAAATAATGGTCTTTTTTTCACAAAATTTTTCAGAAAATACGGTCATTATTTGCATTATAATGGAAATAATGGCCTTATTTTTAAAGCGTTTTAATGGTATATAACGTAACGGGGGAGGTCCAAATCCGTTATAACGGCCGTTTTTTAAACCATGACCAGTAATATAGCCAATGCTGATTTCTCCAAGTTTACTGTATAAAGGTGCAATGTCGTAATCCCATGAGCTAAAATCTTCTTGCACATTTCAGTTCTCACGTCGTAATCTTGTTGATTCGTTAAATTGGGTTGAATTTTCTCATACAAATGGGTCAACTTTTCTCAAAGAAGATCTCATAGGCGGACTTGCTAAGGCTGTAAATTGGTTGGGTCGACTTGATTAACTGTTGGATCGGATTTAACTTGAACCGGGTTTAAGTATGCTGTATAAAAATCAATTATTAATTTGGTCGGGTCCTGGGTAATCCGATCACCTCTGTAAATGGGTCAGAATGTGCATAACCTGTCAATCGGACTCAAAAACAGAGAAACTTTGACATGGCATTTCGGATCCATGAGAGTTCTCTATTTTACTCTTAAACACCTGACCTCATGGCCAACTCTGACGTAAACAGAAGGAGTTGATCTCCCCAGATGGAATACTAGAGATCAAGGTTTAAAAGGGGCCGTTATAACGGTATAACGGACTGGGGCGTTACTGTTTTTTCCGTTATTATAGATTATAACGCACAGGATCAAAAATGAAAAAAATGGAAAATAACAGATTTTCCCTTCTTGTTCACGTCTGTTCGTGTTGGAACAAAAACGATGAAGACTGATAGGGCTTACCATGAGAATCATGATAAACCATCCCCCAAACAGGACAGCGCAACTAAGTGCTCCAATTCTCCGAAGAAGCAACAAGCTTGTTATGGTACCAACGTTTAAAAGGGGCCGTTATAGTTATAACGGTCTGGGGCGTTACCATTTTGGCCGTTATAACAAATTGTAATGTTCAGGGGCAAAACGGAAAATAATGGAAATAACGGAAAAAAGGGCGCTAAAATTCAAAATTTCAATAAAAAGAAAGGAATATAACGGAAAAATAACGGTTTTCTTTTTTCACAGATTGTCTCAGAAAATAATGGTCGTTATTTTCGTTATAACGGAAAAAATAACGATCTGTGCATAACGTACCTATCAAAAAAATAGAACAGTGAGTAACGTAACAGGGAGGTCCGAATACGTTATAAGGGCCGTTATTTTCGTTATAACGGCATTTTCTGGTTACAACACCCTAAAAAAAAAAACCCGATTGTCACGAACATTCAAGATTCTCCTGGTTCTAATATACTGAAGTCTTATTAATTAAACTGTCTTCATTAAATCCAAGAAGAAGAAGCAGAAAAGAGTGGATTACCAGGTCGAGAGCGCAAGCAAATCCGCCTTCGACTTGAACAAACTTATCCTATCCGCGAGTAGGATCGCCCTTTAGGGCCAGAACATTCTGAACGCCATTAGACTTGATGGCATCAATCGAGAGCATGATCGATCTTCTCCACCGGAATGTTCTTGCAGGTCAAATTCACCATTGATTCTACACATATCTGCAAAGGAGCTAACCAAATTCAATCTTTCTCGCTCAAAATTGCTGAAAAGTAAGAGAACCAGATCCAGGGTCCAACAGAGCTTGCAAAATGGAGAAGAGAAAACGAGAGAGAAGGGACATGACTGTAATTTATTTTCTTTTCAAACGTTTTAAAAGGGATAAAATGGGTATTTTGAAATACTCACAGGCGCTCACGTCGCGACCCGCACTTTTTTCTTCTTCTTCAACTCCCACCTTAAATCTGGAAATATTCAGTTAGAAAAACCAGAAAATTTTGTCCGAAAAAACTGTAGTAAAAGAAACACGGTTTTGTCCGTTGGAAGAGGGAGCGATGCAAGGACAACCACTAAAGGACCGTGCGCGGAGAGGTTTTCGGATTTTGAATGGACGTCTTTTTGTCCCTCTTCCACCTTCTCCATTTATAAAAAGGTCGGAGGTGGAATAACTCAAACACAAAATACAGAAGGATCAATCAACTCTCTAAGGGGGGTAGGTAAATATTTTTAATACAGAGTATATACACATAGTATATATTAAGGGAGTGAAGAGAGAGGAGGAAAGAGATGGGTCGGGTAGCATTGCTTGTATGGTTGTTCTGCCTTTCATCTGCTGCAGTGGTCTGGGCTGAAGACCCGTACATTTACTTCACTTGGAAGGTTACCTACGGGACCATCTCTCCTTTCGGTGTTCCGCAGCAAGCCATTCTTATCAACAACCAGTTCCCTGGTCCCAACATCAATTCTACTACCAACAACAATGTCGTCGTCAACGTCTTCAACAACCTCGACGAGCCTTTCCTCCTCACATGGTATCTCTCTCTTTCAATGTTTTCATACCCGGACCAGAAATTGAATGGGTTTTTGATTTTTTTTTTTTTTTTTGTTGGTGATGAATACAGGAACGGTATCCAGCATAGGAAGAACTCGTGGCAAGATGGAATGCTCGGAACCAACTGTCCCATCGCTCCCGGGACGAACTTTACTTACCACTTTCAGGTGAAGGACCAAATCGGAAGCTACTTCTATTTCCCAAGCACGGCCGTGCATAAGGCAGCCGGTGGTTTTGGAGGTCTCCGTGTGAACAGTCGCCTGCTTATCCCTGTCCCATTTGCTGCTCCTGAGGATGACTACACAGTCCTCATCGGTGACTGGTTCACCAAGGGCCATAAATCCCTCAGGAAGCAATTGGATACTGGCCGTACACTTGGTAGGCCTGATGGCGTCCTTATGAACGGTAAGTCTGGAAAAGGCAGGGATAAAACCCTCTTCCGTATGAAGCCAGGCAAGACCTATAGGTACAGGATCTGTAACGTTGGGTTGAAGACCTCTCTCAATTTCAGAATCCAAGGTCATCCCATGAAGCTCGTGGAGATGGATGGATCCCACACTGTTCAAAACTTATACGATTCCCTCGACATACACGTGGGGCAATGCTATTCGGTGTTGGTGACAGCCGACCGAGCTCCTAAGGACTACTACATGATCGCCTCCACCCGTTTCACCAAATACATGCTCACCGCCACCGGGATCATCCACTACACCAACGGAAAGGCTCCCGCTTCCCCAGTTCTACCTGAAGCACCAGTCGGCTGGGCATGGTCTCTCAACCAATTCCGCTCCTTCCGATGGAATCTAACCGCCAGCGCCGCCCGACCCAATCCCCAGGGCTCTTATCACTATGGCAACATCAACATCACTCGCACGATCAAGCTTGTCAACTCCGCTGAGACCGTAGATGGAAAGCTCCGCTACGCAATCAACGGTGTTTCCCACGTCGATCGAAAGACCCCACTGAAGCTGAGTGAGTACTTCGGAGCATTCGCTAAGGAATTCAAGTACGATACAATCTCAGACGAGCCACCATCTAAGATCAAGAAGATCAAGGTGCAACCCAATGTTCTGAAGGGCACATTCCGTACTTTTGTGGAGATCATATTCGAGAATCACGAGAAGGGGATGCAATCATGGCATTTGGATGGATACTCGTTCTTCCCAGTTGCGATTGAGCCAGGAAAATGGAGCCCAGATCGTAGAAGGAACTATAATCTGCTTGATGCGGTAAGCAGGCACACCATCCAAGTGTACCCAAAGTCATGGGCGGCTGTAATGTTGACACTAGACAACGCAGGGATGTGGAATTTAAGGTCGAACTTGTGGGAAAGGCATTACTTGGGACAACAGCTTTACATCAGCGTCCTCTCGCCTGCTCGTTCACTCAGGGATGAATACAACATACCCGACAACGCGAAGCTTTGCGGCATTGTGAAGAACCTGCCGAAGCCACCTCCTTACACCATCTAACTGATTATCTATCTATCTATCGATCTCTAGAGAAAGAGAGAGAGAGAGGGAGAGAGAAGTAGAGAGAGAGAGTGCGTTTTTATGATCAAGAAAGGAAGCCGAGCAGCAAGAGACACAGTGAGGAAAGAACCCCCCATGATGAAGCAGCGGCGAAACCATAAAACAAAAGAAGAAGATGGAAATTCTTAGTAGAGAATAAGGAGAGCGTCGTCTTTATGTTCAAGATAGTGGGCTGATATGGATTATGATTATGTCAACGCTCTCCCATTGTTTTTAGTTTTTTTTTTTTTTTTTTGTCATTTGATTATTATTTATTTTTCTTGGTTTCCTTTCATTGTTGTATGTCTCTGCATTTTTTTTCTCATATTTGAAGAACCATTTTCTTTTCAATCCCAAGTTGTATTAATGTGTGGAATTAATTAATTGTGTTCTTAATGTCTCCCTCTTAATATTGTTGAATGCAAAACTCCATTTAAAGAACTTTGTTAAAAAATAAAAAAAAGGGTATTTTTGACATACCCCCATGTTATCTTCAAAATTTGACATACCCGCAACAATTTGAAAAATTGACATACCCCTATGACCCTGTCTGCCTTCTAAGACGGTCATTGACTAACAATTTCTTTTGAAAAGGACAAAAATGCCCCTTTCTCCAACTTTGGAAAAAAAATTTATATCACGTCAAGGAAAGTTTAAATCTCAAGGTCCTTTTTGAAATCCCCAATCTAAATTTGTAAAGCTCTAAGAGGACCCATTAAAGTTTAGAAAAAGCCCTATTAATTTAAAATAAATCTTCAAAGCATTTTAGATTTTCCGATTACTCAAAAGACCTTAAATGGAATTCTATCCTTTTTTTTAAGAGTTTTTTATGCAAATAAAACTATTTTCCGCAAATGAAAAAAAGATAAAGTCGGTTTGGGTCAATATTTTGTGCTAGAAAAAGAATTTTCGCATGAAAAGCTTTCAAAGTCAATTTTCTGTGCGGCAAAAATGGCAATCCAAAGTGGACAGACTACCAAAGAAAAAAAAAGAAGCAGACATTGAATTCCTGCCAAACAACTACAGATAAAGAAATCAATTTTTCAAAAGCTTTTCACTTTTGCGATAATACGAATCATCTAGATTTGAGAATGCAGAAGGACAAGAATATAGAAAAAAAAAATTAAAGAAGAAGAAACTTATAGTGAACTTAGAGATGTGATAAAAGAAAATCTGATTTGGGGTTGGGGTTTTATCCCAAACCAACTTTTTTTTTGTTCAAGGTTGAAGAAAGGGAGTATGTCAACGATGAGTGGAAACTCATTTTGCGGGAATGTGTTGTTGGCTACCAAATCGAAGCTACTACCTGAAATTGGTCTAGCAGCTAAACTGATCACGGGGGGAAATTTTTAGAAGTTCCTAAAGTGGTGTGGATCCACCTCAACGTGTGGTCTTGATTAATGTGGTTGTTTTGCGATAGACAAATTTTTGACTTCATTAGAAAAAGGGTCGGGCTCAGGGGACCCCCATTTTTTCTGACCTCTCTTGGTGTTTGCGCCCTCGGCCGTGGATTTCAAGAATCCAATGGAGGTTGACAGTGTCAAGCTGGCATCACTTTTTTACTTTTGGGGACGCTGACAACCACCGTTGGATTCGTGAAATCCACGGCCAAGAGCGCGAACACCGAGAGGGGTTAGAAAAAGGGGTTCCTCAGAGCCTGAGTCTTAGAAAAAATGGAAGATTGATTCAAAATTTTGGTTTGGAAAGCGTTCACTTTGGTCAATAGCGGACCTGTCGCCACTTAGTACATCTTAGAAGTTGCAATCCTTGTTCTAATTTTTTTCAAATTTCAGCATTTTCAGAATTCGGTGCTGTTAGGGGATGTCTAAGGCATTTTCAAATTTAAGCATTTTAAGCTTTTAGAGTAAAATGAATGTCAACATGGTATCAGAGCGGGAGGTCCTGAGTTCTATCCCAGGGAGGCATGTACTACGTGTGTCACACATGTACAAGGGAGTATTGTTGCGCGTGTGCGCTGGACTCATGTGGTCCGTGTGTGCCGAAGAAATTTTAAACTTTTAGAGTAAAATGATTGTCAACATGGTATTAAAGCAAGAGGTCCTGAGTTCGATTCCCAGAGAGGCATGTACTCTCTGTGTGGGACTCTCGTACAAGGGGGTATTGTTGCACGTGTGCACTGGACTCATGCGGTCCGTGTGTGCCGAGGAAATTTTGTACCAAGAGATTTGGGAGGAGAATACCCTACACCCATATGGCATCTATGGATAATTTTGCTTATGGGTATCCTGGCCGCAAACTGTACGGATGTTTGAACCATCCCTGAGTGGGCCGCATTCTATATGCCATCTTTAGAATGATTTCTTGTCTTTGCTAGGAAGAGTCTTTTGCTGCTGTTATGTTAAGATGGTAGATGAAAAAGGAAGATTGGAGATCACTGGTAAACATTTTCGATCATTCAAACCAATGGAACAAAACATAAGGGAACCATTAACTAAACCAAAATCACTCAACTCACTAATAATCAAGCCAATTCGTGTGGCCAATTCTGATTTAATTTCATCTTTCTTCCTTTGGGAATACACAGGTTGATTTTTCTGTGTTTTCCAATATATATATTTTTAAACAAAAAATTTAATGACTATGTCAAATTTAAAAAAAAAAGAAAAAAAGAAAAAGAAAATATGGTTCAAACCAAGGTTTAAAGGGGACCGTTATAACGGTATAACGGACTGGGGGCGTTACCGTTTTTTTCTGTTATAAAGAAAAAAACACTCGGGCAAAAACGGAAAAAATGGGAAAATAACGGAAATAACGGAAAAAAATGGAATATAACAAAAATAACAGCCGTTTTTTTCACAAAATTTTTCAGAAAATAACGGTCGTTATTTTCGTTATAACGGAAAAATAACAGCCGTTATTTTTGTTATAACGGCCGTTATTTTCTGGGCGTTTTAACGGTCCATAATGTAACGGGGTAGGTCCAAATCCATTATAACGGCCGTTATTTTCGTTATAACGGCCGTTTTTTAAACCTTGGTTCAAACCCATCATAGTAGTTGGCGATGGATAAGATCCATCACAATTTGACAACATCCCATTGCGCACTATTAAAACTTTTTGTGACGGATAGTATCCGTCGCAATTTCTAATCATAAGGGAGAATAATCCATCGCTAATTGATCATAAACATGACGGACTCAATCCGTCACAATAGTCAGTCAGTATTTGCGATGGATATTTGTTGTCGCAAATACGTACGGACCGTATTGGTTGCAATGCTGTCGCTAAAAGGGCATCTACAGCGACTTGTGGTGGATTAAATTCGTCGCAATACCTTTTGCAACCCCTCTCTGTGGTGGATCATGGGATGGATTTAATTTGTCGCAAAAAGCATTCTGCGATAGATTAAATCTATCGGGGAAAGTCCTTTTTATTGGTTGTAGGTTCACCCAAGAAATCCCCTCCTTCACAAAGTGTGTTCAACAAGGGCATAGCCCTCTCAGAAAAGTAGAAAAACAGTTATAACGGTGTTATATTACTTATTATTTAGTGGACAAAACAGTATAACATATAAGGTCGAGCTCCAGTGACAGCCCTAAGATGACAGGCTCCCATTACAGGACATGATATGAGCCATGCGGTACACACCTAGAGGACTCTGACCGTATGGATGTTTGTCCAATCCCTAGGTGGACCTACAAACCAAAAAAACAGCCTACTTAGTGGTTTGTAGGTGTTGGATCTTTGTACCTCGAATACTGCTCAAATTCCCACAGTTGAGATCAACCCATGAAAATAAGTCCAATCCAATGCCTAGATATCACTAATCAGGCTGATTTTTGGTTTGTAGGTCCACGTAGGGATTGGCCAAACATCCGTTAAAACGGTTAACGCCCCCAGTCCGTTATACAGTTAAAGCGGCCTCCATTAAACCTTGCTTTGTACTACCATTCCAGGTCTCTCCTACCATGCTTGTAAAAAACGAATGGCGATCCAACACGGGTGCTCCTATCTAGTAACTGATAGGGTCCTATCGTGGTGAGTTTTAATTGGACCACAATCACCTAAGGCTCCCTTCGAGTTCGTCACCCTACTGGATCGTCAGTACTCATTCTGTGGCATCTTTTTTGGACGGCCAGAAATTTCCTTCCCTGCCCTTTTGTTCCGTTTCAAATGCAAGTTTTGAAGTGTTCCCCCTCCAAAATGCTATTTGGCACTTTTGGGACCACTGACCCATGGATGTTTGGCCCACCCCTTAGTGGACCTACACACACAAAATTAACTTGATTAAAGATTTCTATCCGTTAGATTTGAGTACCCCCCTTCTACAGCTAGAAATCACCAATCAACCTAATTTTTTGTGTTTAAAGTCCACCTAGAGTGGTGATCTCATGCTGCCCACATATATCTTTTTCTAGTTGATATAAGTGTATCTCCAGTAAAACTTGCCCGACGACCGACGGTCAGGGAAGCCCTGACCACCCATAATACGAGCCACGTGATACACTTAGATGACGTTGAATTTAAGTGGACCTACATACCAAAAATCAGCTGATTAGTGATTTCAAACTTTTGGATCTTTGTACCCAAATAATTGTAAATAATGCTCAAATTCCTTCGGTTAAAATCAACCCATGAAAATGACTTCAACTAACGTTTAGAAATCACTGATCAGGATGATTTTGGGTTTATAGGTTCACCTAGGGATTGGCCAAACATATACGGTCAGTGTCTAAGAAAATGCCATGTGGCTTATATTGTGGGTGGTCAGATAGCTACCTGACCAGCGGTGGTCAGCTAAGATTTACTCTAGTCCAGAGTCAAGACAACCTACGGAATATATTTGGGATTGGGCTCCAGTTACCGCCCTAAAGATGTTTGGCCAATCCCTAAGTGGACCTACAAACCAAAAATCAGCCTGATTAGTGATTTATAGGCGTTGGATTGGACTTTATATTCATGGGTTGATCTCAACTGTGGGAATTTGAGCAGTATTTGAGGTACAAAGATCCAATGCCTAGAAATCACTAATCAGGCTGATTTTAGGTCCACATAGGGGTTGGCCAAACATCCATACGGTCAGATCCTCTAAGAGTGTGCCACGTGGCTCATATTGTGTCATGTAACCGGAGCCTGTCATTTTAGGGCGGTAACTGGAGCCCGAGTGCCCGACCCATATATTTGAATCATTTATTAAAGTTGGTGACTTTTAGGGACCTTGAAGTACAATTGTCTAACCAGAAAAAGACACAAGTGGACACCATCAGATCAATTTATGATAGCGGCACCGTAGCATGACCACTCTCTTTCTACAAAAAGATATGTGGGCAGCATGAGATCTATTTATGATGTCGGCACCGTAACATGACCACTCTCTTTCTCAGACTTCTCTTCTATCATTCTCGTTAGAAGTACGTGCAGGAGTGTCTATCGGTACCGAACCAGAACCAATATTGTCAGTTCTCAAAATCATGGATCCAGAACGGTTCTGGTTCCGATTGTTTGGTTCCAGTCGATTCCGGGTACATTAGTTCTAATTTTGATAATAAGATATAACATTATTTTTATACATCGGTTCTGGTTCCTGTTGGTATCGTTTCAATATCAAACTACCCAGACCAGAACTCTTATGTTCAGCTCAGTTCAGTTCCAGCTCTTGTTTGGTCAGTTCCCAAAAATATAGAACTGTAATCGAGGTTTTCGGTTCGGTCAAACAAGTACAAATTGACACCCCTAGGTATGTGTGGTAATCCAATAATGGAGGGTGCGAGAACATCAAGTTGGTAGTAATGATCAAGTAGTACTTTCCCATGATCCCCGATCCAGAAATTTCTTGTTAGTTAAAGACTCTAACCTACTGATTGATGAGTTTAGTCAAAATGAAGCCCTTTCCTAAAAATAAAATAAAAAGTTGGTGAGGGTGGTTATGACAAGCAAATTGTTCCCAAAAAACAGAGTACATTGCTAATAAGATGGTGTCTGGACTCAATTCCTCCACCCCTACCCCCTCAGCGTTTGATTGTAAAAGAAAAATACTCCACTGATACTGATCAAAAAATACTCCAGTTATATTACTATTATCAGAGAGAAACAAAAGCTAAAATAAGACGAGCAAAAAAAAAAAAATCTACATGTTCTGAATGGCGGCAACCCATTTCGGGACACCAACGCAACAATCATTTATATATCACAGGAATGAATGACAATTGAATCTCATGGGAACTGACCTGCAACATGATGCACCCATTTACAGAAATATCTATTGTGGCTCCTACACTACCCGTCTCTTGTACACTCTTGTGCAACTAAAAAGGCACGGAATCGAGCTGTCTATCTGAGTCTTTAATCACAGATCACACAGCAAACCTCTTCTTGGACCCTTATGGCCTAGCAACAGCAACCGTCACCCAAAAACTCTTTCCTTTCTGCTTAACAACAATGCAGATAATATGTTCTAGTGTCCTTTTATTTACTGCGAATTCGGAAATTGCCTGTCAAATTCAACAGGGTGATCACTCTTGTACTAGCCATCCAGCTTTGATCCCTAGCTCGGAAAAAAATTTCTTTTGCACTCAAATAAATGGACATCCTTAGGTTCATCCTTCTTGTTGAACCCTCTTTATGTTCCAGGATTCTGGGTCACTGATATCTCCTTGAATCATTGGCTTGCTATGGGTTAACGTTGCATTCGCTCATGAACTGATCTTCTCGCTTCAGATACTTCTTCCAGTGCACTTTATATTTTGAAATACCCAGCTCGAGCCATGGTTTCATATTCCCATTGTAATGCAAAACTGCAGCTTTCCTAATAGCTTGTGCATCAATCCCGTAGTCATGACCTAGTCCAGACAAAGCCCAAGAACCATCGAGAGCATAAACCATGTCCTGGAATGTGAGCAAGCTAGCAGGCAAAGCTCCAACTCTTAGTGATGTATAGCTCATGCTCCGCTGCTGTACATGTAGGAAGACGGAGAAAGCACAAAGTTAAAAGCTTAAGGGTACATGACGTTATCATTGTATTACTACTAGTACTCCGCTACTGTAAATGTAGGAAGATGGAGAAAGCACACAGTTAAAAGCTTACGTGTGCATGTTATTATCATTTTATTATTACTACTACTACTTCCACTACTGCTACACTACCCATAGCAAGTTAGCAACTGAAATCAAGAAAAGGTTAACGGACTAATATCAAAACCCCACAAAATGCAGAAAGTTTGCAGCAGTTTAGGAATTATAAGGGGTTTGCTCCTCATTATCAATTATGAAGATCTAATGTTGTAACTTGGTGTCAATGAACCAAGCATCATCGACTTCACAGAAGTAACCAAATGGCACAACTCCCCTTGTCAAACAATAACAGCAATTCTTTCCTTTACACAGCATAAGATCTAAAAACCGTAAGTACAATCTAGTAATGGAGAACCAATGCAGATTCTAAGCTCCAAAAAAGGTTCATGCAGGGGGTCAAGGATTAATGGTCCAAATCAATATGCTCAGTTCTCAAAAACTTCTCGTCTAAATCGACTTGGTTTTCCCAGGTATTGAGTGAAAAAACAAAACTATCAAGTCAGTCTTTGACAGTGCCATTTTCATAAGACTGGTGAACCTTTCATGGACTTGGAAAAGCAAAACTAGGAAAACAGAAGACTGATTTGGAGTTGACTTGAGTTCTGAGCAATGCTAATGCAATTGCGGTGAAAAGAACTGTCTGAAGACTAAATGTTACTTACCTCTCGGAGCAGCCTTTGATAAGTTTCGGTAAGGTTCTGTTCCCTCCACTTGACCAGATCAACTATATTCAGTCCAGACATCCAAGTGCAAGAACTTCTGTCAAAACTGTTTTCACCAAAATAACTTTTCAGCTGACCCAACCTCACTGCACAAAACTGCACGGCACCATTTACTTTCCCTTCCATGTCGAGACTCCATAGGGGTGACAAGTCTTGTTGGACAACAATATCGTCGTCCAAAACCACCACCTTCTTTAGATACTGGAACATTTGAGGTAGAAGAAAATGTGCACGTCCAAATACCGAGATGTATTCGGTTCTCATTTGGGTTGCAAGCAGTTTATCAACGCTCCGGAAGGAAACACGGAACTCCTCAGACGATGACAGATGTAGCAGGTCTGATGTATTATGGTAGTCCAGGTTAGAATCTTCAATGTTCAATACATGAATGGTGGCCTCCTTGTAAGAATTTCTGAAGAACCAGAGTTTCATGGCAAAGTAATTCTGTCCATCAGTCAGCACATGAAAAACCTGATTTCCACTTTCCTGTAACATACATTACGAGCAGCAAACATCAGTACCAGATAAAATGCAGTTTTAACATGCAACAAATAAACGTCGACATACTTTGGCATGCATTACGGTTGAGTTGATAACAACAGATGACGCAAGTATGTTGTTCGAGAAGATGACGTAATGGTGCAATGCTGGATTGACATATTTCTCAGCCGGCAATAGCTCCATATCAAGTGAGTGAGATTTGAAGTATTCTACAGTCAATCTCATCGACAGGCAGTGGAGACTCTTGGGCATAGTCTGGACAGCCAGTTGATAGAGGAATGCACTCTGCTTCATGTGGAAATGGGCTTCGTCCTCGGTCAGATCGAGTATTTGTCTCAGTTTCTTGTCAACGTTATTGCAATCCACTGGGAATGATTTAGCTTTGGATATTACAGCCTCCATCTTCTGTAGCTTCTTTTCGACACTGACATGAAAGGTAAAATGGTGCTTAATGTTCTTGGACTCATAAAAAGCCTACCAAAATTCTCAATTATAACCCTTTAATATAGATATAAACAAACAATAAGCATGATGATGCCTTTGAACAGTCTGCACAAGCAGCATGAAGCATATGTGATGCAGGCTTACGCAACAAAAACACAGCACTTCTAGATGTTTTAGCCATTTCAATGCACAATGCAACAGACATGCATGTCAATTCAACAGTAGACTCCATGTTTTTATAATTTCTCCTCAATGTATTCAGCAGCTTGAAGTTAACATATGACGAAACACCTTATATCCATGTCACACACCAGCAGACTTGTATCTATGTCGATTTACCGCACAGCTAATTCGGTGCTTTGCAAAGAGGTCATTGCTTGCAAATCAGAACAAGCTGTAATGATTCTGTCTCAAGGTGATCAAGCAACATTTCAAAGCAGGAAACCGTTCCTTAACAGCACACTTGGTAGGGATTTAGGTAGCTTAAAGCACCAACTATCTTATTTAGACATGGGTGTGTCATAGTCATAAAGTCGACATGTTTTTACAGCTAATAATGTAGTAATGAAACATGAATCACTGTATGATACAAATGCTAGCCCATAAAAGTTCGCTATAATGGAATTTCATCAAGGCAAATAGACACATCAAGACAATAGATATCATACATAGTAGCCAAATCCAAGAAAAAGAAGCTTTTGTTCAGTAGCCATTACAACATGCATATCCAAAAAGCAACTTTGTACACCATGTGCATTTTTAAGATAGAAAAGTACATGGCCATTGCATTTCTCGAAAGTGCAGAGCAAGAAATGCAGAGCCAGATGCTTTTCCAGCCAGCACTTTGACAAGATTTACAGACAAATATTAGATGCAGACACAGAAAACCTGGCAAAGCAGCAATACACCAACATATTAAGACAGATAATTGATAAACATTATGCAGATATTACCATGTAATATTAGTTGTCCACTTGGGAGCCCTGGGGAAGACATATTTGAGCAGTTTTCTGTGACCAAATGGCGATATTCTCAAAGTTTCCTCTAGTCCTATTGGGACTATGGATTCAAATGAAGTGGAAGTTACAGTATTGCCCCATGGATTTCCTCGATTGGGGTGGTCGAAGTGGATTTCATTGGATCACATCCAGCACACCTTTGTAATCCTTAAAACTTTCCTTTGTTAATATGCATAGAAGCTTTAGTGAACTAGCTGATTTGTTAGCACCATCAAGCATACATAGACCTAGCTTAGTAGCTTGTTTATAGGGAACTCTCTTCCCAAATCCCTTTTAGTATTTCTTTTTAGTTTTTCTAAGAATATTAGTACTTCTTTCTTAATAGAACATTTTTGTTCCTAAAAGAATAACAAATGGTGTCACTTCCAAATTCTGTTTTGTTTTTGTCTTTTCTTACTTGCAAGATACTTGTTAACATTTGCCATAGGTTATGAGTTTACCTTTTACAATTGAAGTTTTCAATGCAAATATATACCATTATATGTATGTATTCTCTTGTCCATAATTATATGGTACAAATAATAAGATATTTTAACATTATCCACTATTATCTTCATTATTATATAACAAACAAATATTTTGTTTCACATTATACTGCCGTGTCCACCAAGGATTTAAATTTTGGTTTCGACTTGTGTTTCGGCCAAGGTCGAAACGGAAGAAATTTTGAAATTTCGTTAAAATTTTAGAAAAAATAAGGTAAGTCAATGTTAGATTATACAAAAATCCCTTATTTACAGGAATAAAAGCTAATCTCTCTCTCTCTATATATGATCTCTTAGACAATGAAATCTTAATTTGTGCCTTAATTATAGGAAAAAAATGTATCAATTACATCTTTTTCAACTTAAATAGAATAACTATCTGAAATTTCAGAATTTATTGTATTTCAATTTTGGTGGAGCCCGAAACCGAAAATTCGGCCATTTCGATGAAATTTAAAACCATGGTGTCCACATATCTTCTATTTCAAGGTTTGCCAAATCAGACACTCCGCACCGCGTCTGACTGGCACCAGTACCCGTATCAATACAACATAGTGCACAGGAGATTAGAATGTTTGCTCAGTCAACCATAACTAGTGCAATCATGTAAGTGTTGCCATCACTTACTGTGGTGGAAGATCAGCATCTGTGGTGCTTTCACTGAGAATACGCTCAAACTCTTGAATGTTTTGCTTCAATTCCCGTGACAGCTTGTCATGTGCTGGAAGTTTTGCAATGCTAGGAAAGTAAGCTCTGGCCACAAAAAGCTGGTCCTTCATCTTCTTCACCATTGAATCCTTCATTTCTTCTTTGTGTTCTTGACACCAAAGGCAGTAACTCCCAAATTCCAACTGGCATGATTTTTCTGTTTCCTCCCCGGTTACAGCTTTCACATACTCAGTAACTTCTGTGCCATTGACCTTTTGGATCTGTCACAAATTTAAAAGAAAGTGTTAACAAAGGAGTCTCTTTAAGTTGATCACCAAAGGGGTACACAAGTAGAAGAAATTTCAAAGTGCAAGATGAAGAAGCCTTTCAGCAAAGCATTCAAAAGAATGCTTACTTTCGTATCAGAAATCAGTTCCGGTACATCCTCTGGCAGCAAAGGTACACCTGCAAATAATAACCAAGCCAAATTTCAGTTCACATAATTTAAGACAGAGAACCAAAAATATCAGGAAAATGCTTAAAAACTAATTTCAACAGCACCATTTTTTGGTTCTGCAGTGACTTCCATGGCACCCCCATTTTTTGGTTCTGCAGTGACTTCCATGGCACCCCTGCTGACAGTGTCATTTGCAGCTTCCTTGGCGGCATTCTCAATAACATCCTGAAACATGGATAACTTAAATTTTACTTGAGAAAATCAGGAAACCTAGTTCAACCATGAATACAAAAATTAGATGTATCATGTATCAGCATGGGAAGAATATCATTAAGCATATAAATTAATTTCAGGGAAGAAGAAACCTAGGTCAACCATAACCGTATTTTTGCTTTATCAACATGAAAAGAAACATTTGAATCCAGATCTGATTAGCAGCAATGCAGTATCAGACAACAATGAAAGATCAATTAAAATCAAGAGCCATTTATGGTATTCCTGCCGAAAGACTATCACTGATGTAGAACGAGGGAACTCCGTTCTGCGATCGAGAGATAAGTGTGCGGAAACAACACCACATGATGACTTGATGGGATCACTCCGAGTTTGAAGGAATTGCTTTTTCGGGAAGAATCACTCTTCCGTTCCAGGCAACTCACCCAGCAAAATTGGATATCACACCCAAAAGAAGCTCAATCTTTATTAATTATTCTCTAATTTCGTTTTTACAGATGCCTTACATTTTTAAGCAATGAAAACCACTCATATTGGACTTCAAAACATTCTCAAACTCTATCCTAATCCTATTACAACTCAAAGAACCAATTTCTAAACAACTAGAACTCTAAAACAAATCTAAAAACAAACAAGTACTCCTAAGGTAATTCAAACTCTATTACTTTTATCTCAAACCTCTTAGACCTATCTAAAAATAGTAAAACGAGATGTACTAAAAATAGTAAAAACGGGAATTTACTATAAATAGTAAAAATGAGAATGTACTATAAATAGAAAAAAATTAGATTTATTACAACTAGTAAATCTGATTAATCCTCTTTCACAATTGAAAAAAAAGTCTCCTTGTAGCACTTTTCTTCTTCCTCCTGTTGTAAGTCCACCTCTTTTGTTTAGGGGTTTGATTTGGTATAAAGAGAGTACATCGTAACTTGGATGCTCCCGCATCAATCACACATGCCAGAGTGGAAGGTAAAATACAAACAACACTTATCCTATGTAATCACCAATGACAATTTGGATCTAAAGGTCTCCATGGAACTTTAATTAAAGGCAAGGTTTGAAATCTAGGACACATTCAGCGTCCTGGTAAGCTGACAGGAATGGTGTGTTGAAAATTTTCCGTTATGTCTTGATACGCAAAGATATAAAGATATGTTAAATTAATTATTTTTAACGTTTAACTAAGCTAAAATATGTCATTTGATGAAATAATACAGCTTTCAACCATGAAATAATACCTACTTTCAGTCATTGTCAATGATTAATTAAATAAATAAAGTTCCCAATACAAGGAGATACATTCCCCCATATACCATACTGGTATCTCACCAAAACAAGACATCTCGATTGAGACATTCCGAGATTGAATGATACTTTGAACCATGATAAAAAGGTGAACTTCCATGTCTAATATCCCTCCCTACCAAAATCTCTCCAATAAACTAGTTAGTTCAATTTCTTACTATCCCCTCCTTCCCTCCACCTGTCCCCTTTGCTCCCTAACCCCCAAACGTACAAATCAACAAATGTCCAAATCAACAAGGAAACATCAAGCATACAACGTTTAAAAACATGCTCTGGTTTGTCTTCCTCTTGAAAACCATTATTCTTAGATAACACAAATAGGGGTGTGAATAACAAAAAGTGAAACCAACCTCAAACGTAAAAAAGTAGAACACAACCAATACAAAGGGCAAGATGACAATGCAAAGCGCTTAAAGGTTTTGCTGCCTATATGTGTGCCTTTAACAAAACAAAGTACAATGTTCTGATTGTGGTGTCCTAATGAACACGGTCCAGCTGTGGATGTAAAAGAGGATGTTTGGGGCTTCTTTTAGGACAACGGTGATGGAGGGCTCCCAGAGTTCTTCCTAGTAAAGAAGTGGAGAGATAAAGTGTAGAGAGCCAGTAAACATGACCATGGACCAGTTGTGTAGAAAATGATATTCTGCTAATCCAGGAGGAATTCAGACACAATGAATTTTCAATAGCAATTACATGCTCTCCTTGTTCAATCTGTACTAATCCAGGAGGAATTCAGACACAATGAATTTTCAATAGCAATTACATGCTCTCCTTGTTCAACCCGTGCATGTTAATAGACATAGTCAAAATGCTTTTCTAACCCGTGTATGATCTAAGAATTGGGGTGTGCACATAGAAGACAACGGAGAAAATTCTAGAGCAGACGAAAAGGACACTTGTGTGACATGGTTATTTGTCCCTACAAGAAAATGATGATTGATTTTGATCCTAAAACCCAAAAGAGGATGGTCATAGCCTTGACCAGAGTCTTCTACAAGTTGCAAAGGGGAAAATCTAACCAATACTTCCCTGACTATAACAAACACTTACTCCAAAGCAGTTATACCAATAATGTGCAGAGAGAAGAGTAAACTTCACCCTTGTAATGGTTGGAGAACAAAAATATCTGAAAGTGGACTAATTCCTATCTGATGCTTGCATTTTCTCCTTTTCAATAACACACTACACAGATTGCCTATTTGGCGTTAGATACATAACAACTTCTCGGCCACAAACCAGAGGTTAATGCTACTCATCATATCCAATTGGACGTGTAGATCAACTGAAACGTGCTCTCCGGATCTCTGCCACAACCTTAATATCGTGGGCTCAATCCGAGCAACCACTTCTTATTCCAACATTTCTTGTCGGAATGAGGCATAGTCACATATATACAAGCTTAATTATCACTAGCATAAGCCCAGCAGCCAATCTAAGATTACAACGGCAGATATTTAACATGTGTTTTTTTCGGTGAACATTTCTCATAATATATGGCAAAAAACAGAGTAAGCAAACGACCACTCCACTGATGATTTACTTAAAATTTTTACTTTTTGTACAAATTGTTAAGCACTGTCTAGACAGAAAAAAAGAAGAGCATTTATAAAACTAAGAACGAAGGTGAATCATCAGATCAGTATGAAAGGAACCTTTGATAGAGTTGGCCCCAATCTTCTCATAAGATCATCTAGATGTGCCGTTTTATCACCCTGCAAAGATCCAAAACAGCAAATAACAAACCAATCATACACAATCCAAAACAGCGAAATTTGCCAAAATCATCCATGGTGAACAAAACACCTGCGACTGGTTCCGAGAGTCATTCTGATCCACTGGACCGTATTTGCTAAATCCATTCTGATTCTCAATTAAAACAAGACAGATATATTACACCAAGATTAACAAAATACAAACTCAAAAAATTCACAAAAAAATGCCATCGAATAAAAAAAAAAGATCCTCACCGGTGCAGAACTTCGATCTTCGGTCATATATCCTGTAGATCCACAAAAGAAACGAGAATTAGATTTTACAATAAAGGGAGATGAAGAAGCACATTGTGAATGGAGTTTAAGATGCAGCCGAAATTGCCCTAATTGGTAGTGAAGATGAAAAGTAGTAACCAGATCTAGAAATCTACTTAGGGTTATAGTGTGCGGGTGTGTGTGCGCAAGAGAGAGAAACTTACCAGGGGAATGAAAACCGTTATGGAGGCCGAGCAGGAAGACAAGAGGAACGAGCATGGAGAGGAAAACGAGGCCGAGAACTGCAACGGCAAGGCCTCTCCATCCTCTCTTAGCAGGGAGAGAATAAGAAGATCCCCCCTTCATCTCCTACTCCCTCCCTCTTCTTCTCCTTTTATACCTATTTCTATTCAAGAATCACACACATGATCACGTCCTCCTCTTCCTCCTCCTCTCCTGATCTCTCTTACGTACATGTGTCCACTACTGCTGCTACTGCTACTGCGCACACGCGGCTCCTTCTTCCTTCCTTCTCTACTTCTCTTCCCTTACTTTTCTCTTCTTAAAAATAGTTCCAACCACACAGACACACACGCAAGCACGCACACGGAGAAGAGGAATTACAGAGCACAGAGAGAGAGAGTGTGTGAAGAGAGAGAAAAAGAGAGAGGGGGGGGGATCTGTTTGCTTTTGCTTAAAAAAGAAGATGGTGACGTCTCTTATTTCCCATCCATCTGGTTAACTGTTTTTAACTTCTTTTTCTCCTTGGTGCCCTTTTCTTTTACTCTTTGCAATTTCACCTCTTTTACAAGGTTTGAAAACTCGCTGGGTTGTTCTGAGATTCATCTGACCTGACGATCTGAGTCACGGGATCGTTTAAAAAAACGTAAAATACTGTAGTTCCTGTTGTTTTTTTGGACGGGGGAAGTCTGATGGGTCATTTTCCCGGTGGGTGCACAGAATACGCAACGTGGCACACTCTTTTGGGTGGACCCCATGAATAATTGGCCCACCCACTGACGGACCTACAAGGCTACTAACCAAAAAATTAGCCTGATTGATGATCAATCTGATTAACCCAAAAAATGCATTTTTTTGGCGAACTTCTTATGACACTGCAGACAGCAACGGCCACTGACTGCAGTCAAAATGAGCCACGTGGCACATTCTAAAGAGGACATTGACCGTATGGATGTTTGGCTAATTACTAGGTGGACCTACGAACCAAAAATAAACCTGATCAGTGATTTGCAAGCGTTGGATTGAAGTTATTTTCATGGGTTGATTTTAACAGTAGGAATTTGAGCATTATTTGAGTAAAAAGATCCAAAGATTTTAAATCACTAATCACGATGATTTTTGGTTTCTATGTCCCCCTAATGATTGGCCAAACATCCACATGATCAGTGTCCTCTTAAGAATGTGCCACGTGGCTCAGTGCCTGCAATTACTCCATTTTTGGGGTAATCAGACTGAATGGCTAGAGATCACCAATCAGGCTGATTATTGGTGAGTAGATCCATAAAGGGTAGGCCAATCATTCATGGGTCAGTGGGTCCAAAAGAGTGCCATGTGGTGCGTTTTTATCCCTCGCAAGCTAACTTTTTTTGTGAGTAGGGTTGGGAGAAAGAATTCGATGTCCCCAAAAGTTTGAAGCCTCCCCTCCCAAAAAATGCAACGAGGAACACTCTTTAGGGTCCCCCAAAGTTGAAGTCTCCCCTCCCAAAATTGCAACGAGGAACACTCTTGAGGGTCCCCCAAAGTTTGAAGTCTCCCCTCCCAAAATGCAATCGTGGAACACTCTTTTGGGCCCAGTGGCTCATGGATATTTGGCCCAACCCTTGGTACACCACACCTACATACTAAAAATCAGCTTGATTGGTGTCTGTTGGACTTGAGCTTCTTTATCATCGGCTTTGAGAAACACTGGGTCCAGGCCCAAATAGGTGTCATTTAGTACCGAACCACGTCACACAAAGATAATGGGGTCAACAAGTCAATTCCTATCTAGTACCAGTGCACCAACCAAACCCTGTCATAAGCATTAGTTTTAGGTCCAGTCCCAGTACCAAAACAACTAGTTACATACAAGGTTTTAAAAACGACCGTTAAACGGTTTTAACGGCCCAAGCCCGTTTCAGTTAAAACTGTTTAAACATGTTTTGACACTTTTAATTTAACAGCTGTTAAAATCGTTCTAACAGCTGCTAAATTCTGACAAATTTTGTGAAAAAAAATGGCCGTTAATTCAGTTAAAATCCGTTAAATTCTATTTTTTTTAATTTTTAAATTTCAAAATTTGAATTTCAGCGTCACTTT
Organism: Euptelea pleiosperma; assembly: GCA_035048495.1. Taxonomy (NCBI): domain Eukaryota; kingdom Viridiplantae; phylum Streptophyta; class Magnoliopsida; order Ranunculales; family Eupteleaceae; genus Euptelea; species Euptelea pleiosperma. The sequence continues at coordinate 25,667,587 of CM068540.1, forward strand.
TTTCTGTTAAATTCCGTGTTTTTCCATTTTTCAAAAAAAAAAAAAAATCTATTTTTGCCCCTGGCCTGTGTCAATCTGTTTTAACGGTAACGCCCCCAGTCCGTTAAACCGTTAAAACGGCCTCCTTTAAACCTTGGTTACATAATCATAATTGATAAACAGTTTCACATTGGTTCCAGGTCCTATATTATGGCAAATTTTGGAATTTTAATTTGCGGTTTATTTCTACAATAATAAGGCCGCGTTTGTTTACAGAGAGAATTACGCGTGACAATGTTCATTTTCTGACTTTTGTGTATTTGTTTCGCAAAGTAACACGATAAGCATTGTTGCGTGGGGAATCAAAAAGTGCACATTCTTTCAATGTAACGTGGAACACTCTTTAGGGCCCATTGGTTCGTGGATATTTGGCCCAGCCCTTGGTGCACCTGCATAGCAAAAATCAGCTTGATTGGTGTCAGTTGGACTTGAGCTTTTTTATCATGGGCTTTTTTATAATGGGCTTACTAATTATTCTTAAGGGTATTTCAGACCTTTAAATCTGTTATCTGTAAACTTTGGGATGGTTTGACATCTATCAATATATACTATTACAAAGCAACAATCTGTAGTGCCACACATGTGACACAATTAAAAGTCTCTATTTTTAAAGGCAAAACCTTCCCTCATTAAATGTCTCTTCTAAAGAAAAGACAAACCCGGATTACAGTCCTGTTTGGGATGTCCAACACCCCCACATCTCTCATCAATGATGGTAAGGGACAATAGTATATGCCACGCGACACACTCTTAAGGACCACTGACTGCACATATATTTGTCCCATCCCTAGGTTGACTTATATAAGTATGTTTAGTGATATCAAAATCAATGGTTAAAAATCAACCCATGAAAATGACTCCAATCAAATCCTTAAAAATCATTAATAGGCTGATTTTTTGCATGTAGATTCATCTAGGGATGAGCTAAATATTGATACCGCGAGTGATCTCTGCGAGTGTGCTACATGTAAGGTGTACGATGGCATTTCCCTAGTATCTATAAACTTACTTTTAATGAGAAAATGAGAAAACTTCACCTGCACCGCACCGAGTCCACACACAAATTTCCCAATAGAGAAAAAACCCTTAATTATGAAGTTTTCAAAAAAGGTCATACTTTTTACGGTGGTAAGTTAGCTAACTTAAAAAATGATCGGCTGATCACCTGAGCTTATAAAAAAATTTATAATAAAAACTGATCATCTGGGTGCATCTCACGTGCCCTCCAGTAGTGTGTTCACCAGTCACCACCAACAATATCCAACGTGCTTTCCTACCCGGGGGGGCGGGGGGGGGGGAAAATGTTGTGTAGTTCTAACTATGGTGATGGTGATCCTTATGTCAACACCGATAGATGGTAGCGTGTCCTTGGCTTGCATCTTGATGGATAACAAGTGTTTGGGTCACATCAAGACGTGCACCTTCAAAGACAGTGGACCTTGAAGACGCGCGAAAGTGAACCTTTGAAAATTCATCTCCCCCCTGCGAAGACACGTGATCTATCGTCCTTCGTCCTTATGTAGCGCTTACATGATCTATCATCCTTTGTTCTTACATGGCGCCAACATGATCTATCAATTCACGTATTAGGTGGGACCCACATGATCTATCACCCCTCGGTCTTATATGGTTCTACGCACCTCATCTTCGAGGCATGCTTGGTGTGTAGAACCAAACGTTGATCTTGACCTTCAAAAGTACGCAAGACGTAGACCTTCAAGACGGGTTGAGTCAATCAGGTAACAGGTTTGGTTGACTGTTGCATCTGAAATCGGGTTGGGTTCAAATCGGAATTCCCTGAATTGAAAGCAAACTCAACCTAATCCCGACCAGTTGTTGCCTCATGGACTGTGGATCTCTTGAATCCAATTATCAATTAATGGCCTCAAACAGCACATATTTTTGTCTGGTTATCCGTGGGATAGCATTATGTAAATAAATTTCACAAATTTTTGTTTTAAAAGGCTTGGCATCTTTATAACTAATCTGTCGGTTCTGGGTCCTGTCGGTTTTGGATCCAATTTGGTCCAGATGTTAGTGTACCAAGAACTATGACCTATTACATGGCTATGGGTTCTATCGATTCCCAGTCTTTTTTTGGGTTCAATTCTGTAATAGCTACTCCCATAATTGGGCTACTAGGATCCAGTTAGAAATCACCAATCAAGCTGACTTTGGTCTGTAGGTCCACCTAGGGTTAGGCAAAACATCCATACACTCAGTGATCTCTAAGAGTGCCATGTGGCTGCTGGACCTCCGTGAGCATCCATGCTCAAAGACGTCCGTGAGCAAAAGAGGACTATGTTAACAAAAGACACTTGCAGAGCTTTTGTTTCTCGTCTTACTATGGGTGGCAATTGAACATGCACATGCACATGCACATAATGGTTGGCATTCAAGCTTCAAATGCTCCCCAATCATATATGTATGGTGCATATTCTTGATGTGCTGTACATGCAATATAGATAAAATGGAGCATAAAGAAATTAAGTAATTGTGAATATTGAATGGGAAGTGATTTTTTTTACTTCTTCCGGTCAACATTTGACAGAAATGCCCTTCTCATTAGGGGTATCAATTTTCGTCGTCTTCCGGTTAGGGGTCGGTTCCTAAGGTGGCCAGAACGGGAACTAACGATTCCGGTTCTCAAAATGATGGATCCAAAACTGATTATTTGGTTTCTATAAGTTTCGGTTCCGAGTATATTGGTTCCAATCGTGATACTCTGAGAATATTAACATTATATTTATATACCGGTTCGGTTCCTATCAGTTTCGGTTCCATATTAAACTACCCATAACTGGAACCATTATTTTCGGTTCAGTTCCAGTTCTTTTTAATCGGTTCCCAAAAATGTGGAACTGGAACTGGTGTTTTCGGGTCCGATTCGGTCCGGTTATATGGGTAAAATTGACAACCCTACTTTCGGTCAACATTTGACAGAAATGCCCTCATCATTAGGGGTATCATTTTGTAGCCATTTAACCAAAACTGGAGCCAAAAACCCCACGGTAATAACCACCCTTGGACTCTTGAAATCCACGGCAGAGAACATGACTCCAGAGAGGAGGCACAAAAAGAGGGGCCGTTTAGAAATTGAAGTATTGAAAAGGATATCACCCTCAGGAAAAGTGCAATTCTTGGTAAGGTAAGGTATGAGTGAAATGGACAAGGGCACTGTCCATCTGGCCAATCCAGAGAATCGTCTATCATATGGACAGTCGGGATTGGCCACGCTAGCCCTCCAGGTGGCATGAAATAGGGTGGTGATCCACAGTCCATAAAACCTTTTCACGGTAAATCGTATTTGTCAAACAGAAGCCATATTGTCAATTTTTTTTACATTATGCTCAACAGTAAAGGTCTTTTTTTTTGGTAGGTAAAAAAATTAAAAATTAAATATGCACGATGGATTAAAAGATGCATCATCACATACTGATGATGAAACAAAATCCCTGTAATTCTCAAAAACGTGAATAGGAATATACGTCGGCTTTTCATCCTAAGGGACTTCTCTCTTCCTGGCCTATCCAGCCCTGCACTTTATTTGTTGGGGCTCCATGCTCTGCCAAATAACAAACAGTAAGAGAGAGAGAGAGAGAGAGAGAGAGAGAGACTGGTGGTTGACTGACAATAGCCTACCAATGAGAGGAGAAACAAATATATGTGACTCTAAATATTGCGCATCATCCTCATCACTCTTGTGATCGTCTGCAGTTCCTGTACACTTTCTCTCCCCTGAAGATGCTACACATAATGGTCCAAGTCAAAAGCATAACTTTGGTTCTTTTGTACATTTTATGGATCTCAAGCGGAATCCTATTTTATCGAACATGTAGGACACCCTCCCCTCAAAACCCACCATGAAAATGACCTTTGGTTGTTCATACCATTCTTCCATAAACTGTAATGGATACTAAGCAACTGAAAAATCAAATAGTGCATTCTCAAAATGTCAAAACTGCAACAAATTGAATAGCCCAAGCAGCAGCCCATGGAAATTGAAGGCATTTTGATGCAGCTACTCAAAAATTCTCAGGTGGGATTGAAAATCAAGCCAATGATAGTCATAGCAAGGTACAACAAAACCTCAAAAGGAGTTTCCAGAAAGAAGAAAAGTTGGAGGAGAAAACAGTTACACTTAGTTGCTGGAATTCATGGTTCTAAGGAAGAATTAGTATCCTGAAATGTCAAGTCCAGAAAAGTAGCATCTTTATGTAGCTTAAGAAGGTTAACCATGTATTTAAGAGTCACAAGTGTCCAGCATAAAGGAGTCTAACACGCCCATCAAAGAGATTTTCGGTTTCAAAAGTTTGTTAGCCTCTTAGAGTTTCCATATAAGAGTTCTATGTATTAAGAGAGTTGTACCAAAGCTAATATAAAAGGAGAAGGGGCTGGTAACCTAGAGACACCCTAATTTTGTGATTAAAAATTCTGTGTTTCCATTAATAAATATTTTCTCTTACCTTGTCTTCTAGTTGCTAAAAAGTAGTTGAGAAGTATAATCTTCTCCAATTCTTTTTCTCTTTACCCTCTCAATGCAGATTTCTGATTTGGACACTTGTTCGCTACTGGAATTTTCATAAAATCTATATAGTTTTTCATGCATAAATCTATATATCGTTAGATGTCAAACAACTCCAGATACCAGAAGTAAACATGAAGCAGAGGGTGTACCTGATTTCTCCACTTTCTTCCGGGCCGTTTTAGAGTTCTTGTGATGCCCCTTCGATGTCTCAGTGAATAGATTGCTGTACTTCTCCAAAATTCTCTTTTGTTCTTCCAGTAAACCCAACATCTCATATGCATCCGCCACTTTCTGCACTACTGATTTGTCTGGAGGTTTGCGATCAAATGACTCGAGGCCCTTGAAAAGCTTCAGCAGCCAAGCAAGATAACAATATGCACAAGGATCAGCGCAATATAACTAGATGTTGAAGCAATGGATTCCAAGCATAAAATGGCAACTGGCTCCAAAGACACTGAACCTTTTCGTTTTATGGCTCTACACAGCACTAGTCCCTTGATCAACTCACATGCACCAATACAAGCTCAAGTATTTCCCTCACAATTGAAGTGATCAGTCTCCAATGCATATATTTAAGGTTTAATTACCAACAGATTATAGTAACAGTAGCTCAAAATTTGAGTATATTAATACATGAAGACTAAATGCTACAGAACTGATTGAGTTAAAGATGGTCTTCATGGAATCATGGCAGCAGTAGCTGGTGCTAGGAGCAACATAAGGTTAAGGAATGATAGGGAGAGCAAGTTCTTGGAGAGGGAGCCGCACCTTGGCTCAGAGATATCTACTGCTAAGGATTGGCACCCTTAAGCAGTTGAGTTTGTCCAAGTTCTGCTTAGAGCAAAAGGAACATGATTGTGACATTAAACTCCAATTGTTTGTGCACGAACTAAGTCTCTGTGCATCACCAACAGGAGCTAAGTAACTAATTCACCTTAGTTACTTTTATCCCGTGCTATCCAAGTATGGCTACAGATATCAGGTATGCGTATGTGTCCTAGTGGTGGATTCACTTGACCCCCAAAGCTTAGGGTGTTTATGGCAACTACTTAGATAATGTTAATAATTTTTTCTATTCTTTCAATTTTAATATTCAAAAAAGTATTTTCTTTAAATTTTTAAAAAACTGTTTTGTGTTTTTTACATATTTAATATAAAATATTTAGGCAAGGCTGAGCCATATCAGACACAAATACCATGTCCATAACCATGTCACGTCATGTTGTATCAGCACATTCACTATGGGGAGAAGAGATTGTGCAGCTTTTCCCCTAAATTTTAATAATTATTACAACTTAACTTCAACCTTATCTCAGAAGAGTCTCAAATGTGTTTGAAGTCAAACCAATGGTATATGTGGAGTCTATCTACGTAACCTCTGTGATTCAGATTACATTTCTCAAAAAAGTACTATCTTTATATGACGAGACTTTTTCATTTTCTGGAATCTCGCTGAACTTGTTATTGGTTTTAGCAAGCGCCAAGAAACTAGAACACATCTATCACTTTCAAGTGACATTTCTAACTTCTTTAGTAATATAAGTAATCCTATTGGAGACTCAGTATGCATGAAGAAAATGTGATTGATATTAAAAATATAAAAAAAAAAAAAAAGATATGCAATTGATATTTATTTGTGAAAAAAGAAAAATCCAGTCCATAACTCAATACAAGTGTATCACCGACAGCATAAAAATCCACGCAGAAAAGACCGTACCTTTACAAGCCTCTCCAGCATGTTGTTTCGATAATATATAGATATCATAAGTTTACATAACTGCCAAGGCACTGAATGCAGATCATTGCCAATTTTCTTTACCCAAACCTTGTGTGCTTCTTCTGCCCTGTGGTCCATATCTAGAGCGCGTATCAACTGCCCATATGTCCCCATTGTAGTGCCCTGCCCCTTGCTCAACATCCATTTTATTACCTGGAATGAGTCCAAAAAGCTAGAGTGAAACATAACTGACAAGGCCATGATTAGACAGTTCATGACCGTACACTAGGATTAATCCAAACTTTCACAGTAATCAAATATATCAGATCTCGATATCTGTAGTCTTTTTCCCATCAACAGAATCCACTGACAACTCGAAACAACTTTAAGGTTTGACAACTCGAAACTCCTACATCTGAGTCGTCTCGGAACTTGGCCAAACATTCAAATGAGTTTCTAGATTGATTGTTTTCTGTTTGTTTTTTTCTTTTTTTTCAAAGATTACAATGAATAGGAAAATATCAAATATAGAACAACAGTGTGTGTGTGTGTGTGTGTGTACAGAGAGGGAGGGAAAAACTTGTTCATGCCTGAACAACTCTATGCCACTGCTGCTCCTTCTCGAGAGTAAGCAACGCTCTCTTCAGAGATACTAGAGGAAAGTTCTGCTCCCATGCAACCCAGGCATCAAGCGCACCATAAACCGCTTCTTTAGATTCCTTGAGGTCAAAAAGCTGCAATATTGTAGGACTTTTAGTAACTCATCTTTACAAGGCTAACCAGGGAAACAGAAGGCATTTGACAAAGATATTGATCTCAAACTTCTGCAGGGCAAGTAATAAGAAAAACGTGTTAAAAATAAAATAAGATACATAAACTTTGCAAGTAAAATTAATAAACCTAAATGGCATGGAACTGGTGAGTTGGGTAACTGATAAGTGTCTTCTGAGACTTAGCATCTTCAACAGGGTATTGGTTTTATGCTACTATTCTACTTATCAGGATGATTGATTGGGATTCACAAATCCAGCCTCTATGTTTTTGAGAGATTTTTCAAATGATTTCAAGAAACTCACTGTATACGTTTATATAAACTAATTTGGAAAGGTTTTCTACTTGTTTTCATCATATCGTGAACAAATCATCATTGATGAGCATAGAATTTGTTTTTTTGGTTCAGACGGTGCTGAAATGAGACCAAATAAAAAAGCATTGTATGTTACAGACATAGATGTAATGCATGGCATGAGATTGGGCTATTTGAATTTAAAAATAATAATTATAGTGCTAAAAGACCCTTCAAAGTGTGTTGTTATTAGGCACTGCATCACACCTATTAAGGGCATATTAGCCTATTAGGTATTCCCCAAAGTTGAATTAATGCCCACGAGGGATCCCACATCCTACCCTAGTGATGCAGGACCATAAGGAAGAAGGTTGTAACAAGATGGGTTTCAGACCTAAAGGTTGCTGGAACAGCCCAAATAATAAGGGCGAAGAGTGAAAGTATCAAGGAAAGTCAAGGCTAGAGCAAAAGGGAATCTAGGTTGGAAATTAAAATCACACTGAAGGGTTCCCAAGCATCGCACTTAGGGCTAGAAGCATCACACTTCAAGAAGAGAACCATGAGCTGCAAATAAAATTTTCACTCACTAATTCCTCCTCAAAAAAAAACATGAATAGTAACTTATAAGGTTATGGTTGCTCTAATTACATAAAATTACCTGAATACCCTTTAGCTTATATAATAAACCAAGACCATTAATAACCACCAATGAAACCCTTGACTAGACTGTAACAACATATGGAAGTTGTTGTATGCATGGTTTAAAAACGGCCATTGTAACGAAAATAACAGCCGTTATTTTTGTTATAACGGCCATTATGTTTCCATCATAACGAAAATAACGACCGTTTTTTTGGAAAGTGAAAAAAAGCCCGTTATTTCCGTTATTTTCTGGGTTTTTTTTCATTTTTGAAAATTTCAAAATTTGAATTTCAGCGCCACTTTTTCAGTTTTTCCGTTATTTTCCGTTTTTGCCCTTGAGCGTTACAATTCGTTATAATGGAAAAAACGGTAACGCCCCCAGTCCATTATAACGGCCCCCTTTAAACCTTGGTTGTACATCAAATAAAAAGACTGAACTACAACAAAATAGAAAGACTGAACTACCCCTCTAACTACAAATAGTTAGAGATTACAAAAAATACCTCCATACTAAAAATAAAAGCTAATGACTACCAATATGCATACTAATATTTGCAGCCACTCAACATATGAAACTACACTCCAAGATGGGTGAAAACCATCATCGAATAAGGTTATCGCCAAAGGTTTAGTCTTCTTTCTCCTCGTATATTGCTTGAAAGGTTGATTCCCATCATTTCTCCAAGGCTAGAAAGAACCAACCCCATTGAGTTTAAAGCACGATACTCATTATAGATAGTGGGGTTAAGTTGTTGGAACTCCTCTCCAATAATCTCACGTGCAATCGAAAAGTGGACGTCCCCTCCACTTCACAAGATATTGCTTATAACCACCAGAAAGAAATCTCACGGCTTCATTGTACTCCTAGTAGAATGTTAGGGTTTGGTTCGAGTTTGATTCTAGGGTTTGAAAGGGAGAAGAAAGAGAGAAGAGAGAGAGAGAGAGAGAAAGAGAAAAAAGAGATTAGAAAGGGAGAGCATATATATGCCCTATATGACTCCAAATCTTATTTATGTAAAAAATGGACATTATCTGGGCAAATATGCCCTTACAACTTAACATGGTATTGATACTAATACTACCTTGACAACACTCCCCCTCAAGATGGTGCGTAGATATCTGTTATGCCCATCTTGTTGAGACACCTGTACAGCTGATTACTAGGAACCCCCATCGTGAACACATCCGCTAACTGTTCTTCAATTTTCACAAAGGGAGTACAAACTTCTCCAATAACAATATTCTCTCGTATGAAGTGTCGATCGACTTCATTGTGCTTTGTTTGATTGTGCTGAACTGGATCATGAGCAATGCTTATTGCTGCCTTGTTGTCACAATACAAGCTCACAAAGACAGTAATGGGGAACCCTAATTCAGCAACAAAGATTTTCAACCACAACATCTCACACAAGCCATGAGCCATAGTTCGAAACTCAGCCTCTACACTGGATCGTGCCACCACAGGTTGCTTATTGTTTCTCCATGTCACAAGGTTGCCACCAACAAATGTGTAGCACCCGGATGTGGATTTTTTGTCATCCTTAGCACCTGTCCAATCTGTATTAGTGTATGACTCCACTCTCATGTGACCATTCTTTCTTAAGAGAAGTCTCCTATCAACAAATGTGTAGTACCTGTATATTGCTTACAGGTGAATGTATCTAGATGAGTGCATATACTGGCTTATCACATTGGCCGCATATACAATATCTGGTCTAGTCAAAGAGAGATAAATCAATCTCCCAACTAACCTCTGAAAGCTCTCAATGTGCTTTAGTAACTCACCACTTGTTTAACCCAACTTGTGATTTTGTTCCATAGGGTTGTCCACGGTTCCAGTGTCCCTTAGCAGATCAAGGACATACTTCCTTTGAGAAATAAAGATCATCTGACTTGATCTTGCAACCTCTATGCCCAAAAAGTATTTTAGGATTCCTAGGTACTTCATCTCAAACTCGCCAACTAGATATTTCTTAAGCTTCGCAACTTCTTCAACATCATGGCCAATCACAATGATGTCATCCACATAGACAGAGAGTTTCTTTGATTATAACCACTTGTATTTAGTTACCAAAGCCTAATCATTAGAATCATATTGCAGTGGAGTCATGAAAGACTATACATGTGCATAAAATTTTATAAAGTAAGTTCAAATTGTAAATGTTGACTTCTTAAAGGACCATGAATTCTATGTGTTTATACACATGCAAACACACACATATAGATATGTGCTTACATGAATAAATACATACACATATATGTATATACAGATACACATACATATATAAAGTGAAAAAAACCAGGTGATCCGTAGCGTATATGGTCCCAAAGTATAAGGCTCTCGCTCTAATCCAGAGTTTGTTAACCCATAGCCATGAAGCTATCAAATGACAAAATCCATGGTCCATAGTGATGTCAACAATTCCTAAGAATTTTGTTGATGAAATCTACTAACGTCAAAGAAAGATGGGCAATCGATAGCCACAAGAGAGACCTACATGAGGAATATGAAATATCTAACTGAAATGAAAATGTTGTTCTAATCATGCTCTTTCATATATGTCACAATTATCACACAATAGAATTACATACACACATCACCAAACTAACTTTCAAATCAACTCATAAATAAGGTCCATAACCAAAAACATACAATTCTCCTTAAAGTTACAATATTTAACATGCACATATTTGTAGACTACAACTCAATATCATCCTAGGTACATGGAATACTAGATTGAGTTCTACTTAATAAACACCTTACTTAAAGCAAAATTTCAATTCATTACTTGTAGTCCAAGATATTATAACTAGCAAAATTTACATGGTATTCCTACTTTCTAATTCAACTAGTTAAATAAAACATATTAACTTGCTCGAGAAAGTGAATATTTAGATTTTCCAAAGATGAGTTTCAAATGATTCATATAGAATATAAGTTGTTAAATGATTTAATTCATCTTCTAATTTATCAAAACTATGACTCTTTTCCAACTTCTCTTGTGCATGCATCAAGCAACTTACATTGCAATACTCTTGAGTCACCCTTTTTCGTCAATAATAACATGTGAAGGTAAACAAAGAACCAAAGTGCAAAACATGGTCATATCAATGCAGCCCTTCAAAGAATACCAAACCCTCTACCTCATTTTAGTTTGGAAGAACAAGTCTGAGTTATCCCACTAGTCTAGAGGGGGCATCTTAGTTCATATGTTCCAAGATCTTTCTCAAAGATGTTATCAAAAGCAAGGCCTTCCAGCAGTTGTCAAGCAGAGGCGGATCATATGTGGCTGCTTAGTTTCCATGATGTTGTCATATATGCCTTGGTTTATGTAGCTTCTGCTGATAGCTTAAAGCTTAAAGCTTCTGCAGATAGTTGTTTGGAGCAATCAATCCATTTATATAATAGTATACGTTCCATTAGTATAACATCTAGTTTGCCAGGCTCATTGGATCTGAAATAGTTTATCCATGTCTCAACCAACACGTTTTTTTCTTCAGTTGCATAGGTTTGTACCAGTCCTTAAAACTAAGCTTCCCAAAACATTATATATCTGCAATATGATCCTCTTTGGTCTTTACAGAAGCAATGAAATATGAAACTTACAACTTTATACTTACTGTGTTCACAAGAAATTTAGTCTTATCCTTTTTTGAAACATTCTCCCCAATCTGGTGCTTGCGTACACCTCCATCATCACTCTTTGATTGCTGATGCATAGCTTGATTATCATACTGAACCTGGAAATAATTGCTAAGTTCAGTATTATCCACACTAAATAAGGAAAACCCAGCATCTCATCTACATAGGGATAAGCATATTCACTGCCCTGTTAAAGAATTCCCCAAAGTGAGGATTTTACAGTAAATAAGTATACCATCCTAAAGAGATGCAAAATAAAGAATTTATGCAGTCATAAACATGAATATATACAGAATATAAACAATATGTTCTTCAATCTAGGAAACCTGTGCTGATGTCATTGATCTTGGACCGCATTGGTTCGGCATCTGAGTTTGCACCATTGTACTGTAATTGGAATTCTCGGATTGAACTCTAGAATAATTGTTGCAACATTGAGCAATCCAACCTACCTGTATGCCCAAAACATCATAATCAAATCCATACACATTAAAAGATTCAAGTTCTGCCATAATCCAATAAGTCATTGATTCAACTGGAACCTCATATGAGTCAACACAACTCGATATAGATTCAAATCAAGTTGACCAAATAAATCATTTCAATCATGGATCGATCGAGACTCAAGTTAAGTCGTTGATTCAAGTTCTTTGCGTAGACAGCCATTCTAGATAAAATTTTGAAAGTGGACCACTTGATCAGTAGAGGCATGATGTTGCTGAACAAGTGTCATGTGTAGGTCAAAATTCAAATGTTGAATCAGAGGATCATCTGCTTATTCATTGCAGTTATACCTTTGATATATGGCAGGCTTTCTTCGTTCTGTTTGACATATACTTTGTGGTCCCGCATCATGTGAGCAGTATTTTTCAAGGTAGTTCGGTGGATTTCCTTAGTAGAGGGAAAGGTCAGCTCCTATGGCAAATTCTCCCGTTTGCTATTATGTGGGCTATTTGGAGGAAAGGAATGCTCGTATTTTTGAAGGGAAAGAAGAAGGTGTTTCTGGGTTGGTCTTGAAAGTTAAAGCTTTATTATTTCTCTGGTCTTCCATAATACCAGAGTTCAGAGGTTTTTTTTTTTTTAGACTTTCGTACTTAGATGGGAAGATTTGTTAGGCGAATCTAATCCTCAGTGTTTGAGTTTGGTCTACCTTTGTGCTTGTTTTTGTGGAGGGTTTCCCATTTTTCAATGATACATACTTTAAAAAAACCAAAAGTTAAGTCGTTGGGTTGACAAAAATCAAAAGCTCAAACAACACGAGTTGACTCAATTGAGCTCGTTAAAAAAATAGCTCTACTTAATCATATTTTCCATTTTTTAGTTGTTTATGAAGTCCTTTATAGTTTTCAACTGATGAAAACTAGATCGACTCTTCGAGCAAACCTGACCAAATCCTTGAGTCAACTCAACTTGATTGATTTTCAGGTCAAGGTTTGGGTATTTGAACCGTGTGTTTAACTAATTTTGCACAAGTAACATTCATAACACCACAACAAATTCATATGAATAAAAAGAAACACAGTAAATTTAGGAGTAGAAACAACGGATAGGATAGCGACTTGGTTGCTTCTTCTTATGAGATTGGAGTGTGGAAGGGCATTTCCAAGACTTGATTTGCTCAGAAAGGGTATTTGCTTGAAGGTAGGAAAGAGTAACTAAGTGAGGTTTTAAGAGGATACTGGTGCGAGGACTGCTCTTTTTGTGATACTTTTCCAGCCTTCTTTACTATGCCGGATCTGCAGGGGAACCTTAAGGACTGTGTTCATAGGAAGGGAGATGATGTCTCATGGAACTTTAGAGTTAGAATACACATCAATGATTGGGAAATAGATGATCTTGCTATCTTTTTGAGTCAATTAGGGAGAGAGCAGATTCCCATTCTGAAGATGATATGAGAGTATGGAAGTGGGACTCTAAAGGTGTGTTTTCTATTCAATCATTCTACTCAGCAATCTCGTTATCGAGCTCAAATTCTTTCCATGCCAAGTTTGTGTGTTGTTTTCTTCTTCCTTCTCAGCTATAGCTTTTTTCATATGGACAACAGTGCTTTGATAAGATTCCTACTATGGATCACATGATCAGTAGGAGGAGGGCCATTCCTAGTAGATGTTCCATGTGCAAATCTAGTGGCAAGTCAGTTGATCATTTACTTATTCATTGTTGTTTCTCTAACGAGGTGTGGTGCACCTTCTTCCAACAATTCGGGATTTTTTGGACAGTGCTTAGAATCTTTTTTAAGGATGGTCGTCTAAAGCCTTTTCTTCTCATTGTCGTATTTTGTGGAGGTTGCTTCCTTTTGTTGTATGTTATAGGCTATCTGGAAAGAATGAAATAGGCATATCTTTGAAGATAAGTAGTATGATGTAGATGTAATCACTTTGTCCATTAAAGCCTCTCTCTTTCATTGGTCAACAATTCTGTGAATTCAGAGGTTTTCACTTGAAGAGTTCGTCAAAGGGTTGTTTTAGAGATGACTTTGTGTTTGTTTTCAGTTTTTGTTTTCCATTCCTTTTTTCTTGTGACTTCCTCACTTGCCTGTTACTTATTGCTTGCTTGTATAGTGGGGTTTTCCCTTTCTTCTATACTTATTCTAAACTTCACATACCTAATGAAATCAGTAAAGTGGAAAAAAAAAAAGTAGAAACGATTAGGAGAGAAGAGGAGAAGAAGAGAAAGATGAGAGAAGGTGAGAAGATAGAAAAATGGAGAAGGGGAAACCGTGTATTATGTGAAGCACGATTTTTCACATATTTATATGAATGAGGTGAAAGATAAAGAAATTCCAGAAATAGGTATCCCAAGTCACAATGAATCAGGAAAAAAAGACATAACTAACACTCCCCGTCAAGCTGGTGCAAAGATATCTTTCATGCCCAGCATGATTAACATATTTTGGAGACAACCCTTAATAACACCCTTAGTCAGAACATCTGCAACTTGCTCTCCTATCTATAAGTGTACTCACTGTAGTTGTGATGGTGACACCTCCAATACATGTTGGAATCATAATGGGAAACCAACATGGCCAATTAGGCTTCTGCTGTAAGTGTTGAGGCTAATACTTTAGATTATACAACCCTTACATTGCCTGCCATTTCTGCTACTATTTCTATTTCCCGGGAGGAATATGCTAAGTTGATAAAAGCCCAATACTCCACTGCTTCCTCCAACTCTACTGCCACCTTGGTTCAGTTTAGTATATCCTGTGTTGCTTCTACTAGTTCTCCATGGAAAAAAGGGATATTCATCTCTCATAGGATGTTTTTAACTTGTTGAATGAAATGAGTAACCTTGGTGCCAAGCCTGTCGACATGCATATTGATCAGAATCATTGGCTGAATGATGTGGATGGTGGCTGCCTCATTGATGCAGGAAGACTCAAAGGCTAGTTGGGAGGCTGATTTACATGTCCCTTAAGTACCTTGACGTTGCGTTTGCGGTTAGTGTAATCAGCCAATTTATGCATGCTCCTCGAACATCTCACCTTGAGACTGCCAACATAGTTCTTAAATATCTCAAGGGCTCTCTAAGCAAAGGTCTACTGTTTTGGAGGCATGGACACCTACGTTTGGAAGCATATACTGATGTAGATTGGGTAGGTTTAATTACTGATTGTCGATCTACATACGGTAACTATACCTTTGTTGGGGGTAACTTAGTTTCTTGGAGAGCAAGAAACACTCTGTGGTGGCTAAATCTAGCGTAGAGGCAGAGTTTCGGTCTACGGCCCATGGATTGTGTGAGCTCTTATGGTTAAAGACTACGTTGGGCGAGTTGGGAATCAAAGTTCAAGAGCCAATGAGCTTATATTGCTATAATAAAGCTGCCATTATCATTGCCCATAACCCAATCCAACATGATAGGACCAAATACATAGAGGTTGATAGACATTTCATCAAAGAGAAGTTGAGGAATGACAGATTTGCACACCATGTTAATGAGTACCATGTCCTCTATGTTATCATATACGTAGAAATACATATTTTATATGTATCAGGGGTAGTTCTGTAGATACCACCCTTGAGGGGTATATTTGTCTTTTATGTAATTTCTCTACATAAATAAGATTTATGGAGTCATTGTGACCTAAGCACGTGACATCATTTCTCTCTTTCTTTTCTCTTCTCTCTTCTCTCTTCTCTAAACCTAACCCTAACCCTAATTCTTCAATTCAACTTGGTATCAGAGCTCCATTGAAGAATTTGAGTGGATTCAAACCAAGAAGCAATCAGCAGTTGCTGACGTCAGCCGTATGGCTTGGATGACGTTATCAGCCGTACGGACAGGGTACTCCTCTTGTTCCCAAACTCTAGATCTAGATAAATCTTGATTTTTAGAGTTTTTGGGTATTTTTTGTTCAAATTTTAGGGTTCATCTGAAGTGTTTTTGTTCATTCTTCCTGAAAATTGGAAAAAAAAAATTGAGTTTCTGGTTCAACCCTTTTTTAGGGATCATTACAGCCTTGTTTGGGGGTTTTATAACTTCGTTTCAACCCTCCTCTATATTACCTACGTGAGGATATGCTCCTCTGTCAGTTCCATTGAGGATTAAAGGACTTGTGAGAGGTTTTCCAACCTCATTTTACCGCCGATGACGTCATTGGTCTCTATGGACTTATCGGTTCAGCCCCAAACGTGTCCATATCAGCCATAAACCTTACCAATAATATTTGTGTGGTCCTAGGATGCTTTCATACATTCCTATGCTGCTCCTCTCCTTTATCCAGCCTCTTATTGTCCTTCGTAGAGCTCCGTATGGGTGTTTTATCCTCACCGGCTATCATTGAGACTTGTTTTTTTGTTTTAAATCCCTGTTTCTTGGCTTTGTTTAGCTCTCTTTGGTCACTTGGGAGGATCCTTGAGTCCTACATTCTTATTAGGACTTATTCGGATGTTTTGTTGGCCTTCGATATGGTTTTTTTAGCCCTTTTTTTGGCTCTCGATTGATTGTTTGTGACATCTCGGTGCTCCTATATAATTGCTTTGGCCGTAATTCTTCTTGGCAGATCCTCCACCTTCCTTGGTTACTCCACCTCCCTTGGCTTCTCCATCAGAGTCAGAAGTGAGCACGGAAGTTCCCTCCACTGGTGTTGGAGGCCCCATGGTGCATCACTTGGCTTATGAGAACCCCAGTTTACAGATCACCTCAGTGAAGTTAGATGGCAAGAATTATCTACACTGGGCTTGGGCGGCACGGTTGTTCATTGGAGGCCGTGGGAAGCTTGGTCACACTACGGGGGATACAGTTGAGCCTCCCAAAACCGATCCCTTGTATCGACAGTGGGAGACGGATGATCTTACTGTCATGTCTTTGCTCCTCAACTCTATGGAGCTAGAGTTTCTTATTCATGCGCACAGCACAAGAGGTTTGGGAGATTACCCGGAAAACCTACTCAGAGCAGCAGAATGCTGGAAGGGCATTTCAGCTGAGGCAGAGTATCTCCCACTTTAGGCAGGGGGAGAAGTCAATTTCTCAGTACTACACCGCTCTTCGCACCATGTGGCAGGAGCTCAATCATTATTACTCTTATTAGCCTCTTCACCCAGGAGAGATTGCTCCCTACTAGCAGTATATGGAGAAGAGTCGAATTTTTGATTTTCTTGCTGGGCTCAATCCATCTTATGAGCTCGCTCGTGTACAGATCTTGAATAGCAGGATGGATCTTCCCTCTCTCAGCGAGGTGTATGCTTATCTTCAGAGCGAGGAAAGTAGGCGGATCTCCCTTCCGAGCGAGCACCTTCCAGAGCGATCAACGCTAGTTGCTTCTCCTGCATACCAGCCTCAGCAGTCACAGCAGCCTCAGAGAGGTCCATATTTTCAGACTCCTGTCTCAGCACATTCCTATGCTCCTACTGGACCTAATTCTGGGAAGTCCTTGACTAAAGAGCGGCCCGAATGCGATTTTTGTGGCAAGTTAGGACATGTGCGTGCCAAATGTTGGAAGTTACATGGTCACCCTAACCAGCCAGGGTCTTCTGGTGCTCATACTGCCAGTGTGGATACTTTGATTTCTCCTCCTGGTGGTATCTCAGCCACAAAGCTTGCAGGCCTTCGACGATTGCTTCAGCAGCTGGATGGTCCTTCTGTCACATCGTCCACCTCCTTTGCCCAATCATGTAACCCTAGACCTGCTCATCATGTCTCTTCCATCGTCCAATCCCACTTGGATCATTGATTCAGGGGCTTCAGAACACATGACGGACATGTCTTCCTTATTTTCCAACTATACTATCTGTTCTGGCCGAGATAAGGTGAAGACAGCTGATGGCACCTTATCCTCTATGTTTGGGAAAGAGAGCATCCTTCCCTCTCCTAAACAACATCTTTCATCTGTTTTGCATGTTACTAAATTTACTTATAACCTACTTTCTATTAGTGCTTTGACTAAATCCCTAAACTGTAGTGTCACTTTTTCCCCTACTTCTTGTGTCTTTCAAGACCTCAAGACGAGGAGGACGATTGGCACTAGACATGAAGCGCATGGCCTCTACCTTCTAGATGGATGTCTTCCTGAGCCCACAGCACTACAGTCTTCTGCTAGTAGTAGTTGTAGGATATATGTTATTTTGAGCTGGCATGCCCGTTTGGGGCATGTTTCTTTTCAGTATCTTAAACTTGTATTTCCTAGTTTGTTTGTTTCTGTTTCTTTTTTAGCTTTACACTGTGAGACTTGTGAGCTCTCCAAGCATTGTAGATCGAATTATCCCTCCAAAGGTAATAAAAGTTCTACTTGATTTGACACTGTGCATTCTGATATATAGGGCCCTTCCCCCACTACTTCTATCTTTGGCTTCTGCTATTTTGTTTCTTTTGTTGATGATCATACTAGGTAGTCTAGGTGTACATGGGTCTATCTCAGGAAAACCAAAGATGAGGTCAATTCCATCCTGCAGGGTTTTCATTAGATGATCCAGACCTAGTATGGTGTCTCCATCAAGGTTCTTCATACTGACTAAGGTGAAGAATATAGGTTTAGGGGTCTTCAACACTACCTCCTTGACCATGGGATTTGTCACCAAAATTCATGTAGCTACACCCCGAATGGTGTAGCTGAAAGGAAAATGCAGCACTTGACTAAAATAGCTCGATCTCTCTTGATTGGCTCTCATGTCCCCAAATCTTATTGGTCGGATGCTGTGTTGACGACTGCCTACTTGACTAGCAGAATGCCATCTCGAGTGCTCAATTTCCAATCTTCTATTCAGGTCCTTGCTCCTGGCTCTCCTCTATTCACTATTCCTCCTCGCCTCTTTGGGTGTGTATGCTATATACATATCCTGGGTACCCATCGCACCAAACTCGATCCCAAAGCACTCAAGTGTGTCTTTCTTGGTTACTCCTCTACCCATAAGGGTTACAAGTGTTACCATCCGTCCTTTGGGAAGAAGTTCGTCTGCATGGATGTCACCTTCCGTGAGGAGCTATCCTTTTTCTCCCCCACCTCTCTTCAGGGGGAGAGTAGTAATGAAGAGAGGTGGACTGTTCCTCTTCCTGCTATATCCCTATCCCCTCCTTTAGAGTTTGAGAGCCCTCCGCCCACTCAAACTACTAGTGGGATTGATATTGCTCCTGGAGCTCAAAGTCTATAGCAGAAGGGAGAAAGCCCCAGCCGATCCAGTACCAGTGGTTCCTTCATTGGATCCAAGTAAAACTCCATCTCTTTTTATACCTATCATTTCTCCTTCTACTGATGCTTCTGATCTTCCCATTGCTTTAAGAAAAGGAGTCAGAAGCTACACTCAGCATCCTCTGAGCCACTTTGTCTCCTATGATGCCTTAACCCCCTCCTATAAAGCCTTTATCATGTCCCTTTCCACTATTCCTATACCCTCTTCAATGGCAGAAGGGTTGGCCCAACCAAGATGGAAAGCTGCTATGATAGAGGAAATGAGAGCTCTGGACAAGAATGGGACATGGGAGCTGGTTGACCTACCAAGAGGCAAGAAACATGTGGGTTGTAGATGGATGTTCACCGCCAAGTACAAGGCAGACGGGTCAGTTGAGAAGTACAAGGCGGGATTAGTAGCCAAGGGGTACACCCAGACCTATGGGATTGACTATGTGGAGACCTTTGCACCTATGGCAAAGATGAACTCCATCAGGGTGTTGTTGTCATTGGCAGCAAACCAAGAGTGACCTTTGCATCAGCTGGATGTGAAGAATGCTTTTCTTCATGGGGACCTACATGAAGAAGTGTACATGGTGCCTCCTCCTGGATTCACTACACCAGGACATAGTAGCAAGGTGTGTCGACTGAAGAAAGTCCTCTATGGGCTTAAACAATCTCCAAGGGCATGGTTCGAGAGATTCACCCTAGCCGTGAAGAAGCTGGGTTACACTCAAAGTCAGGCCGATCACACCCTATTTGTGAAGCATCAAGAGAAGAACACCATTGCCCTCATTGTTTATGTTGATGACATCATTCTCACAGGGAATGACGCAGTAGAGGTAGCCAAACTGAAGCGTCAGTCAGCAGAGGAGTTTGAAACCAAAGATTTAGGACCTCTCAAATACTTCCTAGGCATCGAAGTTGCAAGATCCAGTCAAAGGATCTTCATCTCTCAGAGGAAGTATGTCTTAGACTTGTTACAAGACTCAGGCAGGTTAGGTACCAAACCAGTGAAAACTCCTATAGAGCAGAATCACCAGTTAGCAGATGCCAGTGGTGAGCTACTACAGGATGTAGGGAGTATTCAGAGACTTGTTGGGCAATTGATCTATCTCTCCCTGACTCGACCCGACATTGCCTATGCAGTGAGTGTGATCAGTCAGTATATGCACTCATCCAAAGGTATTCACTTAGAGGCAGCACATCGGATCTTGAGATATCTCAAGTCAGCACCTGGTAGAGGTCTTTTGTTTGAAAAGAATGGCCACATGCGTATAGAGGCTCCGATGCAGAGTGGGCAGGGGCCAAAGATGACCGAAGATCTACTTCTGGATATTGCGCCTTTGTTGGGGGCAATCTGGTCACTTGGAGAAGCAAGAAATAACCCGTTGTCGCCAGATCTAGTGTAGAGGCCGAATTCAGAGCAATAGCTCATGGCTTGTGTGAGATGCTTTGGTTGAAAGTGTTGGTTGCTGAGCTTGATTTCCCAATTTCAGGGTCTGTGAGCTTATACTATGATAACAAGGCCGCCATCAGCATTGCTCACAATCCCATTCAGCATGATCGTGCCAAGCACATTGAGGTGGACCGGCACTTCATTAGAGAGAAGATTATCTCTGGGGCAATGTGCACCCCATTTGTGAAGACTGACGAACATGTTGCAGATGTTTTCACGAAGGGAGTTCCCAGTTGGCAACTCCATAAGTGCTTATGCAAGTTGGGTATGAGAGATATCTATGCACCAACTTAAGGGGGAGTGTTATCATATACGTACAAATACGTATTTTATATGTATCAGGGGTAGTTCTATAAATACCCCCCTTGATGGGTATATTTGTCTTTTATGTGATTTCTCTACATAAATAAGATTTATGGAGTCATTATGACCTAAGCACATGGCATCCTTTCTCTCTTTCTTCTCTATTCTCTCTTCTTCCTTCTCTCCTCTCTAAACCCAACCCTAACCCTAATTCTTCAATTCAACTCTCTACTGCGGCTCCCCCTGAGTCTCTACTAACTCCATGACCTCTATCACATGTCCGACCACCATGACTAGTAAAGGTGCCTCTCCCCGAAACAAAAAAATTACCCGAAGCTACAAAGGGAAAATTATCAGTTGTTGTGGCAATAGTGGTAGAGTGGGAGACTCGCTAAAAGTGATAATGAACTTCTATCAATGATGGGAGCTCTTTGCTACTAAGGATTTGAGCTCGCACAATCTCAAATTCAATATTTTGGCCAGAAAGAAACTTTGTAACTCGACACTCCTCTCGTTGTCTTCACTGGATTTTCAGATCAATAGTATAGGCTAATATACGTGCAACTCATCAATTATTCCCTACATGCATGCATAATATTCACCAAGACTTTTATCACCTTGCTGCAGAGTAAAAAATTCGTAAAACAGTTGATACACGTGTAAAATTCTTCTCACCAGAATACATATCCGGAACTCTCCCATATTTCTTTTGTTGTGTCCAAAAAGATTACATTTAGACTTATTTATGGACTAATACGGTTCCACAACCATGTCATAACCTGAGCATTTCCTCGAGTCCACTCTCCATAATTGTTGGCCTCCCTTGGAGGCTATTTTGTAGTCAAATAACCGAGTTTCCCTTTGTGTGTGGAAAAATTGTACAGATTTAAACCAATGTACATAATTACTCCTATTGAGTTTAATGGAAGTCATCTGATACATAAGTATCTCAGAAGAAGACAACATACTAGTTTAGATTCCATCACCATGGACAAGGTCACAAACACCTATACTCAATCCAGAAAGCCTATGATTCTCCCTAGATACCTATGATATACTCTAGAGAGCCTGGGATAGAAATCTGAACACCTACAAGTTTCTCTAGAGAGCCCAGGAGAGAAATTTGACTTGTGATTTGCTCTAGAAAGCCCAAGAGAGAAACTAATATATGTGATTTACTCATGGAGGAACCTCGGAAAATGTGTCACGTCGACCTCAGAAAAATATCGTAGTAACCTTGGGAAACGTGTCATAATCAGCCTTTGAGAAACATGTCATAATCAGCCCTCGAGAAACGTGTCATGGCGACTTCAAGAAATGTGTCACAACCTCAGGAAACATGTCGTGACAAATTACAAGAACCTATAATTTGCCTTGGAGTCAAAATACACCATGCTACAACAACTTCTCATCTTCGGCTTGCACATACACACATAGAGGCCAAGGTTATTCCTTCAAATCTGCATGAATGACCGCTTGCACATCCACACATAGTATAAGTGGTAAGAACCACCACAAAATGGCAAGAAAAAAGAGAGGGGGAAACTTAGGGTTTCACAACTAGACCCTAGGTTATTACTTCTCACTACAGAGAAGGAAAGAACAAGAAGAAAAGGGGGAAGTCCTAGTTAATGGATCATATGCTCTAATACTATGTAAAGTCTATTAGGGTTTTGATTTGAGATGGGAAAAGGAAGGAGAAGAATAGAAAGAGAGAAAAGGAAGTCGAACTAGCTTTTTGAACTTAAACTAGTCGACCCCCACAAATATTATATACATTGATGTTGTAATAAAGGTAGAAGTACAGAAATATTTAACATATACAATACCTTCACTTATCCGAAAAAAAAAAAAGAATAAACACAATAAATTGAAACGATACCTCCATTCTTGTGTTCGAATTCCTGAAAAAAACAAAACACCAAAATTAATGAATTGAATACACAACGCAATGTGTGTATGTGTATATAAAAGGTTGGGATAGGTTGACACGCGATCGTGGGACCCACATGGAGATGAGTTAAGAGCTGATTTATAGTGAGGATGATCTCCTCACCATAAAATCAGTCCTTTTTGAAACATCTAACCTAAATGCAGACGTCAACATGCACCAAGAATTAGCCCTTAACTCATCTCCATGTGGTCCCTACAACCTAATGTCATTTTATGTGTTACAAAACCATGTGTCATATATATGCACATATTTTACACGCGTTCACGCGAATGGTTATGCATGCATATTTATGATCCTAACAATTACTTATCAAAAACAAAATTTGATCCTAACAATTAAAGACATAAGAATTCGGTATCTCAAATTTGAATTGTTTTGAATTTGTAATTTTGAATAGCAGGTATCCCATTCAAGGAGGCGTACTTATAAAGAAGTTTTTGAATTAGTAATTGGATATTAGGATAAGGATAATCATAGAGTAGTTTTGATTTTGACTAAGGATAGGTTCTTAATCCACACACAGTGACAATAAATAAGAGAGTAAGGCAAATACCAAAATATTCTCTGTAAATCGCATGAGTTTATGTTATGAGGTTCTCCCCTCAAGGAAGCTTCTATCGCGATGCACCCCACAAAATGGTTTCTTAATGAGAAGCTCACCACCTTGAGTATCATGTGAGTTCCTATGATGAGGTAGCCATCTGACAATTGTTCTTACAATCTTCATTTTGATGACATCTAATTGGGTTGACTTCAAGCTTTTAGGACTATCTTGTTAGAAGGAGATATTTGTTTTATTAAGGGATTTCCAACTAGGCTTGTAAATAATTACCAAAGGTATTTTGCAATTTGCAAAGGCTGCATTCTGGCTTAAGAAGGCTAACTATTTAGGTTGAGATGCAACCATTGTGGAATTTCTGTTCTTCGTGTGATTGGGGCCCATAAACATGTGTATCTAATGCTACAAAAGAGGAGTTATTTGATCATCTATATCATTATTACCATCAAAGCCTTGTCTCAACCAGTCTTAACAAAGTTGAATTGGATCATAAAATAGTAAGGGGATGGATTTGAATCAGATAGTAAATTGTACGACTTGTAAAGATTGTCTTCAAGGTTGAAAAAAAAAGTGAAAATATATATTAAAAAATCTAAAAGAAAAAGTAAGATATCCCAAAATCTTCCATAATCGATAATATAAGAACACATTTTCGTACATCACACCCTAACATAAAGTCATTGCCATAGAGTTAGGTACTTCAGATGTAGTAACACACACAACATGTATTTAAGGACCTGTTTGGAATCCCAAACAATGGGGCCAGCAGAGATCAGTCCAGGTCCAGTTATTCTAGCCTGTTTGGTAACCGTGTGGAGCCCACTTTTTGTGCTTCATTTTTTCAGATTCTCTCTTTAAAACAGGACCAGAGTTGGTTTTTTGAAAAGATACTGCAACAAACAAGTTCTGGGTTAGGCCCTGAAAGCATAAGCTTTCCAAGCAGGCTCTAAGAATAGTTATGACCATCGACTTAAACAATATTCCGAGTTGACAAACTGTCATGTCAACAGTTCTATGACTTGGACAAGTTTCCAACAAAGTATAGAAACCATCTCATCAGGTTAAAATCCCAAGTTATTCAACAAACAAAACAAATTTCAACTCTTTCAATCAACAATGTTATTACTTTAAATCAATTTTGTTCCCATCATCATACGTCATTATCCTAACTTCTTTCATCCTTACAAGTTATTTCATGCCTATTCTCTATTATTTATTAAATCTTTAAGAATTCCTACATCACACTGCTTGGACATATGCTTAAGGTATGTCATGTTGATAGGATCACATTTTCAATTATATCCCGGGCCTTGTTTTTGACTCGAATCATAGGATTTGATAGTCTTAGTATTCAGATTGTAAATCATGAGATCCAAAATAATATTGTACGATTTTTCTCAAATATGGATTCAAACATACGATTTTCAAATCATTTGAGTTAATTATACGAATTGAATCATATGATTCAAATCGTAAATCATAAGAACCTTGGTCGCAACCCTTGTAAGCCATTTTCATAATTCATATGACAGAAGTATTGTAGAGGAAAAATTCGAGTATAATTCAATTTTGACATTCAAAAATAAGATTAAAAAGGGGAACAACAAAAAATATGATGAGAGATTTGTGTTTAATACAGTTTTCTTTGGAATTTGGGGGGGGAGAGGGGAATGGATGTGTGTAAGCATGGCAATTTGGCCCGTCAGGCCGGGCTTGCCTCATCCGGCTTAAAAAAAATTCCAAACCCAGGCCCAGCCTGTGGCCCTAGTCTTTGGTCGGGCTGACGGGCTTGGTCACGGGCCGGCCCGTGGGCTTGTTATTGTTGGGTTTCGGGCTTGGGTTGGACTTATAGGTATATAATTTATTTTTTTGATATAGGTATATACTTTATAACTGTAAGTTATAATATAGTAATATACTTTATAACTGCAAAGTTTGAGTTAGCAAAGACATTGTAGGTGATTTGGGACTTTGAACGTAAAATTGATTTCTATGTATGAAAACCACTGTAACTATACAAATCAATGGAGCATCCAGATCAATAAGAGATCGCCCATTTTGAACATTAGCAGCTCTTGACTTCCAAAAATAATCAGCTCGGAAGATATCTCACTCGCTACTGAGAACACCAAGAACCGCATCAGCTTCAACTACATTCAAAATATGTAATTTTCCCATGCTGCCACTGCACCCACAATTTCCCTACTTGCGATATTATGAAAAGAGGAATTGAGTCCATTAGAGAGGCGTCATGAAATAAATCCCCATCATCCACAATAAGGCAAAAACTGCATCAGCGAGACCCCACCATTCATCAGATTAAGTTAATATCAACAGCCAAATCCTGATTCTTACTAAGAAAAAGAATCAAGAATGCACAGTCCCTCTGAGTATATAGAACTGACACTTTGTCCCAGCCATATATCCACACTATAACTTCTAGATACTTCCGTGCACATCTCAAGCAGCACTGTCAAAGGAAACCTGAATATAGGAACTATATCTCAGCTTCAGACTTGAAGCAGCAGCAAGGCCTTGAAGCCTTTTCACAACATCGACAGTATCATCTAGGTAATACTTGGGCTTGCTTGGCTTTCGCCCCACAGTGCATGCAAAGATCTCTGGAACTGTTGGATGGACTGTAGACTACACTCAGTATGCTCTCAAACATGTCCTCATCAGATCTATCATCTCCAATGCACATCTCAAAATCCGATGGCTTCCCACTACTGACCATGGGTTGGGCCGCGGGCCGGGCCATTAACAATGGAACTAATGAGAATTTTTTTAAATTGGGCCGGGCCCAAGTTGGGCTAAATTAAAATTTTCAGCCCAGGTAGCGAGCTGTAGTATTAGACCCAGTCCCGACCCATCTCTTTCACGGGCCTCATTGGGCCGGGCTTAGCCCGATTTAAACAGGCCGGGCCGCGGGCAAATTGAAACCCCTAGGTGTGTGTGTGTGTGGGTGTGTGTGTGTGTACATATTTTATATACATATGGAAAAATCTTTCACCTAAACCACACATTTGAAGGCATTACTTTCAAATAGGAACAACAAGAAGAAGAGTGTTTCTATATTCGTGGAAGTCTCTCGAGATCCTCTCATCGTTATCTTCTTCGCTGGCCGTTGTTTCCAAAGACAATGACTTAAATTCCCAAGTTATGCATCAGATCATCTCCCCATTCTACCGACAAAGCCGTTGCACACCCAAAGGGTTTGGGAGGGTCTGTGCTGCATGACAGGAGATTTCTTAAAAAACTCCTTTAGGTTTGGGAGGGTCTGTGTTGGCCAAGAAATCTTAAAAAAACCTAAAGGAGTTTGCCTAGGTTACATGACGGAACTTCCATCAACAAAGAGATGGTGAGGGATCTTAACCACAGGCAATTTCAAATCGAACTCTATCCTCTAAATCAATGGCAAATCCATAGTTATCCACTACCTTCACAAACCTCTAGAAGTCTCCATCTATGGCAAGGATGCTTACCAGGCCGCCATTGCTTGATTCTTCCCCAACCTAGGTGCTAAACTTCAACTTTGACCTAAACATTGCTTAGTTAAAATTCGAAATTAATTCAAAGAAGTTCAATTAGACATAGAGAAGTTTTATAAAAAATCACCAACAAAATGAAGTTTGGAGATATGATGCATGATACATATGTAATACTAATGTAGCTTAAATGTACGAAAAAAAAATGAAATAATAGAGATAGATAGTTTTTACCAATGAACAACTTGAAAATATGCAACCTGAGCATTTGATCTTGATTTCAACCTCACAAGTTGTTTTTTACTCGAAAACTCCTAATGGAGTGATTGTTTTTCTTGTAAGAACCTTCCAAAAGCAAGGAACGTGGAAAAAAAATTGAGGATAAATGTGTTTTAAGCACTTATCTATTTTAAATTTTTGGTCTTGAATACTAAATGCGCCGAAATATTACACATAAACTTCACTTCAATAGGTCATAAATTGATAAAATTAGTCGGAAACAGGTTTTGCCCTTATTTTAAAGTTTTATTTAAATTAATTTATTGATGATGTTAGCTAATGTCATAATAGATTAATTGAGTAAACCTAGTGGTTGAACCATTGAACTGAAGGCGGTCATTTTAACAAATAGATTAACAATCCAAGTTTTAGAACATTGAACTACATGAGTCGTGTTCTACCACTCCATTTTATCCAAGGCCATATCCTCTATTTGTGTACTCCCTTCAAATAATTTCTCACTACTTCACACTATATTCATTTCAGCTATATCCACAAAAATGCAATCCTTCTCATTAGTGTTGTCCATGGCCTCTTGCACATGATTAGCCATCTCAATCAATTCTCTGTTGCTCTATAACCTATTGGAGCTACTCCTAGATTCCCTCTTATGCGCTCGTTTCGAATTCTATCTTCCCCTTTTTCTATAAATGATTGAAAATGGGATTCATATATAAGAAAAACAACTACAAATTAGGGAAGAGACTCTCAGTGGTGTGGTTCTTGTTCGTGCTTCTTGCTTCTTACCAACAAAACTCCAAGTTTTTTTGGGAACTCTTTTCTTTTTCCCACTTGCTTGAAGCAAATTTCATGGCCTTTTTTAGTAGAATCCTAAATAAAACCTGCAAACCAATTCAAGAATAGACTTATAGCAGTAATCAAACACCCCTTTAAGTTTTTTCTGTCCGTGTTGATTTGTAAGTCAAATATCTGAGCTATCACTTTCCTTTGGATGGTACCGACAAATAGAGGAAGAAAACGAGAAATAAAATCTTTAGATCGAATATGTAAGATCATACAATAGAATATTACATTGATCTTTGGCACAAAAAGATCTCTGCAGTAGCATCGGGTCTCGTCCTAAGTGTCAAGCTGCTAAAGTGTGAGTGTAGGAGTGCCAAATCTAAAAAAACCATTACCTATCAAAAAAATATCTAAAAATACCGTTGGATCCAAAGCAAAAGTGCAACCGAG
Organism: Euptelea pleiosperma; assembly: GCA_035048495.1. NCBI lineage: Eukaryota > Viridiplantae > Streptophyta > Magnoliopsida > Ranunculales > Eupteleaceae > Euptelea > Euptelea pleiosperma. The sequence continues at coordinate 25,696,064 of CM068540.1, forward strand.
TGTGTGTAGGCTTGGGATAAAATGACTAATGCTTTTCACTAATAAAATGACACACGGTCGCGGGGCCCACATGCAGATGAATTAAGGCCGGTTTTGCAAAAAAATCAGCACTTTTTGAAACTTCTAACCCTATAAAATGTGGAGCAAACGTTAACAGTAAAAATAGACAGTTCAAAATATTTCAACTAGTTCTCTACTTTTTGTAAGCCTAGAAATGTTGAAACTAGGTGATTTTTCGTGAGGTTGATTTCCATGCTAAGAAGAATATCTACACCAAAAATCAGCCCTCAACTCATCTACATATGGGCCCCATGACCATTAGTCATCTTATTAGTTACAAAAGCATTAGTCATTTCATATTGCACATTTTCTTAGACCAAATTTGTCATGTTCCTTTCCATTTTTAAAGGCATAACCTAAATAGAATTTTATTGATTTTCGTAATGTTGTTCATTCTTTGTCTCTCTCTTTTTTCTTTTCCCACCTATCCCACTCATTTTCACAGCTTATTCACATTTCTACTCACCCTAACTATGGCCCACCTAGCATCATCAATGTCGCCACTAACTAGTAGCACAACTTCCAACCTACCACAACAAAACAATCCTCGATGATATTATTACTCACCAACAATAATTTTTTAGGTGTTTCTGTTGGAGTTTATGTAATACATCCACGTGGGTGTCTCAAGTGGGTTGCATCTCACTTCCCACATGGTGTTCTTTTTGGGTTTTCACTATTTACGTGAATAGTGTCCGTGAATAGTGCTACTCTTTGTAGGGTTTATACCCATCATATATATATATATATATATATGTGTGTGTGTGTGTGTGTGTGTGTGTGTGTGTGTGTGTAAGGGAGAATGAATTAACTACTCATTCTCTCCTCTTCCCACAACTTCTCGCTCAAACCCTAATCTCCTTCTCCACCTTCTTCCGCCTCCATTACAATTTTTCCCTCTTCTCTTTACAACCTTCATTTACTGGTTACAACCTTATTTACAACAGTTTCAACATCTAACAAATCCTTTGTTTTTTGCAGCCTAGTGGTCGTAGGCGTGGTCCCTGTAATTGGCCTTCACCTCTTATAAGTTACCAATTTGTGTCCCAAGAAAACAAATGCATTTGGACTGGCATGTGTTAGAATTCACGCAACTGTTAGTGAACATGATAACTATGGTAACCTTCATCCGACTCTCCTTGGCAAGATGACTAATAACCAAAGTGGAATAACAGGGGCAGTTTTATCATTTTAGAGCAATTTAGAGAAAATGAGTGAGCAATAGTTTAGAAAATAGTGAATCATCGGTCTTGCTGAGCAAGTCCAGGATTGGTCCAGACACCATTTCCTTGCATGCCATGTGTACAGAAGGAGCACTTTTTGGTAGCTCCACAATGTGAATGACCAAAATACCGCTGCACGCAAAGAGCTTTGTCTTTCAATAAATGGGGTAGAGGAGTCATGTGCAGGTTACCATTTTCACTACAGATGTGTTTGAATAGGAAATGAAAGAGCTCAAGGGTCACTTTTTCTTTTTGAGGTCAGAGTTTTTCAAGAAAAACTTAGCCCAAAACCTTTTCAGGCATTTGGTTGAGTCTGGGAAAATCATAAGAGGAAAAAGAAGAGAAGGCGAAGTGCTTCTAAGTTCTAAGACATTTCTTCAAACACCCGGCAGGTTAGAAGTAATCGTTGGTCCACTCTAGCACCTAAATGCCTCTTCCTCCTTCCTATCCTTCCATGTAAAACAGAGAAAGGAAGATAAAAAAGCGAAATAGACTGAGAGTCTCTGCAAACAAACCAACCAAAGTTCGACCTCTTCTTATCGTCTTCAATTAAAACTAAAGAACATTTTCATAAAAAAACCGAATACAAAACTAATTGCCTTATAATTGGAACCGAGTTCATATTTTCTACAAGCATCTTCACCAATTCTTCCAGACCAAAGACCAAACCAGCAGAACAAATAAATCCAGGAATAAATAAATAGAACCAATTTCGGAATCAGAGAAATAAGAACTGGGTCGAAGAGAAAACCAGCCAGAGAATTACCGGTACATAGTTGTTCTCGCAATCAAGCTTCCTAGGAGCTTCATCTTCATCGTGCACTGTCTCCTGCAAGCACCGAAGAACGAACCGAAACTAGTAGAACCACAGCAGAAACAATAACAACCGGAAAATTCTCTATGTAGGCATGAATCAGAACTTCTCTGAAGATTAAGGATGGGTCTTCTTCCTCTGCATCGAAAGAAAGAGAGAATAAAAAATGAAGAAGGAAAAATCTAAACCCAAAACCCTGGGAAGCTTTCGAGTTTCAAATGTGACAGAGAATAAACAGTAGAAAAGCGAGTACGATTTTTCAACGGAGCAGTTCGAGGAGGAAGGAACCTTTCGAGTAGTTCACGATGACAACATCACCGGCATGTAGAGAGAGAGAGAGAGTTTGGGCCAGGTTTTTTCCACCCCTGCGTTTCTGGAAAAAAGTTCGCGTGTCCCGGGTAAAGGTAGCAATTTGCCGGGCCTGAGTTGGACCGGGCCTAACTAGGGTAGGGGGTTAAAACTCAAATTTTAGGAGGATTTGGACTTCACGGGTCGGGTCGAGTTGCTGACTCAAATTCCAGGCCCGATTTGGAGGCGCGGGCTGGATCAGGACAAGCCGGGCCAAGCCCGAAATAAATGGGCCGGGTCTCGGGCCAAATTGCCACCTAGTCCCGGGTAGTGCGAAACTTTCTTCTACACCCTGAAAAATGCCACGTAGCCCCTGACCACGAATGTTTAGCCCACCCTTGGTGGACTTCCACACCTTAAAAATCGAATTCATTTTCCATATGGATGGTGTTTTTGAGATGGAAGGCGGGACAAGTGGTCCATCTAATTCAATCTAGGACTGTCTCACTCGAGACAATGTGAGGCCCCTGATGCAAATGGCTTATCTTGGGCAAGACAACCCGAAACTGTCCTCTCGGGTGGGTGCCAATCCCAATCTAGATTGCCTAAACCAAATTAGGATCGGCCAAGACTTCAAAGCTACTTGGAAGTTGGAACCTACCAAATTAGTCTTTAGAAATATTTATGGCACTAGGTGTTATCACAATAAATTGTCATGGTGCAACAACAGTTTATGCACAACATTTGATCTGCATCCTTGTCTGAAGTATCCTTACTCAGCTTAGTGGTTTTGTACATGGGGGTATAAGTATGCTTAGTTGAATTCAACCAAAACTTCTTTACCCAGTCACGAGCATACTTAGATTGTGAGATGCACATTGTTCTGTTCACCCTATTTCACTTGAAGACCTAAGAAAATTTTTACTTCTCCTACATGTTCATCTCAAATTTAATTCTCATATGATCCACAAAGATGTTAGAATGTGTGTTTGATGTGGAACCAAAGACACTATCCTTCACATGAGTGATCAACATATCACCTTTCAACTTCTTGATAAATAGTCGTCCCCCCCTTCCTTTTGTAGAAAAGTTCTGTTCTAGAAGAAAAATAATAAGCCTCTCATACCAAGTTGCAGGAGCTTGTTTCAGACCGATAAACACGTCTTGGGTGTAACGACTGAGCCAGGTTTTGTTCAAGGGGGAGCACAATCCTTATAGTATATGGCGGATGCGCTAGATTTTAAAGGTTTAAATTCTGATGGGGCACATTAAAGGATTTCTCGATGATCACTTCAGATTCTTATTTATTGAGTACCCTTTCTCATTTTGAATTCTCTGGCAAAACTCTTAAAACTATCAAAGCTATTAGATTGAGTAAAATTAGGGAATTGATTTCTTGTGTACTAGGTTTCTTTGGCCAATGTATGTAGAAACAGAAATGGCATTTGAATTCATTGAAAAGGTAGATTTTGTAGAAAATAATTAACAAAAGCTCAACAAACTTCAGAAATCAGCATTTCTTCAGGAAACAGAGCTAAATGCTAGAGATGATTAATCAGGTTAAATAGGAAAAAATTTAGATGCAGAGGACTTTGGATGCAGTCGATGCAGAGGAGTCTCGTGGCCTTACATGGCTCTTTTTTGGGGCCCACTAACCGCATGGATGTTTACCTGACCCCTTCATGAAAATCAGTTTCATTGATTTTCTCTAGCCGTAGATTATAGCTCTTTTTTAGGATTGATTATAGTCGTTGGATTCAAACATATTTTTTTTGCATATTGTTGGTCACTTAATCCAAGGTTAGAAATTATCAAACAAGCTGATTTTTGGTATGAATATCCACCAAGGGGTGGGGTAAACATCCATGCGGTTAGTGGGCCCCAAAAATGAGTCATGTAGGGCCACGAGACCCCTCTGCATCGACAGCATCCAAAGTCCTCTGCATCTAAAATTTTTCCGGTTAAATAACCTACAAATGCCCCCAAAGAGGAATTCAGTAAGGAAACACTGTATTTTAATGAAAAAAGACAAGAAGAATGAAAGATTATTAGGAGTCACATTATTGTATGATGAATGTCAAAAATGTTTACTCTCGAGGTTGCATTTGGGAGGGGATACAATAAATTAGAACATCAGAAATTTTGCTCTGTTTCTCGACTGCTGCGAGGTTAGAGAAACAAAAAATAAAAAAAGAGAACCAACTCTGTCAGCATCTCTACAAACACAACGGCTATCTGCAATTACTCTGAAGACTATTTGGATCCTCGTGTTCAAGTATTGATAGTTTTGCTCAAGGAGCCAGCCCAAGAGGAGGGGAGACATGAGTATTAATTAATGTAATTTTTTTATAAAAAGTATCAATGATTAGAAGGCTGATTCCTGTGAAAAGCATCTGCTGGATCTAGTTCCACCCCAACTTGTCCTTTGGCAGAGGTGGTGGCATCTAGAGGAGACTTGCAATGGTTCTGCAACTCCATGAACCGATCGATGTCAAAATTCTGTTTCTTGATCAGCTTCCTCTGCGTTGACAGGAAGAGCCTCTTCATCAGATCTTGGTACGTGGGGTCCCTTGACGTGAACAGGAAGTAGGCGTATCCGATGACCAGACCAGTGGTGGTGGTGAAGAATGCAATGGGTTCCATGACATCCCACGAGAATTCCCAAAATGTGAGCCGGAAGAAGAGCCCAACCTGTAACACAGAGAAACCCAGCCCTGCCCACAGTATGCGCCGCACTTGCTTGTGAGCTAGCATGTCGATCTCTTCCTTCATCTTCTGCAGCCTCTTTAGCTCATCCCTTCTGGGATCGTCTTCAGGCGCAAGAGCTAGGGGCACTGCATTTCTTACCAGATCCACCACCTGAAATAAAAGATTAAAAAAACTAAATTAGCAAGACCAGATGAAGTTCGAAGGGAAAATCAAATCTCTAATACTTCCATGGAGTGGGAAATTTAAAAATAATTCCATACAAGACCCATATTTTTTGCCTAATTCATCTATTGTTCAAACCCAAATCCACACTGTGGAACTAAAGGGGGAAAAGGGAAAATGCTTGACATCTATGGCAACCAAATCACATCCCATTGGTTTAAGTGCATTGCTGTAAGCACATAGTGAAGCAAGAGTGCAGTAAGCACATTTAGAAACTCTTCTGTTTAGCTAAGTATGAGTTGGGATTGGACCAGATAAACCTCAAGGGTGTAATAAAGAGCAGTATTCAATTAAGCTAGAGACTCAACAGCTGCACATTTCAGAATCTTGGCGCCAAGCAAATAAGCACGGGCTAGTTCGGACAAGGCATTCGACAATTCAAATGGAAGATTGAGCACATGGAGAGAGGAAGACTGAGATGAAGCTGATGAGACCAATAGTGGCAGGAATCCGCGCTAGACAAGACCCAGCAGGCTATACCTGTGGGGATAAGGCGATTTTAACCCCACGGCACCCACAAAGAAGAAACCTGCCATGTGAGATTGAACCCAAGACTTCCCACAAGGGGAGGATACACACCATCTGCACTAGAGGGCAGGGTGTGGAAAGAGGCAGACTTTCAGGGGGACATTTTAGAGATGAATTTGATGACATGGACATGAATTTAGCACTGCCTAAACGACTTGCATTAGAATTTTTAGATGGAAAAAAGAGAGGAAAGGAAGCACAAACATAGATGTTGAGTAAAACTAAAGATTGAAATGCAAAATTTTGGCAATTTAAGAGATTCCAAAAATCATAAATCTTGAATATTTTTGAATTATTGAATCAAATAGCGTCGTTTTTGATAGTTAGCAAGTAGCACTTAAACAAATAAGAATCCTCTAAAAAGGTTTCTCTCATAACTATCAGAGAACGAAAAAAAGGGAAAGCTTGATAAGAACCCAAATCTGTAACGATTGGGAATCAAGCAAAAACGAGAATAAAGAAGGGGAATGGAGTGAGAAAAGCCACATCTACTATGGGGAGCCTCCTTTGGATCTCGATTCGAGGCGGGAGCGAGCCTCCTAAAGTGATTTCCCGCAAAAGATTAATTATTCATCAATTTCCAAAGATTCATATTTCTTCATCATAATCCGAATCCTTCCCCAAAATTTAAGAACTATGCTACCCCTAGAATCCTACCTATTACATTATCATACCCTTTCCTAACTATTTCTCAAGAATGAAAGAAGGAGATGAGTTCAGTCCAGTCAACAACTTGAAGAATCCCTATGCAGCATATCGTTATTAGAAATTTAGATCCAAAAAAGAGAAAAAAAACAGCAGTAAACGTGAAGAAGACGAAGATGAGAGATTAAAATACAAACCCAACGAGGAAGGATAAAAAGCAACAAAAGAAGGACGAAAGAGACCCTACAATAGAACAATCCCTGTTCCCCTCCCCAACCTAAAGTTTTTCCAGATTCTTCTTTAGAAACCCAGCAAAAAAAAAAATCAATCAGGGCCCTCCAAAAAGTTAAAAAAAAAAATTCAAAATCGGAAGGAGCGAATCAAATCCCAGACCTTCAATTGCTGCAAATAGGCTTAGAGAGAGAGAGAGAGACGGACCTTATCAGGATGAAGATAGACCTTGTCTCTGAAGAGGAGAACGACGCCGGCCTCATCGAGGACACGAGCAAAAGCGGCGGCCTCGTCATGGGATCTAGCAACGCCCATGCTCTCGCAGGCTTTGAGAAGCTCCGAATACCCAATCATCTCCCTTCCTTCCATACTTATCTTCCTCTTCAATGCCTCCACATTCACTAGTCTCATCAGCTTTTTTGCCTCCGCGAACGATATTGGCTCTCCTTCTCCTCCTCCTCCTCTTCCTTCTGCGGTACAGTTACTATCGGAATCCGTTGTCTTTGATGATGCATCGGCGGAGAAGTGTGCCGCCGCAGCCGGACGGACACAACTCTCGTTGTCCGCCCACCTAAACACCAAAGGTTGGCTCCCATACCTCAGAGCCGATGATAAGCTCCCCCTTAACAACGACAGACCCGTGGATCGCCACATCTCTATTAATCTATGTTCCTTCTCCTTCCTTCCTTCCTTCCTTCCTTCCAATGGAAGATACAAAGTCTATTTATATATCCATCTCAGAGCGGCAACACAGAGTTTCCAAATGGAGAAAAGAGAGAGCGTGTGAGGAAAAAGGGAAGAAGGATGCAAGAAAGGAAAGGAGGAAGAAATAGAGGTCGAATTTATCGGCGAGGATAACGGGGTAAAAACAGACAGAAACGTCCGTTATTTGGGGTTTTAACGGTGAGGGAGAGAGTTCAACGAGCCAACGGGGGGTTTACAGTTTACAAACTTTACACACTTTCGACGGTAGGAAAATAAAATCCTCTAACAGCACTATATACACTCACCTAGGTACGTGTGTGGTGGGGCCGAGGTAGTCAGTCGTACAAATTCCACGTGGTGATATCTGCTGCCCTGTCATCTACTTCGATGACAGGGCCCGGTCATCAAAGTTTTATCCCAAACTTAGCCGAAGGCTTTTCTGCCAAGATTTATACGAGTTTCCGCGTAAATCACTATTTATTTTCATTTTTATTAAAAAGTTTTAAATTTAAAATGAGTAAAACTTCTGTCACACGAATTTGTAAATCAGACAAAACACAGCCAATGAGTTCTCGGCACGTACACAAGTGCTTTGCAACGTACCATGTGCTTTGCTTTTTAGGTGTACGGGCCGAGAACTCATCGGCTGTGTTTTGTGTGATTTGCAATCCCATTGTGACAGAAGTTTTACTCATTTAAAATAGGGTCGGGCTCCGTTGACCGATCTAAAATGACAGGTATGACACAATATAAGCCACGTAGCATACTCTTACAGGACTCTGACCGTATGGATGTTTGTCCAATCCCATGGTGGACTTACAAACCAAAAATCAGCCTGATTAGTGATTTATAAGTGTTGGATCTTTGTACCTCAAACACTGCTCAAATTCCCACAGTTGAGATCAGCCCATGAAAATAAGTCCAATCCAAAGCCTATAAATCACTAACCAGCCTGATTGTTGGTTTGTAAGTCCACCATGGGATAGGACAAACATCCATATGGTCCGAGTCCTGTAAGAGTGTGCCACGTGGCTTCTATTATGTGCCTATACAAATGTCAGTCATTTTAGATATGTCAACGGAGCCCGACCCTTTAAAATACGAAAGACAGCGTTAAAGAGTAATTATTTGCCATCCCTAGGAACTTCTAAGAGCTTGTTTGGTACGTGAGAAAAAGAGTTCCAATGGCGAATATTTAGGGGTAGTTCGGCAAACTAGTGGAAGCAAAAAAGTAACTTCTAAATTAAGTTGCTGATTTTAAAAGTTGTCATATAGAAGCAAAAGTTTGTTTAGTAAAACACCCACTTATAAGTCAAAAAGTAAAAAAGTTAGTTTGGCATGAATTAAGTCAAAAAGTTATTTTCTTGTAATTTTTTGTGCATATTATATTCTAATAAACCATTAATAAAGATCATAAACTAATATCACATATGTTATTTTTTTTCGAATATTTTAATTATAAATAGTCAGTAATAAATGACGCACCAGGTGAGTCATTTTATGGGTACTTACTTTTTCAGAAAAAAAATGGTCTACTGACCAACTCTTCAACAAACCATCCATACTTTTTCTCCTTCATAAGATGTTTTCTATCTACATTTCATAATGTGAAGTTTATTAGTGTAAAATTGGCATTTGGAAAGATTTACTTAAAATTAGAAGTGTTGGTTCCACAAAAAAATTTGACTTTTGCTTCTTTGGAAGCAAGAAGCAAAAAAGATTTGCTTTCACAAAAAGTAAGTTTTTGACTTTTGAGAAACAATTCTAAAATAGATACCCAAACAAAATTTTTAATTTTTTTAATTCTTTTACTTTTGGAAGTAAAAAAGTAACTTATTTCGATGTTGCCAAACGGGCCCTTAGCCAAATGAATATTATTTTGGCTAAACATTTGAGCATGTCAATATTTAACAACGTTTGGTATGTGTATTATCTAGCGTACTTCATTTTCTTTCAATTTGTGTGGGTCCCACATATTAAAGTAAGTCAAATATAGGTTAAGCGAATGTTGGACCCATATTTTAGGTCAAAAGATTAAAAAAAAAAACTCATTTTTATCTTTTTTTATATATTAAAAATTTTATTTTTATTGAAAATAGTAATTTTCCCGCGAAAGAATAAAATTTTCCTACCGAAACTTAATTGGTGTGAAAGTATTTACTCAGGGGGGAGGTGATCAAATGTTTTCCCGCCGTGGCGGGCAAATTTGTAGGCCCCGGCTAAATATTAGACTCATGCAAGTGGCTTCCAAATGCATCCAGACGAATATTAGTGTGCGCAAATATTTTATTTTCCAGCCATGGTGGCCTACCAAACATACCCTATATACTTACCTTTTAAACAAAAATTGCCACATGGAGCACACTTAATGGACCGCTCATCTTTTGGATCTTTGTTCCACCTCTTGGTCGACCTACATGCTAAAACATCCACTTGATCGACGAACAGTTATATTCAGGCATCTACAAATCAAACGGCAATAAATCAGGTATTAAATCGAACGGATAGAAATCAGACTTTTGATGTGTTACGTGGCACTTCAAAGTTCAAACCCCGGGGCACATCAAAGTCGGCCACCAGTGTTACAATCTTGAAAGGCGCTGTAGAGCGTGGACTTCAAGTATCTGATTTCCATCGTGAACATTTATTTATGGGTATCCTGACACTTTTTATTTTTTTATTTCAGAGATCGAAGGGTATCCTCACACAAGTGGGACCAATCCCTACGGTCGTGACCACCTACCCAACGGAAGTTTCCCTACGCACAATTGGACAAAAGCAGGAAGCCAGGCAGTTTCGATCACACGATGAGATGGAGCAAAACATTCATGGCACACTCTTAGAGACCACTTACCACATGGATGTCTGGTCATCCCTAGGTGGACCTACAAAAATTAGCCTCATTGGCCCATCCTTAAGTCGACCTGCAGACCAAAACATAGCCTCATTAGTGATTTTTAACCATTTGATCGAAATATTCTAAATAATGCTCAAATCCCACGGTTGAAAATAAACCCATGAAAAAGATTAAAATCCAACAGTTAGAACGAATCAGGCGGATTTTTGGTCCTTTGGTCGTAAAGGATGGTCCGAACTCCAAACATCCATTCGGTGAACGGTCTCTAAGAGTGTGCCGCGTTACTCTCATATGGACGTTCGTGAGCGGAACTGGACTCTGAACTCTCCGTTGTTCTTTGTCCGGTTATCCGTGGGGTAGCACGATTTAAAAAACAAACATTCGGTTAACCAGGGGTTCGGTTGTTACGTTTTTTTCTACTGCCTACGGTTGCATACTAGTCCACCCTTTTGGATAGATGGGGCCCTTAAATGCTTTTACCCAACATCAGTTCCGTAGGCTCTACCATTTAGTATCGTTGGGTTGGGATATTCTTACACGGCTCAAATACGCCTTTTTTTAACACGGTTACACGTGGAATTCAAGTTGGAAACTTTTCAAATTGTAGTGTCACACTGTCATTATCTTTGAAGAAAATATTTGCGGAGTCCTGGTTGGGGCACACCCCCAAAAAAGAGATGTCTCTCTAAGCCGAGTAAAACTTAGCTGACTAGTAGCCACCCACAATATGACCCACGTGGCACATTTTTTGAGGAAGCTGATTGATGGATGTTCGGCCAATCCCTAGGTGAACTTATAAATCAAAAATCAACCTGATTAGTGATTTCTAAGCATTGGATTGGAGTCATTTTAATTTGAGCATTATCAACCATTATTTTGGGTACAAGATAAAAATGTTTGAAATTAGTAATCAGGTTGGTTTTTAGTTTGTAGTGTTGAATAACCATTTTCCCCACACGATTGACCTGTCAGGGAAAGGCGAAACAACTATGTATACCAATGAGTCATCAGGCCAATACAACATGTGCAAAGAACACATCATCCACTAACACGGTTAGGATCAATAATTCTCAAATTCACATGGTTAGGATCAACCCATGAAAATAATTCCAATCCAACGCCTATGAATCACCAATCGGGTTGTTTTTTGGTTTGTAGGTTCACCAAGGGATTGGAAAAACATCCATAAGGTCAGAGTCCTCTAAGAGTGTGCCACGTGGCTCATATTGTGCGCTGTCATCAACCTCAATGACAGGGCCCAAAGGCATGACACGAGTCTTGAAGACCACCACATAAATTTCAAAGAACATTCAATGGTTGGTTATCATTGATGCTATCGTTTGTCAAAAAGAATAAAAGCCCATTATAAATCGAAAGAAACCTAAGTTTGCGGTCAACTTTAATATTTTATGAAAGAAAAAATCAATGAAATCTTTTCTGAAAGAAAGACGGAAAAATGTTCCATATGTTTTGCTTTCATTTTATTCTTTGTTATCTAAGATGGTCTTGTCGAAAATTGTCGTTCTATTAGGAATTGTAGATACTATACATAATCAACTAATCTCAATTGTACATGTGCCATCACACCCATTAAGACATACACATATGGGATAAGGACATGACAGATGGGCCCATCTACTTATGTGGGACCCAATTCATATATTACTTTAATTTTTTTTTTTTATATTTTACAAAAAATTCATAAAAACTAGAAGTGTGTCGACATGACAAGAATCTTTTCGAGTCAGCATAAAAGTGAACTTACATGGAAAAGACTTTCCAGTTATCAGCCATTGCCATTAATAGAAGAATTTTGAAAATAATCTAATTCCTTCCAAAATTGGACTCCTACTTTGGCCGGACATATTGAGAAAGGAGACTTTCGTTGGTCAACAAAATCAAGTAAGAAATGTCTCTTAAACCAAGTGCAATTCATTTCACAGTTAGACTTCCACCTGAAGCTAGACAGTAAGAATTGAGACTTTCTTGGATATAAAACTGAGGAATTGAAAGTCTTGATTGAGTCCTAATCCTTTTAAGATTGGACTTTCTTTAGAATTTATAAATATGGTTCATGAGTAATGATATGATCCTTTGAATCTCATCTTATTAGATCTATAGTTAGTATACTTGCAATCAGTGGGGGACCCAGGAAGAGGCGGGGGAATTCTGTAATTTTTTTTACTTCCTAAACCGCCATTATCCTTTGATTTGCCCTCCTGATTTTACCTATTTTTGTGATTTTGCCCCCCTTGAACAATATCCTGGGGCTGCCACTGCTTGCAATTCTCTCTCCTCATCTTCTTACTGGAGCGTCAGAGAAGTCATGGTTTACATGAGGAGAGAGCATAGAGACACCTCTACAACAGCCGGTATGGTCACATCGAATCCCAACATTTATGGTTGCTATTTGCAATCAGGTAGGTCTGATGTTCCCACTACTTGGCCTTTGAAACCAAGATTTGCTTACCAGAAAAGAAAAAGATGGTTAGTGTGATTTTGGGGGAATATGGCCAGGACCCCACTCCAGAAAGTAGGAGGTCCTGAGTTCGACTCCCCCTTGGGATTTACCCCGATTTTACTTGGCACGTGTGGAAGAGGGGTAAACATGAAGAGGACTAATCAGGTGCTCTAAGAGGCCCGGATAACCTCAGAAGTCAAAAAAATAAAAATAAAAATGTGATTTCGGAGAATATTTTGCATATGCAATATATGACTTAAAAATGAAGTCTTCACCCAAAACTCCACTTGGAACACTCTTTAAGGCCTACTAACCCATGAATGTTTGCTTTGGCCTACCCCTCCGCAGATCTACACTGCAAAAATCAGTTTGATTAGTGATTTCTAGCGGTTAGATTCGAGTATCCAAAAAAGTTCAAATGTAACAGCTAGAAAACATTTTATTAAAATGTTCAAATCCAACAGTTAAAAATCACCAAAAAATAAAGATTTTTAGGTCCACCGAGAGGTGATCTAAACCAAGGTTTAAAGGAGTCCGTTTTAACGGTTTAACGGACTGGGGGCGTTACCGTTTAAATCGTTTAAACGGATTGAAATGGCCATAGGCAAAAAAGAAAAAAAAATGGATTTTAACGATTTAACGGAAAGAATGGCGCTGAAATTCAAATTTTTGAAATTTAAAAAAATAGAATTAAATGGATTTAACGGCAATTTTTTTTAAAAAAATCCAGAATTTAACGACCGTTAAAACAAAAAAAAAAATAGTCTTTTAATTTATAGCATCAAAACGCATTTAAACGATTTTAACGGAAACGGGCTTGGGGTGTTACCGTTTAAACGGATTTTAAAACCATGATCTAAACCAAGGTTTAAAAAACGGCCGTTATAACGGATTCGGACCTACCTCGTTATGTTATGGACAGTTAAAATGCCCAAAAAATAATGGCTGTTATAACGAAAATAACGGCCATTATTTTCCGTTATTTTTCCGTTATACCGAAAATAACGAGCGTTAATTTTTGGTAAATTTTGTGGAAAAAAAAGGCGGCTCTTTTCATTTTTTTTTCAGTTTTTTCCGTTATTTTTCATTTTTGAAAATTTGAAATTCAAAATTTGAATTTCAGGGCCATTTTTTCCTTTTTTTTTTTTTTTTTTTTTTTTTTTTTCTCATTTTTTTCCGTTTTTGCCCGAATGTTTTTTTCGTTATAATGGAAACAATGGTAACGCCCCCAGTCCGTTATACCGTTAGAATGGTCCTCTTTAAACCTTGATCTAAACATCCAAGGTGCGTTAGAAGGCTCGAAACAGCATGTCATGTGGCATTTCAGAGAAGGGGACTCCCCGGAGGAGAAACTTGCACTTAAGGACTTCCCTTCCTGGGTCCACATCAAATTTTAGAGGCGTGTTTGATTGCCAAGTGGGAAAATTGCCTTTTCCTTGGGAAAACACAACTGCTCCTAGTTACATAGCCATTTTGCAAGTGCCAGCTTGCTCTATTGGTAAAGTTTGGAGTGATGATACCATAGACCTGGGTTCAAAACCCGCCTTCACCAAGTTACTGATCTTTTAAAAAAACAGGCTTACCTATAAAAAAAAATAGATAGGCATTTTAAATTTATTTAATTTTACTTATCATGCCATTTAAATCTGGATAATTTTCCCTACTAAGTCCGGAATTCATTTCCACCTACCACAGCGTTCTGATGGTTGCTTTTGTTACAATGCATAATAGAGACCACGTGGCACACTCTTAGTGAACACTGACTGTATGGATGTTTGACCAGTCCCTCGGTGGACCTATAAATCAAAAAGCAGCCTGATTAGTGAGTTACAACCTTTGGATCTTTGCACCCAAATAACGCTCAATATTGCTCGAATTCCTATTGTTAAAATCTGTAACGACTCGAAGTAGTAATAGGTCTAGTCCTTCCATCGGTCCGAGTGAATCGTGGAAAATCACCTCGTTGGTCCCACTTTTGGATTTAGATCTCCATGGTGGATTGTCTTGCAATACACTGCATTGTACAGTATCAAAACCTTATGTTGCCACTTGCACAAATCATTCCATGCAATGAGACATTTGTCTCTTGGTACGAGAAATTACCCTTTTGTCATTCTATATTATAAATCATCATTTAAAAAAGAAAAAAAAAATCCCCTGAAATTTAGAACTTGAGTTAGATGTAAGAATGATTATGCTTTGTGTGCCTTGGATTCAGGATACGTGGCTAACACCTCGAGATTCGTGTGGACCGAATTCAAGGCGTTACAAAATCAATCCATGAAAATAACTTCAATCGAATCACTTAGAAATCACTAATCAGGCTGATTCTTGGTTTAGAGGTCTACTGAGGGACTGGCCAAGCATCCATACGGTCAGCGTCCACTATGTGTGCCACATGGCTGTATTTTGCATTGTGATAGAAGCATCTATCATAACGCCTTACAGGTAAAACTTATATGACCGCCAGGATGCTGCGAATTCCTATTTGGGCCTACAAACCAAAAATCAACCTGATTAGTGACTTAAACCCTTTGGATCTTTGTACCCAAAGAATGGTCAATAATGCTTAAATTCCTACCGTTAAAATCAACCCATGAAAATGACTTCAATCCAACGCTTAGAAATCATTGATTATGTTGATTTTCGATTTGTAAGTCCACCTAGGGATTGGTGAAACATTCATACAGTGAGCGTCATAAAAGAGTGTGCCACATGGCTTGTATTGTTGGCGGTCATATAAATTTAATTCTTGACTTAGTCCCGCAAGCTAATCCTCTCTTTATGAGTGTTGTTGACCCAAGCTGATTAACGACTTTTTTTTTTGAAAATGTCCATCTCTTCAACCTTAGAAAATGTCAATTTCTTTATCACAGCACGACTGTTATTTCCAGTATAACGGTTGTTATTTTTGAAAAAAAAATAATTATTTTTTACATTTAAGTTTTTCTAGAAAATAATAAATTATTAATATTATGGTCGTTTTTACTCGGACGGGGCCGTTATAACAGACCATTTAAAATCTTGATTTCCCCTTCAACTAATGATCTATCTATCAGGCGTTGAAGAGTAGATAGAGAGTTATGTGGGGTGTAAAGATTTGCTGTCCTAAGAAACCCCTCCCAAAATGCCACGGGGAACCTCCTTTCGGCATTGAAAAACTTCAATGTCATCGAAGGAGATGACAGGGCAGCAGATCAAGGCACGTGGATTTTGTACGGACCACCTCGGCCTCACCACCCACATACACAGGTGAGTGTTTTGGCAAAAAGCACTCGAGTACTCACCTGGGTACATGTGGCCAGGCCGAGGTGGTCAGTCCGTACAAATCCACGTGGCCGAGATCTGCTGCCCTGTCATCTCCTTTGATGATAGGGCCTGGTCATCAAAGTTTTATCTGAATTAATATATAGTTGAAAATCTCGGGATCGGAGACTGGATTGTGGGCGCCGATCTTGATCCGGATCAAGGGTAGATTGCTCGTCTTGGATCGTCTCGCTGGAGATGACGTGAGAGCGAGACAACCCAATTTCAGATCATCTCACTGACCACCGATCCTGATCCGGATCGCTCGATCCAGAACAGGATCTCCAAGACGTTGAACCATGAGTTAAAATGCTCAAACCCAATGGCCATTCCTACGTGGACATCGATATATAAAAAAAAATCAGCCTGATTGGTAAATTTTAAGCTTTGGATCTTATTACCTAAAAAAACATTCGAATCTGACGGTTAAAAATAAACCCATGAAAAGGACTCTGATCTTACGATTTTAATTCACTAATCGGGATGATTTTTGTTATGTTGGTTTAGGCAGGGATGGCCAAACGGTCAGTATTCTTAGAGTGTGCTACGTGGCTCGTTCGTCATCAAAGATTTAGTCCGCATTGGCGTTGCCGACTTACTTTGACCACTGTCATTGGGTTGTTATGGGACCACCTGTCATTGGACATTCAAAGCGTCCCACAATGAGATTTTGAAACTGCTCTGCCGACTTGAAGCCAATTCATCCGTTGACCACTCAATCCGATTCCTCACTATGGTTGGAAACCTCGGGATCCGGATCGGTGGGCTCCGATCCCGATCTGGATCAGTCTGATCCAGAACGGGATTGCTTCATCTCGCCCGAGATAAAGTGAGACTTCTTTGGGAAACAGTGATCTCGGGGCGAGACGATCCATTTTTTGGATCAGATCGGTGGGCTCGCCCGATCCAGGCGAGACTTCGAACTATGGGAGTCCTCACTCGGCATTCCATAACTCGGATGGTTACGATCATACTATCAAGTCCAATACTGCTGCAACAGATATACGTGGTACCCACTATGTTGCCTCTTGACTTCCAAACGCGCAAAAATGAATGGTCGTGCACGCTGGTAGACAGTCCTTGCCACTTGACCGACAGGTGCTTTCTTATTGGAGACATAATATCCGCGTGGGTACCATGTAACGGTCCACCACGTGGACCAATTGCATGAGCCTGTCTTGATAGGACTAGGTCACCGGAGATGAATCAGGATTCAGGACTGGGTCCTATACAAAGTTTGATAAGACCCCTCCCAATATACCACGTGGCACTTTTTTCTTTATCGGTCTTCACCGACCCAATGAATGTTTGGCCCACCCCCTTACCAACTACCAAAAATCAGCCAGATTGATAATTTCTAGCTGTTGGATTTTCGCTTTTTTTTTCTCCAAGGGCTAGAGATCATCAATCTGGCTTGACTATGTAGATCCATCAAGGAGGCAGGCCATTCATTGGGTCAGTGACACAAAAGAGCGCCACATGGCTTATTGGGAGGGATCCTATCAAACTTTGTATAAGACCGCTTCCATAGAAGCCGGACTCCATAGGGATGTTAATTGACCGGGTTCAGGACAGGCCAAACTCTGCCAAAGCCCAGCCGGACATGTAAGTCCTTGGCATAAGCCTAGCCCATCACATCACAGAACTCAACATATTAGGCCCAAATCTGGCAGGCCCGGCCAATTAACATATAACACCCTACACCACCGTCGGACAAATAATCCTTGGTGGGATCCCTGCAGCCACCAATAGAATAAGAGGGATACTAGCAAGCACAGATGCAATCCAGTAAAAGACATTTTTTTTTTTTTTTTTTGTTTCCAATAAATTAAAAAATATTTTGTTGTTTTCACTGGGACGACATACATCTTAGTGGGTCCCACCACCACTAGAACTAGTTTTAAAAAATATTGTTTTTTCACTGCATTGCTTCTGTGCCACACACACACACAAAAAGAAGAAACATGGCCACTAAGACTCCTCCATGGGGAGTACAACAGGGCTGTGTGATCCCTAAAATTAAGGAAAAAACAAATGTTACAAGATGTACACGTTGGGTTGAGATATATATCCATCCATCCATCCATCCATCTATCCATCTCAGCTTAAGTGTACATGCACAGACTCACACATGCCCCATGCAAGGATCGATTCAGTGACTGTGTCTCGCTTTAGACAGAGTCTTTATCATGCCTTTGACGATTTTCCAAAACCAAAACACGTTCATCACTGTCAACATGGGAGGCACCAGAAGCAAGCTGTAGAATCCCACGGGAAAAACTGTTTTGACCTGAAGAACAAAATAAAAAAACATAAACATGAATCGAGCTTATAATCCCATTTCCTTCTTTTTTATATCAGCCCATGAATTGTCTGATTTGTATCTTTGCAATTCACGAGGCGCGAAATTTGATACGATATATATTTGTATCTTTGCATTTCGCGACATCCTTTTTCCCCAATGTCTTGATCAAGATGTCTTATTCCATCAGCTTATCGAGACGCAGAATGTGATCAATTTTAAACCTGGTTCTTAATGGCCCACTATTATGCTATGAACTAATTGAGCAGCCACTTACCTGATCGAAATGGAGGTACATGTGGACGAAAAAGAAAATGAACAACAAGATCCTTGCAACCTGAAGTCATAGAATATCAAATCATATCACCCAAAATCCAACTACAAATGCAGAAGTGGAAAAAAAAAAAATATGAAGACTCATCACAGAAAAACCAGTGTCACTAGTATTGCCTTCGTGGCCATTAGGATATATCTGCATGGACTTTCCCTTTGACTAACTTGTTCTGGTGATAAGTCAGATACCTACTTGAGGTGGACCTCTGAGGTGTTCACATACTCTGAGGACCTACGACCATGGCATCATGCGGGGATTCAGGGAGGTTGTAGGTTCGGTGCCCAAGAGGGGAGCCTGCTGGTTTGCAAGGGCAGTCCATCTTGACATCTAGGCTTAAAGGATGCAAAACCATGGCTCGCAACACCATTGACTCAGAAAGTTCAGGGTGCAACTCAACCAACTAGAGCTTAGAGAAGGGAACAGACAACCCTTTGTTAAAAGGGTACAAGTAGGACTGTCTGCTTCTAAGGTGGTTTCCCTTGGTGTAGAAGTCAAAGCCAACAAAATGTGATGTAAAGCTGTGATGACGACATTTCACAACTACATCCTTCCTATGGTCTGGGGCCTGGGCTTAGGCCTAGGGGGGACTCACTCTTAAGCACTTCTAAACTCTGTCTCTCCAAGCTCTGAATCTCTTGTCAGGCTTCCCTACCTACCTCCCTGGTCGGACCACAGAAACAAACAGCCAATCTTTGGTTCAGACAGTGAGTGGAGTCCTCCAGAAATTGTTTCCATCTCAAGCCATTTCTATCGCCACTTAGCTGCTTTTCACTTGGCCATATCCACTCAGCAATACTCATCTCTTACACATGGCTTGGTTGGGTTCCCTATACCAAGTCCCAAGTCTCTTTCTTTTATGAAATCAGTGATTTTTTTCATTTTCTGGTCAAGTAAACTAGGGAAAAAAATAAAAATTGATTGCTAGGTCAGTCCAAGTTCTTAAAAATGCTCCTGGAGAAGCACTTTACAATGCCATTCATGTATGTGAGCTCAAAAGAAAGCTTTGCACAAACATGGAAAAAAAGCTTCTACAGTAACTCATTTTATTCACATATAGGCATTTATGCATCTGTGTCCATCTGCATGCTTTGTTTCAGCACATGTCAGGCCCACGATGCACACGGACTTACAAGCATACCAAAAATTTATGCAACCAAATATATTCTTCAAGGGTGTTAGACAGTACCAGCCAACCAAAGAACATTATAACGCCATTGCAAATGTAAAGCTTAGAACTCTTTTGTCCAGCAACATCCAAGTACCTGCACAAGTATTTTTGTTGATCAAGCAAATGGGGCCATCATGACTCACAAATGTGAAAGTAAAGGAGTTTCAGCTTGCTAAAATTTACCATCTTAGATTTACACAGGGAGTTGTGCTCTCAGAAAATAGAACCATTAGTATGTAAATTTGTCCTTGGCCACTTAAGAGTGAGAGGAGGATAGAAAACATGGAGAGTCCGTGATGTAGAACCTAAAAAAGAAATAATGAGAACACTGAAAATGGTAAAACACCTGTACAAAAACTCATTGATTAACTCAAATATTAAACGAGTCAAGACGGGCTCTGAGTAGCAAGCCATACAATGATCTAACAAAACGATCAGCCAACTAGATGATTGACAGAAAATGCTTTATAAAACTAATTTCTTTGTCGTGACTCTGCCAAGTCAAAATCAAGATAATAAAATGACTTGTTTCGAGGTTGAGTCCAAATTTGTGAACACTGGGCAAAACAATCTCAAGTAATTATAATGGTATTTCAACAGAGGCATCTAAATACTTACATATTCCAGACCACCTAAAGCTGGAAAATGCCAAATAATCATAACCAAGTCTGAGAGAAAATAACCGATCGAGATCTGTATGAAAGATGGACAATATCCAACCAAATAAATAAGAGCCACAAAAAAGAAAACAATATAAATTGATTAAAAATGTTCTATACTACTCAAACTGTCAAAGCCTAAACCACACTTTATTTTTTTATATTTTTGCAATAAGAAGTTTTTGATTCCTATGAATTTAGATCAATGACCAATGCTCCACACCAGTCCCACAGTTTTTTTTTTCAAACTACCATTCTATGAAGATTAAGCTTTAGTAAGATTTAAGATAGGTGAAAAGCTACATAAAAACAAAATTGGTAGCAAAAGTTGCTGAAAAGAAAAAGGAGAATCTGTATTGATTCATGGGCTGTTTGCAGTCTAAAAGTTTCAATCAACTATAATTCATCACCATGTCCAAGATGTCTTTTACATGATGATTGTAGAATGTCTGCAAGGAATCAGAACCAGATTTCAAGATTCATTCAATTCATCAAACATATCTGTTTAACTGTTAGTTACTCGTCACAGAAAAACTAGCTTACTCAGGGGGGAATCAAACTCAGATTTCAACCATCACACAGTTCGAGTCAGTTATTCATCACAGAAAAGCCAGCCTATCTAACCCAATAAATGACAAAATAGAATTATTCTTTGCGCACAATAGTCACATTAGTATTTACATAGGTCCTCTGTTTCTTATCTTGATTCTGCTTATTTACATTAGGGTGGCATTAACCAAATGAAAAGAAAATTTTAAAGCAAGTCCATTTTATTTGGGGGCAAAATGAGTCATTCCATTATTTCATTTCAGTGATATGACAGATCTGCAACTACCTGGTATCCTTTATGTTGCTCGTGGCCAGGCCCTAAGAAATCAATCTTCAATGCATATGCTTACTCTTCAAGTTCCACTAAAAGGTGAAAAATGCTTTAGACAAGATGATGTTGCTGGCTTGGCTGAGATTCAGATAGAGTTTTTAACACTACAAACTGATATAAACAGAAAAGCATTTTTGATTGTGGAAAATGATGCAAGATTAATGTTTCAGTTAAGAAATACTTGGAACCATAGGACATCATATGTATCGAACATTTGAGTGCTTGCTTTCAAAGCTTATATACCTTGAAGGTTTTGGTGGTTGGGATGTAGTAAGCGGTATTAAATGCATCTCTTCAAGTTTACATGCCTAGAAAGTACTGGTGGACATTAGGGTAGGTAAGAGTAGTCTTGTCAGGGCTGCCTGGTATATCGAGTGGGTTCAGAGGAAAAAAAGAAGCTAAGGTGTTAATCTAACGACTTCCCCTCCTGAATTAACTGCCGTATACATGTCCTCTCCATAGTGTTCAGACAAGGAACATATCAATTTGAAACAGGGGATTGTAACTGGACTGGAGCATTCTAACGTGAATTGTTCATTGACATGATGCTAAATAAAAGCACTTGAATGCATCAGAACAGCATAAGATATTATTAATATAAAGAATAAGATTGCGATTATAGCATAAAGCTGAACCCATAGGTCCTTCCACGGTAAGAACATACCCCCAATATGGTGTCAGATAGGGTAGACTTTCTATCTATAATCGATTCATCATGAGAATGTTCATCAAAAAGATCCGATAACAGCAGAAGATAGATAGAAGCAACTGCAACGAAAAGTGCATGGAATGTAGAGAAACCCCTGCATGCAAAAATTATCAAATAGCATTGCCTGGAAAGCAATTAAACATTGACTGCAGAAAGGAACAAATATACATAAACTTGGTTCTACATAAAAAGAAATATTACCGGTTGTTCCATTCAACTTTTTCTACTTTGCTTAGCTTGGTATAACCTTTGAAGCACAACAAGCTAATCAAATCTGTAACTTCATAGACCTTGAAGAACAAAAGAGCGCAATTTTAAGAAATTAAATACTCATAATAAGGGAAATATCAGACAATCATGTTTAGAACTGTTAAGACACACCCCAGGTCAGAAATAAGAAAAATACATAACTAAAAGGATAAATGAAGAATAGTAACAAAGCTAGCCTGCACATGTCCAGAATTAGCTTGTCAACCCAACATTGAAGAAGCAATATTAAGTTGTTTTATAAATTGCAACAAATACAAACAAAAGAAATGTAGCAGCTTAAAAAACAGACAGAAAGAGAAGGGAACCTTGAACAATGCAGAGATCCTTCCACTTCTAGATCAATTTGTGTTGCTTGGATTGTGACAAATAAAGATTTTCAGATCTGTTCCTCTAAATTGGAGAAACAGCTTAAAATGCCAACCAGTTGAACCGCTTGAGCTCTAGTTGATAAATGAGTAAAAGCTCATATTTCCACCTTAAATCTCTTTGAGTTCTTACCAAGCATAATTGATGGAGATGCATATTACCTACAAATAGTGGCTTTACCATTTCATGCAAGAAAAAGAATATTATCTGTCAAGTAAGGATGAAATTTTTGAAGGGCAGCCTGTACCATGGAGCTCCCTTGGTTTCCAATTAGGAAAAAACTTCATTAATACTATTAAACCATATATACAAACTAATACTGAAAATATTGTTTAAACTTCAGTCAATCGCAACCAGGTTTGAAACCTCCCGCTGCCAAGGTGGAAGACGCCGTGAATGTCTCCAGAATAAAATCTTGCAATGATGTAAGATGTTGACACTTTTTTTTTGGACTAGTATAATTTCATTGAAAAGAGAAAAGGCTACAACAAGGAGGAAGAAGGGCCCTAGAAAAAGGACAGGGAGGACAGATCCCATACCTAATCTCCTTTAATGATCATGGCCTCCCACTTGAAAACAAAGTCCTCAAAATAACAAGCCTTCACACTCCTTAAACAGCTTGGACTACCGAAACATCATCACTTCAATAGACAAGATGATGTTAAGAATGTCTCCTTCCCTATCTTTGAACGCCCTAACATTCCTTTCCTTCCATAAACATCCCAAACGATCGTGAAGGGTAGAGTGCTCCACAAATGCCTACCATACAATGAGAAGGTGAAGACTTTCCAACCTGCAAAGGTGTCCCACACTGATCTAGGAATTACCCATGTCATGCCAAACAAGGAAAAGAAAGCTCCCCAACCTCTCTAGCCACTTACGATGAAATAAAAGATGGTAACTATTCTCTCCACTCTCCTTTGCATGTAATGCAGAAATCCATAATGCATCTCCTCCTCCTAATCAGGTTGTCCAAAGTCAAGATCCTTCCTATTGCCGCACACCACACAAAGAATGCAACTTTAGAAGGTACCTCGTAGCCCCAAATCAATGAAGCCGAGAATGCGACATTCGAGGGAGGGGACAACACACCATAAAAGGATCTCATTGAAAAAGTACCATTACTACTACTACAAGACAACACCTGATGGTCTTGAACCTATCTATCGATGCTGCACCAATAAACACACGAGAGCAGGTTGGCAACTTGGTCCATCTCCTAATGGAGGAGCTCGCTCAAGAGAACAAAGAGTTGAAACGAGAAATTGCTGTCCTGGAGGCCCCCGGGATGATCAGCCTACCCTTTGAGGGTAGGTCCCCCGAGAGATTAGTACATTCAGCCCATTCTCAGTCGAGGAGGACAGACTTGGCAAATGATTGCCAAGATGCGAGAGAAGAAGCAGTCCAAGGTTGGCAACCTCGGGAAAGCCCCGAATACTGAGCTCAATGGAGATTCTGAGGAGTCCAAGTACTCTTTCTCCTTTGATTTCATTCGACCTTCACTCCAAACATCCTCAGGGTTGACTTGCCCTCGAGTTTGAGCATCCCGAAGATCATCATGTTCGAGGACAATGTTGATCCCTCAGAGCATCTTCTCCACTACCAACAGACCATGGCACTTTGTACATAGGACGATGTGGTCCTTTGTCGGATGTTCCCAAGCAACTTGCGTGGGAACTCTGTGGTCTGGTTTCACAAGCTCCCCTGCAATTCCATCCACAACTTCGATGAGCTATGTGATGTGTTCCCAATCCAGTATGCTTACAACCACAAGTACCAGCTCAGCTTGGCCACTCTCTTTGCTATCAAACATGAAGTCGGCGAGACCGTGAGGAAGTTCTTGCAATGAGGCATCATTGTAATGGCCTTCAAAAATGGCCACCTGCCAAGGTCCCGACTTTGAGTCCCTGGTCAAGAATTTGTCATCGACCATGTTTGACCTCATTAGTCGAATAGCGAAGTACGCCAAGCTGGAAGAGGACAACCAACTAACCTTCAAGGTCATGAAGGGGACGGTCCAGACCATCTTGGCCGCAGACAGAGGAAGGAGCAAGGGGGATTCTTGGAGAAGGCCCTTTGGCAGCAAGAGAGGGAGGAATTCCCTCAAGGAGTAGGATGATCAAGATACTAGGCCAAAGAGGCAATTCTCAACCTTGAACGCCCCAGTTGATCCGAGGCGAACTTCTTCACCTAGCCGAAGTTGGGTAAGCATCCCAAGGAGGGATGTTTGTTAATATGGGCCAATTCTATGCCTTCCACAGGTACAGAGGCCATGACATCTGAAGATGCAGGAGTCTGAAGCACGCCATCCAGAACTACATTGAGCTAGGTTTGCTTAAGGAGTTCGTAGTCCGATCCAAGCAACCAGTTCACTGAGACGATCCTCGACAAGACCTCCACGAGGGATTGCCTCGATCAGTCCTAGTCCCAAGAGCAATCTAACCTTAGGGGACCATCAACGTGATCCACAATGGTGCCCTCCCGAGTTTGGAACGCCGGCAGATGTACACCAGGAGAGAGCAAGACCGACTGGAAGTCGGCCAAGTGATCCCACTAGTCTACTAGATTGGTCGGCAGCACTATGTTTGACTTGGGGGCGTCCCGCATTGCCTTGTCTTCCAAGTGAGGGTCCTATCATTTCCTTCTCATACAAGGACCTCGAACAGATCCACCACCCTCACTATGATGCCTTGGTCATTACCCTCAATATCAGGGGGTGAGACGTCCGTAGAGTCCTCATTGACTACAAGACTACTGCCGACATCCTATTCTTCCCTACCTTCAAGAAGATAGGTCTAAGCGAGGATAAGATTGGGTCCCCCGGTTTACCATTAGTCGGCTTCAATGATGTAACCATCCAACCTCTCGGAGAGATCGCTCTACCAATCAGGGCAAGCCCCATCACCATCTAGACAACCCTCGTTGTCTTGGACATTTTGTCTCCATACAATGCCATTCTTGACATATGGTGGGTCCATGAGAATCGGGCAATCCCAACTCGTACTACCAGGTGATCCAGTTCACTACCTCGGAGGGGATCATGGAGATCCAAGGGGACAAGATCGCGGCACAACAGTACCAAGTGGTGGTCATGGAGTTTTCCAGGAGTTTGGCCATCAACCCGGGATCAAGTTCAGAAGGGAGAAAGGCAAAAGGAGTTGCCCAGGAGGAATCAGTGTAGCAATCAACCTGCACTTCGGGATCCGAACCAGTAGCCTATTGAACCGAGGAGCAGAAACTCCCCCCCAACTATCGATCCCGTAGAAGATATCGACACTAGAGACAGTCCCCAGCTTCTAGCCATGTTCATTGGCATCTCCTTGTTAGAATCCAAGAAAGCTGACTTGGTTGCATTCCTAAAGAGAAACCGAGACGTGTTCGTCCGGACTTTCAAGAACATGCTCGGCCTTGACCTCGAGTTGGATGAAGTCTCCAATCCTGAGGATGGAGTAGAAGGCTCCCCATCTTGTTCAAGTTCTTCTCTGGACTCCTCGGCCTGATCGAAATCTTGTCTTACAACCTTTGCAGATCGGTGGACCACCTGATGGGACTTAGTCAGACTTGCAAAAAACATAAAACATTGTAAGTACTTTGATAATTGTCCGACTAGCGAAAATCGAAAGTGATTAGGGTTCTCGGAATTTACCATCGAGTCTGATGGCCTGAGGAACCCTGAGGATGTCGAGCTTAGGTTTCATATCCTCGATCTCCCATGCGTCGGGGACTAAGAGGGCGTCATCCCTCGAATTCTTGTATAGTCTTGCATTTCTTTAACTATGCCTTTCACCCCATTCCAGGTAGCCAAAAACTAGAAGGGTTGAGTATCCCTTAGACGCTTCGAGCATTTCATCAACTTATACCTCTTTCAGATGTCGACAAACCCGAATTTTTTCTTAGTTTGCCAATTCTTTTCAAGAATGTCGTCTGTTAGGCGGTAAAAGTTACCATTTACTTGACTAGGAGACAACTAGTAATAGGCTAAAAGTTCTCGGACTAGGGGTTTAGGGGAAACCTGGGCCCAACCTTTAATTGGCCAATGGACACACTAGTTTCCTCAGACGAGATTCTCGACTCACCCAAGGCATCACCAAACCAAACATTGACATTATCCGGGATGTGGTAAGCCTCCTTAAGGGTCCTAACACCACCATACTGAGGAAATTTCTTGGGCCTCATAGTCGGACCCGAGAAGACTATTTATCCTAAGGTTTGTTTTTTGAAAACTCTAGTCGGCAAGAACACTGAACAGAAAAACAAGAAGAAAGCAAAAGTTTTTCTAAAGAAAGCAAAAAATTGGTTAAAAACAAAAGAAAATGGAGAAGAAAAGAGAAAAACCTTTGAAAAATACCTCCTTTACGAGCTCCTAGGCTTGTTGGTGTCCGAAGAGGTAAGTCGTCACTCTCAAGAAGGATTCAATTTTGTAATAGTAAAAAAATAAGGGATTTCCTCCCCTATTTATACTGTTAATACCCTTCCTAAGATCAAAACATGTGTCTGAGATGAACCAACAAGATTTCTCCGCATCAATTATTGAAATCCAATCATCATGCCGCCTCTAGAGCATGTAACCACATGCGCATGGTTCTTGACCGTTCAAAAGCAAATCTTGGATTGACACGTGGACTGACATTAAATAAGCGTAAAATGTATTCCTAAATTTACAAGAAGCAACCTCCTGAGAAGTTCCTTCTCTAGAAAATGAGAATAAGAGGCAAATGTGTGTGCTTAAAAATAGCCTACATCTGAGCCATACACGTCACCTTAGGATTCGTAAAAACAATCATTTATTATTACAAGCTCAGGTGCAAGAAAGGGAATCTCAAGCTGACTTACCCTATTAATATCTTCGCCGACCTTATTTCAGACTAACACAGTTTGGTTTGACGGAGGGGAGAGCCGACTTCCTGAGAAAAACTAGCTTGGGCGAAGGAGCTTGCCTATTAGCCTAGTTGGTATGATTCCACAAGGTACAGAACTCACCTGTTCGGGATGAGATGTGACCTACCTACCCAGAATGATGAAAAGAGAGACATGGCATCTGTCTCTACGCGTGCCAACAACGCCATACTACAATCATGCTTGGCACATGGGAGACATCGCATACCACCCACCATCGGGACCTCTATAAATAGATATCCCCCCTCACTACACAGGGAGATGAGAAATTATGGATGAAACAGAAGATATATCTCTCTAAGCCCACCGACTTGCTCAACTTGAGCAACCAACTTCTGTGTTTATCATTAGGAACAACTAGTCGGTCATACAAGTCAAACATTTGGGTGTTTGGTCAGATTTACCCTTGTTAATCAAAATTGGGCCACATAGAGGGTCAAAGTGAAAGCCTCGCCCAAAATAGCCTTACTTTCTTCGAAATGGCCATCGAGTCCCCATCTCTCACACCCTCGCACATAATCCAAATAATTTTCCTTCTTCGTCGTAGGAATATACCATCTCGAGATGTCCTCACGATTAGGAGAATCAATGAGATTTAATCTGGGGATAACTAGAGCCTTGATGACTCATACCATGGACCCATCTCGAGAATCCAGGTCAATAAACTATTGGGTAGGACGATGATACTTAGCTCTACCCCACCGCAATTGTTTGCGTCAGCTACCCAACATGGCAATCCTCTTACCTTATCCTTGAAGACGTGAAGGCTCTTCTTTTAGCAGCTTTAATTTGAAAGATACCAGAAGAAACATCCTCCAATAGGAGGATTCAACACTTAACAAAATTCGAAGAAGAGATTCGCAAGCAAAAAAATGAAGGAATTAATTCAAAACCAGATAAATCCTTGAACTATTTAAACACTTGCAAGAGGATATCATACTATGACCACAATAACACTTACAAACATAATGCCACATATTGCCATATATAAAGATTGAAGTCATTGCATACTTTTCTCATGCCTTAATGAGATTGGGGCAATATCCATGCAATTATTGGAAGTTAAACCTTATGATATATCTATGTTCGCTGGTGTGCAAGAACAGAAGCTCATGATCTTAAAATCAGAGTTATTTCCCCCCTAAAAGAGATACAATAAATGGGATCATTTGATACAGGGACTGAAGTCTATGTTGTCCCCATGGATAAGAAAAACCTCTAAATGAGGGAAATTAGTGGAGTAATTTTGCATTTTTACATATGTTTGCTTTAGGCACATTCTTTTTACAAAGTTGTTGTTTACACCAAGTACCAGTATTGGTATTGGATCATATCAACAGCACTCTTGAGGTGAGGTAAATGGAGGACAACCATAATTCAAACACACAACACACACATAATTTAGCCTACAGATGATCCTGCTCTGTAACAACAACAGAAAATGCAGTGCTTAATTAAATCAAGTTTACTTACAGTCTTGCACATAACGATGCCGGCCAAAATAGACGCCGGCAAGAGAAATTGTTTGCTTGGAGCGACATAGTCAAATAAGGTATTTACAACCATATCTCCTGTTGGAACGATTGCCAAATCGAACTGCTGCAAAAGACAACATAAAATCTCAAACTCAGTAAAAACACTAATCGAAGAAGCTCTATAAAATCTTGAAACCGCAACTCGGAAAGCTAAAATTCCTAGAAATATAATAATCAGGAAAAAAAAAAAAGGATTTGTATCACAAATAGTAAACAAAAGTAATTTGCAGCAGAGTCAGAGAGTGCTTGCCTGAGAAAAGAAGATTTCCGGAAGGAAGTCCGGAAGAACTCCTACAGTAATAATGAAACAAAACTCCGGTTAAGGAAAACCTTCCAGAAGATTCAAGAATGAATAGAAGGTTCGAGAAGGGATACAAAGCAGTAGACAATAAAGAAAGGAGAGAGGAATTGGATTGGATTTGGACAGAAACGAATGGAGAGGGTTTTGAATTGGAGGATTGGGTCATCCCCATACCTGTATTTATTGATATTTGGTTTGATTGTATCGGGATCAGTTCGAAGCACGCGTGCAAAGACCAACGCCCCACGTGACGAGCCGGGAGCCCTACTGCACCCGTCACAGGCCACGTTTAAGTCTGGACTCGAGAACCGGACAAGCGAACAATGCACCGGCAGCAGAGCAAGGAAGGAGGAGAGAGAATCTAGCGAGACCGAGAAAGAGAGAGAGAGAGAGAGAGAGAGAGAGAGAAAGGTTTCTTTTTTGAATTTTAATAAGGGGTGTACCTTCTGTCTACCTCAGCTGTAACAATTTTGGTCAGGCTGCTCACTTAAACATTACTGTTATAACGGCCGTTATAATATATCACATCAGTCACACTTCTGAGATCTGAGTCAGAAAACCGATTATGTTATTTTTGAATAGAAAAATTCAAATGCAGATTTGACCGATCTTTTGAAATAACGTAACGGAGTTGGGGCATTACTGTTAAGGGTCAGGATGAAGGGACACAAATTTTGACACAAAATTTCACACCAAAAATTGGCGGGGGCCAAGTTTTACAAATTGAAGAATCATTCGGATATTCGTAGCTCGGTTTACAAGTTGCCTGGTTTAGAAGTTGAAGAATCATTCTGATGTCGTAGCCTCGTTTACAAGTTGAAGAATCATGGCCCTTCAATCTCTTACCGTACGTTAACTTGAAACCCACATTTGATGAGGTTGGAAAGGGTGGGCTAAACATCCATACGGTAAGTGGGCCCAGATGGCAGCGGTGAGTAACAAATACGCCTTGTTACATCATGACTCTACATGTTAATATCTTTGCCTTAAGTAAGCCTTTAATAAGCTTAACTTTTTTCGATGTCATTTTAGAATCTACTCCTTAGAAAATTGGTTAAATTAAGGTCAACCCCTTAATCTTGATATAATAGGAACTGGTCCCCATTATCCCAATTCTCAGACTAGCTATTTCAAAATGAGACTCAAAATGACCCAAAAGGAACCAGAACCAATTATTGGTACACTAGTTCCCAGACCGTACTGAAACTGAGGTATATACTGGGAGTAAAACTTTGATGACAGTGCACAATATGAGCCCCGTGGCACATTATTATAGGACGATGACCGTATGGATGTGGGGCCAATCCCTAGCTGGACCTACAAACCAAAAATCTATATGATTAGTGATTTCTAGGCGTTGAATTGGAGTTATTTTCATGGGTTGATTTTAACAATGGGAATTTGAGCATTATTGACCATTATTTGGGATACAAAGATCCAAAAGTTTGGAATCACTAATCAGGGTGATTTTTTGGTTTGTAGATCCAGTTAGGGATTGGAAAAACATCCACACGGTTAGAGTCCACTAAGAGTATGCCATGTGGCTCATATTGTGGACCGTCATATACCTTGATGAAGAAAATACAGAAGGCCCCCCCCCTTATTGGATCAATACTCTTCTTGTAAATGTGCATTGAATGTACGGATTTGCTTGTTTGAAAAAAATTGATTGTATTAATTTAGAAATTAAGATTTTAGATGGAGAGGACATTGGATGCTGTCGATGGAGAGACTCTTGTGGCTCTACATAGCTCATTTTTTGGGCCCACTAACCGCATCAAGTTAACGCCTAAGGCGAAAACTCTATATAAGGCCTTTTTATATTTAATATATTAATATATGGTATTAAATAAACAATTTAAGTTCTCTATATTATTGGAAATCTTTATATAAAAATTATTCTTGATAATCAAAAACTTCGAAAAAAATTTAGATGCAGAGGACTCCTGGTGCAATGAAGAGGACTCTCGCGGCCCTACATAGATCATTTTTGGGCCCAATGACTGCGTGGATGTTCAGCCCGCCTATTGGTGGATAAATACACTATGATTTCTAGCCATTGGATTTACTACTTTAAAAACATGTTTGAATCAAACAGCTAGAATCATGTCCTAAAAAGTATCAAAATCTATGGTTAGACATAACCAGGTTGATTTTTTGTTTGTACATATATCCAATAAGAGGTGGGCCCAAAATCCGTGTAGTTAGAGGGACCTGGGCTTAGGGCCTTCTCTCACTAACGGGCCTTAGGCGAACCGCCTTAATAGCCTCAAGGTAGAGCCGGCCCGGCATAGATGTTTGGACCACCCATTGGTGGATATACATACCAAAAATCAGTCTGATTGGTTTTCTCTAGCCAAATATTTTAGCACATTCTAGCCATTGGATTTAAGCATCCTTCTTCTTCTTCTTTTTTGCGTATTTTAGTGTACTTAATCCAACGGCTACAAATTATAAATCAAGCTGATTTTTGGTATGTATATCCACCAAGGGGTGGTCCAAACCATGGTTTTAAAAACGGCCGTTTAAACCGTAGCCCCAAGCCCGTTTCTGTTAAAACCGTTTAAACACGTTTTATCGGTTTTGAAAAAAACAGCCGTTTTTTTGTTTTAACGGCCGTTAAAATCATTTAAACAGCCGTTTAATTCTGAATATTTTGTGAAAAAAAATGGCCTTTAAATCCGTTAAATTCCGTTTTTTTTTTTTTTTTTTTTTTTTTTTAATTTCAAATTTTGAATTTCAGCGCCATTTTTTCCATTAAAACCTGTTTAATTCCGTTAAATTATATTTTTTCCCTTTTTTCCATTTTTGCCCCTGGCCGTTTCAATCCGTTTAAACGGTAACGCCCCCAGTCCGTTTAACCCTTAAAATGGCCTCCTTTAAACCTTGGTCGAAACATTCATGCGGTTCGTGGGCCCAAAAAGCTGAGCTATGTAGGGCCACGAGAGCCCTCTACTTCCAAAGTCCACTGCATCTAAATTGGAAAAGTCGACTCCCTACAAATATTACTTTTTTTTTTCCTTATTTGTATCTCATTGCACTGCACAGTTGCTTGTTAGCCTTCCTCTTTTCAAATATCTATTGAGTACAGACTCATCGATAAGGTCAAACTCTGGGTTCAGATGCTTATTTTGATGGCGGAGCCTTACGACTCTCCTGTTTCGAATGAGTTTATCGAGTTGCTTGTCGATCTCGTCGAAGCCCTCTTGAAGACTGACCCAGTCGTTGATCTTCATGGTGGCGGCTTTGTGCAACACCTTGTGGAAGTCGCTCTTTAACCTTTCCAACATTGTCCTGTTGGAGGGTATCTGAGTCAATATGTCCATGTGCTGAACCCGCGAATGGCACCTTCAATGGAGGAGGCTGTTTATGTGGCTAGCAAGGGATTCAGCTCTGTAGATGCGATGAGTGAACCACCATCACTAGACCCTATTTAGTAATTTGGCGTACGGCAAAAAAATACGATACGAGACAGGTTTGAGTATTTGTTTAAAAATTGGGCAAAGAATAAAATAAAATAAATACTAGAGATGAGTCACGTGGCACACTCTTAGAGACCAGTGATCATATGGATGTTCGTCCCATTACTAGTTGGACTTACATACCAAAATTCAGCCTGATTAGTCTTTCAACGTTGACCTGTGGCTCTGTCACTGGCTCATACTATTGCCCTTCTGGCCAGACTTTTTATCAGTCCTAGGTGCTCATCCCCCTCCAGTCCAGGATCTAGTTGTTAGGGAAAAACATTTTGGTCTCGGGGACCTTCAAACTTTAAGAACTCCCTCCCAAAATGTCTGACACGTACCCTTTGTTAACCACCTTTAACTAACTAACCAAGGGTTTAACATGGGTTAGGTTTAGACCTTTGCATGCGTGTTAGACATTTTTGGAGGAGAATGTTCGGAGTTTGAAGGACCCCGGGACCAGCGAACCCGAACCCGAACCCGCCCTCTAGAGTGATTTTTGTGGATTGTGGGTTTGGTTTGTTTGTAATGCATTATCTCGCTTTTACACAACCAAAAAAGGAAGGCACACGCAACTCATCTGTCACCTCGCTTCATCTCTTCTAGTTCCATACATCCTTGGGTCGTAACGGTAATATGATTACCATAACGGCACTATTCGAGTGATAACAACCATAATGACCACAACGTCTCGGGAAACCAACACGCCATAGCAATCTAGCTACCTAGCTACTACGTACACAACTAGCTTCTACGTTTTCCTTCTTTTTTTCTTTTTTTCAAGGAAAAAGATGTAACAAGGTATGCCTGAAACTGTTCATTTGCGGAAGCGGCATTTATGGTAGTCACCGCTGCCATCGGGGCCCACTGACCGCTTGGATGTTTATCTCACCCCTTGGTGGATATACATACCAAAAATCACCTTGATTGGTAATCTATAACCATTAGATTTTAACACTTTTTAGCACCATTTAAGGCGTTCTTATAGCCGTTGAATACAATCATCTTTTAAGTACTAAAACCAACTGCTAAAAATTATTAAACAAGCTGATTTTTTGTATGAATGTCTATTAAAGGGTGGGCTAAACATCCATGCGGTCAGTGGACCCAGATGGCAGTGGTGACTACCAAAAATGCCGCTTCCGCAAATGAGAAGATCTCAGGTATACCTTGTTACATCACGACCCTTTTTTCAAACTCGTGATGACCGCTCGAGTTGTTGTGATTGATTAAGATAGGTAGATTGAGTTGGTCCAGTCATGGTTTCCTGACGTGTGTACGTACACATATACATGAGCATCTTTCGGTAATTAATTTCCTCCTTTTCCACGTCAGAGAGTTCGAATGGCGAGGAATATTATCTTGACTAAATATTTGTGCATATCAATATTTCTAATAACGTTTGGTACATGTATTAGCTAGCTTATTTCATTTTCTTTCAATTTGTGCGGGTACCACATATCAAAGTAAGTCAAATATGGGTTAGATGAGTGTGGGACCCAAATATTAGGTCACGTGATCCAAAAAAACTCAGTTTTTATCTTTTTTCTATATTAAAAAGCTCATGTTATTGAAAATAGTGATTTTCCTGCAAGGGGGAGGTGATCAAATGTTTTCTCGCCACGACGGGTAAATTTATGGGATCGGATAAATATTCGGCACGGGTAAATACATGCCAAACACGCCAAGGCTTAGCGCGTACAAATATTTTATTTTTCCGCCGCAATGACCTACCAAATATTAGTTGTTAACAAAGTCTACGTATACGATCATCTTTTGGTAATTTCCTCCTTTTTCCACATGTTTTTTGTGTGTAATCATCCTTTTTCCACATGTGAAACTGTTTATAAAGTTTTATTATTTGAGCTTAGAGAATTTAATTTTAACCTAGGTTTTTTGGTTCTGTTTTATATCTTTCTCTTTTTGGTTGAAAAACTTCATAAATTTTAAATGAAATTTTTTGGAAGTGAACTTTGAAAGTTTATTTTTTGTGTTTTGTTTAGTTCTATATGGGAAACGGACAAGACGTTTTGTCGCCATTTGTGCATGTTAATGGTGTAAAGCATTGGTAAAGCTCCAAGAGTAAGAGCACAAGCTACCACATAAACGTGAGTGTGTGTACCATAAACCATGCACCGGATTAGGCACAAGCGTGGCCCGAGTGGGTTTTGGACTCTAATGAGCCTATCTTTTTGTGCAAAAGTCCAACTTGTTATTTGACTTTGACTTTATCGGTTGACTTGTGATGGATTTGGTATTACCAATGCCATGATGAGGAACAATCATATGGTGAGTTCTAGCTAGCATGATCATCGACGCCATTGTCGTTGTCAATTAATGCAATAGACTCTCGAATAAGCAATACTTTATAAGCTACTAATCACTTATATCCGATCAAGTTTTTTGGACAGCCAGGGCGTTCATGATTTCATAAGGTTTATATACTAGAGCTTACATATGCATCTTAATTACTAGTTTTCTGTGTACTTGAAACCAAGGTTTAAAAGGCGCCGTTATAACGGTATACGTATAACGGACTGGGGGCGTTATCAGTTTTTCCGTTGTAAAGAATTGTAATGCTCAGGGGTAAAAACGCAAAATAACTGGAAATTAAATAAAGGAAAATATGGTGCTGTAAATTTTCAAAAACGAAAAATAACAGCTGTATTTTCACAAATTTTTCAGAAAATAATGGTCGTTATTTTCGTTATAACAGGAAAATAATGGCAGTTATTTTTAAAGCATTTTAACGATAAATAATGTAACGGGGAGTTCTGAATCCATTATAACGGCCCTTATTTTCGTTATGACAGCCGTTTTTTAAACCATTCTTAAAACTAAAACTCTCCCTAACAGTCCCAGTCATAAACTATTACCAAACAATTTAAGACCATTGAACCAAATACCCAGCATAATCGGAGCGGGTCTAGGTACTCCATTGGGTCCAAGCATCACATTTACATCCCTAAATCCAGAGGGTACTTTATCAGATGGACAATTCCACATTGGCCCTCTACGTGGCCAGTAAATCCCCCCACCTGCACCAGCTCGGCAGATTATCAATGAGAATTTGGACCTACAATGCAGATGGTGAACAAGAGCCATCACCTATCGTTACAAGCGCGTTCTAAAGACACAGTGTTCATCGTCAAGTGATCAAAATCCCAATCACCCAAAACTATCATAACTACATCATGAATTAGGGGATGCGCATGAAGTGTTAATTACTTGTCACATTATGAATTAAGACTTCAACTTTCCGCACCTCTATCACCTAGTTAGGTAGTTTTGGTGTATTGGTTTGGGTCTCAATATACTTGGTATCAAAGCCAACCCCACATCATGGGTTCAAGTTACAGGAGGGGCGACCTGAGGAAAGGGCTAAAATAAGAGAAAATAGGGTGTTCATTGGCTACGAGAAACAAAAGAAATGGTGGGGATTTGTTGATCCTATCACCAACATTAAAATCATAACTAAGTTTTGTCACCTATAGTATTATCCTACAATACATTAAAGTAATAAAGATCGTAGATGAATAATTAGAGTTTAGGCATACCTCATTAAATGCTACCTAGCTAGCTAATCAAACGAGCCTCTCTCAAACCCAACCCACCTAGACCTAGGTATATCTCATTAAAAAATCACTAGTTGGTGAACCAAAGCATGAGAATAACCCACCCAACTAACTATCAAAATTTTCAAGTCAAGGGGACAATTAAGAAGAAACATGGACGACACACCAAATGTGTAATAAGATTTTCTTAGTATTAGCTCATGGTGATCCTCTCTAATGTACATAGATATGTATATCCATATATGGATGTGCAATCGCTTACCCATGATTGAGAAGACATCACACTATTATTGGTAGTCATTTCACATGCAATGGAAATGTATTTTCTAGATACCAAAACTAGAAGTAGAAAAATGGTAACTACTTGTATCATCCAAATTGCCTCAATTGCTGTCCGAGGGAGTCTTCCCCATGAGGTAAGATTTCTTAGCGATCCAGATAGTTGGGAGTTAGCCACAAAATAAAATGATTTCATAGTTAGCCGAATAATTTGAGTTTGATTCCTAAATTATTCTTCAAATATAAAATTTTAATAGAAAACTATAATTTTATCAATTTTCTACTTTTAAATGTCAAGTTCCAATTATACACAAACTTTTCCTGCACTGTACGTATATTTGCCTTTCACAAACTAGCTAACTAGGATATGGCATCAATCACAAACCGACAACTGATTCTCCGGCGCACACCCTTATTTTGACTTTCGATAAGGAGATCTATCTATAGTTGACTTGATTACGGTCTTAATCTTATGAGGTCACATAAGATTTTGAAAGGCTATCTTTCATCTTAGGGAAGGGAAGAGAGTTTAGGGTAGGGTTGGAGATGCTCTTAGTATATAGTAGCTATCTTTTTTGATAAGCAAGGAATATTGTTCCTTGACATCCATATGACATGTACCCTTTTTAACTATTGTTTTAGAAAAGAACTCAAATTTCAAAAATTAAAAACGCGGTTGTTAGGGGGGTTCACGTTAGATGGCGGGGGCACTTTGACCTCGAAGCAAAGCGCTTGGCAGCAAAAATGAACTCGTGCACTTCCACTATATTTGTGCATGATGATTTTCATCCGAAATAGTGTTTTGTGGGCTTTAAGGCCCAGCCCATTTTAGGCTGGATTTGGGCTAAGAAATTCACCCTATGAGCCGAAACTGGGCCTGTGCTAGGCTACTTGGGTCTTAAGTCCTGTTTTGGGCCTCAGTGCAGCTCCACCAATACACCCATTTGGAACCCTATTTTTAAGACCGTTGACTGGGATTTCATCAACGCATCAAGCTCACTAATTCCAGAGCTGATTTGATAAGGATGTCTGTTTCAAAAGTTTGATATATTCTTCCCTCAATGACAAATCCTTGATGGACCTACAAACTAAAATCAACCCGATTAGTCATTTCTAGTCATTGGATTCAAACATTCTTTTTAGCATGGTTTCATAAACAGGCCTATGATATAAGGCTCAAATCCAACGACTAT
This sequence comes from Euptelea pleiosperma, assembly GCA_035048495.1. Taxonomy (NCBI): domain Eukaryota; kingdom Viridiplantae; phylum Streptophyta; class Magnoliopsida; order Ranunculales; family Eupteleaceae; genus Euptelea; species Euptelea pleiosperma. The sequence continues at coordinate 25,734,044 of CM068540.1, forward strand.
GAATCACCAACCAGACTGATTTTTCGTCTCAGTTCCACCAAGAGGGGGGGATCAACATCCATGGGTTTGGTGGGCTCCAAAGATTGTGCCACATGGCATTTAGGGGGAAGGATATATCGAAGTTTTGAAACGGCCTTCCTTATCAAATATTTCTTTTTAATTTCATAAAGCAAATTGTTCCCAATGGATGAACCCCAGCATCCCCTTATCGTGGAGCCGACCTTCAATGTAGACATCTTTTACAAAAGTTTGATACATCCTTTCCTCGAATGACATGTGGCATACCCTTTCCGGACCCACTGACACCATGAAATTTTAGCCCACGTCCGTACATATTAAAAATCCGCCTGATATATTTCATCATGGACTTGATGAACAGGCCTGCTGATGGGTTAAAAGCCCATGATGAAAAATGCTCAAACGCAAAGGCTATGAAAGCTGAGTTTTGGTGTAAGAGGGGCAAACTTCATGGTGGGTTTGTAAGATTGTGCCACGTGGTATTTTGTGGGTAAGGATGAATCAGCCCTCTGTACCACAGATTCTTCCTAATTTCATAAAGCAAATGGTTCTGATAGGATGAACTCCACCACCTCTTTAAACGTGGATGGTGACCCAACCAAGGGCTGCAGGCAGACTCAGGGGAGTAAAACTTCTGTCACAATGGGATTGCAAATCACACAAAACACAGCCAATGAGTTCTCGGCACGTACATCTAAAATGCAAAGCACATGAGTACGTTGCAAAAGCACTTGTGTACGTGCCGAGAACTCATTGGCTGTGTTTTGTGTGATTTACAATTTCGTGTGATAGAAGTTTTACTCGACTCAGGGTGCTCATTCATTTGGTCTTGCATGGGCTAGAGGATTTCAGGCTATTATTGTAAAAGACAGAACGTCAGAACCTCAGCTTGTTTACAGAGCCATCATTCTAACACACCAAAAATATTTCCTGTCCCCGTTGACTTTTTCAAAGTTTGAAGTCTCACCTCCTCCCAAAATCGCCACGTGGAACACTATTATGACCCACTGACCCTAGGTGAAGCTAGGGGGCCGTTATAACAGTATAACGGATTGGGGGCATCATGTTTTTTCCGTTATAACAACAGTTGTAATGAATGTAAATAATACAGGGCCAAAAACTGGAAAAAAATGGAAAAAAAAAAGAAATAACGGAAGTAATGGAAAATAACGGGAAAAACGGATCTAAAATTAAAATTTTCAATTTCAATTTTTCAGTCAAATGTATAACGGAGGAGTCCGTTTATAAATGCCGTTTCTTGATTGGTGATTTCTAGCTGTTGGAGTTAAGCACCCCAATAAAAAATAAAAAAAACTCAAATCAAATGCCTAGAAATCACCTCCCATTCACATGCATAAATCCAATGGTTAGACATAATCGATCAAGCTGATTTTTTGTGTGTCAGTGGGCCCAAAAGAGTGTGCCACGTTACATTTTTGGGAGGGAGGACCTTGAAGTCCTGGAGTGACAACAAAGTTGCAAGATCAACACACCATACCATCTTGGAGGCTGTCGAAACTTCTTTTGCTCACAACCGTCAAAATCAGCTAAGAAACCACCTATTGAAGCTCCCCCCCCCCCCCCCCCCCGGGAGAGACGCAGTCGAAACATCCATGCATCAACGGCTAGAAATCACTCCATTAATCACCACAAAATGTGCAGATTAATACAATAGGGTCATTATGAACCTACTCTTTAAGGAAACCCCTTTTTTTTCTCATCTTGAGGAGTTGTTACGTTACGCGTACGATTGACACAAGACGATATAAGGGGGTGGAAAGACTCCAAAATAAAATTCTTTAAAGGGGACGGATTTGTTTGGAGTGACAGTCGAAACCAGTTCTAAGGCATGGGCTGGAGTTTTCCTGTCACATATGGAAGAGTAGCGTCGCATGTTCCTACGTCAAAAATCGGCTTAATTTTATATATAGAATAATTTGCTCATGTCACGTCTGTCTATGTATTTATTAAAGCTGTAGCTTATATATATATTATATATGGCCCCAACTTTCTCTTTCCTCTACAAACGTCTTTCACATGCAAACTCAGCCATGTCATCAGCTCCTTCCCCCCCCCCCCCCCCCCCCCCCCAACAACTCCCACTACTCCTACAATCTCTCATTAGAAAAATAAGTAGAGAAACCTCTTGTCCAATGAAAATTAGACACGTTACGTGATCACCATGTGATCTATGATTAAGACTTCGGGATCAAAACCTCAATACAGGAGTCGTTAGGACATCATACGTGTTCAAACAATGTGAGTTTGAAAGAATTCGACCTCAAATTCAAGAAGTTCTAGTTTTCCTTCCTTAGAATTATACCTTTCGAGCGACTTCTTGTTATATACATGGAGGTTGTATCATGTCGCACGATTTTTTACGAGGACTCGTTTCAACATTACCTAGTTTTTAATTATGAAAGATGGCCAATCATAATAATTTGATTTATATATGACAACTATAAAATTGTGGGTACCAAAAATACGCAATCCATCTAGATCATACGTGTGTCGTTGAACACTGATGGGAGAGATCTCTGCTAAACACAAACAACCTAAGTCCGAAACAATACCTCGAACTGTCGAGGAACCCCAAGGTAGAGTCCGAGGTCGAGTAAAAAACGGTTGGATTGAGATCCGAGCAATCAACCTTGGTTCTACCCACAGCCTAGGCCAAGCTAACCAATCGGTCCATAAACACCTAGACTCTTGTTAATAAATAACAATCTACTTGTCACCATCCTCTTTCACCTGCTCACATCTGATTGCTGAAACCACCTAACACGTGTCCGCCAAACAGAAGATCAAAGGAACTTGACACCTGATACATGTCCCTCCACCTCATTCTCGAATCAAGTAACTTATCAATAGTTTCACCAATTAAGTATCTCAGCTCCATAAATAGAGCTTCGACACTCAGGGTAAGGGTAGAATTATTGATAGAATTATAATAGTTAATTAAACAGTGGTTGTAACTAACTTTGTAGAAGCAACTACTGTTCTATTGTCAAAGATTAATGTTGGCATGACATTCACTTCCACCATAATACTAGACCCCACTAACTCAACAAATGGACTTTTGTTTCTAAATGCTTCTTATTCCATCCAGATTTGGTCCATCTACATTTTTAGAGGGTGTGTGAACATCTAAAATCTCAATTAAAAAGCCTCATGATCTTGGTACCTGGGATGGATAGGCTTAGACTTTGGCTCATATAAGCTTGAGCTTTAATGATGGGTCTTAGCTTTTGAGCCTTTAATAAGTTGGACCCATAGTTAGCAAATCCCTCTTTTAAAACAGGTATTTTTGAAAAAAAAATCTCATTTTCTGAAGAAACGTTTAAAATCACAATGTTTTCAAAACATATAAAATTAAAAAGAAAATATTCAACAATCCAAAACATCTCATTTTTTAGAATTTCAAAAAAAAACCTCATGAATAAATTTCTCTCTAGATTTTAAAAATTAAAGAATATTTTTAATTTACAATTTTGTCACATATTTTGTGTTTATAAAAATATTTTTTTAAAAAATTAACAGCTTACACTTTTGGAGACCTTGATAAATGAGAAATGTATTTTGAAAACTGAGTATTACTGACATTACTAGACTTAGGGAAGCATCATATAGTTTCGCTACTATTATACTTATAATACTACCCAATCTATATTATGTCATGAGTGTATGCACATTTGTGTGTACATTTCTTTACCTGTGTAGTTTTGGACTAAAAGTATTAAACCCAAAGTCCTTGCTCATCTATCTTTTGATGCTCTCGTCTCTTTGACCCTTTTTTTTACTCTGCCCTTTTTAACCTAAATCATTTTAAACTCGCATTTTCAGTGGGCAAAGTTTTTCTGCTTCATGATTTGCTAACTATGGTTGGATCGACCTCCTTATTGGGTTTCACTTAAACCCACAAAAAATTGAAGTTGGGTCCGATATTATCTTTGAAATCCCAAGTAGCGTCTTGCTCAACGTTCTTTTAGACAAGGAAATGGGCTTAAGAAAACCCTAACTGCTGGATATCTTGATAATTCAGCACAAGCATAAATGAGATGAAGGTGGAAGGTTTTAGCAAGAGCAATTGAGAGTCGAGTGACGGTATTGGTGGCTAAGACAATAGAGCTCTAGTGACAATACCGACTAGACAATTGTATAGGAAATTTTCATGGAGACAATGGAGAACCTGACGAAGGTACCAAAATTGTTGAGGAAAACGACGTTGATGGCTCTTGTAATAGTGGTTGTGATGGTGATTCACAATGACGTTGCAACAACCATTAAAGTAGTACATGAACGACAATGTCGGGATTATTCTAGAGCAACACTGAATTCTCGATGTTGAATTGTTGCGGCTACAACAACGTTGTTGATAATTGAGTTATTGTTGGTGAAAATGATGGGTAGTTATCAATGCAACAATGGTGGTGGTGGTGTTGGTATACACAATGGTTATGGTATGCACATTGGTTATGGTCTGCAATGAGATCGCATCAAGATTGTTTTGTGATAAAGAATGGAGTTTATTGATAAAACTTCTATGAAATACGTTGACCACAATCAAGGGTTTATATAAATAATAAACCTATCTAAAAATAGAAAGTAATCCCAGTTAATTGATCTTTTTTTAATCTTGATAACCAATGATATATTGTATGAGATACACCAATAATGATATGGTGCATCTCACACAACTTATTATATTACTAATACTAATCCAACTGGATATATACTCTAATACCCTCCTGCAATCGCATGTCCATTGAAGAAGGAATATGTAAATGTTTACAACAAATATGTGTCGTTTGTCTTCATGAAGTGAATATGATGAATGACTTAAATGTCCGTTCGTGTACTTGATGGTGGTCATCGCCTGTTTGTGAATTCTATAACTATTACATCTTATTTATCTTGAACCTAATGAAACTGGTGGCCCACTAGACCAGGTTAGTCATCATCTTCCCAAAAGCTATCGAAGACGGAGTGTGCAGCTAAACTCTTATTTAAGATATCTCGAGTAAATAAAAGATGATAAGATTGAGGAGTTTTGATGATTGTTTGATAAGAGGTTAGAGAGCGATGTGTATTGAAAATAACTTTGAGAAATAATTGAGAACAATGACCAATGATATTCGCCCATCGGACAATGGTAATGCTACCAGCCATAAAAGGTACAGAATCGAGAGCTTGATCTCATTGCAGATCATAACCACTGTGCAGGTTTAAGTCCCTGACACATTATTGGGGGGTATTGTTAGAGTGTGATGTTTAGCTGTCCACCTTAAACTCGTGGACCTTTTGATATTCATTGTTATGCCTCTCTGGAACAACTTAAGCTATTAGAGTAAAGTGATTGTCAACATGGTATTAGAGTAGGAGATTCCATTAGGTCGCAGGTTTGAGTCCCCGGCAAAGAGCTGAAGTGGGGTGTTGTTAGAGAGTGTTGTTTGGCTGTGTGGCCAGCATTCCACCTCAATTAGACTAGTGAACCCTAACAACTTAAACTTTTAGACTAAAGTGGTTGTTAACAGATTCACTCAATCCTATCAATATGAAATCTATATCTGCTAAAGGTAGTTTGAATAATTTGATGGCAAAAACGATGCTAGGAGCAATCGAACTTTCTCGGACACAAATACTGATGTAGTACAAATTTGAAGTTTCGACCGACACAGTTGGCCAAGTAAAACCCTAATCAAATGATGAACTCAATAGAGAGAAAACCCATTCATGATCATCTTAGAAGTTCATTGTTCCTTCTTATATAGGCAAGCCCATCTGTTGAGGAAACTGATACAATGTAGTGTGGGAATGTCTTGCATACACAGCTAAAAAGACAAATTCAAAATCAATCTGAATTGGAATTCCTTCGAGTTTGGATTCTCGAGAATTCGGATGCCCGCAAACCAAATGCACCAAAAAAAACAAAAGAGATTCCTAAAAAAAAAATGCAAAACAGGTCCGTCCAGACCCATGCATTGACAGAAAAGTCGGAAATAGAGTACGGAGGAGTAAATCAAATCAAAATAAAAAGAGATTGGCAGGGTTGCATTGGGATTAGGGAAAATGGAGCCCCTCATCTTTTTTAACCCCCCCTTTGATTATTTATGTATTTAGTTTGGGAGATTGGACATTATTTCTTCAAAATTGAAGGAGGAAAAGCCATTACTTTTGGTACTTGCAGCTTGGAATCTCAATTCAAATCTTGCAGATCTCGTGACTTTTGGTCTCGTCCTCTCCTTTCTTGTCAGAACAAAATAATCTCTATGATCTCTTTCACGCCTTTCCCAACACACACGTACCTCTCTCGACACAATCCATATCATAAGACTCCTCACGTTGAAAAAACTCATAAAAAGGCACTCACCTTTGCACCCCACCCAACCACATTACAAACCACTTACCACAACTGGTCCCTCACTCAAACTTCGCTCACCTATTTTCCTGACCACCCTCGTTATGATCCACGTGGCTCACTCTTACATGCCCTACGCTGACCCTTTCAAACCTTTCGATCCTATTGTACTACCCCCTTGAAAATAACTCCAATCCAACGCTTAGAAATCACTAATCAAGTTGATTTTTTGGTTTGTACGTGTCACGTGGGTCATATTGTGGGCGCTAAGAGGCTTCACTGATTGACATGTGGGTCCCTTTGAAACAACATGATAGAGGTAGAGCTCACTTCAAAAAATAAAAAAGGGAATCATGTTAGGAGTGGACATGAGGTCGACAGTCAAACGTCTTGACATTTAAGCAAATGCGTTGGATACTAGTTCCCCGAGATGCGTGTCATTACAAACTTTGTCTTATCTGACGATGGAGTGTGGACCCCATATCTCCCTCTAACACGATTCAAAAACGAAAAAAAAGGAAAAGAAAGAAGAAACAGTACTCCGTTCACTAACGAATCCTTCATTTACATCGCAAAAGCAATGAAATCCTTACTGAGCTCCTAAAGTTACTACCGGTGATGGGTGTGGATGGGCCTCCACGCAGAAGCTGTGAGCAAGCAAAGGTCCTTCCACCCGAGTTTAAGGGTACCATTGTCCTCCACAAGGGTATACCCATCAGAAGGGAACATCCCAAGCAGCAGCGTAGCCTGTGTAGCCGCATTCCCTGCCAAGGATATACCCCTAAACCCAGACTGCTTCAACTTCTCCCTCCAGTTAGGGAACTTCATCTCCAATGTCCTCGCCGGTCCCCCAATTGCCAGCACGTTCCGAATCTCCTTCGATAGTAGTTGCTGTTCCACCACGTGCCTCTCCTCACTCTCCTCTCCGTAACTCGCTCCGAGCGAGTCGAACAACGCCGAGTAGTAGTGTATCGCCTCCACAAACCTTCCTAAGAACGTTCCAGCACGACTAAGGTCCTGCTCCACCATCGTCACCACCTTCGGTGCCAACCTGAAAAATTAATAAAAACATGACAAACGCACGACCATCACTTCTTAATTATGATGACTGCTTTCCCAAATTAGTAATAAATAAATTTTAAATTTTTACCTCTGCAAGAGCCATAGAGTATTGGTATCGGAGCCGGTGACGTCGTAGAGGGAATGGTGCAACCAGTGAACAGCTACGGCTTCCCTTTTGCTTACGTTCAACCTATCAGGGTCCAAATTCCCAACCTTCTCCGCCACTGGGAAGAACTCGAAGGGAAGCCCTAGGGTTTCTGCGAAATCCGTCAATCGTTTCCCCGTCGCTTCGAGGGCTTCCATGGAGGTTCCCAACCCCGTGAGACGAACGAAGGGTGGTCCTCCAGGGCGTGACGCTAGGATGTGGAATAGGCCGGGCCATTGTAGGCCTTGCATGATGTCTAGGTCGATGATGTGCACTCTCTCTTCTCGTTCGAAAGCTTCTTGAATGGCTTGGTTGGCTGTGAAGTGGGAGAATTTGACGAAGGGGCTGATTCCGTTGAACACTTGGAAAGCCGACGCCATCTTCTGGCTTTGCTGCGGTGTACTAGGAAATGGATTGGTCATGCCCAAGCACGAGCTTACAAGTCGCGTGGACATTGCTTCGGAGAAATAGGCTGCTACTCGTTGAGCTGACGTTCCGAACGGCGTCGATAGCTCCGAGATTTCTAGAAGCATTTCGTTTGCTTCCTCAAAGTTGTCCGCTGCAACAGCCTCCGCGCATTGTAGGAGCAAGGTGAGGAGGTGGAGACCTTCCTCGTCTCTTTTCTGCTGTCGGATCTCCTCTTTCTTATCTCTGGTAACTATCTGCGCTGCTGATGTTGCCGTTGCCGGTGCTGTTGCTGCTGCTGATGTTGATATCGCTGCTGTTGCTACTGCCTGAGGAGAACTTTGCTGTTGCTGTTGAGGAGGTTGCTGTTGAGGCTGCTGAGGGAGAGATTGATTTAAGGATAGGACCGGTGCAACAGATGAGGTGGGGTGGTGTTGGTGTTGGTGGTGATGGAGGTGTTGGTTTCCTTCATGGGATGGTGGGTTTGTTACCGCCCAGTTCAAGTACTGGTTCGCGGCATGAGAGGAAGAAGGATCTGAAAGGGGGTAGGCGTTTTCGAGACCCGAGTCGAGATAGAGCCTAAGCCCAGCAGACCCTTGCACCTGTGGTTGCTGTTGCTGCCTCTGCAAACCCATAGCTTCCTTCCTTCTCCTGTCTGTTTGATCAATAACTGACTCTGTCAGCGAACGCAGCCTGTATTCAAGTAGAACTGCGAGGTTTGGGTTGCAAGGGTGGATTATCTCCCTCACGTTCTGGATGAGTTGTGGTATGGAAACGCTGGTGGAGCTGTGAATGAGATCTTTGATGACTCCATCGATCCATGCCGTTGCTGTGGTGTCATCCATGGGAGAAGGGCTTGGAACTGGAAGGAGCGGCCCGGAAAGAGAGGTGTTGGAGGCGCTGGTGCTAATGTTTCTATCTCTTTCCGATGGGAACATGGGTAGACCAGAGAATCCACATAGGGCTGGCGGAGGCGGCGGCGGTGCTTGGGATTCAAGACAAGTGAAGTTGGATGAAAACCCAGAACCGGTTGACGTCAGGTTCATATTCGTCGGAGAAGGTAACATAGCAGAGTGGTTGGGGATGACGATAGCAGTGGGGTTAGGGTTAGGGTTGTTTTCTACGCAAGCAATGTTACAGCTTGAGAAAGCCAAGGAAGAGCGGCCAATGTCTGTGAAAGTATTGTTGGGGGTGGTGGTTGGGCGCCGGTAAAGCCTTTGATAGTCACCCGTTTGGAGGTCCATCTCGGAAGCGGTTCTCTTCCTCATCATCTGGTGGTGCTGCTGCTGTTGTTGTTGTTGTAGTAGTGCTGGTGGTGGTGGTGGGAAGTTTCTGTCGTCACTACTGCCGACGCTGTTGGAACCACTGCCCAATCGACCGCTGCTACTGCTGGTATTGCTGCTACCATTGCCATTGCCGCCAAGCAAAACGCAAGCAGCCATGGTGAAGAGACGAGAAAGTTAATGCCAAGAACGAAGAGGGGTGTTGTAGTTGTTGGTGTTCTACATCTACACGAAGGTGGGCTTGGTGTTGGGAGATAAGGTGTTCATGTTATGTAATTGTAAGAAGAACATAGGTTCTTGAGCCCAGGATTTCCAAGCAGATAACGGTAGGGGGATTGGGACATGGGTGGTGGGATTCCTCTCTCTCTCTCTCTAACCCCAACACGATCTCCTTGCTGTTTTTTTTATTTTATTTTCTTTTTCTGCCTCCTTTTCGAAGCTGAGTTTTTTTTATTTCTCAAAATCGAGAAGAGATGGGGGAGATTGTGATGGGAAAGTGGTGATCTTCTGTGTAATCTCAAGGACCTTGTGATCTGGTTTCCTGGCTGATTGGTCTCAGGAGGGGGAAGCGTGAGTAAGGGAGCCTAGGGAAGAAATCCACAGAACTAACAGTTAAATAAGTAAGACTGGGAGGTTTAGGGGGTGGGTTGTTGTTGTTCGTTTCCCCTTTCTCTGTGTCCGTTCGTCGTTGCGTGTTTGACGTGTTTGTTCGGGGCGGACTTCACAGTTGGGTCTACGAATTACATCCCTCGAGGCCTGTCGGGTCGTGGATGCCCCTCATTTAATTCGCGCCACACTAGCCACACAACACCCACATACACGGATACACCCACCTCTCTGTCAGCCGTCTCTCTCCAGTCTGAGCGACTCTTTAATTACTTCGCTCAAAGTAGCTAATTTCCCTCTTACATCTGAATCAGAGAGACGAACCCCATGTGTTTGATTAAAAACCGCAGAGAGAAGGAGAGAGAGAGAGAGAGCCTTGTGAAGATTTCCTTGTTAACTTCACCACAGCATCTCTGCGCCAGATTTCCCTATAAACATTTTTGGACCAATTAGAACAAAAGCCAAAATTATGTACAGCTTATTAAATGGGCACGTGACGAGTAGAACTTTGCTGACAGCCGGTAGTCAGCAATGTTGCTGACAGCCCACCTAAGATCCACGTGGCACATTCTTAAAGGATACTGACTGTATGTATGTGGACCTACAAACCAAAAAATCAGCCTGATCAGTGATTTTAAACCTTTGGATCTTTGTACCCCAAATAATGGTCGGCTCATAATCAAGCTAAATTTTTATGTGTGTCTATCCATGGGTAGGCCAAAACATCCATACGGTCGGAAGTCTCTAAAAATACGCCACATGGCTCACACTGAGGGAGGTAAGCAACTTTGCTGACCAGCGACGGTCAGAAAAGTTCTTCTCGCACGTGAGAAAATAGAGATTACTCGCCAACAGCCTAATTTTCTCTATTTATTGTAATTTTTTTTTCTATGAGAGATGAAAGAAGAATATATATATGACGGATAAATTGGAGTTGCAAACATATCGGTTATGGTTCCGTTACGATATATGCATGGTTGAGATCAGGGTTCTTGTTGTAAACGAGAAAATAAATAAAATGATCTCGAAGAAAACGACGCGTAATTGAAGCATGAATATATATAGAAATGCATTTGACTGCGAAGCCAAGGTCCACATTGGGGAATGTTTTTAATTCCCGCACCTATTTTTGCATCTTATACTCATTTCGAGACGAGACCACGTTGAACTTCCAAGACCTCTAAAGCTTTTTCTGGAGCTACATTCCAGAACTCTTTTCTCTACTCTAGGGCTGATGGAGTCAATCCAGACTCTTCATCTCAATTCTCATGCCCAACCTTTTTTACATCTTTTTTCGTTCCTAATCGCTGCCGTTGAATTTATACCACATGTCATATAGTCATTGGATCCAATTAAATATAGGGAGTTTGCTACAGTGAAGAATTCTGGAGTGTAGCTTCAGAAAATGGTGGAGTAGGTTATCTCCACCTTTTCCTGTATGTGTGTGTAGGGTCAAACTCAAGAGATCAACGAAAACGACCTCATAGAGAGCAGTTTTGCTGTCCGTCTCATAACATTCTCCTTAGGTTTCAAGCCATTGGATGTTCCTCGAAATTCAGACCCTAAGGAAAATGCCTTCTCAAAGCAAACATCAACATTTTTCGAAAAGCTCCCGCATGGACCGTGAAGCCAACAGCTTTTCAAGAGAGGAAGACGTTCTGTCTAGGTCCGGATAGTTGATGATCCTCGGGATTCACAATTAGTAAGATTTATTTTTCAAAATTTAATCAGGATCACCCCTTTACTGATAGTCAACATTGTTGATTATTATGAGAAACCTGGAAGATCAGAAATTATAAAGTATTTATAAGAAAAAAAAAAAAAAAAAAACAAGGGCGAGTTTGATTATAAAATTTCCTATGGGAAAATCGCATTTTATCAGGAAAACACAATTTTCCATTGTTTGATAGCTATTTGAAATCACGAAAAATTTTCAAAGAAAATGAGACTTTGCCGCCCAAACCCAGATATTCGCTCTTATTTTCTCACATATTTGTAAAATGCATATTTTCGCGGGTGTAATCAAACCGCCATATTAGACATTTTCCCAGATGTATTTTCTTGGAAATTTATTTTAAGTTAAAATAGGGCATGCAAGAGCCTGAAATTTCGTAAAAATAAACCTTCTCAACCAGCAACGTTGACGAGTAGATACGCTCGTTAGGTTTGGGTACTACCAACGACATTAGAGGTAGTGCGAAAATGCACTTTCGATAATAATGTAGGTGATTTTACCGTTAATTCGACCTCTGAATTGGTCAAAAGTAAGAAAAACAAACTTAATTATCAATGGATGGATGGATGGATGGATGGTGGGGTAGGGTGATATCGTACGTAATATCGATAAGATGGTATTGGCATCGACCCCATCATCATAATGATCTTTAAATTGGGTTTGTGTCTTTCATAAAATTGTCTTTGAGATATCATGAACCATCAGACAATATATGGACCCTTATAAGGATATACTCCTTATTAGGAAAATTATTGCAAAAACCAAGAATCAAACACTAATGGGAATGCAAACAAGAGAAAAAATAAAGAAGAAGAGAAAGACAATCACACACATATCAAGCACAAATTTCGCTGGTCCATAGCTTCCAAAAAATGCCAATTGAATATATACGAATCTCAAACCCTAACCAGATTAGAAAAATTCATTAAAATTTACCCAAAAATTCCTTAAATTGAACAATGTTAGAGTCGACATTAAGTCAACGATCTAGTGTTACGCTTCTTAGGTCAAGTCAAGTCTTTGAGATCACGATCGTTTCCAAAAAGAAAAATTTTTGCGTGGATCCCAAGGTTTTATAAATCATCCCTACCACAGAAACTCTCTTTCTGATCACTTAGTTGTTTGTTTTGGGAAGGGAGGATTTCTGGGTAATGAGGTGGTGGGTAGTGGGCCTGTCTGGGCCCACAGTTCCCGAAAATGCAACGTAGTGTTTGACATTTTGCTTTCAACTTGATCAGCTTTTTTATAATATATGTATTTAGTTATATCGTCGCCTTTTTGTCTTCAGGTCTTCGCCGTCATCTCTGCATTATTTTAATTTATTGGTTGTTCTATAGTTTTTGACTTGTTTACAGCTAACAGCCTTACATAACACCTTCTCCGAGGAACATCACACACTTTTGCTTGGCGTGTAAAGTCGAATGTCTTTTGCCTCGTCTTCCTCAGTTTTTCTTTACACGTGACACGTCTGGATAGATATTACTTATTATCAGAGGGCAGGTAGTTCTTTCTGGTCCCCACCCACCCCCTCCACCAAGTCTCTGTAGTCAAGGTTTAAATAACGGCCATTATAACGAAAATAACGGCCGTTATAACAGATTCAGACCTCCCCCATTATGTTATGGACCATTAAAACACCCAAAAAATAACTGCCGTTATTAGCTGGAAAAAATGTGAAAAAATGGCCGTTATTTCAATTAATTTCCATTTTTTCCGTTATTTTCCGTTTTTCAAATTTTGAAATTTTAATTTTAAAATTCAAAATTTGAATTTCAACCCCATTTTGCCGTTATTTCTATTTTTTCATTTTTGCCCGAGGGATTTTTTTACGGCCTTTATAACGGAAAAAACGGTAACGCCCCCAGTCCTTTATACCGTTATAACGGTTCCCTTTAAACCTTGGTCTGTATCTGTACTCCCTTATCTTTCTCGCAATTTACCAAAATAATCCTGTCAACTTGAAAATCCAACGGTGAGCGTTTTACCTCTTGCAGTCAACATTTGGTGGTGTTTGACGAAAATGCCCTTTGGTCAAATTGTTCTTTTATGTCTTTTGAAAGTTAAATGTGAAGTGAGAAGGGTATTTCTGTCAAAACCTGGATGAAAAAAGTGTGAAAAGCTCTTTAAAAAAACCAGCTGAATAGTTGGTATCGAGCGATCTATACGATGAACAGTCTCTTGGATGGACAAATTAATAAAACAGCTAATATCAAGTAATACACTTGGTGAGTTACGATTGAGGTTTTCATTAATTGGACAGTTGTCACTGTTCTGATTAGGGCACGTGTACTTTTTATACGGTTATTAGCTGTCCATACCATGGTTTGAAAAAACGACTGTTATAACGGATTCGGACCTCCCCCTTTATCTACATTTAAAATGCTTTAAAAATAACGCCTGGGGAATTTTGTGAAAAAAATGGCAGTTATTTCCGTTATTTTTCTTTTCTGAATTTCAGCACCATTATTTGTGTTTTTCCATTATTTCTGTTATTTTTCATTTTTGCCCGAGTGTTACAATTCATTATAACAACCGTTATAACGGAAAAAATGGTAACGGCCCCAGTCCGTTATACAGTTATAACGGCCCCTTTTAAAACTTGGTCCATAGTACTACATAGTACATATGACAGCTCTTTATAGTATATACTGGGAATATTTTTTTATTTTTTATTTTTGAAACTGTGGGTATCCGGGCCTCTTAGAGCACCCGAGTCCCCGACTGATCCCCCGGGTCAGGATAGTCACCCCTTCCACACATACTGGAGTGTACTGGGGGAGTTAATGTGGATTGACTCTTTCCAAGGTGGCCCCAAGGAGAGTTGAACTCAGAACCTCTTACTTTTTGGAGTTTAGTCCTGACCACCTGCCAATACTGAGAATATTTCACCTCCCCATTCTTGCCCGTTTGTTCGTGTTAAGATGACTGACTGCATAGATGGTGAACTTGGACTAAATTTCACCATCCACGTAATTTCTTTAGGTAAATCTGGGTAATTTTTTTTTAAAACTGGACATTTTGAACCAGTCGATCAGTGGTCCTATATAGCACCTGTTTTTCGGCCCACTGGCCACATAGATGTGTAACACACCCTTTGTTTGGTGGGTCCATAACACCAAAACCTGATTTGTTACTAGCTATTAAAGTTTAATTTAGTACTTTTTAAGGAATGATTCTAGCCGTTTGATAGAAGCATGTTTAAATCCAACCACTAGAAATCATCGATTATTTTCGTAGGGTGGGCTAAACATCCATCTGGTCAGCCACTGACCCACAGGATCAAAATGTGGTTGGGTAAAAAAATCTAGGGCTGTTTGGATTGGTAATTCTGCAAGAAAGAAAAATAGAACAAACAAAGAAATTTTAGAAGTTATTTAAAAAAAAAAATCCCCACAGGCCTTAATTAGGAAAATCCTTATATAATTACCGGAATTTGGGTTATTTCTTAAACTAAGAACAATTTTTTTCTTCCCAAAGAGCAATATTTTTTATGAAATTGTCCATGCCCCTCTCTCTGACCAACTGTCCCAAAAGTTGTAAGTTGAAAAATTTAAAGTTATCATCTCCATATACCGTTGTACTTCCTTTTTACCTATTTCCCTCCAAACGAAAAATCTTTAATGACAGATTAACATTGTTGACGGACCATAGTATGAGTTACATGGCACACGCGATCTTGAATGCCACCGACCGCCCATATGGTTTTTATATATATAACGAGCTATAACGTGAACTCAAATTGGTTATTTCACCATTAATGAAAATCAAAGAGAAATCCTTGATGAAAAAAGGTTTAGGGTTTCGAAGTCTTTTTTTTTTTTTTTTTTTTTTGGTTATTGTAGTTTCTATTTTTTTTTAAGGATCATTATAGTGCCCAATGGCGTTTGAGTCTCAAACGGACACTTTGAGGTCCACATGGGTGAACTACTTCATTCTTAGTGGTTCATTTTCTGAAGAGCAAATTTGGTGGTGTCAGAAACTTCAATTCAGAATGGTCTAATTTTATTTTTTAGGATGATCTCAGTGATAAGGATTAAGGAGATCATCCTCACCGAAAATCAGATCTATGGACTCTCCCATGTGGGCCCCACAGCGCTCGTTTGACAGTAAGAAAAGGCATCGATTCTCTTGAACATATGTTTTGCTATTTAGCCCCCTTTGAACAAAATCCTGGGTCCGCCATTGCTTGTAGCAAGGTGGACCCACCCATATGAATTACTAGTAGAATATTCCAAAAAGTGTTGTGGGACACTTTTTTCTGCAAGCCTACCTTGTAGATTGGCTAGATGAAGATGAAGAATACAATCTATACACGGCAAGGTGGAGCCCATATGATTTAATGGTAGAATATTCCAACTTTCTTATTTGTAAAGCCTACTTTCTGGCTCAGCAAGAAGAGGAAACAAAGATGAAAAGAAAGAAAGAAAGAAAGAAAAGACTACCCAATACACTGTGGGGGTGGGTGAGCATACTCCACAAGAAGGATTTTTGATGGCACTATGCAAATCATCAACAAAGTGAACCAGTGATTGACTGGGCCATTGGTAGATATCTGAAGCTGGTGTCGTTGCAGTCTTGCAGAATGTATGTAGAGCACTGTGCGGACCATTATATTATCAATGATTCAAATGTTCGTCCGAGTCTAAGGATTTGTCCGTGCTCCTACGTTACTTTCAACTCCAATCTCTTTACGGTGTGGTTGATTGCCAACTATAGTTTTTCCTTGTTAAAATGGAAAAAAAATATCCTGAAAGTACTAGATTTTACTTTCAATTGGAAAACGAGAATTTGTTTCCACGAAAATCCACCATTATTTTCTCACATGATTGGAAATTGCATATTTCCTCGGCTGCAGTCAAATAGCCCTATCAGATGTACTTTGCCAAGAAAATGTTTCATAGGAAACTATCAGGATAATTTTCTTTGCAAACAAACACACCCACCAAAATCATTAATTTCAGTACATTCATACTTAAAGTATGAGAAAAAGTTTACAAAACACCATAGTGTAAAACTTAATAAGACTTTTCGCCTTCTATTTTACTGGGAATCGCTATGTCAAATTTAGACCATGAATAAAAGCATTGGGAATGGATCGAGGCCATATTGGTAGTGACAGATCCATCTGTCCGATCCAACTCTATCTCGGGCTGTTTTGCTCAAGATGATGTGAGTCTCCTGCTGCAAATGAATTGTCTTGGGGTGCCGATCCCGGTTCAAATCCACTGATCCAGAGCGGGATCGGCCGAGACTTTGAACCTAGAGATTGAGTTGCGTGGGTTAGGATCAGTCACGTACATGTAAAGGCTAATAAAAGAAGTGGCCCTAAGGAGACCCATTTCTTTCGGGTAGACTCCCATGGGTACATGCTCCATTTCTCCCAAAAGTTAAAAAGGGTTAAAAAACAAAGTCACTTTACACAGCTACACCCATTTCTTGCCTTCAATTCTTACACCCGGTGGTGGGTCCACATAGAAATTATGCTAGACAATCCAACCACACTGTGAGTTTTGTCCATACTATCGAGAAAAATTGACTTGAATTCACAAAAAATCAGCCCATCTTAATCATCCTAACCTCGGTGAACAATTGATTTGATTTTGAAAAATCTAGACCATTGATTCTATAAAATCTTTTTTTCAGTCAGTATTTTTATATGGTTAGTAATGTCAAAATGGACTGATTTTTGGTGATGATGATGATCGTGGCAAGAAAAACTCAATGTATAGTCGGATTGTCTAGACATGATCTCTACATGGGCCCAACCACCGCGTGTAAAAATTGGATTATATGGGTGTAGGTTTAGACGGACTCAAAAAAAAAAAAAGAAACGGTAGTCCAAGGGGCATATAAAAACACGCCAAGCGGAAGTATCTCGGGCCTACTGACCCATTATGATTGGCCCGCCACTTGATGACACTAAACACCAACAAACAGCCAGCCATTGGATTCGAGTGTTATTCATGGGGTGATTTTAGCCATTGTATTTGAGTATTTTTGGGTACTTAAATCAAATGGCTAGAGAATATCACTAATCAGACCGATACCACAAAGGAAAACACACTTTACCAAGAAAATATGCAATTTCCAATTACGTAAAGGGTGGATTTTCGTGGAAACCAATTCTCACCTATTTGGAACCGAAATGAATTCCAGGCTTGGATGGGAAAATATCATTTTCTTGGGAAAATTAAAACCTTGGTTTTGGATCTGATCATTGAGTTCCGATATATCTTTCGATAAAGAAGTGAATGTGGAAGGGACCAAAACGAAAATAATAAATAAGAAAGCCATTTTAACCACCAAAATGAAAAAAGTACTCAGAGAAAATAATAAATAAGAAGAAATAACTTTAATAAGTTGGTGTCTTGGCAACATCAAGAACACAGAAAATTAATAACAGATTGGCCAACAATTCCTTCAAGACCCAAATTGACATTTTTAATTTTAAAATAAATATAAAATGTCTTAGTAACTTAACCCACTGTACGATGACATACATAGGGGGCGTTTGGGAACGAGAAGTAAAAGCACTTCTACTTGTAGTAGAAGTTACTAGATGATTTTTACCTCCATAAACATCAGAGAAATTAAAAGCGTCCGAAGGCGTTAATTAGAAGTAATTTCTCTTAGAAGTTAAAAGCTTAACAATATAGCTTCAGTTTTAAGTTAATTTTTAATTTTTCAAAAGTTAAAATATGAAACACATTCAATCTAACTTTTTAACTTTTTGGCTTATAAAAGTCAGTAAGTCACTAAGTCCTTTACGACCAATAATAGTAGCTACTAATAAATTCCCCTAAACCCTAAACCCTAAACCCTAAACCACATAGTAAAATGTTATAACAGTCCTTGTACAGGCCCGTGATGTTAATTAGAACACTACGTCCAAAACTGGAAAGAAAATAAAGGGGTGATCGAGCCTTATAATGGCCATTACAATGGAAATAATTCATGGCAGTTATTTTGTGGGACGTTCATTATTTTATCGACACTCCTTTGAAAAATAAAATTATTTTGACCTTTTTTTGATTCAGATGTGATTGATGATTTCAAATTAGACATTCCCATGCCATTATTGTTGGAATTAGATATAGCCTGTTCCCATCACCATTTTTGCATCTAGAAAAATATATTTTTTTGACACAAAAATGCTTTTTATTTACACGGAAAAGGCGATCCAAAGAGGTACTAAATCTTTAAAAAAAAAAACATATTTTCGAATAAAAAGAGTGGTGGATTCCAAATTTCAAAATACAAAAACATCCCATGTTGGCTGGCCTTGATGAATAAAACAATGCTAATTTATGAAGTGTGCTTTAAACCAGGTTTAAAAAATACCGTTAAAACCGCGTAATGGGTAGCTAGCGTTACCGTTTTGACCATTATATATGAGGTCAAATAATGGTCAAAATTTTATTTTTTTTAATTCAGTTTTCAACTAAAATAAGCATAACAGCTGTACAGTTACATTCAAGGATAACATCCGTTATAACCGTTGTATACCATATAACGTACTTAGTGTTATATACCAAATAGCGGTCGGAGTACTACCGTTATAACGCCAGTTACAAGTGTTACAATCATTTTTTTTCTAAACCATGCTTTAAAGTTTAAACAAAGAAGTACCCAGCGAAGACAGGGTTAATTTCCATCGTTGGAAAACACTTCAGTCTATGTTGGATCACCTCAGCCCCCTCTCGGTGTGGCAAGATTAAGACAAGTTGCTCTCCCCCTCGTGTCATTGGGTTTAATCCTGTCTTCCGTGTGTCGTTTTTCCTTTTTTTTTCTTGGTTTAAACAGTTCCCTGTGTTCTTTTCATTCTAGTAAGTTTCCCTATGTAAATGTAGACATTTCATAGAAATCTATTAAAAGTTTGATTTGATCGTGCTCCGTCCTTTTAAGACATTATGTTACAATGATTAATTTAGGTTTATCTGATCATAACTACTCCAGTGTATCATAATTTGGCGTCATTTGAAGGGACGGTGTTGATCCTGGTCCAAGTATCTGTCCCTCTACCTGTATACCTGTACAGCAAGAAAAATGAAAAGTTCAGCATTTTCGTTTATTAAGCAAAGGTTCACCAGTTCAAAAACTTGAAAAACAATACAAGGTATGACGAAATCCAATGCATGGTTCGAAGTCTCGGCCGACCGATCCAAAAAATAGATCATCTTGCCCGAGATCACTGTTTCTTAAAGAGCGAGATAAGCCGATCCCATTTTGGATCAGATGTATCTGGCTTCCGATTCGAGATTTCGAACCATGATCCAATTTGGCCATCTCGACACAAGTTGAGGTCTAAAGCGAAAACTCTAAATCGGGCGACTCACAGCATTAGAGGAAGAGATTTGAGAGAAAGATGAAGAGTCAATCCCGCGATAGAGTGCCCAGTCCATGGAAAGGAGAAAACTAATTTTCAAAACACGTGGCGAGTGATTATAGGTAGATCTATATTTAACAAAAAAAATTGGGGCCTTCTATCATTTGGGAACCTAAGGCGACCGCCATACTCGCCTTATGCTAGAGCCGGCCATGCATGTGACATGTCCTTGTATTCGTTTCACAAATGGGAAACGATTTGCATACATGCATGCAGTCATTCATCTATCTCCATCAATGAATATTAATGAATGGATGATTGGTATCGCAGCGTTATAACGGAACACATGCAACGTTACCGTTATGTCTGTTATAATGGGTCACATATATTCAAATACTTTACGAAAATTATTTTCAAAATAACATCAATATAACGGTATAAAAAACAGATAACGGACATTATAACGGACAAATTAATAATGTTATTAAGACGTAGCGTTTGACCTTTGCTCTCACTTGTATCCACTTTCACTGTTCCTTGGTTTATTTTGACACCGTTGTTTTGTTGTAGCAGCTCGAATGTTTGGTACATCTCTCCCGTCTTTTTCCTATCAATACCTATTATCGTTTCTCCATGAATATTTTAACGTATGCGACCCCCAATCACCACCATGTGACCTGCCTCCCATCTAACATAGTAACAAACATGGCCCTGCCATGCACCCACAGACGCAACAAATGTCCTCAACGTTTTTTTCTTCTTGGAGATTTATTTCAAAATAAAATCTCTGTTCGCACTATCAACATCATGGCTGTCGATGGTGATAGTCGTGCTATATGTCACGAAGCTATACCGACAATATAGGCTGTACTAGAGTAGTATCACCATCCAATTTATAGACTTTTTTGCTCATTTTTTTTCTTGCCAATCCACAAGATGACAATGAACGAAAATGGTTACAATCATCGAAGTGATGTTGTCTCGCTCTACAAATGTAAGCTAGCGCGTGCGAGATGTTGACACTTTGATTTTCAATTTTTTCGCCGACATTTATAAAGTGCCAGTCTCTAGTTGAAGCTATTCTCAGTTTGTGCAAGTTGCATTTTGGGTGTTCATCGATATGGATAGCACGTAATTAGCACATTGTAATATGTGTTAGGCGCAGAATGGGCCTCGAAATAGCGATGGTATAGTGCTAAATTTGCAATTATTTGATCTTTTATAGGCATATATTGTCGGTCTCGAAGTGTTACAAAAAATATATATATATAATCCTTTTTTTTTTTTGGGTAGTCATGTGGATCAGTGGTTCGTAATTAGTGGATGAAGGCGGGTTTTCAAACCCACCTGGTTTCGACACTCACAAATGTTTTAGATGTTTTCAAAGTCAAAATTAAAATCAAAGATCACCACCTATGGTCAATCTAAGCCATCATGGTCATGTGCCAACGTAGGGATCAAATGTGATGAATTTAGGAGGCTTGACATGCATTAGATCATCATCGAACAGTTGAACTTCATTTGTCGTGTTTCATCTTTAGATCAGATAGACTTTACTGAAGACTAAGACCTATCCTGATTCCTATTACAGACTTGGCTCAATGATATATTATTGGGTATGACGTAAGTTCGCCAATTTTAAAAAGTAGACTTTACGACATCTGAGTCCCAACAAAAGATAATAATAGAAATTCAATTGAGATGGTTTGGACATGTACAACGAAGACCAGTGTAAATACTATGCTATATGACTACTTCTTTAAGCCACTAACCCCATGAACATTTGGCCCACCCTTGTTGGACCTATACTAAATCAGGTTGATTGGTTATTTTTATACGTTGTATTTGAGCATCTTTTATAAGGGTCAGGCTCAAGGGACTCCCTTTTTGTGACCCCTCTCGGGAGTCATCCGATTGGACGTGGATTTTGAGAATCCAACGGTAGTTGATAGTGTTGAGCTAGCATTCACTTTTTTTCAGCGCTCAACCACCGTTGGATTCTCAAAATCCATACCTGAGTACACGACTCTCTATAAAGTAGCTAGCCTCATATCCATCCATTCCATTTCACAAATTGCATGCTATTTACATCCATGAATGCTTGCAGTCATTCATCCATCTCCATGAATGAATGCATGCATGATAAATGAATAATTGGTACTAGAAAGGTTTAAAATTGTCTGTCATAGCGGACAGGTAACGCTACCATTGTATCCATTATAAGGCCATGATCATAACCAAGGTTTAAACGGAGCAGTTATAATGGTATAACAGATTGGGGGTGTTACCGTTTTTCCATTATAACGGATCATAACGCACAGGATAACAACGGGAAAAAAAATAAAAAAAAGATGTAAAATTCAAATTTTCAGTAAAATTTATAACGGAAATAATGGTCATTTTTTCATAAATTGTAACAGCTGTTATTTAAAAAAAGCCGTAATAACAAAAATAACTGTCATTATTTTCTGAACGTTAAAACAGTATGTAACGTAACAGGTGAGGTCCATTTCGTAATAACGGGCAGTATTTTTGTTATAACGGCTGTTTTTTAAACCATGATTATAACGGTTCGCATCAAATATTCAAAATTATTTTATTACTTATTTTGTTTCAAAATAACGGTAAATTAATAACTGATAACGAACAATATAACGGCCGTTACGCAAGTACGTTATTAAAAAAATATATACAAATTAATAGTGTTTTCTGCACATGATATTGTATTGGATAATGAGACGTAGCGTTTGGCCTATGCTCTCACCTGCATCTACTTTCTCCCTTTCTTAGTTTATTTTGACACATTTGTTGTGTTATAGCGGCATGAATGTTCGGTACGCCTCTCCCGTCCTTTTCTTATCAAAACCTATTATCGCTTCTGCATGAATATTTTAACGTATGCGACCTTCCTCCGAATCACCGCCATGTGACCTGCCCCCATCTAACATATATAGTAACCAATTACATAACCCCCTGTCAATACTTGAAGATTTCAAATAAAATCTCTTTTCACACTATCAACGTCATGGCTATCGACAGGCGATTGCCGCCATATGTCGCTGTACTATACTGACAATATAAGCCGGACTATAATAGTATCACATATCCATCCAATTTTTAGACTTTTTTGCTCGATTGTCCCTCGTATTTTTCTTGCTCATCTACAAGAAGACAATGAAGATGGTTACAAACTTACAATAATTCGATTACGTTCATTTGTATCTATATCTATACTATTATAAAACGAAAACCGGGGTTACCATCCATGCGGGCTTCACTCAAACCATTTTATTACCCTTTTCTACCTCGATAAATGCCTCTATGTCAAGAACTAAAAAGTTTATTAAAACTCATGTTACATGTATTTACCTATTTGTTTTAAGTCATTATTACATTTTTAACCCTACCGCTTAATTACTTTTCAATACTGTTATTAATTATTATTTTCAATACAGATATACGCTCCACAACGTTATCACGTACGTAGGAGGTCTATCATCAATGTTGATGACGGATGACAATGTGAGCCATGCACGTAGCATAGTACTACTATTTGAGATTATTGACTGTATGGATGTTTGGACCATCCCTAAGTAGAACTGCATATATATCGAAAATCAACTTGATTAGTGATTTTTAACCTTCGGATCTGAGTACCCCAAAATAATATATTGCTAGAAATCCACGGTTAAAAATAAACCATAGAAAATTAAAATGGATAGAAGTTACTAACTAGATTAAATTTGGAATGTAAGTCCAACTACAAATTGGCCAAACATCCATGTAGTCAGTGGCGGATCCAGGAAGGGCCTAGGGGGCAGTTGCCCCCCTCAACTTTATTAACTTCTTTAAAAAAAAAAAAATTTACTTCCCAAATTACCTTTATGTTTTGCCCCCACTGGTTTTTACTTTTTTGTGATTTTACACCCCCTTAACATTGTTTTTTGTGATTTTGCCCCCACTTGATCAAAATCCTGGCTCCGCCACTGCATACAGTTATTGATCTCTAACAGTGTGCCATGTGGATCATAATATGCTCTTCATCAATATATGATGAAGTCCCTACAATCACTCACGTGCAACGCATGTGCCGCCCCTTAATTTCTATATGTAGTACATCTTCTAGGGTGCACACATTGAAGTACAGTTGTCATTCCTTGGTCTAGTTTTTTTATAGGAAAAAGATGTAACAAGGTATGCCTGAAACTTTTGTTAGAAAAATAGGCAATAAAGTAGAAGTTGTAGAACCGATACCGAACCGATGACAAAATGTTGAAAATTACGATGACGATAAAACAGTGAATCTGAATCAAAGCTTAGAGGCGCGCAAACGCTTCTTGAAAACAAGCTGATTTTTGGTATGAATCTCTACTAAGGGGCCATGCGGTCAATGGGCCCAGATGGCAGCGGTGACCACCCAAAATGCCACTCCGCATTTGCAAAGATCTCAGGTATACCTTGTTACATCACGACCTTTTTTTATATATGGTCGCTCTACGGGCACCCACACCATTTGGCCAGGCACCCACATGGGACCAAAATGCCCCTCTTTTAGTTTGGGCACCTCAACCCTTCTCCTTCGTTTCCTCTCTCTCTCTCTCTCTCTCTCTCTCTCCTTCTCACACACACACAAATCCAGAGAGAGAGAGGATGGGGGGGATAGGAGAGTTACAGTAGAGAGAGAAAACGAAGGAGAAGGGGTGGGGTGCCCAAATTCAAAGGGGACATTTTGGTCCAATGTGGGTGCCCAGCCGAATTGCATGGGTGCCCGTAGAACGACCCTTTTATATACTATTTTAAAACCCGAACCCGATCAACAGATCAGTCAACTGGTTGGTCAAAAGGACATCCAGTCTGTAATGAGAAAACAGATGGGGATACACATTGAGTGGTTGTAACTTGTAATGAGAAAAAATTTAAAGCGGCTGGAAAATTTTTAAGTAGCGATCATGCGTTCAATGATCAGGCGGCACATATACCCATGGTGTAGGATTTGGTTTTAAAAGTAACCATGGTATATGTGGCGTTCGATCATTGGTGCATCGCGCCTTCAAAAATCCCACCGAGCTTCACAAAAAATCTCGGTCGTTCTAATCTCCCAAATCAGGCATATCAAGTGGTGGGTCCTAATCTTGCCATGTGTTCAACGTGTCTTGGAATTTTGCTTATATGTGGTTTTTCCCGTCAACGACACATTAACTGTAGATCATTGGTTTTCTAAATTTCGTGTCTTGCGTAACCCTACGTCCCCGGCTTATCCATTAAGCTGGGATCGGGAGACAACCATTTTTGAGAACTATTTTTGGCGGACCCACTTAGAAGATGAAGAATGGCTGATTTTTGTTGAGGAGATCATCCTCACAAAAATTCAAATCATTCCGATATTTGTAGATTGGTTTAGAAGTTGAAGAATTATGGACCGTCTATTTTTACTGTGTAACTTGAAAACCACATTTGATGGGGTTAGAAATTTCAGCATGGGCTGATTTTTTGTTGGGGTGTTCTATACCGTGAGGAGATCATCCTCACCAAAACTCAGCCATTGATTCATCTTCAATGTGGGTCCGCCAAATTGGTTGTCAAAAATGGTTGTCCCCCTATCCCCAACCCAAGGTTTTAAATCGTCCATTATAACATTATAATAGACACTTAAGGCTACCATTATCCATTATAAGGGGTCACGTCAGTCACATATGAATAAAAAAAATTAAAAAATTTATTATTTTATTATTAATCTTTTCCATAATAATCTCATTAACAGGAAAAATAACGGCCTTATTTCCGCTATAACAGTAAACCAGTTTTCTCTATTTCGAACGTTATTTTCTAAAGGATGTAATGATTTAGGACATTACTGTTATGACGGCCATTACCGTATGAGTCTAAAAAATCCGCTTTTTTAATTGTTTGGCAATTGAAGCCGTGGCATACCAATTTAAGTCCACATTTAATAGAGCTAGAAATTTCAAACTATGTTAGCAGATCATCTCACTAAAATCAACCCTTGAATCATCTTCGTGTGGCCTCTCTGATTGGCTTGTCTTCAAGGGTGGGTCAGGCTCCAGAGCCCCCCTTTTTGTGCCCCCTCTCGTGTTCTTAGCCGTGGATTTCGAGAATCCAACGGTGGCCGTTAGCGCAGCCCAAAGTGGAAAAAGTGATGCCAGCTCAGCACTAACAACAACCGTTGGAATCTTGGGATCCATGGCCGAGAACACGACCCCACAGGGGCAGAAAAAAAGGGGGCTCCTGAGCCCGACCCTTCTATCAAAACATCCTCAAAACTGTCTAGTGGCACACTTTTGGGCCTACTGACACTATAAGGCTATAACTGTTTGGCCCACCCCTTGGTAGACCTAGACACCAATAATCAGCATGGCTGATGATTTCTAGTTACTATGGGCTAGGAACCTACCCAAAAGCATGTACATGAAGCCCATGATTAGAAAGGGCTCAGATCTAACAGCGGTGGCAGGCAAATTTATGGGCCCAGCTAAGTATTCGGCATGGGCAAGTGGCTGCCAAACGTGTCCAGGAGAATGTTAACGCGCACAAATATCTTATTCCCCCCCCCCCACCCCCCCCCCCCCCCCCCCCCCCCCCCACCCCACCCCCCCCCCCCCCCCCACAACCAAACATGCCCTTACCCCTCCAGAAGTGCATTGTTGGAAATGGGTTGGAACACCAAGCGGCTCTAGATTTGGGGTTTCCGCAATAGCTGACATTGAGAATTTTAAATTTTCCTCTCCTCTCCCTCTTAATTGTAATGTGTGCAACAATTTTTTTTTTTTTTTGACCTTTTTGAAACTAGCCTCGGCCCTTACGTCCAAGCCAGGCCTGGGCTTTACTTTTCCACTAGGCCAACCCGCCACAGGCCCAGGCTTTACTTTTCCAGGCGGGTCAAATTTACACGCGTTACGATCCTCACAATTTACAATGCATGTTTGTTAGTTTTCATTTGATTTTTGCTTTCAGTGGGTGCAAAGACTGCAATTTAACAGTCCACGGCCTTTGGACAGTTTAATCCGAGAAATGTTTTGAAATCATGCGCCCAATGATCTCACGCCACTTACACCTAGGATTTGGTTTAGAGAAAGCTTTTCAAAAAGTAATATAAGTATATGTGGCACACCATCATTGGGCGCATGATCGCCGCTTCAAAACATTTCTCGGAATAAATGAGTGGTTGATGGGCCGTGGACTGCTAAATGCAGTCTTTGCGCCCACTGAAAGCAAAAGTCAAAACGAAAACTAGCAAACACCCATTGTTGTCAATGAGGACCATCCAAATGTTACTTATTGAGTGCTCATTTTAAGAAAGGTAATTTTTGACATACCCCCCCCCCCCCCCCCCCCCCCCCCCAGCTCGGTGTTGACTTGAGCTGACTACTAATTTTCTTATTGGATGGCAAAAATGTCCTTATCTTCAACCTTGGAACAAGGGTTTGGGCAAAAACCCAAACCTCAAATCAAACAGTTGCGGTGGACGGCTAGCCAAGAGATTCCAACAGGTTGGCTGTCCATCATTGGCAACCAACCAACCGGAGTCTCATGGCCAAGGTAAAAAAAAAAAAAAACAGCATAAAATTTTAGTTTTAAAATTTTCATTAGCATAAATGAAAAACAAGACAAAGTAATTTATATTTTAAACTTTTGAGATGTGGATTTTAGAAAGATGGGTTTTCACAATTTTAAAATATTCCTTTGTGAGTTTTATCTATTTTTTGGAGGTTCTTTCTTCTCAATGTTAGCTTAATTCATAATAAAATAAATAAATAAAATAAATAAAAAATCTCAAGGTTTTTAATCTCCTCTTTTCATGTTTGATTTGGGGTTTGGGTTTTGGCCTAAACCCAAACCCTTGTTCTTAAGTTGGAAGACAAGGGCACTTTTGTCCTTTAATACAAAATTTGATGGTCAACTCGAGTCAACACTGGTCAAATGACTGAGGACCGAGTCATAAGGGTATGTCAGCTTTTTCAAATGGGGGGGGGGGGGGTCAAATTTTAAAGATAACATGGGGTATGTCAAAAATTCCCAAAAAAAAAAAATAGAAAAAGATCTAATAACAAGGTATGAAATCATCAATCCGCCTGATTTCTGTGTGGGCCAGCCGGGATGGGCCAAAGTTTCGTGGGTCAAGGAGACTGAAAAGTTGCCACGTGGAATTTTCCATCCTTCATCAAAGGTTTACTCTAATCAATCCCCCAGATTCCCCCTTGCTATTTTCTGTTCCTTCTGTTTTTGGCAAGACAGAATTGTAGTCCTGTCTGTGCTCTAAAGGAAGAAGATTAAAGTAAAACTTACCAAAGCCGGGTCGTGAGAGATCTGGAGAGAGAGAGAGAGAGATGTTGAAGTCTAAGTTGAAGAGATGGTTCAGCAGCAGCAAGGGCGAGGCCGCGCCTTCATCCCTCCCCACCCTGGAAAAGCTCAAGGAGGTTGGCCTGTTCTTTCCACTTTTTCTCTTCAGCAAAGCAAACCCTAATTTCGAACTCACAATCTCTATGTAAGATGGGCTGGGAAAGATGGGGTCTAAGAGTTAGTTTGACGGTTAGGTTTTTTTTTTTTTTTTTTTAAATTTATTAGGTTTGCTGTACTTACAATTGAGTGATGATTAGGTGTTTGTATTAATGACTGTAAGAAGATCCTCAAAACCCCACTTGCGAAAATGATATCTTTGTTTCAGCGTTCAGCTCGTTCAAATTCAACTCACTAAAGACCCAGCCGAGTCTGGTCTGAACTTGGCCAGTCAGCTGCTCCCAAGGTTTCAAATTTCGATTTCGCATACCATTTCAGTGAGGGCTCGTGTGGAACTTTGGAAATATTTGAAATCGAGATTATTTACGAAATTTCGACCCAAATTTCACGAAAAGTTCGATTTTTTAGAGGAAAAACCGAAATTTTGACAAAACAAAATCGCGGCTACTGGCTACTGCATTGAACCTGCACAATCGGCGAGATTCACGGGATGTTTTCACTATCTCTGAAATTTTGTATTTTTTGAAAAATTTAATAATTTTTTCAGACCGAAAATTGGAATTTCTGTAAATTTTTTTATGTGGGTTTCGGTCCGAAAGTTTGGACATTTCGGTGAAATTTAAAACCCTGGCTGCTCCTCACTCATTATATCAAGTTTACTATGAGTCCAGTTCTGTGAGTTTGTTGAATACATTGGCTAGTAATGAACGTTCCCCCCTGAAATTGTCAAAATCAACACTTAATAGTTTGATAACTCTGTTTGTTTTGCTGCCGCCACAGACACTAGAGATGTTGGAAAGCAAAGAGCGTGTTCTTCAGAACAAAATTTCCATTGAAACTGAAAGGGCCAAGGAGTTCAGCAAGTTAAAAAACAAGAGTGGTACGAACCTATTGAATTCAGAAACCTTCATGTCTCCGTGAATTATTTAACACACGCTGATATTTTGTATCCTAACAGCTGCAATTCAATGTCTGAAGAGAAAAAATTTCTATGAATCACAAGCAGGACAAGTTCATGATAAGGTGCCGGTCAAACTATTTTGTTGATTAAGGTTTAAATTCTGGCATGTTTTGTTGCTTCCTTCAAACAGAATGTTCGACGGAGACAAAGTATTGATTTTCCACTAATACCCATCATGCATTTGTGTAGATGAGAGTACTCAAGGGCGTGACAGCAATAACAGAACTATGATTTTCTGATGGGAGCTTCGGCAATGAAGATGATCCAGCAGGCTATGTAAGTTGTTATCACCTAAACTGCCTCGACATGCTCGTAAATTAAATTGTTGTCTGGATTCCAGATTTGTTATGTGTGTTGAATCTGTTGATGACCAACTTAGACTTAAATGAGGACCTGGGTTCTTAATTAAACCATGCTTTTCCTGACCATCCAAAAGAGTGCACTAGATCCGAGTAGTTGGGATCATCCAATCGGTTTGATCTTTTGACTTGGAAATCTGCTGAGTAAGACCCATCAAATGGTGGGTCCCAAATCCCCTGCTCAGCGCTGGACAGTTTCGTCTTGTCCTAAAACAAGTCTTATCAAACATAGCCAGATATTGTTATTGTTCTTGACTGCAGTTTCTATTTGTTTATCTAATCAGGTCTTTGTCCATTGCAACATGTTTGTTCTCATTCGCTTAAAAGCATTTTTTGTTGTTTTTGTGTGTGTGTGTGTGTGTGTGTGTGTGTGTGTGTGTGTGTGTGTTTAACACCACATCTACAATATGAATGAACTTTTATGATGGCAATGATGCAGGAATATGAATTACGTTGACAAGACCATCGATGAAGTGAATGAGCATGCAGAATACATGAAAAAGACACAAAAGGCTCTTGCAGATCCAATAGGCACTGTCATTGACAATAAGGTTCGATACTTCTCATCTAATGGTTTTCTCAAATCATTTGGAAGATGGGCTTGAGACCTTCCATGCTGATGGATCCATCAAGGGATGGGAAGCTTTGTATTGGCTAGAGAGTAATCACCAACGCTTACAATTGCAAAAGAATGAAAGAGTATTGATAGATTGCTGCAAGACGTAGGACTAGCAGAATATGTAAAGAAGAAAAAAAGTTTATAATGGTTTTTTTTCTTAATAAAAGAGGATTTTCAAAGAACCAGAGAATACAAGTAAAGATAATGATCTAAGCGGTGCAGAAGACCAGCCCAAAGATGTCCATCTTTTAGGAACTCTCTAAGATACATACAATACGATTTGCCCTTGGCAGTTTCGTAGGTTCTTTACACTCCCCCATGGTTGCAACATTTTGAAGTCTCAACTCTTTTCATCTGTTTCCAATTGTGGCCGGTTAAACTCTGGTTGATGGTTAAAGGTTGGATGATTGTTTCAAAGAATAATTGCTGTGTAAACCCACCAAAATACACAGTAGAGCAAGAAATTTGGATAACTCATTGCAGAGAGTGGAATTTCTGTTGACTCAAAACTTCACTGAGAATTCAGCCAAGTCGAGCGGACAATTCCGAAGAAATGGTAAGATGTGGATAAGAGTTAACTCCATATAGCTGAGGTTTGTGTAGTTAGCCCATGCTCCTTTTCTCGTTTTCCTTTTTCATCAAAATGAACTTGGAAATAGAAAGATTATTTTTCCCCTGTCCGCATGAGTTTTTGACGGAAAAAGGGGGGAAGAAAAGAAAGCAATTAACCAGGTTACTCATAGTGAGGATTCTTTGAACAGGAAGAGGTAGAACCTGAGCTCAAAAAACTGGAAGGAGTGGCTTACTGGATTAGCAGCTGATCGGATACCCCATCACCTATAAATGAGAATTTCGTTTATAATTCATGTAAATATGTGAGGATTGGAAATTTAGTTTGTTTATTTATTGAATATCTATCTCATCATAGTTGTAAAATGTCTCACTTGAAAGTGATAAACATGCCAATGCATGTAGCTGATATTCTGTGGATGTTTTCATCCAAAAATGTTGTTTTTTAATATATGTTTTATATGGACCAGGCTCGAGGGACTTGCCTTTTTGCACTCGTATTCTCACTCAGTGCTCTCAGTCGTGGATTTTGAGAATCCAACAGTGGTTGTTTGGTTGTTGGGTTCTTGGAAAAGTAAACCTAAACGAGAATGGGAAGCAACCAACGCAACCCAAGATCCTCGTCAATCCTAATAAATTATCCATATTCTCCACAAGACTTCCTAGAAACTACTTTGAAACAGTGCAACAAATCCCTCAAATGAAAAATTGAAAAGAAAGTGTGCTCCAAAAAAGTAAGGTATCGTCTCCGAACTGGAGATGAGAAACAAAAAAAATATCCTTCACAACCCGCAAAGCCCTCTAGAAGTCCACCTTTGACTGTCTTAGAAACCATCCTACCAAGAACTTCTGCCACCATGATGAAAAGAAAGGGAGAAAAAGGGTCCCCTTGCCTCAACCCCCTAAAATACCCGTCAGGAAATTTGTTAACCACGACCGAGAAAGAAGCCAATGGGATGTATTTTCTAAGCCAATGTCTCCATCTCATTCCAAATCCTTTTCTCTCTAGAAGATAATTCAGAAAGCCTCAATTGACGTAATCGTACGCTTTTTCCATGTTTAGTTAACCAACAATACCAAGAACTCCAAAAAAAATAAGGAATGTAACACCAATTTCAAATATTTTTCAGGTGGTGTTATAAAATACCGGGGAAAAAGTAAACACGGGATGAGAAAGGGATTTTGTCATGTCTAAGTAAACACGGGATGAGAAAGGGATTTTGTCATGTCACAAGCAATGTTGGTGAAGTAAGCAGAGGAGAATAGCTGGTGAATTAGCACGTCCCCCCACCCCCACTTTTATTTTTAAGAAAACCCATGATGTCCCGGTTGGGCCGGTTCAACCGAGTTGACCCTGTCCTGTTCCTCTACCGGTTGATGACTGACCGGGTTTGAAAACATTGCTTACAAGTGTAAGATTTTAACGGCATCTAGCGAAGGTGGAGGTTAGAAGTTAGTGTAAAACTTATACGACCCCCCTAGATGACCGCCCACAATATGAGTCACATGGCGTACTTTTAGAGGACTGACAGTATGGATGTTTTGCCAATTCCTATATGGACCTACAAACTTAAAATCAGCCTGATTAGTGATTTCTAAGCATTGGATTCGAGTCATTTTCGTGGGTTGATTTGAACAGTGTGAAATTGAGCATTATTGGCCATTATTTGGTTTTAAGAATCCAAAGGTTTTAAATCAATAATAAGCCTGATCTTTTGTTTGTAGGCCCATATAGGGATTGGCCAAACATCCATACGGTGAGTCCTCTAAAAGTATGCCACGTGGCTCATTTGTGAGCGGCCATATAAGTTTTAGAAGTTAAAACTTAGGAACCTATCGGTCCGACATCTTTTACATGTGAAATTACCGATAAAGAATAGATACTACTTACTAGTGTGACCTCGGCTCTGATTCAATTCTGCAGTAATAGTTTACCAGAAAAAAAGAAGAATTAAAAGATGATGCAAGGAGGTGTGGCGGTATGGCAGAAGGTGGGAAGGAAAGCCTTCTTCTCTTCAAAGGCCCTTCTCAACAGA
This sequence comes from Euptelea pleiosperma, assembly GCA_035048495.1. NCBI lineage: Eukaryota > Viridiplantae > Streptophyta > Magnoliopsida > Ranunculales > Eupteleaceae > Euptelea > Euptelea pleiosperma. Next base: position 25,767,002 of record CM068540.1, read on the forward strand.
CCCTCCAACAAGTCTCCGCCTATACTAGGCCTCGACCTCCCCGAAATTTGGACTCCCATTCCTCCTCCGACGACAACGAACCACCGCTGTCCCCCACTTCCCCCAAACCACGACGGTAAGTAACACCATAACCTGTGGACTTAATTCTGCTCATTGAGTAATATATACAAGCATTTGGTGTGTGGCTGCGCTTGTTTGTGGATTGTTATCCTTCCCTTTGCTTTTGCTTAATCCCTGCTTCATTTATAAGGTTATAGTTAAGAATTGCACACTCATTCTAGATGCCAGCTTTGTTGTGCCCCTTCATTACCTATTATCTCAACCTGGGCCTCACCTTTGTTTTGTGGTCACGCTTTTGCAGCCATTAGATTTCTTTTTTATGCCAGAATGGAGAGGTGGGGATTAATTTTTTTCGCATAAGAGTTTGTATTTCGAACGCATTATTGGTACTGTTTAGGTGTAAAGAGTGTTAAGCGAGTAGAACGCTCCTTTGAGAAGCGATTACTAGGCATGCTCGTTCGCACTTCGAATGTTCTGTTAACCATCAAGAGAGTATAAGATGCTAGCCGTCGCATCGCTAACCAATTCCCGAATATCTGGAAGTAGTTCAGGACACTTTGCCCATAGGACATCAATTATCAGTGTGTTTTTCTTTTATCACTGATCAATCTTAAGGAATTCAAGGGAAAGAAAAGAACACGCGACAGGTGATCATGATGAACATGACATGCTGGAATGCAATGTGCTTCCATCAAGAAATATGATATCTTTGAGAAAATCCTGAACCAAAGCACAAGGTCTGAAATGCTTAAACTCGACAAGAGCCCTTCTCCGAGTTAACTTCAAGCTCAGTTGGATACTGACTCGAGGTTACTACCAAGCTCAAATTTTTCATGTTGTTCTTTGATTATTCAAGTTACCAAGTACTAATCAAACTCTCCTGAGTACTCGATTCAGTTTGTTCTTGGGTTGTTCTAGCATTTAATTAGGATCGAGTAATTGATTAAATTTTCTGAGACGGTAGAAATGGAATGGAGTTAGCCCTTAATCGAGTTCAAAGCAATTCAGTTTTTAAGCTACTTTATCGAGTTTTTATGTCTTGCCGCTTTGGAATCTCACAATTGATAGATGCTTCGCGTTCTAACATATAGTTTATGAGCTGCTTCTGATAACTAAGGTTCCAAGCACAAAGTATCTTCGAAATTCTCAATTTGATTACTTGCCCAAACCATCAAAGACAATAATAGTAGTTTCTTTCCTGATTCTACCTATATTTATCATGGATTTTCTATCTTTGCTGTTTCTTTCTAAAGCATCTTTTGCTTGGCAATTTGACACAAACAGCAACCTATGAGCAGACTGCTGCAGTGATTGATGGGAAGTCAATTGCAGAGGAGATAAGGTCAGAAATAGCTGGTGAAGTAAGCAGAATGAAGAATGCCATTGGAAAGGTTCCTGGCTTGGCTGTAATTTTGGTAGGCCAAAGAAGAGACTCTCAGGCGTACGTCCGCAACAAAATAATAGCTTGTCAGGGAGTTGGAATCATGTCTCTAATGGCGGAACTGCCTGATGACTGTGCAGAAGATGAAGTGCTTAATGCTGTGTCGAGTTTTAATGAGAATCCATCAGTTCACGGTATTCTTGTGCAACTTCCTCTACCCCAAGTAATTTCTGAAACTATGCTATAACTTCTTGGGTTCTCGCCATCTTTTGCTCACTCTTATACTGATCTTGAAGGATATGGTTATCTCTGACCCTTGGAATTCCCATAAAATTCTTGGAGGCTGGTGAATCGAACCACCATTCTCCTCGACCACGAATAGAAGCCAAAAGTTTGGGATTTCGGTTTCTTGAATGCTTAGGCCAGAAATTTGCATCCTGATTGACGTGTATGGTAGACATGGTCACATGACACATGCATGTCTCAGAACCCACCATTTGAGAGGTTCCACCTAGCTACGTCAAAAATATACTTGATCTTTCCTTGGCAGATGATTGGTACCATCCAATATCCTATGCCACATGCACAGGTGACAGATGATTATGACCATCCAATTTTCCTGGACCATTTACCTTATCTTTCTGACCATCCAAAGGAATGAGGAAGACCAGATATGATCCCCTGCACGCTGCGGCCCTGACCTCTCTGATGTGTGCAATGCCTCCAGGCACGAGTAGTTTGGGGTCAAGGTTGAATGTGAGGTCATCTATCCCACTTTTAGTTATTGATTATTTTCTTAAATGTTGTGGAGCAGCATATGGACGAGGAGAAGATATTGAATGTCGTGAGCCTTGAAAAAGATGTGGATGGCTTCCATCCACTGAACATTGGGAATCTTGCCATGAAGGGAAGGGAGCCACTGTTCATCCCCTGCACCCCAAAAGGTTGCATGGAGTTGTTGTTCCGGTCCAGTGTGGAAATCATGGGGAAGAAAGCGGTAGTGATTGGGAGGAGCAATATTGTTGGGTTGCCTACGTCTTTGCTATTACAGGTAACACGCCATTTTAACTCACTGTACTGGAGCTTTCTGTAAGCAAGAGGTGTAATGTTTTACTGTTGGGCAGAGGCACCATGCCACAGTCAGTATCGTGCATGCCTTCACGAAAAACCCAGAAGAGATCACTCGTGAAGCCGACATCTTGGTCTCGGCTGCAGGAGTGGCCAACCTAGTCCGTGGCAGTTGGCTAAAGCCAGGAGCAGTCGTGATTGATGTGGGAACAAATCCAGTTGAGGTAAACACTCAGTTCCTATAAATCTTGGACACATGGATGTTTGTTGGATGCAGAGGCGGCTTGAATTGGAGATGTTGGAAAATATATTATTTCGACTGTAAATTCAATTTGGCTGAGCCTGATGTCAGTTGCACCCTGGATGCATGCCACCCCATGTTGAGAAGTACACTTTTGTCTCAACACCTAAATGTTGCGCATCCAGGCCGCAATGGACATCATCTGGCTCAGCTGGGTTGTCACACTATTATGTACAGGTATCCATTATTTTACAGGCAGCAATCTAGAAAAATAAATAGGAATTTTTACCAAAAAGAAAATAGAGTATCTGAAACTACAAAAAAGACTCCTTTTAAAGTTAGCTATGGCAGAGGGTTTCTGCCGAATGATGTACTCTACGTAAAAACCGCCATTGATGGCAAAATACGCATTTTCCTAAAGACACTCATATTGTTCTTTTAGATTCCAAAGAAGGATATCCAGCATACCATTTTATTCACACACTGTAATATAGATACTGGTTTAAAGCTGTTTTAAAAGAAGCATAAAACCATTTAGAATGCCGCATTTCAATGATAGCAGTGGTGATGATATTGCTTTACTGTGTTTTGTAATATTTGAAAGTTGAAACGGTAAACGGTGTGATAACATTTACAAATTTATGAGTAAAATGGTATGTCAGATATGATTTTGGATCTACAAGAGAAATTATAGTTAATTGCGTATTTTGCCATTTGAGGCGCCCGTTGAGAAGTGTATATCATATTGCAGAAACCCTCTGCAGTAACTTTATGTTGTCAGATACCACGGTATGCTAACAAAAAGCATCCATTTAATATTAATGTAGTATTATTTATTCATGTAAATAATAGATCAAAATAATTTAATTAAATAAATATTGGCGCAGTACATGGAAATGATCATTCAGTTGATTTGAAAATCTTGACAAATATTACCTATTTTATATTTCATTTTCAAATTAAAACGAGTATTAAATGCAAATGAGCAAGTGTATTCGAACAATAGAAACTCGTCAGTTGTGCTAGGCGGACCTGCCACGAATCAAGAAGTGCCATGTGGTGTGTGTGTGTGTGTGTGTGTGTGTTTGTATTTGTATCTGATTATGAATAATTGGCAGGACCCCAGTAGCGAGTTTGGTTACCGACTGACAGGAGATGTTTGCTATGAAGAAGCGGTGAGGGTGGTGTCAGCCATAACCCCCGTGCCTGGAGGAGTGGGACCAATGACGATTGCAATGCTCCTTTCTAACACTCTTGACTCTGCCAAGCGGGCATACAGATTTGCTTAACCGCTGACTGGCTGTTTCTCAGAATTATCACCGTGCCACATCTATCCATATGTTCTCTGTATTCATCATTTTTGTGAGCATTACAGGAAGGAATTATACACCCTGGTGCTTGTACTAAAATCCGAAGAGTACACTCTAAAGAAGAACAGGAAGAAATTAAAGAACAGTTGAGCATAACTTAAGCTTCATTGGTTCAAACATTCTATAGCAATCAGCTCAGAACACGCCACTCAAGTTTTGCAATTCGGTCTTGTGCTGATTATCAAGTCTTGTTAAAATCTCACCAGAAAACAGCACGATCACCCATCCCCCTTAAAAAGCCACGTTGCACACTTTAGGCCCACTGATCGTATTGTGTCAGACCCACCCTCCGCAGACCTACACCGAAAATTAGTTTCGAGTAGTGATTTCTAGCCGTTATAGGCAAGCACTTCATCATGGGCTTCATGAACAGACCCATGGCAGTAATCCAAGACTAATGATAAAGTGCTAGAATCCAACGCCTGGGAATCACCAATCAGACTAATTTTTGGTGGACCGAAGAGTTATGGGGTCTGTGAGCCCGACTGTGACCACGTTTTTTTTTGTGGGTGAGGGGAGGTAGGGTAGAGTGCTACTTCCACCCAGTGGGCAGCTAATTTTTTTCTCGTGTGAATATGGTACAGTCGATGATACAACACTGATTTCGATTTGAAGTCAGAGAAACCAAACAGTTGTGTGCAAATCAAAGATACTTCATCATCCATAACAATCCAACTCCCAGAAATGGGAATGCTCTGTATTACTTGACCAGTCCCCAGGAGATGGGATGCAAAAAAAAATTTTAAAATAATACAAATGAATTTGACAAATCATCAGGACCATCATCTAACTGTGGAGGAATTGACGTGCCAGCAGCTGCCCCATGGAGACCTCTCATTCCTCCGTTTCGACCTCTGACTGCGTTGGTTCCACCACCGGAGGTATAGAATCCACTTTGTAACGCAGATTCTGTCACAAAAAATTGACATAAGTAGGTTAACATTCATCTTTAGCCCCCTTTTCCATACACCCCATCAATGTTTGTCCCACACTTGGTGATTCATAGCCATCAGATTTGAGCCTTTTTGTTCATCACGGGCTTCTTGAGCAGGATCATAGAGACAATGGATGAAAAGCATTGGATTCAGGCCCATGATAAAAAAAATCCACAATCAAGAAATCTCGCATCAGGCCGATTTTTCTTATATGGGATCTCCAAAGGGTAAGACAAACATTTATGGGTTCAGTGGGCCCAAATGCATGCCAAAAGGCACTAATCCCCCTCAGCAAGCATAGCAATGAGAGCATCACAAAAAACATATGATGCCGGGATGCAAATATGGATACGAAGACAGGTACGGAAAGCAGGGATATGACTAACATTTTCCAAAATCAGGGAGAAAGATACGGGTGTCCAACCCATTTCCCAAAAAATTATAACAGGGTACTTTCACAATTAATGCAATAAAGGGTATATGTATAGATACATAATCATGTATGCACCTTTAAGAAACCGAAATGCAAGTCCATAAACATGTATTATAATATGATATTTTTGTTATATTAAAAAGAATAAAAAAATTGTAAATAAAAATAAGGAAAATTTATGGAAAGTAAAAGAATACATTCTCATCTGCCATGGAGCTATCCAATAGCATAATATAAATAAGTAGATTTATAATAGAGAAGACCATTAAACAACTATAGCTGTGTCTAACTTAACAAAGTACTATATGTTGGATGGAACACACCGACCCTCTTAGAAATTATTTTTTACATAATTAATTATAAAAATAAGGTAACATTGTTGTACGTGTGTTGGGATGTATTAACACGCGTATCCGAGTAGATACATGTCTAAAACAGCAAAACACCCTAAAAGTGCCATGTCCTGGTTACATAAGTGACAATCAAACAAGTGCTATATTATTTCATTTTATATTGCTTATAAAATAATAGTGCTGGAATATTTGTCTAAACTAAACTTAATATCAATTTTTTTTTTGTGACGGTTATTTATCTATCTGAGGTATCCTACCCATATCCTAGTACTTTAGTCATGTACAGGTATCTAGTTATCATAGCAAACAGCTGATTATGAAGCCCTCTGAGTGTGTCATCATACCTTCTTGAAGAAGGTCGAATAGGAGTTGTCCCAGATGAGTTTGTAGCATCCAGCCATGCATGTGCAGAAGTTTCCCTGGAAAGACATACATAAGGTTAGAGAAGTATATTCAGGCAATGAAGACATGGTGTAATAACTGGCAAGAAAAGTTTGACTCACTTGATCAGACTCATAACGCCGGTAAGGTAAGATCATCTTAAGGAATGATCGCCCATCACCCAATGAAAATTCATGAGAAAAACAATAAAAATCAATAAGCTATGTAAATAAAGAAGCTATGGAAGAATTGACTAGAGTCGCAGTGTAGCACAAGATGGGAGAACACTAAAAAATCAAGGGTCATTTTTCAAAGGAACCCAAAGACGGCAAAAAATCATTATAAAATTGTTTGTTTTCAAAAGGTGGAAATGAATATAAAATACTCCACAGCAGGAAGGAAAAAAATACTGCACAACAGGATCACTTACTGTTATTTCCCCGGTCGGACTAGTATACTCCACGCTAAAACCAATATCCTATCCACAAATAAACTTCCCATGTTATGAAGATATACAATTTACAAAGCCATATGCATGGCATACATGCAGAGGATGGGTCCCATGGATCCAACCTTTCAGATCTACAACAAAAATCACCTGATTGGATAATCATAACCATCATCCAATTTGGTCAATTTTTTATTCCCATCAGATGTCACGATCATCCCAATACATGGGGTGACACTCAAGGATGGACACCTACAAGTATAAAAGAGTTGGGAAAAGGATCACCAAGATACCATCAAATTTCATCTATCATCACGTTTACTATTTCTCATATTTTCATGACTACTAAGAAAAGAAACATGAAGTACAAATGCTAACACATTGCTCACATCCCAATGTCAGTCTGGTATATCTCTCACCAAAGCATTTCTTTGTGCCGCCAAGATGCCAGACTATGAACAAAAGTTACAAGATCGGGGGACAACAATTTTCATAACACTTTTCACAACGAAAAATTGGCACGGGCCAATATATAACTTAGAAGTTTTGGAATGGGCTGATTTTTGGTGAGGATGGTCTCTATGGTGAGGAGATCATCCTCACGAAAATTCAAATCATTCTGATATTCGTAGACTGGTTTAGAAGTTGAAGAATTATGGACCGTCTATTTTTACCGTTAACTTGAAAACGACATTTGATGGGTTTAAAAATTCAGAATGGTCTGGTTTTTTGAAGGAGTGATTTATATGGTGAGGAGATCAACCTCACCAAAATTTAGCCATTGATTAATCTTCTATGTGGGTACATAAAAATTGTTGTGAAAACAATTTTCACAACAAAAAATTGGTGCGGGCCAATATATAACTTAGAAGTTTTGGGATAGGCTGATTTTTGGTGATGATGGTATCTATGGTGAGGAGATCATCCTCACAAAAATTCAAATCATTCTGATATTCGTAGACTGGTTTAGAAGTTGGAGAATTATGGACCGTCTATTTTTACCGTTAACTTGAAAACTACATTTGATGGGGTTAGAAATTTCAAAATGGACTGATTTTTTGTAGGAGTGATCTATATGGTGAGGAGATCATCCTCACCAAAAATCAGCTATTGATTCATCTTCCATGTGGATTCACAAAAATTGTTGTCCCCCGATCCTGACCCTACACACACACACACACACACACACACACACCACATTATCCTTGAAGATATGATGATTCTTCTCTTTCCAGATAGCCCAAAAATTGTAGGCAGCCTCCTCCATAGAATGCACCCCCAAGGCAAGTCCGTCATAGTTTACCCTGAGATATGATCCTTCACACTACTAGAGCAGATCCAATCTACTCCAAATAATTGGAAGAAAATACACCACACCAATCAAGAGAACAAGCAGTGAAGCAAAAGATGGCCCACCGATTCGCCGCAAGCTCTACGAAGGTGGCAAATATTTGACACAGGATTGTTCCGTAATCAGATGGTCCAAAGTCAAAATCTTGTCATACATGGCAGTCGAAATGAAAAAGGCCACTTTGGATGGGACCACCCAATACCAAACGTGAGCGACAAGAAAGAGAGAAACCCCCAGAGTAAATATACCATTGTAGAACTTAACTAAAAAGACTCCCTTGGAGTTCCACTTCGAAATCCTCTTGTCAAGATTATGAGGGTCCAAAATTTCCCTGCCAATGCACTCCGACAACTTAACCAGCTCTTCCATCTCCCAATCATTGATATGTCTTCCCAACCCCAAGTTCCAACCTGACGAATCTGAAGAACCATAATAGCAATCCTTAACCAAAGCTCCTTGGCGATCAGATAGGGAATAAATAGCTGGATAGGCATTGTGAAGAAAGATATCAGCAAACCAAACATCCTCCCAAAATTTGACCCTCACTCGAGACATCCTTGGGCTGGAGGCCTTTACAGAAGTCATCAAACACTTTCATGATGCATTTCCACATACTAACTCCATAAGTAGTAGTAACAGCATTACTATCCCATCCCAATACTCTGCGACCAAACTTACTTCCAATTATTCTCCTCCATAGGCTTTCAGTCTCCATACCAAACCTCCATAGCCATTTCTCAAGGTGGGCCTCATTAAAATCCCTGAAGTGTCTGAATCCAACACCACCTTTATCCTTAGGCCTACATATCATTGTCCATTCCATAAGATGGTACTTAGACCCCATCGTTACCACTCCATACGAGGTCTTTAATAATCTTTTCCAATAAGCAACACCGGCAAGAATAGTGAAAAGGGATAAGAATTGAATTGGTAGACTGGAGAGAGTGCTCCTTATGAGAGTGATCTTACCCCTTTTTGATAAGTACCCCTTCTCCCAGGATGCCAAGCCTGACCCCCAGACTGGAGCTGTTTCAGCTTGTCTTTTGGCCCCTTCTTTCTCATGGACGTTGTGATTGCTTTTCTGTTGGATTGATTGGGAGAGTGGTTCACATATGATCTCTTCGTTTACGGCTCTTTCTTCCTTCTCTGATTGCTATTTGTTCTCCATCTGGTGGAAGGTTGATTTTCTTTTTGAATCTGATCTCTCTGCTCCCCTTTATCCCAAACAAAACCTCTACCATATCTCTCCAAGATAGGATCACAAATTGCCTTCAACTTGTAACTAGCTCCCAATGGAAGACCCAAATAAGAAGAGGGAAGCTTCCCTACCTTACAACTCAAGTCACTTGCTAACTCGAGCATATCAATAACTACTCCCACACCAAACACCTCATTTTTGGAAAGGTTAATCCAAATCCCAAACCTCGCCTCGAAGCATCTAAGGAGACATCTTAAGTGTCTAAGTTGCCTATGGGAGGCCTCACAAAAGAAGATAGTGTTGTCAACAAACTGGAGATGCGATACAACCAAGCCTTCGTCCCTAATTTTAAAACCTTCGAGGACAGCACCTTCGGTAGCTCCGATAGTCATCCTACTAAGCGCCTCCGCTACCACTATTAATAGAATAAGGGATATCAGATCACCTTGTCTAAGCCCTCTAGAACTTTGAAAGAAACCAACAGAGGTACCGTTCACTTGAATTGAGAACGAGGCCGAAGAAACACACCTTCACCCACCTTCTCCACTTCTGCCCAAATTCCATCATACGTAACATACTAGTGGGTGCCCCGTGCCATCGGCACTCCTCGACAAAGAATTTGCCCAAATCAGGTGAGTGGCGGAGATCCACCGTCCATTTGGGGGAGGATTAGATCTCGGCCCTTCTTTGTTGGTGCTTATAAGAGGAGGTATAAGTAGGGGGACAGCTAAATTATTTTATTATATAGAATAGTAAATGGCCCGTGCCCACGGCACTCAATCTCCGACAAAAGCGTTTGCAAAAATTGGGTGCCTTCGGCACTCAAACGGTATAACGGATTGAGGCGTTACCATTTTTTACATTATAACGGCTGTTATAACGGATTGTAACGCATAGAGGGGGAAATGGGAAAATAACAGAAATAACAAAAAATAATGGTTTTAAATTCAAATTTTGAATAAATTGAGGTCAAATGAGGCGGATTGAGTGGCTGAAATCTAACCGTCCACATTAGATCGATGGATTTGATCTCAACCAATCTTTATCTAACCGTCCACATTAGATGGATGAATACAAGCAGTTTTCGACAAAGTGTTTGTCAAAATTGTGTGAGAGTTAATCTCAGCCATCGATATGAAGCATAGTGGATCTCAGCCACTCATTATTGAAGCCATATAAGATAAGAGGGGGTATAAGAAAATCACAGTCATCACTTGTTATATTTATTGTGGGTGACCCATGCCCTCGGCACTCCGTCAAAGCATTTGCCAAAATTAGGTGTGAGTGGCTGAGATCCACCGTCATTTGGGGGAAAAGATCTTGGCCGTCTTTTGTCAAAATAGATAAGAGGGGGTATAAGTGGGGAGACAACTTCCCTGTTTTGTTATATAGATAGTCCAGGAAACTTCAATTGACATGGCCATACGCCTTCTCCCTGTCCACTTTGCATAGGAAACCTGGTCTTCCGGCCTGAATTTTGGAGTCTAATGCACTCATTGATTATTAGCACTCCATCAAGAATTTGTCTCCATTTAACGAAGGCACCTTGGGATGGGGATATGACACCATCTATCACTACTTTAATCCTAGATACTAAAGCTTCAGAGATGATGTTATAAACACTTCCAATCAAACTGATAGGTCTGTAGTCCCTAAGAGATTCTACATCGTCCTTCTTAAGGATAAGAGTGACGAAGTTAGAATTCAAGAGCGGATCTAAAGACGCCTCTCCATCCCCCACCACTCATGAAATCTTTATTAACAATACTTCAACATTTCTTGAAGAAAGAAAGGGAGAAACCATTTAGACCTGGAGGTCAATCCCCACTCAACTCACCTAGAGCCTTGAGGATCTCATCCTCCTCAATCAGTCTTTCCAACCAGTCGCTTTGGGCAAACTAACGAGATCAAAATCGAACCCATCCAAAGTGGATCTGAACAAGAAAGGCTCTTCATATAAAGTGGAGTAAAAGTTAACTATTTTATCTCTTATGGCATCCTCATCTTCAATAATTCTCCCATTTACACTGAGTCGGGAAATGTTGTTACTCCTACGATAGGCATTGGCAATCTTATGGAAAAATTTAGTGTTCTTATCCCCTTCCTTCAACAACCTGACCCTGGATTTGTCTCCAATTGATTTCTTCTATAAGAGCCAACTTCATATACTTATTATTTGCCTCCACTTTCTGAGACCTTCCGTCTGTGAGATAGACCCCTTCTCTTTACTGTCAATGGCTGCTATCTCTTCTAACAAAGCTCCCATTTTAATGTCCACCCAACCAAACACCTCCTTATTCCATGCTTTTAATTTGACCTCGAGAGCTCTTAGCTTCATACGGAAACATATCCTGCGCTACCCAAGAAGTCCAAAGATTCCCACCATGAGGCAACTAGCTCTTCAAAATTATGAACCTGAAACCACATATTCTCAAATCTAAAGGGGGTTGGTCACTTAAAGATACCACCACAATCTAATAAGATACGAATGTGATCCGAAGCCAATTTTGGAAAAGCTTATTGGGCCACATTCGAGAAATGAGATTCCCATGAGGGTGAAAGAAGAAACCTCTCTAGTCTACACATAATTGGTTGCTCTTGATTATTGGACCAAGTGAAGGACTCCCTGGATAGGGGTAAATCCATCAACTGATTGCAATCAACAAAGTCGAAAAACTCCCTCATACTACGAGTGATTCGAGTACCTCCTCTTTTCTCCGACGAAATATGATCACATTAAAATTCCCTCCCACACACCATGGATATCCCAAAGGCCATGAACATAATCCAACTTGTGCCAAAAATCAGCATACATCCTCCTATCATTAGGGCCATAGACCTCAAAGAAGACCCACGAGAATTGGTCCTTTATACATGTACATAAATGGAGATGGAAAAGACCCCAGTAAGAACATTTGTAACCTTGACAACCTTCTTATCCCATATCACAATAACCCCAACTGATGTCCCTTCAGCTAAAATATCTCTCCATCTGAACTCCCTTCTCCCCACAACTGCTTCACAATGTTGTCCTCCATGTGGTCAAGCTTCGCCTCCTGCAAGACAACAATGTCCACCTTCCAGCTCTTAGTAACAGTCCTATGTATACTTCCCAAACCTCGAACATTCCAAAACATAATACGAATCGTCATGGTAAACTCATGTTATCCCCCCTCCCCTTCTTCTGGCTGCTCTCCTCCCCTGATCTCCGTTCATAATTCATGTGACAAACCAAGTTTGAGACTTTTCTATGGACTTTGGTTCTGTCACTCTTACCTTCTACTCCTCCCATACCCAAGACGGACTTATCCCCTTGTCTCAAACCCTCCTCCCCCGCATATCTCTGATGCTTTCTGTTGACCCGAAAAAAGCCCAAATCCTCTCTACTCCTAACAACTACGGCTAGATTTGATTGAGCAAAAGTAGCATACAATGTTCTGTGATAATATCCCCATTAGTCTTCTCCATAGCCTCAAATAACTTGATCACATCCCCCTCGTGCCCACTGTAGGAGACTCCCAAATAGCAACCAAAATTTAAAATCTTCAACATCACCCAAGCAGACACTTCACTATCGCCATAAGGCTCCCCAGACTCCCCTTTGTCAAAGTTAGCATTTTAAGCTTCCTTCTGGCAATCTGCTCCAACCAAAATCTTGTTCAACAAATTAATTGGGCAGTCGATTCTCCATCTTGAGGGTGATCAGCCCAAGACACTAATTTCCTGTCCCCTCTAAACTTGCTATAGCAAATGGGCGCTGGAGCAATAGCCAAAGGGTTGATGACTGACAGAACTTCCATGAGACCGTTTAATGGCCTAAAATCATATCTACATATATATCATCTCCCATATTAAAATTGGTAGTTTCATCTCCCTGAATGAAGGAATATCAACAAAAGAACAATGGTTGGATTATAAAATGTCTGCCTCCTCCTACCCCCCATGCCCATCTTCCTGCTCCAAGTTGAGATCAACATTAGTTCTGCATATCGCCTCCTCTTGGACCGTTGAACCCACTACAAGGGAGGGCTCTTCAATAGCTGCAACTAAGTCTTCCTCAGTTGCTCCCATATCTGAGCTCTTGAGCTCCTAGGTGGCCGACATGTCCTCTTTAAATGAAGAAGACTGAATTGACGATGATTCCCTTCTTGGCTTGGAGGATTCACCTCTTAGGAAATTCCTCTCTACTCCTTTCCTTTTGAACTAATTACATCTGACCCCTAACAAAAGTTGCTCCCCAATTAGAAGAATCAAAATGCGTAACTCTTATATTGCCGCCCCAAAACCCATTGGGCCTCTTAGAATAGGTCGGACGGTAGACCAATAGACAACAAAGGAATTTGCTCAAAATATCCAAGAGAATGGATTACTTTGAGTTTGAACACAACCCCCCACACCCCCCACCCCCCACCCCCTCTCTCTCTCTTCAATAAGAATATAATAGGGCTCCTAGATTTGCTATTCCCCCCTAGATTGAGCATAGAGATGCAACTTAACTTTGTCTATTTGATAACATCAACATAATTATTAATAAGTTGCATTTTTGCCATTGCATAAAAATATTTTGCTACAAATTTCTTCTCTATTGGAGGTTTTATAATATGACTTTTTTTCTTGATAACTAACAGAACTTTTTATGCAAAGTGATAAAAGGATTATACGAAAGGAGCTGCAACATAGAAAGAAGATGGAAGAGCTCCTAGTCTTGCTACGGAGTTAGCAGCACAATTACATGGTTTGAACAAAAGGCTTATAAGACCCATAAATGATGTTCTGAGGGGGGCCCTGCCACTATAATAGGATGCAGGAAAGACACTTCACATAATTTTTTACCCTTTTAAGAAATACCGAGGCCTTAGCTTCAGTTGAATATTCTATATTTATTGGACCTCTATTGTGCATAGACCCTTGAGACTCTTCATCATCCCTTGCAACTCTGCCAATTCCAGCCCCGACATGAATTACCACAGGGAGTCCTCATAGAAGCTTAGCTTAAACACAACAATGTTGGTGTTCTCTAACAAGGTGTACTAAGAATTTTAGGACCACCACTACTTTTTTTATGAAGTAACTGTATTAGAACTAAAAGGAAGCTAGTGAAAACAGAAAAGAATATACAGGGTCTGCCTGTTTACACTCTCCTTGGTCAACTTTAGGAGTGACACCTTACGAAACCAAGCCCCTTTTATATCTTTTCAATGGAGGGACAAGTATTATGCTCTATGCCTCACCCTGATCTGTGCAAAGTGCCTTGGTTTTGTTGAGACCAAATCTGTAGCACCAGTAGGATAATTCTTGATTCTCTTTTTCAATTTTTGCTGTATTTGATCAAAATTCTTTTTGTTTCCATTCTTTGTATAATTTCTTGTAAGGTTGTGCGATTTTGGTTTAACATTTCCGTTGTATAACCGGAAGTTGTAATTCTTTTTTAAACAATACAGGTTGTGTTTGGTGGATCTATAGGCTCCAAGAAACCTGAAGTCGGTTTACGTTGGATGCTCGGTAGGAATTGCTTTTTGGGTATTGGGCTGTACACTAAGAGGTCACCAAAACTCAATGCCTTTTTTTTCCTTTCTTTTATTTGCTTAATCTTCTTTCACTACTCAGAAATGAAGGTCGTTCTTTTCTTTTTTTTTTTTTTTTTTTTTTTTGATAAGTACATAAAAAAGGCCTAAGCCAAAAAAGAGCTACAAAAGACCCCCTTTATAGGTTGAGATGACCTACTAAAGAGTAAGTTGCAAAGAAGAAAAGAAAACCTAATGAAAACTAAAATCTAGTATCAAACATCCCTGGAACACAGTATACCCCATTGAAAGACAAAATCTTCAAAAAATGTTCCTCTACATTCCCAGAGAACCTTAGACCATACAAACATCATACCCTTTATACCAAGGATAACATGTTGCATATCTTGAGATTTTCCTTCAAAAGTTCTCTGATTCCTTTCCTTCCAAAGGCCCCATATTATAGCAAAAGGTAGCATTCTCCAAAGAATCTTCCATCTGGATGAAAAAGCAAGAGTTTGCCAACTGTTTAATAACTCCTTGATAGAAGTCGGCATCACCCAACAAATCCCAAACTCAACGAAAAAAGAAGCACACACCTCCCTAGCAATTTTGCAATGCAGGAGAAGATGATTGACAGATTTCCCATTCTTCTTGCACATCACACAAAAATTGATGATAACAATCTTTCTAGAGATTAAGTTATCCACTGTCAAAATCTTTTCCAGCGAAGCTAGCGATGCAAAAAATGCAATCTTGGTTGGTACTTTGGACTTCCATACCATAGGTGCTAGATGTCTGCCTTCTATACAGTCATCAAGGTTTTTGTAAAACGATCAGACCGAAAACGTGTCATCCTTTGACCATCTCCAAACTCGCTTATCTTGAACCGAAATCCTGATATGTATATCCTGTAAATGGAGTAATAGTCTCAATAGAGGCTCGATCTCCCAGTCATTGAGATTTCTCCAAAAACCCAAATTCTCCCCCTCTGCATAGGCACACTTTTGGATCAACCACATCTTCCTCGTCGAAAGAGCATAAAGAGATGCGAACTCAATTTTGAAAGCAATGTCCCAACACCATTTATCCTCCCAAAATCTGATTTTGTTCCCCATCCCCGCTGCAAAGCTGATTCATCTAGAGAAATATGCCGATACCTTTAGAATTCCTTTCCAAACACAACATCCATACGAAGAGCAAACCTCCCTAGTTTCCCACTCAAAAAGAATCTCCCTGTACTTGCTCACTATGACTCTCCTCCATAAACTATCTGTGTCCACCCCGAACCTCCATAGCCATTTTCCTAGAGAATCTCAAATAGGGAGTAATAGTTTAAGATTAGAAAGAACATTTGGGTTAAGATTTTTATCTAATCTCAAATATGCTCCGACCCAATCTTAAATAGGGAGTAATAGTCTCGATAGAGGCTCAATCTCCCAGTCATTGAGATTTTTAGCTTCATTTCGCTTTTAGATTTTGGGTTATTATTTTGTGGAACAAAATTGGCTCCACTATCAATCTGTGAAGTCTTTAAGGCAAGAAACACAATCTATGATAGATAAGCCATTTTCTAGCAATGTAAGTCAGATTTGCTGGAGGCTTTTATCCCCAAATGTTCTTTTGTTGCACACCTTGTTATGAACTCCCACAAAAAGAAAAAGCTAGTAGTCTCCATGGGATTTTAGCCCTCTCAGGGTTAGCGGCATATTAGTCATTTTAGAGATATTCCATGCATCTTCTTTTGTTCTTTTTTAGGTGAAACCTGGGAAACTCACAACTCATGGATACTGCATGCATCTACTTGCGTGAACTCAGGATTGACCCCACATGCCCAAAGTTGCTGATTTAATAGCTTGAGATCTAGTTTGTTTCAGATATGCATGCGTCCATGCAAATGAACCATGTGCTATGTAACTTTGGAATGGGCATGTGAATCAATGTCAAACACAAAAATATGAAGTGTTACACACTGAACTAAACAAACCTAATATGCCGGCATGCCCACACAATTAATTGCACATATTATTAGAGGATTTTTAGAATAATTTAGTTTACGCAAGTACACAATATGAAAATGGTTACAGACTTACAGTACATAAATAATAGTTGAAAACGAACATATGATAAATTAAGATTTGTTTGAATAAAATGGTCAGAATATGTCCAAAACGGGTGTCTGACAATCAAATTTCAGAAAATGGAGTGTCATTATGACAGACATAAAGAGTACCAACAAGATACAAAGGGAAATATCGAGATTCCTGAGGTATCAATCTGCATTGTTACTTTTAGTATCTTACATGGACCACGTGTCATAATTATAGAAAAATGAAATTTCGAAAGCAGTGAAGTGCATCAACATGATTTAAAAGACCCTTAACCATGGGACCCAGGAGGATAAGCCATTGAAGGTGAAAAGACCCCAACTAATGCCTTTTGACTTGGTACTGGGCAGAATCTTATACCCAGTGCCACATGCATGTGACAATGACATTGGGTCCCTGACATGTTTAATTTTCAATATGACAGAGGAAAAACATGCTCCATCAAAAGGAGTCATACATAACCTTAATGATACTTGAGAGTTCTTTATTTCCCATCTTTGGATGAACTATGAAACTAACATCAGCTAGACACATTTATTATCAACTGAATCTTCATTCACATGCATATCAAAGCTTATACACCGCAAGCTCAATCAGTCAAATACAATAACGAAATTTCTTCTGCAATCCTTGTCCAATTTGTTTCTATCAAAATATTAACGAATTCCACCAATCAAACAGTCACTAAAGCATCAATCCCAAATATGTACACAAGCACAAAAGTAAAGTGAACATGACTTGTTACATATGACGAGAATATTTGAGATAGTTTGTTGAAACCTCAGTTAAAAGGGTTCGATGGCAATACCATGCTCATTTTGCCTTGTGCTAAAGAGAAATCCCATGCGATATATGAGTTCACAGAGTCCACTGTCAATAAGACCTGGAAAGATACAAGGCAATTGAGAGACGTGATGTATAAAAGATGACAGCCAAATCAATTTGGAACCTAGAAATATAAATCCATAAGCTACAAGAAAATGAGTCACTAACTGAATTGGAGATGAGAGGACCATTGGATTTACAAAAAGTTTTGGAATTTTTTCTATCATGAAAAATCACTGCTTGACAAACCAGCAAAGTAAGTTACTTGTCTAATCTGATATATGCTAATTACTAAACCAAACATTTGTCACATAAGGATTGTAAAATCAAAAAATTATAGGGAATTTTTGGCATAGCCCACACCCCCCCTATTTTTGAAATTTCACATGTCCCCCCACAATTTGAAAAAGCAGACATGCCCCCCCATGACTCAGTTTACCATCCATGACCGCCGTTGACTAACAAATTATTTTTTAAAGGACAAAAATGCCCCGCCCCTTTCTCCAACCCTTGAACAACCAAAAAACAATGTGAGTTTGTACCAAAACCTAACCCCAAATCAAAAAGTTTTAGTGGATGGCCAGCCATGGGATTTCATTGGGTTGGCCACCCATCACCAACGACCAACTAACGGAGTGCCTTGGCCGGCCGACCACTCCGGCAAATAATTTCAGTTCTAAAAATATGAAATTTTTATGTTTTTTAATGGGTTTTAGAATTGCTTGCCGGAGTGGTGGCTGCCGGCCATGAGACCTCACTGGGTTGGCCGCCCATTCGACAAATCATAAGGTTATTCCAAATCATGTTAAGTGGATCATGACAAATGAGGAGAAATTAAAATAATCTAAGCAGAGATTGAGAGATTTTGCTCACAGAGTTGCGCCAGTGCACACTATTGATTTTCCGAGAGGGCATAGTTTCAATGCAAACCAAATCGACGAGGATGAGATCAAGGTTGATAATGATGTTCTCAGTGAGATTGAGGTTAAACATGAGATTCGGGTTCTTCATCTAGTGGTTTGTGTTTGTTTCTAGCTTTCTATTTCTTTTTTATTATCTTTGCATTGTCTAGGCTTCTTACAACAAAATATATATAGATGTTCTCAGTGATTTGTGGTCGGCCAGCCACGAGACTCCGGTAGGTTGGTCGCCGGTGATGGGTGGCCAACCCACTGAAATCTCGTGGTCAGCCTCCACTAAAACCATTTGATTTGGGGTTAGGATTTTGGCCCCAAACCCACATTTTTTGGGTTGTTCTAAGGTTAAAGAAAGGGATATTTTTGTCCTTTAAAAAAATTAATTGTTAGTCAATGCATGTCAATGACGGTCATGGATGGTAGACCGAGTCATGAGGGGGTATTCAAATTTCAAAGATAAGGTGGGGGGGTATGTCAAAAATTCCCAAACCAGTATGAGATCCATAAATGTTTCATTACAAAGATCAAGTCGATGTTCCATTGTATGTATCCAAAACCGAAATCAATTTCTACACAACGATACAAGAACAATATATTCCAGTCAAAGATATTCATAAGCATTTTATTTTACTCAGAAAGAGATGATAAAATGCACCAAGGAAAGGCAATAATACAACCATGGTTTTAAAAATGGTCGTTTAAACAGTTTTAACGGCCGTTTAAACGGTAACACCCCAAGCCCATTTCTGTTAAAACCGTTTAAACACGTTTTGACTCTTAATTTAACGGCCGTTTTTTGTTTTAACGACCGTTAAAATCGTTTTAACAGCCGTTAAATTCTGAAGAAAAAAAAGTGCGAAAAAAAAAGGCCGTTAAATCCGTTAAATTTCATTTTTTTTTAAAATTTCACAATTTGAATTTCAGCGCCACTTTTTCCGTTAAATTCCATTTTTGCCCTTGGCCGTTTCAATCCATTTTAACGGCCGTTTTAATGATTTGAACGGTAATGCCCCCAGTCCGTTAAAACGGCCTCCTTTAAACCTTGAATACAACCACTATAGAAATCAGCAAAGAAACAAAGAGCCTCGTAAAAGAAAAAAGAGGGGCTTAATATGCATTAAGGCATTTTTCTCTACATAAATGTTCTGTTTTTTGTAAGCCGTTTTCTCTACATAGGCGTTATAGGTATTAAAGCGTATATTATATGTGAGGTTTATCCCTTGGAACATGCTAAAGATAAACAGGTCCAACAACATACGGGGTGTCAAGGAACCAATAATTCCTACTTGCACCTTGAAAGACCTGGGGAAGACTACAAACTAAGTGGCTGAGAGATCTTGGCAGCAGTAATGAATGCCCCCACGAGGTTCAGTGAGCATGACATAGGTTAGAGATACTTGCAGATGTTTACATGAACACAGTGCAACAACTGCACTTCACATCACCACAGATGGGGTTGAGTTAATTGGAGCTGATGGTTGGAGATGCCTTTTGATGAAGTTGCCGAATGCCCTCATACTACGAGACTCTCCCCCTAACATTCCTCTCATGCAAGAACCGAATAACGTTGAAGTCCCCGCCGAGACACTAGGGATCATCCCGAACTGGTCTCGCAAAGTGCTGGTTGAGGGTCAGTAGACCCCTGTGAGAATCCAAGTGAACTGCTCCCCCACACACCAATGCCCCAGCAAAACGTCCTCCACCTCTAAGAATTTGCAATTCCATACTATGATACCCGGATACTTCAAAATGGGTGACGTATCCATGTCGGATACTTCCATTTTAAGTGTAAATGCCGTTTCCACAGCGTGTCGGTCCCGTATCCTTGCCGTATCCGGGTAACATAGATTCCATATAAGAACAATGCCTCACGTTGTCCCACACACCGGAAGATCTTGCCACCCATAGTTTGAGAACCCACATAACTCCCGAATAAAAGTCGAGTCCATCTACTCCACTTTCATATCCTGGAGAATCAGAACATTCACCCCCCATCTATTAGATTAACTCTTGACCACTGCCCTCCTGTCTTTATTACCCATACCACGAACATTCGAAGATAATATTTAAGCTTCATTATGCGCCTGACTTTTCCTCCCTCTTCTACGGCTACCGTAAACCAAGGATCCTCCTAAGTTGAAAGGACTAGCCAACCTCTGAATCTCTCTATGACCTTAGCAAATCTGTCTTTAGGGGAAGAAACCAACACTAGTTCCCCTTCCCCATAGCCATTCATCAAACATCGGCATCTACTGTCTCCCTTCCCCATCAGAAATATTAGGATCCATGTTCTCTTCAGCCCTGGTGCCATCCTTATCGCAATCTTGCATGATACCTTCAATCAGTAAAGGACAGGGTTTCCTAAGAGTCGGCAAAGGATCTGAAGAGATCCCTAAGATGGAAAAAAGCAACTTGCAAGTCTCATCTTCATGTCCGTTTGTTGAAATCCCTAGATAAACCCCCATCTTCAAGATATTGGTTCTGAACCAATCTGTAATAACATTATCGGCCATAGGATCAATAACATGAGGCCTTAGCATACCGTGACAACTCGTCAACTCCTCTAAAGGCGTTGAATTTTCCTCCCCAACTTCTTCGTCTCCCGAGCTTTCTCCAGAGTGTTCCAACTATTTGAAAACACCCCGCACCTAAGAGGCGATACGGTGGCCACGAGTGCATCATCGTCTAGCTCCTGCGAATCAACAACTCGATTCACATCGAGCGATTTTACAGACGCGCCACCACCCCTACCGGCGATGACAACCTCCGTTGCCATACTACACGACTGCTCAGCCCTACTTGGTAGAAGATCGTGAAGGCCGTCACTATTTCTCATAATACCAATCTCCTTTCTCCCAAAGATCTAAATCTGGAACGAGAGAGAAGCTCCTCTATTTTCTTGGAATATTTTCTTCTCATCCTCCTACCTTCAACCTGACCTTACTGAAATCTGAGAATAGCCACTCAAATATTTGGAAAGAACGTAATAATAGAATATTCTTGAGTCGACTATTGACAAAGATTAAAGCAACTCACTGAGTGGCTATTCTCAGAACGTCCGTGGCATTACGTTTATTGGGTTGTTTTTAAGTGGGTACGCTTGTTCAAGGGGCATTATAAATTCACATCTCCTAGGGGAAGGGGAGAGAAAAGGGGCTTGCATAGTTGCATTCCTTTTTGCCTTTGAGCTTCTCCCATTAAAGGTCCTCCTGTAATGTCTATATAGCGGGGTATTTAATCCCCTTCTCTTCTTTTACTATATATAACTACTTATCAAAAAGTAAAAAAATTGAATATTCTAAGTTAACAAAACCCTACAAAAAACCTCAAACTACCTGTGTATTGTCGACACAATAAGACATCGTTATCAATAAGGGACCCGTGTTAAATATGACTCAGCCATACCTGAAATTGGAGTTATTAAGAAACCATTGTAACTTACCAATTAGTATTCTCAAGGTTGACCACTTGAGTAATGGGAAGAAAATTATTTCTAATATGTGTTTGCTTTGCAGAGCAAGTGGAGAGTATCGATCATTTACTCCATGTAGATTTTCGAGTGAAAATTGGTGGCCTTTCTTTGGATTGTGTGGAATAAACTGAACCATGCCCAAGAGCGTAATCGAGCTCCTCCTTGGATAAAACTTGGTGGTTTTAAGCTCATGGACACATTTTATGGGAATCCACCCTTTTGCCATTTATTGGGTCATGTGAAAAGAGAGGAACAATAGCATTTTTCAGGATGAGTAGTATGTTCAAGCAATTATCAAGAAGGTCAAAGTTACGCTCTACCATTCATCTTTTATCCTTAGAGATTTCAAGGGGGACCATTTTGAAGATTTTATTTTCAAATGGGACAAGGCTATTTTAAAGTCTCATTAAACTTTTTTGGTGGTTTCTAATCCACAGCTTTTAATAAAGTGGGGATTTCTGTCCATTACCTTCATTCATACATTCACTTTAATTATCAGCAAAAATAATATTTCAAAAGAAACGAAGTATTTTAAAAGTTACACATAATAAGAAATTTATATATAGTGACCCTATACTACAAGATTTGTGGGTCCAAGTCCAACAATTGCACCTATACCCAGGTAACATAGACAACAACTACATCCCAGTGCAGCCTCATCTAAATAACTATGTCATCACAAGTTTTTGTGTGGCCATATTAGCCTAATGGATGTTTTGCAAGATCTTTCTGGTTATCTATAATTCATGAATTTGGTAGTAAGAAATTAACTACCTGAGCATGCTAGATAGGAATTGGTTATGGGATCCTACAACGGTCATAGAAGATTGGTAGAATTACTGGCAACCTAGTTATTTAACACAAGAGCCTGGCTGGGCTCACACATAGACTGATCAATCAGGTTATGTTTCTGCTGAATTGAGAAGCCCCCTTGCTCATATGAACATTTCAGGAGTTATTTTAATATCTCCTTACTGAAAGAAAAACATCCACAATGATATTCGGTAGAAAAGAGAAAATCTTGCGAACAAAACAAACCTCATAACTTTTCCCTGCAGGAATGATGGTTTCTTTGTAATCATCAGTTTTCCTGTAGAAAAACATTAAAAAAATGACTTGAAAAACTATAAAACTGATATCAATTCCTAATGTGGTGTCTACATTAAACATGTTCAAGAAGGGAACAAGTGAAACCATGAACACTATAGACTGACGTAGAACTTACCTTGTTTCTGCATTACCAACATCCACAGCTGAGATAAAGAAGGGAGAATTTGCAAAGACCTCACTGAAAACAGATGCCTATTACTATTAGAAAGGGAATAAATAAAAGCACCACAATACATGAAAAAATTGATTCCACACGCATTCAGTGCCAAATGATTTAAATTTTTTAATACCGTAAAGAGAAAATGACATCAACAAGACAAATAATCAAACAACACATACAGAACAGTAAATACAAGCGATCTGCAAAATCGAAAAATCCAGGTACATAATTCCATATTAAATAGACAGAATTCTGCAACATTTCTTGAATAAATTGAGATCCTCCATTAAGCTTCATCAAACATCTGATGAAGATCTGTTAAAGAAATATTGAGTTAATAATGTTAACCAGATTTGTCAGACCCAAGCAAGGATATAGGAGGTTACATCAGGTTGATTGCCGGTGTAAAAATCATAACAAATCTCTTCGGATGAATCCAAATTTGTTGATTTTGACTCATGCTAGGGCGTTCTCCCGAGACAACATGCCGCACAACATAAACCGGGTGCAGTGATAAGTGCGCACGGGGTGGCTAGAGTGTCCACTAAAGTGACACGCTGCAATGACACCCGGTTGCAGTGAAAAGTACGCAAGAGCTCTTGCACCCAGTTGGACGAGTGCAGTAAAGAAGCTAGCCAGGAAAATGACATTTGTTTAGCCACTTGTAATTTAAGGACTTTAAAAGGTAAGAAGTGTGAGTTGGATACTACACTGAGAAAAAAGAGAATTAACATAACTTGCCTACAAGAGATTAAATACACGGGAGGTAAAGCTCAAGAGCTTAAAGAAGGCTACAAACTTTTTTACAAAGGAGATTAAAATGCTAGAAACCGGGGTGTAGTGGGTTAAGTATAGCGGTAAACAAAGACTTTCTGGATAGTTTTTAAGTGTTGAGAGAGTATGCAACAAACTTGTGTCAATTAAACCCATCTTAGGAGAGGACATAGTTAACGTTATTAGCGATTATGCAACCCAAGTAGGACTAGATGAGACTATTAAGCATGGTTCGAGGTCTCAGGATCAGGCGTCGGATCATTTGGCACCTGATTCAAATCAGACGATCCACCCTGATCAAGTGTGATCTGCTACTCTTCCTTTCTCTCAAGTCTCATCTAAACATTGATTTCCAATCACATGGCCTGAAATTTCCGAAAGCCCTAGCAACATTTGCACTTCAAGAAAATAATAGTGGAGGGTATGTCACACTTCCTGAGATTGCAGAGGAGAGCTAGGTGGAGGGTTCTGTCTCGATTCAAGAGGAGAAGAAACAAGTTTAGAAGAGAACCCTTGTGAAGGGAGGCATACCTCTTTCTGTATGACTAGTTCAGATGACCAATACAAGCAATCCGGATGTTCCAAGGGATCCTTTGTGGTCCAAGACGGACGAAGTATCTCCGTCTCGGGAGGTATCGAGCAATCCAGCTCGAGATCGTCTGATACCTTGAAACATGCTATTAAGAAACAATTTTGGAAAAAAGATGGATGAATTAGTATATGGATTTTCCGATAGAGAGGCTATTTATAGGAGGAGACGTAAATGGGCATGTATTGGAAGACAACAAAGGTTATGAAAGAGTACATGGCAAGCAGGGCTTTGGAGACAAATGAAATGGGGTTGCAATCGATGAGTTTTCCATGGCATGTGATCTGATATTAGTAAATACCATAAGAAGAGAGATGAACATCTAGTAACTTTCAAGAGTGGATCGAGTAGAAGTCAGATATACTTTTTTCTTCTTAAAAGAAGTGAGCATGCAATGTGCAAAGACTGTAAGGTCATCCCAGGAGAGTATTTGACTACAAGGCTAATGGTTATAGATATTTGCATTAAAATATGGAATAACAAGATTAAAAGGGGCTAAAAGATTAGAAGGTGGAAGATAAAAAGACATCAAGCATTCTTTTAGAAAGAAATTGATAGAGGGAAAATGGAATTTAGATGAAATGACTAGTAGTTTAAAAGAATGGCAAACAAAGTTCTTGGAGAATCTAAAGGGAACAGTCACTCGCAAAAAGAAACTTGGTGGTGGAGTGAAGATGTGCAGAAAGTAATTAAAGAGAAAAGGTGATGCAGCTGCAAAACGTGAAAACAGTCCAATAGAACCAGCTGCTTTTGAAGAGCTATATCTTCATGAAGATGGTTTGATGGGGCTAAAACTTCAGCAAATACAAAACCCTAAAAAGGCTACAAAAAGAACAGGAAGAGAACTAGGACATAAGGGACTAAAGAGTACTCTTTTTTTGGACTGTTAAACCTAGAAAACAGAGTATCCAATACAGCACACTTAGTTTCTAATTTTAGAGGCTCTTTAGGATTATAAATTGATAGCTGAGATTAATCTTAGAGGATTTAATAGAGTATAGAAGGTCTGATTTGTTTGGGTTTATTTTATTCGATTTTTTGTTAAGTCTTAGTTATAGTAGGAGTCTTATTTAGACAGTCTAATTTTTTGATACATGTAAACTTTATTGAAAACGAAAAAGAAGCTTACAAACACCTAGGCTAAAAAGAAGTCGAGATGACCTACAAAGCCAAGGGAGCCGGGACAGAAAGAGCCCCAGGAAGAAAGGGGCCCAACAACATCAGTCCCTAGAACAAAGAATGTCCACACGAGAAATAAAGTCCTCAAAGAAAAGACCCCTGCATACCGAGAACGCCCTGGACCACAAAAACAACAACCCCTTAACACTTAGGATGAACAAACTCGTGTCTTCGCTCTTGCCTTAGAAAGCCCATTGGTTCCTTTCCCTCCATAAACCTCACAAGATGGTGAAAGGCAGCATCCTCCACAGAATGCTTTCCTCTAGAAGAGAAAGCTTTAGGGCTACATCTGAGAATAAGAGCCATAAGAGTACCCGGCATCACCCAGCTCATCCTGAACTCGCAGAGGAAAGAAGACCAGACTCTCTTAGCCACGTCACAATCTAATAAGAGATGGTCAACTGTTTCTCCGCAATGTCGACACATCCAGCAGAAATCTGTGATGATGATACCTCTGGATCGCAAATGGTCCACTATCATAATATTGTCCAAAGCGGCTTCCCAAGTGAAGAAGGCCACTTCATAGGGAACAATGGAACACCAGACCATATCTATGGGAAACTTGGGATCATCTGAAGAATGTAGAACCTCGTAGAGGGAGCGAACCGAGAATGACTTGTCTTTGGTCCATATCCGAATCCGTTTATCCTGCCCTGATGGTGGGAAGTGGACATCATGCAGACGAAGGAGAAGTCTAGAGAGGGACTCTACCTCCCAATCGTTGAGGTTTCTCCTGAAGCCGAGGTCCCATCCTAGGCCCTCTCCTCCAGGATGGGCACAATCCTAGATGGACCTATCTTTCTTGTCCGATAGAGAATAAAGCTCTGGAAAATCGATACTTAAAGGAGCCTCCCCACACCAAAGGTCCTCCCAGAACTTGATCCAATCGCCTGATCCCGCTACGAACCGAACTCCCCTGTTGAAATATGGAGTAAACTTAGATATGCCCCTCAACACGTTGCACCCGTATGGAGTACGGACCGTTCTGCTAGCCCAACCGAAGGATGAAACCCCATACTTGCCCACAATGACCTCCCACCATGGACTAGATAGCTCCTCCCCAAACCAGACCCATTTGCTCAAAAGCGCTTGATTCATCACTTTAATGTTCTTGATCCCCGAGCCCCTTTCTCCTTGACCTTACACACATTTTTCCAGCTAACCAGGTGCATCTTCCGATCCCCTTCCCTACGTCTGATTTTATTTCTAATTTAAGAAGAAAGAACTAATGTAAAGGGGGTTGTGAATAGTCACGTAAATAGTGATTTTTATTGAATTTCTAGGTTCTAAAATTGAAGTTGTTATCTTATTTTACAAAAACTTTGAATTTGACATTTCTTATTGTTTACTTGCTCTAATCTTCTCATTATTCAAATCTTTCTTTGTTGATTATAGTTCAGGGTTGATTTCAAACCCTAGATTACATAAAAAGGTTAGGTTACAAGACTTGGCAACAAACTAGAAACGAAAAAAAAAACTTTGAAAATTACATTTTTTATAAGGTTGAAAAATATCGAAATGTTAAAAAGGGAGCAAAGAAAGTAAGCAAAAATGAGAGAGAGAAAACTAGAAACATACATCAAATTAGATGCATTGAGAGTGAAGATCAGAGAGTCTTGGTTAGGGACGAAAAGATTAACGATGGACGAGTTTTTCTTGAAATTATTAAATGAGGGCTACATGGAGCTTAGAACTAGAAGGAGATGCTATTCTTAGAGGGTCCTATAAACTCTAATAAGATTAGTGTAACATAGTAAAAAAAAGCTTTGGCTAAGAAGAAGACAGGAAAGGCTCTAAGCCTAGATGGTATTCCAATCAATGTTCTTAAACCTGGACCAGACCGGGCTTGCCGGTTGAACCGGTGAGCCGGACCTTCAATCGGTCCGGGTGAACGTCGACCCAGACATTTAATTAAAAATTTTACTTTTTTTGAAAAAATTGTTCAACCTAGGTGATTGAAAGCAAACCGTCCGAACCATATGAGTTAAGATGGAACCGCAATTTTGAAAAACACATTTTTTTAAAAGAAAAAAACATTTAATTTTAGGGTTTCGTCATTTAGAGTTGATTTGCTCTCATGAGATGGATCAAATCATCTAATTTCGATCAAACCTATAAATTTTTTCTATTACCTTTTTTTCATTCTCCTCTATCCTCTCCCCTTCTCTTCTCTTCTCCAATTTTCTTCTTCTCGTCGCTTCTCTCTCTCTTTTATTCTTCTTTCCCTTTCTCTTCACTCCTTTTTCCAATTTATTTTCATCCAAAAAAAATTGATAATAAAAACGGTACTACTAAACCGCCTTCCTTATTTCTCTCTATCTTTCCCCTTCTCTTTCCCTTTTTAACTAGCTACCACTTGCTCTTGATTCAAACACATACGAAAACACACAAAAGGAGGAATAAAAGAAAAATAATGGGAAGAGAGTTGTTACATAATTGAAGATAATGAAGGGAGAATAAAAAAGGAACGGATTGTTTCCTTAAAATGAAAAAGGATGAAGTTTGTTTGCTTATGGTAACACCTCTTTTCCATCCACATTATATTGTATTTAATTTTTTCAAAATAAACTATTTATAACTTTAGCTGAAGTCATGGGTGAACCAGTCAGCCCGACCGGTAGAATCAACCCCGCCCAACCTCTATACCCGTTCGATGACTGAGCCGGGTTTAAAACATCAATTCCAATAAAGGTTTTGAAGTACATGAGAGAAAATGGACTACGTTGGTTAACTAAGTTGATTAATAAGATTGTGAAAACTAAGAAAATGCAAGACGAGTGGAGTACTATGGTACCTATTTACAAAAATACGGGAGATGTACAAAATTGCACTATCATAGGAAGCAAGTGGGTGGAATTTGGGTTTCAGAAGAAACTTGAATGATTGGGAGATCGATCCGCTTTCTAGCCTTTTATCGAGACTGCAGGATGTCAACCTTAGACCGACGGTGCAGGATAGAAGATTGTGGTCCTGGACCAAAGGAAGATCCTTTACGGTGAAATCCTTTTACGTGGAGTTACAAAGATCTGAAGGAACTACCTTCCAATTTCCTCGGTTTGGAAATCCAAGACTCCCTCTAAAGTAGCTTTCTTTGCTTGGGAAGCTTCCTTGGATAAGATCCTCACTAGGGACCATTTGATGGCTAGAGGCTTTACCTTGGTGCAATATTGCTGGATGTGTCAACCCAATGGGGAATCAGTGGACTATCTTCTTCTGCATTGTGAGAAGGCTACGAAGATTTGGAGTGCCTTCTTGTCAGAATTTGGGGTGAGTTGGGTGATGCAAGCTTCTCTTATGACCCTCCTTCACATTTGAAAATCTAAGGTGTTTTCGTCTAGAGGGAATGCGTTATGGAAAATGACCCCTCTAGCGATCATTTAGGGAATTTGGAAGGAGAGGAACCAGAGAGTCTTTGAAGGCAAGTAATCAGATGTGCACTCTATAATCCTTAATATCAAGGGGTTGATGTATAAGTGGTCAAAGGCGGTCTTGGATTGAAGGGGCTTGTTCTTTGAAAACTTTGTTTTCCGGTGGGAGCACATTTGTTCTAGGGAAGGGAGTTGAAGGGAGACTTTGGCTCTTTTGTTTTTCTTGACAGGGTTGTGTTTAGGTCATCTCGACCAACCTCCCTCTGGCTGGCTGTATCTTTTGGCTTTGGCCCTTTCAATATATTTTTACTTATCAAAAAATAAAAAATTAAAAGAATGAAACAACAATATCAGATAATCAATTTTGTTTCATGCCAGTCAGATCAACAAACAAGGCTATCTTCGTATTTAGACAACTAATAGAAAAGTTTCAAGAAAAGAGGAAGAATTTACACATGATTTTTACTAACTAGAAAAGGCATATGATAAAGTTTCAGAGAGTTAATTTGGTGGGTACTAAATAAAAGGAGTCCCGATCATTCATATCAACACCATTAAGAACATGCCTGCTGGAGTAATAACTAGTGTGAGAACAGATGTTGGTGGTTCAAGTTCCCAGTTACAATGGATTTGCACCAAGGACTGGGCCTAAGTTCGTACCTCGTTACACAAGTTATAGATGGATTAACTACTCATATTTAATGAGAGGTCCCTTGGTATATGCTATTTGCAAGTGATGTAGTATTGATTGATGAGACTAGAGGGGGCAAATGCAAAATTAGAACTGTTGAGGAAAAGTTTGAAACTAAGGATTTTAAGATCACTAAGAGACCAAAACAGAATATGTGTAATGCAACTTTAGTAAAGATACCCATAGGGTTGAGACGTTAGTTAATATTGATGAACAAGAAATATCCCAAAGCGATCACTTTCGTTATTTAGGTTTGATTATCCACAAAGATGCAAAGATTGGGGAGGATGTGAATGTGACCCATAGAATTAGTGTTGGGTGGCTAAGGTGGAGACGTGCTTTGATGTATTAGGCAATCAATGTGTACCTATCAAACAATAGGAAAAATAGTACAAGACAGTCGTAAGACCAGCTATGCTTTGTGGAATTTAATCTTGAGCAATCAAGAAATAATGTGTGCAGAGATGAGGATTTTGGGATGGATGAGTGAAAAACTAAGAAAGACAAAATCCGAAATGAGTACATTCAAGAAAATTTATGAATTGTCCAAATAGGAAGAAAAATAAAGGAAAGTCAATTGAGATGGCTTGGACATATACAACGAAGTGCTTGACTGCAAGTTGAAGGTCGTAAAAGGGAGAGAGGAAAGCCAAAAATGACATGGATTAAGGTAGTAAAAAGATTTGAGACATGATTTGACAAAAGATAGAGCTTTAAATAGAATCGAATAGCGAATTAGGATTCACATTCCCGAACCCAAACATTTGGAATAAAGTATAAAAAATGAATTTAAAAAATAATCATAAGAGTCAGGCCATTGTCGCCAGAAGTTAAAAACTATGAAACTAACATTGTACCACTCAACCTCTAGCATTACTAAAACAGAAGACAACATATAAAACCAATAAACCTACTTACGATTATATTGTCGTACTTATAAAACGCAAGGAGATCAAGCTAATTTTTTATAGGTATTTAAAGATTTTAACAATGAAAGAAAAGCAGCTAAAGGATATTATTCCCTATGTACAGCGTATTTCTATGTGCAACCTCCTTGGCAAGAGAGTCCATTATCATATTGGCACTCCTTAGAGTGTGTCTACACAAAATGTTCAAACTAGACACACCATTATATAATCAAGTGTATTGGCAAATCTCCAAGGGATCAAAGATTTACCCATTCCCCAAAAATAAAACATTAGTGGAGTCACCTTCTACAACAAGATGGTCTTCATAAGAATGAAGGTAAATCCTTCATTCTTATCTGGGATAACTGAACAAACACAAAAGGAAAGAGCGACAACTTCCACTTCATTAGTCCTTGACTCCCACCAACCCAGAGTACATCTTGTGGGTAAAACCACTGCTATTTCTATAAATGCCAGCTTCTCCGAGATTACTAAATGAACAACCTTCAAAATTAAGATTGATTCTCACCTTTGCAGGCTTCAGCCAAGGAGTAGCAAAATTCTTCTTTGCTGCAGCACTTTGAGGAGTTACTGTCCACCCATGCTGAAAGTCATTAAAGTGAATACCTTCGAACACTTTGTGAATGAGATCCCATTTTACATTTTCCAATCTATTCTCTTCAGAATAAAGAAGTTATGAGGGGGATCTTGCCTTGTCTTCGAAAATCCTAAAATTTTGCAGTGGAACACTATGACAACTTTGCCATTAGTCCACCTGCTTCCTGTGTAGAATGCTATTGACACCCCTGCTACTTTACAGAACACTATGACAGCCCTGAAGATAATCTCATCTCTGATTTAATTTGAGACATAGAAGTTGACCAATAATGACTACAACATCCCACCCATTAGTCACCCTTTTCCTTACTTCCGATAGCTACTAGTTTAAGGTGATTGCCTGAATGAACACAGATCACAGTTCACTACCTCCTCTAGAGTAGCCAAATACTGAAAATTGGACAGTCGTGACTTTCTCATTTGTTGTTGAATGTTGTAACTTGCCAAATATAAGACAGACGAATGATATTTGCTGCAACATGATCTTTGGTACAAGATTCAGACACTTATCACCATAGCACCACATGTAATATTTCCCCTTCAAAACGTATGGTTGCCCTATTATATCAAACTTGAAAAAGTGCCCTTTGCCATGCAATAACCATACAGGACAACAATACGGGGGGGATTCTAATGGATTTATCATGGTACCACTACCAATACATCATCCATGAAATTTATATATCTCTGATCCTTCCTATAAACACTGGGAATGCTCATAAGTTTATAGGTTCCTTAACAGTGAAAACATCTCATTCACTTGTGAAAGACTGGATGGGTGAACTGCCAAAAATGATCAACATCAGATGCAGTTCCTTTTTTGTATCATGTTACTATACAGATGAAGTCTACTGTCCGTCGCAGACACAATTTTTGTATCCTTGTGTCCATCCTGTATCATACAAGTGGCCTACCAATGCATCAGTCTGGACCGTGCAATTGGCGGAACACCCAATTGGATCCATGGCACCAAAATCATACAGAGGACTTGACCCTAACCAATCAACATATGAACTTATTTCCCAACCAGTGACCATATTTCCATTAACTGCCCAAGTTTAGCGCTAGATCGGATGGTTAAAACCATTCAACAGGTACATCTTTTGTTAACGGCCCTATGATAGGTGTCCAACTGATTAAATGGTCCAAACCAATGAATGGTGGAGCATGTGTATGGCATAGGATGGACAAAATATTTTTGTTTCCATTATGGACAGAAGTTCACCACACTTTAATTTGTCGTTACAAAGATCACCAGCACTGAAAGATGGAAACAACCATAACAAAAATTGAATAAGAAATCCAAGAAGATTAAGATGAGATAGAATAATCAGGTATCAAAAGAAAAAATATCAATCTACTGTGTTTGAGCAGTGTGCCATGAAGCTACACTAGAACAACACGTCAACGGGCTTTAAAAGAACAGTTTATCCTATACATTTTTTTTTTTTTATAAGTTTATCCTATACATACTCAAGGCAACTCAACTATTTAATAGGAACAAAAACCATAAGTGGAAAATCTTGGTACCATTAAAAGATCCTAATACTCGCTCTATAGAAGTACAAAATTTAACAGGTGTAACACAATATGTGCATACACAAAAACAGCAGTAGTCTGAATAAAATACGTACTGCATGATAAAGGAATTCAACCAAAACATAAGTGTATCAAGCAACAAATAACAATAATAACGAAAATAATAACAATAATAATTACTACAAAAAAAATTAATAGCAATAATAATACAATTCTCAGGAGCTGGAAGAGCAAGAATGGACAGGATACCCAATAAATTTTACAAATCTTTCCATCTCGGAGGTGTAGACGTGGACTGCTTGTTCTAAGACAGCAACTTTATCCTTCTGCCTGCTTAATGAAAAATGAAATGAAGATGCATTAAGGCAAACGAGCTAGCAAAAGGAGAAGTGAATAATTTGCGAGTCCTAACATTATCTAATATTTTACTACCATTCGAATTTCACAACCTAAGCATACAAACAATGCAAGATAACTCACAATTTTCTAGCCTCAAACCTCCCCCAGGAGAGAAGAAGAAACAGCCGAATTGAAAGCACCATTGCTGTAAGGCTGTACAAAGATGGTCCATAGCGTTGCCGTTGCTCTTCCATGGGCCTAAGTATAAAATGGTTTTCAGAATTGTCTTGTTTGTTTTTCTATTTTTGTACAAAATACCAGGGAATTTATTAAAAGGAGAGAGAGAGAGAGAGAGAGAGAGAGAGAGAGTAATAACTCCGAAATGAAAATAAAATGTACCCATGATCGTCATTTATTTGTCGTATGAAATCTAGTAAAACCTGCATCAAATACAAGTATTAGAAGACATATAATATGGTTTAATCCACAAAAAGGTATGTAACTCCAAAAGCTAACATTTATTTGAAATGAATCACAAACTGGAAGCCCAAATAAAAAGAATTAATAGTAACAATTTTTTAGATGCCTCTAACAACAACACAGGTATCATTGTTAAACCTGCATGGACCTCCCTTCAAAAAGGTTAGCATGAGCTAAGAACGCTTTAGCACAGGATAAGATCTTTTTAATCTTCGAGATAAGGATCAAAAAGAGACTTCTTCAAATTTATTAGATACTTTTAGTTGTCAAGATAGGGATCCGTGGTTTCAGAAGTTCCCCAAGGTCTCTTCCCAGAAGATGAGTACTTCCATTCTCAGTCCTCTTTCTAAGTTCAGGAGCATGAACTTTTAGCTAGGAGAATCTTTCTATGTGAGTATAATAGGCAAGATTGTCCGTATAGAGGGAATGACTTGCTGGTGGAGACTTCATCAGCTAATAAGATGACTGTGTATTCTCCTCCACAGGTGGAAGAGAAAACTAATTGCAAGATCTGTTGCTAGCTGATCATTTCCCTCGAGAGAAGCTGAAATTCGCTCAGTCGAAATCACATACACATCTCATGTGGCTAAGAAGGGGAGTGGGGGTTAAAGTGAAGAATGGCCTTTCTTTGGCAACTATTCCTTTAATTGTTATGAGAGACCTGGATTGGGATGTGCGTACCTTGGTCAAAAGGGGGGTTTACAAGGCGGAAAATGAGGAAATGTTTGACAGAGATGATTCTGAAACTGTAGTCTTACCAATTGCTAGCTCGCAGAACAATTGTGGTGTAAATGCTAAGAACATGGTAGGAGTTTGCAAGCAATGGGATGGTGATGTAGAACATTGCATTAATTCATTGGCTGAAGCTTAATGGATGGTTGAGATAGAGAAAAGGAACAAAGTCCTGAGTTTCCTTTTGGGTTCTAATTTGTTTCTAAAACTTTTGTATTTTGTTGCCTTGTCTAGTAGGGCATATTTAGACTAATTAGATATTTCTATTTAGGCTAATTTCCTTTGTTCCTAATTAGTTATTTCTATTTCAAGTTCTAATGTAATTAGGAATTCTTAATTCCTTTTCTTGTTACACAAGGATTCGCTATCTATATAAAGAGATCCAATTGAGAGGTGTAAGACACAACTTTTGATGAAATATATTGCTCCAGAATTTTCTATCTTCCTCTCTTCTTCTTCTTCTTCTTTGAGGATTCAAGGATCTCAATTCTAAGTCTTCCACTACGCCAAGTGGTATCAAAGCAGGCTTCAAACCTGGCTTTCAATGGCTATTGATTGAGATGGAAGCATTCCCACACGTGCCCAAGACGTCAATCTTGGAGACTACGTTACGAAGACTGAATTGATGGAGGCTCTCACAGCCATCAACACTTCGATGGCACAAATCAACGAGAAATTGGCTCAAACTCACACCCGGGAGGGCGAATCACACTTTGTTGAACACCCTAGACCCCGAATCCATCTCAGTTCGGTACTGTTGATTTTCATCTGCAAGAGGGTTTTCTCTTCAAAGGAAATCGTTTATGCATCCCACAAGGCACTTTGCAAGAGCATATAGTGCGCGAGCTAAATGGAGGATTAGGAGGACATTTGGGAAGATATAAGACCATTGCTTTGGTTGATGAGCATTACTTTTGGCCTTTGAAAAATGATGTGAGCAATCTAGTTCGTAGATGATTCACTTGCCAATCAGCCAAAGGCCAATCTCAAAACACGGGTCTTTATACTCCTTTGTTGGTTCCTGATGCTTCTTGGATTGATATTTTGATGGACTTTGTGTTGGGCCTTCTAAGAACTCAACGTGGTGTCGATTCGGTATTTGTTGTGGTTGATCGCTTTTCAAAGATGGCACACTTCATGCCATACCTTGCAAGAAAACGGTGGATGCTACGAACGTGACAAACTTATTCTTTCGGGAAATAGTTCGTTTGCATGGTGTTCCTAAGTCCATTACTTCGGATCGCAATAGCAAGTTCCTTAGCCACTTTTGGCACACTTTATGGAAAAGGCTTGATACATCCCTCAAGTTCAGTAGCACATCCCATCCTCAGACTAATGGACAAACTGAAGTTGTCGATCGAACATTTGGAAATCTGATTCGTTGCTTATCGAGGGACAAGCCTAAACAATGGGACCTTGCACTTGCACAGGCCAAGTTTGCTTACAACAACACCACCAATCTGTCTATGGGTTTCTCTCCATTTCAGGTTATCTATTCTAAAGTACCCCAACATACTCTTGATCTCGTCATGTTGCCTAAGCTTCTGGGAATGAACATTGCATTTGATCACATGGTTGAAAGAATTGCTCAAGTTCATGATAATGTTAAAAAGAACTTCAAGGCCTCTAATGCAAAGTACAAGGAAGATGTTGATAAACATCGATGTTTGCAAAGGTTTGAAGTTGGTGATCTAGTGATGGTGCACTTGCGCAAAGAAAGGTTTCCAGCGGGCACTTACAACAAGTTGAAGATGAAGCTTGGCCCTCTCCGCATCCTTCGCAAGATCAATGGCAAGTTTGGCCCTCTCGGATCATTTGTTTGCATCCGATGTTATGGAACAAATGTATCCTTTCCCAACGAGGTCCATATGGAGTAATCCAATTCCATGTAAAATGGCTTTTTTTCCTTTGGTTGGGGACTCGTAATAGATCAAATGGTAGACCACTTGGTAAGTCAATGCAAAATTATGCCCAATATATGTTTTCTTTGTAAAGATAGCAGTGAGACGGTCGACCACCTTCTTTTTCATTGTAATTTCTTGTCTGGGGTGTGGCACTATTTTTTTCGAGCTTTTAGTTCATGTCCGGTGATGATGCCTAGTAGTTTTGCTTGATCTCATTCACGGATAGTCCTTCAGCCATTACAAAGCTCAGGGTAAATCTTGTGAAGACTTGACATTTCCAACTTGTTGGAGAATATGGGAAGAAAAACCAATAGTGTCTTTGAAGATAAATAAGGTAAGGAAGATTGTGTGATAGAAAATATCGATTCAAAGCTGGTTGGAGCTCAACTCTAAAGAATTTAAGGGAGTTACTGATTTCTCCTTCAATTCAAATTGGGAGATCTTTATACATGTGGACACAACAAGTACGTGAAATTCTCTTCCTTTATGTTAAGGAGAATCCT
The DNA here is from genome assembly GCA_035048495.1 of Euptelea pleiosperma. Taxonomy (NCBI): domain Eukaryota; kingdom Viridiplantae; phylum Streptophyta; class Magnoliopsida; order Ranunculales; family Eupteleaceae; genus Euptelea; species Euptelea pleiosperma. The sequence goes on from CM068540.1 coordinate 25,803,941, forward strand.
CTCTCCTTCCTTTTCCTTGTTTGCATATATTGTACTTTGGGGCCTCAATTTCCTCATAATTAACATATATCTTGAACATTTTACTTATCAAAAGAAAAATAGGTAATAAAAACAAATCGATGAAGGGCATACCTGTGGTACTCCTACCAAGTACTTTACAAGCGTCTTGTAGACACCCGTTGCAGAACCAAGCTGGGCTAATTGTCTCCTCCTGGAAGGGCAACATTCATTAGCAATTAAATGTTTATTTTTTATAAACCTGTTTAAAGGCAGTTCCACAACTGCTGTTTCATTTTTATAAACCAAGAAACCCCCACCTTTCCATCTGTTGTTTCCATAGTAAAGCATATCGATCATGTATATTTCCACCAGAAGTAACCAAAGCATCAACCTCAGCTTGTTTATTCCTCTCCGACCGCTCTCTTTGCTGTCTAATTAGGGTACCTCGAAAATCTTGTGGCATGTAGGTCATAACTGCAAATATATTCACAGATCCCCTGATCAATTGTCAAGAAATATCTTAGGAATGGCTAGAAGCACTGAACTGCTTTTCAAAAGCACCTATCATACATCAGAAAATAAACAATTCCTAGCAAGACATAATAAGGAAGGATTCTATGAAACAATGGCAAAAAACCTTAAAGTGTTGTGTCCTTGTTACATAGGTTTGGATCTTTTATCAACCCCAAAATAATCAGTATATTTTTAACAACTAACATAACATTGTTAAAAAATAATAGAGCTTTAGACGAGTTCATTTATACAGATTGCAAGAGTAAGCCTCGGCTGTGAGGCAGGCTTATTATAGGCCTAGCAATAGTTTGACGACCATGATCCGAAAGGGTTTGCGTGTGTTCATGAGTTGGCAAAATAACATAAGCAAAACTAATTAGGCAATCGCAGCATGCCAACCTCTTATGCAAAATTACATAGAGTAACAACCAACCAGGATAACAGAGTACCAGTATATGACACATCAATTAAATTTTGATGATACAATTTTTTAGTATTTACATTTCAAGCAACGTCTTGGAAAACTAAAAACCAACCTGTGCTAAATATATTCTCAGAATTCTTGGAATGGAATGACTCCAATATTTTCAGAGTGTTTTGCAATTTAACTTTGAGGCCTCCAAGAACAGCAGCAATTTCAACGTCTTCAGGTGTGGATTGTTGTTGAAGCTGCACCAATGTCAAAGATGCACTTCATATTTAAAACTTGTTTGTCAAGTAACTTCAAGATGGCTCATGATAAGAGTTGGGTTCGTATAATCATCAACCCAAATGGCTCATGAAAGGAAAAATAATTCAACCAAGCAAATAGTAATTGGAGATTAAATGTCTATGAAGGGAGAACATATGATGCCAGATTATATTCCAAGCAAAAATAAGAGATTTATACTTTACCAAGCTCGGCCAATTAGATCTTTCCAATAAAAATAGTATTTCGTCAATATGCTCTCTATTCTTCCACATGTTCTCGTCGATTTTATGTGGAGGAAAATCTGCTTCATGTACCAATACACTTTCCGCTGGAACACAAAAATTGATTGCCAAGTAAAAATTTGCTAAACAAAACATGTTACTTCTCAAAACTGCAAACAGTTGAAATTTTTCCCTTTTGAATGCTTAATCATGTTCATCGAATGCATGGTACTTCTTGGCAGTTGTTACACCCAAAAGTAGAAATGTAAATGGTATAAACATTAAAAATGATAAAATATATACAGCTATAACAAAAGATAGCATTGAAGTAAATGAAAGTATGACAACAATGAACACTAGGCATGCAGTATTGTTTGTTGCCTTTGAATAGAAATGCGAACTTTTTTTTCTTGATTGGTAAATAGAAATGCGAACTTAACCACATGAGAATAATATAGATGAAATCTCAGGGCCCTATGATACTTCAACTCCTAGAAAAGCTATGTTGCAACTTCCACGGACACTTCTAAACAGGTGAAGTACCCATGTCGGAGTCCAACGCGATACGGATTTTGGTATGCACTTCCAAATTCTGTTTTGTTTTTTCTTTCCTTGTAAAATACTTAATAACATTTTCGATATGTTATGAGTTCTACATTTTACAATTGAAGTTCTCGATGCAACAAATATGAGATTACATATATCGTAAGACATTTTATCGCATTATTCAACATTATCCTCACTATTATATAAAAACAATTACTCTGTTTCATATTATTTAAAGTATATTGCTGAGTCCATGAATCCTATTTTTCAAGATTCGCCAAACCAGATACTCCGCACCCATGTCGGGCCCTAACACCCGTACCCATAATAATGCAACATAGTCAAAAAGCTCTTCAGTATATTTGCTTGATGACCTGTACGATGCTGCAGCTCCAAACATAGAACAGAAAGAGGATCAAGATGAAACTGAGGAAAAAATTTAGAAAAAAAAGTAAGTAGAAAAATAGGGGGTTTCCCAGTCCTCTTCTTTATCTGTGGAACCCCTCCAATTACTTAGTTTGGTCTAGAACAGGTTTAGGAAAGTTTTGAGTTAATTTAGGAGTTTCTTTTACAAGATTTAGTAAGTTTAGGAATTACCAACTTGTTTCTTGGGCTGTAAGTTTATTAGTGTCAAGTTTAGTAAGTTGTTTTTGGTTTATAGAAATAGTCAAATAGATTAGGAATTTATTGCCATCTCTATGTTGGTCTAGGAGTTCAAAAGTCTAGAGGATGTCACACCCTACAACAGTCTATATATACTCATTGTGGGTCATCAAATCAATGGAATAGAGTTTTTATTTTGCTGCTGGGTTGCAGCTAGGGGTGTCAACGGGTCGGTTCCAGTTCGGTTCCTAAGGTGGCCAGAACTGGAACAAACGGTTCCGGTTCTTATCAGTTCGGGTCCTTAACTGTTCCGGTTCTCAAAGTGATGGATCCGGATCCGGAACCGGAATCGATTATGTATTTCTGTCGGTTCCGGTTTCGGTTCTGGATCTATTGGGTCCAATCTTGATAATATGAGAATTTTTACACTATATTTATATATTGGTTCCGGTTCTTATCGGTTCGGTTCCGGTTCCATATTAGACTACCCAGAACCGGAACCATTGTTTTCGGTTCGGTTCCGGTTTCTTTTTAATCGGTTCCCAAAAATGTGGAACCGGAACTGGTATTTTCAGTTCCAGTTAAACAGGTAAAATTGACACCCCTAGTTGCAACCCTCGGATGTTTAATGCCTTTGGCTGATTGGCACAAGTTCAATTCTTTGAGCTAAAGGCCAAAGGTGAGGCTTCTAAAGCACTAATTCTGGACTGTGAAACTAAGTCAATTATCTCCTTTTACCTTCTCAAAATCTGATCTGGTAAGCTATACTCTAAGCCCTGATTATTTAGCCACGCAATTCCTTACTGCAACATATATTCCTAGGTCGACAGTCCATGTTCTCCCTCTCAAAATCCTTACCTCCAACCACCTTATAAATCCTCTCTTCTTTTTTTCTGATAAGCACCTTATAAATCCTGCAACGTCCTCTATTAAACCTGATATCAGGAGCCTTAAACTTGCCTTGTTCATTATAGTTCCTGGATTCCAATCCTATTTAAGTCTATTGACAACTATAACAAATACATGGACAAGTTTGTCGGTGTCCGACACTGATATGAAGCGTCAGACACACCAACCCCGACAAACCCATTACACTGACATGTCCGTACAGTTAATTACATATGTTAGGAGATATACTTTTTATTACCTTAGTTCATTTTAAGTATACAATATAGAAAGCATGTATTTAGACAAGCTGATAATTATTAGGATTATGATTTCTTTAGTAAATTGTGTCAGCATGTGTCTAAATGTAAGTGCAACGTGGTAAGAAGTGTCTTTGTTACATAGGTTGACAACCATGGACAACCATAAAGCTACCATATCTTTAGCCCTTAAATTCTTATATTAACTAAACCTTTAAGACAAAATCACAGGGCTGTCTTATACCAATTTGCGATCAACTCGCAGACCACCTATAATCTGCAAATCAACTTGCAGACCTCAATCTATGGGTCAATGACTTCTTTTCCTATGCCAATGTGCCCCCCAGATTTCTTTCAAACTCTTAACATTCCACTATGCCATCACAAATCTCCATGCAGTATCCAGACTTTTCTCTGAATATCCTATAATTATATTTACCATATTTCTAAGTTCCAAACTCCCGAAACTAGTGACACTGGAAGAGAGCTTTGCCACTTTCTCCAGAGGGCCAACAAGACGAATCTACAAATAAATCAACCTTATACCATGGAACCACTCGCACAGTACCAAAGAAAAGTGGGAAGACACTAAAATCTCCCTGAATAATGAAAATTTCCAGTATCGTCCTAGGAAGATTGTAGCATGTCATCCGTGTTCTCAAACCATTGGATGTTCTTTGAAATTTGTACGGTGGTCTTGTGATTCGTGTTGTGGGAATCTCATGACCATCATTGGTCTAAACCTTGAGACGACGACGCTACAAGATCATCCTTAGTGCTAACACTCCTCGAATTAGAAGATGACATCTGTGAGCAAAATGGTCAACAATCAGAATCTTATCCAAACGAGTCATCCACATGACCACTTGAAGACGGAATTGTGCAGGAAAAACCCCGTTGGGCTCCCACCTCCAAAAACTCCTTATCCTCCCCTTTGACTTGTTCAACAAATTCACCACTGCAACTTTCTACAATTGCACGCTCCACCATATCAATTTTGAACAACCCTTCTCTAACCCTAATTCTCAAATTCTCTTCCAATTTAAAACGAAAATTACGAGATTTAGGGGGGCATCACCACTAAAATCAGTGAAGAAAATTAACAAAATTAGTAAAATAAAAATAATAAAATTTGGAAGAAAAAAGAGAAACAAATCACCTTGAGTGACTGGAAGATCGTTCTTCAAATCGTTCGACATAGTAAGAAGCTCAGACGAGAGGCGAGAAACGTCGGCGGAGAGAGGGGTAAAAGGGTACTTGTCGTAATAACGGGCCAAAAAAGTCCTCGTTATCGGCATCAATCCCTCTGTGGATGCCATTGTTGACAAGGAGAGTCGATCGATTGATCGAACGTTCGATCTAACTCACGCTAAAATTACTTTGAACTTCGAGAGATGGAGCAGAACGAAAAAGATAGATGGAATGCGAGTTTCGATTGGGGGAGAGCCTTGACCGGATGCTAAATAGAAGTCCACGCTTTCATGGCTCTCCCGGCGCATTTAAGAAGAGGGCCATGTCACCGCAAGTATCAACCGTGACAAAGTAAAACGTAACAGGTCGCCTGTCAAAAAAATGATGGAAAGAGTCGTGTTACCCGACGAATGACCGGACAAATATTTGTGCGGTTCAGGCTATTAACCGTTGGATTCAAGAGATCTACGACCCAAGAGGCAACAACTGTTTACACTAAACAGTTGTTGCCTCTTGGGTCGTAGATCTCTTGAATTCAACGGTCAATGGTTTCAACAACTTTGTCCAGTTACTCGTGGAGCAAAGGATAATGCTACCCACGGGTAACCGGACAAAAGTTCCTGCGGTTGAAACCATTCACCGTTGATTCGAGAGATTCATTGTCTACGATCTAACGGTCATACCTGAAAGTTTGTGGCGTGCGGAAGCACGATTGTTTTTACTCATTGCTGCAATCTGGGCCCAGTGACCGCATGGATGTTCATCCCACCCTTTCGTGGATTTTCACACCAAAAATCACTCTGATTGGAAATATCTACCCATTAGATTTTAGTATTTTATAAGGCGTGATTATAACCGTTGAATTCAACCATTATTTTTGCGTGCTAAAATCAAGGGCTAGAAATCATCAAACAAACTAATTTTTGGTATGAGTGCCTAGCAAGGGGTAGGCTAAACATCCATGCGGTCAGTGGACAAAATTGAAAAAGTTTCAGGTACACCTTTTTACATTACGACCCAAAAAATAAAAGAGAAATTTTGTATACCCCAATATTTTCGGGAGTGGCTTCCATGCGCCAGGGCCGCTGGTAACAAGTAGAACGGCCCCATTGAAATAGCGCCACGTCCATAAATTTCAAAAATCTATTCTCTACGACTCAACATACCGGTAACAAGTAGGGTGTCAACGGGTCGATTCCGGTTCGGTTCCTAAGGTGGTCAGAACTGGAACAATCGGTTCCGGTTCTTATCGGTTCGGTTCCTTAACGGTTCCGGTTGGAACGAGTAGAACGGCCCCATTGAAATAGCGCCACGTCCATAAATTTCAAAAGTCTATTCTCGACAACTCAACAAACCGGTGACAAGTAGGGGTGTCAACGGGTCAGTTCCAGTTCGGTTCCTAAGGTGGCCAAAACTGGAACAATCGGTTCCGATTCTTATCGATTCGGTTCCTTAACGATTCCGGTTCTCAAAGTATGTATTTCTATCGGTTCCGGTTCCGATTCGGTTCCGGTTAAACAGGTAAAATTGACACCCCTAGTAACAAGGTAAGTTTATGGGTCGTTCTACGGACGCGCACCCACAAAATAAACCAATTTTTGATGACCAAATTGCCCTTTCCCATCCCTTTATTGTTTTGTTTGGGCACCCACACTCCAAAAACGACGAAGCTACACTTCCCTCTCTCTCTCTCTCTCTCTCTCTCTCTCTCTCTCTCTCTCTCTCTCTCTCTCTATATATATATATATATATATATATATATATATTTCATTTTCTCTTCCTCTTCTTGGTGGTGATGGTAGAGTGGTGGTGGTGATGGTGGAGTTGGTGGTAGTGGTGGTTGTGGAGTTAGTGGTGGTGGTAGAGTGGTGGTGGTGGTGGTGGTGGTAGAGTGGTAATAGAGTGGTGGTTTGGAGCACCCCATACTCGCACATATGGATGGACAATATGTGGCAATCCCGCATTTTATTTTTTTATTTTTTTTGCCTCCACGTCCCTAAACTACCGTGGCTACCATGGCACCCACGGCCAAGGCAGCCATGGCCACCAGGTCACCCACGGCCAGGAGCCCAAGTCAGAATTTTGTTTTGGATTTTAATGTGGGTGCCCAACAAAATGGGGTGCCCAAACAGGGGCCCTCTAATTGGCGTGGGTGCCCATCAAATGTTGGTGCCCAGCCGAAAGAGGTGGGCGCCCGTAGAGCGACCCTTCCTAAAATCGTTCAAAAACTCCCTTTCCTTCTCTCTAGCTCCCTCTCTCTTTCTCAGTCTCTCGCACGCTCTCAGTCTCGGAGTTTTCATATTTTCCAATTCGATCTCTCAAAATTTCCGATCAGATTTCGGTTTCACAATTTCCAATTCGATTGCCACACCACGTTGTTGTCTCCGTCGCCATGCCAGGTGCGTCTCTCTCTTTCTCCTATTGTATCTCTCCATCTCTCTCTCTCTTTCCCTAATCTCTTCCTTCCTCCCTCCTTTGCAAAGGCGCGCGACAGCCCAACCCTCTCTTGTGAAGGAAACCTTATATAAGCATCGATTTAATCTTGCATCTGTTTGTTTCCCCTGTGAGAAAGAGGATCCATGGCTTCTGAGGCGATTGTTAACAGGGTCGTGGAGAGACTTGCCAACCTACTCATACAAGAAGCACATTTGCAACATGGAGTGCGTGATCAAGTGGAGCGGATCGCAGGAGAACTGAGGCAAATGCAGTCTTTTTTAAAAGATGCAGATGGTACACAAGGTATATCTCCAAACGTGCAGATCTGGCTAAAGGGCATCAGAGACGTTGCTTATGATGCAGAGATCGTCATTGACACTTACATCTTCAGTGAAGAATAGTGAAGGAGGAGGGGATTCATGAAGAGGTGTTCTCTCATTTTCAGTGACTTCGCAACTCGTCATAAAATTGTCCGGGAGATTGAGCAGATCAAGAATAGGATCCGCGAGATCTCGGACCATCGATCAATGTTTGCCTTTGTAGATATTGGAATAGTAGAAGCGTCAAGCTCTGTGAGTGAAAGGCTGCAAGAGCAAAGGCGACCTTCTCCTCATTTTCGTCAAATGAGTATTGTTGGTCTTAAAAAAGATGTAGGGGAGTTAAGAGAAAGATTCATCAGTGAGGATTGAGGACTCCGTACGATTTCTATTGTTGGTATGGGAGGGGTGGGTAAAATCAATCTTTTGGGGTAAATGGTTGTTTAACATGGTTTCAGAGCCTTAAGGGCTGGGAGGTCGCGGGTTCAAGTCTCCAGCGGAATGTATTCCCGCTGAAGGGGAGTGTTAGCGGATGATGTCTTCCCGCACACGTATTGTGTTGGCCCGACAACACGTTGGTATACATAGTTGTTTCACCTTTCCCTAAAAGGTCGAGAATTTGGGGTAAATGGTTGTTTAACAAGTAAAACCACTCTTGCCAAAATGGTTTATAATAGGATGCTATTAAAGGTCATTTCAACTGTTGTGCTTGGGTTCATGCATCTCCACACTACAAAATCAGTGAGCTCTTGAATGAAATTAAGAATCAAGTTATGGGGTCCTGCAGAGAGATGTTGACTGAATCAAGTGGAGAGATGCTCTTTCATTTCTTGAGGAAGCAAAGATATCTAATTGTCATTGATGATGTTTGGACAGATTGTCTCAGGCTAGTCTAGTAAAGTATCTTCCCGATGGCAGAACTAGGAGTAGAGTGTTGTTTACCACTCGCAACGTTGAAATTGCCAGAGCTGCTGACCCAGGGAGCCCTCCCCATGAGCTAAAACTTCTGAGTGATGAGAATAATTGGAATTTGTTCAAAATAGAAAATGATTTCTCACAACATTTGGAGGAAATAGGAAGAAGTACGGTGAGAACGTGCGGCGGCTTACAGTTGGCAATTATCGTGTTGCGAGGGCTGTTGTCCAGAAAAGCTACAACTTTGGACATTTGGTCAAGAGTCTGTCAGAGTTTACGTTGGCATCTCAATGATGATTGCTTTACAATCTTAGCCTTGAGTTATTATGAGTTACCATTCTACTTGAAACCCTGCTTTCTTTATTTTGTGCTCTTTCCTCAAGGCTTTGAGATCCCAATAAGGAAATTAATTTGAGTGTGGGTTGCAAAGGGATTTGTGCAACAAAGGGGTGAAGAAGCTTTGGAAGATGTTGGGAAGGACTACATAGAAGAGTTGGTTGCTAGAAACATTATCCAGGTACCAGAAGGGAAGGATTACCAAGAAAAAATCATTTTATCCAACGAATAAAGCTATACAAAACTAACATGTCGTAGGCACGACCTTGTATGGAGTCTCTCTTCGACAAAAGTTGCGGAATATTACTATTTTCTTCATCGGGACACGGATGATGAATCCCAAACATGGCAAAGAGCTTGTCGAATTTCTGTAGGTGCTGATCTCAGGAGATCACTTTTAACGCATACACAAGATTTCGTTAGGCATATCCGTTCTCTTTTGTCCTTTGAAGTTCTGTCATCGCTTCCCTTCGAAAGAATGGGCAGAAGAAGAGTAACTGGAGGAGAGTGTAGGAGATTCGAATTGCTCAGGGTGCTCGATTTGGAGGGTGTATATAAACCTTGGTTACCTGAGGAATTAGGAAAACTAATTCATTTGCGGTACCTAGGGTTAAGACGCACTTGGTTAGATAGGCTCCCATCATATGTTGGTGAACTTTTCAACCTCCAAACTCTTGATCTAAAATGGATTGAAATCAAAATTATTCCTCGTGGGATTTGGGGGATGGAACAACTACGTCACCTATATCTGAATTGGGAATGTCATAGCATCGTGCACCAACCAAGTGGTAACTCTTTAAGGAACCTCCAAACTTTATGGGGAATATTTGTAGGTGAGAAGAATTGTGTGAGAAATGGCTTGGACAAGTTAAATATACTTCGAAAATTGGGAATGGGAGGAGATTTAACGTCACAAGGAGAGGCATTAGCAGAGTGGATTCCCGACTAGGCCGCGTTGAATGCTTGAAGTTGACTGCATCCCATGGAAAGCTTCCATCTGAAATTCCAAGTTCTTCAACAGCTGCAGAGCATTCACATGCAATACCCAAGTTAATTTCATTTTCAAATCACACATGTATCTTTTGAAGCTTCAGTTGGAAGGACAATTAGAGAAGTTTTTTGATCCTTGTGAATTCCCACCATACCTTACCACACTTACCTTGGTAAAGTCCCTACTAGAGAATGATCCAATGAAAACACTGGAGCACTTGTTGAACCTAAGGATTCTTAGGTTACGGTACAAGTCTTATACGGGAACTTCAATGGTTTGCAGTTCAGGTGGGTTTCTTAAGCTGGAAGTCTTAGAGCTTGGTTCAATAGATACAGTGGAGGAATGGGTTGTAAAGAATGGTGCGATGCAATATTAAACTTATGGAGTTGACGATTATTGAATGCAAAAGGTTGAGAATGCTTCAAGATGGATTACGGTTCTTAACCAACCTCAAGGAATTGAGTTTACTGGCAATGACAGAGGAATTCACAGCAATGTTGTTGCCCAATAGAGGGGGCGATTGGTATAAGATTACACACATACCTTTCATCAGGCCTCTATTGTTGGAGTCGACCTCCTCTTCCAACCAACAAACCAACGAATACATGCTCGGAAATCCGGATGCCAAGTAAGTCAATCTTTTCTTTTCTGGTTTCTTTATTTTCAACCAATTATTTCCTCATTTTCGTAAGGAAATTGATGTATAGCAAGAAACAATCAAATTTCTGGGTTGTTTTACTAATCACAATCTTCAAAGTTCAAACACTTGTATTAAAAATTGAATTCAGTAAAGAATTCTGTAACTATACTAGAAAATTTTAAAACTTCTAGCTGAGAATAACCTCTTGAAGGAATGCTATAAAAGTTGGCAGTTGTGATCATCTGATCTCACTGATTATTGATCTAGGAGATCTTCCATGGAGATCTATCAATGGTGGCTCCTGTGTGCCCATATGCTGTGTTGAGGGATCTGGGTTCAGCTAGTTTTATTTGCAGTTATGATAGCAGGAGACTGTGATCACTTGGCCTTCTAGTGGGGACCATATGGTTCCGCCATAATAATAATTACATGATTGTGCACCATGTCATAGGTGACCATCCGAATGTTGCAGTAAGGAAAGATTCTGATGATGCTGGTATTTTATCCAATCTCATTGAACAAAAATAAATGAGATGATGCGGTTGTACTGGTTTTTTAGTTTAGAGATCTCCTAAGGTTATATATTAGATATATCCCCATCCCACCACACTGTAGGATCTCAAGGAAATTAATGATGGATGCAATACAAACAAGCACTGAATACAATTAGGATCGATATGAGCTTCTCTGAAATAGTTCTTTTGTACTTTTTTGGCAAGTCTGATGACTTCTTCTAACTTACATGTATAACACCTCTAATATGCACTAACAAGGAATTAGAATCCAACTTAAGATCGTTATTTTGACAATGGATATATTAGGGGGTCTTTTGTAGTTTTTTGGGAGAAAGAAATCTATATTGGGGTTTAGAGAAGAGAAATGGAGATCAATAACTGGGTAACATTTGGTGCTTAAATTGTTCCATTTGTTGTTTTATTGTGATTTATATGCCAAGACTAATTATGTGCAGCATGTAAGAAGTCCCATCTCGGTGCATGGAAATGAACATGGTTACAAATCATGCTAAAATTGTTTGAACTTTTGGTTGCAGACTTGGTATCTGATTGTAGGTTGCTGTACAGAGGATTCCGATGATCCATGAGCAAGGTATGGATGGCCCTCTGTGGATAAAAATTTCCTAATGATCCTTGAAGCTCAAAAATACTATTTTGATTACTATCCCCTTTTTTTTTCCTTAAATGTTTTAGTCCTACAAGCTATTCTCGAGCTTAGCAATGTATGTACTAATTTGAGTAGTTTATTGATAATTTTTTGCACATCCTTTTTTCTCTTAACCTAGATCAGCTGTCCCATGTAATCTAGAGATGTCTATTGAAGTTTGAACATGTTGATTTCGAAATCCCTAAAAGTGTATCTGTCTATATTTATATACATTGTTAAGAAAAATATTAGTTAGTTATATATATATGACCTATAATAAAGTTACATATACATTACAATTTTATAAATGGTACCTGACAAATTATGTAAAAACAACACAGGCACGTTTGTGTGTGTTCGACACAACTACAAGGTTTCTGACACAGTGCCTTCAAGAAGCCCTAAATGCAGACACGTGGGCCCTAAAGAGTTGCCATGTGGTGGGTTGACCCAGTAAACTTGGCCAATTGAACTAGTGACCTGCTTAACCCAGACACAGGTTGAATTGGTGATGTGGGGTGGTCCACCAAGGGGCGGGCAAAACATTCATGGATTAGTGGGCCCCAAAGAGTTGCCATGTGGCAAGTTGACCTAGTCGACCCAGCAGTTGAACTGGTGACCCAATGAACCAGTTCGGTCCACCAAGGGACGGGCAAAACATTCATGGGTTTGTGGGCCCCAAAGAGTTGCCATGTGGTGGGTTGACCCAGTCGACCTGGCGGTTGAATTGGTAACCCAGTGAATTGGTCCCTTAACCGGTTTAATGACTGGTCCTGGAATGAAAACATTATTCATAGTATCGAGCCACAAGGTAAAATAAAGTCGTGGTGCAACTTCAGAAAATCAATGGACTGCCTTTATTTCGGTATGTTGGTTTTCCTATTCTATTTTTCAAAACTTTCTTTTTATTCCAGAATTTTTTCCTAGAACGAACCAAACAATTATTTCAGAAATTTGTAGGAAAATATGGTCTCTAGAATTCATATTTTTCGCAAACCAAACGCACCCTAAGAGTTTATAAAAACACATTTATAAAAGAATATAGAGGGAGGAAATAGTTGAATTAGGTTAAATTAAGGTTTCAAAGATGAAGAAAAAGAAGAGAGAGAGGGAGGATTACCTGGATCTAAGGAAGGAACCACTGGTACTGGATTAACATTGACTTTCTCCTTTCTGCTATAGACTTTGAGCTCCAAAAGCACTATCGAGCACACCAATAGTATGAGTAGGCGGAGATCTCTCAAACTCTAGAGGAAGGGATAGGGATATAGCAGGAAGAGGAACATTCCACCTCTCTTCATTACTACTCTCCCCCGGAAGAGAGGCGGAGAAGAAAAAAGATAGCTCCTCACAGAAGGAGACATCCATGCAGACAAAATTCTTCCCAGATGAAGGATGGTAATACTTGTACCCCTTATGGGTAGAGGTGTAACCGAAAAAGACGCACTTGAGCGCTTTGAGATCTAATTTTGTGTAATGGAGATCCAGGATATATACATAGCATACACTCCCAAAGATGCGAGGAGGAACAATGAATAGAGGAGATCCAGGAGCAAGGACCTGAATAGGAGATTGGAAATTGAGCACGCGAGATGGCATTCTGTTAGTCAAGTAGGCAGCCTTCAACATAGCATCGGACCAATATGATTTGGGGACACGGTAGCCAATCAAAAGAGATCGAGCTACCTCAGTCAAATGTCTTATTTTTCTTTCAGCTACACAATCAAAAGAGATTGAGCTACCTTAGTCAAATGTCTCATTTTTCTTTCAGCTACACAATTCTGTTGAGGGGTGTAGTTGCAGAAATTTTGGTGACAAATCCCATGGTCAAAGAGATAGTGTTGAAGACTCCTAAACTTATATTCTCCACCTTGGTTAGTACGAAGGACCTTGATGGAAGTACCATACTAGGTTTGGATTATCTTATGAAAACCTTAAAATATGGAATGAACCTCATCTTTGATTTTCATGAGATAAACCCACGTGCACCTACTATGATCGTCAACAAACGAAACAAAATAAACAGAAGTCAAAGATAGAAGTAGTTGGGGAAGGGCCCCATATATCAGAATGCACAATGTCAAAACAAGTAGTACTTCTATTACCTCTGGAGGGATAGGTTGTTCTACAATGCTTGGAGAGCTCACAAGTTTCACAGTGTAAAGAAGAAAGTGAAACAAAAACAAATAAAATAGGAAATAAAAGTTTCAAATACTGAAAAGAAACATGCCCCATACAGACATGCCAGCTCAAAACATCTATCCTACTACTAGTAGTAGTAAAAGATTGTAGTGATGTGGGCTCAGGTAGGCGTCCATAAAAAATGTAGAAGCCGTTAGCTTTATATCTGGTGCCAATCGTCCTCCTCATCTCTAGGTCCTAAAAGACACAAGAAGTAAGGGAGAAAGTGACACTACAATTTAGGGTCTTAGTCAAAGCACTGACAGATAGTAGGTTAGAAGTAAATCTAGAAACGTGCAAAACAGAGAAAATAAGCAATTTATGAGAGGGAAAGATATTTTCTTTCCTAGACACAGAAGATAAGGTGCCATTAGCAGTCTTCGCCTTATCACGACTAGAACATATGAAATAGCTAGAAAATAAAGAGATATGCCTGTCATGTGTTCCAAAGCCTTAACTGAAAAATTTTCAACTTGGGCATAAGTTTGCACTAAAGCATCTCATATCTCCTTCGTAGTCAAGAGAAACAAGAAACCTTTATTACTGTTTGACTTCATAGAATGTAATAGCCATGCCATCACCATGATGTTTTCACTACTTATCATAATTTGAATCAGCTAGGGCTGGTGCTACCACCTTGTCATTAATGTACCTTAATTTACCACGTCTACCGATATACATACGGGCAGACTGTGCCCACTCTAGGTAATTCATGAGCCCATTCAATTTCAGTGTTGTGATCTGCAACCCTGAGTTATAGTCACTGTGAGTACACTTGTGTGACATACCATTCATCACTCTAAACATGAGTGATGAATCACTAAACGAATTATCAGTGGACATATTTCAACCTAGGGTTTGAATTAGAAGTCACAAAAAAAATTGCGACATGCCATGTGAACAATACTGTCGTGAACAATAACGATAAAAGTACTCTATGAATAGTATCGGTAAATAATAATGATGAACAGTACTCTGTGAATAGTACTCGTGAAAAGTACAAAAGGAAATAAACCCAACTCCAAAAAAAACTTTGTGATTTTCCCTAGGCGTAAGATTCAACCATTTGGTTCTATCACTTGTAGCAGCCCTAAGGTTCGAGACACATCACCCTAGGAACCTGCTCTGATACTATGTTCCAAACTTCACATAGCTAGGGTTTAAATTAAATTAGTAAGTGAATAATTAGGAGAGGAAAAGAAGAGAAAGATGAGAGAAGAGAGAACAATGCAAAAGGGGAAATCATGCCTTATGTGGAGCACGATTTCCCACATATTTATATTAATGAAGCGAAAGGCAAAGAAATACTAGAAATACCCCTATTACCCTAAGTTATAATGAAATAGGAAAAATATAGTCATAACCAACATAATGAATCTTAATTTGCTTACATTAATTTACTAATATTATTTTTCATTTTAGATTACCTTTTCCCTAATTTTCTTATTTTTTAGATATTTTATTTCTGAAAAAATGAATAAAATTTTCTTTTTTGGAAGAAAAAATTTTAACAGAACCAAGCTGTAGATTGGGCTAAGTTTTGCAACATACACTTAATTCTTGCGTAACTATTGTAGTTTCAGGTGATATCCAACGATTTTGGGTTTCCCCAATGTCGGATTTTAATTCTTAATAATATTCAATACGTGCACAAATTCAATGTAAATGCATGATAGATCCGTAGATTTTATGCATTTACACCAAAATCTGATGGATTTACATCTAAAAACATCCATTTATAGCAAGAAACAACAAAAAATTCAATTTATTTCAAGAAATTTCATACTTACATTGTCAATTTGAAAAACCATCAAAATGTGCTTTGATATGTCCTTATGACCTTTCCACGAGGGTTTTCACCTCAAAATCTTCAATGGAGTGGTCATTTTTTGTCAAAGAATCGAAGGGGAAGGGTTGATTTGAGCAAAAATAAGATTTATGGTGTTTTTTGGGAGTTCTCTCATCTTCGGTTGAAACATTTCCATTTCTGTCAAACTTTTTCCACCGAAATAATTCATTTTATAACTAAGGTTTGGTCAAAATATTACTATTAATCGAAATAAATCGACATAAACCAAAATATTTCCACGAAATAATGCATCATTTCTCTGCATGTAACATTTCCTGTTGGTGGACTGAAAATGGAAATATTTTGCGAAATTAATGAAATTTAATTCCTTGTGTCAAACTAGTTGCTCTTTATTTTATTTTATTCTCATATTTGAACAAAGGTGAATCAGAGGAAAAAAAATTCAACGATCTTTTCTGTAACAGACTGGTATTCTTCTCATTTTTACTCACTATGAAATTACTATTTCAATACCTCATAACAAATTTAATTTCTTGTTATAATCTTGTGGCTGAAAAGTGAAATGCTATATGTTATTCTTTCTCCTCTATTTTCCTTCATTTCTCCCGTGCTGTATGTTTTCTAATTAAATTTCAGTATTTGGTTTTAAAATAGATTTTAATTATTTAATTTGGCCAGTTCGAATTGAACCACCCCAATCACCATTTTGTGCCTTACTTGACTCAGTATATGGTTGTCTTTGTGAGCAATAGTTCTTTAATATTTGCAATGCAAATTATGCTTCTTCAACTTAAAAAATCCAATTTGGAAAATACAACTCCAGACCTTCCATTTCTTTCAACAATATTTTAATGTTATAACTGCTGTTAACCATGGTCTTCCCAGGTGTTTATTGTTGTTAACAGTTCCATTTTCCATTATACATCTATATATTTTTCTGTAAACATGTTTTAGACTATAGTTCTTGGCATTACTCTTACAGATGTGGCTACTGTTTTCCAAATTTTGGCCAACATTTTGCATCAAAATTTTGAAGGTTTGAATTTTTGTCACACTTTATATCCTTCATACAAGAGTCACCAAGATACCATAGTTCATGGACTGAAAGCAGCAATCAGGGCTATGTCCAATAAAGTGATTGAGGTAAATATCAGTAAATAGCATAACTGCATATGATCAGTAAAAATTGGCAAATTGTGTGTGACGACTTGCTGATGCACTCAAAACCTTGTTCCAGGTGTTGAAGCTGATGATGTAATTGGAACTTTGGGTTTATATGGTGTTGCTGCTGGGTTCAAGGTTAGTTTCCAGTAATATTGCTGCTTAATATTGTTGGAAATTTGCTAATTGATGATTCTTAGAGCTATTTCTTAAATACTGTAGGCTATCTAAATTTTTTTTTGTTGAGGTGGGTTTGATTATGAGCCACAGCGAACACTTTGATGTTTCGTTTCCCATCTGCTATCCATTTTGCACATGTGCAGGTGGGTCAATTGTATTCAATTGGTTTGACACATAATTATGAGACCTTTTGTGCACCAAAATCTTGATGCATGAGCATGACATCCAATAAATGGACTTAATGGATCATCTCTTTGTCCATAAATAAGTCTATCTATCAGTGACGTATTGGCTAAGATATCTCCTATTGGGGCCAGTGATTGAATGGTTTGCACATAGTTTCAGAAACTGTACCTACCTAATTAATTAATCATATTGGGCCTCTCTGCTATCCAGGTTTTCTACGTTTTCTAATAGAGATGAGCTTATATAATATTTTACCCGGGGTCCTTCAAACTTTGAAAGCCCCCCTGCCAAAATGTCTGACACGTACTTCAGGGCCTAAACCCAACCCACATTGACCCCTTGGTTAGTTACCCCTTGTTACACTCGCTTTCTGTTGTTGACGCATTCAATTCGTATATTATTTTATGATCTAGGAGTTAATAATTTAATATTTAAGATAAACGTGTAGTTAAAACTGTTGCCAATATCAATTGGAGTCCCTTTCATAGTTTTGAGGTCAAACGCTTACTTACAAATCCTTTCATCATTTGATAATATGATTGATTGTCATTTATCCATGGAAAAGGGAGGAACCACATTTTTACTAAAAAAAAAAATAATAAACAAAGTCCATGAAACATGTTCTTGAAAACATCCTATAAATTTCATCTAAAACAGGATGATTAAAGAGGTTGATGGGATTTGGGTTTTTATTAGAGGGTTGATAGTGAGGGAGTAGGGACCATCACCAAACAAAAAGGAGAAAGTGAAGCTCCAAAGGAATTGTTCTCTCTCTCTCTCTGGTAGGGTTGAGGAATAACAGTGCAATCCTCCTTTGGCAGAGAACCTGTGTATGTTTAAACTTCTATCCGCCAAAGGAGAATTGCCCTGCCATTCGCCTACATTTATTTGATACCATTTGTTTATTGTGCAAAAAGAAAATTAAAAAAAAAATGAAATTAAATCAATTTGTAGAAAACAATACATGTTTTCCAAAATTATAAAAAAGAGTACGCATAGCCATTTCTTTTGGCGTCAACTTTTTAATAATTTAATGCCCAAAATACCCTTTAAGTAGCCAATTGCATCGAAGCCAGAATCAAGTCTGGCTTCGATTGACACAACGCCAGAATTGATCTGGCTCCGATTGAAACGGTGCTAGACTTGATCTGGCGCCAATTGTATCTGTATCGGTGCCAGATCAAGTTTAGCGCCGTTTCAATCGGAGCCAGACTTGATCTGGCGCCGATGCAATTGGCTACTAAAAGGATGTTTTGGGCATTAAATTATTAAAAAGTTGACGCCGAAAGAAATGGCTCTGCATATTCTTTTTCTAATTGCGGTCCTGCTTGGTACGCTGTTAAACTCTTGCAAATGTTTGCAACAGTGCGCTATTTTTCTTCAAAAGTTAAAATCAACACTAAATTTCAAGCTAAAATAGGTGGATAAAAACATTGATCGGATTGGTGAATAGAAACATTCAGATTGGTTTTCAAGGGATAAAAACCATGCCAAAGCGGAGTCCATGTATAAATGACAAAAGTTATTGATCCACAGATTTCTAATAATTTGCAACTTTGTCAAAATCATTCTCATTCTAACAAAAAACTCATTAACTAATCTTGTTTTAACAAACAAATCAGCAACTAATCACATTCTAACAAACTCATGCACAAACACATAAATATTATTATTAATATATAAAAATAAATAAATATCGTACTTGGAACTAAGGATAGCGCCATAGAAGGAGAGGACACCACGTAGGAATGAGGAGAGCAGAGGTGTGATCAGTCGCCATTTCAAATTGCGAAATTTGTTTCTATAATTAAACAAGCCAAAACCGTTTTGGCTCCATTTGAAATGGAATCAAAACGGTTTTGGCGCCATTTGAAAGGGAGCCAAAACGGTTTTGGCGCCGTTTCAAATGGAGCCAAATTGGTGAGTGTACAATTGGGAAAATACGTTTTGACGCTGAAGGAAACAGCGTTGCGTATTCGTTTTTGTAATTTTGGAAAACAAGTATTGTTTTCTACAAATTGATTTAATTTCGTATTTTTTTTTAAAAAAAAATTCAGTTTTATTTTTTGTTATTCTAATTTATTTTGCAGTTGCATGGAAATTAAGTTCCTCCTGTCGTAATTTTCCAAGTTTTGCAACCACGTGGGGCCCACTATTCTATTCCGAGGTTTAAAAAACGGCCGTTATTTATAATGGATTCGGATCTTCCCCGTTACGTTATGGACCGTTAAAACGCATAAAATCCGTTCACGTGATTTTCATGGAACTGTGTCAAAACAATTCAGTTTTCTTATTCTACTCCGTTCGTGGTCAATTTTACTTTTCATGGAACTGTAAACCCCTTAAATCCGTTCACGTGACCTCTTTTCACCAGAAAATAGTCAATGACGAGCGTCCTTGATGACGGACCACAGTGCGAGCCATGTGGCACGCTATTAGAGGCCACCGACTGTATGTCTGTTTGGCCCATCTCTAGATGGCCCACCAAACCCAAAAAAATAGCTGGATCGGTGGTTTCAAATCGTTGGATTTAAATCTTTTTGATGGCTTGAATTTCAACAGTGGATTCAAAAATTATTTTAGGTACAGAGATTCAATGCCTAGAAAAACAGACTGATTTTTGGTCTACTGGTCCACCTAGGGATGTTTCAAACATCCATACGATTAAAAAAAAAAAAATCTAAGAATGTGCCACATGGTCTTTTTAGGTGCGGCTTATTATGCATATAATATAATGCCAAACATTAAAGATAGGGTATTTTAGTATTACCCCCTGAGATTTAAAAGTAATTTGGATTATATACTCAAAATGACTAAAGTGCCCTACTAACTCTAACCGTCACTTCTTCACCTCCAAAACCCACCCGATGGCCTTGAAACTAGTTAATTTTCCTGTCACACCGCCACCACAACCACCCCCACTAGCACCACCACCGCCCCAGCCACTGAAACAAAAACCAAGCTTCACGGAGAGATGTAGAAAAAAAAAAGAAGGAAAAACCTACCATAGATCAAGTGGTTCTTCTCATGGACCAACAATCCTTGAAACCCAAACAATCTCTCTAAACAGAGCTCATCAAGGACTCAATAGGCACTAGTGGAGAAATGCCTCCGAATCCATCACGTACCCGAACCCTTGTCGCCCTCAACTTCTCCAAACCCAAAGCTCTATTTGTCGAGATCAACAACCCACAACCCTCAAAATCAATCCCTGAATCAAACGTACTACTCGAATCCCTCAAACCGAAGAAAACAACTACCCACCAACCGATAGATGACAACAACGAGTTCTCGATGGACGAAGGCGAAGAAGACGCAGATGCACAGATGATGGTGATCATCTATTGATGTCTCGTCTCCTAATGGGTCATGGGTGTTCTCGCCTTCATCATGAAGCAAAACTTCATGCTCCATTAAAAATTCGTTTACTTTGTATGCAGGACTCCGCAAAAGCTTCCAAAACTGCATGTGTTTGGGTCTGATTCTCATATCTTGGACGGTCATGGTCAGACTAGAAGTCCACAAGCACAACAAAATCCTCACTGCATCAATTGCATTCGAAGTCATCTGCATCTAAGATTTTCGTAGTGTGAGTTTGGGCGATGAATGGGTGGAGAGTTTAAAGGATATCTAATATTTTAGTAATTTAATAAAGGATATTTTAGACATTTAAAAACTTAATGTAACTGCCGTGTTATTCAACGAGGCCCGACTAAGTCAAGGGGAGAAACACGGCAATTGCAAAGTTCAAGGGGGTAATCCAAATTACTTTTAAATCCCAGGGGGTAATACTAAAATACCCTAAAAGATATTCTCATGTCCATCATCAATGTTGATGCCGAACCACATTGTGAGCCATGTGGCACTCTATTATAGTCCACTGACCGAATGGATGTTTAGGCCCATCAGTAGGTAGACTTACCCAACAAAAACAACTTTACTAATGATTTCTAACTTTTGGATCATAATGCTCAAAATCCACGGTTCAAAAGAAACCAAGAAAAAGACTAATCTAACGGATAGAAATTACTAATTTGGATGATTTTTAGTATGTAGGTCCACCTGGGGATGGGTCAAATATCCATGTGGTCAGTAGTCTCTAAGAGTATATATGCCACAATTATTTGGTATCAAAATTCAATATTTGCAAAAAAAAAAATATATTAATTTAAAATTCCCGTACTTGTAGTTTTAAAAACAGCCGTTTAAATGGTTTTAACAGCCATTTATACTGTAATGCCCCAAGTCCGTTTTGATGGCTGTTTTTTCATTTTAACAGTCGTTAAATTGTGAAAAATTTTGTGGAAAAAAACGACCGTTAAAATATGTTATTTATTCGTTAAATTTCAATTTTTTTTTTTTTGGTTTTTGAAATTTTCAATTTCAAAATTTAAATTTCAGCGCCATTTTCCCGTTGAAATCATTTTTTTTCCCATTTTTGACCCTGGCCGTTACAATCCATTTCAACGCCCGTTTTAACAGTTTTAACGCCGCCAACGATGGGCCAAACATCCATAATCAGGCTGAGCTTTTGCAAGTAGTTCCACTTAGGGATGGGCGAAACATCCATACGGTCAACGGTCTTTAATAGTGTGCCACTTCTTCCAAATAATACAAAATCCATGGTTAAAAACAAACTATGAAAAATCTCTACTCCAATGGATAGAATTACTAATCAAGATGAATGTTGGTATATAAGTCCATCTAGGGATGGGCCAAACATCTATACGGTCAGTGATCTCTAAGAGTGTGCCAACAAGTGTAAGGAGTGAGATGCACATGGCATCCCCCTAATATTATTAAAGCTAAAACACGACTTCAAAGTTTCAACAATTTGCATGTTCCCTCTACTGGTCTATACAATTTTAAAGCGAAAAGTTACACTTCAGTTGCCCACTTTATTTAAAAAGCATCTATCTATTTAAAATGGGATTTATCACTCCTCTATGACTAAAGCAAAAAACTTCAACTGAAACTACATAGTTTCTTTTTGACCCATTTCACCTCAGAGGGTTCACTCACCAACTAGTAAAAACTTACATCGCGAGACTCATGCTTAGAGCAACTCCAACGGTCTCTATATCTTCAAATATATAGATGCTTTTTTGAAATCCAAATCCAACTCCAACCAGTCTCTATATCCTACTCCAAATTTGAAGTCAACCCCTCTATCTCTATTTGTGACTCTAAATATAGAGATCTACTTTTTTACTTTTCTGAATTTTTATCTTTATCCTTTTAGTAACTTTTTGAAAAAAAATGTAAATACTTTTGTGCCCTTTAGACTCAGAAGATTGAGACTGGTTAGAGTTCAACACTTTTTGTAGGGTGTCTCCATCTTCAAATTTGAAGAAGATTCCTTTTTCGATGACGTTGGTCGGAGTTGCTCTCCTTTATTCATAACCAGAAACCTCATTTTAGTTCTTTTGTAATTCTATTTTATCAATACGGCACATATCTGTGGTGTGCCAACTCGAGCACTGTAGTAACATCTAATGTGGTAAGGATCATAGACATTGCCCAACAACTCATGATCAATATGAACTCGTACAATATTACTTCTTATAATACATACGCATTTCACACATTTTAAATTGCTTTGAAAATTTTTGTGTCTGCAATGCCAACTACTATGGAATTAGAAAATATATAATGAAATGTGGCTAATAATTTAATTTAGCAACAGAAGTGTAGTAATAAGTCAAATCAAATTGGCTTGTACGAGGACTGATGCATAACGAAAATAATTATAAGCAAATAAAATAAAATTACCTTTTTAGGGAAGCAATGCCAACAATTGCTTTGCCCAATTTGTAGAGCATCTGCACAAAGTCAGAAGAAACAACGGATTAGAATGCTAGTAAAATCAGATACTTCAACAAGAAAACAATTTCGACAAGAGACATTTTCAACTGTTCTAACAAATCTTCTAAATGGGATCCAGAAGTTAATTTATTTACAAAGCCGCACTGGTACAGGAAGAACAAATCCCAAAACTATGCCAACTGACCAAGAAAAATAATCGAAGTTGTGATTGAAGCCATGTAGCTCCAAGCAGCATTTTTTTTTTGCAAGTTCAAAGCAGTATTAGTTGATTAATACTAGTCTTTTCATTTGCAGATAAAGAACTTATAATGAGGCTCTGATATATACAAAACAACTATCTAATATAAAAATGAAGTTTTTTTATGCAGAATTCTGTATCAAAATTTTAATCCAGAAGTCCCTCAAATTTCCCCCTGAATGTTTGGCTCACACCTTGGTGGACCTACGCATCAAAAATCAGTGTGATTGGTGCTTTCAGCCATTGGATTTGGGCACTTTTTCATCATTAGCTTGGAACCAACTCATAGGCTTGTTCATAAAGCCCATGATGTGCTCAAATCCAATGGCTCGAAAGCACCAATCACACTGATTTTTGGCATGTAGGTTCACCAAGGTGTGAGCGAAACATTATTCTGCATCATAGAAAGGCTCATTAACGAGGGAGGTAAGTCAAATATTCTCTGCTAAAAAAAAGAAAAGAAAACAAACTATAACAAAGTCCTAAAAGAAAAACAAATAGAGGAGCAATATCTGTACCATAAACTTGGTGTGAACCAAGTTGCAGGACAATCAAATGAATACGAGTCACTTGGGAGAAAAGGCTCGATACTCCTGTCTTCAAGGTGGAATACACTTAATTCACAAGCGCCATAATAATCGGAAAATGGAGTGTTCCAACTGAGAAAGTTATCATCCACGAAATATATTGAATTCCCTTTTAACCCTGAAAAACCAACAGCTGGAAGAGATTTTACTGAACCCTTGCCAATGAACAGCACATGGTCACCTAGGCTTTCAACTTTAACCCACTGGGGACAGCATTGGACTAGCCTGAATACATCGAAGCCCTTTGTTCGAGGAACAGCAACGTCATCATACTCTTCCTCATCCTTCACAAAGTAATCCGTATTTCTTAGAACCATCAATAAATCCCCACAAGACTCCATTAAATATACATTCATGCAAATAAGATAATCAGGTTCACTAATCACAGGACCACAGACGTTCAATTTTGTTATTGTAGGAAGGTGGCTGGTGAACTCAAAAACCCAAAAATTTGCCATTTGATCTGTGGCGTAAAGCCGTCCCTTATAAAAGATGATATCTTCATACACAAGTCCTTCTGGATTTCCAAAAATGTACCACATTGCGTCTCGATCCCCGTCTACAAAATGCCAATTTATCAAGACAGATGGCGACCATACCATATCCACTCGATTATCGAAAGTAGGGACAAATGACAAAATTTACTTACGGAAATTTTTCTGGTTGTCACGGTGACCGAGAAAGTTCTTCACTGGTGGGAGTTGGATTTGTGCTTTAGATATCGGGTCTAACAAAAAGCATCGGGTTTCAATTCTAGGAAATTAATGATCTCTAGTGATCAACCACCACCCATCATTCAATACCATACAACATCCCCCATGAGCCTCTTTTGGAATCTTAACCTTGTAAATCCTATGTTCTGATAGACTAAAGAAATCATAGGTTTTGAGCTTCGGATTATAAAAGAGCATGAGCCATGGGTCTTGCACTGCCGAACAATGACCTATCTCCTTTACTACTGCCATAGAAATCTCTATAGGAAGTTCAGCCCACTTGCTTCCACCATTACTGCATTTGTTTACAATATAAGTAGCTTTCCACTTCTTTGCTACCAGATAAAATAGAATGCGATTGGGTAAATTTTTAAGTTCTCTGAAGATCACACTAATCATCTCCATAACCGAAATTTTTATCCCACACAAATCTTTAAATTTCTTTGAAGCATAACTGGGTGCATATGATGAATCCGAGTTTCTTTTATTCTTCTGAAAAAGAATGTAAAGGAAAAAAGTAAGAAATTAAAAATGTTTAGAGTACTAAGCACAAATATAGGAAGTTACAAAAAAAAAACGCTGTAGAGTTACATTTTGGTTCCGGGCTCCCGGGACAGGCCTTCTGGGGTTGGGCGTCCACCATTGGATTCTCGGAATCCACACCGAGAAGACAAATCCCTGGAGCCTGTCCAAAAAAGGCCTTTCCCGGGAACCTGTTTTTTTTTTTCTTAGTATAACTTTATTGAAAGGCAAGGTCAAACAGAAGCAAAACAAAACGCAGCAAAAGAAAATACAAAAACAAAAAAGTTTGTCACCACTATATAGTGTATAGCCAAGACCCCATCTTAAGAAACAAAATGGCTCTACACTCCTAGACTTTAGACGGATGAAAAATAAAAGCCTTGTCAATCTACAGTGATGCTTATCTACCAAAAGAAAAACATTCTAAAGAGAAGTCAACAGATCGAACAGTTAGGATCAATCAATTCAATTTCAGACTAAAGAGATTTTTTTCAATAACCCTCGTTGAAGATACATACATACATACATAAATATAATAGTATGAGAATCATGTAATAACCCAGCATAACGTATTATAAGCCAAAGCTGAAAGGAAAATAATCAGAGAAATGGGTTTTGATGAGCTCTTTGTACCTTTCAGATAGGATCTCCAGAACAGAAAAAGATTTCCAGAAGTAGAGAAGCGGAAACGGCGCGAGAGAGAGAGAGAGAGAGAGTACATTAATAAAGGTTTGAGGAGCCGTGGAAATATAAAAGGGATGAGGCGGTCACTAAAAATAAGGAAACTGCAAAGATATCCGCTCGGTTACGAGATTCTCTCTCAAAGATTTCCTCGCTGAAACACAACGAAAATGGAAACTTTCTACCAGATTCGAACTCCGGACCAAGGTTTAAAGGATGCCGTTTAACGGTTAAACGGACTGGGGGTGTTACCGTCTAAACGGATTGAAACGGCCAGGGGGAAAAATGGAAAAAACGGGAAAAAATGGAATTTAACGGCGGATTTTAACGATTTTATCAGAAAAAATGACGCTGAAATTCAAATTTTGAATTTTGAAAATTAAAAGAAAAACGGAATTTAACGGGTTTTAACAGAAATTAAACGGATTTAATGGCCGTTTTTTTCACAAAAATATTCAGAATTTAACGGCTGTCTAAACGATTTTAGCGGCCGTTTAAACGATTTTAACGACCGTTAAATTCAAATACGTTAAAACATGTTTAAAGGTTTTAACGGAAACGGGCTTGGGGCGTTTCCGTTTAAACGGCCGTTAAAAACGTTTAAACGGCCGTTAAAAATGTTTAAACGGCCATTTTTAAAACCATGCTCCGGACATCTCTTTTTCTTTTTGCATTTGTTCATGGTGATGCGCTTCAATCTCTATAACGATTAGGTCTATAACGATTAGGTCGATTTCTCTTTGAAGACGAAAAAGATTTGCCCAACAAATTTGCTCTGCATTCCTTGTTCGAATATTAAAGGTTTTTGTACTTTTAATTAGAGAAATTAAAACCATTTCTTGCATGCTCTGTAATTTCTCTGTTGTTTGTTCGATCTCGAGTAAAACTTCTATCACAAGAAATTGTAAATCACACAATCACAAGCCAATGAGTTCTCGACACAAGTGCTTTTTGCAACGTACCCATGTGCTTTTACTTTGAGGTGTACGTGTCCGAGAACTCATTGGCTGTGATTGTGTGATTTGCAACTTTGTTGTGACAGAAGTTTTACTCTCAATCTCGGTAGCTTGAGTTGTATTGCTATTTTTTCTCATTTTTCTACAAATGTTAACAAATAATGAATGTAGAGAGGTTTCAATTATGGGTGTTGCCTTACTAGGGTGTTTGATTTGGTTGAGTAATGGTTTAGTAAGTAGGCTTCCAACTTTTTGAAGCTTGGTTCAGCAGTGTAGTAAAGTTATACATGGTATAGAAACAAGAAGTTTAGAACCAACACGTGCGATTATTGAGTGACATGTCTTCGATTCAAAACCCGTTTGCAGCTTGTCATAGTGATCTCTGTAATCTGGACCGCGAGTCAGAATTCACAGAGAAGTGGTCATCGCAATGAAGTCGTGGCAAAGATCTCTTCATGAACAGATTGTTGACCACAGAATGTGATTCATAGTTTCAAATTGTGAGCTTGTAATTAATTCCGACTCCATCTATGATTCAAGGGACTAAACACAAATTGCATTCAGTAAACAAATCATGACACGATGAGCCATATAGCACTCAAATCGCTGCAACTCTCTCTCTCTCTCTCTCTCTGTTTTAGTGTTAGGGTTTTGTCTTGGAGGTTGGTTTCATTAGAGGGGGTTTTAAGATTTAGGGTTTCGTCTTAGGTATATGACGCGAGAAATGAAGTGGGTTTTAAGCTTTAGGGTTTCATTAGGGGGTATATGATGCAAGAAAAGCTTTAGGGTTTCGTCATGGCGTTGAAACTTATTTTTGCGCATGTTGAGTAATAGAACAGTTTGAAGATATATGGCTTTAAGTTTTGAGAAGGCTTAGCAGTTATATTGGTTTCTTAATTGAAGGAAAGAAAGGTGCCAGATTTTGGATTGGGTAATGATAGACATTGTGTGCATCTCGAGGTTGTCACTGGCTGTAACTGGTTTCAGTAGAATGGGCTACTTGACAGCCATTTGCAATAATTTGCTATCACAACATGTAATATTACGTCAGATGGTCACACTTTTTTTAAGAAAAAGAAATATATTATTAAATAACTCAGTTAGGATATTCATGAGATGCCACCTCCACAAACCCAGCCACGGTCTAGGCAATTCACTGAAGTCCATGAGTTTCCAACCCCTCTCCGGTTAGATGGTTATTTGCTTTCTACATAATTATTTGTTATTGTTTTCTTCAGCTAGTTTATTTTTGGATGGCACCACTATCGATAATCTATCTTAATTCTCCAAGAAGTGTGATATATGTCATCTATACGATTCCTCATTTCATTGGTTCTTTTCTAGGATATCAACTTTGATGTAGCTTTTATCATCGGTGCAAGTAAGCTAATTTCTTGTTGATATTACCAGGTTCCAGGAGCTGAAGCTCTTGTAATCAGGGTTTTGTCATCGGTTGATAAAAAATTGGAAGTGAAGCAGCGTTTTCTGCAGATTTTTCAAGAAGAGAATTACCCAACAGAATTCCCTTATAAATCTAAGGTTTGCAGGGTTTCAATGCGTACCATTTATTTGGTGACCAAATTCAAGAATGGTCTAAAGTGCAGGGAAAAATATTTGATGGCTTTGTAGACAGACCACATTACGACCCGTTTAGCACACTCTTAGAAACCATGGACCGTATGGATGTTTCGTCCGTCCCTTGTTTGACATACATGTATCCAAAAACTCAGGCTCATTAGTGATTTCTAACCATTGATCTGAGTAACAATGACAGAATAAACCGTTAGAAACACTATTAGGGCTGATTTTGGTCTGTAGGTCCTCCTAGGGACGGCCAGACATCCATACAATTAGAGGTTTCTAAGAGTGTGACACGTGCCTCATACTTTGGTCCATCGTCAACTTTGATGGAGGACATCCTCATCATAGATGTAATATAGAGTTTAGTTAGTTCACAAAACTAAGACTGATGATGGTGAAGTCTAGCGTTGGATCTGTATTCTAAAATAATGCCTCCTCTAAACCCATGGCAAAAAACCATTCGAGGAAGAAGACTTAAATCGAATGTTTATATAAAATTAATCAGGTTGATTATATGTCCATCTAGTGATTATAAAAATATATTCAATTAAAGTTTCAGGGTTTTAAATGATGAAATGCAAATAGGTTTTTACGAGGGATGTCTCTCTATTTTTCGTGTGAGAGTCGTGCATTTTCCGGCTGCGTCAGATTTCCGGTACCTTGTTTTTCTCTTCCGTGCTTTGTTTCTGAAAGTAATGGGCATCAAATTTTTTTTCTGCGTTTTAATGTCGTCCATGGCGAGTGTTGGAAACCTCTCTCTTGCTCTATTTTTAACTATGCCTGTTTGACCATTGCAATATAAAACGCCAATTACAGGAGGGAAGACCAAGATATATAAAGACACTCTCTATACTAAAACGCTAAAATTAAAAAAAAAAAATTCTTGAAATGGAATAGTAGATCGGCTTGTTTGAAGAAGACAGATTGCAGAATGGTACGTGTCTTAGATTGAAGCAAATCGGTTAAGATTAGTCTGATTTCCATCCTACCAGAGTCACCTAACTCTGTTGGTAATTTTTACAGACCATGATTAATGATCATTGGAAATATCACGTACCTTTATATCTTACCTGTAAGGCTATAACGCATAATGTTGCCGAAGAATATATAAACCTAAAAAACCTCTCTTCACAGAGTAAAAATTTGATGAAGAGAGTCTCTCCCCATGATCTGGAAACATCTACATATTTGATTACGGACGTATCTCGCCACGGTCTGTATGCATCTACCGTTCGATATCTGCATCCTGTCGCAGCACGAACATCTATAACGAAATGTAAAAATTATATAGACGGGAGATGAATAGATGTCTTGGTAGAGATAGACGTAAAGGCAGAGACGAAGAGTTTTGGCAAAGAAGAGGTTTGATGGATAGACGTGTTTGTTTAGAAGTTTGATGACGTGGCACTATTTGAGTTTAAAGCATTTAGGCCCTGCTTGGTTCACTGCAAATTGAGTGCAATGCACACACTTGCCGGAATTTTGGGAATGAAAGTGATTGGTTGGAGGTGTGCTACGAACTGCCGCGCAAGTGACTAACAAGCCCTTGCAGAGTCTTTAACAAAATAGATGCAAGGAAGTGCAGCCCAAAAACTGCCACAAGCAAGTGCATTGTGTTAGCTCTAACATTTTTTTTTCGAAAAAAAAATAAAATAAAAATAATAACAACAGCCTAGGTGATTATTTTTTTATTATTTTTATCTTTTTATTTTTTATTTCTTTATTTTTTAGTTTTCTATTTTTCACATAGAAGATGAATCACTGGCTCATTTTTTGGTGAGGATGAGAAGATCATCCTCACAAAAATTCAAATCATTCCGATATTCATGGACTGGTTTAGAAGTCAAAGAATTATGGACTGTCTAATTTTACCGTGTAACTTGAAAACCACATTTGAGGGGGTTACACATTTCAGAATGTGCTGATTTTTTGTGGGGGTGATCTATATGCTGAGGAGATCATCCTCACCTTAAATCAGCCATTGCTTCATCTTCTAGGTGGCTGGGTACACCAAAATGGTTGTCCCCTGATCTTGACCCTTTTTTATATAGCTGGTCGGGGTCCCTAACCCCAAGCTTTCCCCTCCAAAACAATAATAATAATAACAATGATAATAAAATAATAATTATAATCAAGGTTTAAAAGGGGCCGTTATAACAGACTTGGGGCGTTATCATTTTTCCGTTGTAAGAGCCCTTGTTACAAATTTTAACGCTCAGGGGCAAAAAGGAAAATAACGGGGAAAACGGAAAAAAATGGTGCTGAAATTCAAATTTCAAATTTGAATAAATTAAAATAACAGAAAATAACTGAAATAACGGCCGTTACAAAATTTTCCAGAAAATAACGATAGTTATAACAGGAAAAAAATGAAAATAACGTCAGTTACAAAGAAAATAAAAGCCGTTATTTTTAAGTGTTTTAACATTACAAACGTAACGTGGGAGGTCCGAATCCGTTATAATGGCAATTTTTTAAACTATGATTATAATGAGAATAATTATAATTATAAATAATAATAATAATAATAATAATGATGAAATCAACAATGATAACAATAATAATTTTATTGTGCACTTTTTTTTGTAAGATCAAGAAATAAAATAATCCATTGCATTCATTTGCAATGCACTACCAACCACTCAGCAAAACTTCATTTGCATCTATTTACATGGCGTGAACTAAACAATTGTAAGTGACTTACTTTGCAAGTGATTGGAACACAATTCATTGTATTTGCACTGAAGTGCAAAATGCACCCAAGTACAGCGAACCAAGTAGGGCCTTAGTGTCGGTTCGAATAACAAACATTTTCGTGGAAAGATGAGAAGTTTTTGTAAAAAAGTCTAAGAAACCCTTTGTTCTATTGAGATATATGACAATTTCAAAGGGTATTTTAGTGACAATACAAAAAAGGACAAAGTGCCACGTGGAGGAGAGAGAAAAGTTTTCTCATGCGTTAGCTTTAGTAGAGAGAAGTATAGATTTGGGGAATATGTTTGTCTTCTTTTCATAAATTGGCAGAGACATTTGATGCATGCTAATAAAAAACAAAAGGAGCTTTTATTTTTTGTAGTGTATGTGAGATTCAAAGATAGAATGATTAGTCAATTAGTGCACCTTATGTAGATTCTGAAAATAATTATTCAGGAATGCCTTTTTCAGGTCACTCTGTTGTTTCAAAAGATTGAAGGTGCAGAAGTATGCCTTTTTCGCATGTATGTCTAAGAATTTGGTTCAAAACGCCAGTTCCCAAATTAGCGGCGTGTGTACCTTTCATATCTGGTGGATTTTGTCAAATACTTCAAACCTGAGATTAAGACATATACCCAAGAGGCTCTCCGTACATTTGTTTACCATGGGATTCTGGTACTTTGAGACTCTTCTTTTCTACTAACTTGGCAACTTTTGGTTTTATAGGTTTAATCACCATTTTTGTTTTTATATCTTATATTCTTGGTAGATGATTGATTTTGTCTGGGTTCTTTATATTGAATTTTCTTGGGGCCTATATATGATATTAAAAGGCTGACTTTTGGGGCTTTATTCTGCTTCTCTTTTCCAAATAGGATACCTTAAATATTGCAAGAAATGGGATTTCACAAGCTGCTACATATGGGCTTGCCCTCCATTGAAGGGTGAAGATTCTCATGTTATCTAAAGATTACATCTTTGTAATTCCTTAGTGTTCTAAGTGTACATATTAAAGTTGGCAACAGTCTCCTATTAGGATTTTGAACCTATTTAAGATTATTTTTGCTCAGGTTGTGGGCTATATTTTGTGTATGTGAGAGGTCATTGGCTGTAAAAAAAATCCCTGGTGGCACAAAGTGCATGCCACTTCCCCGCCTTTCAGGATAATTACGACACTTTTTGGACCTTTTTTGGATTTCTTTAGTCTTAAATTGGGGGTAAAATTCACCTTGTTGACTTAATCCCACCTTACTGTTGGTACTTACCCAAGTGGCATCCGGGTCCTTTAAATGATAAAGGATGAAAATGACATTCACATTGGTATGATCGTATTGTCAAAACTCAATGTGGATAATAATTTAAAATGATCGTGCTTTGGGAGTTATCATGGGATGATAGTCCCTCGGTACACTGAAGTGATCCCTTGGGAATAAATAAACTCCCCTCAATCTCTCGACACTTGTCGACAATTCTTGTAGGATGTTGACACGTGGTCAGAATCACTTACGAAAGTGATGATCATGTCCCGAGCCTTAGGAAATTATAATTGTGTCATTCTAAACCTAGGCTACCCATATATAATATAAGAGCCTTACATTGGAAATGAGAGACTCCATCTTCATCAAACAACCTCTCCTTTAAGCTCTCAAAATCACTCCATTCTCTCTCAACCATTTATGCCTAGATCTATATTAATTTCTATTCTCTAACTTTTCATTTAAATCTATTCTAGTTGGGATTGATGGCTAGTATAAGTCATTAAAGAGGTGGAGGAAGCTCTCAAACTCGAAGAAGAGGGAAGCTTAGTGAAAGTAAGTTGCCTTTCCTTTTCTCCATGTCCTTCTTTGCTCTTAAATTGTCTCCTACTCTTGTGGTTTCTTTAATGTGATATGCAATCATGCTTTTCTTTGCGTAATAGAGTATAAATTTAGCCATTAACGGACATTTTATGTGGTAATGATAGTCCCGATTGGGCTGTTTTAGTTTTCAAAGATATGAGTTGTGTGCCCATTTAATTCAAGGTTATCGGGTAAAAATTGGAAGGGAAGTAGTTTAGGAGTCTTGGCGGGTCCAAAAGTGGCATTTGGACCAACCTTGGACCTCTTCCGGGTAAGAATACGTGATGCCCCTATTTTGGGCAGAGTATTGAAGGTCGCAGGTCCAAGGGTTGAAGATGAAGTATGGTCGAGCCGAGAAGCTTACCCTTCTGGACCAAAACTTAGCCCAACCCTCTAACGTTCGCAAACTAGCTCGTTCTTGCGAACTCCTAGCTTTTCTTGCTGAGCTTCTACATGTTTTAGTCGAGCATTTCTCTCAGTTAACCTGTCATGATTGATCAACTCCATGCATCTTGACCGTGGCTGCTCAGTTTAGCCTTACGCACGACATCATACACATCTTCGTCGGTCATCTCGGTTGGTCCTTCCTATTGTGACGTACGTGCAACACAGCAGGCCTGATCAATTGATTAGTTTCTTGCCCGACTAATCATTTCTCGGCCATTCACCTTCCCATGTTCGGCGATTCGCCTGATTCGCCCCCTCATCACGGCCAACTACGATGGACATCTTTTTTTTTTTGGAACCTCCACGAAGGGAGGGGAACTTTATTGATGTGGAAAAAGTATTTACACCTAGATGGGGTGGGGACGTAAATACCTTACCCCTCAAGATGCTATAAGAGGACAAGAATATTACCAAAAAGAACCTCTAATACAAGTAAAACCAGAACTAGGCTCTAATGTAAGGTGTACCAATTTTGTCTATCCGAATAAACCCGGCAAGTCTCCACGCCTTGGTCGTTCCACCTGCTCAGTTCTATGCTCAGCCATGGACGACCAACCAACCGACCAGATCACGATTGAAGCTCCAGCTCCCACCACCATGTAGTCATTTTCCCTTCTCGAGTAGACCTGCCCTCAACTCCACCTACCCATCTCGGCTTGCGTGTATGCTTATCTCTTTCTTTGCTGCCAAAACTCCCTTCTATGGCCAATCATCCCTAACCTCTAGCCTGGACCGAGCTAAACCAATAAACCAATCCCTAATCTGAACTGTAGAGGAAAGCATCAAAGTTTAATGAAAGAAACCATTAATAAATAATAAGAATATAATAAAAATAACATTAAAGTATTGGTAAATAATAAAATAAAATAAAATAAAACATGTGGAGCCTTTTTAAATAAACAAATAGTAAAGATAATGATAATGATAATGATAATAAATATATATACAAGAATGATAACACATAATAAAATAATAAGATAAAATAAAATGGGAGGAAACCCTTTTAATAAAATAATGAAAATGACAAGGATAGTAAGGTCAATATTATTAATAGCATTGTATTCAAAATAAAATTTAATTAAAGACAAAATAAAGAAATGGAAGATTATAAAAAATACACATTAAATAAATAAAAAAATAATTTTTATTTTATGTGCGCTCACATTATTATTTTTGAATTCAAATCCCCGGTTAAAAATAAACCATGAAAAAGACTCTAATCCAACAAATAGAAATTACTAATCAAGATGAATTTTGGTATGTAGGTCTTCCAAAGGATGGGACAAACATCCATACGGTCAGTGATCTTTAAGAGGGTGACATGTGGCTCATAATACGGTCCATCATCAATATTTTGTCATTAGCCAAAATTGTACCTCGAGTTGCGTACAAACAAAAAATCAACATGATTAGTGACTTAAAACCTTCAGATCCTTCTATCCAACATAATCAATTAATGTTTGATTTTCTCTCTCTGTATCTATTTTTCCAATTATTGAATCCAATCACCAGAAATTTAAAGTTTCCCAATAAATTGTATGAATGTCCCTACCTCCATAATTACCAAAAAATACTTCCAATGAGCTCAGACGTTCACTAATTAAGGATCCTGCATCCATCATCACGCACGGTATGAACTCTATCTACGGCATCTAAGTCTTTAAGCATGACTAATTATTGAAAAACATCATCACTAAGGTGTCAGCTTGGTGAGTTGGTAAAGCCTGTGAGTAGTAATACCATAGACCTGGTTCAATAGCCACGTACCTTCATCCGCTTGCTACAAAAAAAATATGAAAGAGTCGCAAAACCAGTGATCTTACTGGCTTCAACATGAAATTTGAGGCTTGATCAAGCTAACAACATGGCCAGCAACCCATAATGAGCCAGCCTTAGTGCAGGAGAAGGCATTATTGTGGCCCCTCTCTTTCGATCAATAAAGAAACACATGTGACCTGCTTGGAAATCTGCAAGTGCAAAAGAAGACGAATAAAATGCTCAAATTGGCGACAACATCAAAGTCAGAAGGAAATATTTAAGTGACAAGGGCGACTCGAATGCAGACAAGCTCGTAATCACGAAGTAGAACATCTCTGGAGCTGTACTCTGGAATTATATATCAATGGGCCCCAAAGGGTCCGTGGTGCACTTCACACAAGATGGAAACTTGTTTCTCTTAAGTTGGTAAGAAAGATGGAGAATTGGATCTATGTACACTTAAAGAAACTCCAACTCCATCCACTTGCTATCATAATCACCATCATATCTAGGACATTCTCTTAGGCTTGATTAGTGATTTCTAGGCGTTGGATTTGAGTTGTTTTATGGGTTGATTTTAACTCTGGAAATTTTAGCATTATTAACCATTATGTGAGGTACACATCCAAAGGTTTAATCACTAATCAGGCTGACTTTTGGTTTGTAGGTCCACCTAGGGATTGGAAAAAATCCATAGGGGAATCCTCTAAGAGTACTGTTGGCTCATATTGCGCGCTGTCATCAAAGTTGTACTCATTTATTGATACCCCCATGTGGCACTCTGGAAAAAAATAGATGATGGTGTCCATCATCAAAGTTGATAACGGACCCATAATGTTAGCCACATGGCACACTTTTAGAGGCTGCTGACCGTATGGATATTTGGCCCATCCCTAGTTGGACTAATGTAACAAAAATCGACCTGATTAGTGATTCATAACCTTTGAATCTGAGTACCCCAAATCCTGCCAGAAATCCACGGTTAAAAATAAACCACGAGAAAGACTCTAATCCAACAGATAGAAATTACTAATCAGGATGAATCTGGTATGCAGCTCCAACTAGGGATGTACCGAACATCTATATAGTCAGTGATACAAAAATCGACCTGATTATTGATTTCTAACCTTTGAATTGAGTACCCCAAATACTGCCAGAAATCCACGATTAAAAATAAATCACGAGAAAGACTCTAATCCAACGGATAGAAATTACTAATCAGGATGAATCTGGTATACATGCAGCTCCAACTAGGGATGGACCGAACATCTATACAGTCAGTGATCGGTCTCTAATAAGAGTGTGCCATTTCATGAAATAAGTGTCCACAATAGAACGTGGGAGGGTGCGTTTTTACGTGCTCCACAGAGAAAAATGACCGACAAACCAAATATTCTCTACTTCACTAGACCACGTTTAGGTGCTTGGTGATTCAAATTCTCAGTCACAATCTATTTCCCACGAAAAACTTGTCTCACCACCGTTAGTCAAGGAAAGCCTTACCACCTATAATATGGGCCACGTGGTACACTCTTAGAGGACGCAGACCCTATGGATGTTTGGCCAATCCCTAAGTGGACTTACAAACCAAATGTGAGTCTGATTAGTGATTTCAAACCTTTGGATCTTTGTACCCAAACAATGGTCAATAATGCTCAATTTCCTACAGTTAAAATCAACCCATGAAAATGACATTAACTAACGCTTGGAAATCACATTTTGGGTTTAAAAATCCACCTAGGGATTGGCCATACATTTATACGGTCAGTGTCCTCTAAGGAGTTGCCACGTGGCTTATATTGTGGGTGGTCAGGTAAGATTTACTACGAAAGGGTCGGGACCCGTGCACTCACAAAAGTGAACCAACAATTTGGGCGCGTCTGTTGTGCGTATACAGCGTGTGTTTCCAGCACTCTCCGAAATGCATTTTATGATCCGCAACTGTCTCTCTCTCTCTCTCTCGCATATTTCTTTCCTGTCGAGTGTGGATACCGTTGCTTCGTCCCTCTTGAAACCTCCAAAGAGAGAAACCCCCTTTTCTTGATTCATCCCTCTCACCTTCTTCGTAGCGCCTCCCACACCCCCTGGAGAGAAAACCTCATTTCCTCCCATTCCCATTCTCTCCAAATTAACCCTAGAAAAGAGAAGGAGAAATACAAAGATAAAACACCCATCTTCTCAAACCCTAGAAAGCAGAAACAGAAAACAAGCTACTATTTCTCTAGAGGTTGTGTAAGAACTAGGAATCATGGGCTCCGACGTTGGGCTCTCGGAAAATCTCCAAAGCTCCAGATTCCTGGCCACCTGCTTGATAGGCGGGCTCGTCCTCGGGGCGTCCGTTTTGGGGTTCTACTTAGGTTTACCGTTGCCTCCGCTCGGCATCAGGAAGAAGAAAAAGAAGCCCATCCGCGTTTACATGGATGGCTGTTTTGACATGATGCACTACGGCCACTGCAATGCCATCCGTCAGGCCCGTGCCCTCGGCGACCAATTGGTCGTCGGTGTTGTCAGCGACGCCGAGATTATCGCCAACAAAGGACCTCCAGTTACTCCCCTTGATGAGAGGTCGGTCTACCTTTTCAACTCACATGAAAAATCATTTCTTTTTTCCTTTGAGAATCTTATTTCATATTCTTTTTTTATCGAAAAATGACCATATTTGTAGGTGCAAAATTTGTACTTTCTAATGCATTAGTTCTCTAAACTGGCATTAATTAGACGCAGGTTTTAACTTCAGTGGATTTATCAGGGAACTGAATTTTCGATAGTTTTTTTTACTTAGTATATCACGTGAAGCAATCGTTTTATTTATTCTTTTACTAGTGGAGGGGGCACATCCGATGAAGCGATGCTCTAGTAATGGGATTCCACTTATACTGCGCGCCGGCGGTGTAAATGTGGGGGTTGGATCCACCATTTGCCTGTTTTTACATAGGAAAACTATCGCACCAATTTTCTTTTTTGGTTCAACTGACCATAGCCATCCATTTTAGTGACTGTATGTTTTTTTTTTCGATACATTTCCCAACCCTTCAAATCAATGTGATGGACTGGATGGGATGGTCAGTCTCAATGAATGGTGAATCTCACCTACCTGCATGTGCATTACATGTTCGGTTATGAATGGTAAACAGTTCTTAGGATCTAGTAAATACATACCCTAGATTGTTTTTATAATTAATGGCATATTTTTTTGTTGGGTAAAAATCATGGAGAGTTTATTGGAAGGTTTAGTGGGTAAATAACTGTATTACTCGTGTACCTCATTATTAGTCATAAAAAAAACTAAGTTTTTTTAGGGCATTATAGAAATTTTGAATTAAACTATTAAAGTAAGTATCAAAATATAAGTAGTTTGTTATGGATATCACTGTAAAGATCTTGGCAAGAGCTTTCGGATTGAGCCAATTATAAAATCGTAGACCAATTTATGGATCAAAATTAATTATTGAAAGATCTCAAGAAAAATAAAGTACTTCCCGAAAAGGTTGCCCGATCAATTTTCAAAAAGACAAAAAATAAGGAGCAGCACACATTAATATCTTCTCTTGTTCTGTTCTAACTAAACCTTAAAGTAAATTATTATTTTACCTTTTAGATGTGTTTTGCAATCTTAAGAAATCCATGGTTATAACAGAAAAAATGGCAAATAAAACAGTCAGTAACAAATCATTAAAATATTAAATCTTGTTGCTATTGAGCCTTTTTATTGGTTTTTAATTTTTTTAATAAACTTCACTTCCCTTCATGAAGTGATAATCGTAGAATGTTATTTTAATGCAATTTTTTTGTTCAGGATTTATGAATTTAAAATTTTCCAGAAAGAACCTTATTCAGGAATTATGAGTTTATTTCTTTGCTTTTCACGCATATTTTGTTGTAGGATTATTATGGTGAGCGGTGTGAAATGGGTGGACGAGGTCATTCCGGATGCGCCTTACGCAATCACTGAAGATTTTATGAACAAGCTATTCAATAAGTATAACATAGACTACATCATACACGGAGATGACCCTTGCCTTCTTCCTGATGGATCTGATGCTTATGCCCTTGCTAAGAAGGCTGGCCGCTTCAAGCAGATCAAGCGCACTGAAGGAGTGTCGAGCACCGACATTGTTGGTATCAGTTCTTTCTTGCTTGTAAATTGGCTATGAATTCAGTCGAGGGTGAATGCTATTCAGGAAGCTGATGTTGCAGTTTTTACCTATAGAAAAAATGTTGCAGTTTTGGCAATGTTAATATCATCAGAAGGAATTTTTTTCGACATACACATATGTTGGCCATTTGGTCTAATCATGGTTCTCTTTTGTGTTTTTTTACAATGTGTCATTCAAACAGGTCGTATGCTTCTATGTGTGAGAGAGAGGTCAGTTAGTGACACTCACAATCATTCTTCCTTGCAAAGGCAGTTCAGTCATGGGCACAGCCAAAAATTTGAAGATGGCGGATCTGGTGGTGGGACTCGGGTATCTCATTTTTTACCAACATCTCGAAGGATTGTGCAATTCTCAAACGGGAAGGTACTTACACATAACTTAGTTTGACCCATTCTATGAAATCAATAGTTAGACCCATTCTATGAAATCAAAGTAATCACATCTCTCTATGCTGTGGATTTTTTCCCCTCTCTCTCTTTGTGGTTTTGAACTTCAAATGCAGATCCTTACGAGAATGTAGTAATTAGTTTGGGCTTAAGCATAAGTTTGCTTATGGATCTATAACAGTCAAAAAGGTTTGCAATAGATGATTCCATTCAAAATTTGTATGGATGGAAGTATAATTGTATTAAAGGTTTGCAACTGTGGTCTAGAGCCTGCAAGGCTACCAAGTGATATGGAATCTAATGATCTCTCACGCTTGTTAGTTTTTTTGGAGCACCTTCTATTTTCTTCTTCTTTCTGCATATTAAAAACTGAATATGACCAAATCATCCAGAGGATGTGACCTTCTGTGGGCAATCAGCTAAGAGACTGGATATCCCTAAAGTCAGTAGTATGTCGTGTAATCACCCGTTTCGCACCGAAAGACCACAAAGGAACTCCAAGCCCCTCTAGTAATACAAGTGCTTTATATTTCTTACGTTGGACAGATATATCATCAGGAAGATGCCAAGAGACTAGACATCCAGAAATTCAGTAATCTGTGGTGGAGTTACCTATTTTGTGCTAAAAGATCAGGAAGAAACTCCAAGCTCCTCTGGTATAATAATAATAATGCAAATGCTCTATATTCATTTCTGCAGGACAGATATATTAATCAGATTATTAAGAATAAGACTTCTGAAACCCTGTTGTCATGTTATATATGGCTGCTAACGACAACCTTATCTGAATTCAGGAGAATATGTCAATTTGGGATAGTAGGCCAAACCATCAATGTAAAGAATTTGAGACATGCTTAAATCGAATGGTGTCATATAAATAGCTTTAAAAAGAAACAGTAACATGCATATGTTGGCTAGTTCATTAATCAAATATTTT
This sequence comes from Euptelea pleiosperma, assembly GCA_035048495.1. Classification (NCBI taxonomy): domain Eukaryota; kingdom Viridiplantae; phylum Streptophyta; class Magnoliopsida; order Ranunculales; family Eupteleaceae; genus Euptelea; species Euptelea pleiosperma. The sequence continues at coordinate 25,844,486 of CM068540.1, forward strand.
ACGTGCATCTTTTCCAAAGGCTGGGGAACATGCATGGTAAATAAATTGTTCCGCGAACGCCTCGGTTTGTTCTTCGAGTGTTTCGTCTTCCGTTGGGATTTTTCTTTAATAAAGTCTATACTTATAAAAAAAAAGTAGCTTTATGATGTGGAAGTGGCTTTTAGTGTTTCGGAATATATGGAATTTGGATGTAACCTAGATATGTACTTTACTCCTTTTAATTTATACTGAATGATTTGACACATACATGCTCCCTTGAATGAGAATTAATTTCTTATTTTTCTTAGTGAAAGTTTCTCAACCCTTTCCTGAAATACTCAAAACTGTGATAGCATGAATGCATCAATAAAATGACAAGAGAGTCCTATGCAGTACATTGTAGCAATCAATTCGGTCAGTTTAGTAGGATTCAATTTGTTGCCAAAATCTTCACTCAAGTTTTTTTTTGTCTCTCTCAATGTTGTCGATGAAACATATATATGCCAAAGACTAGCACGTTTGAATTACGTGGTTGACCTTTTTCTAGTTCGTCGAAGGTCTATCTTTTTGGTCATATTATATGAAGATAGGGTGTCAGGTTCGTCTATACATTAATTTTATGGGATCCTTAGTTTTATGCAATTACTAAACTTAACATACCAGAAAAAACTATTTTTTTAGTTGTACTGATGTTGGAATCTGACAGTCATTAACTGATGATTTTATCTTGATTCTAAATGGTGAAATGTGTCATGCTTATGGTTGCAGGGGCCTGGACCGGATGCTCGTATAGTTTATATAGATGGCGCATTTGATCTTTTTCATGCTGGACATGTAGAGGTATACCCTGTTGGCCTGTTCCACGTGTTGTTTCATGCTCAAAGTATGAAATGATGGCCAGTGAGAGAGTGGTTATTTAAATTTGACGTGATAACTTAAATGGGTGATGGTCCTCCGATTTTGTTTTCCCAGTAAGTTGGGAAACATTCCATAACTCAACAAAGACTGGATTTGGCCATTGAACGTGATTCTGATTCTCATTTTTTTTTGCAGTAACTTATTATTTTTATCTCTTCCAAAAACTAGTTACTCTTGCCTGTTTCACTAGTTCATGGATTTATGCAAATTCTTACTTAGAAGTCAATTCCTCAACTTTCATTATTTACACAATCACTTGTGATCGTTTGGATTAAGGGGTCCTATTGATCCCTTACTTACCTGGACCACTAATCTCTTTAGGCCGTACATCGATCCCATTTAATGTTTTTGGCATTGTCCACTTTCCATTCTCAAGGATCCTTTTGTATTTATTAATAATTGTTGTCCAAAGTATCGTATCATCTTGAACCGTTTCGGCTGGGACGTCTTGTTCGTGTAAGGTATCGAGACAATAATAGTGGTATGTATCAAGGTTTAAAAGGGTTTGTTATAACGGTATAACGGACTGGGGGCTTTGCCATTTTTTCTGTTATAAATGATTGTAACGCAGGGCAAAAATGGAAAAGGGGAAAATAACGGCACTATTCAAATTTTCAATAAAATTTATAACGGAAAAAAGAAGAAAATAACAAACTTTTTTTAACAATTTTTTTCAGAAAAATAGTAGTCGTTATTTTCTGAGCGTTAAAACAGTACATAATGTAACGGGGGAGGTCCGAATCCGTTATAACGGCCGTTTTTAAACCATGGTATGTATAGTCTCGTACTAGAACCCTAATTTAAGTAATAAAAACATTTTTTAATTGTATGTCTCATTTTTTACACATAAAGACAAACAACACATTTTTGTCTTAATTAAGCAGTAAAAGTACTCCAGTTGGATGTATTCTTCATACCTTTGCCTATCGAGACATATTGAGAATTTTCCAATGGGTACCCACTTATTTTTCCTTCCTGTGGCCCCTGAGCGCATGTCAAGTGTGAATTATAATTCACCTATATTTATTTTTGTATACTGTTTGTGCGTGCATGTCTGAGAAGAGTTTCTAACTCTCCTGTGTGGAAGGCTGATGTGGACCAAGTGGCCAATCACGGCTGGTCCATCTGATCGATGATCCTTTGGATTGACCATGTGGACAGTGCACTTGTCCATGCCACATCCATACCCAACCATTTATTGCACTTCTCCTCTATGAATGCCCATCACTGAATTTAAAAAAAAAATTAAATAGAAAAAGTGAAAGGGTCCTGCTCCTTTTGTGACGTTGCAGAGGGGTATTGAGCTGATAGCCACATGGGGAAGGGTGAGTGGCGAAGCACATGGAGCCTTTGGGCCTGCGTCCTTAGCTACCATGTGTAAGGGAACCCGTCCATAGATTCTGGATGGCCCATCTAGAGAACCTGTGCCCATAAAGTTATACATACATTTTTTATTTGATAAGCATAGAACAGACACGCACACAGAACCTCTATCCTTAGTTTTTTATTTACACGAGATTGCCAAATTTTTTACGTTGTTCCCCTTAAAATTACCCTGTTCTTCTTTTTGATGAGTAAGCCAAAAGTGTATGCTCTTGTTTATTGACAATTGCCAGTTGGTTGATATATAGATACTGAAGCTTGCTCGTGGGCTTGGAGATTTTCTACTTGTTGGGATTCACACTGATCAAACAGTCAGGTACAAGGCCTACTTTCTTGGTTCTTTCTATCATCTTTTTTTTTTTTTTTTTTAATTTTATTCAATTAAATATTTCAATTATTTTTAAATTTAACTTCACATTCTACTTTCGGGGTTTCCTTTAGTGAATTCTCTCTGAAGGCTAATCATAATTATTAGAAGTTTGACTTACAAAACTTTGCCATCTAATAATTGAGTACCATCACTTATTTTGGTGGTCAGCAATTGCTTAGGGTCTTTGTTAGTTTATACATATATATTGTATTGTACTCTCCTTGCACATAAGGATCCAGATGCAACTTACTTTCTGTTTTAGTATGGAACGTTCAGTTGGCCTGAGTGATGTTTTTCCTAACAAGATCCCTGCAATGGACTAAGGCTATGTTCAGTTGGCTTCTAAACTTTGATTAAGTCACTTGCTTTAAGAGAGGGTAGCATGCTTATGGTACCCTTGAGCGTTATTTCATGAATACAAAGTTATACAGAAATACATCTTGGGGAATTGAGATCAAATAAGCTCACTTTATAGTGGAGCAATCAGAATGCATGCTGACCAAACCTGAATATATAATACATATTCATGTCATGTTGCTTTGAACGACCATGTGTTATTTGCTGTAACATATTAATCTGATTTAGAATTCTTTTAAATTGTAAGAAAATCCCAATGAGTTAAAGTTTCTGCGTATTATTGTACAATGACTTCTGCAGTGCTAATAGAGGGGCACATCGCCCTATCATGAATCTTCATGAGAGAAGCTTGAGTGTTTTGGCTTGTCGATACGTAGATGAGGTGATCATTGGCGCTCCTTGGGAAGTGTCAAGAGACATGGTCAGTTTTATTTTTAGCTCCTTTTTTGTAATTTATGCGTCCAAGTTTATTTCGTACTTTATGCATCCAGGTTTATTAGTTCCTATTTCTACTATCTAATTTGCTTTTGGTTTCATACTTCTGATTTTGTGTTTAAAATAATTGAAATGTCGAAATGCTGCACCATACCTGCAATAAGAGAGAGCAAAACAACAAACTGCAGCATATGAAAGAGCTGAGTTACTATCATGTGTAAACACATCTAAAATCTCGATTCGGACATACTCCGAAACAAAACGAAACATTCCCGAGATATTGAAAAAATGACGGAACAGGACATTCCCAAAATATGAAATCATATTTTTTCTCTATATTTTTTTTTTGTATTAGATTGTATTGTAATGTCTCGGTTGGTCTCGATGAAACTGGTTCTCTTAAATTTCGAAATGTTTAAACCATGGTTGTATATGACGATGACCCCCTATTCTGGAGGAATTGCTGTGGAAATCCTTGGATAGCTAGTTTGGGATGATTCATGACTTGGTCGGTGCAAAAGCCTATATGTGTTTTTATCGGTGTCTCAGATGCCGGGAAGGGGAAGTGAAGTTTGTTGTGAGGTCTAAAGTCTTGCTCAAGTTAATTGCTCCTCTTCCTCTGTAGTTCAAAGTTCTTCAAATGTAATTTGGTGGTGAAGATTTGCCTGCCAAGAAAAAGGGTTGGTGAGGACTTGGTCTTCAGATTTCATGGTGTTTTTCTCCTACCACAAAATATTTTATCACCTGAGAATCTTTTCATCTGCATAGCGAGGTGAACCATATGGCTTTCCATTTTGCTGATGAAGAATAATCCTGTTGACTTCTTGTCATTCTAATTAATGACCTTAACATATAGAGCAGAACTGGGGAGTCTAATGCTCTCATCAAATACAAGGGATTCTTTTCAACGCTTGAGAATTTGGAACAAACACTAGTGTGGTGCCATTAGGCATGAGGGCAACTATTTTTATTTTTTTTCTGTATGCTGTATTTAACAGATTCATCAACACTCGTTTCTTTCTTTCTTCCACATACGTTCATACGTGTTACGGAGGTCAATGAATAATATTATTATTTTTATTATCATTATTGATATGAAAGAGACCAAAAAAGAAAAGGAACTGGAGAGAGGCTGGCCTTACTTCATAAAGACTAAAATAAGCGTTTACTAGAGTTAATGCATAAATCCAGAACCTCAAAGTTAATTACAAGATCCACAAAAGTAACCCCATTGAACTATTTAGGGATGATAACGCAATGTGAAATAGAAGATATAATCTTTTTGACTGCCTCTTCTAAATTGTACTTGTTTTTAAAGATGCATTTGTTCCTTGCCTTCCAAATGCATCATCCAAATCTGACTGGGTCATTTGAGACTATATGTCCGGCAAAACACAGATTCTAGTGCTACACTTTCAAATTCTATATTGTTTTTCTTTAATTACTTGCAAGATACTAATTAACAATTGCCATAGGTCATAACTTCTAGCTTTTACAGTTAAAGGTTTCTATCGAACAAATATATTACTACATATATGTTATTATTCACTATTATCCTTATTATTGTGTAAAAAAACTATTGGAGACTCCACACCTGTGTCGACTCTGACACCCATAACCGTATCAATGCAGCATAGGTCTATAGTCTCTTCCAGTCCTGCGTCTTGGTGTTTAACAGAATGAAGAACTTAATGAATGTGGTTGCATATGGTTTTAAGGGAAAAATTTGCATTGAAATCTTGTCTTGTAGTTGAGGATGGAAGATCCTTGGGACCAAGGTTTAAAAAGGCTAGTTTCGGTACTGAGGTGTTTTGCCTCCAAAAGGCGAAGCGTAGCCTCGAGGCGGTAGCGTAAGCCTCATTTTAAAAAAAATGCTTGAAAAATTCCAAAAAAAAAAGTAAAATCAATTCTAGAAAAATTAGAAATTGCATCCCGTGTGAAAAAATAACTTAAATAAGCATAAAAGTTGCTGAGACAATAGCTTTTACCTTAGGAGTGACACTGTTGGGCACTCGGGCTGAAGCCTGATGATGATATCAAATCTTAAAAACATAAATCACATAACTAAATTACTAAATCTAAATAGTTAATAAGCTAAGTCTACTAACAAAGTATCAATACTAACAAAGTAACTTCTTTTTTATAAGTAATACTAACAAAGATAGAACTAGGAAAATAGTCGAGCAAGTCTATAATGCTTGATTTCTTACTTGAGTTTGGTGAGTTTCCTCACATGAAAACCGTAGGAAGCGACGAAATCAAAAAATCTGATGAGATTTGAACTCTCTATGATAATTTCTTTCAAGTGGAAATAATTAAGGGATGAAAGCTTAGATTTAGGATTTCTCACAAAATAAAAGGTTTTAGAAAACAAAATTAAGACCTTTTAGGTAATTTTTATCATAAAAGATTATTGGAAGGTATTTTGGAAAAAGGAGTAAAATTTTTTTTTTTTTAAATAAAAAATAAAGGGTTACGGTTTCGAGTTTTAACACGTAAAAGTGAGACTATAGCCTCATGTGCACCTCGAGGCTATGGCTATAGCCTTAGTGGATTGAGGCTTAAGCCTCAGAAATGACCACTGAGGCTATAGCCTCTAGGCTGTTTCTTAGAGCCTCGAGGCGAGGTGAGCCTCAAGGCGTAGCCTCGGAAAGCCTTTTTAAACCATGCTTGGGACTTGGTATTTCTGTTGATCATATGTTGAATTGAGTTATTTTATTAATATTATTGCATGGTTGTATGACTTAGGCAGCCTATTTGCAAAAGCAGTTTATACAGTCTTTATATCAAGAAATTCTACTCCCTAATGTTGTGTATATAACCTTTTTCCTTCCAATAAATTTTTTTTGATTGTCCAAACGCATACTGAAAAGAAAGAGAGGAAAGGGGAAAAAGTTCTTCTTTTGCAGGCATTGTCAGACATGATACTTGTAAAGTTAGTCAGGCTTCTGGACTACTCGTATCATGCACTCTGATGATGGGTCAGAACCAAATAGAAACAGCGTCTCACTTTTTTTAGATGACGAAGGTGATACCAATACTCGATCCCTCACCTGTGGTGGAATAATCCAGGACTGTAACACACAGCTGGTGAGGGAATTGGGTGCAGATTATATGGATATTAACTCATCTGAATTGCTGATGACTGCAGATTACAACATTTAACATATCACTAGTTGTCCATGGAACAGTGGCAGAAGACAATGATTTTCAGAAGGTAAATCAGACGGTGAGTTGTAGGTCTGATGTAGATAAAATTATTACCTGCAATTGAAAGATGGCAAGATTCTTGTGATTATAGCTGACATCAGGTTTCATGTTTCAGGAGAAATGCAACCCGTATGCTATTCCAATGAGTATGAGTATCTATCGAGTATTGGAAAGCCCTTTGGGTATCACAACTACCACAATAATCAAAAGGATTGTATCTAATCATGAGGCATATCAGGTTCGTCCATCAGTTTTTGTCTATGTTTTCATGCTTTCCATTATGATGCCATTTGTGGTGTCAGGATGACTTGGTTCTATCAGTATTCAGTTTGAGGCTTCCAGTCTAACTTGGACCCCAGCCTTCTGTTAGGGGTGATGGAGATACATGACGGGGGGAAATATAAAAATATAAACTTGAATTTATAAATACAAAATCCTGAGAAAAGGACATATTATTGATTTAGGAGAATTTATAAGGTAAACCTAGAGCTATGGTGTTTCCATGCAACAATAATCAATAGGCTTAAAATACCCTAAAGAGCTGTGTCCCTGTGACATATCTTTTAGTGATCAGTGAGTTTGAGAACTTCGGTTTCAGTTTGTATATTTGGAGCAATTGAGGTCAACAATTATTTTCTCAATTAAAAAAGCTGGGATATTTCTTTTTTTGGTGATACTGTCATTTCATGTGTATGTGGTTTAAATCTGCTGCCTTGTTCTGCAGAAACGTAATGAGAAGAAAGCAGAAAGCGAGAGGAGGTATTATGAGGATAAGACGTACGTGTCTGGTGACTGACTTCTGAGGGGCCCTTGCAGATGCGACGTGTCTCTTGGGCACAGTTTTTCAAATCCATGTACCCTAGCGGGTGGTCTTCACTACAACTTGTTGCCACAGAGCAGCGCAAGGTGGTTGCACCTACGTTGGGTTTCTCTTTCGAGCCCACATGCAGTCGAGGTTTTAAGTTGGCCGTAAATATTCAATTTTTCCAGCCGTCTTTCAACATATATTCTGAGCTATTTTTTTGATAGATTTTGTATTTTTGTAGGTTAGTAGTGCTTTTACTTGATTTTCAATTTTTGTGTTTTTGTTTTCACCTTTTATTTATGAATGAGGTTCAGTTGGATGGAATTAGGTCCGAGAAGACTAAAAACTTGAGGGAGAAACTGTCTTGCTAACGTTGGGAGAGGTTGGGGTTGTAAGATTTACTGCCATAGTTTGGCCTTGGCGTGAGGGCAGGGCTGGCCTTATTTGCTATCATATTATATTCACATACGAGCTCTCCCCTTTGATTGTAATTAGTGTGCTGTATAAATTACCCGTGGTCCCCAAGCCACATACTTCAAACTTTGAAGGCCCCCTCCCAAAATGTCTGACATGTACCCTTTGTTAACCAGCCTTAACTAACCAAGGATTTAACAAGGGTTAGGTTTAGGCCCTGATGTACATGTCAGACATCTTGGGAGGGTAAACTTCAAAGTTTGAAGGTCCCTGGGATCAGCGAATCTTTTCTCCAGGCCTTTTGTGTAGACATTTTGGGAGGGGGACCTTCAAAGTGGAGTGACCAAATTTTGGGGTGGCTTATAGTTAGAGAACATTTTTAATTAAGGCTATGCATGGCTGCCTGAATGAGTTTTGTAGAAATGAGTTTTGCATGTGAGGCTCTGCGTGGTTGCTCTGAATAAGTTTTCTAGAATTGGTTTTTGTATACAATGTCATAAAACTTTTTCTGTATCAACATTTGATCACTATATAGAATTTGATAGAAATCTCTTTTTTTTTCTCTGTAAAACTTTTTAGCGAGAATTACTATAAAAGCCGTAGTTACGAACACGTTGGTCGCATCTGATCGTAGAAAAAAATTCGCCCGATTGAGTCGTGCTTTATGGCTTGGTGGACCAATAAGTCTTCTTTGGTTACTTTTACTATTAAATATGTTTTAAATCAGAATACGACAATGCCCTTACCCTTGACTGAAACTGGTACAATTCCTCGTTTATGACGCTTAAAGAATTAATTCATTTGAAAAACTTTTGATATCTATTTCACCATTGTTGCTGGTTTAACTAATTCACTGAAACTAAAATGGTGTTGGTTCAACCAGTTTGAGCTCAATACTCAAACTTAAAATAAAATACCGACTTAACAAAATAGTTAGAGAAATAGATAAGGTATTGAGAGTGAAACGGAGTTTTAAACATGTCTTGTAAAATAGAAACAGTCAGGGAGATGAAGTTTTGCTTGTAGATTTTAAAGTTTAGTATTCAAACTGAAAACAAAATCGTGAAAATGGTACTGGTTCGATCAAGTTGAACGAGTCTTTTGACAGAATTTTGTCTGATTTACTATTGTTACAGGGGTTTCTCTTCGTTGTACATTTTCCTATCTTCTCTTAATTATCATCTAATTTTGTTAGTGATTCAACTAAGTTGTGCTCAATACTCAAATTGAAAGCGAATATAGGTTTCATGAAAATGGTACTGGTTCAACCGGTTTAGAAAAAAAAATTGTTCGGTTTCCAACATTGTTACATGGGTTCTTCTTCGTTGAGATGCATTTTCTCATCATCTTTTCATTATAGTCTAACTGTGTTAGTGTTTCAACTAAGTTGAGCTCAATACTCAAACTGTAAACAAATACGTACATCATGAAAATGGTACTGGTTCAACCAGTTTTGTAAAAATGGTACTGATTCAACCGGTTTGGGGAAAATGGTTCTGGTTCAACCAGCTTCGTGAATATCATTACTAAAACTTGAAAGACGATTCTTGCTTGATGAAAATGAAAATGATAACCATCTTCTTCAGCTTCTTCCTTGTTCCATCTTCACCTTCTTCTTTCTTAACTAACCCTTGAAATCAACGTCACCTTCTTTATTCACCTTCAATGGCACATAGACAATTTGCAAAGAACTGTAGAGGATAATCGGGATGCTATAAAATAGATGACTTGAAAGAAATCTTTAAACTTGCACCACCTTCATCTTTCTTCACCTTAAATGGAGTATAAATGAGTTGCAAAGAGTTATAAGGAAGAAAATTAAGGGAAATAGCTATGAATCAAGAAAATAGAGGAAAAAAAGCTGTGGAAGAAGGAAATGGAGGAAAAAAAGCTCAAGAGCGAGAAAATAGAGAGGAGCTGGGCAAAATTGACGTACGGTACTGTGTTGTCAGTCAAACCTCAAATCAAATGATACTATCAATTCAAACTGATATTAGCTAGAGGGTAGTATGGGCATTTCAAAAGAAAGGCCTTAATGGGCAGACAATTAAACCAAAGTGTCCATAGTTTTGTAGAGGGGACTAAATGGTCGGTATTTTTGTAAATAGGGACTTAAAAGTAATTTTTCCAACTTTTTAGTTGATCACCGTAGAGATTGAAATACTTATTTTATTATATTTCAGATTCATTTCACTTTTGTCAAAATACTTATCAGATGTTCACTTTCTGTTTTATCAATTTCTACCCCGATGTGGTGAATTTAGTCGTGTTAGTGATCCTTGTGATGCATTTACCAAGAAGTCTTGGAAGGAACGAAGGTGGACCTCGATTGTTATTGCTGGTTATCATGGGGATCTTTTTATGATTTCTTATACAGTTTAGCAGATTATTTATGAATATAATTTATAATTTATTTTATTTGATAAAAATAATATTACGTGAGAACAGTTTCAAAAAATGCCATAGATAACTAGCAGTTCAATCATCAGATCAAATGCTCTAGTCTTCAACCTGTTCATAGACCAATTTTTTTTCCTTCTAACAAGAACTGAAACAAAAAAACAACGGTGCTCCATGTTATAACTAATTAACAACAACTTTACAAATGTATGTTTGTGTAAAGCCTGCGCCCTGTTTAACAATACATTTACACAAGGTATGTTACGGCCTGCCAAAGTCGACGAGCATGCTGCAAAGCATATCTGATATAAGACAAATTCCTCTTCACAACTCTTGGCCAAGCTTCTTCGGATGCACTTATGGTTCATGTGGCAATTCCAAAACTGTGAAAGCTTGAACATCATTATCGAGTACGATTCTCAGGCCGTTATCTCCCTTCTGTCTATACTGTGGCAGCTTGAATCCATGGTCATGGAGTGCCGACATCTATTGATGTCTTCCCAGTGATATCAAGTGGGCAGTGGTACACCAAATTCAACATGCCCACCGTGATTATCTGGGAGAATTTCTTTACTACACAATCCTCCTCAAGGTCCGTTCTAACGAGAAGAGTTGGAGATTTACTTCCGTTGTCGATTGGACGATGGGGGTTATCTATAAGAACACTTTGACGCTTAAGTAAAAGGAGTAAGAGGTGGAAATGTGGGGGTAGGATAAGGATAACTTTATGAAAGAAATAACAAGGATAATGGATATCAGTGAAGGATTATTACGCAAATAATTGTCCGTAAGTCTTTTCTTTTCTCTCCAAACTTACTTTTAATTCCCACTTTGCCCTTTTACTATTTAAAAAAATAATATACGATTTATGTAAAATAATAATAATTTATTCAAATATTAATCATGAACATAATTTTTAAATCATACTTTAATTTTCAAACTTAATTTTTAATCATAGATATTGCATTCATATTTTTTCACACAAAAAATATTTCTAAAACCTTGTTTTTTTTTTCTTCTTTCTCCAACTAGTTTAAATAGTAGGCAAAATGGAAACTAAAAGTAGATTTTAAGAAAAAAAAAACTTACTGACATTTATCTCTACTATTCTAATGTGGCCGACTACTATTCTAATGTGGCCGACCTTACTAAGCAGTGACCTGAGATCTAAGGATTTTAGAGGAGGATCCCTTTTTAAAGATTTTCAAAAACCTATTATTTAAAACTTGAATATTTATTTTAAATATTATTTAATATTTATTTAAAGATAAAATTATATTTAAAATACTTTAACAATTTTATAATTAATTTAAAATAATTAATTATTCATGAATAAACAACAGAAAAGGAATATCTATTTAAGTTAGCTACATATCAATTCGAATAAGTTTCTCGTTTGGTGCTTATTTTTCCTTGTTCTTTTTTTTTTTTTGGAAATTTTTGACATACCTCTCCCCATAATTTGAAAAAGCTGACTAGCCCCCTATGACTTGGTATACTGTCATTTAATTAGAGTTGACCACCCAATTTTGTTATTAAAAGGGCAAAATTGCCCTTGTCTTTAACCTTGGAACAAGGGTTTGGACAAAAACCCAAACCTCGAATCAGATGGCCGGCATGTTAAACAAGAATTATTGACACAGTAATTTTTAATTGTCTCCTTGGCACCTCATCCATGAGCAAGATTTCGTATTAGTCCCTATTCTTAAATACTCCCCAACAGACCCACCCCTTGAAAATCCCACCTAAAAGGGTTGTATCCTGGACATGGAGAGGCATCTATAGCTTTGATAGGCAGGTTGGCCATGAGGCACAAATCAGCAAACGAATGATCCATGGGTTCCATCCACTGCCATTCAAACAAGATATAGACACACTCAATGACACACCTTTCTAGGCTTTGGCAATTGATTGACCTCACACGGTCTGTTCATGGAGGATGCACAAGCTCTACCCTCAGCTAATGTACTAAAATATTGTATGCAACCAGATCCTGCAATGTGTTGCTTTGGTTTTGGCTAAATGGGCACAAATCTCTTGGCCATCTGCCCATCACAATCGTTTGATCCGGGGCTTGGGTTTTGGACCAAATTCAACGCCCTTGTTCCAAGGTTGAAGACGAGGGCAGTTTTGTCTTTTATTAAAAAAATGGGTGGTCTGCTTAGGTCAACACTAGTTAAATGACTGTGGAAAAAAAGTCATAGGGGGGCATGTCAAATTTGATAGATAACATGAGGGTATGTCAAAAATTCCCCTTTTTTTAGTACGCACGTGTCTCGCTATTTCATCTAAAGACTATCCTTGACGGACAATATTTTTCGTTCTGCTATCCTTGGATGTTATTTCTTTTGTAAAGTTATCTTTTTTAGTATTTTGGTTTTGTTTTTTAAGCATGCCAAAGTATACTTCAATAGATGGTAATCGAGGAGAAGAGAAAGAATGGAGAAACTGAAATCTTTGGTTCCAAGCGCCCTGAAGCGAATGATTTCCGAAAGCACCCCCGAAGATCTTCCATCAACGTGTTCTTCGCTTCTCGATTTCTTTCTCCCTCTGCAGCTGTTTTACAACGTAATCACTTCTCTCCCCCTCTCTATTCGCTTTGTTTTGTTTTTCTCTTTCGCTAGAAATCGTCGACAGTTCTACTCTTTTATCTTTTTAGGTCATTCGAGAACTAACGAATCCAGACGTAGCTCTCTGTCGTAAGAACACTGACGCTGCTTTGGATTCGAAGCAGAAGGGCAATGTGTGCTTTTCGACTGGAGATTATGCGAAAGCCTTGAGTTTCTACTCTCAGGTCCCAATCCTGCTTCGCTCTTTCCCCACTTGACCATAATTTCTTTAATTTCTCTGCCTTTTTTCTCTAGTGTTTGGGTTTTCAACTAAGTCCTGCTCAATTGCTCAATTTGCAAACACGTTACACATGAATTTATCTGACATATGGTACTTCTTCTTTCCTGTCTTCATTTTTTTTTCCTCTCCACTTAACGAATTTTCTGTTTAATTCCACTGAAATGCTAAAAATGGTCTTTTTTAATTTCGACCGTGGAGATGCTTCACTATTCGTTTGCAATGAACAGGCATTGCGTCATGCTCCAATGGATAATGCTGATGATGTTGACAAGAATTTGATTGCGACGCTGTACGTCAATCGAGCTTCTTCATTGCATGTGAGTTTGGTTCTTGCTGTCCCATATATCAGACTTTTTCTTTTTGATAAGTAAGCAACTTTATTGAGAAAGAAAGCAAAAGGATACAACGAGAGGTTGAGATAACTTCCAAAAAAGAGAAGGAAAAAGGCAATAAAAGAGGTATAATTTCCTCTCTACAATAATGACTTCCATCTAGAAACAAAATCTTCAAAAAACACTCCCTGACGTTCTTTGAAGAGCTCAGACCAATGAAACATCAAGGCCTTGATTGAGAAAATGATGCTATGGTTGCTTTCCTCCTTTTTTTCCGGACACTCTTCCACTGTGCTCCTTCCAAATACACCACACAACCGCACATGGAAGAATATCCCCATAACTGCTTTCCACAAGGAGAGAAATCACGAACTGACCACCTGCTAAACACCTCTCTAACCACCCTAGCCATTACCCAAGACACACCAAAGTGAATAAAGAAAGCACTCCACACCTCCCTTTGTCGTCTGTTTGTGTTGAATTAAAGAATGTTGTCACCCTTTTATGTTTACACTTTTAGAATGAATCTAATGCCAAATACAAGGCAAGATTTTTTTTTTCTTTAATTGTCATTTTCATTACTAAAATTTGAATTTTGATCAACTTTGCTTCATCTGCTTATTTGTCTCCCTGTGTGTGTGTGTTTTTAAAGAAAATGGGTCTTTTGGTGGAGTGCATACGAGACTGCAACCGGGCTGTTGTACTTTCCCCTAGCTACTCAAAGGTAAAAACATTCTCTTCATCTCTTTTATTTTTGATTCTTTCTCTTTATGATGTCATAGAAGGGTAACTGTATCGTCTTTGTTCATAAATCACTGCATGCTACCCATTGGTGATGGCTGGTAGAGGAAATTGAGATACAACAAGGTTCAATGTATAGGGTGATACGGAAACGTTTCGCCCGTATTGTTTCTCTGTCGCCCTAGGGCGTGACAAACTTGGCTCCATGAATTTTCGTCTGAAACCGAACGATACTTCAGCACATGTGTAAATTTGCATTAACATTTCGTTTCGGTTTCACGAAGTTTTGTCCAAAACCGAACAATACTTCCGATACATTTTGTATCGCCCATGAACGATACCGTGTACTTTGAACCATGAAATACAATAATATGGTTTCGTGTTGTATGTTCCTTCACATGTCACTGCATGTGTAAACCTTGTATCGAAAGCTTATCACTTGGAAAAATAAAATATTGTTGACCAATAAGATCACTTAACGAAGAACCAAGTCACTACACATGCATTTCGGTATCTGAGCTAGTGCTTCTCAAATTCATTCACATTAATTGAAAAATTATGGTAACTTAGATGTGCCCGCAGTTTGAATCATTAGGGTTGCTTCTTAAGTTTTTCTTGCATTTTTTGTAAAGATTTTATCACCCATGCTGGCTATCCTTGAATTGCCAGTTTGCCGCCTCTACCACCTATCAAATATCAACTAAATATCCCACCTATGCCAGTTTTCCTGGGATTGTCATTAGAGAAACCATCATTATTTTGATTGGTTCCAACTTCCAAGCCAACAACCATGAAAGTGTGCTTGTCCATTTTTGGCGATCGTACTTTTCTTATATTTTACAGGCACCTTCTATCATTCTCCTCTTTTGGAACTATTACCAGCTAGATCTGATTAGGTATTAACATTTACTAGGATCAGGAACTTTTTGCAACATTGTAAAAAATATATGAATTTACCAAATTTATATTTTATCTGATGCAGCAACATTCTTTCTTAAATTAAGTTTCAGTTTCCAGTTGATATTCTTCAAATCTACTCTACTGTAGGCATGGTATAGGAGAGGGAAGGCAAATACTTCTTTGGAAAATTATGAAGATGCAATCTATGACTTGAATGTTGCTATGAGCATGGAAGTCTCTCTCGGTGGAAAGAGCCGGATAAAAGAGGAGCTTGATTTAATTTTAAATCAATCTCAGAGGACAAGCAGTTCACTCGATAAACACATTGAGAAGAAGTCGGGCCCCATTGGTAGGTTTATCTATACTATTCGTAACTGTTTAAATTTGCTCATTCTTTTTTAAATTTATTTTTACTTTTCTTTTGCGTACTCATGTTAACAGATGCCTTTTTATTTTTCACCTTAATTTCTACTAAGTTACTTTGGTCTTTTGGTTACTGTAGCTCCAAGTCAGTTATATGACTGGTACACAGACTCTTTCAGTTTCATCTTACTTTGTTGGAGTGCACTACAACAATATGATACAATTATAAAACATCAGTATTTCTTGGTCGTAGTTGAACAACAATGAATTCGAAAATGATATGGTTAGATCTGATACTAACAATGGTAACAACATGGGAAGATCAGGAAAGGGTGCCCTGTTTTATTACTTGTGCATTTTCTCAAATGTCAAGTTCCAGTAACTTGAGGCCTAACTCTTTGATCACGAGAACATTCCATTTAGATACCATGTTAAGTGCGGAGCAAATTAGAAGCCTAACACATTTGTTGGCTATGCATCTTCAGTATTTTCAATGACTTCTCCCACGCCCTTCTATGCTGGATGTTGCTGTGACTCTTCTCACCTTCACTACATATTCTTTCTGTCATCGACTAAGCTGGTCCATCCACTCTGCTGGGATCAGCTCTCATTACTCATTTGTGAATGCTCTCTTTGTGATCCAATTGTGTTTGTAACTTCTTCCGCTTTCTCCTTATACCCTTAAGCATTCATTAGTTTGTTCTACTGGACTGGTTGTATGACATGCCATCCTTCTTTCAGGGTTCAAATCTTGGTATCAGTACCCACCTTCACTGAAAACATGTTAGATATGACTTGGACGAATAGATTTTTTCTTTACTTAAATGAGATAAAAATAAAAAAATAAAAGAGCCAAAAAAAGTTATATATACAAGTTACAATGCGAAGATAACCTGTGAGGACAATTAAATATGTAATATATTATTAGTTTGGAAATTTCAGAATGTCATAATTTAACTGTAACATAACATTGCACCAAGCATAAACATGAAAATTTAATAAACTATCCATGAAGGCATTGGAACAATGTTCAGTCATTCTCCTCTAGTATAACATCCGAGAGCAGACAAGGCATTTGTTATATTAAGTAACGCTCCTGTCATCGTGACTTGAGTTTGCTTGCATGATTACCTTGGTTGAGGTTTTCCTATATTAACTTTTAGAAGTCACTAAATGTTCTATTTAAGCAAATTTTCTGTTTTCTTGGTTTTTTGTAAAGGATTCCACAGTTTTTCTTCTTGGTTTTTGAAATAATATGGGTCATATATGACAGTTGAGCCATACCAGATAAAACTACAATGTGTCTCAACACCAGCTAAAGGAAGGGGTATGGCTGCAGTGAGTGATATTGCACCAGCTTCCTTGATTCATTCAGAAGAACCTTATGCTGCGGTATGGACGGAAATCTTTTTCGATAGTTGTATCAAGTATTCTGGCTTCACTAATCTTTTTATTTTTTCTACTCATTCATTTGTTTACATGAAGAAGAATAATTACATTCCGACGAAATTTGATGCATCTGCCATCTGTTGAATGATTTCTTTTTTAATAGAAGATATGGCTCTAGATTGAATTTAATGGAGGAAAAGATTCATCTAGCCAAGCCCGAATAGTTGGGGTAAGGCTTATGATGATGATGGTAAATAAAGTAACAGGAAATGTGTTAGTATGAAGAAGAACAATTACACTTCGATGAAACATTGATGCATCTGCTGTCTGTTGAATGATATTCTTTTTCATCTTTTATTAATTCAGTTTTCTACTAAAAATCAGTAATCTAATCTTAATTAAAAAAAAAAGAAATATACAAAGCTAGGTCAGGACTTCCAAAACGAAGCTAAGGCACTATTTGTTACTTACTGAACATTTACCTCGTTTTCAAAAGATTGATGCCATTCTACTAGTTGAATCACTGGGCAGGAATTAACACTTCATAAGTGGGGTGAGACATTCCTTCGTTTACTTTTTCTTTTCTTGCCGTGCGTAATCTATGGCTTGAAAATTATATTAGCTCATGGTTGACGGGGAGGAGAGATGTAAAGTGGATATTGATGGAGGAGGTATCAGACGTGTAGTCCATTTCTGAACATCCAGTAGAGGCTGTCATGTATCATTCTCCCCGTTAGGGGCTTCCCCAGTGGAGCATTTTTCACCATAATTTTTCTATTAATGGTGGTAACTCATTTACAAACAACTGGCTCCATAACAGATTCACAGCTATGCAACAGGGACACACGGGCACATGCGTCGATTTCTGACACTAATAGAAGTGCCAGTCATCTGACCCCACAAACTCAATACGCCTACATGCCCATACAATTTATTCCAGATGTTGAGAGTTGTATTTTTAAAAAAATACTTTAGTTCAATTTAAATATACAATGCAGATAGAATGTATTTAGATAAGCTGATACACATTAAAATCATATAAACAATATATTAATAATCTAGATAAGCTGATACACATTAAAATCGTATAAACGATATATTAATAATAGCTAAAAACAAAATATTTGACTAAATTAAGGCTTGTTAGGAAAAGTGTGTCGACATATGTCTAACACGAGTATGACAGTATCCAATACGGAAAATTCTTAGAAAATGGAGTGCTCTTTTTACATAGATTTCCAAGACAAGGAGAAAAAACACAAAAGGAAATGGGGCAGAAATAGGCTCCACTTGTGTGGCATCAGCATGAGGTCACCATGACATCATGATAATATCATTTGTGGGTCCTAAGACTCCTAACAGCTTTCTTTTTGGCTGAGCTCCAGTCTCTATCATTTTATTATTTCAGTGTCATAGATGATTTAATCCGTGTTTTATAACTATTTAAGTATGTTTAGGTGGCCCCCACCACACTCAAGACTTACATGGGACTCATCCTATTTCCTTTTATGTGGCTGATATAGTAAGTTTGGTTAATATTAGGTTCTCAGGGGGTATATTGAAGGTCTCAAGGGAGTTTGCTCAGGGGATCCGGTATGAGGCGGGGATGGGGAATAGAATCAATTTTTGGGAAGATAAATGGTGTGGGGAAAGCCTCTTGATAGAAGATTTTCCGGAGCTCTACTTTCTTTCGGAGAGAAAGCACTAGTCCATCCAAGACTGTATCGTTAGTAGGGGGAAGGGGTAGGATGGAATTTTGGTTTTAGAAGAAATCTTAATGACTAGGAAATTGAGCCCCTATCCAGATTGCTTGCTTGGCTCTAAGAAGTTCATCTTCCTCATCTGGCCCAGGATAAAAGGGTTTGGATATGGGCAAAGAGCGGTGTCTTCTTTGTGCAGAAATTCTATGAGAAGTTTCGTGGAGAAGGCAATTCTCGCTTTGCGGCTTTCGCAGTATGAAAGAATCCCCACAAAAGTTGCTTTCTTTGTCTGGGTAGCCTTCTTGGATAAGATTTTGACCGTTGAGCACTTGATATCTAGAGGGGGTTCATCTTGGTCGACTACTGTTGTATGTGCAAGAATAGTGGGGAATCGGTTCTCCATTTGTTGTTGCATTGCGACGTGACAGGGGAGGTGTGGTCAGTGTTTGTCCAGGAAGTTGGGGAGAGATGGGTGATTCCAGGTTCTCTTGTGGACATCCTCCTGAGTTGGCACTTCCTACCACTATCCAGAAAAGGACGTATCCTTTGGAAATTACTCCCTTTGCGATCTGGTGGGGGCTGTGGAAGGAAAGAAATCATTGGGTTTTCGAAGGCAAGAGTGAGGACTTGGCATCCATCGTTCTTAACATTAAGGGTCTTGTCTTCTTATGGTCCAAAGTGTTTATAGATTGTAGATGGCTCTTTTTTGAGGATTTTGTTTTCAGATGAGACCTTCCTTGTCTTAGGGATGGGTGTTGATGGTATAGGGCTTGTGCCCCCACTTTTGTATGGTGCTCAGCAACATGTAGGTCACCTCGACCTCATAAGCTGAGCCGCTTGTTTTCCTTAATAAATTATACTTATAAAAAAAAAAAAGATTAGGTTCTTTTTAAGGGCTAGGATTAAAAGTGAACGGATGTCCAGGATCCATTAGGGTTAAGTGCTGGTTGGGAAATAGTATTTAAACTATTTCAAGATTTGTGTAATATATTTTTTTGCTGGGCGTTCGCGTTTATATATTTACCGGTTTCTTCCATCGGAGTGCCCCCTTTACCCTAGTTGCTATTTCCTAAACCTGTTTCTTTATGATTCTTGTGGGGATTTTGTTATTTTCTGATTTGTTTCGTTTGTTGCTGTGTCAATGGTGTAAATGTTTAAAGAGGATTTGTGTTTGCAATATAAGAGTATGGATTTTCAGTTTATATAATTGAGATAATGAGGTGTTTTGACGCAGAATCATTCTTAAAATATTAAAAAGGGTACATAATTTTGTGGGTAAAAAGAAGCGCTAAACATGATCAGAGTTCTGAAGAGGACCGATATCATTTTCTTGTAAAAGATAATGCGAATGACTGAGTTTACTTTATGGTTTCCCTGTACGAATATTTATTCATGCATAGTTTTAAGAAGTATGTACCTGAAACTTTTAATCATAGACTTGAGGTATACATAAAACAATCTTGTCTTAGTATCTGATTCATGAAATCAAAAAAACCTACAGGAACTGGTTTAATGCAGCCAAACTTCGTACTTGTTCTGTTGGGATATAATTCTTACATGGTGCGGTGATCTGCAGATTGTGTTGAAGCATTGCCGGGAAACGCATTGTCATTTCTGCTTGAATGAACTTCCAGCAGATACTGTGCCCTGTTCGTCATGTTCAATACCATTATACTGTTCCCAGCATTGCCAAGTACAAGCAGGTGGACAAAGATCTGGGAGCAATACAAACAGTTATCCTATCCATGAAAATATATCAACAGATCTTGTGAAATATATTGCAAGCATTACTTTGGCCAGTAATTCTGGATATGCTGTTGCTGATTCAAAGCTTGAGCAAGTTGCTGAACACAGACATGAATGTGGAGGTGTACATTGGCCTGCAATATTACCATCCGAAATCATTTTGGCAGGCCGAGCTCTGGTGAAATCAATAGAACAAGGGAGGCACTCCAGGGTGTCCATGAAGCTGATGGAAGCTTTGGTATTTCTCACAGCTACAGCTTACATTTTGTACTAATAGTTCTTATGTCTTATGAAAGGATTATATTTATAGTTCATGGCCTTATTTATCATTTTCTTTGTAGGAGCTTTCTCACGATTATGTACAAATGCCTTCGGAAAGCAAATTGGAGTTGCATATTTACTCAATTGTATTGGTTTACTGTCTTCAGCAGTCTTATGGCACTGAATTTCCATTGACTGGGGCTTCTGCTTCGCAAGTATGCTTGAAGCTTTCTTTCATTTAATTCCTAAAAGAAGAGGAACTTTATTCGGTTTCTTGGTTTTGCTAATATTGATGAAGAAGCTATTGTAATTCCTGCTAAACTGGTGGAAATTGTTGTGGGTTCTTTTATCTTAGTAAATTAGAAAAATTGATTGATCTACCATATATATTACCAATATCTTTTAGAACTATTTTTTTTTGATAAGTGTAAATATTATTGAAAACAGAACCAAAATATTTTATCTGTTAATTTTATTTTATCACTTCATTTGGAGATAACTCATATCAGGGCCTAGGCTCAAAGTCATGATACTGAAGAATTGGAGGCTGTTGGCCTATTTGAAGTCTTGAATTGTGTAAATGTAACTGTGTGACCCAAGAGCAAGAGTTGAGTATAGAGGTCTAATCCTTCATAAACCCTCTGGTCACACCCTGTGATTTTGCTGATAACTTTGAAGCTCAAAATTTTAGGTTCCTCATGATTTTAAGTTCAAAGTAACTCACGAGAACAAGTATAGTTTTCTTTAGATTTACTTTAATTTGCTCATTTGGAATGGAAAATCTTATCTGCGCTATGTTTATCATAGCTAAACCAAAACTTATTGCTTGATAAACCAACTTGGTACCATATGTGCTCCATCATTGCTAAACTAAAGTTGAAAAACACCAAAATCTGAGTTGTTACCGGCCTGAACTCTGAGTAGAGTATATTTTTGACCATGAGAAGTTCCATTGACTTCAGAGGGAATGGTATAGAAGAAGATTTCCCATGCATCTTGCAATTGTGAAGGGATAAGGATAGGCACTTATGTTAGTTATGTCTACTGCACCGTTGTAGAGGTGACGTAATCGAAGTTGTAATTCTTCTTTTGTTGGTAAGGCAAGAGGCAAGAATACTGGAAACTTAAGTTCTCCAACCACAAGGAGCAACGTATTTAGAGTTATCGTTGACAAAAAAATGGCCAACTGTGGTGGTGTGATTGTCCAAACAGGCTCTTCTTGGAATCAATTACTGGTGGATGTCGTGATTGGGGGACATGGAATGAATCAATTTCAAAGTCCATGTTGTCACTTGTATGTTTTAATGAGGGATTATGCTCTCTGCAGCTGTCAGTCCATTCCAATTAGCTGGTGTTTGAGCGATGAAAGGAGGCAGATCTCATTAGCTTGGGATGATGGGATCCATGACGGCCCCTTAGGTAGAATATCTGGATTTTTTGATGTTGAAGTTGACCAACTCATTGTTGTTGTGCTTGACTGAAAAATGTCTGGTTGTTATTTTAAAGGTGAAGGCGCAACCTAGAGAGTTGATGGCTCGTTTAGGTAGTTGTTGGACAAGGTAGCTTGTGCTTAGAACATCTTAATGGAAAAGGAAAAACGAAAAAAAGCAGATTCACCAAAGAAGCAATGCATAAGCCTCAAAGTTTGAAATGGGGGGTTCAATCTGAAACAAAGTATTTAAGAAAAGGTAGGTTATGGAAAAATCATAAGCTAAAAAGGAAAACTAGGGAATAATAGGAAAATATAAATGCAAAAATAGGAAATAAAAGTAATGAAAATGATTCGTCATTCAGTGATTATCACTGACGACATGACTAGGGAGAAAGTAAGATCATAATATATGAAAGTATATCATGTATGCTAAAAACGTTTCCTTGTATAAATACAAACAAATGTTTTCACCATACAAATGGTCCTTAAAGTTGTAAACAGATAAACGAGATCTTGAACTCGGAGAAGGTGATTAATTTTCTTTATTGATAATAATCACTCCAGAATACAAAGCTGTATGGGCAGAAGCAATGTTAAAGAGGAATCCATGGTATCCGAGTCGAAAGTTTTTTGCGGATTAAATAATTGAAGAGACCACAACAAAGGAAGATGAAGAGGAGAGGCTAGGAGGAAAGGAGCAAATTAGGGTAACACGTTGGCTATGACATCCATCCTCCTTTTCTTCGACCCCCTTCTCTATTTATAATGGACGGTCGAAAATTGGGAGAGGGCACAATTGTAATAAATTTTGACAATTTTCATTGTGTGTCAGTATTGTGCCACGTGGATTAGAGGTGGCTCTGTCGCACTTGAATACAACCCTCTGATAAAAAACGTATCATGCTACGACGTCTCTACGTTACCTAGATCGTGGTCGATCAAGCGAGTACCCCGTTCCCACGTGTTTCAATGGTTTTGCAAAAAGATTACCTCTGATCGACCTCTTATACCCTTGCCCACCAATCCTACTATTTATCTTTGACCCTCATACTAGTGTGCTACATTAGTTCGCATAACAAAAATGGAATTCTTATTAGTAGGCACATGACCCTTGAGCAAGCAAGACTATCGCCTTAACGTTGTATGCAAGTACCAAGGGCCACCTTGCGGGTGGAAGGCACTAGTACATGACACCAAATAATGTGTACGATGCCATCTAATAGATTAATTGTACGAGGCACCCTCCAACGAGCCAATCTGTCTATGTATTCTTTAGCCTCGCGGGTGGAAGACACCGGTATATGGCACCGTATAATGTGCATAGTGCCATCTAAAAGGTCAATTGCAGGAGGCACCCTCCAACGGACCAATCTGTCTATGTCCTCTTTAGCCTTGCAGGTGGAAGGCACCAGTGTACGGTACCATATAATGTGCATGGTGCTATCTAACAAATCAATTGCCCGAGGCACCCTCTAACGGGCCAATTTGTTTATGTCTTCTTTGGCCTTGTTGGTGGAAGACACCAGCATACGGTACCATATAATGTGCATGGTGCCATCTAACAGTTCAATTACACTAGGCATACTCCAATGCGCCAATTTGTTGCTGTGTGTTGCTATATGATGTGGTCTCCATTGGAGGTCAGTCATATGGGTCGGAACATTATGCAACATTCTATCTTCCAACGCTGTTTATGATCATATACTCTAGGGACTTCGATCTTTTTGGGTTTTCGTACATCCACAGAAGTAGCAGCAACTTGGGTTTTCGTACATTCTAAAACTTGAGCTTTTCTTTCTAATTTTTTTCTCCAATCCTTAAGTTAGAATACCTTAGAACTCTCACCAAATCTAGCCTCGAGGCATAACCCTCAATAGCTTTTAAAGGAAAAGGAAAACATATGATAAAATATAAAAAAACGGAATATTTATAAAAGTAGTAAGAAAAAAAATGGAAAAACTCACTATTATATATTGAAGCCTGGAAAAGGGAGAAAATAGGATTGTATTCATAAGGAAGTAAAAAGCTCTTATTATATTCCATAATATTTCTTTTTGAGCAAAGATGAATAAGCTATATAAGGTTACCTGAAGTGGCAAAAATATTAGTTTTTTTTTTCCATCTAAAATTCAAGCATTCTTTTTCAAAATCTGAAGACAAATGCCCTAAGCCTCTATATGCCTCAAGGCATAGGCTTTAAAAAGATTTTATTGTAGTGGTGGAGAGATGAGCTTTATAGCTTTGTTTGTTGATGGAAGATCAATTGGGATGGATGAGAATGGTTTTCTTGCTCCATGTCAAGTCTGGGATGTGGCCTGCAAGATGGATCACTGCTATGCTCTAATTGAGGCAGAGGTTTGTGATTTAAAAAAAATCATAGATCCAGGTCATGAATCATACTTGAATTGTAAGATTCATATAGAAATCATAAGATTTTTATTTATATGGATTCAAACATAAGATTCAAATTGTTTGTATTAAGAATTGATTTGAATCGTAGGAAGCAAATTTTTAAATTGTAGGATTTATAACACTTCACACAGGGTATATGCCTATCTGTTTACCAAGATTTATACATACATAAATACGTGCACAAACAATGCCTCCACTGTTAACTAAGCACTTTACTCTAAAGCTTAAGCTGTTAGAGGGAGGTGTCAATGTATATCAAAGGATCCATGGGTTTAACATAGGTGGAGTGCTAGCCACACAGCCAAACAAGACACTCCAACAACATCCCCTCAGTACTTTGCCAAGGACTCGTGAAATTCCCTTTTAATTACTACAATAAGTCTTAGAGGGGGGGAGAGGTGAATAGGACAATAAAAATTTCTTTGCGAATTATGTAGATTTAAAAATTGAGGATCATGCAAGGCGGAAATAGATCAAATATTCAATACGAAATCATTCATTTGCAGATACTGAAATTTATATGAGACAAGTACGCAATGATCACAATCACACAAAACAAGAATTTATAGTGGTTCGGTGAACTTACACCTACATCCACTCTCCAACACTTAACACGAACAATCTATTATTCTTTCAATCATGCATTACAACATATCCAATTGATCATAATAAAATCAAATAAGTACCACTTAGTCTAAACTCACGAGAATCACTTCTCGCACCACCTAGAGAGTCAAAACTAGGCCAGTAGAGTTAGAGAAATATCTTTTCCTCATGGATTTACAATCCACAACTCAATATCAATGAGTAAACACTCATCAACCAAACAAGAGTTCAAGTTTTTGATAGAGATAATTCAACTTAGGGTTTTTTCATAGAGATACTTTCAGATGAATTCTAAACAAATGGTCGAATCTTCGAAGAAGTTTCATTACGAATGCAACACTCACAGTGATGATCCTCAACTAGGTAGAAGAGAAAGCCATGTGATGAGCAGAGTGTAGCCTATCAAACAATCAGAGACTTCACAGAATGATGGAGATTGAGTTGCTTAGGTGAAGCTCTCAAAATATCCAAAACTCTTTTAACTCAGAAGATATCAATGAAGGAATGGGAGTCAAAGAGTATATGTTTGTTCTATTTTCCTAATGCTAGGGTTTATCTCCCTTCATATAATAGGCTCTCAAAGAAGAGAAATGAACTCAAAATGCCCGTTGGGATGGGCTCAACAAGCCAAAAATCGCGTGACTTTTAAGTCAAGCCAAAAATTGTGCAGTCGACTCCTCAGTGACAGAGTTTTGTCCGAGGGGCGGTAGGCCGTACGAAATGGCCAGTCGGCCCTGAGGCCAATATATAAAAACAACATACAAAAGGGGTGGTCGACCGCACCAATAGGTCGATCGGCCAGTTAATTAATACAGACTACAAAAAGGCCTAAGTCTAGGGGTCCGTTTGGCTGGACGATTTACGTGGTCAACCCCTTGAAGTACACACAAAATAAGTACACGAAAGAATCCAATGTGAACGGCCGCTGAGTTGAGTTCCAAATTTCCATGCTGTTGTGGCTTTATCTTTCACTGAACCGCATTCATTGGGTTGATCTTCTTTATCTTTGGTCTTCTCTAAATTGTTTGTGAAGTCCACATTGTTTGTTGACGCTTCGATTCTTCATAAGACTAAGTATATAAGGGACTATGTACTAACAAACTAAGTATTCTTGGGATTGACAACATAGACTTTTTAACTCGAACCTACGACCTACTGGGACCTCGCACTCTGATATCATGTTAACTAACCACTTCACATTAAAAGTCAACATGGTATCAGACCGGGAGGTTCCAGTTGGTCGTGGGTTCGAGTCCTTAGCAAAGTGCCGAGGGCTGTTGGAATGTGTTATTTGGCTGTGTGGCCAGCACTCCGACTCTGTTAGTCCCGTGGACCCGTTGATATACATTGATACGCCTCCCTCTAACAACTCCACGGGACTAACATAGGTGGAGTGCTACTTATCCAAAAAAAAAACATAGGCGGAGTGTTGGCCACACAGCCAAACAGCACACTCCAACAACACCCCTCATCAGCACTTTGCCAAGGACTCGTGCAGTCTTTGAGTGTGTTGAGGATCCTTTGATGTACATTGTTAAGCCTCCCTTTAATAACTTAAGCTTTTAGTGTAAAGTGGTTAGTTAACATGGTATCAGAGCAAGAGGTCTTAGTAGGTCGCGGGTTCGAGGCCTTGGCAAAGTGCTGAGGGGGGTGTTTGGTTGTGTGGCCCGTGGACGCTTTGATATACATTGATACGCCTCCCTCTTAACAGCTTAAGCTTTTAGAGTAAAGTGGTTAGTTAACATGATAACATCCATTGATATCTTGATTTTTTCTTCATATATTTATAGTCTGATTGGCTTCCAAGTATGTCAGTTTTAATAAATATCCGATTTGTAGCATTGTCTATAGTGGAAGACCCTCATTAACTATACAAAATGTACAAAGGCCACGATCTATCTAAGGCCAAGCAAAATCTCCTCCCATTGAAAAAAAAAATAAACCTCAATCCCTTATAAAGGACCGAAGACAAAAAAGAAACAAAGCAAAGCTTTGATGTTTAGGACTAAGGCATGAATCTCCTCTGCTTTGTCTTAAAAGATGTGCTAGTTCCCCTCCTTTCCAATATCCCAACAAAGGGCGAAGAGTAGTAGTTTGTAAAGGATCTGCCCATAGGACTGAAAAGCCTCAATAGACCAGCTGGAAAATAACTCAAAAAGAACTACTTGGAACAGTTCGACAATCCCAAAAAGTATAAAGAATTCACTCGACACCCGAAAAACATCCTTTCGAGTACCACTTCCAAATCCTTCTATCTTCTTCTATTGAATTCCTTGGAACCAGTCCCAATCTATTGAGAAGTGCAGAGAAATTATCTAATTCTCAATCATTGATGTTCCTTTGCAATCCCAAGTTCCAAGCATTGGAATCTTCTCCCCTAATCACATAATCATTGACAAAGGCACCCTAACAATTTGATATAACAAAGAAATTTGGGAATGCAAATTGGAGAGAGTTCTCACCACACTAGATATCTTTCCAAAACCTGACCTTTTCTCCTCAACCACTTTGGGAAACACCCCCTTTTCTAAAGAGATCAAATATCTTCATAAAATGAATGCCCTTCCAAACTCCAACTTCATAAGATGAAATGACCAAAATCCATAAAATCTGCTCCCGTATTTTTAGATTACAACCTTACGCCAAAGACTGTCTAATTCCTCCTCAGACCTCCAAAGCCACTTACTCAGGAGTACAATATTCATATCCCTGATATGTTTGAACCCCATACCACAATCCTACAAACAATCTTCCAATCCACAAGGTGGGACTTGTAAGTATCCTCCTTTCCGTTCCACAAGAAATCTCTGATCAACATCTCCAATCTGTGGGCGATATTGGTCAGAAGAGAAAAAGAGAGGTCAAATTGATCAGGATACTTGAAAGAGCACTTTTGATTAAAGTGACCATACTTCCTTTAGAGAGGTGCCTAGATTTCCACGAGGCCAATCTCCTCTTAACTATTTCAATCTTTGCATCTTAATTGGTTTGGCTCTATAATTAGCTCTTGATGGAAGGCCGAGATAGGTGGTAGGAAATGAGCCATTTGCACCCTGAACACTCAACAAGCTCCTCTAAATTGACCACCTCACTAACCCCAAACACTTTGCTCTTGGATAGATTTATATGTAATCCAGACACCACTTTAAAACATCTAAGGACACAACTTTAGGTACCTTAGTTGAATATGGGATGCTTTGGCTTGAAGATCTCGCTGTCTGCAAATTGAAGATGGGAAATAAAAGGATCATCAACACCCACCCTTAAATCCTTTATCACCCCACCTTCTTGTGTTGTAGAAGTTAGTCTGCTCAGAGCCTCTACCACTACCATAAAAAAGAAAGGGGATCCCTTGTCTCAAACCTCTAGAACTTTTGAAGTACTTAGCAGGAGAACTGTTCACTAGAATAGAGGAGGCATTGAAGATGCAAACTCTGATCCATATAGATCAAGAAATTCCAGGTAACATGATCATATATCCTTTTCATATCAATCTTACAAAGGATACTTGGCGCTCCAGATCTCCATCTTGAACCCAAACATTCATTTACTATGAGTACTCCATCCAAAATGTGTTTGGCTTTGACAAATGCCCCTTGGAAGGGAGAGAAGAATGAATCTACAAGTGCCTTCATCTTTGAAGCTAAAGCTTTGGAAATAATTTTCTAAACTCTACCAACCAAGCTAATCGGTTGAAGTCTTTCAGAGAGACTGCTCCTTTTTTTGTGATAAAGGTAATAAATGTGCTATTGGAGCTCCAACCAAGATAATCTTCATCATGAAATCCCTTTACCACATCTATAAAATCACCACCTGCTATGTCCCAACAATTCTTGAAAAAATTGAAAGAGAAGCCCTTTGGGCCCGAGCTCGATCTCAACTCAAGTCTTGCAAAACGTACAAGATCTCCTCCTCAATGGTCTCTCAAGCCAGTCACACTGAGCTGGGCTAATTCTGTCAAAATCGGGTCCATTTAGGAGAGGTCGAACAAAGCTAGGTTCAGGGTAAAGATCTGAATTGAATTCCACTATTCTATTTCTGATCTTCTCTCCAATAAGGACACCATAAATCGGGATATATTATTACTTCTCTTTTTAGCATTGGCAATACGATGGAAAAAGCTAGTATTCCTGCCCCCTTATTTGAGTAATCTAACTTTAAACTTTTTCTTCTAACTGATCTCTTCCATTGTAGCCAACTTGAGAAACTCATTCTTCATTTTGATTCTCCTCCTTCCTACATTAGGAGAGATAGACCCATACTCCAATCTGTCAACTGAAGCGATTTCTTTAAGAAGCTCCCCCATTCTAGACTCCACCCTATCAAACACCTCCTTGTTTTGACTCTTAATCTTAAACTTGAGAAATTTAAATTTCATATGGTAAACATACCCAGTCCTACCAGAGAACTGAAGAATTTCACCATTATGCCACTAACTCGTTAAAGCTGGGAACTTGAAGCCACATATTCTCAAACCAGAATGGGGAAGGATGCCTGTATAAGCCCTCAGCACA
This sequence comes from Euptelea pleiosperma, assembly GCA_035048495.1. Classification (NCBI taxonomy): domain Eukaryota; kingdom Viridiplantae; phylum Streptophyta; class Magnoliopsida; order Ranunculales; family Eupteleaceae; genus Euptelea; species Euptelea pleiosperma. The sequence continues at coordinate 25,874,003 of CM068540.1, forward strand.
ATCTAGTAAAATAGGAACATGATCCGAAGCAGGTTTGGGAATAGCCTTCTATGACCCATCAGAAAATGTGACTCCTACTCATCCGAGACAAGGAATCTGTCCAACCTACTCATTGTTGGATGCGCGCCTGCCTGAGAGGAAGGTCCATCAGATTATTCCTGCCCACAAAATCAGCAAACTCCCTCATACTTCTAGTGATCCTACTACCACCCCTCTTTTCATGGGAGAGCCAATGTACCAAGGGGTATTCCATAGCTGTGAATCTTGTCCAATTCCTCCCAGACCAGAGGGCAGATTGTTGCTTTTTATCACTGGGGTCTAGATTTGTAGTAGTTTTGTTGTAATCTTTTCCTGACTGAAGTTTGAGACTTATTGGGAAGAGAAACTACCATCATATAATCAATAAGCAAAATGCGGAGTTTCAGTAATCGATTTTGTTTGTCTAACTTCACCTTGTTAAAGCATCTCACCAACACGTTTTACAGGCATTGGTTCTCAAGCCCTTTTCTCTTCGTGTATGCAGTTGGTTATACTTGTATCTCAAATCAAGGTAAATGCTATGGCAGTTGTCCATATGAAGTCAATGGATGCATATGGCCCACCAGAGCAGTCACGAAAACTTTTACCTACAGAAGTTGCTTTAACAAATAATATAGAACAGGTTTGTGCACATGTAATTGTTTTGCATTCTTTCCTTGCTACTGTTCTAGGATAACTAGTTTTTACTTATGGAGCTATCATTCTGGTGATTCTGTGTTAAACAATAGTTATCTAATAAATGTGTTCTTTGTTGAGGGATGCCTATGTCCACTTATGTCATTCATGTTATAATGTATTATGTGGTCGCAGCAGTTACTCAGCGCTAAGTAAGGATCGTAATTGATAACTTGCTAAAAGAATCCTAATTTATTTAATATCTTCTTACTGTTGGTACAAACCTGTAATTTCTTGAAAGAAGTGATGCCTCTAAAGTTCTCCATCCATTGGAAAAGGTTGGTTAGTATACATGGGATGATTTACTCATGACACCACTCTAATTCTTTTTAAATAATCACAAAATATTGTACTATATCTGGATGGATCTCTTAGATCATTATCAGCGGCGAATGATGAAATAATCAAATGTAGTATGTAATTATCCCTGGTAGGGTTTAATATTAGGAAAGTTAATAACTTATAAGAACAAGGTTCTTTTGCATTTTTCCGTTCCTGCTTGTTAGTAAGCGTGCTTTGCTTTGTTCCTAACTAGTGGGTGGCCCATGCCCGTGGCACTCCCCGACAAAACATTTGCCAAAATCGGGTGTGAGTGGCTGAGATCCACCGTCCAGTTGGGGATAAAATCTCGGCTCTTCTTTATTGAAGCCTATAAGAGGGGGAGACAACTGAGCTCCCTTGTTATATAGAGATGTTATTTATTTTTTATGCATATTTCAATCTGACATGATTTCTTTTAGTTTTTCTTTCAGAACTTCCTCTGGGATATCCCCATTTTGCTCTACTTCCTCTGAGTTCTGTTGGGTGTCTGTAACCACATAATTGTTGTAATGATGTCTTAATGTTATTGCTTATCACATCTGAACGCAGTTGGGCTTTTGTTCATGCTTAACCTATAGCTGGTTTTAATCTTATTTTACTTAGTAACCTAGAACATACATCACCTTGTTCAGATTTCATGATTTTATCTTACTAACGTTGAATTGAAATCAGTTAACGAGGTGGGCTTGTGTTTCTCAACAAAATTCACATAAGAGACCATGCAGTAGAGTGACCATGCAGTAGAGTTGTGGAAGCACATCAGAGTCGAAGTATGAGCCTGCAATCTCATGACCCCTCCCCTCCTGCATATAATTTCACCTTTGATGCTACTGCCAAGAGTGAATAGGTCTTATAGTAATGGTATAGAGTCCTAATTATTTGCACACATACAGACACATGTTTTTTGACGCTCTAAATGGCATATGGTTGTGGGGCCCACATGGAGATGAGTTAAAGGGTGATTTTTGGTGAGAATGCTCTCTTCACCATGGAGATCATCCTCACCAAAAATCAGTCCATTCCACATTTCTTGCCTTATGAAAACTGGAGTACAGGTTGAAAAATTTTGGACCCTTTATTTCACCGTTAACTTGAACTTCATTTTAGTAGGGTTAAAAGTTTCAGAAATGACTTATTTCTGGTGAAGAGGATCTCCTCTCCAAAAATCAGCCCATTCCACTTTTCTAGCCTAATGAAAAGTGGATTACAAGTTGGGGTTCTCAGAGTGTATTCTGTGGGGCTTCCGCCCCTTTTTTTAAATCATACATTTTACTTAACAAAAAAAAGTGGAGTACAAGTAGAAAATTTTTGGACCCTTTATATCACCGTTTACTTGAACTCCATTTAATAGGATTGGAAATTTCAGAAAGGGCTGATTTCTTGTGAGCACAATCCCTATGGCGAGGAGATCATCCTCACAAAAAATCAGCCATTGACTCATCACGTGGGCCTCATATGTCATTTACTGTGTCAAAAAGCAGTGTTGATTTATCCCTAACTATCTTTTCTGTCCACTGAGGTATGGAGCTTTCATCGTTACGGATGTGATATTTGTTCAGCTGCTGTTGCTTATAGTGGATCCATGGAGCAATGATTTCTTCTTGTTTTCTAGTATTTTAAATTTCTACTAATTGTTAGATCTAGGCATAAGTGGATACACAACAGATTTCACTAATATTTCCTGTATCTTTTATTTAATATTTTTACTGAGAGAGGTTAAGTTGTAGTTGTGTGAATTATTTAAAAACTTTATGGTTGAGAAATTGCAATCTGTGGACGCGTTTTTAATCTGTAGCTTGAATCTGCATGGTAATTTCCTTGAAAATGTTGGTGATTACTGTGCATGTCAACTTCAATGGGAAGAAATGGAGTTCCCTCTGATCATGTTGTTTTGTGATTTTTTTTTCTTTTCTCTAATAGGTGAGAGTAGGTCAAGCAATTTATTCAACTGGTAGTTTGTTTAACCATTCGTGTCAGCCAAACATCCATGCTTATTTCCTTTCACGTACTCTCTTTATACGATCAACAGAATTTGTGGCGGCTGGAAATCCACTGGAGCTATCTTATGGTCCACAGGTAATATCCCCATGCTGGTCAACGAATATCTGGCTCTTCACTTCCTTATTCATTGGCAAGATTGTTATGCTACTTCTATGTATCTGTGAAGTTTGAGCTTAAATGGCCTGCTGCTGTGATGTTAGTGCATGCATTGGTCTGTACATTTGAACTAGATCACAAACACAAGCACTCATATGCTCCCTTTGTGAAAGTTCATACCTTTTTGTTGTGCAGGTTGGGCAGTGGGATCTTAAAGACCGCCAACAATTGCTAGAAGATCAGTACTCATTCAAATGCCAGTGTAGTGGTTGTTCAGAATTAAACCTGTCTGACCTTGTTATAAATGCTTTTTCATGTGTGAAACCAAATTGTTTTGGCACAGTCTTAGATAGCCGTATAGTCAAGCATGAAAAACAGGAAGGTAGTCACTTTCAAGATGTTCCCACAATTTGCAGCTTGGAGCGCCCTCTTCCGGTATGTGATATACACCATTTTAAAGTCAACTATTTTGTAATTTTTCTCACGGCAGTGCATGTTGCGTAATTGACATAAAAGTAAAATCTAGAATAGACCATAAGGATGGTCTTACCAGTACCTATGGTTTCAAATTTCGCAATGTTCCATAATGTTTAGCATGAAACAATTTGGAATTTAAGAGAATCGAAACAATATTGCATGTTTCGTTTCATTTCGTAATGTTTCTGTTTGTTTCGCGAAGACAAACTGAGACGCTACGATACAATCTGAAAAAAAAAAAAAATGATTTCATGATTTTGGGAATGATATGCCTGTTTCGTCATTTTTTCAATATCTCACAAATGTTTTGTTTCGTTTCGGACTTTGTCTCGGTTTTTCACTTGACTGAGACATTCATCCGAAACGAGATTTTAAACCATCCCAGTACCATGGTGAACAAGCAAGTGGGCATGGGATCCACCATTCATGGGTCTCACATAGGACACTTCCTAAGCAAAATCTGACCTGATCCGATGCTGTTCTATTGTTTTCTTTTAGAAAAATTAAAATAAAAGGATAACAAAAAGCGATCCATCCATCAAAAGATCAATAAAACAGATGGTACATTCATTTGATCAAATCAAAATTTGATGTTTTCGTACATGAGACCCATTACACAGTGGTTCTCACCCTACTGCCTACGCCTTACATTAATGGTATGCTATCGGTAAACCATCCTTGTGATCTACCCTAGGGTACTCTTGGTTTGTTTCATATGTAAACCACCTTTATATTCCTTTCTTAGTGCACTGAAATATCTGCATGTTCTAAAGGTTGACATGCTGAAAAGAGAAGACATAAAAAAAGTGGCTCACCTCCTGTTTGAACAAAAAGATAGTACCCTTCGAGTTGATCCTGGATATTGTTTGAGTTGTGGTTCTTATCGTGATCTGGGATCTTCACGAGCAGCAGCCAAGAAAGCTGAAAATTACATTGAGAGGTACAGTGTCTAAGTATTGCATTGTTGGTTTTGTGATTGCAAGCTTTCTGTTACTAGATCTTGTTTACCTTCATGAAATTTCTTGACAAGATCTGGTATCTTGCTTTAGATGCTTAATATTGGTTTGTGATTTATACCTTTGTAAAAAGGACACAGCACTTTTAGGGTTTTTTGCCATGTTGGGCATGCATCTTAACAAGCACGCTAGTGTCTCTCTTTATTTTAATGATTTCTAATTGATTAAATGATTTGCAAAAGAGAGTTGGTGTGCTCGATCCTCCACATAGTAAAGTTGTTCAACACGGCTATAGTTGTTTGATAATCTTCTCTCTTATAAACCTACTTATAATTATAATTATGTCATTGGCAGTTTCACGGAAAATAGAAAATGTTTCCTTTTACATTTCATATGATTTCTTTCCTTATTTTTTTTAAAAGAAACTTCTGATATAAATAAACTGAAATATTATATTATAATACATCTGTATAGACGTATCTGCATGTCAGGCTTCTTAAAGGCGTTGTGTTAGACACCTTGTATTTATGTCGGACACCGACACATGTGTCCATGTCAGTGTCACAGGATTCCAATGGTATGGCGGATCCTTTATCTAAGGTTTCTTTCTTTTAGAAATGAAGAGTCATAACCCCGTTTCCTTATTGTTGTCTGTATCTTAGTGTGTGATGCAGCATCTCTGTGCATGTGGCACACATTTGGGCCCACTGATCCCATGAATGTTTTGTCTTCCCCTTGCCTAAAAAAGCGACGAGGAGTAATTCCTAGACATTGGATTTGATCATTTTTTATCTTGGGTTTTGTGAACTAGCCTATAGAGCCCATGGTGAACAGCATTGGGTCCAGGCCCATGGAGAAAAAAGCTCAAATCCAATGCTAAGAATTACCAATCAGGCTGATCTTTGGGTTGCACGTTCACCTAAGTTAGGTCAAACATTAATGGTGTCACTGGGTCCAAACATGTGCTACGTGGCATCGGTCCACGTAACCATAAGTGACACATCTATGCGTGACACGTCACTTGTCCCCTGTATATATGTATGTTATATCAGTTTTACCTTTTCTGAAGGGCTATGAGCCTATGACTTAAAACTGTTCACAGGTTGCACGGTGCAGTTGTTTCAAATGTAATTCCGACTATTATGCGCTCTGATGCTTTGAAATCTCTTGATCTCTTGAGATCAACAATGCATGTATATAACAAGGATATTGCGCAGGTGAGTTTTTCTCGTCTCATGATTCACAGATTATGTATAACTGTATCCGTTTTTATATTAGTTAAAAATGATAGTTCTGTCGACATTTCTGATATGCGAAAAACATCAGAAGAGAACCACTCACCTATGGTTTTGGACTGTCTCAGCTATACTTCATCTAACCGACAAAAGTGGTAGCTATGATGATTATCACATATGCAATACCTGCATAAACTGTTAAGAACAACACCAAAAACAACTATGATGGTAGTTTTTTTTTATATTTGGATGAGTAGCAATTATCATAATGTTGGTGCATTTTATAACATTTTGTATGTTATTATGTAATAGTGCAGGCAGAGGACAATCTTGCAGAGGTGTTTTGCTTGAGTAGAGACTTTCAACCTGCCTTGCACCACTGCAAAGCATCTATTGAGGTACTTTTTGTTAAGAATAGAAGGCATAAAGCCCTACGACCATATAGCTATCTTTTGTATTCTTTTGTATCCAATGATTAAAATACAAGCAGTGTTAGTAAAATCCTATGATTTATGATTTGAATCCTATGATTCAAATCAAATCTTAACTCAAATGATTTGAATCTTATGTCTGAATCCCTTGCGATTTTTATATGAATCTTACAATTAAAGTACGCTTCACGACTTAATCTTACGATTCTTTCAAATATTATTATTTGAATAAAAACATTAGACACATTTTTTGGTGAAAACAATGGCTCCTTTGTTTGTACTTGTTAGTTATTATTGTTAAAATGTAATTAATGTACCGGCCTAAGGCCACTGGGGGATTGCAGGTGAGTGACATACAACCCTACAGTATTGGACACCATATAGCTTTTAAGTATGTTGGATCTAATGCACATGTTCTGGAACTCCCACCAAACGAGGGCATCAGTCCAATCTTCCACTTGGATGGCCCTGTCCTTTCTCTAGGTCCAGCAGTTGCATCTATTGCCCTTCTTTATGTTCCTAGTGTCTCTACCTGACCATAGACTTGATCTATGCCCATGGCCTCCTCCTACCTATGTTACCTGGATATGGGACTGACACGGTGTGGATACGACATTTACACTTAAAATGGAAGTATCCGACACAGATACGACACCCATTTTGAAGTATCCGGGTATCATAGCCTCCTACACCCTTACCCTATGATAGCCCATTTTATAGTCAGAGCACCATGCCATACCTATTACCACCACCATGGCCTTATACCCCACTCACACATATCCTTGCAGATATCTATTTCACAGGAGAGCCATAGGTTCACTCATGCCACATTACATTGATGGTATCTTGGTTCACATTGGCTACATTATGGGTGAGAGATTGTATTCCACTAGATGAGGGTTGATACAAGTACCTTGTCAAGTGGAAAGGCATATCAGATTTGTTTAGAGCGTTGAAGGCCTTATGTGCACGTATATGACATCCTTGACGCCCCCACACTGGAAAGACGTGCATATGAGAAGGTTAGAGACTACTTGGTTTATTGAAGATGAGCCACAACGACTTAATCGTGACATCCCAAATCGGTATAACAACTTTAATTCGTTGGAGTAGAATTCTTTTCAATTGGGGAGAATTGATGCGGACATCAAAGCATCACATGGGTTCTACCAGTGGAAGACAAGGAAAAAGATTTTGAAGACCTCACATGCATGTGCATCATGAAGACTCCACCATTGGAAAGATGCATGTGGGCTACGTAGGGAGTTTTTGAAGAGTTATTTGTTTTCAAGGCTTATTTTGATGTTTTTTTCGAGTTTTGGGTGTCTTTGCAATTAGTCCAAATTTAAGAGGCTCATTGTTATTTTGGTTATTTGTTTTAAGAAGTTTTTTTTATAGCCATTAGATTAGATGGATGGTTAAGATTAGATTATGATATTTTGACTTATTATATAAACCCTTTTAATTGTAATTTTTAATTGATGATGAAATATATTAAATTTGGCTATTGAGAATTCTCTTGTGGAGTGGTCTCTTCTTCCTTGGTGAGAATCCAAGCTTCCTTGGTGTGAATCCAAGCTACTCGGTGCGAATCCGAAGGTAACTTCTTCTATCTCTATCTCCTCTCTTATTCTCTTCTCGTTTTCCATCTTTGTTTTATTTATTTTCCTTTTCTTTAGATCAAATTTGACCTAGAAAGCCCAACCATATCTCTTCCATCTCTAAACCCTAACTATTGAACAACACTGTGAATAGTGTTGCGTGAATAGTAACTTCTTTACACTAAAACCCCCAGACACTTTCAAATCCTTGCGGTAACCATAGGAATCCCTAACCCCATCATAAACCCTAATTTTCCACATTTCTCCTTTTTCTTCGAAACCCGACTAAAATCTGATACTTGTCAAAAAGCCCTGAAACTTGTCAGAAACCTTCATGAACTTCAAAGAACTTATAATCTCTTGGAAAAGGAAGCCATTTCAGATTTGTTTCATCCTTTAACTGATTCCCTAAGCGTGTTGGAAATTCCATCTTCCATTAGATCCTCATCGTTAAAGCAACGGGTCTAATATTGTGGGATTGTGTGAAGGCCTTGGATTTTAATAAATTTATTTGCTTAATCTGACTATTTGCGTGTGATTAGCATGGAAATTTACTATTTCATTATTCTTAATAATTTCATGTTAATCTCAGGCTCTCAGCCTTTAGTTTGAGGCTATCACATTCGTCCTGCATCACTTACGCCTCGTATTGCCTCAAGGCTTACACCTCACCTCGCTTCACAGAGGCAAAAAGCGTCATATACACCTAGCGTTTTTAAACATTGATCATCATTATCAATGTCTTATTCATGCAATTTTGTGGCATTAAAAGTGCTAGGAAGTGTGATAGTTTTTTATTTCCCTCTCTCTATGTGGTGGGAATCTCGTCGACCATGTGTTCTAACACTCCTTGTTTCAGACTAAAGGTTCCTTTTTTTTTTTTTTTTAAATAAAAAAAGGTATATGCGCAGGTTAAAACAGAGAGAGTGGAGTTGAGATTCATGTGGTGTGAATCTTGACAACCATGTGTTCTGGACCTTGGGACGATGATGTATCATCTTAGGGACGATGCTAACACTCCTTGTTTCAGAATAAAGGTTTTTCGTTTTCTATTAATAAAAACACATATATGTGCAACTTTATTTCTGTGCCAGGATTTTATTGCAGGTGATTTTTGTACACCTCATCAACTCAGCTCAAGTTGATTTGCGACCATTAAAAAGTCATCCGTGTCAGTACTGTCTCCACCATCAAATATTTTCTATGGATGGCTGGGATGGTGTGTCAGAAGGCATGTCATATTGGACGTATCAGAATATCCTACCCTATGTATACTCACACACAAAAATCATTGACATGTCACATCTCTATCTTACACTGGGAAAGAAGTTTTTGTTGCAGTTAGAAATCTTATTGTTTTTGGGAATCTTTACCATCTCAACTTAATTTTTATGAATTTGCTACAATGCGTACCATCATGCAAAGCATATGCAGTGTCTGGAAATTGTCAATGTGTTTTTCTTTTTTCACTTCCCAGTGATATAAACGACTTTGTTTTATTGCATGCTGACTAGCTTCGTATTCCAAGCCTGCCGATTGACTGCATCATTATGCACCATTTAGGGTCCTTTTGGTAATTTCTGGTGAACTCAATCACCAGCTATAATAAGTTTCCGAGTAATGAGGTCTGAAGGGAATTTTATGGTTTTGTTGAGTTGACAGATCCTCGAGAAGCTTTACCATCCGAACCACATTGTCATTGGAAATGAGTTGGTGAAGCTTGCTTCCATTCAGCTATCCTTGGGTGACTGTACCTCCGCTGTGGACAGCATAAATCGGCTGGATGCAATATTTTCACTGTATTATGGATCTCATGCAACCAGAATATTTCCATACCTGGACAGCCTTAAGAGAGAAGCTGGCATGCTTAGTCAGCAAGGGTCCCCCCTCCGTTGTTGCAGTTCTAGTGGGAGGTCATAAGTTCAGGTGTGTAGCTTCAAATTTTGTTTCTTAGTCCTATTTGGCTTGTCTGCGTTTGTTTTCTCAAATAAGCACTGTTTTTTTTTAGTGGGCAAGCTTGGTTAGGCAGATTCCATCCAGAATATATTACTATGTCCAAGCATTATAAATCTAAATATCTACAACCATTTGGCAGCCTCGATTTTTCGAGTTAAGAGCACTAGAAAAAATTACAGGTGCAAAACACGATACAGTCAAGAAGAGTTATTAAAGTAGCAAGATGGCCTGCCACACAATTCGCCTCTCTACACATATGTTTCAGTTCATAAGTCACTCTGCCTGTTTTGTTGGGATATTTAATATGGAGACTTGTTCATCATAATTGCTCAGTGATGCAAGACGGGAGAACCGCTCTGCGATTTGAGAGAGGACTTTCGGCTTTGCACCGAAATAGCTTGGGTTTGCACCAAGATAGAGTGATTTCGCACCACGAGAGAGATTTCCCGAAGGAGAAAATATCAAATTTCATTAATCAAGTCATCCGTAAAATCAAAGCATACATCACCTTTTATAAGACTCCCTAATTGAACTTTCCTAATTCTAATCTAATTGAAATAAGAAACTCTTAATACAAGTCAACTACTGCAATCAATAATAAAATCCTAATTGAAAATAAAATCTAATTGTAAAATCCAAATTAAACTAAAATAGATTCTCATGGGGTCCACTTGCTTGACTAGGCACAGATTCGGTGTAGCTGCGGACTATCGTAGTAGAATGCTCCCGCATCACCCATTCAGAAGGTGAGGGATTTGATCAGCTGACCCTGCTTGGATGTTGATTGTTCATGGAAGCTTTCTAATGCAGGAAACCGAAGGTCCACTAAAATTATTAACGATCATCAAATGTAGTTATTTTCTATTGTTTCATGTAATGTTGAAGAAAAATTTAAAGGTGTTAGCAATTCAGAGTAGGATTAAATATTAGCATCAGAACCACATAATGTCTACTCCAAAACACATTATCTTGTCCAATACCATATGTCCCAGGCTATGTTACCCAGACACAGCAAGGATACGGGGCTGATACGGTATTTACACTTAAAATGGGAGTATCCGATATGGATACGACACCCATTTTGAAGTATCCAGGTATCATAGGTCCCAGGTATGTACTGTAGGGTGCAAAATGAATGGAAATATAGCTGAAACTATGCATACCATGTTTAAGCTGTAATCACAGTCGATGAAACTGTGAATGTAGAATCAAATTTTTACTTGCCTCATGTGCAACATAGTGCAGTTGGATTCTCTATTAATTCGTCATCCTGGTTTCATGTGTAGATTGTTGGTGCTTGATGCGGCCCAAAGAAATATGCCTTCCAAATCAAGTGGCAGGGTCAATTGAAGCCGCAACTAAAATTTGCCAGAAAAGAAATTCATGTTCTTTAAATCTCGTTGGGTCTAGCGAACGAGATATTACTTAGATATATGATCGAGAAGCCATTTCATGTGTTGGAAAGCCCTATCCAAGATCTGCAATAACTATCTCAGGACTTTTGTCAAGACTAACATTTTGGCCTTCAAAAGTGTGTTAGAAGTCTGAATGTAATTTCGGTGATGTGATGTAGGTGTATTTAGTCATAATTTAAAAGTTAGATTTATGTTGTTTTGCATCAATGGTTCAGATTAGTTTCTTAGTCTTTAAGTTTCCAGGGTTTTATTTTCTTATAAATAGGTATTTTGAGAGCATTGTAAAGAAACAATTTTGATTATTGAATGAAATTTACCTATAGGTTTTAGTTCCTCTGTTAACTCTTGCGATTGTTTGGATTAGCACTCTACAATAGTTTTGTAAGGATTTTTTCTCAAAGAAAATCTTAACAGTGCGTTGAGTCGCAATCCGCTTGTGTCAGTGGTCATGAAGTCTTGAAATATTCAGAAGTGGACCACTAGACGTGGCAGGTAGGGATGGTTGATTTTTGGACTGTGTTCAATCCAAGGTGGTTTGCAGGAGTGCACCATGTATATGGTAGAGAATCAAGGCTATTAAGTTATAATATCACACTGAATCGCTTATCATTAATGGAATATGCCCACTGTTTGATATTTGACTACTGAATCGACTGAGTACCAGCTCAATTTCATTGCCTGGAGATAATAATACTTCGATGATTGTGATTTTTTACTTGCTACAACACTACCAAATGCAGTCTTCACCAACAAGGTAATCTGATCTTGGATTTTCTCTAGGACTTGAAGAAATGTAAAACATCAGAAGGTTCCTATACCATCATATTTTGTTTCCTTCCTTTGTTTTCGCTGAAGGAGTTGATATTTGTGCTGTTACAACACCAATCAACTACCAGAAATTAAGGGGATCTATAATCCACAACCCAATTATCAAGTCATGGAATGCATGGCATGCCACGTTGTCGGTGTGCATTAAAATTCACCAGCATGGAAATAAGCCGGGCTGAGCGTGTAAGCGGTATCACTGGACTGTTGGGTCTCTGCTGTTTCCATTGTTTGGGCGCTTCCGTATGTTAACATGGATAAAGCTTCTGATAGTTGGGTTCTTAGTGTCATGATTTCTGCAAGAGCTGTGGCTACTTCAGTTTGTAACTGAGAAACTAGGCTCTGAAGGGAAGCAATGGAGGTAACACAGCCATAAACAGGATTCTTGAGCCTTGCATCAGCTTCATAAACCATGCTTTTGACAGCATCTCCTCTATACTTGATAGGAATGTCCTGTTAAATGAGAAAAACAAATAAAACCAATTAATATTAAGGATGAAGATATAAGTGGGTGTTGGCACTGTTTGATTTCTTATCTTGCAATCTTAATTGATTGAGTTAAAATAAATCAACCCTTCTAATGATTACTCGCAAATGCGTTAAATAGGCTGAATGAGGTTAGAATTACTTGCAACATTTTGCTGATATTGCTAGCACCGAAGATCCGATGCACCACGGCGAACTTCTCTGGCTCTGTTGCTGGGAAATACGGCACAAAGATGCAGTCCTTGGTGCAACGCCTGCGTAAAAGCTTGCATCCCGCACAAGGCACGTTGGTCTTGGAGAGAGACCCCATCGACATGTTGCGAGTCTCGTTCGGTTACATCATCTTAAATATATGTATAGGTAGCAAGTTGGCATGGTCTGGAATCATGGATCCTGAAAATTGATTGTGAGAAACATCTTATGGAAGTTGCTGGATTAAGCCGACTAATAGTGTCGCAAGCGATCCGATTGGATGAAGTTTAAGCCTGTCACTTTCAAAAGAAATTCACTGAATCTAATCGAAACTGCGAGAGGAGAGAGAGAACCCGTGACCGAATTTTACTACAAGACAATATCTTTGGTATTAATCTTAGTATTAAGAAATTGACCCATGGTAGAGTCAAGGTTTATTTGAGCAATTTGAGCCTAGAAATCCAAATTTCCTGTTTTCAGAATAATACCCATAATAACTTGATGCAGGAGCTGAATTAGCCCATTTGGAAGCCCAACTGACAGAGCCCATTGGATGATCCTCACATGATCAACAGGTGGGCCTTATAATTTGTAATGTTTGTTTAGTTTTTCTGATTATTTGTAGGATTAGGTTTAGGGTTGCCAAACTCTATAAACACCCCATGTGCTCCTTTATTTCGCATGTTCATAGCAGTGTGAAAACTCGACTCGAAAGTCAGCCGAACAGCGTTAACTAGAAAGTTCGAGTCGATTTTATATTAATTAATACATGTATTAAAATAAGGATTGGCGATAGTGCTGAGCTGGCATTCACTTTTTGCCAGCGCTCAACCACTGTTGGATTCGTGAAATCCACGGCTGAGATCATGACTTCCGAGAGGGGTCAGAAAAAGGGGGTCCTCGGAGCCCAAGCCTTACAAATCAATGCTACAAATAGTATTTATGCATAGGTCTATAGACTCTATACCATTCAAGTGGTGCACATTGCCATCAATCTAGTTCATCCAATCATTGAGCCCCATTTAGAAGATTTTTTTTTACTAAAATCCAGTCTAATGTGATATCATCACATAATTAACGGTCAACAAAGATTAGTAGTAATCTTGAAAAATGCATTTTCATAGTTGTTAAGATCAATTGCACTTTCTTTAGGAAAACACAACTGTCCATTGTTAGATAGCCATTTAAAATCTATATAATTTTCCCTACCAAGCCATTTAAATCTGGATAATTTTTCCTACTAAGCCCGGAATTCATTTCCCATCCAGATAGGTGAGAATTCGTTTCCACCTGAAAATACGCCTTTATTTTCTCACATGATTGAAATATGTACGTGTTCTCAGTTGCAATCAATCAGCCATTTAAGGCATTTCCCAGATGTATTTTCTCATGAAAATTTTCTATGCAATCAAACACGCCCTTAAGGTATCTCCTATTTGGGTCCACTAATGGGACAAAACATATCAGTAACCATGTCACCATTCAAGTATCATAAAACCTTGTGCACCCTATATTTGTGAAAGACAAGATTGGGTTCCTCTCACCCAAAAAATAAAAAGACAGATTGGACTGCTCGTCTTAGCTATGGACGAAAGGGCTTATTAAATAGATTTAAAGGAACTCTTTTGTAAAAGACAAGATTGGGCTCTTTTACCAAGAAGAAGGGATGAGACTCGGATCCCATTTCAGCAATGGAGCATGGAGAACACAACGATCACTATGTTCTCTCCCCCAAGTAACTTCTTGTTCAGTTTTCACCCATTTGTATCTTCTATTTTCCATTTCGGAGAGACCCTTCTCTCTCTCTCTCTAAGTTTCGATTGCATGAAGTCAACTTGAAAACCAGCCGAGCTGAGTCAACTTAGTCAAGTTTCGAGTTGACTTAACAAGTTTTATAACATTAGTTGATAATTGAATGATGATTTTGTGATTCATAAAGTTTGAATATATAAATAAAATATTTTGGTCCTGAGGCTATTGGGTTTTGAACCCAAAACCACAAAGACCTTTAAAATCAAATTAAAAGAAAGTATTGACCTCTTAGAGATTTTAAAATGTGTAATATACTTTGTGACTTACTTTAAGGTTAAAAGGTTTTGAACCCAAGTAATGAAGGTATGCATAAGGATAATGTGATTGTCCCTAATGAGTTTGCGCCAAGGAGAGAGTAAATTTCAAGCAGATTTGGAGGTGAAGGTACCATTGAGCCTGGCTTCTATACAATAAGATCAGAGGAATTTTATTCAGGAGGGTACCTATAAAGACATGGTGGAGGTATTACACTTGTTATGTAGAATTTTTTTCTTCTTTTTTATTTATGCTCCTATAAGTACTTCCGTATAAATTATTGCAAGATAGAACCAAGGTTTAAAAGGGGCCGTTATAACAGTATAACGGACTTGGGGAGTTACCATTTTTTCCGTTAAAACAGATTGTAACACAGTTCCAAAAACAGAAAAAAATGGCTATAAAATTCAAAATTCAAAATTTGAATTTCATATTTTCAATAAAATTTATAATGAAAATAACAGTTGTTATTTTCATTATAACAGAAAAAGTAACGACAAATAACGGCCGTTATAACAAAAATAACGTCTGAGCATTAAAATCGGAGGAGGTCCAAATCTTTATGACGGCTGTTTTTAAACCATGGATAGAACTATTGTCCAATAGGGCAGTGTTAATTGGTATCATCCTTAAGACGTCACTGTAGCATGTCGTCCTAAATGTTCAAGCCATTGATGTTCTTCAAAATTTGCGAAGTTAGAATCCTGAAGAACACAACACAATCAGTTTCAAAACTGCATGTACGAATGCCATTTTATGTTGTTTGTTTGCATGGCTTGCACATGTGGTCTTTATGTTTTTAAGGGGAGTGGGTAGAGAAACTAAGATCGAACATACAATCTCTCATAATTGCGACAAAGACCACATCCAATCAAGCTACACGCAAGCTTGACTTTCAGACCTTGGTATTGGTAATGAGAAGTTTCTACCTTAGCTACTCCACTTCATTTCCTTGAGTTTCTTGCTCTCTTTCGCCTTGGGAGTGTGTTCCTCCTTTGCGATTAAGATGGAAAGTGAAAAATAACCTGTTTTTTTTTACCAATATAAAGAAAACTACTTGGTTTTAATATTACAAATACTATTATATATATATATAGCTGGTACATTGACTCGTGATTTTCTTACTAATAAATGACTAATGAACATGGGGCCCACATGCAAATGAGTTAAGAGCTGACCAAAAATCAGTAATTTTTATAACTTCTAATTTTTCAATTTGCATTCCATTTTTCACGAGGCCGCAAATGTTGGAATGGGCTGAATTTTTGAGTTGTTGATATCCATCTTGAGAAGAATAGTGGGTTTGGCTTTATTATGACTTATGTTATTCTTACTA
Source organism: Euptelea pleiosperma (assembly GCA_035048495.1). Lineage (NCBI taxonomy): Eukaryota > Viridiplantae > Streptophyta > Magnoliopsida > Ranunculales > Eupteleaceae > Euptelea > Euptelea pleiosperma. Next base: position 25,890,112 of record CM068540.1, read on the forward strand.
ATAGAATGACTAATGGATGTGGGGCCCACATGCGGATGAGTTAAGAGATGATTTTTGGTGAGGATGATCTCCATGGTGACGATGATCTCCTCACCAAAAATCAGTAATTTTTATAACTTCTAACCCTATCAAATATGGACCTAAATTTAACGGTGATGAAAATGGATGGTCTAACAATTTTCAACTTCAATCTACTTTTCATAAGGCTACAAATGTTAGAATGGGATGATTATTTGTGAGGTTGATATCCATGTTGAGAAGAATATCGTCATAAAAAATAATCCCTTAACTCATCTGAACGTGTGCCCCACATCCATTAGTCATTATATTAGTAAGAATAGCATGAGTCAACGTATTCAAGTCCCCATATCTATATAATAAAACAGGATGGTTGTCTCCCCCTCTTATCCGGCTTCACAAAGGATGGCCGAGATCTTATCTCACCAAATGGACGGTGGATCTCAGCCAATCACACCCAATTTTGACAAACACTTTGTCGATGAGTGCTGTGGGCACATGTCACCTACTATTTTCCTACATTTAAGGAATGAAATGGGTTGGATTTACATATAGCCAAAGGGTCAGGCTCAGGAGCCCCACTTTTTTATGCCTCGAGAGGGGTGTTACCGTTAAAACGGATTGAAACGGCTAGGGGCAAAAATGGAAAAAATGGACTTTAATGATTTTAACGGAAAAAAGTGGTGCTGAAGTTCAAAATTTAAAATTTGAAATTTAAAAATTGAAAATTAAAAAAAAATATAATATAATAGAAATTTAATGGTTTTCTTATACCCTTCTTATCTTATATGGCTTCAATAATGAGTGGTTGAGATCCACTATGCTTCATATCTATGGCTGAGATTAACTCCCACCCGATTTTGACAAACACTTCGTTGGAAAATGCAGCGGGCACGGGCCACCCATGCATATATCAAGACAACTCAGTCGTATTCTCTTATCCATCCATCTAATATGGACGGTTTGATAAAGAGTGGTTGAGATCAAATCCATCGATCTAAAGTGGACGGTTAGATTTCAGCCACTCAATCTGCCTCATTTGACCTCAATTTATTCAAAATTTAAATTTCAACATTGTTATTTTTTGTTATTTCTGTTATTTTCTCATTTCTCCCTTTGTGTTATAATCACCTATAATAGCCGTTATAATGGAAAAAAACGGTACGCCCTAGTCCGTTATACTGTTTGAGTGCTGAAGGCACCCAATTTTTGCAAACACTTTTGTCGGAGAGTGCCATGGGCATGGGCCATTTACTATTCTATATAACAAAACACATTGGTTGTCTCCCTACTTATACCTCATCTTATAAGCGTCAACAAAGAAGGGTCGAGATCTAATCCTCCCCCAAATGGACGGTGGATCTCCGCCACTCACCTGATTTTGGCAAATTCTTTGTCGAGGAGTGCCGATGGCACGGGGCACCCACTAGTATTTATATAAAGCAGAGATCTGCTTAGTCTCTCCTATATATCATATAAATATGGCATTCTCTACAATCAGAATGCTAGCTACATGATCTCTCTACTCCTCGTGTCTTTCACCTAAAACATACACTCCTAAAATCTCACTCCTTCACTATTCCACCTAAAACGTCTCTACGTACATGCACTACCCTAAAATCTCGGACAGATTTTTTGAAGCAGTGGATTATTGAACCAACGAAGGAGTGGCAAATCACACGGCGCCACAATCTGGTGTTCAAAAAGCATTTCTGGGTTTGGATGAAAGCAACAACAGATTGTAGCGCCTTGAGTGTGGGTTTTGGTTTTTATTTTTATTATTTTATATAATTCCGTTAATTTTTTGTTTTAACGGCCGTTAAACCGTTTTAACAGCCGTTAAATTCTGATTTTTTTGAAAAGAAATGGCAGTTAAAATCCGTTTAATTCCATTTTTGTTAGAAATTTTCAAATTTCAAATGTTAAAATTTGAATTTCAGCGCTATTTTTTCTGTTAAAACCGTTACAATCTTTTTTTTTTTCCTTTTTTCATTTTTTTTTCCATTTTTGCCCCTGGCTGTTTCAATCCGTTTGAACGGTTTAAACGCCCCTAGTCTGCTAAACCATTAAAACGGCCTCTAAACCTTGATCAGAACACATACATATTTTGAACACAGTTGTGATGGGGGCACAGCGCATTCAATGGCAACTAATATAATAGTGATAGAATTTGCAATGCCAACGTACCAACTACCAACCGACAAGGCTCATAAAAGTTCAACCCAACCATAAAGCTCTCAAAGCTATATGGAAAAGATAGAGAGAGACCAAATGAGCAGTGGACCCCATCTTTTTCCTATATTTTCTCGTTTTTTCTCTATCATAATGAATCTTATGGTTAGGGTCATTTGATCAGGCTAGGTGGGGTCTTTTGTATAATAGTTTTCTTAGGTGGGACACATTAAATAGAGGGTTTGCCTCGCCCTTTATATATTTTTAGTAGGCAAGCGGGTCAGTGGTTAGTAGTTTAGTGGGTGAAGACGGGTTTTGAACCTAGGTCGTGGTATCAACACTCACAAACCTTACCAACTTAGCAAGCTGCATGTCACCTTCAAGGGTCACCTTAGCAACCTCTATCTATGAATGTTTGGTGCACCCATTAATGGACCTATACACCAAAACTCAACTCGATTAATTGGTGATTTCTAGATGTTGGATTCAAACATTTTTTTCGTAGGTGATTTTAAGCTGTTAGATTCGAGTATTTTTGAGGGGGTGCTCTAATCAAATGGCTAAAATCACTAATCATGATGATAATTCTTGTGTTGTTCCAATAATAGGTGGACCAAACATTCAATAAGTTAGTGGGCACCAAAAAAGTTTGACACTTGAAAGTTTTTCTGCGTTTTTTTGTAGGGTAAAAGGGCAAAACAGTCAAATTATTTCATTTTCAATAGATGGGAGACAAAAAGTTCTACATGAACTTATTCCCTAATAATTTGATCCTTAGGTTATAAAAAGAATAAACTGGTATCTTGCATTGTAAATAATCATGTAAAGTTGTCCTTATAGCAATTTATCCAAACAGAATTCCAACCGTCCAGTTAATATAGAGATGGATGGATAGATGTCACCCTTATTGCTTTTTTAAAGCCAAAACTTAGATTGTCACATGACGTTCACGTATCTTTGTCCTGACCCGTACATCTTTTCTATCAAATTAAAAATAGTTATTGAATGTCCTTCCCATGATTAAAGTAAAGGGTCGGGATCCTGTTACCGCCCTAAAATGACAGGCTCCGGTTACAGGACACAATATGAGCCACGTGTCATACTATTAGAGGACTCAGACCGTATGGATGTTTGGCCAATCCCTAGGTGGACATACAAACCAAAATCAGCCTTATTAGTGATTTCTAGGCATTGGATCTTTGTGTCTCAAATACTGCTCAAATTCGACAGTTGGGATTAACCCATGAAAATAAGTCCAATCCAATGCCTATAAATCACTAATCAGGCTGATTTTTGGTTTGTAGATTCAATTAGGGATTGGCCAAACATCCATACGGTCAGAGTCCTCTAAGAGTGATCCACATGGATCATATTGTGTTCTCTAACCGGAGTCTGTCATTTTAGGGCGGTAACCCGAGCCTGAAACTAAAGTAAATAATTTATTTTCCAAAAGGCTATCCGTCACGAAAAAAAGTCTTATCATGTCATTTTATCCATATTTTCAAAACAACCATTTTTATCACTTAATTATCCGCGGACTCGCTTAAAACTGTTCCCACTCTCCCAATCTCCCTACAAAACTTTTCGTGTCTTCCGCCAATTAGAATTATATCCATTTTTTTTTGCACTAATTGCGCAATCGATGAATTGATTGGCCACCTGCATGTTCATTGAGGCTCAAGATCGATCCACCCTGCCTACCGCATTATATCTTTAAATATGTTTTCTTTTTCTAAGTCCTTTTCTTGCTTCCACCTTCTCAAACAGGAAAGAGACAACTGAACCACCAAACATAAAACAAGTTGGTTTAGTGCCCAAGAGCTAGCTGTTTTACTTTCTAACTTTTGTGTGGGTGTATGTGTGGAGAGAGCATGGCTGAGAATCTTGATCTCGGCCACCAGATCGTTGTCTCGGTCCCTCCTTAGGCTGAGTTAGTCAACTCGATTTCAGCTGAGATTTTGAAGTTAGAACCATGGATAGATAGAGTAGTGCCTAGTCAGTAGTCTCATACCATGGAGACCATGTGTGCAGGTGATCCTCAAAACTATACCTTGATGACGGACTACAATGTGAGCCACGTGACACATTATTAGAGGCTACTGATTGTATGGATGTTTGGTCCATCTCTAGGTTGACTTTAAAAACAAAAATCAGCTTGATTAGTGATTTCTAACCTTTGGATCATAATGCTTGAAATCCACGGTTAAAAATAAATCATGAAAAATACTAATTCAACGGATATAAATTACTAATCATGATGAATTTTAGTATGGAGGTCCACCTAGTGATGGGCTAACGCCTATATGGTCAGTGATCTTTAAGAGTGCCACGTGGCACAAATTATTTGGTGTCAAAATTCAATTTTTACAAAAAAAAATAAAAAATAAAAAATAAAAAAAAAAGTTACTCGTACTTACCATGTTATTAGAAGGGTAATAATCACATGGTCCAAGGTCCATGGACGTGTATTGTGGTATCATTTTGTCATTGGCCAAAAAAGTGCCTTGAGTTACGTGCTAAATAACAATGCTCAAATTTCAAAGTTAAAAATCAATCCATGAAAGCGACTCCAACCGAATGCTTAGAAATCACTAATTGGGCTGATTTTTTGCATGTAGGTCTACCTAGGGATAGGCCAAATATCCATACTGGGCTCTAATAGTGGGCTCTAATAGTGTGCCACTTCTAAATAATGCTCAAAACACACGATATGTTGAAAACAAACTATGAAAAAGACTTTAATCCAATGGATAGAAATTGATCAAGATAAATTTTGGTATGTAGGTCCACTTAGGGAAGCGCCAAACATCTATACGGGACATCTGGTTAAGGTGGCCCTTAACATTGGAGAAAAGGCAACTACAGTTAATGGCCCACCTTAACCCCATGACAGGTGGCACTTAACTATAAGTGGCAAGACACTAGATCAAAAAGTTGCAGGAACAAAAATTTCTCCACTGTTAGTTTCAACGGGTCGGTTTCAGTTCAGTTCCTAAGGTACTCAGAACCAAAACCAATATCGTTGGTTCTTATTGGTTTTGGTTCTCAAAATGATCAATCTGTAATTGGAATCAATTGTTTGATTCTAGTCCGTTCCGATTCTTGTTCTGGGTATGTCGGTTCCAATTTTGATAATACGGCAAATTTAACACGATATTTATATACTTAACATGATATTAATATATTGGTTCTGGTTCCTGTCAGTTCTGTTCTAATAAACTACCCAAAATTGGAACAGTTATTAACGGTATGGTTCTGTTTTTTTTTTTAAATTGGTTCCCCAAATTATGGAACCGGAACCAGTGTTTTCAGTTTCGATTCCAAAAACAACCCCATGACCCTAACAACTAGGGGTATCAACGGGTCGGTTCCCGAGGTGGTCAGAATCGGAACAACCGGTTCCGGTTCTTATCGGTTCGGGTCCTTAATGGTTCCAGTTCTTAAAGTGATGGATCCGACGGAACTGATTATGTCTTTCTGACAGTTCCGGTTCCTGTTCTTATAAGTTCAGTTCCGGTTCCTATCGGTTTCGGTTCCATATTAGACTACCCAAAAACGGAACCATTATTTTTGGTTCGGTTCCTTTTTAATCGGTTCCCAAAAATATGGAACCGGTGTTTCCAGTTAAACGGGTAAAAGTGCCACCCCCACTAACAATTAGCCTACAATATTCGCTTACGTGCATCACATCGTGCCCTTCGCTTGCAGATACTGTAAAGATGTTTTGAGGAAAAAAATGTTGGTCAAATGGAAACTCATGGTTAAAAGGGGTGTTGGGGAATTGGATTCTCCTATAAATGCTCCAATTTTGGTCAAGTGCCCCGTGGAGACCACATCTGATCGAGGAAAGGGACTAGGTTCAGTTCGGAGAGTTAAAAGCTAAAAAAGGAAAGAAAAGAAAAGAAAAGAAATTAGATGAGCAATGCTAGCAAGTAGCAACAAGCGCTGCCATGCTGCATGCCACTTTGCTTCCATCTGATCGGAGGGCTACCAACATCCGAAGGTGTTTTAGTAATTAAATCACATCGTTACCCTTAGTATAAATGAGTAAAACTTGCATGACCGCAGTCAATACAATATGAGCCACGTGGCACATTTTTAGAGGACATCGATCATAATGATGTTTGACCAATCCCTAGACCTACAAACCAAAAATCAACCTGATTAGTGATCTCTAAGTGTTGGTTTAGTCATTTTCATGGTTAGATTTTAACCGTGGTAATTTGAGCATTATTTGGGGTGGGTACAAGATCGAAGGTTTAAAATCACTACTCAGATTGATTTTTGGTTTGTAGATCCACCTAGGGATTGGCCAAACTTCCATACGGTCAGCGTTCTCTAAAAAAATGCCAGGTGGCTCGTATTGCGACCGGTCAGTGCTTATATGACCGGCGGTGGTGACGCAAGGTTTAGTCCCCCTCCCCAAATAAATGGGAGCGTGAGATGTAGCCTGTACGAGCTAACTTTTGCTGGAGGAAAAAGCGTCGTCACGGTTTTCACCATCACGGTTGGATGTGGGGTCCACATGACTTTCAAATATTTCTTTCAAAATCATGTAGGTCCCACGTCCACATGACGTGATTTAGAACATTGGGACATCACTTAACTTTTTTCCCCGCGCATGGCGCCATAAAATTGTTCCAAACTTTTAGTATGTGAGTGAGCACATGCTACTAGCACTCCTCATCCATATCTTACCATACTACCAGTTGACAGTGAGCGTGCGATGCTGCAGCACATTAAAATACTCCTGCTTGTACATTAAAAGTAATGTTGGCGACGGCAGTCCCCGTAAGATGGTCGGGTTGAATCCCCGGGTCCATTAAATTGCATCAGAGGAGCATCGTTTGTTCTCCCCCGTGCGCACGCTCCCGTCTCAGCAAGGTTTACCATCTTTACCATCGTGGTCCTAAGGTCCAGACCATTGGATATTCTCTGAGTTCATGTAATGGTCTTTGGGATTCTCGTTGTAGAAGTCACAATGAGTATCAAAGGTCTAGATTATCTTAGGACGACAATGGTTGGGTGTCGTCCACAGACTACTCACAAGAAGGTGGAAACTTGAAACCGTCTGTTGAAAAATCTCTCGTGTAAAGTTGTGTCGCGCTGTGGAAACAAACGACAATCAATGCTCACTGGATACATCTAAGCTCCACGTGCGATAATCTCCAGTCAACTGTCCATGGCAGCACATGGGGTCACTTGCAGGGTAAAACTTTAATGACTTGGCACTGTCATCGAGGCCACTGACAGGGCAATATGAGCCACGTGGTACATCCTTAAACCGTATGGATGTTTGGCCAATACCTAGGTGGACCCACAAACCAAAACTCAGCCCGATTAGTGATTTCTAAGCGTTGGATTGGAATTATTTTCACGGGTTGATTTAAACCGTTAAACCGTGGGAATTTGAGCATTATTGACCATTATTTGAGGTACAAAGATCCAAAGGTTTGAAATCGTAAATCAAGTTGATTTTGGGTTTGTAGGTCCATCAAGGGATTGGAAAAACATTCATACGGTAAGAGTCCTCTAAGAGTGTGCCACGTGGCCCATATTGCTCCATGTCAATTGACTCATGACAACCTTGTCAATAATGCTGATATAGCTCCTTGTCATTGCTATCCAAGGACATTTATTCTACTAGAAAAGCCTTCTTGCATTATAAATGCATAAAATCTCGAAAATACTCATATTTTACCAAAAATACCTTTGATATGTTTATTTATTTTTTAATATATTTTTACTCTTTTAGATGTGCTTTAGACTTTATACAGCTTTTTTTCTTTACGTCTTTAACAGTTGACGTCTGTGCGTCAAGCGCAACTCATTCAACGCTCAATTTTTATTAAAAGAATCTAAAAATCCTTATTCTGAATATGACCTTCAAATTCTTTAATTTTAAACATTGCCTTTTTCATTTTTAACTTTTTTTTTTAAATTTTAGAAGGGTGCTTTGGTCATTCAACATTTTAACATGGGTTTCAATTCAAAAAAACAATTATGGAACCTACTCTATCCCTAGTAAAAAAATTTGTTGATGGTGTCAATCATCAAAGTTGACGACGGATCCACAGTATGAGCCACGTTGTACACTATCAGAGGTCACTGATCATATAGATGATTTGCCCATTCCATATGAATGTACGTAACAAAAATCGACATGATTAGTGATTTCTAACATTTGAATATGAGTACCCCAAATACTGCTAGAAATCCATGGTTAAAAATAAACCATGAAAAAGGCTTAATGGATATAAATTACTAATCAGGGTGAATATTGGAATGTAAGTCCAACTAATTAAGGATGGGCCAAACATCTATATGGTCAGTGGTCTCTAAGAGTGTGCCATCTATAAGGTGCTGCCACATGTAAAGTGCACGTGCATCAAAGTGGCGTCCCTTAGTACTTAGTAATTTAGCATGTGCCAAAAGTATATTATGGGAAAAGTTTGAGTATAGGTTTTTTGCTCATCAGCGTTTCAACTTTAGTATACATTGTCAAGAAATCTGGTTTTTTTCTCCTACAAGTGTATAGTTGAAAACAAAGTAGGAGGAGGAGGAGAACAAGCGAGAGTGATTAAGGTGGAGCAAGGATCTTAACCAATTTTCTCACTTGAAAACTTGACTTGGAAGCCCATTACGTTAGTTTATGTGTTGATTCACCAATTGACTTGACAAGTTATTAAATTTTTTAAAAATACATAAAAAAATATTTAAAGATAAAACTACAAGATGATTTTACACAAAATACTCGAAAAAACTAAAATAAAATCTCATTTTTTTTGGTACTAGTAGGTGCACACGTGTGTTGCACGTAGATAGTTAGAGTTGGACTGAGGATATGTACATTAATGAATTTTATAAGAGGGCCGAGAGGAAATTCACATCCGTGCTTTTAGAAGTACGATGTTAGTCGAGCAAAAAGTTTCGACGCACCAAAAGGAAGAACTTCTATCCTTGAGTGTTTTAATGTATTAAGGTCGAATGAAAGTACATCAACACTTAAAATCTTGAACGTCAAAGAATTGTGATTAAGCTAGTAACGATCCCCAAAGATTGAATGTGTACAATTAACCTAGTTTCCTACTCCCCTAATCAAATAAATTATTTCTCAGTTGCAATTACTTCACCAACGCAGTAGTCAATCCAGCTCTGAAGATGAGTTCTCTAGGTAATTATTCTTTAATCGGGATTCTTCATTTGATAGGCAATTCTAACCATTTGATGTATAGACTTCAAGTCATTATTATAAAATCAGATAAAAAAGAATACCAGTTGAGATCTAGTGAACCTCATAATGTAAGTTTTGGGCTTATCACATTGTGTCACATTTGGCTCCTATTAGTCTCTATAATATTGGTAGATTTTTCTTCTTTATTTTGTAATTTTCAAGAACTCGGAGAAACAAGAATTTGTCGAAAATGACTCCTAAGTTATCAGTGTAATCCAAATTATTTTGAAATGATTCACATGTAGATACCGACCGAAAAAGAAAAAAAAAACCTGCACAGTCGTAGCAAAGTTTATACTTTATGCATAAATTCTAATTAACTTCTTCAAGGCCTGCAAGATTAATCTAATTTTCTCTACAATACACTCTATGTAACCTTTCAACATTTTTATGGTAATTAATACCAAGAAGACCAGCTCCCACCTATCAACATGATCTCTCTAAGTTCGGTTTAGCTCTCAGGACATGGTCGGAGAGATGGAGAGACGTGTGAGAGAAGAAGATCAGTTTAATTCAAAGGGAGAGGAAGAGACAGAGACGTATGAGAGAGAGGGTGAGACATTTTAGGTAATGTTGAGAAAGAGTAGAGACTTTAGGAAATTATGAAAGCTTAAGAAATAGTGAGAGAAATTAATGATAGAATTATGTTAAGGAAAGATTATATTTATGAGCGTTTTTTGAGAATGGAGGAGTCGTTGTAGTATAAGAATTTATGTGATATGTTTTGAGTTCTTGTATGAACAAAATTCTACCAATCTTTTTTTGCCAACAATGTCTTGATTTTAGGAGAAATAAAATGATAAATGATGATAATGTGAAATATATTCAAAAAATTTAAATAATAAAAATATTAAATCAACTAACACGAATGTAATAATATATGACATTCTCCCAATATAATCCTTAAAGTCATCTTGACCTTCTCTTTGGGGCCAAATTGGTTCTGTTGCCAGTTTACAACTTCTTGCCACCATGATCCTTATAAGTGAAGATGGGTCGTGTCAACCACATTAAAATAAATGAAAACTATATAATTAACGAAGTAAAATTAATTGTGTACTAAGTATTTGTAGATCGAAAAAATTTATTAATTAAGAAATAAATTACAATTGAACTTCTAAAATAAAATAAAACATATTTGGCGGCACATGACATTAGACTTATGAATTACTCTTATTATATTATACTAAATTTAGTGGTACTATTTGAATTTTTTATAACAAAGAGTAAAAAAATTAGAATTATAAGTATCGTGAAAAGTAATTTGTTAAATACTAATTATTTTATTTCAAAGTTTTATATATTCATAACAAATTCTTCTAACAATATAGAAAATATTCAATTTAAAATTATAAAAAGTACAGTTAGGTTACTTACTGATTTAAAAAAAAATAAGTTAACTCTCTTATATAAAGAATCCTTACTTCAAAAAATTTTGTTAGTTCTAACTACAATCATAGTGTTCGATTTTCTAAAAACTATCTTAAAAAAAAAAACATGCTGAGTACTCAAGATGTTATATACCATTATTTTATGTATAAGGATAAATTATAGTTATCCGATCGGGTTATCGATTGAATTAAGTTAGATCTAAAATAATTCAATAACTTAACGGATCGTGATTCACATATCTACTTAACACCATATATTTGTTGGTCCTTAGATATTAAGAGAGGGGGAGACGTAGTAGAATTTTTTTTGATCTTAGTGTTTTTTCATCAAAGCGTCCAAACCACACCTAAAGACGCCACATGACACACTCTTAAAGAAAATTGACCATACGATCCTATCTCATGATTTTTGTTGTTCACTTTTTAAAATAAAGATAATACCTATTGTACCTCTTTCAACTGCGAAATTCATTTCCAACCTCTTTTCATTTTCTTTTGAGATTTCCATAGTTCTTAAGAAGCTAGAACAATTCCACGAATCATTGAAACATAAATTTTTGCTTAATTTTTATGTAAATAATCTTTCTAGTTTTTCATTTCTATCATTCAAATCTATTTTAATCTCTTTAATATAAAATGTTTATAATTTCTCGTTACTTTTTGTTATTTATTAAAAATTAAAATTTTAATTGGATTTTGAAATCAAATTTTTTATATTTAAATTTCAAATTTAAAATCCATTATAAATTCTCACATATAATGGCCATTAAATCTTTTATTACCCCATAATAATACCATTATAACAAATATAATAACCATTCTTTATGAATATAATATATTTTGTTATTGATTATTAAAATATGAAGCATTATAACGATAACACTTGTCAGTTATACCATTCTAACATGCAGTCCATTTAATAGTTGGTTCCTTGTACAATTGTATCAAACTTTTATTTCATGTAATATGTTAACTTATGTTTCTTTAAAAAATGGGTCGGGCTCGGGGGACCCCCATTTTTTATATCGATTTTGACGTACCCACGTAGAAGATGAATCAATGGCTGATTTTTGGTGAGGATGATCTCCTCACCATATAGATCACCCAACAAAAAATCAGCCATTCTGAAATTTCTAACCCCATCAATGTGGTTTTCAAGTTACACAATAAAAATCGATGTTCCATAATTCCTCAACTTCTAAACCAGTCTACGAATATCGAAAAAATTTGAATTTTTGTGAGGATGATCTCCTCTCCATAGAGATCATCCTCACCAAAAATTAGCCATTGATTCATCTTCTACGTGGGTCGCCAAAATTTGTGTAAAAAATGGGGGCCCCCTGGGTCCGATCCTTACAAAATATAATAAGATATTTTTTTTTTCGATAAGTCATGTAAGATGTTGACTGTGATACTGCTATACTTGTACTAGAATAAATATTTGATGAGGGATGTCATGATCAACGTAGATTACGGATCATATATAGTATGACCCATGTAGTTTTTGAGACTTTTTGTCATATTTCTAGGTGGACCAACAGACCAAAAATCAACATGATTATTGATTTGTAACCTAACTATTAGATTTTTTTTTCATGGGTTGATTTTTAACCGTTGGATATCAAGAATTATTTGGGATACTCAGATCCAAGGGTTAAAAATAACTAATCAGGCTTTTTTGAAGTATGCAATTCCACCTAAGGATGGACAAAACATTCATATGTACAATTTGGAGGCCAAGTTTGATGTGACTCCTCCCAAAATTCCACATGGAGTACTCTTTACTCTTTAGGGCCCATTGACTATACGGATGTCTGGTCTACCTCTTGATGGATGTACACATCAAAAGCAGTTTAATTAGTAATTTCTATTCGTTGGATTTTAATAGTGTGATTTCTGGTTATTGAATTTGTGTGGTGGGAAGTCTAGACAATGAACTCTGTAGATTGACCCAAAAGAAGTTGATTGACCGGTTATCGCACAACTATGCGCTGATGTAGGGACTTCGTTATTTACTGGTCCCACCCAATCAAAGATTGATTTATCCAGAATCGATATTGATAGTGTCACAAATTCACAATTCACAATATGGCAAGGAGAGAGCATCATCCTCGGTGCTTTTGCAGCATTGTATATTTTATATTCTAGTGATTTTGTGTTATTTCCTTCTCTACATATGTTTGGAATTTTAAGTTTTCTTTTGGTTTGGTTTAAGACAAAAATAATGAAAAAGAAAATTCCAACAATGAAGGTGTATTTTCAGGTGGAAATGAATTCTCACCTATTTGGATGAGAAATGAATTCTGAGCTTAGTAGGGAAAATTATCCTGATTTAAATGGCTTGGTAGAGAAATTATACAGATTTAAAATGGCTATCTAACAATGGACAGTTGTGTTTTTCTAAGAAAAATGCAATTTTCCCACTTGTCAATCAAACGCGCCCCAAGTATTGTAATTGAGGAGAACATCGACGTACCTAATTAGTAATAGTTGGTGAAATGAGTGGATAAAAAGGCTTGAATAGGGGTATTTTGGAGGAAAAGTCCAATTAAACGTTTTGAAAAAGGGACAAGGTAAGATAAGACGTTTTGGTTAAAAGAAGAGAGAGAAAGAGAAAGAGTCTTGAATAAGGGTATTTTTGGGGCTGAGGGATATTTTTGAAAAAAGAATAAAAATCAAGGATAAAATAAGAATTTTTTTTTTTTTTTCAGGATACCAACATTTAGAAATAGTATAGATATAGATATAGATATAGATTTTCACAGCACCCCTTGAAAATTGAACGTATATAGCAATGCCCTTATACTGGCAACCTTTAGGATCATCCCTTTGACCTAGTTTAGTAGTGGTAAAGATAAAAAAGGACTTTAATCACAAGTGTTGGTATTGAATTTGTAATATTTTTGTTATAACATGTCCATGATGTACGTCATGTTTTAATGTGAGTCAAATGACAGTTAAACTAGGTCTAAAAGGGTATTCCTAAAGTATAAGTTGACTTGTCTAGTCATGGTTCGAAGTCTCGGCCAATCATGTTTTGGATCGGACGATTCGGATTGGGATCGACAACACCAATCCATATCATTTCTTTCGGGATCGTCTCGCCCAAGATGCACTATTCCATGAAGAAACTAAATAAAATCTCCTTTCTTTTTGGGTATTTTCGCAACACCCCTGAAAATTGGAAGTATATAGCAATTCTCCTTAGACTGGCAACCTTTAGGATCATCCCTTTGACCTAGTTTAGTAGTGGTAAAGTTAAAAGGGACTTTAATCACACATGTTAGTATTGTATTTGTAATATTTTTGTTATAACAGGTCATGATGTATGTCATATTTTAACGTGAGTCAAATGACGGTTAAACTAGGTCTAAAAGGGTATTCCTAAAGTATAAGTTGACTTGTCTAGTCGTGGTTCAAAGTCTCAGCCAATCTTGTTTTGGGTCGGGCGATTCGGACTGGGATCGATAGGCACCGATCCATATCAATTCTTTCGGGATCGTTTTTCCCAAGATGCACTATTCCATGAAACCTAACGTCGTCTCGAGTGAGATGATCCGGGACAGTGTTGGATCGGACCAATCCAGATTGGGATCGGCACCCACCAATCCAACCTCTGATCCCGAGACTTCGAACCATGTGTCTAGTAGCTATAGACCAAATTAGTAGCCAAGTCTGCTGGAAATAAAACAATGGTTCTAATTGCACTCCTAATAATAAGAAAGTAAATAAGGGTCACATTTAGGGGGCGTTTGGGAACGAGAAGTTAAAGGAGGCCTTCTAATGTTTGAAAAGTAATTTCTCTTAGAAGTTAAAAGCTAAAAAAATTAGCTTCAGTTTTAAGTTAGTTTTTAACTTTTCAAAAGTTAAAATATGAAACACAACCAAACTAACTTTTTAACTTATAAAAGTCAGTAAGTTACTTATTTTTGTGTTGGCAAACGCCCCCTTAACATTCAAGACAATGAGTCAATGACTATTAAAACCCAAATGTCCTGTACCATTTTTCAGTCACTACCACATAGATCGTGGATCTCTTTAATCTAACGGTTCACTACTCTACCGTACATCACTTTTATGCGGTCTTGCGTGGGATAGCACGATCCTTCGTGGAAAGAAAACAACTTCTAATAGGTCTATGGCCTGAGCATACGGTAGATCCATAAATTAAAAGGAATCTGGTTTTGGTGACAAATGTCCATGTAAGCCACGTGGCTCACTCTTTGAGACCAATGACCTCTCGATGTTTGGCCATTCCTAGGTGTCTGTAGACAAAAAATCAGCTTGATTGGTGAGTTCTAACTGCTGGATTTTGTCTTTTCCATTGGTTGATTTTCAAACATTGGATTAAATCACTATTTGGGGTAGTCAGATCAACGGCTAGAAATCACCAATTAGGCCGTAGTCTATCTAGGGATGGGGCAAACATCATAAGAGTATGCCATAGACTTTCGTGAAATGTTGGGGACAAAAACCGGATAGTTAAAAAGGGACAGTTATAAAGTAGAACTTTCCTAATGGATGTCTGTTATCAACATCTACTACAGTATGAGCCACGTGCAACCCTCTTAGAGGCCACTGACCGTATGGATGTTTGGCCCATCCCTAAGTAGACTTACATACCAAAAATCAGTCTGATTAGTGGTTTCAAACATTTGGATCTTTCAACCCCAAATAATGCTAAAATTAGACGGTTAAGAATTAACCCATGAAAACGACTCCAATCCAACGCTTAGAAATCTCTGATCAGGTTAAATTGAGCCAAACATCCGTACGGTCAGTGCTGAGTAAAACTTGTATCACAGCGTTCTGACAGATGCTTCTGTCACAAGGCAAAACAAGGCTACGTGGCACACTATTAGTGGACGATGACCGTATGGATTTTTGGCCAGACCCTCAGTGGACCTCTAAACCAAAAAGCAGCCTGATTAGTGATTTTTAAGCGATTCGATTGAAGTTATTTTCATGGGTTGATTTTAACGGTAAGAATTAGTATTATTGAGCGTTAGTTGGGTGCAAAGATCCGAAGGTTGTAAATTACTAATCATCCTGATTTTAGGTTTATAGGTCCACCTAGGGACTGGCCAAACATCCATACGGTCAGCATCCACTAAGAGGGTGCTAAGTGGCCTTTGTTTTGCATTGTGACAGAAGCATCTGTCAGAAAGCTGTGACAGAAGTTTTACTCGTCAGTGATCTCTAAGGCTCTAAGCGCTCATACAGTCATACTGTGGTCCGTAATAAACGTTGATGACGGACGTGCGTCAGCGAAGTTCTACTCGCTTAACGGTAGGGGACCGTTATTTTACCAAACTCTGCTATGGCGTTTTTATGGTTTTAAAACGGTAAATAATAGTTTACCGTTTCTATCGTTATAAGCTTTTTTATTTTTTTTTCTGAACCATGTCAGAGTCTCCTTTGTACGACACGTACATGTAAAGCTGCACCAACCTTGTTCAAAAAGTAACTAGGATTAGGTTTAAGGTGGGTTAAAGTAATTATAGGTCTACGTGTCATGCTAAGGGACTCACTTTGCAGGCTGAGGATGTTTTTATCTGTCTCGACTCTCAACTGTACGAGCCAATGAGGGAGCGGGGATACAAATTCATTCCTTCGCTCCTAGTTAAAGTAGAGAAAGGAATCTCGTTTGTGTTTTTAAGGCGAAAAGGAATCTCGGTTGAAGTGAGCAGTTGAGAGAGAGAGAGAGAGAGAGAGAGAGAGACAGAGACAGAGCGTGCGGTCACATGAGACGCTCTCTTGCCTAATTCTATTCGTCTTTCTCTTCTTCTTCTTCGGCTTTCTACAGTGAGGATCAGTGAGTTGTTGAACAGAGTTGACAGACAGATCATTTTCACTAAAAAAAAAACAAACGAAAGCGAAGACAGGGGGTCGAGAAGAGGGGGGAATCGGAGCCAAGCAGACGGAGAAAGAGAGATTTTGGCGTTAGGGTTAGGGTTAGGGTTAGGGTTAGAGTCTTCAAATTCCCAATAAAAAATCAATAAAAAAAAGGGAAGGCACCGAAGAATGAGACTCTGCGTTAGGGCACAACAGCAACATGGGCAACTGCGGTACCAGAGAGGAATCGTCTGTCGTTGCCAATGCTCAAGGTAATTACACCATCCCGGCGCATTTTAGTTCACTTCCATTTTTTCTGGGTTTCTTAATCTTCTCTCCCCCTTTTTTCGGTCATACTGAATTAGGGTTTCTCTGTTTTCTCAAATCGCAGTTCAGCAGCTACATATGTTCCCTTTGCCTGTTAAGAACACGCCTTCTGATAAGAGGCACAATCGATCATTTTCGGATTTGAGCTATCCTTCAACCCCTCGCAACATTGAAGACGCACAAAAAAATGCAATGCTATACACTGATGTCATCGCCTTTACGTTATTCGAACTCGAGACCATCACCAAAAGCTTCCGTTCGGATTACATCCTCGGCGAGGGTGGGTTCGGTACCGTTTATAAGGGTTACATTGACGAGAATGTGAGGGTTGGCCTCAAATCTCTCCCTGTGGCCGTCAAGGTCCTTAATAAACAGGGCCTTCAAGGTCATAGAGAATGGCTTGTAAGTTCCCAGATTTCAGTAATATCGATCGATTTCACTTTTCATATTTGTCCTTGACTGACTGTTTATTGTGTTTCACATGCCTCAGACAGAGGTTAATTTTCTAGGGCAGCTTAGACATCCAAATCTTGTGAAGTTAATCGGATATTGCTGTGAGGATGATCATAGGTTACTTGTGTACGAGTTCATGTTCCGAGGCAGCCTTGAAAACCACTTGTTTCGAAGTATGATTTTTTTTCCTCTTTCCCTTTGATTTTGGAT
Source organism: Euptelea pleiosperma (assembly GCA_035048495.1). NCBI lineage: Eukaryota > Viridiplantae > Streptophyta > Magnoliopsida > Ranunculales > Eupteleaceae > Euptelea > Euptelea pleiosperma. Next base: position 25,907,752 of record CM068540.1, read on the forward strand.
TGGGTTGTTGTTGTTCTGCAATACTTGAATGATGTCTTTAAGATCTCAATGTTTTTTTTTGAGTGAGAATAATCTTTACCTTTATAGTTTCTTTTCTGATCATCATGTTAGAACAATTAAACAAAAAACAGAGAACTTGAACATGCAAAGAAATGGCTAAATGGTTAATTCTAGACAAGAGTACAAAGGCCAGAAGACCACAACTATATAAATCCTGTGTGACGTGCTGACCCTTCTTTAATGATGTACATTCAACATTGTATTTACTAACAAGACAGACAAGAATTTTTTTTCTTTTCTTATCATCTGAAAGTGGGAAATAACTCACCCTCACCACTTAAGCATCCCCTTATCCATGTAATTGTATTCAAATACAATCCTCAAGCTACGTGGTTGTTTTTAAAACTTGTACCAGTATCTTGACGTCATGCCAGATGGCTAGAACTTAGCTTCAATTGAATTAGAAGGCACGACCCATCTATGTCCAAGTTTAGGTTTTTCAGTATGTTTGTGTGCAAAAAAAAAGAATAGTTTGCACATGTTACTCACCAGTCCTTTAATAGATGGGTTAATGATGTACCTGTGATGCAATACAAAGATAACCACCCCCCTAGTTACTTCTAAAATAGTTTCACTAATCTACTGCAGAGAAAATAAATTGGAGATGATCCCATTATTTGTAGAATGCTTGTACAAACAATCTCGATCAATTCATGTCTGTAATCCTAACCAATCAGTAGTTCCTCAAAGTAAGTATAAAAACAAATAAAAATAACCCACGGTTGACACTGGAACTATATTCAAATTATCTTTTGTACTTACCAATTTATTTTTTTATTTTTATTTTTATTTATTTTTATATCTTTTGTATGTGTGGAAACATGGAAACAAATATGTTTAATCAGTAAGGAGTATTGTTTTCACATGCACATGTTTACCATGTTTTTATTCAAATGGTAAGATTTGAGAGAATCATAAGATTCATGGTGGTGTATGATTTTCAAAAAGTTAGTTAAGTTAGAAGAAATTAATTGTATCAGTCCAAACCTTCGAGTATGGGTGGAAACAATCACCTCACCTCATTTCCAAACAATCAAAGAACCACCTCACCTCTCAAAGATTCAAAAGCCACTTGCCTACCTCACCATATCTTCAGAACACCTAAGTGATTTCTAACACAGCAAAAGACTCACATTTGATACCAATCGAAATACTACAATTCTAGAAAATTACATATATAATGAAGCCCCAATTTTCCTACTTAGGTGAAACCCTTAAAACCCATCCATGCCCCCCATGGATAAGTAGTAGATATTCGATCTCTAATTTGCCATAATTTTTTTCCCATATTTCAGATCTATTTCCTGTTTAAAAACTCAGGAGAAGACTATATCTAAAAATTTGAAAGATGAGATCAAAATGGAACAAAAGGAGAAACTTAAATCTACTTCCAAGATTTCTAGATCTAGATCTGCACTTGTTTAATCTTAAAATTTTAATCAAGCCGAAGTAGACACCTCAAATCTTTTGTTGCCGAGTCATCGATGATTGCCAAGCTTGCGTTCTTCTTCGAAAGCATTGGTATCGGGAGCAAACTAGGAGAAACCGAGGGGGAGAACGCCGATTAAGTAGACACATCGATAGAGGAGAGAAATAACAATAAGGGGGAGAGGAGAGGAGAGGTCCAACTTAAAAGTACCTCCCTCTTAAAATATCACTTATTTTATTATACATAATGGTTGAGTCGGGCAGCTTGAGTCAATCGAGTTCTAAAAATCAGGCCCGAGCGCAAATCGAGCACGTAGAAGACAACCCAAGCCCAACACGAAGTCGGGTTGAGCTTGCTCAAGTTATAGCCCTAGAGACAAGGCCCTTGGACCAAATGGGTTCTCTTTGGCATTCTTTAAAAATTACTTGGATGTGATCGAAAGCGACTTTATGAAGGTGGTGTATGATTTTCAAGAAGACGCTTACTTGGATTTTGTTCTAACAATCTTTTTCTCATCTTTTATTCCCAGTAAGGAAGGTCTAGAAGATATCACGGATTTTAGACCCATCTATCTGGTGGAGAGCACATAAAAGATTGTTACTAAGACATTTGCTTCGAGAATTTGAGGGGTCAATCACTTGGTGATTTCGCCTACTCAAGAAGATTTTGTTAGTGGTAGATAGATGTAAAACCCAAAATACTCGTATATTAAGTTATATTATATATTAATTTAAGGGTATTTTGGGTTTTGGCAACCTATCCTCCTTAAAGAAAATTTCGTCCTCGAAATTAAACTTTATCAGCAGTAGTAAAGAGATTTGAATATTTTTGTTGCATCTCCAGATTTCAACTCCCAGGTAGCTTCCTCAACACTGTGGTGCTACCACAATACCTTGACTGATCGAATGGTCTTAGTACGTAGCTCTTGCTCATTGGTGTCGAGAATCCTAATTTGTCGTTACTCGAATGATACATCCTCCTAAAGATACAAGTACTGCTAGTCGATGACGTTCACTGGGTTCGACTTCCTATTTCTGAAGCGTGGAAATATGGAAACATTGTGAACTGATGAAAGTTGCGATGGCAGTGCAAGATGACAGGCCACCTACCTTACTCGTTGTAGAATCCTAAGGGTCCGATGTACCTTGATGCTAGTTTCCGTTTCATATCAAATCTGACCATGTTCTGTGGAGAAATCTTCAAGAAGACGTGATCATCGGGTTGAAACTCCAAAGGCCGTCACTGGTTATCTGCGTAGTTCTTCTGTCTACTCTGTGCTGTGCGAAGTCGATCTCTAATCAGTTGGACCTTGTCAATGGTCTCCTGAATCAATTCGCGTCCTGATAGCGCACACTCTCCAAACTCTGCCCAACAGACTGGAGATTGACATGGTCTACCGTATAATGCCTTGTATGGTGTCATACTGATGCTCGACTGGAAATTGTTGTTGTACTTGAACTCCACCAAGGGTAAGTGATTGCTCTAATTGCCCTCGAGATCTAGGGCACACGCCCTCAACATGTCCTCTAAAATTGGAATAGTGTGCTTTGACTGTCCGTCCGTTTGAAGGTGAAAGAAGGTATTGAACCTAAGGTCATCTTAAGATTGTGCTAGAACCGCGATTTAAACCTAGAATCTCTGTTTGAAATGCTAGAAATTGGAACGTCGTGAAGTCGCATGATCTCTTGAATGTAGAATCTGTTCAAGGTGGTAATGAGTTCGTCGCTCGAATCGCTAGCAAAATGAGATGACTAAGTCAATCTACAATAACCCGGATTGCATCGTGTCCCTGCCGGGTCTTCGGTAATAGCATCATGAAGTCCATGGGTTCTAGATGGTTATAGAAGTTTGTGTGGTATAAAACTTAAGGACCACGGCTGTCTGGACCTAAAGATGCCGAGAAGGGATAACGACCACTAGGGATGATGGTAACAATCTATTAAAAATGGTAAATAGTGTAACTAACGTTTTAAATGGTCATTGGTGTTATTGTTATGATCGTTCGAGTAAATAGAAGAACTTCCTTAGAGAAGATTTTAGTCATCGATCATCTGAGAAGTCTCAATATGATCACTTTTGATTTTTGCTCAAAGCGAAAGGTGAATCTGTGAACCTTCATCTCCTGTATTGTGATTTGCCTCTGGCAGTTTGGAGTTTGTTCTTCGCTCTCTTTGGGATGAATTGGACATTACTGATATTTGTTAGTGTGGATTCTAGGAGTTGGTCCACTTATGCATTTCCTTTTGGAGTTAGTTGCTTTGGATGTTGCTCTCGTTTGCAGTATGCTGAGGTCCTTGGAGGGAAAAGAATCATAGAGTTTTTGAAGGAAAAGTGGTAGAGATGCATGCCATCATCCTTAACATCAAGGCTCTTATGTTCAAATGGTCAAAGATTTTTAAAGATTGCAGAGGGCTCTTTTCGAAGATTTTGTCTTTAGATGAGATCTCATTGTTTATGGGGGTGAATGGTTAGTTGGCTTTTGCTTTCCTTTGTAATCTTTCATAGGTCTCCTCGATCTCTTAGGTGTATTCTTATGACAACCAGAGACTCGCCTTAAAGGAAAGACCGGAACTACAACAAACGATGCTATTTAATGAAGTGTAAGGCTCTTCTTCAACTCGTGCCTTTTTAATAAAATTTATAATTATCGAAAAAAATGTGAATCTTACCTGAGCCATAAGATTCAAGCAAACATTGTAGGATTTTTATCTAAAGGAATTCAAACCTAACATTCAAATCATTTAGGTAAGAATTTGTTTTGTATCATAGGATGTAAAACATTGTGTGAGAATACAACGGAGAAATGTTTGCATCTTGGCTCGTGTCGATTTGGTTTTGTTGCCTAACTTGGAGAGGGAATCGGATCTCGCATCTAAAGCACGCGAAGAGATAACTGCTATAAATATCCAGTCCTTGGGTGATGAATAACGAATGAACTCCAGTGAACTTCTGAAACTTGGAATACCTTTCGATCTAACGGTTCCCATTGTTTACTCATGCTCAAGATATGGGATGACTGTGATTGGGGACCTTGGGCTATACTTCTTCTCTAAAACAAGTGACAGAAGATGAGTTTTCCCAAGAATTATGCCTCACTGTTCTCTCGATTGATAACAACTGCTCCTCCCACAACCAATTGAAAACTGTTTTCAAATGCTCTAAGTGTTTGGGCCAACTTCGACCATATCTACTTGATTGCCAATCAAAATTTCATTTGTAGGTGCACGAGGTGGGGTCCCTGAGTGTAAATATGGGTGAAAGAACCTAGTAGGCCTGGCCCTGCGGCATTTCCATCCAAAGAACCTGATGCATGGAAGTTCCTGACCAAATTTTGCACATATGCACGTAACACACATACAACATGAATAGGAAGAAGTATTATTGCTAGACTTTTCTTTTCTTATATAAAGATCACTTTTTGTTAATCATTGTTTGACTTAAATTATCCTTTTCTTACTATGCATAGTAATTAGCACATATTTGGTTTCACTTTCCCGTTGATAACTAGGTCCAATCTCTGTAGTAAAACCCCCTCCCAAACAGTTATCTTCACCTAGTGAATCATTTTGCTTTCTATTATATTAGGTTCTTCCGATTGTCTTCATAATTTCATATAATAGTGGATGAAATAGTATGCACGATTTGTTCTCTCTGCTTGTGAGATGATTTATTAGACCACGAGAACTTTTGTGTTTCTTTAAATTTAGTATCCGGTGTCTGTTGCTTGTAACTTAAGCTGACATTGGATTCTATTGCTTGAGGCATTCAGAGGCAGCTGTTCCACTACCTTGGGCGACAAGAATGATGATTGCACTTGGAGCTGCCAAAGGGCTTGCTTTCCTTCACAACGCGGAAAGGCCCGTTATCTACCGGGACTTCAAGACCTCAAATATATTGTTGGACTCTGTTAGTGGTGTTTCATAGAATTTACAAACCTAGGAACCCTTTTTAATAATTGCCTTCTCTTTTCTCCAATCAGTGGGGTGTATTCATTCGTGTTGGCTTTTATGTATTTCTCATGTCTTGTACCTCTGCAGGATTATACTTCCAAGCTGTCTGATTTTGGGCTTGCAAAAGCTGGACCCCAAGGTGATGAGACCCATGTATCCACTCGTGTTATGGGTACCTACGGTTATGCTGCGCCTGAATACGTAATGACCGGTATGGTCTCCTCAATATTTGGAATTGCTTGTTCTATTAGCATCTCCTCTTCCTTCCGAGCAGGAAGCTCAGTAAAAGTTCCATTAAGCAGAATCTTAACAGAACTTTCTGATGTTTGCTAGAAAATGTTGACAATATGCCTGGTATTGAAACTGATAAGAATGTTGTCGACAACGGAGTGTCCAAAAACATCCTCTGGTTTTATGCACTTGGAGTTTTTCTTGAATTTCTAGTGCAGGCAACAAAAGGGACTTGCAAATTGTAGGTGGTTTTCATCCTTTAGCTTGATGTGTGCATCCACCTATCCAGCCAGCCAATGTTCCATCCGTCAATTTATCCATTTCCCCTGTCTCGTTTATGCCATTATTTCTTTAATTGTTTCAGGAGGGAGGAAGCATTGATGTCAGTTTCTTTTCTTTTTAATCATTTTTACCCAACCAGAGTCCTACCATCGTAACTGATAGTTTGTTCCTTGCTGATTCCTTGGTCAACTGAACAATATTTTAATCAAATGACCAGGTCACCTGACTGCTAGGAGTGACGTCTACAGCTTTGGTGTTGTCCTTCTTGAGCTGTTGACAGGAAGGCGGTCTGTGGACAAGACACGACCCAGCAAGGAGCAGAGCTTGGTTGACTGGGCTCGCCCCAAGCTTAATGACAAGAGAAAGTTGCTGCAGATACTTGATCCTAGATTGGAAAATCAGTACTCCATGAGGGCTGCGCAGAAAGCCTGCAGCTTGGCGTACTATTGCCTGAGCCAGAACCCTAAAGCAAGGCCCCTCATGAGTGACGTGGTTGAGACACTGGAGCCCCTGCAAAGCAGCGGTGCAAGTGATGTCCCAACGCAGGGCCTGTTTGCAATTGGGCTCCCTGACCAGCGAATGCATCGTAGATTTGCAGGCAATGGTGCTGGCTGCCGGTCTCCCAATCCCAACTGTTCTCCAGGTGGCCCCGCAGCATGCAGGGTTAGATGAGTAGATCCTTATGAATGTCTTGTTTGTATAATTGTTTAGTGTGCTGCTGCTGTTCTAACGAAAAGATATTGTGTATGTAGACATGCTTCTTAAAACATGTATGAATGTGCTTGGTTACTGCATTTTCCCCTTGATATTTGCTGGACATTGTGACCATGCCTTTGCTAATTCTGATTTCCTGGACAGCGTTTTTCTGGATTGATTTGGTTCGTTTCTTTCTTAATTATCATCTCCTTGTACCCCCATATCACTGTCTTGAATCTAATGGAATAGAATCGAATGAGACCCATTTTGTTTTTGGTACCTATAAAGCCTGGTTTTCTCAACTCTTCTTATCAGGAGGGCAAACATCACTGAGTCCTCAATCCAGACCGTTTAGATGTTGGCACATCTTGGGTGAGTGATAGCCACAATCATCATACAATACTAGCCAGTGATTGGCTGGTGTTATATGGATTTTTCCACAACTATGAACCCAACTTTGGGCTACAACTTTTAATTCTAAGGGACAGTTAACCACTCAGGTTTTAGCTGTTCTAGGAAGCAACATCATCCATATTGAAGATCACAAGGGCAAGATTGGTCATTTCCCAGATAGGCGCTTAAGCTCCCCATCAGCTTGAGAAGATTGGAGATTATCTCCTCATTTTTAAATTACCAGGGTCTGTTCGATCTTTACTTGTAAAATACCACCAATTCCAAATATTTTAAAAGTCATATATACAGCAAAGTTACTGTGTCATGCACCTCTTCTTTACATAATTCTGCATAATCATTATTTTCAAAATATTAAAAAAAAATTCTCTCAAAGAAGCTCAACAGGTTGATCACAGACCCTTCCCTTGATCCCTTGAAGTGCTCCATAAAATCAGAGTGAGCAACCTGCGTTCCCCCATTTTTTATTGGCAGCACTTCCTTTCAAACCTCATTGTCAATGGATCAAACAAAATACACCATTATTTCTCGAATCCTGTACATATTACCACCCTATCACAGTTTCTAAGCCAATCTAAAATGGCACATTCTGTTGCCTCCAACACAATGATATATTCTTCTGGTCCGTCATCACCATTGATTCGGGGTAGCTTTGTGCCAGCAAGTTCTTCAGTGCTGATTACTGTGGGGGAAATGAAAGGTGTACGTTTGTTCCCGTTTTAGGAAGAAGACCCCATCATATCATCAATTGCTGATTACTGTACTGTTGGGTCCCAATGAGGATTGTGTTGTCTTGGTGGAAGTTTACCCGGTTTCACAGATTGAGAACACACAATTACTTGTGTTGATAACCCAAGGTCTTGCGTTGTCAAACACAACTTGATGAGAACGTAACTCAGCTCCATCAGAGAACAGTTTTAAGGTTTCATGTTGGAAGAGAGATGTGGAGAACTCGCGTCCCTGTAGCTTTAGGCACATGTAGAGGTTCCAAGTCTAAAGTGCATCCTTAGCCCAGCCTTAGTGCTCCGATGTGCTTTACAAACTTAAATACCCGGTGGTCGCTAATCTGATTTTCCTAGTTCTTATGTATGATTCAGGTTTGCTAGTTTTGAATGACAAGTACTAAGGTAGTCTAGTTTTTCGAGTATAGGGTCTAGGTATTCTCAAGTTGTAAAAGAACTGAGTTGTGTCCTTAACCTGAATGTTGAAGAAGTTAAGCCAACCCAGCACTGTTATCGATTGCTTGATCAAGTTTTAAACATAGCTGATGACAAGATGAAATATTTACCAAGTTATCAAGCAACAGCAACAGATATTGCTATTAAGGATATCTCCCTTGGTTTGCATTCCTCCACCTATAGTTTTACAGACCTCTTGACCTTTGATCATTTTCAATCATCGATCTCCTTAATTCCCAAGTGATAGGGGGATTCATGCTGTTCTTCTTCGAATTGAACCCCTTTGGAGAAGTCTCAGTTGATCAAATCTCTACTTGTTTTCTGTTGATGCAAGAATGACTTGGGCTGTTATTTTTGAACATATAGGACAAAACAAATGAAAAAAAATCATTCTAAATCATCAACACTGCACACCTCACGAACATCGTCACCTTCATCGTAAGCCATATCCTAACTATATGGTTCGGCTACACGAATCCTGTTCCTCTGTTCAAAAATGGATCAGCACTCATGATAGATATGGCTAAATTTTACACTGGATGACAACCTGACATAATTCTCATTCATCTAGGCTTGGGACTGGAGTATAAACTGCATTACACTGGCAAAATTTACACTGTCAAGAACATCAAAGAGGTAAATTTTCATTTCTGGCAAGATAAAAAACTCACATGTTCTGTTCATCTTTTATTGGCTTCAACCTTTCTCTTGAGCCATTTTTGAAATAACAACTGAATTTCTGAAGCATCTCATGGGTCAGTCCAATCTCCTCATAGAATATAGCCTAATAACTATATAAAGCACCTTCTAGCATAATACTTCACCAAGTCATTAATAACTGTAGCATATCAACACATTCACACCCAAGCAGAAACCATTTTCTTTTAAGGACATGTCCATATAAGTGATGGACTATAGAAAGTGTGAGACCACCATTTGATGGGTCTTCCCCAGAATAATCTTGGGGAAGAAAACGACCCATTTGGATGACAGTAGCCATCCAATCTTTTACATTTTTTTCCAACACTAAAAAAGAAAAAGGTGATAACCCAGAAAAAAAAATGAGAACCAGGCATCAAGAAAGGTCCAGTTGATATGATCAGCGGTCTCATTTATGCTATGCCCTGCATCGTGTTCATGTGTGTTTATTGAGCTTTCTTCACTTCAGTGCCATGCGCTTTGCTTCGCTTTATAGAAGAGAGAGACTGATCACTATATGAAAACAGAGATAGGGAGCAAGCAAAACTCTACAAGTAGGTGATGAGGAGTGAAGCTAAGCTTCCACCCCCACCTTAACTATAGAGGAGAAGCCAAGCTCACCCTCCTCTTTACAATGGTTGGGAAACTATGGCTTGTAACCGAATGAAAGAACAGACAGTTCTTGAATATGTTATTGAAGCTGCCAGTCATTTTAAAAGTAGAGATCTGCTTGGCTTGGTTGAAATAAGCCCAAGGTACCAAGGACAGCTCCTACCATAACTGTCATATATATAATTTATGTGCGAATATATAGTTGGTAAAACACACTAAAATCCTGAAACTCCTAAGATGCTAAAATCTAGAAACTAAATCTGATGTTCAACCATTCCTAAAATCGCTATCGTTTTTGAACTAAACTATAAACTCAACTTGATGGAAAAAAAAAACCCTAAACCCATGCACATGAAACCATTACACTTTGCTCTTACAAGTATCTCTCTTAAGTGGCTCAAGATATGGTTGAATCATTGTTAATGACTTTGTGTATTGTACGCGTATAAATACATGAATTATTCTATATAGAGGATTTTTTTTTAAATGCAAAAACGTTGCAAAATCATTATTTTTTGCATTTCTAGTTTTTTGTTTTCTTTTTTTTGCTGAATTTTTGAATGACAAACCTAAATTATACTCGAAGTTTTCCCATACCTTCTTTTTGCCGTACGCCGAATTGCTATGGGTTGGATAGTACAAATAACATAAGTGACCTCTGTTTGTGCCATTGGATTCAAACTCGAAAGTATGGATGTTTGGCCAATCCCTAGGTGGAGCTACAAACCAAAAATCACCCTGACTAGTGATTTCTAGGCGTTGGATTGGACTTATCTTCACGGGTTGATCTCAATTGTGGGAATTTGAGCAGTATTTGAGGTATAAAGATCCAACGCCTAGAAATCACTAATCAGGCTGATATTTGGTTTGTAGGTCCACCTAGGGATTGGACAAACATCCATACGGTCAGAGTCCTCTAAGAGTGTGACACATGGCTCATATTGTGTTCTGTAATGGGAGCCTGTCATTTTAGGTGCATGGACGTGTGGATATAATCTTATCAGAAGGAGAATGGTGATGGTGAACTATTGTGTTATGTGTGAAAAAACAGGGAAATCAATTAACCATCTCTTGCTATACTGCAAGGTAGTCTGGTAAGTGGGAGGCCTCTTTGATTCCTTCAGTATTTGTTGGGTTCTCCCCTGCATCGGTTCTCTTGACTATTGGTAGCTAGTCCTATGTACGCTTTCTTCCCTGCAGCTGTAGACTGTGGAGCCTGCATCCTTTCGTAGTGTGGTGGGGCCTTTGGAAGGAAAGAAACATAAGGGCCTTTAAAGGAAAGGAGGCGTCAACCTTTGATATCGTGTTATCTATCAAAGCTTCTCTCTTTTTACTCGTCTAAGTTGTTTGAGGAATGTAAAGGGCTAGCATTTGGGGATTTAGTCTTTAGATGGGAGTTGATTATGCATAGGGGTAGATAGGGGCTCTCTTGTTTAGTGGAGGTTTTCTAACTTCCCAAATGTATTGTAACTATTCCTTTCTCTTACATAAATTTCACCTTATAAAAACAAAGAGAGGAAAAAAGAAGAAGAGATTTCTGGGTTTACTTTGATAAGGAGGATTATTTATTTATTATTGAATATTTTGGGTATTTAATTGAATAGAGGGTTAGGATTTGAGGAGCCAATCTAAGGGCTAGGATTGGCCTCAAGGTTAGGACTTTATTATTAAGCCCATTGTGTGAAGTGAAGAAGGGAGTTTTAAAGATTTTTGGAAGAAAGTGTAGAGTAGAGGTTTTTCCTTCATTTTTTTAGGGTTTGCATTGGAGCCCAAGTCCCCTTCTTTGAGAGAAAATATTTGCTATCCCATAGGGACTTCAAAATTTGAAGTCTCCCCCTTCCAAAAATGCCATGTGGAGCTCACATTAGGGTTACCGACCTTATGGATATTTGGTCCACCTCTTGGTGAACCTACATACCAAATATCAGCTTGATTGATATTTCTAACAGTGATATTTTAGCATAAAAAAGCTCAAATGCAATGGGCAAAAAATATGCTAAATCCAACATATATAAATCACAAATCAACTGATTTTTGATGAGTACATCCATCAAGAGGTGGACCACACATCCATTAGGTCAGAGGGTCCTAAAGAGTACTCCAGGTGGCATTTTGGGAGGAAGTCCCAAGGGGACATCAAAGTCAGGCTCCAACTTTTAAATGGACAATAATTGTCAGTTGACTGACATTGTCTGGGGTACATGTCAAGTGGAGAGGCACTTGTCATCAATTTTGGCCACTAACAATAGTGATTAAAGTGTACTCGAAATAGAATTGACAGGTTGTATGTGTCTAAGTGTGGCCGCGCTGATGAGAGTATAACCATGTGGACATTATAAGTAGTTTCTTGTTTTCATCAACCATCCAAAAGAACTGATTGATCGGATTGTTACAATCAGTTTTTACACGCGGAGAAAAAAATTCGTTCTCCTACACTGGAATAAATCCCAAATAATGCTCGAATCCCACAGTTAAAAATAAACCAATGAAAAAGGCTCCCACCCCAACATTTAGAAATCACTAATCAGACTGAGTTTTGGTTTGTAGGTCTACTTAGGGATGGGCCGAAAATCCATACGGTTATTGGTCTCTACGAGTGTGCCATGTAATTAATACTATGGTCCGTCATCAATGTTGACGACAGATGTCCATCATCAAAGATTTACTCTTAGTGCCCGAGAATAATTAAAATAGTTAATGGGCTTAGTGCTCAAAATGACTGAAATACCCCATTTCTACGTTGGGGTAATTTCGTCAATTAAAAATGTGACTAATAGTTACTGACGTTGTCGGTTGACAGTTGCTTGTCGCCTTGCCCACCCTTAGCAAAATCTTGGCCTCACAACTGGTTGTAGCCCAGCTCCCCAATGCTTTGGGGTGCATGGACGTGCATAAATAATTTACTTTGGCATTTTAGATAGGACAAATTTAGTATGCAACCATTTGCATACTTAAAAGTATGCAAACATTGTCAGTACTGTTGGATGTCCCTTGAAAAATGTGTTATTTCAATATTTTCAAAAAAATATATTTTATAAATTAAAAACACGTTTTTCAATGAACATTCAATGATGGATACAATGTTTGCATACTCTTAGACGACCTGTTACAGGATTCTGACCATAAAATGACGGGTTCCTGTTACAGGACACTATGAGCCACGTGGCACACTCTTAGAGGATTCTGACCATATGGATGTTTGGCCAATCCCTAGGTGGACCTACAAACCAAAAGTCAGCCTGATTAGTGATTTCTAGGCATTGGATTGGACTTATTTTCACGAGTTGATGATCAACTGTGGGAATTTGAGTAGTATTTGAGGTACAAAGATCCAACGCCTAGAAATTACTAACTGTTAATATAGTTTTTGAACAAGAATTCAAAAAAAAAAAAAAAAAAAAAAACGACTGTGACGGAAATAACGGTAACATTACCCGTGTGTTATAACGTCCGGTCCCCTTTAAATTAACCTTGCTACAGAGTATTAAAACAAAATTTCTATAGAATTGGGAAAATTTCAAAAAAAAAAAAAAAAAAACCAAAGGTTTTTGGTGATTCCATGAAAAGTAATCCAACAGGGTTTTGATAAACTTTACTTCCTTGGATAAGCCAAAGAGTAAACCTTATCACACTTGGTTGATTGAGACATGAGAAAGGAAAATGGAAGGAAAGCGAAGTGTGAAAGTGTGAAGCGTCAGTCATTGAAAGGAATTTAGCTTCCACCACATGTACCTCATCTCTTCAAAAATCAACCTTTATGCGATATTGCGATGTGCCTAACTCCACACAAATGCTTATTTTACCTTTTTCTCTGGTTCAATATTCTTATGTGGGCTACACCTACTACTAACCCACTAACACTAAACAACAAGACAACAAGATTATAAAAATTTAAAAAAAAAAAAAAAAAAACCCCTACCCACAAAATAATATTATTATTCAGGCAAGAAAATTGTGATTCTTTAGTTTAATTCAATAAATAATATATATTTTATAGACTGCAGTAATTCTTTTTTACTGTTTCAGTCATGAATCACATGCCGCTCAATTTGTCACATAAATTTGTTGTAGTCGCACAAGTTATTTTCATTGGATTTGCACATCACACAATAATTAATCAATATTTATTTTCTAACAATGAAGTTCTCAATAATGAGTAATTTGTTCAAAGATGTTACTCAGGTAATGAATCGGATTTTAATAGAAACTTTTGATTTTCAAATGTTGGGACAAGAGAATGGATGGACAAGAGAGAAAGGTCAAAGAGAATCACAAAAAGTGCTCACCGAGAAATACCCTGATTTGGAATGAACCCAAACAAGATAATCCTCCTCACTAGTTGAAAGTTGAATCCATGTGATTTTTTCAAGGATTCCATTATAAATATAACTTGCTCGCTTTCCCATTCGAAAAGGTGACACCCGAGATATAAATCCCAAAGACCTTCCTGTCTAGACTCGTTCTAGGGGTATATGTTTGATGCATAACGGGTTAGCTAGCTTGGCCCTTGAAGCTAAGTGCTCCTCAGCAAAAAATGAACTCTTTATGGATATGTACGTACACCTATACCTTAGGTCACTTAGACGATCTGACCCGATCCCCAATCATCCAAATTGCACATGCACAACGTGGATGCTGGTTCATATGTTGCATGAAAGGTAGGAATAGGTTGGTGAAATCGCATATTCAAATGCTAAGCCATAGTGTACATTTTCTGCGACGATATGTGACTGCAATGTCCATAGTTCATACATACAACTTGCGATATTTCGGCAGAATTTCGACATTCAGGGGGTTTTAAAATTCGGCAAAATTCTCAAAATTTTGGTTTCAAGGTAGACCGAAATTGAAAGCCTACAAATTTTGGCCCTCTCTTCAATTCTTAAATATCAATTAATGAAGAGATAATTCAGGCTTGCTTTCCTATATTAAAGGCAAAAAATTAAGAATCCCTTATCTTGTCAAAATTTCGGTTTCGATCTGAACCGAAATACAGGTCGAAGTCGAAATTTCAATCCTTGCATGTGATTATCCAAAGACAGCTCTGGTGTCATGGATTGGATACCGGCTTACCTAATAATTATTAGAGATTAAATAAAAATAGATTATTTAAACCCGTTAATAAATCATTGAGCTAAATCTCTTCACTTGTCCAAAATATGCATGCCATTTTCCTAAATTTCAGTACCTTTGGACTTTCTTGCTTGATAAATTTTCGCCGGAAAACAAAAGCATCGAACTCAATGCTAACACCCCATGGACAGTGATCTACAGTCTACTAGGCAACAATGGCAAAGATGCGACAAAGGCTGAATTTTTTTTGGAGTAGAGGACTTTAGACGCAGAGGACTCGCGTGGCCCTACTTTGTGCATTTTTAGGCCCACTAACGGCATGGATGTCTAATTAGCTACTCCTTAGTCAATACACTACATACAAAAAATCAGCTTGATTGATGATTTTTACATGTTAATGTTAGTATGTACCCAAAAAAATGCCTGAATCCAACGGCTACAATGCTAAACCAATGGTTAAAGATAACTAATCAGACATATTTTTTGTCTGTATTTACAATCAAAGAAATATTGTATGAGATACACCAATAATGATACGTTGCACCTCCCACAACTTATTATAATAGTAATACTAATTAATCCAACCGGATATATACTCAAATAAGGTGGGGTGGACATCCATGCTTTGTGTGGGCCCAAGAAAATGCATTACGTAAGGCCACGAGAGTCCTCTACATCTAAAAGTTTTAGCAAGAAGGGTAGAGGGTAAAGAGTCCATAGAACCGGTCAAAAATATGGTTAAAGGCATTTGAACGTTGGATTCTAAAAATCCACGCAATTGTTGCCTCGTGGACTGTGGATTTCTTGAATCCAATGGTCGATGACCTCAAACTGCACATGTTTTTTGTCCAGGACAGCATTTTCAGGGGGGATCTTTTGGTCAATGGTCTCAACCACACATATTTTTGTCCGGTTATCCTCTAAATTTCCTCGAGATCACTGCTTTTCGTCAAGGGAAGAAACTTTCCCTTACTATTTTTGCCAATAGTTAGGTTTCCTTAATTTGGCCAAGGGGAAAAATCTCTTCCATCTCCTCCCCCAAATTTTTACCAATAGTAAACTTTACTTAATTTGTCCAAACCCATTATTTGATTTAATAAGGGCCGGGGAAAAATCTCTTCTCCCTCCCCCCCCCCCCCCCCAACACCACACCATCTCTTCTCCATTCCTCTCCACCACACAAAAGATATTCTGAATCTCTCTCTCTCTCTCTACCATGGATAATTTCACCATCAACCATACCCTTTCCCTACTAGTACTTCTCTTCTTCCTTACCCATCTCACCACTACTTCAGGTAAGTGAATACCATATCTGGTTTTCTTCTTCTTCTCCTTCTTATTTCTTATTCTTGTTCTTGTTCTTGTTCTTGTTTTTATTATTAATTAATGTTATTGACACCCACACGCAGGATCTAATACCAGCGGATTAGTACCCGTAGGAGCAACAGAGTATCGGGTATTCACGGGAAACAGCGACGGACGTCGAAACCTTGCACCATTCCAGCTATGTTTGCTTTGTAAGTGTTGCACCCGGGGTGATCACAGCACCTGTACCTCCATTCCTTGTTGCTTTGGTATCGATTGCCAACTCCCGAACAAGCCTTTTGGGGTGTGCGCGTTCGTACCCAAGACGTGCAACTGCACTAATTGTGCTACTTGATGAGCTCGTTGGATCCTTCCCTTACCTACTTCAATCTGCCATGGGAACCAGCAGGAAGAGCAACTCACCCAAGTTTGAGTCTCACCAGACCATGTTACTACCTAAAAAAAAAAAATTTGTTTTCTATTTGATTCTGTTTATCACCAAGCAAGATAGATTATATAATTGTACACATGGGCATAATATATTTATTAATTACTCAATTAGGAATTAAATAAAATGAAGTTGGGAAAGGGTGGGGAGATTTTTTTGTGAACATTGAGATTCCTTTTTTTTTCTTCATTATAGCATGGTGTGGCATCCCATCATGGATGATTAGTTCTTGCATTTTTAGCCGTTGGATCAGAGTTGGCATTGTTGTCGTGATTATTATGAATGAATTTTTTATTTTATTGTTTAGACCCTTGCAAATATTTTCTATTGGATGTCGAAAAGAAAATTATTGATTGGATGGTACAGTTATGATATTTTTTTCTTTTAGATAAGCTTGGACGGTTATGATGTTGATGAGACTTTTGGGATGCGGTCCTCAACTCCACCGACCTTGCTACATGTCTCCTTGTTATCTATTAACAAGTCATATTTGCTGGGAGAGAAATAGAAATGTTTATGATCATTGACCTAGGTTTATATTAATGCAATACGGTTCTAATTGGATGGCTGTTATATGATGTTGACAACCGCCCAATTAGAGCGCTCCCGCTCCCGCTCCCGCTCCCGCTCCCGCTCCCGCGGCATCTGAGGCTAGCACTGCTTGTTCAGTTAGCCTTAGAGAAGTTTTCTAGATCAACACATTTTGACTTGGGAATCTCATCTTAGAAAACTTTTCCGTGGTCACCATACATGGCCTAAGTAGAAATTCTAACTCCATCCTTTTGGCCCCGATCAATTGAGCGAGAGCCCTCAGGTTATCTGTTCCCCAAGTCACCCTTCCTATGACTTGAACCTGTGATGTAGGGTTGACTCATACCAAATGTTAAGACCCAAACCAATACACTAAAAATGCCTAGGTGATAGAGGTGTGGAAAGCTTAAGTCGTAATCTTTTGGGTGCCATTGGTAAACAAGTTTTCTATTATTACCCAGGCCCAACACTGGTTATGACCCAATTGATTTGACCAGGTCTGGGTCCCTATTTCATACTCGATTAATAATTGTGTCAGGTTTGGGTACTATGCTGGTACGCTACCTATTGACACCATATATATACCAATGATGTGGCCAATCAATCAACTCGTCAATCAGACTGTTCAATTGGTGGGGCATGATGAATCAGTTTTAGCGCATGATCAGGGTTAGAGCATCTCCAACGCTGTGCTATCCCACCGTGCTATCCAAAAATTTGGCACGGTGGGTCAAAAACCGGTGCTCCAACACTGTGCTATCTTAATGCTAAAATATAGCATATACTATTTCTTGTGCATATGGGGCATTAGCATATGGCAGCTTTATGGGTATTGACTCTTTGGACCATTCAAACCTTTGGATCTTGTATCCCAAATAATGCTCAAAACCCCATAGTTAAAATCAACATATGATTGGCTGATCAGCAGTCCACGTGGCATTTTTTTAAAGGATGCTGACCGTATGGATGTTTGGCCAATCCTTAGGTGGAGCTACAAACCAAAAGTCAGCCTGATTAGTGATTTCAAACCTTTCGATCAAAAATTTGTAATATACCTCATCCTATAGGTGGGCCATTTATTGATATAGTTTGGATCAATGAGTTGGTGGTTTGCTTAAGAACTAGAGTCCATCGAGAATGATGGACCGGATGGCAGTACCATTTGTGTTGGGGAAGGAATGGCAGTGGTATTTGGGGACAACTGGACAAGAGGAGACTAACAGGTAGGGTTGCAACTTGGGCGGATTCAATCCGAGCCTGACACGCTCAACCCGACATTGGGTTGGCACCTTTGTTACTCAAGTTAGACTCGGGCTTAGATTTTGACAATCTAATCAAATTGGGTTGCACTAGGGTTGAGGCTTCAGTCCAATCTGAGCCCGACACACACACAGGTCATACCAACATTTGTAGCCTTGTGAAAAAAAATCCATGGAGGAGACCCACTGCCGTACCGTCATATAATTTATCAAATAAATCATAGTGGACCCACACATTTAAGTGGGCCCCAGAAACGATAGATCCTTATGTTGGCCCCCACACATCTAGTATTTTATTTGATAATACAACGAGTGGACTCTGTCGTATATTTTCAGATAGATCATTACATAGGTCCACATAATAAGGTAGGCATAGTTAGTAAATTCGAGTATTATTAACGTTTAATACGCGGATTTTTCATTTTTGTGAAGAAACGTTTAATACAGCCGTATAAAATAAAAAATTAGAAAAAATCACAAATTTTAACATTGAATAAAACACGTGTTATTCGTGTTTAATACACAAATTTTGAATTTTTTAAAATAAAAACTTATTAGACGACTGTACAAAATGAAAAATTGGTAAAATTCAAGCTTTTTAAGGCTAAACGAATATAACGCTTCAGCAATGACTAATTTTTATATTGTGAAACCGAATTAAGCTCAAACTTTTCCCGTTTCAAATATTTGCCGTATGCCAAATTGCTAACTATGAAGGCAGGTGTGATCCTCCGAGGCACGGTTTTCATATCTTGAAGGCCCGCTGCATCTTCGGAGTCACGCACTTTGATGCATCGCAAACTCCTGATTTTGGCCTAATCACACCTCCAAAACGCTCAAACCAAGTGGCAAGAGAGCACCGACCAGACAGATTTTTGATCAGTAGGTCCACCGAAGAGTGGGCCAAACATTCATGGGTCACTGGGCCCAAAAGAGTGCCACGTGGCTCAGTTTCGAGAGACCCAAAAAGAAACTGCAATGAGATGGAACTGAGCAAATTTATTTCCCAGAATTGTCTTTAAATCTTAATTAAAAAAAAAGTAGGACTATTTTGCTTTACCCCCTTTATTGATGCAATTTGCATCTCACCCAATGTTTTTAAAATATTTGTGTCTCACCCTTTGACCATGGTCAACGTTGTTGACCATAGACGGTCTTCGGATGGACATCCCAATATTTTTTAAATTACTATAATGACCTTGGGTGAGACGCAAATATTTTAAAAACATTGGGTGCGATGCAAATTGCATCAATAAAGTAAGGGGGACAAAAAAAAATACAATTTCAAGTTTTTTTTTTTTCTTGGATTGTGAGGGACATTAAGCACACTAATGTCCCTCATCAATGATGACGAGGGACCACAATATGAGCCACGTCGCACTCTTAGAGGTCACTAACCGTACAGATGTTGGGCCCATTGCTAGGTGGAGCTACATACCAAATATCAGCCTAATTAGTGATTTCAAACCATTGGATCTTTGTAGCCTAAATAATGTTCAAATTCTACAAATAAAATCAACCCAGGAAAACGACTCTAATCCAATGCTTAAAAAGTAACAATCAGATTAATTTTTGGTATGTAGGTCCACTTATGGTTGGGCCAAAAGCAAATGAAGAAAGGTTTTGAGCTCACAATCCTAAAAAAAAAAAAAAAAAAATCCTAGAAAAATTGGATCTGTTGCTTGTCCCCCTTACTTTATTGATGCAATTTGCATCCCACCCAATGTTTTTAAAATATTTGCGTCTCACCCAAGGTCATTATAGTAATTTAAAAATATTGGGATGTCCATCCAAGATCGTCTATGGTCAACGACGGTGACCATGGTCAAAGGATGAGACCCAAATATTTTGAAAACATTGGGTGAGATGCAAATTGCATCAATAAAGTAAGGAGGTAAAGCGAAAAAGCCCAAAAAAGTATTTTTCCTACATTTTTTTTTTGGATGTCTTGGAAAGTAAATGGGGATGGAAATGAGAAAATGTTAGAAGAAGCTTCTCCTATAAAAAATGACAGAAGCTTTTTCAAGAGTGGCCACATGTGCGAGAAGACAATTAAATAAAAAGAAAAGATAAAGCCATATTGTCTTTTATTCTGTCTTCCTGTGCACATGACCTTCGGGAGAGCTTCTATCAATAAAAATTGACAGAAGCTTGTGTCAAAATTTGCTCCCATGGGTTGTTCATATCATGCTTTAAAGGGGACCGTTATAACGGTATAATGGACTGGGGGCGTTATCGTTTTTTCTGTTATAACGAAAAAAAACGCTCAGGGGCATAAATGGAAAAAAATAGAATATAACAGAAAATAACAGGAAAAACGGAAATAAAATTTAAATTTCAAAAATAGAAAATAATGGAAAAAACGAAAATAACGGCCGTTTTATTTTCACAAAATTTTCAAAAAAATTAACGGTCGTTATTTTCATTATAACCGAAAAATAACAGAAAATAAAGGCCGTTATTTTTTGGACGTTTTAAAAGGTCCATAACGTAACAGGGTAGGTCCGAATCTGTTATAACGGCCATTATTTTCGTTATAACGACCGTTTTTAAACCTTGGTTTATATCATGGTTTAAAAAATGGTCATTATAACGAAAATAATGGCCGTTATAACGGATTTGGACTTCCTCGTTATGTTATGTTAACACTCAGAAAATAGCGGCCGTTATTTTCCTTAATATTTCCAAAAATAACGTCAATTATTTTTTGAAAAAAAATGTGTTAAAAACATCAATTATTTCAGTTATTTTTACATTATTTTTTTTTTGTTATAAAATCTATTGGAAATTTGAAATTTGAATTTTATCCCCGTTATTTTTACTTTATTGTTATTTTCTGTTCCTTTCCCATTTTTCCATTTTTTCCCGTGTGTGTTACAATCCGTTATAATTGAAAAAACGGTAACGCCCCAATCCGTTATACTGTAATAGATGTAACTCCATTAATTGGGTTGCTTGCTAGCATTAATATAAATGCTACCTAGTCTACCTCACACCATCGACCGTTTATATTCAAGCTTTCCACGTGTTGCCTACTATTGTTAGGAAGATTCACCTCTTAATGCCTCTTAACCACAAAATGTGCTTAATTAGGACCAAAATTGCTCCCATGCGACTTTTCACTCGATACCTAAAGGATGTGTTTGAGTAAGCTTAAAAACTACAACACCACGGCTTTTAGAAGTTATTTAGCACTTATTGCAAAAAGGATCAGGTCCAGAGCCCCCCCTTTTTATGGCCCCTCTCGGGAGTTATGTTCTTAGCTGTAGATTCCGAGAATCCAACAGTGGTTGATAGCACTGAGCTGACATCACTTTTTCTACTTTTTGCAGCGCCATCTCAGAGCTATTAACCACCATTGGATTCTCAAAATCCACGGACGAGAACACGACGCCTGAGATGGGGCAGAAAAAAGGGGCTCCTCAGCCTGATCCTTGAAAAAATTATGCATTTGGTAAACTTGAATTGTATTTTTTTTAAAGTCAAATGAGCTCTCAGATCATCATAAGCAGAAGTCGTTTTTTGAGGGGATTCCGCTAATTGTTTTTGCGAGAAGCCATTTTTAGAAGAATTCTTTAAAAGTTTATCCTTAAATTTTTTGTAATATCAAAACTACCCTTTTAAGGTAAAATAGGTCTAAAATCAAATATAAAAAAAAGTTCAACAATATTTTTTTAAGTGCATTAAACTACTTTTAAGTGTATAATAGGTCTTCGCTACCAAAAAATCTTTTTTTTACCAAACACCATAGATGGGATTTTTAAGAAAAGAAGCATTTTTCTCGTATAATTACCAAATGGCCAAAACAGCTTAACTGAAGCACTTTTCATATAGCATGTTCATATCGTTTTTCGTTCATTCAGCCTCGTCAACATAGCCGACATAATAAGAAGCAGGCAAAGCAGCTAGAAGCGCTCACTTCAAGACCTTAAATTCTTATTCACGAATGATTATAAGTGCTATTAGGTAAGCACTTAAGATAAACTTTAAACTTACCTAAATGCAGCCTTACTAGTACATCCAAACACTTATGAGCAGCTTTTCTGTTAATTCCATACTTTTATGTAGTTTGGAAACTAATGGAATGTTTTGTTAAATTATTCAACTGGGGTGTGTTTGGAAGTAGTTCTTTTCGCTGGCTCCGCTTTATGATTTTAGTCACGCATCACCGCTATCTGGGTCCATTGACCACATGGATGTTTAGCCCAACCCTTGCTGGATATATACACCAAAATCCACCCTCATTGATAATCTCTAGCATTAGATTTTGGTACTTGTAATTCTAGCCTTTAGATTCAACCATTTTTTTTTAGTATTAATACCAACGGCTAATACTCATCAAACAAGCTGATTTTTTAGATGAATGTCTACCAAGGGGTGGGGTAAACATCTATGCGGTCAGTTGGCCCTCATATGGCAGCGGTGAGTAACAACAATCGTGCTACCTCATGTTAAAAAGCATCAGGTATACCTTGTTACATCACGACCCAAATGGAATCAATGAGTTGTTTGTTTGCAAGTCTATTCACTAGTGAGGTCATATCCTTTGAACTCCAAGGGTTGAATGCAGGTGGCCAGGACTCCACTCAAAAAAGTAGGAGGTTCTAAATTCAACTCTCGGCCACCCCCTAGAAAGAGTAGCTTAATAAGTGGCTCAATCCACATTAAATATAGCACGTGTGGAAGGGTGAGTATCGTCTCCGGGAGGACTAGTCGGCTGCACTAAGAGGCCCGGATACCCACGGTTTAAAAAAAAATAAAAACGTCATATCCTCCGAAAAAATATTTGCAGGCCCGAGAGACTCCCTCCCTCCCGAAAATACCATTTGGAGCCTAGTTTAGGGCCTACTGAGTACTGACCTTACAGATGTTTGGATCACCTCTTGGTGGACCTACATACCAAAGATCAGCTTGATCGGTGATTCATAGTAATTATATTTTAGTATCTTAAAAAAAGGCTCAAATTCAATGGTAAAAAATTACGGTATTAAATGCTAAATCCAGCAGCTCTGAATCACTAATTATACTGGTTTTTTATCTGTAAATTCGTCAAGAGGTGGACCAAATATCCATGAGGTAAATGGGCCCCAAAAGAGTAATCCACGTGGCATTTTGGGAGGGAGACTTCAAGCTTTGAAGTGCCCACGAGACATTAAACAAGGGCTCGTATAAGTTGGGTACAGTGAGCCATATCAGACTTGGCCTTTGGAGTACGGTCTTTCCTAGGTCCAAACCGCCTCAAATTGGACCATTGGATATGAGAATAATGATGTCATATTATTCACATATCCAACGGCCAACAAGGATGTCACAAAATATTGAAGCACCATGGGGGACATGGCATCATTGGCCTTAAATATAGAGTTTCGGCTTCCGCTTCTAGGAGCTCGATTAGTTTCTGCTAGACGAAGAATGAGGAACATAACCAATACGGGGAACAAGGGCCGGTGGCGCAGAACGAACTAATCTGCGACCGGCAATTCTCAAGCTTCAAAAGATCCAAAGTGTCTTAGTCGCCACAGGATGTGAAATGCGACCCACCACTTCTCTATTTTTTTTTTTTGATAAGTCCAAGGATGTATTAAGAAGCGGAGATCGAGAAGATCTCAAAGTACAAAAAAGAGTGGTGGAAACCAAAAAACAAAAACAAAAACAAATCAAAACAAAACTTGATCAAGTCGAAAGACTATGTCACTAAAGAATGTGCCTTTCATCTCATGAGATATGCTCCCCCAACGGAATAAGAGGGCCTTAATATTTAAAATGACTTAGAACAAAGGGCTCTCCTTACCCTCGAAGGTTCTCTTATTCCGTTCCCACCAAACACCCCAGATAATTGTTAGCGGAATCATCTTCCACAACAACTTTCCTTTGTCCGACATCGGGACCTTAGGCCAGCTTTCCACAACTGCCCCTAGTCTCTCCAGAAAGACCCAATCGACTCCTACTTGTGCTAGAAAGAGTAATCAAATCAGTCTGGCAAACTCACAATGGACTAAAAGATGGTTAGTGCTCTCCCCACTTGCCTTGTACATAACACAATAGTCGACTAAGATCCAATTTCTAATGATCAAATTTTCTACAGTAAGTATCTTATTCAGGATAGCCACCCAAGCAAAAAAACGAACTTTCAAGGGAGTTTTTGATTTCTATATTTCTTGACAAGTGGGATGTGAATGGGGGTATGATGGTACAGATGAAGAAAGCAATGCCTCATAAAATGACTGGACCGAGAAATCTCCCGACTTGGAGTAGGTCCAGAACAGATGGTCCTCCTCAGAATAAGAAACAATGTAATATTTCAAACAATCATGCAGTAAATTAATTTGTTCCTTTTCCCACTCAAAAGGATTCCTTCTGAGATCTAAGTCCCAACTTGCTTCCATAACAAAACCAAGCAAAAAACTATCAACTGTTTGCCCTTTGCGCTGTGATAGCGAGAAAGCCCGTGGAAAAGACTCCTTTAGACATAAGTCCCCTATCTAAGCATCTTCCCAGAATCTAATCCTAGACCCATCCCCCAAGACAAGTCTGGCACCCTCCATCACGCGATTCTTCACTTTTGGAATCCCTCTCCAAACCCCACACCCAAACACCCCCCTAAAAGGCTTAGACACCCAACCCCCCTCATCTTCCCCATAAATACTAGCAATCACTCCACGTCACAAACTATTCATCTCCTTCCCAAATCTCCAAATTTATTTGATCAGTAATGCCATATTCATAATACATATCTTTCTAAAACCTAGGCCACCCTTCTTCTTTGGCAAACACGCTTGAGCCCAACTCACTAGATGATATCTGAAAGAATCCTCCGAATCATGCCACAAAAAATTTCTCATAACTCTCTCTAATCTCTTTTCCATCGCCGCCGGAATAGAGAACAAGGAGAGAAAATACACTGGCAGACTAAATAAAGTGCTCTTGATGAGCACCATCTTGCCCCATTTGGATAGATACCTCCCCTTCCAACTTGCCAACCTCCGTCTTACTCTTTCCACTACTGGGTCCCAAACTGATTTCGCCATATATGGTGCCCCCAAAGGGAGTCCAAGAAAGGACGAGGGCAATGAACCAATGGTACAACCCAAAATCCTGGCCAACTCTTCCGTGTTTTCTGACTCTCCTATGCTCATGATTCTGCTTTTATAAAAGTTAATCTTAAGCCCCGAGCATACTTCAAAGCAGCATAACAAACTGTTAAGGAACTCTGTTTGATCTGTGGACTATTCCAAAAACACGAGGGTATCATCGGCAAATTGCAAATGAGAAATAACTACCCCCCTAGTTCCTACTTGAAAGCTCGATATAGTTCCTAATCCAACACCTTTCGAAATCATTCTGCCAAGGGCCTCAGTCACCATGATAAATAGAAATGGGGACAATGGGTCTCTTTGCCCAAGACCCCTCGAACTCCTAAAATGACATGAAGGAGATCCATTCACTAGCACCGAGAAGCTAGGTGATCGAATACACTTGTTCATCCACTCACGCCACTTGCTTCCAAACCCCATTCTGCCTAATAGATAATCCAAAAATTTCCAACAAGTATGGTCATAGGCTTTTTCCATATCAATCTTATAAACCAAGCCTGGTGTCCCAAGACGACGCCTAAAGTTAATGCATTCATTAGCAATTAACACCCCATCTAGAATTTGTCTACCTTTAACGAAAGCTCCTTGTTCACCTGAGATGATCTCTTCCATTACCAATTTCAATTTAGATGCTAAAACTTTGGCCACTATCTTGTATACACTCCCTAGAAGACTAATTGGTCGGAAATCTGAAATATCCTCAACCCCTTGTGTCTTTGGAATCAAAACTATGAAAGATTGATTGCTCTCAAAATCCAAAAAATTCCTCGAATGAAGATCCTTAAAGACTTTCATCAAATAAGACAATATTTAAGCGATGTTGGTTCATGGCTAACCGTGAGTAAAACTTGTGTCACAAGATGTTGTGACGGAAGCCGGTCACAGCACACAATATGAGCCACGTGGCATACTATTAGAGGACGATGACCGTATGGATGTTTGGCCAGTCCCTCGGTGAACCGGTACACAAAACATCAGCCTGATTAGTGATTTCTAACCGATTCGGTTGAAGTTATTTTCATGGGTTGATTTTAACGGTAGGAATTTGAGCATTATTTAGCGTTATTTGGGTGCAAAACTCCAAATGTTAAAAATAACTAATCAGGCTGATTTTTGGTTTGTAAGTCCACCGAGGGACTGGCCAAACATCCATACGGTCAGTGCCCTCTGATCATGTGCCACGTGGCTCATATCGAGTGCTGTGACCGGCTTCTGTCACATCTTGTGACACAAGTTTTACTCCTAACCGTGGTTACAACTGGGCCCCGCATGTAGGGGTGTCAATTTATACCGATCATAATCGATATCAAAATCAGAATCGACTATCCCGGTTTTGGGACTACCTATTTCAGAATCAAACTGAAAAGACCCAAAACTGATAGGAATCAGAAAGTTCCAGTTCTTTACACATGAGTACCTGGACCGAATCAGAACCGACATATGTGTAGAACGTCGAGGCTCCAGCCACTGGGTCAGTCATTCCTATGCGGGGCTAGGCCCGCTGGCAGCATGGGGACATCAACCCAGTGACACTGCACAGCCTAAGGACAACTGCTCTGGCACAGGCACTGGATTGAACCCGTGACTTTCCCATAGTGGGGATATACATCGTCTTCTCTATGTGGGTGGTGTCGGAGAAGATTTTTAATGATGGCACATTTTGATCCATGGCGTTCTGGCACTTATAGTTCAGGGCCACCCTGTCCTGGCCTTTAACTGTAGTTGCTTTTTTTCCCACTGTTAATAGTAAATCCGAGACAGATGGCACTTAACTGTACGTGCCAGAACGCCATGGATCAAAATATGCCAGCATAAAAAATTTCTTATATGGTGCTCTGACAGTAATATACTACCTCTTTTGGGTGAAAAGTAAAACTTGGCTGACCACCTAAGATGAACGCCCGCATTCTGAGCCACGTGGCTTATTTTTTAGAGGATGCTGACCATATGGATGTGTGGTCAATTCCTCTAAAGGTGCGCCACGTGGCTCATATTGTGGGTGATCATTGGGGGAGGTCTTATACAGCCTAGGTAGCTGTGAAGATCGATACGAAAAACTAAGTGGAGACCAAATTAATGATTTCAACAACAAACTACATTCGAAAGCAGACTACCAACAACAACAATTGATTTCAGCAGATTTGTTTATTCTATCAAAACCACATACCCTTCTTTATTGAAGCCTATAAGAGGGGGAGACAACTGAGCTCCCTTGTTATATAGATAAGTGATTCAATTTACATGCTTTTTTGCTAGAGGGAGTAAACCAAGCCATTTAAAGCGGCGATTGTGCACCCAATGATCCCGCGTCACATATACCTGGTTTTAGGATTTTGTTTTAATTTTTTTTTTTTAAAAGCAATCATGGATGTATGTGGCGTGCAATCATTGGCGCATGATCGCGGCCTCAAAAAAATTTATGGCCATTTACATGCCAACGTTTGGTAGAGAAGATCTGGTTATGGAAAGTGACAAAAGGGCAATCCATCCAAAAGAACAACTTAGCTAGATGTGTAGCTACTACATTAGATGAACGGTCTCACCTACTTTTATGTCTTAAAATAATGTCTGGTTCATTTTTTAAATTTTGCTAGCTTATCCAAGACAAACTTTAGGTCTAATTTAATTCAATTCATACTTCAACAAGTGATTAATGAGTGGTATGTGACACATAACTGGAGGATGTATAAACCAAGTTAATTAATTATAATTGGATAAGCAAGCATTCCATTACCTACCTATCATAAGTCATTCCAATCTTTATTTTTTCCATTTTTTTTTTCTTTTTTAAATTTAACCGACGAAAGTTCACCGTGGCTATTATGCGTTTACTACTGTTCATATAGGAAATTAATTAATGGAAAAATTTTCTATAGCCTGCGACAAATATAAAATAGTTATATACATATATTATGTGTTAGTCGTGTGGGGCTCGCAATGTTCGAATATCCCCAAATGGACATCTGGGTGAAGATAGCCAGCCAGGTTGATAATGTATGTATGCCCTAGCAATCATTTTTAAAAAATAAGAATAAAAAAAATGACAATATCCGTAATTTCTACCATGACACAAGATATAATTAAGTTGAATAGTAGAGTACCATTCATGTTGCCGACCTCAAAAATGTCAGGATAAGGTGTAGATGATGATGATGATGTACTTTATGTATCGCTATATAAGGGTAAATAAGGCACATGTAAATGGGGGCATTAAGAAAGGTACGGCTATTTTTAATTGGGTCGTGATGTAACAAGGTATACCTGAGATCTTTTCATTTGCGGAAGCGGCATTTTTGGTAGTCACCACTGCCATCTGGGCCCACTGACCGCATGGATGTTTAGCCCACCCTTTAATAGACATTCATACAAAAAATCGGCTTGTTTAATGATTTTTAGCTGTTGATTTTAGTACTCAAAAGATGGTTGTATTCAACGGCTATAAGAACGCCTTAAATGGTGCTAAAAAGTCTTAAAATCTAATGGTTACAGATTACTAATCAAAGTGATTTTTGGTATGTATATCTACCAAGGGGTGAGATAAACATCCAAGCGGTCAGTGGGCCCAGATGGCAGCGGTGACTACCAAAAATGCCGCTTCCGCAAATGAACAGTTTCAGGCATACCTTGTTACATCTTTTTCCTTTTTAATTAACACTTACTTTGAGTGTGGCCAACTGCTGGCACATTTTGATTGGTGGTGTTACTAAATTATAAATTCAAATATGATAAAATATTAGTGCGGCGCACCAATCAAAATGTGCCAGCAGTTGGGCATAACATGGACCCTGATCACCACCGAGTCACCGATGGCGGCATAAAGCTCTCAAATTAACCATACGTTACTCTCATATCAAACATTCTTTTAAAGCTTGAAAGAGTCCAAAGTTATCTCTATTTCCATGAGTAAATTCAAACATAAAAGGACAACCCCACCTTTCTCCTTTCAAGGGATTTCATTTCAGCACAACAAAATCTCCATTGTTTTTGTTTCTTCTTTCTCGGTTTGTTGAATTCTTTCAAGTGTAGAGAGAAACATGTGGAGGATACATCCAAAATGTCACAAGACTCACAACCCCATAAAAGAACTTGTTCATGATGCTTGCCCATCTGTGTTCACTGTCTGGAAGAAGTCGAGCATGTCATTCCAAGGCACAGATGGGTTCTCGGTTTTCAATCAAGGGGGAAGGTTGGCTTTTCGAGTCGATAATTACTCGAGGAATAATCGGTCATGTCTGGCAGGAGGGCTTGTTCTCATGGATGGAGCTGGGAGAACCCTACTGACTTTGAGGCCCCAGGTAAGTGTTTTGGTTTTAGAGATCAAATGGCTCATCTTTCTTCGAGTAGTTAAGTTATTCTTTTATAAATTCAAGCCAATATATATATATATATATATATATTTAAAAGGAGATCGAGAAGATCTCAAAACGTACAAGAACAAGGAAAGAGTATGAGCTAATAAAATAAAAAACAAAGGATCCGGGACAACTCTACTAGCTCTCCAAAATCACCTCCAAACTAAAACCATATCCCCAAAGAAGGTGCCTCTCAACTCAGGGAAGATGCTACCTCAATTGTATATGAGAGTCTTGATATTAAGGATCACTTCCTGAGTTAAGTTATATAAGGAAGGAAAACGTATTTTCTCTGAGGATGTGGTTTTCAAGTGAGATTAGTGGAGGCATTTTTATTGTTTTTTGTTTTCAAGGGTTGGGTTGTTTGGTTCTTCTAGTTGGCTTCTTGTTGTTGTTTTTTTTTTTTTCGAAGGTCATCTCGTCCATGGTTTTAAAAACGGCCGTTTAAACGGTAACGCCTCAAGCCCGTTTCTGTTAAAATCGTTTAAACACGTTTTATCGGTTTTGAATAAAACAGCCTTTTTTTGGTTTTGAATAAAACAGCCGTTTTTTTGTTTTAACGGCCGTTAAAATCGTTTAAACAGTTGTTTAATTCTGAAAATTTTTGTGAAAAAACGGCCGTTAAATCCGTTAAATTCCAATTTTTTTAAATTTCCAAACAAAATTTGAATTTCAGTGTCATTTTTTCCGTTAAAACAGTTAAATTCCATTTTTTTCATTTTTGCCCCTGGCGTTTCAATCCATTTTAATGGCCTTTTAAACGGTAACACCCCCAGTCTGTTTAACCGTTAAAACGGCCTCCTTTAAACCTTGATCTCGTCCTCTAATTGCTTTTTTTTAATAAAAATTCAGTTTTCCTATAAAAAATAAAATCAAATGGACAGAAATAATACAAACTTATTGATACAACAAAAACTTGTCATGGTGTGTGGTTTGATTAGTCTTGTTTAACAATTTCTTTATACTCATCAAAACAGATTTTAAGCATGCAATACCAGTGGAAAGGATTTAAAGGAGAAGATGGATGTAGAAGCCCAAGGACTCCATTATTCTCAATGAGAAGACGATCGATGCTTCAGAGAAATAACGACGCTGAAGTCTTCATGGGAGGTTCCACAAATCATGTCGCCGCACCGGATTTTCAGATTGAGGGTTCCTTTAGGAAGCGATGTTGCAGGATTAGAGGCCCCGCTGGAGAGGTGGTAGCGGAGATATCTAGAAAGGAAGTAAACACCACAATTTTGTTAAGTGACGATGTGTTTAGTCTCGTCGTGCAGCCTGGCTTCGACTGCGAGCTGATCATGGCTTTTGTGGTTATCATGGACCGCATATGCTGGAAGTCGTTCGCTCCCATCATGTGTTCTTGATCGCCGACACCACCGGAGAGCGTTTCTGGTGGCCGACCACCGGACAATTAGAACAGGAAGGGAGTGCAATCAGGGTCCTCTAGTTCTAATTGCTGCTTGCAAGGGGGCTTAGCTCCCTCATTTTGCTAAATTGGATTCCTTTATAGTGTAAATAAACA
Source organism: Euptelea pleiosperma (assembly GCA_035048495.1). Taxonomy (NCBI): domain Eukaryota; kingdom Viridiplantae; phylum Streptophyta; class Magnoliopsida; order Ranunculales; family Eupteleaceae; genus Euptelea; species Euptelea pleiosperma. Next base: position 25,938,887 of record CM068540.1, read on the forward strand.
AAAACACTTCAAGTATTAAACCCTAAACCTTGATATGTGGAGAAAATAATGTACGTACCCTTATAAACTTGTCCCCTCAGAATTGACGAATCTCCTTTCCTTGTCCGTACTCCCAAGTACATCCGTACAGTTGACATCAAACTTGACGTCAGCATAAACTCCTCGTAGCTTTGTCAACCAACCAATGTGTTGGTTCTAAGCCCATGATATTGAAACAGTACTGCTCAAATCCTATGGCTAGGAATCACTAATCACACTGATTTTTTATGTGTGGGTCCACCAAACATATAGTACATGGCAAATTGTTGGGCTTCGATCTGCATCAAAATATTGATCCAGAAGTCTCTATCATAGATTTTTCCCATCAAGATCACCCTCACAGAGGTAGAAGTCGGAGTAGTAAAACTTAGATGACGGTGGCATCAAAGTTTTCGGCCACGTACCCCGAGCGGATGGTCTCGAACGCCCACAGTTTTGATTGTTGAACTAAATGACAGAGAAGACCAAAAAGTGAACCGTATTGTGTCCTTACTTTGTCTTTTATACACGTGGCGAAGTTTGGAAGAGCTTCTGTCAAATATTTTCGTTCGACGCCCACAGTGTTGACGGTTGAATTAAATGAAGGAAAAAGATGTAACAAGGTATGTCTGAAACTTTTTCAAATGCGGAAGCACGTTTTTTTTACTACTCACCACTGTCATTTGGGCCCACTGGCCACATGGATGTTTATCCCATCCCACCCCTTGGTGGATATACACACCAAAAATCACCTTGATTGGTGATCTATAACCATTAGATTTTAACACTTTTTAGCGCTTTTTAAGGCGTTCTTATTGCCGTTGAATGCAACCCTGTTTTTATTTCTAAAACCAACAGCTAAAAATAATTAAACAAGCTGCTTTTTGGTATGAATGTCTACTAAGGGTGGGCTAAACCAAGGTTTAAAGGAGGCCGTTTTAACGGTTAAACGGACTGGGGGCGTTACCGTTTAAACTGTTTAAACGGCCGTTAAAACAGATTGAAACGGTCAGGGGCACAAATGGAATTAAACCGATTTTAACGGGTTTTAATGATTTTAACGGAAAAAGTGGCGCTGAAATTCAAATTTTGAAATTTGAAAAAAAAAAAAAACCGAATTTAATGGATTTTAACAGAAATTAAATGGATTTTAACGGAATTAAAAGGTTTTAACGACCGTTTTTTTACAGCTGTTTAAACGATTTTAACGGCCATTAATCAAAACCGATAAAACGGGTTTAAACAGAAACGGGCTTGGGGCGTTATGGTTTAAACGGCCATTTTTAAAACCATGGGCTAAACATCCATGCAGTCAGTGGGCCCAGATGGCAGCGATGACCAAGGTTTAAAAAACGGCCGTTATAACGAAAATAACGGTCGTTATAACGGATTCGGACGTACCCCGTTACATTATGGACCGTTAAAACGCCCAAAAAATAACGGCCGTTATAACGAAAATGACGGCCGTTATTTTCCGTTATAACAAAAACAACGATCGTTTATGAAAAAAAATGGCCGTTATTTTCGTTTTTTTCCGTTATTATCCATTCTTGAAATTTTGAAATTCAAAGCACCATTTTTTCCGTTATTTTCCCATTTTTTTCTATTTTTGCCCGAGCGTTTTTTTCGTTATAACAGAAAAAACGGTAACGCCCCCAGTCCATTATACCGTTATAACGGTCCCCTTTAAACCTTGGCGATGATGACCAAAAATGCCGCTTCCCCATTTGAAAAGATCTCAGGTATACCTTGTTACATCCCGACCCTTAAATGAAAGAGAAGACAAAAAGTCATAACTGTATTTGTGTCTTTATTTGTCTTTTTGTACGCATAGTGAACGTTGGAAGAGCTGCTGTCAATTATTTTCTTCGTCTGGCTTTAAAGGAAGCATTCAAAAGTTCAATTACTTTACACAAAAAAAAAAAAAAAAGTTCAATTACTTTTACTAGGGAGATGATCACGTGTACCTTACCTTACCTTAGGCCCGTGCACATTGATATGCTTACGCGAGTAGATCTATGTACCAAAATTCATCACGATTGATAATTTCTATCTATTGGATTATAGTCTTTTTCATGTTTATTTTTATCCGTAGATTTTGAGCATTATTTGAAAGAAATTGAATGGGTGTTTGGCCCATCCTTAAGTGGACCTACATGCAAAAAAATCAGTTTGAAGTGATTTCTAAACATTCACAGTGGATTTCATGGGTTGGTTTTCAGCTATAGAATTTGAGCATTACTATTTAACACCAAACTTAAAAGTACATTTTTAGCCAATTACATAATGACACCACTATGCATGTCATGGACCTTGGACCATGTGATCATTAACCTTTTAATAATAGGGTATGTACGGAACTTTTTATTAATTGTTTCTTCAAATAGTTGAATTTCGACACAAAATAATTGGTGCCACGTGATACTCTTAGAGACCATTGACCATATGGATGTTTGGCTCATCCCTATGAGGATCTATATACTAAAATTCATCTTGATTAGTAATTTCTATCCATTGGATTATAATCTTTTCCATGGTTTATTTTTAACCGTGGATTTTGAGCATTACGATCTAAAGGTTAGAAATCACTAATTAGGCTGATTTTTGTTGCGTAAGTACTCTACCTAGGGATGGGCCAAACATCCATACATTCATGGCATCTAATAGTGTCACATGGCTCACACTGTGGTCCCTCATCAACGTTGATGATAGACGTCCATCGTCAAAGTTCTGCTACGTAATAATGTGAAAGCTAATGTTGAGAAGAAGAAGAAAAGTTTTGATGTTTGGCATTATTTTATGCGGGCGTCAGGCCGCACATAAAAAGGACACATGGCACATTCTTAGAGATTTATGATCGTACATATGTTTGAACATCTTTAGGTGAACCTGCCAAGAAAAAGATAGTTTGATTGATGTTTTCTCAGCATTGAATCTCAGTACCCAAAATTATGTTCGAATCACAATTGAAATTCAACATAAAAATATTCAAATCCAATGGTTATAAACCATCAACCCTAATGATGTTTGGTCTGAAAGGCCATCTAGAGATGTTTCAAACTCTGTACGGCCATGGATCTTTAACCGTGTCAGGCATCGACGCCCATTAAAATAAAATTAACATTGAATTTTTGTGGAGAGCAAAATTTTTCAAGAACATGATTACATTCTAAAAGACATAAAAAAACTTAATAAATCTATCAATAGAAATAATTTAAAAAAATACTCAAGCAAACCAAGGATATTTTGGTAATAACGGTGCACAGTCGGGTGAAGCCTGCGTGGATGACAACCAGGTTTTGGCTTTATAATATTATAGATTATAGATAGATACACGTGCGTTGCATGTGAGTGTTTGTAAGGGCTTAAATATGAAGAAGTGGCAAAATTGGAAAGTTTCAACTTAAATGACAATTTTGAAGATTAATTTGGAGGGGGTGAATGGGTAAATTGTGACAACTAAAGAAAAATTCTAAAGTTGTCCATACCTAGTTATCAAGGGTTGTTTTGGAAATACGAAACTAAAATTTATTGATGGACGCCGATCAACGAAGTTGATCATAGACCGCAATATGAGCCATGTGGCATCATATTAGAGACACATACCTTATTGATGTTTGGCCCATTCCTAAGTGGACCCATATACATAAAATCGGCATGATTAGTTTAAAAGAACTTAGCATTTAAAGAATTTAAGGTGCCCTATGTGAAGAGAAATCGAACGGGTGCCCGAACCCAAGTGTTCAGTTTTTAGTAGTGATACAAAATGAAAAACAAAAAATCTAGCAACTAGACATTTTATAGGCAAGTTTTCACTTTTTTTGTAAAGTCCCCTCCTTTTTCCACAAGTTGATTTTTTAAGTTCCCCATATTTTATTTCGAATCCCCTGAAATCTCGTGTTTTTTTTACTTTCTAACCTGTTTTCTCTTAATTCTTCCAGTATATGTTGGCTTGCAAAAATTTTCGTCTTTGTCCCTCCACTTTCACCCTCTAAATCCCTAAAAATATTAAAATAATTTAATTGGCTAAATATGGGTAAAATTATCTTTTAAGTTTTATAATATTTGTGTAGAGTAGAGAAAAACGTGGAGTGCTTAATATTCTTATCTCTTCTTAATAAACGAACTACAATTTTCTAAAAAAATATTTTTTTTCTTTAAAATTTTTTAGAAAACAATAAATTTAAATCCTTAAGTTCATCCGTAATGAGAATGGATCCATTAGAAAGCTCTAATATTTTTATTAAAAAATAATAATAATATTTATATTAATTAAAATTTCTATAATACCCTTATAGAACTATTTTTATTCTTAATAATGAGGTATAAGAAAGTAATAACGTTGTTTTAAGTTACCCAGTTACCATTATTAAAAAAATGTTCTAAATTTACTATTTTTACAAGCACAATTTTTATTTACACATCATGACCATTGTACATGCACTCTGGTAGGAGGCCTTTGTCTGATGCGCGTGTTTTTTTAAAAGGCTTTGACTATTTTTTTTTTTTTTAGCATTATTGAGATTTAAGAGAAAAGTAACTTTATTTAATTAATTTTAATTTATATTAATATTTTAAATAAAATAAGCCTCAATTATGATTTTTATGTTAGGCCTCAATTTGTATTGAGAGCAAGGTTTAAAAAACGGCCATTATAACGGATTCGGACCTACCCCGTTACGTTATGGACTGTTAAAACGCCCAGAAAATAACGGCCGTTATTTTTCATTATTTTTTGTTATAATGAAAATAACAACCGTTATTTTCCATTTTTAAAATTTTGAAATTCAAAATTTGAATATCAGCACCATTTTTTTCGTTTTTCCGTTATTTTCTGTTATTTCCATTATTTTCCCTTTTTTCCGTTTTTGCCGCTGAACATTTTTTTCGTTATAACGGAAAAAACGGTAACGCCCCCCAGTCTGTTATACGGTTATAACAGTCCCCTTTAAACCTTGATTGAGAGGCCTGCCCATCACCGAACACATTACTCACCCATCAGTGATCTATTAAATTAGCTTATCACTCATAATTTAAAGAAGGGTTGGGATCAGGGGACTCACCTTTTAATTTGCACTCGTCTTTTCACTCGTGCTCTCGGCTGCGGATTTTGAGAATCAGAGTTCTCGGGCTCCGTCTAAATCCACGGCTGAGAGCATGAGTGAAAAGACATGCAAACCGGGGAGTCCGTCGAGCCTGAACCTTCAAAGAATGCTCTGGTACATAGGCAACCACATGGTCCGTATAAGATTAGATTATGCAAGAACTTGATGAACTAATGGAACTAAAGTGCTTATCGAAGGGATGATGTTGACAAACTATGTTTGGTTTTAGGTGCGAACCCAGTTGGAATGTGACATAAGTGCATTCATTTGTTTATGTTTTCTAGCTTATCCATGACAAAAACTTTAGGTCTAATTTCATACTTCACCAAGTGATTAGTGAGTGGTATGTGACACATAACTGAAGGCTGTAAACCAAGTTAATTAATTAAGTGGATAAATAAGCCTTCCATTATCTACATTTCATCATATAAGTTATTCCAATTTTTATTTTATTTTTCCCTTTCTTATTTTATCCCGCAAAATTTCACGTGACGCGCGCGTTTACTTCTGTTCTTCGTATAGGAAATTAATGAAAATTTTGTATCGCGACAAATAACCAAAATTAATGGAAATTAGGGTTACTTTTCAATTGATCGTCGTTTCTGCTATGCGGGTTTAAACATATAGATACATACATGTATTATGTATATCCCCAAGTCGACCTCTAGGTGAAGATAATCATGCAGGTTCTTGCACCCTAAAACCCCAAATCATGTAATACACATTCTAGAGTTTGGCCTACTAGAGAATCATCTTGCGACGAAGATTGAGATTTGTTGTCTGCGGTCCAATGAGGTAGTGATCATGATGATGTTTGATAATGTATGTCCTAGCAATCTTTTTTAAAAATAAGAAAATTAAAAATGATAAATTTCGGTAATTTTCTCGACCATAACATAATATGATTCACTTTGCCGACAGCAGATAGTTAGGATAAGGCGTAGATGATGATGATGATACACTATAAGCATAATTTGTCTAGGTAAAGGAGGAACCATGGGGCATTAAGAAAGGTACCACTAATTTAATTAACAACCGTGCCATAGGCCGTAGTGTTCCCTTGTGGAGGCCTTGTTAAAGTAATCTTAAAGTAATTAGTGTGGGAGATGAGAATTAATGAATTGTTTCTAAGAAGCCAGGTCACTAATGGCGGCATAAAGCTCTCGAAAAACATTCGTGTACACCATTAAACAATCTTGGAAGAGTCCAAAACATCCAAGACATTCCATGAGCAAATTCAAACATAAAAGGCCAACCCCATCGTTCACCTTTCAAGGAATTCCAACCCCATCTTCTTCTTCTTCTTCTTCTTCTGTTGAATTCTTTCAAGTCTATAGAAGAACATGTCGAGGATCCATCCCACCGCGGAGAAAAAATGTCACAACCCCATAAAAGAACTTGTTCATGATGCTTGCCCATCTGTGTTCACTGTCTGGAAGAAGTCGAGCATGTCATTCCAAGGCACAGACGGGTTCTCGGTTTTCGATCGGGAGGGAAGGTTGGCTTTTCGAGTCGATAATTACTCGAGAAAGAACCGATGTCTGACAGGAGGGCTTGTTCTCATGGATGGAGCTGGGAGAGCCCTACTAACTCTGAGGCCCCAGGTATTTCTTGCACATATGGACAGAAATATTGCAAACTTATTGATACATATTTTGCTTATTGGCAAGTAGAGTATCAACATAGCAATATAGGGTATTTTAGTAACACCCCCCTTAAATCTGAAAGTAATTAGTAATACCCCCTTATACTTTCAAACTTTAGGATTACCCCCCTTTGACTTAGTTTAACAGTGGTTAACTTAAGTTAAAACGGACTTGAATCACATTTCGTTAGCATTGTACTTGCAATATCGATCATGGTCCTTTCATAGGTGCATTAACAAGCGCATGATGCATGTCACGTTTTAATGTTAGTCAAATGATGGCTTAACTAGGTCCAGAGGGTGGGTATTCTTAAAGTTTGAAAGTATAAGCGGCTATTATTTACTTTTCCAACATACCATGTGCTACGTTTTACAGGTTGTAAGCCGAAAGGCAAAGACAGTTTTTTATCAATAGAATTTCGTGACTTATTTTCTTTGAGAGTTCATCTCAGTTCGGTAGATTCCAGTTCTCAGGATATTGACGTTGGTCGTATCTTTTCATTGTTAATTTCTCGATGCGTCACTTTTTCAATAAATCTAAAGATGGAATGTATATAGGCTTTATCGGTTGCCAAGTCACCTTAACTGAAACTTAATTGACATGGTGTGTGGTTTGATTACTCTCGTTTAATTATTCCTTTATACTCATCAAAACAGATTTTAAGCATGCAATACCAGTGGAAAGGATTTAAAGGAGAAGATGGATGTCAAAAAACAAGGACTCCATTATTCTCAATGAGAAGACGATCGATGCTTCAGAGCAATGACGACGCTGAAGTCTTCATGGGAGGTCCTACAAACCATGTCGCCGAACCAGATTTTCAGATCGAGGGTTCCTTTAGTAAGCGGCATTGCAGGATTAGAGGACCTAGTCGCGAGGTGGTAGCACAGATATCTAGGAAGAAAGTGAACACCACAATTTTATTAAGTGATGATGTGTTTAGTCTCGTTGTGCAGCCCGGCTTCGACTGCGAGCTGATCATGGCTTTTGTGGTTATCATGGACCGCATATGCCAGAAGCCGTTCGCTCCCATCATGTGTTCTTGATCGTCGACACACCGGAGAGCGTTTCCGGTGGCCAACCACTGGAAAATTAGAACAGGAAGGGAGTGTAGTCACGGGCCTCGGGGTTCCATATGTGTGCTCTCTCATTCCTTTCTTATTTGTGTAATATATTGCTAAATTGGATTCCTTTGATGGTGTAAATACTAAACAGATCCAACACTTTGGTATATTTTAAACCCTAAACCATGACGGGGAGGAAATATTAAACCCTTATAAACTTATCCACAAAGAATTTAAGAATCTTCTTCTCCTTGTCCGTACTCCCAGTCCACATTGTTGGATCTTAAAATCCCCAAGATGCACTTCATTTCCGTTGGCTGAGCATGTGAAAAGGTTTTTAACGAACATTTTTGTACTTGGTTGAGAGGGATATTTAATGAAGTAATCTCTGACGCTTCTTGGTGTCCGTGTGCTCGGTGGTGGATTTCAAGAATCCAACAGTGGTTGTCAAAGCCGAGCTGGCATCACTTTTTCACTTTTGGGGTACTGACAACCACCGTTGGATCTGTGAAATCCATGGCCGAGCGTGCAAACACCAAGAGGGGTCAGAAAAGGGGGTCCTCAGAGCCTGAGCCTTTTTATAGGTAACTAATAGGTGCCTAGATGAACGATGTGTGCAACACCCAAGTTTTGATTTTAAAATAGTAATAAATATTAGACATTAATTCTAATATTTAACAATTTATTTTTACTTCCTATTTTTTAACCTCAAAAGTATTGAAGTCGGGCATTTTTCAATGGTAGAACCCAAGATTTAAAGGGGACCGTTATAACAGTATAACGGACTGGGGACGTTGCCGTTTTTTCCGTTATAACAAAAAAAATGCTCAGGGGCAAAAATAGAAAAAAACGGGAAAAAATTGAAAATAACGGAAAAGACAGAATATAACGGAAAAAAACGAAAATAACGGCTGTTTTTTTTTCACAAAATTTTCCAGAAAATAATGGTCGTTATTTTCGTTATAATGAAAAAATAACGGAAAATAACAGCTGTTATTTTCGTTATAACGGCCGTTATTTTCTGGGCATTTTAACGGTCAATAACATAACGGGGTAGGTCCGAAAATAACGGCCGTTTTTTAAACCTTGGTAGAACCTACATTATCATTCTTAGTAGAAGTAGAAACAAACTAACATATTTTCAAACCAGATTAGCCTTTGAAATCTCAAATGTCTCTTAACCAGAAAAGTATTCTCATATCTCCACTCAACACTTACTACGCATGGTACAAAGTCTCGCGCGGCATGGACTGAGACAGCTAAAGTCTCGCGCGGCATGGACCGAGACAAGCTGTCTCAGTTGGACTTGCCCAAGACAACCCACTTTCAACTTATTTTCCCATTGTCTTAGAGGAGTCGATGACTTGGTCTTGGCACCGAACAATCCAATGGCCAAGACTGAGACTTTAATCCATGTTGGTATGTCGAGTATAGAGCCACTCGCTCCTAAGCGCTTACTGGAAGTTATGCTTTCCGTTAGCGTCGCATATGTGGGCTCCTATCCCAAACCGGATCGGTCAGATCCAGAACAGAATTGGCACACCTCGCTCGAGACAGGGTGAGACTTCTTTAGGAAACAGTGAGAGAGATGGATCCAATGTTGAGCTTTAAGAGTGAATTTGGCCAATGTTGTTTCATGGCTAACCGTTGATAGAAATGGCCCCATGCACATGTTCCTGTCCATTACCAACACACTGCATACCCATCGTTGATGCATAAAGTTGTGGGTCCCAGTCTTGATCAAATGGAGGTATTTTGGGCATGCAAAGTAACACAGAGTTACAGACAACGCCAGATCATGCCTTCAAAGAAAAGCCAAAAATAGTGGCTGTAGGGATGAATTCACAGACGACGAATTCCATTGCCGGTGCTTTTGGATCGTACAAGTTATAATTTCGTGACTCCGTTGTCATGAAACTACCTCAAATTATCTATTTTTTTTTGGTAATATTCTCCTGATAAATCTCTTCTAGGATAATTGTAGTGTCCAACGATGTTTGACAAAAAAGACGTGTCCAACATCAATAAAATCGTGCCATGTGTACTTAAGGAAACTTGGAGACCATGCCAATCGTTTTTCCCTCTTTCTTTTTTCATAACTTTTTTGGATGCTTTAAGTGTCCAACGACAAGTGACCTTATAACGTTTTCATTCTTTTAGTCTTGTCCCTTTGACTGTTTTTGACCTTCGTTGATCAAATAAAAAATGTTAACCCCATCGCCCAGAAATTAAAGATTATTGTTGGTTCATTGTTCCTTCAATTTTCAAGTCATGGGGTTAAAATTTCCGACTCGGTCAATGACGGTACAAAAACAGTCGAGGGAGCAGACCAAAAGAATGTAAAACAAGATTTATCAAGGAGGTGTTACAAAAAAAAAAAAAAAAAGTTGATGCATGGAATGCTCTAATACTTAGGAAATCACATGCTCGATGTACCCTGCTACCTGTTTTTGGGTGAAAAAACCGAGCAGGTCCCATACCCAATAAAGAAGAAAATTACAATCTAAGATATTTACATCCCATAGTATCATCTGCAACCTAGCCGTGAAGATCGAAACGAAAACTATCTGCAGACCAAATGATTTCAACAACAAACTACATTTGAAATTAAGCTATAAAATCGATCAGTATGTTTGTTTGTTCCCTCGCCAAACATGCCCATTATCGCACGCCGAACAATGATTTAAAGGATTTTCCATATGAATCTTAGATGAATTGTCTTCCCTTTCATAGACCAGCATAAACCTTTTTATCACTGCTTCTACGTACGTACCCAAATCGAAAGGCTAGTCGTTTGGTGGCATTGTACTATAATTAAGTACCACCATTACATCGGTGTTCGAACTCTATTTCTGATAATGGAGTGTTCTCCATGGGTACTACAACATGTCCCAACATTGTTACACGTACACCAAGCTTAAATTTCTAATTGATATTTACACAGCCACTCTCCAAAATATCTGCAAAACTCAAACCAAATTGCCCACGCCACTCTACAATGAAGAAAGATGTGATCATTAGATTCTCTACTCTTTAAGTACACATGGGACAATGGTCAATCACCCCTATGCCTCTCTGCCATAGGAAATCCATGTTCTGGACTCTACCATGAATCAACCACCATAAGTTAGGAGGGCAAACTTTGGAGGGAGCTCTATTGCCCCAGCCACATATTAGCCATGGGGACTTCCTTAGTATCTTCTAATGAATGCCTCGTCCAAAAAGAGATTGATCTTCCCAAGAGTCATAAATCAAAAATCTATCAAGCCTACACATGATAACTCTCTCCTGATTATTCAACCACGTGAATGATGAAATAATCAAACTCTTTAAGAATATCCAAGATTTTCTACTACCGCTGCTTCAAATGCCAAAGAATGATAACGGGTTTAGTGATCCAAGAGACCACGAGCTTAGGGTGTGTTTAATATTAATTTTGTAGTGATCAATCTTCTTCTAGAGCTTCAACCCATTAAGGCGATAGCTCTCAGTTCCGCTAAATTATTTGTCCCCTAAAAAAGAGTGAAATGCCATAAGAAGGTTACCATTATGATCTTTGATGAGGCCTTCACTACTAGCAATATTTTGGCTGGAAGATGCATCATCCACATTTAAGGCGACTTCACCAGCATTAGGTTTCTTCCAGTAAACAGTAGTAGCCCTTCTAGCAATAACTGAGCTTCTCAAGAATATGTTTAAGATGCCCATCGTTAGATTTGGTTGGAAAAATATTAGAGTTGATATCTCTGATCCAATACCAAAAATTTCTCCTGATAGATGTGATATCTCCTAGAATTCGGACCAAAGGCCCCTGTAAAAATCAATACATAACTGCTAACCCTAATAGAGATCTAGAAGGCACCTATGAGGCTGTCCAAAACCTCAACCGCCTGATCATCCCAAATCACCAGGACTCCTCCCGACAAGCCAATCGCCAGAAGCTGGCATGACCCAAAGCTCTCTAATAACTTTATTACCAATCTTGTCCATCTTAGTCTCTTGGACCACCACAATGTTACTCCATGTGGAGACTAAACTTTTCACTAAGACCCTATGATCCTTAAAGTTTAAACCCCGCACATTCCAAGATAAGATGCTAAGCTTCATGTCTAACCTTAGGAATCCTCTCCCTGGCTCTCCACAATCATTGCTCACTAGGTCCCATCTAATCCTGTGCAATTCTCTACCTAACCTAGACGCACTATGAACCGGCAAAGTAGAGACCGTAGTATAACTTTATTTCTATCATCCTACTTCGAGGCCTTTATCACTATCTGCTGTCTACAACCCTCAACAACATCAATCTCCTCGGGAATGGTATTATAACTAAGCTGAGCCCCTCGACTGGAAACTAAAATGCTTGAGTCCTCCTCAGCAAAATCACATAACTTATTTCTAGTGACAATAGAGTAGGGCTGGCAATGGATCGGGTTTGAGTCAAATTGGTACTGATTTGGTACCAATCCGATAAGAAATCCAACTGATCCAGACCCAATATCGGATCAGTAAAATTCAGTTCCAAAACTCATTTGATATGATTAGATCGGTCCCAGGGCCGATCCGATATGTATACATATATAATACGTTTAAGCATATATTTAAATACCTTTAGGCATATATATATATAAAATACATATTATAGATATAGTATAGATATTGGATTAGTATCAGATCTAAATAGGGTCGATCCGATACCGACCTAATAAGAGATCGGATCGACAATCTGTGATTTGGTACCGATCCATAATGAAAAATAAGGTTCCGAATCCAATTTTTTCAGATCGGATCTCTGGGTCAATCCAATCCATTGCCAGCCTACAATAGAGGCCAGAAGCTCCCAGGCCTCTCTTTCGTTCCCTACTCAAGTTAGGCCTAGACTAGTGCCAATATTCATAATGTTAAATCGAAGCCAGATGGTCGAATCTCATATGATCCCAACCCTCTCTCTCAAAATCTCAAAACTGTTGGGAAGAACAATAAACAAACAATAAATCAAAGATGCACACAACCACAACACGGAGATTTACGTGGTTTCCTCTAATTGAGGTACGTCCACGGATCCACACCAATTCCACTATGCTCTAGGGCAAAAGAAATACACAGTACAAGATTAGGATATTCGTCTCTCACCAACATAGATATATATAACCCCAAGATGAAATTAGGATTTCCAAAATTCCACTGGGCTGCGGAATCGTGCCTTCATGGACAGTGCTTCAAGCATCATCAGTCTCTACATAACACAACAAAAACTTGATCTATTCTTATGGTTTTCTAAGCTACCATGAATCCCCAAAGAGATATTTCTACAGTCATTGACTACAGGCTGAGTTTCATTACCAAAGAAATTGGTCAATGCTTGCACTAGAGAGACATAGTGAACAAAGAAAGATGAATAACCAACCAATATTTGGACAATGTTTGGTTTTAGGTTCGAACCCAATTGAAATGTGACATAATTAGTGCATTGAATTTACATGCTTTTTTCTAATCCAAAGACATTTGCATCCCTCCATAACGTTTGGTAGAGAAGATCTGATGTTAGGAAAATAACAAAAAGGCAATCCATAGAAAAGAACAACTTAGATAAGTAGCTACCACATTAGATGAACGGTGTCACCTACTTCTTTGTCTTTTTAAATGTCTAGGTCACATTTATAACTTGGCCAATTTAATATTTTTATGGCTTCTAGTTTTTCTTAAAACAAAGACTTTAGGTCTAATTTCATACTTCACCAAGTCATTAGTGAGTGGTATGTGACTCAAAACTTAAACCAAGTTGCTTAATTTATTAATTGGTCCTATACATAATGAGACTTACTTTTCATTAGTCATTCCAATCTTTATTTTTTCCCATTTTTTTTTTTATTTTATCCGACAAAATTTCACTCGGCTAATACGCGTTTACTAGCTACTGTTTTTCAGATAGGAAATTATTTTCAATTTGTTGGTCGCGTATGTAACTATACTGCTCACACTATTGTCTGTCGGGCTCGTACTTTCTTTTTACCCTTGAGATGGACTCGATCACCTCCCTCCTGGCTTCAGGAAGCCATTGAGGCTGATAATCGGCTTCTTCACTCGAGGAACGAATTGAACATGTGGTTTACCAAAAAAAAAAAATAGAAGAAAAAGTGTCATGGGCAATGCTCAAATATCCCCCAATAGTACACATTCTAGAGTTTGGCCTACCAGAGGGTCATCTTGTTGGCGTGATTTGGTGCCGGTGGTCCTATGAAGTAGTCATGATGTCTGATAATTATGCCCTCGTAATCATGATGATTTCCGTAATTTCCTCGAGAATGTCGAATTATATGAGTAGAATAGTGGAATAATAGGATTCATGTTGCCAACCTCAAATAATTGCGATAAGGTGTAGATGATGATGATGATGATACACTTTATGTGTCACTATAAAACATGATTTTTCCAAGTAAAGGGGGCACATTGTGTTTCCTTGTGGAGGATTTCTTAAAGTAATCTTAAAAGTAATTTGTGTGGGGGATGAGAATGGGCCGTTTTTAGGAAACCAGGTCACTGATGGCGGCATAAAGCTTTCAAAAATACGTGACACCCACATCAAACATTCGTGTAACCCATTAAATAATCTTGAAAGAATCCAAAACATCATCCATGAGCAAAATTCAAACATAAAAGGACAACCCCACCTTTCACCTTTCAAGGGATTTTCATTTCTCTTCTTCTTCTTCTTTCTTTCTTTCTTTCTTTCTGGTTTTGTTCATTTCTTTCAATTCTACAGAAGAACATGTCGAGGATACATCCCATGAAGAATAAATGTCATGATCCCATTAAAGAACTTGTTCATCATGATGCTTGTCCATCCGTGTTCACCGTCTGGAAGAAGTCGAGCATGTCGTTCCAAGGATCGGACGGGTTCACGGTTTTCAATCGGGAAGGAACGTTGGCTTTCCGAGTCGAAAATTACTCGAGGAAGAACCCATGTCTTACAGGAGGGCTTGTTCTCATGGATGGAGCTGGGAGAGCCCTACTAACTCTCAGGCCCCAGGTAAGACTCATGGAATTCAACATACTGCATGGTGTGTAGTTTGATTACTTTTGTTTAATTATTCATTAATACACAAAACACGTACAGATTTTTAGCATGCAATACCAGTGGAATGGATTCAAAGGAGAAGATGGATGTAGAAGTACAAGGACTCCATTTTTCTCAATGAGAAGACGATCGATGCTTCAGAGCAACGACGAAGCTGAAGTCTTCATGGGAGGTCCCACAAACCATGTCGCCGCACCGGATTTTCAGATCGAAGGTTCCTTTAGGAGGCGGCATTGCAAGATTAGAGGCCCCACTGGTGAGGTGGTAGCAGAGATATCTAGGAAGAAAGTAAACACCACAATTTTGTTAAGTGATGATGTGTTTAGTCTCGTCGTGCAGCCTGGTTTCGACTGTGAGCTGATTATGGCTTTTGTGGTTATCATGGATCGCATATGCCGGAAACCGTTCACCCCCATCCTGTGTTCTTGAACGTTGTCACCGGATCGATAGCATTTCCGGCAGGTGGCCCCGACAACCGGAAAATAAGAAGGGATTGTAGTCACGGGCCTCTAGTCCTAGTTGCTATACTTGCTAGTGGAGTCCATGTGGTCTCTCATTTCTTTGTTTTACTATGATATTGCTACATTGGATTCCTTTGATTTAGTGTAAATATTAAAAAAAGATTTGAAGAATCTTCTCTCCTTGTCCATACTCCCAACTGAACCCATACGATTGCCTAAATTCCTCTCTTCTCATCGAGACCACACTAACACAGCTAGGAGCATGGATGAAGGTCTTGGGATTAAGGTCGATTCGGTTGGTGCCGATCCCGATCCAGATTGGTCCGATCCAACACTGTCTCGCTCGAGAGATATGTGGACCTCTTTATAGCAAACAGTGTATCCAGGACGAGGCAACCTCAACACCGTTCAGTTTCTCTTGCATCGCGAATTACAAACCAAAATGATGATCCTAAACATCTGGATGTTGATTTTCCTCTGATCCCTTTTTCCAACCTAAGAACTTCTAATTTTTCCTGCTTTCTATGGATGGCTAGAAATATGGAATTCTGTTTTTTTGGTAGGCAAAGATTAACAAAGTTAAGCCAAGCTGAAACCACAAGCACAGTGAGCAAAAACTAAAATCCTAGTAAATTACCCAGCACCAGTAATTTGAGCTTTAAAAGAGATCAAAAAGTTCAAAAAGTAATGCCACAAAGGTCAAAAAAGAAATAAAAAGGAAATGGAAATTATCCTCCACCTCCACATTCTCCCCACATATAGGAAAAAAGTCTCCATATTTTGGGTTTCTTGCACATGGCAGCTGAGGTGGCTGGCCCAAAAGGGTCGACCAGTTTTGCTGCCTACACCTCAACCCTCTCCCTGTTTGGCAAGTTCCAGCCCAATAACCATCCACCATGTACCAAAAGGAAGCATGAAGTGGGTCGGGTTCATGTTTCTGTTTTTTTAAACAGAAAAAGAAATGTAAAGTTAAGGCCCACATGCAAGCGAGCTATTGGAATAGAACCTTCCACATGGACAATGGGTGAGGTGGCAAAACGAGTAAATCTACGATGCAGAATTCTTTATCATAACATCAGGGCCCACTGACTGCATGATTATTTGGTCTACCCCTTTGTGGACCTACACCAAAAATCAGGCCAACTGACTGCATCGTCATCTACGCCTTATCCCCTTCATTCGGGGTTGGTAAAACAAATCCTATTTATTTCGGACTCACGGTTGACATGATTTTACACAGACTGTCTACCTGACATAACCCTCTATCCTGGCTTGGGATCAACAATGCAGTGTAAAAAAAACATGTGGAGTTTATAAAACAGATAAGAGAAGTTGATAAGAATTAAAGGACAAAGTAATAAGAAAAATGGAGTTCATCTGTGACTTATCCTGGATTGAATCAGGTAAAAGGAATTTAAGCGAACGAAAGAATTTTGATCCTTCTTACTTGCTCGGCATTGATGATCAAACTCATTACTGTTACGGCAGCCGCAAGAAAGTGCCATCCTATATCCATCAGCATCCAAGACTTTCCAAACCACATAAACCTTCCAATCAATAACTAGTACTTAATTCTTTTAACAAGATTTAGAAACTCTTAATGCAGAGGAAATGTTGTATACCCACGTGAATAAACTGCATTTTTTTTTAGTTAAAACAGTAGTTCTTTAAATAATCACATCCAAGGAGGATCTGCAGAAAGCTAAATGAGAACTCTGTTGCACCATGGGAAAATTGACATCTCTATGAGAAAAGTTTCCGATATTCATCTGCCTCTTGAACCATTTCTTCAGGGTTCCTGTCCTTCCTTTCCTTGTCCAAGTCGAGCTTCCGCTTTAACTCCCTCTCCTGCGCATCTATCTATACAACAAGATCGCCATATAAAAAATAAGTTGGCTACCAATCTTGACCTACTGGAGGCAAAATGGGAATAATAAGAGAAAAATGCATTAAGGAAAACATGCCACTTACAGCATCATAGATCTCATCATTGTTCTCAAAGTCACCACCTTTCCGCGGTAAGATATGGATGTGAACGTGAGGAACTGTCTGTCCTGCCTGGGGCCCATCCTGAGGTGCCAAGAAACATGAAGAGTTATGACCATAACATCATATCTAGTGCACGTGTTGTTCGTGCGAGCATACAGCCGTGATGATGGGAGAAACGGAAATCTCCACAATGGTTACCACTTGGGAGATCTCCCACACCAAACTGAAACTCAAATTTCAGTTGAAGAGAATAAACAACCTAATTATTTCAAGCCATTTCCTGACAGTTAAGTCCTAGTTGAGTCTCAACTTATTAAACTTCGGTGTATAGTAATAGGAAAAAACCAATTAATTTTGCTAAAGATGATAAATGTATGCTTGCACTGTAACCCAGGATAAGAGGTCTTAAATGGCTCCTCATCATGTTTTTAACACGCAGTGTGAGTTCCCAATTTGGTTCACTGCATTTTAGATAAGAAACCTGTAGACTAAAACAGGCACCAAAAGACAAACCATATGGGAACCTCTGGACAGCACTGTAACAAAAACAAAACAAACAAATAAGGGCACTCCCTTATCTTGTTCACACACTGTACATTAAGTGGTTATATGGAATCGATGTAAACATATAAGAGAACGAGGAATCGCTGTCAATGACATCAATAATCTCAGGGACCTAAATGATTATTAGCCATTCAAAAAAGGTACCTCCGCGATCCATGTGAAAAGAGATTAGGATCTTGATCACGTGGTAGAGTTGCAAGGTATCAAGGAAAGAAAGCCAAAAATACACAGATGCAAGCAAATGTGGAAACACAGCTAAGAAAAACAGTAAAGTCAGAGAGGTCTACAACTGCACGCATGCATTCCCAATCTGTCATTAACTGATTTGTATCCTGCAACCTTAAAGAAACTTGCAAAACCATGAGGGAGGGACTAGCAACACAGGATCTTAAAGATTTTCTCAGACTTGAAGACATAAAAATATATGATTAAGCTCCCACCAAGTAAATTAGAAGGAAAAATGACAACAACCAATGTAGGCTGTAGAAACAACACAATGTACATATCTACATATTATTAACAGGCAAGGGGATGATGAAGAAAAACTACTGACTAATTTTTATTTTTTATAAGGTAATATAAAGCAGCAGAGAAAACCCCACTGTACAAGCTAAGGAAGAAGATGCAAGCATGTGAAAGAGACCCTCACAAATAGCAAAACAAAAGAATCAGAAACCGAAAAAACAAAAATACTAAGTAATCTCCAAAACAATCCTTTCTGATCTAAACGAAGTCTTCAAATCAAAAACCTTTGAATCACAAAGAATTGCCGACCAATGAAAGATGGGCTTTAATACACAAAATAACATCTATCAAAATCAAAGAAAAACTGAAAAATGTAAGTAGGCTCGTGGTTGTCTTACTTGGATTGTAAATGTAAGTGACGATGCTTTATGATGATGCTCAAGCTTGCCACCAACTTTCTGTGCTGTGAGCCACAAATCACTGGTCTCATCGGTAGTGAGATCAACAAAGCGCTTCACTTCGCGCCTTGGACAAACAAGCACATGTAAATAATGTCAAGCTGAACAAATAGAACATCCAAAAATAGCAGAATATCTGTGAAAATCTGATGATTTGAATTTCACAGCAAATCATATACCAATAACAGGCATGCTAAGAAGCAAGAGATGCTTAATATGAATTATGTATGTGTATATGCATGCATTCGTGTACATATGTATGGATTTATGTCGATTTACAGATGCGACCCTATCGATGTATACCACAAGAACCTTCAAAGGCAAATTTATGCATGTATCTAGATGTGTATATATACTGACTACAGAGGTATGCCCATACAAATTATAGCCTATGTACAAAAATTTATTTATGCATGTGTGTATGTCTCTATGTGTCCATTTAGGCTGCTTTTGGTAGTGCATCTTCGGCTCGCGTCTTGGCCAAAGGTGCACGTCTTGATCAAGTGTTTGGGTCACACTAAGGTGCGTACCTTCGAAGACACAATGGACCTTGAAGACGCACGAAAGTGAACTTTCAAAGGTTCACCGCCCCCAACTGAGTCTTCAAAGGTGCACGAACGTGTGTACCTTGAAGGTTCACCCCCTACCCCCTATGGGCTTAGACCACCTAATATGTGATCCACTTATGATGTATGGGCCCACTTGACATATAGCACATGTATGATCTATCAACACCCCTCCATTATGTGGGACCCACATATGATCCATCAACTTTTGTTCTTATGTGGTGCCCACATGATTTATCAACTTGTTAACATGTGGGACCCACATGATCTATCAACTCTAGTTATTATGTGCGGCCCACACAAACTATCAATCTTAATTTGTTCTTATGTTAGACATGTAGAACCAAGCATCGATTTTGACCTTTAAAGGTACGCACCTTGAAGACGCACATCTTCGGATGAAGACACGCTACCAAACACAGCCTTAGAGATATAGTCATCAAAGCACGACCGCACACACACACACACAGTTTTATATATATATATGTGTGTGTGTGTGTGTGTGTGTGTGTGTGAGAGAGAGTGTGTGCATTTATGTGCCCATAAAAGTATTAAATAGAGCCCATGTAGACAGATCTAAATATGTATGCATGTCTGCATGTATGAACATGTCTCTTGCTGACAAAATAATCATTCCTAAAAAGTTGCCCTCATAGGTATAGTATTAAAATCAGACGAAGTTTTGGCGAATTTTGTCAATTTATATCACAGTGAAGTTTCCTTGTAATATTTTAACGAATTTTACTATTTAGGACCGAAAATTTAAAACAGATGAGAAGTGTTCAAATATAATTATCTCCATTTCTTT
Source organism: Euptelea pleiosperma (assembly GCA_035048495.1). Taxonomy (NCBI): domain Eukaryota; kingdom Viridiplantae; phylum Streptophyta; class Magnoliopsida; order Ranunculales; family Eupteleaceae; genus Euptelea; species Euptelea pleiosperma. Next base: position 25,959,106 of record CM068540.1, read on the forward strand.
TTCCACATTCCCTTGCTTTTGGGAGGTTCTTAGGTGAGAAAAGATCAACCCAAGAAGGGTTTTCAAGTAAAAAACAACTTGGAGGGGGTTGAAATCAAGATTAAAGGCTCATCAGATTGCATATTTTGAAGTTGTTCATTGGTAAAAAACATTTTCTCTATAATTTCATATTTCTTTCATATATATACGCTATATTAGTATTACAGATGTATAACGCATCAGATTTCCAAACTTCTCTATGTTTCCATGTCGAATTGCACTTCTTTGAATTAATTGTGAGTTTTAACTATGTGAATTTTAGAGCAAAGTTATAAAGTTTAGTATCTTGCTCATAGGAGTGTGTGTGTGTGTGTGTGTGTGTGTGTGTGTGTATGTGTGTGTGTGTATATATATATATATATATATATATATTGTTGTGGATTTGGAGGATCAGAAGGTGGAGTTTCTTCGAATTCGTCGTCAAGGTCAACGACATTTGGTTGTTCTTGTTCGTGCATGAACAATGGGGGAAGACTGGGAAGACTGTTGTTTTCTTCAGTGTTGGTTGGAGGAAAGATTTGTGGGTTGAGAATAGTAGCTGTTGCGCCTGTGTCAAAGAGGGCAATGACTGATATAGGTTTGGAATATGGTTCTGGGTACAGGATAACTTGTGCAATGGGAACGAGTTGATGGTATGAGAACTGGAAACAATACCATCTTATCTTTGGATGAAGAAAGATTGGTCTGATTGTATGGGCTGGACTTCTTCATGAAGCTTTTCATAGTTTGTCAGCCATTTTTCTGGAAGCAAAGCTGTGCGTTAATGGTCCACAATCACAGTCTATGTGATTTGAACATTTGATTTGGAGGTATTTCCTGTCGCACGCTTTCGGAAAGCCTGTATTTGAAATTCCAACGATAGGAATTAGAAGGAATGGAGAATCCGATTGTGCTTGGATCATCTGTAGTTCTGGTAACTAAGTTGTAAATGGGGATGATGATGAGCAAGTGGATACTGATGATTGTGGAGGCTAAAATACTGTTTCAACAGTACCATCTTGTCTTCGGATGAAGATAGATTGGTCTGATTGTATGGGCTGGACTTCTTCATGAAGCTTTTCATAGTTTGTCAGCCATTTTGCGATTTGTTTACAAGGTGTGGTTATGGATTTGGGTATGGGTTTGTGACCATGGAAAGAAATGGGCTTTGTGGGAAAGTCCATTGGGGATCCATTTGAGATGTTGGATCCGATGAAGAATATCAAATCCAATTATCAGATCTTTTCCGGAAATGGGACAACCGAGAACTTTGTGGGTATACACACACACACACACACTCTTTCCTATGAGCAAGATACTAAACTTTATAACTTTGCTCTAAAATTCACTTAGTTAAAACTCACAATTATATATATATATATATATATATATATATATAAGGAAAATTGAATCTAGGCCATGCAAATACATAAATCAGTGATTGTACAAAACCCAACAAGATGAACTCCGGAATAAAAGGATATGACCTGCAAAAACAAAAAAAAATGAAACCCAATCAGAGGAGATAAGTTTCTTGCCAAATGAAAAGAAAAGAAAGGACAAAATGGTAAATGTAATGCCCTTATGCATGACATATGATGGCATAAGAGCGTGATATACTATAACATATAAAGAGATACAAATAAAAGGGAAAATAGTCCAAATTGCTCAGATATTTCAAGATGTAAAATCCACACAAAATTACGATAATCGAATGAAGTGTCTTATAGGTTTGGATAACTACAAATCTAAAAGATAAAAAAAAAAGTTATTCAAGAAATGAATAATGCAACTAAAATTAGAAAAAAAATCTTTACTTTATAGAATGCTTCTGAATGATTCTGCCCATATTGAGAATCGGGAAGCATGGTTCAAAGTATCGGGAGATACCGAAACGTATATCACCCATATCGTTTCAGTGTCGCCCTAGGGCAATACAAGCTTGGTATCGCCCGTATCATTCCAAAACCGAACGATACTTCATCTTATGTGTAAATTTGCATCGCATCTTCGTTTTAGTTTCACGAAGTTTCATCAAAAAACGGAATGATACTTCTAAAATGTTTCGGTATTGCCCATGAATGATACCGTGCAATTTGAACCATGTCGGGAATCCAACTCCACTATGAAGTTTGGAGTATGGACATGGTATACAACTAGCAGTTACTTTTACCTTCTTGAAAACTTTCACTCCAATGTACACCAAATTATATTTATCTTCTAAAGCTATTGCACAATGTGGATGACAATCAACATTCAAACTATTATTTCTTTATGAGTTATATAGGTCATAAATTCATTAATCTCATTCTTATATTTTATAAACCATCTCTTAAACTACTTTCAGCAACTAAAGTGACAAGAAGGAAAATTTTGACAATGTATAGATTATCCATTGCCATTGTAGCGGAAACAAAGATTAAGAAATTAAAGAAAAAGTCACAATAGGCTGACTAATGCTTTTGGACAAATAAAATGACTAAAAATCCAGACCGTTCATTGCAAATATTTTGTGGTTGCAAACCAAGCTGACGTGGCAGCACATTTGCTGATTTTTGTCAGCTCAACTCAAGAAACATCCACATGTTGCTTCTTAAAATTCAAACGTAACAATAAAATATTATTTTTCTTGGAAACCAAAAAGGTGATGTTTACTTTTTGAAACTTTATAATATCGTAATACTTGAATATGATCCTTGTAATGGACATGTGTCACGCATCCAAATGGGAAAAAAATCCTCAAACGTATGTGCACACATTATCTAGTGCTTCCAATGATCCTGAGGTACAATTTTATTAAATACAACTCAGTGGTTATTGGTTGCAATGTAGGGTAGTAACATGGGATCAAAAACCATGTTTCAATCCTAACACACACACACACACTTCCCCACCCTTTCTCTATGAAATCTCTCCCTCTCTGAAGGCTCTCTGTCGAATGATGTACCATGCGAAGAAGCTTTCTCTGCCGGATGCCTAACAGCGGGAAGAATCTCTCTCTCTCTCTCTCGGGTTGAAAGAAGGGTTTGAGATGGGATTTGAGGAATTGAAAAGGTTGTTCTTGAGATGTGAGGGAGAGAAAAATTGTGGGGGACAAAGAGCTTCCAAGTGGTTTGGTGAGGCCTGCAAAGATGACTAGGACTATTAAAAACCACCTAGAGATGGGAAGGCAAAGAGATTTAAAATATGGAGACGTGCGGGCATTGGTTACCTATTTTAGGAACAAGCAATCAAAGAATCCGCATTACTTTATGCAATTCAATATGATGAGGATGTTTGAGCGAATAAAAATAATCTAGGTGGATGCATAGTCAAAGATGGTGTATCATCACTTTGGAGATGAGGTCAAGTTGGATACCACTTATAGGACGAACAAGTATGCCATTCACGCCTTTTACAAAAGTGAACCATCATCACTAGTCAACGCTATTTAATTGCATGTTATTGCAAGATGAATCCAAAATGACGTTTTCCTAGTTATTTGAGACTTGGCTAGAAGCTATGGGACGACGACACCCAGTGTCTATCATAATGACCAAGACCTACCTCTTATTGGGGCTGTGGCAAGGGTCTTCCAGAGTACACGTCATTGATATTGCCTTTGGCATATTAAGAAAAGTTGCAGAGAAACTGGGCATTTTATTAAGTACGAACAGGTAGTAGACAATATTTCTGCAAGAGAAAGAAATGAAGATTATATATCAATCTACAAAAAGCAAAGTTTGAATACCATGAATACGTTATTGACCCATGTGCCAAATATTTACACAAAAAAAATTTTTGAAACGTTTCAAATTGATTGGTGAGGTTTGTCAACATAAAGTGGATGAATGTGAAACTGACGATCTATATGCAAAGTTTGGCACACCTGAGGAGTTTAGAGTCGAGATAAATTTGGAACGAAAGGGGACAAATGTGGATGCCAACGCTTTGAATTCATTGGGATACTAGGCATACACATGTTTAAAGTCTTTGATCGTCTTGATATAGATAAAATCCCACCTCAGTTCATACTTCATAATGACAAGGTGGATGAAAGAAGCGAATAATAGTGATGTTGGAGTTGTAGATGGATGCTCAAACACGATAACCATATGATGTCAAACGCTATGAGAATTAGCCATATAAGTCAAGGATCGATTCAATTAAAGTACATGGCAGGGAGATCATAAGAGACGTAAAGTTGTAATGGATATTATTGAATACTGACTTACACTTCGCATAAGAAGGTGAGTACTTTATAGGTGTACTGCACCTATAAGTAGCATATACATTTTTTATAACTACAAGCTGCTGTCCTATATTGGTTACTTTACCCACTGAAGTACCCAATCACCAATCACTCATTTTGTCAAAGAAGGATCTTGATTTCAACTAATAGATTTCTGAGTGTACATAAAGAAAGTGCAACAACAGTCTTAGAAGAGGAAGATATCAGTTTTGTGCTGTCCTATAAATGCTCATTTATCCACTTATTCTGTTTTCATGTTCACATCTAAAACGACATATGAATAGTCACATAAGTCTAAACATTCTGTTTTGTAAACTGCATATATAAGCTTTTGGGGGCTATCTAATGCAGGGTTAAAGAGGCAGACTGGGAAACACAAGTTGAGATGGCAGGTTTCATTGGAAAGAGGAACATAAAGATCAAAGAGTGAGTTGAGAGAGGAAAGATTAGAGAGATTCATCTCTTTCATTTTTATTAGAGACCAAGGGTGATGTGAAGTGACAGTGGTGTCGTTGCTTGTATTTCAAACTCAAAGGACTAGCATTAATTAGGTCAGTATGTTGAACCTTACAAAAGGCTAAGCCATAGGAGAAAGAGTCCTGGAAGAAGAATCTGTTTTGTTTGTATTTCAAAGGATTCCCCCTAGATGAGGAAGAATTGCTGTAACTTGTAATCTTATTCTTGGTCGTATCACCAAATGAGAGGAATCACTCAACTCTCAACATGAGGAATTGCTCAGGTCTAACAAAAAAAAGCTCTATTCTATTATAAATTCTCAAAGAAGAAGATAAAATTGATCATCCCCTCAAAAGGTTCTAAGTCCTACTTCTATAGTAAGTATAAACCCCTTAAAGAAGCCAAAAATATAGAGAGTTCACCTTGGGAACTTATTGAGTCAAACCTTGAAAACCCATCACTTTGGTTTTAAATACAACTAAAATCCTTAGAACCAACCACTTTAATTTTCAACGCAACTCAATCCAACACTTTCAGAACATTATAGGCTTAATTTTGAGGCCCGAAACGACAAGATATTGCAAAAACAGAAACAGAATTCGTAGATCATTAAGAAATCCAAAACAGACAAGTAATCACATAAATAAATTGGAAAGAAAAAGCTTGATGAGAGCGAGAGAGATGAAATAAAACGAACCGGGCAGAACAGGCCTGAGATTGACCATAGCGAAGGAGAGGTGGGTGGAGTAGAAAACTTCTTTCTGGTGTATTTTGTAGGGCCCAAACATGTAGAACTCATCCGATGCCATAATCTGTGACTGTAACTGAAGTTGGTTTCTGTTCTAAATTGTAATGCAGAGGAAGAATAATTTGATTTACCTTTGGGTATGTTATAGAACTCGATGAGGCGGATGAGATTCTGCAAGAGAGATGGAAGGTGGAAATGGGGATGGAGATGGAATTGTTGCTAAAAAGCGCCTTGGGTGTTATGAGCCCTTTCCAAGAATAATATACAAGCCGCTTTACCATTCCCTGCACTTCTTCGCTTCTTCCCTCTCTCTCTCTCTCTCTCTCTCCGTTTCTATTTGATTACGGCTGTCAACGGGGACGGCCTAACAACCGAGGCCTGGGCCCAGATCGTGAAGCACTTACAAAGCCCAACCCACCCCATCTGGTCCAATGATTTGGGCTGAATTCAACCCCCATCAAAATCAAACCCAATATTAAAAATACCTTAACTCATCTTGATGTGGACCCCATGAACATTTGTCACAAAGCATTTGTCATTCTAGGGTTAGGATCAACTTACATCACATTTTTTATACGGAAAATTTCTTAAACGAAATTTTTTTTTAATATATTTACAAAAACGAAAAAAACTTTCTGATATTTACAAAAAAAAGTAACTAGACGCGCTCTCTCCCTAAAAAAATTTTAAAGCTGAAAAAGCTTGACAAAGGGTTAGGAGTAAAAACTTCTGTCACAAAAGCCACGTGGCATACTCTTAGTGGATGCTGACTGTATGGATGTTTGGCCAGTCCCTCGGTGGACCTGCAAACCAAAACTCAGACTGATTAGTAATTTACAACCTTTGGATCTTTGCACTCAAATAATGCTCAAATTCATACGGCTAAAATCAACCCATGAAAATAACTTCAATCCAATGCTTATAAACGGTTGATCATGTTTATTTTTGGAGTGTGGGTCCACCTAGTGATTGGCGAAACATCCATTCGGCCAGCGTCCACTAATAGTGTGCCATGTGGGTCGTATTGTGACAGAAGTTTTACTCAACTATGGGCAAATGCCCTTTTAAAGGGCGTTTGTAAGCTTTAAAAAAAATTCGTTTAAGAAATTTTTTATATCCCCCTCTTACATATGGTGGTGGGGCTCACATGGAGATCATGTTGAATAATCTAACCACGTGATTCATGCCTATCTAGGGCGTACCCTCTATTTGACGGGTTATCCTTGTCGTATCGATCATCATCACCAAAAATCAATCAATTCTGACATCAATTAGAAATGTTTGAAGTAATGGTTAAATTGGATGGGTCAGATTTTTCAAAACTTTTCATGAGGTTAGGATTACTTAGAATGGTCGGATTTTTTTGTGATAAGGTCTTCACCTTATGTAAACTTGTCTGTGCTGTTGGATTCAGGGTCTATTTTTGATGAAGATGATCTCTTCATTATGTATCCAACAATATATTGCAAAAGATGGTTTAAAGGAGGCTGTTATAACGGTATAATGGACTTAGAGGTGTTACAGTTTTTTCCATTATAACAGATTGTAACGGAAACGGGAAAATAATGGAAAACTGGAAGAAAAAAAACGGTGCTAAAATTCAAAATTTGAATTTCAAATTTTCAATAAAACTTATGAAAATTATAACGGAAAAATAACAGGCTTTTTTTAACAAATATTTTCAAAATAAAATGGCTGTTATAACGAAAATACTGGGCGTTAAAACAGTACATAACATAACGGGTGGGGTCAAATCCGTTATAACGGCCGGTTTTTAAACCATGTTGCAATGATCACCAATATTAAAACTATTGTTTTTTCTCAACATAAGACTTCATTTTCCCACACAAAATATAAGAACAAGATTTATATATTTATTTTTAATGTTTAACTGGCCATAAGAAGAGTGAGTGCTCAACAAGGTAGGTGGAGCATGAATTCGATGATAAGTCGAATCGTGATTCTGACATTTTGAGAGTGATCGTTTGAAAAAATTTGAGAGTGAGCTTTGGAAAAAGATTGATCTTGGACTGTCGAACCGATCGAGATTACGAAGCGAGAGTGGCAAATAGGTGATTCAAGGCAAGTGTTTTTAAGATATGGAATAGGGTTTCTCTGATAACTAAAATTTCCTTTTTCGGTTAAGGGCACATTTGATTGCCAAGTGGGAAAATTTTTCCTTGGGTTAACACAACCATTCCTTGTTAGATAGCCATTTTAAATCTATGTAAGTTTCCCTACCAAGCCGTTTAAATCTGAATAATTTTCCCCACGAAGCAAAGTGGGTTCAGCTGGCCCTAGCCGGGGGAGAAGGTTGATGACACCCCTTATAATAGGGAATTTTTTTGCAATTGGAGGATTGATGGAGAGTTTCACCATCAAACTCATATGATATACGGCATTATGAGAAAGTCAAGGGAGTAGAAAAGTAGTGAGGTTGAAGAACATGGAGATGAGTTAAGGGCTAATTTTTTGTGAGGATGATCTCCTCACCATATAGATCATCTTATCAAAACGTACACCAGAGCTTTCTGAAACTTCAACCCTATCAAATGTGGGTTTAAAGTTAATGGTGAAAATGAACATTCCAGTAATTTTCAACTTGTAATCCACTTTTCGTAAGGCTATAAATGTCAGAATGTAGCTGATCTTTGATGATCTCCTGGACATGGTAGTTGAGGGAAAAACCGTACACCTCTGCACCATTGGATAAAACTTGAAAAACATGTTTTCACTGTTTTCAAAAATTTTAATGTCAAAATTTTGAAAACACATTTTTCAAGGAGCATCTGACAGTTAAGAGACATCCAACTTTTCCTCTAAACACGTACGTCATTGAGGAAAAGTGGGCTCACATTTGTGAGAGAGAGTAAGCTCTGATCATGATGTGCGAAGAATAAGCTTTGAAATACAGAGTCGTGATCAAGTCATAAGCTGATGTATAGATGACTGGTTATACAAATTCATTTACGATTTTCTTCTTCTTGGGTAGGGAATTGTGTCAGGGTTCAGTGATTAGATGATTCAAAGAGAGTTTGCACACAAGACTATGGGATCAGCTATCAACAATTGGACTTTAGAAAAAGTTTTCTTATAGATTTGTTAATAAGAAATCAGCTACAACTAAAACAACAGCAACGGCAGCAACAACAACAACAGCAACAGAAACAGCAATAGCAACAGCAACAGCAACGTGATAGTCTTCCAATATTCAGATATCCGCCATATCCAAAACAAAATGGATGTCTTCAAGACCACTAAGGAATAATGCATCTTCAAAAGGGTAAGCCGACAATAGAAGTTCAAATCTAGAAATCTAGTCAATAAATATTCCAGCATCTGGAGAGGCTCTAGGGAAAACTATCAGCTTTTGAGTGAGCTTGAACAGTATCTCAAAGTTGTTACATACTGATTCACCTTTCTTACTGGTTTTAATGATCATTCTCTCCAACACCTTTGAGTTCTTTAGCAAAAACCTCACAAGCTCGATTTCATTCTTCAGTTCCTCGAGGAATTCTTCAACCTCACTACTTTCATGCTCCCTTGACTTGCTCATAAAGCCGTAAATTGTGATAGTCTTGAGGGAAGATAAATCAAGTCCCTGTGAATTCCAGTATTCATCTTCTTCAAAATCATAGTTGTCCTCGAAGTCACTGTCGAGCTGACAATCAGGATGAATACCATGTTAGATTGTTAAATATAGCAAAGAGCATGAAGTGAAAAAATCATTTTTTTTTTCTGTTAATTAAACTACGCACCTGTATTATTTTTTGCCGTTCATTAATAGTTATAGTGAGCTTCTCAAGATTGAAGGATCTCTTTAGCAAGTGGGCAATACCTGGGAGCTCCCATTTTGTCAATCCCGTCACTAGTTCTAGACATGTAGCATTAAGGGGCAGAGAATCTAACCTTTGCACCTCCCTAACGGACAGAACCTTTGCACAGGCAAAACAAAATTAACAAATAAAAACACAAGATTGGGAGTTTGTTTCTTTGGTAGCTTAGGAAGAAAAAAAAGAGAACTTTTTTTCAGCATGAAAGATTAAATACAGAAAGAAATGAAGATGTCCATACCTGAATACACCAACTGGATAGTCTAAGATCTTTAACATGATCAAGATCAGAAAGAAGCCTTGCCAAATTAAAACCATCATCCTTGCCATGCAACTTATCTTCATATTCATCAACTTCAATGAAGCTGGCATTCGAAAGAGATGGCAATTTCTTAACGCGATACTTTGCCCTTGGCATGCCATTAATGAATTCCAACGAAAGTAGATTTGGAGCGTAAATCGATATATTAGTGTCGGAATCACACACACTAAATTCAAGTATCTTCAAGGTTTTGAGGTGGGAATTTGCAAAGGAGATGTTTAGATTGGTGAACCTATTGCAGTCAAACAGAGTCAAATCTTCAAGAAGTGGACAACCAGAAGTAAAATGCTTAATTGTGTCACGAGATAAGTTGAGATCGTCAAGGTACAGAGTTTTGAGGGAGCTTAAACGAATGGAAGCAGGCAAATTGAGATCACAGCTCTTTAGTGTCAAGGTTGTTAATGATCCACAGTTGAAAAGGGAATGTGGCAAGTTGTAGAGTGTATCATGCCAATGTTCTTTGTTTTGAAACTTTCCATAAAGAAAGTCGAGTTCGAGTTCTTCGACATCACGTCTTATAGCAAATCGAATCCATGAATCTACTTGGAGGGCATCAGTGTGTTTGTAGGGATAGATGATGTGGAATTTCCGAACATTGGAACCCTCATGGTGAAATATTGATCTATCAATAAAGTTAACCACGTCAATTCTTGTTGGGTATTGCGAGAATTCTGTAAAATTCATACAAGGGATAGACGTCCACAAGTATCTCCATCTTCTCGACAGCAAACTTGTCTTGATTACGTCTTGCATCTCCAAGAACGACAGGATATGAAGAAGCAAGGAATCAGATAAACAACTAATCAAATCACGACTATCTTCTATCGGTAGTGAGGACTCTTTGAACGGCTTCTCACTCCTTTCCGCACTCTCTACATCTTCCTCCATGATCTAAGACTACCCAAAAAAAAAAAAGAGGAAAAATTTAAAGACTAATAACATTCATGAGATTAATTCTCTAGTCTTTCCGTTACAAAATTCCTATCATAGATTAATTGGAAAAAAAAAACCCCAAAAGGGATGAATGCAAAGAGAGGCATTTTCATCAAACCCTTACTTGTACAGAAACAAAATCTAACCTTTCAAAGATGGAGAATTCAAAATTCAAGCAAACAAAGGAAAACCCAGCTAAAGAAAGAGGAATTGTTTAGGAGAGACTCACTGGTAGTGGCGATAAAGAATGGATAGTTGCTTGCTTTGCTTTACTCTGCTCCCCTAGCTTTGGAGAAGGTAAAGAATGGCCAATTGAGAGCGAACGAAGATGAAAGCGCGGCACACAGTGCACCGAGAATGATGGGAAATATTTGCGGGACCCGAAAGATTTGAAGTCTCCTCTTCAAAAATGCCATTTGGAGCTAAGTTTATGGCCTACTGACCTTATGGATGTTTGGAACACGTCTTGATGGATCTACATACCAAAGATCAGCTTGATCGGTGATTTATAACAGTTATAGTTTAGCATCCAAAAAAAGCTCAAATTTAAGGGTCAAAAACTATGTAATTAAAAGGCTAAATTCAATGGTTATAAATCACTAATTATATTGATTTTTCATCGGTCGGTTCATCGAAAGGTGAACCAAATATCCATAAGGTAAGTGGGCCCGATAGAGTACTCCATGTGGCGTTTCGAAGGGGGAGACAGCAAACTTTGAAATTACTAGGGCTATCAAACACGGGCTCTGGATCTACACATTATTTTCTTCGCAGTGCAGGCTTTTCTTTACACGTCAGGTCAGAAATTTCTTTCGGTGCAACACGACACGAACTTTTGAGTGCAGGGTTTTCTTTTAGGATTTTCTTTACAGAGTAAAACTTCCATCACACGAAATTGTAAATCACACAAAACACAGCCAGTGATGGAAGTTTTACTCTTCTTTACACGCCAGGCGAAAGGGTACTTTTTTTTTGGGTCGGGCTCCGTTGACAGATATAAAAGGACAGGTGGCACACTTTTACAGGATTCTGACCGTACGGATGTTTGTCCTATCCCATGGTGGACCTACAACCAAAACTCAGCCTGATTAGTGATTTACAAGTGTTGCATCTTTGTACCTCAAATACTGCTCAAATTCCCACAGTTGAGATCAGCCCATGAAAATAAGTCCAATCCAAAGCCTATAAATCACTAATCAGGCTGATTTTTGGTTTGTAGGTCCACCATGGGACAGGACAAACATCCATACGGTCAGAGTCCTGTAACAGTGTACCACGTGGCTTATATTGTGTTCCTGTCATTTTTATCTGTCAACGGAGCCCAGCCCGACCCTTTTTTTTATTTTTTTATTTTTTGTGCTACACGACGAGCATAAACAATATTACCGACGGTTCACCAAAAAAAAAAGTTACTGGCGGACCACATTAATATTATAAGCCACGTTGCTTACTCAAAGGCCCTGCTTGGTTCGCTATGCATTTTGCACTCCTGACGCAAATGGCGTGAGTTGCATTGTATTCGCTTGCCACGGTTTTTGGGCTGCAGGAGCTTGCATCTATTTTGTTAAGGAATTTGCAAGGGCTTGGCAACCACTTGCACACCTCCAACCAATCACGTGCAATCCCAAAAATCATGGTAAGTGACTGCATTTGCATCCCAATGCAGCCAGCCAAGCGACCTTGGTGATTTCTGAGTTTTTGACCATATGGATGTTTGATCCAACACTATTTTGCAGACCAAAAATCAACTTGATTAGTGATTTCAAAGCATTGGATTAGAGTCATTTTCTCAAGGAGTGATCAAACTTAATTGTGATGGGACGTCAAAAGGTAACCCTTGTATGGGAGGACTCGGAGTTGTGCTTAGAGACTCCAACAACAAGGAGGTAAGGGTGCTGGTCCAAAACTTGGGGATTGTCACGAACTTCATCCAGTTCTTACACCCATTGGTGGGGCCTACATGGAGATCATGCTGGACAATCCAACCACACAGTGAGTTTTTCTTGACATGATGATCATCATCAAGAAAAATCAGTTTATCTAGAAATTGCTAACCATGTAAAAATTTAACCCAAAATAATGGCTTAATTGGATGCTCTGAATTTTTTCAAATTAAAGTTAATTTTTCACGAGGTTAGGAATGTCGAAATGTCCTGATTTTTTCTGAGGAGGGTAACCGTAGTACGAAAAACTCACTGTGCGGTTGGATTGTCCAACATGATCTCTATGTGGGCCCCACCAACGGGTGTAAGAACTGGATGTAAGAAATGGATGTAAGAAATGGGTGTAGCTCTAGATGGACTCTATAAAAAAATATGAAGTTGTCTGAAAAATACTTGGAGACTCCTCTGTTTATTCGAAAATCCAAAACCAAAGCCTTTAACCACTCTTTCGAGAGATTGAAAAATGCTATCTCTGGTTGGAAAGCCATAACTTAGTGTAGGGAAAACCACTATGATCAAAGCTAGAGCCAACACCATTCTCGCCAACCTCATGTCATCCTTCTTATTACCTAAGATTGTATGTGGTAAGATGGACTCCTTAATTAACCCGTTCTAGTGAGATGGAAACTAAAATAAGAAAACTATTCACCTTACCAATTGGAATTCCATTTGTACCCTTAAAGCCAAAGGAGGCTTGGGTTTCTGGTAATTTTTTGAAACTAATCTCGCATTTCTAGCTTAAAACGTTTGGAAACTCCTCTCTTCTCCAATTCCCTCTTAGCTCTGACCCTGAAATCAAAACATTTTCCAAAGTCCTCCATCCTAAGCTGATATGAAATTAGAAGATCCTTGACGAGTCGATATTTGAGCAATAAATTTATCGTACAAGGGTAGAAAAGGGAACACAGTTCAAAGTTGAGTAAAACTTTGTCGTCAAGGCCGATGACAGGGGCATAATATGAGCCACGTGGCACACTCTTAGAGGACTCTGATCGTATGGATGTTTGGCCAATCCCTAGATGGGCCCACCAACCAAAAATCAGTCCGATTAGTGATATCTAGGCGTTGGATTGGAATTGTTTTCATGGATTGATTTTAACCATGTGAATTTGAACATTATTGACCATTATTTGAGGTGCAAAGATCCAAAGGTTTAAATTCACTAATCAATCTGTTTTTTGGTTGCAGGTCCACCTAGGGATTGGAAAAAAATCCATACGGTCAGAGTCCTCTAAGAGTGTGCCACGTGGCTCATATGTGCCATGTCATCAAAGGTTTACTTATCAAAGTTGGGAGCGGAGAGTTGTGAACTGGGACTATGGGAAGCTGAGTCCATTTTTTTTTTATCAAGGGCGTCCGTGTGAGCCTTGTGGACACTCTTAGAGACAACTGACCGTATGGATGTTTGGCCATCCCTAGTTGGACCTGCATAGCAAAAATCATCCTGATTGGTGATCTCTAACCATTGGATTTGATCGCCTTTTTCATGGGTTGATTTCAATCATGAGATTTAAGCACTTTCGGGACACAGGATCAAGGGCTAAAATCACCAATCAGGCCGATTTTTAGTTGTGGTTTATGTAGGGATGGGCCAAACATCCAGACTCGCTCACTGAATAAATCTTTGATGACGGACGCTCATGGACCTCCTCATGGGCTACTGTGGCACATTTTTAGAGATCACAGACCCTATGGATGTTTGGCAGATCCCTAGGTGGACCTACCGACCAAAAATCAGCCTGATTGGCTACTTTCTAACAGTTGGATTTCAATATTTTCAATGGGTTGATTTCAACCGTGATTTTGGATTTTGAATCTTTTTTATGGCTTGAATTTTACCGTCAATTCGAGCTTTATTTGGGTAGCCAGATCCAACGGTAATAAAACCACCAATCAGGCTGACTTTTGGTTTATAGGTCCACCTAGGGATGGTCCAAACTCCAAACATCCATACGGTCAGTGGTGTCTAAGAAAATGCCACGTGGTTTAAACGGACGTCCGTGAGCGTCCGTCATGCGAAGCCTATCCAAATCAAATCCAGGAGAAGAGGCGAAACGAAAAGCTGAAACAAAAGGCCTCCTTCCCTCAGTCCCTCCTTCCTATTTCACAGATCACAGAACAAGAAGCGAAGGGCTATAGAGTTTCATCATCAATGGCGTGTGTGAGTCCATGGAGTATGGCGTCTCTTAGGTCCGCCCTCCCTTCGCCTCCCTCCCCTTCACTTCCTTCACTCGCTTCCCCGTCTCGGCATCTTTTCCCTCCTCTTCGTCTCACCTCAAATTCGCTCCCCGAAAGCCCAAAGTTCTTCGATCCTTCACCGGCCTCTCTCTTCAAAATCCTCTTCTCTCCATCGGTTCAGAAGGTAATTTCTCTTTAATCTCTCTCTCTATATTTTTTTTTATTTTTTATTTTTGGTGAAATCTCTCTCTCTCTCTATTTGTTGAAGCTCTCTCCATTCTTAACCTGAATTAATGAATTCTAACAAATCCTGTCCGTCCGATTCTTCTCTTGCAGACTGCACAAGCTTCGAGCACAGTTTCATCATCATCGACAATGGCGGTCGATTCTTCGCCATGAGACACGGTAAGCGAGTGCCCAAGCTCAACCGCCCTCCTGACCAGCGCCGCGCCCTACTGCGAGGTCTCACCACTCAGCTTCTTAAACATGGAAGAATCAAAACTACTCGAGCGAGGGCCAGTGCCATGAGGAAGTTCGTCGATAAAATGATCACCTTGGCAAAGGACGGTTCGCTTCATAAGAGGCGACAAGCTTTGGGCTTCATTTACGAAAAGCAGATTGTTCACGCCTTGTTCGCTGAGGTACCAGACCGCTACGGGGAGAGGAATGGAGGTTATACAAGAATCATTAGAACGCTGCCGAGACGAGGGGACAATGCGCCCATGGCCTACATTGAGCTTGTTTAGGTATTAGTCTATGCTACTTACCTTGAAGCTTATTCATCCAGTGGTTTCAACTGCTTAGTTAATCTTTGATTATCTGTGCTGAAGATTCTATTTGAACTGCTTCATTTGCTTGTCATGAATTGTCGGTGTTTTAGTACTCGCACAGAATAGATCCTTGCAATTATATGCTTCAATGTCACTGAATGAATGGTTGTCCATTTTCGGATGTAAACTGTGCAAATGTATGTGGTGTTGCTATGGTGTTGATTTCAATATATCTTGGAATAAACTTATAATTATGTTTAGACTTCAATGGATAGCGTTATTCAGTTTTTACTCCGCTTCTGGGTTTCCCAAATTCTGATTTCGATATTCTAAATAAATTGTTGTTAAGTAGAACCATCCTGTTCTCTTACAAATTGAAGAACATATATGATCATTATGTTTGTGCATCATGTGATCATATCACACCGCACGCTGTAGAATCTTTGGTTTGAATTTTAATTGCAACTAAGCTGTATCTCCAAAATTTGTTCTTTTAAACCTGTAGTAGTTATATGGGTATGTTCGTAAACTTCTTTTGACTAATTTAAATGCCATAGATAGTTAGTAATGCTGTCCAGTATGAGGCTTTTACTACTGTCCCATTTGAGTGAATTTTGGTGCAGCATTTGCAATCTCTACACTCCTATATTTTCCATCTATTCTCTTTGCTGAAGTTGTGCTGTGCTTCTTTAAAGAGAAGTGGAAAATCATGCAAATGCGGTTCTTTTAACAATTATCTACTCAATAGTCGTAATCGCATCAAGCTACAACGTGCAATGGGGCATGCACATCAGGAGAATTATTTAACACTAATTCCCTGAATTAATAATGTTCCTGTAGAGCATGCAAAAGCTTTGGAACTCTGCAAAAACAACCATGGACCACAAACTGAAAGGTCAAATAAGGAGGAAACTAAGGCATGGTTGGTCATCTAAATGGATAAACGCTGTCTCATGTGATCTGGAGGACTTTGATGACTCCCCTTAAATTTACCATCTCCAAGGTCTCATAGGAGCAGTTTCTTGCCTTCTTTCTATGGCAGCTTGATCACTTTATTTAATCATTTCATTTCATGCTTTAATGGAGTGCAGCTTCAACGCTTTGGAACCGCATAGGTTATGACCACCTATAGTTTTATGAATCTTCTACCTAAGAGTGCTGCTTCAACGCTTTGGAATCTTACAAAATTCTAGATTTTTAGGATCAAATTTAGCTTGTTTTCTACTTTTGTTGCTACCCCACTTCCTGCTGCCTCTAGTAATTAAGCTACCACCACATTGCAGACCATTGCACTTAGTTGATGAATACATCCTTTCTTTTGGAGATGGTATGGTTGACAGTGATTTTGCTAAAACACACAGTCTGTAGTTAGCTTGGGAGTCAGTTTTCTCTGGTCAAGTCATAGTACCAAATTACATGTTGGATATAAATCTATCTGGATTTTGTATACCATTAAAACCAATGAACATTGAAAACTGAAAATGATAATTGTTGGATTATTGTAAACAATAGAGTTTGTTATGATCTGATCTTGGAGCTTTAGTTCTATTATTTACAAGCTGTGTATTTGTTTATTTCATCATCAAGGAATTACAATTAGTAGTTTCCATAAATTAGGAAGTACAATGACTTGTAGTCTTCTGTTTTCTTGAACTTTGTAACATAGACACAAAATCATAAGGCTTCTACACCATTAGAATGTTAGCAGTTTTATGATTAATTATGCTTCAAGAGCCCATTTGGATGGGCACAATACTGGATAGCACAAAACCAAATGGGCTTACAATCGCTGATGACAATAAATCAAGGGTCGGGCTCAAGGACTAGTCTTTTCTGACTCATCTTTCCACTCATTTTCTCGGACGTGGATTCCGAGATCCAGCGGTGGTTGATAGCGCTGAGCTGGCATTCACTTTTTGCCAAAGCAAAACCACCGTTTGATTCATGAAATCCACGGCCGAGGACACGAGTGAAAAGACGAGTCCTCGGAGCCTAAGCCATACATCAATGTTATGTCAAGTTGGTGCCACAGCTGTTTTGGGTTTCTTTTACAGAAACAAACACAAAGTGGGCACTGTCCAAATGCATGAAAAGTTGGCAGTGCATTTTGGGGTACGTCCAAACAGCCCCTAAGTATCTTCACATGTGAACCCCTATTATCAGCCCCAACTAGTTTGGTCTGTCTTTTCAACTCCAGGCATTTTCATGCTGATGTGTTGAATGAAACCTTTTAACCTACAATTTCGAGAACTCTATTGTACTCTTTCCCTATTTATAGGACAAATATTTTACTTGAAAGCATCCCAATTGTTCAATTCCCAGACGTTTTGGTTTCTAAGAGAGCTTATTTCTGATTCGTGTTGCTGGAATGCATGCTTCTTGCTGCTTCTGAGTAACCAAGTCTTTGTGTTTCTCTTTGTTCCAATGTTGTCAAAGTTGAAATAGATAGAAAAGTCATAATGAGTACAATTCGAATTGAATTGGGATTCAAATCATAAGATTTTAAGATACATAAAGATTGTTCTTTATGAGTTGAGAAAAACATGAAATAATTTTGAAAAAACTAAAAATTATATCTAAATCCTCTATAATCCATCATATAATGATGAAGTTTTGTACAAATAATAACAAAACAATTTACTTGTCAATCTTGATGTGACTACAAAGATGTTCTAAGTTCACAATTATAAAACCAAAACATCTCTTACAAAAAGAAAAATGAAATCTATCATCATCATCATCTTAAGTCTTGTTCCTCCACTCAATTTTGTCTAAAGCCATGCCTTACTTAAGGTGCGTTTCATAAAATCTCCTCTCAAAATATCACACTACGTCCTTTTAGAATTTCCCCTCTCCCATTTAGAAACTTCATGCATGTCCCCCACACTGGTGTTGTCATTGGTCTTCATTGTGCATGACCAAACGAATTGACTTTCCCTTATTTTGTTTTCCTTATTCTTTCCATCACTTAAGAAGAAAGTCTAAACTCTCAATCTTTCATATTGTATGCATGGACATTTATTCTTTTTATCAATGTAGGTAATGTTTCATGTGAAAAGTACCACCATAAAGTATAAACCTATTTATTACAAAATTACTTTGCAAGAATCATTTGTTTATGCCTCTTACTTGAAAGTGGAGTCTACTTTAGGCTAAGTAGAATCTGTCTTGAACCAAAATCATAGAAACTCCTTGAATCAGTAAGGCAAAACAAAGTAAAAAACTTCAATATTAATTCAATTCCTCATAATTATGAAATTCTTCCAATTACGACCCTTATTTATAGATCCCCAAACCCTAACTTTTCCAAAATAGTAAAATTGCTAAAATTATAAATTTCCTAATTCAACTACACCTCCCGTACTATTCTTAAACTTTCTAGGACCTAAAATAAACCTGGACCCGAAAGAAACCTACTAAAACACGAAAAATAGAAAAGTCAACTTCCCAACTATGTTTGACCCTTTTTAGTCTTATTTCACCCTGAAAACGACGGTAACATTAGCTGTTAAGTGCATAGAGCTTATTGAGACAATCACATGAATCACGGTGCACTTCAAACAACTTCTTAAAGCTGAGTAGGGCCTAAAACAGGAGTAGAAGTTAGCTTCTTGATCACTACAGAACTTTTGTAAGGCTTTGTCTGTCCACTGAAACTGTCTCTACTTCATGCAATGTGAGTGGGATTGCAATGTTGTTGAAATTCCTCACCAATAGCTTATAGAAGTTGTCAACCCATGGAGTATGCCGCTAACTTATTTTGGCGTGGGCCATTCTCAGATGGCTCTCTCCTTTTATTCATCTCCTTTATGCCCGAAGCACTCATAACGTAGCCCAAAAATATAAGGTTATTAGTCATAAAATTGCACTTCTTGAAGTTGATTAATAGGCTGTTCACATGAGGTATAGTGAACACGTCTCGAAGATGTTAGACATGCTCATCCTCATCACTAATATATCATCAAAATAAACGACCAAAACCTACCAATAAGGGTTTGAGCACCTTGTTCATCACTCTCAGAAACTTACTTGGTGTGTTGGATAAACCCAAACGGCATTACCAACCACTCATACAATCTTTTTTGGTTTTAAAGTCCGTTTTTCATTCATCATCTGGTCTAATGCAAATTTGATGGTACCCACTTTTCAAATCAATCTTGGAGAACACTTTGGAGTTTGGAGTCTTCAAGCATATTTAGCATGTTATCTAGCCGTGGTATAGGGAATCTATACTGCATAGTTATTTTGTTGATGGCTCTACTATCTATGCACATCTTGTAACTCTCATCTTTCTTGGGAGTTAACAAAGCTGGCACAACACATGGGATCATACTCTTCCTAATTTGTTCCTTACGAACCAAGTCTTTATCTTGACACTATAGAATTTCAAATTCTTTTGGGCTCAACCTATAATGGGATAGGTTGGGAAGGCTTGCATCGAGAACTAAATCCATCTGGTAGGTATTCAGGCATTATTCTCTCAAACTCATTCAACAAAAACCTCAACTTGTTAGGGAATTCCGGAACTTTGGCATTAGCACCCTTCACAATTAGGGCATACATCTCCCTTGTTTCCTTGAACTCTTAGACAATATCCTTAATAATTAGAAAGGATTGCCCCTCCACTTGAGAAGCTTTGGGATGATTCTCTTTTCATAGTGGCAAGGATAATTTTAATTCTATATTTGTAGAAAGTAAAAGTATTTTCTTTGCCTCTATGGGTAGAATCTACATCATATTGCCAAGGTCTACCATATGGCAAGCATCTACCTCAACTATATCATAAATAACCTCATATTTTATCAATTCTCAAGTAGAAAACGATATCCGACATCTTTCAGTCACCTTGGCTTTGCCAACCTCTTTGATCCAACTGATAGTGTACTGAGAAACGTGTTTCTTTGTCCTCGGCTATAATTTGTCAACCACGGTTCTCGAAATGATGGTTTTGCTATTGTCGTCGTTTATGATTGATGGTTGCCTGTACACTTTGTTATGATGTTATGTCTCTGTGAACCGATTTCTTGCTTCGGAGTGTACACCAGCCAGCACACAAGGGAAATTCCTTCGTCTTTATAAATTTAGGCCATTGCATCATCTTCTTTATCACCTTCCTCGGGATTTGGTTTGCCATCATCGACTGCTTCGGCATGGGTCATTAGATTGTTCCTCAGATGTTGTGGGCAATGGTTGGAACGATGCCTTTGCTGATTGTATCGATAGGGCATATGGATTTGAATACCTTTACTATTGCTGGGTCCTCCGATCGGTATGGCTTGACTACTTTCTGAATCTCAATTCCTAGCATATGGTTGGGTTCTTCCTCAAAACGATGCTTACCCTAATTACATTCTAGCTCTTGCACTATATTAGAGTTAATAGCCCTTCCCAAAGCTTGGTTTCGCAAACCTGGACAATCCAGTTGGGCTTCTGCTTTGGTTGTTAACTGGACTACATCAGTCAATGTATACGCAGGCTGTATCGCAACCCGATCTTGGATGATCATGCGCAATCGGCCCATAAATCGTGCTACCTGCTGCGATTGTCTCAGATCATTGCAAGTTGATATTTTATAAAACTTATCGCATAATCTCTTATTGCACGATTTCCTTGGCGGCAATTTTGATACTGTTGAAATAGTACCTGATTTTAGTTTGTAAGAAGGAAGTGTGCCCTCGACAATTGAATCATCCTCTGCCATGTCTGAACTGGGGCTTTGGCTTGTCGTGTCCGTGATGGCTGCAATTGTTCCCACCAAGCCAAAGCTCTTCCTTTAAGCTTTCGACAAGCTTAACTGTCTTTTCTTTGACGATTGTAATCGAAAAAGCATTCTACCTCCAAAAGCCAGTCTACGTGGAGCTAGCCATTGGAAGAAGGAAGGTCTACCTTAACTTGGAACTCTTGATCTTGTGTTATACCCCTTTGTTCACCACTGAAGTACTATGTCTTCAACTTCTTCATTGCTAAACTCACTGTCATATGTTTGCCTACAATTATTCACAAACCTTGGGCCATGAGCAAGGAGATTTCTACTATTGGGTACAACTCGTTTGTTACCCTGAATGTGGTTTCTGTTGAAGGTCTATAGACAAGAGATGATCCCCTTATAAGTAGAAGTGTAGAATGCTTCTACAAAAAGGTTGTTCAATCTCATTTTACCAACCTGACTCTAACCACTTAGGACTCCCCTGTTAACTTTTATTATTATTTATTTTATATCATCAATGGCCCTTTTAACTTAAAAATATTTAAAAAGTCAAGAATGAGAAAGTGGCCCACGATTGAGGGTGACACTATGTTGAAAGATATTTTGCCAGCGTAGAAACACATACAAGAAACATGTTAGTAGTGCTACAAACTTATCTAATTAGTAAAGGCATCCACCAGTTTTCTTTCTTTTGGCGTCAGTTTTGGGGGAAATCAAAAGCACTAAAATGGGACTCATTGTTTTCATCTGAATATATGACCCATTGTACTTATTTTAATCATAAGGTTTTAGAGAACTGTAAGAGTCAAATCGTGAATCTTACCTGAAGTGTAAGATTTACAGAAAATTGTAGAACATTATCTAAAGGGATTCATGTCTAAGAATCAAATCGTTTGGGCTAGGATTTGATTTGAATCGTAGATTTTAATTACACTGCACAATTCCAATTCCCAGTATATCAACACATTTCACAGCACTGATATTTTTATTTACAAGTTGTACCTAATTTCATATCTTCATGCTACGGGTAGAAGCAGAATTTCCTTGGTTATTAAAACATACAAGAATGTTTAGCTTTGTAACCTGCCAAAGCACCTGACTATTCTTTGAATTCCAAGTATCTATCGGAATTTTTATTTTTTTACTTTTCATATTAGTTAGAGAATTTTCTTATATGTGCCATAATAAGCATGCGGACATCATCCTCAATGCAGCCTACCACCCCATGCATGATGCATGTGATCCACCAACTCAGCTATTGAATGGGTCATTGTCTACGTATAATACCAATCGGACAATCCTAACTGCCTGATGGCTGGACGTCTATCTGGCCATAAACTTGATATTTACGTAGTGGACAAGCTTTAGCTCTAGGGATTGTTAATGACCTTGGATCATTATGGTTTTCCAACCATTCCACTGACAGAACTGTCCTGAGTTGATGAGTTGGTGGGCCCAAGTGTACAGCACAGGGTGATATGCTTCATTGTGGATGATGATTGATGTTCCCTCAAATATCCGAAATTTTAATTCTTGTTTGATTACTTCATTTGTGTCTGAATATTGAGGAATTCCTTTTAAACAGCAGGTGCTTCAGATATTGCGGCCTTGAGATGATCAGTTTTGGGTCTCCGCCAACAACACCCTTGAAAGAAGTATTGTGCTTGTGTAGTTTTCTTCTTAGATGCACTGCATTCTTGGTAGATGATCCTAGTTACTATGCCTGATTTTTGTTTGAAATTGATATCATGCTAGGATTGGCATGTATCTTTCATCGATAGTTTTCAGGGTACAACTTTGTTTATTGATCAAAAGAGGTGTTATTTCCATGGAAGGCCCGTTTTAGTCATCACTGACACCTAGAAGCTAGGTAACACAGCACCATTTTTCTGCAAAATTTACTTAATTCTTGTTTTCTATACATAGTTGTTATATATATATATCTGCTTATCTAGCTCATTTTTACGGTGTGCATGTGAGCGGGTGTGGGTGTATTAGTTTGGGTGTCAATGTGTACCTGGTTATCTTATCGACCTAGATTCGGGTCCATTCTTTCTTTCGGACTCGGTTAATAATCAGGTCTTATCTGGATACCCTGACATGTAGATTTTCTATTCATTACCCAGTGCCTTACGTGAATGCCCGAATCGATCTGGGTCTGGGTTCACCTTCCAGTGCTGACGGGTGGAGTCTTGATTTTGCTGTCACCCAACCCGGATTCCCAATGCCACTGAGTTTCTAAGGCAACCAGCTACTAAGAAAAGCATGGTAAAAAGTCGCTTTCGGGGAGTCTCCATTGGCACCTGATTCTTTTGTTAGGTCGTTAGGGACAGTGATGATGGGATATGACCGTTGACCGGTCATATAAGCCATGACCACCCACAATATGAGCCACGTGGTACACTCTTAGAGGACGCTGACCTTGTGGATGTTTGGCCAATCCCTAGGTGGACCTACTACCAAAAATCAGCCTGATTAGTGATTCAAACCTTTCAAACTGGTACCTCTAAATAATGTTCAAATTCCCACGGTTAAAATCAACCCAAGAAAATGACTCCAATCCAATGCTTAGAAATCACTACGGTCAGTGTCCTCTAAAAATGTACCACTTGGCTCACATTGTTATTGATGGTCACTGACCGCCGGTCATGCAAGTTTTACTCCATATTTATCACATGCTGATCTTTTGGTCTGGGTAGGGCATCAATCAAAAAATGTGCAAGGCCGTGTCATATACGTGTGCCGGAAAGGAATGATGCTATACCACTTTTTAGCATCCAAATTTGACTAAATTGGGAAAGTGGAGAGAGGACTTGAGAAGAATAACAACGGAAGCAAGGATGTGTTATTTGTTGCCTTTTGAACTTTGAATTCTGAAATTCCTTTGGAACTCAATTCCCATGTTTTCCCAGTTCATACGCGTCTCCTTTCCAACCCAAAAAGTTTTGGGCTTTGTGGGTTAAAATTAAATATCCCTGGAAAATTTAGACAATTAGTAAGGAGCCCTTTTGTACACATCGAAAAAAAGTTGTATATCTATATAATAAGGGAGCTCAGTTGTCTCCTCCTCTTATCGGCTTCAATAAAGAAGGGCCGAGATCTTATCCTCCAACTGGACGGTGGATCTCAGCCACTCACACCCGATTTTGGCAAATGCTTTGTCGGGGAGTGCCGTGGGGTCTTTTACAATGGACGTTATTTTTGAAAAGAAATCATTAATAATCTTGCTATTTTTTGACTGAGATGTGACCTGTATAACAGTCGTATCCGTAACGATATGGGGCCGTTATACTGTTATAATGGACCATTAAAAAACCTTACTATGGACTATGGAGTATTGTCAGTGGTGTCGTAAAACTCCACGAGTCAACTCGAAGCTCGGCCGAGTTGACTCAAAGAAACTTGATCAGTGAATAAACCTCTTAAGATAGATATTATCCTAATTATATGATCCTTTCCATATATAATTATGAAAAATATTAAAAATAAAAGTCACTAATTAGTCCTATTTCCCTCCCAGTAGTACAAAAATGACCAAATTAAAAAGCCTTCCGGAATATCAAGAATCAAAAAGAAATTTTGTGACATAATTTGACTAGAGATTATTTTAAGAAGCGATGGGGCCCACCTGTCTTCCTCGACCTGCTATGCATCAAAAACTTCCACGAAATGAACCATCGTGTGTGTATTTTTTGTAATTAAGATCATGCTTTTTAAAAAGGCCGTTATAACGAAAATAACGGCCATTATAACAGATTCGGACCTCCCCCATTACGTTATAACCCGTTAAAACGTCCAAAAAATAACGGCCGTTATTTTCCGTTATATTCTTTTTTTTTTTGTTTTTGAAAATTTGATATTCAAATTTTAGGGCCATTTTTTCTGTTATTTTCCATTTTTTTTCTCATTATTTTCCATTTTTGCCCCTGAGCGTTTTTTTCGTTATAACGGAAAAAAAGGTAAAGCCCCAGTCCGTTATACCGTTATAATGGTCCCCTTTAAACCTTGATTAAGATATCTTGTATGATTATCCTTTGGACAATGATGCTAGTGGTTGTAGCGTCACCACCGAAACTAATCAATGCCATACCACTGAATTGGATGGTTATGACAGTGTCTGTACTCATTGAAGTTTTTTTTTTTTATTGATAAGTTTAAAGTATATTGAAAAGGGAAAACTCCGCGAAACAACCAAGGCAGCTCTTAAAAAGGACTACAAAAAGAAACTACTGAGAAATCAACCGGGATTAGAAGAAAGAACAAACTCCTTCCATCTAAACGCAAAAAGAATCGAAAAAACATCCTCTAAACTCGAGAGAGTGAAGATCAAAGATATAAAAAAAAAAAGTTGGTTTTTACTCTTAACACTACCTCCAGAATGTCTTTTTTTTATTTTTTTTTTTTAAATTAGTATACCAGTTTTATTAGATGGAGACCTTCAGAGGTTGAGAACGCACGCCTACTAAAAGCCTAAACAATAAACTAAAGACGACCATCTAAAGACGATGTCCTCGAAGGAGATGCATTTCCCTTCCTCGTACAACTTAATCCAACAATAAACTAGCGCCTTAATTTCAAAGATAATCTGCTTCAAATCCAATTTTACTCTCAAGTATCTTATTATTACTCTCTCTCCACACACCCTATAAAATTGATAATGGTGTCAAAGCCCACATTCTCCTCCCAAGTCTTTCAAGCCCCATCCCTTTTCCAAGTAAAGAATAACTCCTTAATCGACTTAGGAACTACCTAACAGACCCCCAAACTTCCCAAGTAACCTTGTCCAAATGAGCATACTCAACTTATTCTCCGCTTTGCAGGCACGTAGGACAATGATCCAAAATGCTTACCCTTCGCTTCCTCAAATACTTCACTTTTTTTCTTTTTATCATAAGAAAAACCTCCGTGGATCAACTTAATGGACATAATTACCTCCATTAAACTTAACGAAAGTCATCTAAATATTAATTAAGTCACCCGACATCATTATCTAGCCTTGCTCTCCATCATATGAACCACCAAACAAGATTACAACTTCAGACAACTATTAAAAATGAATACTTGACAACACTCACAACAGCACCAAATGTCACAACTATTAAAACAAACACATGGCAGCACCCATAATCGCAAGCACCACTCTAATTTCACTTCAGGGGCTCCGAATAAGACAACATCAAAACCCAACACCACTTCAGGGACTCTTTAGTGGCTAGACATCATCAACAAGTACCAACTATTGTTGCAAGGATTGTCGACAATACCAAAAATACCTCCAGGGGGCTTGCAAATGCCTCTACATAGGCTATTACAGTTTTTTTTTTTATCAAACTCGAGCCTGTAACACCCTATTTGAGCAAAATTCACAAATCAAAAGAGTACTATCAACCAAGGTTTAAAGGGGACCATTATAACAGTATAACGGATTGGGGGCGTTACTATTTTTTCCGTTATAACGAAAAAACGCTCAGGGCAAAAACGAAAAAAGGGAAGAAAATGGAAAATAACGAAAAATACGGAAAAAATGGCGCTGAAATTCAAATTTTGAATTTTGAAAAATAGTAAAAAAGGAAAAAAAAGAGAATATAACGGAAAAAAAAAACTGCCGTTTTGTTTCACAAATTTTTTCAGAAATTAACGTAATGGAAAATAACGGCCATTATATTAGTTATAATGGTCATTATTTTTTGGGCGTTCTAACTGTCCATAACGTAACGGGGGAGGTCCGAAACCATTATAACGGCCGTTATTTTCGTTATAACAGCCATTTTTTAAACCTTGCTATCAACACCAAAATTGATAACTTGATTCTAAGAAGAAGAAAAAAAGAAAGAAAGAGAAGAACATGAAAAAAGATGAAAGGATTATGGTTTCTTCGAGGTATCAAAATACTGCTTTGATACCATGTAAGTTAGATTAGAGCTTTAAGAAGAAAGAAGAGCCGATAGAAGATGAGAAATTGAACTGGCTTAATGTCCTAATCAACTCTCCACAATATATTATACTAGTGGGTGGCCCGTGCCCCAGCACTCCATGACAAAGCATTTGCTAAAATCGGGTGTGAGTGGCTGAGATCCACCGTCCAGTTGGGAGATAAAAGCTCGACCATCCTTTATGAAGTCGGATAAGAGGGGGAGACAACCACTATGTTTTGTTATATAGATTATTGAAAAAATGTCAAAAGACAAAAACACCTCTACACATCCAGCACATTACAAATAACTCTTCTAAAAAAAGTCTGTGGGCACAATTTGAATTGCATCAGCGCTGTTTGGGCTTTTTCAAATTGTAAGAATAGTCTGGGCCCATATCCAACACATTTACCGCCCTAGATGTTGTTTTTTACTTAAATACTAGAGCGAGTGTATCATCTTTACCGACAATTAAGATAAAGGCTAATCAATCTAGAGCATTTGTACCATTTGTATAACAAAACAGGGAAGTTGTCTTATCTATTATCCAGCTTCATAAAGGATGGCCAAGATTTTATCCTCCAAATGGACGGTGTATCTCAGCCACTCACACCTGATTTTGGCAAACGCAGTGTCGGAGAGTGCCGTGGGCACGGGCTACCCACTAGTCATTAATAAAGCGTTCTTTTTTTCGTTTTGGTAAGCAAGCAAGGTCAGTGGTTAATGATAGATCAGTCTGTGAAGGCGGGGTTTTGAAACCCACGTGTCCAAACCTTACCAACTTAGCAAACTGGCACCTTCTTAATCATTAACCAAGCTATTTCATTGTTTGGCTTGATCAAGAAGATGAGGATGTGAGGATTGTACATACTTCATGCCATGTTTCTCTTGGCATAAGGTGGTTAGAGGCATGCTCCCTATATGGGGATGTGGTGGGTTCAAATCCCATGGGGGGTGTCCTTGTGTGGTTGACATGGCCAGTTGGTTCCTGCAAGTAATATAGCCTGCCTTGCTGTCCTGTCCCATGAGAAATAGCCCTCTTGCCGAGAATGATTTAGATGTCACACTCTTGTATCATTAAGGTACATGAAGAGGTGGGGCCCACGTACCCCTTGAAAGAAAAGTTGTAGCCATTTAAGGGCTACGATACATCGAAGAAGACGTAGCCTGTCGAGGACCAGGTCCATTAGGCACTTTAGAGCAACGTTGCACACTTAGCACAGAAATGTAATTGATGAGGTTAGTCAATAATTGGTTGATGGGGTTCACAGGCACATAATGTATCCATGAGAGTCAATTTCGTTGACCAAAAGTCAAGAAGAGTCGTGTTAATTCTGCAAAGTAAAAGGGGGTCTTGCTAATTTGCCCTTTTTTCCCCTTGGGATAGTACTAAAACACTCCTCTCTATTTAGGGAAATTTTAGTTGTACCCAAGGAATTGTGCTTCAATTTGCTTAATTTATGAAAATGCCTTCCACAAGTTAGACTTGAGATCACCGCATACAACTTCATGCAAACACACACTCTTAGATGACTGACTATATGTATGATTGGCCAATCTCTAGGTGGATCTTCAAACCAAAAATCAGCCTGATTAGTGATTTCTACGCGTTAGATTTGAGTTATTTTCATGGGTTGATTTTAACAGTGGAAATTTGAGCATTATTGACCATTATTTGAGGTACAAAGATCCAAAGGTTTAAAATCACTAATCAGGCTGATTTTTGGTTTGTAGGTCCCCACCTAAGGATTGGAAAAACATCCATACCCTCAAGAGTCCTCGAAGAGTGTGTCAGGCGGTTCATATATACGCACTATCATCAAAGTTCTACTTTAAAAAAAATCACATCTATTATTTGTTAACATAATTGTCTCATGGATTACACACAAAAAATGTCCCATGAATGTTTAGTTTGGGTGCCCTCACAATAAGCGACTAAAGCTTCCCTTCTATTTATTGGTCTCCACCTTTACTTCCAGCCCCTCATAAAAGCTACTTATTTATTTTTTATTGATTTTACGCCGAAAGCATCCGGGTCTCTTAGAGCACCCGAATAATTCCACGGCGTACATGTGTACCTCTTCCACACGCGCCACGTAAACCAGGATAAATTCCAGGGGATGGCCCCAAAGAGGGGGCAGAAAAGCTATTTATGCTATGAGATTTCTCCATCAATGTAGCAGTTGGCTGTTTGAAAATGTCTTCTTCCAACAATAAACGATTTAAGGAGATGGGGTCACTTAAAGCTGGATGGGGGGACTGGGGCTAGCCCCATCCATATCGATGTCGAATCTCTCCGTAACTTGGCTCCCAACCAGTGGCGGAGCCGGAAGGGGCCAGGGGGCAAGCTGCCCCCGTCAACTTCGAAGACTCTTTATTTTTTTTACTTTGCTAAAATGCCATTTTACTTTGTTTTGCCCCTGAACAAATTCCTGGTTTCACATATTCCATTCCCATGTATGGTTGGTTTCCAAGCATGTGAAGATGTCCCAAACTCGCCATAAAGGTGTTTCACAAGATAACGAACATCACGTGTATTGTATGCTAGTGCATCCGTCTCACGGGGGAGAAAACAAGTTCGTACTGGGTCATCATACATGTAAGGGTAAAATGATAATTTTTTCAATCCGAGGCGATCATCATATAATGCAAAATTCTCCACACCCATAGCGGGGTTCGTGGCGCCATGTGATTGTCTTGATAAAAAGAAGACCTTGTAAAGGGACAGGCATGTGCCAGTGTACCTAATAAGCAAACCCAACCCACATTAGGGTTGTCAATGGGTACCCAATTACCCGACATACCTGGACCCAATTAGTTAGGTCGGGTCCAATTCAACTAATAATTATACAAATTTTTTCATTAGCTGGACCTGACCCAATTTGTTCGGCCTAGTTTAGGTCCGTCTTTAGGATTCGACATAAACCCGACCAGTTTACACCCCCTACCTCACACATGCAGGGGCTTACTAGTTTGAGCAGTATTACTGTCATCCCTTTGGTAGCTCATGTCCTTAGGACCACACAGATTGCAACAACCATCTAATGATCTGGACCCACCATTGACTGTCTTGCTATCTATCAGCCCCTACTGTTATTAATTTTCATGTTTAAATTTTCTAAAGAGTACTAATTGTGTGAAGAGCATGGAAAAATAAGAATATATTCTTCCTACTTGTGCCTGAAAATGTGTCTCAAATCAAATGGTTCTAGACCAAACTGTCAAAGGCCCGTCTTGCGTTACTAAGGTGAATTTCCAAAAATAACCCTATTTTATTTTATTTTAATTATTCACTTGGCAGGGGTGGTTTGGTCTTTTAGTGTCGAAAGGTATACCTCGTTGCAGCTCATTCAATGCTCTCTTTTATTAAAAAAATAAATAAATTTTATTCTTACTATGACCTTCAAATTCTCTAAATTTATAAACATTGCTTCTTTCAATTTTTTGAACTTTTTTTTATTTTGTAGGAGTATTTTGGGCAAACGACATTTTAACATTTCAACTCAATTATGAAACATTTATTGAATCCCGACGTGGTACTTGAACTCTGTCCCTAAAAAATATTTTGATGACAGGTGTCAATTATCAAAGTTGATGGCGGACCCACAATGTGATCCACTAATCATATAGATGTTTGGCTAATCCCTAGATGTACCTATGTAACAAAAATCGGCCTGATTAGTAATTTCTAACCTTTGAATCTGAGTACCTCAAATACCACCGCTAGAAATCCATTGTTAAAAATAAACTATGTATAGACTCTAATCAAACGGATAGAAATTACTAATCGAGATGAATTTTGGTATGTAGGTCCAACTAGAGATGGGTCAAACATCCATTCGGTCAGTGGTCTCTAAGAGTATGCCAATGTAAGATGCTGTCACGTGTAAGGTACACATGCATCCCCTAGTGAGATATAGATCTTAATAGAGTTGAATTGCGATGTAAGATTCATGCTGCCGACCCCATATAGTTGGGGATGACGTATGATAATGAAATTCTTTCTTTTCTTTTTTTTCTTCTTTTTTCTCACGAAAGAAATGGACTAAATAGTTTGGGTCAAAGAACGAGAATTGGGATCATCTGATTAAGTTGATTCTGTCTATTTCTTTTTGGCTTTTAGTATAAAGTTTGTCACTGATGTGTTCTTTGGAGGCGTGACCTTTGGGGTCAGTGGAATGAGAGAAATTTGAGAGCTTTTAAATGTAGCGAGGAGATCCATGATATCATCTTAAGCATCGAAGATCTTTTATTTTTGTCATCTAAGGGTGTGTTTGATTGCCAATTTTTCCATGGAAAAATCGCATTTTCTCATGAAAATATAATTTTCCCTTGTTTGATATATAGCCACTTTAAAATGGGAAAATTTTCCCGATAAAATGAGATTTGTTTTATTGAGGTTTTGCTTGGAATTGGTCGATTTTTGTTGCTTTTTTGTATGAATAAAGATTTTAATTATTTAAAAAAAAAAAAAAAAAAAACCAAATCTAGTATATGTGACCCATCAAATGTGGTCCCTACCTTCTCCATGTCCTGCATGTGCACGTCACAAGTCAGGAACGCAGCTCCACCCATCCTGATTCATGTTATCCTAAAAGGGTTAAATCTGTCATTTCATACTCAGTGGGCATGGCCCGCATGGCCGCCCCCATGATTGCATGCGCAATTTCGAAGGGTCAGTCAACACCCATCTGAGAAAAAGTTGTGTTGCTTATCATCTTGACAACTTCCTCCTCAGGTCTGCACCGTTTGATGGTCCTCGGGATTCGCATTCAAAGTCTGGACCCTTGTTAGGTCAGATTTTATGGATTTTGCGAAAACATACAATTCAACCATGTTACTCAAAGATACGGGAATATATATTCATTTCTTCTTTAAATAATAACTTTCAAGAAATAAAAAATAAAAATAAAAAAATGAAAATCTCCACCAATCCATGGTTATCTTATTTGCGAACAAAAATCGGAAAAAAACGGACTTGATTTAAAATGTCGCTATTTCAAAAATAGCAGTCGTTATAATGTCTATTATCTAACCTCAAGGATTGCGTGAAGTTGGTCAGGACCATGCCTCAGGAAGTGGAGGTCCTGAGTTCGAATCCCCCTTGGGGCCACACCCTGGGATTTATCTCGTACACCTGGTACGTGTGGAAGGGGTGACATACGTGTCCTATGGAACTAGTCGGGTGCTCTAAGAAGCCTGGATACCCACGTATTGCAAAAAAAAAATTATCCATTATTAGTAATTTTACCATTTTTTTGTTATTTTAAGTTACTATGCGACTGTTACAATGAACCTGTTTGTTGTAACGTTATGACGATCCAATTTATTTTTTAAATGTGTAATTTTTTAAAATAAACTCGAAGATATTGTATTTTTCTTTTCTTTTCTGCCGTAATTGTTTTTGAATTTTTAAATATTGAATTATATTTGAAATTATTCTATATCATATTTTTGTCGTATGCCAAATTATTAATAAAGGTGGGCCCTGAAGATAAGAGAATAAAATTCAATGATATTTTCAATTTGATCATGCTGATATTTCTCTCTCTCTCTCTCTCAAATTGGAAATCACAACATTCTCTCTCTAGTCCACGTTTTTTAATAAAGTTGAAGAGACAACCCTTCGTATAATATCAAGAAACTTTTTAGAAGAAAATTCAAATTGGAAAAATAAAGAAGAAAATATTTTCTTGCCGACCAATTGGAAAAGAGAAAAAATTAAAAAAAAAAAAACTAGGACCTTCGGCTTGTTAAGTTGGTAAAGTTTGTGACTGTTGATATCATGACCCTTAGTTTGAAACCTACCTTCACCCACTGACCACTAATCACTGATGGATCGACCTGCTTGCCTACTCAAAATTTGACAAGTTACATCTTCTAAAGTCATAGTTGATTGACCCTGCTAAACCGACACGTATTTTGACGAATGAAAGCGTGTTATTTTCATTAAAATGGCATGCTCCTTAGTCCTTGCTTAGTGCTCGCTCTCCACTCAAACATGTACCCCAACAACCCTGTTCTTTATCGTCAAAGTTGATTTCTCGAAATTTTTACCAACAATTGTTGAGAGCATAATTAGTAAGTTCGCGTATTAAACGTGAATTTTATAAATTTTTGAAGACAAAAAATATAATATACTGCCGAACTTTTCAAAGATTTGGTAAATTTTGTTTATTTTACGGGGGGTCGTAGTATATATAGATATTATATATGAATTATTTTGACTTATTAGAAAATTTATATTTAAAAACGAAAAGTGTAAAAGAAATATCATTTTTATTACTTTTATTTTAATTTACTATTTTTTTAATTTTAAACGAATTTTCGAATTACAAAATCAACGTGATCTTTTGTCTATTGTGTTGTAGTTCGTACACAAATCTCAAGGACCATCCAACGGTCTAGACCTAAGGATGATGATACTCATCATCATCATCATCATCTACGCATTATCCCAATGAATCTATATCGCCATTCAACTCTGTTTAAAGTTATATTTTCTGTCAAAGCATAAATCTTGCTACACAATCATTTTCCTATATAAAAACGGGCTCATGTTCATGAACGTCTGATATGGAAGACGTCTTCTATCACGAAACATTTTGGGATAAGGTATAGATGATTATTTTGAAATCTTCAAAATTTCATGTAACTCATGTCGGACCTTTATCGTTCATAAAATAGTATCACTATTATTTAAACAATATCCACAAAATATTGTTCAACATTATTTAAAATTTAATAAACGAGCTTTACGTACCCTATTACGTATGTGGACGACTGGTTCATTCATGTCGACCAAGTAAATTGGTGGGCCACCTCTTTGATGGAGCATATCTCCGAATCAGAACCAATGAAAAGACGCTTTAACGCACACCTGATTGCAATAACCAAGAGGCGGCAACTAATTGAATGGTCTGGATTAATAAGTGGATAGGTCCGATCGAGGATAATGAATCAAGAACATTTTACAAAAAAATAAATAAATAAAATAATTAATTGCTCATTTTATAAAGCTAAAACTGTGTGCCGAATTTTTACATATAAAAATAAAAAGATAACCTAAGAGAAAAAAAAAAAGGATAAATAAAATAAAAAGATAACGTAAGAAACAAAAAGGATTAAATGTCGTTTGTTAATGGGTATCGCATCGTTAAATTAAGTCGTTCGTCGTGCTTGTCGCCATCACTGTGACCGTATCGACCATCATCACCACCACCACCACCACCACCTCCACCACTAATACTTCAATTTCAACGCCTTTATAATATTCTCTCAACCCAATGATGCCAAAGCTCATGTGTCTGCTCTCCAATGCCTCGATGCCACGATGGAATTCGTCAATATCATATATTCCAATAGGGCGGTGCCATGTGGATAATATATTTTTGTCACATAATTCTAGGCGTAGGAATCCAACTTATCTCTTGCACAAAAAGAATAATGAGTTCAAAATTTTATAGTACCAAATACAAAGTTGGATATAGTGCTTTTTTAAAAGAGATGATGAAAGTCTCGAGATATTATTATATTTATATTTATATTTATAAATCTTAATCTTATCAGTTCCTTCCTGCTTCACCACCCATTTCTCATCTACAATCCTCCCCTGGCCCTCTATACTTATTTTTTTTAACTGAGATGGTATTGAAAAATGCTAGCCACCCATCTAACAGTCATTTTGTGTGGAGATAGAAACTTAGGTTATGAAATTTTTAATGGGTTATGACTCCACTCCAAAAAGTGAGAGGTTCTGAGTTCAACTCTCCTTGGGGCCACCTTTGGAAGACTAACAATGAGTGTTGCAGTCCACATCAAACTCTTCCTGAACACTTGTCATGTGTGGAGGGGTGGGTATGTAGCGTGTCCCGGGTGACTAGTCGGGTGCTCTATGAGTCTTGGATACTCTCAGTTTCAAAAAAAATAAAAAACATTATTCAGCATGATGAGAGTTTTAATGGATTCGTAATCTAAACAAGAAAATAAAAGAGGGAAACCGATAAAATCAAAGTTTTTTGTTCCTTGCCTAAAATTTCAATCATCTGCATTGATCTCATCACCAATTGACTGTTCACTATATATATATGGGCTGTGATATAATGACTCCTACTATTCTTACTAATAGATTACTAATGTACGTGGGTCCAAAAAAGTAGCTATTAACTCATTTGCATGTGGGCCCCACGTCCATTAGTAATTCTATTAGTAAAAATATCAAGAGTCATTCTACCCCAGCCCATATATATATAGAGATAGTTAGCGTGAACGAAAAAAATCAAGGGGTTTCACTAATATAGAAGATTTATCAAGGTGGTATTACTAAAAAAATCTCTTTTCTTTTCTGTTACACCATAGATATAATGCTTAATGATGACTCGAATTGAGGTTGAGGCGTGAATGAGATTGCTTCGTGTATACTACAAATATAGTGGGGGGCATCATGAACAAGATTGCTTTGTGCAAACATCAAATCCTTCGATTGGTGTGACAAAAGGGTTAAATCTTCGTATTCCAGCAATGTTGATCTCTACTGCCTATCTTGTTGACACGTCCCCCAAACAATCCCGACTTCAATAAAATAATAGTGAAAGCAAAGATTTACCCTAATTAAGGGAATTGATTCATTCAGACGAATGTTATGCACCCCTTTGATATACAATATAAATCTAGATAAATAAAATATATTATGCATTAAGAGATAACCTTTGTCTGAAAGAAACGTGAAGTTGTATATCTATTCCACTTATTAATGGACGAAGACCCTTCTTGTGTGCTGCACCGCAATATCCCAAAAATAGCCATGTTGTGCTTCTTTTGTGTTCTTTAAACTATTCACATAGAAGGGGTTCTTCTGTCTTTTTTTGTGTTAAAGCACAAGTCGCCCATATAAGTACACCTCACCTTACAACTCATTCCGTGCTCTTCTTTTATTAAGAAAACCAAAAATATCTTTATTTCTATATTATGATCCTCAAATTTCTTAAATTGATAAACATTGCTTCTTTCATTTCTCAAATATCTATATAACAAAACAGGGAAGTTGTCTCCCCACTTATTCCCCGTCTTATACATTTCAACAAAGAAGGGTTGAGATCTTATCCCCCAAATGGACGGTGAATCTCAGCCACTCACACCTGATTTTGGCAAATGTTTTGACAGGGAGTATCGAGGGCACAGGTCACCCACTATCAATATAACAAGTGACTATGGTTTTCTTATACCCCCTCTTATCTTATATGGCTTCAATAATGAGTGGTTGAGATCCACAATGTTTCATATCGATGGCTGAGATTAACTCCCACCTAATTTTGACAAACACTTTGTCGAAAGTGCCACGGGTACGTATAACAAGACAACTCAGTTGTATTCTCTTATCTTATCCCTCCATCTAATGTGGACTGTTAGATAAATAGTGGTTGAAATCAAATCCATCGATCTAATGTGGACAGTTAGATTAAAGCCACTCAATCCGCCTCATTTGACTTCAATTTATTCAAAATTTGAATTTCAACACCGTTATTTTTTGTTATTTATGTTATTTTCTCATTTCTCCATCTGTGAGTTACAATCCGTTATAACAGTCGTTATAATGGAAAAAACGGTAACGCCTCAGTCCGTTATACCGTTTGAGTGCTGAAGGCACCCAATTTTTGCAAACGCTTTTGTCGGAGAGTGCCGTGGGCCGAGATCTGTCTCCCCACTTATCCCCCCTCTTTTCTATTTCGACAAAGAAAAGCCGAGATCTTATCCCCCAAAATGGATGGTGGATCTCAGCCACTAATACCCTATGTTGGCAAATGCTTTGTCGGAGAGTGCCTCAGGCACCAGCTACCCACACATATAACAAAATAACTCAGTTGTATTATCTTATCTTATCTTGCTTCATAAGATAAAGAGTGGTTGAGATCAAATCCATCCATCTAATGTGGACGGTTAGATTTCAGCCATTCATTCCCCCTCATTTGACCTCAATTTATTAAAAATTTAAATTTTAACACCGTTATTTTTTGTTATTTCTATGATTTTCACATTTTTTTTCCTCTGTGGATTACAATCCGTTATAACAGCTGTTATAAGGGAAAAAGGTAACGCCCCAGTATGTTACACCGTTTCAGTGCCGAAGGCACCCAATTTTTTGCAAACACTTTTGTCGGAGATTACCGTGGGCACGGGCCATTTACTAGTATTTTACGTTATGGGGTTTTTTGGTCATTCAACATTTTCACATTTCAACTCCATCTCTGAAAGCATTTATGGAATGTCCACATGGCACTTGAACTCTGCCCTGATATGTCCAAAATCAAAGTTAACGACAGACCCACAATATGAGCCACATGGCACACTAGTTCAATATAATTTGATTACAATATGTTACGAAATATAGATCGAAAACTACTTTTGTATTTCTCAAACCACTAAATGGGTGGCTGTCTGTTGATACTTAGAAATTAAAGAAAAATTAAATGGCTAAGAAAATAAAATTAATTTATAGTTAGGCCATTGTTATCT
Organism: Euptelea pleiosperma; assembly: GCA_035048495.1. NCBI lineage: Eukaryota > Viridiplantae > Streptophyta > Magnoliopsida > Ranunculales > Eupteleaceae > Euptelea > Euptelea pleiosperma. The sequence continues at coordinate 25,996,669 of CM068540.1, forward strand.
CCCCCTTAAAACCGCCCTTAATATTTTATTGCAATATTTGTTTGGAGTATACTTATTGGACAGCTTTTTTATTTTCTTAATTGAAAAAGAGCCGATGTAAGCATCAAAGACTTTGGAACCCTAAAAATAAATGGTTTGTCTCTCTCGTAACTATTCAAAGATCATAAACCTTCACTTAAGAACTTCGATATCTTCTAGCCAATGATCATCAAGATTTAGATATTATCGTATACATTTTTTATTCTTTTAGTTGAATTTTCTTAACTTTCACCTCTATGCAAGGCTAAAATCTTGTTCTACCCTAATCACCGTCTCGACGTGTCACCCCATATCATACATACATACATACATACATACATACATATATTTGTGTATTATTTGCCGACCCGTCATATCTATCCTTTGTAAGAGCCAAGAGACCTGAATCTTCCCTATCCCAGCCAGCATGAGAGTAAAACTTTGCTGACAGCGGGCTATCAGCGAAACCGCTGACTACCACAGAGTTCTCAAATTAAAAATATATCTTAAAAAATTACTCACTTAGGCAAAAACTCTGTATATGTCCTTTTTATATTTCATGTCCTAAAAAGTAATAAAATCTATGGCTAGAGATAATCAATCAGGTTGATCCTTGGTTTGTATATCCAGTAAAGAGTGGGCTAAAAATCTCTGTGGTTGGTGGGACCTGTGCTTAGGCGACCGCCCGCCTTAATGGCCTTGAGGTAAAGCCGGCCCTGGTAGCAAAAAGCACTCGGGTATGTGTCGTGAACTCTTTGTTCTTGAGCATCAGAATGTTCGCCTTGTATAACCCGAATTTCAAACGAAATCTCAATCGAACCAATTTGCAGGAACTGTGCAACAAAATCCCGGCACAGCAGCCAAATTTTTACCAACACATTGCATTTAAAAATAAAAAAAGCTTACTTTCACCTAAAAAAGGTGAAAGAAATTTGAGAAGCTGCAGTGCCACATCAAAATGCTTGTGATTGGGGACCCACCAGCGTCATTTGCTCCAGGGAGGGATCGTAAGAGCCGCACAAACCGCCCTAGCCAATCGGATAATTATCGCCTATTATTATACAAACAAAAATAATCTTTTTCCAAGGGATACGTGTCCCCCTCCCCCACCAGGAAACGGTCCTCAGCCACCCGTTTTTAATTTTCTAATAAATTAACTTACATTTAAAGATACGTCATCGACACATCCATTTCCTCTCCCTCTCTCTCTTTCCGCCCAATCAAATTGCTTGCCATCATCTGACAATGACACGCACGTGCGAGGGACTTTTTATCGTGCATCCCGAGGAACCTCCTCTCCCATCCTTGAAGGGCATTTCCGACCTCTCCGTCCCTTGTATAAATATTGGGTCTTGGCCAGACTCCGTTCCTCAGAGCGAAAGGTCTTAAGTCGCCTGAACAGGAAGCGAGCTTCTCTCTCTTTCTCTTAGCTTCTCTCCAATCGAAACCATTGATCCGAAGGCATGCCGAAGGTTTACCCTAATGCTGCAGCTCCAGAGGGTCCCAAACCGGCATCGGACGGACACGTGGAAGTACTAACGGTGTGGAAGAAGTCCCTGCTCTTCAACTGCAACGGTTTCACGGTTTTCGATGCCATGGGAAATCTCCTCTTTCGCGTTGACAATTATGTCTCCGGTAACAAGGGTGAGATCGTGCTAATGGACGCCGCCGGCAAGCCGCTTCTCACTTTCCGACGCAAGGTAATTTCTATTAAAGACATAAAATACCCTTATCTCTATGTTTTGCTACACGATGATTACAGTTGGATAGTTCGTTGGTTAGTTAGGGTTAGCTTTCTCTAATTTCCCGTTATTCACGGCGGTTTTTCTTTTTCTGGAACAACAGAGACTGAGCTTCGGAGAAAACTGGCTGGTCTTTGATGGAGAAACGGCCGTTAATCCCCGATTTTCCGTCAAGAAGCAATCACAGTTTTTGAACTCGAAGTCGCTGGCTCACGTAAGCCCTGGTGGTAGTAGCAACGGCAACGGTGGGTCCAACAAGAACGTGATGTACGAGATCGAGGGATCTTACGGACAACGGTGCTGCGCGGTGTACGACAACAGGAGACAACGCGTGGCGGAGATCAAGCGGAAAGAAGCTGTCGGAGGCATCGCTTTGGGCGTTGATGTCTTCCGTCTAATAGTACAACCGGAACTCGATTCAACGGTCGCGATGGCGTTTGTGATCCTGTTGGAACAGATGTTTGGGTCGAGATGATCTTCATATATCCACTTAATCAACCACGGTTTGTGAGTTAAATTCTTACTATCACTGGTTAAGGAGGGATCACCAATCGTGAACCAAGCAAGACCCATCAACATTTATTTTGCGGATTGGACGGTGGTGATGTTCTGATATCTTCTGGAACGCCATGGAAGGAGCAATCCTTCTCATGGAATTTTTGATATATGATATATAATCCCCTTCTTTTTCTCCTTTTTTTTTTTTTTTTTCTGATTTTATGATCTGTGTTAAGCAGCTTGAGCTTGGTTTTCCTTTTTTATAAAAACCAGGCTCTCATATGGTGGGGGTGTAAATATTTTTAGAACAAAAAAAATAAAAATAAAAAGGTGTAATAGAATCAGAATGAACTGTGATTTATCATTCAGTGATTATCCTCTTCTTCTTCTTCTTTTTCCCTTTCCCCCTTTTTTTTTTCCTTCATCTGTATGAAAATCCAACGTCTAGAAATCACCCAATGAAAAAGGTTTGAATCCAACGGCCAATCATTCATAGGTTAGTGGGCCGGTAAGATTGTTCGTGACGCATTTTCAAGAAACCCACCGGAGCAACACTGTTGCAGCTGGGTTCCTCTTTTGTAGGAATAAAAGCTCATACAGTCCAACACCTGTTAAACCATGATTAAAAAGTAACCTCAGTTTAATATAACTTAAGTTCTTCTTAAGGTATACGTATACTGCAAAAGTGCACCGAGTGTCCGTTGCGTAGGTGGACCCCTCCACGACAAAATGCCACGAGGCATACTATTTCAGCCCACCGACTCATGAATTTATGGCTAAACCTTTGGATGTTCTTTACATGGGTCGGGCTCCGTTGACAGATCTAAAATTACAGGGACACAATATAAGCCACGTGGTACACTATTACAGGACTCTGAAGTTCTGAACGTACGGATGTTTGTCCTATCCCATGGTGGACCTACAAACAAAAAATCAGCCTGATGTGTGATTTATAAGTGTTGCATCTTTGTACCGCAAATACTGCTCAAATTCCCATAGTTGAGATCAGCCCATGAAAATAAGTCCAATCCAAAGCCTATGAATCACTACTCAGGCTGATTTTTGGTTTGTACCTGATTTTTGGTTTGTAGGTCCACCATGGGATAGGACAAACATCCACACGCTGTAACAGTGTGCCACGTGGCTAATATTGTGTCCTTATTATCTGTCATTTTAGATCTGTCAACGGAGCCCGACCCTCTATATATTTATGGGGTAGTCTTTGGGATTCGTGGGTGGGAATCTGGATCACATCCGTGGGCTGTAGACTCTGTACCAAGGGATGACGTTCTACAGTATGGTCCTTAATATATGTCCTCCACGACTCTACGTGACAAGTAGAGGGAAGGAGGGGAGGGGGTGGGGGGGGTCGGTTCCGGTTCGGTTCCTAAGGTGACCAGAACCGGAACAAACGGTTCCGGTTCTTATCGGTTCAGGTACTTATCGGTTCCGGTTCTCAAAGTGATGGTACCAGAACCGGAACCGATTATGTAGTTTTTGTCGGTTCCGGTTCCGATTTCGGGTATAACGGGTCCAATCTTAGTAATATGAGAATTTTTACACTATATTTATATATTGGTTCCGGTTCTTATCGGTTTGGTTCCGGTTCTTATCGGTTTCGGTTCCATATTAGAGTACCGGAACCGTAACCATTAGTTTCCGGTTCGGTTCCGGTTCCGATTCTTTTTAATCGGTTCCCAAAAATGTGGTACCGGAACCGGTGTTTTCGGTTCCGGTTCCTATTCGGTTCCGGTTATATCGGGTAAAATTGACACCCCTAGGGGGCAGGTCATTTTCAATATATTTTGGTAATATGGGAAAATTACTAATTTGGGCAATTTTGAGCTCTTACTTCTCACATGGAGAAGGTCATGAAGGTCATTTTAGAAGGATTAGGTGGTCAAATAGAAAAAATATCATGAGTGATAGGGGGAAAGAAATGACGGATATTATATTAGGAATTATTATGAAGCAGGAAGTAACGTCAATTGAAGAGGACACAAGATGCTTGATCACGACTCCTGAAAGTTGAGACAATTCCCTTTTACCCGAGGGTCACCTACCCACCACCGTTTAAACAGACGTTTGTAATGGCCGTTATTTTGACCCAAAAAAAATGTCCAGTCACTCCGTTGTCCATTATCTAAATTTTTATTTATATTTTTTAAATGAATTCAAAATAATAATTATAAAATAAATTTATTTTATTGTTCAAAATGTGAAGAAGATCAAGGTTTTAAATTTCACCGAAATATCCAAAATTTTGGTTCGAAAATTCGGTTTCGAGCTGGGATAGAATTACTCATGCTATTCTTACTAAAAGAATGACTGATGGACATGGTACCCACATGCATATGAGTTAAAGACTAATCTTTGGCGATACTATTCTTCTCAAGATGGATATCAACTACTCAAAAATTCAACCCATTCCAACATTCGCAGCCTCATGAAAAGTGGATTGCAAATTAAAAATGGATTAGGTTCATTTTTGATAAGGTTAGGAGTTTTAAAAATTATTGATTTTTGGTGAGGATGATCTCTATTGTCATCCTCGCCAAAAAATCAACTCTTAACTCATCTGCATGTAGGCCCCACGTCCATTAGTAATCTACTAGTAAGAATAGCACGAGTCATATAAAAGCCAAACCCCCGGTTGGGGCAAGCTCTTCACAAGATGCTCACACAGTGCAACACCCCCCACCCCCACATAAAAATATAAGTTATTATAGTAACACCCTCTGAAACCTGAAAGTAATTAGTAGTATACCCCATTAAACTTTCAAACTTTAGGAATACCCCCTTGACCTAGTTTAACCATCATTTGACTAATGTTAAAATGTGACGTGTGATTCAAGTCTTTTTTTTTAACTCAAGTCAACGACTGTTAAATTAGGTCAATGGGGGGTTATACATAATGGAACAATTAAAATACCTTGCTGATCAAAAAAAAGAATCTTCCACTACCATTTGTGATTTCTTGAAGAATCTGCAATGCAACTATAAGGGATCATGAGTTTGATTACCCACCAATGGGGAAAATGTGTGTAGTTAAGTTTCTAGGTGAGATTGCTGATCTAAAACTTGAGCAAAGATAATTAGGTTAACTGGTTTGGGGAGGGAGACAATTTGATCGACGGCACTTGCATCAAAATATCGATGCAAGGACACTTAAGAGCCGCCACTTATACGCTAAAGTGTTAATTTGATACAAGTTCTGTGCATCAAACTTTTTCTCGAGGGAGGTACCCATAATGAGCCATTCGTAGTTTCACAGTCTGGTGTCACGAGTACCCTAACGGGCCTAACCACAATAGTGAATAATTTGGGGTGCAAATGGGCCAAGCCCTAGGCTTATACAATTCAAATTTGGGTCCTAAACTTCTCATGGGCTGGCCCATTTACACCAATATTTAAATAATGGAATGGATTAACAATATATCTATACATCTAGTGTTATAACTTTATAGCGGACTAGTAACGTTACCATTGCGTTGTCCGTCCGTTATAAAGGATCACATCATAGTAAAAAGAAATTCACAATAACATCAATAACAGTAACATTAAGGATATCGGGCGTTCCAATGTTAAGTCCGTTATTTTTTATTTTTGGCCTTTTTTTTTAAGCAAATAATGTAATGGTGTTGGAGTGTTATGACACCCTTATAATTTTTTTTTTTTTTTTTAATTTAAATCTTCGAGACGAAACATTACCTTAACAAATGATTGTTAGCATCTAATTCTAATCAACAAAGCTTTCTTAGGATTGTTTGTCGTATTTTCGGTATACGTCCAAAAAAGAATCCAACATATCATATGCCTATAAACATCCAATTGGGTCGATATCAAGTGGGTTCAAGAGAGGATGGGATGCGTAAATTTTTCACAGTACGCCGCGTGGCTTGGGCATGCGACTTGCTTAAATACTAAGCAGAATAACTAAAACTATTGATTTAGATCATAATCATGTAATTATCTATATAATAAAACAGGACGGTTGTCTCCCCCTCTTATCCGGCTTCATAAAGGATGGCCGAGATCTTATCACACCAAATGGACGGTGCATCTCAGCCACTCACACCCAATTTTGACAAACGCTTTGTCGATGAGTGCCGTGGGCACAGGTCACCTACTATTTACCTACATATAAGAATGAAATGGGTTGGATTTACATATAACCCAAGGGTCAAGCTCAGGAGCCCCACTTTTTATGCCTCGAGAGGGGTATTACCGTTAAAACGGCCAGGGGCAAAAATAGAAAAAATGGATTTTAACGGATTTGAATGATTTTAATAGAAAAAAGTGGTGCTGAAATTCAAATTTTAAATTTAAATTTTAAAATTTTATAAAAAAATAGAATATAACGAAAATTTAATGATTTTCTTATACCCCTTTTATCTTATATGGCTTCAATAATGAGTGGCTGAGATCCACTATGCTTCATATCGATGGCTGAGATTAACTCCCACCTGATTTTGACAAACACTTTGTCGGAAAGTGCCGTGGGCACAGGCCACCCACGCATATATCAAGACAACTCAGTTGTATTATCTTATCTTATCCATCCATCTAATGGGGATGGTTAGATAAAGAGTGGTTGAGATCAAATCTATCGATCTAAAGTGAACGTTAGATTTCAGCTACTCAATCCGCCTCATTTGACATCAACTTATTCAAAATTTCAACACCGTTATTTTTTGTTATTTCTGTTATTTTCTCATTTCTCCCTCTGTGTTACAATCCGTTATAACAGCCGTTATAATGGAAAAAACTGTAACGCCCCAATCCATTATACCGTTTGAGTGCCGAAGCCACCCAATTTTTGCAAACGCTTTCATCAGAGAGTGCCGTGGGCATGGGCCATTTACTATTCTACATAACAAAACACATTGGTTGTCTCCCTATTTATACCTCCTCTTATAAGCATCAACAAAGAAGGGCTGAGATCTAATTCTCCCCCAAATAGATAGTGGATCTCCACCACTCACCTGATTTTGGCAAATTCTTTGTCGAGGAGTGCCATCGGGGCACCCACTAGTATTCTATATAACAAACATAGAAGTTGTCTCCCCATCTTATAGACTTCATAAAGAAGGGCCGAGATCTTATCCCCCAGCTGAACGGTGGATCTCACCCACTCACACCCAATTTTGACAAATGCTTTTTCGAGGAGTACCGTTGGCACGGGGCATGCACCTACTGGTTCCGCTATATCTACACTTTTAAAGGTATAATATTCGATTTCTCTACTTTGAGGAAGGGAATGGAAGAAGACTCCTACCTAATCTCTTAAGACTGTTTGGCACTTTAAACAGACAGGATTTTGGAGTTTAGTATCTATAGATGACCCCCCTTGCTGGTTAGCTACCACGTGTAGAGAGAGAGAGAGGGATCACATGTGAAAATGATCTTGTTGGTAAACTCTGCTCTCCTTGTCTTTTATGCTCTTTCTAGTTTCTACAGTGCCACTTTAGATTCCGTTGAAAACTTACTTAAAAAATCCTCAGGTCATTTTCATACTTTCATGTCCAGCCCCATAATGCCACTTTTCACATTCCTATGGCCTATGGGCCACTGAATGGCTGACTGACTGATATTGGATCAGAAAAAAGAAAGTGGAGATGCGGGGTATCGATCCCCGTACCTCTCGCATGCTAAGCGAGCGCTCTACCATCTGAGCTACATCCCCTTACATTAGAATTTTCAATTTGAAATAGTTTATCTCAACGAAATCGGAACCAAAATCGAAAACCCCTTCTCTGGTTCCACATTTTTGGGAACTGACTAAATGAGAACTGGAACTGATATTTAAATATATAACTACAGTGTTAAAATTGTCTTATCCAGAACTAGAACTAGAACCAATCGGGACCAAATAATCGGTTTTGGTTCCAGATACTTTATTTTGAGAACTGGAACCGATAAGAACCAACAATATTAGTTTTGGTTCTGCGCAACTGAGGAACCGAACCGGAACCAACCCATTACACGTACTTTGTATGCTGCTATTGAAGTTACTAATAAACAAGACTAATGGCGGAGGCAGGATTTTGTTCAAGGGTGGGGAAAGTGGCAAGTGAGTCAATCGAGGATGTCGATAATAGATAATGACATTTTTAATTGACAAAATTACCATTATACAAATGGGCAAAAAAGCCTATCAACTTTTTAATTATTCTCCCACACTGGGAGCCAATTTTTTTTGAGAATCTATGATGACCATATAATGGGCCACATGGCACACTCTTAGATCATTGACCGTATAGATATTTGGCCCATCCCTAGGTGGACACAGACCAAAACCCAGCCTAATTACTGATTTCTAATCATTGAATTTGACTCTCTGTTTTTTGGGAATATTTTTAAGCATTGGATTCAAACATAATTTGGGCTACTTAGATCCAAAGGTTAGAAAACAATAATGAGGTCCATTTTTGGGATATAAGTCCACCTAGAGATGGGCCAAACATCCATGCAGTCAATGGTCTCTAAGAGTGTTACGCATGGCAAACACTGTGGTCCACCTAGGGATTGGCCAAATATTGATGAAGTTGAGAGTGGGCAACGTATTAGTGTTGCACTGACTCAAACTAGAGAGCACCTAGGGATGTGCAAAAATTCAAATTTTGATGTAAGAATGTGTTCCAACACAATATGTATATGACAAGGGTGAGGCCCACATAATTGTAGAATATTCTCTTATCAAATCATGTCCCATCCTACCATATATAGATGGAGGTCCCTGATAGGTTACACCTAAGTCATCAGAGCATGGAGTGGTGCGAGAGCGGGAGTACGAGAGCGTCCAATTCAAAGAGTTTTTAATGTCTAGAGCATCTCAAAGAACGCGCGCGAACCCCAATTGATATATACCTTATCAATCAAATGCCTTCTCTAGCAATCCTAGTTTCAGGAACATTTCTATTCCCATCAACCCCAAGTATGTATCGATTGGAGGTTGGATTTCTTCGCGGATAAATAGAAGAGAGAATATTCATTGTTTATCATATTTTTGATAGGAGTCCAAAAAGAATGCAACAGATCATATGTTTATAGACATTAGATTAGATCGATATCAGTGTAAGAGATCTCCCGCAGAGGATGGAATGTATAATGTTTTCATAAAAGCCATAAAAGCCACGTGGCATCATTAATTCACATTGATTAACTAAATCTTGATTTAGATCATAATCGTCTAATTATAGACTTCCTTATATACTAAATAAAAAGAGATAGATGACTTGAAACCATGGTTTTAAAAAACGGCTGTTGTATCGGATTCGAACCTCCCCCGTTTCGTTATGTACCGTTAAAACACTAAAAAATAAAGGCATTTATATTATGGTTGTTACTTTTCCGTTGTAACGAAAATAAAGACCGATATTTTATGGAAAAAAACTGTGGAAAAAAGGCTTTTATTTTCATTATTTTCTGTTATTTTTCATTTTTGAAAATTTGAGATGCAAATTTCAGATTTCAAAATTTGAATTTCAGCACCATTTTTTCCGTTATTTTTCCATTATTGCCTCTGAGCGTTACAGTTCGTTATAACAGAAAAAACGGTAACGCCAAAATGTAGCCACCATCACATAAAGATGCACAATTATGAGATTTTATTCCTCAGCTTGACTTGGATAGGTTGGCCCATTTCTCTTTAACCCATAGATACTCCAACGACTTAGCTGAGATCTAGAAGAGCTGAGTTACTCGGGAAAAATGCGTTTCCAAGCAACGTGGAACTAAAATATTATGTATAGGTGTAAGGGGTAAGAGAAACTTCATTAAGACTTGAGTTGAAAACTCTTTAACCTTGAAAGTAAAACTCAAATTAACATATCTATCAAATAATTAAAAGACCCTAAATAATTGATGGACTTGGGTTCAAGACCCTTTAGCCTCTTGCACTTTTGGCCTTGAAACTTAATAACCTATATTGTCTTGCACTTGATATCAAGTCCATTTATAGAGAGGTACTTGGTAATACTTTGCTTGAGAGACTGGACCATAAAAATATGTTGGGCTCCCAGATGGACCTACACATTAAATATCAGGCCCATTTGGTGATTCCATCATGGGCTTCATGAACCGGCCTATAGAATGGGTTAAAAGTCCATGATGAAAATACTTCAATCTAATGGCTATGGATCAGCAAGATTTGAAGCTGCTGTATTTAAACAATTTCCATCATAGGCTTCATGAACTGGTCTACGGAAGGGGTTAAAAGTCCATGATGAAAATGCTTAAATACAATTATGGATCAACAAGATTTCTAGCTGTTGTATTTAAGCAATTTTCATTATGGGCTTCATGAATTGGCTTACGGATTGAGTTAAAAGACCATGATGAAAAATGCTTAAATCTAATGGCTATGAATCACCTGCATGATAATTTTTGCTGTGTAGATGGACAAGGGAACAAACACTAGTCTGTCAGGAGTAGAACTTTGCAGACTGCCATATATGAGCCACCTGGCATATTCTCAGAGATTTCTGACCATTGGATGTTTGGCCCAACCCTATATGGACATACAGACCAAAAATTAACCTGATTAGTGATTTCTAACCATTGGATTGGAGTCATTTTCATGGGTTGAGTTTTAACCGTGGAATTTCAACATCTTTGACCATTATTCGGGGTATAAATATCCAAAGGCTTGAAATCACTAATCATGCTGATTTCACCTAAGGATTGGCCAAACATACATACAGTCAGCATACTCTAAGAGTGTGCCATGTGGCTCATCTTGTGGGCGGTCAGCAACCAAAAGTATGCTAACAGTCCCGCATCATCACGGGCCAAAAGTTGATGTTAGATCAAATAATCAAGAGAAGCACATGAACATGAACCATCAAGGCAGCTCACGGGATCTATAAAACGTGGTGCATCTCAGAGCCGATCTTTGATACGGACGTCCGTTTCAAGTTTTATTCATGATCTTTGGCCCACCCCTTGATGGACCTACACACTAAACGTCATTAGTGATTTCTAGCCGTTTGATTTAACTTATCAGTCAAATTTCCTAGCCATTTATCCTAACCTTCTTTTAGACCCACTGACACCATGTTTGTTTGTTCCACATCTTGATGGAGCTACATTTCATTAGTTATTTCTAGCCGTTGGATTAGCCATTTATCCCAACCTTTACAAACATTTTATACCGCATGCGTGGTCAATGCCCACCGCATTATTTAGTCTGAGAATCATTTTTCCCTGAGCTATGGAGCGCCTAAAATGTGCCACCTGGTACATTTTTTTGGGCCCACTGACTCATATATAATTGTCCCACTACTTGATAGACCTATAAACCAAAAAGCAGTCTGATTGTGGATTTCTAACCATTCAATCAGATTATCAAAACAAAAGATCAAATCCAACGGCCAGAAATCACCCATGAAAAAAATTCAAAATTCAACGGTTAGAAATCACCAGTACAGCTGAATTTTTTGTGTGTAGATCCATCAAGTGTGGGTCAATCAGTCATGGACTGAATTTTCTTTCCCCACCGCCCACTTCGTCACGCGACACGCCGAACCTACTTCCAAGTCCACCCATTATTTTTCAGGTCAGTGTTACCAGCGTGCCGGTGACATCATCCCTATCGTCGTCCCTATGTACAAACCGCTGATGGTCCTCGAGATTTACATCACAATTTTTTAAAGTCCATCAAACGGTCTTGACCTGATTCATGCCACGTCATTACGAAACACGCTGAACTTAGTTCCAACCCCTTTAGTTTTTAGGACAGTGTTACCATCATCCTAGTGGCCATCGTCACTATCGTCGTCAGTAGTACAGACCGTGGTCCCCGAGATTTACATTATACATCTTCGAAGCCTATCCAACGGTTTAGACCTAAGGACCACGATACAATATCATCTCAGGACGATACTATCATCTTCCCGCAAAAATAAGCGGGTAGGTAGAGACGTTGTAGAGCAACTAACACCTGCTGACCTGCGTGCTCTCTCTCTCACTCTCCCTATGGGATATTTATATTTTATATATTGGAAAATGATAGCTGTCAGCCTCAGTATAACATCCTCCCTATTTTGAGACCCTAGATCTTCTTCGAGATTCGTTCAACGTGACATTCGAGGACTACGTCGACGATCTATGCCTAGGGAGGGAAAAATTTTAGATGCTATAGACTTCAGAAGCAGTGGATAAATAGGTCCTCATGGCCCTACTAAAGTACATTTTATGGGCCCACGAACCGAATGGATGCTTAGAACTCCCATTATTAGATATATACACAAATAATCAGATTGATTAGTAATTTATGTATGTTAATGTTGTTACCCATAAAAAATGATTGAATCCAACAGCTGTAATAACACCTTACAAAAGTGCTAAAACTAATTGTTAAAGATAACTAATCAGGATGTTATTTGGTGTGTGTATATATCAATGTGTGGGATATACATCCATGCGGTTAGTCAGCCCACAATATGCACTAATTAGGGCACGAGAGTCCTCTGATCCACTGTATTTAAGCTATATTACTATCCATCTAATTTTTCCCTCGGGAGTACCTTCCCCTCGGTCAGTCAGCATTATTATTCGCATATATCAAACGTGATTCTTTCACGAAACAGCGGCAAGCACCACGCTATCTTTCCATTGATTTCCCTTGTTCAAAGAGACTGCCCTAATCTCAACGGCGATAGATCTTGATCTTCTTATTTTCTTTTTAAAATTATATTATAAATATAACCCATTCTTGGGGTGTTCCCATTAGTCTCAAGTCTCAACTCCACCAAAAAAAAAAAAAATCCTCAAAAACACTCCGAAAAAGGTTGATTAGTATCATTAGATCTCTGCTTCTGTTTCCTACTCTTTAATTGATCTTAGTTTCAGTATGTGTTTTGGCTTAATTGTTTCTAAATAGTTGAGGATCACTGTCATTTTCTTAATTTTGTCTATTCTCCGATTTTTTTTTTTTTTTTTTTTGGATTTAAGGAGATGGATATTGGTGTTGATTCTCTTTGTGTCTTACTTAGGCCCAAAAACGAGTTGGGTATCGTTATTTCTCTGTTTTTTCTGATTTGAGATCTTGTTTTTTTGGATTTTTAGTGAGATGGGTAGCTCTGATTTTTCATGGAAACTGGCGGATCACCCAAAGCTCCCCAAGGGTAAGACTGTAGCTATGGTGGTTCTGGATGGATGGGGTGAAGCCAATCCCGATAAGTATAATTGCATCCATGTTGCCGAAACACCCACCATGGATTCCCTTAAGAAGGTAACCCCGATTAACAGATATCTCTGGATTAACGTTCTTGTTTAGTTTAATGATCCGATACCCAGATGGTAAAAATCCCATGATTTGGATTCTGTTTGTTTCTACTTAATTCGGTGAAACTCATAGATCAAACCCTTTAATGCAACCAATCCTTAGTATAGGACCTGTTATTATTATTGGGTTCAATCGTGTTTCTGCACTACATTAGTCCAGTCAATTGGGCATTATTGATTTTCTTATCTGACTGATCTATTTTTCACTTATTAAATGCCGTGGAATCCATAACTTTTTAGTCTATGCTTTGATTTCTAGCTGTACATACGCATGTTTGCAATGCATATATGTAAAATATGTGAGAAGATAATTTTCTATTGCGGTCATTGATGGGTACCTTTGTCACTCCATTGTCCATTAGATGCTTATATGTTAGTATGCCACTGTTTCGGCAAATCAATATTCGTGTTTGCTGTGTTTAATAAATTCAGCCAAATCAAACTTGGAAATGTGAAGTTTGGTATGGATTCTGAGTTTTTGAATATGTCTAGTAATGGACACTACCATCTTCTCTTATTAACACTTACTTTCTGTCTACCTTAAAGGGTGCACCAGAGAAATGGAGGTTGGTAAGGGCTCATGGTAAAGCAGTAGGTCTCCCGACCGAGGATGACATGGGTAACAGTGAAGTTGGTCATAATGCACTTGGCGCTGGACGGATTTTTGCTCAAGGGTAAAATTTTCTGCTTGGCATTGTGTTTTTTTTTATGGTCTTGTTGAAGAGATGTTCAGAAACTCATCCCGTGGCTTAATTAGTACCGAGTCCAAAATCCAGTAATGGAAAAACTAATGGAGTCAACCAAACTTAGGTTTTTGATGGTGGTTAATGGGCTTTTTATTAACAATATCTGCCAAAGGTTTTTATTGAGTCATCGAAATCAATCGATATCTGATTTGATGAGGAACCATCCAAATCAACCGAATGTGATTGAGTGGACTTGGTTTGGTTAGGTTCCAAATGTTGAAAATACAATTTTGTGAAAACATATCGAATCAATCAAATTCCTACTTTAGAGTGAAAAATTTGCGAGTTTTATCATTCAATGAAAGACTAATTTTCACATATTGTCAGGGTATTTAATCATTGTTATGGATTAGTTTTTGGTATTTACTCAATCTATGCGATCCTTGTATCACTAAATATTTTCAATATACACTGTGAAAACTATTTTATTTACAGGACGTTTTCCTTTTATTGGCTCTGACGCTGGCTATTTCTTTTTTTGAGCTGTCATATTTTATGTAGGACAAAGTGTTGCGAATGAATTCATGTACTTGGGAACAAAGAGAATCTAATACAAGCCAGACATTTTTCTCTTTTTTTGTTTTGGTTGGTTCTTGATTATTGTAGAGAAAGGGACCAATATAATTTTATGATTAAACAAAGAGTTGCAACAAAAGAATGGAGGTACCACCACTTGAGCTCTTTTTGACAAGAGAGTTACCTCACTCACCTCCCTATGAATATGATGAATGGATAACTTCAAAACTATTCCAGATCACAAATGTCTTCTGAATTGTCTGCAAGCCTCCAATTTATGGGCTATAACTTTTGTCTAAGCAAACTCTATCTTCTACAGTCAATTGCTTACCAGATATCAGAAAACTGAATACCCACAAGCACGAACCTCAACTATAAACACTAGCAATCAATGAAAAAGAAGACTATATTCTAAACACCAGTGATTCTTCATTGATTACTCTCCATGCCGTAGACTCCATAGACTTGGCTCTTGTTGCAGTTCTAGCATCCAAATCGTCTTTTTAAGCACCGGTACTTTTATCTGAAACAAGGACTCCTCTGATCTACACCAGATCTCCAATGCCACTTGCTCTAGAATGCCTTACACCCTTCTCCCAAACGCCTAACCCACTTCTGTTCCTGGAACTGTTGCTCTTACACCTTCCAATGAAGTATTCCTTTTTGGTTTTATCTTTTTAGTTATGTCCCAAACTGCCCCAGGAATCTCGTAAGAGTCATGAAATAAATGGGAATAAGGTAGTATTTTGTTGTTCTTTAATCCGTATGTTTCTATGTTCTTGTTTATCTTTAATCTTGTTGTCTTTGCCAATTTGGGAGTTCTGTCATACGTCAAGTGAGTTGCACATTGTTGTGATCTCTATTTGTTTCTGAATGCAGTGCCAAGCTTGTGGACCATGCACTTGCCACTGGAAAATTATACGAAGGAGAAGGTTTTAAGTACATTAAGGAATGCTTTGATTCTGGGACATTGCACTTAATCGGGTTATTGAGTGATGGGGGTGTCCACTCGCGGCTCGATCAGTTGCAGGTATGCTTTGTCGGTGAAGAGGAGGATATCATTGTGTCTTACATTCTTGGATTGGTTTTTGTTCCTAAGGGCAGTGATCCCAAAATCTTCATTGTTTTCTGTGCAGTTGCTTTTAAAAGGAGCTAGCGAGAATGGTGCCAAAAGAATTCGTGTCCATATCCTTACTGATGGCCGTGATGTTTTGGATGGTTCAAGCATAGGGTTTGTTGAAACTCTTGAGAATGACCTCACAAATTTACGGGAGAAAGGCATTGATGCACAAATTGCATCTGGTGGGGGTCGCATGTATGTCACGATGGATCGTTATGAGGTATTGATGGTTTTTTCTGATTTTGGAGTTCTAATTATTTGAGAAAAATACTAAGGTACTGTGTCAGGTACACATGACATGTGCATTGTGTGGAAATAACCATTGCAATTGGTCCCACCTATGAGATCTCCTACACTTAACACTAAATCGGATGATTGCAACTATCCAATCTATCACATTCTTTTGGATGGTCACAAATAACATGACGAATGGTCTAGAAAATAGTATATGGATTGCTTATACAACCATCTGATCAGATTGATCTTTAGCATGGAAAATCTTCTGGGTGGGAACTATTGAATGTTGGGATCCCCTCCTGTGCATGTTGCTACTTTTGTACCATTAGGGCCATTTTTAGGGTCTACCCGATGGTTTCCTTATTACTTAATTAATTTTGTGAAATTGTGGTTCCACCAGCTCTATTATAAATATGCCCCCAAATGGTTCCCTGAAAATTAATCCACTTTGAAGGTTGAACAATTTTTGGCTGATTCTCTTTTGTAGAACGACTGGAGTGTTGTGAAACGAGGATGGGATGCCCAAGTTCTTGGTGAAGCACAGTACAAGTTTACGAGTGCCTTGGAAGCTGTCAAGAAGCTGAGGCAGCAGGCCAACGACCAGTACTTGCCTCCATTTGTTATAGTTGACGAGAGTGGGAAGGCAGTGGGCCCCATAGTGGATGGCGATGCTGTTGTGACAATCAACTTCCGAGCAGATCGTATGGTTATGATTGCTAAGTCGCTTGAATATGAAGACTTCGATAAATTTGATCGTGTTCGATACCCAAAGATCCGCTATGCTGGAATGCTCCAGTATGATGGCGAGTTGATGCTTCCAAGACATTACCTCGTTTCTCCTCCAGAGATAGAGAGAACATCCGGTGAATATTTAGTGCACAATGGTGTCCATACTTTTGCTTGCAGGTGAGGTGGTACACTGAATTTTTTTACATCTATTTTTGAATATTTGTTCATATGCTTCATCGAATCTTGTTTCTTGTTGACAGGTCTTTTCATTTTTAATTCACTTCGTGAATATTTCATGTGTTATGGAGTTTATAAACCGTTTGTAATTGAAATGGATGAAATGTGTTTATAGTTATTTCTTTATTATTTAGGGACCAGTTTCATTTACATGGGCTCATATGAGCTTTTGCTGAATCTAAGGCTCAATTAATTTATTCCTGGCTTGCGAAGCCCCTAACTGGTGGGATGGCTTCCCTGTTCCTGGATTTCAGTCTTTGAGAGTGGATCTTTCGCTATGGAGTGGGAGAGAAATTGGAGGGTGGAAATATGCATTATTATTTGCTCAATAGACCTGTCTTTTTTCTGATATTCAAAATGTAATGTGACATTTCTGTCTCTTGTTCAACAGTGAAACTGTCAAATTTGGACACGTTACCTTTTTCTGGAATGGGAATCGGTCCGGATGTTTTAACCCGGAAATGGAAGAATATGTGGAAATCCCAAGTGATTCCGGAATTACATTCAACGTCCAGCCCAAGATGAAGGCCCTGGAGATCGCTGAGAAAGCAAGGGATGCTATCCTCAGTGGCAAGTTCCACCAGGTAATATATGAATGTTTCACATGCTAATTATCCAGAGTAGGCTTCACCGCTTCAGGTCTAATGGATATTCAATTCTCTTTTTATTTCCTATATTTTGTAGGTACGTGTCAACCTACCTAATAGTGACATGGTAGGACATACAGGTGACATAGAAGCGACCGTTGTGGCTTGCAAGGCTGCTGATGAAGGTGTCAAGGTAATATTCTAGATTTCAATATTAATGTATTTTATTTATTTTTATTTTACAAGGCTACAGATTCTTGCCTGCTTTAATATGTCATGGTTTACATCTGTATTATTATTATTTTTTCGGTCTCTAAGAAATTACAGCTGTGAGGAATGTTTGGTAGGATTGCTTACAATAAAGTAAGGTCCGGTATTGGGAGAGGGAGAAAAGGGAAGAATAATGTTTTTTGTGGTTCTTGGAAGGATAATAAGGATATTCAAGTGGTTGGGGGGGCTGAAAAGTTTGTTACTAAAATAATCAACCCTACAATAAAATATAGGTGGAGGAGGTTATCGAGAGGATTAAATTCACTTTATATATTGGTCAGCTATGTAACAAGGACACGGACACGTTTGTCGGTGTCCGACACGGATACGGAGTGTCAGACACCCTGACTCCTACAAACCCAATACGTCGACACGTCCGTATAGCTCATTCTTTATGCTGAAAGATATAATTTTTAAATGCTTAGTCCATGTTAAGCATGCAATATAGAAAGAATGTATTTAGAATAAGCTGATATACATTAAAATCACTTAAATCGTGTATAAATAATAGTTGAAAACAAAATTTTAGAATAAATTGAGATTTGCTTGAAAAGGTGTTGTGAATACGGCAAGGTCTCCGACACGGCAAATTTGTAGAAAACGGAGTGTCCTTGTTACATAGTTGGTCAGCCATCCTCAGAGTTCAAGGGTGTTAGCTATTTTCGTGACAAATACTTTGGAGAAATTCGTGTAGTTTTCTTTGAGTCCTAATGTGACCGCACCCCGTTAGCCTTTCCATTGTATAGTGGCTCTCATGGTTTCTCAGGGTCACCCCCGTTATCATCAATAAATGTGTGCTTTCTTTGTCAAAAAGAAAAATAATATAGTATAGGAAACACTGGAAGAAAATAGACAGTTTATGGAAGTCTGGCCGAATTTGTTGTTAGAAAAAAGAAAAAGAAAAACACCCTCCAATTCTTTTGACTTGGCTGGTTCCGACTCTTGAATCCCACAATTTTCCTTGTCCGTTTTTTTCTTATAAACATAATCAATTAAGAGTCGGACTTGAATTAGAATTGATCACTAAATTTTGAGTGTAAAATGATGAAAGAAGTCGTAAAAAGTGAAAACTAGAAGTTCTTTTGGAGGCCTTTAAGTGGTGGGAGATGATTGTTCTAAATTTCTGAATGCTTCTTTCCCCTTTGAGTTTGTAGGACTCAATATTCAGAGGTGTCCTAAAAACCAGAGGCATAACCCGCTTTAACAGAATTTCTCAGCTCACTGATGAGAAAAAAACTTTTGTTGTTTTTATCACACAGATGATTCTTGATGCAATAGAGCAAGTGGGAGGAATTTATGTTGTCACTGCTGATCATGGAAATGCCGAGGACATGGTGAAGAGGAACAAGAAAGGAGAACCTCTTCTAGATAAGGCTGGCAACATTCAGATCCTCACTTCTCACACTCTTCAGCCAGTAAGTGAACTAAGCATTAGTGTTAATAACTTTCTGAAATAAAAAGGAGAAACAGGAAAGTGAGTTGGGACGCATTTCTCTCCAACTGCTATCCTGACTGGGTGCCATGTCATTAGTCCAGTCCGCCCTATTTTTTTTTATCCAATCTCTTGGACCAGCCACAACCCAAATATTGCACTGATTGATAGCTTTCTTTTGGATGGTTAAAAGAAATGTTTCCAATAACTTTATTGACCGTTCAAAAGAATGCAGTTGATCATCAGATGGCTAGGGTCAAACAGGATGATTAGATGTCGTGTGGTTCTTGGGTTGTGTCATAAATTGGCCCATCTATTAGATGGCTCAGAGCAAGGAGATGGCCCCGCCAGTTGGATAGAAGTTGGGGACCATTGACCCATTTTCATGATGTGGAAACATTATTACCATGAAATTTCACCTGAATCCACTTCTATTTCTAGTATCTCAGTTCTCTGGTATATTGTTTTGTTTAGGTTCCTCTTGCGATTGGAGGCCCTGGGCTGGCTCCAGGTGTCAGATTTCGAAAGGATGTTCCAGATGGTGGGCTTGCCAATGTCGCTGCGACAGTGATGAATCTCCATGGATTTGAGGCTCCAAGTGACTACGAGACAACTCTTATCGAGGTTGTTGACTAGTAGTAAGATGAAATATTTAGCGATAAATATTTTTGGGTTATATAGGCTTCAATTAATCATGCCACGGCATGCATATCGAGCAACGTTTGGCCAAGGCATTTAAGAGGTACCTAATTCTGTTAAGTCTCCGGATCAGTCCCAATGTTTCTCAAACTAGAAATCTTGATCTTTTAAAATAAGAATTATGCTCATTTTAGTGAAACAAGAGAAGAATTTCTTTGCATGGTATTTTTTAGGCATGTACACTCCAGAACTCTTCTCAGTACTGGTGGGATTTTCTCGCCTAAAGGGCTTGTGCGTTTGGCCACATTAACGTCTGTCACCCCTTGCTGAATCCGATCAGCCTGATTTTGGGCAACTGCTTGAGCAAGATGAGGCCCGCATAGAGATATAGCCTATTGACTGAATGGGTGGTAGATAGATGCATATAAGTTGGTCTCATATACAGTTCCCTGTGCTTCAATGAGGATGGTTTAAAAAACTTCATAATATGCTTTGCTTTTTTATCTTAAAGAGGCTGGATTTCCTGGGATGTCGCCTGCAGTAACAGGGTTTTCACACAGCTTCGGTGAACACATTCTCACCGACTCATGGCAATCAGGAGCAGTTAAGAAAGCAAATAAGGCCAGTTGGAGGGGGAAAACTACAATTTTTTTTATTTTTTTGAGTATGTGGACCCAAGCAGGAGCTGCCATCAGTACCTGCAAAGTAAGTCCATGATTTGACAGGAGAATGCTTTTGAGAGTTTAAAACAAGGTTTAAAAGGGGCCCTTATAAGGGTATAATGGACTGGGGGTGTTACATTTTTCCGTTATCGCTCATGTGAAAAACGGAAAGGTGCTAAAATTCAAATTTTCAATAAAATTTATAATGGAAATGCCGAGTTTTTTTAAACAATTTTTTTCAGAAATTTACCGCTGTTATTTAAAAAAAATGACTCTTATAACGAAAAAAAGGTCATGATTTTCTGAGTGTTTTAATGGTAAATAACGTAACAGGGCAAGTCCGAATCCGTTGTAACAGCTGGTATTTTCATTATAACTGTTGTTTTTAAACCATGGTTGGAACCAATGTTTAAAAGAGGCCGTTTTAACGGTATAATGGATTGGGGGTGTTACCGTTAAAATAGATTGTAACGGATGGGCAAAAATGATTTTTATTTTTTTTTTGGCAAAAATGGAATTTAGCAGAAAAATGGTGCTGATTCAATTTGAAATTCAAATTTTCAAAAATGGAATTTAACGGAAAAATAACGGAAATGATGGCCGTTTTATTCCACAAAACTTTTCAGATTTTAACGGCTGTTATTTTCTAAGCGTCGAAACAGTTTTTAATGTAACAGGTTTGGGGCGTTATCGCCGTTAAAACTGTTTAA
Source organism: Euptelea pleiosperma (assembly GCA_035048495.1). NCBI lineage: Eukaryota > Viridiplantae > Streptophyta > Magnoliopsida > Ranunculales > Eupteleaceae > Euptelea > Euptelea pleiosperma. Next base: position 26,018,101 of record CM068540.1, read on the forward strand.
ATGGCTGTTATTTTTAAACATGGTCGGAACAACCCATTAAGCTGAAGTCCTGTAACGATTCGAAGCTGAGACCCTTGTTGGTCCCTAGACGCCTCTCCACTTGACAAGCCCCCCCTACATGATGTGACCAAAAATGAACTAGTGTGGAATGGTAGAAGGCAGCATGGCCTCCAAACTTACATTCTCTTTGGTTCTTCGCATTAGCCAGGCACACTTTCCTCATGGAAAACCCTCCTGTGAAATACAAGCCATAAGCCACATCAGCTGTGCTAAGCTCTACCACATGCCAAAAAAAGAAACTTTGTTTGTACTAGAGCTAGTTACATGGAGATTTGTAGAACACAAATCTTAAAAACCATCCAACGACATGTGCCTAAGGTGACCTGTCATCCTCGACCATGTTTTGCCGATCCCTAGGTGGACCTACAAACCAAAACTCAGTCAGATTAGTGATTTCAAACCTTTGGATCTTTGTACCCCAATTAATAGTCAATAATGCGAAATTCCACAATTAAAAATCAACACATGAAAACAACTCCAATCCAACAGTTCGAAATCATTACTCAAGCTAATTTTTTGTTTGTATGTTCATCTCGGTTGGGCCAAACATCCATAAGGTCTGAAATCTCTAAGAATATGCCACGTGGCTCATATGGTGGTCAGTCAACAAAACTCCATCAAGATGTTGACAATTCTTCAATTAAGTGGGAACATAAGCTGCAAATTGAGGGAAAGAGCTATAGAAGAATAAAATAGAGGGAAATAGCTGCAGAGGAAGGAAATTAAGAGAAAGCGTTGTAAGGAGAGAAAATAAAAGAAAAGGTTGTAGAGAAAGGAAATAAAGGAAAAGAACTGAACTAAACTTCTTTGAAACTACCTGACGTATGGTATTGTGTGTTAGCTAAGCCTCAAATCAAACTGACAATACCTGGAGGGTAGTATGGGCATTTTAGAGAAAATTGGATGGTAACCTTAAAAAATTCCTTAATGGGTAGACGGTTAAACCAAAGTGTCCATAATTTTTTAGAGAGGACTTAATAGTCTATATTTTTTGTAAATATGGACTTAAAAATAATTTATCCTAAAATTATTATTTAAAAAAATATCATTTCCAACAGAAAACACAATCCAAAACTACAATCACGTACGAATTACGATAGTTACCCAAATACATGAGGAATTCAAAGATTAAAATGCTCAATATTCTCACAAACGAATTTTGAAACAAGTCCCAGAACCAACTTCACCATCCCTAGGAACAACACCGAAACACCACTCCATCCTCCAAACTAATACTGTCCAAAAATGACCTTAAATAAAACCTAGAATATAAAGTTCAAACACTCACACAAAAACCTTAGAAATAAAATTTACTCAATTATACACAAAATCAAGTTGATAAAAAAAAAAAAAAAAAAGAGAAGAGAAACATACTTGGTTGATTGATTTTTTGAAATGAGGATTGAAATTTTTTCCTCCTTCACTTTTTTCTTTAAGAGTTGAGAGTGTTACTGGAGAAAGTTATGAGAAAGTCGAGTGTTAGAGAAAGTTGCAGGAATTGACAAAACTTGTTGTTGAGAAAGAGAAGGTAGGAGGAAAATGCCCTTAGGGCAGTTAGAAGGGGCTTACATATTACTGCCCTAAGGGCTGGAATTTACTTAGGCCGTGTTTGATTATCAAGTGGAAAAATTGTATTTTCCTTAGGAAAACACAACTGTCCATTGTTAGATAGTCAGTATAAATCTGTATAATTTTCCCTAATAAGCCATTTAAATCTGGATACTTTTTCTTACTAAACCCAGAATTCATTTCCCATCCAGATAGGTGAGAATTCATTTCCACCTGAAAATACACCTTTATTTTCTCACATGATTGAAATATGTGCTCTCAGTTGCAATCAATCTGCCCTTTAAGGCATATCCCACATGTATTTTCTCAGGAAAATTTTCCGTGCAATCAAACACGGCCTTAGTGTTACATTGGCCTGGTCCCTTACAAGAGAGCCCGATTGACAACCTTACGAAAACCATAGGCATTCTAGACTCTAGTTTGGCTACGTAAGTAGACATGGCACAATTCATTTGTGATTTTGGTCCACTGCTGCATGAATAGGTTTGAACAAAGGATTGCTCATTCCCCCTTCTACAAGACATGTAAAACTCTAAAATTGCTTTAACCTGCTTTTTTGATCTGGCTGTTTTTCATCCAAGTGCCTGGAACAATTAGTTAAGCGCCCACCTATCATGAGGTTAAGGTGGCCCTCAACTGCAGTTGCTTTTTAAAATTGGGCCACCTTGACCCTAGGACAGGAGGCGCCTAACTAGTTGTGCCAGGATACCTGGATAAAAAAACAAACAGGATAAATAAATTCTCATTTAGGGGTTCCAAATTATACAAAGTGGAGTTTGCTGAGGCCTTCCAGACACTTGGGAATCTCGCATACGTTTGCAAACTTTTAAAAGTATACATCGGGGTGCCATTTTGGCCCGTCAGGCCGGGCCAAGTTCCAGGCCCAGACCCAGACTGAGGCCCGGACGGGTGCAGGCCTCGGGTCGGACCAACCTGGCCCGACTGCAAATTTAAAAAAAAAATCAAAAAAATATTGAGGAGTGTGTTGGTGAGCAAATCGGGTTGGACGGGCTCATCGCGGCCAGGATGCCAGGCAAGTATGCAAACATTGTCAGCACTGTTAGATGTCCATTGGAAAACGTGTTACTTCAGTGTTTTCAAAAAAAAAAAATTTTAAACTAAAAAACACTTTTTTCAAGGAGCATTTAATGGTGCATACACTGTCTGCAAACGTAGGCAGACTAGGGCCCTGCTTGGTTCACAACAAATTGAGTGCAATGCACTCACTTGCCACAATTTTGGGATTGCAAGTGATTGGTTGGAGGCTTGCAAATGAACTGCAGTGCAAGTGGGTTTCAATCCCTTGCAAACTCCTTAACAAAATAGATGCAAGCAAGTGCAGCCCAAAAACTGATGCAAGTGGGTGCATTGTATTAGCTCAACATTTTTTCTTCCGAAAAATATTAATAATAATAATAACTGTGATTATTTTTTATTATTATATTTTAATTTTAATTTTCTATTTTTTTGATATAATTGGTCGGGGCAGCCTAACCCCAAGCTTTCCCCTCCAAAAAATAATAATAAAAAACGACATGATAACAATAATAATTTTATTGTGCATTTTTTTTTATATAAAATCAAGAAATAAAATAATCCATTGCATTCTTTTGCAATGCACTACCAACCAATAAGCTAAACTTCGTTTGCATCTATTTGCAGGGCGTGAACCAAACAGTTGTGAGTGACAAGTCTCTACATTTGCACTACAGTGCAAAATACACCCAAGTGTAGCGAACCAAGCAGGGCCTAGATTTTCCCCTGATGGCTGTAGTTAAAGCAGTAGTTAATGGCCCAGATTAGAATAGCCAGTTGAACCGGACGGGCCATTAGTCACCAACAGGTTGAACCAGTCCACGGGTCAATAGCGAATCCGCATTTTAAAACATCATTTCTACTTTTGGCCTTGCTAAATAGAAACAAGGATGTGTTCATTGGGCCATCCTTCTCAAATCAGGAGGCTTTGCTGTCTTCTGCTTTTTTTTTTTTCCTTTCTTGACTGATAATAAAAAACTGATTTTTTTTTTTTTCAAAATAACAGCCTTTATTCCCTTATAACGGATATCCCGTTTTTTCAGTAAAACAAGTTGTTTTCAAAAATCAAAATCACGTACGATCGCCGCTTCAAAATCAGTCGCATCGCACACTAAGCGCCACGTGGTACATTCTTAGTGGACGATGACTGTATGGATGTTTGGCCAGTCCCTCGGTGGACCTGCAAACCAAAAATAAACCTGATCAGTGATTTCTAAGCATTGGATTGAAGTTAATTTCATAGGTTGATTTTAACCGTAGGAATTTGAGCATTATTGAGCGTTATTTGGGTGCAAAGATCAAAAGATTATAAATCACTAATCAGTCTGATTTTTGGTTTGCAGGTTCACCAAGGAAATGGCCAAACATCTATACAGTCAGCATACACTAAGAGTGTGTCACGTGGCTCCTATTTCTGTCACAGCTTACTCCAAAAAATCCTGCCGCTTCAAAAAAATTCTCCTAAAAAAGTATGGCCAATCAGCTTCTGTTTTAGAAAACAAAGAAGCTCAAGGAATAAATCTATGATGACGACGTATGGAACACATGGCACACTCTTAGAGACCACTGACTGTATGGATGTTTGGCCCATCCCTATACAGAGCAAATATAAGTACGATTGGTGATTCCTAACCGTTGAATTTGAGTCTTTTTCATGGATTGATTTTGAACCGTGGATTCGAGATTTTTTGGAATACTCGGATCCAACAATTAGAAATAACCAATCTGGCTTATTTTTTATCTGTAGGTCAACCTAGGGATGGGCAAATCCATACGATCAGAAGTCTCTCTGAGTGTTCCACGTGGCCATACAGACGTCTGTGAGCGTCCGTAATCAAAGATTTTATTCGTTCAATGGGCCATCCTCGAATCAAGGGGATTTGCTGTCATCTCCAACGGTCGAATCAAATGAGAGTTCGATACAGTGACATATGGTTACCGTGAGAAACGCCCATTCCAATTATCTCCTTTCTGACCAAAATGCCATTCTACTCATTTCTGTACAGATATAAAATTTACTCTTTATCTTGAAATATGTCTTAAAAGTATAGGCATTTCCGTAATTTTATTCTCCGTCATCATAAATAGGGCCCCCTCAGAAAAGTAAAAAAAGATTAATAAGTCCAAGATACCGCGAATTTTTACTGGTGACGGAAATTCAAAAGTCCAAAACCCATAGAAATATAGACAGAAAGAGCGCGCATTTGAAATTTGAAAGTCGTAACGGCAACATTAACTGCCACGTCACCGGCTACGAGCTTCTCCGCCTTCTTCTCCCCTCTCCCTCTTCCTTTCCTTAAAATTGGAGGGAGAGAGGAGAGAGAAGAGAGAAGAGAGAAATCATCAATGGCGTCTCTCACCCCCGGCATCCTGTTAAAGCTTCTACAATCTATGAATTCCGATACGAAGGTCGTCGGAGAACACAGGTCCGTCCTCCTACAGGTCATCGGCATCGTTCCCGCCCTAGCGGGTCCCGACCTCTGGCCCAACCATGGCTTCTACGTCCAGTTCTCTGACTCCGCTAACTCCACCTACGTCTCCCTCTCCGACAGCGACAACGATCTCATCCTCACCAACCGTTTACAGCTTGGTCAGTTCGCCTACGTCGATCGCCTCCATTTTGATTCCCCCGTCCCTCGTGTCTCTGGCCTCCGCCCCATCGCTGGCCGCCACCCGTTTGTTGGAAATCCTGAACCACTTATCGCCCGTATCTCCCCTTCCAAGCGCGGCTTCGTCATTCAGCCCGTCTCCGATTCTGATCCATCCCTTCACCCCATCTCCGCCTACATTACTAACAAGAAATCCGAAGAGGCCAAGCTCGAACCGAGGCCTGATAAGGACACACCGAGGCGAGTTCTCTCCGAACGCGATAACATTCCTGCTGCCAATGTGAGGAATAATTCAGACGAATCGAAGCGATCAGAGAAGCCTCGACGCTTCTCGTCCCCTGCTTCGGCAAAGCAGCAGAGATCCATTTCATCCGGGAAGAAGAATGGAGCCGTTGCGGAAAGAGACCCTTCGCCAGCTGGCAAGGCGAATTCGAGGTCGGCATCTCCGGTCCCGTCCAAGTGTGTCGTCCCAAGCTTGGTTTCAGCCCGTGAAGAAAATCGGAAGACATCCAGGGAACCCGCAATCATTGTGCCTTCAAGATATCGGCAGCCATCGCCCAACGGACGGAAACAGGCTTCGCCGAATGCGAGGAGGACTTCTGTTTCTCCAGGGAGACGACTCTCGGGGTTATTGAAGGTTTCTCCGGTTGTTGCTGCCGTGGCAGATTCTGCTAGTAAGAAGAAGATGGCAACCATAGTTGCAGGTATTTCAAAGGTTTCAGAGGCTTTGGTTGGGTCTGGGAAGACAATGAGGAAGAGCTGGGATGAGCATCCAGCGGTAGAGGACACAACAGAGCAGAAAGAGAAGGTGGTGTCAAAAAATAAACCGGATGTGCAAGCTATTTTGCGAACCCAGGTATTTGCTTTTGCTTGTTTCCCGATCTTACTGATAATATTGATCTTAGGATCCTTTGTGTTCAACAGTTAGTTGTGTAGTCGGGGTCTGATCATGTGGGTATAATTGAATTGGTAGAACACTCAGATAGAACTGTGATTTAACACATTGATTTCTTACTATTGTAGGTGTTGAATTTTAGCTTATTTACTGTTGATTTTTTGAAAGATTTGAGTTTTGCTTATTTTCATGATTCCACAGCTTACTTTAAGAATCCAAGTCCCATAACATTTCTTGGGAAGTGACTATGTCCTTTCCAATTTTCAAAATCAACGAAGCTGATATCAGGTTGGTAGCCCTGAGATAGACATGCTACGCAGGCTTGGAGTTCTAAGCCAGAGAATGAAATCATAAATAACTCAATTTCTTCTTTCTTGATAATGTATTGAATGGATTGCAACTTAACTTCATATAAGGTAGGCCGTGTTTTATTGAATTTTGTGAAACACAAAAGACAAGAGAACCCCCTTCATCCTTATGATCCAATTCAGTGGCTGTGTTGAATGCAAGATTGTTGTAAAACCTAAACCTTAATCACCTCAAGAAAATTTTCTAGATGGAGTCTTCTAACCATAGTTGCCCAAGGTTTTAAATTTCGTTGAAACACCCGAAATTTCGGTTTCGAGTTATACCGAAACACAATGAACTTTAAAATTTCAAGTAACTAGTCAATATTAATAAAAAAAAATGAGATAACAAGGACCCGTTTTTCCATAAATTAAAGCATATTTGAAGAAATCCATATCTTTGGAGAGAGAGAGAGTATTTGTTTCTATAAATGAGGGATATTAATCTCACTAGTTGTAATTTTTTCAGGATTCCACCAATGTCGAAATTGAAATTAAAATCCTTGAGTTGTCAAAAGGAGAAACGGGTGCAAGATAGGACACGTGAAATGGAAATTGGAAATAGGCCCAAAAAATTTCATGTCATATGGGAAACGATTAGGAAATGACAATAGAAACATACAAGGAAACGACGATGTCAACATGGAAACAATCAGGTACCCATTGACTCTCAATCCCTATATAACAACATTTTGTCATTGTATTGGGCAAATTTAAGAGATTTTGTGTCAAAAATTAACCTATGAGGTAGTCTTAACCATCCAATCATGTATTTTTTGCACCCATATTTCGATGACCACCAAAAATAATGTGATAGAGGTTCAATTTATTAATTTATTTTTGTTTGACAGTGATAGGGAATGGTGGTTAAACCGTTAAAGTAAACAAGTTGATTTATCTTGTAGACAAACCAATGAAGAGAGAGTATTAAGTGGGAATCAAATCTTTTGGTAAGCCCCACTCTATGGGTTAGAAAGAGATTGAGGAAACAAGTTTCCATCCATTTAAGGAATGGGTTTCCAAAGGGGTTTCCCAAGAAACGGGAGATGGAAACGGAAATGAGTTTTCTAGGAAATGCCAGCTTAAATGGTAACTAGTTTATTGGCAACTATGCTTCTAACCGATTTTAAAGAAGCGTAACATACTGCTTGTATTGCACTCGAGGCTCAAAGGGGTGTAGAGTTAGACATGGAGAGGCAACTTCAGGGTGATTGTGGTTTCCTAATGCTGAATATTTTAGCTGGTTTGCATTAGTCGTTACATAGTTTCTAGCTTCTTCTGCAGTATTTTCAAATGTTTCTATAGTTGTGCAGTTCCAGGGAGTGAGAAACCAGCCATTCAATGAGTCTCGCTGACAAGATCTCCTACACACACTAAAAAAAAGTACCCTTGTGATGCTAAAAAATTATCCATCTCATTGTTTTGAATGGTTGGAGAAGAATGATCAAGACAAAAGACTTCACATATGGTATTTACTTGGATCTATGTTTTGGCCCAATAGATCTTCCATAGGTACCGACCGCTATGCTGTTGGTAGACTCCTACAGTCTGCATGAGGAATTGAACTCAATTATCATGCAAGGATTGCCAATCTCTCTTATTTTATTATTTTTATCTTCTAAGGAACACTTTACTTTCTTTTGATCCATCTTCACAAAAAAAAAAATTTTCTTGTGCCTCTGTATTCCTATTGAATAAGTTATTTTAACGATAGTCTCCAATTGTGTTTTGTATTCCTATTGAATAAATTATCTTAACGATAGTCTCCAATTGTGTTTTTAATCTCTTGTAATTTTCCAGGTTGCAATCTCAAGGCGTCTTAGCGATGCCCATGCTGGACAGTTCAATCGGGAGGATGCTTCAATTAATGAGAAATCAAAGCCTAGTTGTAAGACTGAAGGCTTTTTGTTGCCTGAGAAGCCAAGCCACACAGCTCCAAGAGTCACTGTTCATGATCGAAAATGGACGGATGGCAGTGTCCAATTGGATGCTGTCTCTGCTAACCTTGCAAGGCTCGGGAAGGTAAAATTCAGAGCAAAATTTTCATACTATAGATTGGTTGGTCTCAGTTATGGCGTGTTAATGGGTCCATACTTAAAACAGATTGGACCTGGTACTACTGACTCGATTTGTACTAAGTCCTGACTTGGGCAATTTGAGTTGGGACGACTGGTTGAAGTCGCCACATCAATAGATTTTTGTTCTTTTGGCTGCTAATTTATTTTTTCCAAATTAGTCCTTTTGAGTTTTCTAAAGTTATCTCTTTTCTTCTATTACCTAAATGCAGGAGGCTCTACAAAGGAGAGTCCTTGCTTCTACAGCTGCTGCCGAGGCTTTGGAAGAGGCCTCTGCTACTGAATCTATTGTAAGGAGTTTAAGGTAAGCATCTGAGTCTATTGTGTCTTATAGTAACTCATCACTGTCCCAACAATTACATCAACTAACATTAACTGCACAAATACATCTTTTTTTTCCCCGAGACTAATTATAATCCTTTTCCATCAGCATGTTTTCAGACCTCTGCTCTTCATCCAAGGCTGGAAATCCTCTACCCACAATTGACAGATTCCTATCAATTTATGAAGTTGTCATAAAATCAACAGTGCTCGCTGAGTCTCTTGCTGCCAGCCGCAGTACGGACAGAGCTGACTGTGTTGTCTCAACTGAGCGGTCAAAATCTATTTCTCTCTGGGTGGAAGCTGCCTTGTTTACTGATCTTGAAGTTGTCACCCTCTTAAACAGCCACTCTGGAAAATCTCCTAAAACTTTGAATATTGAAAAGCCCACTATTGCTTCTGTGGACATAAGGCCTCCGTCACCCCCAAGGACGAGTGTGTCCAAGCAGCAATCTCATAGCACACCTGCCAAGAACCATTCGAGAGTTCAAGGATCAGTGTCTGATCATGTCGCTGGGTCATGGTCCAGAGGGTGTGGAGTCAAAGAGACCGTGGAGCTAGCCAGGAATTTGCAGTCAGAAATGCAAATGTGGTTTTTGCGGTTTGTTGAGGAGGCCTTGGATGCAGGTTTCAGGATCTTTGAGAAAAATTCAAATGGCAGTGGCGGAATATTCTGTCAGGAGAATGGCACAATTGCAGCAGTCCTATCACAGTTGAAGCGAGTCAATGACTGGTTAGATCATGTGGGGAGCAAACACGAGGAGCTGCTGACAGACAAGATTGAACGGCTAAAGCGAAAGATCTATGGATTTGTAATTCAGCATGTGGGGACGGCTCTTGACAATGCAACTTTGCTTGCATCTGCTTGATTTTTGTTTCTGTTGGACTCATGTAATGTGATTTCTTTGAAACAAGAGTATTTGTTTCTTGCAATAATTTGTTTCTGATGATTTGGTATGGTCTGAGGCTATATGTTTCATTAGAATTTTTTACATTTTTTTATCAATGGAAATTATTGGTTGTCAACATAAATAAATTAAAATTAAAAATTTCTTCTTTTGGAATGAAATAATCAGATATAAAAAAAATCTTGTTTTGTACAACTGTGCCCCCCATTTTTGGATTTTAACTCATTATAGTAGGGGTTATTTGTGTACTTGGGTGCACAAAAGACATCGAACGTTGCAGATTGTGACACGTGATAGAATATGGGTGTGAAGTGGACAAAGTAAAGTGTCCACATATCCAATCCAGATGGTCATGTATCAGATGAGCGGTCCAGATTTGCCATGTCTACATCCCATTAAGTGAGGAAACCTTTCTTAACAAGGTATGAAATATGCAGTGACAACACAAGCTAAGCCATATTGAAGTCTGAATGCAGTATGCAGTGACAGCCAGGTCATTGACTTGTTGAATTCAATAATCCTTGAGACCCATGAAGGGTCGAGGTCCTTTGAGAATTCGGAAGAATTACTCTACTAGTCCTGATCAAGAGATGCCGGACCTTAATATAGAAGTTCGAGCCAAAACCCTAACTCCAAATCAAACGGCTTAGGTGGACGGCCGGCCACGAGATTTCAGTGGATTGGCCGCCCATCACCGGTGACTCATGACTGACCGACCACACTCAGGCAAGTACTTATAATTCTAAAAATCTGAATTTTTTGAGTTTTTTTTTTTATTTAAAATGGGTTTTGGCCCTTTCCGCTATGGGTGTGCATGCAAGAATTGAGGATGCATCATGTTAAATACCCCCCTGAATACGTGTGTAACTGTAACGCCTTGAGCCATGACATTTCTTTTGGTAGAGAAGGAAAAAATTTAGTTCCTGTCTGGTCGCCATTTTTGCGGCAGAAAGTTATTTTTTGCACAACAAACTTCTCATAGTATCTTTTACTGGCGTAAAAAATAGCGATTTAAACAAGAATTTCTCAAAATCCCTTGGATGAGCAATAATGCATGGCACTTGTGTTAAAACCCAAACCAATACATCAAAAGCGCCAAGGTGTGAGAGGTGCAGAAAGTTTAAGTCTTAACCTTTAGGATCGTAACATTCCACCACACTTCCAAGACCAACATCCACGGTAGCCCACTCTGAGGTAGCTTTCACTCCCGTACCCCTATTTTCTCACTTTTTTGTAAGCGAGCCCTTGGCATTTTTTCCGGTACCCCTATTTTCTCATTTTTTTAGTGAGCCCCCAGGTAGCCCTTTTTTTAGGTCGCCCCTCTCGTGAGTTAAACCCATGACGTGGGGTTAGCTTTAATACCAAATGTTAAGACCCAAACCAATACACCAAAAGCACCTAGGTGATAGAGGTGCGAAAAGTTTAAGTCTTTGCCTTTAGGATTGTAACAACTTGGTTATGAAATAAGTTATTTTTTTATGAGAGAACGTGTCAATTGGAACAACACCGGCGTAGAAGTTTGGGTCGATTGCATTTGTATCAACCATCAAATGTGGTTTAATCTATACTATAAAGCAACAACCGGGGTTGCCACCCATATGACACAATTAAATGGTTCTCTACTTAATAAGACTTGCCAGACCACCTGTGGTCAGGTAACTACCAGATGACCCACAATATAATCCATGTGGCAATTTATTAGAGGACACTGAATAGATGTTTGACCAATCCGTAAGTGGACCTACGAACAAAAAATCAGCCTGATTAGTGATTTCAAACCTTTGGATCTTTGTACGGAAATAATGGTAAATAATGATCAAATTCCCACGGTTAAAATCAACTAACAAAAATGATTTCAACTAATGCTTAGAAATCATTGATCAAGTTGATTTTGGGTTTGTAGGTCCATCTAGGGATTGGCCAAACATCTATCCGGTCAGTGTCCTCTAATAAATTGCCACATGGCTTATATTGTGGGTGGTCAGGTAGCTACCTAACCATGGGTTGTCACGCAAGTTTTACCCCTCTCTATTTTAAAGGTAAAACCTTCTCTCATTAAATATCTCTTAACAGTTCAGGTTGTTTGGCACGCTCACATCACAGTAAGCCACGTGGCAGACTCTTAGAGACCACTGACCTTATGGATGTTTGTCCCATTCCTAGGTGGACCTATATACCAAATATCAGTCTAATTAGTGATTTCAAACCTTTGGATCTGAGTACCCCAAATAATGTTTAAAATTTGTGGTTAAAAAATCAACCCATGAAAACGACTCGAATCAAATCCTTAAAAACAATTAATCAAGCTGAATTTTTGCATATAGGCCCACCTAGAGATGGACCAAACATCTTTACAGTTAGTGATCTCTACGAGTGTGCCATGTGTAAGGTGTGAGACGTTCCCCTAGTAGATATAATGGTAACTAGCTTCAAGCATAAATGGTTGGAGTTCCATGAGTGCAAAGATCCAAAGGTTGCAAATTTTTTTAAACAATTTTTCTATCTTCTTTTAGCAAACACCATAAAAGGACTTTTTAAAGGAAAAAAACACGTTTGTGTAGTTACCAAGAGCTTTGACAAACGCAGCCGAAGGACAAATAAAAGAAGCATCTCCGGCGCGTGGCCACGCTCTTTCAAATTTCAAATACAAGTGCCTGCTGAACGTTGTGTCATTTCCCCCCTTCATGCGTTTTAAATAACGGAGAAGAAAGGCACAAAGAGAAGCAGTGACGACAAGCAAACTAGGGTTTGAGAAGAGAAAGAAAAATACAGAGAAGAGATATCGGAGCGTTAATGGAGAAGTACGAGAAGCTGGAGAAGGTAGGGGAAGGGACGTATGGGAAGGTGTACAAGGCGCAGGACAAGGCGACAGGGCAACTTGTGGCCCTGAAGAAAACCCGACTCGAGATGGACGAGGAGGGAGTCCCCCCCACTGCTCTTCGTGAGATCTCCCTCCTTCAGATGCTCTCTCAGAGCCTCTACGTCGTTAGATTGCTCTGCGTCGAACATGTCGACAAGAACGGCAAGCCCCTCCTCTACTTGGTCTTCGAGTATCTCGACACCGATCTCAAGAAATTCATCGATTCTCATCGCAGGGGACCCAATCCAAGGGTTCTTCCTCCCTCTCTCATCCAGGTATTAAGGAATTGAAAACCCTAATTTTTATTTTGAAATACTATTTCCATAATTTACATTTTGTCGCGCGATCGCTTATAAGATGCTTAATTCTTGGATAACAGAGCTTCTTGTATCAGTTGTGCAAAGGGGTTGCACATTGTCACAGCCACAGCGTGCTCCACAGGTTATATGTTTCTTCATCGACGTACTTTTTTGTTTTCCTTGATTCTTCTGCTCTGTTCTCTAAATATTTTTCATGGTTTTGAGTACAGAGATCTGAAGCCTCAAAATCTTTTGGTGGACAAAGAGAAGGGTATACTGAAGATTGCAGATCTCGGGCTTGGAAGGGCGTTTACTGTCCCTCTTAAGAGCTACACCCATGAGGTTTGTACAACTATATATGCAAATTTTCGAACATAAATTATTTATAATAATTAGGATAACGACATATTTTAATCACAATCTTAATTTTGATCAGCTTAGAAGATCTGATTTCTTGAATCTTCTTCAATTGCAGATTGTTACGCTGTGGTACAGAGCTCCTGAGGTGCTGTTGGGATCGACCCATTACTCGACTGGGGTGGATATGTGGTCTGTTGGATGTATATTCGGTAATCTTTCAACTCTTTTTTATTTTTTTGGCTGAACCAATTCTTGCAATTTTCTGGTTTTATTGTAATGTTGTAGTTTTAGCGCTTATGTCTTAAATTGGTTTAAAATTAGAGACTTAAAACTAGACGAGTTGTGCAGATTTCACTAAATTGCACTAGAAATTCTTTTCATTTCATTTGTTTTTCATTACTTTGTTTTCTGTGCAGCTGAAATGGCAAGAAGGCAAGCTTTATTTCCTGGCGACTCAGAGTTGCAGCAGCTGCTTCATATTTTCAGGTATTATCCTTTTGTACTATACTCTCATGCTATTTATATCAGTGTTTTAAAACCGGACCGGACTGATGGCCCGACCGGGTTTTCAAGAAATATCAGTCCAGTTCATGTTTAACCGGAAGTTTGAAGAGAATTGACGGTTTTTTGAAAACCAGTGCTTCTACCGTCAAACTGATCGAACCATTGTTTTTTATGAACAATTTGAAGCATGAATGTCTGCATATGTAATCCTAAGATTTAGTGATTTTGTCTATGGTCCTAGGGAATATTTTTGGAATGTGAGTATGGGTTTCCAAATTTAGGAGGATTTTTCCAAAATTCTAGCTAGATCTTCAAGATTGTGTTATATTTCTATGCAAAAAATAAAAAAACTCTATTCTTAAATCTTAATCTTGACTGTAGCATATGAGGGTTGTGGGATCCACCACTTCATCAGTATAGATTTGTTAGTTACAATTATTTAATCAGGCCAAACATTTTGCCAACGTGAATCTCTAGGTTCTACAGTCAGAAGATAATAGATTCATAACCATCCCATTTTTTATCTTGTTGAAGTGGATGTTCATGAAAAGTATGCAACCTCTCAAGAAAATACCCTATGGATATCATGTTTGTGATCATCTGATCAAGTAAATGTAGAGTTAGGAAATCTTATAGTAGGTGGAACTCGTAGCGTTTCCTGTCCTGCTGTATGTGTATCAAGTGTTTAATTATGCTTGAAGTATGTACACTGCCTGGAAGAAGCAAGAAAAAGATGAAAATTTTCCCAAGTATGTTGATCTTTACTTTTCTTTTGTAAAAAAACCAAAGAAACATCTGAAACTGCAACCTTTTTTAGGGAGAGAAATGGAACTACTTCAAAATGTAGATTAGAGATGTATCTTTTTTTTGTTCTTCAATTCTTTAGCTCTTTCTTATTCTATTATCATGCTCTTATCCTTCTATTTCTCTTTGTGCTCTTTTATTCTGCCATGAAAGGTTGTTGGGAACTCCAACCGAGGAGCAATGGCCAGGAGTTAGTGCTCTGCGGGACTGGCATGAATATCCACAGTGGAAGCCTCAAAACTTGGCAAGGGCTGTTCCATCATTGGAACCTGATGGTGTCGATCTCTTATCGGTAACTGCACATTACTTTGCATTGCACTTCATACATTTCTAAGAGTATTCAACCACTCGAAACTGAGTTGGAAATATGCCCCCTTTGAATCTCAAGTTTGACTCGGCTGAAATCAGTAGAAAACTATGAGCAATCATTTGAAATCTGGATTATACCACCTTCAACTCTGCCAATTTTATTTACTCCTGGTTTTGCAAACAAAGTTAAACCAACCAGTCTAGCCAACAGAAGGATAGAAAGAATGAGTTTGGTCAATAATGTTCCTTGTTCTATATTGAAGTTCAGCTATTATTTGGACCAATTTGGCAAGGGCTGTTCCTTGTTCCTCATTTCTGCGCAGATTCAATCTAGAGTTCCTAATTGTCATTTTTGAGGTAAAAAAAAATTCCTTTTGTTAAAATTGCTCCCATTTGTTGAACTATCTCCCAGTTCTAAATTCATCCGAGTGCTGCAAACTAAAAACTTGACTCTGCTGATCCATGGAAAATTTGTGTCTTCCAGACTGAGACAACTCAGGCAAGTTCTGAGTTGATCAGCAAATTTTGAACATTAGTAGATTGTCATTCTTTACACCTTTATGCTATATATGAGGGGCTTTTGCTGAAAAACAACATTTTCTTTTTTCCTTTTGTAAAATCAAACAGATGATGCTCCAATACGATCCAGCAAACAGGATCTCGGCTAAGGCGGCACTTGATCATCCTTACTTCGACAGCCTCGACAAGTCTCAATTCTAACTCTCCTTGCCTCTCCATTAGTTATTCTGGACTGCCAAGGTGCTCTCCATCCCAAAGTCAACTATGAAGGGGGAATTGATCTGTAGCTTTTTCGATTTGGGGTGTGCTTGCTGTTTTAACTTTTGTTGCCATTTTGCTGTTTTTCATCATCTTGGTGATTTAAATGAACTTTTTTGTCGAATGTCTTCCGCATTGTGGGTTCTTATTTTTTAAGGTTTATCAACCAAGTGCCTTTTCCTTCTTTATACATTTTTTGAAATGGAAAACTTATGCTCTTCTGTATAAGATAATGAACGTGAGTTGAGTGATTGAAACTGTCCAATCTGGAGACTTCTCATCAGATTTCTCTGATCATCTTATCATAGGGTTGTGATCTTCTCTGATGAGTTTTACTTCAAATCAGATCTTATAAGTGGTAAACCAAACTCTCTCTTATATGCCATGGGTTCTGACACACTTGTCTTTGACACATTGCCCTTTAATCACCCTTGTATTTCATTGTGAACTTCCATCATTTTGCACCGGCTTTTATAGGATTGGGTCCTTTAAAAAGTTTGGTAGGACCACTCCCAAACTGCCACGTAACACTCTTCCAGGCCCACTGATCCAATGAACGGTCGCCCCACCCCTGGTGGACTTACAAACCCCAAAATCAGCCTGATTGGTAATTTCTAGCCATTAGATTTGAACTTTTTTTTGTCATGTGTGGGAACTCATCCACTTGTCTGTTCATGAAGCCCATGAGGAAAAGAAGCTCAAATCCAGTGGTTATAGGTCCATCAAAGAGTGGGTAACATTATCGGGTCAGTGGGCCCAAAAGAAGTGCCAACATTATCGAAGAAATACATAATACAGCCGAATGTTTTAACTGTTTGGGAATTATACCGATTCATAAATAAAAAATATTTTCCGAAGAGAAAATTACCAGAAATTTTCCATTTTTGTCCCTTTTTTTTGTTTTTAGGGGAATTCTTAATGACAAACCCGATTCATTCTCGAACTTATCAACTAGACTTTCGACCCAGTGAACATCAACCTCGGACCCTTGCAACCCAGCTTGTGAATGTGGGATAAAGCGTAGATGATCCACCCAATTTAACCATGGTATAAAAAAACGGTTAGCGGTAATGCTCCAAGACCATTACGTTGTTTGCTAAATAAAAGCCAAAAAATCGAAAAAATAGACTTAACATTATAATGAATAACGCCGTTACAAAGTCCATTATCCGTTATTCTACCATTATCAATATCATTTTGAAAAACGAAATCAAACATAATAAAATAGCAATGAATTGACCTTTTTTACTATTCCTTATCCCAATTGACTATGTTTAAAGCTATATCTACTATTATCGACTCTGTTTCGCCATTTACCGTTAATTCATTATAGTATGCTTTTAGCCATTTCGCATTGATTGGCTCCTTCATTTGGTCGCCGTCTAGGCTCCGACAAATAATAGTAGCCACTTGAGGCTGTGCCTCGTACAATATAGGGTCCTTCCAAGTTAGCTGCAAATTTAGGCGCCGAGCCTTGTTACCTGATGTGTATGCTGGTGCGAAGGACTAAGTCTCCTTTGAATGTTCGTTCTCGTACCATTTTGTCATATGCATGGGCAATGCGTTACCAATAGACATCTACATTGGTTCTATTTTCATCAAGGGTTTCAATTTCTGCTAACCTTGCTTTATCATATTCTGAGCTTTTGTTCCCAACTGCGCGTGCAGAGGGTTTTTTTTTTTTTTTCGAATGGCAAAACCGCTTTTACGACTCTGTTTCGCCATTCACCGTTAATTTATAATGAACACAACAATGTTACATGTCGGTTTTTAATGGAAAAAAATAAGTGTATCTTACCAAAAAATAGTTGGGATAAGGTGTAAATAATTATCAATCATGGTGTATCTTGATTTTGGTGGGCCCTCCAGGGATCAGAACAAAAAAAAAATCCAACAATCAGAAAACGTAACCCTAATTTTCATGAGCCAACAAACGGTAGGATGTAAACGGGGCGGCAGATGAGAATTTTGGGGAGGGATAATGAGCTGTGATGGGACCCATGATTAGGATCATGACAAGACGTGGGATGTGAAAAGCAAGTTAAAAGGTTGAAACAGAAAATATAGGAACATGAGCTTAGTTCTCCTCGTCATATAATAAAATATAGGGAATTATATTCCAACAAGAACAAGATTGGTTGTTGTAACTTTGTACTTTGTAGTCCGTGAACCACAAATTTTGCGACGTGCATTCAAAACATGGTAAACCCGAATAATGCGGTGGAACGAAGGGCTTACAACTCTCCCCAACCCTCCCATTGTTGGCAAATTTTATCACCCCCATAAACAAATCAGAAATACAGAAATTATTCCCATTATCATCTTCTTTCTTCTTCAACCACCTGCTTCTCTTTCGCTTCTCCCACCATTTTCACACCTCTCTTTTCTTTTCCTTTCCTTTCCTTTCCTTTCTTTAGATTTGTTTTCTTTCTAGCACGAACGTTGTCGATATCGGGACGAGATGGAAGGAACCATGTTGGATGATCTGATTGAGAGACTTTTGGAAGGGAAGAAGAGTAAAGGGAAACGGATTCAGCTCACAGAAGCGGAGATCCGTCAACTTTGCGTTGTTGCCAAAGAAGTCTTCTTATCCCAACCTAATCTGTTGGAATTAGAAGCCCCCATGAACGTTTGTGGTATGTAAAATCCCTTCTCTTGAATCCTCTTTCTGTCGTCGTCGTCGTCGTCTGTCATTGAGATGAATTATTGCTGTACAATATTGCTTGATCTGTGTAGATTGCCTATTTTGCTGGTTCTGGATTTTAACATGACCCATTAATCCGAGTTTACTGGTGAATTTCAGCAGTTTGGTGAGGATATAATTTTGGATCTTTATGTCCCATTTAAGCTTTTTGAAAATTTCGAGGTTTTATTTGATCCGAAACATGGCAAAATGCTCAATTTAATGCCTTATGAATGCATCATTTCGAATTCGATCTATTTTTTAGGATTTGGACAAAGTTTCTTAAATAAACCATGGGGCAGATGCTGATGGAGGCATTGAACTTAAATTCAAAGATGAATCAGTTAGCAGATAATCCGAGTTCATATTGATGTAATTCGCCTCAGGTGGATGCTACACAAGTACATACTACGATAACTTTCACGAGACAATGAAATTTTCCCGTTCAAGCCCGGAATTTGTTTCTGTTCCACGTGTGAGAATTCATTTCCACGCAATAATACGCCCTTATCTTCTCAGATAATTGGAAAATACATATTTTCTCGGGTGCAATCAAACGGCAGTTTGGTATGTTTGGTACGTGAGAAAAAGAGTTCCGACGGCAAATATTTAGCCAGGCGAATATTATCTTGGCTAAATATTTGCTCTTATCAATATTTAACAATGTTTGGTACAGTTATGAGCTAGCTCACTTCAGCTTTCATTTTCTTTCAATTTGAGTGGGTCACACATATCAAAGTAAGTCAAAAATAGGTTGGGCGAGTGCGGAAACCACATATTATGTCAAAGGATAAAAAAAATTCATTTTTATCTTTTTATATATTAAAAAATTAATTTTTATTGAACATAGTGATTTTCCGGCGAGAAAATATAATTTTCTCACCAAAGCATAATCGGCGTGAAAATATTTAAACGGGGGGAGGTGATCAAATGTTTTCCCGCCGCGGAGGGCAAATATGTGAGCCCGGCTAAATATTCGCCGAGGGCGAGTGGCTGCCAAACGCACCCAGGCGAATATTAGCGCGGCTAAATATTTTATTTTCCCGCCGTGGTGCTTTACCAAACAGGCTCTTAAGGTATTTTTCCACATGTATTTTGTTGGGAAAATTTTCCGTGCAATCAAACATGCCCTAAGATATGATCTGCTTGTTGCATAGCTTGTGGATGATGTGGAATTACTATATCTAACCCTTTAACGTGAATTACAAAAATATAAAAATAATAATAATAATAAAATAACAACCCTTTATCGCAGAGCATCTGATAGTTGTGCAGCTATATCTTCGACCCTTTTTTTTCTGGTTTTTTTTTTCTTTTCCTGTTCCATGCAAGGTGGTTGTCTGGTTATATGAAGGGGATTACAGTAAACTGGACTTCCGGGCGTGCAGGTGACATACATGGTCAATTCTCCGACCTCCTCCGACTCTTTGAGTATGGTGGTTTCCCACCAGATGCCAATTACCTATTCCTAGGAGACTATGTGGACAGAGGAAAACAGAGCATAGAGACAATATGCCTTCTCCTTGCCTACAAGATCAAGTTCCCTGATAACTTCTTCCTACTCCGAGGAAACCACGAATGTGCCTCTATCAACAGAATCTACGGGTTCTATGACGAGTGCAAGCGCCGTTTCAGTGTCCGTCTATGGAAGATCTTCACAGACTGCTTCAACTGTTTGCCCGTGGCAGCAATCATTGATGATAAGATCTTATGCATGCACGGGGGGCTTTCACCAGAAATTGAAAGCTTGGATCAGATAAGAGCAATAGAAAGGCCAGTTGATGTGCCAGACCAGGGTCTCCTGTGTGATCTCCTCTGGGCAGATCCTGAGAGAGACATTAAAGGGTGGGGGGAGAATGATAGGGGCGTTTCATTTACTTTCGGACCAGACAAAGTGACCGAGTTCTTGAAAAAGCATGACCTTGATCTCATATGCCGTGCACACCAGGTAATCTTCTTCTTCTTCTTTGTACTAAAGGCAAAATACCAACTATGTGCGGATAATATACAGAACCCTGCTCCTGTGATGTTAAGGTTAATATTTACCTCGAGAAATTAAAAAAAGAAAAAAAAGAATGACCCTACCCCTAGGATCTCCATCAAGGATGCCTGCAATCCATTGTGTTTGCAGTACTGATGGGGAAAGCAGTCAGTTTACACTTAATCGGCCTGTTTTATACAGTTAAGGCTACCCTATTTAGATATGGGGTGCAGAATGAAGCAAAAAAAATGTGGGAATGTGGGAGCTGCAAATGACCAAAATACTATTTGGGTGGGTATTTGGAGAAGGCATAGTAAAACTTAATAATGTTCTCTCTGTTTCTAATGAAAATGGTGAGCAGGTTGTCGAAGATGGGTACGAGTTCTTTGCAGACAGGCAGCTGGTTACCATATTCTCGGCTCCCAACTATTGTGGAGAATTCAACAATGCAGGTGCACTTATGAGTGTGGATGCAAGTTTGCTCTGCTCTTTTCAGATCCTCAAGCCCTGGAGAGGAAAGGCGGTGCAACAGGAATAGATTGAAACCAATGAAAAAAAATGGAATTTTATAAACAGAAACCGACATGGTAGAACAACACAAGTATAATCTACCATGATCAATGTTTATGTTAATTGCTGTGTTTTTAGAAGAAGAAATGTCTGTGACTTCCCAGCACCAAAGCCCTTTGTGTTTTCTTTGTTGCGGACCATCCATGTAGTAATATAAGCATCAGCAAGCTGTGTATATAATCCCTACTAGTAAAGGAAGCTAAAATATCCGAATTGGAGAAAAAATCGTGCAGTTGCTTCGTACCCAAATGAATAAAGAAGGGCCAATTGAATCAAATGTTAATGGACTGCAGAAGCTATGCTTTTCAGTAAGTGTTTTACATCCTAACCGCACATATCTGTTTCTACTATTTCCTTTACAGAAAACAGTCCAAATGTTCGTCAGGAAGAAATTTCTATTGGTGTAATCATATTGCATTTACAGAATAACTCACTGACACAATATGCAGAATCATATATTATAACAACAATGCAAACATAACAATAAAACAATTAAAAAAGAAAGAGAAAAGAAACATTTGCCTCAAGCCAAACCTCACCTGCACACAGCCAGGGAGAGGAGGCAAATGTTAAAATCTCTTTAATTTAAAGCTTTCCTGCATTAACGAAGCTTTGTCTCGTTTGATTTGCTGCTCCTAAATGTTGAAAGAGAGAAAAATGACCGTGTTGCTGAAACACAAACATAGACGAGAATGTTGGAATCCACAGAAAGCGAGGATATCATGAAGATACATTCTTAGAAGAAATAAGAAAGAAAGCAAGTCATAGTGTTCATGGACCTACAATCCAAAATGGAGCTCGGAATGGGAAAGAGTAAAACAAACCTTTAGTTGAGGTGGCGGCAGCAGAGTTGTGTCCCTCTTGCAACTTATGAGAACTCTGAGCAGAGAATTTGCTTATATCTGATTGAGCTGCAGACAGAAACATTCAAGACTATTAATAGCATGAGGCTCCAGGCAAGACAAAAGCATCACAACTGAAGATGTTCTCTAATGTTAAGATTACTACAACATAACAGAAAATAAAGATTGATGTCGTAATTTACTAGTAAACCAAGTGACCTGGGCATGTGTTCTTAGAAGAATATTCCAATAACTGGCTAAAAGATACCGTTCGGAAAGAAACAAAAGAAAAAAGGCTACAAAAGTAAATACTTGTTTTGGAAATTAAAAAAGTATTTGTACTGATATAAGAAATATGATTAAGAGAAATAAATAAATAAATAAATAAAAACCTTTGAGACCCCCAGAAAAACTTAAGAGCACGCTTTTTTTTTTTTTTTTTTTTTTTTTTGACAAGTATAAGCTTTATTGAGAAGAAAAGAGAAGAGACAAAGACAAGTTAAGAGCAAGCCATGCCAGCAAATATACCTGACAATAGATCATGCGCGGACATGTAGTCCATAGCTCTCTTGTTTGAATTTCCACCATCGTAGCTTTCACCAAACGAGGTCTTCTGCTGCCCAAAGCCCTTTGCTTGAAGGGCAGCCTTCCTCAGTAGAGTATCTGCGTTCCTCTTACTAACAGATTTAGGTTCCTCAGCATCCTCCTCTCCTTCAGAAAAGACTGATGGACTGGACCAACCAGTTACATTGGCCTCCCCCTTACTCTTCCTGGCAAACTTCAGGAGCCTCTTCAATCCCTTTGGGGCATCCTTTTGATAGACCATGGCCGGAGGATTTTCTGCATTTCCCCACTCAATAATCTCAGGTTCACCACTGTCTTCTTGCAGCATTTGTGACAGAGAATGACGAACACGTGCACTTGATGATGCTACTGGTGCATCATTGATTGGCATTGCACTTTGAGGTGGGCCGCTGTCACAAGACAAAGGCAATTCCTGATGCTCTTCTATTTCCACCCAGGCAATAGGCGAGATGGCCGATACCTCATCAGATTGAATTTCTACTGGAAATTCTGCTGTCTTATTGAAGCTATCATCACCTTCAGCAACAAATTGATCAGAATTCTCTGTGTTTTCACATATCTGGTGGCTATTTATTGAAGCTTCGGGTTCTAAATCAGCAACATCACTTACCGGTGGGACTACATCCCCCTCCTGCTGCGGAGTCTCTGGCTTGGAAGTTCCAGTAATCACCTCCTCTTGAGCTTGGATAAGGTTCCCACTGTTTCTTAAAGATTCGTCTGACTGAGAAACTTTCGTCTTCACGACAACAGGTCCAACACCGGGGCCGATTCCGGAGCCCTTACGGAGAAAAGGCTTTGACTCCAATGGCACCACACTGCCCTTTTTGGTCACCTTGCTGTAGAAACTCGGCTTGGCTGGAACCACACTAGAACCATCCCCTGAAGCTGGCAGAGCTTTTGTTTTTGTAACTTTGACACTTCTAGTCACTGCTTGCTGCTTCTTCTCTTCCTGGCTTTTCAAGCTCCGCTTAGTCTCAGTCTGGGTCCTATTCATGCTCTTCTGTTGCTGCTGGGATCTTTCAACTTTTGGGCTTGGCCGAGTAGGTGATGGTGTTGGCTGGGATTTCCGACGAGTTGTAGTGCCAGTGGAGGAGAGCCCATTAGGGATTTTAGTTGGTGCAGTCCCAGTGGTTTTCGGGGATGCTGTGGATGGCCAAGACTTACGCGTTGCAGGCAGGGGTGATGCTTTAGGCGAAGCCTTTCTTGAAACGGCCGGTTTTGAGGAGTCTTTTCTCGGTTGCACAGATGGAGAGGAATTCTTTTGAGATTTTCGAGGCTTACCCAGAAGATCTTGTTTCCCTGCAATACCCACACTTTTAGAGGCCATCCCGGCCTTCCCCTGGTCAAGGATTGCCTGCAACACTTTAAGCTGTGCTTCCTTCTCTGCCCGCTTCCCAGAATTCTCTCCTCGAAGTTTCTCATCCCTCTTCTGCTTGTAGTGATCATAGAAGCCACCCCTCTGCTCACTGGAAATCTCTTGGCTTTTGCTAATTCCACTCACCATGTTCCGGTTCCTCACAGGCTTGCTCTCTGTCATTTTCATCAGCATTTGGTTCAACTCAGCTTCCTTTTGCCGATTCCATTCGACAGAGGCAGTTATTCGATCATGAGTTTCTTCTGATTGGGCTACAACAGTATCTGCCAGAATATCTGTTGGATAAGATTCTCTTTCCTCCCCCTTTACTAATAACACGCCTTCCTCAGCAGTCTTAACGGGATTCGGAGTTTCAGCAATGAAATCAGACTCCAGCGTCACTTCTGCTGAATTCTTCTGAATTTCTCCAACCACTAAATTATTCGGTGTTATCGGAACGACATCTTCAGTAGCATTTTCAGATGGACACTGGATGGAAGAATCCCCCATACCTGCACTCCATCTTCTCAAGACAGATCTATTAGCACCAACAGAGGTATCTACTGAAGACCTCTTTTTCTGAAGATCCGAGATTTGATCTCTCTGTTTGCTCTCGAAGAGATTAATCGCATCTTGAACGCTCATCCTCCTCACATTACTCTCAGGTTTCTTGGTAGGTTGATCAGATTCATCTTCACTGCTGTTCCCGACACCATCTCTGTTGGACGATACCCTTTCCCTGGCCGGAAAATAACTAAGGCTCTTAATTGTTAGTGCAGTAGCCCTGCGTGATCCAGATCTTCCTATTTGGACCCTTCGCATTGGAGATGCAGACCTTCTAGGTGATGCAGATCTTATAAGAGGCCGGCTTCGTTCTGTAAATGATCGATCTTCATCACTTGAGTTAGAAGATTCCTCGCTTTCCGTCAAGCTCTGGCGCTCAACTTGTGCAACCTTAGCAGGGGAGGCACCATATTTTATGGGTTTGACTGTATTTACTGGCGAAGGCACCTGAGCTATCCCTTCTATCTTTTTTCCACTGTCATTCCTTGAATCATGTGAGAAGTTTGACTGTTCATTTTGGTGATCAGAACCTTGGTTCATTTGGCTCAGTGCTAAATAATTGACCAAAGAATTCCTGTTAAGAAAAATGACAAGTAATCTTAATTTCTAGCAGCAGAAAAGGAAGTTCACCCGCAGTTGCATTTATATTTTCTTTAAGGAACTGGAAATTTATCAGATCCACCCAAACCCAAAACTCTTTATGGTAAATAAGATACCTTAAATCTACTGCTCCAAAATGCTGAGAAAATTCTACCAAATCTGCAATTTGTTTAGTGGAGCATGTGGCACCTGCAGCCCGATCGAAAGCAGCAGCCAGCTCCCCTTTTAATACCGAGAGTCTCAAGGTCAGTGCTCGCAGCAGTTCATTCCTGGCAGTATCCATTTTGTAATTCAGACAAGAAGGGGCCAAGGAAATTTGCTAATAGAATACAATAACAACCATTAGACATACTTTGTAGCATCGGATGACGCAGTCTGGAGGTCAGGCTGTCAATATACATGAAATAATGCTTAGTTGACCAATATGTGATAAGTTAAAATGATGACATTAAACTAAATAAAGGACATAACAAATTAAAAGATGCAGCTGGGGAAGCATTTACTTTCAGTGTTAGTTCCATATCTTTCGAGCTGCAGCTATCTGTTACAAAGGGCAAAAAGAGAATTATAAGCTTCTGCATAAAAGTAATTCTACGATGCTAGTGTCAATCACGGGGTTGCCCAAAATTAGGCACGCACACGACCATCGGTCCACATGGCACATCTTTTCAGGGTCGAAACTTGCAACCAGTTGTAACTGGCTGATATTTTTCACACCTTAACAAATTAAAAGAATCTGAAAAACAGGTTCCAACCGGCTGCAAGTTCCCACTCGGAAAAGGGATGCTACGTGTACCAATGGTTGCTCGCGTACCTACTTTTTGGTACACGCATCTGATGGTAGTGTTCCTCATCTGGATAGATAACCTAGTGCACAAAAAAAGAATTTCAAAATATATTTTAACCCCATCAGAAGTAAATATGAAAATGCTCCAGAATATCTATTTTAACTGACTGAGAACTTATTGCAGGTGTCATTTCAAAATAAAGGAGCTTTTAAAAATATACTCTAAATGAACTGGTCCCAAAAATTGAAATGGTGAAGGACAACACTCTGAAAGATTGATTGACTGTTTTTCATGCACCTTGTACCATCATATAATATTTGGTAGATTCATTTCTGTTTTCTGTGCCTCTCTACAACCAATAACAGGTAAAGAATTGATGGTAAAAAAATTCCACCACAATTTTTAAAGAGAAAAACTGTAATGCATGAGTGTTCAATTGAACTCCAGTTTATATAACAATTTGAATTACAACATTTTCAGCAACGCACCCATTTTACACAACATAAAATGGAAAAAAAAACTCTAGACCTTTACAGCCATGCACCCATTTTACCATTTCAAAAATGTGGATATTGCATAACTATGACTATAAGCATGGAAAATTCTTACACTTGTATGGTTCACTAGAAAACGAGCTACAAAAAATGTTTCTCAGGAAAATTGACAATTTCATGTGTTTGGGTGTGGAAAAATTACTTTCAGGTACAAAATAATTTTCGTTGGGTCGGGCTCAGGGGACCCCCATTTTTCTCACCCCTCTTGGTGTTTGCATGCTCGACCGTGGATTTCAAGAATCCAACGGTGGTTGTCAGCGCCGAGCTGGCATCACTTTTTCACTTTTGGTGGTGCTGACAACCACCGTTGGATTCTTGAAATCCATGGCCGAGCGCACGAACACCGGGAGGGGTCAGAAAAAGGGGGTCCTCCGAGTTTACCCTTTCTTTTCCTATAAAATGGAGGAAATGTTTCTGTAGATTTTTGCCCGAAATATTTTCTGCCTCTTTTTTCCTTTCTTCTTTCTCCATCTCTGTCCACGTTTTCGATCCTTAAATAGATCCATATTAAATATTGGTCGGATATGGATCTACTGAACTAGTCAGGAGTCGGATTTGGGTTGGAGTTTGTAGCAGTTGTATGAGTAGTTAGAAACGGGTCGGGCATTGAATCTGAACAAATCCTCATTATATGATATAAAAGTGACATTATTTTATTCCACCCGTATATTATTTACAAGTTGGGTGCGGTTCAAAACTATGTGGATTGTGGGTCAGGTTTGGATCATGTGATGTGCATCCAAGTTGAATTTGGAGTTGTATCTACATTGACACTTTCAAAGTCATATCTGGATCTGGATCTAACTGAGATCTAACCTATTTCTTGCTATAGTGGGGAGTTTAGAATTCAAAGGACATATTGTTAACAAGAGTAATTTTGGGCAATAATGAGACTTTTTTTTTTATTTGGACAAGTAATGAATTAAATAGAGACTCGGTGCGTGCTTAAAACTTTCAGATGATGAAACAATCTAAATAACAAAAGGCTCAGGCTCTGAGGACCCCCTTTTCTGACTCATCTCAGAAGTCATGTTCTCAGCCGTGGATTTCACGAATCCAACGGTGGATGAGCTTTTGAAAGAAGTGAATGCCAGCTCAACGTTATCAACCACCATTGGATTCTTGGAATCCACAGCCGAGGACAGGACTCCCGAGACGAGTCAGCAAAAGGGGGTCCCCTGAGCCAGGGATGGATTTTCAAGCTATTTTCTGGCTACACCCAAATAATGGAAAATAGACATAAAATCAGATTTTTCTTGGTACACTTTTTTCTGCCAGAAATTTTCCTTTATTATAGCCTCCCCTTTTCTTCAACCATACAGAATCTTAAAGGTTTTAAAAGTTCATCATAGAACATACCTGTTTCCCCACTTCCAGGATGATCCTGACTACCCTGAGAAAGGGAAATACATTTTATTGCTGATAAATAAATCATATAGATCCAAAGATTGGGTTGTCAAAGAACGGCATAAGATCCTACCTGGGCATACAAAGTAAGATGAAATTTTCTGGCTTCCTCCAGCTGAGATATCTCATCTCCAATTGTATCGGCAATTTTTAATAATTCAGGTGCACTGACAATATGCAATAACCTGAGAAAAGAGATGGAGTTCTCGTTTAAAGAAAATTTTGAGAGACACCACCTGTCCAAGAAGAACATAACTTACTAAAAGATTGGAAAAACAAGCAACAGTTTCATAACGCACACCTGGCAAGAGTGGATTTGGTGAACCATGCTGAGCCCCTCAGATTTCCAGGTAATTGGAGTTTAAACTTGTCACCTGATTTCTCCGGGTGGAAGTCTTTCACTTGTGGTAAATGTAATACGAGCTGTTCCAGAAGACCAGAAGCTAGTTTCTCTATTTTGCTGTCACGACATACAAAGGCCTCATACCTGCAACAAAAAATAAAAAATAAGATAAAATAAAAATACCACTTAACAACATAGAGAGAATTATTCACAATATCAAGACAGTGCACCCAAACACCCCCAAACTCCCTTAGCATCAATCATCTCCCAATGAAAATTTCTCCCCTAATTCTGAGACTAGAGGGGCTTTCTGAGATTACAATATCGATTATGGAATTTGAGAGGTTATTGACTTTGTATATGGGAATGGTAAACAAGGTTTTCATCAGTTTTGAGAGTTTAAATGCTTTGACACAATCAACTTTGAAATGTACTGTGGTAGTAATGATAGTTAAAAGGGAAAAATTGTAACCTGTTTTGGGTTGGCAAAATTTGAAATGCAACATAATTCAATGGTGCATCAGCATCTATTCCTCCCTCCATCTCAATCTGTTTGTCTCAGAAACACATGGACCAGATGCAAAATCCTAATCCTCAGAACTACTTTGGCGCACTTCAGATCTTACTCCACATGTATACAAGAGTTCGAATTCGGCATACAAACAGAAAGACCATACAAGCTTCCACTTTTCCAAGTCTGCCGTGAATGGCAGCGTTACTAAAGCCAAGGCTGAATCTGCATTGATGTCCATTAAAAATAATCACCTTTATAGACTTCAAACAATAAAACCAGCAAACAAAATCATAAAAAGGAGCAGCTATTGAGGAGAAATTGTTTGAGTAAATAGTTATAATCAACACCAACCAACATCGTTAAGCCTTTCAAAAAATTAGAGTTGGATTGAAACACATGTATAGAATTTAGATTGAGGACACACCTCCAGGAAGGAAACCAAATCCACAACAAATTCATCAAGCTACTTCAGAAATTCTAGAAATATAAATCTCCTCAAAGAAGAAAGTTCAAAACCTTAAATCCACCTCACTTAGGAGAATCTCGACCACATCGACAGTGCAAAATTAAAGGCCTGTTCCGATCACAATTTTTACGCCTAATAATGATATTTTAGATTCAACAAAAGCTATATTTTTGGCGCAAAATGGTGATCCAAACAGGTCGTAAACAAACAACCAAAAAAGGGGACATTTTCTTAATGTATAGATTAGGCACAAATCTAGCAAGAAAAGACGGAAATCCACCATTTCCTCACAGAAATGAGAAAAGCTACAGCTAACTCCTCAAGGCCTAAAAGACCTCAAATCCTTCTAGCTTCTGACGCCTTTAGATTTAAGTTTCTACAAGTACAAACTCCAAGAAACAGCAATATGAAGCCCTAAGGACATGAAGACTCGGAATCAATGTAAATAGCTCATATCAAGCTAGAAAAACTCAAATCCACCTCATTTAAAAGAATTCCAACCAGAAATGCAGTGAAAATATCGAACTTTAACTTAAATCTATCAATTCAGGCACAAATCTAGCCAAGAAAACCAGAGTTTCCTACAAACTCGCCATTAAAACGAGGTCACCGACAGTAAACCTACAGCTTAAAGCTCAATCCAAGCTGAAAAGAACTAAATCTTCGTCGACTTAGCTTCAAAACGAACCAAAATCCAAAAGCCTAAGGATGAAAGAACTCAAAATCTAACATGCATTGCTTGATTTGAACAGAACTAAGCCAATGCGAAACGAACGAAAGAAAGAAAGAAAAGCCTCCACTCGAATCCGAGCTCCAGACCCCGAGAGAGAGAGAGAGCGAGAGAGAAAGATAGATTTACCTGATCAAAGAGAGAGATCTCTGGCTCTTCGCATTTGGTGGAGAGATTTTTGTGGGTTTTTTTTCTTTTTTTTCCTTTTTTTTCTTTTGCTTGTTTACTGAAGTAGAGATGGGGGAAAGAAGAAAAGGGAAAGCAAGTGAAAGCTGTAAGCGAAAGCATCAGAGCAGTGCTCCGTAGTATATTAGACAAAGAGTATTACGAAAATGCCCCTGATTTCGTAAGGAAACTATTTACGTGCCACTGGGTTTTCGATAAGATTGTCCGAATCTAAATCCATCTACTGTGCTGATGGTTCCCAACATCTTTCCCGATCGACCAAAATGCCACTGTACTCCACACAATTTACATCTATGCCATCCATTCAAACGTAACACGGGTCTAACTCGCAGTCGCCCAAAACTGACTCCTAGTTACCCCTTTGTTTCATACTGAAAAATGGTATAGAGGGAAAAAAAACGTGGGGCCGGGGAGCATAAAAATGCACCACGTGGTATACTCATTCAGGCCCACTGACCCATGAATGATTAGCCCAGCCCTAGATGGACCAAACCCACCAATAATCAGCTCTGTACAGTGGTGCTTACTGCACCGCCTTGCACTTTTAGACGATGGGTTTTACACTTTTTTGTGGGAGAAGCTTTTCTTCTTTGAATTCTTTGTTTGTTTACTTTTGGTAGGCAAGCTGGGTTTCGAACCCGGCTTTGTGGAGGAAAAATTCTTTGTCCCCTCTTTGAATTTCGACACGTACAAACTCCCTTAACCAACTAATCAAGGGCTTAATTCGTGGGTTGGGTTAAGGCCTTGGGTTAGGGGAGTTAAAAGTGCTGGTACGTGTATCTTGGGAGGGAACTTCAAATTCAAAGTACCTAGGGGACAATGAATATTTTTTCCCCAAGTTTGTGGTATCGACACTCACAAGCTTTATCAACTTATTAAGTTGCCACCTTCATTAGAATTTTTGGTGTTGCGACCATAGCTAGCATGCGGCAAAGATTTGAAATAGGAAAAGTTCGAGTTTAATTCGATTTTAGGATATTAAAATTCGGTCGTTGCTGAAGTGTTATATTCGTTTAGCCTTAAAAAGCCTATATTTTACCAATTTTTTTCATTTTATACGGCCATTTAATACTTTTTATTTTTTTTTAAATATAAAATTCATTTATTAAACGCGAATAATACATGTTTTATTCGTTTAATTTTAAAATTCGTGATTTTTTTTATTTTTTTATATGGCCATATTAAACGTTTCATAAAAAAATTGAAAATTTCACTTATTAAACACGAATTTGCTAACAAGAGTTGCAACAAGCTGAGCCATTTTTAAAGAAGTTGGCAACCCAAAGGCTAAGGCGTACTTTGAACCCAAAATTATATAGGAGTCTCCTGGGTTTGTTCCAAATCGGTTACTATAAATCTCAGAGCTAAAATCTATAACACAGGTTGGTTTCAATTCCGGTTTTGTTTCAATTCCAGATCTCAAATAAGTGGAACCAAAACCGATAGGTATTGGTTACCCATCAAGTTCTATTGGGTATTGGCAATTTATATGTAAAATATTGTCTATATAATTTTGACATCAACATTTAAAAGAAAAAAAAACTAGATATCTTAGTACCCTAGTTGCCAATAGTTCGTGAATAATTTGCAAACAATTGATTTTATAAGTATAGGCGAATCATATGGGCAAATTTTTCTAAAACTTTAGTATTCTTGAATAATTGAGATCCAACGATTTAAACACATTTTATACATGTAGACGAATAAGTTGGCCATTTTGTTCGGTTGAAAAAACAAAAAGAGAACACACACACACACCAGTTCATACCTATTGCCGTAGGCTGTCAGAATCCACCCTTCGCTCTCCTTTCTCTACCCAATCATCTCCTTCGATGACTCGGCACTACCTCGCGATGCCCATTGCTCCTGTTGCCGTTGCAACACCATCGAAACCCAAAAGATTAGCTCTCTCTCTCTCTGCAACACCATCTCGGTATCCTTTTGTTGAGCTCGGTCTGTTTTAGTGGAGTTTTGTTCCATCTGAGCTTTGGATTAGAAAGGTTTTGCTCCAGCCGAGTGGGGGCATTAAGGTGGCGGTTTGCTACAACAGGGTTTTGCTCAGCAATCCAACCCATCTAATGGCCCTACATATCCCTATGTAGGGCATGTTCTTGGTCCCATGCCCACGGATAGTCCACCGACTCCACCCCTTCTTGGACATACCATAAATTACCATAATTGGTTATCTCTGGCAACAGAGTTTAACACTTTTTAAGAGTGATTCTAGTTGTCAAGTTCAAGCATGTTTTTTGGGTACTATATCTAACGGCTAAAAATTATCAATCAAGTTGATTTTTTGGTGTGTCTATTCACCAAGGGATGGTGTCCTATTCCAAGTTGAGAACTTTCATGTTATTAAAATCACAGGGTCATGTGTGCCTACTTTGATCGAAAAAAATATTGTCCTCAAAGAATTCAACAAGTCACCCATTCTTAAACCCAAAATATTTTTATCGTAGCTTCCTTAATTGTATCTTTTGATTGATGTTTTTTTTTTTGTTTTAATTAAGTTTTCGAAGGTGACGATCGATGAAGAAAGACAACACCCAAAGACCTATATATTTGGAATTCGACCACATTGATGTCCCTGT
Source organism: Euptelea pleiosperma (assembly GCA_035048495.1). Lineage (NCBI taxonomy): Eukaryota > Viridiplantae > Streptophyta > Magnoliopsida > Ranunculales > Eupteleaceae > Euptelea > Euptelea pleiosperma. Next base: position 26,050,591 of record CM068540.1, read on the forward strand.
GTGAATTCGACTATTTCAAGAAAGACGATGCATTATAAGGTATGTTTCATTGCTTTTTAATTTTCATATCTAATGTGGGTGCATACATATCTCTACCTTTCTAGTTGCATATACAAGTATCTTACACACTTATATATTTGGTGAATTTTTAACACCAAATTTTTAGATCATAACCAAATTGAACACGAATAAATACAGTTACGAACTATTGCTGCTCCCCAAATTTTTAGATCATAACCGAATTATTCTAGAATTTTTCCTATCTTAAACTTTTGACGTATCCGAATTTAACCACTAAACTTAGTACTACATCATGTGTCAGTTCTAGGTCCTAACAATTCTGGTACTGGTTTGGTCTAGGTAATAGTATATTAAGAACCAAAACCTTTTGGTTTGGATTCAAATCAATTATGAGTGATTTTAGTTCCGATTCTAAAATAGCTAGTCCCAAAATCAGGATAATCAATTCTAGGTCCCATCGGATATTAGTTCCATAAGCACAAATTGACACCCTTTGTGTTCCATATGAGACGACAATTAAAAAAAAAAATTAAATAAAATAATTTTATTTTTCAACACCGGAAAATTAAAAGTATATAATAATACCCCGTTATACTTTCAAACTTTAACATTATCCCCCTTTAACTTAGTTTAAGGGTAATTGACTTATGTTCAAATATAATTTAAATAGGCGCATGATGCATGTCACGTTTTAACGTTAGTCAAATGAGGTTTATTAAGTTAAGTCAAAGGGAGTATTCCCTAAAATTTGAAAGTATAAGAGGGTATTACTAATTACTTTCAAATTTCAGAGGGTGTTAGGAAAAAAAAACTACTCTCAAATTTCAACTCCTCCCTATTGGCTCAAGGAGCTGTTGTAACAGTGGGTGGGACTATTCTCCCATTTTATGTTCGCTAGTTGGTTACAAATAATAATAATAATCTATACTATTATAAAGCAACAACTGGGGTTGCCACACACATGTGACACGATTAAAGGCCTCTCTACTTTCAAAGGTAACACCTTCCCTTAAATCTCCTTTTCACAGTTCGGTTGTTTGGCACGCCCACGTCACTCATTAATGATGATGAGGGACAATAGTATAAGCTACGTAGCACACTCTTAGGGGCCACTGACCTTATGGATGTTTGTCCCATTCCTAAGTGGACCTATATACCAAATATCAGTTTGATTAGTGATTTTAAACCTTTAGATCTGAGTACCAAAATAATGCTTGAAATCTATGGTTAAAAATCAACCCGTGAAAACGACTCCAATCAAATCCTTAAGAACCACTAATCAGGCTGCTTTTTTTGCATATAGGCCCACCCCACCTAGAGATGGGCCAAACATCGATACGGTCAGTGATCTTTACGAGTGTGCCATGTGTAAGGTGAGTCTATGTGCAAGGTGCATCGTGCATCATACGTGGGGTTCCCCTAGTAATAATAATAAAAATAAATAAATAAAGGAACTTCGATGTGAGTGTTTTGTAGGTGGATCGTCTCTTTGATGCATCATATCCAACGGTCACATAAATGTGACATCTAAACTGTCCCTCAATTCAAATGCAAATAAAAACAGAAAAAACCTGGACAGCTAGACTGATTTAGACTTTAATATTTGGACTGGAATCTTAAGATTGCACATCAATGGGTCGGCAATCACCTATTCAATAGGTATGGCCCACTGAACGAATCCACCTCGTATACCATGTGTGTATTATAACAATTCAAAGGTGCCCCACTATTTGAACGCTCTAGATTGATCCAAATAAGGGCCATGTGTAATGGTATAGAGTGAAAACACAACTCTCGTACCTCAGATCGAGCAGATTGCCTTGATTGAGGTGATTCGGATTCTTCAGTATGAACCAATATGCCGTTGACATGGATCAGTGTGACAACAACTACACGAGTCTCACGGATGCCACGCCATAACAGACAAATACCAATACTTATTAAAAGGATTGTTTTAGCCTTTGTAGTCGTTGCCAGATGGACCATAGATCTCTTGAATATCGCAATAAGTTGCAGGATTAAAGTTATTTTAGAAATTTACGATGAAATCTAGGGGTAAATTTGTTCGTTTTCAAGAGGAACAAACTGGTCGGTGAACAGCGAAGCGGGCTGGCGGACACTAGTGCGGTGTAATAAATTGTGCTACGGCAGAGTCTGGGTCATGACAATAACAATACCAACACGTCTTAGGAGGAGCAGGTCATTCACGGGTGCTTCAGTTAGAGTAGAACTTTGTTGATCGACCAAATATAAGCCACATGGCATAGTCTTAGAGATTTTGACCATATGGATGTTTGGCCCAACCCTAGATGGACATACAGACCTACAATTAGCAAGATTAGTGATTTCTAGCCGTTGGATTGGAGTCGTACAAATATCCAAAAAAAAATCACTACTGATTTTTAGTTTGTCGGTCCACCTAGGGAATGACCAAACATTCATACGGTCATCATCCTCTAAGAGTGTGCTACGTGGTATATACTATATACTATATATTGTAGTCTGTCACGGTCAGTACCTTTGCCGGTCAGCAAAGCTCTACTCCTCCAGTTATTGAGCTTTGAAACGTACGACATGGAGTGGCACCACGTGTGTAATCTAGTTTTACTCAGTGTATCCGGAGCGGCCCATTTGAACATGTATCGCGGGTTGACTTGGGTAAAAGTTAAGAAGCTGCGACCCTACAGTAGCCCTCAGGAATTACCACATAGGCATGGAGAAATGGGACCACATTATTACGGTATTCTTAGAAGCCACCTATTACGGAGAAAATATTTGCTCTCTCTCACCGCCAGAATAAAACAATTGTCTGCGAACAATTAGGGATCGCCAACTAGGCCAAAATGCGCGTTAAGCCAAAAAATAAATTTCCAATCCATGATTCCGGGTAGTTGCTAGGCACCGGAAGTCAATAAAATAAAATAAAATCTAACGGCTATTATAATGCTTATTATTTAAATATCACAGTCTTATAACCGATGTTTTAAGTTGTCCGTTATTTTTAGCATGTTTGCCTTGCCCCATGGTTTACAAATGGCTGTTATAACGAAAATAATGGTTGTAACATGTAATTACGGATTCGGATCTACTCCGTTACGTTATGTACCATTAAAACATTATAATGGCCATTTTTTTAAATAATAACCATTATTTTTAGAAAAAAATTGTTTAAAAAAGCCTGTATTTCCACTATTTTCCGTTATCAATTTTATTAAAAAACTGAAATAGAAATTTTGAATTATAGCTCAGTTTTCTTTTTCCATTTTTACTCATGCTCGTTTTGATCCGTTATAACACGGAAAAAACAGTAACGCCCTCAGTCCGTTTACCATTATAACAGCCCCTTTTAAAACTTTATTTTCCCTTCCAACTTCCAAAATGCCACATGACACACTCTTTGGACAGAAAGTTTTTGAAGCAGTGGCCAATCACATGGCGCCACAATCTCCTGTTGGCACCATGTGATTGGCCACTGCTTCACTGCTTCAAAAAATTTCTCCTCTTTCGAAGCCACAAGACCCATGGTTGTTTGCTCTACCCGTGAACAGATTCGAACATTTTTTCACGGGGTGAATTCTTCTACCAAAAAAGTCTATCAGTGACAGATAAAGATATCGTCTATCGGGCTAAGCTATTAGATTCCATGCACCTACAACGGTTGAAAGCTCCTTAAACGCCGAAATATCTTAAACTCCGTGATTTTGCGGATGACAGATATCCAAGCATCTCTCTGTCAATATAACGGTTGAAAGTTTCCTAGGATCCAAGAGGTCACAATATTCCTGATGTTTTAGTGTGAACAATGGGGAAAACTTTTGACCATTTCCCCCCTCTTAGTAACACAATAAATAAACGGTCGAGAGCAACAGGGAAGGCTAAAAAAGGAGATTATGTCTCTCGAACACATTTCATAAACGGACCCCGTTATGTTATGTACCTTTTAACCCTCAGAAAATAACGATCGTTATTTTCATTTTAACAGCTGTTATTTTCATTATAATAATTGTGTTAGTGTGCCGTGTGTAATGCATGGAGGAAGATTAGATGCAATTTTGTCATTTTAGGGAGGCGTCACACGTGGGAAAATTTTAGATGCAGAGGATCTCGGACGCAGTCGATGCAGAGGGCGCTCCTGGCCCTACATAGCTCATTTTTTGCCCATTCTTGGTGGATATGCATACCAAAATTTAGCTTAATTAATAATTTACCATTAAAATATGCGAAAACATGCTTGAATCCAACGGGTGGAATCAGTCCTAAAAAAGTGCTAAAAATCTATGGTTAGAGAAAACCAATCAGATCGATTTTCGGTATGGTGGGCCAAACATCTGTGGGTAGTGGATCCAAAAAATGATCTATGTAGGGCCACGAGAGCCCTCTGCATGTAAATTTTTTCTCAGGCGTGTGGGTCATATTGAACTATTGAAGAGTAGATGTGGTAAACATTTTCGTAATTATCAGGCCAAACGGGGATAAAACCGGTATTATATTAACTCTCTAATGTAAAGTTGGGGAAGGGTGAAGGTCATGTGAAGAGTGTAAGCTTTACATGCAAGCGTACATAGTGCGCACTGCGCACTCAGCAATAAGGAGAGGGAGGACCACTGAAACAAGTAATATGGGGAGGCAGAGGCGCAATGCGCACATGGAAAGTGGATGTGGGCCCAAAGGTTTTTTTTATTTTAATTTTTTTCCAACAATATCTTCAACGGTCGTTAGAAACGCATCATTTGCGAATGAGTGGTGTGTAGTTGGTTGTGGATTCATGCTTAGCAGAGGGGGGAAAAGTGTTGTCAAAGCCAAGGCGAAGGTCCTTTTCTTCCAAGGAAACCAAATGTTTAATTCCGAAAATACCACTCCTTTTTCCGCCAAATCACCTAAACACCCATCATTTCAACCTACATGGGGATGGGACCCCCAACTTATCTGCCACGACAGTCAACAAAGTATTTAGTCTGAAGTTTGGACGGTCCACATAAAATTAATAAAATATATTACTGAAGAGATCTCCTAATCAGAAAATTAATCATTCTAATTATTCGATGATTAGGATCATTCAATTGGTTTGATATTTGGGCTCTAGATCTCCTTGGTGGGTCCATATCAAAAGGATGGTTCAAACTTCAAACATTATTTTTGTTAGCCACGTGTACCAGAGGCCCACCAGATATCCCGAAAGAAGAGGAATGATGATAAGGTGTTATTGTAAGCAGTAATCTTTACGCATACGTAAGATAGTTCCTAACGTAGCCATGGTGCACATGTTTAGGGCTTGGAGAGTTTATTTTTTGCTCAACAGCTGAGCAATAGCGGTATACAGTGCCTCTTCATCAGACACGTGGGCCCGACAACATTGTTTATAAAAATAAAAAAGTTTAAATTTCAAAAATGAAAAACAGTGTTATTTAATATCTCTTCACTGTACTCATTCATTATTAAAAATTAATTAATTTTTTAAAAGCTTACCAACTATCGAAAAAGAGTCAATGGGCCCGAAAGAGTGTGCCGCGTGTCATTTTTTAGATGAAACATCAAACTTTGATACCCTTCGTGATCCTTCCTTGAACAGCTCAGGTGCATCGTGCCACTCCAATATTATTTGCGAAATATGTGACATGTAACAAATTAGACCGCATTCTCGTATTTAATACCTTATCTATATCACGGTTTAGAAAACGGACGTTATAGCGAAAATAACGGCCATTATTTTTCCCGTTATTTTTCATTTTTGCCCCTGTGCGTTACAATATGTTATAGCGGCCCAGCCCGTTATACCGTTACAACTGCCCGTTTTAAACCTTGATCTATATATCTAATTAGGGAAAAGTATTTCTAGAGTGGCATTCCGAATCTCTTCGTTGGAGTTTCTTGCTGCATGTAGGGATGATGGATGACCCTTTGGATTAGCCACAATTGTAGTACCCTTGTCCATGTCATGCGGGATACCCTATCATATCTCATACTTTTCCGCTACAGATGGTATTAATGGGTCAAATAGACATGATGTGGCATTAATGGGTCAAATAGACATGATTTTTCTTTGCCATGTGGTAACGTTACAAGGCTAAAACTTGTCACATTGTATATGATGAGGTGGAAAAATTAATGTTTAAATCACTTTGGGTCTACTATATCAGCAGCAATATATAAGAAAATTTTGCCAAGGTTGACGCAAATAAAGGGCTGTCCATCAATACAATGAGAGGTGGGGCCTATATGATCTAAAATATAGATCATTTCGCATATACCAAGAGAGAAACCGACCACTCCAGTGAAAATGTTTGGAACAAGGTATAAAAGGGGCTGTTATAACGGGACTGGGTGCGTTACCATTTTTTCCCGTATAACGGATTGTAATGCACGGGCTAAAAACAGGAAATAATAGAAAATAAAATGTCGCTAAAATTCAAATTTTCAATAATATTTATAAGGGAAAAAAATAACGGAGATCTTTTAATAATTTTTTTCAGAAAGTAACGGCCGTTATAACGGATTCGGACCTCCCCTGTTACATTTATGAATGTTAAAACGCTTTAAAAATAAAGGCCATTATTTTCATTATAACAGCTGTTATTTTCATTAGAACGGTTGTTATTTTCTGTTATAACGAGTATTATTTTCTGAAATTTTTTGTGAAAAATGACAATTATTTCTATTTTTGAAAATTCAAATTTTGAATTTTGGCGCTATTTTCCGTTTTTGCCCCTGAGCGTTACAATTCGTTATAACGGAAAAAAATGGTAACGCCCCCAGTCCATTATACCGTTATGGCGGCTCCTTTTAAACCTTGGTTTGGACTGTGGTGTGCCGCCCCAGAGAAGCCATCCCGTATCATTTACTTTGCTAATGGCAACTTACTTAAATGCGGTTGTGGACTTGTCTTAGTAATAATAAAAAAATAAAAAATAAAAGCAACACGTGGCGCGTTTGACTTCCTACATTTCGGCAACCCCATGTGCAATGCAATGTAGTGAATAACTTCTTATACGGGAAGGGTGGGCCCCACAAACAAATGCCCCTCAAAATTCCTAGGTGACGGTAATGTCCAACCACCTCACGGGTCCCACTGCGTAACGTCTTCCACGAGTGAGTCATGAATTATGTGTTACGCTTGATAATCTACATCGCACTTAAAAGAGCTATCTGCCGTACATCTGAGCTTTTGTTCAAAGAAATCAAGCGATTCATCCAAGTCAGTCCCACTGCATCAGTCCATGATACCCTGCGATGCCCCTGGATTCTCATCATCACCGTTCTTCCAGATCGTGCATGAGTTGCTGTAGATCCGACAAACATTGCTTAACATGGTAGGCGGGGAACTACTATATCAGAGAGAGCCTCAAGTATAGCCAGATGGGATCACCGGTCAACAGAGAGCTGTATGTAGATCTCGATTTACATCCGTGTGTTTGTTGTTTGTAACCGAAAGTAGCGTCCACATGCAACGCCGATGCACTGTTCTTTTCAAGCTTCAAAATATTTCTACTATTTCTGCACTTTTTTTTCCTTCTCTTGCCCCTCATTTCAACAACCCCCGTTGGCAAATCTGACTTTCATATTATTTTCTTTTTTTCCTTTCTCATTGTGCGTTGCCACAATTTTCAGATTCCCATTTCCCACCTATGAACTAATCTTCCAAAACTACCCTTTTTCTAATCTATGGCTTCATCTAAAAAAATATAAAAAATAGTCGCACCCCACGAATTTTAGGTACCCCAACCTGTTGAAAGCACCCCCACGAATTGTGCTTCAATCTGCTTAATTTACGAAAAATGCCTTCCACGAGTTAGACTTAAGATCACCATGTGTAATTTCATGCAAGCGTTCAGGAACCTACATGGCACACTCTTAGAGGACGCTGAGCCCATGGATCATCATCACCAAGAATCAGTCCACGTCCACATTGCTAACTATATAATAACTGGATCGGGAACCCAGGACCTAAATTTTTGGACAGAAATTTTCCCCGAAAATCTCGTCCATGGATCCCAAAAATCCAACTGTGGTTGACAAGTGATTGTGAGGTTGGATTGGATTGTCCAACATAATCTCTATGTAGGCCCCACCAGTGGGTGTAAGAATTGAATGTAAAACAAGGGTGTCAGTATAGACGGACTCAACTGGTCAATTTCATTTTACATACAGAGTAGTGTTGCTATCATCCCAAGGAGAACAACCTCCCTAGGTGTGTGCCGTTGAATGGTACTCAAGATACACGCCCTGCAATCTGGACTCCAAGGAGGACGTTCTATGGATGTCAGCGTCATTTTCCTTTTACGTAACCAAAGGGGTCAGCCAGACTCAGCCTTGATTGATGGCAGATGAGCAGCTACTTGATCATCGGTGATGGTACCAGAACTAGGAAGATCTCATTGATGATCCATCACCAATTATCTACATTTCCAATGGTTAGGAGCAGCATATTCATAAAGACCAAAAAATAACAACTTGCCAAACCTCGAGAGTAGTTATACTCCCCGTTTAACAAAATCACTTCTACCAGAATAGGGGAGAATCACAAGTCTTATTTTTCTCTCTCAGTGGGAGCCTTGGTTCAAAGTCTCGGGCGATCCGGATCAGGATCGGAGCCCACCGATCCAATCCAAACCAGCTCTGTCTCGCCCGAGATCTCAGTTTTACAAAGGCTTTTCACATCGTCTCCGACAAGATGGGCCAATCCTGCTCTGGATCAAGACGGGCCCACCGATCCAGCCTCCTGTAATATTCATTATGCAAATGGCCATTTTTAAGCAGCCATGGTATGGACTTGGATTTTTATTGTTAACGTTCAACGTAACTCATTATGGGAATGCCATTTTAACTAAGAAGAGGAGAGGAAGATCAAACTGCACTACTGGATCTGCATGAACCACTTTCTCCCAAAAAAATCTAATTTCCTCTAGCAAGACTTTGCTGTTTACGGACGCATATCCAGTGAGAAATAATTGTTAACGGGCAAATTGAAATTTCTATTCCTCAAATGACGGTGTTCGCACGTCAACAGGCTGTTTTCACATCCAGTATGGCAAAGAAATCCTCCTTAACATGCTCCACACATGGTACGCACATAACAGATCCCACTAGCCAGATCTTGTAGGCCCAATATTGGACTCGTTTCTTGGGCTAATCATCCCATCTAAACTCGCTGCTGAACAACATAACACATCCCAATATTGTTTTAAAACCTCAGAAAAAAATGAAAATTTATTGTATACTACTAGAACCTTGGGTGAGGTAAATGGTGTTTTCCCCAGACCAGAAAAGCAAAATATTCAGCACTTGTGGGCAACAGAACTGACTCATACAGCACGCTCTAGTTAAGATTTACAACTCATAGTTGTACTTAGAAGTTATTGCACAAGTTCAGTCTAGTGTACACATAATGAATTAAAACACGGGTTGAAAATATGTTCACAGTCGGCAGCTTAACCACTCGGCATTTCATACCTTTTATCTTGGGCCAAAAGCTCCAACAGAGCCTGAATTTCACTGATGCACATCTACACATGTGAGCTCATTGAATATGTTATCGACTGCGGAGTCCCTAACAAATTGAAAGAACATGGGGATGGAGGAGAATGGGTAGCAGAACCACTACAAGAACACTTAATGATATAGTGACCTGAATTTCTCTCGTCAGCAGTGGGCCAGCCCAATGAATTCGACCATTTTCAAGCAATGGTACCATTGGATCCAAGCAGAAAGGTGATATGTTATCTTTAGTTAGACCATACGTGAACCAATCCCTGCCTATTGCCGGTGTAGATCTCGTTGCGTTCTTCATCATAGAACAGTGCAGTGATGTCTTCCAAGGCTTCTGCAACCGTGTTCCTGATCCTGGAGGCATGGTATCGATTCTTCGACTTGCCACCACTACTACTGCACTCATCCTTGGGGTTTCTGTTGCTTGCCCGTATTTTGGCAAGGCATTTTCCAGTCAAGATATTGCTGATGTTGATTGACCCAGCTGCACGAGAGAAACAAATACCGATCAGTGGCATATAACATAATACACCAAAACCTATGAAGCAATCGGTGCCCCGTTGTTAGGCCCACACACATTGCACGAGCTGGATCTAACAATAACAAACAAACACAATGCACTTTCCTACAATTCCCAACCAAAGCCAATGAAAAATATGCAGAGGAATCTTGCTTCAGATGGGAAGGTGTCCCTCCTATAGGTCTATGATGCATACAAAGATGTCTCCAGTTCTCTGACTCACCTTACCCAAAATATAAACCAATGCATGGTATAATATGGAGGTCAATATGCACATAACCACGTCCACATGACAACACGCGTGCAAGTGATCATGTCCATGTAGACACACACATGTATAACAGGTATTCGTATGTACTGTTTCAAGAATAAATGGCATCCACAAACTTTTCCAAGATCACTTGACAATCGAATATCATTTAAAATTTGAGATGTCAAGGCTTACATTTGTTGCCCTAGAAATAAGATAAAAAAAATTACCATTTCCTTCCAGTGGATCATCTGAATCAGCCTTGCAGTAAGAAATTATAAGATCCTGATCACTCGTGATATAAATGTTGTTTGTGTTGCAGTCGGGGTGCCATAACAGGTGATCCTCGAATGAAGTTACAAGCTCCCCCCTGAAGTTCCAGACAGCCACGGTCCGATTTCGAAACGTCAAGAACAACTGATTCTCATATAAAAATATAAATGCTGATGGAGTCATAAATTCTGTTCTGCTAACTTCTGTTAGCTCAGCATTTCGGACCTACAAGAACAAATGGTAGTTACAACTATAGGTGCAAAAGTACATAAACCCCTGTGAGAGAAGTGCTCTTTTAATGTGGACACAACAAAGAAAACCTTACATCGAGAATCTGGAGATTCTCATTTTCTTGCTTGACAAGAAGCTTTTCATTGAACTGTTCTATGAAGTCCACCTTCTTATTTCGATGAAGGAGATGGTTGAAGGCTTTGAGAACGGTGCCATCCTCTATCGATAGAATCTTAAGAGGGACATGACTACCACATCTTGTAAATATCAACAACATGATCCCTGGACTGTTTACAAGAAAAGAAAACAAAATGAGGAATAAGAAACGTGTACACTATCATAATCAGAAACAAAACATTACTCGAATACAACCACTTATCGAACCATAATCGGATATCATATGAAGCACGTCACTAAGACAGATCATGTGCAACTGAAATTAGACAGCAACACAGGCATATATCAAAGAATTCAAGCATAAGTAGATACGTACAACCAAAAACATAGATCAAAGAATTCAAGCATAAATAGATACATATGTACAACCAAAAACATCATGTGATAATTGCCAGTCGTAACCTCAGCAAAAGTACTATCAAACAGCATCCACATTATCAGCAGTTAAAACAACTAACCTTTTAAAGTAGTATCAGTATTGGATTTCTATATAGAAGAAGATGAATAGATACCAATTAGAGAGCAAGCTGTATCTTTTGTTTTCTCGAATTTCAATTCCATCCGCTAATTATAATAGAAGAGCATGCTCTACTGAAAAGATTAACAGCCTTGGTTACTTCGAAATAAAAATATATGATTAGAAATACCTTGTTTCTAGCATGATATATAAACCTCTAGGCTGCGTTTGGTTCGGCACTTTTCCAGGAAAAGAAAACAAAAAACCCGGAAAAATGAATAGTCTTCACTATCTAACTTGTCTTAAATCATTTACTTGGAGAACGAATAACTGGACAAGAAATCCCTAACCTTAAAAATAATACCTTCTTCTTTGATCGAGCTCTAATCAATGCACTTATCCCATCAGTACTCTTATCCCATCTCCTCCAGCCGTCGCTCCTCTCTCATCAGTACGCTTATCCCACCAAAAACTTCGAATTTTCTGCAACAGCTTGCTTTTCAGTCGAGATCCATCTAGGTTCCGAGTTTCAGCTAATTTGAGCTTTTCATCTTGCTTCTCTTTCTTTCTCCATCTTTAGTTGATCTGTTTCTTGTATTTGCAGAAGAAAGAGAACATGACGCTGATTGGCTCAAAGATCACCGTATGCTGGAGACTTTAGTTGTTTTCATCTTGTATTTCACCTCCTTCCGTTGAAATCGAGATCAGAGCTCCTAACTAGAATTCAAGTGTTAAAATAGGTTTCTTGAAGAACATTTTCGCTTTTACCATTCGGATTTCAATTCATTGCCTCTTCTGCTCTTCTTTTCTTAAATAAATGTCTGTGTGCACTTCAGGATTTGCAGAGTTGGAGATCGAAGCTGGCTTAAGGTCTATTGCGATGTGAACACCAGCTAACGGAGGATTACTCCCCAGTTAGCTGGTGTTCTTGGTTTGGCTTGGGGATATCTCGCCTTGAGATCCCCGGTGTACCTTTGTTTTGGGTTTTCCCTCTTCAATATCAAATCCACTTTATCAAAAAAAAAAAAAGATCGAAGCTGGCTTAAGGTCTATTGCGATGTGAATGTTTCTTATTTCTCCTCACCATGTCTTCTTCAGTTTCAATTTAATAAGGATTATGAGATGCTTAAAATCTCTGGTATATGATTGGTGTAGTTGTCGTATGTTGTTCTCTCTACACTTTGTTTAATTGTAAGCTTGTTTTGGTTTTAAATTTCATTTTCTATTTTATGGATGCAGGATCTAAAACTGAACTACTGAAGTCAACATTTGAATGGGATTAAGGTGATTTGAATACCATATATATCATTTGGTGACGAGTATTTTTTATAGTAAAAGTGGTTTTGGTATGTTTTATGGATTGCTTGTGGCGTTCATTGAGTTTATTAACCAAGTTTAATAAAACAGAGTGTCGCTGATGCCTGTGCAGTTGCAGTGTTTAATATGAAGTCCATTTTCAAATATTGAATGAATGATAACTTTTTTGAGGATTCTTCTGGAAACTTCATTCAAAATTAGAACAAGAGCTTGTTAGAGAACTACTTTACACTCCCTACGCTCCCTATAAATAACTGATACTTCATCACTAATGACAAAGCATTAGCTATAAAAAATTCCTCTACCTATAATTTATGTGTTGATAATCAAGGTAACATTTGGTTACCTTCTAATCTATGGAGGGAAATGTTGCTAACCCATCCCTTAAGTAAACTTGGTTGACCAGAATCCATACATGCATTACAGCCGTAAGTTGCAAACCATAGAGAGAACTGGACATTTTAGCATGGGTTAACTCTCTATGGCACTATATGCTATTATGAGCTATTCTCTTCAAATTCTTTTTGTAATGACCCTATTTCTAGCAATATTATAATAGACTTTTTATTATACTTTGAACATTATATGTATGTCATTTTAAAGGCTTCAACAATAGCTTTCTATCGGTATCAAGTTTGTCCAAATCGGACCTGCGAGTCAAAAGTTATTGTGTTTAGTTCTAAGCAACATTTTAAGTTTTTATATGCTATAGTTTGATATCTAAAATATAAAATTTGAAAAAAAAAAAAGACAATGTTCAAAATTATAATCCCACATTGGATAGGAATAAAAAGTTTTGAGTTTTCAACCTAAATAAAATACAAGGCCATGCCTTGAGAAAATTACATCAGTTTTGGTATTTCAATTCTAACCCCTGAGGTAAGAATATTTGCAAAAAAAAACCTTCTACTAGAAGAAATTCTAGAACAAGTCCTAGGAATTCCTGAAAATATTCAGGAGGTCCTTTGAAAAAGATTTTTTTGTGGGGCCCACTATCTCGAGATACGCGCTACCTCGAGATTCGCACCGTACGAGGTTCAAGGATTCAGGATTCTAGCGTATTCACGGGTAAGTACATAGTTATTTATTTATTTTTTAATTATTATTTATTTATTTATAAATATTATTTTATTTTAGAAATAGTAAAAATTTCTATAAAATTCTATTATTTTTGGGGAAAATGTCTGAAAATGTTTTCTTGTTATCTGTTAAATTTTAGCAAGGAAAATTCATAATTCTTGTATTTTTCACATAAAATGTGTAAATGCATTGATGATTTCTTGTAATCTTAAAAGCATTAAATTATGATTAATGAAGACAAGTGTAATCTATTTAGTTGGATGAAGTCATGCTTAAACTCATTTAAAATGAGATATATACGTTTTTCATATGTTTTATGTATTCGCTTTCTAGAATATTAACTTAAATGTTCTTATTTTTAATTTCAAAATGCTAAAATATGAATGTTATGCATGTAAAGATGTTTCTACAAACATTACTGTTTTATGCATATAAATACAATTAAAGACATAAATAAGAACGCGATTGGGAATGTTGAATATCAGATTAGTTGAAATCAGGGGTTGTCTCATTTCTTTGAGACCCCTTGGGGTTCTAGTCCCCTAAAGTATCAGGAGTTATTTATTTCTTTAAGACCCCTTGGGGTTCCAGTCCCCTAAAGGAGAGGCTTTGTCTCATTCATGAGACCCCTCGGGTATTTATACCTAAAAGGAAATTAGGGAATCCGGAGAGAGGATACCTAATGAAACAATTAGTGTGCACATTAGGGAGTCTACTTGTAGGCTAGAAGTGTTGACATCGTACACTAAAACCGATGGAATGTTGGTACTGAATACATCAGAATTGATAGTTTGATTGTATAGAAATGGTCACGGGTATTCTGATAAGAGAAATGTTGACTGTTCTGTGAAAGGTCGTCATTGTATTCGAAGTTATACGTAAGTAATTGATGAAGAATTGAATTTTATAGAATTACATGTGAAACTCATTTGCAAATCTTATTTGTTTTAAAATAAACAAAAACAGGTGATTTATGTAGTTTTATGCATGAGGAATGTACTTACTAGGCCCTAGCTCATCGTTTTAAAATATTTTGTTTTCAGGAATATTACGGTTTTGTTTGAGGTAAAAGATCCTCTAACATTATTAATGTGTCAATGAAGTACGTTTCATCTTATGTATTGTTTAAACAAAATGAAAAAAAAATTATCCGGTATATTTCCGCGGCATCGTGATACCGGTTTTGTTTAACTACGCGTTTGTATGATCAGATCGCACCTCAAGATACGAGAAAGGTCAATATGACCAAATATCGGATTTTGGGGCGTGACACTTTTACTCACAAGCATTTTTAATTCTCCACATCTTGTTTTCCTTTCCTTTCTACAATAACTTGCTTACTCCCACATGTTTAGAACTATTCAATATTCAGTCATGTACAACTTGTAATGCCTGTTGTGATTTACACCATCTAGGAGCTTTAAGCGTTGAAGATATCACTTAATGTTGAAGTGGAGCAACTACGTGAAATTGTAATTGGCTATTTTACAAACGCCCAAGTGGACAAAGGGATTGATTGCTGGAATTTGGTGCTCAAAATGGTTGGGCTATTTAGGTGAATATGTCATTTTCTGTTGAAAATTAAATAGAAACCAAACAACAACAAAAATGTTTTCTGGTGTTTTCCATGATTCAACCAAACAGCAGGAAAACATATTCCAGGGGGTGAGTTTCCAGGAAGTGGCACTTCCTGGAAAACCACTTCCAGCAAACCAAATGCAACCCTAGATTTCGAAAAATACTAGAACTGAAGCAAATGCTCATTAAATTTATAAACAAACCATATTTAGACCAAATATGTATGAACTTCAGGCAAGACAAATAGATCAAGTTACAATACGTTTTAGCTAAACCAAATATATCTAGTGTTAACGCTTTGAACTGCTTTGGTGCCAATCTACTAGTATTAATTCCACGAAAGACGTCAAAGAAACTTAGGCAAGACCAAAACAAAGTACCAAGATGGCACAGTTGACATTACTTCTTTTCATAATAAGGAAATACAAAAAGAATGCCTAAATGAATCATTCTTTTCAGCAACTAGGCTGATGAAATACTGAATGTAACGAATCCATTGTGCATCTCCTTCCCACCGGGGAAAGATTTTTTTTTTTTTTTTTGCACCAGAATTTATTAATCACAGCAAGAAGGAAAAAGCAACTTCAGCATAAAATCCCCAACATAAAAGGATGCACACCTAACTCTTATCATTAACGAATGAGCCATTTGCACTGTTCAATGTTGCTGCGGTAAAGATGAACGAGAGCTCCAAATCCCAGAAAAAACAAAGAAAACAATCGTAACTAAACTAAAGTGCCTTCAACAACCTCCTAAGGGGTCGAAGCAATAGGGTTAAAGGTGTCTGCTTCAGCCTATGACCCCAAAAGGCCAGAAAGATCTTAAATTCTTCAAGGGCCTCACTTATGCCTCAATCAAATCCTTAATGCTGATATAAACTGGGAAAAAAAAAACCTTCAAAGGAGATAATCATTGTCCCTAGAGAATGTGTTGGGAGGGGGGAAATTAACCATAATTTGGATTCTTCATCTAGAGGATGAAATGCTTGTTGCTTCCCCACCAACTACAACCTCCTTCCAACTACTTGGAAGATCACCAAAACATTAAAAGGAATCACTCTTTTAAGAAAGAGCATTACACATGATGCTAATTCTGATTTCAAAGAGACTGCTGCCAAAAGCCGCTTATCGTTAAATAGGTAATCATTACTCTTTCCAAATGCCCAATTAAAGACCAAAAGCTCTCTGAAATCTTTTACCTCTACTACAGTTATTTAGCTGAACCAAAAAGATTCACATCCAAAAGATCAACCATAGTATCTTCGACTTAATTTGTTTGATCCGAAGTAAACATTAAAAATTCGACTAATTTCTCGAAGTTTAGCCTTTTTTAGTACAAAAAACTGCAAATTTTTTTTACCAATGTTTGGCAAAAATTCTCCAAACTTCTCTAAAGTTAGCAAATTTTTAAAGAAATTCTCAAAATCGAATTCAACTTCCTCAAAATAATTCCAAATTTTAACTGACAGAAGTTTAAGCCAAAGTCGAAGTTTAGAACCTTGCTTCACGAAGTATTGTTCATCATTTCATACTGATGCAAAACTGTGAAATCTAATCCCATATGATGGTGGAGATCAAAATTAAATTACCATGGACAATTAATAAGCATAAAATAAATCTAACAACCTACTACAAATACTTAGATTTAGATATGCTAGCAAATAATTAAAATAATAATTCCAAAGCAAAAAATCACAACCCAGCAGTGTAAAGCCTCCAATTATTGATTGAAGGGTCCAATGGAAGTAAAGACTTCTACTAGCCTAGGGTTCAATCAACACTTGTAGTCTCATTAATTCAATACCCAAGATTTTGCAATTAAATTTAGGTTCAAAAAGGTTGAATTAGGATAACAAGAATTACCAAAAGGTGAAATTGGGCTTTTCTAGGGTTTATGGAGAAAATTGAGTCCCAGAAGGAAACCGCAAGGAAGAAATACTCTCAGGTGATGCCACAAGGGTTACTAGGGCTTATAGGGGCTGGCGCAGAGTTATAGGGGTGCTTGGGGGAGCCGCAAGGTGTATGGAGGTAATAGGGTGGCGCATGGAGACGAGGGGCTAGGGGAGAATCGTAGGGGAGGAGAGGAGAGAGAAGGTGCCGCAGGCACCAATAATGGTGAGGGATGGGGCACATGCCCACACGTCACTAAAAAGTAGGGGAAAGGGCACAGCTAGGTTATAGAGGTGGGACATATCTAGTCTGCAACTGTTTGCAGACTTAAAAGTAAGCAAACATAGTATCCACCAAGGTTTAAAGGAGGCCGTTTTAACGATTAAACGGACTGGGGGCGTTACCGTTTAAACGGCCGTAAAACGGATTGGAACGGCCAGGGGCAAAAATGGAAAAAAAATGAGAAAAAACGGAATTACGGATTTTAACAGGTTTTAACAATTTTAACGATTTTAACGGGTTTTAATGAAAAAAACAGAAAAAATGGCGCTGAAATTCAAATTTAGAAATTTGAAAATTAAAAAAAAAAGGATTTTAACGGATTTAACGGCCGTTTTTTTCACAAATTTTTTCATAATTAAACGGCTGTTTAAACGATTTTAACAGCCGTTAAAACAAAAAAACGGCCTTTTTTTCAAAACCGATAAAACGTGCTTAAACGGTTTTAACGGAAACAGGCTTGGGGCGTTACCGTTTAAACGGTCGTTAAAACCGTTTAAACAGCCGTTTTTAAAACCGTGGTATCCACCATTGAATGCTCCTTGAAAAACGTGCTTTTAATTTATAAAATATTTTTTTGAAAAGAATTAAATAACACATTTTTCAAGGGACATCCAACAGTACTGACAATGTTTGCATACATTAAAGTCTGCAAACAGTCGCATACTAGATTTGTCCATAGAGGGGGTAGGGTATACCTAGGTCAGGATGGAACAAGTAGGTGTAGGCTACGGTTAGGTTTTTTGGGGTGTACAACTAGGGTTTCTCGGTAAAAATAGACCAAATAGAAACAAAAGATGTATAAGAAAATAAGAGAAGAAAATAAATGAGAAAAGAGAAAAGATACATTTGGCTTCGCACCAAATTAGATGCCTTCACACCAGATTTCCTTTCAAGGAGATTTCTCAAAACTAAGTTTCTAATTTCTTTGTTCATAATGAAAAATTGCATCAATGAAGGTTTTCGTACGGAAAATAAAACCTAAATCTAATTTAGACCATCCAAATAAACTAATAAGATCCAATGGCTATAAAAAAATACAGCCACTTAATAAACAAAGCAAAATTACAATGAGCCCCAACACTTTTGGATGTTTGCTTAGAAACCCAAAACAACTAAGAAAATAAAAACTAACACTAGAAAGCAAATAAAACTATCAATAGCCCACATGCATCTTTCGAATGTGGAGTCTTCAAGAGTTGCTATGCATATGGTCTTCCGCTCCCACGATCATGGAGAACTTAAACGGAGGCCCACATAGAAGTCATCAAAGTAAAATGCAAAGGAATGAGTCCAGCTCTCCTCCTCTGGTACACTCTAGGGGACGTCCTAATGTCCTCATCACCTACCATCTTTACCCTCCCAAATTAAACCATAACCATGGTTTCCCCGATTTCAATCCCTAACCCTAATTTTCCCCACCAATCTGAAACTCCTTTCTAAACAATATTTGATTGAATACTAATTTCGTTCAAATTAATTGTGAAGTATTTTTCTGCATAATGTTTTTTTGGTGCGCCTCAAGGCAAGGCACCCATATTGTGCCTTGAGGCTTCAGCCTCATCCACTTGAGGTGTAAGCCTCAAGGCGCAATCAAGGCATAAAAATGGTGGGCCGAACACTAAAAAATTCACATTTTATCTTTCACCGAAATGCTTTTTTATGCCAAAAACAAACTTAAAAGGATGAGGTTCTAACCATATACCTCATCTTATTTCAATATAAGTTATTTGTGAGAAATCTAAAATCAAACCTATTGTACACTATTTTTCTCATCTAGAGAAAAATTGTCATATATTCATTTCTAATCTAATTGCGATTCAGTCGCTTCTTAAAGATTTCTTGCAAGTTGCAACAAAACAGATTAATTACGTACGATTCAGCAAGAGTTTACTCTACTTTTGAGGTATGAAATAAAAAATCTCATTTTTTCCTCTTTTTCTTATCAAATTCATTCAAAAGCTTATGGTTATGAAACTTGAGAAGTATTTGAGTATTGATTATTGAGATCGATTGTGTGAATGTATGTTTTAGAACATAGATTTAGCTCCTTGCGGTTGCTCCTTGCTTCTTAGTTGATCTATTATTGGATTGGTATTTGGTCATTCACTTGTTTGCTAATTTATTATCTTTGTTTTATGAATTGAGACCTAGTTTATGAGTTTGATTTTCTTATTTGGCTCATAACTGTCAGCTGTTAAGGTAAATTATTAAAAGAAGAGCTGTTTTGCATGGACACTTCCACTCAGCGGACAAATCGTGTGACCATATATTTGGACACGGATTCGGACACCGACACGCCACGGACACTTAAATATTTGAATAATTAAAATACTCAAATAAAAAGAGAGATAATTATTGGAATTTTCCTATAATTAAGGTATAAATTAAGATTTCTTTTGGATTGTAGAGAGAAAAAAATAAAATTTTGTTTCTAAAATCCTAAAAATAATTATCTCACTTCCTATAAATAAGAAAAAATCTATTAACTATAGACTGGACCAATTTGAATAATTAAAATATTCAGCCAAGTCCTCGAATCCTATTTTTTGGGGTTTGCCGAGTCCGACACCTCGTGTCCGTGTCGGATTCCAACACACGTGTTCACATCCATGCAACACAGAAAAAGAGCTATCAAGTTTACTTTTTCATTTTCCTTTCATTTCTATATTATTATGATTTTGTGGGATTTTAGAGCATTTTTTAAATAAAATAATTTGAGACTTACACTTCGTTCTGTCTTGAGGCTTATGCCTCGCCTCGCCTCGCCTCACCTTGCAAAAGGAAACCGCTTCATATTCGCCTGACTTTTAAAATCTCTTTACGCCAAAATTGAAATTTGAAAATCTAAATACAATAACCCCAGAATACATACATTGGACTTTATTGAGGCAAGAAAGGAAGTGGAACGAAGCAAAAATATATATCTTGTATCAGTGAATGAGAACAATACAAAAGCAAATCATCACAGACAGTAGAATAATACAAAGTAGAGGGTGGGTGCCTATTATGTCAACACCTTGGAATACATTATGAAATAAAAGCATCACAAAACTACTTCCTCGTTTCAGGAGAAGTACAGATACATTCAAAAGTTATTAAACATACTAAATACGTTTTAGATGGATAGATAGAAATAGAAGGAAAAAAGAAGAAGAATACAATGGTCTGGATAAGGGTGTGAGAGACGGAGAAATAAAGGTTTACCTGATCTTAATTTCTTGTACGTGTTTATCTGATATAGAGTATAACATTGTATAGTTTTTGAGGTCGAACACCTTGTATATACTGATAAAAGAAAAACAAAAGGAATTTCAGATTAAAGAACCAAGACACGCAGCTGATATTCATGAATTAACACATACTGATGTACGCATAAAAGGTACCTGTCTTGAGCAGAATAAGTGAGAACCTTCCCATTTACATCATCAAACTCAACAAAACCAGGCCACTTCAGTGACTCAGATTCAAAAAGAGCAAAACCAGCATCTGGCTTTCCCCTTCGTATGTACCTAATCCATTTGAACGTGTAAATTATTTCAATAAGAACTTGTCAAAAAAGAACATACAGAAATACTAGTACAAGAAAAAGGATAATGACAAGGGTTCCACGCACTCAATCCTTGTGGTTCTGCATTTCAAAGAACTGAAGTTGTCTGATGCATAAACTGAAACTGTTATAAGTGAATCATTGTTCTTATTATAGAACAAGCTCCGAATGACTTCATCGGGACTTACATTCAGAAAGCATATCTTTTCATTGGTCTCTGCATTTTGACAACCGAAAGATAGAATACATGATATAAAAGCCAATCTCAACTACGGAATTTGTCAACAATGATAGCAGATAAGTCAGGAAAACAGTTTTTACTGTGAAAATCACATGTGCTAACCTCTGCTAAATGCTGCGCAAACACCAGATTGTGCAAGAGCAAAGACGATGTCACGTGCTGCCACTATCTCAATAATTTTCGATCTCTTCTTCAGAAAAGGCAGTACTAAGGGACAGTGTCCTTTGGGATCATGGGTATCATATTCCTCCTGATGAACAAAAAATTCATGCACAATGTCATTGAAAGCACGACTTTGGATAATTGGACATACTATAAGCTGTTCTATATACATATGAGCAGATAAAGAAAGAATGAAAGCATACTAACTTTGCGGAGAAGTGATGAAAACAAAAATAAAGTCCAATTCCTCTTACTGGTATACTAAAGTAGGAAACCAGAGCTTCCAATGATTTCTGAGAGGAAAAAGAA
Organism: Euptelea pleiosperma; assembly: GCA_035048495.1. Classification (NCBI taxonomy): domain Eukaryota; kingdom Viridiplantae; phylum Streptophyta; class Magnoliopsida; order Ranunculales; family Eupteleaceae; genus Euptelea; species Euptelea pleiosperma. Next base: position 26,072,408 of record CM068540.1, read on the forward strand.
GCATAAAGATGGCATTGAAACGATGCAGTAAAAATTACAACCAGACAATGGATGCTAGGCCTCCACAAAACGCCTTTCGTCTCTATTAAGAGCAATTTTTACATAATTTATCATGATTTATTTGCTTTTATTTTAGTGTTCATATAAAAAAAAGATGTGCCTCACACCTTAGGTTCGCTCCTTTACTTCTTACCCGACAAACTTAACAATGCTATGCTTTCAATTCTGACAGCTGATTTTGATTTATATCGCCCACAGGCTTCCCTTAACCTAAACTACTAGAACATGACTTCCCGTTTCGTTCTTCTTTATTTAATCCATATGGCTCCAATAATACTCTTTAGTGGATTCTTAGAAACTGACTTCAACAATTTTCCTCCCGGCACCTAGCTCTCATCTTTTGTACCAATGGTCATGTTCCATTGCTCTAAGCTTGATCTTCAAACTTTAATCGACAATTCGAATTGGATAAACATATACTAGAAACTTTACTGCAACTATTGCTACTGTAAAGACAGCTTCTTCACTGTTGGCTTCTGTTTGCCAATCGTAACATTGTTAATCCTGTCCATCTTTCATCATGATGTAAAGGGAGGGTCCAGCTTCAACTTTTGGAGTTATTTCCAGCAACATCTTTCACTCTGTGGCACCTATCTTTATTCTTTATGACTCCAGATGTTCGTTCTGGAACTTCCGGACATTATTTTTTGGGCCGCTACTCATAAAGTCATATACGTGGATTCTTGGAAAATAAACTGCATAAACCAGCAAATCAATAACTTGCATCCAAATGTTCTACTGAATTGTATGGTGAATCATAAAGAGTGGCTAGAACGCAGTGTGCTCGAGACTCCAGGAATCTGCATAACAAATCTTAGGTGTCAATGCCTGGAGTATAAAGCATACACCCAGATGTGCAGCACAAAGTACAGATTCCCATGACCCTTGAGCATACTGTATAAAAGTTCAAAATTCATTCTCCACAAATTCCACCAACGCGATGATACCATAGACTATGTTTACTTTTATATTGAATTAACGACTTTTACAATAACTCCAGTGAGCGCCACCTTTCGTACAGATTCCCATTCCATAACCACTTTGGTTTTCAAAAATACCTTGAGAAAAGGCCGATAGAGCACAAAAGCCCTAATTTTCCAACTGTATTGATCATCCTTCCAGTCTAATGCCTAGTTAATAACCAAAAGAGCGCAGAGAGAGAGATATCTGAAACTCTATTGCCACAGAACACAGGGAAACCTAAATTTAGAACATAAATCTGCAGAAATTAAGGAGGGCATATCCGACACTAACCTGCAATCGAATATTCCTGAAGCGCTCCTGGGCATTGCTCATACTAAAAGCGCGGTCGCGCTTCGAACATATCTCCCGCCTCTGAAGCTTCTTCACGCTGTTCACGAATCCATCGACGCGCTGCCGTTTCTTTGCCAAAATACGGCGGCCGCAGCAAGGACGAGGGCTGACGGAAATCCTCCTTCCGTCCATCTCAGAAAGCCTAAGAGTTCGATCGGGGCAAAGCGAAATTGCATCCCTCAGATGCTCGAAACCATCATTTGCCCCTTCTGATAGACACAATCTCAAGCCCTAACCCCTTTCTAAACCTTATATCAAGTCGAGAAAAAAAGATGCTCGAAAGATAAACCCTAGAACCCTAAAAGTTAAATTCTAGGGTTTTTTCTCTGTTCTTTTCTTGCCAGAAACGATCTCAAAGAAATCCTAGAAACAGGAGAAGGGAGAAAAACACAGTCTTTATCTCAAGCTCTCTCTCACTCCCCCCTCTCGCCCGCTCTCCCGAAATGAAGAAAACAGAAGTGAAAACTGTCGGAGAGAGGGTCCAAAAAAGAGCGATGATTAGATTGGATTTCAACTAGTTTGGCGTCCGATCGGATTTCAAAATCGAAACTGAAGAGATAACGGCCCGTTTTGACGGCGTTAAGACCAAGGGAGTTTTGACAGCGTTCGGAGGCATTTGGGGGGGGGGAGTCGCTGGTCCGGGGACCTTCACTTGCAAACATTGTCAGTACCTTTGGATGTCCCTTGAAAAATGTGTTATTTCAATGTTTTCAAAAAAAATTATAAATTATAAGTACGTTTTTCAATGGGGGATACAATGTTTGCAAACGGCTGCATACTAGATTTAGATTTGGAGGAGTAAAACTTCCATCACAATGGGATTGCAAATCACACAAAAAAAAATCACACAAAACACAGCCAATGAGTTCTTGGCACATACATCTAAAATCAAAAGCACATGGGTACTTTGCAGAAGCACTTGTGTAAGTGCCGAGAACTAGGGGTGTCAATTTTACCCGATTTAACCGGAACCGAATAGGAACCGGAACCGAAAACACCGGTTCTGGTACCACATTTTTGGGAACCGATTAAAAAGAACCGGAACCGGAACCGAACCGGAAACTAATGGTTACGGTTCCGGTACTCTAATATGGAACCGAAACCGATAAAAACCGGAACCGAACCGATAAGAACCGGAACCGATATATAAATATAGTGTAAAAATTCTCATATTACCAAGATTGGACCCGTTATACCCGAAACTGGAACCGGAACCGACAAAAACTACATAATCGGTTCCGGTTCTGGTACCATCACTTTGAGAACCGGAACCGATAAGTACCCGAACCGATAAGAACCGGAACCGTTTGTTCCGGTTCTGGTCACCTTAGGAACCGAACCGGAACCGACCCGTTGACACCCCTACCGAGAACTCATTGGCTTGTGACTGTGTGATTTACAATTTCGTGTGACTGTGTGATTCGCAATCCCATTGTGACAGAAGTTTTACTCCTAGCCAGCAACCATTTGCATACTTAAACATTGTATCCACCATTGAATGTTCATTTAAAAACGTGTTTTTAATATATATAACATTGAAATAACACATTTTTCAAGGGACATCAAACATTACTGACAATGTTTGCATGCTTTTAAGTATGCAAATGGTTGCATATTAGATTTGTCCCCTTGTTAACCACCCTTAACTAACCGAGGGTTTAACGTTGATACCACCCTTAATCAACTAACCAAGGGTTTAATGTCGGTTGGGTTTTGGCCTTGACTTACGTGTCAAACATTTTGGAAAACCTTCAAAGTTTGAAGGTCCCGGGGATCGGCGAATCTTTCGAGAAAATTTTTGAAGCAATGGCCAATCACATCACGCCACAAACCCAGAAATGCTTTTGAAGAGGGGATTGTGGCACGATGTGATTGGTCACTACTTCAACAATCCATTGTTTCAAAAAGCTTCTCGAATCTTTCCTCTATTTGACAAATAGGGGAGTGGGGGCCAGCAGAGATATTAGGTTGGATTGACAATCTTGATTGATTGGTACATTATGTACATGGATGACTAACCGTTGATCCATGAGAGAGCAGTATCCTAGGCAGATTGCCCGTACAATGTAAGGTTGCGTTTGGTTCATGGAAAAAACGCATCCTGGGTTACACTTTTTCCGGGTTACTCTTTTGTTCCAAGTTTTTCTTTTTCTAACCTATTTTTGTTTCTTTGTTTGGTTGTCTAGAAAAAAAGTGTACCCTAATAACCTTCATCTTCTCCAACCATCCCCTCTCTCTACAAAACCCTCTAACTGGCGGGCTCGTTGGGGATGATACAGGCTTGCAACTCAAGGAACTCGTCTCAGCCCCGTATCTAGATCAATGTCTCCTTCCTCTTGAACGAGTCATGGAGGAGCTTCTATATTGTTCTTGTCATTCTTGAAGGGTGATGGAACACACAAATAGCTACCGATCTTGAGCTCCTCGACAATGTCTCCTTTCTGAAGCATGTTGTCATTTTAACGGTAGTGGGGACCCTCCCCATCATCATTTGATCCAAGCCATTAGAAGCAATGCCACAATGCCATCTGTAAAAATAACCAAAAAAGTAATTGAATCATCTCTCCCCCTCTTTCTCTCTCGTGATCTCAAAATTTCAACTTTTAGGTCATAAATAAGCAGATTTTGCTACAAATAAAAATGGTCATGGTTGTTAGAGCTTTTAGAAGAGAGAGAGAGAGGGATTTGTAGACAAAGAGTGAAAAAATAGAGTACATCATCTTTCGAATTGCCTTTCAAGCACTTGATCGGCAACACTGGAACTCCTCTTGCCTCAAAATCCCTGAGTGTCTGCATTCGATCCATGGTCATTTGTTTGTCTTTTGATGGATTAAAGCATTGAATATCTCTGAACGATCTTGAAGATTTTTGAGAAAGATGTTCCTGTGGAGGTTTGACCAAGGAGAGAAAGAGAGAAGAGACGGGGGTGGGGGTGGGGGTGGAGGTGGAGGTGGAGGTGGAGGTGGGGGTGGGGGTGGGGATGGGGGTGAGGAGTGAGATAAAGAGAGGTGGGTGATAAGAGAGGAGTGATATATATATATATATATATATATATATATCCAATTTACATATCTGACGAACTAGATATATGCTCGGTTAATCAGATTTGAATTCACATATTGATTCACAATATCGTCGAATTTCAAATCGTATTCGAATATATTTTGGATTCGATATTGCTTATATTCGAATTCGAATATTTGTTGACAACTGTACACATATGAGCAAGAGAGACAACATGAAGCATTGAGTTAAAAAATATTCTAGAGTCGAAACATACCCCAACATTACTCATACCCCTTATCCTTAATGGCTTCTGTGGCATTTTCTAAATTATTGTTATTGTCAAAGGCATTTCAATTCTTATATATATCCTCATTTAGGGCATGTTCGGTGATGCACCATAGTGGGAAAATAAAATATTTAGCCGCGTTAATATTCGCCCAGGTGTGTTTGGCAGCCACTTGCCCTCGGCGAATATTTAGCCGGACCCACATATTTGCCCTTTGTGGTGGGAAAACATTTGATCACCTCCCCCCCCTGTGTAAATATTTTCACGCCGATTATGCCTTGGTGAGAAAATTTTATTTCTCGCCGGAAAATCATTATTTTCAATAAAAATTAATTTTTTAATATATAAAAAAGATAAAAATGAATTTTTTTTATCCTTTGACATAATATGTGGTTCCCGCACTCACCCAACCTATTTTTGACTTACTTTGATATGTCGGACCCACTCAAATTGAAAGAAAATGAAGTAAGCTGAAGTGAGCTAGCTCACACACGTACCAAATATTGTTAAATATTGATATGAGCAAATATTTAGCCAAGATAATATTCGCCGTTGGAACTCTTTTTCTCACGTACCAAACAGACCCTTACGGGATGTTCGAAAAGGTCAAAAGCAAGGCCAGCGGAGGTCAATTTTGTTCGAAACTCACTAACCATAGTTTAGTAACCATGTGGGTCCCACGTTTTAGGACTGCCCTTTGATGGATTTGTGCTCAAAAGTCGGACCAACTTTGTTTTTTAAAAAACCCCTTACAATATAGCGGCATAGTTCAAATGTGAGCTGAAAAAGTCGGGTGAACCCTCCTCAACTCCTTGTCCTCTCCTCTTCGGACAAAAAACGAGAAAGTCAAGAAGGGAGGAAGGTGACCTATGTTCTCTCCTCTTGAGCTTCTCTCCTCTTGAGACGAGGTGAAGGAACAGTATATATGTTCTCCATTTCTCTCATTACTTGATATTCATTTCCTCATTCTATCTCCTCTCTCATTTTATTTTTTGTGAGATGGGCTTTCTATTTTTCTATTTCTTTGGTGGTTATAGTAGATAATTTGAACTGGGTAGTAGATGTTTTTGCTAATTATGGTTAATTCGGATATGGGTCTTGTTCTTTTTAGTGTTTACGGTAGACTTCGGTTTCTATGGTGCTCATGAGAGATCATGTGAAACAAGTTTTCTTTTTATCTTTTTTCTTGTTGTTTAGAGATCTCTGAATTTAGTTTTGGTTTATGTGCTGATTATAGTGGATTTGAACTGGGTTTGAGGTTTTCTTGTTGATTATGTTGGGATTTCCTTAATGATGTTTGTAAATGCGTGAATTCGATTTGGGTTTTACTTCTTTTAAATTAGGATTTTGTTGTGCTCTATGATTATGGGATCTTTGAATTGTGATTTTGTGTTTCCAAGGCAATTTACTTCTAATTTCTTTGTTTTTGTCGGTAAGATGGAAACGAGTCCATGAACTCAACTATTGAGTGCATTAAAACTTCACCCCATTTTCAAGGTCATTTTGAGTTGGATGCTGGATTCTCCTATAGAGATTGCAGCAGTTACAAATTTCTTGGATTTTACAAATTAAATTTATGTTTTCAATTTCTTTTTTTTATTATATGGATTTTTTTTATTATTATATGGATTTGGGTTTTTTTTTATTAACGAAAACGTATTCTTCCTCGATCTTTCTCTCTCTAATATACAATATGGTAAAAATATGTAGACTGGATAAATGTAAACCAAACAACTTATAAATTAGAACCAGAATACAAGATAGTGTTAACCAAACAACATGAAAATCATAACCGGTTTAAGATTGACAACTACCCAGTTAAGGACTGGCCCTGAACTAGACCAAGGTTGGGCTAGATCCAGAAATAGACAGTTCCCAAACAAACCCTTAGATCATAACTTAACAGGGTAGTTTCGGATATATTATAATGGCTATTATTTTCGTTATAATGGCATTTTTTTTTTGAAAATAATAGCCGTTATAACGAAAAAAGCAGCTGTTATTTTATGAAAAAATTATGAAAAAAAACCATTATTTCCATTATAAATTTTGTTGAAATTCAAAATTGAATTTTAGCTCCTTTTTTCCATTATTTTTGTTTTTTCCTTTTTCCCAATTTTGCCCCCATGATAACAATTGTTATAATGGAAAAAAACGGTAATGCCCCCAATCTGTTATAACAACCCTTTTTAAACCTTGCTTCAAAGCATTCATAAGAACTTTTAATTTTGCATTTAACTTCTTTCTAGACTCATCAACTAGCAGTGTCATAGAATTTATACAACTTGACCTTCTCTTACTATAAACAAATACTTAATCTATAACTCGAACAAAATCGAACTTATACAACTTGACCTTCTCATACCATAAACAAATATTTAATTTATAACTCGTACAAAATCGAACGGATTCCAGGTTGATCCTTTGTGTAAACCCATTGTAACTGAAAACTCGTTTGTCTCGCCACCAATTGCTTTTTCCAAAATATGTAGTGGGATAAACCGATGCTAATTAGGGCTGCAACTTGGGCGGGTTGGGTTGGGTTGTGGGTCAACCCTAATCCAACCCGACCTTCAAGGCTATGAACCCGAGCCCAACCCAACCCAAGGTCAGGCCTAGATTTTCCAGCCCCGAGCCCAAACTGATTGGGTTGGTCAATTTTTAAATTTTTTTCATAATAAAATTGCTTATTAGTCAATACAATGATCGTTATGCTAGCCATTAAATAATAGCTTCATTTCCTCATCATTATAAATAAGACCACATTAACAAAATAAATGTACATTTATATTCATCATTTTTACAAGTTTATTCATACAATAACTACAAGTTCAAAATTCTCATATAATCTTACTCCTACAAATGATAAATAATTTGCCTTCAGTTGCAGATAGTACCACGATTGCGAATGATAACAAAAGTTTACAATAGAATGAGTCTTACACATTGTTGAAACTCGCAACTTTAGCCAAGACTAAAAAGTGCCTCCATTATCAGCGACATGACAATGAATTTTTCAACTCACTTTCTTCAAGTCATTGGTGCTATGATGTATATATTGCATTTCGGGGTCTAGTTGGGTTGAAGCCTCAACCCTATTTGATCGGGTTATCTAAATCAAGGCCCAAGCCCAACCCAAGTACTGAAGGGTCCAACCTAATGTTGCGTTGCAGCCCTAATGCTAGTTTTTAATGCCACACGACACAATGTATGACCCAAAGACAAATTTAATATAGCTCTGATACAAATGAATGTCATGCAACTGAAACTTGGTCACTAACACTCCTTTGATGTTATGGGGTGGTGATTTTGTCATGTCCATGAATTGCTTAAAATTGATAAAAGAAAAAGGCGAAAGAACCATCGTTTCTTCGTCGGGTCGGGCTCCATTGACAGAGTTTAAATGACAGGATTCTGTACATGGACACGATATAAGCCACGTGGTACACTCTTAGAGGAATCTGACCGTATGGATGTTTGTCCAATCCCTTGGTGGACCTACAGACCAAAAATCAGCCTGAGTAGTGATTTATGCGTTGGATATTTGTACATCAAATACTGCTCAAATTCCCACAGTTGAGATCAGCCCATGAAAATAAGTCCAATCCAAAGCCTATAAATCACTAATCAGGCTGATTTTTGCTTTGTAGGTCCACCAAGGGATTGGACAAACATCCATACGGTCAGATTCCTCTAAGAGTGTGCCACGCGGCTTATATTGTGTCCCTGTACAGAATCCTGTCATTTAAACTCGGTCAACGGAGCCCGACCCTCTTCTTAGTCATCCAGCAAAAAGATTATTAGGCAGAAACTTACCACATGGGGAGATGGTGAGGTGGCAAATTGGCTCACGCCGTTGGGCTTGCCACCTCAGCTGCCAAGTGCAAGAAAAAAAAACGTAGTCTATTGAGGAACTGGTCTTTGTATCCTGTACATAGTGGTGAAGATTCCTAATTTCCTACCTACCTACACTGCACGTCTCTCCAAAGGCCATGTCTGGCAGAATAACGCACCAGCACAACGTACCATTTGGAACTGTTAGCTATAGAATAAATGGTGCGTCATGATCTTTGAACCAGTGCACACAGGTCACTAATAACTCAATCAATCACCTGGACCAGTTCAGCTACAGACCCCATGGCTGAAGCCCCGCCTCTCTCAAGGAGGGAAAGAGCAAGTTCGCACTCATGCCAACCTCGCAATCCATTCGCCAACTTCCTGAGAGTTTCTGGCTTCACTTCCCGTATCCATGCCGGAGCGAAACTCACCACCAAGCCAACAAAGCACGATACGTAAGCCTTCCATGTGGCAGGATCACACCCGAGTGATATGTTCCCCTCCAGTGCCCCAGCTACAAAATCCATATGCACCCCGACAATGCGGGCCCGTCTAGAGAAAGCCCATGTGGAGCACGTGGCCCCAACACCCCAAACAAAAGATCCTGATAGGACAAGCAGGTAGGCCATGGCGTATCCCTCCAGGATACGGGACACGGGACCCACATCCCCGAGTTTCCCTTCCCTCATTGAGAGTAGCCATGTGGGCATCGTCTCCCGGTACAACATCTGGACGAGCGGGACCCCACCTGCCACGCACAAAAGGCTTGCACCAAGTGTGGCCACCTCCTTTGCCCTGACCGTGGCAGAGGCTAACGACACCTGACTTGACTTCAAGCGAGGGGAGCTGGTGCGTGCCCACCTGGCAGCCATTTCTCGGGCTGTATCTGCCACAAGACGTACAATCACATCGTTTACAACTTGGATGTGGTGTATTGTCCTGCATGTACGGAGGTAGAGGAAACCGGGTGCTAAGCAGGGGGGGAGCTCACGAGCTGAGATGGTGCTGCCCAAGAGACCGTTCACACCCATTTGAGTGATTGCTGGAGAGGCCGTAACATGTGGTGACCCAAGAAAGGAGGTGAAGCAGCTCCTGAGAAGCTGGGCAACAGCTTCCTGGTCTTGTTTGAAGGCAGAGCGGGAGCAAGACACGACTATGAAGTTGTGCCAACGGCGGACCTTCTGGGCCCACAGAGCTCCAATGATGGGCATGCTAGGCCAAGGACAACCTGATGCACAATTCTCCAAGGCAGGTCCAGCAACACCGTGGATGTACTCCAAGCTCTTGTCAAGTTTGAATGTTATGGTTAAACTGACCAGAGCTGCCATTGGCAACGGAAGCATCACCGGTGTAACTGCAAAAATGCAAAAAAAAAAAAAATCTCTTCAATGGAGGCACCGTATTCTTTTTTGTTTGGTAGGAGGCACCAAGAATGGTTAAAAAACAGATTAAAAAAATTAAAAGAAAATAAATACAATCCAAACTATCTTTCAACTTCTTGACTTAGAGTCAAGGAGTTGCTTATTTTCCTAAAAACATGTGCATGGTACTGGATGGTGTGAAGGCACCATGAACCCTTGATATCATTTATTTATTTGTTATCATATTTGTCTTATGTGGGATCACTAATGCTAGCATGTATTATTTCTTCACCAATATACATTTGAAATTTGTTCTAAAACTGAACAGGTCAAAGATATCAACCCAATCTTGTGAATTGTACGACTCCTTATATAAACATGCATGTATATGATGTAGGTAAGTACAAAGAGAGTGGTAGAATGTACCTTTGGAACAACTGGGGACATTAACACCAGCGGCAGCGAGTATTTCCGTCATTTCAGATTCAATTGAGACAAGGTTGGCTGCTGGACTAGGCCAGTCTGTTCCATTCATTGCAACGGGTTTCCAGATGCCACGAGTAATTTCGGCGGAGAAGTAGCTCAGAATTGTTGCAAGAGAAGCCGGCAGAAAGTCCACGAGGTCCCTCAGGCCTGCGAAGCATTCACATGGGTTACACTGGTCATTCGAGGGTATAGGACAACCCTAAAATTGATTTTACTTTTACACGTTCCATCACAAATATCTCCAACAGTCTGTAAAATTGGTCTCTGGATTTCTATGTACTTTTGATAGCACAGTGATTCCATGAGCATAAGATGTTGAATAACCAAAGGGAACGGCTGAAAAAGTATCTAAGCACCACCAAAAGAACAGAAAGAAAAGAAAACTAAAACAAGAAGGATCCTGGAAAACAAACAAAACTACAAACCAACAAGCCTTCAGCTAACCTGTTGTTAAATCCCGTGGTGAAAGCCTTCCATGGGCACAAGCAGTTAAGATAGCCTCGAGAACGAAAGGGGTGGCTTCCAAGACCTCCCACGCAGGAAGCATGGGTCTCTGGTAAGCGTCTTCTCCTGTATTTACAGGGGACCCACTTATGCTGCTGCTCGAAGGTGTTGAAGGGTTACCAGACATGATCCCTCCTTTAGTCATTTTCCAGTAAATCATACTTAAGATCTTATTGGCAACTTGGTGAACCGGATTGCCACTGCAGAGACCTGAGAGAGGTGAGGCTATACAAGCTTTGTTTTGACAATACCAAGCTCGTAACTTTGGAAATGAGTCAATATATACGTGTTGAGTAACTGTTTCAAGGGGGTTGGCAACTTTGTTAGTTTTCTCTGTTGCAGTAGAGTTGTTGTGGAACGACATGCGGCTATTGCGTAATAACAAAAGATACTCCAGAGTAAGCTCAGATCCGGTGACTCCTCCTTGCTCTGTGATAGAGTGCTCATGAGGGGGTCTATAGAATTTCCACAAGCGAAGGAGAAAGAGAAATGCACAAGAAAATACTGTGTAGGCCGATGTCTCGTCACCCATGCTTGATTTGTGACCTGATGTGGGTACGAGTGACCCAAAAGCCTCGCAAAGTGGCATTAAAGAAGCTGCCACTTCCGGGACCTGTAATAGAAACTTTAAATCCACTAGAAGGAATATGAACTGCAACTTTTAAGGCTGGAGTACACTAAGTGAAAAGATAAAAATCTAAGATTCTTATCTAGTAGACAACAAAGACTCGCATCGAATGTGGGTTAACATGACAATCTTCTGATAAATGGAGCGGCCTTGTTCAATAGTTATGACATCCTTTATCAATAGAAAAGGAAAATTAGCCTAAACTCGGCAAGTAGAACACAGCTAATTCAGCTGGGCCCCTAGTACAGGAATAAGTCGATTTTGGTACCTCAAGCATGCCATGACTAAGGATAATGATTGCATGCGACTAGTAGTGCAATTTAATCTCAAATCCAGTCGTACTTTTGATAAATGTACGAGGAGATAGAACTACAGCATAATAAAATCCAGACCAAAAATGAAGGAATAATGAAAGTGCTCACTTACCATACCGTGCAAAGAAAGAATATGAACATTATCAATAGAAGACATTGCAAAAAGGATGGCATTCAGCATGGACATATAATCAACTAAATGACTCCCGGGTCCTGTAAAATTGAGAGGTACAGGAGGCGATAGAAGTTTGACAAAGAATTGTACCACATGCTCCTGCAAAAGAAACAATGAATCAGAGGATAATGTGAAGTAAATAAAAAATGAATAGTTTAAACTCTCAAGTATGTGCCATTTGCCAAGAATTATAATAATTCAGGAACTAGACACTAAGACGGGAAAGCTTGAATACATGATGTCCGCCAAAAATAGTAAAACCATTCTCACATCCATATTCACAAATCTTGTTTCATAAGTTTCTCGGCAGGAGAAATTTTCAGGAGATTTTAGAACTTCTAATTATAGGTAAAATCTGAACAAAAGTAAAAATAAACATAAATGGAACAGAAAATATGACTTCATCAATTGTGAAAATAGTTCTTCCCCAGCCTAAATGGTCTTACCATGGCCTTTATCAGTTGTTGGTACATTATTTGGGGTGACCAGAGGGAGACCTTTTTGGAATCCTATCATTTTGGTCCAGTAGGAAGCCGAATTTCAAGGACACGGATACGGAATGTCAACATGCTGACCCACACAAACCCAATATGTCGACACGTCCATACAGTTAATTCTTTATGCTAAAAGATAGATTTTTTAAATACTTCAGTCCATGTTAAGTATGCGATATAAAAAGAATGTATCACATAAACCTTACACAAATAATAGCTGAAAACAAAAATTTTGAATAAATTGAGATTTTTTTGTAAAGGTGTGTCGGCATGTGTCCAACCCGTGAATATTGCAAGTTTTCTGACACGGCAAATTCTTAGAAAACAGAGTGTCCTTACACTCAGGTTGTTCATGCTCTAAAGGCACCCATTGAGAATTATGGATCATTAGTCTCGTGAGCTGTGTGGAATTTCTAGCTAAGATCCTTTCTAATTGTAATTGTGAGGATCAAGAGAGGGCTGCTTCTCCATCTCAAAGAGCTTTTGTAAACACAAGGAAGATCCTCGAAAGTTTGTCAATTGTACACAAGCACACTTGGATCTGAAGAATAGTCTCTTTGTTTTTCCCTTTCATGTTCTTCTCAATAAAATATTGTCACCAATCAACCCCAAAGACGAATCTCAAGTCAATATCATGACCCATATAAACGAGTGAAGCCACAGAAAATCTGGACACAAGGCAGCTTTAAAGACAATACAAGCAAGAGTTGTTTCAGACTCAATTTTTCCCCAAAATCCAACAGCTTATCATGTCAACCAAAATCTCATTACTCAACCAAAATCAAAGATCCAGAATCAGTTCAGCCAGAAGGATTACCAAATGCATGATCTACCTGGATATTCCACCCACGGCTGAGAGACGCACCACATAGAATCTTTGCAGCAGCTAACCTTTCCTCCTCTGACCCATTTAACGCAATATGATATAACTTCTCGATCTCCACTATGCTTAAACCAAAGAGAGAGACAGACAGACAGACAGACAGAGTTTTCAGATAATATAACCGCTGGATACTAATATAAGCACTTAGACAAGAATCCTTCTAAAATACCTCGAAGCGGGAGTGGCAATGAGGGCATTTTTTAGGGGACCAGCTAATTGACCTCCTTCCATGAAGGTAGACCATGGAGATCCTTGACCCAGTGATAAATCTAACAATGAGGTTACTGATGCAGACACATAACCAGGCCAAAAGTATGCTGATGTATCAATCAACTTCCTCGCAATGCAAGCTTCGACTATGAGATGCCGCATGTTCCCACCTGCCAAAGAATAAAAGATTAGATACAACCAACATTCAGAAAGCATCATTGTTTGGAATGTGGTCTGGGAGTAAATTATCTAATATCACAGAACAAACAAAGATTGGAAATTCATGAAGTATTAATCAGACGAGATGGAGTCGAAAGACATGATAGTCTCAACTTTACAGTTTATGCGGATCACCTGCTTTAACATGGGTATCACCATAGTTGCAACCATTAAAACTATCATTCCCATTCTTGAAATTGGAAACGAAGTTTGCTGCTTTTACAGCAGCATTATTGGCTGCAACAACCACTGATGCAGGAGGAGATAGGAGGCCAGAGAACTGTCCAAGAACCTGAAGTGAGGAAATCAGTCCCTGTCTTCTAGAAGAATGACCCTTCCTGTCCATTCCATGCTCATAACCAGTCCCTTTATTACTGGATCCACTACCTCCCAGAGAAGAAGATAAAGGCATTTCCCCTTCATCTCCCACAACACGAACAATAGCCAAGGGCGTAATAGACAAAAGAACACAAAGACGTGCATCAAGATGTGGAATGGGCCCTTCTAAAGGATCACGCTCCTGCAATAGTACATGGAAGAGAGTGAATGTCAGCAGTTTCTTTTCGAGTAAGATATGTTAGGTAATGTGGGTTTATCTCAACTCGTTGCACAAGCCGAAGGGCTGAAACCCAGAGCGCTTGGAAGGTCTCTTGCCAGCTCGCCCGGTTAATTACTTGTAGCGTTTTGGTTAATTCTGCAGTTAGGTCATCAAAATTAGAAGAAAAAAAAAAGCCTGGGTAGCTATCAAAAACCTTATATTTCTTTATTGAGATGCCATTGAACATATAATTCTGTAGATGAAACAGAATAAGTTGTAGAGAGCGAGTCTTCAATAGGGTGTACCTGTAAGTATATCAATAGCTGATGTAGCAGGGAGTTGTTTCCCATCCATCGCAGTTTCCATATAAATATCGAAAGGAACCCAACAAGAGGCCCGATCAGGTCCAAAATTACAGCAAGATGCCGGACTACACGATCCAATATCAATCAGCACTCCAATGAGCTGACGCTTGTTCAACTGATATTCTAAACCCAAAGCTTTCTGTATGTTAGCGGACAATTTTACCAAAAGCTGGCTTGCAGACTTTAAATTTGGTGATGCCAACTTATGAACTTCCAGAAACTGCAGTCTCTGAAGTAGGCCTTTGAACTTTTCAGGCCTATTTCTCGAAACAAAGTGTATATCAGTAACTTGTCGAAATTCCCATGAGCTTATGATATCTTCAAAACAGAAAATATCTTCACATAAAAGAAAGAAGAAACTCAGAAATATGTTGATCTTATGGTGCAATTTGTATGTATGAGCATGTAAATGTGTATGTGGTACGTACTTCTCTCAATAAGATTGTAGATCCATATGTACTCGTTAGAGTGTATGTATGTATGCCTGCATGCAAGGTTATTAAAATCCTGATTTTAATTGTAAAATTGTGTGATTCACATTTTGATTCATGAAATAACAATTCCAATCACTTCTAGAAATCTTAAATAACAAAATTGAATGCATTGTCTGAGTCAGGACTCAGGAGTTGAATTGCATGTTAAACTTGGATCCGTGTGATCCCAGTAGTCGCGGAAATTACCACAAACAGTAGTAATTTTAATATCACTATTCACCAAAGTTCCTTTTTGACTTTTTCGGTAACATTTTATAGGGAAAAAACCAAACCCTTGCATCAACATTAGAGCATGTGTGAAGTTTTCTCATTTGAGGGTTCTGGTGAAGGAAAGAAAAACCAAAGCACGGTATTTTCAATTACTCCCCAATTATTTATCCAGATTAAAAACCATACCATTTGTTCAAGGATATTTATGGGCCCGAGAAGAAGGTGACAGTGAAGCTTTTTCCATAGAAACTGGGTGCCGCCATTTTTTCTTTCATCATTAAACACAAACACGCTAATGTCCTCAGAATTGAATCAAACTGTAAAATTGTAAGGAGTAGGAATGGAATTGAGTCGGGATACAAAATGTTGGATCATAAGATTTATAATGATTTTTCTTTATCAGTTAAAAAAATATGAAAATATATCCAAAAAATAAAAATAATGTATAAAATGCCTAGTTACTCCATAAGCCATCATATAATGACAACATTTTGTACAGACACTTAAAAATAATGACAAAACAATTTACCTAGCAATCCTGATATACACTAGACACTGTTCTAAACTCCTACATTTTACAAACAAAAGATCTTTTCACAAAAAGAAAAATCAAAACCATGTATCGCTAATTCATTGTCAAATTAAATAAGTTCCCATCTAACTTATCAAAAAATAAAAAGTTTCCATCTCTCATTAGCAATCTTAATTCTCAATCTTTCAAATTGCATGCACAAAGATCCATTTCTTCCCATCCATGTTAATTGATATTTCATGTGAAATACGCTACCTAAAAACTGTTTCCTATAAAAATTGTATTGCAAGAATTGCTTATTGTAGAATATCAACTTCATGTTTTTTACTTGAAAGTATAATCAACATAATACATTGACAAGGAGCATAGATAGAGAAAATAGACTGCAAATGATCCCCTAATCTCCAAAATATTTGTACAAGAAATCTCTTACAATTTCTTGTTCCAAACCCTAACCACTTAGGAGTTCTCTGTTATGGGCTTTGTTAACTTCTTTTTCTAACCTTTAAAGGCCTTTTTACCTTGAAATATTAAAGAGGAACAACAAAGTTGAAAAAAACTAAAAAGTGACCCATGGTTAATGGTGGAACTGTGTGAAAAGACATTGCAGGAAACATGATATAAATTCTTTTAATTAGTAAAAACACTCACAGATTTTCTTCTTTGTAGTGTTTAAAGTTTCGGAAAAACCAAAAGTACGAGCGTAGGAGTCATTGTTTTCACCATGTTTTTATTCAAAGTGGAAGATTTCAGAGAATCGTACGAATCTTACTTGGATCATAAGATTCACACAAAAATCGTAGGATTTTTATTTAAAGGGATTCATATATAAAATTCAAACCTTTTGGGTTAAGATTTGATTTGAATTGTAAATCATAAGATTTTAATAAATAGCATATACATGGGAATCGATATTTTTAAACTCCATTTGACATACGCAGACCCTTTGCATTACCCCACCATTTTTAAACTCCTTCGTGTCGTGTCGACATGACACAACACGGTTACAAGATCCGTGTCAAATACTGCAAATCTGTGTCCGGTTTTAAAAATTCAGTTTTGTGTTGGGTGCGCATCCAATGAGTCAGACACGGAACCCATGTAAAAGAAGAAGAAGAATGTTACAATATTAAAAAATATTACTGTTATAATATTAAAAATGTTAAGTTATTATTGTTATACTATAAAAAAAATTAACTATGTAGCTGTGTCCGAGTACCCAAAAATTGGGGGTTGAACAAGTCTGACACTAAACACACACTTGTACCCACACTAGACACTAGGGTAACATAGCATGCCTCTATGGGGCCCGCACGGAGATGAAACGTGGATTACAAGTTAAAATATCCTGAACCGTCCATTCCACTGTTAATTTTAAGTCCACATTAGAAAATTTTCAGAATAGGCTGAAAGTAGCTCTTGAATCATCTCCATGTGGACCCCGCATAGGCATGTCAAAATTACACACACACACACTCGGCAGAGTCTTAGAATTTACAATTTACGTCACAATTAAATTTATTCAGTCATTATTTTCAACTCTCACAACCTCGTAGTTACACACGTATATGCAGATAGGTTGGTTCTTAAGCATGTATGTAAGACAAATCATTTCCACCTGTTATGCATTTGATCATTTAAATTTAAAGTTTGTCATTGCACACATTCCTGTGGCTGCCTAACATAGATATTGTGAGCTTGTTATATATCTTCCATTGGCATGTTATATGTCTAGTTCCTGTGATCATAGTGACTGACAGCCAGATTCTTATACAGTCTATCTGCATGCAATTTACATAAGTTGCATAAATACAAGTCTAGCCATTATGTGCTAGTGGGTGGCACGTGCATTTGCATGAGATTCACAATAACTTCTGAAGGAATATAATAGTGTGCATGAGGTTTGCCAGGTTTGTTTGCACGATTTCATATAATTGAAGAAAAAAGAGAAAATCCACAAGCGGCAACTATGTGAACCAGAAACCACCAACCAGCTCAACTTTTTAGTCTTTTAGTTGGTGCCAAAGGTGTGCTGCATTATCAGAGTAAAACCTAAAGTGCTGAGAAATGTATGCTTCTAAATCTGGAAAGCACCAGAGAGGTTTATGAAAAATAGATAAAAATTTGATGGGGAATGGTAGTGTATACATGTTCAAGTGGATAAGACGGAGTAGAACAGTTGCTTTTCTGTTCTCTGTCAGTTTTCCCAAGACTTCCATAGCCGTAAAAGCATTCGTTCTGCGTAGCTGTTCACGGTGCTCATTTCTTTTATCATTGTGATTCACTTTAGAGTCTATATCCATATCCTGGTGGTCTACACCTCCAGATATGCCACTGAATTTGTCTATAGATGTCGGTTGCAACCCCCAATCATCTGATGTGCTGTCAATTAAACCGACGATGACGCTAAATAGAAATAACACCAATGCAAGTCCAAGATCCACTATGCGAATCCCATAAGTGTGTGAAAGCTGTAGAGAATCATCAACAGATCTTATGATCCTGCGAAATGAATAAAAAAAGAATTAGTTTCATGAGAATGAACGAGTCTCTTTAGTGGCGGAAGAAGTAATTGGGGTATCCATACTTTTGCATGTCCCCACATTATGTATCATCTTGAACACAATTCCAAGTCGGAGAAATCATACATTCTTTACTTTTCATGTTTTGAATTTTACAGTATCATAACAGCTTGTTTCCTAAAGCTCACTAATTTCAGAGGCCAGTCACACAATTTCTTTGATAGGCTTGGGCAGAGGATCTTAAATGAATAAAAGAGCAAACAAAAAGACCAAAGGATCACAAAATAACATATTACAGAAAACAATTCACTATATCATCCTTACTTCCTCTGAATCTTGGAATGCATTACGATAGCTGTCTATAGACATAACAACAATCAAGATTAACCTGCAAAAATCAATGTCCTAGTCCTGAGTTTTACTCAGTCAAGTCAGTGAAATCCGTAATAGACAATTAAAATCGAAATAGGATAACAATAATCAAAAGAAGACAAGACCAGGGAACAGTGACAAGAATGATTAGATAGGCTGGTATGGTTAAGTTGGGACGTGGAAGTTAGGAAGAGGAGAAATGGATAAAAATCATCAAAGCATAGAGTCAAAACTCTGAGAAGGGGATTTCAATACGTTTATACATGACCACGGTTCAAAGTTTCGTTTCGTCTCACACTCAGCTGAGACATTTCAGTCTCAGAGGTAACCAGAATGAAAATTTTAGGTATTTGTCTTGGAATGTCTTGGTTTTTCTCATAGCATCTAGGTTGAGATGTCTCAGTTTTACAACTGCCTAAGACGCACCTCATGACCAAGCATACATCAAATGTTATATCAAAAAAGCACTTCAGGCCAATGTTCAAAAACTTGCCGATGTACTACGACCTCATCCGATGACTTGGTTTGAGTATGTTGTCAGTATCAAGAGCAGACTTAGATTTTATAAGTAAAGAGCCTAGCCAAATCAATGATCAACTAAGAATTGGTTAATTTTCATTTACTACTAGCAGGCCTAGAAACAAAAACCAATTTCCAATTTGAGTCCAAGATCGTAACACTGCTTCATGTTGGCACATTAAACAACTATTTCTTTATCAATAATCGAGCATCTAACTCAAGAGAAGACTTTTGACTCCAGCTTATCAGGGAAATATTCATTGAAAAATTTGGAAATACCAAAAATGAAAAATATTAGTAATTATAAATTTTGTAAAGTAAACGAATTCTAAGCATTTAGTGTCGGACATACACGGGATAAAGGCACTTACTTCTCTCTGCAAGAATCAACTCCAACTGGAGCAAATGAAAGGGCATATCGACTTAAAAGCTCAAGATAAAGTCTGTACGCCTCAGGTTGAGTTCGTCGATGAGGAATAACCCTGACATTAAGATAGAAGGTTAAGGCAAATAAGGGTTGATTCTAACTACATGTCAAACTTCCTTTTCGAGTAATGGGAGTTCAAAATAGCAGGTTCTTCAACAAATTCAATCCAAAATACAGTAAATTATTCATTATAAATTTAAAATAAATAATCCTTGGAAGAAATACAGAACAACAGAATGCAAATACAATCAGTTGATTTCCTAAATATGCAAATCAGGAAGGGCGGATGAAGAAAAAAAAAAGCTACTACTACTCAAGGCTGTCAAAATGCCTTGATGAGCCCAGGCGTTGGATTCGGCTGGTTACGTAGGTACGTAGGCACCTAAGCACTCACCTGTTGATTGTTCCAGGTCTGCATATTGGGGATTTTGAATATTACCGGTAATACTATACATAATGTTGCTCATTTACTAAAAGAACACTAGTAGTTTAGTTTTAGTTTACAAAAATTAAAAATTAAAAAATAGACACCTGTAGGCTAAAATAGTTTAAAACATAAATGATAAGTAGTCCTTTGAACAACCCAGTAGCCAACTGTTATAGCACTTATAGGACATCATAAAGTTCAAGTGCTCAGCAAAGCTCAAAACAAGAAGGTTAAGGCTTTAAATCATTCTATAAAACTTTTAAAGATGACATATTTGCTCATCTATGTTGCATGTATTAATCTAAACAAACGAAGTACATGTGTCGGACAAGGGCCAGAATCCGACACGACACTGATTCTGGTGCGACACTTCCAATTATTACATACAAATCATAAGAGTATCCTCACATTGTCCACTATTATTCTTACATTATATAAGAAGCAGTTACTTTGTTTCGCATTATTTAAAGTATACTGCAGAGTCCACAAATCCTATTTTTCAACGTTCGCCGAACCGTACACTCCACACCCGTGTCAGACTCTAACACCATACCCATATCAATGCAACATAGTCGCTCATTATGCGGTAGGCATGCGCCTGGGTACCTACACGACCACCTTAAAAACCAAGCAAATGCCTAGTTAGGTTAGCCTAGGCAGTCTACTGCCTACCCTTGAAAAACTGCCAGATCACCTAGGCACTCACCTTTGACAATACTACCACTAGAACATTTATTTCCTAGAAAAGTTTAAACATCGAAGCTTTAGCCTCTTGCTTGTAAATGTAAGCAGTGCACTAACTGCCACAGCTATAACCGATATAACCAAAGTGTCCAACTTGGGTACGACGGCAACTAACCCATCTGGTAACATAAAGGGAACTTGAATGCTGCGATTCTATGGCATGAACACTATCGCAATTCTACCATACAAGTGGGTCCAATGCATAGGTTGTGGATCATCCAAGTATCCAACCGATGGGTGTCATGCAGAACATTTCTACCCCTGATATCAGACTGTGATTGATGAGGCGATGAAGATCATCAAAACGGGCTGATTTTTCGTAATTGAGGCCATTGCTTAGACGGTCCAGATTGGTCACAAAGTGCATAGGGTGTACAATATAGGTGTAGTAGTATCAAAAGTCCAATGCTCTAACAGTCACTATCCCACAAGAAGAAACATCACACAATCAATCACTAAGGATTTCCAAACGAATTGAGTTCACTCGGTCGAGCTCAGAATGTGATTGATGAGGCGATTAAGATCATTAAACGAGCAGATTTTTCGTAATTGGGGCCATTGATTAGACGGTCCAGATTGGTAACAAAGTGCATAGGGTGTATAATATAGGTGTAGTAGTATCAAAAGTCCAATGCTCTAACAGTCACTATCCCACAAGAAGAAACATCACACAATCAATCACTAAGGATTTCCAAATGAATTGAGTTGACTCGGTCGAGGTCAGAGTGGATCACTGAATTTGGAAGAGTTGTCTCAATCTCCCAACTACCAGCAAAATCTTACAATGGCCCTGTATGGTGACAACAGAAAAGTTTTCCAGATGACCATTCGTGGGTAAAAATGTTTTGAAAAAGAAAACTTTCGTTTAACATTTGTGGGCAGAAAACATTTCTAGAAAATTTTGCTACAGGCAACCATATAGGGCCTAAGTAGAACACAGAGAAGTACAGAAGTACGTTTTTATTTCTATGAATGTATGGCATGCATGTATGTATGTATGTGGTAGGTACCTGGAGGTGAGAAGAGCGAGGATTTGAAGGGAAGAGAGGAAGCGGGAGGAGATGCCCTGCTCGATAAACTTCCAGAGAGAGGGGTTGTTGTTGTTGAAGCAGAGATTTGACACCAAAACCTGACCTAACTCGGGACTCGGAAGCCCTAACCCGGATTCGCGTACGAATTTGCAGACCTCCATTCCCCATATTAAAGGTGGGTCTTTTCGCTCTTGGCACCACTTCACCGTCTCCAAGACCCGATCCTCAAAACGAGTCGATTCGGTCACCATGTCTCTTTTCCTTCGCATGGGTTCAGCTGCTCAAGCTCGAGAAGATAAAGATGGGTTTATGCTAACGTGCACTGGAGGTTCAGAAACTGTAGGCCGTCAATTGGTTATCGTAGCGTAGAGTAGACGATCTAAGCGATGTTTGTTCGGTTGCATTGAGACGCGTACCCCAACAGCGGCTCCGAACCTGGAGCTTTGTCTCAGAGGTTTTGGAGGTACTAGACAGTGAGACAGTTAAGACGGGTAGGGAAGGTCCCGAAAACGTCTCGAGTTCGAGCCCGTGTGCTCACCTAACAAGAACAGCGGAGTAGCTCTTCCCTTCAACTTCTGGGTCCCAATGCGTATTGTAGCGGGACCTAGCTATTAATTAGACGGTTGGCGATGTAACAAGCTGTAGCTCCATTTTTGTTATTCACCGCTGCCATCTGGGCCCACTGACTGCATGGATGTTTAGCCCACCCCTTGGTGAATATACACACAAATACTCACCGTGATCGGTAATCTCTAGCCATTAAATTTTAGTACTTTTTAAGATGTGATTCTAGCCGTTGAATTCAATCATTTTTTTAGTACTAAAACTAATGGCTAAAAATTATCAAACAAGCTGATATTTTGTATGAATGTCTACCAAGGGGTGGGCTAAACATCCATACGGCCAGTAGGCCCCAGATGGCAGGTGGTGGCTTACGCTTTCTAATTAAGCTACAGCTTATTAGTATCGGGACCCAAATTGGACAACTCCGAAGGCCACGTCCAGATGGCGAGTCAATTTTAGGGGGTGCTTGGTGGGGTCAGTCAAAGTCAGATTATAGTTAGCAAATCCTGAAGGGGCAAGACCACGAGGCTCATTGAAAAATGCCAGTTTAAAAAAAAATGAATGAAACCCGAAGTCAACATCAAAAAGCTCATTAACTGTGGGATTGTTAGTTATTATATTAGTAAGATTTTATTAATCAATGTATCCCATCCTGTGGGATTGTTAGTTGTTATATTAGTAAGATTTTATTAATCAATGTATCCCATCGCTCTGTGTGTATATATATCGGTCAGGATCGGGGGATAACATTTTCATACAACGTTTTTTACAATAAAAACTGGCGCGGGCCAATTTATAAATTAGAAGTATTGGAATGGGATGATTTTTGGTGAGGACGGTCTCTATGGTGAAGAGATCATCCTCACAAAAATTCAAATCATTCCGATATTCTTAAACCGGTTTACAAGTTGAAGAATTATGGACCGTCTATTTTTATCGTTAACTTGAAAACAACAATTGATAGGGTTAGAAATTTCATAATGGGCTGATTTTTTATAGGGGTGATCTATATGGTGAGAAGATCGTCCTCACCAAAAATCAGCTATTTATTCATCTCCATGTGGGTACGCCAAAATTGTTGTCAAAAATGTTGTCCCCCCATCCTGACCCTATATATATATACACACACTAGGGGAATGCCATGTGCGATGCACGTGCACCTTACACATGGAAGCATCTTACACGTGGCACCCTCGTAGAGATCATTGACTGTATCGATGTTTGGCCCATCCCTAGGTGGACCTATATGCAAAAAATCAGCCCGATTAATGGTTTTTAAGGATTTGATTGGAGTAGTTTTCATAAATTTCAAGAATTATTTGGGGTAGTCAGATCCAAAGGTTTGAAATCATTAATCGGACTGATATTTGGTATATAGGTCCACCTAGGGATGGAGACAAACATCCATAAGGTTAGTGGTCTCTAATATTATGCCACTTGTCTTATACCATTGTCCCTCATCACCATTGACGAGGGACGTGGGCGTGCTGGACAACCTGAAGGAAATCGGAATGGGAAGTAATTATGTGGCTGGGAAGGGTTAATTTGTTTTTTTTTTTGCTTTTGTAGTTGGCGTGTGTCATGTGGGCATGCTCCCAGTTCTCACTTTATAATAGTAATAGATACACCCATGGGGAACGCAACATGCGAGCATGTTGCAGGTGGCTCACTCTTAGAGACCATTGACCATATGCATGTTTGTCCCATCCCTAGGTGTCCCTATATATACCCAATATCAAACTGATTAGTGATTTCAAACCTTCGGATGGTACCTAAACCCTATATACACTAGGGGAACGCCTCGTGTGATGCATGTGCACCTTACACGTAGAACACTCGTAGAGATCACTCACTGTATCGATATATGGCCCATCCCCAGATGGACTTACATGCAAAAAATCAGCCTATTAATGATTTTTAAGGATTCGATTGGAGTCATTTTCACGGATTGATTTTTAACCGTAGAGTATTCAGATCCAAAGGTTTGAGATCACTTAACATGCTTACATAGGTCAACTTAGGGATTGAATAAACATTCATGCGGTCAATGGTCCCTAAGAGTGTGTCACGTAGCATATACTATTGTCCCTCATCATTATTGATGGGAGATGTGTGCGTGCTGGACATCCTAAACTGTGCAGGGTGTACTCCAACCTATGTTTGTCTTTTCTTTAGAATAGAGGCAGTTTTTTTTTACTCAGAATAGATGCATTTAATGAGGGAGGATTTTGCCTTTGAAAGAAGAGATGCTTTTAATTGTGTCACATGTGTGGCATTACCGGTTGTTGCTTTATAATAATATACTAGTGGGTGGCCCGTGCCCACGGCACTCTTCGACACAATATTTGCCAAAATCGGGTGTGAGTGGCTGAGATCTACCGTCCAGTCGGGGGATAAGATCTCGGCCCTTCTTTATGAAGCCAAATAAGAGGGGGAGACAACCGTCCTGTTTTGTTATATAATATAATATATATAGGCAATAAAGAAGGGCCAAGATCTTATCCCCAACTAGACGGTGGATCTCAGCCACTCAGACTCAATTTTGGCAAATGCTCTGTGGGGGGAGTGCCATGGGCACATGCCACCCACTAGTATATACACAAACAATGTTTTTTGACTTATAAAATGAGCTTAAGGGCTGATTTTTGGTAAGGATGACCTTACCATGGAAATCATCTTGCCAAAAATCAGCAATTTCTAAAACTTCTAATGCTATAAAATATGGAGCTGAATTTAACTGTGAAAATGGATGATGCAAAAATTTTCAACTTGAAATCCACTTTTCACAAGGCTACAAATAGGCGTGGGAATGTGCTAATATCCATGTTGAGTTGAGAAGAATATCATCACAACAAACCATGCATCCATTAACTTATCCACATGTGTGCCCCACGTCCATGAGTCGTTTTATGACTCACAAAAGCAGAGACAGCGTATCACAGCCATAGGCTGATTTTTAATGGGAATGATCTTTATCGACACAAAAAAAATTATCCCTTGAATCATTCCCATATAGGCCCCACAACTGTTTGTCAAGAAAAAAAGTGTGCCAACCTACTCCGACCCTTACCCAACACCCACGTCACTTTGTAAGGGTGGCCTTTTCAAGTTTGTACCAGCATGGAAGGGAAGGCAGTTTCTTGGTCCACCTGTTGATGGATTGACACATCAAAATTCAATTTAATTGGCATTGGATTTAGCATTTTAATATAATGAATTTTGGCCGTTGGATTAGAGCAAAATTTTTAGATGCTAAAATATAACTGGTAGAAATTATCGATCAAGCTAAGTATCGGTATCTAGCTAGGTCCACCAATAGGTGGAACAAACATCCATAAACTAGGTGGGCCCTAAATTGAGCTCCACATGGCATTTATGGGAGGGGGAGACTTCAAATTTTGAAGTCCCTACGAGAGAACAAATATTTTCGCATGCACAGAAGGCCAATGCACCACGAAGAGTGTGCCACGTGTAAGGTGCATGCGCATTATATGTCTAACGTGCACGTAGCGTTCCCCTAGTTTTTATAAGTTTAGTCTTGAAAGCAAGAGGACACGTGGGGTGAGATTGATATTATTTTATTTTATGGTTAAGGCAAATTGTCAATTTTCAAATGGCCAAGTCATGTACTCCACGAGATACGCCTTGAAAGCAAGAGGGCACGTAAAGCAGAGATTGGCTTTTTTATTTTATTTTATTTTATTTTTTCATTTTCTGCACGAGGCAGATTGTCAATTTTAAAATCGCCAAGTCATGTAATCCACGAGATACGTTTGGTTCGCACGATAAGACAGATATGTAGCCCTAACATATCAAAGGACTAGTGGGGTTCAACACGCACAAAGGTGGGCCTCACACGTATCAAAATGATCCCCACGACTCATTTGTGGGTCTTGCACGCAGAGAGGTGGGTGTCACAAAGCTTGGGTTTGAAAGCAGTAGCTACACATGCATTGAGATACTCACCTCTAAGTGCGTGGGACTCACCGTGCCCTTTAATATATGAGGCTCCTAATTTTAGTTTGTGTACTATTATACGTGTTAGGTGGACTACAGTATTTGCTACGTCCAACACTCATAAAGACCATTTACTGTATGGATGTTTGTCCCATCCCTAGGTGGATCCACAAACCAAAAATCAGCCTCATTAGTGATTTCTAACCTTTGGATCTAATTACTTCAAATCCAACGGTTAAAGATCTTAAAAGAGTCAAATTTAGCATTTAGAAATACTAATCAGGCTGATTTTTGGTGTGTATGTCCACGTAGGGATGGGCCAAACATCCATACAGTCAGTGGCGTCTAAGAGTGTGCCACATGGCCCATTTGTGGTTTGTTATCACGTAGTACACTCTTTCGCGCCCATGGCTGAATGCTTGACCCACACCTTGGTGAACCTACACACCAAAAATCAGTGTGACTGGTGATTTCTAGTTGTAGGATTATATTCATCGCGGGCTTCATGAACAGGCCTAGGGGTTGGTTCCAAGCCCACGATGAAAAAATGCTCAAATCAAATAGCTAGAAATCACCAATCACATGATTCTTGGTGTGTATGTCTACCAAGGTGTGGGCCAAACATTCAATTGCAGTGGGCCCGAAAGAATGTACTACATGGCAATTTGAGGGACTTCTACATCGAAATTCTGACACAAAATTCTGTATCATAGGATTTTCCACCATAGAGTGCCTATGAGAATAAATATTTGCCTTGGTGGCTTGGCAAGAACCCAAAGATTATATTGTAAGCTGGCAAGCCTTGAATACTTAGCTCTAGGTTTCGTGGCTATCGGATTGGGTCATTATCGGACCGGATCTGATCCTAGACCTCAATGGATCATGATTCCCAAGTTAAGGGACTCAAGACCATAGTTAGCAAATCTCCGTTTAAAACCCGACCTTTTGAATTTTTTTTTTATTTTAAATCACAGCGTTTTCAAAACATCGCAAAAAAATCACAAAATTTTCATTATTCCGAAACAACTTCATAATTTTAAAAATTTCAAAAAGTCCCCTGAATAAAAATTATTCTTGTTTTAAAAAGGAATATTTTTTTTATTTATAATATATTCAACAAATTTTTATATTTAAACATATTTTTAGAAAAGATTAATGGATTCCTACACATTCAAAGATATTGACGAATGAGGAATATTTTTAGAAATGATTAGTGTTGCTCATATTAGTTAGATTTAAGGAAAATATTATATAGTTTCAGTTCTATTATACTTATATTACCACCCAATCTATATACATTATGGTCATACCCACACACACGTGTATATTTTTTTAGTGCAGTTTTGGACTTAAAAAGTATTAAAACTGAAGTTCTTAATCATTGATCTTTTGACGTTCTCGTTTTTATACTCAGATTTTTCCTCGGGAGAATTTTTGCCAATTCCCTATTTGCTAAACAGGCCTGTGTTATTGGATCGGGGTCATCGGAGTGACCCAATCCATTGAGAGCCCTATTACGGTATTACCTACCATCACCAACAACTCGCACCAACTTCCAAGTCTCAGTCCCACTGAGTCAAATGTGCGTCTCTGCTACCGAGTAAGACTTTGATGACAAGGCCCTGTCATCAAGGCCGATGACAGGGTGCAATAGGGGCGACTTGGCATACTCTTAGATGGCTCTGACCCGTATGGATGTTTTTCCAATCCCTAAAAGGCTAAACCTACAAACAAAATTCAGCTTGATTTGTGATTTCAAACCTTTGGATCTTTGTACCTCAAATAATGGTCCATAATACTCAAATTTCACACGGTTAAAATCAACCCATGAAAACAATTCCAATCCAACGCCTAGAAATCACTAATCAGGCTGATTTTTGGTTTGTAGGTCCACCTAATGATTGGCCAAACATCAATACGGTCAGAGTCCTCTAAGAGTGTTCCACGTGGCTCGTATTGTGCGATGACAGGGCCCGTCATCAAAGTTTTATTCTCTGCTACCTACTCGAATGAGATGGTTTGGTCATGAGCGCTGTTCCCTGCCTACCAGGTAAAGAAGATATCATAAAATAGAAAAAAAGTCCACAGATCAGGTGGTTTAGAATCTTTAGATTAATTGACCAGGTCCAGTTTGGTCCACGAAGACGGGTGCGAGCCAAGCCAATCACAGCCCACAGTACGAACCAAGTGGCACACTCTTAGAGGTATTGATGTTTGGCCAGTCCCTCGATAGACCTGCAAACCAAAAATCAGACTGATTAGTGATTCACAACCTTTGGATCCTTGCACCCAAATAACGCTCAATAATGCTCCAATTCCAAAGCTTAAAATCAACCCAGGAAAATAGCTTCAATCCAACGCTTAGAAATCACTGATCATGTTTTTATTTGGTTTGTAGGTCCACCTAGTAATTGGCCAAACATTTATACGGTCAGCGTTCACTAAGAGTGTGCCACGTAGCTCGTACACCGGGGTGTGAGCAAAGCTTTACTACAATACAAGAACCGAAATTGTGAGTAGAGAGAGCGGGAAATAGAAAGATGCTAACGTGTTAAGCTGGTTTGCTTTAAAAGGTTAGAAAACCACTCAAGGATTGAAACTTTTTTTTTTTTGTAAACTAGGATTGAAACTTGAAAGCCCACATGAAACCAGAAACAAGTCCCCATCATAAACCCTCTAGTTCTAGTAGAGTCGGTTATAGCTTTTCTTCTCTCAATCTAAACGGCCTCCAACTCTGATTTTTCTTCTTCTTCTTCTAGGGTTTCTTCGTATTTTTCAGAATCTCCTCCCCATTTGTTTTGAAGATTTCTCACAAAGCTCCTCCAGTTCTTCTCCATGGCATGGATATCGTTCTGGTAGCGTTTAAAGCTCGAATTTATCTATTCCGATGGATTTAATATCTCCAAATGTTGGAAAACCTAATACCAGATCTTCTGCTTTTCGAAAGAGAAGAAACCTCTGTTTGGCCGTGGTCCTCGGATTACTCGGTCTTGGTATCCTCCTAGTAATTCTGGCTTTTACTGTTTTCAAAGCCAAACATGCAATTACCACTGTAAATTCCATAAATTTAAATGGTCTCCGGGTCTCACTCGATATTCCCAGAACAAGAATCGATCTGAATGTCACTCTTGGCCTCGATCTTTCTGTTAAAAACCCTAACAAAGTAGGGTTTAAGTACGGCAACAGTTCCGCTCTGTTGTATTACAGAGGTGACATTGTTGGAGAAGCAGCGATCCCGGCAGGAAAGATATCTCCTAGCGAGACAATGAGGATGAACACGACCCTGACGATATTGGCTGATCGGTTGCTGTTGAATTCCGATGTTTATTCTGATGTGATTTCCGGTACGTTGCCTCTCAGTACTTACACAAGGATTTCTGGGAGAGTTATTGTTCTGAAAATTTTTAAGCATCATGTGGTTTCGTACTCATCGTGCAATCTGTCTATAGATGTTTTGAATCGAACAGTTGGGAATTCGGATTGTAAATATAAGACCAAATTATGAATTAGGATTCGAATTGTTAGCGTGAGAAGAGTTTGCGAGCGGGTTTGGTGCAGATTGTGAATTGTTAGGTTGTGGAATTAAACACAGCTTGCCGTAGTTTCTTTACAATTCGGTATTGTTATTTAGGGAATAATATTTTTGGATGATTGTGGATATTTTAACTGAATCTATTGTGCAGTCTTGTTTGCTGAATTGTTTCTTATGAGCAATGGAGATGCAATCTTCTCTTAATGTTTCTTACAAGTAGTGGACACATAATATTATTATTGAATCTGTCGTTGTGGATTTTTTTATTGGCAACGCGTGTTCCAACTGACAAGAAGGCATATTGAGAAAAAATTGATGTCTACTTAGATGAATTGAGATCTCAAAGAAATGGGTTGCTTGGAAGATGTATGTAGAATGTTAAAATCCGATATAGAAATCTTCATTTAACACCTTCACGTGTGCCATTGGCATTATTTGTCTATGTTTTAATTTACAATCTGCTAGTTGGGCACTATATTGATGGCTATGTAACAAGGACACATCACATTTAGAGTTTTTTGCCCTGTCGAACAACTTGACATACGAACATGCGTGCTGGCACATCCCGACGCATATCTTGAATCTTGATATTTACACCAGTGACACCTTTTATTTTATTTTAAATAACTGACTTCTTAAATAGGGTTGGCGTGTTCCATCCTCGTACAATACTTCGTTAAGTTGTTAAATGCAGCTATAGTTAGATAGTTTTCTCCCTTAAAATCTACCTATAGTTTTTATGTTTATTGTATATCATATATAAATCTATCCCTTTACTTTTCCTATATTTCTTTCCTTATTTTTATTAATTTTTTTTGGATTGAAATACAACTAAACAGTATATTATAACACATGTGTACCAACTCGTCTGCGTGTAAGGCTTCTTAAAGGCATTGTGTTAGATGCCTCGTATCTTTTTTGGACACAGACATACATGTCCATGTCATTGTCATATAGATTGATGTTAGTTTGATTTGATTCCAATGCCGAGGGTAAAGGTACACGATGACATATTTGCTTTATTTAACAAAGAGGTATCTGGGCATTTATAGATGAGCTCATCTGGCTGATATTTAAAATTACATTTTTTTCCCAATGGGCACATATTGAGATATTGTGATCTCAGTGCAAAAGAAAGGGGAATTTGGTCTGAAACTGGAAGGTCTAATCAACCTTAATCTGTTAAAATCGAGATGTTCTTTGGATAATATTTTCATTTATTCAATCAAAACTTTGGAACCCTGTTGTCAAATTTTTCTTGAGGCATCAAGTAATAGCAAATTGCAGTTTGGGACTCGATTTCTGTAATTGGCTGGAAGTAGGAAGTAGGAAGTGGAGTGGCAGTTAAGGTAGAAATAAGTTGTATTTTTCGGCTGTACCAGTCCGAATAATGAGATTCCAAAGCAAGAATGGCACCCTGATGTGATCATTGCTACGAAGTTGTCAGAAGGTGCATGGGCATTGTGGGTACCCAATTTTCCGAGGAGCTAAAATAATGCCACGTGTCACTTAACTGGGCACGTTCTCCGAGAAGAGGCATATTGGCCTCCGTGGTTCATGAACCACCTCGGCCCACAGATTGATAAACATACCTCCTTGTCGGAACATCTGACGAAGCCGTCCGACTAGAGGATGGACCTTGTCGGAACGCTTGATGAAGCCGTCTGACTAAAGAATGGACCTTGTCGGAACACCTGACGGAGCTGTCCCACTAGAAGATGGACTTTGTCGGAACGCCTGTCGAAGCCGTCCGACTAGAGAATGGACTTTGTCGGAACACTTGACGGAGCCGTTCGACTAGAGGATGGACCTTGTCGGAACGCCTAACGAAGCCGTCCGACTAGAGGATGGACCTTGTCGGAACACCTGGCGAAGCTGTCCGATTAGGAGATGGACTTTGTCGAAACACCTGATGAAACCGTTCGACCAGGAGATGGGGTTTGTCGGAACACCTTTGCACAAGTAATTTGACAAGCTACATCCAGGGCGGGTGACAAATACTCACTGATTCAGCCTAGACGGACGAAACGTCGTCTCACAGAGCACCTGGGGGAAGCATTCCCCTCAGACTAAGAAACGCCACAGAAAACCGTTATCAAGAAGTGACGGTTACAGGCTCCTCAACGACGACGCACTCCTTGTTGGGAGCCTTATAAAAGGAAAGAAGATCTGATGAAGAAAAGATCGGAAAATACATACAAAAGAGAAATACAGGTATCAAGACAAGACCTATAGTATTTGGATCCATCATGACTTGACCGTCGGAGTGTGATTTGCAGGTACCACGGCGACTGGAGACACGTCGGCAATCGCGGAGTAACCAATCCGGGCAAGGCGGGACACCAATCGGCCGATTCCACTCTGGATCATCGGAAGCATGGCCGACCACGCCGGACGGCTCGTCTACCAACCACCACCAGTCCGTTTCCTCGGGGATCGTGCGGGCGAAGATACCGGATTTTTCCCTCACATCTTCTGGCGCCGTCCGTGGGAATTACTCATAATCCACAACCACAAGAGGATCCGGAATGGTGAACACACGACGAACATAGCTGAACGGCAGGGAAGTCGGCCCCATCAGGGACCTCCGAGATACCATCTCAGAGGGGAGAAAGGTACGAGAAAAACAAAATGACCATCAAGAAATAGTCACGAAATTACAAGAGAACAGAAGGCCGAGGAGGTGTTTGGAGAAGCAGTCGGCCGATAACGATCGGGTGTCCATCAACATGGCATCCAGACACATCGGACTCGGGAGGTCACAGGGTCATAGTCGTAGCAACCGAGGAACTACGTCGGGGGAGTCCAACCTCAGAGCCCACAGAAGCACCCACGAGACGGCCCGAACAGGGAATTCACCATCGGATTCGAAGACAGCCCCAGGGCCGAAACTACCGAAGAAAGAACAATCCGAGCAGGAATGGAGTATTAAGGGCCAACAAGGTGAAGAATCGGCTGCCGGGATACTTAAGAAGGTAACGATACAGCCAGTAGATGAAACGACGTCGCACTTGGTGACCCACGAACAGTTGGCCGGGCTTGTGGCGGGTCTCCTCAGCAAGAAGGAAACACTTGCGGACCGCGTGGCGGCAATCCAACCCGAATCCCGAGGGATTCACCATTCGTCGAGAACGTCCAATAGTACTGAACACCCTCGTTTTTCTCCTATCCGAAGTATCCAACGTTCACAGGGGTATCAGACCCTGTGAATCATGTCCTACGATTTCGAAAGGCCATGACCATTTGGGAGTTCGATGACCGTCTGATGTGTCGGATGTTCCCATCCACACTAAGCGAGGAGGCGCTCATTTGGTTCAACCGACTACCCCCCAGGTCGGTACATGACTTCTCAGGTTTGAGCTCACTGTTTATCTCCCAGTATTCTTGTAACATGCTCCATTGCAAGGACAACGACGTTCTGTTCGACGTAAGAAAATATCAGAAAGAGAATGTACGGGATTTCACCAAACGGTTCCGGAACGTCATGATCACGGTAGAGGACTGTGATGATAAACATGCCGTCACAGCCTACAAAAAAGCTCTGCCGATTGAGTCCGAGCTCTACCGCTCCCTCACAAAGAACCGCCCATCAGACCTCGACGCCCTATTTACAAGGGTTGAGAAGTACGCCAGGCTAGAAGACGACACCCTGCGTCATACCAAAAAGGTCGGCACCATGTTAGGGGTTGAAAAGCCTCCCTTGAAAGAAGAAAAAGAGAAAAAGAGGAAATTTGATGGCCGGACGAGCAAAAAATCTCAGACATGGGACGACCGCACTTATATAGCTCTAACCATCCCCCTAGAAGAGGCTTTGGAGTTGATCAAGGACTTGGTACAATGGCCTCGGCCCATGAATCCCGAGACGGCAACAATGTACTGTGCCTTCCACATGGATCATGGGCATGAGACAAACAAATGTTAAGCTTTGAAAAATCGGATAGAAGACTTGATCGGTGAAGGGCATTTGGGCCAATACGTCCGACAAGCAGAAGAAGTCGCGAAACGGGCCAATAACGGTCTGAAAGAAGGAGCCAACAAAGCGGCAATGCCAGCAATGATCATCGACGTGATACACGGGGGATCAAGCCATCTGTCACACCTAGAGCTTGAGAGGCAGATCGCATCAGTTCACAGCAGGTTGAACACCTCCGGGAGGTACTGAATGTTGCATAAGGACCGAGATTCTCCAGGACCACCGAGGGAGCCATTGAGGGCACAATCACCTTTTCGAACATGGATCTGGATGGGGTGGACCTGCCTCATTCAGACGCACTGCTATTGACTCTTTCCATCGGGAGTTTCGACGTCAAGTGCATCTTCATCGATCCGAGAAGTTCGGCGGAGATATTTTTCGCCGACGCTTATAGAAGGATGAACTTCACAGAGGTCACGTTGGAATCGGCGGAGGCACCATTGATCGGGTTCAATGGACAGAAGGTGTATGCCCTGGGGAAAATCACGCTGCCAGTAAGGGCAGGTCCGGCCGTACGGATGATAGATTTCTTGGGCGTGGACACCCCATCGCCATATAACGCAATCTTGGGGAGAGGATGGCTCCACGAGATGAAGGCATCCCATCGGCCTACCACCACTGAACAAGGGACCATAGAGATCCGGGGAGATCAAACTTTGTCAAAAAAGTGTTACGCAACGGCTATCAGGCCGGAAAAGGTGGCTGAACCTGGAACTGACCCCCAGAGCAGCAAGCTACCCGCCGACAACACGTAGCATCCACAGCATTCGGCCTCTGATCTAAGCGGTAACATGGATCAGGGAAGGTCAACTATTGAGTCGATTGTGGAAGTCAATTTCGGAACCGTCGAAGATCCAAAAATAACTTATGTCGGATCAACATTGGGCGAACAGGAAAAGTAGAGACTTACAGACCTCTTAATAGCCAACTGGGATGTATTCGCCTGGTCATTGAAAGACATGTCGGGGATACACCCGGATATTTCCTGCTATAAATTAAATGTGAATCGCAGGTACACTCCAGTCAGGCAACGGCCAAGGGTCGTATTGGCAGAAAAGCAGACAGCCGTAAGGGATGTGATCGACAAGCTGCTGAAAGCGGGCTTCATTCGGGAGGTCACAAACCCCGAATAGCTTGCCAACGTGGTCGCAGTTCCCAAGAAGACAGGGAAGATACGAGTCTGCATAAACCTGAACAAAGCCTGCCCGAAAGATCCATATCCACTACCGCGAATCGATCAACTGGTTGACGCGACGTCAAGCTATAAGATCTTGTCCTTCATGGACGGGTATTGGATCTCAGGTTACAACCAGATTCCTCTTTTTGAGCCTGATCAGGAAAAGACAGCATTCACCACGGATCGTGGGGTGTTCTGCTACAAGGTAATGCCATTCAGACTCAATAACGCAGGAGCCATCTATCAGAGATTGGTCAACCGAATGTTCACGACATGATCGGGGAATCAATGGAAGTCTACATCGACGACATAATGGTCAAAAGCCGTCAGAGGGACAACCATTTGACAGATCTGGGGCGAACGCTCGACCGGTTTTGGGAATACAATATGAAGCTGAACCCCTGCAAGTGCGTCTTCGGAGTCACCTCGGAAAAATTCTTGGGGTATTTGATCACCAAGCGAGGAATAAAGGCCAACCCTGAGCAGATCAGAGCCTTTACGAAAATGAAACCGCCTCGGAACCGGAAGGAAGTCTGGAAACTAGCCAGGAGGATTGCAGCGATAATTCGATTCATTGCACGATCGTCAGATAGGTGTCGGCCACTGTTCAAGTTACTGCGGAGACACGGGCAATTCCAATGGACTGACGAATGCGACGAAGCCTTTGGAAAACTGAAAGAATACCTAGCCAAGTCACCCATACTCTCGAAATCAGAAGTAGGGGAACCACTTGGCCTCTACCTAGCGACAACGGAACAATCAATCAGTGCCGTACTGTTCCGGGACCATAATAAAGAAGAGAAACCAGTCTTTTTCACAAGCAAGACACTCGTCGGAGCCGAACTCAGGTACGCATTAATAGAAAAGGCTGCCCTTGCACTAATTCTTGCGTCAAGGAGATTGAAGCCGTACTTCGACGAGAAGAGTATTACGGTCTACACCTAGTTCCCACTCAAGTCCGTCTTTGGAAAGATTGACCTATCCGACCGAATGGCTAAATGGGCTATTCATCTGGCACAGTATGACATCAAGTACAGCCCCAGAATATCCGAGAAAGGACGTGCACTCGCAGGTTTCCTAGCCGATTTCCCAGTAAGCGACATCAAGCAACTTGGAGAGGAAGACGCAGACATCCTCCATCTATCCGAAGTCCCGGCAGCATTCCGACGAGAAACAAGTTGGAGACTGTTCACGAATGGCTCGGCCAATGAAGACGGATCAGGAATCGGAACCGTCTTGGTAACACCGGAGAATACCAGAATTGTGAGGGCCGTGAAGCTCTGCTTCAAGGCATCCAACAACAAGGCAGAGTACGAGGCCGTCATTTCGAGAGTTACTGCTACCCTAGACCTCGGAGTCACCGACTTGACAGTTTACTCAGACTCACAGCTCGTCGTTTCCCAGTACAACGGGACCTACCGGGCAATGGACGAGAGAATGGCAGCTTACCTATCCATACTAAGAGGACTGGCAAAGCGCCTCACCCACTTAAAGCTGTACCAACTCCCGAGACAGGAGAACATGCACTCAGATTCGTTAGCATATTTGGCAACAATGCTAGGAAAGACGGAGTCAAGTATCATTTCGGTGGATTTCCAGGAGTACCTCAGCATACAGAGGCCAAACGAGAAACACATAGCACCCGTTAACACTGGGGGCGAGTTGAGCTGGATGGAGGAAAGGCAATTACCTTCGGCACGGGACTCTCCCGGATTCAAAAATAGATGCATGGCGGATAAAAGGCATCTCGAAAAGATATACCATGTTACACGGAGAGCTATACCGGAAGTCGGCATCTGGACCACTCAAATGCCTAACCCCGGCACAGTCACAGACCGTGTTGGAAGAGACATGCCGGCGAGTGTGGAAACCACTCTGGGCGAGAAGTCTAGCACACAAGGCAATCACACAAGCGTATTTCTGGCCATATATGTAGAAGGACGCCAAGGTCTTCGTCCGCAAATGCCCGAGCTGCCAGAAGCATGCGCCGTTGATCAGAGTCCCCGTGGAAGAGTTGCACCCAGTTTATAGTGCCTGGCCGTTCGCCAAATGGGGACTGGACATAGTCGGGTCCCTCGTGAGGGCACCAGGAAATGTTCGTTTCTTACTAGTTGCCACTGACTACTTCACCAAATGGATCGAAGCCGTTGAGCTCCCTCAGGTCCACATCTCAAACGTCAAAAGATTTCTCTGGGAAAACATCGTATGCCGTTTCGGCGTACCCCAGGAAATTGTAACAGACAACGGCACATAGTTGACGCAGTCGAGGTTCGAGCTTTTTGTCAAACTCTTGGGATAAAGAAAAGTTTATCGACTCTGAGGTATCTACAGAGCAACAGATTAGCAGAAGCTGCCAACAGGGTTATACTCGACACACTGAAAAAGATATTGGAAATGGCTAAAGGAAAATGGGCCGATGAGTTATACGGTGTGCTATGGGCCTACCGCACTACCCCGAGGCGATCAACAGGGGAACCTCCTTTCTAACTAGCTTTCGGGACAGAAGTCGTAATCCCAATTGAGGCCACGGCACCAACCTCCCGAACACTAGCCGTGGAGTTGGGGCAGAACGAAGGCATACTGGCTCGCGACGTAGACCTCCGTCTATCCGACTACCAACAGAAGATCAAACGGGCGTTTGACCGAAGGGTGAAGCATAGTCTTTAAACCAGGGGATCTTGTCTTCAGGAAAGTATTCGAAAACAAAGGGAGGCCAACAGTGGTAAGCTCGGTTCGAATTAGGAAGGGCCCTACGTGATTGACAAACTTGGACAACACTGGTCTTATTTCCTAAAGACATCAGACGGCGGTGTGATCGAAAGACCTTGGAATGCCTTCAACCTGAAAGTTTTCTATCAATAAAAGATCGGTTCAAGTTCTATAGCATCTTGATAAAGCCAGTTTGCACGCCGGCCGAAAAGAAACTTTCTTCTACATAGAAGGAAGAAGTTCCACAAGTAGGCCGAGGTACCCAGACCTTCTCGGCTGAAAAGCCAAAGGCAGGACGGGACCTCGACACATACAGTTGGCATCCATCAAGAGCAGGCCAGGACCACCTTGATGCATGAGAACCATATCCCTTTCCAAGGGAGGAAGAAGTCCCACAAGTGGATCGAGGCACTCAGTCCTTCTCGGCTAAAAAGCCAAAGGCAGAACGGGACCTCGACACATACAGTTGGCATCCATCAAGAGCAGGCCTGAACTGCCTTGATGCATTAGAACCGTATCCCTTTCCAAAGGACACCTAGTCCTTCTCGGCTGAAAAGCCAAAGGCAGAACGGGACCTTGACGCATACAGTTGGCATCCATCAAGAGCAGGCCTGAATCGCCTTGATGCATGAGAACCGTATCCCTCTCCGAAGGAGGAAGAAGTCCCACAAGCGGGCCGAGGCACTCAGTCCTTCTTGGCTGCAAAGCCAAAGGCAGAATGGGACCTCGACACATACAGTTGGCATCCATCAAGAGCAGACCTGAACTGCCTTGATGCATGAGAACCGTATCCCTCTCCAAAGGAGGAAGAAGCCCCTATAAGTGGGCCGAGGCACTCAGTCCTCTTCGGCTGAAGGGCCAAAGGCAAAACGGGACCTCGACACATACAGTTGGCATCCATCAAGAGCAGGCCTAGACCGTCTTGATGCATGAGAGCCGTATCCCTCTCCAAAGGAGGAAGAAGCCTCATTGATGGGTCAAGGCACTTATACTTTATCGGCTAAAAAGCCAAAGACAAGACGGGACCTCGGTACATTAGGAGTCCCACATAAGAAGGGCCAAGATATCCGAACGTTTTTCGGATGAGCAGCTGAGGGCAAAACAGGGCTTCAGTGCATACGGGATAAACGGCTGGGCCGACAGGCCTATCGAAAAAAAAGAAAAAAGGCAAGGAAACATAGCAAAAAAAAAGGAGAGTTCATACAAAGTAAATCAACAATAGAAGAAAATTTCAAATTCATATATCAACAAAAAGCCATACGGCATCTACATCAAAAGAAAAAAAAAGAAGAGAAAACATAGATCATTCATTGGTCACAATGACGTCGGACGACTGTTCGACTCCACCCCCGGTGACCTCGGGGTCTCTTGGGCCATCTCCGCCAAGGGCAGACTGCTCCACCTCCGGCTCCTCACCAACGGCTGCCGACTCCTTGTCGAAATCTGCCCGAACATCAGCAGCGCCCTTTTCATACTGGACTTGCTGGAGTCGAAGGGACTCGGTGCGTACCAGCTCCAGAGTATCCCTCATCTTGCTCAAGGCCTCCTCGGCAGTGGCCCTCTTCATCTCGGAGGCCTCCAGAGTCGACCGGACATCCGTAGATTTCCTCTCAACAACTTGGTGAGCCTCCTGAGCATTTGCAAGATATTCTTTCCTGGCTTGGAGCTCCAAGTTCAGCACCTCCAAGTTTTGGGAGGCATTGGCTAGCCGAGAGACGGCCTGGTCTGCCCTCTCCCTTTGGCGAAGAACCTCGGTGTCCTGCTGGTCGCACCGGTTCAGGAGGAAGGAGACAAAGTCCTTCAGGCCGAGGTATGCCGTGATGCCCTGCAACACATGGAGGAGAAGTTTGTCAGAAACTAGAATCATTCAAGAGGAAGAAAAAAAAAAAAAGAGAAAGAAAGGAAGGGGAGTTACCTCGGCAAAAGATTTGCTTAGGCGGTCGTAAGTCTGAGTCGGCTCCGTTATGTTCTCATAACGTTGCCGATCTCTTGGCAAGGAGAGCATGTCGACCAACCCCATGACAATATGGGGGTCGAAGGGGGAGTGGCCTTCAGTGATAAGATGGCCGAGAGGGGTGAAGGAGGAGATGGAGAAATGATGGGCTGACGCCTGCTCCGGAGGCACGGCCTCAGAACCCCACCCAAAGGGCTCCGGCACCTCGTCCAGTTTACCCGCATGGATGGCCTGGACGGAGGCAAATCCGCGGTAGTTGGAATGGGGGGAGCCTGTCGGGAAGAGCCCTCTCTGAGAGGGATTTGCGCCCCTGCCGCCCCGGCCACAGAGGTAAGCGGATCATAAGCCTGGAAGCCCCTCTTCGAGTGGCGACCAGTATCATGATGCTTCCTCTTCCGTGATACATGGTTCTTCTTCTTATGATCGTCTATAACGGGGCCGACGCAGGTTAGAGGAACGGTTGGGATTGGAACAGAATCGGTGCCGGCGACCTCGACCTGAGATGTCGGAATCACCCCTACCCTCGCGGCTGCCCTACGGCTGTTGCAGGTGCTTAGTCGGACCTCTCCGAACCAGAAACAGTAGGTGAGCGGGACGGAGGCGACAAAATTCAGCACCCTGTCAACAATCACTTTGGCATGCGTGCCTGAGGACTGCACGTTCTCTGCAAAAGGAAAAATGGAGAAGTGAGTAAATTGGCAAAATTATCTGTACGATAAACGACAAGGCAAGGGTAAACCTAGACGGCCTAACTGCCCGATTAAAACTCGACCGGACGGGGCCAATCGGGGTACCTTGATCAGCTTGGCCGGTGCCGTCCCATGGTCCGGAGACAACTAGGGCCTTGTCGGGTCATCTCTTGTGACAGTCCAAAAGGTCTTCGATCATCCGGAAGGGATCCGACCTAGCCGACAGACTGTAGATGTGGTCGGAATATAAAGTGCGCTTCAGTGAATAGGCGCAGTCCATTTCCAACAGACCAATGGAATGCTCCCTGAGGGCGCATATAGAGTCAATCCTGGAGATAATCCTCCAGGTATTGGGGTGCATCTGATCAGGGGCTCTGTTGTAGAAAACAAGTAGAGACCTGGCAAGGGGG
The DNA here is from genome assembly GCA_035048495.1 of Euptelea pleiosperma. Lineage (NCBI taxonomy): Eukaryota > Viridiplantae > Streptophyta > Magnoliopsida > Ranunculales > Eupteleaceae > Euptelea > Euptelea pleiosperma. The sequence continues at coordinate 26,113,331 of CM068540.1, forward strand.
GACAGCGGGAAGGACAGCCCCCCTTCCAACTGCTCCTCGCAGATACTGATCTCCCCGTAAGGGAGAGGTTCTCCAAGGAAGCGACCCTTCCTAATACGGAGACGGCGAGAGATGTCGTAACGCTTGTACAGGTTCTCACAGCCGTCGTCCACCTCGGCACCCGCACTAAAGACAAAAGTACGGGAGGAAGAGGTGGCATCACCGGTCAGGACCTTGGCAGGGTTCATAAGGGTTGCGGCACGACCGAAGGAGTCTGCCTCAGGGACTTCGGAGAAGAAGCTTTCTCCGAGAATAACGTTCTCTACTACCTCGACGTCCTCTAAGGAAAAATCCTTAGAGGAATTGGACATGTAGGTTTGGGTGAAGAAAAAACAAGAGGGGGAGCGTAAAAGGAGAAGGAAGAAGGGAAAATGAAAGTAAAAAATCTTTTTTGAGAAGTGATCAACGATGTCCTAGCCGAGGGTACTCACGGACGTAGTGCCAGCAGGGTCGTTGTTGTAAAAAAAAGATGAAGGAGAAGAGGGAGAGAAGAAATCGCCTTCGCAAGTCGGAGCTGGTAAAAAATAAAAAATGACTGAGCGGAGGGGTATTTATACTAAGAGCGTCTGGCGTTATCACCAGCGCGTCTTGGCGTTAGCAAAGCCTGTAATAAATGCAAAATCATTACACGTTTCCCTCTGACGGTACGTTTCACAAGCTTGAATGGTCTGACGGTTGGTTTTTCGTGACAGTTGGACCAACGATGTGTCAACTGCTCGAGAAAGGGGGCGATGTGGGTACCCAATTTTCTGAGCAACTAAAATAATGCCTCGTGTCACTTAACTGGGCACTTTCTCCGAGCAGAGGCATATTGACCTCTCTTGTTCATGAACCACCTCGACCCACAGATCGATAAACATACCTCCTTGTCGGAACACCTGACAGGACCTTGTCGGAACACTTGACGGAGGCGTCCGACTAGAGGATGGACCTTGTCGGAACACCTGACGAAGTCGTCCGACTAGGAGATGGACCTTGTCAAAACACCTGATAAAACCGTTCGACCAGGAGATGGGGCTTGTCGGAACACCTTTGCACAGTAATCCGACAAGCTACATCCAGGGCGGGTGACAAATACTCACTGATTCAGCCTAGACGGACGAAACGTCGTCTCACAGAGCACCCGGGGGAAGCATTCCCCTTGGACCAAGAAACGCAACAGAAAACCGTTATCAAGAAGTGACGGTTATAGGCTCCTCAACGACGTTGCACTCCTTGTTGGGAGCCCTATAAAAGGAAGATCTGATGAAGAAAAGATCGGAAAATACAGGCAATAGAGAGAGACAGGTATTGTGATTTGTAGGTTCCATGGCGACCGGAGGTTGTTGGAGTCTATGTAATTCACCAACGTGGGTGTCTCAAGTGGGCTGCGTCCCACTTCCCACGTGGGGCCTGTTTTGGGTTTTCACTATTCACATGAATAGTGTTGCGTGAATAGTACCACATGAATAGTGTCACGTGAATAGTGTTCTCCTTTGTAGGGTTTCTCCTTATCATATATATATACAATGTGTGAGGGAGAATGAATTAACAATTCATTCTCTCCTCTTCCCACAACTTCTCTCTCTAACCCTAATCTCCTTCTCCACCTTCTGCCTCCATTATACTTTTTTCCCTCTTCTATCTACAACTTTCATCTATTGGTTACAACCTTATTTACAGCATGGTATCAGAGCATGGTATTTCTACGGCATGTGTCTTTGTCCCCTAGAGACTCTATTCCGATCTAAAGGTGGTTATGTGAGCATCCAGAGCCGAGAACTTTTGAAGAAATTACAGAGATCATTCCTGCACTATCCGGGGATTAATCCTGAGGCAAAACACCAAATGTTCTTATTTCCTGGTTAGTTTTTTCCCTCAGTCGCATCAGAGATCCAGTTTGTCTTCTCAAGCTTCTCCAGCATTTTTTCGGCCAACACGTTTTTCGAGGATTTTTGGGTTTTAGTTTTTTGTGATATTCGTGCAATAGTAGGCCCCTCTGACATTGCCGCCCTCTTCAGTACTGCTCGTGAATCAGTTCGAAACTTGATTCGACGAATTCTGACCGTCGGAATCTTAGTTTCCAAAAATCACCCGGATCCCTCGCTACTTTTTGGGTTTTGATTTTTTTTCAAAATTAGACCTCTCTGGGCCTTCTTGTCCTAGGCGCACCACTCATTGGGCCTTTAGGGATCCTCTAGACCTCGCTTCAGTTTTTTGGGAGCCTCCGGTACACTACATGCTATTTTTGGTGGTCTCGCTCCGATGAGTTCCCTCATGCCACATTTGTGATCTTTAAATCTTCCTCTGAGGATCGTCTTGTGACTCATGGCTCTCATGGAGATCACAACCCTCAGTTCTGCATCACCACTGTGAAGCTCGATGGCACCAACTTCCTGGAATGGAAGACTTAGCTCTCATGTACATTGGGGGCTGTGGCTACAGTGAGTATCTGACAGGTGCTATTAAAGAACCAGATCCGAAGGACAAATCTCATCGGATTTTGGTTATGGAGAACTTGACTGTCATGTCCTGGCTTCTTCACTCGATGCAAACCTAGATCAGCAAAGGGTTTATGTTCCTACCAACGGCCAAAGATGTTTGGGATGCCGTATCTCAGACATACTCCCAGGTGGGCAATTTCGCCAAGCTCTATGAACTAGAACAAGAGATATCTTGTCAAGTTTTGTACATATTATGCTTCTTTTCGAAGCAAATGGGAGGAGATCGATCACTACCATAGTTACTCCCCCAAGTGCGTAGATGACGACAAGTCCTTCAAGGCGATGGTTGAACGTTCCTGGATCTTCCAGTTTCTCTTCGGCCTTCATCCGAGCTTTAAGGGAGCTCGTGTTCAGATCCTTGGTAGGGATCCGGCTCCTACCTCTCTAGCACAGGTCTATGGTTATATTCAGGGGAGGATAGCCACCGCTTTGCCATGCAACTCCGCAGTGGGAGTGATACTCGGGACCGCTCTGCCCTGGCTGCTACCAATCAGAAGGGCTAGACATCCAGTCCAAAGGAGTCTGGGGACCGACCCAGACCCAAGTGTGATCACTGCGGTCGCATGGGTCATATCCAGGCCACTTGCTGGAAGCTCCATGGACGTCCCCCAGGACAGGCCCGACTTCCCGTTAGCGTCAATCAGCAAAACAGGGACCTCCTTCAGCGCACTCAGTCATACAGGACATCTCACCACCAGTGTCTACTTCCTCTGGGGACACAGACTCGTTCTCTCCTGCAGATCTTGAGCGACTTCGCCACATGATGGCCCAACTCAATGGCCAGGTCTCCACTTCCACGTCTGCACTTGCTCACACAGGTACTAGCACTACTTTTTCTGCCTCTACTGTACCTTCCAGCCCTTCTTGGATCATTGATTTAGGGGCGTCTGATCACATGACTGGTATGTCATCCGTTTTCTCTAGTTATGGTATTTGCTTTAGTCGTGACAAAGTTCGGATAGCTGATGGCACCTATTCCTCTATCTCTGGAAAAGGGGATGTTCATGCCACACCAGCTCTCTTTGTCTTCTGTTTTGCATGTTCCGCAATTCACCGCTAATTTACTATCCGTCAGTAGTCTTACGAAAAGTCTTAAGTGTAATGTTTTTTTCCTTATCACTGTGTGTTTCAGGATCTGGAGTCGAGGCAGACGATTGGCAGTGGACGTGAAGACGGTGGCTTATACATCCTAGATTCTTCGGTTTCTGCATCTGCACACCAGTCTAGCATCAGTACTAGTAGTAGAGTCAATAAAGACCAGTTAATGTTTTGGCATAACCGGCTAGGTCATGTACCCGTGTCAGTCTTAAAGCGTGTCTTTCCTGCTTTCTCTTCTGTTTCTGCAGTTCTCTTTCATTGTGAAACATGTGAACTGGCCAAATATTGTCGTTCTGTTTTGCCCATTAGTGAGAATAAAAGTACTATTTTTTCTATTGTGCATTCTGATGTGTGGGGCTCCGCGCCTGTGACTTCTTTGTTTGGATATCGGTACTTTGTTACCTTTGTAGACGATTTTAGTGGTTGTACCTGGGTGTACCTTATGCGAACCAAAGATGCTGTATTCTCCATTTTCCAAGAGTTCCATAAGATGGTTACCATTCAGTTCCATATCACTCTTAAGATTCTTCGCTTTGACAATGGAGGGGAATACCTCGATGGGGGTCTGAAATCCTACTTCGTTTCACATGGCATTGTTCATTAGACCTCGTGCCCTTCGACACCTCAACAGAATGGGACTGCTGAGAGAAAAAATCGTCACCTTCTTGAAGTTGAGCGTGCTCTCCGATTAGGCATGCAGGTTCCTAAACACTATTGGTCTGAGTCTGTCTTACTTGCTGCTTATCTCATCAATCGTATGCCCTCTCGGGTTCTCGGATTTCAGACTCTCCTATCTCTTCTGGTTCCTGACCGCCCGGCTTTCGTTGTTCCTCCAAAGGTCCTTGGGTGTGTTTGTTATGTCCATATTCATCGTTCTTCGAGGGACAAGTTAGATCTGCGGGCCTTAAAGTGCATCTTCTTGGGGTACCCCTCTAATTAAAAAGGGTACAAATGTTATCATTCTGCTATCTGTCGTCGCTTCATCTCTATGGATGTCACATTCGCTGAGTCCATCCCCTTCTTTGGTGAGTAGACCTCTCTTCAGGGGGAGCATGATGTTGTAGAAGAGAGTGTCCCCAGCCCTCTGCCTGTTTCTATTCCTATGCCGGGACCTCAATCTAGTGACAATGACATTTCCACTACTGCAGTTGATGTGCGTGTATATGTCGGAACCAAGAAGAAAGGATAAGCCACTGTCCTTGTGCCTAAATCTGCAAGTCTCCCCTCGGATCCAGTTTCAGGTATTGCTTTTGTCCCTGCCTCAGTTCCTATTTTTGTTCTTGAGCCACATGCATCTCCTACATCTGATGATCACTTGGGCACTGATATTGACCTCTCTATTGCACTTCGGAAGGGTGTACGTACTTGTACGGAACACCTTATCTCACATTTTGTCTCGTATCAGTCTTTGTCTCTATCATATTAGAATTTTGTCAGTATTGCCTCTGTTTCTTTGCCTTCCAGTGTTGTAGACGCACTTAGTCACCCAAAGTGGAAATAAGCTATGATGGAAGAAATGTAGGCTCTTGAGAAGAACAAAACATGGGAACTTGTTCAACTACCCAGATGAAAGAAAACTGTGGGGTGCAAATGGGTCTTTACAGTGAAACATAAAGCTGACGGGTCAGTCGAACGATACAAGACATGACTCGTAGCCAAGGGATTCACCAGACATGGGATAGACTATCAGGAGACTTTTGCATCTGTGGCCAAGATGGACTCAGTCAGAGTTCTTCTATCCTTAGCTGCCAACCTGTCCTGGCCATTGCATCAACTAGATGTGAAGAATGCCTTTCTGCATGGAGATTTGACAGAAGAGGTGTACATGAAACTACCACCTGGGTTGACACTTGTTAGAAGTGACGACAAGGTGTGCAAGTTAAGGAAAGCCTTGTATGGGCTAAAGCAATCTCTAAGGGCATGGTTCGCGCGGTTTAGCAGTGCGATCACACGAGTGGGCTACAAACAGAGTCAGGCCGATCACACGTTGTTTGTGAAGCACCAGCAGACTAGTACCACGGCACTGATCGTCTATGTTGATGACATTGTCATCACTGGGAATGATCCTAAAGAGATAAAGCAATTGAAGACCTTGTTCTCGGAGTTTGAGACAAAGGATTTGGGGCCACTGAAATACTTCTTGGGAATTGAAGTTGCTTGGTCTCAGAAGGGCATCTTCATCTCTCAACGGAAGTATGTATTGGACCTTTTGGATGAGACTGGGTATTTGGGAGCTCGACTAGCAGAGACTCCAATTGATAAGAACCATCAGCTGAATTTTGAGGAGGGTGACACCCTTGAGGATGTTGCTATGTTTCAGCGATTGGTTGGCAGGCTTATCTACTTGGCACACACCTGTCCGGATATTGCTTACGCTGTTAGTGTTATCAGTCAGTTTATGCATGCACCACGGTCATTACATCTTGAGGCAGTTCACCGAGTTCTTCGGTACCTCAAGGGCCTTCCAGTTCGTGGAATACTGTTTGGGCGACATGGACACTTTAGAGTGGAAGCATATACTGACGCAGATTGGGCGGGTTCAGTTACTGATTGTCGGTTTACGTCAGGATACTGTACCCTTGTTGGAGGAAATCTTGTCTCTTGACAAAGCAAGAAACAGCCAGTTGTAGCTCGATCCAGTGCAGAGGCAGAATTTCGCTCTATGGCACATGGTGTGTGTGAACTCTTTTGGTTGAGGATCATGCTTGAGGAACTGAGACTCCAGGTGACAGAGCCGATGAGCCTCTACTGTGACAATAAAGCTGCAATCAGCTTTGCTCACAATCCAGTCCAGCATGATAGGACCAAGTATATTGAAGTTGATCGTCATTTCATCAAAGAGAAACTTCAACAAAGATTGATTTGTACTTTGTATGTGAGAACACATGAACAGGTTGCCGACATACTCACAAAGGGGGTGAACAAGTCTATTCTTCATACCTTGATTGGTAAGCTGGGCATGATGGATATCTTCGCACCAGCTTGAGGGGGAGTGTTGGAGTTTATGTAATACACCCACGTGGGTGTTTCAAGTGGGCTGCGTCCCACTTCCCATGTGGGGCCTGTTTTGGGTTTTCACTATTCACATGAATAGTGTCGCGTGAATACTACCACGTGAATAGTGTTCTCCTTTGTAGGGTTTCTCCCATATATATATATATATATATATATATATATATACAGTTTGTGAGAAACAATTCATTCTTTCATCTTCCCACAACTTCTCTCTCTAACCCTAATCTCCTTCTCCACCTTCCGCCTCCATTACACTTTTTTGCCTCTTCTATCTACAACCTTCATCTACTGGTTACAACCTTATTTAGAACAGAGACACGTCGGCAATCGCGGAGTAACCAATCTGGGCAAGGCAGGACACCAATCGGCCGATTCCCCTCTGGATCATCGGAAGCACGGCCGACCACGCCGGACAGCTCGTCTACCAACCACCAGTCCGTTTCCTCAGGGATCGTGCGGGCGAAGATACCAGATTTTTTCCCCACAGACATGTTCCATAGCTTTGAAGCAGTTTCAAGTTACTTTATGATCCCAATAAGTCTTTTTAACAAAGGGTGTCCAACATGAGTGCCGACGAGAATTCTTTTCTATGGATCAAGATGGAGTTTTGTTAATTTGTAGTAAATTTTTTATTTTGAATGAAAAATTTGGAGTGGGACGGTATCTCTTATTTTTATTTATGTAACCGTTTTTAGCAATAAATATTTTGTAATTTATTTTACCAAATCTAGACCTTATTTATGGCTTTCGATGGTTGGTTTTGCCCTTTTATAAGGGCATATAGGAAAAAATTCGCTGGCTCCGGGGGACTTTAAACTTTGAAGTCTCCCCACCCAAAATGTCTGACACATACCCCAATCCATTAACCCAACCTGCATTAAGCCCTTGGTTAGAGGTTAACAAGGGGTACTTGTTAGACATTTTGGGAGGGGTACTTCAAAGTTTGAAGTCCCCCGGGCCTAGCGATTTTTTCCCCGCATATAATGTTAGAAATGTGGGTGTCTTTTGAGGCTGTTTCTTTAAAAAAAACGAAGAGGTGAAGAGAAAAAGAAGAGGGGAAGAATGGCCTCTTCCTCTTGTGCAGCCACCTATATTTTTTTTCTTTTTTTTGAGGGTGAAAAACATATTTGAGTTCACTAGTCCCAACGGTTGATGATGCTATCTTCAAAGGGACATCACCATTGTATCTTGAGAGGTGTGCGCCAGAAACCCAATAGCACCAAGGGCTATGGTCAAATGGGGCTGATTAACACCTAAGGACAGCGTGTTGAACATGTGCCTCTGTGGTATTCTAAACAAACAGGTAAGTTCATCTTTTTCTTTTTAAATTTATTTGCAGATATTTGTTGGAGTCTTATACACAAATTTCTTGGAACATCTGATATTTTATGATTTGAGGATGCATTCTAGTTCATGGTTTAAAAGATAGGGTTTCGGATTGAGATCCTCTGATCCATGGACGATCCACTATGATGAAACATAGACAACAAAAAAAAATTGTTTTACTTTTTGTGTCTGGTTTGACTTGCCGAGTTGATTCAGATGAGTCAAAGGAGTCATGACCGAGCTTGGCCAAGTTGGACCCAGTTGTGGCCAGTCTCGATTCACATAGGGGTTTCATCTCGGTCCTATCCAACTCGGTATCGTCTGATCCCTTGAACCATGTTCTAGTTGGGTAATTTAATTCTTGGTACTTTCAGATTTAATTATTATGTATAGGGTTACTGAGAAGAAAATTAATCTTAATATTACGTATACATCTGTTAGATTGGTAGAATATTATTATTGTTCTTTTGTTGGGATATTGTTTATTTTAATTATTTATCTTGATTATTACTACAAAAGTTTTTAAAATTTCCAACAAGATGTAGTGGGAACTCAGTGTATGTCCTCAGTGAAGAATGGTGCAGTCTCAAAATTGATAGATCTGGTTTGAGAGCTTTTGGATATTGAAAAAAAGAGGAATTTGGAGGGTGTGATCTCACCAATGCTTTCTGCTTTTGAGATTATAACTGCAGCAATGAAGAGTATTTATAAATCCAACACCTAGCAAATCCCGAGCGAGTAAAATATTTGGTGGATGTGATTGAAGGAACTTTTGGGGTATCTCAAGTAAACACTAGATGAAATCTTGGGAGAATTGTACTGCTTCTTTTCTTTAATTTGAGATTACACCATAGAAATGATGGTATCCCATATAGTAGAGTGTGGTTAGGTTCCATACTGAAATTACTACAGAATTATGCGTGCATTTTGAGCTGAGTTCTCATCCAGGACTGTAAAGATGACTGCCAGCCACATAATTTTTTTAAACTTCTGGTCAGAGGATTATGCTAGCAACTGAATAAAAAAGCCTTTATTACTGTTTGGTGACAATTTGCTTCCAAACATGTTTAGATGAGTAAAATGGTGGAATATCAGAGCTAACTTTGAACTCAAGAATCAAAATCTTGGATCTGTGTTTCAGAAATTTGTTTTATACACCTTCAATCAATATCTCAATGTGTATTCCAGTGAGTTTTATCACATAATTAATTCATTATTACAAATAGTCAAAAGCCACATAAAATAGGGGAGATCTTCCCAATGGAGTTGAAATTTCAGAACTTAGGTAATTTGTGTTTGGCATCGTGGCATGTTTGGAGGATGAAGTAAGAATTTTTTTGGAGATTACAGTTTTTATGGACTTAAAGCTATGCTACCTTTTTTAGAATCAGGATATGAAACATTTTGTTAGAACCATTTCAGTCCTATGATTTACAATTTGAATCTTGTATTCAAATAAGGTCTTATGTCCAAAATATTTGACAATGGGTTATAATCATTCTGGGAAAAAAAAAACCCATACAATTTTTGTTTGAATCTTATGATTCAGAATTTGAAATATTGAGATTGTGTATAATCTTATGAACAAATCCAAAAACAGGGGTCAAGGTAAACTTTCAAGAGAAACTGTCAGCCCTTTTCTTGATTCTACTCAAATTTTTTCTTTTTTCCTTTTTTGATAACTAGACTGTGTGTGGATACTGTTTTAAATTTATTCTTTTTTTTGTTACAACTGTGTACTGATACTTTACACTTCACACATTCTTGTTCGTGTCTGTAACGAGAACATTAGTTAAAACCAGGATACCAAATATTAGAATGAACAGAGGAAAGATGAGGTGTTGGCTGGTAAGAAAATAAAGAAGACATCAGGAGAGCTACCGGTTGGTGTTATAAGACCGAGATTGATCATGAAAGTGTAAAATGAGCTACGGTAGGGCTGTGCGAGGGTTTGATGGGTACCTCCAGAAACTTGCTTTTCGATTTTATTTGTACGCTGTGTATGGGTACATTCTATTGTCAGTAATTTTGATACCACGGAAAATGGATTCTAGTTTTGGATTTTACAATTTTTTTTTTTGGGATTTGGTGAGGTTGGAATCTGGATTTTGATTGTTGGTTGTTCTTCACTTTCCCCATTTTGGAGGGTAAGAAGTATCGGATATGCCCCAGATAGGGTACAAATCAAAATTTATTTTATACCACGTGGATGAATTGACCCTAACGTTCTGGGTGTAAATGGGCTGGGACTGGGCTTGACGTTTGGTAAGTTTTGAATAGGCCTGAGGCTGAGGTCCGATCTTATACAATTCAAATTCAGGCTGGAACTCTCATGGGCCGGCCCATTTACAACGTACTGATGATCACAATCAACAGAGGTGAAGTGTAATTGCCTAGTCGTCAATTTGAACCACAATTTGAACCACTGGTCACAGTATAAAATTCTCAGTACTTGGACCAAACTAACAATAAGGGTGTTCAAGTACTGCAGTGGTCACTGGTCACAGTTTGTTGTGGTTGTTTAAAGGAAAAAAGATGTAACAAGCCGTAGCTGACGATTTTTGTAACCGCTGCCCTCTGGGCGCACTGACCGCATGGATATTTAACCCTATCTTTTGGTGTTTTCACACAAAAAATCTCCCTGATTGGTAATCTCTAGCCATTTGATTTTACTAATTAAGGTGTGATTCTAGCCGTTGGATTCAATCATTTTTTTGTACTAAAATCAACGGCTAAAAATCATCAAACAAGCTGATTAATGGTATGAATGTCTAGCAATCTGATTATTGAGTATGACGGCTACAGTATGAGCCACTGACCGTAAGACTGTTTGGCTCATCCCTAGGTGGACTTGCATATCAAAAAATCAGCCTGATTGGTGGTTTCAAACCTTTGGATCTTTGTACCCCAAATGATGCTTGAATTCCACGGTTAAAAATCAACCACACAAATGACTCCAATCCAATGCTTATAAATCGCTAATCGGGCTATCTCTAAGAGTGTGCCACGTGTGAAACACTATCATCCATGGATGATGGCAGACCGCAGTTGAACGGCACGGAGTACATTCTTAGAGACCACTGACCTTATGGATGCTTACTTGCTTAGTTGACCTACATTCCAAAATTAAGTCTGATTAGTGGCTTTTAACCGGTGGATTAGATTCTTTTTCATGGTTTCTTTTTCAAAGGGATTAGAAATTACTAATCAGGCCGAGTTTTGGTATGTAGGTCTACCTAGGGATGGCCACACATCCATACGGTCAGTGGTCTTCAAGAGTATTCCATGTGGCTCATACTATGGTCTGTCACCGTCATCAACATTGATAACGGACTTCCGTCATTAAAGATCCACTTACAATTCACGGATTCTGCACTTGGAGTGACGTTTTCCGTTTACATTAGTGGACGTATTGCCGGTCCAGAAAAGCAGACTACAAATGCCAAATAAAGTTAACCAATTTCGGTGATTGTACCATCTGATCTACTAGATTGATTGGTTTATACTTTATAGTGTAAAAGGAGATATCAGTATCACGATCTTCTATATTGTGATCACGACGTGTATGGCTACCGGGGTTCGAAGTTTCTGGATCGGGCGATCCGAATCAAGATCGGAGCCCCCCCCCCCCGATCCAAAAGTGGATCGTCTCGCCCGAGCTCACTGTTTCCCAAAGAAGTTGCAATTTGTCTCGGGGCGAGATGGTCCACTCAGATGAGCAGATCTGAGTTGCACAAATCAGACTGATTTTGTTTTGTAGGTCCACTTAGGCAGGGGTCTTTAAGAGTGAGCCACGTAGCTCATATGGACGTATAAGATCTGTTCGTGACAAAGACGTTTGTGACCGAAACCGGACTGAGAGAAAAGAAATGGTCAAAGCCATCCATCATCGACATTGATTGAATTGAACATCGACATGTAACAAACTTCACTAGAAACTTCAAGACTTGTTAGAAACATGGGTGGAGGGGATTTGTATTTGAATTTGAGTTTGCTTTTAACACTTCCGTGGTTGAAGTTTGACGTTTGAACTTTGAAGTTAATAAGGGCAATTATGTCATTCAAAGAAATAAGCGTTAGGTGGACCATATTAGCCCTTATCATCTATCCTAGACCTTAAAAATGATACTTAATTGTTCATTAAAAGATTTTTCTAACTTAAATTTTTGTTTTTTTTTCTAATTCCCTTGAATTATTATTTTCAGATTTTTCCCTTCAAATTAATCTTCAAAATTGCACTTTTGTTGATAAATTTTCAAAACTATCCCTATTTCGTCAAGCTGTCCGGACCATGGACCTAAATTTCTTTACAAAAATTTTGACCCGATGCCTCATTGCCTCGGCCATAAATTTTGAGAATCCAACGCAAAATTTCTGTAAATAAATTTAGGTCTGCGATCCCGACCCTTTTGGGAAAAATTTTAGATGCGGAGGACTTTGGATGCAGTCGATGCTGAGGGGTCTCGTGGCCCTACATAGCTCATTTTGGGGGCTCACTTACCGCATGGATGTTTACCTCACCCCTTGGTGGATATATATACCTAACATCAGTCTCATTGATTTTCTCGAGTCATAGATTTTAGCACTTTTTTAGGATTGATTGTAGCCATTAGATTCAAGCATATTTTTTGCACTTTTTGGGACTCTTAATCCAATGGTGAGATATTATGGACCAAGCTGATTTTTGGTATGCATATCCACCAAGGGGTGGGGTAAACATCCATGTGGTTAGTGGACCCAAAAAAATGAGTCATGTAGGGCCACGAGACCCCATCGGCATCGACTGCATCCAAATTCCTCTGCATCTAAATTTTTTCCACCCTTCTGTCAATGTTCTAAAAAGACTGCCTTTTGTGGTTTGAACTTTCCTATTTTGTCACTTCCACACGTTAGCCAATGAGACCTACCACTCACATGAGAATGTCGTTATTAGGACGTTTACTAGGCTTGGTTAAAGCAGAAGGAGCCAATGAGAGGTACTCGTCACATGAGAATGTAATAAGGACGACATAAAAGTTTGGCTTATTGTTCAAAATACAGCCTCCCAATACCTCCTTATTACTTTTTAGTCACGACATTAATCCCCATTCAAACTTATTCCAGGCTTCCGGTAATTTCTTTGAAATTACAAGCCTTGTACCGCCACTTCTATTCAAAATGATCAAAATATCTCTAAAATATCAATTCTGAATGATTCAGCTAGCAAAGTTTTATCAGTTCATTCCATGATGTTACTAAAATATCAATTCAGAATGATACAGTGAGGATATATTTACTTAGACTATACGGCATGCCGATATGCAGCGGGATTTGTAGTACCACGGAGCTAGTATTTTGTTTAAGGGGGGCAAAATATAATTAAATTTTTTTTTGAAAGGTATACTAAACTTACAAAAAAAAAAAAGTTGAGTGGCACTAAGACTAAAACAATGATATTTAAAGGGGCACAATATAATTAAAAGAAAAATTGAGGGGCACTAAACTAAAACAAAAATTGAAGGGGACACTAAAACTAAAATAAGAGTACTAAAAATTAGAAATAAATTTTTTTTGAAGGATTTTCAGTGTGCTCCCCCTGGCCCCTTTCTGGTTCCGTCCCTAAACGCCCAGTGCCAATTTGGCACAGGTTAGTTTCAGTACCAATTCCAGTTCTGGTTCTCAAATAAGTGGAATTGATAAGAATTAGTTACTCATTGTGTATCGAGATTATATATTTAGAAAATTTTTTAATATAATTTTTATACTAATGTTTAGAAAAAAAACTTGATATTTGCTTTCAAGTCCTATAGGTTTTGGTTCACTTTGATTACTAGTGTGTCAAGAACCGGAATCTTTTGTTCTGGTTTTTCAGGTCTAATCTCAGAACCAAGATAATTCCTATCACGTATTCCACTGGTACAAATTGGCACTCCTAGTTTGTAGTGCCCCATTGTAACGGTAAACGTCCAACGGACACTAAGTTATATTGAAGGGGAGTGGACTCTTCATGCAAGTCTTGGATCTATGTTTGTTAAACAATTATTTACTCTAAATGATTGACTTGTTGGGGAAATGTGAAACAATCATATATACCAAGGGGTTGTTGGCCCAACACAACATTTGCATGGGAACACACCATTCACTAACACGCCCCTTCAAAGGGAATACATTCCGTTGGAGACTTGAACCTGCGACCTCCTAAGCCTTGAGGCTTCGAAACTTTGTGAAACTAACATTTAGCCCAAAAGATTGTATAAATCATTCTGTTGTTAGCCTCATTTGGGCTCATAAAATGTTGTGAAGCCACATCCCAAAAAAATATTTAATAATCGAATTTGAATGTTTTTCTTCCGTGAGCCCCGGCCTAATTTTGATTCGCTTTTTTTCATGGGCTTGCTCCAAAACTAAGTTTGGGCACGGAGAGAAAATCACAAAAATCTGACTAGCAGGATCACTCAAACAGCACGGATAGTATTTGATGGCATCTGGGATCTTGCAAGGGGCACTGGAGCCATTCTCCGACGTAGAATTCCGTAACAAAATTTGATACAGAAGCCCCCCCAAAGGCCACTTGGCACTCTCTTGAACTCACTGATCCATTTGAGTACTTTTTCATAGTAGACTTCGTGAACAAGCAATGCTTCATTTCCAACCCCTGATGAAAAAGTGCTAAAATCCAACGGTTATAAATTGACAACCACGCTGATTTTTTGGTCTGTAGGTCTACCAAGGATAGATCAAACATTCATGGACTCAGTATGCCCGAAAGAGTGTGTCACGTGGCATTTGGGACATATGTATCAAAGTTTTTTCATGTGGTACATGATCCGTAAATATAGGAGTAAACCTTCGCTCACAGCCCAAAATACGAGCCACGTGCCCTACTCTTAGTGGACTCTGACCTTATGGATGTTTGTCCAATCACTAGGTGGACCTACAAACCAAAAATCAGTCTGATTAGTGATTTACAACCTTTGGATCTTTGTTCCCAAATAACGCTCAATAATACTCAAATTCCTACGGTTAAAATCGTCCCATGAAATAACTTCAATCCAACGTTTAGAAATCACTGATCAGGTTTATTTTTGGTTAGTAGTCCCACGTAGTGATTGGCCAAACATCCATACGGTCAGAGTCCAGTAGGAGTGAGCCACGTGCTCGTAACGTGGGCAGTGATCGGCTTCGCTCTAAATATGGTAGGAGGGGTAGTGCTGTACTTCATTTCTAACCGTAAAACTAGCACATGCCCGAGTCCCCGACCCGACTCAAACAGACAACGCGCTTCCTTAAATTCGGTAAATGGTAAAAACGTAAAAACACATCATGTGACTTTTATTAATCTAGATTCTAGATCCCTAATTAATCCCTTCTCTAATTAATTAATTAAATTCTCCGTGTCTTTATTTCTAGTTGGCCGTTCCAAGCATTTAAAGCCCCTCACCAGCTTCACCACCGCCACACTCTCTCTCTCTCTCTCTCTCTCTCTCTCTATAACTTCATAACGCTCAAAAAAGTTCGTCGTCTCACCCAAACCCAACCCAAAACCCAGTTTCTGTTTCTCTTTCTGTCACAGAACGATGACGGAAACTGACGATCTCGAAAGCCGGAAAAACCTGCAAAACGTACGGAAACGCCGGTGCCGCATCGTAGCGGTAGTGGTGTTCGTCGTCCTCATTACCATCCTCGTTATCGCTCTCATACTTGCCTTCACCGTCTTCAAGGTCAAAGATCCCAAAACCGAACTAGTCTCCGCTACCGTTGACGGCATAGCTCCACGTGTCTCGTTCCCGGCAGTACGGATCGAGCTCAACGTCACGATTGATCTCGAGATCCTCGTTGACAATCCTAACCACGCTAGCTTCAAGCACGGTCCTGGGAAGAGCTATGTCTTCTACCGAGGCAATCAGGTCGGCGAGGTCGATTTGTCTCCTGGCAATATTCCGTCAAGTGGATCAGAAATCCTCCAATGCCGTTTGACACTCGAGGCCGATGAGTTCGCGTCGGAGTTGAGCAATCTGATCAGCGACGTTATGGCTGGTGAACTTGTGATCGATACGCGAACGAGGATCCCTGGGAGAGTCACGTTCTTGGGGATCTTTAAGAAACACGCTGTAGCGGTGTCACAGTGCGAGGTGGCCATCGGAGTTTCCGATCTGAAAATCCGACGGCAGGAGTGCCGTAACAAGACCAAGCTGTGATGGACAGAGAAGCAGACAAGATTAAAATTAAACCGTTTTTTGGAATTTTTTTTTGTTCTTTTGGTTTTTAGCTTTACGCGGACTCAGATTTCAGGAATTTTTTTTTTTTTTTTTAAGGGTTCGTTACTTATGCTATACCTTTTCCTACGGTCATGTATATTACTTGAATTCTAATTTACGCCGGTTATGCGCAGTCACGCACTTACTATTTTGTAGAAGAAGGCTTCCATGATCATCCGGATTCTGTTCTGCTTCTGTATCTCTGTTTATTCTTGAGCTGGGTCCCACGTCCCGTGTCCCTGTGGACACGATCGCATTTGACTCCCATATGACTTAGAGACCGTCAATGTGAACATTTTGAATCTCATATTTCCTGGATGACGTTGCTAAGGATTGTTCTTCAACGAACTCGCAAAGACCACAGACCAAAAATCAGCTTTCAAACCAACGGCTAGAAATCATCGATCAGGCTAACAGCTAGAAATCACCAATTAGACTACTTTTTAGTCCGGGCATAACATCCCTACGGCCAGTGGTCTCCAAGAGTTTGCCATCTGACAAATAGACTTGAATATTTGATACAGAAGTCCCTAAAATTGCCACGTGGCATATTATTTAGGCCCCACTATGTCCGTGAATGTTTGGTCCACTGTTTGATGGACCTATACACTAAACAGCATGATTGGTGATTTCTACCCGTTGGATTTGAGTACTTTTTTTCATGGGCTTAGAATCAATCCATAGGCCTATTCATTAAGCCTACAATGAAAAATGCTCAAATCAAATGGCTAACAATCATTAATCGAAAATCACGCTGATGTATGGTGTGTAGGTCAATAACCAAATTATGGTTTGGAGATTCCTAGGATCATTGGGCCCGAATGAGAGTGCCACGTAGCAATTTAAGGGATTTCTTGCCCACTGCCCCAGAGTCGGATAAAACTTTGATGACCGGCCTTGTCATCGAAGAAGATGACAGGGCAGCAGATCACGGCACCTGGATTTTGTACGGTTGGACCACTTCGGCCTCACCACACACGTACCCAAGTGAGTACTTGAGTGATTTTTGCCAAAACACTCACCTGTGTACGTGGGCGGTGAGGCCGGAGTAAAACTTCTGTCACAATCGGACTGCAAATCACACAATCACAGCCAATGAGTTCTCGGCACGTACACCTAAAAGCAAAAGCACATGGGTACGTTGCAAAAAGCACTTGTGTACGTGCCAAGAACTTTGCTATTTTGTAGAAAAAAGCTTCCATGATCATCCGGATTCCGTTCTGCTTCTGTATCTCTGTTTACTCTTAAGCTGGGTCCGACGTCCTGTGTCCTTGTGGACACGATCGCATTTGACTCCCATACGAACATACGGAGACTTTTTTTTGTAAACAACATACGGAGACTTAGAGACCGTCAATGTGAACATTTTGAATCTCATATTACCTAGATGACGTCGCTAAGGATTGTTCTTCAACGAGCTCAAAAGGACCACAGACCAAAAATCAGCTTTCAAATCCAACGGCTAGAAATCATCAATCAGGCTAACAGCTAGAAATCACCAATTAGACTACTTTTTGGTCCGGGCACAACATCCATACGGCTAGTTCTATCACAAGAAATTGTAAATCACACGATCACACGCCAATGAGTTCTAGGCACGTACAAAAGTGCTTTTTGCAACGTACTCATGTGCTTTTGCTTTTAGGTGTACGTGCCGAGAACTCATTGGCTGTGATTGTGTGATTTGCAATCCGATTGTGACAGAAGTTTTACTCGTCTCCAAGAGTTTGCCATCTGACAAATAGACTTGGATATTTGGTAAGGGAGTCTCTAAAATTGGCACGTGGCACATTCTTTAGGCCCCACTATCTCCGCGAATGTTTGGTCCACAGTTTGATGGACCTATACACCAAAATCAGCATGATAGGTGATTTCTACCTGTTGGTTTAAGTACTTTTTATCATGGGCTTAGAATCAATCCATAGGCCTATTCATGAAGCCTACATTGAAAAATGCTCAAATCAAATGGCTAAAAATCATTAATCACTAATCACGCTGGTATATGGTGTGTAGGTCAATAACCAAATTATGGGTTGGAGATTCATAGGATCAGTGGGCCCGAATGAGAGTGCCACGTAGCAATTTAAGGGGCTTCTTGGTCTTGCCCGCTGCCCCAGAGTCCACTTTTACTCAAAGACGTCTTTAAGTGACGTCTGTGAATAGAACCCTCTGGAAGACAGTTGTACGAGTCACGTGGCAATCTCTTCCAGACAATGATTTCTAGTCGCTTAGTGCCGGTTGAATTTTTTGATGTGGGCTCTCTCAGTCTCAGGCCCACTGTCCCTTTAATGAATTCCCACCACGTAGTGGTGATTGGTGATATCTAGCCGTTCGATCTTATTACCCAAAATAACTTTTTGCTTCCATGCACGTGTATTTAATTTATCTTCTTGTACATGTCCGTATGTCAATTCCTGGAAGGGGCTCTTAAAAAAATAAAAAAAGAGGGACAGGATATTGGTACCCGTTTTCGCTCACTAAACCCATCCCTCCTGTTTTACTCTGTCACACCCATCCACCAAAAAAAAAACAGAGAAGAAGAACAACATAGGAAGAGGAGGATACTACCTCTCTCTCTCTCTCAGTCTCAGTGCTGGACTGCCTCGGCAGTCTCCGAGGCCCAGAAAGAGAGAGAGAGACCTGCTGCGGTGGCAGCGCCCTCCTCTTCTCTCAATTATTTGTTTTATTATTATTATTATTATTATTATTATTATGGGTGTGATGAGTGAAAAAAAGAGGGAAGGGTTTACTGAGCCAAAGCGTGGGTGCCAATTTCTCAAAAAAAATTCTCCAATTTTCACACTTTTAAGTCTTTTTCGTTTAGGTTAAGTGGGCCTGGTGCTTGGACCAGAGTTATTTGTCCCCATGGAAACCGACAAGCTTGGGCTAACAAGGCAGCCTAATTGATATACAATACAAACACCATAGTAACTACAGGTTTCTTCTACGGCATCATGAAATAGACTGGATGGTTAGATCATCAAATCTGATTGAGTTTTGAGGCAATCTCTTATATGGGACCCATGGACTATAGTACTTCGATTACCGACGTGTGTGCCATCATGCCAATGGCACTTATAATTGACAAGCTACCAAATTCTATAAATGATATTATTTGATCTGGTTTCAATAAGTGGTTTGGGTGCAGGGTAAGTATCAAAAAAAATTAAAAAAGTACTTAAAGGGGACAAAATGCCACGTCGCACTCTTTCTGGCCCACTGACCTATGAATGTTTGGCCCACCGGTTAGTGAACCTACACGCAAAGAATCAGCCCGATTGGTGATCTGTTAACTGTTTGATTTCATCATGGGCTTGGACCCATTCATGAGCCTTCTCACGAAGCCCATGATATAAATACTAAAATCCAATGGATAGAAATCACCAATCAAGCTGATTTTTTTGGTTTGTAGGTTCACCAAGGGATGGGCCAAACATCCATGGGAAATGGGCCCGAAAGAGTGTGCCCCATAGCTTTTTGGGGGGACATCTGTATCAAAGGCCAACTCACAGATTTTTGTACATCGACAGCGAATCACTCTCATTAGTTGGTGAATCGCTCTCGTTAGTTGACGGGGTAGCTCCAATTGTAGTTGTTGTCCGACACAAGTCACGTATGATCTTTTAAGATCTCTAACCGTCCAATAGGGTTGTCAATGGATTGCGTCTGGATCGATCCAATAATGGGCCTGCTAATGTAGACCTGATATGGATTTATGGGTTGGATCTAGACTCAATCGGATAGTGGCCAGATCGGGGTGACCTAATATTAATCGATAAATATGTTAAAAATTTATGTAGAAAAAGTGAAACCTACAATATTTCAAGTCAAATAACAAATGAGGAAGGATTTTACATCGCATTATTTCATTAATAGTATATAAATATTGTTGAATCAGGGTCCACCCGATGATCCGATAAAATCCAGCCCAGATCGAGGTATTGGGTCCATTGGATTGGGCTTAAATTGAAGGTCTAAGACATAGGAGAGGGCCCACATTTGAGGTGAACCAACAAATTGATGATTCAAAGTGGACAGTAAGGTGTGGACACTATAACTAATACAAATATAATGACATTGTTTATTTGACCAGGTATGGGTCCACGACAATTGACCAGGAGTCAGCCCACCAGATAGAAAGATAGGGAATTTTTTTACTCATGATCAATCAGGCTGAAAAATAAGCTACGGATACACTATTTGGGGTCCACTGACCCTTGAATGTCTGGCCCACCCCTTGGTGGACTTAAACACCAAATATCAGTCTGATTTATGATTTCTAGCCGTTAATTCGAGCATTTTTATCATGTGTTTGGGACTCACCCATGGGCTTGTTCATGAAACCCATGCCTATATGAAAGAAAGCTCATATCCAACGACTATAAATCACCAATCAGAGTATTTTGGTGTATAGTTCCATCAAGGTGTGGCCAAGCATTCATGGGTCAGTGAGCCCCCAAGAGTATCACGTGCCATTTTGTAGCCTGATCGATCGTTTTTGCTTGAATTTACGAAAGTGAAGAGAGTCCATGGGCCATAGCCCCTATTATTGAAGCCCATAATAGAGCAATCTGAACAATTCTAATGGTAACATCTCTTCTGACAAATCAAAAAGCTTTCTAACCGTTCAAATTTAGCTCCTTGATCAGATGGAGCGCCCTCGTTTAAGAGGGAGCCATTCTATGACACGATGCTATATAAAAAATTTGATACAAAAATCCCTCGAAGTGCTACGTAGCACTGTTTCGGGCCACTGACACCATAACTATTTGGTTGGTAGACACCTGGATGGACCTACACCAAAAACAAGCGTGATCAGTGATTTCTAGCCATGAAATTTTAGCTCCTTTTTTATCACGGGATTCATGAAGAGGCCTATGGGTTTGTGCTAAGCCCATGGTGAAAAGGTTCTCAAATCCAACGGCTAGAAATTATCAATCATGTTGATTTTTAGTGTGTAGGTCCACAAAGGAGTGGGCCAAACTTTTGATACAAAATAACAAAAATTCTGCATGATATATCATTTCTTTTATACAGGTCCACTGGAACCGGATCCATAAGTCACTGGAGCGGCATATTCGGGTTTGGGTAAAGCTGTCCGAGAGAGAGAGAGAGAGAGAGAGAGAGAGAGAGAGATGGGTTTCAGGTTTCATCTTTCAATGTTGTAGATAAGGTATCTTTGTTTGGATTTTGTTTTTTTTATCCTCATCTTTCCCCCAAGTATTTTTCACACAGAATGTTCTTGATTTGAGATTTTATCAATCGAAACTGGGATTTCTCTATCTCCAGCAATGTTAGCTCCGGCAACTCTATCACTCGGTTCCTGCGTCGGCTTGTCTGCACCCACCCACCAAGTCGAGAAAGCTCTCCTCTTACTCCCAACCAGATTTCCTTCTCTTCTGTCCTCCAATACTAACTGCAACTTCAACGGATTAAGCAAACCGACGCTTCTCTGTAAGAGTAAGAGGCTCTCCGTCAAGAATTCTGTCGCCGTTGACTCCAACCAGCTTGGTTCCTCCGAGCCAGCCGAGAAGGTTAGCCTCCTCTCTCTCTCTCTCTCTCTCTCTCTCTTCTGTGTGTGTGTGTTCAGGAAATTAGGATTGAGAGTAAAACATGAGATCTTAGTGGGCATCTATCATGGTATTTCCCATTAGATTAAATTTCATATCAAGGGGTTCTTCAATTCTTTGAAGTTTGGCTAAAAAAATGTGAGAAATTGATTTATTTTTCTCATAAATCAGGGTTAATCTAGATGAGATTAATATCATGAGAGCTTACTTGATCAGTAACCTAGAACTGAAAGAAATTATCAAATCACTTATCGTTTAACAGATTAACTACTAATCTCATTCGAATTTAAAAATTCAAATTGAAGCAATCGAAACGCTTTCTTCTTTCGAGGAAGCCACTTCGATGCACTTCCTTGATTGATCGAACGGCAGGCCCAAGCTTGAGTTGTCTCTGCTTGGATTCGCTGGACTCTGTCTGGGTTCGTCTAGCTTTGCATTGCCTTGCCTGGCTTAGACTGGGGGAAGATAAAATGGGCTTTCTAGAGACCCCCCAAATGACAGGAACTCACTAGGCACTTCTCAAGTTATTTGCAGCATTTCTATTGGTTGAGGGTACAAGGAGGAATGGAAGTTTGGGTTCTAGAGGGATTTCGTGTTGCTCATCTATATAACAAAACACAGGGGTTGTCTGCCCCTCTTATAGGCTTCATATATCCAAGGGCCCATATCAATCCTTACATAAAATAAAATTTAGATGGTTGGATTAATTTAACAGGGAAATTGTCTCCCCACTTATACACCTCTTATTGGCTTCAAAAAGGATGGCCAAGATCTTATCCCCCAAATGGACTGTGGATCTCAACCACTCACACCTGATTTTGGGAAATGCTTTGTAGGGGAGTGCCGAGGGCACGGGCCATCCACTATACATCCATATAACAAAACAGAGAAGTCACTTATCCCCCCTCTTATCGGCTTCACAAAGGATGGCCGAGATCTCATCACCCCAAATGGATGGTGGATCTAAGCCACTCAAACCCGATTTTGGCAAACGCTTTGTCGGAGAGTGACTTGGGCACTGGCCACCTACTAGTATTTTACAAGAGATGCTTACTTATAAATCGGATCATATTAGAGCCGTTCCCATTGCTTCTCGATTAATGGCTAGACCTGAATTCTGTATCCCTTCCCTGCCCCCATCGAGAAATAGAACTGACGAATCCTAAGGGAAAGAGTCAAGAAACTCAACGCCACTATTCCACTAATCCTTAACAACTTGGAGCATGGGAGCGTCATCTGGAGTATGCTTTCTTTCCTGAAATGTGAAACAATTTGCTCGCCTTAGCGACTAGCTTAAACCCACATATGGTTGTTTCCTGAAATGTGAAACAACTTCTATCATTTTAGTTTGGCAGATAAGTTCATTTATTATTCATGTGGTTTCTTTAAATATTGTGAATGGAGAATTTGAGACTAGAGACCTCTGAGAACTAAGCACTGTTCGATCAAAATTGGGATTGGATCAGGGTTAATCCAGAACCAATACAACAGCTTATTAGATCACGATTCTTAAGTAAACTATGAGAGCTTACTTGATCAGATCGGGCAACCAAATGTTATTGGATTGATCTGATTATCCCAGGGAGTATGGCCTCCCAAGGAGTTGAACTCAGGACATCCTGCTTACTAAGTCAGGGTCCTGGCCTTCTCCGCCCACTGGCCTTATTAAATGGTTTATCTAATTATAGTGCATTGAGAATTTGAAACTAGAGAGCTCTGATCAGAACTAAGAAGCTACCTATTTTTTGATTACTAGGAACAAGACAAGAAATATTATTTTGTCGTTGCGAATGCAAAATTCATGCTGGATGAAGAGGAACATTTCCAGGAGCTCATGTTTGAGAGGCTTCGCAACTTTGGTGAACGTAACAAAGAGCAGGATTTTTGGCTTGTGATTGAACCAAAATTCTTGGATAAATTCCCAAATATCACCAAGAGATTGCGTCGACCTGCCGTCGCTCTGGTTTCAACCAATGGCACATGGATCACGTAAGAACTTCCATTTATTCTTGTATAAGTTTTACTTTTGCGGTACTCTTGACAACATCTTTACTTTCCATTTCAAAAGAGTGCAAGATCAGTAAATCTCAGCACTGCAGGAGCTCATGTTTGATGACTATTGATGCCTTTAAACGATTTGAGGGCGCTTCCAAGCGCTAACTGAATACCTGAACTCATGTTCAGGGAATAAGAGACTACTAATTCACTATAATATGCAGAATGGTGCATTTTTGCACATTTTATGAGCAGGTTTTCCTTTTTAAAGGGATGAGGAGATGCTTCCACAAAAATAATCTCTTGTCCCTGCATTCAAACACACTCGTAGGGGGATGTTTAGACATTCAGACTCTCATCTGGTATGTGCATCCCATGTGAAGTTTTCTAAGGCATATTGTTTGATCATGGGGGTTGGCAGGTTTATGAAGCTGAGACTGGATCGAGTTTTATCGGAAAGCTATGAAGCCAACAGCCTAGAAGAAGCATTAGCCTCAAACCCAACTAGTTTAGAGTTCGAGAAGCCGGAAAACTGGGTGGCACCTTATCCAAAGTACGAGTTCGGATGGTGGGAGCCTTTCTTGCCACCAGGATCCAACAAGCCAAAAGCATGAAAACTAATTTTTTTTTATTACCATGTTTAATTTTTGGTATGTAGCTACAACTGTTAGTCCAATTTGGCGGATCTGTACTTTATAGAAGAAAGTAGGTCTTCTACGACAAGGTTAGAGGACATTAAGAGAAGAAACTCCATAAACCTTTCATATATAGATTGTGGTGAAAGTGAGTTTATTTTGATTGATGTTGTGATAAGTAAATAATGGCAATTTGAAGTGTTTATATCCATGAAAACTATTACCTGAGGTCGAATATTAAGGCTCTGTATGGTGATCAACAAAATTTTTTTTCTGTATCAACACTTTCTGACGTACAGATCCTTTTTCTGTAAAAGTTTTTGTTGATTACCATACAGAGCCTTATATACAAAAATCATTTCTAGAAAACATATTCATGGCAACTATACAGAGGCTAAGGATAACTACAGAAGAAATCAAACACCATTTGGTCTTTAACAACAAGCATCTATATTTACTCTTAAAGCACGTCCCAATCAAACATGTTTTTCCAGAGAACTAAAACTCATAAGAACCAAGAAAATTGGAAAAAGGAAGAAGGAAAAAGGGGGGAAAAAAAATACTTTGGTCTGTTACAACACAAAAGAGCTAATGTAGAATGAAAATGTCACTAAACCGAATAAGCAAAAAAACGGAGGCCAGTAAAACCTCATGGTAGAAAAAGTAAGGACTTGCAATCAGTGATTGCTGCATTTTACTTCTGATCAGTGTTGCTTCTTATCCTTGTTGAAGGGGCCTTTGGGAATCTTCTGGAGCACCTTCTCATCCAAAACTGTGTACTGCTTGTTGATTTCAACAATCGCCTTCTCCGCAAAAGTATCCACCTGATCCTCGTGCTTCTCATACAACACTGGCACTGTATGCAATATCACATACACTGCACCCACACAAAAATAATAAAAACAAGAAGAAAAGAAACAAATCAGAACTCGTCTTGCTGAAGCATGGAGCTTTGATCCAATAATAAAATCAGAACACAAGACAAAAACTGACCGATGTAGAAAAGGGTCAAGAAATTGAACCAACCACCAACAACAGAGAGCACCCACAAAATCGCAATCACCTGCGCATGATTTTTTTTTTCTCACTGTTAAAAACCCAAAATTAAGGAAATTATAAGGCTTTCGGTGCAAAAAGTTAGATTGGTTTAAGAAACATTACCGTGAGGAATTTCTTAAAGTCCTTTCCGGAAGCTACTTCTCTGAAGGTTGCAAAAGCCCGGTTAAATTCATACCTTAATGATAGAGCAATGCTCTCAAACAGTTCTTCTGGTAATATAACCTCAGGAAACTTTGGTGGAGACCTGAATCCAAAAAGTAAAATAACAGTCTCTGTATTAAATCCAAAAATAACTACTGCATTCACAATTTTATATTCCATTAACACAAATCCTAAAATCAACATTCTCCACTTGGTGAAGATTCATGTCTGACTATTCCAAAACTTTGTACAAATCAGAATAACCATTCTTGACTCCAGTACAAACCAAAATCAATTCAGCAACCATCAAATCAGTTACCAAGTTTTGAACATGGGGAAACAGACTTATTTTGCACATTATCTGAATTCCAATGTCCGGCTGTCAAGGTGACATAATATTAACATGACTGATTTATGCGGCAGCCCAACTCTCTTGACCAACTCCTAGGGAGGAGAAACAGCTGGAATTCCATTAGCATTTGACATGTGTAACTCAAGTATACTCTTCTGTTAGTTTGCAAACTCAATAAGATGTAACCCATTTGAGATCAATAAAATATCAGATATTATCTCAACCCATCAGGCTTTTATGGTGTCAAAGCCTACAATCTGATCAATTTTTTTTCTCTAACTCTCGGTCATTTATCCTTCCACCATGAGTACTGAGTCCAGCAACTCATCTTCTTCTACCACTCGATCTCTATTTCCTTCCTCCTCCTCCCATGCACATGCTATAACCACCAAACTTGGACCTGATAATTATCACACGTGGCATTCTCAACTTCTAACCAAACTTGGTCAAGAGAGTTGGGCTGTCGCATAGATTAGTTACGTAAATACATAACCAAGCCGTCCCCACAAAAATATCAACAAGAACAAAATTTTATGTGGAGGAATAGAAGTGTCTTTTCTCAAGGTGGCCCCATAAACCACCAAAATGTACCAACATCCTGACCAATGCTGAACCCTCAAACTAGATATGAAAATTGGTCAGTTATTGTTTGGGTATTACCTGTTCTATATTTGGAAAACTTAGCAACACAGCAAAGTTGGATGAGAAATTGTCTTTTCTCAAGTTGGAATTCACAAAAAGATGAAACAAGAAAGAAACCAAGTTGAATTTGTGAATATAAAGAGTCAATGGGTTTTGATTTAAAAACACAAATAAGGGCATTATTATGCCCAAGCACCAGATCTGAGTGCCAAATTTTCAAAAGATTGTGCTCAATTACACTTGCATGAATTACAATGAAGGGCACAGTATTATGCTCAATAAAGTATAAAAGGAGAGGATCAACAAACAATCAAAGCAGTAACTAAATGGTAACAAAACTATGGGCAAGAAACTCACTTATTGACAAAGGAAGATAAATTGGACCAGAGGAACAGTATTGCCAATAAAAGTATAAGAGAATGGCAGACAAAAGTAAGCAAGTGATAGCCTAGCCACTCAAAGAGAAGCCATATGGCAGTTACACCAACAAGTATGCAAGCCGCCAGCTGCTTGTCTCTCCACAGTAAAATGTCAGCAGCTGAACACAGAACAGAATCAATTAATAGACAGGAAGGTCAAAGAAATAGATTCAGTAAGAAAAGAATTTGGCGCTAAAACTGCCCACAATTCGACACTAAAGTGGACACTCATTTCAATTCACAAAAGAAGTAAAAGCAATAGAAGTTACGCACAGCATAAAAGTTCAACAATTCATTTAGTTATACCCACAAAAATTGAATTATGTTTGTGTGCATACCTCAAAGTTAATCACAATTTGAAATTTAAGCTTTCCATTACCGAGTTTCTCGCCCAAAGAGTACTGTGTTACCCTGATAGAGCAAGCATATGACACGGATTTGAAACTTCTCCCTAAATTGACATATTAGACATAGCCACAACACCCATTTTAAGTCCGAAGGTAACAACATAGGTTCCTCGCACCACTAGTACTGACTACCAAGGCAACTCGGCTGAGTTCCAAATCCTTATAAAACCAACTTCGGAAGTAATTTCCTACATTCTGGAATTTATAAATATCGTAATCAAGATAAATTCCTTCGTGAATCTGTGGAGATGTGAAATAGAGAAGGATATAGGCAATATATGAGAATTTACAAACTATGAAGAAAGATGGATCCTGGATAGATAGTCTATATTCCTTCTCTGGACCTACAATCCTCACACATGACAAACATGGTCATCGATATGTACCTAGTAATGTGGCACCAACCGTTGTACTGGCAACAAAGCAAAATTCACGTCCAAAAATCCTAACCATTAAGTGATGAAACATTGACAAGATTAGACAGTTAGGAACCTCTCCAAATGAAGGCTCTAATTAGACTTCTAGGATCGCTAGAGACTGTGTAAATTTTGGGTCATCACCCATTCAGAGGGTGGCCTAACAATTGGAGTATCCGAATTGATGACCACGTATACAATTAGCCAGGATGATTTTGGACTGTGGCCCGTATCAGGGTTTTTTCTTTTCTTCTGTACAAAGGCTCTTTGATCAGATAGTTCTAATAAACAGAAGGGAACAAAAGAAAAAAAGAACACATAAATTCAAAGCAAAATAAAGTAAAAGATACATTAGCAGCTCCAATTGACTGGGTGAAGTCATTGCAAAAGACTTTCGATTCCTTCAAAAATGATGAATTGACAAACATTGTTGGGAAACTGAAAGAAGCCACGACTAGCAAGAGAACAAGTTATTGAGTACTACCAATACCAATGC
This sequence comes from Euptelea pleiosperma, assembly GCA_035048495.1. Lineage (NCBI taxonomy): Eukaryota > Viridiplantae > Streptophyta > Magnoliopsida > Ranunculales > Eupteleaceae > Euptelea > Euptelea pleiosperma. Next base: position 26,141,661 of record CM068540.1, read on the forward strand.
ACAATTACACACCAGCAAAATAACCAATTTAGAGTCGGATAAAAAAGAGTGGTACCGCTAAAATCTGAGCCAATTTATATCTACAAGAGGGGGGGTGGTCAAGCCAACAAGCAACTCACCCATGCTCGAGTTTTTCAAATATGCTTACAATCATGGTTTGGTATCATCTAAAAAATAATGAAGTAAATAATTAATACAAATCAGTTAATATTTACAAATACTAACAAGCTTGAAAATGATTAAGAGTAGTATCTGATTCAGGGCTTGGTTTTCTGGAGCAACAGTTCAGACCTTCATGGCAGTTCGTGATTCTTTTACACGTGGCCACTGAGGTGGAAGGCCAAAAGGGGCCCAGGCATTTTGCCAATTCAGCATCCCCGTGTGGTCAGTTTCAGCCGAACAGCACTCCAACCACGTGGCAAAAACAGGCATTTTTTCTTTTCCTTTCTTTCAATTTACAAAATATAAAGAACTCAATTGGTGCCATACGTGTAGGGAAGAAGAACAAATGGTAGGGTATGAGCACGTTCTTGTTGCCAATCCAGACGGTTTTCTATCAGATGGACCATCTGCATTGGCCACCTCATTCCTCCATGTTGCAAGAAAACCTCTTCTCCTGCACATAAGAAGTCTGGAGAGACACTCCAGAAAACCTTTCCAATTTGATTCCTAATATAAAATATAAAATTAGCAGTCTTTTATAATTTGTAATTTTGTATAGTATCAATAGGAATGCGACTGCAGTCTGGAGACTCTTAAGGCACAAAAATTAAAGAAAATATAAGACAACATCAGATAACAAGGCAAGAATAGATTACGAACAGAATCAAATTGGGAGGTAAAGGAGGAACGGTTTACATTTTCCGCCACCGAGGACAGTGTGCACAGGTTTCTGCCTGCCGAACAAGCGGTTCTTCCTCGACGGCAGATATTTCTCGCTCTCGGAATCCGACGAGGAAGAAGAGACGTCGTGGTTATGAATCTTCTCCGTAATCTCCTCAATCACAGATTCAGCACCAGCTTCTCCCACAGGATCCGACATTTTTTCCCTAAAAGGTTCAGGACACAAAAAGTATAACTAGAAATCACAAATAAAAAACCAAAAGCAAAAGATCAACACCAAACGTTAAATAACCAGAAAATTTTTTCCTAAAAATGCCAGATATCAACAGAGAACGTCTAGGAAACTCAAGATCATAGTAAAATCAATCGATCTGATTATAAAAATCGAAATAAAAAGCAAACAAAATGAACGGGTACGATTCGCTGAAAATGTATCAGAGAAAACATCGAAACAAGCTAAGAACCTATCATGCTCATTTCTATTTCATTGTAAATATCTCCGGAAAGAGAACCGATTCAAGATTTGACGAATACGTATTGAAAAATGATAGAAAGAACACAAAAGGTTGAAAAATCAAATGTACAACGTAGATGAACGCTTCTTACTGTTTGATCAGAAACATTATACAAAAAAAGATTTTTTTTTCCTCTTTTCTATGAATAGATGAACGAAATCTGCAACCGCTGACTATCCAGATGAAATCTGATTCATGAAACAGTATAAAATGCCGGAAAACCGATCGAAAAACGGATCGACAACAAAAACATGCAACTTCATTTATGATTAGTCGATCGATTTTCAGAAAAGAAAGTGCTGGAAAATGGAGAAAAAAATCCATTGGAAGGATCGGAGTTCTTACTCTGTTAATGTGAGAGGGATAGTGTTAGGGTTAGGGTTCGTATTCTCGTCGAAGCTTTTCTCTCTCTCTCTCTCGCTTTCTCTGTATCTTTTTCTCTCTGAAACTGAAATATTCAGAGAACGCAAACGAAACGAGCGCAAAACAGAGGGTAAAAGTTTTCACCTTCCCCAAATACCCGCACGTTAGTTATATAGCTGACGGATCGCGAATCGACGGCTCAAATACTTTCACGTCGTCATCTCATTTTCGTCATAAAGACATAACGGAGAAGTAACGTCGTTATTGCTCTCGTCCTCACACGTGGAGTCAGCAGCGACTCTCTTGGAAACGAATTCCACATTTTAATGAACAGAGAAAAAATTACGTTAACACCCAACGCATTTCAGAAACTCATGTTACTGGCTTCTCTAATTTAAGGGTAATTCCGTCTTTTTCACTACAATTTCTTAAAAGTGCTCTTTGTTATTTGAATTAAAAATTCTGGCGGTTTCAAACTTTCATGAGCTGAAGCATGGAGTAAAACTTGGCTGACCGGCGACTGTCAGCGAAGCCGTGACCACAGACAATATGAGTCACGTGGCACTTTCGGAGAACGCTGACCGGTGAGCCAAGTTTTTCTCCACAAGCATGGATTAATAGGAGGCTGGTTTCATGGAGGTAGGGGTGTCAATTTTACCCGATTTAACCGGAACTGGAACCGAAAACACCGGTTCCGGTACCACATTTTTGGGAACCGATTAAAAAGAACCGGAACCGGAACTGGAACCGAACCGGAAACTAATGGTTACGGTTCCAGTACTCTAATATGGAACCGAAACCGATAAGAACCGGAACCGAACCGATAAGAACCGGAACCAATATATAAATATAGTGTAAAAATTCTCATATTATTAAGATTGGACCCATTATACCTGAAACCGGAACCGGAACTGACAAAAACTACATAATCGGTTCTGGTTCTAGTACCATCACTTTGAGAACCGGAACCGATAAGTACCGGAATCGATAAGAACCGGAACCGTTTGTTCCGGTTCTGGTCACCTTAGGAACCGAACCGGAACCGACCCGTTGACACCCCTACATGGAGGGCCAGTGTTAGCCTAGTCCTAAGGATCAAACTGTAGCAAGTCGTCCATATGTAAACTAGCAAATATAGGGTTCCGGTGACCAACACCTTGGTGTACCTTGGTAGAAAGATGAATCAATGGCTTATTTTTGGTGAAGATGATCTATATGGTGAGGAGATCATTCTCACAAAAATTCAAATCATTCTGATATTGAAGAATTATGGACCGTCCATTTTTATCGTGTAATTTAGAATGGTCCATATCATAAACATGTGCACAAAGATTGATCCTGGTGGTATTACAACTTTTCTATTTAACAAGTACCAAAGTATACTATGAGCCAATCTCACATACATAAAGTTCTTGGTGGTAAAGTATTTCATAAGGTTACTTAGTAGTATTTCACTATCGCAAGTATCGACTATGGTACTTGTGCAGTGCACAAGATATATTCCGTAAATTTGCCACGCCATCCAAATAGCACGAAAATTAGAATGTCAAAAAATTTGACTAGAAAATGATATGGTTGGCAAAAGCTTTAAAATATTTTCAGGTGTGGATATTTAGCCATGAAGTTGCGACAATATCTTATCTCAGAAATAAATTGCTGAATAACCAAACACACCTTTAGGGCCTGTTTGGTAACGCCCCGCGGCGGGCAAATAAAATATTTGGCCGAGCAAATATTCGCCCGGCTGCGTTTGGCAGCCACTTGCCCTCGGCGAATATTTAGCCGGGCCCTCATATTTGCCCTCCGCGGCGGGAAAACAATATTTTCACGTCGATTATGCCTTGGTGAGAAAATTTTATTTTCTCGCCGGAAAATCACTATTTTCAATAAAAATTAATTTTTTAATATATAGAAAAGATAAAAATTAATTAATTTTTATTCTTTGACATAATATGTGGTTCCCGCACTCACTCGCCCAGCCTATTTTTGACTTATTTTGATATGTGGGACCCACTCAAATTGAAAGAAAATGAAGTAAGCTGAAGTGAGCTAGCTCATACACATACCAAACATTGTTAAATATTGCTATGAGCAAATATTTAGCCAAGATAATATTTGCCTGGCTAAATATTCGCCGTCGGAACTCTTTTTCTCACGTACCAAACAGGCCCTAGTCTAATCTATTTGCAAGCCACAAGAAAATGAAGACTCATGTGAAACAAAACATACTTCCACATGATTTTACGGGTCTTTTAGAGAAAAAAAAAACTGAACGACAACTTTAAGAATGGGCTCACAGACTTGAAGGTCATTTCCAATCCTGCTCACGTCTTGGGGCCTGTTTGGTACGTGAGAAAAAAAGATTTCCAACGGCAAATATTTAGCAATGTTTGTTACATGTATTAGCTAACTTACTTCATTTTCTTTCAATTTGTATGGATCCCACATAACAAAGTAAGTCAAATACGGGTTAGGTAAGTGTGGGACCCACATATTAGGTCACAAGATCCAAACGGTCTCATTTTTATAGCTTTTTTATATACTAAAAACTCATTTTCATTGAAAATAACAATTTTCTAGTGAAATTTTTTTCTCACGAAGGCTTATTTGGTGTGAAAAATATTTACTCAAAACGGGTGCGTGTGTGTTCAAATATTGGGAGACAAATTTGTGGGCCCAGCTAAAGTTTTGCACGAGCAAATGCGTGCCAAACTTGCCCGGGCGAATATTAGCGCACACAAATATTTTATTTTATCGCTGCGGTGGCCTTTCAAACAGGCCATTAAAGATAATTATTTTGAAGCAAGCCTCTTAATGGGCAAGCATGCAGGATGCGCAACGCGGTACGTCCATATCTAAGTGGAGCTACAGACCAAAAATCAGTCTGATTAGTGATTTCTAGTCGTTGGATCTAGTACCAAAAATCATGCTCAAATTCCACAATTGAAAATCAACCCATGAAAAAGACTCGAATCTATTGATTGGAAACCACCAATCAGGTGGGCCTTTCTTATCTGGCTCTCTCTACCGAAAGGCGAAACAAAATCACTCTCCCGTGCTAAACCAGCCAGGCAAACCCCACCTGCCCTCACCGCCCCTCACCCCACCCCCACCCTTATTTCGGCATTTCCTGGCCGTCACCCTATGCTTTATGAAAGGAGCAAAAGCTTTACTGGTGAGGTAGCCAAGGGATGGTACCGCTAATGGCATGGTTTTAAAAAAAGTGCACTACTCCATTGTAACTAAGGTTTAAGTACGTCCTTTATAACAGATAAATAACATTATCGTTAAATGTAACGGTGGTTGATTGCTGTTTACAATAAAGATTTGTACATGCTATCATTCTGTGGAGTCCACTGCCCAAAAGTAAGTCAGATCACGTAGAGCTAACCATCTGATAATATGAAGAATTGGAAATAGGCCAAATTTCTCGACTAAAAATGTCAAGTTTTTGATGGATCTGCTTAGTTTGATTGCACAAATTTGCGAGGCTAGGATAACTAGTGTTTAGAATCTTAGATTAATGATCATGCGTCTGCCGCATCGAGTCAAAAGTAAAGGCTTCCCTACTCGGGAAGCATAATATAGTGACACAGTGCCTATACGCTTCGTGCATAATAACACGAAATTTCCCCATGAAGGACGATGAACCCTCCTCCCTTCCAATGCAGCTAAAAAAACACAACTGTCTGGAACTCAAGGGAAATAATATACACAAATGCCCTGCTTGGATCGCTGCACTGGGATGCATTTGCACTCTAGTGCAAATATGGCGAATTGCATTGCAGTAACCAGAGTTTTTGGGCTGCACATGCTTGCATCAATTTTCTTAAAGAGTTTGCAAGGGCTTGGCAACTACTTGCACTCCAGCTCATTTGGGTCACTTGTAATCCCAAAACTGTGGGAAGTGACTGCATTGCAGCCGATTTGCATTCAACCAAGCAGGGCCAAAATGACATTCTTTTGCACAATTTGCAAAAAGAAAAAAGCGGCAAGAAATTATTCACTTTTCCAGGGCAAGGAGGCACTAATACATGATAATCTGGCACCCAGAAGAGGATAAGCTTACCCTTTGCATGCCTGTCGATAGACCTGGTGATAAGCCATAACCTGGCTTGGCCCAGGTCAGCTTAAAAGTATGGCCCAGTTCTTGCCCCATGCTCTGTTTGTGTAAGCTTAAAAACCGCAATAAGCCAGCTTTTAGCCATTTAATATGAGCTTTAATGTTATCCAAACGCACATGATTAACTGAAATTCTTCTTGAAAACTTAGGCCTGTCTGGCCAAATTGCAGTTCATGCTCAGGCCACCGATAGACCTGGGGATCAAAGCATGCATATATCACCTACTACCATTTGACAGAACCAGTAAATCTTGATCAGAAGTCTTTTTTGGTAGCAAGATCAATAGTCAACCCAATCAAATGATCCATTTCATCCCAATAGAATTCTGGGATTCCAAATCTTATTGACTCCAAAAAAATGCAATAGAATAGATGGAGGTGATCATATATGCTGTGACCAGGGAGATTTTCTAAGTTATACTTACACCCACATGATGGATCAGATCAAAGTTAGTAATGTCGGATATGGGAAAAAAGGTACCCGGAAATTCAAGTTTATTTGGACTTCGTAATAAAAATATATGGTAATGATAGTGGCGGAGGTCTGACGATATCAGTGGAGGGGAAAAAATGGCGGTGGAGAGCTATTGGCAAAGGAGTGGAGCAGAAGCCAATGGTAGCAGTGCAGTCTATAGATATCAGATGAGTGGCAGTGGCGGTGGCAAAACATAAGTGGTGGTAGAGAGCTCTCGTGGCAAAGGAGTGGAGCAGAACTCAATGGTAGCAGTGCAGCAACAGCGAGGAAAGCAGAGAAACAACAGAGAATGACAGGGTTAAGGCCATGTGAGCGGGTGGGTATAAAGAAGAAGAGATCAAAATTCTTATTCAACTTTTTAGTTTTAATTAAATTGGAAAATGCTACCCCATGGATAACTGTACGTTTGAGGCCATTGACCTTTGGGTGGTTTGACGTTGGATTCAAGAGATCCACGAGGCAACAACTGCAAAAGGCAAAATAGTTGTTGCCTGGTGCACAGTGGATGTCTTGAATCCAACGGTCAATGGCCTCAACCACACATTTTTCTCCTATTATCCGTGGGGTAGCACGACTCATTAAACTTGGGTATCACTCATTTTAGGTGAAAACCCCATTTTTATTGAATCTTTGCAAAATTCAACCAACTTATTTGTTTAATTTAAATATATACCTCAAAATTTAAATAACATCCTATACCAACTATCAAGCTGTGTTTGAGACCTCATACCTGCATCGTCCATATTGGGATTTAGAACTAGCTTCAATAGACACATCAACATGACACTGAACAGAATGGCCAAAGAGATGATGAACCAGTCCATCAGTCATTGGTAACGCATACTGCAGCCCTATGCACAAACACTGATGCTACAAGACATTCACTTGAATGCGACTCATGTAGCATCAAATTGATACTAATGATAACACATATTTGTAGCATAATTTATGAAACAAATAATGAAGAAGGTAACAAAACACCTATTTAGCAGGACTTCCCCTGCTAAATAGCTTTTACTGGCCCAAGCATTTAACAACATTCTCCTAAAAAGTACTTATCTGAGTATGAGCTAATCAGGTGCTGCATACTTGTATAGGACTTTTGAGTATTCAATGTAGAGGGAGTGACAAGACCAATCAAATGAGCTATTCCTAATGGATGTTTGGACACAGGAATCAGTTATAGTGGAATGCACTCAACTGCAATTGTAGGCAAGTGCCCATTCAATGATAACGTGTTTTTGAAAGGTGAGCTAGAGCCGTAATCTATGAAAACAGCAACTAAGCATCCCCTTAGAGAAACAGATTGGTTTCAGGTTACTAGTCAAGCACGCTCATTCCTCCGCTCCCTAAAGACACCTTCTACCTGAATGAGTCCAGCAATTTACAGAAATCCGTATTCTTCACCCAAAATAAGACGACCTAGTATTTTTAAATTCTCTCTATCAAGGTAATTTATTCAACTTCTCTCATGCATATATTGTATTTGAAAACAAACACAGGTAGATGGGAATAAATGAAAATTATGCAACAGAATAAACTCCTACTTCTTACCTTCATAGAATAGCAAAACAGCTATAAGAAAAAGTAAGAATCTGCCGCTTAAAATGTTTAGGCCCAGCAATATCATAATAACTCACATGATTGCAACGCCAGCCTTTGCTGTGTTCGGAATTAAAATCATACACCTTTGCTCATAACATCATGGCTCCAAAGCTTTGGATTTCTGGCAAATATACTGTATAGCACTAGGGATATGGTACCATTGGCCATTGAGATATCCCACTCAAATTAGAGAAAAACTAAGCTAAACAGCCTAAACATATACACTAAACAATTGCAAACAGTAAACTATGATATATAAAAAGTCATAGATAATCATTAAATACTTGCAATATTCCAGCTTGATCCATTCTAGTTCAATGAAAAGAACAATTTATGTACAATGTTCCCAACCTGGCACATATTCTGTTAGAAAGAACAGTTACCAATTGACACATTCTCTCAGGAATATACTATACATTGCACAGAAGTCAATAGGTTGTGTCAATACTAGCATGTACAGGCTTACCGCCCATAGAGAAAAGGATGTAACACTGCTTGTCACAAACTCTTGCAGGCTCTCTAGTTGCAGATTTTGTCTACAATGCCTCTCCTGCTTCAACACAATCCCATGCTGAAAGATTCATCTTTAAATTACCTTTGGGAAATACAACAAGCAAGAACCAATTTACTTCAAAATTCAAGCTTTCTGCGTATCCCCAGATCAATGTTCCTTGAATTTGACTTTGGTTTCATAGGAGCACCAGGGCAAGTTTCCGCAATGCCATTTAGATGAGGCAATGAAGTGGGTGTCTTGAAACCATCGCAAAAACCTACTTCCAGAGGCAGGGTATCAGCATCAACTGCCTCCGCCTGCTTTGAGACAATTGCATCCAATAAGGTTTTGTAGATCGATTCTAACAATACCTCTTCCTGCAAGAGTACTTCCACACCGTCATCTTCTTTGCTACCCTCATTGACTTCCGAAGAAGAATCAAAATTTAGCCGCCGTGAGACATTGTTCCGAGTTTCCTCAAAATATTTCTTAACCCGGGGAGCCAACATCAGCTCATCTGGACCCGGAGCAAACGAATCAAAGACGTCCTCTTTCGGCGTTTGAGGGCTAGAATCAATACCCGCAACCTCATCCGTTCTGAGGCAATCAACGGAAACTACTGTCGGTGTTGAAGAAACCCAAGTCAAGGGAGACATGCAGTCGAGTAAAGCTTCTCCGTTCTCTTTACCCGGATTGGGGGTAATTGGGGATAAAGCAACTCTGCCATCAACGATTTTTGATAGCTCAACATCTTTAGGCTCTGCAACACTAACCTTCTCCAAGCACGAACCGCCTTGAGATGAATCTAATTTGTTCTTCATTTCTTCTGAACAAATTTCAGACTCCATATCTGCGACCAAAAAAAAAGATCTGTTAACCAATCCTTCAAACCTTCAATCCATAAATACTGAAAATACGAAACCCCTAATTCAAATACTTCGACCTCTGTCATAAAAAACCCTAGATCAAAACAAGAACCACAAGAAACAAAATGGAATTCCAGTCGAATAACCCCAAGGAAGTACTTTTCGAAACCGGTTAGAAGAAAATGCAAATTAAAATCCTAGAACAAACCCTAGAAACTAAAACCCTACTCCCAATTAATCCGATTTCACTCTTAGAGAGAACCCAAATGGTGAGAAAGATTAGTAATTTCAAACGATGGAACCCTAAAAGCAGATTTTTTTGGGGAGCGAATGCAGTTTTCTCAATCAGAAGAAAAAAAGGGACTCTTAAACCCTGGATAGAGAGAGAGTATACCTGGTCTGGAGGGAACTTCGAAAGTCTGAAGAGATCTGGATGCGGCGCGGGAGAGAAAAATAAAGCAAAGATGATTGTGATTGTGGAGTGTGTGTGTGTGTGGGGGGGATGGGGTGGGGACCGGCAGGTTTTATATGGGGAAAATTTTAGAACCGTTGGGGGAAGCATGTCGTCCGTGTGTTTAAACCATTGGATGTTCTTTGAAATATGTGCTGATGTTTGGAATTCGATGACCATATTTAAAAGTGATGGCCCCGTATGGATTACTTATAAGGGACACCCAGTTAGGACGCTGATGTTACAGTATCAGGTTGAGAATATCAAATTTCGAAGTCTTGCCTCCCAAAAATGCCATTTGGAGTTATTTTAGGGCCTCCTAACCTTATGGATGTTTGGATCACCTCTAGCTGGACCAGTATACCAAATATCAGCTTGATCGTGATTTTTAACAGTTATATCTTAGCATCCTTTTTAGATTTAAATTCAACGGTAAATAAACCATATTAAAATACTACATCCAACGGCTACAAGTCACTAATTATACTGATCTTTGATCTATAGATTTCTCAATAAGTGGACCAAATATCCATAAGGTAAGTGGACCCTATAGAGTACACCATGTGGAGTTTTGGTGGGGGGGGGGGGAACTCCCCAGGCCATTTTTAAATTCTACCCGTTGATTCAAGCAATTCTTTTGCATATTTTTTAGGTACTTAATCCAACGGTTAGAAATCATCAATCAGATTGATTTTTGGTATGTATATCCACTAAGGGGTGGGCTCATGCGGTTAGTAGGCCTAAAAGATCGAGTTATGTAGGGCCATGAGAGCCCTCTGCATACAAAATCCTCTCTGCTGCTAAAATTTTTCTCATTAGGGGTGATGCTAAGCGAAATCTTACCTGACCACTGCTGGTCAGAAAGCTACCCGAGCACCCACAATATAAGCCATGTGGCAATTTCTTATAGGACACTGATTATATAGATGTTTGGCCAATCCCTAGGTGGACCTATAAACCCAAAATCAACCTGATCTGTGATTTCTAAACGTTAGTTGAAGTCATTTTTTCATTTTCTGATTTTAACCGTAGGAATTTGAGCATTGTTTACCATTATTTGGATCCAAAGGTTTGAAATCACTAATCAGGCTGATTTTTGGTCTGTAGGTCCACTTAGGGATTGGCCAAACGTCCATATGGCCAGCGTCCTCTAAGAGTGTACTACGTGGCTCATCGATCAAACTAATATTTTGTGGGTAGGTCCACCAAGAGGTGGACCAAATATCCATAAGGTCAGTGGGCCTAAAGTGAGCTCCACATGGCATTTTTGGGCAGCGGAGACTTCAAAATAAATTCTCAGAAGACAGCAGATATTTACTCCTCGCCGCTGCCATCTGGCCCACTCACTGCATGATGTTTAGCCCGCTCCTTGCTGGATAGACACATCAAAAAACAACCTGATTGGAAATCTCTAACCATTAGATTTTAGAACTTTTAAGGCGTGATTATAGCTGTTGGATTCAACTGTTTTTTAGTAGTAAATCCAACGGTTAGTAATCATCAAATAAGCTAATTTTTGGTGCCAATATCTACCAAGGGATGGGCTAAACATCCATGCAGTCAGTGAGTGCAATGAGTCCGGAAGGCCAGGGTGAGTAACAAAGACGCCATACCTTGTTACATCACGAGCAGGAAAACAAGTGGTTCCATGAGAGGACTGGAGTAGAACTTTGACGACGGACTACAGCCACATGGCTCACTCTTACAGTTATTTCTAAGCGTTGGATATGGATTGGAGTCGTTTTCATGGGTTGATTTTTTAACAGTAATCAGGCTGATATTTGGTATGTAGATCCACCTGGGATGTGCCCCACATCCATACAAGCAGTGGTCTCTAAGAGTATGCCACGTGGTTCACACTGATGACATACACAAAACCAGCTTGATTAGTGATTCTAACCATCCGATAAATACATATTGAGTCTAACGGATAAATCCAGTATGATCCACGGTCCACAACATTTTGTAATGGGAAGGGCAGACCATAGTTACTCACATGGGTTCGTGCATTTAATCCCCCCTTTTGGTCCTCAAATCTGGATGATGCACCAAAAAGAATTTATAAATAAAATGTCAGAAGTGGGATTTGAACCCACGCCCTCTTTCGAGGACCAGAACTTGAGTCTGGCGCCTTAGACCACTCGGCCATCCTGACGTTGGTGTTAGTGTACTCTTATTAATAATAATCACCAAACAGGAAGACCCCCTACTACCCAATAAGTAAGGATGTCTAGAAACCCATGTCAATAGTACCCAATAGAAACCCCTCCTACTACCAAATTATTAAAGATGTCAATGGTACCCAATAGGAATTCATCTGGATTATGATGGTTATGAGATTAGGGCCCTGAATGCACTCAATTTGCCACAATTTTGGGATTGCAAGTGACTGGTTGGAGGCGTGCAATGAACTCCCGTGCACTTGGGTTCCAAGCCTTGCAAACTCCTTAACAAAATTGATGCAAGCGAGTGCAGCCCAAAAACTGATGCAAGTGGGTGCATTGTATTAGCTCAACATATTTTCTTTGGAAAAACATTAATATAATAATAATAACTGTGATTATTATTTTTTTATTTTATTATTCTTATTATTTTATTTTAGCTTTCTATTTTTTTGATATAGTTGGTCGGGGCTGCCTAACCCCAAGCTTTCCCCTCGAACTAATAATAATAATAATAATAACATGATAACCATGGTTTAGAAAATGACCGTTATAATGGATTCGGACCTCCCCCGTTACGTTATGTGCCGTTAAAACACCCTAAAAATAATGGCCGTTATTTCAGTTATAACGAAAATAACGACCTTTGTTTTCTGGAAAATTTTGTAAAGAAAAATGACTTTTTTTTTTCGTTCTTTCCGTTATTTTTCCATTATATTCCGTTATTTTTTTTTTAATTTTTCCCGTTTTTGAAATACAAATTTCAAAATTTGAATCTTAGTGCCACTTTTTCCCATTATTTTCTATTTCTGCTCCTGAGCATTTTTTCGTTATAACGGAAAAAATGGTAACGCCCCGTCCGTTATAATGGCCCCCTTTAAACCTTGATGATAACAATAATAATTTTATTGTGCATTTTTTATAAAATCAAAAAATAAATCCAATGTATTCTTCTGTAATGTACCACCAACCAATCAGCTAAGCTTCATTTGCATCTATTTACAAGGCGTGAACCAAACAGTTGTAAGTGACTTGCATTGTAAGTATCGTGCAAAATACACCCAAGTGTAGCGAACCAAGCAGGGCCTAGGTGTTTCAGAATCGGTCGTGATGTAACAAGGTATACCTCGAACTTTTTGGTGCGAGGAAGCACCATTTTTGTTACTCACCGCTGACATCTGGTCCCATCGACCACATGGAGAGAAATAATAGTCTTTAGATGAAAGGAATGCTCCATTCATGAAGTAATTCTTAGGCCCTATTTGGTTCAATGCAAATCAGATGCAATACACTCACCACAATTTTGAGATTACAAGTGATTGGTTGGAAACATGCAAATGAGCTGACATACAAGGGGCTGCCAAACCCTCGCAAACTGTTTAGGAAAATGGACGCAAATATGTGCAGCCCAAAAACTGTGGTAAGTGACTACATTGTTTTTGCATATCATAAAAAATAGGGACTTTCTGACAGACCCCCCATGTCTTGGTCTACCGTCTAAGACCGTCTGTTGACTCAAATAGACTAACTTTTATTTTTTAGAAGGACAAAATTGCCCCTTTCTTCCACCTTGATACAAAGACATGGGTTTGGGCTAAAACCTCAACCCAAAATCAAACAGATGTGGTATGGACGGCGTGCCAAAAGATTCCGGTGGGTTGGCCGCCTATCAACGACGATCAATCTACCGGAGTCTTGTGGCCAGCTGTCCACTCCAGTGAAAAATTTAAAAAATGTGTATAATGGCGCTGCAAAAATCACGTTTTTCCTTGTTAGTATCTAATTTTATATTGAATGGTAAACCAAAGTGAGTAGCAAGAAACAGGGGTAGTTCTGAGCGCCTTCTACTATTGTAACGCCTTCACCAACAAGCAAATGCAAGTTCCAAACCAGTATGTGTGATTTTGATCTGCATACCAAAGACAAGAGAACAAGATGAGCACTGAACATTTACGCAGGCACAGTTTCACACGTTTCAACATTAAACATCTAAACAAACAAAAGCACAAAACAATATATATTACTTTTAGAAATCCAATCATGTCAATTAAAACTAAGAACCTTTCTTTTCTTTGGCCAAAGGTTATGCATTTTATAGGTGGAATAATAACTACAAATCTTGGCTTGATGAGAAGATTGGGATAACTCCTAAAAGAGAACTTCGATTGCGTATCAGACCCTCCACCTCCTCCCAGTATTGAATCCATACCCACTGGAGATTTTGAGTTTTTTCAATCCACAAAATCTACTATGAAAAAGGCAATGGTCATTAATTGAAGGATATGAGAGAATGAACACAGTCATGGTGTACGGGATAAGAGGGGTAAGCAAGATGACCTTGATAAAACAAAGGGAATCCCTTACGGGGATGATCACAAGGGTTGCAAACTTTTACCAACAACAAAGGGCTAGATGTATGTCATACAATGAACACTCATGAAAATATGCCATTTAAAATTTCTCGCTAGAGTAGTGGAAGGCTGGCACAAAACTCCGGCAAAAATCGTCACCCACCAGAATCTTTTGGCATGCCGTCTGTGGGAGAAAAATATCTGATCTAACCCACACAATCTTCGAGGTCAGACGATTCAGTTTTTGGTGATGATCGAACGACTCTGATGCTCCAGGATGAAACTGCTTTCTCGTCTACGAAGGATAGGATGATCTCCAGATAAAATATGATTGTACTTGTTGACAAGACTCCGACCCTCAAATCAGCTTAGGAATGGTAACAGGATTTCACGAAAATAGTAAAGTGTTTCAGAGTTTAGGCTATCTGGATCTGGAGAGCAAGATCTCTTCTCAATTCTAAGGGTCATGTATTTATACCCCCAGAACTGGTGTGACTCACCTTCCACGTGTCTACTCCTTGTCAGTCAGTTATGATCTGAAGAGATTCTATTACGAAACTGTCTCTTCCTGTTAGATCTTAACTGCCCATATTCAGTTATATCTGAAACGACTGAGGTGGCATTCCTCGTGGCAGATATTTGAATAGGGGAATGTGGGAGCTGCGTAATAGTCAAACTAACCGCCATGTGGTTAACATTCAATGGATAGGTAAGTAACTAACTTTATTATAGTTTAGAATACTTATCTCGTTTGTAGAATTCTGTATATTTCTCGGGATGGATAGAAGTCCATTCCCGCCAAGTATGCTGCTGATCTTGTCGGGATGATATAAATGTCACTCCCGCCAAGTAAGCCGTTTGATCTTGCCGGAATGTGCTTGAATATCCTTCCTGTCAAGCGTGTCACTTGACCTTGTCGGGACGAGATAAACGTTATTCCTGTCAAGTATGCCGTCTGACCTTATAGGGATGTGTTGAACGTCATTCCCGCTAAGTATGATAACTAAACCTGTTGGGATGAGTTGAATGTCGATCCCGTCGACAATGTCGGGATGTGATGCTTAGAGTTGCCGAGTTGAGATGCCGGGATGAGATGCTGGGAGTTACCGGGTTGAGTTCTCGGGATGAGATGCTAGAGTTGCCGGGATGAGTCCCCGGGATAAGATGTTGGAGTTGCCAAGATGAGTTCCCGGGATTAGATGTTGGAGTTGCCGAGATGAGTTCCCGGGATGAGATGTTGGAGTTCCCGGGATGAGATGCTTGAGTTGCTAAGATGAGTTCCCGGGATGAGATGTTGGAGTTGATAGGATGAGTTCTCAGGATGAGATGCTTGAGTTATCAAGATGAGTTCCCGGGTTGAGATGTTGGAGTTGCCGGGATGAGTGTATGTTAGAAATAATGCACCATTTGAAATATCTTCGATGGATGCACACCTCAAGATATGTGCACATCAATCCTTGAGATTCATGTGAAAATTATGGTACCCACACCGTCCATGCCACATCCGCTTGATTTTGGGTTGAGGTTTTAGCCCAAACCCATGTCTTTGTATAAGGTTGAAGAAATGGGCAATTGTGTCCTAAAAACCAAAAGTTAGTCTATTTGAGTCAACATACGGTTTTAAATGGTAGACCAAGTCATGGGGGGTATGTCAACTTTTTCGAATTGTGGGGGAACATGTCAAATTTCAAAGATAACATGGGGGGTATATCAAAAATTTCCTAAAAAATATTGGATGTTCATCATCAAAGGGTAAATGTCACGTTGCATCTCCATAACATACTTGTGGGTGCCGTATTTTCCAGCAAGTCAAAATTGGACACGTATCTCTGGCTTAGCACGTGCGATTTCGAATACACGACGCGTGTTAGAGACAGCACGCGAGAGTTAATGCGCTGGAATCATCATCAAGAGCTATAAACTGCCTATCGTGTCACTCCATTTCCATTACTTGGAAATGCCACGTGTCAGGATTGTATTATCGACACATGGAAGTGATGCTGACAGAGAATATTAACGTCTCAGTCTTTAATATGTCGGGAAGTATTCAATCTTACCCGACATATTGATGAGTCTCATCCCACCGAGATCAACTGGGTAGACGGGATCTTTTACAATCTCATCTCGGGAACTTAAGGTTCTCATCCTGGAAACTCAAGTATATCATCCCGGGAACTTCAAACATGTCATCCCGGGAACTCATCCTGGAAACTCAAGTATATCATCCCGGGAACTTCAAACATGTCATCCCGGGAACTCATCTTGGCAACTCAGGTATATCATCCCGGGAACTCCAAATATGTCATCCCGGGAACTCATCCTGGCAACTCAAAGTATATATTCCCGGGAACTCCAAACATGTCATCCCGGGAACTCATCTTGGCAACTCAGGTATATCATCCCGGGAACTCCAAATATGTCATCCCGGGAACTCATCCTGGCAACTCAAAGTATAGATTCCCGGGAACTCTAAACATGCCATCCCGGGACATCATCCCGGCAAGGTCACATTATTGGCTGGATGCATTTATCCCGACAAGGTCATCAGACTTACTTGACGGGATCTATTTCAATATCATCCCGTCAAAGCCTGATAATGTCAAATGACTTACGTGGCAGGATCTCTTACGTACGAGGTAAGTATTCTGAATACCATCGATTTCTTAACTAATGAATATTGGCCACGTGGCAGCTAGTTGAACTATCACGAATTCGACATCACCTTATCTGAATATTTGACACGAAGGATGCCACCTCAGTGTTATTTCAGTTATTTCAGGTATAACCGAATCAATGAAGTCAAGATATAACCATAAGATTCTATTTTATAACAGAATTTATCTGAGTCATCATTGACTGGTAACGACTAGACACGTGGAAGGTGAGTCACGCCAAGTTCTAAGGGTATAAATATGAGACCCTCAGGACTGAGAAGAGGATCTTGCTCTCCAGATCCAGATAGCTTAAACTCTGAAATCTTTTACTATTTCCTAAAACCTGTTACATTTCCCAAGCTGACTTGAGCGTCGGAGCCTTGTCAACAGGTACAACCAAATCTCATCTGGAGATCATCCTATCCTTCGCAGAGGAGAAAGCAGTTTCATCCTGGAGCATCAGAGTCGTCCGATCATCACTATAATCCGAATCGTCTGACCTCAAAGATTGTGTGGGTTAGATCAGATATTTTTCCCCCACAATACTCTTTTCCACATTTTGGACCACTCGATCGATAGCCCCGCCATTTCATGGATGGGCCACAACTCAAAAAGAAAACTTTATTGGGTTGAGGGCTGTCAATGGATTGAGTTTGAATCAGGAGTAATCCATAACCGATCAAATAGTTTATCAGATCATGATGGGGTTACTCATCATTTAGTCGATCTGATCAATAAACTTGTTAAATTTGATTTAAAAATAAAATAAAAAAATTACAAATTCTTACATTAAATCAACATTTAATTCCGCTAGAGTTGGAGGGAATGTGTCAGAAGGGAGATTATAGTCCAAGTTCTTGCTCAATTCCAGTAAAATATCAAACCCTTTTCATTAGGAGATATACGCCATCTTCAGGCTCTAAAACTATCCTATGAGCTATAGAATGATGATAATTAGGAGACAGAGAGAAACTAAACTTGGATATTATGAGAGATAGCACGACCTTCAGCTCTACCATGGCAAAGTTCTGACCCAAGCACGACCGTGGTCCCGTCCCGAATGACATGTACAGATGCGGTACCTTGCTCGCGCGACTGATGCCATGCGCGAACCTCTCTGGATTGAAATTGGAAGCATCAGGACCCCAAATCTCACGATCTCGCTGCAACTTCCCCACTTCAACCCATATGGTGGTGCCTTCAGGGATTTCATAGTCTCCAATTTTCATATCTTCAAAGGCCTCTCTTATCCAAAAAGGAGAGGAAGGATACAGACGCAAGGTCTCTTGAATCACCGTTGTTAACTGCATGGAATAGGAGATATATGAAGGGTCCCACCTCTAACATGTATATCATCTATATAATAAGGGAGCTCAGTTGTCTCCCCCTCTTACAGGTTTCAATAAAGAAAGGCCGAGATTTTATCCCCCAACTGGATAGTGGATCTCAACCATGGTTTTAAAAACGGCCGTTTAAACGGAAACGGGGTAACACCCCAAGCCCGTTTCCGTTTAAACTGTTTAAACCCGTTTTATTGGTTTTGAAAAAAACGGCTGTTTTTTTTGTTTTAACGGCCGTTAAAATCGTTTAAACAGCCATTTAATTTTGAAAAATTTTGTGAAAAAAAGACCATTAAAACCGTTTAATTCCGTTAAAATCCGTTTAATTTCTGTTAAAATCCGTTTAAATTCCATTTTTTTTTTTAATTTTCAAATTTCAAAATTTGAATTTCAGCGCCACTTTTTCCGTTTTTTTCCATTAAAATCGTTAAAATCCATTTTTGCCCATGACCGTTTCAATCCGTTTTAACGGCCGTTTAAACGGTTTAAACGGTAACGCCTCCAGTCCGTTTAACCGTTAAAACGGCCTCCTTTAAACATTGATCTCAGCCACTCGCCCCAATTTTGGAAAAGGCTTTGCTGGGGAGTGATGTGGGCACGGGCCACGTACTAGTGTACATACAAGTTTTGAGCCAAATTGATGCTAAATGAAGGGTGGTTTGAATTTCGAACAAAGCCCGAGGTTTCGGGCCAGCCCGATTTACATCCCTAAGTTTATATGCCAAAGACTGATTAAATAACGTACCGTTTTCATCTTACGGAGCTTATCAACATCTGGCAGTTGGCCCCCACATATCTCAATCACCTCAGTGCGTACACGCGTCTGCCACTCTGGATTATGAGCCAGAAGCACCAGGGTGAAGGCAGCAGAAGTGGAAATAGTTTCTTGCCCGGCAAAGTACATGGCCTTGCAGTTGTCGACGATGAAGCTGGTAGTCTTGTCGGACCCGACACGGCCATCCGTGTTACTCTCCATTAGGACTCGTAAGAAGTCGTTCTCTTGAGTAGCATTTACTTTGCGATGGTTTACTCTCTAGAATGGTGGATGTGATTTCTTTGTTTAGCCTCCATGCTTCCCGATTGCTCTTCATGGGAACAAACCTGAAAAACCAAATATGTTCCGGTATATGACATGGTGACACTGATAGGGGTGTCAACGGGTGAATTTCAGTTCCGGTATCACCGGAAAATATTATTTTCGGGTCTGACGGTTCGAGTTCTTAATGTATTCGTTCCTAAACAAGTGGATCCATAACCAGAATCGATAAATATCCGATTCTTCCATAAGGTATCAGATATCAGTTCTGGGTCTTCTTTGAATTCGATTCTAAAATAGCTACTCCTGGAACTGGAACTGAGATAATCGGGACTGGTTCCCATCGGGTATCTGTTAATTGGGTACCAATTGGCACCCCTAGATGGGCCGTGCTTAGACATCAATTTTGGTTGGTGGGTTGGGCTCGACTTGGATCTTTGTCGTACCCTCTAACTAGGGGTCAATGTATCAGGTTCGGATCAGACCAGGGACCATTGAGGACTGATCTAGTCATAGACATAATCAATGTGAGCCACGTGGCACACTCTTAAAGGATGCTGGCCGTATGGATGTTTGCTTTTTTCCATACCCCATCCCTAGGTGGTTCTACATACTAAAAATAAGCCTGATTAGTTATTTCTAACCTTATGGATCTTTGTACCCCGAATAATAGTCGATAATGCTCAAATTCCACGGTTAAAAATCTACCCATGGAAATGGCTCCAATCTAATGCTTCGAAATCACTAATCAGGCTAGTAGGTCCACCTAAGGTTGGGCTAAACATCCATACAGTCAGAAATCTCTAAGAATATGCCACATGGCTCATATGGACGTCCACCAGCAAAGTCCTACTATCAAGAGAATATTAGTAACGGGTGATAGTTTTAATAGGCTTAAGCATGCCAACGCCTAATCTGACATGGTGCGGGCCAGGCTTGCGCCAGCCCAAGCCTGGCCCATGTGCCCCAGCACTTTTGCTCAAGAGTGCTGTTGACCAATAACATTCAACGACGCCTTTGCATCCGACATGTACCCCCGACAACACTTATCCAAAAAAACGTTTAAATATAAAAAATTATAAAACAGTGATGTTAGGGGTAAGTTTCAGATGCAGAGGCGTCGTTGAGCCCTTTTTGCGCGCTCTGTTGAGCAAAATGAACTCCCAATTAACTAAGATAAAATTGAACAAGAACCCCACATACCTAAATCCAGGGACTCCTAGAAGGAGACTTTGTTTGGATAGGACCACCATGAGGGCCCTAAGCTTTGCGAAAATATCTTTCCCTTTCCGACAATTGCTCCCAAAACAAGCTTTAGAGATTATATCTGCAGAAAAGCTCCTTAAATCCTCATCAACTCTTATGTCAATAGTTCCTCCCTCCTCAGCTTTATCCTCCCATGGCTTCACCAATGGGATGGCACACTCCACCATCATGTCCACCATTCCCTATGCACGAAAAGTTCATTTACACGGACTTAGTCAGCCAAAACAAGACGACTATTAACTTATTTTTTCAACTGCTTATAGCTTATTGCTTTAGGGGACTGCAGTTTCTAAACTAAGTGAAACTTTATAAATTTCAAAATTACCCTTGTAACCTATTATATCTTTCCTGACTCATAAATTCATTCTTGTTCTTCTCCGTGAAATCCAATGGTGGTTTTGCTTTGATAAAGTGAAGGTCAGCTCAATATGAAAACCACAAAATCCACGGATGAACACACGAGTGAATTTATTAGTAAAAGATTAGAGTGCAGATTCTGATCTTTTGAATAATACAACTACCATTGTTAGTCTTTAAAACTTTTTCTAAATACAAAATAGTAGTCATAATTTTTTTTTTTATTTTTATTCCAAGGGTATCGGTGCCTCTTAGAACACCCGACTAATCCCACAGGGCATGGGTGTACCCCATCCCATCAACACGCGCCAAGTAAAACCAGGATAATTCCCAGGGGTGGCCCCAATAGGGAGGATTCGAACTCAGAACCTCTACTTCCTGAGGCATGTTCCTCGCCATCTCAGCCCAACCCTTGGGTTTAGTCTTAAAAGATCCAAACCCGGCCCATTGCTTTTAACCACTGCTTACATCAATAAGGTATGGGGTTATCGCAATCTCAAACGCTGCCTAAGATGAGAAAATCTATAATAAGCTATATTTACCTTAACCTTGTCCATGAAGAATTCAGGTGCTATGATCTTCCTTTGGTGTGCCCAGGAAGCTCCGGCTGCAGACACTATACTGTTGCCCAACAAAGCTCCTCTGTTCTTCCTCAGATAAGAAGCCCTACCCAAGTTCATAGATTTGCACTGAATAATTTCTTTCGCAAAATTATGGTCCGTCACGTAAATCACCACCAAGTTGCCCATCGAGTTCACAAATACTGGACCTGCGAGAAGAAAGAGATGTTTTCCAATAAGCGCAGTTTTCAGTAAGAGTTCTTTTTTTTTTTTTTTCTCAAAAATTTTGACAACCCAAGCAAAGTATTCTCTCAATTCATAGTTGATTTTAAAGAGATGTTTTCAATAGTTAGTAAGCAAAGCCTGTGTGGTGAAGCCATGTTTTTGTCTTAAAATAGAATAGATGGTAAGAACTAGGGATAAAATCAAACAGTCATGAACAGAATCCATTTTTCCAGTATAATTGGATTTGAGCATTTTTCGTGGGGTGATTTTAACTGTTGGTGTTCGATCCAGAAATTTTGACAGCCCAACAACAAAAAATCAGACCATTCTGAAATTTCTCACACCATCAAATGTGGGTTTCAAATTAATGGTAAAAAATAGATGGTCTATAATTCTTCAACTTGTAATTTATATATTTTGTGAGGGTGATCTCCTCACCACAGAGACCATCCTCACCAAAAATCATCCCATTCTAAAACTTAATCATCCCATTCTAAAACTTCTAATTTATATATTGGCCTAGACGATTTTTTTGTGTGAAAATATGTGTCCGCGTTGCCTGACCCTTTATATAGAGGGAAATTACCCCCTTGTCCTGGGTTAAGGTGGCACTTAACTGTAGTTACCTTAATAGTGGAGAAAAAGCAGCTACAGTTCAATGCCTCAATGCTCAATTTGATTGGCTAGAGAGATCACGAAAAAAAATTCGCCCTTCCCCTTTCTTTAAAGGTCTCTTCGCCAAGGCCTAAACCCAATCCACGTTAAACCCTTGGTTAGTTGGTTAAGGGTAGTTAACAATGGGTACGTGTCAGACATTTTGGGAGTGACTGGGGAACAGTGAATTTTTTAGACGTCACTCAATTGCCTTAAGTAGACTCTTTCCGGCCCACTTGCCCCTGAATGTTTGGCCCCACATCTTGGTGGACCAAGACACCAAAAATCAGTGTGAACAGTGATTCCTGAACATTGGATTTAGAGCACTTTTTCATCATAGGCTTGGAACCAACTCATTGGCCCATTCAAAACGCCCATGATGAAGAAGTGCTCAAATCCCACGGCTAGAAATTATCAATCATACTGATTTTTGGTGTGTGTAGGTCCATCAAAGTGTGGGCCAGATATTGACGGAGCAAGTGGGTCCGAACGAGTCAACTACCTTACAATTTGAGGGACTTCTGCATCAAAATTTTTGATACAGAAGTCCGCATCAATGACCAGCCCGTCACCCATCATTCATGGGTCAGTGAGTAAGCGGCTGGATTTTTGAAACTCACTAATGAACGCACGCCACATATACCCATGGTTACTTTTTAAAACCAAATTCTAAACCATAGGCATATGTGGCTCAGTAAGTAATGAACGCACGCCACATATACCCATGGTTACTTTTTAAAACCAAATTCTAAACCATAGGCATATGTGGCTCAGTAAGTAATGAACGCACGCCACATATACCCATGATCACTGCTTCAAAAATCTCGCCGCTTCAAAAAATTTCTCAAAACGTTCGCCCTGGGCTAGATTTTCTTAGGCCGCCTTCCCTCCAGGTGGTTGGGGAAAATATTCGCTGGCCCCGGGTACTTTGAAGTTCCCCGGCCCTCCCAAAATGCCCGACAAGTACCCCTTGTTAACGACTAACCAAGGGCTTCATACCGGTTGGGTAAGGAATTGGGGTACTTGTCAGATATTTTGGGTGGGTAGAAAGTTTGAAGTCCCCCAGTTAGTACTGAAAAAGTGCCACCAAGCGTACTCTTTCGGGCCCATTGTTATACTGGCCCACCATTTGATGGACCACACTAACAATCAGCCTGATTTATCATCTATAGCCGTTGGATTTGAATATTTTCATAGGTAATTTCTAGCTGTTGGATTCGAACAACAGGCTGAGTTTTGGTGTGTCCGTAAGTACATCAAGTGGCGGGTCAATCATATGGGTCAGTGAACTCGTGGTACATTTTTATGTGTTCCGATCCATAGCTCCACGAATAAATCTTTGATGAACGACGACAAAACACAGTATGAACCACGGGGCTCTCTTAGAAACTGCTGACCGTATGCATGTTTGTCCCATCTTTAGGTGGACCTACGTACCAAAAATCAGTCTGATTATTAATTTCTAACATTTGGATCCTAGTACCCAAAATAATGCTTGATTCCCACGGTCATAAAAACGTGATAACGCTTCAATCCAACGGTTAGAAATCACTAATTAAACTGATATTTGATCAGCTGTATCCAAGAGCGTGCGTCCTGGGTCATACTGTGCTCCGTCGTCAACGTTGATGACGGACATCTACAGTACAAACGAGAGGATCGTCGGAGGAAATTAATAAAACACAAATTTTCAAATTGTTGAATAGTAAGTCGATCGGAACTAACAACATGACAGTGAAGAACCCACAGGCACACAGGCACACTTACCGTAATCCTTTCTCCACTTCTCGAGATGTGGGAAGAGATGAGGCAAGTAGTCATGTGACACATGTTTTCCATCTGATCGAGTATTCGCCATTTCCGATCGTATAATCTTGATGGCGGGAATATTCCCATAGAAGAAGGAAGGTGGAGGCCCTGTGATCCCTTGTCTTCGAAGCTTTTCTCGAATCCTTCCGGCTTTAACCATAAGAGATTATAGAAATAGAAAGCCAAGCTTGTAAAACCTACCAACAACAAAGAAATTAACATCTCTCTCTCTGTCTCTCAAACAGAGACCTTCTCTTCTTTATTTCTTCTCTCTCTTTCTTTTTTTCTTGTGGTTGTGCTATATATTGGTTATTTATTTTGGGAGGTCGGCAAGTAATATGAGCTGCACAACACGTACCCAGCGTGGTCATTGCCACGTTTACCAGAATTTAAAAACAGAGAACAAAATGCAGCCACACACCCTGCAGCTGTATTTGATATTGATACCAACCCAATGAGAGTGGCGCACGCG
Organism: Euptelea pleiosperma; assembly: GCA_035048495.1. NCBI lineage: Eukaryota > Viridiplantae > Streptophyta > Magnoliopsida > Ranunculales > Eupteleaceae > Euptelea > Euptelea pleiosperma. The sequence goes on from CM068540.1 coordinate 26,166,280, forward strand.
GGGCTACCTGTGCTCTTAGTTTGTTCGTTTTCGTTAAGATCGATCAAAGACCCAACCATGATTCTCTTAGCTAAAAGACAAAATGGCGAGCTTATCCTTTTTAATCTTTCTTCTCCTACACCCATTTCTTACATCCACTTCTTACACCCGGTGGTGGGGCCCACATGGAGATCATGTTGGATAATCCAACCATTAATTAAGTTGTCCGGTCAGTCCATGATGATGATCATCACCAAAATTAAGTTCTATTGAAAATCTCTAACCATATAAAAATTGATCCAAAATAATGGTTTAATTGGATGGTCTGCATTTTTGAATTAAAGTCAATTTTTCACGAGGAGGGTGATTATAGTATTAAAAACTCACGGAGACGTTAGATTGTTCAACATGATCTTCATGTAGGCCCTACCACCGGCTGTAAGAACTGGAGGTAAGAAATGGGTGTAGCTCTAGACGGACTCTCTCCTTAGTTTTTTAAATTGGTCGGGCTCAGGGACCTATTTTGTTAGTTAGGGTCGGGCTCGGGGGACACCTATTTTGGTGTATCCACATAGAATGGCTTATTTTTGGCGGGGATCTATGATCTCCTCACCATATAAATCACCCCAACAAAAAATCAGCCCATCCCGAAATTTTTGACCCATCAAATGTTGTTTTCAAGTTACACAGTAAAAAACGACGGTCCTTAGTTCTTCAGCTTCTAAACTAGTCTATGAATATCAGAATGATTTAAATTTTTGTGAGGATGATCTCCTCACCATAGAGATCATCCTCACCAAAAATCAGCCATTGATTCATCTTTTACTTGGGTACGCCAAAATGGGTGTCCCCCAGCCCGACCCTTGTTAAGATCAAAGTTTAAAAACTTTAAAATGTAATTAATAACCAATATAATCATGCAATTACATAGATACATGACAAAGTCAAACTTGCTTTTTTTTTTATTCACAAAAACATAAAATATTTAAAAAAAAAAAAAAAAACAGCGGGGATTCGGGAATGGCGATATAAGCATGCTCAGTTTTCACACCTTCCTAGTGACGAGATTCACTCCAAATTCTGGCTCTATGACCAATCTGAACGCAGGGGAATGTCGATATTTAGGAGAGAGAGTGAAAGAGAATTTGGATAAAATGAGAGCCAGAACAATCTTCAATTCCACCATGGCAAAGTTCTGTCCTGCGCATATGCGAGGCCCAACACCAAATGGCATGTACGCATGTGGGAATTTGCACGCACTGTTGAGTCCATTAGCAAACCTCTCAGGATTGAACTTGTGGGCGTCGCTTCCCCAAATTTCGGGATCATAGTGCAAGGGTAGAATTGATATCCAAAGGTTGACTCCTTTCGGAACATGAATATCTCCGAACTTCATGTCTTTCAAGGCCTCCCTGGATATGAACGTGGCAGGAGGGTAAAGACGCAACACCTCTTGAATCACCATTGTCATCTACGAAATTTGAAATAAATGGTTTATTAAACTTGTCAAGAACATGTGTATATAGCAATAACAAGTAAATGTTGTTCCTTCTCACGTACCGTTTTCATCCTGCGAAGCATATCGGCATCCGGCACTTGCCCCCCACAAATTTCAACTACCTCAGCACGAACACGATCTTGCCATTCTGGATGTGAAGCTAATAGCATCAATCCCCACAATGCGGAAATTGCAGTAGTTTCATACCCGGCGAGGTATATGTTCTTGCAATTGTCGACAATGAATTGCTCAGATGCATCTCGGCTTAAGTCGCTATTTTTGGAGCCTTCGATGATCATTTGTAGTAGATCCTTCTCGGATGTAGCTATTGTACGTTCCTTCACTATCTTTAAAATCATTGAATGGACCTCGTTTTCTAATTTCCATATCTCTCTATTGCTCTTGGTCGGAATATATCTAGCACAAATTAATATTACAATATAAATACATTTTGTAATGTTTCTCTGTGATTTTTTAATTTTTATTTATAAGAAAAACATACCTCAAGCCAGGAATCCCACTAAGTAAACTTGGCTTAGACAAGGCCTTCTGAATGCCTCTAAGCCTTAAAAAAATCTCAGTCCCTTTGGCATAACTACTCCCAAACAAGGTTTTTGAGATAACATATGAAGAGAAGCTTCTCAGATCCTCATCAGCTCTTATGTCTGCAACTCCCCCTTCACTTTCAATTTTACTCTCCCATGATTTTGTTAATATGGTTGATGCTTCCATCATTAGGTTCACCATGCCCTATAATATATGGGAGGTGGTCAGCTTGTGGGACCATGGTGTATGAAACTAGAAGGGGTATGATCATATATAGTAGTTTCAAACAATATATAATAACAAAATATACCTTGACCTTCTCCATGTATAACTCTGGAGCAATGATTTTCCTCTGATGTGCCCACATAGCACCATTAGACGTGAGGATTCCCTGGCCAAGCAAAGCTCCCCGTTCTTTCTGTTGATACGCAGGCTTCCCTAACTCCAAAGATGTGCAGAGGCTCATATCCTTCACCACATCCGGGTGGGTCAGGTACAGTAGTTGTACGTTGCCAAGCGAAAACATGAATACTTTACCTGTTCAAATTCACGCAGCATTTGAAAACCAATACTTTGTATATTTCTTGACATTCACTATGGTCCATGTATATAATATTATTACTTACAACTTACCAAATTCTTTCCTCCACTGCTCGAAATATGGGAAGAGAATGGAAGCACAATCGTGCGTCGTGGTTTCTTCTCTTGGAGTCAACGCCAACGTTGATTGGATCTTCTTCATCTCAGGAATGTTCCCATAGAGAAAAGAAGGTGGAGGACCATTGATCCCTTGCTTTCGAAGCTTTGATCGAAGCCTTTCAGGCTTCAAAGAGAGGGAGCTGTAGAGACGTACAAACAAGGTACAAAAAGAAAGCAGAGCAAGGGAGAAGAAGATCTTGATAAGTAGTAGTGGAAGTTCCATTCCGCTTACTTCACTTCTCTCCTTAATTTCCTTGCCTCTACGTTTCTTCTGCTTGATTTTCTTCTTAGTCTTCAGAAGTGCTTTGTTTATAGTGGTATAGGTACTAGGTAGGGCCATGATGTATTGCTCTATCAAAACAAAAAAAAAAACATTTATATTTAATTTCAACATCTTCAAGACGTGCATATTGAAGGGCTGAACCAATTAAACACGCGGCTGCACAAAGACGCACGTCTTGAAATGTACTACCAAACGCCTGTAAAGAAAGACTATGAAGGTGTGCACATCCAAGACGTGCGTCTTTGGCTGAAGGTCCACTACCAAACACAACAAAAATCTTGGACCGGGATCCACAAACTCCATATACTGTTTTAAAGTTGAAATTTCAACGATATCTGATTTGTTTAGATCTTTTAAATATTCGACCGAGACCCACATACTTCATGCTGCTTTAAAATTACACCTAACATGGCAGCTCAAATGGTTGGTGTGTATCCACCTCTTTCGAGAGGTCGTGGGGTCAAATTAGATTTCCTCCTTTGAAAAGTGTGCCAGGAGTAGAAATCCCTTTTACCGGCTTGACCGGTCCGTTCAGGTTTCACCTGCTGGCCCTCCCACGATGGTGACTACAAAAAAAAAAAAAAAAAAAAAAATATTGCTTTAGAATTGAAATTTCAAGCATGTCTGCTACCCTTCGATATCAGTATGCACACAATAACTAAGGTATATCAGGGTGGATCTTTCCTGTTAACGGTTTTTAAACGAGAAAAAGTTTTTCTCCACAGTTAAGGTGACTATATATACACTTAATTAAGTTCACCTTAACCCCAGGACAGGCAGTGTTGTTCAAACTCTACGGGTTAGAATGATAATCAATTTGAAAAGCAACCATCATAAAATAATGGGGAGAAACGGCTATAATGACAGAGATAGTGATAAATAACACAGGCTGTGGACTTCTTATCATGAACTTGAATCAACCCTGAATTAGCTAGCGCTGTCAAATATTATAAATTAACTAAAAATCAACTTGGAATGTTAGAATTTGGTTGATTTGTGGTCCAATTGAATTTTTGGGACATCAGTTTCTAGAAGGGAAGTCCTTTATTTATATTGCTATGTCAGAATCATAAGTAGATTGTAAGTTGCCATTCACGGGATTTATCTGCTATATATGAAGAATAGAAATGCATCTCTTTTATGACCTGAATCATACTATATAGGCGATCTTTTAATGTAGCCTTGTTATCCTTTATCAATATTGTCAAGCTACGTACCCATCTATGAATCCTTTGTCGTATTACTTGTATCATGTTGATGTGCTTTAAGATGCTACTAGCATGTATTTATTGAGTTATTTAACAAGTTATAGCACAGCCTAAAGTTGTGGATTTTTGTTCATGCAGCCATAGCAGCATGCCCTGTAATTTTAAATAAATACCTATCAAGAGCACCTTTAATGAACAAAGATGTGGAGAGGACCAAGATTTTAGAACAATTATACTAAGAGAGTGATGTACATTGTCATGAGATGCTTCAGATGAATTGTATATATTTTTATTAGGGAATAGATTATAATAAGGTGTGTGAGATGCACCATATCATTATTGGTGGGTTGTCAAGAGCGAGAGGATTAGGATAATATGCACCAATAATAATATGGTGCATCTCAGACACCTTATTACACTGTATTCCCTAATACTTTTTGTAAATCGTGTACTCGTTTAAAATCGAAGGGTTAGCGGTGGTAGATACGTCACAGTAGAAGACAAGTAGTCATGTTTATCCTCACAATTGGTCATGATAATAGGAACCGCAAATTCTAGCTTCATAGTTCAGGAGAAACAATTAATATAATTATTTCACAGGATTTTGGGAGCAATAATTAGGTTGTCCAATAAGGACCTTATAAAGCCTGCAAAACGTAATTCATCGTATCGGGACAGTAATAAGTATGTACTAGTTGGATGTGAAGGATCGACCCATGATGGCAGGGTGCTGAGATCTTCTATATTAGGAAGATGGGATACACTTATTGCCGCTAAGGGTATGCTAGCAAAATGCTATTTAAACATCACGTAAATCGCCACCATCTTGCCCATCGAGTTCACAAATACTAGACCTGAAAGCGATGTTTTCAATGACCGCAGTTTTCAGACAAAAATTTCATTTTTTTTTTTTTTTCAGAATTTTTGACAACCCAATTATTCACTCAATGCATAGAAGATTATATGAGACCCCTCTAATGTAAATAGATGTTTTCAATAGTGAGTAAGCGAGGCCTGCGTGGTGAAGTCATGCTTTTTGCTTTAAAATAGGATAGATGGAAAGAGCTAGGGATAAAATCGGAAAAAATTTAGATGCAGTTGATGCAAAGGGTTCTCGTGGCCCTACATAAATCATTGTTTTGGGCCCACTAACCGCATGGATGTTAAGTCCACCCCCAAAATTAGCTTGATCGATAATATCTAGCCATTTGGATTAAGTACCCAAAAAATATGCAAAAATCATGCTTGAATCCAACGGCTAGAATCAATCCTAAAAAAGTGCTAAAATATATGGATAGAGAAAATGAATCAGGCTGATTTTTTGTATCTATATCCATCAAGGGGTGGGCTAAACATCCATGCAGTTGGTGAGCCCAAAACAATGATCTATGAAGGGCCACGACCCACGAGAGCCCTCTGCATCAAAATTTTTCCAATAAAATGAAATAATCAAGAAAAGAATCCATTTTCCAGTAAAATTAGATTGGAGCATTTTTCTGAGGATGAATTTTAACTGGAGAAAGTTTTTCAAGCGGCGGGATTTTTGAAGTGGCGATCATGCGCCAATGATCGCATGCCACATAATGGACAAATGCTACATAATGGACCTACACGCTAAATTATCATTTCTAGCCGTTGGACTTCAATATTTTGATAGGGTAATTTCTAGCTGTTAGATTCTAACAATTGTTTCTGGATACTTAAGATTGAATGGCTAGAGATCACCAATTGGCTGATTTTTGGTGTATGTACATCATGTGGCGTGTCAATCATTCATGGGTCAGTTGACCGAAAGAGTGTGCCAAGTGGTACATTTTTTGTGTTCCACAGCTCCACGACCGACAAACCACATTATGAGCCACGTGGCATATTCATATAGACTGCTGACCGTGTGAATGTTTGTCCCATCTTTAGGTGAACTACATACCAAAAATAGTCTAATTAGTGATCGATTTCAAACCTTTAGATCCATATATCCAAAATAATGCTTGATTCCGAGGTACGGCTGCAACTTGGGCAGGTTGGAGGTCAACCCTAGCCCAACCCAACCTTAAAGGATGTCAACCCTAACCCAACCCAACCTAAGGTCGGGCCTAGATTTTTCAACCCTAACCCAACCCTATCGGTTTGGGTCGGGTTGGTTAATTTCTTAATTTTTTTATTGGTTGGAAATATTGTTGAATTTTTTTATTTTAAAATAATTTATCGGTCAATACAATAGCCGTGGTGCTAACCATTAAATAATAGCATAACTTCATTTCCAAATCTCGTGAAAGAAAATATGATATTTTCATATTGACGAAAAAGCTCATTAACTCAAATGCATGATAAAAGTTACTAAAGAAATACCAAAAAATAATCATTAGAGAAAAATACGATATTTTCATTATCAACCGATCACATAAAATGCCAAAATGTAGTTTCAGTGACATTTGGTAATATCACACAAAGGTTGTAGTTACTAAGGACAAACAACCATGGGTTGCTGCATTTGCCAAAATGTTGTATGGATATTTGTCGGTAAAACTAATGGGTCAGGATTGGGGGACAACAATTTCATACAACATTTTTTAAAACAAAAATTGGCGTTTATAAATTAGAAGTATTGGAATGAGATGGTTTTTGGCATGGATAGTCTCTATAGTGAGGAGATCATCCTCACAAAAATTCAAATCAATCTGATATTCGTAGACTGGTTTACAAGTTGAAGAATTATGGACCGTTTATTTTTATTGTTAACTTGAAAACCACATTTGATGGGGTTAGAAATTTCAGAACAAGCTGATTTTTGTACGGGTGATCTATATGATGAGGAGATCATCCTCACCAAAAATCAGCTATTGATTCATCGTCCATGTGGGTACGTCAAAATTGTTGTCAAAAATGTTGTATGAAATTATTGTTCCCCGATGGGTCAGGATCGGGGGACAACATTTTCATAAAACATTTTTGACAACAAAAACTTGCTGCGGCCCAACATATAAATTAGAAGTTTTGGAATGGGATGATTTTTGGTGAGGATGGTTTCTATGGTGAGGAGATCATCCTCACAAAAATTCAAATCATTCTGATATCCCTAAACTGGTTTACAAGTTGAAGAATTATGGACCGTCTATTTTTATCGTTAACTTGAAAACTATATTTGATAGGGTTAGAAATTTCAAAATGGGCTGATTTTTTATAGGGGTGATCTATATAGAGAGGAGATCGTCCTCACCAAAAATCACCTATTGATTCATCTCCATGTGGGTACGCCAAAATTGTTGTCAAAAATGTTGTATGAAAATGTTGTCCCTTGAATATATATATAGTTTGTAAGTGGGGCTCGGGTTGGGTCGGGTTGGGCCAAGCCTCAACCCTAACCCAACCCAATTTGATCGGGTTACCAAAAATCCAACCCAAGCCCAACCCAAGTTCTAAAAGGGCTAACCCAACCCAACCCTAATGTCGGGTTCACAGGCTCAGGTTGAGCCCGCCCAAGTTGCAGCCCTATTCCGAGGGTTAAAAAAACCCACGCAAAAAGACTTCAATCCAATGGTTAGAAATCAATAACAAGCTGATTTTTGATTGGTAAGCCCACCTAGGGATGGGCCAAACATCAATACCATCAGTGGAAGCTAAAAAAGTGAGTGAAACACCCACACCACACAAGCACACATACCGTAGTCCTTTCTCCACTTCTCGAGATGCGGGAAGAGATGAGGCAAGTAGTCATGTGACACATGTTTTCCATCTGGTGGAGTCTGCCGTTTCCGATCGTACAGTCTTGATGGCGGGAATATTCCCATAGAAGAAGGAAGGTGGAGGACCTGTGATCCCTTGTCTTCGAAGCTTTTCTCGAATCCGGCCTTTCTGGCTTTAACCATAAGAGAGATTATGGAAATAGAATTTATACCAGAATTTAAAGCAAAGAACAAAATGCAGCCACACCACGCACCTGTATTTGATGTTGACACCAACCCAATGAGAGTGGCGCACGCGCACCGCGCGCGTGGGACTACCACTGCTCTTTCTTTGTTTGTATTCGTTAAGATCAAAGATCCACCCATGAATCTCTTTGCCTAAAGATAAAATGGAGAGCTTATCCTTCTCTTTCATCACCTGGACCTTTTTTTTTTAAAGGGAGCCATATTCGCACACCCCAAAATTAAATCTCCAATCCCTGTTAAACCCATTATTAAAAGGCTCGGGCTCCAGTTACCGCCCTAAATTGACAGCCTCCGGTTAGAGGACACGATATGAGCCACGTGGCACACTTTTAGAGGACTCTGACTGTATGGATGTTTGTCCAATCCCTAAGTGGATCTACAAACCAAAAATCAGCTTGATTAGCGATTTATAGGCGTTGGATTGGACTTATTTTCATGGGTTAATCTCAACTGTGGGAATTTGGGCAGTATTCGTAGGTCCACCTAGGGACGGGCCAAACATCCATACGGTCAGAGTCATATAAGAATGTGCCATATTGTGTCCTTTAACGGCAGCCTGTTATTTTAGGGCGATAACGGAGCCCGACCCTCATTAAAAAGCAACCTCAGCTTGATTTAGAGTTTTTTTAGGTGTATGTGTCCTGCAAAAGTGAACAATGTTGCAAATCTTGACCACGGAGTCTTCGTTAAGTAGGTGTACTCTAAAATCTTATGTAGCATTTGTCCATCTTGTCAAGTTCTTCGTAACGAGCTATGAATTACTTTTGTGTCTCATATTGTGATATATGAAGAGTGTGGCGGATATCTTTTGCCGTTGTTTATTGTTGCAACTTTGCAACGTAGGCTAGGAATTTTCGCCCATCTACATGCAGCATGGGTATTTTCAAACATAGGCAACTGGGAGTTGAGTTGAGGTACTCGGGCTACCTAGTTATCAACACTATACTTGGACCGCTTTGCCAATTAGTGTGATTGAATACAGAGGTTGGTTTGGCAGAGGGAAGAGCCAACTTGTTGAAGTAGAACAACTCAGGCGAAGGATTTGAGCTACTTGACTAGTCGGCATGGTTCTGTGGTTAACCACAGCCCAGTCCTACGTGGATGGACATCTCTCACCTACTTCAAATGAGACAGCTTCTACCTGCGCATGATGGGCTTAAGATTTATCTAACTAGAATGATGAGAGAATGAGTTTGACTGTGGCTTCCTGCAAATGCAACATGCACCATGATGCATCCGTATGTGACCATGCGTTAGCCATTTTGGTCAGGTAGAGATGGTAAGTATGACCAAGGTTTAAAGGAGGCGGTTTAATAGTTAAATGGACTGGGGGTGTTACTGTTTAAACGGCCGTTAAAACGGATTGAAACGGCTAGGAGAAAAAATGGAAAAAATAGAATTTAACGAAAAAAAATGGCCCTGAAATTCAAATTTTAAAATTAAAAAAATTAGAATTTAACGAATTTAACAGCTGTGTTTTTTTTCACAAAATTTTTCAGAATTTAACCGGCCTGTTTAAACAAAAAAACGGCCCTTAAATTCAAGGGTTAAAACTTGTTTAAACAGTTTTAACGGAAACGGGCTTGGGGCGTTACCATTTAAACGGCCGCTTTTAAAACCATGAGTCAGACCACCTACCTTAGGATCGTCCTTATAAAGAAACTCTCCTTCACTGAGGAGGAGATCAAACATTAAATTCTTACGCAAGCTCTATCTTCTCTGTCTCTCTCTCCTAGTTCACCAAGCTCTCCCTTTCTTGAAGAATAAAGAAGATAATCACTACCCTTCTCTCCTCGAGCATTACGGCCGCCTCATCCTTGGCCAACGGCCACTAGATATTGTCACTGATACGGGCAAGAACAACTATGAATTTGTGGCCATGTCGAAGCCGAACGATCATCAGATAGCCGCAAGCGAACTCGACGCTACTTTCTTGTCGATGAGATGGACAATGGCGCCGGAGATCTTGATTAGGACCTCTTCAATCGATTCAACCAAAGTAGTGGAGCATGAGAATTAGGGGTTTTAGTGGACCTTTTCGTTATCTAGAAGGAAGATGAAGAGGGTATTGAGTCCTTCGACGGGTCCAACAAATCGATCAACGGATACATTGAAGAATATGAAGATTTTGGGTTTAGAATGATCGGATAATTTGATTGGATAATTTCGGGATATAGAGAATTATGGTTTCTAGAAGCCATTGTTGATATGAATCTATACTTTGGGATTGCATATTGAGAGGTGAGCAAAGATTTTATTGGTGTTAGAATTGGGTGTGTCGAAGAATATATATGAGTAAACTTATCCCGACCCGTATTTTTTTTATGCATACGATCGTGGGTTATGGAGATGAGTTATCTATATCAAGGTTGAAAAAACGGCCGTTATAACGAAAAATAACAGCCGTTAACAGATTCAGACCTACCCCGTTACGATATGGCCAGTTAAAACGCCCAGAAAATAACAGCCGTTATAATGAAAATAACGGCCGTTATTTTCGCGTTATAACGAAAATAACGACCGTTATTTTCTGGAAAATTTTGTGAAAAAAAACAGCTGTTATTTTCGTTATTTTTCCATTATAACGAAAATAACTACCGTTGTTTTCTGAAAAATTTTGTGAAAAAAAAACGGCCATTATTTTCTTTATTTTCCGTTTTTGAAATTTTGAATTTCAGCGCCACTTTTTCCGTTTTTTCTGTTATTTTCTCATTTTTTTTTTTTCTGTTTTTGCCCTTGAGCGTTTTTTTCGTTATAACGGAAAAACGGTAACACCCCCAGTCCGTTATACCATTTTAAGGGTCCCCTTTAAAACTTTATCTATATCATGGTTTTAAAAATGGCTGTTTAAACGGTTTTAACTGCAGTTTTTTTTTTTGTTTTAATGGCCGTTAAAATCGTTTAAACAGCCGTTAAATTCTGAAAAATTTTTATGAAAAAAACGGCCTTTAAATCCGTTTAATTTACATTTTTTTTTATTTTCAAATTTTAAATTTCAGTGCCATTTTACCATTTTTTTTCGTTAAAATCGTTAAAATCCATTTTTTTTTTTCATTTTTGCCCCTGGCCGTTTCAATCCGTTTTAACGGCGTTTAAATGGTAACAACCCCAGTCCGTTTAACCGTTAAAACAGCCTCCTTTAAACCTTGATTTATATATATACTATACTAGAGTAGAGAAGTGGGCAGTATCCTACTCTCTTCTCACCCTCATGATCATTCTCACAAGAAAGTGACGACTCTGAAATGAGATGGTAAAGTAAACCATATCCTTGGACAATGGGAGGAATGGCACCTTTTGAATATATCAATCTGAAGGCACACCAATCGCTATGTTGCTTAACAACACCTCATCGTTTCTCATTCAAGTTTAGCATTAATAAATAACAAATTAATATAAGCATGCAATTACATAGATACAATGGATTGGTTAGTATAGTGAGGAACTAGGGGTGAGATGGGGAAGAAGTTTGGCTTTTGTGTTATTTCTTTCTATGTATATTCTTTTCCTTTGTATTCACTATAGTTGTTTTGGTAGGCATTCTTAGCCTCCAAGGCATTTTTTAATAAAAGAGTTAGACTCGTCAAAAAATAAAAAAAAATGATACATCAAGCAAGTCAAACTTGCTTTTTTATTCACAAAAACAAACAATATGCTAAGAAAAAACATACAAATAGCATGTATGCATTCGGGGATTCGGGGCATGACGATATAAACATGCTGAGTTTTCAGACCTTCCTTGTGATGAGATTCACTCCAAATTCTGGCTCTATGACCAATCTGAATTTCTGTTGTCGGTTGAGAACCCATTCTTAACCTACTACAGATTTGTGCTCTGATTCTCCCCCGCCTTCTTTTTCCTTCTCTTCTCTTGTTTTTTGTTTTTTGTTATTTCATCATCATTTAGCAAAGAAAGTTTACGCTTTTTGGGGGGACATTTTAGTGTGAATTGTGATACTGTACACCAAGTGTTGGGTATAACAGATCCATTTCTTAGGTCTAATTCTTACACTTGGTGGTTGAGCCCACATAGAGATCATGTTGGACAATCTAACCATACATTGAGTTGTCCTTGCCACGATGATCATCATCACAAAAAAATTCAGTCAATTTCGACATTGTAACCATATAAAAGAACTGACCCAAAAAACTTGAACTGACCCAAAATAACAGTTTAATTGGATGGTCTGGAATTTGAATTTAAGATCTCTTTCATTGCCATCAATTTTGTCGACTCACGTGAAAATCCCATCAACCAACTGCTAACTTCTTATAGAAAAGACTTAACATCATATCCCAAAATCTTGTGGAGTACTGTAAGATGTATAAATGGTAATTACCGCCATCCTAATGATGCAAAATATATATTTGATCTGGCCAATTCGTAACCCTAATAAATTTACAGTAATTCAAATATTGCGGCCTTCTACTATTGTTACAGTCAGCGCCGTCTCTACCTTAAGGCAATTATGGCGGTCGTTTGTATGTTCACATATCCATTGGTTTGAACATACAAACGCCGAAAGCGCTAAAATATTGTCCTAAGGTTAATGATATTATTTCTCTTTAAATTGAACTTATACACTTTTGCCCGATTAAGGATCACATCTGGAAAATGTGAACCTTATTAGGGTTTTCAAATTCTTAAGTCAAATAAGAAATATTAAAGGTTTTGTCACAAGTCCCAATCTGAGTCTGGACCCAACTCCTTGACTGAGACTTCACTGACCTATTGACAGCCCTATTTGCGAAGTTGATTATGATTTGTTTTTCTCGTCTTTGTTTCAAATATGTTTTCAAATGGATTACGATCAGGGGACACAAATTTTGACACAAAATTTCACACCAATTTTGGCATACCCACATGGAAGATAACTCATTGTCTGATTCTTGGTGAGGATGATCTCCTCGCCATATAAATCCCCCTACAAAAAAATTGTTCATTCTGAAATTTCTAACCCCATCAAATTTGGGTTTCAAGTTAACGCTAAAAAATAGACAGTCCATAATTCTTAAACTTGTAAACCAGGCTAGGACCATCAAAATGATTTGATTTTTCGTGAGGGTGATCTCCTCACCATAGAGACCATCTTCACTGAAAATCATCCCATTCCAAAACTTCCAATTTAATATTTGCCCCCGCCAATTTTTTGGTATAAAATTTCCTGTCAAAATTTGTCCCCTGATCCTGACCCTTTTAATTAATAGAGGAAAATGCTAGCAAGAGTTGCACATATATGCAACCCCGCAAAAATACAAGAAAAAAAAAATACATAGTTTAATTCAAGGTGTGATTTTCAAGGTAGTTTTCTAGTCCTTTTCATGCCATTAACGCGTTGCTTGCTTCTAGTCCTCTGTCAAAAGATTTCCTAGATCGAGCATTTGAAAGTTTCTCTAGAAAAATCAATTCACTATCGTGAATATTGGCTATATTTAGTAGGCCATGATCGATCACCGACAAAATATTATTCCGAGTAACAGTCATTTGGTCTAACCCTAAGAACCCTTGGCTTGATCACAAACAAAAGTTCATACCGTGATTAACGGTCATGTGGATATCTTCCCCACAAAAAATACGGCCTTAACTCATCTCCATGTGGGTGTGTCTAAAAATTCTGGATTGTCAATTTTGAACTTTAACTTTGTTTGCATTTAATGGGGTTTGAATTTTCAGAAAGGGTTGATTTCTTGTGAGGATGATCTCTATGATGAGGATATCATACTCCATAAAAAAAAAAAAAAAAAATGGCCTTAACTCATCTCCATGTGGGTGTGTCAAAAAATATGAGTAAACGGTAAACCTATCCCGACACAATTTTTTTTTTCGGTGCACAAGATCGTGGGGCCCACAGAGAGATGAGTTATTGGATGATATTTGGTGAGGGGTGCTCGTCACCATGCCATTGAGATCATTCTCACAAGAAAGTGACGACTTTCAGATGAGATGGTAAAAAGTAAGCCAAAAATCTTTTGACAGTGGGAGGAATGGCCCCTTTTGAATATAACAATCTGAAGGTACAACAATCGCTATGCTGCTCAGAAACACCTCATCGTTTCTCATTCAAGTTTAAAAACTTACATAACAAACTAATAACCCATAACCTATATAAGCATGCAATTACATAGATACATCAAGCAAGTCAAACTTGATTTTTTATTCACAATTACGCACGTGGGGAATGGCGATATAAGCATGCTCAGTTTTCAAACCTTCCTAGTGACGAGATTCACTCCAAATTCTGGCTCTATGACCAATCTGAACGCGGGGGAATGTCGATATTTAGGAGAGAGGGTGAAAGAGAACTTGGATAAAATGAGAGCCAGAACAATCTTCAATTCCACCATGGCAAAGTTCTGTCCTGCGCATATGCGAGGCCCAACACCAAATGGCATGTACGCATGTGGGAACTTGCACGCACTGTTGAGTCCACTAGCGAACCTCTCAGGATTGAACTTGTGGGCGTCGCTTCCCCAAATTTCGGGATCATAGTGCAAGGGTAGAATTGATATCCAAAGGTTAACTCCTTTCGGAACATGAATATCTCCGAACTTCATATCTTTCAAGGCCTCCCTGGATATGAACGTGGCAGGAGGGTAAAGACGCAACACCTCTTGAATCACCATTGTCATCTACGAAATTTGAAATAAATGGTTTATTAAACTTGTCGAGAACATGTGTATATAGCAATAACAAGTAAATATTGTTCCTTCTCACGTACCGTTTTCATCCTGCGAAGCATATCGGCATCCGGCACTTGCCCCCCACAAATTTCAACTACTTCAGCACGAACACGATCTTGCCACTCTGGATGCGAAGCTAATAGCATCAATCCCCACAATGCGGAAATTGCAGTAGTTTCATACCCGGCGAGGTATATGTTCTTGCAATTGTCGACAATGAATTGCTCAGATGCATCTCGGCTTAAGTCGCTATTTTTGGAGCCTTCGATGATCATTTGTAGTAGATCCTTCTCGGATGTAGCTGTTGTACGTTCCTTCACTATCTTTAAAATCATTGAATGGACCTCGTTTTCTAATTTCCATATCTCTCTATTGCTCTTGGTCGGAATATATCTAGCAAAGAATTTATTCTTACAATATAAATAAATTTTGTAATGCTTCCAGGTCATGAAGCTATAGAAATCTCTGCGAATTTAATTTTATTTATAAGAAAAACATACCTCAAGCCAGGAATCCCACTAAGTAAACTTGGCTTAGACAAGGCCTTCTGAATGCCTCTAAGCCTTAAAAAAATCTCAGTCCCTTTGGCATAACTGCTCCCAAACAGGGTTTTTGAGATAACATATGAAGAGAAGCTTCTCAGATCCTCATCAGCTCTTATGTCTGCAACTCCCCCTTCACTTTCAATTTTATTGTCCCATGATTTTGTTAATATGGTTGATGCTTCCACCATTAGGTTCACCATGCCCTACAATATATGGGAGGTGGTCAGCGTGTGGGACCATGGTGCATGTATGATACTAGAAGGGGTATGATCATAGTAGTTTCAAACATTATATAATAACAAAATATACCTTGACCTTCTCCATGTATAACTCTGGAGCAATGATTTTCCTCTGATGTGCCCACATAGCACCATTAGACGTGAGGATTCCCTGGCCAAGCAAAGCCCCCCGTTCTTTCTGTTGATACGCAGGCTTCCCTAACTCCAAAGATGTGCAGAGACTCATATCCTTCACCACATCCGGATGGGTCAGGTACAGTAGTTGTACGTTGCCAAGCGAAAACATGAAAACTTTACCTGTCCAAAATTCATGCAACAGTTGAAAAACCAATACTTTGGATTATAATTGCTTGACAGTCGTCGCTGGTCTATGTATCGTAATATTACTTAAAACTTACCAAATTCCTTCCTCCACTGCTCGAAATATGGGAAGAGAATGGAAGCACAATCGTGCGTCGTGGTTTCTTCTTTTGGTGTCCTCGACACCGTTGATTGGATCTTCTTCATCTCGGGATGTTCCCATAGAGAAAAGAAGGTTGAGGACCATTGATCCCTTGCTTTCGAAGCTTCGATCGAAGCCTTTCAGGCTTCAAAGAGAGGGCGTTATAGAGACATACAAACAAAGTACAAAAACAAAGTAGAGCAAGGGAGAAGAAGATCTTGAGAAGTAGTAGGAGTTCCATGTCTTACTTCACTTCTTTCCTTGTTTTTCTTCTTATTCTTCGGAAGTGTTCTTATTTATAGTTGGGGTTTGGATACTGGATACAGAATTTCGAATAAAAGTTTGATGACAGGGCCCTGTCATCAAGGCCGATGACAGGGCAGAATATGAGCCACGTGGAACACTCTTAAGGACTCTGACCGTATGGATGTTTGGCCAATCATTAGGTGGACCTAAAAACCAAAAATCAGCTCGATTAGTGATTTCTAGACGTTGGATTGGAATTGTTTTCAAGGGTTGATTTTAACCATGGGAAATTTGAGCATTATTGACCATTATTTGAGGTACAAAGATCCAAAGGTTTGAAATGACACATCAAGTTGATTTTTTGTTTGTAGGCCCATATAGGGATTGAAAAACATCCATACCGTCAGAGTCCTCTAATAGTATGCCACGTGGATCCTATTGCACCCTGTCATCGGCCTTGTTGACAGGCCTGTCATCAAAGTCTTACTAGTAAACAAAGGCGGCGTGACGGTGTAC
Source organism: Euptelea pleiosperma (assembly GCA_035048495.1). Taxonomy (NCBI): domain Eukaryota; kingdom Viridiplantae; phylum Streptophyta; class Magnoliopsida; order Ranunculales; family Eupteleaceae; genus Euptelea; species Euptelea pleiosperma. The sequence goes on from CM068540.1 coordinate 26,183,091, forward strand.
CTGACCTCTTAATATACGTAGGGTGATTTATTTAAGGGAATTTTTGACATACCCCTCACGTTATCTTTAAAATTTGACATACCCACCACAATTTGAAAAAGCTGACATACCCCCCTATGACTTGGTCAACTGTTATTTGACCATTGTTGACCCGAGTTGACTACCTAATTTTGTATTAAAGGACGAAAGTGCCCTTGTCTTCAACCTTATAACAAGGGTTTGGGTTTAAGCCAAAACCCATAACCCAGATCAAACATGAAAAGAGGAGATTAAAGATAAACATTAAAACCCATGTTGGTAAACTTGAAATTTTTATTTTTTATTTTTTTGATGAATTAAACAAAGATTGAGAATAAAAATCCTCAAAAAAATAAACAAAACTCATGAAGGAATGAGATTTCTTTTTATGGATTTTATTTTTGAATGGAATTTTAAAATTGAGAGAACGCATTTTTCCACATCTCAAAAGTTTGAAATATAAATTGCTTTGTCATATTTTTCATTTTTGTTAATGAAAATTTTAAAACAAAAATTGTATGTGTTTTTTTTTTTTCTTTCTAACCTTGGGTTTAAAATTATTGCCGGAGTGGTGGTCAGCCGGCCATGAGACTCCGGTGGGTTGGTCGCCGGTGATGGGCGGCCAACCCATTGGAATCTCTTGGCCGGCCGTTTGATTTGGGGTTTGGATTTTGGCCCAAACCCTTGTTCCAAGTATGAAGACCAGGGCATTTTTGCCATTTAGGGCCTGTTTGGTAACGCACCGCGGCGGGCAAATAAAATATTTAGCCGCGCAAATATTCGCCTGGCGGTGTTTGGCAGCCACCCGCCCTTGGCAAATATTTAGCCGGGCCCACATATTTGCCCTCCGCGGCGGGAAAACATTTGATCACCCCCCCCCCCCCCCCCCTGTGAAAATATTTTCACGCCGATTATGCCTTGGTGAGAAAATTTTATTTTCTCGCCGGAAAATCACTATTTTCAAAAAAAATTAATTTTTTAATATATAAAAAAGATAAAAATGATTTTTTTTTTATTCTTTGACATAATATGTGGTTCCCGCACTGACCCAACCTATTTTTGACTTACTTTGATATGTGGGACCCACTCAAATTGAAAGAAAATGAAGTAAGCTGAAGTGAGCTAGCTCATACGCGTACCAAACATTGTTAAATATTGTAATGAGCAAATATTTAGCCAAGATAATATTCGCCTGGCTAAATATTCGCCGTCGGAACTCTTTTTCTCACGTACCAAACAGGCCCTTAGTACAAGTTTTGAAAGTCAACTCGGGTCAACACCGGTCAAATGACAGTGGACCGAGTCATAGGGGGGTATGTCAGCTTTTTCAAATTGTGGGGGTATGTCTAATTTTAAAGATAACATGGGGGGTATGTCAAAAATTCCCTTTATTTAAAGCTCTAAATCGGGACCCACAAACTCCATACTGTTTTAAAGTTGAAATTTCAACGATATCTGATTTGCTTAAAACTTTTAAGTCTTCCACCGGGACCCACAAATGTCACGCGACTTCGATCGATTGTGAGGTGTTTGAAAAGTCACAGGTCCAAGTCGTGCATTCCTAACAGGGTCTTAAGTCTTTTTAATCGTTTAAATAAATACTATTTATTTTAGAAAAACTAATAAAATACTTTGAAAAGCAATTATAAAATAATGGGAAAACTAATTATAACCTAGTTTTGCGAAAAAGTGCAAAAACCGAAGGTTTGTGGCCGTCAATTATGGGATTAATAACGGTTTTTGGCTGTCGACTTTTTTGCTACTGTTTTTAAAAAATGACAGCTATACGGAGAAATAAACCAGCGGAACGACAGTTTCTGTCATGGTTTTAAAAACGGCGGTTTAAACGGTAATGCCCCAAGCCCGTTTCCGTTAAAACCGTTTAAACACGTTTTATCGGTTTTGAAAAAATCGGCCACTTTTTTGTTTTAACGGCCGTTAAAATCGTTTAAACAGCTGTTTAATTTTGAAAATTTTTGTAAAAAAAATGGCCGTTAAAACCGTTTAATTCCGTTAACATCAGTTAAATTCTATTTTTTTTTTAAATTTTAAATTTCAAGATTTGAACTTCAGTGCCACTTCTTCTGTTTTTTTTTTCCGTTAAAACCATTAAAATCCGTTTAATTCCATTTTTTTTTTATTTTTTGCCCCTGGCCTTTTCAATCCGTTTTAACGGCCATTTAAACGGTAACGCCCCCAGTCCGTTTAACCGTTAAAACGGCCTCCTTTAAACCTTGGTTTCTGTTTCATTTTTTAATAATGTTGATGAAAAAATGACAAACTTGCGCCATCGTTTATTAGCCAAAAAACCGACAGACTAGAACCGTCATTAAAGTTGATTGCTGTTTATTTTCTAGTCAATTGCAAAAAAAAACGATGCACAAAATGAGTAATTTTCTGAAAGTTATTTAAAAAAAATGTAGGATAGAAGAGGATCAATGGTGTCTAATCCCCTCATATATGTCCTAACAAGAATGATCACCCACTCAACATCCTTGTAAGTTAGAAGTTAAACCAAAATAATTGAGAGAAGAACAAGGTGGTTAGTAACCTCCTGCAAACATAAGCACTTCCAGAAGATGCTCCATAATTACCAGAAGGTTTTGGTTGTAGAATGTAGAGCAAAAACTCTCTTAAGAAAATAGAAACTGATCAAATATTTTTGCTAAAAAAACAATTAATTTAGGATAAAACCATATACAATCAAAGCTAGGACACGTTTTATATGCAAAAAAAAAAAAAAAAAAAAAACTTTTTTATAACCAATAATGGGCCCACATAGAGATCATGTTGGACAAGAGACATAAATAAAGTTTTTTTTTCATGGTGATTTGTAACACCCAGTATTACATTTAAAAGATGAAAATATATAGGATCTATATGGTTATTAGGTTAGTCTATCAATTATGATTCATGCATAATAGAATGTGAAGTTATTAAATTAACCTTAAGTTGTATAATTATCAAAATATCATTCGAGGGAATCACGAATTTGTACCAACGTTAACACCAACCTGAATTTAGAAAAATTCAAATTATTACAGAAATCCACCTTCTAGGTCAATGAGACCAACGATAAAAAAGCTATGACCCTTTAAGGAGGGAGATTCGAAGGCTTACGGCTTCTTGTAAGCACTTAGCTCAGTATCAAACTTGAGCATTTGAATGTCTTTTGCAAGTGTACCCAGGTGCATGTCTTCCATTGTGTGAAAGATCTTGGCTAAAGGTGAAATTATTAAATTAACCCTAAGTTGTATAAATATCAAAATAAACTTCGAGGGAAGCACAGACTTGTACTAATGTTCACACTAACCTGAATTTAGAAAAATCCATATCATTACAGAAATTCACCTTCTAAGTTGATGAGACCAGCGATAAAAAAGTTTCGAAGCCTTACAGCCTCTTGCAAGCACTTAGCTCAGTATCTAACTTGAGCATTGGAATGTCTTTTGCAAGCATATCCCCGGCGTCTTCCACGGTGTGAAGATCTCGACCAAAGTCTGACAGTCACTTTCTACCCTCAAGACCTCAAGAGTCTCGAAGATCATGTGGAATAGATTTGTCCACACACTCAATATTTGAGGTTGGCAAACAAATTAAGTTTAAGAACGACTAAGACGTACAATATGTGGTATGGTGCAATGTGGCTCACAATTACCTTTTTGGCCGACTGACCCCAGGAATGAGTGGCCCACCAATTGGCCTGATGTGTGACTCCTAGCGACTGACTTTTATCATTTTTAACATGGGCTTCATGATAAGCCAGCAAAGCTGACGCAAATTGGAGCATGTACGTCACGTATAAGGCTGGCCTTTGAATTTTCGATTGGCACCCACAGATTTGTAATCCTTTCTTTCTAATAGGACCTGTCTTTTGTTCTTTCTCCGTCAGGGACCGACGACACATTTGCAATCTTTTCTAACCTGTGTCGTATATGACTCGTATTAAGTTTATTTCTGTGGTTACAAAAAAAAAAGTTTATTTCTGTTCTAGAAGTCAGAACTTGGAACTTGGAACTAGGCGTGAGTTGATTGTTACCTAAAAAATTTCTTTGCTTCAGGGATGGGCCTTAACTTCATGCATTTCTCTAGCTTGTAAATTTGGCCCATGACCCTATGGCCTGATCATTTTTCCGGGCCAAAGCACAGCCCACCACCTCCGAAGGCCTAGGCTTCTACCAAAACGTCCCTACAAGGCAGGGCCGTCTCAGCCTAAGGCGAAAACTCTATATAAGACCTTTTTTATATTTAATATATTAATATTTATGGTATTAATTAAAAAATTAAACTCTATATTATTGAAAATTTTTATATAAAAACTATTCATGATAATAATTAAAAACTAAGGAAAAAATTTAGATGCATAGGACTCCCGGTGCAATCGATGCAGAGGTCTCTCATGACCTTGCATGGATATTCAGCCCATGTATTGGTGGAACCTGGGCAACAAGGGGCTTTAGGCGACCGCCTTAATTAGAGCCGGCCCTGAAACAAATGGGCCTTTATACAGTCTACAAACTTTTTCTTTGTAGTCAATATAAAGATGTTGGGTGTAGGACTGCATACAAATACAAACGAAGGAGGCTGTACAAGAAGAAAATAAGAGAAATCCGACTTTATTGATGCGTGACTTTTGCACGTTGAAAATCAGACAGCTAGTTCAAATAAACTTTTAATGGTACATAACGTAACAGGGAGGTTTGAATCAGTTATAACGGCCAGTATTTTCATTGTAATGGCAGTTTTTTAAACATTGGTCTAAATCAATGGACCATAGTAGTTGAAAATGATTAAAATGTTGAAAATAACCTTACTTTGCTGAAAATGCCCCCATTTGCATCTTCAATTTTTTTACTTTCTAGGGTGTTTTGGTAATGGGTCGGCCTCCAGGTACCGGCCTTTTGTGACCGCGGGTTCCCGTTACAGGACACAATATGAGCTATGTGGCACACTCTTAGAGGATTCTGACCGTATAGATGTTTGGCCAAACCAAAAATCAGCCTGATTAGTGATTAATAGGCGTTGGATTGGACTTATTTTCATAGGTTGATCTCAACTGTGCGAATTTGAGGTATAAAGATCCAAAGGTTTGAAACCACTAAGCAAGCTGGTTTTTGGTTTGTAGGTCTACCTAAAGATTGGCCAAACATCCATACGGTCAGAGTCCTCTAAAAGTGTGCCACCTTGCACATATTGTGTCCTGTAATGGAAGCCAGTCACAAAAGACCGGTCCCTGAGCCCGATCCTTAGGTAATTACATCTCAAAAATGTCCATTTTTTCTTAAATCATCTTTTGTCCTTTTTCACCTTTAAGGGCGTTTTGGTAATAGTACACTTTACTCAAAGCAATCTGACCAACGTGAAATCTGCCTTGGGGTCATCGATCAACAGATGGACCACAGTGTGTGATCCATGTGGCACATTATTATAGGACGCTTTATACCGTACAGATGTTTGGCCCATCACACAACAAAAATCAGCCTGATTACCATATAGAACTCCAACTCTATTTTTGATCTCCAAGCTTGTGTCTTTTTAGACCTTAACTTAACTAACATCTCCCAAACTAGAGATCACCCAATAAGAACCCATGATCCATCTTTATTCTTAGTGGAGAGTTCATACCCACCGTAGTATATTGCTTTGTTTATACTCAAGCGATCGGAGTGGTGGGATTCAGGGCTACACTGAATTGGTTTCATGTGAACATGATTGTGTGAAGAAGATGCTCGCGTGATTTGAAGCGTGAAGAGAAAGAAGACATGGATGCAAAAGAAGTTGGCTCGAGTGATTCGAGTCAGTACAACTTTACTAATGTTGTTGCATGGGTAACTTTTGTATTCTTGTTAACTTCTCCATATTGATACTTTCACACTTGAACTGGGCTCCCATAATTTTTTTTGTGATGGGTTTCTTTATTAAAAATTCTGTGTGTTAATTTATTTTCCACACTTAATATTGTTAGATTAATATAAACGAATCTATTTAAATATATCCCTATAGAAATATTTAATATGCATCGGTTAGATTAATCACCTTGATATAAATCAATCAATAATTAAGATTGCATCCATGTGATTAGTTCGTCTCAACCATGACCATGATGATTAGGTTATCTGGTTAATTAGATTAATTTTTAAATAAATGTGTTCATCCCTTTATATTTGCATCCTACCGATACGAGAAATTTTCAATTAGTATCAGAGCATGGTTTACTCTATTAGATTTAATAGCCCGAGTGTGATTTTGCTCACTGATTATTATTTTGTAAGATGCAGAAAGAGAGTGAGATTACATTGATATCCTTTTATCCAAAGCTAAACCCAGCATTTGACACCCCTCTAATCAACTAGGTCAATTTGCTGTTGTATCAACATCCACGCACGTGGCTAGTGTGATGACCGTGCAGCCGAGATATGAGCTAAGGATACCTCAAGTAGACCGCAATCAGTGTGCAACCATATTCAAGGCTATCATAGATATACCAATCTCTATCCTAACCATAGGCACCAAGCTAAGAGGAAGAAAGATTGCAATATCTTTAAATCTAGAAAAAGTTTCATTCCTAAAATATTTAGAGAATCCACCGTTGGATTCTCAGGATCTACGGCTGAAAAGAAGCGTGAATTTGTAGGTTCACTTTTGTTGGTCCCCTGATCCTTCCTGTGTCAGGATGGGGGACTACCATTTTTTAAAGCCATTTGGCGTTCCCACATAAAAGATGAATCAATGACTGATTTTTGGTGAGGAGATCATCCTCACAAAAATTCAAATCATTCTGATATTCATAGACTGGTTTAGAAGTTAAAGAATTATGGACCATCTATTTTTACCATGTAACTTGAAAACCACATTTGATGGGGTTAGAAATTTCAAAATGAGCTGAATTTTTGTTGGAGTGATCTATATGGTGATGAAATCATCCTCACAAAAAATCAGCCACTGATTAATCTTCTATATGGGTACGTCAAAATGGTTGTCAAAAATGGTTGTCCCCGGATCCTGACCCCTGTTATAATAGCCGTTTTATCAATATTTTATGACGATGCATTCTCATTCTAATTCTAATTCAAGGACAGATGGCACTTAACTATAAGTGCCAGAACGCCGCATGGATCAAAAAAGTCAGATCAAAACTTTTCTTCGTTGAAACAGATACAATAATCAAGATACACGACGGCGAGAAAAGATGTGCTGGTTCCGGTATCTTAGTTATTCTGTGCATCCTCCAGACATCGAAGGGTAGCAGAGTATGAAGTATGTGGGTCCCGGTCGAAGATTTAAAGTTCTAAACAAATCAGATCGTTAAAATTTCAACTTTAAAACAGTATGGAGTTTGTGGGTCCGGGTCGAAGATTTAAAGTTTTAAATAAATCACCCAGCTGCGTACAACATAGGATATTAAGAGGTCACGCTCGCCTTTGTTTAATAGAAATTTTGTATCCAATGTCCAAACCCCAACTATAAATAAGAACACTACTTCTGAAGAATAAGAAGAAAAACAAGGAGAAGAGAAAGTAGAGAGGCAAGGAAAGGAAAGAAGTGAAGTAAGGCATGGAATTCCTACTACTTCTCAAGATCTTCTTCTCCCTTGCTCTGCTTTGTTTTTGTACTTTGTTTGTACGTCTCTACAACTCCCTCTCCTTGAAGCCTGAAAGGCTTCGATCAAAGCTTCGGAAGCAAGGGATCAATGGTCCTCAACCTTCTTTTCTCTATGGGAACATTCCCGAGATGAAGAAGATCCAATCAACGGTGTCGAGGACATCAAAAGAAGAAACCACGACGCACGATTGTGCTTCCATTCTCTTCCCATATTTCGAGCAGTGGAGGAAGGAATTTGGTAAGTTTTAAGTAATATTGCGATACATAGACCAGCGACGACTGTCAAGCAATTATAATCCAAAGTATTGGTTTTTCAACTGTTGCATGAATTCTGGACAGGTAAAGTTTTCATGTTTTCGCTTGGCAACGTACAACTACTGTACCTGACCCATCCGGATGTGGTGAAGGATATGAGTCTCTGCACATCTTTGGAGTTAGGGAAGCCTGCGTATCAACAGAAAGAACGGGGAGCTTTGCTTGGCCAGGGAATCCTCACGTCTAATGGTGCTATGTGGGCACATCAGAGGAAAATCATTGCTCCAGAGTTATACATGGAGAAGGTCAAGGTATATTTTGTTATTATATATTGTTTGAAACTACTATGATCATACCCCTTCTAGTATCATACATGCACCATGGCCCCACAAGCTGACCACCTCCCATATATTGTAGGGCATGGTGAACCTAATGGTGGAAGCATCAACCATATTAACAAAATCATGGGACAATAAAATTGAAAGTGAAGGGAGAGTTGCAGACATAAGAGCTGATGAGGATCTGAGAAGCTTCTCTTCATATGTTATCTCAAAAACCCTGTTTGGGAGCAGTTATGCCAAAGGGACTGAGATTTTTTTAAGGCTTAGAGGCATTCAGAAGGCCTTGTCTAAGCCAAGTTTACTTAGTGGGATTCCTGGCTTGAGGTATGTTTTTCTTATAAATAAAAATTAAATTCGCAGAGATTTCTATAGCTTCATGACCTGGAAGCATTACAAAATTTATTTATATTGTAAGAATAAATTCTTTGCTAGATATATTCCGACCAAGAGCAATAGAGAGATATGGAAATTAGAAAACGAGGTCCATTCAATGATTTTAAAGATAGTGAAGGAACGTACAACAGCTACATCCGAGAAGGATCTACTACAAATGATCATCGAAGGCTCCAAAAATAGCGACTTAAGCCGAGATGCATCTGAGCAATTCATTGTCGACAATTGCAAGAACATATACCTCGCCGGGTATGAAACTACTGCAATTTCCGCATTGTGGGGATTGATGCTATTAGCTTCACACCCAGAGTGGCAAGATCGTGTTCGTGCTGAGGTAGTTGAAATTTGTGGGGGGCAAGTGCCGGATGCCGATATGCTTCGCAGGATGAAAACGGTACGTGAGAAGGAACAATATTTAATTGTTATTGCTATATACACATGTTCTCGACAAGTTTAATAAACCATTTATTTCAAATTTCGTAGATGACAATGGTGATTCAAGAGGTGTTGCGTCTTTACCCTCCTGCCACGTTCATATCCAGGGAGGCCTTGAAAGACATGAAGTTCGGAGATATTCATGTTCCTAAAGGAGTCAACCTTTGGATATCAATTCTACCCTTGCACTATGATCCCGAAATTTGGGGAAGCGATGCCCACAAGTTCAATCCTGAGAGGTTCGCTAGTGGACTCAACAGTGCGTGCAAGTTCCCACATGCGTACATGCCATTTGGTGTTGGGCCTCGCATATGCGCAGGACAGAACTTTGCCATGGTGGAATTGAAGATTGTTCTGGCTCTCATTTTATCCAAGTTCTCTTTCACCCTCTCTCCTAAATATCGACATTCCCCCGCGTTCAGATTGGTCATAGAGCCGGAATTTGGAGTGAATCTCGTCACTAGGAAGGTTTGAAAACTGAGCATGCTTATATCGCCATTCCCCACGTGCGTAATTGTGAATAAAAAATCAAGTTTGACTTGCTTGATGTATCTATGTAATTGCATGCTTATATAGGCTATGGGTTATTAGTTTGTTATGTAAGTTTTTAAACTTGAATGAGAAACGATGAGGTGTTTCTAAGCAGCATAGCGATTGTTGTACCTTCAGATTGTTATATTCAAAAGGGGCCATTCCTCCCACTGTCTAAAGATTTTTGGCTTACTTTTTACCATCTCATCTGAAAGTCGTCACTTTCTTGTGAGAATGATCTCAATGGCATGGTGACGAGCACCCCTCGCCAAATATCATCCAATAACTTATCTCCCTGTGGGCCCCACGATCTTGTGCACCGAAAAAAAAAATCGTGTCGGGATAAGTTTACCGTTTACTCATATTTTTTGACACACCCACATGGAGATGAGTTAGGCCATTTTTTTTTTTTTGGAGTATGATATCCTCATCATAGAGATCATCCTCACAAGAAATCAACCCTTTCTGAAAATTCAAACCCCATTAAATGCAAACAAAGTTAAAGTTCAAAATTGACAATCCAGAATTTTTAGACACACCCACATGGAGATGAATGGAGATGAGTTAAGGCCGTATTTTTTGTGGGGAAGATATCCACATGACCGTTAATCACGGTATGAACTTTTGTTTGTGATCAAGCCAAGGGTTCTTAGGGTTAGACCAAATGACTGTTACTCGGAATAATATTTTGTCGGTGATCGATCATGGCCTACTAAATATAGCCAATATTCACGTTAGTGAATTGATTTTTCTAGAGAACTTTTTAAAAAACTTTCAAATGCTCGATCTAGGAAATCTTTTGCAGAGGGCTAGAAGCAAGCAAGCAACGCGTTAATGGCGTGAAAAAGACTAGAAAACTACCTTGAAAATCACACCTTGAATTAAACTATGTATTTTTTTTTCTTGTATTTTTGCGGGGTTGCATATATGTGCAACTCTTGCTAGCATTTTCCTCTATTAATTAAAAGGGTCAGGATCAGGGGACAAAAATTTTGACAGGAAATTTTATACCAAAAAATTGGTGGGGACAAATATATAAATTGGAAGTTTTGGAATGGGATGATTTTCGGTGAAGATGGTCTCTATGGTGAGGAGATCACCCTCCCGAAAAATCAAATCATTTTGATGGTCTGGCCTGGTTTACAAGTTTAAGAATTATGGACCGTATATTTTTTAGCGTTAACTTGAAACCCAAATTTGATGGGGTTAGAAATTTCAGAATGAACAATTTTTTTGTAGGGGGGATTTATATGGCGAGGAGATCATCCTCACCAAGAATCAGACAATGAGTTATCTTCCATGTGGGTATGCCAAAATTGGTGTGAAATTTTTTGTCAAAATTTGTGTCCCCTGATCGTAATCCATTTGAAAACATATTTGAAACAAAGACGAGAAAAACAAATCATAATCAACTTCGCAAATAGGACTGTCAATAGGTCAGTGAAGTCTCAGTCAAGGAGTTGGGTCCAGACTCAGACTGGGACTTGTGACAAAACCTTTAATATTTCTTATTTGACTTAAGAATTTGAAAACCCTAATAAGGTTCACATTTTCCAGATGTGATCCTTAATCGGGCAAAAGTGTATAAGTTCAATTTAAAGAGAAATAATATCATTAACCTTAGGACAATATTTTAGCGCTTTTGTCGTTTGTATGTTCAAATCAATGGATATGTGAACATACAAACGACCGCCTTAGGCGACCGCCATAATTGCCTTAAGGTAGAGACGGCCCTGACTGTAACAATAGTAGATGGCCGCAATATTTGAATTACTGTAAATTTATACAACTTACAATACTCCACAAGATTTTGGGATATATTAGTCTTTTCTACAAGAAGTTAGCAGTTGGTTGATGTGATTTTCACGTGAATCAACAACATTGATGGCAATGAAAGAGATCTTAAATTCAAATTCCAGACCATCCAATTAAACTATTATTTTGGGTCAGTTCTTTTATATGGTTACAATGTCGAAATTGACTGAAATTTTTGGTGATGATGATCATCGTGGCAAGGACAACTCAATGTATGGTTAGATTGTCCAACATGATCTCTATGTGGGCTCAACCACCAAGTGTAAGAATTAGTCCTAAGAAATGAAGATGAAATTAAAAACAAAAAAAGGGAAGGCAGTGGCCTTGAAACCTCAAAAAGAGGACGAAACAAAGGAAGAAAAAACAAGAGAAGAGAAAGGAAAAAGAAGGCAGGGGAGAATCAGAGCACAAATCTGTAGTAGGTTAAGAAGGGGTTCTCAACCGACAACAGAAAAATTAACAGAGGTTTCATCGCCCGGCCACCAAATACACGAGCCTTTTGGAAGGGATGATGCAGTCTTAGCACACCGATCAGCACTAAAAATGACCTCTCTCCAAGTGTAAACGAATGATCCCACCAAAGTCTTTCCAATGGTCAGAGTGAATAGCCCATGAAATCTTTTCTGGGGAAAGGTGAGTTTTGAGCCCATGGCCTTTGTTCAATGTATAAACTTTTGTTTGGTCAAGCCAAGGGTTCTGTTGTTCTCAGCACTACCACCATATCTTTTCTCATTCAAACATACATTAACACACTGAGTTTATTATTCGAAAACAAACAACAAGTCCTACTAAGAGTGCTTTTTTACATACTTTTGTCTACCACTTTGTCTACTTCACATTCGTTATGAGGAGATTCAGTCCATGTCCAGGCTCTATAACCAACCTAAGCGTAGTTCACATTCTGTATGAGGAGGTTCAGTCCATGTCCAGGCTCTATAACCAACCTAAGCGTAGTTCACATTCTGTATGAGGAGGTTCAGTCCATGTCCAGGCTCTATAACCAACCTAAGCGCAGGAGAATGGTGATAATTTGGAGAGAGGGAGAAAGAGAACTTGGATAGAATGAGAGAAATAAGAATCTTCAGTTCTACCATGGCAAAGTGCTGTCCTAGACACCCGCGTGGCCCAACGCCGAATGGCATGTACACATGTGGAAGCTTGCATGCACCAACAATTCCATGACCGAACCTATCCGGATTGAACTTGTCGGCATCGGGTCCCCATATTTCAGGGTAAAGGTGCAATGTTAACACCATGATCCAAAGGTTGAAGCCTTTTGGAATGTGAACACCTCCGAACTTTATATCTTGCAAGGCCTCCCTTGAAATGACTGTTACGGGAGGGTAAAGACGCAATGCCTCGTGAATCACCATTGTCAACTGCCAAAGAAATGAGTCATTTAAGTGATCGACATAACTACAAATCAGGTCACTATGGCATTCGTACTCGTTCGGTCAAATTGTTCCAATTGATGGGGCGCCACATCTTCAATTTGAAATAAGCCTGTTATCATGCTAATAAGACATGATCTAATTATTAAGTAAATTTTTGCGTCACGTACCATTTTCATCTTGCGAAGCATATCATTATCTGGCATCTGTCCTCTACAAACTTCTAACACCTCAGCACGGACACACACTTGCCATTCTGGATGTGAAGCCAACAACATTAAGATCCATGTTGCAGAAACTGCAGTAGTCTCGTACCCAGCTTGGTAGATGTTCTTGCAATTGTCGACTATAAACCGATCCGTATCAATCCCTAGGTCCTCTTTGTTGGTGTTGTTTGCAGAGTCTGTGTTACAGTAACAAGTAACTTATAGCATAAATGAGAAAACAATGTAGTAAAATGAAACAGAACGTAGCGAAAATGTAGGAACTGAATTAAACATCTAATACCATGCTGATTTCCTTTCATCTAGAGTTGTAGAATTGTAGCAAAACATGCATCTTGTTATACGTGTTGTCGTAAAGCAGATTCATCCCATGTACATTTACTGTGATACGTGCTGTCGTAAACAGGGCCGTCTTAATACAAGTTGAGGCCTTAGGCGAGAACTCTAAATAGGGCCTTCTGTTTTTTCAGAAATACCCATAAACCTAAGTGAGAAGATGTCCCTGAAAAATATGTTATTTCAATGTTTTCAAAAAAAAAAAATTATAAATTAAAACACATTTTTCAAGGAGAATTCAATGATGGATACAATGGTTGCATACTTTTAAGTCTGCAAAATGTCCCTTGAAAAATGTGTTAGTTCAATGTTTTTTTAAAAATATTTTATAAATTAAAAATATATTTTTCAAGGAAAATTCAATGGTGGATGCAATGTTTGCATACTTTTAAGTCAAACAATTGCAGACTAGATGAGCAAAACTTGTGTCACAATATGTTGTGACTGAAGCTGGTCACAACATTCAATACGAGCCACGTGGCATGCTATTAGAGGACGATGACCCGTGTGGATGTTTGGCCAGTCCCTCGGTGGACCGGTACACAAAAAATCAGCTTGATTAGTGATTTCTATCTGATTCGGTTGAAGTTATTTTCATGGGTTGATTTTAACGGTAAGAATCTGAGCATTATAGAGCATTATTTGGGTGCAAATATCCAAAGGTTTTAAATCACTAATCGGGTTGATTTTTGGTTTGTAGGTCCATCAAGGGACTGGCCAAACATCCATAAGGTCAGCGCCCTCTGATCGTTTGCCACATGGCTCGTCTTGAGTGCTGTGACCGGCTTCCGTCGCAACATCTTGTGACACAAGTTTTACTCAGACTAGATTTGTCCGGCTGTAGCACAGTCTTTTGTGATTGGAGGGGCCTGACGCAAATGGACAGGTGGGGGCCTTTTCATAAAAAAAAAATATTAAAAATACGTGAAATTTTCTGAAATTTGGGGGCCTTAGGCGACCGCCTCACCTGCCTAATGGTCAAGCCGGGCCTGGTCGTAAAGTAGGTAACATAAACTTTTGCTCCCAGGATTCAAAAAAACAATCGAAGAGAGGTAGTACCCCCAATTTCTTCGATTCCAACCCTCTTAAAATTAAGGGAATTTTTGACATACCCCCCCAATGTTATCTTTAAAATTTGACGTAACCCCCCACAATTTGAAAAAGCTGACATACCCCCCTATAACTCGGTCCACTGTCATTTGACCAGTGTTGACCCGAGTTGACTTCCAAATTTTATATTAAATGGCAAAAATGCCCTTATCTTGAAGCTTGGAACAAGGGTTTGGGCCAAACCCCAAATCAAACGGTAGTAGGGATGGCCGGCCAAGAGATTCCAATGGGTTGGCCGCCCATCACCGGCGACCAACCCACCGGAGTCTCATGGCCGGCTGGCCACCACTCCGGCAATAATTTTAAACCCAAGGTTAAAAAAAAAAAAAAAAACACAAAGCATACAATTTTAGTTTTAAAATTTTTATTAACAAAAATGAAAAACAAGACAAAGCAATTTATATTTCAAACTTTTGAGATGTGGATTTTGGAAAGATGGGTTCTTTCAATTTTAAAATTTCATTCTACAATAAAATCCATAAAAGAAATCTCATTCCTTCATGAGTTTTTTTTTTTTTTTTTTTTAGAGTTTTTTTCTTCTCAATCTTTGTTTAATTCATCAAAAAACTAAAAAAAAATCTCAAGTTTACCAACATGGATTTTAAATTTTATCTTTAATCTCCTCTTTTCTTGTTTGATTTGGGGTATGGGTTTTGGCTTAACCCAAACCCTTGTTCTAAGGTTGAAGACAAGGGTACTTTCGTCCTTTAATACAAAATTAGGTAGTGAACTTGGGTCAACACTGGTCAAATGACAGTGGACCAAGTCATAGGGGGGTATGTCAGCTTTTTCAAATTGTGGGGGGGGGGGGGGGGGTATGTCAAATTATAAAGATAACATGGGGGGGTATGTCAAAAATTCCCTAAAATTAAATAATAATTCCTAAGAAAATAAAGAAGAATATGAGGAGATTTCGTAACAATATAATCTGAGTATTCTGAGTGCTATATTTAAAAATCAGGGTTTTTTTTTTTTTTTCTCTCAGCACTTTATGATCTATTGTGGTGAATAAGAGGTTTTGGTTTGGTATAGTATTCTATTTAATTCCCAAAATTCTGAGAGAAAGGTGGAACATATTCACCTCTTCTTTCTGATCTAGTAGTTTGATCTTTTTCTCTAAGTAGTTTTCAACTTCTGCCCTACAATATCTTATGTAATCATCTACGAAAGTTGAGAAGTATTTCGTCTCTCCTCTAATTTGAGTGTAACGTTTCTAGATCACACAGACTATTATGTATAAGTTCTAAAGGTTTCATAGACCTTTTTGCCTTTATAAATGATTTTTTTGAATATTTAGATTCTACACAAATCTCACATTTTTTTTTTTATCTATTGTAGCTTTAAGTAGTAAAGCTAAGTTCATAAATATTTATAATGATAAATAATTTGTATGTCTTAATCTATTATATTACAAATTAAAAAGCTCAAAATATAAGCAGAAGTAGAAGCTTTATTCATATAGATTCAGCAATTACATTCAATTTAAATAGACTAAACAAATACCATTTTCCAAAATGACCCTACTCTTAATTAGTGAATACAAATTTATCAGACTCAAAGACTGACTTAAATCTTTTATTACTAAGAAGATATCGAAAGACCAAGTTCCTGAAGATATTAAGACATGCAGCACCTCATTCTAGGTCAAGAACTTTTTAGAAGTGAACTTCAGAATCACCTTCCCTTTACTTGTTGATGTTATTCTCTATTACCCACCAATTGTAGGAAGAGAAGACACTTTTGTCCGCACATATATTTCAGGCGACCCACGTTTCCACCTACCGATCTTTGACATTATTGACTAGGTTGACATCTGACACTCCCGCCTACAATTTCTCTATTTCAATCACACTTTGTTGTGTTGGACCTCTATTTTTTCCTAAGGTTATCATCACTTTTTCTATGCCAACAGTCCTTAGCCCTGTGACTCAATTACTCTCATTTGGTTTTGTACTGTTTCTCTGAGACTTTTTTTTTATTTTTCTCTATTGTTCTTATTTTGAAGTTCTTCTCGTAGGAATGATTGCTCGATTTAAGTTTATTGTTTTCAATTTTTTGCTTCCTTCCACTAGATGAGCCTTAGACACCATTATTGAGTCTTATGATTATTTTTCTTTAGTCCCGTTGTCCTCTTAAATCTGAAATCAAACAATGAGGCTCTCTAATGACATTTCTCTGCTGTTATATTTTAGTTGGACTTCTAAATTTTTTCCAAGAAGATAGTTTCTCAATAATAGACTTCACCTAAAATCCATCACTAATACTCATACTTTTAGCATGGATTTTATGGATTATAATCTCTATTTTTTGTAACTAAGTCATTACAGGTTTATTATCTTTCATCTTAAAATCAAGAAACCGTCCCACGACAAATTTCTTTATTAATTCCTCTATCTTTAGTTCTATACAGTTTGTCTAACATTTCCCACAATTCCTATAACAATTTTGACAGAAGCATATGCATCATACAAACCATTTTTCGAATAATTTAGAATATGATTTCTACACAAGTAGTCCCTAATATCCCAAACCTAAATAAATTGTATTTACTGGTCCATTTTTTCTTTAGGGGTATGCTTTTTCAGCTAATACAAATGCTATGTTTAGAGTTGTGATGTAGAGCAACATCTTTTTTAATAGCAAACAGTATGACTAAATCAATAAAACAGGCATATAAAAAAGGGATATTAGATCAACAATCAAAAACATGTGTAGAAAAACTCTGTAAGTTTCCCTCCAAATTTTCGTGAAGTTTTACACATAAAAATGGGGGAATTTGTAACATGCAATACAAAAAACAAAGAACCTCGATCGGTTCAAACTCCCTACGTTTACAAAACCAAACTTTATAAATAACAATTAGTACCTTCGAGGATCATTTGTAAGAGGTCCTTCTCGGATGTTGAATTTGTACGTTCTTTTACCAACTTTAAAATCAAAATGCGGATTTCTTTCTCTAACCTCCAAGTTTCTCTGTTGCTCTTAGTAGGGAGAAATCTGAAATATAAATAATTTTTCAGTATAAATATCATTTTTGTAATTTTCCATAGTAAGAGAGGAACCCCCGTAAACGAATTCAAAGAGTTACAATGACGGAGATTCAATGGTGGTTAGGTTATTTTTGTGGGGGATAAAATCTGTTGACACGTGGACGTTTGCGATTGTGCCACGTGTCACATGATTCGACTGACACGTGGTTAGCCGGAAACATGGAATTGCAAAAACTTTACTCGGGCACCTCGGGCTCCTCGGATCCATGACAAATTGACCTCGGGAACCTCGGGCTCCTCGGATCCATGACAAATTGACCTCGGGAACCTCGGGCTCCTCGGATCCATGACAAATTGACCTCGGGTACCTCGGGCTCCTCGGATCCATGACAAATTGACCTCGGGTACCTCGGGATCCTCGGATCCATGACAAATTGACCTCGGGGTCTCGGATACCTCGGGTTAGTCGGATCCCACCAACAAGTTGACCTCGGGTACCTCGGATTGCTCGGGTACGTCGGACTCCTCGGATCCCTTGACGAATTCACCTCGGGTACCTCGGGTACCTCGGGTCCATGAATTATGACCTCGGATCCTCGGGTGCTAGTGACTGATTTTGGCACTTGATCTTATTTACCTTATTCGGGATCCTCGGAAGTCTCGGATATGATATTCGGTAACCTCGGAAACCTCGGAATTACTTTTAGACTTGAAGAATTATTATCGAAAGACACATGGTGAGTTCTTACTGGCCCATATAAAATATCTGCATAAATATCTAGTTTTGAACACTATAAATAGTAGCATTTGCTACAGTATGAAAGAGGGGATTTTGGAGATTGAAGCTGGATTATAACTTTTATTCAGAAGACTGACTTAAGCATCGGAGGCTCATTTGGTGGAATTCCACCACATTGAGTTATTTGCAGGATCACTCGGCGGTCTCGGAACCTCACTTCGGACTCCTCGGAATCTGATCTCGGACACCTCGGACTCCTCGGAATCTGATCTCGGACACCTCGGACTCCTCGGAATCTGATCTCGGACACCTCGGAATCTGACCTCGGATACCTCGGACTCTGACCTCGGATCTGTCCCGGGACCTCGGATCCAGCAGCACAAAGGACATCAAGCCTGTGGAAAAAGCGCGTATTTTGGGGTGTGTGGATTTATTCCCTACATCTTTTGGCGCCGTCTGTGGGAAACTCGAAGAAGACTTACGCGCTCTCCAGAGCTTGATTAATTTAGACGGATTCAGAATGCCTCCGCGAAGATTACCTGGGGCTTCTAAGGAAAAGGAAGTGGATGAGGACGTCAGGGCTCAGCCAGAGAATAGTGAGGCTGACGTCCCAGCTCAGACGGGTTTAGAGAGAATAGCCCAGATGCTAATGGCAGAAATGGCTGCCATGCGAGAAGACATGAAGGAGATCAGAAAAGAGAATGAAGCATTAAAATTACAAGCCTCGGAAGGCTATCAGAGAGACTCAAGCAAAACTTATCACGAAGAAGAAGCTGGAAAGAAAGAATTAGAGATCAGCTCTAACAGGAGAGAATCACATGCACCCGGTCGTGAACCGGCAGAAAAGATGGAAACACAGCCCAACCCTGATCGCTTAGTCACTATGGAGAAAGTAACTGAGATGATCAGGAAAGACAGAGAGAGAAGGCCAGAACTGGGGCAAAAATCGGCAGCTGGAGCATCCAGGGAAGCCCTGAGGATGTTGAGATCTTCGCCATTTTCTGAAGGGATCTTAAGATCGGAGATCCCAAAAAGATTTGTACAGCCAAAATTTGAAATGTTCGACGGATCATCAGATCCAGTAGAACACATGCTACATTATAAACAACTCATGGTGCTCTGGGAGTCACCAATCTATGATGGATTAAGATGTCGACTTTTTCCTGCAAGTCTTAAAGGCCCGGCCCTAACTTGGTTTCACAACCTTGGTCCCGACTCCATACAAATCTTCGAAGATTTGGAAGATGCATTCGTACGGCACTATTATCACCAGAGAAAGCAGATGCTAAATGTAACTTCTTTGCTAAGTGTTCGACAGACAGAAAACGAATCTCTACGAGATTATCTGACTCGATTCAAGAAAGAGGTTACTTTAGTAGACCAGATGGACGAGAAAACTGCCGCATATGCGCTGCAGATCGGGGTTCTCGCAGGAAGTAGAGCTCACGAAACTCTGGTGATACGAAATTTCTCCCAACTAGAAGATGCTTATCTAGTTATCGAGGAACACATCCGAGTGGACGAATCAATTCGGGCCAGGAATGAGGCCCAGAAGAGTCAAGTACAAGAAGTGAAGACTTCAGCTGGGAGAAGCAGTGAGAAGCGAGGAGAAAAGAGAAGCAGTACCGAATCTGCAAGAAAGGAACCAGAAGAGAAGAAGAAGCAATTCCAGAATAGGGAATATACTCCCCTGACAGCATCTCTATCTGTAATTTTGGAGAGCATCAGGGGAAGACCCTTTTACAGACCCCCCAGAAGAACATATGAAGATCGCCCAGAGAGACCATATTGTGCGTATCACAAGGCAAGGGACCATGCAACTGATCGATGCTATGCTTTGCAGGGATTTATCCAAGATCTAGTTGATAGAGGAAAAATACCGCAATTTGTGGTCCAGACAGGGGTTAGAGAAGAGGTTGTCGAAGAGCAACCAAAGAAAGCTCCATCGGATGGAGAAGGCCCACCAAAAACTATCATTCACGTGATATATGGTGGACCGTCAGAAACCAACAGTGCTCATCGGGATAAAGTCCGGCGAACCATGAGCATGCAAGAAGTAATGGAAGTCTCAACCGAACCTAGACCAGTTGAGGGTTCATTGATAAAGGGGGTCGACCCCAGCAGGGCAGTTTGGTTTTCTGATAAAGACCTGGAGAAGGTTTCAGCACCACACAATGATGCCTTGGTAATTTCCTTAGCAGTTGGAAATTTCTCGGTTAAAAGAATTCTCATCGATTGCGGAAGTTCAGTGGAGATTTTGTTCAAATCCGCATTCGATAATATGGGCATTAGCTCATCCGCTCTAGAACCTTCAAGAGCAGCGATATACGGATTTAATGGAGCTGCCTCAGAACCTTTGGGAGAAATTGTCTTACCTGTGACAGCAGGACCAATCACAGTAATGACAAGATTCTTGGTAGTAGATGCCAGATCTTCGTATAACATCATCTTGGGCAGACGATGGACGCATAGCATGAAAGCGGTACCATCTACTTACTATCAGACAATCAGATTCCCTACCTCTCAGGGACTGTTTGAAATACGCGGAGATCAGAGTGCAGCTCAAAAATGCCAAACAGCCATGACAAAGGGACTGTCAAACCCTAGAGAAAACTCTGAGGAAATTGGAACGTCTGACAAATAGCAATTACAGGCGATTTCGCTCCAGGGTAAGAGTGAGAAAAGAACAAGAACCATTGAGGAAATAGAGCCAGTAGAGCTCGGGCAGGAAGGAGAAAGGAAAATCACGTATGTGGGCGCTGACTTGAGTCAAGACGAAAGAGGATTAATAGTGAAATTCTTGAAAGAAAATACAGATGTATTTGCCTGGTCAATGAAAGATATGCCAGGGATTGATCCAAGCATTGTAAGTCACCAACTGAACATAAAGCATGGGGCGGAATCAGTAAAGCAGAGATTAAGGCGCATCTCCCCAAAGGTGGCCCAGGCAGTTTCTGAAGAGGTCAACCGACTTTTTGAAGCCGGAATTATTGAAGAAATACAATGCCCAGAATGGATCGCCAACATAGTAGCAGTCCCAAAGAAGAATGGGAAGGTTCGAGTCTGCATCGACTTCACCGATTTGAATAAAGTCTGCCCTAAAGACAGTTACATCATGCCCCGGATAGACGAATTAATTGACAGGACAGCCGGATTTGAACTTCTGTCATTTATGGATGGTTATTCAGGGTACAATCAGATTTTGATGCACGAATCGGATAAAGAAAAAACCGCATTTTATACAGACCGAGGCACATTCTGCTTCAAACGGATGCCCTTTGGCCTAAAAAATGCGGGTGCTACGTACCAACGCCTGGTAGAGAATATGTTCAGGGACAAACTCGGAAAAACAATGGAGGTCTATATCGATGACATGCTAGTAAAAAGCAAGATTCGAGAAGATCACTTAAGGGATTTAGAATCAACCTTTCAAGTATTGAGAAAGTATAAAATGAAGCTAAATCCCGAGAAGTGCACGTTTGGAGTATCATCAGGCAAGTTCCTTGGACACCTTGTCACCAGAAGAGGTATAGAGGCCAATCCCGATCAAATCCGAGCTTTGCAAGAAATGCCATCTCCATGCAGCAAGAAACAAGTTCAGAAGTTAACTGGAATGATTGCAGCCTTGAATCGATTCATCTCTAAGTCCTCGGATCGATGTCAACCTTTATTCCAGTTACTGAAAAAGCACGCCAAATTCGAATGGAAAGATGAATGTGAGCAAGCTTTTCAGAATTTGAAGGAGTATCTCGGACAGCCTCCCATCTTATCAAAACCAGAAGCAGAAGAACCTTTGTTACTATATCTCTCAGTCTCGGAATTTGCAGTAAGTTCAGTACTAATCCGAGACAGAGACGGGGCAGAAAGGCCGGTTTACTTTCTCAGTAAAACACTATTGGATGCCGAAACTCGCTACAGCAGGATTGAAAAAGCAGGATTGGCTCTAATGTTTTCGGCTCAGAGGTTAAGACCTTATTTCCAAGCTCACCCAATAATTGTTATCACAAACCTCCCTCTCAAGAACATCCTGACGAAGTTTGAAAAGTCTGGTCGCATGGAAAAATGGGCAGTAGCTTTGGGTCAGTACGATATCACTTACAGACCTAGAACAGCCGAGAAGGGACAGACTGTCGCCGATTTTCTGGCAGATTTTCCGATAGAAGATCCATTTTGGGAAGAAGAACCAGAACCCATTATAACTGAAGAAGAATCAGAAGGACCTTTAGATATATGGGATAAAAAGAGCGGATGGAGGCTCTTCGTCGATGGGTCAGCCAGCAGCACAGGAGCAGGAATAGGTGCCATTTTGGTTACACCTGATAACACAAGACTGGAACTAGCAATAAGACTTGGTTTTCTGGCCTCGAACAATGAAGCAGAATATGAAGCACTTCTGGCAGGATTGAGAATGGCAGAGAATCTAGAGATACAAGAACTGAAAGTCTTCAGCGACTCGCAGCTAGTTGTAAATCAGGTAAACGGAGAATTTACGGCAAAAAATGAACAGATGGCTAAATACTTGGAGGTAGCTTTACTGGCTATGAGACGAGAGCAACCTATTTATACCCTTCAGTGTAATGATTACACTGACAGAACAGTGTGTACGGACCAATGGCAGATTGACACGTGGCAAGCATTAAATGCTGCGCAGAGGAGCCGAAGAGACGCAGAGAAAACCACGCGTCACGTTCTTGGTGGTGACACGTGTCATCACACGTGCGGTGCACACGTGCGTGGGACACGTGTCATCTCCAAGAGGGGCGATTGTGGGGGATAAAATCTGTTGACACGTGGACGTTTGCGATTGTGCCACGTGTCACATGATTCGACTGACACGTGGTTAGCCGGAAACATGGAATTGCAAAAACTTTACTCGGGCACCTCGGGCTCCTCGGATCCATGACAAATTGACCTCGGGAACCTCGGGCTCCTCGGATCCATGACAAATTGACCTCGGGAACCTCGGGCTCCTCGGATCCATGACAAATTGACCTCGGGTACCTCGGGCTCCTCGGATCCATGACAAATTGACCTCGGGTACCTCGGGATCCTCGGATCCATGACAAATTGACCTCGGGGTCTCGGATACCTCGGGTTAGTCGGATCCCACCAACAAGTTGACCTCGGGTACCTCGGATTGCTCGGGTACGTCGGACTCCTCGGATCCCTTGACGAATTCACCTCGGGTACCTCGGGTACCTCGGGTCCATGAATTATGACCTCGGATCCTCGGGTGCTAGTGACTGATTTTGGCACTTGATCTTATTTACCTTATTCGGGATCCTCGGAAGTCTCGGATATGATATTCGGTAACCTCGGAAACCTCGGAATTACTTTTAGACTTGAAGAATTATTATCGAAAGACACATGGTGAGTTCTTACTGGCCCATATAAAATATCTGCATAAATATCTAGTTTTGAACACTATAAATAGTAGCATTTGCTACAGTATGAAAGAGGGGATTTTGGAGATTGAAGCTGGATTATAACTTTTATTCAGAAGACTGACTTAAGCATCGGAGGCTCATTTGGTGGAATTCCACCACATTGAGTTATTTGCAGGATCACTCGGCGGTCTCGGAACCTCACTTCGGACTCCTCGGAATCTGATCTCGGACACCTCGGACTCCTCGGAATCTGATCTCGGACACCTCGGACTCCTCGGAATCTGATCTCGGACACCTCGGAATCTGACCTCGGATACCTCGGACTCTGACCTCGGATCTGTCCCGGGACCTCGGATCCAGCAGCACAAAGGACATCAAGCCTGTGGAAAAAGCGCGTATTTTGGGGTGTGTGGATTTATTCCCTACAATTTTTAAGTGTCATGAAGCGATAGATTATTATAAAAGAGAAAGCTAACAAATTCACACCTCAAGCCAGGAACCCCCATAAATAAACTTCGCTTAGCCAATTTCTTTTGAAGAGACCTGAGCTTCAAGAATATTTCTTTCCCTTTGGTAAAACTGCTCCCAAAACAAGCTCTTGAGATTACATCTCCAGAGAAGCTTCTCATATCATCATCAACTCTTATGTCTGCAATCCCCCCTCACTTTCAATTCTACTCTCCCATGAGTTCAATAGTGAAATTGCAGACTCTACCATTAAGTTTACCATGCCCTACAATGGTGTTCAAGAAAAACCTAATCAATTGAAACCATTTATTTGAATATTGAAAGTTGATTTACAACTCCAGTAACAAATCAAACAAGGGGGCCCAAACCCGTAGCTCACACAACCATGGGGTCACAAGTTCGATGCCAGCTTACCCCTCAAAACCATGGTTCGAAGTATCGGCGGATCTCGGTCTGGATCAGGCGACCCGGATTGGTCTTGGAGGCCCCCGAGATGAAATACCATGTTGTGTACCGGATCACGCTGGATCGGGTGATCTAGTGATTAGGATCGTCCGATCCTGCCGAGTTGGCCGAGTCGAACCATTTTAGGGTTTTTCGTCCAAAGAGGCTGATATGAATCAAGTCAAAATTTTAATGATTTTTTGACATTTACTTTATTTTATTTTTTAAATGTGTCTCGGGATCACGCCGGATCAGTCTGATCCAACGGCCGATACGAGGACTTCAAACCATGCTCAAAACCATGGTTTTAAAAACGGCCGTTTCCGTTAAAACTGTTTAAACACGTTTTATCAGTTTTGAAAAAAACGGTCGTTTTTTGTTTTAACGGCCGTTAAAATCGTTTAAACGGCCGTTTAATTCTGAAAAATATGTGAAAAAAACAGCCGTTAAATCCGTTTTTTTTTTAATTTTCAAAATTTGAATTTCAGCGCCATTTTTTCCGTTTTTTTTTTTCCATTAAAACCCGTTAAATTCTGTTTTTTCCCATTTTTTTTTCTATTTTTGGCCCTGGCCATTTCAATCCGTTTTAACAGCCGTTTAAACGGTTTAAACGGTAACGCGCCATGTCCGTTTAACTGTTAAAACGGCCTCCTTTAAACCTTGCTCAAAACAACAAGGTAAAAAAAATGAGTTACGTAAGCACCCACCCATTATACGGAAAAGTTTAGCTGTCGGACCTCAACTTTAGTTGTCGCAATGCAATTCGGAGTGCGGCAATAATACAATACGGGAAATGTTCAAGTACAATTCGGATTTGTCATTAAAAATGAATGGGGCGGGTCAAAATTTAACCCGGAACTTTTGACCTGGAATTGTACCCTAACCAGGTGAATTAATGCAACCCAAACCCAAAACGTGGAAAACACGACTGAATCCTGGTTCAGGCCGGGTTGGCCGAGTCGGGTCTAGATGGAATTCTCACCCTGAGCTAGGTAGCTGACCTACTACTGCTCCACCAACAATTTCCGATACTTTACCTTAACCTTCTCCATGTATAATTCTGGAGCTATGATTTTCCTCTGGTGTGCCCATATCGCCCCATTGGACGACAGAATGCCCTGGCCAAACAAAGCCCCTCGTTCCCTCTGTTGATATGCAGGCTTTCCCAAGTCCAAAGATGTGTACGTGCTCGTTTCTTTCACCACTTCCGGGTGGGCCACGCTCAATATTTGTAAGTTGCCAATCGAAAACATTAATATTTCACCTGTCCAAATTAATGTAATCGTAAGTTTAAACTTGAACAGCTACAAATGATTAAGGTTTTTTTTTTTCCCGGTCAAGTTATTTCAGAATTTTTTTGACCCATGGAGTCCCTCAATTTGCCACGTAGTAGACTCTTTCGGGCCCACTGCCTGCATGAATGTTTGGCCCACATCTTCCTGGACCCACATACCAAAAATCAATGTGATTAGTGATTCCTAGCAATTGGATTTGAGCACTTTTTCATCATGGGTTGGAACCAATTCATAGGCCTGTTCATAAAGCCCATGATGAAAAAGTGCTCAAATAATCATATGGCTAGAAATCACCAATCACGGTGATTTTTGGTGTGTAGGTTCATCATAGTGTGGGCCAGACATTCAAGTGGCAAGTGGGCCCGTACCAGTCTATTACCTTGCAATTTGAGGGACTTCTGCATCAAAATTTTGATACAGAAGGCTGCATCAAAGAACAGCCTGCAAGAGTGTGGCACGTTTTTACAGAGAAATATTTTTTTGATTACTGTCCTGCCACCTTAACCATACGGTCCTGGTACTTCTAGTTAACTGCCACCTGTCCTGAGTTACGGTGGTCCCTAACAATAATTACCCTTTAACAGTGGAGAAAAAGCAATTATTTTTAAGGGCCACCTTAACCCCAGGTACAGATGGCACTTACTACAGTGGACGTTGGATCAAACTGGAGAAATTTTTTGATCATACAACATTTTTATCTACCACTAGTTAAGCGCCACCTGTCCTGGGTTAAGTTGGCCTTAACTGTAGTTACCCTTAACACTGAAGAAAAAGCAACTAATGTTAATGAGCCAACTTAAGCCCAGACAGGTGGCACTTAACTATAGGTGGCAGATCAAAAAAATTCTCCAGTTTGATCCAGGGTTACGGATGAACCAATTTGTGAATTATCTGTGCAGAATGGGATAGTTGGCTGCATTAAGAATGACACATGCAACATATTATTCCCACAAAAACGTACCGTATTGTTTCCTCCATTTCTCGAAGAATGGAAAGATGGTGGAAGCACAATCGTGCGTTACATGTTCTTCCCTCGGAGCCTTCACTACCGTCGATTGGATCTTCTTTATCTCGGGAATATTCCCATAGAAAAGAGAAGGTGGAGGCCCGCTGATCCCTTGCTTTCGAAGCTGTGATCGAAGACTTTCAGGCTTCAAAAAGAAAGCCTTATAGAGACAGAGAAACAAGCTACAAACGCAAACCAAAGCATGGGAGAAGAAGATCTTGAGAACCAGTAGGTGTTCCATGGTCTCCTCTCTCTCTCTCTCTCGTTCTCTCTATACTTCTGAGTGACGTGTTTCCTTGTTTAAAAGGGCGAATGAGTCGGTGATGGTTTTTCGTCGACCCATATGATAAAGAATTTAGATTTTAGACAGAAGTCTCTCAAATTTGCCCATTGGTCACATGAATGTTTGGCGAGAAAAAATTCGCTTGTCCGGGGGTCCTTCAAACTTTGAAGGTCCCCCAAAAATGTTTGACACGTACCCTTTGTTAACCACCCTTAACCAACTAACCAAGGGGTTAACGTGGGTTGGGTTTAGGCCTTGAGGTACGTGTCTGACATTTTGGCAGGCGGGGCTTCAAAGTTTGAATGAACCCAGGACTAGGGAATTATTTCTCATTGTTAGCCCCACACCTTTTTTTTTATTCTTTTTTGGCCCACATCTTGGTCATGAGCTAGATTTTAGCAGATTTTCATTGATGAAAAAGTGCCCAAAACCAACGGCTAGAAATCACCAATCACACTGATTGTTGATGTGTAGGTCCACCAAGGTGTAGGCCGGACGTTCATGGTCAGTGGGCCCAAAAGATTGTGCCACATGACAACTTAAGGCATTTCTGTATCAAAATTTTGATACTGAATTCTGCATCATAGTTTTCATATTTTGTGGGCATAGTACCAATGACCATGGTTTAAAAAACCACCGTTATTACTGCCATTATTTAGCGTTATTTTTCTGTTAAAATGAAAATAACGACCGTTATTTTCTGCAAAATTTTGTGATAAAAAAAAGGACAATATTTCCATTTTTGAAATTTTGAATATCAGCGCCATATTTTCTGTTTTTTTCTGTTTCTGCCCCTGAGCGTTACAGTTTGTTATAACGGAAAAAATTATAACGCCCCCAGTCCATTATACCATTACAACGGCTCCTTTTAAACCTTGCAAATGACCATTATGTTCGGATTTATTTTTCTAGAGAATTATTTTACTTGTTTTAAAGCTTACTAGGGGAAACACCACTTGCGATGCAGGTGTTACTTGTTTTTAAAGATTTGATTGGAGATCATTTTCATGGGTTGATTTTTAACCATAGATTTCAAGCATTATTTGGGGTACTCAAATCCAAAGGTTTGAAATCATTAATTAGACTGATATTTGGTATAAAGGGCCACCTAGGAATGGGACAAACAACCATAAGGTCAGTGATCTCTAAGAGTGTGCCACATGGCATATAATATTGTCACTCATCATCATTGATGAGGGACATGGGTGTGACAGATAACCTGAACTGTGAAGGGACATTTAATGAGGGAAAGTTTGGCCCACTAGTGATTAGTGATTTCGAAGCATTCAATTGGAGTCGTTTGTAGGAGTTAATTTTTAACGGTGGATTTTGAGCATTATTTGGGTTACTCGAATCCAAAGGTTAGAAATCATTAATCACGCTCATTTTTGTACTTAGGTTCACATAGAAAAAGACAAAAGATCCATTCAATTAATGTCCTTTGTGAGGTTTTGTTTTTTTAATAATGTTGACTTGATGGGAGTTTTTTATATTTTTGTTTGTTTGTATTTAACGGGAAACAGAGGTGAGTATGCATTTGGAAACTAAAAGACAAAAAACCCCTCCTCGGAAACTAAAAAAAACCTTCCAAAGTAAATAATTTAAAGAAAATTAAGTAGAAAATATATGAGTATTTTCAGAATTATTAAGATGTTATTTAAAGCTCTTGTCATCGCCCAATTCAAGTTCTTGCTTTATAATAGTACTAGGAGAACGCTACGTGCAACTTACACGTGGAAGAACCTTACATGTGGCACACTCGTAGAGATCACTGACCGTATTGATGTTTGGCCCATCCCTAGGTGGACCAATATGCAAAAAACCAGCCTGATTAGTAATTTTTTTTTTTTTTAAAGATTTGATTGAAGTCGTTTTCATGGGTTAATTTTTAACCATAGATTTCAAGCATTATTTGGGGTACTCATATCGAAAGGTTTGAAATCACTAATCAGATCGATATTTGGTATATAAGTCCACCTAGGGATGGGACAAACATCCATAAGGTCAGTGGTCTCTAAGAGTGTGCCACTTGGCTTATACTATGGTCCCTCATAGGGATATGAGCGTGCTAGGCAACCTAATTGCGAGGGGCATTTAATGAGGGAATGTTTTGCCTTTGAAAGTAGAGAGACCTTTAATTGTGTCACATGGATGGCACTACCAGTTGTAAGAAATCATTTGGTAGATTTGGCTGCGTTTGGATAAATTTAAAGCTTATTTTGAAGCGTTGGACGTTTCTCGTAAGCATACAAAAATAAAGTGCTTATTTTCTTAAAAAGCCCTTCAATGGTGATTCATCAATCATGATTCATGACTAAGCATTAATCATAACCTACGCACTCACTTTACTTTCTTCGTTGATAGTAAGGATTATGCCTATAATCATTGTTTTTTCCCTATTTATCTCCCTTGGATTGCAAAGTTTCCAAAATCTCCACTCTATAATCTTCAAAAGCTATCATTAGTTTGAGAAAATTTTCTATTTTGTCGATCATTGATATCCCTTGCACCATGGTTTTAAAAACGGCCATTTAAATGGTAACGCCCCAAACCCATTTCCGTTAAAACTGTTTAAACACGTTTTATCGGTTTTGAAAAAAATGGCCGTTAAAATCGTTTAAACAGCCGTTTAATTCTGAAAAATTTTGTGAAAAAAACGGCCGTTAAAATTCGTTTAATTCCTTCTTTGTTTTTTTCAAATTTCAAAATTTGAATTTCAGCGCCATTTTTTCCGTTAAAACTGTTAAAACCCGCTAAAATCCATTTAATTCCGTTAAATTCCATTTTTTTCCATTTTGCCCCTGCCGTTTCAATCCGTTTTAATGGCCGTTTAAACGGTAACGCCCCCAGTCCATTTAACCGTTAAAACGGCCTCCTTTAAACCTTGCCTTGCACGTTGAAAATAGACGGGCATTTTAGTCACGGTAGAACTCTTTTAGGCTAAAAAAGGATAAATTTTAGCGGCACACCACAAATTGTTAGGGCACCCCGACCTGATTTAAGCACCCCGCGTATTGTGCTTCAATTTGCTTAATTTACGAAAATGCCTTCCACTTGTTAGACTAGAGATCACCGTGTGCAACTTCATGCAAGCGTTCAAGGACCCACATGGCACACTCTTAGAGGACTCTGACCATATGGATAATCGGCCAATCCCTAGGTGGATCTGCGTACAAACAAAAAATCAGCCTGATTAGTGATTTCTAGGTGTTGGATTTGAGTTATTTTCATGGGTTGATTCTAACCATGAAAATGTGAGCATTATTAACCATTATTTGAGGTACAAAGATCCAAAGGTTTGAAATCACGAATCGGGTTGTTTTTTGGTTTGTAGGTCCACCTACGGATTGGAAAAACATCAATACTACTGTCAAAGTCCTATAAGAGCGTGTCATGTGGCTCACATTGTGCGTTGTCATTAGCGTTCTACACTAAAAAATCACATATATTATTTGTCAACCTAATTGTCGAATGGATTACAAAAAAATAAAAAAAGAAATGTTGGACGAATGTTTATTTTGGGTGCCCTCAATTCGAGTGGTGCGACTAAGATTTCCCAAAAAAAATTCTTTAGCATGAGCCATCACTGTTGCCTTTTTCTCCTAAAAACACGCCCCTCTTGTTTATGATCAATTGAAGGGCTAACCCCTCACATTTGGTCTAGGACAGCCTGAACGTAGGACCAAGTGTCCTAGCTTAGCAAACCCCCTTTGTGATATATGGTTAGCTCACAAGAACATAATCCTTTCAAATCATGCGGGGACGTTTCCTGAATGTATATGTGATGACACGTAAATTCGAATCCCAAAATAGGCCCAAGATCGATCTCATCTTCAAGACCCAGCCCCAGCCCCAGCCCCGCCAAAGACGGTTTGGGCAAACCCAGGGCCAGCCTGGTCCCAGACATCTAGGCTAGGCTCAGAGCAAGGCCAATAAAAACTAAAGAGATTACCTGTGAAAATATTAGGTAATTGGCTTTCAATATAGGTTACCTTTTGGCCCTTCTAATAAATTTATTTTCCCCTTTTTTTGGATCATTTGGCCATTTTAATAAATTTATTTCTTAATGATAGAAAGAAAAAAAAGGTTAGGCACAACAAATCCATGTGGTTCACACAGCTGCACCTTCTACTTAATTTCTCAATCGAAAACATGAAACAGGTCTTAAGAAGAGTTTTCTTACATACTTTTGTCTAGTTCACACTCTTCATGAGGAGATTCAGTCCATGTTCAGGCAATATAAGCAACCTAAGCACAGGAGAATGGCGATATTTTGGAGAGAGGGAGAAACTGAACTTGGATAGAATGAGAGACATAAGAATCTTCAATTCTACCATGGCAAACTGCTGTCCAAGACACACGCGTGGCCCAATGCCGAATGGCATGTACACATATGGACGCTTACATGCACCAACGGTTCCCTGAGCAAACCTATACGGATTGAACTTGGTGGCGTCTGGTCCCCAAATTTCAGGGTCAAGGTGCAATGCTAACACCATTATCCAAAGGTTGACGCCCTTGGGAACATTAACACCTCCGAACATCATATCTTGCAAGACCTCCCTCGAAATGATCGTGACGGGAGGGTAAAGACGCAATGCCTCATGAATCACCATCGTCAACTGCCAAGCAAATGCGTTATTCA
Source organism: Euptelea pleiosperma (assembly GCA_035048495.1). Lineage (NCBI taxonomy): Eukaryota > Viridiplantae > Streptophyta > Magnoliopsida > Ranunculales > Eupteleaceae > Euptelea > Euptelea pleiosperma. The sequence continues at coordinate 26,214,799 of CM068540.1, forward strand.
AGTGACCAACATAATTTCAAATCAGGTCACTATGGGCATTCAAATTCATGAATGTCTATTAAAGGGTGGGCTAAACATCCATGCGGTCAGTGGACCCAGATGGCAGTGGTGACTACCAAAAATGCCGCTTCCGCAAATGAAAAGATCTCAGGTATACCTTGTTACATCACGACCCCAAAAAAAGGTGTTCCTCTTCAAGGACGAATATGATCACATGGGGCGGGGCCACCGGGCTCCATTATTGTTGGCAACTTATTATTAGTTGTCAATTCACCTCGGGTTGCGTAGTAAGCTTACAATTTCATATTAAAAATATAATATTTTAATAACCGATTAACTTTCCAAATTCAAGCTCTTTCCTCTTCTAAACAAAAGATTCTAAACGAATCTCTACTTTCTTCTCCCCTCTCTACGGACATTCCGATAATCAACAACCACCGCAGCCCAATTTAACTACAGTAGCTACCACAACCGCCACCACTAATGTCACTTCTTCTCCAATACCTACGATCGGAGCAGCCTCTTCTATGTCGTAGTGCCGTACTACCCTGGTGAAGGGCCCTGGGTTCTTGTCTTCGGTGGCAACTTTTTAAACGTTCAACCAACCCATAAACGTCGGTGGTGATTACAGAGGTTCTAATATGACTCTTCTACACAGGGATTCACTTTCCCTTCTCTTAATTTCCAGCAGCAGCAACAACAACAACAAGTACAGCAATTAGTCCAGTCTAGTTGAATTTCATTTTCAATTTCTTTTTTCTTTGTGGGTATGGTGAATTGCATCAGAAAAGATGGGTTGGAGAGGTTATTAGCGATAAGATTATGTGAACACGGATCATCCAGCTATATCGGATCTCAGATCCTATTCTGTTATAGAGATCACCTAGCTAGATCGATCTCAGATCATATTCAGTTAGACAGATCACCCAACATCGGATCTCAGATCCTATCGTTAGATCTCCAATATTGCACAACATCTTTCCTTGTCAACTATATATATCCCACTTCATTAATGAATAAAATATGCACTCACAATCAAAGGTGAGACTTCACTTTTCACATGCATCTCCATGGTGATCTCGATGAAGAAGTCTACATGAAACTTCCACCTGGCTATTCGTGACAGGAGGAGACTCGCATTTGCAAATTGAATAAATCCCTATACGGCTTAAAACAAGCATCTCGTAATTGGTTTGCCAAGTTCTCTCCAGTTCTTCTTGATGCGGGGTTTACTCAGTCTAAGGCCGATTTCTCTCTCTTTTTCCATCACACTCAGGCCGGTCGCATTTTTGTGCTCATTTATGTGGATGACATCATCATCACTGGCAATGATCCAAATGCCATCTCTCACTTGAAGGTGTTACTCCACTCAAAGTTCAAAATGAAAGATCTCAGGGATCTCAAGTACTTCCTTGGTCTTGAGTTAGCACGTTCTACGCGTGGCATCTTTCTCTCTCAACGGAAATATACTTTGGAGATACTCAAGGATTCTGGGCTCCTCGGTTCTAAGACATCATCTTTTCCCATGGAGCAACACTTGAAGCTTACTCTCACCAATGGTGAGTTACTCCCTGATCCATCTCCCTATAGAAGACTTATTGGCAGACTAATCTACCTCACCATTACTCGCCCAGATATTATTTTTTCTGTCAATATTCTCAATCAGTTCATGCATGCTCCTCGCAAACCTCACTTGGATGCTGCTCACAGGGTTCTACAATATCTCAAGAGTTCTCCAGGACAAGGCATTCTTCTCCCATCTACCTCAGACTTCCATCTCTATGCCTATTGTGATTCTGACAATAGGCCAGCTGCCCTACTACCCGTCGCTCCACTACTGGCTACTGCATCTTTCTTGGTCACAGTCCCATCTCTTGGAAGACTAAGAAGCAACATACTATTTCCCGCTCATCTGCCGAAGCTGAGTATCGTTCCATGGCCAATGCCACATGTGAGCTCACTTGGCTTCGCCAACTTATCACTGATTTGGCATATCCACCACCAAGCCATCTACCCTTTTTTGTGACAAACAAGCGGCCCTCCATATTGCCGCCAACCCTGTCTATCATGAGCGCACGAAGCACATTGAGATCGATTGTCATCTTGTTCGTGAGAAGCTCCAAGAATGTTCACTGACCACAGCCTATGTTCACACAACCAAGCAACTCGCCGATATCTTCACCAAAGCCCTTGGCTCCGCTCACTTTCACTCTCTCATTTCCAAGTTGGGCATGCTCAATCCTCATGCTCCAACTTGAGGGGGAGTATTAGCGATAAGATTATGTGAACAGGATCATCCAGCTATATCGGATCTCAGATCCTATTCTGTTATAGAAATAACCCAGCTAGATCGGATCGCAGATCATATTCAGTTAGACAGATCACCCAACATCGGATCTCATATCCTATCCATTAGATCTCCAATATTGTACAACATCTTTCCTTGTCAACTATATATATCCCACTTCATTAATGAATAAAATATGCACTCACAATCAAAGGTGAGACTTCACTTTTCACAGAGGTTTTTGTGATGTGGGTATGCATGTAGATAAGGTAGGGAGACACCCTTGACATGTAAAAGTGACAAGATGGTTCGTTTTTGTGCATGTGCGTTCGGAATCTGACTATCAACTGCTTCATCATTTTACAGTCTCCCTCTCTTTGTAAAACTTTGGGAAATGAACACAGGATCCAAAGATGTCACAAAGACAATAAGAGGTGCCATGTTTGTTCCCAAATCAAAGAGCCCACAAGACCTGTTTCAATTGCACGCACCCATGGAAGGTGTATTATCAAAGTTCAAACTATCCAACTTCATTGCACATGAGGGAAGCTCTACTGCAAGCACCACCATGTCCAGCTCTTTAGGAAGAGAAATTTTTTGAAGCGCTTGAAGTTAGAAGCGGCGAAGATCCGCCAATAGTATTCCACCAGCCGTACTAAGGTGAAGTTAGTTTTAACCATAGGTTTGCTATTAAAAATTATTTTTTAAATAAAAACAAAACCCTTTTCTCTCTCTCCTCTCTCCTCTCTACAATACCTTAAAAAAGGTGTTCGCCCTTGCTGTGAGTAAAACTTCTGTCACGTTCCGGTCACAACACACAATACGAGCCACGTGGCACATTCTTAGTGGACGCTGACCGTATGTTTGGCCAGTCCATCGATGGACCTATAAACCAAAAATCAGCCTGATTAGTCATTTCTAAGCGTTGGATTGAAGTTATTTTCATGGGTTGATTTTAACCGTAGGAATTTGAGCATTATTTGGGTACAAAGATCCAAAGGTTGTAAATCACTAATCAGGCTGATTTTCGGTTTGCAGATTCACTGAGGGACTGGCCAAACATCCATACGGCCAGCGTCCACTAAGAGTGTGTCACGTGGCTCATTGTGACAGAAGTTTAACTCGCTGATGAGATCATTTACGTGCAGTTCGTTCTTGTTGCAGGCCCATTCTAACGGTCGTGCACGGTGCACCTAAGCTCTCACCACCACCAACAAATTGTCTCACAGAGAACAAAAGAATCCATCTACACCACCATCAACACAGGATAAAGAACCCATAATGAACAAAAGGAAAAAAAAAAAAAAAAGAGAATAAAAGGGAAATTAACAGAAGGAAAAAATAACGCATACCTGGCCTGCTCCATTCCGTCATCTCCGGCACCGGCAAAGAAGAAGCAACCGAAGTGAAAATTCTTCTAGCAGCAGATGAAGACAGAAGAGGTTTTGGAGGCAAAAGGAAAGTAAGCCCTCGTCGATTGAGGAGGAGAGAGGAGAGAGGAGGTTTTTACCTAACCTTAGTACGGCTAGCGTAATACTATTGGCGCATCTTCGCCGATTCGAACTTCCACCGCTTCAAAAATTTTCTCCTTTAGGAAAAGGGCAACTATCGGACGTCCGGAGAGAGCGGAGAAGAAAGTGGGTTCGGTTATTAAAATATTATATTTTTAATTTTTAATATGAAATGTAAGCTTACTACGCAGCCCGAGGTGAGTTGGTAAATAACATAATTAAAAGTTGCCAACAATAATCATAGGGTCGGGGTGTAACAAATGTATATCTGAGATATTTTCAAATGCATTCGGAAGGAAGCGCATTTTTGTAACTCACCGAATCCATCTGGGTCCACTGACCGCATGGATGTTTAGCCCACCCCTTGGTAGGAATTCATACAAAAAATCAGCTTGTTTGATATCTTTTATCCCGTTGGTTTTAAAACTCAAAAAAATGGTTGAATTCAATGGCTATAAGTACGCCTTAAAAAGTACTAAAATCTAATGGTTAGAAATTACCAATCAGGTTGATTTTTGGTGTATATATCCCACCAAGAGATGGGATAACATCCATGCTGTCAGTGGGCCCAGATGACAGCGGTGAGTAACAAAAAGGAAAAAGATGTAACAAGGTATGCCTGAAACTGTCATTTGCGGAAGCGGCATTTTTGGTAGTCACGGCTGCCATCTGGGCCCACTGACCACTTGGATGTTTATCCCACCCCTTGTGGATATACAGACCAAAAATCACCTTGATTGAAAATCTATAACCATTGATTTTAACACTTTTTAGCACTTTTTAAGACATTACTATAGCCATTGAATGCAACCATTTTTTGAGTACTAAAAACAACAGCTAAACATCCATGCGGTCAGTGGTGACTACCAAAAATGCCACTTCCGCAAATGAAAAGATCTCAGGTATTCCTTGTTACATCTTGTTCCTTAATCATGATTCATTCAGAGTAAAACTTCTATAACAATCGGATTACAAATCACACAATCACTCTCGGCACGTACACCTAAAAAAAGCGCAATGGTACATTGCAAAATGCACTTGTGTACGTGCCGAGAAGTCATTGACTTGTGATTGTGTGATTTACAATTTCTTGTGATACAAGTTTTACTCATTCGCACTTCTTTTACTTTCTTTTTTAAGGACGTGTTTGTCTACCACCAAAGCGCGTGTTGATGGGAAATGCACATGTTTACTAAAGCTGCCCCCATTCATGACTCGCGCACGTGCACTAAAGCGCTTGTTGCAATTTCCCCCGACATTTGAGGTTTTGCTTTTGCGATACCGACTCAATGAGAAAACATTCCCTGACCCGGGACCCAAAATGTCTGACAAGTACCCCAATCTCTTAACTCAACCCTGGTTAAGACCTTGGTTAGTGATCGAAAAGGGGTACTTGTCAGACATTTTGGGACGGGGACATCAAAGTTTGAAGTCCCCCGGGCCAGCGAAAATTTTCTCCCGATTCAATGTATATGCACTGCGTCGGACCTTAATACACTCATGATCGTAACAATTATGAGCCCACCTAGCACGTGGTCCGCACGATATGTTGATTACATGACACGTGCAATCCACATGATCTTTGGAACATATAACATGTGGAGCCCACGTAGGATCTTTGAAAACTAACACTTGGCATATAGGGGCCACCTGATAGTGGATTATATGTGACATGGGGACTTCGTACATATGAAATCCACTTGATATATGATTGATATGATACATGGGGACCCACATGGGTATGAATGACCCATTTACTATGAGAGATTGATTGTGTGGTGATACTTAGCATATGTTATCAACTCGATACATTTTTGGGCCACACGATTGAGCTACATGCCCGTTTTAAGCTATATGTGTGCTATTGGCCTGTGCTAAAGCACGGGGTAAGAAATTAAAAGGAATTTCTTTAGAAACAAAGAAATTCATAAAAAAATTAAAAAATAAAATCTTTCATTATAACTATATAAAAATTAAAAGGAAAATATAATTGGACCCCTTGCATATAAAACTACCTACAAATTTAACATTATGCTCTAATATATTTATTAAAAAAAGTCTCCAAAAAATATCTAGAATAATTATATTACCACGACTTTTAAAACGGCAATATAATTACGTAAGACTAAAATGTGTTATTGGCGACTTCATAAATAAGATCTTTAAGATAAAAAAAACTACAATAATATACAATAAGCAAGACATCCTTATTAGTTTACAATTTTACATTATAATTCTTAACTAATACGGCCATATATATTAAATTGATCTTAAAAAAATATATATATATATTTTTTTATCCATATTCATACGTCCATTCGTTCTTAAAAGTGTTCCTCATAGTCGAGAGCAAAAATTATCTAAATTTCTTTTTCTTTCGATTGATGCGCGACTTCTCAAAGCTCCGGGTCTTCAAAAAATATATTCACCCACACTTCTGAAATTCTGATAAGTGATCATGCTACAAAGGATTAGCCGATCACATTATTCTATCTTCATTTGTGGCCTACCAAGCTCTATCAATCCAAGCGGGTGCTAAAGAACTCGGCAATTGCTGTTAAGAATAACAGATTTGTGTCGATTCATCAGGTTATTTTCAATCTATTAAATACATATAGAATTAGATATTTATTTATTTTAGGTGGATGAAAAAAATGATCTAAATAGGCTCCGATTAATCTGAAAAAAAAGTATAGATAAAAAAATAAAAATAAAATAAAAATTCAAATGAGAAGTAGAGGAGACATGCCTGTAATTTTTATGGAGAGTTGTGTAAAGATCACTGATATTTTCTCCGTCCATGTACAATTTTTGTCTAATTAAACAGAAAAGGAAAAAAAAATGAAAAAATAATCTAAAAAAGAGAAAAAATATACAATGAGACACAAAAAAATATATGGTCAATAAGTTGATTAGCCCGCATTGATGTAGAGAAATTTTTTGCTCCTACGACTTTTGCTAGGAGACGTTTCAGCCATTGACAATGGAGGGAGAGATTTTATAAGGAAAGCAGAGACATTTTAGGTAAAAAAAAGCATAGATCGACGTTTTAAGAAAGCGTATAGACGTATCAAAGAGAGTTTTATAAAGTTTTAAGAAAACAAAGATACATTTTAAGAATGAAAGACGTTTTAAGAAACCACGTAGACGTTTTAAGAGAAGAGAGGCGTTTTAGATAGTATGTAACGGTTTTGAAATAATATACACTTAATGTAACCAATTCAATTTTAATATAGTCATTAATTGTATTAATGCAAGAAGGAAGAATAGATGATAGAAAATTCGGTGTCGATGACATGACACTCTACATGAGGAGAGTGCCATGTCAACTTTATGTAGAGGAGAAAGAACGACAATGCTCGCTTCTCTGCTATAGTATAGATATATAGATTTCATCCATGCGATCCACATTTAAAAAACATGTAATTTTACTTTTGGGCATCCAAATCAAGATATGCACCCATTGTCTAATAATAATGATTATACACGCATGTCACAATATAAATCTACTTTTTCAAAACTACCCTAGATTTGTCTCAAACTCCAAAATTGCCTTCAAAATTTTTAAAAATCGATATTTTTTATGGCCCAACATGGCTCATTTTTTGTGGCCCACTAACCGCATGGATGTTTACCCCATCCCTTGGTGGATATTCATACCAAAAATCAGCTTGTTTGATAATTTCTAGCCGTTGGATTAAGTGCCCAACAATATGCAAAAAAAATATGATTGAATCCAACGACTATAATGAATCCTAAAATAGTGCTATAATATATGGCTAGAGAAAATCAATGAGACTGATTTTCGGTATGCATATCCACCAAGAGGTGGGGTAAACATCCATGCGGTTAGTGGGACCCAACAAATGAGCCATGTAGGGCCACGAGACCCCTCTGCATCGACTGCATCTAAAATTTTTCCTAAGAACCAGTGGTTCGATCCATTTAACAGTCAAACCGCTGGTTAGCTTCAAACTTCCGATTCAACATGAACTGGATCGATATTGAAAATCCTGTCTGACCCAGTCAAACCTTTAAAAACACTGGTTTGAGCCTGCTGTATTTCTTAATTTCTCTCTATTTGTTTATTATGGTGTAAGCTTATCTTCTCTTTTTCCCCTTTCTTGTATCTCCCTGCAGCCATTTTTTGTTAGTGATCAAATAAAAACATAAATCGAGCAAGAGGTTAAGCGCACAACAAATATATGGTTCTAAAACAAGCAGCAAGTCTTACAAAGAGTACTTTTTTACATAATTTTGTCTACCACACTCTGTCTAGTTCAAACTCTTCATGAGGAGATTCAGTCCATGTTCAGGCTCTATAACCAACCTGTGTGCAGGAGAATGGCGATATTTTGGAGAGAGGGAGAAAGAGAACTTGGATAGAATGAGAGATATAATAATCTTCAATTCTACAATGGCAAACTGTTGTCCTAGACACACGCGTGGCCCAACGCCGAATGGCATGTACACATTTGGACGCTTGCAAGCACCAACGGTTCCCTGAGCAAACCTATACGGATTGAACTTGGTGGCGTCTGGTCCCCATATTTCAGGGTCAAGGTGCAATGCTAACACCATTATCCAAAGGTTGACGCCCTTGGGAACATTAACACCTCCGAACATCATATCTTGCAAGACCTCCCTTGAAATGAATGTGACGGGAGGGTAAAGACGCAATGCCTCATGAATCACCATCGTCAACTGCCAAGCAAATGCATTATTCAAGTGACCAACATAATTTCAAATCAGGTCACTATGGGCATTCAAATTCATTTAGTCGTCCAACTATTCCAATTGATAGGCCACCTCGATCTTGAATTTGAAATAAACCCATTATCAAACTAATAAATTATCCTAACCATATATATGATCTAATATGTATAAGACACTTTGTGTCACATACCATTTTCATCTTGCCAAGCATATCCGTATCCGGCATCTGCCCTCTACAAACTTCTAACACCTCGGCACGTACATCAGCCTGCCATTCTGGATGTGAAGCCAATAGCATCAAGATCCATGTCGCAGACACTGCAGTAGTTTCATACCCAGCTTGATAGATGTTCTTGCAATTGTCGACGATAAATCGGTCGGTATCGATCTCTAGGTCCGCTTTGTTGGTGTTGTTTGCAGAGTCTGTTACACAATATTAGTTAACTGACAATATAGTAAAATGAACAAAATGTAGCGAAGTATATAGGAACTGAATTAAACATGTATTGATTTCCTTTTTATCAAAACAACCTATAATTAGATTCCATACAAATCTCACATTTGTGTTCTTTATCTATATGTCCACAATTTCTTAGTCATCTCCATTAATGTGAGACTAAGTTGAACATAAACAAGTAGAAAAACTCTCTAAGTTCCTCTCCAAATTTTTTATAAAGTTGAAAAATGAAGGAATTTGTAACCTGCAATATATACGAAAACAAAAAAAAAAACCCGGGTTCAAAACTCCCTAGGTTCACAAACCAAACTTCATAAATAACAATTTGTACCTTCGAGGATCATCTGTAAGAGGTCCTTCTTACATGTTGCTTCTTTACGCTCCTTTACCATCTTTAAAATCAATGAGCAGATTTCTTTTTCTAACCTCCAAATCTCTCTGTTTCCCTTAGTGGGGAGATATCTGAAATATAATTACTTATTTAGTATAAATATTATTTCTTAATTTTCATAGTAAGACACATTCACTAATCCATGAAACCAACCTAAACCTGTTCAAAGATCGAGTTACAAGAAGGGTGATTCAATGGTGTTTAGGTTATTTTTTAGGTCGTGAAGCGATAGATTATTATTGAAGAGAAAACTAACAAATTCATACCTCAAGCCAGGAAACGCCATGGACAAAGAACGAGATGCCAATTTCTTCTGAAGAGACTTAAGCTTTGAGAATATTTCTTCCCCTTTGGTAAAATTGCTCCCAAAACAAACTCTTGAGATTACATCTCCAGAGAAGTTTCTCATATCATCATCAACTCTTATGTCAGCAAGCCCCCCCTCACTCTCAATTCTATTCTCCCATGATTTCAATAGGGATATTGCAGACTCTACCATTAAGTTTATCATGCCCTACAGTAGTGTTCGATCAAGAAAAGATAGCGTAATCAATAATCATATATAAGCATGTATTTGAAATATTGTAAGTAGATTTTTTACAACCCTAGTAACAAATCTAGTAAGGGAGCTCAAACCCCAGTTGGTTGATGAATTGCACCACAGCCATGGGGTCACAAGTTCGATAAAAATAAAAATCATCGTAGGAGCCCATTACGTGGAATTAATGAAATTTTATGGTTGTGGTGTTAATGATTACCATCAGAATGGATCTAAAATTTAAATTTTGAATTTCAAAATTCTAGCAAAATTTGTATCAGAAAATAACGGGCATTTTTTTTTTAACAATTTTTTCATAAAATCATTGTCGTTATTTTTGTTATAACGGTTGTCATTTTCAAAAAAAACAGCCGTTATATTGAAATAACTACTGTTATTTTCGAAAGGTTAAAACGGTATGTGACATAACAGGGAAGGTCCATTTCCGTTATGACGGCCATTATTTTTGTTATAACAGCCCTTTTTTAAACCACTTTTTTTTAATTAAGTTCAAAATATGTATTAAAGGAGATCGAGAAAATCTCAAAAGAGTACAAAGATATAGGACAAAAAAAGAACAAAATTGCTACACTACTCTCTCTTTCAAAATAGTGTCCAACCTAAATACCATTTATATCTCCAAGATTGCTGAACCATGTTCAATACTACAAGTGGAGGCGGGGCTCAACCTCCAGGGGTGTTAGCGCAACGGTAGAACCATGATAGGGGTTTGCTCCCTCTGATCGTGTGTTCGAGACTTGGAGGCCTCTGACTTACCCAGTTGTGCATATAGAAAGGGGTTGCTACGCACGACCGGATGGATTAGTCCCACGGTCCCACCCAAATAGGTGTGGGTGGGGATACCCTTTGACAGGAAAACAAAAAAAAAAATTGGAGGTGGGGCTGACATCACTCTAGAATATTTCATTTTACCAATGTTGACTTGAGTTGACTACTAAATTTTGTATTAAATAACATAAATGCCCTTGTCTTCACCTTTGGACACAAGGGTTTGGGATCGATAAAATCTAAATCCCAAATCAAACAGCTATGGACGACGACCAGCCAAGAGACTCCAATAGGTTGGCCACCCATCACTAGCGACCAACCTACCAGAGTCTCATGGCCGGCCAACACTACTCCGGCAACAATTTAAAACTCAAAGTTTTGAAAAAAAAAAAAAAGAAGAAAGCATACAATTATATTGCTAAAAATTTCATTAATAAAAATGATAAAAATAAGAATAAGAGCAATTTAGATTTTAAGCTTTTGATACATGGATTTTGGAAAGATGGGTTCTCTCAATTTTAAAAAGAAATCGCATTCTATCGTGAGTTTTATCTATTTTTATGATTTTTTATTTTCAATCTTTACTTAATTCATAAAGAAAATAAAAACAAAAAATCACAGGTTTACCAACAATGATTTTTATTTTTATTTTTAATCTCCTATTTTCATGTTTGATTTGGGGTTTGGGTTTTGGCCCAAACCCAAACCCTTGTTCTAAGGTTGAAGACAAGGGTACTTTTGTCCATTAATACAAAATTTGGTAGTCAACTCGAGTCAACACTGGTCAAATGACAGTGGACCGAGTCATAGGGGGGTATGTCAGCTTTTTCAAATCATGGGGGGTATGTCAAATTTTAAACATAAGAAGGGGGGTATGTCAAAAATTCCCTTAATATTTTGACCTCGTCCTGGACAAATTTAGTATGCAAACATTGTCAGTGCTGTTGGATGTCCCTTGAAAAATGTGTTATTTTAATGTTTTCAAAAACATATATTTTATAAATTAAAAACAGATTTTTCAATGAGCATTCAATGATGGATACAATGTTTGCATACTTTTAAGTATGCAAATGGTTGCATACTAGACCGACCCAACTGTCCCAATCCCGCAAAATAACGGGCTCACTTAGTATGCAACTATTTACATACTTAAAAGCATGGTTTTAAAAACAGCCGTTTAAACAGTAACGCCCCAATTCCGTTTCCGTTAAAACCGTTTAAACACGTTTTAACAGTTTTGAAAAAAACGGCCGTTATTTTGTTTTAACGGCAGTTAAAATAGTTTAAACAGAAAATTTTGTGAAAAAAACAGCTGTTAAATCCGTTAAATTCCATTTAATTTTCATTTAATTCCATTCTTTTTTTAATTTTCAAATTTCAATATTTGAATTTCAGGACCATTTTTTCCGTTTTTTTTTTCCGTTAAAATAGTTAAAACCGTTAAAATCCATTTTTTACGGTTTTTTTTTCCATTTTTGCCCCTGTCCGTTTCAATCCGTTTTAATGGCCGTTTAACCGTTAAAACGGCCTCCTATAAACCTTACTTAAAAGTATGCAAACAGTGTCAGTACCGCTGGATGTCCCTTGAAAAATGTGTTATTTTAATATTTAAAAAAAATATTTTATAAATTAAAAACATATTTTTCAAGGAGCGTTATTGGTGGATACACTGTTTACATACTTTTAAGTTGTAAATAGTTGCATACTAGATTTGTCCCAAATAACTTTATGCCTTCAGGTAGGTATAAGAGTGAATGGGGCGGGTCCAAATTCAACCCGGCATTCTTTTTACCTTTACTTGTACCCTAACAAGGTGATTGGTACAAACCCAAACCCAAAACGTGTAAAACCCATGACTGAGGTGTAGACTGTGTAGTACACTTTACCTTAACCTTGTCCATGTAAAATTCTGGAGCTATGATTTTCCTCTGGTGCGCCCACAGTGCGCCATTGGACGTCAAAACGCCCTGGCCAAGCAAAGCCCCTAGTTTCTTCTGTTGATATGCAGGCTTCCCCAAGTCCAAAGATGTGCAGGTGCTCATTTCTTTCACCACATCCGGATGGGTCAGGCCCAATAGTTGTAAGTTGCCGATCGAAAACATGAATATTTCACCTGTCAAAATCAATAATTGTAAGGTTTTTTTTGTTATTTTCTTGGTCGATAAAGTGGATTAGTGGTTAGTGGTCGGTAGCTGATCAAACCGAGTTTCAAGGCAGGTCCATGGAATCACCATTCACAAATTGACTCAGAGAAGACAATTAAGTCGCCGCCGTGGGAAACAAGAAACAGATCCAGTGTTTGAAGTTCTTCTTTTGACCTACTGCAATATAATTTTCATTTTCTAGTGGCATCCCACCTTGACAAATGATTCTATAACCAACTTAACAAGTTTACACCTTTTACAGAAGATCAAGGTAACAGTCAAAATGTAAAGGAAGCAGTCCTCTCAGCAGACGGTATAGGATGATTAGCTGCATTAAGAATGATACATATATATGCATTGTTGTATATAATTTCCCATAAAAAACGTACCGTATTTTTTTCTCCATTGCTCGAAGAATGGGAAGAGAATGGAAGCACAATCGTGCGTCACGTGTTCTTCTTTCGGAGCCTTCGCTACCGTGGATTGGATCTTCTTCATCTCGGGAATATTCCCATAGAGAAGAGAAGGTGGGGGCCCTCCGATCCCTTGCTTTCGGAGCTGTGATCGAAGCCTTTCAGGATTCAAAACGAAAGTGTTATAGAGACGTAGAAACAAGATACAAACACAGAGCAAAGCAAGGGAGGAGAAGATCTTGAGAAGTAGCAGGTGTTCCATGGATGGCTCTCTCTCTCTCTCTCTCTCTCTCTCTCGTGTGTCCTTCACTTCAAGGTTTAAAGGAGGCCGTTTTAACGGTTAAACGGACTGGGGGCGTTACCGTTTAAACCGTTAAAACGGATTGAAACGGTCAGGGGCAAAAGTGGAAAAAAATGGTAAAAAACGGAATGAAATGGATTTTAACGGATTTTAACGGTTTTAACGATTTTAACGGAAAAAAAAGGAAAAAGTGGCACTGAAATTCAAATTTTGAAATTTTAAAATTTAAAAAAAAAAAAAAAAAAACGAAATTTAACAGAATTAAACGGTTTTAACGGCCATTTTTTTCACAAAATTTTTCGAAATTAAACGGCTGTTTAAACGATTTTAACGGCCGTTAAAACAAAAAAACGGCTATTTTTTTCAAAACCGATAAAATGGGTTTAAATGGAAACGGGTTTGGGGCGTTACAGTTTAAACGGCCGTTTAAACCGTTTAAACGCCGTTTTTAAAACCATGCTTCACTTCATTGGTGGGTCTCTTATACAAATGAGTGAATGACCATTATTCACGATAGGGAATTGATTTTTGTGGAGAACTTTTTGCTTTTTCCGCTTTTTCCACGGAAAGGGATTCCATCCTATTTAAACAAGGTATCCCTGAGATCTTTTCAAATGCCGAAGCGCATTTTTGTTTCTGATCACCACTGCCTTCTTGGCCTACATGACCACATGGATGTTTAGCCCACCCCTTAGCAGACATGAATACCAAAAATCAGCTCATTTGATGATTTTTTAGCCGTTGATTTTAGCACTCAAGACAATCGTTGAATTCAACGGCTATAAGCACGCTTTAAAAAGTACTAAAATCTAATGGTTTGAGATCACGAATTAGGGTGATTTGTTGTGTGTACATGCAGCAAGAGGAGTTATAAACATCCATGCGGTCAGTGGGCCCAGATGACATCGGTGAGTAACAAAAATTGCATGTGCTTCCGCATTTGAAAAAGTCCCGGGTATACCTTGTTAATCATAACCGAGGGACTTACTTTACTTTCCTCATTAAGGGTGTGTTTGTTTACAACCAAGCGAGGGCGTTGATGGGAATGTGCACAACTACTACAATGTCCATGCGTTAATTAGTTGACTAAATTGCCCGCATTCATGATTCACACGAGGCCGAATGTGCACTGAAACGCTTGTGGCAATTTTCCCCTGAGAACTAAGGTTACAATGCTGATTCAATGTATATGCACTGTGTTGGACCTTAATACACTGACAATTAGGAGCGCACCTAGTATGTCAGACCCACGTGATATGTTGATCACGTACATAACACATCCATGGGACCTTTGAATACTAACATTTGGCATGTGGGGGCCCACCTGATAGTGGATTATATGTATGAAATCCACTTGATATTTGATTGATATTATACATGAGGACCCATGAGACAGAGATTTTATAGTGCTACTTAGCATGCCTGTCCCCCTCGGTGGACGAATTATTCTCTCCTTTAAGGAACTTTACTCCCACACATGCACCTTTGTTGTTATCAACTGGATACAATTTGTGGCCACAGGATTGAGCTACATGCCTATTTTAAGAGTATTATTCATCAAACTCAATACGTGTGCATTGTATTTATGTTATAATCTTTCATCCAAATGATCCACATAGAAAAACGCGTAATTTTAAATTTGCGCAAATCAAGATACGCACGCATTGTCTAATAATAATGATTATACATGTCACAATATAAACCTTTCAAAACTACCCTAGCCTTGTCTCAAATTCCAAAAACTATCTATTAGTTTGTCAAAATTTTCAATTTCATCCTTTTTTTTCCAAAATCTCCCTACAGTATCCATTGCATGTTGAATGTATAATTGGGTGAGGAGAAGGGGCCGGGACAACCATTTTGGCGTTACCCACACATAGAAGATGAATCAATGGCTGATTTTTGGTGAGGATGATCTCGCCATAGAGATCATCCCTCACCAAAAATCAAAAATCAACCATTGATTCATCTTATGGTTGTCCCCCGATCCTGACCTTATAAACAGGGCAGCCAGAATTTAGAATTACGTCTACCTCGCTAAGGAGTCTGCGCACATACTTTTGTCTAAACATAGATTAAGTTAACACTGACTTTATTATTAGAAAACAAGCAACAAGTCTTACTAAGAGTGCTTTTTTACATACTTGTGTCTAGTTCACACTTTTTTATGAGGAGATTCAGTCCATGTTCGGGCTCTATAACCAACCTAAGAGCAGGAGAATGACGATATTCTGGTGAGAGAGAGAAAGAGAACTTGGAAAGAATGAGAGATATAAGAATCTTCAATTCTACCATGGCAAAGTTCTGTCCTAGACACATGCGCGGTCCAACGCCGAATGGCATGTACACATGTGGAAGTTTGCATGCACCAACAATTCCTTGAGCGAACCTATCCGGATTGAACTTGTCGGCGTCGGGTCCCCATATTTTAGATCAAGGTGCAATGTTAGCACCATGATCCAAAGATTGACGCCTTTTGGAATGTGAACGCCTCCGAACTTCATATCTTGCAAGGCCTCCCTTGAAATGACTGTGACAGGAGGGTAAAGACGGAATGCCTCATGAATCACCATCGTCAACTGCCAAATAATCACAAACCCAGTCACTATGGCATTTGATGGGCCATCTCTTGATTTTGAAATAAGCCCATTATCACACTGTGATCTAATATGGTTATAAGTAAATTTTTGTGTCACATACCCTTTTCATCTTGCGAAGCATATCACTATCCGGCATCTGACCTCCACAAACTTCCAACACCTCAGCACGGACACGAGCTTGCCATTCTGGATGTGAAGCCAATAGCATCAAGATCCATGTTGCAGAAACTGCAGTAGTCTCATACCCAGCTTGGTAGATGTTCTTGCAATTGTCGACTATAAACCGGTCAGTACCGATCCCTAGGTCATCTTTCTTGGTACCTTCGAGGATCATTTGTAATAGGTCCTTTTCACATGTCGCTTCTTTACGTTCCTTTACCAATCTTAAAATCAATGAGCGGATTTCTTTCTCTAACCTCCAAATTTCTCTGTTGCTCTTAGTGGGGAGATATCTGAAATATAATTAATTTTCCAATATAAATATCATTATGCGCATAAACTGATTCAAAGATCGAGTTACAAGGGCGGGTGATTAAATGGTGCTTAGGTTATTTTTCTCGGTCATGGAGCGTTAGATACTTATAAAAGAGAAAACTAAGAAATTCATACCTCAATGCAGGAACCCCCATAAATAAACTTGGCTTAGCCAATTTCTTCTGAAGCGACCTAAGCTTCAAGAATATTTCTTTCCCTTTGGTAAAACTGCTCCCAAAACAAGCTCTTGAGATTACATCTCCAGAGAAGCTTCTCATGTCATCATCAACTCTTATATCTGCAAGCCCCCCTTCACTTTCAATTCTACTCTCCCATGAGTTCAATAGTGAAATTGCAGACTCTACCATTAAGTTTACCATGCCCTGCAATGGTGTTCGATCAAGAAAAGCGTAATCAGTTAAAAATATTTATTTGAAATTTTGAAAGCCTGAACCCATAGCTTAGTTGGTTGATTGCATGACAACCATGAGCAGTGGTGGAGTCGGGATTTTGTTCAGGGGTGGGCAAGGCGACAAGTGACGGTCAACTGACAATGTCAATAACATGCAGCTGATGATGTTTCTAATTCAGAATTTACACCTTATAGAGAGGCAATTAAAGCCCACTAACTCTTTAACCGTTCTTCAGCACTAGAATCCAATTTTGACGGACCATAGTATGAGCCAAGAGGCAGTCTTAGAAACATAGGTATGGATGTTTTGTCCATCCCTAGGTAGACCTACAGATCAAAGAACAGACTTGCACTTGGCTCAAACTATAGACCAAGGTTTAAAAGGGGCCGTTATAACAGTAATTTTCAGATTGGGGGAATTACGTTTTTCCATTATAAGGGCCGATATAACGGATTTAAACGCACGGAACCATAAATGGGAAAATAGAAAAAAGAAATGGATCTAAAATTCAAAATTCGAATTTGAAATTTTCAGTAAAATTTATAGTGGAAAATAACAAAAATAATGGCCGTTAACTTCTGAACGTTAAAACTGTATGTAAAATAACGGGAGAGGTCCATTTCCTTTATAACAGCTGTTATTTTCATTATAACGGCCGTTTTTTAAAACCAAGATATAGACCACCTAGGGATGGTGCCAAAAATTCAAAGTTGAGGGTGAGTTGACCCTGTTGGCTCGACCATTGACTATGAGGTCACAAGTTCGACTCCAGCTTAATCCTCAAATCAAAGAAAGTAAAAGAGTTTTATAGCACTTTTCATGTGGAAAACTTTGGTTGTTGCTACATAAAAGGTGAGGTCAAGAATAGGTGGGGTTCACATCAAGTTTAAAGGAGGTTGTTTTAACGGCATAACGGACTGGGGGCGTTACCGTTAAAATTGAAAAAAATGGCCAGGGGCAAAAATGAAAAAAATAGAATTTAACGGAAAAAAGGAGCTGAAATTCAAATTTTCAAATAAGAAAAAACTAGAATTTAATGGAAAAATAATGGGATTTAACGGTCATTTTTTTCAAAAACATTTCCAGAATTTAACGGGTGTTAATTAAAAGGATTTTAACGGCCATTAAACTCAAAGCTTCAAAACGGGCTTGGGGCATTACCATTTAAACGGCCGTTAAAACTATTTAAATGGCCATTTTTAAAACCATGGTTCAAATCATCACTTTAATTTTATTTTTTTAAATGTGGGTCCCGCATCTACATCTGGTCTTGACTAGTGAGGCCTCAATTTTAACCGCCGCCTTCAACTTTAGCTGTCTCGATGCGGACAGACAATGTTCCCATTTAAGTTAGGTATAAACATGCTTACAAAAAAAAAAGAAGTTAGGTATAAACATTAATGGGGCGGGTCAAGATTCAACCCGGCACTTTTGACTTTGAGTTGTACCTTAAACAGATGAAATGGTGGAAACCCAATGTGTGAAACAAAACACATGACTGAAACAAAGTTCAGGTCGGTCGGGTTTGTGAGGTAGCTGACCAACCCGACCGACCATATCCGATAGTAAACTTTACCTTAACCTTGTCCATGTATAATTCTGGAGCAATGATTTTCCTCTGGTGTGCCCAAATTGCACCATTGGAGGTGAGAATGCCGTGACCAAGCAAAGCCCCTCGTTCCCTCTGTTGATACGCAGGCTTCCCTAAATCCAAAGATGTGCACGTGCTCATTTCTTTCACCACATCCGGGTGGGTCAGGTACAATAGTTGTAAGTTCCCAAGCGAAAACATGAATATTTCACCTGTCCAAATTATCCGTTAGTTCAACCCGGGTTTAAACCCAGGTCCATGGAATCTACATTCACAAACTTAGCCAACTTAACGAAAAATAAAATTTGAAGTGGTTGTGGCTCTGTGTCGTGTAAAATGTACCACGTTGCACACTCTTCTGGACTTTTGATCCTATATATAGGCCCACCCTTTTGTGGACCTACAAACCAAAAAACAAATTGGTTGTATTTTTTACCTCAAAATAATGCTAGAATCCCACGGCTAAAATTCGACTATGAAAAATATTTAAATCTAATGGTTAGAAGGCGCCAATCAGGATGATTTTTGGTTTGCAGATCCACCTATAACGGGCCAAATATCCATACGGCCAGTGGTTTGAAAGAGTGTACCACGTGGCATTTTTACGAGACCAACAATGAGGGAAAAAATTTAGATGGAGAGAACCCTGGATCCCTTATTAGCTCAATTTTAGATGGATGTTTAGCCCACCCATTGGTGGATAAGAAAAACTAAAAATCAGCTTGATTAATGATTTCTCGTCATTGGATTTAGGACCCTAAAAACAAGCTTGAATCCAAGGGTTATAATCAATCCTCTTAAAAAGTACAATCAGTTTGATTTGTGGTACGTATATCCAAGAAGGGGTGGGCTAAACACCCATGCGGATAGTGTGCCCAAAAAAATGCGTTTTGTAGGGCCACGAGAGTTCTCTGCATCTAAAATTTTCCCGAGAATGAAAAAGCCCACTTCAAAAAATTTCTCCAACTTAGCAGGACGACACCTTTTACAGAAGATCAAGCTAACTAACAGTCAAAATGAAAAGGAAGTCCTCTCGGCGGACGGTAAAGATGAACCGGTTTGTGAATGATTTGGCTGTATTAAGAATGATACATGCAACGGTACTTGTATATATTATATATTCCTAGCTATAAAAACGTACGTACCGTATTTTTTTCTCCATTGCTCGAAGAATGGAAAGAGAGTTGAAGCACAATCGTGCGTCACATGTTCTTCTGTCGTGGCCTTCGCTACCGTTGATTGGATCTTCTTCATCTCGGGAATATTCCCATAGAGAAGAGAAGGTGGAGGCCCGCTGATCCCTTGCTTTCGAAGCTGTGATCGAAGCCTTCAGGCTTCAAAAAGAAAGCCTCATAGAGACGTACAAATAAGCTACAAACACAAAGCAAAGCAAGGGAGAAGAAGATCTTGAGAACTAGTAGGTGTTCCATCGCCTTCTCTCTCTCTCTCTCTCTCTCTACTTCGATTGTTGTGTCCTCTACTACTTCACGGGTCGCTTATTTATAATCAATGTTTGGATGACCATGTGTAACAGAAATATAATGGCAAGCGAATCGTATGTTGATCTGGCAACTTTTAATTGGACTGCCAATTGGGACCCACAAAGTTTATTTATTTTCTACCATCTGATGCAATTCTCGGGATGTCTCCCTTGGGACCCACTTGTATTTCTATCTTCTGTACCATGTGATGATGCAAGTGGGTCCATAGTGTTGAACCCTAGATTTTCTAGAAGTGAGTCACGATGATTTTCTAATAGAAAAAGACCATGTGAAGCCTATTTTAGGTTGTTGGAGTGAACATTTGGTACAAGGAAGAAGAAAATTAACCTATAGAACGTTCCGTGGATTGAGGGCGCGCATTTAGTAAACCTTGTTGGATTTGTGTTTCCTCGAGATACATGCCACGATGGGGATAAAACTTACATTCACAAGAGAGAGAGAGAGAGAGAGAGAGAGAGTTCGTTGTCCCCCTCTTTGAATTTCGACACGCATCCCTTGCTAACTCACCCTTAAGCAACTAACCAAGGACTTAACGTGTGTTGGGTTAAGACCTCGGGTTAAGGGAGTTAAAAGTGTTGGTACGTGTGGACAATTTTGGGAGGGGACTTCAAATTCAAGTCCCGAAGGGAAAGAATAAGGGATTTCGAGTCTTTTGTTGATCAGGAAACACCCGGATTTGAACTGGACAGCGATTTTTTTGTCATAAGATGAGGGGGAAAAAGGTTCAAGAGAGGAGAATATTTTGAAAGCGGCTGGATTTTAGAAGCATCGATCATGCGCAAATGATCACGCACCACATATACCAATGGTATTTTAATATGGAGGATCATATGAAAATTTCATACATGATTTATATTCGTACGGTGGAGATCTCATGTTACAACACCACATGTCTCCATGCTCTAGGTTGCCAAGCAGATGCTTTAAGGGAGGGCTGATGGGTTTGGGGAAAAAACTTTAGTATGTGGGCCATTTTGTCATGTGGAGTAGTGGAGCGCATAAAAAATGTCATCTGGCACACTTTTTTGTGTCCACTGAACCATGAATGATTGGCCCAACACATGATGAACCTACACACCAAAAATCAGGCTGATGGGTGATCACTTGCCATTGGATTTGAATGTTTATCATTGGACATTTGAACATTCTTTTTGGATACTGAGATCGAATGGCTAGAGATCACCAATTAAGCTGATTTTTTTGTGTATAGGTCTATCTGGGCCAATCATTCACGAGTCAGTTTCCTAGGGGCAAGTATTAAACCATTGGATGTTTAATAAAGCATTGCCATATTTGTCTGTTCAAAGTTCAAACCATTGGATGTTCTTAAATATTTGTATAGTGGTCTTTGGGATTTGTGTGGTGGGAATTTAGATGATCATCAGGATATATATATATGTTGGTAATGATGCTACGGTATCCTCCTAGGGATGATGCTAACACTGCCCAATGCCCTAAATATTAATTTTCTAATTAAAAATGTCCAGGCGAAACTTATTTTGGGAACATATGATAAACAAAGAAGGAAAAATAGGGTATGGAACATTCTAATGAGCTTTGTTAAGAGTAGTTAAGAACTTTAGATATATACGCTTCTTTATGATTTAAGATACAACGAGATTTGACATCAAGTTCATAAACCTCGTGTCTACTCTAAATTTCTTTTTCTATTTAAAATAGGCTGTTATTTTCATTTTTTCCGTTATTTTCCATTTTTGAAATTTTGAAATTCAAGTTTTAAAATTCAAAATTTGTATTGCCGCGACATTTTTTTCTGTTCTTTTCCTTTATTTCCATTATTTTTCCTTTTTTTTCATTTTTGCCCTTGAGCGTTTTTTTTTTTTTTCGTTATAACAAAAAAAACGGTAACACCCCTAGTCCGTTATAACGGTCCCCTTTAAACCTTAGTTAAATTTACTTTTGTTGTTGCTTTAAAAAAAATCCCTCCCCCCCCCCCCCACCCACTTTTAAAAAGCTGACATACCCCCCCCCCCCTATGACTTGGTCCAAGGTCAGTTGACCCGAGTTGACCACCATATTTTATATTAAAATACAAAAATACCCTTTTCTTCAACATTGGAACTAGGGTTTGGACTAAAACTAAACCCCCAAATCAAATGGCTGTGCTAGACGACAAGCCAAGAGATACCAATGGATTAGTTGTCCATCGCCGGAGACCACCTACTGGAGTCTCATGCTGGTCATCCACCACTCTGGCGAAAATTAAAAAACCCATTGGGTCGTTCGAACATAGACTTGAGCTGTATTTCCCATCTAATCTCAGCTCGAAAGTGGATCTCCGAACTATTATTGTTCAAAAATATAATCCATATTTGGAATGGAAATCCCCAATGCTAGTTGAGATACCAAAATTTTGAGATCTTAATATTTGTACTACAATGTCACTTCAACTCTGGACGTTGGTATTTCAAAAAAGAAAAAAGAAAAAAGAAAAAAAATTGAAACTCCAGATACTAATGGTATTTTATTTTGATTTTTTCCATAGTGGTGGATTACCGGCATGAGACTTCTTTAGGTTGGTATCTCTTGGCTTGCCGTCCACCATAGCTATTTGATTTGGGGGTTTGGCTTTGGTGCAAACCCTTGTTCTTAGGTTGAAGATAAGGGCATTTTTGTCTTTTAATATAAAATGTGGTGGTCAACTCGGGTCAACATTGGTCAAGTGACCTTGGACCAAGTCATAGGGGGGTATGTCAACTTCTTAAAAGTGTGGGGGGGTATGTCAGCTTCTTAAAAGTGTGGGGGGGTATGTCAAATTTTAAAGATAACATGGGGGGATATGTCAAAAATTCCCAAAAAAAAATGAGAGAGAGAGAGAGAGAGAGAGAGAGAGAGAGAGAACCCTTGTTGTAACTTGTAACCAGTATTTTAAAAACCTGACCAAGTCCGACCGGGATTTTAAAAAATTTCGGTCCGGTTCTATTAAAACTAATAAATATAATTAAACCTGTGAATTTAAAAAATCAGACGGTTGAACCATTGAACTGTAGGAACTGACCGGTTTTTAGAATCGATTTTAGTCAAGTAACTAGCTAAAAATTGAAAAAAGTGTTAGAGAATAATTTAGGAAAAAAATCTTCAATCAATTTTAGTTAAATATAACATAAACGTGTTAAGGAGAGATTTCAGAAAAAAAACGTTTCCAAAATAAGGAAAATCCATTTTTATCAAATCTCTATATCTTGCCCTTAAAATAGAGAATCCTATTTTTAGAAATCTCTACTAGATCTCTGATACAATCTAAAAAGACTAATTAAATTTAAAAAATCTAAATTTATTATATTTTTTTTTTAATTTTTAGATTTTATATTTTATTCTTTTTCTTCAAATTTTTTACACTTTTTTAATATTTCTCTTATTTTCCTATATAATAATATTTAATAAATACAACCAGGTCTGACTAAATCGAACCGTGGTCGGGTCCGACCAGTCTCACGAAAAATCGGTTCAATTATCGGTTTGGTTTTTAAAACATTGGTTGTAACTAGTGGGTGGCACATGCAATTGCATCTGAATCACGAGGACAAATTTAGTATGCGAACATTGTCAGTACTATTGGATGTCCCTTGAAAAATGTGTTATTTCAATATTTTCAAAAGAATATATTTTACGAAAACTCAGCCTGATTAGTAATTTACAACCTTTGGATCCGTGCACTCAAACAATGCTCAAATTCTTAATGTTAAAATCAACCCACGAAAATAACTTCAATCCAACACCTTTTTGGTGTGTAGGTCCACCTAGTGATTGGCCAAACATCCTTGCGGTCATCGTCCAATAAGAGTGCCACGTGGCTCACATTGGGACAGAAGTTTTACTCCTCTATGGGCAAATCAGCCTTTTCAGCTTTTTTACTTTTGTCGGGCAGAAACAGTCAGTCTTTTCACCTTTTATTTCTGTCAGAAAAAAAACGCCCTTTCAAAGGTTGTTCAGTTTCTTTTTTTGTAAATGTCGGAAATTTAATTTTGTTTTTGTAAATAGATTAAATTTTTTTTTGTTTTAAAAATTTTTCGTATATTTTATAAATTGAACACGTTTTTCAATGAGCATTCAATGATGGATACAATCTTTGCATACTAGACCGACCCGAATCACGAAATTCCAAAAGATAGTAAGTGAGGTGGCCTAATTTCGCGTACATCTTATCAGTCAAATAACAAAATATTTACTAATTTCATAATGAGTTTGTGGACCATGTCTATGGTCTTTCGCACATCAGATGCCACCCAAATTTTAGATGGTCTCCATGTGCCCCAAAACCGTGTTCTACATTAACAACATAGAGATTTGTCAGATGGAAGCCGTGCTCTAAAAAGGATTTCTATTTCACAGTTCCTATTTTGAGTCTCCAAACTATCTCTAACACTATTCTTTTTCGCTATAATTTATATTTTATGGTCAAATAGAAAAAATAGAGAACTCGATTGGAAATGCTCTTAGATATGTTGTGTGGTCAAATAGAAAAAATAGGATAAAAAGAAACTTCCATACCCAACACAAGTGCATGATAAAAAGAAACTTGCATGCCTGTTATACCCATTATTTATAACAGAAAATAACGGACATTTTTTAAACCATTTTTTTCAAAAATAACGGTCATTATATTTGTTATATCGGCCATTATTTTCTTAGCATTTTAACTGTACATAACGTAAAAGGGTAGGTCTAAATCCATTATAAAGTCCATTATTTTCGTTATTTTTTTTAAACTATGGTACTGATGCGAAACTTATTTTTTTTGTTGTTGGACCCAATGCCCTATTTTTAATTAGATGACCACGCGAAACTTATTTTGGGCTGTTGGAATGAACATACGATAAACAAAGAAGAAAAATAGGCTATAGAACATTCTAATGAGCGTTCTTTGCAAATTAAGATACGCTTCTTCATGACTTGTGATCTAGCAAGAATTGGCATCTCGTCCAAAAACCTCGCGTCTATAATTTTTTTTCTATTTAAAACCCTAAAGAGCCATCCAAATGCGTCGTTAAGTTATTTTTATTTTATTTTATTTTTTCGGTGTAAGCAAGTTATCTTTATTGTTGCTTGGAAAAAAATTTAATATAAATAAATAAATAAATAAAATAAAAAAAAACCTTATTGTAACTAATGGGTGGCACGTGCAATTGCATCTGAATCGTGAAATTCCAACAAGAATTAAGTGAGGAGGTCTAGTTTGGCGCACATTCACGCGCATCTTATTGGTCAAATAATATAATATTTTACCACATTTTCAAGGATATAAAGAAACTTGCATACCAAAAATTAAAAATAAAAATAATGAAATAAAATAAAAACTAAGGGAAAACTTGGAGCTTCACCGTAGAAGTCTTCACACACCCACTATTAAAACATCTTATTATAGCTATTCTTAAGAAGGGTATTTTAGGAACACCCCTCTAAAATTTGAAAGTAATTTGTAGTACCCCTTATATTTTCGGACTTTAGGATTACCCACCCACCTTGACCTAGTTTAACAGTGGATTACCACACTCACGTTTTAACTTTAGTCAAATGATTATTAAACTGGGTCAAGGGAGGTAATCTTAAAGTCCGAAAATATAAGGGGGTACTACAAATTACTTTCAAATTTCAAGAAGGTGATAATAAGATGTTTTAATAGTGGGTGCGTGAAGACTTCCACTGTGAAGCACCAGTGTTGCAGCGGGCCATGCATGGAGATAGTTTGTCCAGCGGGTAGAGCACACGATTGGGAGAGAGGGACGACGAGCAAAACATACACATGAACCCTTGATGCTGCCACGTGCCAAAAATTTGTGTAAATATTTCTACAATTATGCATACTCTTATACTTCTTCAAACTGGCCCCTAAGACCATTGACCATCGGTCAATCATATTGACTTAAACCTAAATGTAATGAGTGGATCAACCCACCTACGTTGTTGGCGGTTGGCCTATGGGAAGACAATTTTTCCATAAACTGTTAAACAAAACTTACGACAGTTAACCTTTTTTTTTTGTATTTTTTAGTTTTTTTTTATCATATTTAGGCTTCTCGTTTCAACTTTCAACCGTTTTTAGTTCAGAAGTATGAAAAGTCCGTGTGGTCGTTACACGGTGTCGCCATTGTCGTGGCATCCGTCTAATGAGTAGTGATGGCACCGTTACAAGTGCTCTATTGCCGCCGCCCTTCAACACTAGATGAACCTTTCATCTTGAAAACACCATCTATATAACAAGGGAGCTCAGGTGTCTCTCCCTCTTATAGCCTTCTATAAAGAATCCCCCAATTGGATGGTGGATCTCGGCCAGTACTCACACCCGATTTTGGCAAATACTTTGTCGGGCAGTGCCGCGGGCACACCACTAGTCTATATAATAAGGGATCTCAGTTGCCTCCGCCTCTTATTATAGGCTTCAACAAAGAAGGGCCGAGATCTTATCCCCCAACTGGACGGTGGATCTTAGCCACTCACACCCGATTTTAGCAAATGCTTTGTCGGGGAGTGCCGAAGGCACGGGTCACCCATCAGTGTGTTATAAAACAAAGAAAATGTTTATCATGGGCAGCTCATCCAGGCTTCTCCACGTGGGCACCCTCTTTCGGAAAATATTAGAGCAATGACATTTCAATCCAGTCAATCAGTGGCACTACCCAACCAAACCCATATAGTGCATGTTTTTGGGCCCATTAATTGCATTAATAGATTTTTAGCCCATCTCTTGTAGATATACCCATCAAAAATATATCTAGCCATTAGATTTTATCGTTTTTTAAGGAGTAATTCTAGCCGTTTTGCTTCAGGCATACTAACCCAACGGCTAGAAATCATCAATGAAGCTGATTTTGGTGCTTATATCTACCAAGGGGTGGGCTAAACATCTATGTGGTCAGTGGACCCAGAAAAATGTACTACTTAGGGGATTAGGGGCACTCATCGACTGGCAATTGGGTCCACATGCACCTACCCACATCAAAAAAATTCCACCACTGGTAGATGTAGAGTCGGTTTCTATTAAGATATGTGTGTCTAAATAGTAGGCCACTTGCTTTAGTGACCCATCTCAATCACTAGCCGCGTCGCGACAGCCAAAGTTTTCGCCTTCCTACAAAAATATATGGTGCTTCGTAATTGGCTTAAAAACCTAAGAATTCAAATATTTATTCAAAGAAAGTTTCGTATTTCAGATGAACCCCCACTCGCTAAAGAATAGTTTAAAAAACCTGTAAGTATTCTCCATATATACTCCATCCCATGCTTGCAGCTAGCTAGAAACAACTTCACTACTTGCTCCTACATTACTACTTATTTAGGATTGATATTCTACAAATAATATTTTTAATGTTGATTTAATTTCATGTGAGTGTTCAGTGCTTGTCCATGTTCATCATCACAAAAAATCAGTCCATGTCGATGTTGCTAACCATGTAAAAACTTAACCTAAAGTTATAGTTTAATTGGATGGTCTAGATTTATTAAATTAAAATCAACTTTTTCATGAGGTTAGCAATATCTAAATTGACCGATTTTTTGTGATGATGGTTACCACAATGTGGACAACTCACAATGTGGGTGGATTGTCCAACATGATCTCTATGTGGACTCCACCACTGGATGTAAGAACTAGTGACCGAGTCCCTACAGGTTTCACTTGCTAATCTGTGGGGCCCTCCTCCCACAGGTGGTGACTACAAAAGAAAAAAAAGTTGTTGTTAAATCTCAATCATCATCTGTTTGTTCATACTTAGGGTGTTTTTGTTAAAAAAAAAACTATTTAATTTTTTTTTTATGAAGAATTCAGACCTTAAGTTTGAATGAACTGAAATAAGTGATTTTGGTGATTAAATGACGTTTTAAACAACTTAATTTCAGCACTATCACCAATAAATTGATGGTAAGTGAAAAGTAAAAAGTCTCCCTCCCTTCTCTTATTACGGAAAGTAAAAACATCTTTTTAAAATATTCAAAGATTCTTTTTAATATCGATAATGCCCTTTTTCTTAAAGCTTTCTCTTTTAAAAACTTAGGAAAGTGTCCTAATAAACATTTTAAAATACCCACAATGACCTTAAGTTAATTTTAAGATTTAAAGACCTTTACCAAACAATTCAATTCAGACATAAGTCATTAAGCTATCAGCCCTTAAGCACTTTAAACTTTTAGATCTATAAACTTAATTTACCAAACCCCACCTTAATGTTATAATGATCCTTATTTTGGAAAAAATAATATGTTATTGTTATCAAGATTATTTTGAAAAAAAATAATAAATAATAATATTCTAATCATTTTTTGACTAATGTGACTGATTTGACCCGTTATACCTGACATTAGGAGTCCATTACCGATCATTTAAAACCTTGATCATGATTGTGTTATGAGTTATTTTTTAATTGTATTAACTTTTCTCTTTCCAACTTTCAACCGTTTTAGTTCAAAACAATGGAAAAATCCATATGGTCGTTACTTTGGGTCAAGGTTTTAAATTTCGGTTCCGGGGGTATCAAAATCCTCGAAATATGGGTTTTTAAAGCGAAATCCATAGAAATTCTGAAATTTCAGTTCAGGTCTCACCAAAATGACTACCAAAAACGAAATTTTCAACCTTGCTTTGTGTATGTGTAGTCAACAAAGGGGTCTTATGTCTTGAATAGAACTTCGGCGACGGGCCACACTATGTAGGTCCACATAGGAATGGACTAAACATGGACCACGACTGCCACGTAAGTCTCAAACTGATTTTTGGTATGTAGGTCCACTTAGATGAGTCAAACATCCATATAGTCAGTGACCTCTAAGAGTCTGCCACGTGGCTCATAATGTTATGCGTGATGACGTCGGTTGTCAAAGTTCTACTCGTATCATCAACCAATTTTCTTGGGAGGTAGTGGTAAAATGCCTGAACTTTACTCCTCCCACCACGGCGCCACCACTGCCGCGTCATTCGTCTAATGAGCAGTGATGGCGCCGTTGCAAGTGCTCTACTGTGACTGCCGCCGCCCTTCGACACTGCCTCTTATGTGACGAGAAGTATTTTTAAAGTCGCAAAGTTGGACCTTGGATCTTGAAAACACAGTCATTTCTGATAAAACAAAGAAAAAGGTTACTGTGGACAGCCAATCCAGGCTTCTCCTCGTGGGCACCCAGTTTTCAATCAATGACATTTCAATCTAGTCAATCAGTGGCCCCACGCACACGCACCTGGACAAATTTAGTATGCAACCATTTGCATACTTAAAAGTATGTAAACATTGTCAGTACTGTTGGATGTCCCTTGAAAAATGTGTTATTTCAATATTTTTAAAAATATATTTTATAAATTAAAAACAGGTTTTTCAATGAGCATTCAATGATGGATACAGTGTTTGCATACTCTTAAGTATGCAAATGGTTGCATACTAGACCGACCCCCTCCCATGTACGATGTAGCCCATGTTTTATGGGCCCATTAACCACATTAATGGATTTTTTATTTTTTTATTTTTGGATATACACACCAAAAATCATCATGTTTGGTTATCTCTAACCAGATTTTACCACTTTTTAAGGAGTGATTGTAGCCGCTTTGATTCAAGCATTTATTAGGGTACTAAATCTAACGGTTAGAAATCAACAATCAAGCTGATTTTTCTTGCGTATAACCACCGAGGGTGGGCTAAACATCCATGTTGTCAGTGGGCCACAGATTTACTGGATAGAAATATGGCTGGTTCCAAAAAAGAAGTTCCTTATTGCGACGTTGATCAGTCCTACAACAATAGACAACCTTCTGATTGGCCACACGATATCATCCTAATTTATGGACATCACACCCTATTACGCATCCCCGATGAATGGAACTTCAGAAAATTTATATGTGTGCGACATAAGAAAAAGGGTGTCGTAGCATTCAAGGATCGCCACCACATGCGGAGAAGAAGCCCACATGATTTGACAAGAGGATATTCCAAAATGTGATTTGGATCAACTTTACATGCATAGATGGCAATTTCTCATTTTATGCGGTAATGTGACATTCCAAATTTTCTTCATGGTATTTTTGCTCAGGCTTCATCTAAAACTGCCACTTGGCACAATTTTAGAGACCATCGTCCTAATGGATGCCAGGCCCATTTCTAGGTGGACCTGCAGACCGAAAATAAGCCTGATTGGTGATTTCTACAGTTCTACACATAGGATATGTGTATGCCTTGGGGCTGACTCGTGCATTTAGAGACAAAACGGATGATGTGGTGCTTGATGTGCGCATGCTCAGAGTGATACGTAGATGACATCATCCTGGTAAGTGCCTTCTAACAATGGATTCGAACAATTTTTCTCATCATGGGCTTGAAACCCACCATAGGGAAGCCCAAGAAAAAAAGATCTCCAAATCTAGAAAGCACCAGTTCTACACATGGGCCATCTAAAATGTTTAGATAAAATTACGGGTGTAATTAGGCCCACGTCCAGTCCTTTTATTTCAGGTCCGACCCAGACCGACCCATTGGCCATTGGATTGGCCCACTAAACAACTGGGCCGTTATTGGGCTTTCATGTTGAGCCCACGGCCCATCCTGTTAAGAGGGTTTGACGTACTGGACCACTTAACAAATTTTAAACAAAAACAGCTTTTTCTTTTGTTAAACATCTTTGGAATCCAAGCCCGGCCCGGACTTAAGATTTTTAGCCAGGCCCGGTCCGTCTGGCAAAAATTTACAACCCTACACCAAATACATACATTCAGCGTTTAGTACATAAACCAAGTTTTGATAGAAACGTTTTGATCTAAATTCAATAGTGAGTAACTACGCGTTCTCCAATCACAGAATCAAATCTAAAGGGCAATACTTCCATCACTTACATTTTAAGAGGAATGCTAGCAAGCAACGCGTTAATGGAATTGCACATATGCAACTCTCTAAAATACATCAAAAACTACACCTTGAATTATAATATATTTTGTCTTATCTTTTACAACGTTACATATGTGAATGTGCAACGTAACGTACGTGTTGCTTGCTAGCATTCCTCTATATTTACAACATTGCAAACCCTGTTCACTTCTAATTTTTCTCCACGGACGCTTTTTCGGCTTATCCTCCTAATGAGGAGATTAATTCCATGTTCTGGCTCAATAACGAACCGGAACACAGGGGAGTGGCGATATTTAGGGGAGACAGAGAAAGAGAAGTTTGATAGAATGAGAGAGACAACAATTTTCAATTCTACCATGGCAAAGTTCTGCCCCAAACATATGCGTTGCCCAAAACCGAATGGTATGTATGCCTGTGGAAGCTTGCATGCACTAGTGATTCCATGAGCGAACCTTTCAGGATTAAACTTGTTCGCGTCGGGTCCCCAGATTGTGGGGTCCTGGTGCAACGTTAAGAGTGGAATCCAAAGATTAATACCTTTCGGAACGTGGACATCACCGAATTTCATATCTTGCAAGGCCTCCCTCGACGCAAACGGAGCAGGAGGGTACAGACGCAATGCCTCTTGAATCACCATTGTCAACTGCCATGGAAATGGGTTATTGAATTGTCTTACACAAGTATAACATGTCTCTGTAGTAGATAATATAAGCGTGACACAGAGCATAAGGCCAATAATGAAATGGGTTGTGACACAGGGCCGTCTCTACCATAAGGTGGTCGCCTTAATCCCCTGGTGAGCGAAGACCCCCATCCCAGGTCAGAGAAGGCCCCAGCCCACTAACCACATGGTTTTTTAGCACACCCCTTGTTGGATATCCTAACCAAAAATTAACCTGATTGGTTATCTCTAGCCATATATTAATTTTAATACTTTTTAAGATTGATTCTAGCCATTGGATTCAAGTATGTTTTTAGAGAAGTAAATCCAATGGTTATAAATCATCAATCAAGCTGATTTTTAGTGTGTTTATCCACCAATGGGTGGGCTGAACATCGACACAATCATTAGGCCCAAAAAAATGATCTATGTATGGACCACAAGAGTCCTTTGTATGGACTGCAACAGGACTACTGGAGTCCTCTGCATCTAAATTTTTTCCGTAGCTTTTGATTATCACGAATAGTTGATAAAAGATTTTCTATTAGGCCTCAACTTGCATCGAGTCGGCCCTGCAGTGATACTGTCTATCACAATTATATCGCATGATGTGATACATACCATTTTCATCTTGCGAAGAACATCCGCGTCTGGAAGGCGGCCCTCACAAACTTCTATCACCTCATCACGAACTTTATCTTGCCATTCCGGATGTGAAGCCAATAGCATCAAGATCCATGAAGCGGAGCTTGCTGTAGTCTCCTGACCAGCGAAGTAGATGTTCTTGCAATTGTCGACTATGAACTGATCAGTTGTACATAACCCACCTGATGAGTCACCATTGTTGGCACCCTCGAGGATCATATGTAATAGGTCCTCCTCTGATTTAGTTTCTTTGCGTTCCTTTACTACCATTAAAATCAATGAATGGATCTCTTTCTCTAACCTCCATATTTCTCTGTTGTTCTTGTTCGGGAGATATCTGGTGTTCAATTAAACTTCCTATATAAGAATTTAAGAACCAGCAAAAAATTTATGTAGAGCCATTTTCAATGTACATATGTGTGTACAAAAAGGAACCACTACATGGCGGGGTGGAGCACATGATTTGAGAGACAATATTTTAGAAAGTAATCTAGGCCCAAGTGCGACAAAAATACAGTATGGGTAATGTTCGAGTACAATTCGGTTTGCCATTGAAAAATGTGTTCAAAAATTCGGCCAAAATAATTTAGAAAATAAAACAACAAAAAAGTAAAATATTGACAACTTTTTGTCTTATAAAATGATTTTTCATATTTAAAACTGAATAATCCGGAAAGAATTCGGAAAGTTCGTTAATAATTCGACCATGCTAAAAAGATGAGCAAAATTTTCAAAATCTTTGATGGTTTTGCTCTCGCGTTTGTTGGTTCAAATGAAATGTAACATCATTCAAACGAACCCGAGTTGATTCAAATGAACTTGCGGGAATCAGTTTAAGAAACTTTCCGTGTTTCTCTAAGACTCCTCGATACGATACTCAAACCCTAATATGTTTTAGGGGTACATATATATTGTAATTTAGAGCTGAGAGAAGAGGGAGAGAGAAAGGGACAATGGTATATTTAGGGCTAGGGTTCTTGAGAGTAATCCATTGTAAACTTCACCATCAATAGTGAAATCTCTTGCCGTCTTCATCCAGACGTAGGCTATAAGCCAAACCACGTAAATCGTTTGTGTACTTTGTGTTTCTTTTATTCGTTTCAATTAGTTACATTAATACTAGATCGTCAATCGTCGTAACAAATTGGCATCAGGAGTTTTGTCGTTCAATTTGGAATGTTTGCAATGGGGGCAAAGTTCAAGTTAGAGAAATTTGATAGAAGAAACGACTTTAGCTTATGGCGTGTTAAAATGCATGCTTTGTTGGTTCACCAGGGATTACTGAAAGCACTGAAGTGTAAAGATGCTCTACTGGAAACGAAATCGAATGAAGAAAATGAAGAGAAGTTAGAAAAGGCACATAGTATTATTTTGTTGTGCTTGGTACTACGAGAAATCTTGGAAGAAACTACGATCAAGGTTTAAAAGGGGCCGCTATAACGGTTGTGCGTTATCATTTTTTTCCGTTATAACGGCCGTTATAATGAAAATAACGCTCAGGGGCAAAAACGATGACTACGACTATTCGTAGTGCCAAAGAGAAAATTCAGTACCAACAATGCAATCATATTAAGAGAGTTTGAAACAAATACCTCAAGCCAGGAACCCCCACAAGTAAACTTTGCCTAGACATGAGCCTTTGAAGAGCTCTCAGCCTAAAAAATAACTCCCTTCCTTTGGAATAACTACTCCCAAAACAGGCCCTTGAGATTACATCTGCAGCAAAGCTTCTCAAATCCTCGTCAACTCTTATGTCTCCAATCCCCCCCTCGCTTTCAATTTTACTCTCCCATGATTCAAGTACTGAGGTTGTAGACTCCACCATTAGCTTCACCATGCTCTGCATATAAGAGAAATAAATAAATACTAGAACAATTATAATATCAAAATCGAAAAAATATTTAAGGCCATTAAGGTGCTCGCCTAAGGCCCTTTGGTGAGAGAAGGCCCCCAGCCCAGGTCCTATTAACCACGTGGATTTTTAGCCCACCCCTTATTGGATGTACAAAACAAAAAATCAACCTGATTGCTTATCTCTAACCATAGATTATAGTATTTTTTTTAGGACATGATTCTAGCCATTGGATTCAAGCATGATTTTTGGGTAGTAAATCCAATGGCTAGAAATCATCAATCAAGCGGATTTTTAGTGTGTTTATCCACCAATAGGTCAGCTGAACATCCACGCAGTCATTGGGCCCAAAAAATGATCTACGTAAGGCCACGAGAGTCCTCTGCTTCAACTACACTGGGTCCTCTGCGTCTAATTTTTTTGTCCGCAGTTTTTGATTATCAAGAATACTTTTTATATAAATATTTCTAATAATATATATTTAATTAATATTGTATATATTAATATATTAAATATAAAAAAAAGGCCTTGTAGAGTGTTTTCGCCTTAGGCCTCAACTTATATCAAGACGGCCCTGAATGAAGCCTAAAACTAGATGATAGTGTTAAGCTGGCATCAAAACCACCATTGGATTTTACAAAATCCATGGTCGAGAGTTTGGGTGAAAGTTTGAGTCCACGGATCCCCGCACATAATAGTTACCTTAATTTTCTCCATGTAGAACTCAGGGGCTATGATTTTCCTTTGGTGCACCCACATTGCTCCATTAGACGCCATAATGCCCTGCCCAAACAAAGCCCTGCGTTCCTTTTGTACATATGAAGGTCTCCCTAAATCCAACGATGTGCAGAGGCTAATTTCCTTCACCAGACTAGGCTGGCTCACGTACAATATTTGCATGTTGCCGGTCGAGTACGTGAATATTGGACCTGTAACATCAACAACGACACAATGTGGGACCAGAACAAGATAAAGAAGCACTAGAGTTAATCGCAACAGTTGAAAGAGGAGGGATATATTTTGACACGCCTATGTGGGCCCTTGTGGGCCGACTTAACGAACAAGAGAAAAGTCCATACATAAGTATAATTTCGAAAGGGCGGGCCATTCAATAGGTTGCCCATTGATCGAAGGACATTGATGAATGAATTGGTCCAGGGGATCGGTGCATAATGAGAGGGTAGGCTGCATTGAGGACGGTACATGAAGCACCCCTTTTTTTTTCATAAATAAACAATAAAAATAAAAGCATTTTAGGGACTTACCCTAAAATTAATATAAATATCGATTTAATATTTAAGAAAAAGATTCAATAATGAATGTCATTGAAAAGTTCTGGCAAAAGAGCATCTCTAACCATTCTCTTCAAAAAAGCATTTTCTTCAAATTTGGAGGGGAGAATCTTCTCTAAACCATGGTTGGAAGTCTCGGCATCAAAGACTGGATTGGTGGGCTCAATACAGAATGGGACCAGTGCATCTCGCTTGAGACAACGTGAAACTTCTTTAGAAAATAGTGATACGTGAAACTTCTTTAGAAAATAGTGATCTCAGGCAAAACACTCCATTTTTTTGGATTGAATCGGCTGAGACTTGGAACCATGCTCTAAACCGTGTTGAACTCCAATTATCACCCTTTCAAAAAATCATCTTCTTTAAATTTCGTGGGTTGATTTAAAATTTTCACCTTTATTATAAAGTCATAAAAGAAATTTAAAATAAGTTGGAAGTTATTTTAAACATTTCAAAGACAAAAATAAAATATAGAGGAGGGGCCTTCATAATCTCTCTCTCTCTCTCTCCTCTATATTTGATGTCATGGATATAGATACAGAGGGGGGCCTTTAAATTTGATGTTGGACATAGAGACAGGTTGTAGTTGGATTTTGCAAAAGCTCTTCCAAATTTGAAGATATAGCAACTAGGGCTGTCAATTTTACCCATTTAACCGGAACCGAATCGGAACCAGAACCAAAAACACCGGTTCCGGTTCCACATTTTTGGGAACTGATTAAAAAGGAATTGGAATCGGAACCGAACCGAAAATAATGGTTCCAATTCCAGGTAGTCTAATATAGAACCGAAACCGATACCAATGTATAAATATAGTGTAAAAATTCTCATATTCTCAAGATTTGGCCTATTATACCCAGAACCGACAGAAATACATAATCGGTTCCGGTTCCGGATCCATCACTTTGAGAACCGGAACCGTTAAGGAACCGAACCGATAAGAACCGGAACCGATTGTTCCGGTTCTGGACACCTTAGGAACCGAACCGGAACCGACCCGTTGACACCCCTAATAGCGACCAATTGCAAATGCTCTAATGGATGGATCTATTTTTATGGCAAACTACATCATGTATTGAAAGTTAGGAATTTCTGAAAATCTTTAAAGAAAAAATATATTTCTAAAAAGATGCCCATTCAGTTTTTGAAAAGAAAAATATGGGTCGGGCTTAGGGAACCAAACTTTTGCCAAAGCACAACCACCATTGGATTCTCGAAATCCACGCTCAAGAGCAAACATGAACTTGTTGATTCACTATTGTGAGTACAAGGATCCCAAGCCGAAAAACATATTTATCATTAAAGACTATTTTACCCTTTAAATTTGTAATGGAAATAAAGATCATATAACTGTGTATGTACTTTTCTTAATATGTGGGGCTATACTTAAAACTTCAAATAACTATAGAAAAGGTCATTTTGCTTTATAATATAGTAGGAGACCGCGACATACGTTGTATGTGCACCTTACACGTGGCAGCACCTTACACATGGCGTAGTCTTAGAAATTGAAGACCGTATTTGGGGTACAAAGATCCAAAGGTTGGAAATCACTAATCAGGCTGTTTTTTGGTTTGTAGGTTCATACAGTTAGTGTCATCTAAAAGTATGGTAGGTCATCGACTTTTCTGAGACCCGTGTTGATCACGAAGTCAACCACCGGGCATTTAGGATTGTGCTTTTGAGTGAAGCAATGCACATCGTTGTTGAGCAAAAATGAACTCAAAAGTGAAAACAGAAACATTCTTTCATTTTGTCTGGTGGCCGAAGACAAAAACTTGCCACATGGTTTTAAAATTCGATGAAATTAGTCGAATTATTTTCGAATTTTGAATTATCAAATTAAAGCTTAT
Organism: Euptelea pleiosperma; assembly: GCA_035048495.1. Taxonomy (NCBI): domain Eukaryota; kingdom Viridiplantae; phylum Streptophyta; class Magnoliopsida; order Ranunculales; family Eupteleaceae; genus Euptelea; species Euptelea pleiosperma. The sequence continues at coordinate 26,252,070 of CM068540.1, forward strand.
ATGTATTAAATATTTTACAAAAATTTATTTAATTAATTCGTTTAATTCAAAGTAAACAGTAAAAATTCGACTAATTTCTTCAAGTTCAGCCTTTTTAGTGCAAAAATCCGTTGAATTAATTCATTTAATTTGAAGTAAACAATAAACTTAGAGATGTTTGGAGAATTTTACTAAAACGTTGGTAAAACATGCTAATTTGTAAGGAATAACGATATGATAAAACAAACATAACCTAAGCAACTTAAGTAAGATTAATATCGTTCCACTCATTCTGACAAAAATTCTCCAAATTTCTTAAGTTAACGAATTTTTACAGAAATTTTTTTCAAATCGAATTGAACTTCTTGAATTAATTCTAAATTTTTAATGATAGTTTTCGGTGAAGTCGAAGTTTAGAACCTTGGCTAGCCACATGGGGTAGAGGTTAAGGTAGCAAAAAACTAAAAGAGTATCTTTACGACGTCTATATGAACCACATGAGTCATGGAGACCACTAATGGTATGGATGTTTGGCCTATCCCTAGGTGGACCTACATATCACAAATCAGTGCGATTGGTGATTCTAGACGTCAGATCTGAGCATAGTTCGAAGTCTCGGCTGATCCCCTTCTGGATTGGGTAATCCGGATTGGGATCGAAACTCAGCGATCCGAACCAAAATATTCTGAGATCACTACTTCCCAAAGAACTCTCGCGTTGTCTCGAGTGAGATGTACCGATCTCGTTCAGGATCGGGATCGAAGCCCACCGATCCGACTTCCCATCCCAAGATCTCGAACCATGGATCTGAGTATCTCAAATAATGATTAATCCAAGGGTAAATTTAATCCATGAAAAAGACTCAAATATATTCAACGGTTAGAAATCACCAATCGGGCTGATTTTTTTTGTCTGTAGGTCCACTAGGGATGGGGCAAACATCCATTCGGTCACTAGTCTTGAGGAATATGCCACGTGGTTCAAACAGTCCTTTGCGCATATTTTTCTCAACACGTCGTTGAGCAAATGCCGACTCTGACAGACGAAGCTACCATACAGCTAAAATAAAAACAATAAAGCGTTGAAGAATGTAAAATATAGAAATGTGATCATCCTCAGAGGAACACTTGTCCACATGCTCTGGTGTGGCCTAGCTATTCATCAATCCGGATCGTTCAATCCAGAACATCTCGGAAACTTCTAAAATGGCGATTCAAATTAAGTCTCATTTCCTGTCAGTCCAACATCTGGACTGCATCTGCACCCCACCAAAAGATGCCTTACAGATTGAACAGTCCAGATCAACTAAATGAGGATCACATGTAGAAAAGAGGGTTCATCTAGATGAACGGTAGGCGTACGTTTTCCGATGGTTGTCCCTGATTGGAGACACATCCCCTACATGGAAATCTTACTACATTGAATTTTTGAACATACCGTATTCGTTTCTCCACCGCTCGAAATGTGGGAAGATGGTGAGAGCATAATCATGCTTGACGATGACGTGTTCTTCTATTGGAGCCTTGACAACCGTCGATTGGATCCTCTTCATATCGGGAATATTTCCATAGAGAAAAGAAGGTGGAGGGCCATTGATCCCTTGCTTTAGAAGCTTCGATCGAAGCTTTTTAGGGTTGAACAGGAGAACGTTATATAGATGTAGAAACAAGCTAAAAAAACCAAGCAAAGAGAAGGAGAAGAAGATCTTCAGAAGCAAGAGTAGTTCCATTCCTTCTCTCTTTTTTGCTTCTTCCAAATGGGTCATTTATTCAGGATTTGGGTGCGCATTTAACGCTCCGCAGTCAACATCCAGTGTATTTGATAATAAGAGGTGGCTCACTCTTTGGGCCCACCAATCTATAATAACCCCTTCATAAAATGGGTCAGGATCGGGGGACAACTATTTTGGCGGACCCACATAGAAGATGAATCAATGGCTGATTTTTGGTGAGGATGATCTCCTCACCATATGGATCACTTCCAAAACAAAAATCAGCTCATTCTGAAATTTCTAAACCCATCAAATGTGATTTTCAAGTTACACCAAAAAAATAGACGGTCCATAATTCTGCAACTTTTAAACCAGTCAAGGAGTATCGGAATGATTTGAATTTTTGTGTGTGAGGATGATCTCCTCACCATAGTGACCATCCTCACAAAAACTCAGCCATTGATTCATCTTCTGTGAGGGTCCGCAAAATGGCTGTCAAAAATAGTTGATTCTAATAAAATTAGCGTGATTGGTGATTCTAACTGTTCCAAACTGTTTTACTCGAGCATCTTTCGTGTGTGATTTCTAGCGTTAGATTATAGCTTTTTTTAGGTAACGGAATCCAATGGATAGAAATCACCAATCAGGCTGATTTTGTGCAACAGGTTAATGTGTCACGTGGCATGTGTGGAGGTTATTTTTAAGGAAACAGATGTAACAAGGTATGCCTGAAACTGTTCATTTGAGGAAGTGGCATTTTTGGTAGTCACAGCTGCCATCTGGGCCCACTGACCGCTTGGATGTTTATCTCGCCCCTTGGTGGATATACATACCGAAAATCACCTTGATTGGTAATTTATAACCATTAGATTTTAACACTTTTTAGCACCATTTAAGGCGTTCTAATAGCCGTTGAATACAACTATCTTTTGAGTACTAAAACCAACGGCTAAAAATCATTAAACAAGCTGATTTTTTGTAGAAATGTCTATTAAAGGGTGGGCTAAACATCTATGCGGTCAGTGGGCCCAGATGGCAGTGGTGACTACCAAAATGCCGCTTCCGCAAATGAAAAGATCTCAGGTATACCTTGTTACATCACGACCCTATTCCATAATGGATATAAAGGTCTTCTATCATTTAACGTGATCCTTTGACTCAAAAGGGAAGTGATATTGTCAAGTGCGTTTCTTTTTGGGTCGTGATGTAACGAGGTATGCCTGAAACTTTTTGGCGTGCCTGGGCCCACTGACCGTTTGGATGCTTAGCTCAACTCTGATAGATATTCGTACCAAAACTTATCTCGTTTAATATTTTTTAACCGTCGATGTTAGTACTCAGAAATAATGGTTGAATTCAACGGCTAGAATCATACCTTAAGAAGCATTAAAATCCAATGGCTAGAGATTATCAATCAAGGTGATTTTTGGTGTATATATCCATGAAGAGGTGATATGAACATCCATGCGGTCAGTGGACCTAGATTATAGCGTTGAGTAACAAAACGTCAAAAAGTTTGTTTTCACTTCCGTACTAAAAAGTAAAAACAAACCTCACAAAAGACAAGATCCCTTTTCATTGCTTCCCAAAAAAAAAGATGCCTTTTCATTGTACGTAGACTGTAGAATCTGTCTAGCAATTAATTTAGCGCGTATTTTCTCGGGAATGAAACACGTGCACTTTTTTTATTAGTCACGCAACACCATTTTGGGAGAGGCTTCTATGCGCCAGGGCATAGAGCAAACAAAACGGCCCTACTCAGTGCTTGCCACGTCAGCGAAAAAATAAAAAACAAATTGAAAAAAACAAAAAAAATCAAAACTGACAAACCTCGGTTGCATTGACTGGGTAGTTTTGCTTTTTCGCTGATGTGGCAAGAATGAGCAAGGCCGTTTTGTTTGCTCTATACGGCCCTAGCACATGGAGCCTCTCCCCCTCAAAACGTCATCGTCTTTTTTGTCTAAATAACAAATTTTTTGGATAATCATTTTCAGAAAATATTCATAAAACTGTGTTTTTTTTAAGTCCAAAAGACTTTTTTTAATTTTGCTAGCTCAATAAACATAACAAACAATGGAACCCTCCCCATCAATCATTGTGGCGGGGACCTCAAATAAGAGATAAGTGCAAGTTGCAGTAATGATGATCCGAGTGGCCTTATTTAGAAAAAATATTTTATAAAAAAAAAAAACGACAAAATTATTACAAGCTAACGATTGATATATACACATCAAATTAGGGGTGTAAATTTTGCCCCGGGGGACACTAACTAAAGGTTATTTTAGGGGGAGCAAAACAAATTACATGGTCATTTAAAAAAAAAAAAAAAAAACATTATTTTAAAGAGTTTTCAAAGTTAACTGCCCACCCTGACCCCTTCTTGGCTCCGCCACTGCCTACACCAGATACATCCATTCCGCAAGTAACTTCGCCTATAGTACATAAATAAAGTTTTAATAGAAAGATTTTGATCTCAATTCAATGATGAGTAATTACGCGTTCTCCAATCACAGAATCAAATCTAAGGGTATGTTTGATAACCCGAAATTCACTGAATTCCAAGAATTGTATTTTCAATTTTGTGATAATTCCTGGAATTATGTTTTCGAGTGGAGAGATTCAAGAAAATTTTTATCGGGTTCCAACTCTCACACTCATCTCTAGGTGGACCTATAAATAAAAAAATCAGCAAGATTAGTTATTTGCAACCATTGGATTGGTGTATTTTTATTGGTTGATTTTTATCTATAGGATATCTGTCATAATTTGGGTTCTCAAATCCAAAGGTTAGAAATTTTTTATCAACCTGGTTTTTAGCATGTAGGTCCACCTAGGGATGGCAAAAACATCCATACGGTCCGTGGTCTCTAATAATGTGTGCCACGTGGCTGATATTGTGGTCCATCGTCAATGGATTACAAATTTGTAACAGTTGGAATGATCTCTTTTGTGGGTTGATTTTTAACTGAGGATATACATCATTAGTTGGGGTGCAAAGATCCAAGTTGAGAGATAACTAATCAGCCCGATTTTAGTTTGTAAGTCCACCTATGGATGTAACTAACCGTTGGATTGCTGTCTTTTATATATGGTTGATTTTTTACAATGGGATATCTAGCATTAGTTGGGATATGAAGATCCAAAGCTTATAAATAACCAGACTTATTTTTAGTATGTAAGTCCACCTAGGGATGGGACAATGTTGATGATGGACATCCGTATTTATTGCATCATGTGCCACTTGGCTTTAGCCATTGAAATTTTGGCACGAGTTAATCATGGTAAAAAATAAATTATCAAAGTAATTTATTTATTATTATTTTTTAAATTAACGTTGATATTAGTAAACTGACAGATGACAAAAGAAATAACAATCGTAGTAACATGAAGTTCATGAGATTATATTTTTCTTATGTAGATAGATAGAAAATTCAATTATGTTATATATCCAACAACTAAAATTAGAATTCATTAAGAATTCCAAGTAAATTCTACGATCCAACTAAACACAAGAAATTTTAATTCTTAGAATTCAAATTCTCAGAAATCACAAATCCTTGAATTCTAATATCAATTCCAAATCCAGATCTATTTGGTAACCTGGAATTGAATTTGTGATTCTTGGAATCACAAATCCCAATGTTTGGGAGGACCGAATTCTAGGAATTATATTTCCAATTCCATGATTTTCCCGAAATAAGAAGTTTTAGGAAGGAGAAGAAACTTCTAATTCCTAGAATTCTATTTCCGGAAGAGATTCGAGAGAATTTTTATCGAGCTCCAACTCTCACTCGCATCCCTAGGTGGACATATAAACCAAAAATAGTAAGATTAGTTATTTGCAACCATTAAATTGGTGTCTTTTTATTGGTTGATTTTTAACCGTGCGATATCTAACATTATTTAGGGTACTTAGATCCAAAGGTTAGAAATTTTTAATTAACCTTATTTTTAGCATGTAAGTTCACCTAGGGATGGGACAAACATCCATACAGTCCGTGGTCTCTAATAATGTGCCACGTCGCTCATACTGTGGTCCATCATCAATGGATTATAAATTTTTAACCATTGGATTGATGTCTTTTATGGGTTGATTTTTAACCCTAGGATATACATATAGCATTAGTTGGGGCACGGAGATCCAAAGTTGAAAGATAAGGTCTACTTAGGGATGTAACTAACCGTTGGATTGATGTCTTTTATTTTACCGTTAGATATATAGCACTAGTTGGGGTACGATGATCCAAGTTGAGAGATAACTAATCAACCTAATTTTACGTTTGTAGGTTCACCGAGGACATAACTAACCGTTGGATTAGTGTATTTTATGGGTTGATTTTTAACCGTGGGATTTCTAGCATTAGTTGGGGTATGAAGATCCAAAGCTTATAAATAACCAATCAGCCTTCTTTTTAGTATGAAGGTCCACCTAAGGATGGGACAAATATCCATATGGTATTAGTGATTTGTACCCGTATATTGGATTTGTGTCTTTTTATGGATTAATTTTTATTTAGTATTTTTAATTTTTTTCTCTCTAAATTAACATTGATAACAGTAAACAGACGGATGGCAAAAAAATAACAATCGTTATAACATAAAGTTCATGAGATGATGTTTCTATTAAGTAGATAGATAAAAAATTCAATTCTGTTAGATCTCTAAACAGCTAAAATTCGATTTCATTGGAAATTCCAAGCAAATTCCACGGTGTAGGCAAACACCAAATATTTTAATTCTTAGAATTCAAATTCTCATTCCCAAAAATCACAAATCTTAGAATTCTATTTTCAATTCCAAATCCATGTCTGGTTGCCAAACATGCCCTAAAAGGCAAAAATTCCATCACTTGCATTTAAGAGGAATGCTAGCAAGCAATACCCTAAAGGAAGAATTAATGGAATTGCACATATGCAACTGTCTAAAAAAACATCAAAAACTACACCTTGAATTAAAATATATTTTTTCTTATCTTTTACAACATTGCATATGCGATGCTAGCATTCCTCTATATTTAAATGTTAATAATTAGTAAAACTTAAAAATGAATTCCAAAACAACAAACGCTTTTTACTTCTAATTTTTCTCTGCAACATTTTTTCGGCTCACCCTCCTGATGAGGAGATTCACTCCATGTTCTGGCTCTATAACCAGCCTAAACGCAGGGGAGTGGCGATATTTAGGGGAGATGGAGAAAGAGAACTTGGATAGAATGAGAGATAGAACAATTTTCAATTCAACCATGGCAAAGTTCTGCCCCAAACATATGCGTTGCCCGAAACCGAATGGTATGTATGCCTGTGGAAGCTTGCATGCACTAGTGATTCCATGAGCGAACCTTCAGGATTAAACTTGTGCACGTCGGGTCCCCAGATTCCAGGGTCCTGGTGCAACGTTACAATTGGAATCCAAAGATTAACACCTTTCGGCACGTGAACATCGCCGAATCTCATATCTTGCAAGGCCTCCCTTGACGCAAACGGAGCAGGAGGATACAGACGCATTGCCTCTTGAATCACCATTGTCAACTGCCATGGAAATGGGTTACTGAATTGTCTTTACACAAGTATAACATGTCTCTATATATACTAGATGTTGAGAAAACTTTCACTCTCGCATTGCTACGTGTGACATGAAAAATAGTAGGTGTCGTTGCATTAAGGGATCACCATCTATAAATGGGATGGGGTCCATATAAATTTAACAGGTTAATATTCCAAAACACACTGTGGGCCCCACATCCCCGTATTAGTAAAACTTTTATGTCAGTGGGGTGTCATCGAAGCCCATGACAGCCATAGTTCACACTTCACAGCACATACCCCGAGTAATTTTTTTTGCCACGTACCTATGTGCTTTTGCTTTTGTAATAAAAAAAGGGTTTTTTTTGCTTTACCCCCTTACTTTATTGATGCAATTTGCATTGCACCCAATGTTTTTAAAATATTTGCATCTCACCCTTTGGTGACGTTGACCATAGACGGTCTCTGGATGGATATCCCAATATTTTTAAAATGACAATAATGACCTTGGGTGAGATATCCCAATATTTTAAAAACATTGGGTAATTGCATCAATATAGTAAGGGGGGCGAGCAAAAATTCTTTTTTTTTTTAGATTTTTTTTTCTTTTAAGGATTGTGAGTTCAAAACCTTTCTACAGAACAAAAATTAATCTGATTGTTAATTTTTAAGCATTGGATTAGAGTCATTTTCCTGGGTTGATTTTATCCGTAGAATTTGCGCATTATTTGGGGTACAAAGATCCAATGGTTTGAAATCACTGGTCAGGCTGATATTTGGTATGTAGCTCCACCTAGAGATGGGCCCAACCTCCATACGGTTAGTGACCTCTAAGAGTGTGCCACATGGCTTATATTGTGGCCCTTCTTCATCATTGATGAGAGATATTAGTGTGCTTAACAACCTGTGAAAGTGACTTCCTTTTATCAAGGTTTAAAGGGGACCATTATAACGGATTTGGGGCATTACCGTTTTTTCCATTATAACGAAAAAAATGCATCGCGGCAAAAACGAAAAGAAATAGAAAAAATGGCTCTGAAATTCAAATTTTGAATTTTAAAATTTCAAAAACAAAAAATAACAGGAAAATAACGGAATAAATGTCTATTTTTTTTTCTCAATCTTTTCTAGAAATTAACGGTCGCTATAACGGTCCATAACGTAACGGGGAAGGTCTGAATCTGTTATAACGGCCTTTTTTAAACCTTTGCTTTTATAATTCACAATCCTCCAAAAAAAAAAAACTAAAAAGAACTGAAATTTTGCTTGTCCCCCTTACTTTATTGATGAAATTTGCAGTGCACCCAATATTTTTAAAATATTTGCGTCTCACCCAGGTCATTATAGTCATTTAAAAAATATTAGGATGTACCGTCTATGGTCAATGGCGTTGACTATGGTCAAAGGGTGAGATGCAAATATTTTGAAAACATTGGGTGAGATGCAAATTGCATAAATAAAGTAAGGGGGTAAAGCAAAAAAGCCCTAAAAAAACTCACGTGGTACATGGCAAATTAAAAAACACACGGGACGAACTCTGTAGCTGTCACGGGCTTCAATGACAGCCCACTGTCATCAAAGTTTTACTCCCCGTGTACGGATGAGCATACCTGAATGCTACAAAAACTTGACATGGAAATACATAATACTGTTTATCACAATTATATTGCATGATGTGATACATACCATTTTCATCTTGCGAAGCACATCGACGTCTGGAAGGCGGCCCTCAGAAACTTCTATCACCTCATCACGAACTCTATCTTGCCACTCCGGATGTGAAGCCAATAGCATCAAGATCCATGAAGCGGAGATTGCTGTGGTCTCGTGCCCAGCGAAGTAGATGTTCTTGCAATTGTCGACTATGAACTGATCAGTTGTACATAACCCACCTGATGGGTCATTGTTGGCACCCTCGAGGATCATTTGTAATAGGTCCTCCTCTGATTTAGTTTCTTTCCGTTCCTTTACTACCATTAAAATCAATGAATGGATCTCTTTCTCTAACCTCCATACTTCTCTGTTGTTCTTGTTCGGGACATATCTGGCATTCAATTAAATTCCCATATCAAAACAAAAAAGTAAAAAATTCGACCATGTTCAACAAATGCGCGAATTTTTCTAAACCTTTGAATAGGACATTGTTCAATTTGGTTTGTTTTTTTTTTTTTAACAATTTGTTACCGGGATATCTTATCTGTCTCTCCAGGAAAATGGATATCTCCAGAAAAGATTTTCAGTTCAATCCTTTTTTTTTTCTCTCCACTCGGACCAAACCGCCTACTCGGCTTCTTGTATTAAAAGTGATTCATGTATCTACTCCAATGTTACTATTGTTCCGTACCATTATGGAAGAAGATCCGGGTAAGATATGCACTTCCTCGGGAATGAAAAAAAATCGATCTACTTTCATTTGGTATTTTGGTGTAAATTCTTCGTGGATACTAGGATCTAGCCTCCAACCTGCTATATATAGTGGCGGTCCCTGATTGGACACACATCTCTTTACATATTAATAGATTTCAATCTCTAAACACACTCACTAATCCAAATAATATTGCACGATAATATCATTGTTTTAGAGCTAATAAGCCTATCAAATGAGGGAATGAAAGGAATGGTGAGGACACGAGCGAGGAGACTCTAGATGCCTGATTGGTCGACGCCAATCCCGATCGGGATCAACCCAGCCGACCCAACTCAGTCTCTATTTGTCGCATTCGAGATGATGTGAATCCCTCATAGCAAATAGCTCGTCTCGGGCAAGCCAACCCTAAGACCTTATGGATCGGTCCCTGCCGATCCCGAGTTGGATCAGGCGCGCAATATCCAGCCATGAATAGTAGTGCCAAAAGAGAATTAAAATTCAAATATATGAACAATGCAATGAGTTGAAAAAAATACCTCAAGCCAGGAACCCCCATAAGGAAACCTTGCCTAGACATGAGCTTCTGAAGAGCTCTCAGCCTAAAAAATATCTCCCTTCCTTTGGAATAACTACTCCCAAAACAAGCCCTTGAGATTACATCTGCAGATAAGCTTCTCAAGTCCTCATCAACTCTTATGTCTCCAATTCCCCCCTCGCTGTCAATTTTACTCTCCCATGATTCAAGTATTGAGGTTGTAGACTCCACCATTAGCTTCACCATGCTCTGCATACAAGAGAAATAAAAATATTATGACAATTATAATGTCAAAATCCATAATAATAATAATAATATAAGGATCAGGCTCAACGGACACATATTTTCACACACAATTTTGGTGTACCCACATGGAAGATAAATCAATGGCTGATTTTTTATGAGGGTGATCTCCTCACCATATAGATCACCCCTACAAAAAATCAGCCCATTCTGAAATTTCTAACACCATCAAATGTGGGTTTGAAGTTAACGGTAAAAAATAGACGGTCCATAATTCTTCAACTTGTAAACCAGGCTACGAATATGATCATAATGATTTGAATTTTTGTGAGGGTGATCTCCTCACCAAAAATCATCCCATTCCAAAACTTCTAATTTATATATTGGCCCCCGACGATTTTTGTGTGTGAAAATATGTGTCCGCTGAGCCTAAGAAAAATAGTATCCACTGTTGACTGCAAAAAAAGTTACATGTTAATAAAAGTTATTGCCTCGCGGACCATGGATCTCTTGAATCCAACCGTCGCACAATTTTTTTTGTGGTCAATAATTACCTTAATTTTCTCCATGTAGAACTCTGGGGCAATTATTTTCCTTTGGTGCGCCCATATTGCTCCATTAGAGCCAATAATGCCCTGCCCAAACAAAGGCTTACGTTCCTTTTGTACATACGAAGGTTTCCCTAAATCCAACGATGTGCAGAGGCTAATTTCCTTCACCAGGCTAGGTTGGCTCACGTACAATATTTGCATGTTGCCAGTTGAATACGTGAATATTGGACCTGTAAACTATGATTCCATGTGTTAATCGCAATAGTTCAAATAGGTCGGAAATTTTGACGCGCCTATGTGGCCCTTATGGAGAGCAGTTAGGTAGGTGAAAAGATGTTGTTAGAGGGAGGTGAAACATTAATGTAAATCAAAGCAGGTTCCACAGGTCTAACAGAAGGGGAGTGCTAGCCACATAGTCAAACAATACACTCCAACAATACCCCCTTCAGCACTTTGTTGAGAACTCGAACCCACAACCTACTAGGACTTTCTGCTTATACAATGTTGACAACCAATTTACTTTAAAAGCTTAAGCTATTAGAGGGAGGTGAAACAATCTCGTGGCCGACCAACCTCCTCCCCAGGGCAGTCTCGATACAACGTGAGGCCTAAGATGAAAACTCTATATAAGGCCTTTTTTATATTTAATATATTAATATATATGGTATTGATTAAAAAAGTAAAGTCTCTGTATAATTGAAAAATTTTATATAAAAACTATTATTGTTAATCAAAAACTGGAAAAAAAAAAAATAGATGCAGAGGACTCCCATTACAGTCGATGCAGAGGACTATCATGGCCCTAAATAGATCATTTTTTGGGCTCAATGACTACGTGGATGATCAGCCCACCTATTGGTGGATATGCATAAAAGCAACTTGATAGATGATTTCTAGCCATTGGATTTACTACCCAAAAAATATGTTTGAATCCAACGGCTAGAATCATGTCCTAAAAAGTACTAAAATCTATGGCTAGAGATAATCAATCAGGTTGATTTTTGGTTTTTATATCTAATAAGGGGTGGGCTAAAAATTTGTGGTTAGTGGGACCTGGGCTGGGGGCCATCTTTCACCAAGAGGCCTTAGGCCTTAATGGCCTTAAGATAGAGCCGCCCTGCTCCTCCCTATGAACAATTTTAGTTCTAAGATCTTATATTTTTCGTTTTCTTTTAAACATTGAGTTTTTAAATTGTCGTTAAAATGGTGGTCAGCCGACCATAAGACTCCGATGGGTGGGTTGGTTGTCGCCTTGTCGGTGATGGGCGGTTAACCCATTGAAATCTCTTGACCGGCCATCGACCACAGCCATTTGATTTGGGATATGGATTTTAGCCGGAACCCTCATTCCAAGTTGAAGACAATGGCATTTTCATCTTTTAGGGCCTGTTTGGTAACGCACTGCGGCGGAAAAATAAAATATTTGCTCGCACTACTATTCGCCAGGGCGCGTTTGGCAGCCACTTGCCCCGGTGAATATTTAGCCGGGCCCACAAATTTGCCATTTGACCACCTCCCCCCTGTGTAAATATTTTCATGCCGATTAAGCCTTGGTGGGAAAATTTTATTTTCTCGCGGGAAAATTTTATTTTCTCGCGGGAAAATCACTATTTTCAATAAAATTGAGTTTTTTAATATATAAAAAAGATTAAAAAAAAAATGAATTTTTTAATCCTTTGACATAATATGTGGTTCCAACACTCGCCTAACCCATTTTTGATTTACTTTGATATGTGGGACCCACTCAAATTGAAAGAAAATGAAATAAGCTGAAGTGAGTTACACGTACCAAAAGTTGTTAAATATTGATATAAACAAATATTTAGCCAAGATAATATTCGCCTGGCTAAATATTCGTCATTGGAACTCTTTTTCTCAAGTACCAAACAGGCCCTTAAACTAAAATTTAGTAATCAACCTTGAGTCAAAACTTTTCAAGTGAAAATGGACCGAGTCATGGGAGGGTATATCAGCTTTTTCAAATTTGTGGGAGAGTACGCCACATTTCAAAGATAACAGGGTGTATGTCAAAACTTACCAAAAAAGAAAAATTCTTCATTTTGCCATGTGGCCAAAGACGGAAACTTGCCACATGGGTAGAGTGGTGAGGTGGCAACAAATCAAAACAGTATACCTTTACTCAACAACATCTGTACGAGCCACGTGAGACAATATTTGAGAGACCACTGACCGTTTGGATCTTTGGCCAATGGGCCCTATACACACTACATACCACAATCAGTGTGATCGGTGATTCTAGACGTCGGATCTGAGTGCCCCAAATAATGATCTAATCTACGGCTAAGAAGTAACCCATGAAAAAGACTCAAATTCAATAGGTAGAAATCACCAATCGGGCTGATTTTTGGTCTGTATAGGTTCACTAGAATGGGCCAAATATCCATTCGGTCACTGGTCTTGAGGAGCATCCACGTGGTTCATACAGTCGTTACTCATGTTTTGCTCGGCACGCCGTTGAGCAAAGGCAGATTCCGACAGACCCAGCTACCTTGCAGCTAAAACAAAAACAACAAAGCGTTGAAGAATATCGTAATAAGGTCCATCATCCTGAGTGGACCACTTATCCACATGCTGTGACCTAATTATTCATCAATCCGGATCGTTCAATCCAGGACATCTCTTGGAAATTTCTAAACTGGCGATCCAAAGTCTCATTTCTTGTCAGTCCAACTTCTGGACTGCACCCCACCAAAAGATGCCTTACAAATTGAACGGTCCAGATCAACTAATTGAGGACCATATGTAGAACAGAGGGAGGGCTCATCTAGATGAACCTCAGGAGGTAGGCTTTTTCAGATGTAGGGGATGTCGCCAATAAACGACCGCCAGATGTGGGTCCATGCTGCGGTGTATTAATGGCTATTTCCACATCCTCTACATGGAAAACCTCCTACATTTGGAAAGTTTCTGCACAAAACATACCGTATTCGTTTCTCCACCGCTCGAAATATGGGAAGATGGTGAGAGCATAATCATGCTTGACGATGACGTGTTCTTCTATTGGAGCCTTGACAACCGTCGATTGGATCCTCTTCATATCGGGAATATTTCCATAGAGAAAAGAAGGTGGAGGCCCATTGATCCCTTGCTTTAGAAGCTTCGATCGAAGCTTTTTAGGGTTGAACAGGAGAACGTTATATAGATGTATAAACAAGCTAAAAAAACCAAGCAAAGAAAAGGAGAAGAAGATCTTCAGAAGCAAGAGTAGTTCCATTCCTTCTCTCTTTCTCTTCTTCTTCTTCTTCCCAATGGGCTATTTATTCAGGATTTGGTTGCGCATTTATGATAAGGGTAACACTAGCCTGACGCACCGCTGTTAACATCTAGTGTATTTGGGCCCACCACTCTATAATAACCCCTTATAATATTAGCATGATTGGTGATTCTAACTGTTGGATTCGATCATCATTCGTCTGTGATTTCTAACGTTAGATTATAGCTTTTTTTAGGTAAAGTAATCCAATGGATAGAAATCACCAATCAGGCTGATTTTGTGCAACAGGTGAGTCAAACATCCATTGGTGGGTCTGAAAGAATGTGCCACGTGGCATCTTTGGAGGTTATCTTTTATTTCAATAGTGAACAGAAAAGTTTTTCTCGTTCTTCTATCATGTAATGATCCTTTGACTTAAGGGAAGTGATATTGTCAAGTGTGTTTATTTTTGGGCCGTGATGTAACAAGATATGCCTGAAATGTTTTGGCGTGCCTGGGTCCACTGACCGTTTGGATGTTTAGGTCACCCCTTGGTGGACATTCATATCAAAAATAAGCTTGTTTGATGATTTTTAGCCGTTGATGTTAGTACTCAAAATTAATGGTTGAATGCAACGGCTAGAATCATATATTAAAAAGTACTAAAATCTAATGGCTAAAGATTATCAATCAAGGTGATTTTTGGTGTGTGTATCCATGAAGAGGTGGAGTGAACATCCATGCGGTCAGTGGGCCTAGATTGTACTGTTGACTGTTGAGTAACAAAACGTCAAAAACGTTTGTTTTCGCTTCTGTACTAAAAAGTAAAAACAAACCTCACAACTAACAAGAACCCTTTTCATTGCTTACAACAAAAAAAGATGCCCTTTCACGAATAAAACTTTGATGGCAGGGCCCTGTCATCAAGGCCGATTACAAGCTATAATATGAGCCACGTGGCACACTCTTAGAGGACTTTGACCGTATTGATGTTTGGCCCATCATTAGGTGGAGCTATAAACCAAAAATCATCCCAATTCGTGATTTTAAGCGTTGGATTGAAAGTGTTTTCATGGGTTGATTTTAACCGTGGAAAATTTGAGTATTATTGACCATTATTCTAGGTTCAAAGATCCAAAGGTTTGAAATCACTAATCAAGCTTATGTTTGGTTTGTAGGTCCATATAGGGATTGGCCAAACATCAATACGGTCAGAGTCCTCTTAGAGTATGCCACGTGGCTCTATGTCATCGGTGCCGTCATCAAAGTTGTACTCCTTTCACCGTGTTTAGACTGTAATCTGTCTGGCAATTTCCCTTACCTTTAATCATTAAAATATATTTATAAATATATTGGTCGGTGGCACAAATCTTTTGACTTTATTCACAAAGTATCTTACGGAAATTATATTGTATGTGATGTGCAATTAGTTTAGCGCATATTTCTCGGGGATGAAACACGTGCACTTTTTTAGTAGTCGCTAGGGGACTGCCACGTGTGATGCACACACACCTTACACGTGACAGAACCTTAGAGATCGATGACTAGCTATTTGGCCTATACCTACGTGGACCTATATGCAAAGAATTCATCCTGATTAGTTACTTTGTATCCATTGGTTAGAGTCTCTTTCACAGTTTGTTTTTAACCGTGATGAGTATAATTTGGCCAGTAACAAAATGACAACACTACAGAACATGATAACATGCATGGCTCCTGAACCATGTGATCATTACCATTTTAATAGTAAGGTAGTAAATTATTAAGTTTCTTTTTTGTTTTGATTTTTTGTTTTCCAAATCCAAAACATCAACATTGACGAGAAAACATTCGCCGGGGTCTCCCCACCCAAAATGTCTGACATGCACCCCAAACCCTTGACCCAACCTGCGTTAACCCCTTGGTTAGTGGTTAACAAGGGGTACTTGCCAGACATTTTGGGAGGAAAGGCTTCCATATATGCATGCGCCATGGCCGCACACACCAAACAGAGCGTCCTGCTCAAGTTGTGACACGTCAACAAAAAAGTTGAAATTAACCGTTCTCATGCGTAACCAGCTAATCTGGGTTACGGTTGTGTTTGTAATTGCAGGAGCTTTTGGCTTTTTCGCTGGCGTGACAAAACTTGATAGGGGCGTTTTGTTTGGTTTGTACAGCCTTGGTGCACAGAAGAAGTCTCGCCCCATTTTGGGAGGGGGACTTCAAACCCGGGGCAGTGAAGTTTTTATCCACATTGATGATTGGTGGCACACACTTAAAACCATTGACCGTATAGATGTTTTGGCGCCAATCCCTAGTTGGAGCTACATACCAAAATTAATTCTGGCTCTTGGATTAGAGTCATTTTTATGGCTTAATTTTAATTGTGGATTCAAGCATTATGATCCTAAGGTTAAGAATCACTAATCAGGTTGATTGTTGTTACGTATGTCTATCTAGGGATGTGGCAAACATCCATACGGTCAGTGGCCTCTAATAGTGTATCACATGGCTCAAACTGTGGGTCCATCATTGCATTTGGTTCATTGCACCGGAATGCATTTTGCACTCTAGTGCAAATGCAATGAGTGGCAATGCACCTACTTACCATGGTTTTTGGGCTGCATGCGTGCATCTATTTTGTGAAGGAGTTTGTAAGGGCTTGGCAACCACTTGCACTCCCCCAACCAATCATGTGCATTCCAAAATTGTGGCAAGTGAGTGCATTTGCATCCCAGTCCAGCGAACCAAGCAAGGCCGTAGGAATACAATAAATGCTTTAACAATTGAGTTGAAATGTGGAAATGTTAAATAACTAAAGAACCCTTGTAAATTATAAAAATTGAAAGAAAACAATGTTCGCCAATTTAACCAACTTGAGGGTCATATTAGGAATAAGTTTTTTATTTATTTTTTAAGCATTGAGTGCGATGCAAGCAAAAATTGAAAGAACCAATGTTTGCCAATTTAACCAACTTGAGGGTCATATTAGGAATAAGTTTTTATTTATTTATTTGTTAAACATTGAGTACGATGCAAGGGTGACGTGTGCTTGCAGGATGACATATTTTTTTACACCAAAAAGACCGGAAAGGGCCGCCAACTGTCAAACCATAACACAAGAAGGGTCTATGTCTATTAATAAGTGGAATAGATGCAACATAATTTTTAGGTTATACCTCGTCGAAGGCCTGAGCAGCCTATAGATTGTATGGATTTATATTGATGAGTTGCAAGTTCATGTTGCAAGTTCATGTCTATGTCTATGATCGCAACTAACTACACACTACCTCGATTATATAGTAGATATTGTTAATGTTCTCCAAATTTAGAACACGTCAGCTGAACAATGTAACGTTTTAAATGATGACCACTAGTTATAGTCTAAGTTAGTTATTGTGGATACCATATAACCACTTAAACTCAACCTGAGCCCTTTTACTTAACTCTAGGGACCCCGTTAATATAGTATTTTAATTCTTTTAAAATCATTCTAATAAGATTTCATGCCAACTACAGCTAGCTATGTCGACGTGGTAGGAATCCCGTTGAATCAGTGTGCGTTCGTACAAAAAAAACCCTTCTAATAATTGGCTAAGGTCAATAAATAGAAGAGATCTGAAGAGAACCTAACTCTCTTAGAGGTGGACTCCCTTCAGATGTCATAATGAGGAAGAGGATTTTTCTAGTTGACCAACGACAAGAATAGAAAGTCTTTTAATTATAAACTAATGCGTCTTAATTAGAGATATAAACATTTTGACTCTGGGCAACAAGAATGGAGACTATCCTAGAGTATAATCTAAAAATTCCATTGAATTTCTAGTCTTCTTATAATTGCTCAGGGCAACAAGAATGGAGACTTTCCTAGAGTATATCTAACGAATCTATTGAATTTCTAGTCTTTTTAAAATTGGATTTCTCTTGTAACCTAAAAATACAAGTCATTGACAAAAGTACGATCCATCTGATCTCATTTGATTTGATCTCAGTTTATCTGGACCCATATGTCACGCCCCGATTGTCAACATAGATGTCGAGGATTTAGCTTCTAAAAAATTACAATGCCTGATTATTTCTCAGTGTTACACAATCACTTATAATTGTAAATCACTTCTTCTTGTCCTCTTACTTGAGTATCGAGTATTTTTTTTAAGTCCCCCATCCAGCTCTCACCTCTTCTTCTCAGAGCCAATCATTGAGGATCGTGTGACAAAGATAAATTTTTCTATCACTTTTGACATCGTCGATGGAAATCATCACAATTTTTAGGTCATGGTTCAGACAAAGAGAAAGCAAAAGACACCTCTAGGGCAACTAGTATTGAAATATCTGCCCCGGGTCTCCAAAACCTATTGAAGGGCATTGATGAGTTAAAGGAGTTATCTTAGCAGAAGAAGCATGCAAAAGAGTCCCAAAGATAGAAATTAATGATTCTCTCCGACGTCTCCTCAAGAAGAAAGTTGTCCCCAAAGATCTTCTTGAGGAAAAGAATGTTATAAATGGCGTTGTCGTGCAACAAACCCAAAGTAAAAACGCAACAAACGGAGCATTCTCAAAATTCTTGTGTTGATTGGAAGGAAGAATATCCCCTGATCTCCTCTGATCATATTATGGTTGATTCAACAACTAACCTCCATGGACCAACCTATTGGAGATAGCTAATATTATATACGGAAAATTTCTAAAAAGAAAACAAACTTTAATCTATTTACAAAAAAGAATACAACTTTTCGCAAATCCCAAAAAAGAAAACGAAACGCCCTTTCAAAGGGCGTTTCATTACGTAGCACATGTTTATCAAAAAACGTCCTTTAAAAGGGCGTTTGTCAGTAAAAAACGCTATTTTAAAGGACGTTTTTCAGTAATAGACGCCTTTTTAAAAAACGTCTGTCAGACCTCTGACAACTGATATACGTTATTTTAAAGGGCGTTTTTTGATACCCTAATTTTTACGCCTATTTTGGCGTACCCAGAAGATGAATCAATGGCTGATTTTTGGTGAGGATGATCTCTACGGTGAGGAGATCATCCTCACAAAAATTCAGATCATTCCGATATTCGTAGATTGGTTTAGAAGTTGAGGAATTATGGGACGTTTTTTAAAATTTATCAGGAATAAACGCCCTTTAAAAGGGCGTTTGTCAGATGTGTCAGCCATAAACGAAACGCCCTCGTTTTCTTTTTTGGGATTTGCAAAAAGTTGTATTCTTTTTTGTAAATAAATTAAAGTTTGTTTTCTTTTCTGCAATTTTCCGTATTATATATGAAGAAATAGTACAGAAAAATAGATGAAACTATGCTGACAAGATGACTGTCGTGACTACATGTGCTTTGTGAGATTAACCCGCCAATGACAAGATTCAGAATATATAGGCTCTAAAGTAATTTACAGTTCCGTGGTTCTCATCTTATAACAGGACCAACGACCCCATCGAACACGTCCTTCATTATCGAAAAGTGATGGCTTTATCGAAAGAAGATGACTATTTCATGTGCAAACTCTTCCCCTCTTGTCTTCGAAGGGAAGCCCACATTTGGCTCCACCAACTCTCGTCAAGGTCCATCTGTAGTCTTGGATGATCGCGTTCCTTGACCTTGACCGCAAAGAGAAAGCTTGAAATAAGTCGTCTACGCCCTATACTTGATAGTCCTTGGATAATACGTTAGTAGGCCCCACAAGATAACCTAGTTTAGGAACTGGTAGAATAGTTGTGATGGATCAAAATTCCACAACCTCGACCACGATGAAAATGATTCAAACTAAATCGTCATTCGATCAAGCACGTAGGCCAAGCAGCTGACATCTTCTACAAGATCCCCGTATATATTTGGCAGACAAACCTAGGCCAATCTTATTATCACCTCTCATCTTTTTTCCATCTTAAATGTGAAATGCAAAACCATTTTTGCAAAAGTAAAACCACCATTGGATTCTCAGTGTTGACGGCCGAGAACATTAGCGAACTTGTTGGTTCTTGAGTAAAACTTTAGTAAAATTTTGATGACAGGGCCTGTCATCGAGGACAATGACATGGCGCAATATGAGCCACATAGTACACTCTTTGAGGACTCTGACCGTGTGGATGTTTGGCAAATCCGCCAAATCCATGGTGGACCCACAAAACAAAAATCAACTCGATTAGTGATTTCTAGGCGTTGGATTGGAATAATTTTCATGGGTTGATTTTAATTGTGGTAATTTGAATATTATTGACCATTATTTGAGGTACAAAGATCCAAAGGTTTCAAATACCTAATCAAACTAATTTTGGTTTGTAAGTCCACCTAGGGACACCATACCGTCAGAGTCCTATAAGAGTGTGCCACGTGGCTCATATTGTACCCTGTCATCGGCCTCGATGACAGCGCCCTGTCATCAAAGTTTTACTCTTGGTTCTTGGTCCCCTGAGCCTAACCCATATTCGAATGGAAAAAGATGTAACAAGGTATGCCTGAAACTGTTCATTTGCGTAAGGGGCAGTTTTGGTAGTCACTGCTGCCATTTGGACCCACTGACCGCATGGATGATTATCCCACTCCTTGATGGATATGCAGACCAAAAATCACATTGATTGGTAATCTATAACCATCATATTTTAACACTTTTTAGCACTTTTTAAGGTGTTTTTATAGCCGTTGAATGCAACCATTTTTTGAGTACTAAAACCAAGGGCTAAAAATCATTAAACAAGCTGATTTTTTGTATGAAAGCCTGTTAAGGGTGGGCTAAACATCTATGCGGTTAGTGGGCCCAGATGGCAGTGGTGACTACCAATAATGCCGCTTCCGCAAATGAAAAGATATCAGGTATACCTTGTTACATCACGACCCTATCCGAATTGCTTGCATTGAGGTGATATTCTATTATGTTACGACGGGAACTATGTAACCACTATTGAAAAACCACTCAAAAAACATTTCCCGCCATCGCAAGCCCCACTGGTAAATATGATCCCGCGTACTTCAAAACCTGATTAAACTGCGATTCCGTCCATAGGGTTTCGATCCGTTGAAGTCCATTTCAGGGTTTCAATCTCTGAAACTCCTTTATTCGTCTCAGTAATCTCCTCATTTCAGGGTTCGAATTCGATTATTCATCGTCTTACATGCTTCAATCTTCGAAAGCGATCTCTAGAGCCTTCTCACTCACATCACCATTTTTAGGGTTTCGATATCCGAATCCCATTCGACATCGTCACCGAATCTAGGGTTCTTCATTCTGAAGCTACTCAACCACTGAATTTAGGGTTTCGAATTCCGAAAGAAAGAACAAATGTATATCAAAGAAATCTGTTTAGAGGGGTTCAAGTCTTACGCCATAAGAACGGTGGTTCCTGGTTTCGATCCCTTCTTCAATGCCATCACGGGGCTTAATGGCTCGGGAAAATCAAACATCCTGGACTCCATCTGCTTTGTATTGGGAATCACAAACCTGCAACAGGTCCGGGCTTCGAATCTTCAGGAACTAGTTTACAAGCAGGGACAAGCTGGAATTACCAAAGCTACGGTTTCTGTTGTCTTTGACAATTCGGATCGGAATCGAAGTCCCCTTGGATACGAAGATAGTCGAGAGATCACAGTAACCCGACAGGTAATTAAGATATCAGTGTTCATTATCTGGAAAGTTCGGCATGTAAACCATAACTTTATGAATTTTGTGAATTTGGGACCTAGCTCTGCATTTTATCAGATAATTGAGACACTGGTGTTGAATTTTCTTTGTTTACTCTGTAGATTGTGGTGGGTGGAAGAAACAAATACCTCATCAATGGACGCCTTGCCCAACCAAAGCAAGTCCAAAATCTTTTCCATTCTGTGCAGCTTAATGTCAACAATCCACACTTCCTCATAATGCAAGGGCGCATCACCAAGGTTTTGAACATGAAACCTCCTGAGATCTTATCCATGCTTGAAGAGGCTGCTGGGACAAGAATGTATGAGACAAAGAAGGAGGATGCTTTGAAGACACTTGGGAAGAAGCAGAGCAAAGTTGATGAGATAGATAGACTTCTTGACCAGGAAATACTGCCTGCTTTGGAGAAGCTGAGGAAAGAAAAGATGCAGTACATGCAGTGGGCTAATGGTAATGCAGAATTGGATCGTCTTAGAAGGTTCTGCATTGCTTATGAATTTATCCAGGCGGAGAAGATAAGAGATGATGCTGTCAGTGGGGTCGAACAAATAAAAGCCAAGATTGCTGATATTGATGATGATACAGGAAGAATGCAGGTGAAGATTCAGGAAATGGAGACAAACATAACAAACTTGACTGCTGACAAAGATGCTATCATGGGTGGGGAGGTGAAAACTTTGTCGGATAAAGTGGATGCCCTTTCTTGTGATCTTGTGAAGGAAACTTCCATGCTGAAAAATCAAGAGGATTCTCTCAGGGCTGAAAAAAAGAATGCTGAAAAGGTAAAACTGGGATTTAATACCTCTTACCAAGTCACCATGTGGATTTATTTTCTATTAGTTTTGAATGCCATCACTTCACCATTGTTTCAGTAATGGAAACATGGTTTGCTATTAGTTCTCTTATGCTGTTTCTGATTAGTAGTCCTTTAATTCAGCCAGTTGTGTGAATTTCGTATGTACAATTCATATAATTAGAATTGCTGCACTCATGGATGCTGTGTTAATGTTTTGCTAGATTGCTAGAAGTATTGAAGAAATTAAAAAATCTATAGAAGAGAGGGACTCCGCTGTTACAAAAGCTGAAGATGGAGCTTCTGATCTGAAAAAGAGGGTTGAGGATCTATCTAAGAATTTGGAAGAGTATGAAAAAGAATACCAGGTACGAGTGCCATTATATGTTGCTTTTATCTATCTTTACTGCATAGTCTTTGTTAGTGCTTGAACTACATTCTAAAGAGATAGAGCAATTACATTTGATAGGGTGTGCTAGCTGGTAAGAGCAGTGGGAATGAGGAGAAGTGTCTTGAAGATCAATTAGGAGAAGCAAAAACTGCAGTTGGGAGTGCTGAAACAGAATTGAAGCAGCTGAAAACAAAAATAAGCCATTGTGAGAAAGAGCTGAAAGAGAAAAGGCAACAGTTAATGTCAAAGCGTGAAGAAGCTGTTGCTGTAGAGAATGAGCTCAATAGCAGAAGAAAAGATGTGGAAAAGGTTAAAATGGCCCTGGAATCTGTTCTCTATGAAGAGGGTCAGATGGAAGCTTTGCAAAAGGTTCATTACTTGATTCGTTCATTCTCAAAGAAGTTTCTTGCTAACTTTAACTAATACGAGTTGAACTGAGTCCTTTAAATTACTTCTGTGAAATCTGCCTCAGGATCGGCAGACAGAGTTGGAGGTGGTGCAGAAGTTGAGGGACGAAGTTCGGATTCTTTCAGCAAAATTGTCAAATGTTCATTTCACGTACCGTGACCCCGTGAAGGATTTTGACAAGTCAAAGGTTAAGGGTGTGGTTGCAAAGCTCATTAAAGTGAGGGATAGTTCCACAATGACTGCCTTGGAGGTTGGATTGGCATGATATCATAGACTATTAGGCTTTCTTTTCATTCTTAACGGAGTTCTATTGTTATCAGTTTTTCAATAATATAACTTACATGCCAAAATAATGACGTGTGGGCTTTTACCCTGAATTCTACTTGCAGGTTGCTGCTGGAGGCAAGTTATTTAATGTTGTTGTAGACACAGAACATACAGGAAAGCAGCTACTCCAAAATGGTGATCTTCAAAGAAGAGTAACGATTATACCTTTGAACAAAATCCAATCCCATACTGTTCCTCCTAGGGTTCAACATACAGCTGTTAGAGTGGTGAGTTTATGCATTCATCTTTCAACATTTACTTTACCTTCTTCCAATGGTATGGTAAAAATCATGTGCTTGTTTGTAGGTTGGTAATGGAAATGCAGAATTGGCACTTTCTTTGGTTGGCTATGATGAGGAAGTGAAGGTAAGGTGCTATGAGCCCCATAAATGTGTTAGTTATTGCCATTTTGTGTTTCTGCATATTAACTGTTTTTTAAACATATTATTGAATGTGAACGGGACATGTTATCAGACATTTTAGAATTGATGCCATGCCCCTCGCTGCACTCATGCCACACCTGCATAACCGAGGTTATTGGTGTTGGAAGTTGTTGACCGTATCTATTTCAATGGAGTTATCTAACTATAGTGTTGTCTGCAGTCCCCCGAGAACTTGGCACTATATGGCAAATGGATATCTTTTTGTCGCTATTGCATGCTTGTGCTTCATTTTGTTAATGAAGAAGATAGTCAGTTTGATAGAAATAGAATTAACTTGTAATTTATCCTTTGGTTATCTTTCATTACTTTCCTTTCTTAAAACGGAAGCCAAATGGTTTCCTGCTCTTGACTGTCCAGGCAGTGTTCTCTGGTTAGATGGGGGATTTTCTAACAAGTGGCACACAACCACTAATCTGGACCGTATAAATGTTGGGCCAATCTTTGAATTGGCCATAGACTAAAAATCACACTGTATCAACAGTCCTAACCATCTGGTCAGTGACTGGGTGCAATATTGGCCACTGACTTGGATGGTTAATTTACTGTCCTCGTTTTGGCTATGCTCATTCTATATTCATGTTTGCTTCTTTTTCTGTTTGCCTAGCATTGAGCTTCATAAAGCATTGTCGGTCTGATGCGGATAGGTGGTGCATGTGTTTAATACTAATTTCTATAACCAATATCTGATTTATATTGCAGACTGCAATGGCATATGTTTTTGGTTCAACCTTTGTTTGCAGAACTGTTGATGCTGCAAAGGAGGTAAGCTTTATTTTGGATATGCATTATCTTGATCTTTGATGCCATATATGGCCAGTTCTATTTATTTCATTAGTTGTCGCAGTTGCTCTAGTAATGAAGTTTATGTGATGGTTGGTTTGCTACAAATTTTCTGAAGTTTTTCCACAAAAATTGCTATTAATAAATAGGGAAAAGTGTTGCAAAAAAGTGGATCAGTAACAGCTGCAAATACAAATGTGGAAGCAAGGTTTTAAATCTCTGTCTCATTCAGTATCTTACTAAGCTGATGGAACTTGGCGTAGCAATTGAGACTGAATGGGATAGTGGAAAAAAAATTATGCATTCCAATACGCAATGCTACGGAGATACATTACACTATCTATAAAGCTTAATTAAGAGAACAATAGGTTCTTTATCTTTATGTGTTATAAAAGACACATGCTATAAAAATGAGATTTTAATTACTTACATTAGTGTTTTTGTACGATACAATACATACCCCTATGTGTCATCTCAATACCTTATTGGCACAAGACATCTCTGCTGAAATGGTCCAAGATGGTGTGATACTTTGAACAATGTTTGGAAGTGAACGATTCTTCAACATCACCATGAAAAACAGAAATCATCCACATAGAACACGTATGTTGTGGAAGTAAAATGTACCTACAGGATCAGCACTCCAACACTCAAGTCACTCCATGGGAAGAGGATGAATAAAATTTCAATATCAAAGTCTGAGATCCCTTCCTTACTGTGGTTGGGGTTACTATTTTGTCGGCAAAGACTCCCTCCAGTAAAATGGCAAGGTTTGAAATGGAGCATGATTGTCATCCATTTCTGTTTGGAGGTTGCCTCAACCTCTTTGATTGTCCCTTTGCTTGCTTTTCTCCATAAAGTTTTAACATGGAGCATCATAAAACATGTATCCTTGTAAATCTTGGGCTCAGCTAAAGGCTGCCACGTTTCCATTCTGGTTTAGGAATCATGTACTTGGATATGGATCCTTGGTTCTGTCTTTTGTACTGGCTCTTGTGCGTTGCTCTTTCTGTGATATGCTTTCCTTCCCTGTGCTGCGTATGGATTGATCTGCCAGCTGTGCTAAACCTGACAACTGTTAAAGATCGGCTGTCTTCTGTGGAATGATGGGTCGTGCTGTCATACACTTGGATGCTCAGCACCCCTGCAAATCGATAGGTTGGCACAGAGGAGTCGGGCGTCTACTACCGAGTCGGATCATGCCAATGTGATTAGTATGCACATGTCCCTTTGGGCTGTGTTGGGCTTTGTGATTCGGTGCAATTGTGACACATGTATGATTACTAGGCGAAGCCATTTTCTTACACCTACATATGCGTACTCCCAATCTGTAATTTTACACTTCAGAATTGTGCAAGTTAGTTGCTTTTACTTAGTTCTAGTGTCCTTGATGGCTTTGCTAACACTTTTCATATATGTTGTTGTTTACTTCAAGAGTGGATCCTCAATAGGTTTTATTGGCTCCAAACTCTCGACAATGATATAAATCTTGATTTAATCAAGCTTTTTGGGGGAGAAAGTTGTTACGTCAGGTTTGACTCTTTGGGTTTTACAAACTAATTATAATACCAAAGGAAACCCATGATATTGTGCACCACATGTTAGGTTCAAGATTCAAGTTATTTAGAAAATTCACTCTCCCAACAACTAAGCGCCAATAAGTGACAAAATGAGGAATGCTGATTGAGATGGTTTGGTCATGTATAATGAAGACCAATGACAGCACCGGCGAGGAGGAATGTGCAAGTCGAAGGGCCTAATAGGGCGATGGGAATGCCAAAATAGACGTGGAGTGAGATTCTGAGAAGATTTCAAGAAACTTGAATTAATAGAAGAGATGGTTGTAGACATGATTGAATGGAGAAACAAGATTCGTGTAGTCGACCCCATGTTGTTGGGAAAGGCTTATGATGATGACGGCCCAATATCTTGATACAATGTCTTATTTTTACATTTTCTTAGGATAATTATCATTTTTTACTATTTAAATCATGTTAGATGTAATGAAACTTCTAATATTGCGAGCCTTTTGTACTGTAGCATTTGTTTCAATGTACTATTTATATGTTTTTCTGTGACAAAAGAAGAAATTGTTAGGAGTTAAGAAGATTAACGATACTACAATGTGAAAGTGAAAATTGTTACGTAAAAGTATCCATGCAGCATCCGGTACTGGTAGCGGTATTGGTATTCTATCATGTTGATATGGGTTCGTTGGGCATATTAAAATATCACAGTTTGTGGTCCACAAGAATTTAATATGTAAGAATTCACAATTTTGATGTCTAACTTGCCATATATAATTATTTGTACGATTTCTTAATTGCTATTTGTTTTCAATCCAAAGTTGTCAAACCATAAAAAAGGCAAGAGTTGTCTATTCTGCAATATTGTGTGTGATCTGATTTACTTGTTGATCAATTTTGTGTAGGTTGCTTTTAATAGAGAAATATCCACCCCAAGTGTAACTCTAGAAGGCGATATATTTCAGCCAAGTGGTCTCCTGACTGGTGGTAGCCGCAAGTAAGTCATTGCTCTGCTAGCACTTCTAATTTCATCATTTATACATATACATTTTCCTATTGTAGTTTTCCATGGTGGGGTATGTGTTGCAAAGCTTTTCTCATGTACTACCTTATCTAGTCACTGTACTATTTCTTGCTTAAGGTAAAATTAATTGAAATGATCTTCTCTAAAAATCACATTCTTGTTCACTTCCTCAAGTGGCCAGTTTCGAAGAGAGTTTGTTGAAAACCAAAGCCGTTATTATTGTGGCTTTTGGTTTATGTAGATGCTTTCCTAGTGTTTTCATCCACTTGTTATGAACTATCTTTCTAATTTAACCTTGTGTCTGTAGAGGTGGCGGTGAATTGTTAAGGCAACTTCATGATTTGGCAGAGTCTGAATCAAAGCTTTCCATTCATCAAAAGAGATTATCAGAAATTGAAAACAAGGTCAACTTTTATACTTCGCCTCTATTACTTCTCATGGTGTTTGAAATTTAATTTTTCGTCTTTTCTTACACGCATGTGAAATTGTGCACGCTTGTTTGTTTGCGGCATTTGATCAAACTTCTTCTTAAAAGCATTTATATTTATCAACATTTCTATGGTTTCACTATTTGAATTTTGAAACTTTGAGTTGCTCTACTTTATTATCAAAAACCCTATGGCTCAAAGATGTTTTGGAGTTTTTGTTGTAAAAGATTGGAGTCTGCAGTTGTTACTTCAGATGCAACTGTCATGGTGTTATGTTCTTACACATATATGGTGCACTAGCTATGTTGCATTGACGTGGGTACAGGTGTTAAGTCCGACACAGGTGCGAAGTATCGACTCGGCAAAGCTTGAAAAGTTTGATTCCTGGACTCAACTGTATACTTTATACAATGTGGCAGAAAGATTATTTTTTATATAAGAATGAGGATAGTAGAGGATATTGTGATCGAATTGTTGGAAGAAAGAGATCATAACACGAAGATGCAAACACACGACACAGAGATTTACGTGGTTCCCTCAAGATTGAAGTAAATCCACGGAATCACACCGATTCGACTATGCTCTGAGGCAAAAGAAAAACTCACAATACAATAATGATCGTCTCACGAAAACCGAGGTGTATATAACCCTAAATGAAACTAGGGTTTTCGTCTCTATATTTAAAAGTATGAAAATGCCCTTAAGAAAACCTCCAGAAAAATTCGGGTTTGATTTACAATAATCTAGCACCATCAG
The DNA here is from genome assembly GCA_035048495.1 of Euptelea pleiosperma. NCBI lineage: Eukaryota > Viridiplantae > Streptophyta > Magnoliopsida > Ranunculales > Eupteleaceae > Euptelea > Euptelea pleiosperma. The sequence continues at coordinate 26,280,684 of CM068540.1, forward strand.
GCTCCACAAAACATATCAAGAATTTTGTATGATTTGTATCGTATACGTATAGATAAGAGAATATGTATATGTAATTTTATATTTGTTACATAGAAAACTTCAATTGTAAAAGGTAGAACTCATAACCTATGGCAAATGTTAATTAGTATCTTGCAATGTAAAATCAAAATAGAATTGGGAAGTTTCGCACCAGAATTCGTATTGTGTAGGACTCTAATACGTGTCTGACATGGGTACTTTGCATGTTTAGAAGAATCCATGCAACATAATGTGCTAGTATAAGAAACTGGCTCCTAGCTTTAAATATCTGTTTGCGTGACTACATAGCACTTAATACCTTGGCTTTGATCTTTTTCCCACAGTTTCTCAGGAGCTTTATAATTTAGTTACATATCTCATAGTTTCAAAAACAGAAAAGAAAAGAATCTATGGGTGAATTATCTTTCTTAATCTCAGATTCCACTCATTAATACAGGGGCTTTGCTTTGTGGGTATTGGTTTTCTGCTATATAGCCTATATTTGACCTCAAAATGCCTTTTCCTTCTGGGAGGAACTGTAACTGCATGCAACCAAAGTTAATATTCTTTAATGCTATTTCTTTTGTTGTCTGTTTCAATCTATCTTAACATTGCAGATTACCCAGCTCCAGCCTCTACAAAAAAAGTTCACGGACCTTAAATCGCAGTTAGAACTTAAGTCATATGACCTTTCTCTATTCCAGAGCAGAGCTGAGCAAAATGAGCATCATAAGGTTGTGCTGCTTTCCTCTCCAAAATAACATATTCATTTAAGTGGAAGTTGCACTGCTGTTTCTGCTTAAAATTCATTTAGTCTTCATGTTGCCTGCTTTGCATTCATATAGTACCTATTTAGTCTTTAAAGGTTGTCATGTGTGATGCAGCTAGGTGAACTAGTCAAAAAGATCGAGCGGGAGCTTGAAGAAGCAAAACTGGGAGCAAAAGAAAAGCAACTTCTGTATGAAAACTGTGTATCTACTGTGTCATTGCTTGAAAAATCTATCAAAGAGCATGCAAATGGAAGGGAGAGCAGACTAAAAGATTTAGACAGGAAGATTAAGTCAACAAGGTCTCAGATGCAATCAGCTTCAAAGGACCTCAAGGTCAGTGCTTGAAATTGCTGGCATTTATAAAAAAAAGTTTTTTTTCCCTTTGCCTTCTAAACTTCACTTCTCCCCCCTATTCTAGAACTCACCTGTTCTCCAAGGTTTCAATGTTCACACTACTTTCTAGATGATTAAGATGCTTACTTTTCAGGACCCAACCTGTTTTGGATATAGAATACGTTCCTTTATAAATAAATAAAAAATGGAAAATGTATGTCTTAAATGTATATGGTGTCTGATCATGGTTTTACATTAGCATTTTGAAAACGTTAGTTGTACATGGACTTCTGGTAAAGTTGATAAGGATTGTGTCATTTCTTGTAACAAAATACCCCTTATCTATCCTCTCAAAGTCCAAACACGTTAATAAGAACTTATCAAAATAAAAATAAAAATAAAAATGGTGATAACGATTTTGTCTAAGGAGGCTATTTTCACCTGCCGGCCCATGAGAGGTTTTGGGCCTTAATTTGGATTCAGATCTCAGGCTGGATGTATTCAAAAATTTGCAAAAAACCAGGCCCAGGCTGGCCCATTTAAACCCCAAGCTGTCTTGTGTTCCTATTGAAAGCTTCTGGGCTGAAAGAGTGACTAATCATTAATGATTCTTGATTTACAGCACAGCAGAAACACCTGTAACTGGATGGATGTTAAATTGGTTTTTTCTTTTGACCAGAATTATTTTCCGTGAAATGAATTTCGCAGAATATGCTTGCTCATTATATGGATTTGAAAGGCTATTCTACAAACACTTTGCCCTTTGCATAATTACGTGAAAGAAACTGAATTTCTTTTTATTTTCTTTACAACCTGACTGCCTATTGACAATGGAGTTGAATACAGCTGGATCATATAATGATGGACAAGATTTTAACGAATGGAACTATCATGGGAAAGGTTTTAATGGATGAGACATTTGGTTGAATTGTTCACTTGTCATTGCTTTATTTAGTCATATTTCTCATTTTCTGCACAACTGCAATGAGAAATGAGCATGAATTTTGGATATGAAAATTTTGCAACGATATAAACTTTATAATGCAAAATTCAAACATTGAAAACTTAATAACAGAACTGATTATTTAAGCAATATGGACAAAATGGAAATTAGGTTATACGTATATAAGTGTATAAAAAACATATTTTAACATATTTTGCCTTTTCAATATTTTATTGCATTTCTTGTGAAATGAAAAGACTGATTTTTATGGTATCCCAAGAAATTCCTTTTCTGAGAAGTTCTGTGGAAGCAATCTCATGACTTCAACCCCAACTGTGATCGACATAAATTATCTGTGCAAACCTTTTTTGCTGCAATCTCATGACTTCTACCAGTACTTGAAACTTTTCCAATTGCAATAACTGCTGCATTTTTTAGTGGTATTTATAATCTTGCCATCCAAACACATCTAAATAGCAAATGCAATCTTTTAAGATTATAATCATTCAAAATTTTAATTTTATTGCAATATTGGGTGTATACAAACACACCCTTAGCTCTTCAAGCTGATTGACATGTGATTATAGTACATGTTTATAATGGTTTGAATTGCTGCTATATTCTGATTAACCTATATCTTAATAACTTGTCTACATTCTTTTGATTTGGTCGTGCATGAGAGTAGGGACATGAAAATGAAAGAGAGAGGCTTATTATGGAGAAGGAAGCGGTCATTCTAGAGCATGCCTCCTTGGAGAATCAGGTGGCTTCTTTAGAGATACAGATCAACAGTCTCACGTCAGAAGTAGATAAACATAAAATCAAGGTACACACTGATATTTTTAGCAAGTTTGTCAGAGTTCAAAGATTTAGCACTTTTGCCACTGTCTCATGCACAGGTTAATTCCGTGAAGAATGATCATGACCAAGCTCAATCTGATCTTAGTTCGATTCGTTCGAAGATGAAAGAATGTGACTCCCAGATAAATTGCATTGTCAAGGAGCAGCAGAAGCTTCAACATAAACTTAGTGATTCTAATCTAGAGAGGAAGAAAATGGAAAATGAGGTTATCTTGTGTACATTGTTTTTAACTTAGTTTTATGGAATTATGCATGCTTTAATTTTATTTATGGAAAATCAATGTTTTGAATTATGTTCTATAGGTGAAACGGATGGAGATGGAACAGAAAGATTGTTCTTCGAAGGTAGATAAGCTACTTGATAAGCATAGCTGGATTGCATCTGAGAAACAGCTGTTTGGAAAAAGCGGCACTGATTATGATTTCTCTTCTTGCGACCCTCATAAAGCAAGGGAGGAACTGGAAAAGCTGCAAGCTGAGCAATCAGGGTATTTGCTTTGATTAGTTTGCTTCCTTTTCCTTGTTTTTTTCTAAAATTCGCATCTTTGGTCTTACAATGCTCTCAATTATTAAACATGTCTCCTTAATCGAAGTGTATGCATATTCTTTTACGAAAGCTGAGAGGTAATGCACATGCCTTCCTAATCATTTGTTTTTTGGGTGAAGCCTTGAGAAGAGGGTCAACAAGAAGGTTATGGCAATGTTTGAGAAAGCAGAAGATGAGTACAACGACTTAATATCCAAGAAAAACATAATTGAGGTTTGTCGCTGTCTTTTTCAATATGTTGAAAAACTTCACCATTTTGTTGATATCATTCACACCTAAGGTTACTCTTTTTTTATGTTAAATTAATTTGAATAGAATGACAAGTCAAAAATCAAGATGGTGATTAAAGAGCTAGACGAGAAGAAAAAGGAAACACTAAAAGTTACATGGGTTAAAGTTAACAAGTGAGTATGTAGTTCTGAGTTTGAAGCTTCTGTACATCTTAATGTATATTTGATATTTTTTTTAACTTGGTGGCTTCCATTCTGCTAAGTTTTTCTATTCAAATTTGAACCTTTTTACAGTGACTTTGGATCTATCTTTTCTACCTTATTACCGGGCACAATGGCAAAGTTAGAGCCTCCTGAAGGAGGTAGTTTCTTAGATGGTCTTGAAGTTCGTGTTGCATTTGGAAGCGTGTGGAAGCAGTCCTTGTCAGAACTTAGTGGAGGGCAAAGATCTCTTCTTGCACTTTCTCTCATTTTGGCATTGCTTCTCTTCAAACCAGCACCACTTTATATACTTGATGAGGTATTTGCAAGCTTTCTTCCTGAACTTGAGTTATTCCAAGGGAACAAAGACTGCCTTTTGGAAGAGATTATTTGGTTGCTTTTATAACAAGGTATATGATGCAAGACATCTAACCAATACTCCCAAAAGCCACGATTGATTGGAGCGTGAGATTAAATTTCTTCATCACATAGCCCAGATCCAGGCCCTCGGTCGAACCCTCCTTCATGGGTCCCATTTCACACGGGTCATCCCACACTAAGTGTGCCCCATTTACGCAGGCTGCCCCCACTCGAGCCTGATGTGAAAATGCCCCTGCATTAATCATCCCTGGTGAGGAGTCTTGAACACGAGACCTCCCACTCTAATACCACTTTGATGCAGGACATATAACCAATACTCCCAAAGGCCGCGACTAACGGGGGCATGAGATTAAATTCCTTTATCACATGACCTAGATTCAAGCCCTCAGTCGAACCCTCCTTCGTGTGTCCCATTTACGCAAGCTGCCCCACTCGAGCCTGGTGCGAAAATGCCCCTGCATTACCTAAAACCTAACCCTAACCCTAACCCTAAATCTACATTTTAACTCAGAATACAGCCATTGTGTAGATCTGATATTGATTGATCTGATTCTGGTGATGGTTGACAGGTAGATGCAGCTCTAGATCTGAGCCACACGCAGAACATTGGAAGGATGATCAAAGCTCACTTCCCACATTCCCAGGTTTGACAATTCTTTGTTTCATTGGTTGATGTGAAAGCGGAAAGATTTTTTTTTTTTTTTTCAATTCTCACTGAACTTTTATTGGGATTCTTATAGAGAACATATTAGAACTTCCTAGGTTCTCTTTAAATGCTAAAGCTTAATATAATTAGTGGCCTGTATGGATGCGCATTATTAAAGCATTTTGCACCAAATGCATCGTAAAAATGTTGTTTGCTGGTGCGTTTTGGAGAGAATGTGTTGTGAAAAGGCATTAAAGTACTCAAAATGTGTCAAAGAAAAACAGGGCCAAGTCTATTTTTCACGTTATTACAACCAATGAAATAAGAACAACAATCTTTAGATTGACCCATTTTTCAATTATGTTTTCTTGGAATAACATGTTCAGGAAATAAGCATATCCAAAGAGTCCTAAAAGATATGTTATACACAATTTAGTTCATAAACGGATAAAACCATATGAAAATATTTCTTTGCTAATTGAAATTTAAAACAGTTATATATGCAACATATAGATACTACCTCAAATAAGAAACAACTGATATAAAAGCATTGGTTATTTTTCATATAGCTCTGTCGTGTCTAGTAGCAACATTTCAACATATCATGACATTGTTATAAGGCTTTATGTCAGTAGTATTTTTTGCCATAATTTATAGGGTGCTTTTGCCTCACATTTATTCTTCTGGTCTTCTGGCGTTGCAGTTCATTGTGGTTTCTCTGAAAGAAGGGATGTTCAATAATGCCAATGTTCTTTTCCGGACCAAATTTGTAGATGGGGTTTCTACTGTTCAGAGAACTGTCACGTCAAAATAGCAATAGTGATTCTTGTGTCTGCTGAAAGTTCTAATGGTTAAAGATCCGTTTAACAGAACCCAAGTCTCAGTTACGTGATCTTGTCTCTAAACTCAAAGGTGAATGGATGTTTTCGTAGTATTGCTGCACTGTAGTATGTAATACAGCACAATTGATGCAATTGTCCATCGGTCCCTGTCTGTTACTTATCATATTAATTCCTATTAACCATTGTGCTAGTTCATGTTTATAGATTGTTACACAACTTTATTGACCTCACAGTTAGGATTATTGAGACATTTAAGATGGTTGCCATGGACCACAATATTCCAGTTGTGTAGAGATGAGATGATGCATGTGGTAACCTTATTATTGTTCCTAGGAAGTTATCTCCCCTTGAAAAGAACAGATGCAATGTAATAGCCCTGTGGGGGTTATTATACACATTATAAGCCTTTTACCACGAAAGGGATACATTTGTTCATTCATTCAGATAGTCCAATGGGTGCGCTAAAAATCATATTATGTGATGATCTAAATGATTTTATCAGTGGACTACTCAAAACCTGAACGGTGGTGCTGTTATGAACACAATACTGGGAAAGATTCAGAACCAGTCATTGGTTTTGCAGTGGTTGTTATAACTGTTAAAAAACAGCATTATAATGTCCATGTGCCATATACCCTGTTACAAAAGGGACCGTTTTTCTTGATATTTTGGGACTTTTGTGACATGTTAATGTTATTAGATTTTTTTTTTTCAAGATAAACTATATGGTAACAAATTTATGAGAACTCCCCTTATAGTGGGTCCCACTCGACTGTTTGATATTGTAAGATGATTTTGCCCCTCCCTACGGGTCACTGACTCATTGTAACTGGCTCCATTGGTTACCCAGTAAAAGACCCATTAGATTCTTCCCTTATCTTCCCCCCTCTAGAATCCCAGTTCTCTCTCTTGAAGGGTCAAAAGTCCTACTTGCTCAGTTTATTGTAGATTTCGTTTTCGTGCGACTGTTAGGAATTTCAGTTTTTGATGGAAGTTCGGGAAGAGATAGATTGGATGAGGTGGAATGTACCGATAGATATTATTGTTTCGAATAGATATTGGGAGATTTTTTTTTTTTACAGGGTTGGTGAGAGACATTTTTGGGTTTTGGAAGAAATCTGTGAGAAGAAACAGATATTTGATTAAAAAATAGAAATTTTTGATGTAATATATAAGTAGATTTTGCTTGAAAAGGCATGGATTTGATGATATAATATATGTTTTGAGAGTTTCAGAACTTACATGAACTTTTGTTAGTATTTGATGAAATCAGTTCCGGTCTTTGGTGAGGAGATTTGATCAACTGCAGAAAGCCTTTTATCAGTAGATGCGTCGTGAGTATGACCTCAAGATTGGGCATGTTAGAGATGTGAATGTCAAGACGGGTCTTCCAGTGACAACTAGCACTGAATTGGTATTGATGCGCTTGTTTCAATCTCAACTATAGTTTATACTCGTAAAAGACCCAACCATCAACATTTCGAACTGGCCCTTTACCTGGTTCATTCTCTTCTTCACCAGGATTGACCCAATTTAACTTCTACCAAAAATAAAGGACTAACAGGTAAGAGGGTCGATTTCGTTAAAATATATATATATAATAAAAAAATGGTGAAAAAGTGTTCGTAGTGCAATGGACTTGCTACGGTTGGGAACCATAGAGTTGTTAGAATTTGAAGGTGTTAAATAACTATTTACCCAACACGTGTTAGAATTCGGGTCAATACAACACGGGAAGACATCATCCGCTAACACATCCCCTCGGTTGAAATACGCTCCACTGGAGACTTGACCTGCGACCTCTCAGGACCTAAGGCTTTGATACCAAGTTAAACAACCATTTGCCTCAAAAGATTGACCTGTTGGGGAAAGGCGAAACAATTATGTATACCAATGGGTCGTCCGCTGTTAGAATGGATTGAAACGGCAGGAGCAAAAATGAAAGAAATTTGAAAACAAAAAAAAAATGGAAAAAATAGAATTTAACAGAAAAAGTGGTGCTGAAATTCAAATTTTGAAATTTGAAAATTAAAAAAAAAACATAATTTAACGGATTTAACAGCCATTTTTGTCCTCATATTTTCAGAATTAAACGGCTGTTAAAACAATTTTAATGGCCGTTTAAACGATTTTAATGGCCATTAAAATAATAAAAAATGGTCTTTAAATTCAAAGCGTCAAAACGTGTTTAAACAGTTTTAACGGAAACAGGCTTGGGCATCCGTTTAAACGGCCATTTTTAAAACCATGATCAAGACCACTGACTGTATGGATGTCTGGCCCATCGGTCATAGTTGGACCTACATACCCAAAATCGAACAAATCTAGTATGCAAACATTGTATCCACCATTGAATGCTCCTTGAAAAATGAAATATTTTTTCTTGAAGACGTTGAAATAACACATTTTTCGAGGGACATCCACCAGTACTGACAATGTTTGCAAACTTTTAAGTATGCAAACAGTTGCATACTAGATTTGTCTCCAAAAATCAGTTCAATTTGCTTATTCGAAAAAAAGAACCCATTGATGATTTCTAGCTGTTGGATTTGAATTTTATTCGGCTACATTTGGGTAAGCTTAAAATTTAAGTGCTTGAGTCAAGCTGTTTTGGCAGTTTGGTAAACATTTTTTACAAATACCCATTTTACCCCTGAAAGTAGTTAAAACTTAAATGCACAATTGGGAAGCTTCAAAAAAAATTCAGGATAAGCTTGTAAAGAATTTTTTTTAAGAACCGCTTCTTGCACAAGTAATTAGAAGAAGCCGCTAAAAAGCAACTTCTAGCGATTTTTAAGCTTGGGTTGGTTTTACCGTTTTAGCCGTGGTTTTGACCATTATTTGGGGTACTCCAATCCAATGGCTAGAAATCACCAATCAGACTGATTTTTGGCCCGTAGCTCAACCTGCTGATGTACCAAAAATCGATACGGTCAGTGGAGTGTACCACGTGGCTCATACATCCGTCTTTGAGCAAAAATGAGACTGATGATAATCGATGTCAGGTGTGAGAAGATCTGCATTGGTGCAGCAATAAACCAGGACTGACAGTCTAGTAACCCTTTTAGGAAAAATAGATTATTCTCCTGGGCTGTTGGGTAATCCGGAATAGAGTTGCATCGCTACCAAACACTCCCTTAAGGGAAGCGTAAAAAAATGTCAAAAACCTGATTCTGGGGAAGAAATGATATTGATGGGTACTGTACTGTATTGATCCAAATTCCAAACCCTAATGGAAGCATTAGCAGAGGGACTATGGGGACTTGCAGATTTGCACGAGAAGAGGGGAGAGATCGGGAAGGCAGTGAAGTGCTTGGAAGCAATCTGTCAAAGCCAGGTATCATTCTTGCCGATCGTCGAAATCAAGACGCGACTTCGCATCGCGACGCTTCTGTTGAAGCACACCCACAACGTCAATCACGCCAAATCTCACCTTGAGAGATCTCAATTGCTTCTCAAATCAATCCCTTCGTGCTTCGAGCTCAAGTGCAGAGCTTACAGCTTGCTCAGCCAGTGTTACCATCTTGTAGGCGCCATCCCTCCTCAAAAACAAATCATAAACAAGGGTCTAGAGCTTGCAGCTTCTTCAGGAGATGGGTACGCACTTCTTTTATGCCTAATTTCTTTCTTAATTGATTTGTTTCTTCTAAAAATAGAAACAGTTTTGTTTGAATTGCAGTGTATGGCATTGCTATTTTTGGCTCACTTTGGGATTAAACTCATGGTGGTCGGTTTTTTTTTTTTTTTTTATTCCGTTTGTTCTCTTGAAGGTTTGCAGTGAAATTATGGTCCTGTAACTTCAATTCACAACTTGCAAATGCTTTGGTAATTGAGGGAGATTATCGGAGTTCGATTTCTGCTTTGGAACGCGGATTTATGTGTGCCACGGAAATATACTACCCAGAGCTTCAGGTTTGTAGAGCCTCAAGTATAGTACACTTTAATCTGCGGATCTCAACAAATGAAGAAATTGTCAATAACCCATAGTAAAATAGGAAATACGAAATTTGTAAGGTAGAAGAATATCATGTAATATCCAGTACTAGTGTTGTTATCATTTTGGTGCGAATGCTAGTAAGCTGGGCATGTTGAAGTATATGGGTATTGTAGCTTCGGAGGTACCCATCAAGTGATGGGTCCCTACCCCCTTGGATTTGTGCCTTGTATACAACATGTGTAGGGAAGAAGGTGTCTTTAATTATCACCTTGTGATTTTGCATTTCTTTAATGTTATATTTTACGGTGGTGGAGCAGATGTTTTTTGCAACTTCAATGCTGCACGTGCACCTCATGCAATGGGATGATGTAAATTTGGTTGAGAGAGCTGTGGAAAAATGCAATGAGGTCTGGGAGTTTATCCAACCGGATAAAGTAAGTTAAAGTTTTCTTTCTTGTCATATTTTACTTCTTAAGAATTCCATGTTCGCTTGAAGTAGTAACATAACTCTGAGTTGAAATTCCAAGCTTTTGTAGCTGTATAATATCATATGGTATTAGATCTTTAACCTCCAAAATGCCTGCTTTTAAAATTGATGTTCAGGTTAGCTGTTTTCTCTTTAACCCTGTACAAATATGTAAAAAAATGGGAAATGAAAATCATTATAGGGATAGAAGAGTAGTAGATTGATGGTAACTTTCCTGGCATCAAGCCAGATGTCCAGTTTTTAAACAGGGGGGTAGAAAAAGTAAAGGTTTCACTTAGGATGTTGATATATAACCTTAGCTTTTCATTGAAACTTGAATGCTAAAGTCTGATGAGAACCTAATAGCTATTTAATGGGTATAGAATTGTTTTAGCGAGACATTGTTGGTGAATATAAGGTCTTCGAATCCCTTTTGAGATTAAAAGCAATTTGTTGGAAAGCATACACAGTAAGAGTGCTAAAGTCTGATGAGAACCTAATAGCTATTTAATGGGTATAGAATTGTTTTAGCGAGACATTGTTGATGAATATAAGGTCTTCGAATCCCTTTTGAGATTAAAAGCAATTTGTTGGAAAGCATACACAGTAAGAGTGAAAAAAGAGTGGCTTTGTATTAGGGTGCTCAAGACACTAATCATCGTCGTCATCATTATCATTATCATCATCATAAGCCTTATCTCAAAACCTCAATCCACGTTTGTTTTGTCCTTCCCCTTGTCCTTTGGAGCCACTTCGACTTGTACCTTCTTCTTCTCGGTGCTGTCATTGGTCTTCGTTGTACATGATCAAACCATCTCAATCGGCATTTCCTCATTTTTTCATTTATTGACGCTAATCTTATATTTTTACGAATGCGTTCATTTTCAATTTTGTCTTACGACACATTTATCTCAACATATTCATCTTGGCTATGCTCATTTTATGAATATGTTGTTTCTTGATTGCCCCACATTTGGCTTTATAAAGCATTGTTGGTCTTATAGAAATTTTCTTTTATTTTGATTGAGACATGTCGAACACATAGAACTCCGAAAGCACATCTCCACTTTAGCTATCATGTTTTAATTCTATGGGCAATGTGGTCCTCAATTTCTCCATCCTTATGAATAATAACCCACTTAGAGGTATCTCCCGGTTGTCAATTTTAATTGGTTGATCATATCTATGTGCGTACTTACTAAAATTGCATTTCATATACTCTGCAATGGTTTCAAGTTGCGAGAATGTTTATTAGTGGCCGAGGCAAGTTGGGGTACATCATCGGGTGCATTTTTGAGCCCAAGACTCCTGATGTCCCTTCATTTGAAAAGTGAGAGAATGAAAACCTCACAGTTATGTCTTGGCTCATTAATTCCATGCAACCCCAGTTGAATTGAAGAATTAGGGTTAGGGTTAGGTTTCTGGAGGAGAGAAGAGAGAAGAGAGAGGAGAAAGGATGTCTATTGTGCTTAGGTCACAATGACTCCATAAATCTTATTTATGTAAAAGAAGTTACAGAAAGGACAAGTATACCCCTTGTGGGGGTATTTACATAACTACCCCTATTACATGAAAATACGTATTTCTACGTATCTGATAACACTCCCGCTCAAGTTGGTGCATATATATCTTTCATGCCCAACTTGCATAAGCATTTGTGAAGTTGCAAACTAGGAACTCCTTTGGTGAAGACATCTGCTACTTGTTCATCAGTCTTCACAAATGGGGTACAAACTTCTCCAGATAAGATCTTCTTCCGAATGAAGTGATGATCCACTTCAATGTGTTTGGCCCAATCATGTTGTACCGGATTGTGAGCAATACTGATAGCAGCCTTATTGTCACAGTATAAGCTCATGGATCCTGATACTGGAAAACCAAGCTCAGCGACCAACATCTTCAGCCATAGTATCTCACACAAGCCATGGGCCATTACCCTAAATTCTGCCTCTACGCTAGATCGGGCAACTACTGGTTGCTTCTTGAGTTGAATTGCTAAATTAGGGTTAGGGTTAGGTTTAGGATCAAAGAGAGAAAGAGAAGAGAGAAAATTGGAAGAAGGATGTCATGTGTACTTAGTCGCAATAACTCCATAAATCTAATTTATGTAGAGGAATTATAGAAAAGACAAATATACCCCTCAAGGGGGTATTTACAGAACTACCCCCGATACATATAAAATACGTATTTCTACGTATATGACAGCACTCCCCCTCAAGTTGGTGCATAGAAATCTTTCATGCCCAACTTGCACAAGCACTTATGGAGTTGTCAACTGGGAACTCCCTTCGTGAAAACATCAGCAACCTGCTCATCAGTCTTCACAAATGGGGTGCACACTGCCCCAGAGATAATCTTCTCTCTAATGAAGTGTCGGTCCACCTTAATGTGTTTAGCACGATCATGCTGAACGGGATCGTAAGCAATGTTGATGGCAGCCTTGCTGTCACAATATAAGTTCATAGACCCTGAAATTGGGAAACCAAGTTCAGCAACCAATACTTTCAACCAAAGCATCTCATACAAGCCATGAGCCATTGTTCTGAATTCGGCCTCTGCACTAGATCTGGCGACAACGGGTTGGTTCTTACTTCTCCAAGTGAACAGATTGCCCCCAACAAAGGTGTAATATCCAGAAGTAGATCTCCGATCATCTTTGGCCCCTGCCCAGTCTGCATCGGTATAAGCCTCTATACGCATGTGGCCATTCTTCTCAAACAGAAGACCTCTACTAGGAGCTGACTTGAGATACCTCAAGATCTGATGTGCTGTCTCTAAATGAGCACCTCTGGGTGAGTGCATATACTAACTGATTACACTCACTGCATTGGCAATGTCGGGTCGAGTCAGGGAGAGATAGATCAGTCGCCCAACTAGCCTTTGAAAGCTCACTACATCCTATAGTAGCTCACCACTGGCATCTGCTAGCTGGTGATTCTACTCTATAGGAGTTTCCACTGGTTTGGTACCCAACCTGCTTGAGTCTTGTAACAAGTCTAAGACATACTTCCTCTGAGAGATGAAGATCTCCTGATTGGATCTTGCAACTTCGATGCCTAGGAAGTATTTGAGGGGTCCTAGATCTTTGGTTTCAAACTCCTCCGCTAACTGACGCTTCAGTTAGGCTACCTCTGCTGCATCATTCCCTGTGAGAATGATGTCCTCGACATAAACAATGAGGGCAGTGGTGTTTTTCCCTTGATGCTTCACAAATAGGGTGTAATCGACCTGTAATCGGCCTGACTTTGAGTGTAACCAAGCTTCTTCACAGCTAGGGTGAATCTCTCGAACCATGTCCTTGGAGATTGTTTAAGCCCATAGAGGGCTTTCTTCAGTCTACACACCTTACTACTATGTCCCGGTGGAGTGAATTCAAGAGGAGGCACCATGTAGACTTCTTCATGTAGGTCTGCATGAAGGAAAGCATTCTTCACATCCAGCTGATGCAAAGGCCACTCTTGGTTTGCTGCCACTGACAACAACACCCTAATGGAGTTCATCTTTGCCATAGGTGCAAAGGTCTCCAGATAGTCGATCCCATAGGTCTGAGTGTACCCCTTGGCTACTAATCTCGCCTTGTACTTCTCAACTGACCCGTTTGTCTTGTGTTTGACTGTGAACACCCATCTGCAACTCACAGGTTTCTTGCCTCTTGGCAGGTCAACAAGCTCCCATGTCCCATTCTTGTCCAGAGCTCTCATTTCCTCTATCATAGCAGCTTTCTATCTTGGTTGAGCTCGCCCTTCTGCCACCGAAGAGGGTATAGGAATAGTGGAAAGGGAAGTGATAAAGGCTTTATAGGAGGGGGGCAAGGCATCATAGGAGACAAAGTGGCTCAGAGGATGCTGAGTGCAGCTTCTGACTCATTTTCTTAGAGCAATGGGAAGATCAGAAGCATCAGTAGAAGGAGAAATGACAGGCATAGAAAGAGGTGGAGGATTACCTGGATCCAAAGTAGGAACCACTGGTACTGGATCGGCTGTGGCTTTCTCCCTTCTGTTATAGACTTTGAGCTTCAGGAGCACTATCAATCCCACTAGTAGTATGAGTAGGCGAAGAGCTCTCAAACTCTAAAGGAGGGGATAGGGATATAGCAGGAAGAGGAACAATCCACCTCTCTTCATTACGACTCTCCCCCTGAAGAGAGGTGGGGGAGAAAAAAGACAGCTTCTCACGGAAGGTGACATCCATGCAGACAAACTTCTTTCCAGATGATGAATGGTAACACTTGTATCCCTTGTGGGTAGAGTAGTAATCAAGAAAGACGCACTTCAGTGCTTTAGGATCGAGTTTGGTGCGATGGGGACCCAGGATATGTACATAGCATACACACCCAAAGATGCGAGGAGGAATAGTGAATAAATGAGAGCCAGGAACAAGGACTTGAATAGGAGACTGGAAATTGAGCACTCGAGATGGCAACTTATTAGTCAAGTAGGCAACCGTCAACACAACATCCGACCAATAAGATTTAGGGACATGAGAGCCAATCAAGAGAGACCAAGCTATCTCAGTCAAGTGCCGCATTTTTCTTTCAGCTACACCATTCTGTTGAGGGGTGTAGCTGTAGGAATTTTGGTGGCAAATCCCATGGTCAATGAGGTAATGTTGAAAATTCCCAAACATATATTCTCCACCCTGGTTAGTACGAAGAACCTTGATGGAGACACCATACTGGGTCTGGATCATCTTATGAAAACTCTGAAAGATGGAATGAACCTCATCTTTGGTTTTCATGAGATAGACCCATGTACACCTAGTATGATCATCAACGAAAGAAACAAAATAGCAGAAGCCAAAGATAGAAGTAGTGGGGGATCTACAATACTTGGAGAGCTCACAGGTCTGACAGTGTAAAGCAGAAAAAGAAACAGATGTAAACAAACTAGGAAATAAAAGTTTCAAATACTGAAAAGAGACATGCCCCAGGTGGGCATGCCAGTTCAAGACAACATCTATCCTACTACTACTACTAACAAAAGACTGTAGTGTGACCCAACTTCCCACGGCTTCCAATAAACAATCGTGCTGCTTGAGCCCAGCGCAAATAGTTCTTGCCGTCTAGCTTCACTGATGTGATCTGTAAGCTAGGGTTCTTATAGGCCAAGTGATGTACCATAGGGACTCCAATACCAATGGAGGGAACATCCGTGCTCACATCTGACCTGAAGGAGAAGGCAAGGAAGGCAGAGTGGCCAAAGGCGTGACCACAGGAGGTGGAAGATCTGCCATGAAGAACTATGGTCAACGAGACAATATCAGAGTATCGAAGAGTCACAAATAATCACTCGAAGAATAAGGCTAAAAAACCATACCACAGAGCAAAAGAACATCAAAGCAAGGCATATATGGCCCACGATCATCTGAATAGGTCCTAATAGGCATTTTAGGACTCAATAATCCTCCCAAGTAATCAAGAACAAGACTAAAAAAAAGAATTGGAACCAATTAACGTCCATACGAACCCTGAAAGTAGGATATTAGGAACCAGATGAAGGAGGGAAGCAATATGCAAGAGTAATGAAGCTTCATGGGACTATCAAACCACTAAGGATGAGGTTTAGAGTCCTTTTGGAGGATTTTTTAGGCCAACCGATGGTCATAAAGACCCAAAAAGTCGCCGGCGGTAAGTACAGTGGAGAGAAAAGGTTCCACAACCTTCAATTCTTAGTGGATCTACTCGAGTAGACTATCCACATGTAGAGGAGATTGGGGGGGACTAGATCGATGCAACAAACCCCCTAAAAAAGTTCATATAAGGTGTGAGAATCGAGCTGGTTTAGAATCTGAATTTTTTCAAAAGAAATGAAGAATGCCCAAAAAACTCCTCAAATGGATTCCAAAAATCCTCAAAAAATAGGAAAAAATACCCTCTATCGAATGGTGAAGGTTTCAACAAACCTCGATTTCATTGTTCATGGAGCTGATGACGTCAGTCGTACGGTCAGATGACGTCAGCAGTCGTCAAATTGCCTCTGATTTGTCGCCAAAAAAACTTGCGGTAAGCCTCGACGGCAAATGGCTCTGATACTTAGTTGAATTGAAGAATTAGGGTTAGGGTTAAGTTTCTGGAGGAGAGAAGAGAGAGGAGAAAAGATGTCTATTGTGCTTAGGTCACAATGATTCCATAAATCTTATTTATGTAAAAGAAGTTATAGAAAGGACAAGTATATCCCTTGTGGGGGGGTATTTACATAACTACCCCTATTACATCAAATACGTAGAAATATGTATTTGATAACAATCCCAATATTAGTCGGGGTTTCTTGTTCTTGCATACGGCCAAGGAGGTCTGGGACACAGCTTGTTAGACGTATTCTCAGCAGTAGAACATTGCTTGGGCCTTCCAGTTATGTCAGAGAATCGCTCATCTTCATCAAGGGGACAAATCTCTCTCAGATTATTTCACGACTCTTTACATTATGTGGGAATAGTTGGACTACTATCACTCTTTTCAATCCTCTTGCAATGAAGATGGAGTAAAGTACCGAAGGTTTTTGGAGGAGACTAGGATTTTTGAGCTCCTTGTTGGGCTTAACTGAGTATGAGTCAGTTAGGGTACAAATCCTCATTTGGGATTCCCTACTATCGCTCAGTCAGGTGTATTCGTACGTACAGAGCGAAGAGAGTAGGCTTCTTGTCATGGCACCACTGATGGCTGCTGATACGTCTGCTCTTATCTCTGCCTCTACTCCCTAGCGTTTCCAGCTGGGTAGAGCTTCTTAGCCTCATGCTCCTGCGCAACCATTTGCGCCATCCTCTGCTGGGAGGTTTTCTGATTGGGATAGGCCCAAGTGTGGCCACAGTGGGCTTCTAGGGCACGTGAAGGACAAATGTATGTTGTAGCCTTGTAGAGTCTTAATTTCTGTCCAACACGGACACAAAGTCTTAACCAAAACTGGGATTCGGCCAAAAGTTTTTTCTGCAGGGAACCCTCGAGGTATTTTTGCCAACTTCAGACAGTGATGACATAGATCCTATTTCTCACTGCAAACTTTGTCATGCTCTGATGTAAAATGTCATATTTGTGATATTCATTCCCAATAATTGAACTGATTTTCTGTATTACGTGGATTGCTTTTGCTTGTATTACCAGCATGTATCCACAAATTTTTTGCTTTATATACTACTATGTCACCATGATATACCATGCAGCACTGATTCTCATTTCTTCTTGCTATACCTTCCAATCTACCTCACTCAAGCAGAGACAACAGTGCCTTGGCTTATTCTTTTACAATGAGCTGCTGCAAACATTCTATCGACTCAGGATATGTGACTATAAGAATGCCGGACAACATGTCGACAAGTTGGATGCTGCCATGAAGAGCGACTTGCAGCAGATGCGGCACATCCAGGAGTTGACTACAGAGCTTAATGCGATAAATCAGAGTCTCTCCCGTTCTGACCTACAACACAGGGAAAGGGCAGCACTGAATGCAAAAGAAACTCAGCTGCAGGACCAACTGAGAAGTGTTACTAGTTCAACTGGCAAGGAATCTCTGGAACCGTTATACTTTGGAAATGCAAGACGGACATGGGGTGATAAGCTAGAGCTGGCAGAACCTCCAATAGACGGGGAGTGGCTACCGAAGAGTGCTGTCTATGCACTGGTCGATCTTATGGTTGTCATATTTGGGCGTCCTAAAGGACTATTTAAAGAGTGTGGAAGGAGGATTCAATCTGGAATGCACGTGATCCGAGGTTGGTTGCATCATGGTTTTCTTTCCTGTTGACCAGTGCTTGACATAATTCTGTCAATGTGAATTTGGGCTGCGTGGCTTTCTTCGGTTGAGTTGAGTCAAACTCAGCCATCCAAGTTCAATTGAAGACTCATGCTCACTCACATATAATCCTAGGCATAGAATCATGCGTACAAGTGTTTCTTTTCTTTTCTTTTCTCCGTTTAGCCTTGGGATAAAATGTTTATCTTCCATAAATTTGACCTGAATTTATTTGGTGTTTTATCAAGTTGATAATTTAAGAAAGAGGAGATTGGAGGTACCCATTAGGCCATACAATAAGATGGTCTACCAATGGCATTGAAGTACACATGGTACACAGTCAGGGATGTGGGACACTTTATTTTCCTGGATTCAAACTTGATCTTTTACACAAAAATTGACTGACCTGATTCTAATCATCCAATTTCTTGCATTTTCTGGACAATAGTAAAAGGCATGGCATGTGTTCCTGAGAAAATATTGATCACTTGGATGTTAGCATCATCCAATTGAGTCAAGTTTTGATATGGGGGATCTTCTAGGTGCAACCTCTTTCATTTAAAAGCCGTGGTTTCTGTCTTAAACAAGGTAAAATTTAAGTTAAACCATTGTGTTATGTGCAGAGGAGCTGGCAAAGCTTGGGATCACTGATGGTGTGAGAGGTGAGCTTTCATCTTGCTATTGAAAGTTATATTGAATCATTGATCTACCCGGTTTATATATAGAAAGAATAGAGCACCTTCTTTTCCAGTATGCCAGTTCATATTTGAGGTGCTTGTGCCACAACCTAGACTTGAGGTTGTTAAGGATGACTGTAAGATATTTATATGTATTATTGCTCCCCTTTAAAAATTTAATTCCTTTGCTTCTTATTTTCATCTCAGGATGAGCTCCAACTAGTCAGGTTGACTGACACATGCTTCATGAAATCTTCTGTTGTGCAGAGGTAGATTTGCAACACTCAGCTATCTGGATGGCTGGTGTATATTTGATGCTTCTAATGCAGTTCCTGGAAAACAAAGTTGCTGTGGAGCTCACACGGTCGGAATTTGTTGAAGCACAAGAGGTTGGTGTTACACTTCCAATTGAATTTATTGTTGGAAAAACCATTGTACCATTGGTTGTCCATCCTCAAGGATTTAAAAGTATCAGTTTGGAGACTTCATTTTTAAGTTGAATGAGGTTATTCTACAGCGTCCCTAAAGGTTTATTATCCTTGTGTAGCTTTGTTTAGTCTTTGGCTCCTTGAGGTGCTATCCCTTTTTAGCCTTCCTTTACACTTTGCTTGGTTTTGGAGTTTTCCTCCTATTTTAATATAATTCTCTTTTCGGGAAAAAAAAAACAAAAAGAAAACCACTTCCAAACACTGAGAATTAAATAAATATCTCTATTTCAACTCACATGCAATTCTCCATTGTAGTTTACATGCTTTGTCATTGCCGTCTTATATACTAAGCGTGCTGGAATTCCCTTTTGGACCCACTTCAGTAACAGATTAAAAAGTATCATTAAATGCTTATCAAAATTTTAAAGTGTTTAAATTGCAGAAAACTTATATTGCAGTTTTGGATGTCCTGTTATCATTCACCCTTATAGTTATAAATAATACTCTGGTCTATACCACACACCTATTGCACACTCATCAATCTGAACTATCTAATCAACACACCATCTCTTGGATTGCATGAGATTTGAAATTGCTCTTATCCAGTTGCTTCTTTGAACGGTCGATTAGATCATGGAAAATGGATCATAGAAGTCTACTGACTGCCTTTTTAGGATTATCTGATTGATGTGCTTTTTGGGTAAATGCAACACGAGGTGGGCTATGTATTGATTTTGGTAGTTTTATTCTTTTGATACCAAACAATAAACTTTTAAAAATATTAAAGAAAACATAATTCTTTGGACTGATATTGCTCAATACACATTGAAATGACCAAAATTGTAGGAAAAAAAAAAGAAATCTAAAAAATATCAACCAGTAAAATTATTGAACCGTATCAATTGATGCAGTTTGATACGGCGGAAAACGCGTATTGCATATGGATATTGTAGTGCTGTTAGAAGACTCCGGCAAGAAATTTAATCTAGGATTACATATTTTCTTACTTAAATTATTATTATTATTATTATTGTTATTTTTTATAAATTAAATTAATTTTTTATCTTGATAGAGATAAAATTAGAAGTTGGATCGTAATTCAAGAATCATAGATTAGAATGTAATTAATTATTTCTATATTAGTAAGATAGAATTAAATTAAATTCATTGTACTTAGAAAGTATTTTGTTTAGGGATTAGGATATGATTTAAGTTATCTGTTAGAGTATTAGTTCTAATAGGAAGGTAGGTTAGAAAAAAACTATAAAGATAGACTTATTTGATGTAAACGGTGATTAATAGAATATTTAGTTTATATTTGATAGTTATCTCTTTGGTTAAGACTCCGAATAGTGTTTTAGCCGTCCAACATAGATTCGTCGAGGCTGTTGCAGATTGATCCATCGTTCTGCATAAAAAACGATAGGGCTTGATGCAACTTGTCTATCGAAGTTTTGTACCATGTCATAGGGAACCCGGAATCATTTTATCACACTGTTTTTCCTATTGTAGAAACTCTTATATCCATTGGAATTATTATGCCTCATTTAAATAAACACCCATGTTTTGGCAACTATGATGAATTGAATTGTGTTTCAGTTCACCTGCTGCAATAATTATACCATCAGCAAGTTTAAAAAAAACTGTAATAGTGTGCACTTGTGCACCTTGCGCTATGGAGATCTGTGCTGCACTCCTATGCACTGACACCTTGGGAATGGCGCATGGATATGCAGCACCTATTCCATTGGCACTTGAGCACATGTTGCATCTCACGATTGCCTTGTATTTCATCTTTTTTTTTTTAAATCTCGTCTGATATTAGGATCACCAATCTGTCATCTTATGCGTAAACGTCATTACTATCTATAGTTATTATAATTAAAATGGTTAAAGATGATCTGTACATTTTGCAGGATTTGGTGCAGATGAAAAATTGGTTTGTTCGCTTTCCAACAATCTTGCAGGGATGTGAGAGCATTATCGAGATGCTTAGAGGACAGTATGCACATTCTGTTGGCTGCTTTATTGAAGCAGCTTTTCATTTTATTGAAGCAGCCAAGGTTTGTTGTCTTAGCTTCTTATATTTTTTCCATTCAATACTCAAATTTGTTATCATTTCTACAGTGAATTGTGCAAGCACTGAAGAAAGTAGAATACCACAGTTATCGTATTCGAATTTCCATGTGTGTGTTCATCATATTTCATTGAATTGTGTTTACTTCTATTTGAAAACATGCTTGCCTATTCAATTCTCCACCGTCATGCTTGTATTTTTTTTCAATATGTTTTTTAGAAACTTTTGATATTCTTCGAGGGATAGGAATTCCTCTTTTACCTACCTACATGGTTTGACGTATCAGGCTTTCCTGAGTTAAATCACCTGATCCAACTTGGGATCAGCAGGTACTGAACCATATGCTCTTGGGTTTTCTCAGCTGAGACGGGCTATTTGCCGTAATGGGTTCATGTAGTCTCAGCACTGAACGATCCAGTCACCGAGACTGAGACTTTCAACCATGCCTACCTTAGACCTGCTATGTCGTGGGGGCTATTAGCCATAATGGGGGGGAGTATGTCTCACTTTTGTTGTGCTATTTAAGAAAATATGCTTTACAAAGAGGGAAGGAATAAGCAATTGGAAGGACAAGGAGGAAGGGTGTCACTGATATCTGATTGATCTTATTAATTTATTATAGTATATCAATAAGTTTTCCTTTGTACCGATATAAATTTGTCGTTGTTGATGATAATGCTAATAAGTTCTGATTTATCATTATTCTCCTTGATTAAATTACAAATTTGTGATTTTGAAAATATTGAAGTTAATTTAGCAGGATTATGGATCACGATTCACAAGGCATGCACTTAACTGTGAGATTTAACAAGATGTATAACTGGAACTGTATTTCAGCTGACAGAGAGCAAATCAATGCAAGCCATGTGCCAAGTTTATGCAGCTGTCTCTTATATCTGCATTGGTGATGCAGAATCATCTTCCCAGGTAAAATTCCTTCCTGTAATCTCAAACTTTGTCATTCTCATCAATAAAGCCCCTTTTCTTAAAATCTAATTGCTGTTATTCTCGACTCAATAGAATAGATTTGATTGTGGAATAGTAGTTTTTATTTGCAGGCACTGGATTTAATTGGACCGGTTTACAGAGTCATGGATTCTTTTGTAGGAGTACGAGAGAAAACCAGCGTACTTTTTGCTTACGGCCTTCTACTGATGAAGCAACATAATCTACAAGAAGCACGGTATGCATTAATAGTTAACTTTTCACTGTAAATAGGATGGTTATCCGTTAGAAAAAGATTTGAGCTATGTAGCAAAGACAATCCTCTGTCATAAAAGCTTTTTTGTTGTGCTCAGATTCTCATGTTGAGCACAGACACAAAAAACCTCAAGTTATAAAAGGGACAACAGCCATGCAGTTGTTATGTTTAAGAGTTGGGGCATTGTGTAAATATGAAACTTGGTTTCTCTTTTGTCTAATTTCTTGTTTTTCACTTACACCAAGTAATGACTGCCATGCAGCATTCGATTGGCCAGTGGCTTGAGGATCACACATCAACATTTGGGCAATATTCAACTCGTTTCGCAGTATTTGACGATCCTTGGGAGTTTGGCTCTTGCCCTACATGACACTGGGCAAGCCAGAGAGATTCTGAAGTCCTCTTTGACATTAGCCAGGACGCTTTATGATATTCCAACTCAGATCTGGGTGCTATCTGTTTTAACAGGTATAAATTAGTCCCTCAATCTTCCTCGGTGTCTTTTTTTGTGGGAATCTAATATACTGTTGTGATGACCACAATGATGGTTGTCCAATGGCATAGCTTAGACATGACACATACCTTAGGTTGGGACTGGCACATTGATGATGGTCCGAAGAATTAGATTTTCTATGCCAGAAAAAGGTTCCAATCGACATTAATATGGAGGATCAGAAAAAATAAAAAAAGGGTTTCTGAAACATCAAAGCTAAAGAAGTTGAAGTAGTAAACATGTGTTCAGTCTGACTTCCTAAAATGTTATGTATCATGTCGGAAGAGATCCTGTTCCAATGATTGCTTTTAGCAAATAAGTTGTTCCCATCTATGGTGTTTGAATGGTTGTCTGAAATCAAGTTCATAAGATTTTGCATTTTTTAGCACATTGTTTTTCTCTAAAAAATAAAGGGCCAAAAGGATAGACTGCCCTTATTGTTGTAAGTGGTTTAGTGATTAGGGAATGGATAAGGCTATATCAAGGCAGGCTTCGCCTAAACCTAGGTACAGGTTGTTTGAAATCCGTTACGCTAGCAATGAGAGGGAGAGTGTATCTTTTTCTTGGTGTTCAATCCTCTCCTCTTTGGGTGAAGGGTACTATTTATGTCTTAAAAGGGGTATGGATCTTGCTTGTTGATCCTTCCTTCGGGGTATGGTCTCCCTTTTCTATGTGCATACTGAGTAAGTGATGTCATCACCATGAGTTGCTCACCTAGTCTGGGTAACAGTGGGCATGGAGATGTCAGCACCAACTCCTAGAACTAACTGCACATGACCTGTAGGATGAAGTGTCGCTTGAGGCTCCATATGAGGTGTTATGCTGCTGTTGGGCATGTTATGCCACCGTCAGGCATATGAGGATCTTTGATGACACCTCCTTGTGGCGTCTTCCTATAGGTCATCCCCCCTACCTCCAAACCTCACCCTTATGCTAGCAAAGGGTTAGCTTATGGTAATCGGTGTTTTAGGGTCCGACCCCATCTACAATTGACAGAGATCGTCGACCTCTCTGTCGAAGTTGAATTGGGCTTATTAGATGAAGCGCTTGTCTGAGCAGGTCGATTTGGTAGTTGATACCACTTTTCGTGTTGCAGCTTTGTATCAAGAATTGGGTGAGAGGGGGAATGAGATGGAGAACTCTGAATATGTAAGGAAAAAGGTAGATGATCTACAGAAGAGACTTGCTGATGCTCGGTCATCCATTCATCACATTGAACTGGTAAGGGCAAATCCTTCTACTTACCTTTCTATACTAATTCTAGTAACAAGAATCAGCTATTATGTTTTTTGGTAACTGGGCTGGATGCTGAACATTGATAATTTGTTGTCAAATGGATACAAAGTTATTGGGAAATAGTCCAAGTATTGTTCTTTGATATTTACATATCAAAATTTTCAGACACATCCGCCATCTACTCTTATTAACACCTGGTTCAAAACCCCCAAGGTACTCATGTCGACACACATGGAAGGGTTTGTAGAAAATGTGCAAATATTATAAGGACCAGGCTCCATGGACCAGCAAAAAGTGAACTAATAAGTTCACTAATTGTTCTCGGCCGTGGACTTCGAGAATCGAAAGGTGATTGTGTTTTGGCAAAAGTGAATGCCAGGTCAGCACTTCTGCCAAAGCACAACCACCGTTCAATTCTCGTAATCCACGCCTGAGAACATTAGTAAACTTATTAGTTCACTTTTGTTGGTCCACGGATCCCGATCCATATTAGCTATCACCCAGGGCCCAAAGATTTGGGGTTCAAAAAAATCTGACACTTGGACCCAGATCCATAACTGAGACCTGTACTTGTACTCAGGTAGCATAGATCTACGCACAATTGCAAGATTTTCAGTTGTACGAATTAACGTTCCTATAGGAACATCCACACGTTGATGCCCAATTGGCATGGTTTTTGGGGCTATGGCTTCTGGTCTATTTCCTTTTCCTGAGTATTCTGGGTATTGGATTGACTTATCAGAAGTTTTACCATTTGACCTTGTATTAATCAGTTTAAACCTACCAAGTAGTCGGTGTTTTTTTAAATATCGCATTGAGTTTTAGAACCTTGGTTCTCAGATCTTCAGTTACTAATGCATTTTTCTTGTGTACTCCAAACCCAGATTGACAAAGTAAAAGTTGAAGTCCGGCAACTGCATGACATTGACATCAAACGTGTTATTGCGGGCCCATCTATGAGAGTCAATCTTGACATTCCAGAATCCATCGGTTTATCAACCCCATTGCCTGCCTCTTCATCATCGAGGTTAGTGGATATAGACACAGGAAGACGCGGTAAGAAGAAAATCTAGTTTATCCTCTTGTAATTTGTAAAAAAGATCATGAAAGAACCTATGGAATGTGACATTATCCTCTTGCTGCTTTGAGCCTGAGCTTTCAGAAACAGGCAATGCAGCAAGACAGGATGCCTCACATCATTTTGTATAGGAATTTAAGCTATATATCAGTGGAATCTCTATCACCAATCTCCCCTTCTCTTTTGAAGTCTTACAGCTTGTGTTCTAGATGAGGTTATTAGGGCTAAAGAATTGGATCGAACCCAATCCGAACACCTATTGACATCTAAATATGACTCGAACCCAACTTGGACCAACTCACCTAGATACTTATCTGACCAGCATTTTATTCAGATGATGTTTGAAGTATCATTGGTTTGGATCTGCTTCATTTCATGCTCTAGCTTGGTGTCGTGGTCCATAGGTTAACACCGGTGCATCTTTTACTTGAGATTTGAGTTAACCCATCTGCATCGAGTGACACCAAACGAATCTCAAAGACCATTGATGGTATTTACATAGCCGTCATCCTTCAGGCTGAAAGTTCGGCCTTTTAAGGAGTCGCCACCTATACACTTTTAAGGTTGATGGGTCCTTTGAGATTGTCCCTTTCATATCATGTGAGCCCCGCCCTAATATTATAGTTGGCTAGTCTCAAGGCCCTCGACATCGTTTCCCTTTGAACGGGTCTCTAACCATCAGACCGGACATAATAACACTTAAAAACGGGTAAAGAAAGGTCGAGCTTAAAGAAAACATTCCTAGATAAGTTGGTAAGCCCAAGTCCGATTAAACGGTGACCCGGGATTGATGAGAGGGTATGCCCAAATAAGAATAGGTCTAATACTCAAGTCTCTGAATCTTTAGTGGTTACATCCAAGGTTATAAACGGTCCATTGTAACGGTCACTTAACGTTTACCATTATGACCATGACAACGGCTGATATAATGGGAGTCATGGGACATAGCAGTTGCCTCTTGAAGTAAAAAAAATGATGAAATTTTTTTTTGTCCGAAAATAACCTTGATAATGGTAACAATTTTTTTTTCACCAAATAACAGCCATTATTTCCCTTGTAATGGTTAGGGGTATAAATTTGGCCCTGCCAGGCCGGGCTTGGTTTAAAAAAATAAAAAAAAAGGATGGAGGGAGGGGGGAGGTAAAATGGTCATTTTACCCCCAAATTTTGGGGAGGACAAATTTCAAAATCAATGGGTGGGGGTACCTTAGTGGGCCGCACGGCCCGCAGAGAAGGATTGGTGGCCAAAAAAAATAAGGCATACGGTTGGGCCGCGGGCCAACATCAAAGGGCTGCCCGGCCCAGATGCTTAACGGGGCGGGCTGGGCTGGGCTGAAATAAACTGTCATGGGTCATAAAACAATGTGTGTACTTGAGAGATATAAAGCACAAGCAAAGGTGATTCTGGTGCGTGTCTCCATGGAAACACATTTCCTGGAAATGGCTAGAATCACGTCTTAGAAAGTGCTAAAATCTAATGGCTAGAGATTACCAATCAATGTGATTTTTGGTGTCTATGGTAAACATCCAAGCCGTCGGTGGGTCCAGTGGTGAGTAACAAAAATCACTCTGACGTCATATCTACCTGGTTACATCTTTTCTCTTTTTAAATACTTGGATACGGAATGTCTTTTAAGAAGCAGCGGAAATGTCTTTTTACGCGTTTGGTTTACACATTTAGATACGCAAAAAAGAAATTCAGGTGTATCGCACATGTACATCTATTGTTATATCTTCACAAAAAATTATACCAAATCTGTGGCCCCCAACATATCAAAGGACCAGGTAGGCCTAACACCAAAACAGGTCCCGCACACATCGAGATGGTCCTCAAGACTCATGTGCGTCCCACCATATAGACGTTGGTGTCACAAAACTTGGGTTTCAATGCAATAGTCACACAGGTTGAGATGCTCACCTCTATACGTGAGACCCACATATGAGTTGTGGGGCCCACCTTGATGTATGTCGGACTCATCTTGTAATTAAATGTATGGAGCCAATATATTTGGTACATTCTTAGTGTGGGTATGTATTAACACACGTGTACGTGCGACACCAAAATTTTTCAATATGCACGTCTAGGTGTGTAAATGGTTGCATAGGGTGTAAGATGAGTTTTTATTTGCTAGAGAGTGCGCTATGGTTTGCGTACAAATGCAAATGGTCGAATGCACGCACAAATGAATTTACACACCACAATTACATGCACTCCAAACGAACCCTAGCATTTTGGCTGGTTTAGGCCTGATTTCTTTGATCCCACGTAATCTCAAACTGTCATTAATTAATAAAACTTCAAAACATTTGTTTCAATAAGTTCATGGATTTTGTTTGCGTCATGGAATTGGGAAATTCTGAACATTGTTGGAAGTATCAGGCGATCCGACTTGGATTACCGAATCATACCTCTCTAAGGTTGACACGTGGGTAGTATTCTATCTGCTCATCGTCCCGTGGATTGTCTATTTAGAGAGAAACTGTTCACTGCTGCCAACAATGCTACACTCCCAAAAGTCACTAGCTATAACTAAGAAGACAAAAAAAAAATTAAACTACTTGACGTCGTAACTACACGTCAAGCTAAACGAACTCCTTCAACGAGTAAAACTTCTGTTACAATGTGTTGTGACCGAAGCCGGTGACTACATTTTAGATTTTCGATTCGTATGAGCTGTGTAAATGGTTGGACGGGGTAAGATGAGTTTTTATGTGCCAAAGAGAGCGCAAAATGGTTTGTGCACGTACAAATGCAAACGGCCAAATGCACGCATTCCAAACACACTTGGAACATTGTTGGAAGTGTCGGGTAATCTGACGTGTGTTACGTTGACACGTGGGTGGTATTCTATATCTGCTGATCGTCCCGTGGATTGTCTCTTTAGAGAGAAAAATGTTCACTGCTACCAACAATGCTACACTCCCAAAAGTCACGAAGACAAAGAAGACAAAAAAAAATTTAATTAAACTACTTGACGTCGGTAACTACACGTCAAAGCTAAACGAACTCCTCCAACTTAGTAGCTCCACCACCTTCCGTTATTTCTGTATTTAATTCGTTATAATGACCGTTATATCCGAGGTAACGTTACTTGCCAACTACCCTCTTTAAACCCTTTGTACGACGAGGCAAAATGGACGCCGTGTCGTGGATTTAAGTATACTTGGTTGAATTTTTGAGGAGGAGACGTGGGAGTTCCTCCATCGCTAGGTATAGAACGTACACCAGCTTCTAGCTTAAAAAGACGAGATTCAGGGGGATAATACTATGACCGCCCCCTATTACTGCACACAATATGAGCCAGGTGACATACTTTTAGAGGACTTTGAACGTATGGATGTTAGGCCAATTCCTACGTGGGCCTACAAACCATAAAATCCTAACCTTCAGTATATGTGGCGCGGGATCATTGTGGGGCCGTCATTAGGGCGATCATATAAGTTTTACTCCCATTCACGGGGTTCATAGACACCATCGACGTGTCCTTTGTAGGAAGGAACAGAGTCTGACTGGCAGTCGCGAGAGAGCGGACGCATTAGATAGACCAAACCTTTATTACTTTTGTTGACTAGTGGGCAGCACCTACGTTTCCACGTGATTAACAGATTTTCACCACGTAGTCTGTCCTTGGGGTTGCTTTGAAATTTATAACAATAAATGGTTGTTCTGGGAATTTGGTACGTTTTTAATGCAAAGT
Organism: Euptelea pleiosperma; assembly: GCA_035048495.1. NCBI lineage: Eukaryota > Viridiplantae > Streptophyta > Magnoliopsida > Ranunculales > Eupteleaceae > Euptelea > Euptelea pleiosperma. The sequence goes on from CM068540.1 coordinate 26,309,471, forward strand.
GAGCAGCAGTCAATCATGACCGTCAAGTAGCGAAGTAGTGAAGCTTAATCTCAAGCTTTCTTTGAAGAGCCCATCTAGACACCGAGTAAAACTTGTGTCACAAGATGTTGTGACCGAACACGGTCACAGCACTCAATACGAGCCACGTGGTATACTATTAGAGGACAATGACTGTATGGATGTTTGAGCAGTCCCTCGGTAGACTGGTGGTACACAAAAAATCAGCTTGATTAGTGATTTCTAACTGATTCTATTGAAGTTATTTTCATGGGTTGATTTTAACGGTACGAATTTGAGCATTATTGAGCGTTATTTGGGTGCATAAATCCAAAGGTTGTAAATCACTAATCAGCCTGATTTTTGGTTTGTAGGTCCACCGAGGGACTGGTCAAACATCCATACGGTCAAAGATCTCTGATAGTGTGCCACGTGGCTCGTATTGAGTGCTGTGACCGTGTTCCATCACAACATCTTGTGACACAAGTTTTACTCCTAGACACCTACACCGATTTCTTACATTCAATTCTTACACCCGGTGGTGGGGCCCATATCTTTGGGGTGACCATCTCACAAAAAAATCCTTATCATCCAATTAAATCATAACTTTAGGTCAATTCTATATATGGTTAGCATCGCGACATTCTGATTTTTAGTGATGGTGATCATCATGGCAATCACAACTCAATGTATGGTTGGGTTGTTCGACATGATCTCAATGTGGGCCCCACCACAGAAAATAAATGATAAAAAAAAATAAACACTAATTAGCAGTATATTTTTCGATTTACCACTGATTACGTTTTTGCTCGATGATCTTTGTGATAATATCGAACGGCAACCACGATTTTATCCCAAACAGATCCTACCAATCCCATGAAGAGCATTTTGTCTTCTCATTCAATTGATCAACAGGGTGGAAGCAAGCCCAACTTTTGATTTTAATTTAGTAGATGATTTTAGACAGAAGATTCCCATGCTCGTTGACACCATCATCATCATCGTCATAATCATTATTTAAAATCAGTCGATGAATGGAACTCGACTTCTTGAAACCCTAAGGGACTATTTTTCCTCATGAAAAAAATGTAATGATCTACAATTGCGTGCCATCTAAGTTACTCGAACACTTCAAAATGAATGCTGTATCCGCGTCAAACACTTCATTTTTTTTAGTGTAAACAACACGGTTTTTAGGCCGACTCCGAGCCGTACCTTAGTGACATAGTGTTGCGTCAAAGGAAGCTAGTTCTCAGAAAAAGAGTGGAACCAGGATGATTTTGCTGGGCTTTACTCTTATTATTGGTGGTTGTTGTTGTTGGCACAAAGGTTCAACCTCATGCCTAATTAGTTGGCAACAAAGGTGTTGGGCCCCATGATTCATTTCTTGCTTATAAGGGAGAACATTGAGATCAACTCATGATTCTTGTGTGTATGTGCACACGCGAGGGATCGGAGGACAACAATTTTGACAACATAAAATTGGCGGGAGTCAATATATAAATTAGAAATTTTGGAATGCGATGATTTTTGCGAGGATGGTCTCTGTGGTGAACATAATGCTAAAGATTTGTGGGTGATGATACCATAGACCTGAGTTCAAAACCTGCCGGCCTTCACCGAGTTATTGATCTCTTTAAAAACAAGCTTACCTATCAAAAGAAAAATCTCGCTTTCTACTCCAACTCATGAAAGACACTCCAAGATCTCTTTTTATAACTTATTTTAATTAAATAAAGGGTCGGGTGGTTCCGTTGACAGATATAAAATGACAGGCAAAATGACATGGACACAATATAAGCCAGGTGGCACACTGTTACAGGACTCTGACCATACGGATGTTTGTCCTATCCCATGGTGGAACTACAAACCAAAAATCAGCCTGATTAGTGATTTATAAGTGTTGCATCTTTGTACCTGAAATACTGCTGAAATTCCAACAGTTGAGATCAGCCCATGAAAATAAGTCCAATCCAAAGCCTATAAATCACTAATCAGGCTGATTTTTGGTTTGTAGGTCCACTATGGGATAGGACAAACATCCATACGGTCAGAGTCCTGTAACAGTGTGCCACCTGGCTTATATTGTGTCCCTGCCATTTTATCTGTCATTTTAGATCTGTCAACGGAACCCGACCCTTAAATAAATTATTCTCATAATCTATTTATAATTTTTTCTAACGTTGATTAGTTGGCATTGAATACGAGGTAGTAGAAGATCAATGCCTTTGACACGTAGCCCACTAATAAATAAAAAATACTAATTAGTTTATGGACAGCTATGTCACCACTATTAATGATTGGTGATCATATGGTCATGGGTCCATGTGGTCCCAATTGCTGGCACATTTTGATTAGAGCTGCACTAATATTTTAGAGTCTGTCTAGAGCTACACCATTTCTTACATCCGCTTCTTACACCCGAGGTTGGGGCCCACATGGAGATCATGTTGGACAATCCAACCATACATTGAGTTGTCCTTGTCATGATGATCATCGTTGCCAAAAATCAGTTCACTTCGACATTACTAACCATATAAAAAATTGACCGAAATAATGATTTAACTGAATGGTCTAGATTTTTAAATTAAAGTCATATTTTTGTGAGGTTAAGAATGTCGAAATGTCCTGATTTTTTGTGAGAAGGGTAACCATAGTATGAAAAACTCATTGTGGGGTTGGATTGTCCAACATCATCTCCATGTGGGCCCCACCACTGGGTGTAAGAAATTGGTGTAGCTCTAGATGGACTCAATATTTTATTATATTTGAATTTATATTTTAGTTGCCCGATGTGCACCAATCAAAATGTGCCAACTGCTGGCAAATTTTGATATTATATTTGAACTCATATTATAGTAGCTCGAGGTGTGCAACACCAATCAAAATGTGCCAGCTGTTGGGAACCACATGGACCCGGACCATATGATCACCACTAACCGGATAAAAAAGTTTACGTTTGAGGCCATTGATCATTGAATATAAGAATAATGACAGTCACATATGCTTTTAGAGTAGAACTTTGCTGACGGACGTTGATGACGGACCACAGTATAAGCCACATGGCACATTCTTAAAGTTCGCTGACCGTATGGATGTTTGCCCCAACTACACATCAAAAATTAGTCTAATTAGTGATTTAAAAAGGTTTGAAATCAGTAATCACGCTATTTTTTGGTCTTGAAGGTCCACCTAGGGATGGGCCAAACATCCATACAATCAGTGATCTGAAAATGCACCACGTGGCTGTTCTACTCATATTTTTAGTATATATAGATTTCCACATCTAACGGCACATTTAAAGTTCGAGTGTAAAATCGGTATGCCACCTATACCAATCAGGGAAATTTTTGATATGTATATCCACCAAGGGGTGGGCTAAACATCCATGCGGTCAGTGGGCCCAGATGGCTGCGGTGAGTAACAAAATATCATGCTTCCTCGCGCTTTTTATACCTTGTTAGTTGTTGCATCTTTTTTTTCTAATGTCTAACTGCACATCTGGAGATTGGTAAAAAAAAAAAATGTTTTGTGGGTCCAAGACACTTCGTAAGACGTGGCAGTGGTTGAACGATTAGGACAGATGCATGAGCTGGCCATGTGGGTAAAGTGAGAAAGACAAAAATGTTATTCCCGGGCAAAAAAATTTCTAGTTCTGTTGACAAGGAACAAAACTAAAGTAATATCTATTTTAAATAGGGTCGGGTTCCGGTGACCAACATTTTTTACCAACACCTTAGTGTACCCATAGAAGATGAATCAATGGCTGATTTTTGGTGAGGACGATCTCTATGGTGAGGAGTTCATCCTCATAAAAATTCAAATCATTCTGATACTCATAGATTGGTTTAGAAGTTGAAGAATTATGGACGGTCAATTTTCACCGTGTAACTTGAAAACCACATTTAATGGGGTTAGAAATTTAAGAATGGGCTGATTTTTTTGTTGGGATGATCTATATAGTAAGGAGATCATCCTCACCAAAAATCAGCCATTGATTCATCTTCTATGAGGGTACACCAAGGTGTTGGTCAAAACTGTTGGTCACCGAACCCGGCCCTTTTAAATAAAAAGTTGCTGCGGGGTGTGGCTGTAATTTTAACGTGGTTCCAAAAATATTGCCGGTAAGGATAAGAGTATAGGAAACACCATCTTCTAACTCAGGAACCTCGATCCGATTCGGTTGTTTGAAGTCCAGACCGAAATATTGGAACGTTGCTCCACTGTCCATGTTCGGACAAATCTAGTCTACATACGTTTGCAGACTCGGAAATATGTAAACATTGTATCCACCGTTGAATACTCTTTGAAAAATGTGATTTTAATTTATAAAATAATTTTTTTAAAAATATTGAAATAACACATTTTTCAATGGACATCCAACAGTACTGACAATGTTTGCATACTTATATAAGTTTGCATCGTATGCAAACTAAATTTGTCCTGCCACGTTCATTGCTCCCTCTTATTCTTGACAATTTACATTAAGGGCACGGAAAGCATTGCACTATTGTAGACACCGAGTAGGATTGCCAATCATAGGTGCTATCCACATCGGCCCATTGGGGCGCTTCTCGGTGTCCTCTTTTTATGATTCATTATTCAAACCCCTCACTTCACAAACTTAACCATGCCCTAATATCTAAAATGTCAAGGTTTTTAAATTTTTTTTTTTTTTTAGGTAATCTCCTTAAATAAAATCCTTATTATTGAGAATTTGATAGCTAAAAAATGAAATTTAGTGAATTACTGTGTTATGTACAAGGCTAATGATGAATGTATTTTTCATCTTTTGCTGCATTATGAAGTTACTCAACAGGTATGGTCATATTTCTTAGCACAGGCGGGATTCTCTTGAGTTATTTTAGACTCCATTTGAGCGGCTTTAGGAGGTTGGCCACATCCCCATGGGAAAATGCCATGGATGAGATACACTTACGTATCTTTGTGTTTTGACGGGTGGTACATGACGTTCAATGGGTAAGTTGACTTGAGACAATAAGGAGGTATTATATGAGTGTCGCATGGTGTAATTCAATAAATTTGTAATCCAGTGACACACATGGGTCAGGTTATTTTGATACACCTATGTAGGCCCACACAAGATGAGTCAATTCAACATTTTTATGGAGATCATCGTCACAAAAAATCAGCCCTTAATTCATCTCTGTGTGGGCCCTACGAAGGCGTCAAATACAAGGTTATTTTTTGAGACACTTCCCGACTCGTTCCACTAAGGGGAACTGCTTCAGAAACAAAAGTTGGAACCACTTTCCTTGATACCTTAAAATGTTCTATCGCACTCAAGGGGGCGGCTACAGCTCGACGCTCCGAAACCTAATACATTTTTAAATATTATACAATATGCTCTTATTCAGGCACTTCTTTAAGCTATGAGCCATGGCTTTTTCCTACTTTACTTCTAATTTGCCATTATATTATATAAAGAAAATTTCTTTTCATTCGAGGGTATTTCAATCTTTTTATTTTTTAATAAAGCATATTAAAGCTAAGTAGCTTGCGAGAAGACTGAGACCAACTATTTCTTCTCCTAACTACCTGTCTCTCGTAGTTAGCAATTCAATGTACGGCAAAGATTCAGAACAAGAAAAGTTCGAGTTTAATTCGGTTTCAGGATATAAAAGTTTTAGGTCACTGTTGAAATGTTATATTCATTGAGCCTTAAAAATCCTGAATTTTACCGATTTTTTTATTATTTTATATGGCCGCTTAAAATATTTTTATATAAAATAAAATAAAAACACAAAATTCATGTATTAAACATGAATAATAAATATTTTATTCATTTAATCTTAAAATTCGTGTTTTTTTTTTTTAATTTGCATTTTCTCCCTCTTCAAAAATTCTCCCAATTACTCCACATCCCTCTCTTTAAAAAAAAAAAAAAATTTAAATTCAAAAAAGTTGTAACTTTCAATTAATAAATCAATTCAGTAAAAATTAATAATGTCCAATATTCCCACTTTTATTCAATTATAAAGATGTTATTTAATTTTTAAAATTTACTATAATATCCTTGGAAGCTTACTTTTTTACAAGGAGTAATCAACTATAAAAGTGTAATATAATTGTTTAAATACCCTTTTAAGCATCTTCGCCATCTTGATACAAAGTGGTTTATTTTAGTTTTTTTTTTTTGTAATTTTAAAAATATATTTGGAAACAAACAAAATGACTTTTACCCAATAGCCTCCTCTCTTCTTGAATCACGTGCACACATGTGCCATCCGGTAGCTGGTATTTAAGGGAAATTCTCCCACTTTTATTTAATTATAAAGTTGCTATTTAATTATTTCAATTTGCTACAATATCCTTGGAATCTTAATATTTTATAAGAAAAACTATAAAAAAAAAAAAAAAGTGTAATATAGTTGTTTTAACGGCCAGTATAACGAAAATAATGGTCATTATAACGTATTCGGACCTCCCCCATTATGTTATGTACCGTTAAAATGCATAAAAAAAACGGCCATTTGCAAAATTTGTGGAAAAAGTCCGTTTTTTTTCGTTTTTTGAAATTTCAAAATTTAAATTTCCGAGCCATTTTTTCTGTATTTTTCCGTTTTTGCACCCGAGCGTTACAATTCGTTATAACGGAAAAAACGGTAACACCCCAGTCCGTTATACCGATATAACGGCCCCTTTTAAACCTTGATTCTAAATGGTTCATTTTAATATTTTTGTAATTTTAAAAATATCTTTAGAAACTAAAAAAAAAAAACAATTTTTACGCAGTAGCCTCCTATCTTCCACGTGCACACATGTGCCATCCGCCAGCTGGTATTTAAGGGAAAGCATTAAAAAAAGAAACGAAGAGACTAGAGTTGTATTACGTCAGTTCATTCCTTCAAACATTAAAATAAATTAAATCTGTTGATTTAAGATTAAGCAACTCGTGATTTAACGGGGTCGTGATGTAACAAGGTAGACCTGACGCCATTTGTTGTCAGGTAGAGCAATATTTGCTACTCATCTCTGGCACCCAGACCCCACTGACCGCATGGATGTTTAGTCCACCTTCTGGTAGATATTTATACCAAAAGTGATAAAAATCTAATGGCTAGAGATTACTAATCAATACGATTTTTGTAATTTCTATCCATCAAGGGATGGGGTAAACATCCATGCTGTCATTGGGCCTAGAAGACAGGGGGAGTAATAAAAATCGCTCTACCTGATGCCATTTGGCGTCAGTTCTATCTACATGGTTACATATTTTTCCTTCGTAATGTGGCAAAGAGAAGTGGAGAAGCAACCGCATAAACATTGATAACGACATCCGTCATCAACGTTGATGACAGACCACAATATTAGCCACGTGGCACGTTTTAGAGACCAATGACCGTATGAATGTTTGGCCATCCCTAGGTAGACCTACATACTAAAAATCATTCTGATTAATGACTTATAACCGTTGGATTGGAGTCTTTTTCATAGGTTAATTTTTAACCGTGTGTTCGCGATTTACTGGATTTACTTAGATGCAAAAGTTGTAAATAACTAATCAGACGTAATTTTGGTATCCAGGTTTCACCTAGGGATGGGACAAATATAGTCTCTAAGAGAGTACCACGTGTATCATATTGTGACAATGGATACCGTCATCAAAGATTTGCTCGAAGCAACGAACATAGTTGAAATCCGTTTGTCCCAAAGTATTATCATATTCAGACCTACTTCACTGTTTAATTACCAAAAGGGTCGTGATGTAACAAGGTATACCTGAGATCTTTTCATTTGCGGAAGCGGCATTTTTGGTAGTCACCACTGCCATCTGGGCCTACTGACCGCATGGATGTTTAGCCCAACCTTTAATAGACATTCATACAAAAACTCAACTTGTTTAATGATTTTTAGCCGTTGGTTTTAGTACTCAAAAGATGGTTGTATTCAACGGCTATAAGAACGCCTTAAATGGTGCTAAAAAGTGTTAAAATCTAATGGTTATAAATTACAAATCAAGGTGATTTTTGGTATGTATATTCACCAAGGGGTGAGATAAACATCCAAACGGTCAGTGTGCCCAGATGGCAGCGGTGACTACCAAAAATGCCGCTTCCGCAAATGAACAGTTTCAGGCATACCTTGTTACATCTTTTTCCTTACCAAAATACCAACTGCTGGAATCTTGTATTTCTTAGATGGTCGTACTTCCTACAAGGGAGTCAAGGGACAACTAAGCGGAGAGTAGGACAAAAAAAAACATCAGGAATACTCCCCTGTTAAAATGCCACGTGGTATACTCATTCAGCCAACTGACGCATGGATGTGGGCCCATCCAACACCTACGTACCAAAAATCAGCTTTATCTCCGTAGTCTCTACTCTCTAATAGTATGTCACGTGGCCATAGAGACGTCGGAGAGTGTCCGTCATCGAAGATTTATTCAAAGGATTGACCTTACCATTAATTTCGATCAGGCTCACCCACGACTGACACTTGTCTGATCCAATTTTCGTTTTCACATGATACAAGGCCAAATTACCTCATAATTTCATGTTATTCCTAATTACCGGAATGGATTAGTTTCACCCCTTCTTTGAAGGTGCCAACTTGCTAGGGTCGATAATGAATCGGTTCAAGTCGGATCGGTGCTGTACAAAAAGAGAAAAAAAAAATAATTAAATATAAAACATACCAAAGTCTTGTGACCAGTTGTCCATTACAACCGTTTGATTTGGGGCTAGAGGTTTTAGCCCAAACCGACATGTTTTTGTTTTAGGGTTGAAAAATATGACATTTAGTCCTATAAAAAAAATTTATACTAGTCAAATGGGTCAACTCCTAGCCATGTACAGTGGTTCGGGTCATAGGAGGTAAATTAACTTTTTATGCCAAATTTCAAAGATAACATGGGGGTATGTAAAAAAAAAAATCTTATTTTTCTAGAAATTGACCCGTTGGTGTACCAAACTTTTTTTTTCTTTGAAAAACAATAGAAACAATGGTATTTTTGCAACACCCACCTGAAAATTGGAAGTTTAGACTTTATACTTTATAGTAAGGGTCGGGCTCAGGAGCCCCCCTTTTTCTGATGTTCTTGGCCGTGATTCCGAGAATCCAACAGTGGTTGATAGCGCTGAGCTGACTTCACTTTTTGCAATGCTAGTATCAACCACTGTTGGATTCTCAAAATCAATGGCCGAGAACACAGCTCCTGAAAAGAGTCCTGTAACAAGGTGCCACGTGGCTTATATTGTGTCCCTGTCATTTTTAGATCTGTCAACGGAGCCCGAACCTTTGATCCTTTCATAGTTGCATTAATAGTCGCATGATGCATGTCATGTCATGTTTTAGTGTTAGTCAAATGATAGCTAAGGGGTTATTACTAATTACTTTCAAATTTCAGGGGGTGTTACAAAAACCCTAGAAAAAATAAACAAAATAATAATAACACTTGTTTTCTTAAAAGAAATAGGTTGAACAGTTGTTATTTTGCTTTGCATCCAAACAGGCCCTTTAAAAGTGGTGACGTATATAAGTTAATTGTACGGAATCCAGTTAAGGAGGGGCAAGTTCGATATTTCGCTGAAGGAGTCGGGTAATTGGAGAAGTTAAATACCAGTATATAAGTTGATTGTGTCGGAAAGTATTAAGAGTTCTTTTTAGTACAATTTGATTCGGGGGAAGCCGAAGGCGGAGAGGAAACGCCTTTGCTTGCAGAGAACTTCCCGATTTCCTGTAAATCTCTCGTTTTCTTCTTTAGTAATTTCTAGGGTTTTAGAGAACTAAAAGGACAGCCATTTATGTAGAATCTTCAAAGATTTTTTCGAGTCTTTTTTTTTGGTAGGTAAAGATTTTTTAGAGTTTTATGATGAGATGAACGGTTTGAGGAATGGTAACGATTTGTTGCTCTTCTTTCTCCTGAATTCGTTTTGTAAGATTTCGTTGCGTTCACGTTAGATTTCTGAAGAACTGAAGAAATTTCTGGAGAATTCTTGAGATTTATTTCGCGTATTTGAAGGAGTTTATTATAATTACGTTTTTTTCTTGTATATTTATTTGCTGTTGGTTGTGTTCAAATTGATTTGCTGGCGTATTTGTTTAAATTTTCCTCACATTTTTATGATTTTTTTAAAGTTATAGAATATTTTCTATGAAATTCTACTGAATTTAGTTTTGATTTTTGTTATTTATTTTGGAAGATCTAAACTGAAATATATATATTTGTGAATGGAAGGAAATTTGCAGAGTAAAAGCTTTTGAATTAGAGGCCAAGAAGTAAAGATTGATAAGCAGAAATTTTTAAAGGACTTGTGAAAGAAGAATTGATTTTCTTGAATCTCTGCGTACGACCTTCGTGCTTGTTGAAGCTCCGAATTTAACCCAAACAGGCGAAAACAGTGGAGATTTCTTCACTCTCCGAGGGATTTCAACGGAAGCGGTGAATTCCTCTTTCTGAACTCAGGGGAGGGAGAAGGCGTGGCTGACGAATTGAAGGAATTTTGGTTGATGTGTACAGGTTTCGTCCTGTGCGGAGTTAGGGGTTCAGGGAAACATGGAGAGGTTTCTGTTGTCGGCCATGGCGGAAAGTCAGGCCGGAGGACAATCCATGTTTACTACGATGAAGTATGCAGTTTTGCCCATTGCGAAGGTTTTCACAATGTGCTTTATGGGATTTCTTATGGCATCCAAGCATGTTAACATTCTGCCTGCAAGTGGACGAAAGCTTCTTAATGGGGTAAGCGAATTGGATTTCTAGCTTAACAGCGAAACTGCTCATACCCTTGTGAGCACTTTTAGGTCCACTTAAGAAAAGTTATAAACTGAATAATTTGCTGCTTGTTTCAAATATGTTTTGCAGTTGGTCTTTTCACTTTTGCTTCCATGTTTGATATTCTCTCAACTTGGACGAGCTGTCACTGTACAGAAAATGCTCGAGTGGTAAGAAATAAGAATCAGATCTTTTTTTTCCTTTTTCGTATATTTTTGGAAGTGAATCCTTACCAGGTTTTATGTATAACAATTGTTCTTATGTGTTTCGTCAATGGGATTTTTTTTTGTAACTTTACTTTTCAGTTGTATTGGAAGAATTTCTGCATCTCATCAAACATTGGCTGATTTACCGATTGAAATACAATAAACAGATATAAGATTTGGCTGAAACGCATGATAAAATTAAGTGAATTTGAAATGAAGTGATAGCAAAAGTTTGTTTTTTCTAGCCGTGAAGTTTCATTCTAGATCATCTGGTTGTAATTATATCTATCTGTGTCAAACAAATACTGATATAATCTTGTATTGATACCTGTTTCAAATAAAAATTGGCAGCGTACTATCTAGTGCCTTTAACTAAATCCCATGGTGATCCCAAGTCTCAGTGGTAGTTGCATTGAAGAATAAATAAATAATACTTTCTTATACTTCCTCTTCGCATATGCATACTTGACAGATAAATGCAAGACAAATGACTGATACTGTTCCATTTGCAGGTGGTTTATTCCTTTCAATGTAGTTCTGGCTACCATATCAGGTTCAATAATTGGTTTAGTTGTTGCACTCATCGTTCGGCCACCATATCCATTCTTCAAGTTTACTATCGTACAAATTGGAATTGGTAAGTTACTTCATTTTTGGAAATGCAAGCCATGTTAGCATTCTGTAGTTTGAAATTTTTATTTCTGAGAAATTGTAGGCATTTTTGCTCCTTCAGTACCTTGTCTGTGATAGCATTCTATGCTCATTTAACTTAAGTGTGGTATGCATGTCAGATATTGTTGGATTTTTTATTTTGCAATTTCCCTTAAGGAATTAGAACTGTTGAAAAAGGTTGTCACCTTCATTCACTGCTGGGCATATCTGTAGGGAATAGTCCTAATTCCATATAAAAAAATAAAAAAAATTTGATGATTTGAACTTCTTTATTTGCTAACAGTGTTTTATTTCATAAACATTTTTTTTATACTGAAATAGAGATTTCATAACATTTCTCCATTTCTAACTAAATATTACCCACGCTTAGCTTCTGTTTATTATAGGAAGTAGCAACTTTTTCATATGTGACATATTCCAGCTACACTTGGTAAAGCTTGTAATTTTCTGGTGTAACATAAGTTTCAGTATTCTTGCTTGTGATTTTGGTGTCTGTGCTTTATGGGTAGTTACAATTAACCAAGTCAAATGTTTAACTTTGAATACAGGGAATATCGGGAATGTGCCACTTGTTCTTATTGGCGCTTTATGTCGAGATAGATCCAACCCTTTTGGTGACCCAGATAAATGTAGCCAAGATGGGAATGCCTATATCTCATTTGGCCAATGGGTAGGTCCCAAACCCATTTCATGTGATCAAAGTAGCTCATGCATTCTCATTTGGTTGCCATTTCGCTGATGCTTTAATAGCTAACTGCATACTTCATTACATGCATGGATCTCTTTGGTTTTTAGATTTTCCCCATCTTTACTGATAATCTGACCTCTATCTGAATAAATAATGATGTGTGTATGTATGTCAGGTTGGTGCGATCATTCTATACACGTATGTATTTGAGATGCTTGCACCTCCTCCAGAAGGTACCTTTGACATTGCAGATGGAAATCTTCCAATCAAGATCCCTTTGAAGAATTGCTTGCCCGAGCAAGTTCCATTGCTACCTCAAGAGGATCCTGAACCAACAGATTCAAATAATTCAGAGACAGGAAAAGTAAGAAACAGCTGCTTCCTTTTCTATCCATACTTAGTTTTCATCTCAATAAATCATAGACTGGTGGAGAAAATTTAATTTTGCAGCTTTAATTTCAGCTTGATATGATCTGCTTAACGAAAAATGAACTTGTTAGCACAAGAACTTTTAAACTGCTTTTCAACACACAGAATCAGAGCACGTATCCTGGTGAAATTTCACAATTATATCAGTGCAGTTTCAAATGTGACTATAATTCATGAAAAATATTTTTTGTCATTTATCTGCAGTTGATTGAATGATCAGATCCTTTTCAAGTTCTTTTTGATCGGGATTCATGTTTTAAAATCACAATTCATTTAACCTTACACCAGAAGAATCAATGATTTACCAGAATTATTTTCTAATCAATCTACTTCTGGATCTGCTCATGAGAGAGGGCCAAGATACCAGAAATAGTCGGCATAATATGCATTACAGACAGTCTCAATGTGCATTAAATATTTGATCGTTGCCAATAATTAGTCAAGTTCAATCAGCATCATGTTTGCTAGTTAACAGTTATATGATTAGAAGTCATTCCATAACTTAAAGCCATGACGGTTCATTTCCTTATCACAAATCTAGTGTCATGAGATAGCACATGAAATTCGTAATTCGAGTATATATGTACACATAACAACAGCAAAAGTCCTACAGTGGAAGTGAAAAAGCTGAGGCAGAACATGGACATACTTCATAAACATTAATTTGGCTTTCTGGAGAAATTTTTCTTAAGAATTTGTGAAACATTTTAATTGAATTTTGGATTTTCCAAATTTTTTATCGTTCTGTTCAGCATAGCTTTAGAGACAGATTTTGGTTTCACTTCCGTACTTACGTGTCATGCTTCTCGATGCAGATTATAGGTTTCTTAGCTTATTTATATGACAAGTTGAAGCTCAAGCAAGTCCTTCATCCTCCTATCGTTGCTTCTGTAAGTATAAGCATTTAGAACTTGATTATCTAATTGATTTATTTTAAGTAACTTGATTTCAGGAAGCTCCTTTCTATACTTTGGTGATAAGAACTTTAGTAAAATCTATACCACAGATCACCATCTTTGTTATTAGTCAACACCAAGTTGAACTATAAGGCCGTGTTTGATTACCAAGTGGGAAAATTGCATTTTCCTTAGGAAAACACAACTGTCCATTGTTAGATAGCCAGTATAAATCTGTATAATTCTCCCTAACAAGCCATTTAAATCTGGATAATTTTTCCTACTAATCCCGGAATTCATTTCCCATCCAAATAGGTGAGAATTCATTTCCACCTGAAAATACACCTTTATTTTCTCACATGATTGAAATACGTGTTCTAAGTTGCAATCAATCAGCCATTTAAGGCATATCCCAAGTGTATTTTCTTGGGAAAATTTTCCGTGCAATCAAACATGGCCTAACATTTGTGTTAAATTCCATTTGGACATAATTTGAAACGCCATACAGCACACACTGTGGTTTAAAAAAAACTCGTACTGGATAGCAATTCACCTGGCTATAAAAGCTTTACTAAGCAAGTCAGCTTAGCAACCCGTATCATTTTATAGAGTAATCTGGGTTATGGTATGCCCTTCTATTGACTTGGGTGAAACACCGAGCATAGAAAAGCTCTGGACTTGGCAGTGCCAGGTATTTTTTAAGCCAATTCAATTTGCCTGACTCCTTGAAGTGATTGGTATAAAACGATGGCATGGGACAGCAAAGTCATGACTTATTAATCGACTTGCCTAGCTTTCCAATGATTACACAAACATTTTGGCCAATACCTGACTGTTGATGCATGTGATCGTTCATGAAAAGAGTCGGTTGTTTGATTCTCACTGAAATTTTGCATTTATTTATTAATATTTGATTAAAATGGTCCTGTTTCTTGACAAAGACTTACTTATGCTAGTATTGGATGTATAGCCTGTGATATTATTGATTACCAATTTATGTAATGCTTGCTGCAGATCCTGGCAATGGTAATTGGTGCTGTACCATTTTTAAAAGGATTGATTCTTACAGATGATGCTCCACTCTTCTTCTTCACTGACAGCTGCATCATTCTTGGGTACGCTCTAGAATTCATACCTTGTTATTTCATCTGAGTTATCTTTACATATTGTGTGAGCTAGTTTTATTGGTAGAGTAGCAATTTTATTCTGGTAGCCAAGTATGTAGAGGACTTGGGCATGCCTGGCATGCCCGTGTACACAAAAGTAATATGAGTACAAACTACCGCTTCAGGATATAGGAAATACAACATCAAGTTTAAGATACCAGGTGACTTTGCTGACACCCTACCACAAACTAACTTATATGTTTCAAAAAAAAAATTTTTTTGATCGGTAAAATGAAATATATTAAAGGAGGGCTGAGAAGGCATACAGCAAAAGCACAAAAGAACTACAAAAAAGCACAAGAACACCCAACACCCCGACCCCCAAACCACACTTAGGAAACCAAGCGATCAATATGTTTCAAATTTCAAATTTCAATGAGCGTGTTCCAAAACATGCCTACTCATCCATACAGCTGTGTAACTATGTTAGGAGATATAATTGTCAGCTTATGAGATTCATATTAATATAAGATATGGAACAATGTTTCAAGGTTAATACAATTGCATAAGAACTACATTTTCAAAATGTTAAGAATATTCTACTCTAGAAGCTGCATCACCTTGTGTGATAGAGCAAGACTTTTCCTCCTTGTTACATTTATTGTTGTCGTCACTATTCTACAGAACATCTTTCTTCATCTTGTATTTACTATGACAAAATGGCACTAGTAGGAAGGTGATTACTTGTGCATTTAATACTTAGCTGAATCTTTTAAGATTTTAACAATTTTCTAACAATCCTGTATAACCATCAGGGAGGCCATGATTCCTTGCATTTTACTGGCATTGGGTGGCAATCTTGTAGATGGTAAGTTCATTTCCTATCTTAATTTGTTCTATTTCTTAAGAGTGTCAAATGATGCAGTTTTGCTTTGCCTCCTTTGTTTGTATATAAAATCATCATAAATAGTTGTTTAAGGGTTTCAGATATGGGGCCCTGCAAAGCTCTATGTATACATATCGATGATCTTATTTAAAACTATTCTTAATGCAATAATTATTTCAAAGAGGTATAATATATACCTTAACATATAGGAATATATATTTTGTGATGGACCCTTGGTCTGTCATCCCCAATGGGCTCCACTCACATGCCGTACACATGGTCCACTGAGTCATTTGGCCATCCAATCAGTGGAGTACCTCTTGGATGAGGCATACTCAGACTGCTGATAGCTTTTCTTTGGTTTGTTGCAGGACCAGGAAGTTCAAAGCTTGGACTGCGAACAACTGCTGCAATTATTTTTGCGCGTTTGGTTTTGGTCCCCCCTGCAGGACTTGGCATTGTTATGTTGGCTGATAAGCTTGGCTTCCTCCCATCGGGCGATAAGATGTTCCGATTCGTCCTTCTTCTCCAGCATACAATGCCCACATCTGTGCTTTCGGGTAACACTCGGTTCCTCATTTCTAATTAGTAAACATATTTTTTTAGGTTAAAAAATAGAATAGAAGAAAAATGGAATTTTTTCTTACAGTTATCAAACTTCTCTTGCATATTCTTCTTTACCACAAACTAAGTTGAGTTATGGGGCTAGTGTATTCCTTTTATGGCAAGTTTTGTGTTATATGCTGCAAGAATGACTAGAATTTTTTTTATTTGATAATTAAGAATGACTAGAATGTTCCGGCAAAACTCTATTTCACTGTGATTTTTACAACAGAACTCGCCGATTAATCCTGCCCATAATCAATTCTTATTATTTTTTGGGTGCCCCAATAATATAATAGAGAGCAAACTATACACGTTGCCTGGACAAGCAAGGATTAGGTCAGAGTCGAGAATAGAATAGTCATATTGGGGAGGAGGAGGCCTCCCTCTTATGGTTACTAGCCCATTGAGTCAAAATATGGGCTATCAGAAGGTCTATAAACACATCCAAAAGAGTGCGCACACCCCCAAAATGCAATCTGATGTCTGCAGATGGAAGTTTGCCTTTTGTTGAAGAAGTTGCATAGTGCCTTGGCATTGTGCCTTGGCATCTCCTATCTAGTTTGCTTGGCAACTTGTGCTCCTTTTTTGAGAGCATGAGCTTCTGCCTCTTCGGCTGTGGCTGCCAGATAGACAGAGGTCCGTGTGCAACAAAACCTCCCCCGTGGTTTCTCGCTATTAGCCCTGCACCTGCCACTTGATTTGAGTAGTAAAAAAGGCATCTACATTGATTTTAAACCACCCTACCTTTGGTTCAGACCATGTATGGTTTGAGCATGTTGTGGAAAGATTAGACGATTTTTTTTTCTAGTTTTCCTGACAGTAAATAATCAGTTTGGTCCCTTAAAGAAAAAGATCGTTTTGTGAGGATCACCTCTAGTACCCTCAAAAGACCAGCTTGCATCTTGCTTTCCAAAAAGCCCTAGATACTGTGGCTGCCACTGCACCCCAATAGGTGCTAACTAATTGATAATTTGGCTGTGGTTGTTTCCATAGCCGAATCCATTGTTCAAGTGTGAGGTTTTGCATTTTATCTAAACAAAGTGTGAGGGAAGACCATACCAAACAGCTCGAGTAAATTGGCGTCTGAGTAACAGATGTTCTAGAGTTTCATCCTCTTCATTGCAGTGGACAAACCAATTCATCTAGGTGAAAGAGTCGATTTAGACGAGTTCGTGTTGGAATGATATCATGCAGGCACTACCATTTGAACAATTGAATTCGTGGTTGTACTCTTTAAAAACCATAATTTATTCCAAGCTGAAAATGTGAGCGTGGGTATTGGTCCCGTGGAAAGTTTTGCAAAGGCTGATTTAACTGTGTTAAAACATTTTTGTTTGATCCAAGTTCTTCTGTTTATAAACAATGTTTACATAACTGATATATTGTTTCTTTTGGGTGGTATATAAATAGGAATGCATTATATTTATTTCTACTGTGGTTTTATAGGTGCCGTTGCCAGTTTAAGAGGGTGCGGAAGGGAGTCAGCTGCTGTCCTGTTTTGGGTTCACATTTTTGCAATCTTCTCCATGGCCGGGTGGATCGTTCTCTATCTCCGCATACTGTTCTGAGGGCATATCATGCAGTTGTTCGGCCCATCCCGGCATGTGTTTCTTTTTCTTTTCATGTTAATTAATGTCTATAGCACAATCGAAAATGCATAATTTGAAATTTTTCACAGGAGAAACGTAAATGCAGAGGCACTTATCAAAAAAAAAAAAAAAAAACATAACAAATACAACGTGCACTGTGGTATTTCTGAGCACCTACGTTTATATGAATTGTAGAAGTCACTGGAGGATCCTTGTGTTATATCAATTCATTTTTTTAATCGCTGATTTAATAGGCAAACGGTATTTTAGAGCAACACTTCCAGAACTCTTCACCGCAGAGCGGATTTTTTTTTCTAAGCGTGAGGGCTAAAGTTGCCAAATCTATAATCCCTCTCGATTGGGCACATGGATGGGCCACCATTTTTTTTAAGCTCCACAGAGGGAGGGAAACTTTATTGATTTGGGAAAAAGAGTTACACCTAGATAGGGGAGATGTAAGAACCTTACCCTCAAGATGCTATAAAGGACTAGAACCATAATCAAAAGAGCAACAAAGTACTGGGAAAATCAGATAAGGCTCTAATGTAAGGCCTAACCATCTTGTCAAACCGAATAAACTCAGCGAGTCTCAGAGGGCCATTGTCTCTAAATTCTATTTATGATCTAGCAAGGAACCAATTCCGGGCCATGTAGTCCGCCACCGCATTTGACACTTAGTAGATATGCTTGATAGGGTACTCAAATTCTTTCAAGCATGATTTAAGATGCCAAGGTATGAGAGTAGGTTTAGTGATCCAAGACACCACAAGCTTCGAGCCAGACTGAACACTAATTTTGTATATGTCAATCTTCTTACATAATTTAAGCCGATTTAGAACGGCCATCAACTCGGCTAAGTTTTGGTCCCTCTCCATAGAATGAATGGAAATCCATGAGAAGGTTACCATTATGATCTCTGATAACTCCGCCATCACTCGTAAGTTTCTGGTTGGAGGATGGGCCATCTATATTCAAAGTTACTTAACAAAAATTTGGCCTCTTCCAATACACGACATTAGCTCTTTTAGGCGGGAATTTAAACTCCACCAACTGAAGTTTCTCAATAATACGGTTAAGGTGATATTCATTAGGCTTTGTCGACGAGGGCCCCTGTTCATATCATGTGGAAAGCATCCTCGTTCATATGATGCCTATACAATGCATGTATTGTACTTTTCATCTGCAAATTGTAGTAAGTTATTTCTTAATGTTTTTTTTTTTTTTTCCTGTTTACATAGAAGAAACTTGCCTCTTTTTTGCCCACATTGTAGAGTGCTTTCAGGCTGAAACTTGCCATTGGGGAGATGTTGAGGTACTGAAACGCATGGCAAAACACTAACTCGTGCGAAGAGTTTTGAGTCCAGAGAACCCCTTCCAATACAACAAAATGGAATTATCTTGTGTTTATTTTTATTTCATCTTAATTATTTTTTTATTGTGTACGTGCGTATGCATTGAGCTGCAAAGAATAAACCTTGCGGGTCTCATATTTCTTGTCTGCGTGTGTTCAATTGATTCTGAAATGTGATGCCTATTGAAAAACAACCGAGATCGGATAGCTGAGTTGGTGGGCTGATTCACACCTATGGGAGACCATAATTCCATACCAAATTATATGTGTTTGCCATTGATGGCATAACCCGGATCTCTCAGTTCAAAAGGGGGAAAAGTTCGAGTTTAATTTGGTTTCAGGATATAAAAATTTGGTCATTGTTGAAGTGTTACATTCACTTAGCCTTAAAAGGCCTGAATTTTACCAGTATTTTCATTTTATACAACCGATTAATACATTTTATTTTAAAAAATAAAAAACACAATTCATGTATTAAAGGAGAATATTACGAATTTTATTACTTTAATTTTAAAATTCGTGTGTTTTCCGATTTTTATTTTATACAGCCGTATTAAATGTTTCTTTTAAAAAAAAAATCACGTATTAAACGCGAATTTACTAACTAGGTCTATTTACTACTATAACGAACTCACCCCTTTAGGCTTCAGGTGTCATCAACATCTTTTGCCACTTTTTACTACCCTTGTAATCTTTACTAAACCAGTAGTTTGGCCCATGCTGATCCGCAATTAATCGAAAACAGAATCTAGATGCTTCTGTCGTTGCAATCCATGGATTCACTTTCTACAAATGCGAGATAACATAGCATTCATGCACGTCAAAGTCAAATGTTCCACCACTGGTTATCAACCAAGGAATTGAATGCGAGCTTCAGACAATAAAACCGATATTTCTCAATACCGAATCAATTGAGAAAAGTTTACAACTCAAGAATGGACGGGCGTAGGATATTTCTCAATACCGACTCAATTGAGAAAAGTTTACAACTCAAGAATGGACGGGCGTAGGCTTAATAGTGAACGCAGACCCCCGACTGAATCAATGACCGCATGAGCCAAGAGAAACTGTTAAACTTCTTTATTGATTGCGTTGCTAAGAGAGATCGAAGACGAAGATTTTCTGACGCAGTGTGGGCACTGGATGGAAAGGACAGAGAAGGGAACAACCCACCGGGAAAGGCATACCTCAAGGAGCACCAATCTCCCCCGGCAAACATCTATCTGCATGAAGCCGACCTATGGATAGAAAGAAAGATGCGGGAAAGGAAAATGAAATATGAAATTCAGTGAGTGTGAGATACGCCGACAGGGAGTACGCAGCCGAACAACCGTAGGGGCAAAATCGAACCACTTTTTTTATGGAAACTTTTTATAAGATATCTTAGATCCAAAAAAAAATCTCTTCAAAACCATCTGTTCACCGTTAGCTCCATTACCACCCCCCACAACTAGCATATACATATTCAGTGTCTTTTTGCAACTCCCATAAGAACTGCAACTACAACTTCAAATTGCAAAATCTATTGATTTGATTTCAACATGTATTTTTTATGCTAAAGCTGATCCATAAACCACATGGGTACCTAAAACACCAACAAAAAATAAGAGTAAACAACTTCACAATTCAAATAGGTAAAAAAAAATTGGTAAGTAAGATGGGATTAAGCTGACCTCGACCTGCAATAACAACAAAAATAATTATAACCACTTGTATCTACATCCATTTTTGTCGTCTTCTATATATTTACATAGCATAGCCGGGAACCAGAAGGAGAAAACATAAGCTCATTCCCATTCGAACAAAACGAAGAGGTAAATTCCTATTACGCGTGTGGAATTTTCCCCATCAACACTGTTGGATATCATTCCAAAAAGAAATTGATTGCTTCATTAAGTCGTCTACAGAGTTAGAATATTTACCTCCTATCTGACCGATTATCTAATATCTTCACTAAAGATCTCAAGTGATTAGTAGGAAATATTTTTTGTCTAAAGTATGTCCTCTAAGATTGGTGTGAGAAATATGTCAAATGTGTAGGTGACTGTAAAAATACCAATATTTCTCAAAACAAAAAAGGTGAATTTTGCTATTATATGCATCAAGACACTCAGATCATAGCTGAATGTGAGTAATTAAAGAGAGGAAGTGTAGCAAGTATGAAACTACATGAACATTAACCTATTACCCTGAACTAATAAGCATACACCACTATCAAGATCACCATGCTGGCATGAACTTGTCTTGGTTTTTATATCTTTGTGGATTCTCTATAAACATAACCATGTGTTGTCATCACAAAGAGAACATAATAGACCACTTGTGTATCTACTATTTCAAATCACAAGAACCATGACAAAGTGTGCTTTGTCAGAATATTTCATATAAATGTGTTTTTTGAAGTAATTACCTGAGTTGCAGTTTTGAATTATCCAAGTCAATTGCTCCAACCCAAATATACTCAATCCTTTAGGATTATAGGGAGAAACCGTGATTTCAAAACCCATACAATTCTGTAGGTAATTCAGAATTCTATGTTTCAACACGCCTTAGTCACAGAACTATGTAAAAATTTGCAAAACTTCATGACAAACAGAAAAGGCAGATTTAATTTAATGCATAAGTGAATATAGTCAGATGTGACCTTCCATATTTATTTTCCTAGGTGAAGTAACTATTACATACTGGGATCCTCTAATGTATCTAACTAAAAAGGAGTTCGCCAGCCTTAAGGATTACCCAACTAAAAAGCACCAACATTATAGGATATTGCCCACTTGACTATAAAGTGAGCAGATATTAAGAATGAATGTGGATTTCTGTTTTACTCAAGTGTTTGGTGATTTCCTTTACCCGAAATCACAAAGATAAGAGTAAATCACAAATAAAATACCATCAATTCAAAGTAGGGAGGACAAACAATATAACATTCAAGTCAAGAATCCATCCTTCCAGCCTCTTGGATATGCATGGTACATACTATCAAACTACTTGTAAGGCCACTTGAATATTGAGTATATGTAAATAAAGTCCATGAAAATATAAACAAGCTAAGCGTACCAAGAGGATGCTTAGATGTCCATTGAGAATTCTTGTTCTCAGCCTCTTGAATATTCTTGAATATTCAAGAATCCTAGGGCATCACTGGCATGCCCATTGTTAAGTATTTGTAATGACTGAAAATTTCCTGTATCCATGATGGGGGTTGAATGTTATAAGATGATCATGTGATACCTTTATAAGACATTTCAAGAAAGATAACCATGAGCAAGTATAGATTTTACTTTTGGCTTTTCAAACGGCCTGGCCTTGATTCAATTTGTGTTAATGTTGCAATCTTTCATTTTTAATTGCTTCAATTTGATCAATTCTTGTTATAGGCATCAGTATAGTAAAATAAATTTCAAAGCGTCCTCGGAGATATTGGGAAACTTTTTATTTCGGAATGTGCTGATTATGGCATTACCAAAAATCTGTACTTAATTCATCTCCATGTGGGCCCCACTGGCATTATAATTGGTGTGAAATTAGGGCTTGTCATTTTAATCTTGCTATATATTCTCCAAGATTCTTAAATTAGAAGAACATAGAAAATCTAGTAAACCTGTTACTTTAATTCATTTGATTTTTTTGTTCATGGTAGGGCTAACACAGATGATGTTGGGAAATCTAATTGCACATTGACTATCTAGTTGGACTATTACAAGGCAAGTGCTGTCTGAATGAAATTGCTGGAGAGTGGAGGCACCTCTAGTTCTGCAGGTACTTGTCGTTGTTTGGACTGTGAAGTCCGAATAATGCTTCACTGTTCAGACTGTTAAGTCCAAACATTGGATGATTATCCGGACTTAGCAGTCCGAACAATAAATTCAAAGACCATAACCGAGACTGCACGAGAAAAAAAACCGCAATGTATCATTCCAGTGATATTATTAGAAATTCTTGTTAGAATGGTTTCGAAAATGAAGTTAGAATGATTTTGTCGATTAAAAAAATTTGAATTCAAATACATACATCCATTGATTGTTTTACTTAAAAGTTCCCAATGAGAATTTTAGAAGATGTAGAATACAACCTTAGAATCTTTTAGGTATTCTCCTTTTGCTTTTTCAATAGTCTCTCTTGCTTTCTCCCGTGCTCTAATGGTTTTGAATTTTAGAGGGGATGAGTAGAAATAGAAAGGGTTATTAAAGAAACAAAATGGGTAAAGTTGGTATTTTATATATGGGTAATTCTATTTGTACCCCAAAAATTCCATAAGCACCCAATTTGGGTGCTTTTGGCCGAAAGTGCCCTTCACAAAAAAAAAAAAAAAACCGTAAGCACCCCACCCCACCTCTCTCCCTCCCTCTCCACCTCTCACCATCCTCTCTCCCTCTCCACCTCTGTCTCTCTCTCACCTTGAAACAAAGAAAAAAAAAAAAAAGAAAGAGGAAGAAGAAGAAGGAGGATGACGCTGTTGCCGCCGCCACCACCAGCACCACAGGTACGTCTCTCTCTCCTTCTCTACCTCTCTCTCTCTTTCTCTCTTTCCCCCTCTTTTTTTTTTTTTTTTTCTCTCTCTCTCTCTCTCTCCACGGCACTAACTGCCGTGGGGATTGTGTAGCCCACGGCACCAATTGCCGTGGAGAGAGAGAGAGAAAGAGAGAGAAACGTACCTATGGTGGTGGCGACGGCGACGACCTCCTCCTTCTTATTCCTTTTTTCTTCTTCTTCTTCTTCTTCTTGGCGACGGCGACGACCTCCTCCTTCTTCTTCTTCTTCTTCTTCAACAACCAGGTGGGGTGCTTGGGTTTTTTTTTTTTTGTCTAAGGGTATTTTGGGCCCAAAAGCACCCAAATGGGGTGCTTATGGAATTTGTGGGGTTCGAATAGAACTACCCTTTATATATCTTGGTGGGGAAGATAAGAGAAAACACAGGGGATATAGAAGTCATTTTAATTATAGTTTAAGTGGGGGATAAGAAGAGAAATTGACGGGGTATCAAAATTCGCCAAAATCAATTCCCCGGTTACGACGACGAGTGATTTTGAGACCTGAGACTTGAAAGAGTTGAAAAGAAAACCCGCCTTAGCATAACTCTGTCGCATTTGCACGCTCAAAACCCTAGACCTCTGATCAGTCTCTCCACGCTCTCTCGTTCTCTTGCCTGCAATCATGTATGGAGGTGGTGAGTATGATATACTATCTATCAACCCTAAAATCTGTTTCATCACAGCGTACTATCTATGCTTCAACTGCATTCAGCGAACCTGCAAACCATGGACACACTACATTGCTTCCACACTTTTGAACAGAGAACGAATCTCTCTCTTTCTCTATAATTTTTTGTCGTCTTTTTTTGCTGCGTAGATGAAGTATCGGCTATAGTTATTGACCTGGGTTCCCACACTTGCAAAGCTGGTTACGCCGGCGAAGATGCTCCCAAGGCAGTCTTTCCATCAGTAAGTTGTGCCCACCATTGTTTTATATGCTTCACTTTTTTTGTTTTGTTTTTTTTATTCTAATGCAAAGTCGCGAAATTGATCTATCGTTGGTTCATATTTTTATTTTTTATTTTTTTTACTTATGAAAAATTGAAGATGCTACCTAGGCCTTGTATACTCTTAGATGTTCCTTTGAGAAGGAGTAGAATGAGGGTAGTTCAGTAAGAATTTGTAACTACTGTTTGTCGAAGAAGCACAAAACCTCTAGTTTGGGGATACTTGTGATTTGAACTTGAAACTGAATTGGGTGAAGTTGAGTCAGCGACGGGGCCAAAATCACGGTTTCTTCTCTGTTCTGAATTGGAGTGTTTGAACAAAATAGCAAATGAGTGAAAAGGAGAAACTGAAGAGGAAAGGTATTAAACAGAGGAAACCAACATTAAGGGCGTGTTTGATTGCAAAGTGGGAAAATTTGCATTTTCCTTGGGAAGACACAACTGCCCATTGTTAGAAAGCCATTTTAAATCTGTATAATTTTCCCTACCAAGCCATTTAAATCCGGCTAATTTTCCCACATAAGCCCAGAATTCATTTCCCATCCAGATAGGTGAGAATTCATTTCCACCTGAGAATATGCCTTTATTTTCTCACATGATTGAAATATGTCTTCTCGGTTGCAAATAATCAGCCATTTAAGGAATTTCCCATATGTATTTTCTTAGGAAAATTTTCTGTGCAATCAAACACGCCCTAAATGTTCTTGTATGGGGTTGACGAAGGAGATTGGAAGACATTGTGTGGCAACACTTACTTGCTTTTCCGAATCTTTATTGTCTGGCCAGGGCAGAGGAGATTTTGACAAAATATATATTCTTTTTCTTTCAAGGAGCTACCGGTAAGTTGAAATCCAATTTCTTTTAGAAACCTAAAAGAGGAGTGGTCTGAAGGGATGGTCGAGTGTTTCTCTCTCATCTATGTGCTTGAAGAGGGATCTATAATCGGGAAGGAGAGATAACTTTGTGTTGAAAATTGAATTGGTTGGTACATCCATTAGAGTTCTTCACAAGATGAAGATATTAACTACTGAGCATCTTTATCCTTAGAGGATGGAGGATCCCAACATATGCCAACTTTCTACAGAAGCTGAGGAAGCATCAACCATTTTTCACTCATTGCCAGATAATTAAATATTTGTTTATTTTTGAGTGATATCTATGGTTCCTCTGGCATTAGTTGAGATTGCATGGTATCTCGTTGATCTGCTTTCCTTTTGCTGGTCTCTTTAGATGGAAGAAACAACCATAGCTTTAGAGACAACCATCTATATAGGGTTGATGTTCATTTGTTATCAAGTTGCTTATCATTTCATGGGCCTCTTGTACATTTTCAATGTATTGTTTACACAAAGGCCTTTACCTATTTAAAGTAGTCACGCTTTAGTATGGTAGCCAATACTTCTCCTGTGCCTCTTTCAAAGTTTGTGGTGGTTTATGACTTGTTTGTTAATTGGTATGTCTTATCAATATGGCTGCAAATTCATTTTTGTCAGTTACTATTACCAACACCAAATTAATCACTACTGCCCTTTCTTCACAGTTGAGACAGATCAGTGCTTAGTACATCATCATTCGTTAAAATAGTAACAGTAGTTCTGTTTCCCTATTGGCTTTTTTTTGTCTATGTATTCACTGAAGTTTTCACTGTAGGGTTTCTCCTTCATGGGAGAGATTTTGATCCTTCTAAATTCGTTTATTAAACCTTGGGCAACTTAATAATGTTCCTGTAATTTTAAATAGGCTTTTGTTGCCTATGACACTATGTTACACATACAACAAGGACATGAGACTGACACGGCGTGGATATGACATATACACTTAAAACTGGAGTACATATGACACCCATTTTGAAGTGTCCTGGTAACATGGTTGTTTTCTAAATGGCATAGTTTGGCGTGTTGGTCTAGTATTACACAATGTTACACAAACAATCTTCAGGCTTGGGTTCTAATTCTCCCAATTGGATGGGCTCCACACAGGCTGGTCTGCTTAACTATTTTTTCACTTTGTCAAGAAGTTTGGGCTTTGCATTATAACGTTACTGGCATCCAGATGGCTAAATTGATCTTGTAGTTCTGAGTGGGAATTTATTTTTATTTTTGTTAGTCACTAATTAAATTTTACATGTAGTTATGAAAAATAAGGCAAAAACCCAAAATATGGTAACATCAAGGGTTACGGTTTCGGGTTTAACATGTACAAGTGAGGCTATAGCCTCATGTAGTCATGTGCGCCTCAAGGCTATAGCCTCGAGGCTGTTTCTTAGAGCCTCGAGGCGTAGCCTCAAAAAGCCTTTTTAAACGATGTGTTAGTGCTTGTAACCGTTATTTGGTAAAATATTGGTGCATGCTTTATCCCGATGCATGCTTTCTATTAGGTTGTTGGCGCGAGTGATCAATCGGGAGTTGGTGATGCTGTCAAATCTGAAAGGGACTCTGAATCTCTTTTAGATTCTAAAAATGGTGTCAGACCTTTCGATTCTGACAAAACCAAGGCAAAGCGGAAGTTTTTTGTGGGATCTCAAGACTTAGGATATCGCAGGGATCATATGGAGGTGAGTTCGCATCTGTTCTTTTTTCTATGGAGATTAACAGAATTATTCTAGACAATTTCCTCCTTTTTTCTAAGGATTTTGTTTGTTTCATGTTTTTTTTATTCAGGTGCTGTCCCCTTTAAAGGACGGAGTTGTTGTTGACTGGGATATTGTTGATAGCATATGGGACCATGCCTTCAGGTAACAACTAGACATGCATTGATTCTGCAATTTATATTACTTATCCAAAAAGAAAGTTCTGAAATTTATGGATCGGGCTAATCTCTTTTTTGATCATTGTTATATGTTGGAGATGTCATTGCTTTCTCGAAAACCTTGTCATGAACAGTTTGTGGCTAAGCTAGCTGATCATGCAGTCGCTCATTGCATGGAAAAGTTCTCTTGGACATTTTATGTCAGAGTCATGACTCTCTACTATGTAGATGGCATCCTATCTTTGTGTTGCATGTGTCAGTCCTCAATCACTTCCATCTATGTTTCTAGATAGAGCAAACATGTAAACAATAGACTTTCTAGGTGCTCTGTTAATCTAGGAGGGTGTTTTCTACTTTTGTTCGGATTGAAATCTTTACATGATCATTTTTTCCCAAATTGTTGATTTTGAATTCATTGTAAGATCATTGGTCTTTATCTTTTTCAGGGAACGGTTGCTGATTGATTCTAAAGAGCATCCAATGTTACTTGCAGAACCATCTTCTAATACTCCTCAACAGAGAGAAAGGTGATCTGGTACCCGACTATTCTTTTATCTGGTGTCATGGTAGATTTGACAATGGATTGAGTTTTTCTGTATGAGTCTGCAATTCGTCTAGAATTAGATCATTTCATAGACTCGTCTCCTGTGTCTTTATCATTAATATTTGTTTTTTGACAGATATCATTAGTATTATTTTTTCTTGAGTATTTAAATTTGTTTTGCACTCACACCTAGTGGTTTCAAACTTGCAATTCAACTGTTTAAGACTGAATCTCGAGTTTGCTGTTAATTTGTTATGTTCACCCATCCAAGAAAGTCATTCTTTTCAGTCAGGAAGCTGGGATCGAACCAGCAACCTCATTGTTGTGGTGCAGTACATCAATCAATTGAGCTACTTGCTCGAGTCCATCCATCAGAAGAATTTTTTTGCCTTTGTTCTGTTCTAAATAACGTTTACTTATAATTTATTCCATGTTGTTAGTCCAAGATATTAGCATGCATGGAATAGTGAAAAAATAAGACGTAGCAATATCGAAATGCATAAATATGAGTTATATTATAAATAGCTAAACTTGGTCATTTGCTGCACATTTGTGCCTTCTACCATTCTGCGCAACATCGGGCAAAATCTGTGCAGGTTTATACCATAATAAAGTAATAGCTTAATATATACAGGAGCTCCCACCATGGTTGGGAAGAAATTGCATCCATGATGCAATTGACTCTGCTATCTTTTTCTACAAATGAGGGACCTTTGGCTACACAACTAATTGTAGTGGGGACAAATCTTTTGACTGAAGCAGTTCTTCATTATTATCTTTATTAGGTAATCAGTGGAAAGGAATGTTGTCACAATCGAATTAGACAAAGATTGTTAGGAGTGAGATTCAAATGGTTGGATCGTAAGATTCAGAAAGATATTTCTTTATGAGTTAAGAAAATATAACTACACCATAATCCATTATATAATGAAAAGTTTTGTGGCGAGAACTGTCTGGTCTTTGTTCTTGGCGGATTTTGGAATGGCTTGGGTGATGGCGAGTTCTGTATTGGATCTTGTTTCTAGTTGGCATACGTATGCCTTCTCCTCTAGAGGGCAAGTGCTATGGCGGCTTCTTCCTTTCGCGATCTCTTGGGGTCTTTGGAAGGAGAGAAACCAGAGTGTCTTGAAGGGAAGGAAGCAGAGGTGGCTAACATTATCCTCAACATTAAGGGCCTTATGTATTTGTGGTCTAAGACCTTTATAGAGTGTAGCGGCTTGTTCTTTTAGGATTTTATTTTTCGTTGGGACCTTATATGCTCTAGAGAAGGGGATTAGGCTGTCTCGTGTTTAGGTTCCCGTTCTTTGTTTGGCCTTGGCCCTTGTAGAGTTGTAGGTCATCTCGACCTCTTGGCTTAGGCTTCTTGTATATTTCTGTTTTGGCTTTTACCTATTAATATAAAGTCTATACTTATAAAAAAAATTGTTGACAATTCCTAATACGCACTATAGAGACACTTTTTTTAAACTCAAAGATAGACAAACAAAAGATCTTTTCACAAAAAATCAAAATCAAAACTATTTATCATTATTTTATCGTCAAATTAAACAAATTTCATTCTCTTATCAACATTCTCAATTCTCAATCTTTCAAATTTTTTGCTTGGACATGCACTTTTAGTCATATGTGCTAAGTGAAGTTTTATGCAAAAATGCTAACTTGAACAATATCCTACTATAATTGTATGTTAAGAATTGCTTGCTGCAGAATATTAACTTTATGCTTCTACCTCAAAGCAAAATTAAGTCAATACCTCGAAAAAGAGCAAACATTGAGAAAATAGACTAAAGATGATTCCCCTTAGTTGTAGAATATTGGTACAAAATTTCTTTCAATTTCATGTCCCGAACCCTAATTACTGTTTTTATAAGTAAAGTATGATATATAAGAAGAAGAAAGGGGAAACAAGCATCTCAAATCCATGAATCTTGCCCTTATGGGTAAGTGGTTATGGAAATTCGGGGCGGAGGCTACTAGTTTTTGGAGAATAGTTACGGCAGCCGGCAGGTAAGTATGGAACTTCTCCCGACGGTTGGGATAGTCTTGAGGTGAGAAGCTCGTATGGGTGTAGCGTGTGGAAATGGATCCTAAAGGCGTCTAAGGACTTTGATAAAGGGGTTTGATTCGAGGTAGGAGCCGATAATAGAATCAGGTTCTGGAGGACACATGGTGCGGCGATAAACCCTTACAAGAAGACTACCTGGAACTGTTATCTCAGAGAGGAAAGGGAAGTCTATCCAAGATTGCTTTTAGAATGAAGGGGAGACAGTCGAGTGGAACTTGGGCTTCAGAAGGAACTTAAATGATTGGGAGATTGATCCTTTATCTATTTTGATATTGAGATTGCATGATATTCACATCAGGCTGCTGGTGCAAGATAGGAGAGTTTGGATCTGGACTAAAGGGGGATCTTTCATGCTGAGCTCTTTTTATGGGGCGATGCAAAGAACAGAGGGCGCCCCTTTTCCAGTCTCTATGGTTTGGTGTTCCAAGATCCTTTCTAGAGTTGCCTTCTTTGCTTGGGAAGCTTCTGTAGATAAGATTCTTACTGTAGATCACATGATGGCTAGAGGGTTTACTATGGTTCACTACTGTTGGATGTGCAGAATTGACGGAGAATCAGTGGATCATTTCCTTTTGCATTGTGAAATGGCTACGAAGATTTGGAGTGCTTTCTTGTTAGATTTCGGGATGAGTTGGGCCATGCGGGCCTCCCTTAGGTCCTTCCTCTTTAGCTAGAAAACCAAAGCTTTTTCAGCCAGAGGGAACGTTTTATGGAGAATGACTCTCCTAGGGATTATTTGGGGTATTTGGAAGGAGAGGAATCAGAGAGTCTTTGAAAGCAAGCAATCTGATTTGTATTCTATCATTCTCAACATTAAGGGGCTGATATTCACGTGGTCTAAGGCGTTCTCGGAGTGCAGGTGTTTGTACCTTGAAGACTTCGTCTTCCGTTGGGATCTTATTTGTACTCGGGAGGGTAGTTAATCGGGGTTCTGGTTTGTTGGTTTGTGTTCTTTGCCTTGGTCTAGTGTAGGTCATCTCGACCTACCTTTCCTTAGGCTGCTTGTTCCCTTGGCTTCGGCCCTTTGGCTCCGGCCCTTAATAAAGAAAGGGGAACTACAGACCCCAATTTACAATAGTTACAAAAGAAGCTTCATATGAAGAAGCTAAAGAATCAAAAGAAAAGAAGCACAACCCTTTCCAAAGAAGCTTACAAATGACCTTGAACAAACATTTCAACTTAAGCAATAGATCTCAAAGAGTAATACCATAAAACTCGTTTGAAATAGAAACCCAATCGATTAACGAGGCCTTAATCTTATCAATACTCGATTCGAAAAACACGTGTGTATATATCTAAAATCCTGTTGTTCCTTTCTTTCCTAATATTTTGGCATAGATCAAATGGGAGCAACTTCCAAATCAAGCGACTACTAACATTTAAAGCACCCAACTACTACCCACGAAATAAAACCTTAACCCAAAGTAACTCAACCTTAAGAAAAGAAGGTTGTTGAAAAGGACATGCCACTCATACTTCAAACAGAACTCCACCTGAAAAAAAACAATCCTAAGCTAACCTAAAGGTCTGACTTAGCGAAAGACCTTCTATTGAACCGTAAAGAAAATGTTAAAGCTAGTAATCCCTTCTTAAATGCATAATGTCCATATTTTAGCTGTAACACTCAAATAATGTCCAAGTTGCATACTCTTGATCTTGTTGGAAAGCCAATCAACAAAACTTTCTAGTTGTACCAAAATTTCTTGAGCCGTCACTCTTTAGACACTTTTTGACACAAACAGAAATTAAGTCATGTGAAGAGATTGAACTGTATCAACAATGCTGTGGTGTTTTTCTTGATCGGTTGTGTTTGTTACTGGGATCCTTAAATTTGTTGTTACTGTGGATTTTTAACATACTTGTCAAACAGTGATTTGTTTCATTGTAATTGTGCAATTTGCCATACCCAGATTAGCTCCTTCATTTATTAAATTTTCTTTTTAAACCGCGTGGAAGATGTCCTTTTGACGTGTTTTTGAATGAAAAATTGCTAATATCTATTATCTAGCTGATGTAGGCATTTCTTTTGGACTCATGTTGTTTTATGATCTTTAATAAAAAAAAATTATTGTTGGAAAAACTCTAAAAAATTATGAGTCTGACATCAGGAATCAAAAACCTTTTTAAGTTCTAATACTGCACAGTGATCTCAAGAATCTGACATATATGGTTTACGTTGCTTCATTTTATGGATTGATTTGTCATTTTTATTGCCATTTTTTATTGTACTTGTAAAACAATCGTCATTTTTATTGCTTATCTTCACTTTTTTAGACATATCTACCTTTTCTTGTTTGTATGTGTTGCAAAATTGATTTTGATATATAGTTTTTGCTGTTCATTGTTAGAATGTAACATCTCATTAACAACATTTTACAGGATGGCGGAGCTCATGTTTGAAAAATACCAAGTTCCTGCACTTTTTTTGGCCAAGAACGCTGTATTGTCTTATAGTTCATCCTTTACTCAATATTTGTCTTTAGTTTATTAGATTTTCATTTTCAATACAATTTTGAAGCTCTGTTGGGTTCATTGTTGTATTCTTCATTCTTTTTATCTCAACCAGACTATGATTGTACGTAATTTTCTTGGGTTGACTATTTTATTCTTTGCTGTTAGGTTCTCACATCTTTTGCATCTGGTCGTGCTACCTCTTTGGTGGTTGATAGGTAAGGATTGATTTACTTCTTGATTTTATTCTAGATTTTGTTTCTTTCTCTTCGGCATTTTATTTTGGTAGGTATGCACAAACATTTTTTAAGTACTTGTGTTCGTCTTCTTAGTTTGTATCACCCCTTGAAATTTGATTTAGAAATCCGAGTTATGACATTGGGATCCCAAGGAAATGGACCGCCAATATGATCCATAACCACCCACAATCAGAATATACACATAAGTACGAAGTAGAAATAACACTCAAATTAACATCTCTAGTGATGAAATAAATGTATCAAATGAAAATTCACCTTACCACGTGTAATAAACAAGTTTTCTCAAAATGAAGGAGACAAAGGATTAATTGTGTCTCAAATACGCAACTAAATTAATCATATCCCTAAGATGAAGTTGAAGACTCTAATACACCTCCAAGAGTCAACTCCTGCATTCCATACTGATCGTTACCACTTGAAAAGTAAAAATTAACAAGGAATGAACTTGAAAGCCCATGAAGTATTCTCAATCTTAATTCACATCAAAGGCATGCAATACTAAATAGATAAAGGGGAACCAAACACTTTCAGAAAGGCTAGAATACACAGGGTCTACTTTACTTCAGCTTGACCAAACTATTGCACCCACTTGGTTTATATGAATGGTCTGTTTCGCCCACCTAACCTCGATCAATTGGTAATCCTATTTTCGCAACTAGGATTAAACTTTTCACTATAACCATCTGGCTAGAAGTGGTGCTTAAGGGTTTTCAACCCAAGAGGCGCATGCCGCTTTTTGTGCTTTAGGGGCTTTCAACCTAAGGACCTAGCCTACTCTTTTCTGATTCAAGGACTCGAACTGAGGGACCATGTTTGCTTAGTATTGACTAGTATTCTAACTTCTTGGTATATGTACTAAGTACTTAATTTATACATAGCTCTTGGAGGGCTTCTTGTTAATGTAAATCAACTTCATCACACAGCACAATAAGTTACACCCATGGTTTAAAATCTCGTTTCGTCTCGGCCAAGATGTCTTGTTCCGGTAAGGTACCGAGATGATACATAAGGGAATGCATTGTCTCATCCAGAAACTTAATTTAAGTAGTAAATAAGTATAAAACCTTATTTTCATGGTATATGTACTTTTATAGCACGTAAATGCTAAAAAACAAATTTGTAATCTAATTAAGCATTAAAAAAATGTTTTAACCTTATCGAGACAAATACTGGTTTTTCCGCCGTGCAGTTTTGTCTCGGTTGATACCCCTTACTCCATCAGCTCACCAAGACAATGAAATGGAACGATATTGTAAACCTTGGTTACGCCCATTGTTTACTAGCCTTGCCCTTTCCTGTTTCTTGACTCATTTGATGTTGGACCATGTGAAATGAATAAAACCTTCTCCAAGCATATTTATTTGTGGGGTTACAGGACGCATCACTTTAATACTAAAACTGTCGCTGTGTTAATGATTTACTATGTCAATTCAGTTATCTATCCATCTTGGAGATGTGTCTTATGGGGTGTGTGTTTGATGAAGGTCCTCTCTTCAAATCTAGAGAGCAGTTCCCGAGTTTAACTTTTTCAGTTATTATTCAAAATTCCTTTTTTGGTGAGTTCAAAGAGAGTTGAGAATATTTATGATGAGCTGCTGATTGAACTTTGTAAATCAATTGAGTCTCACATGGTACTCTTGTCTCACTTACTTTTTCAAACTATGACGGATTTCCCAATATGTTTGTCACCTCTTGTTGTATTATCCATTTCAAATGCTCCGATTAAATGTTTTAAATAGACACGACAAGCACGCTTTAGCTTATTTAACAAGGTAACTCCATGTTGTTAGAATTTTGCTGTTTCGGATACTGCATCGTACTCACATGTGGATACATGCCGATATACTTGTACAAACAACTTTTTGTATGTTCAAAATTTTTTTTTTTGGTTATTGTTTATATGATATGTACTTATTTTAATACATGCTTTCTATATTCCATACTTCACCTGAACTAAAGTATTTTAAAGATTTTCTCTCTCAGCATATGGAATAAACTATATGGACATGTCGGCATATGGGTTTGTGAGGGTTAGTTTGTCTGACACTTCATATCATTGTTGATCACTGAATCACGTGTATGTGTCCTTTTTACATAGGTCTGAGCTTTATCAGACATTGGTTCTTATATATTTAATTATGTTAGTTTGCAAAAACCTCTTTAGGAATGTTTATTTTCCTTATGTCAATGGTCATTCCAAATTTCCAAGAGTCCTACTGTTGTAATAAAATTGAGTTGTTTTTTATGTATGGGAGTATGCAGTGTCTTAAATTTGAATGTTGTAATCATCTGCTCCTGGAACATGTTTTTCGTCTTCCTGCTGCTTCATCTCATTCTGCTGATTTGTTAAGAATCCACTGTCAGATCTTGTAGAGTTCTTATTTGTGAATTCTGTCTATAGTATACCCGACTTAAATCTGTATGGTAAAAAAAAGAAGGCTGTAGTAGCTTGGTATTGGTTGCAACTACTATGGATGATTGATTCAAATTTTCCATTTTCCATTTTCTTATTTAATGAATTGATTCTTTTATCGGAATTTGTCTTGCTGCCTAAATTCTCTGGTTTATTTTGAAAGTGGCACTAATAAATGGACAATCTTTACTAAATCAGTGGTGGTGGATCTACTACAGTTGCCCCTGTACATGATGGTTACGTTCTTCAAAAGGTATTCCTCCACCACACACACACAATTAATAAAAACAAAATAAATAAAGAAAATGATAAAAGTGAAAAAGGAAAAAGAAAATGAGGACCCTTTGGTCCTCAGTTTCCCCTCTTTTTAGAGGATGTTTTTTTCGAAGCTTTTGTATATAGATGGTCTGATCTTTTAGGGGAACTCTCTCCCCTTCCAAGGAGTTAGGTCTGCCTGCTTTTGTGTTTTCTGGGGTTCTCCCCTTCTCTAATGATATACGTACACACTTATAAAAAAAAAAAGACCCAACATTGTCAGTGGGATATAGGTCATTCATTTCCATTCATTTAGAAGCTAAACTTTTTAAGTTCTTTACTGCTCAGTAGTTTAACAAATGTGAGGATCTCAATCTCAGCCTTCTCAGGTATGAGTAATGGAGGCTACTCCTACCTATTTCAATTACAACCTATGTAAAATGCACATAAATATGTATGTTTGTCGCAGACACAGATGCAAGGTGTCTGACACAGATTTTAAAAAATGGAGGTAATTTGGTTTCAGAAAAATTTCAATAGATATAATGTTGAAGAAATCAAGAATACGAAAAATAAATGGTAAAAATGAGGTGAGATTATAGATTAATATACATAATTTTTTACTCAATTCATTGTTAAAACAAAGTATTGCATTTGGTTGTACGTTATTCGTTCTTAAAATCTTACGATTTATGATTTGAACCCTACAATTCAACTCAAATATTTTCTCTAAACAATTATAATCTTAAGTTTGAATCCTTTTAGAGAAAAAATCTTACAATTTTTGCATGAATCTTATGGTTCGGGTATCACAATTAGAATCTTATGATTCTTTCAAATCTAATAATTTTGATTAAGACATGTTTTCGAGCGAAAACAATGACTCATTTTTTTGTGCTTTAGGTGTTTCCTATTGGTGCATATTATTTACTAATTAAACAAATTTATGACATGCTTCTTGCTACTGAGTTCTTACTTCTTACAGACAAAAGATATATTAACATTTTTTTTCTGTTAATTGTGGAGCATTTTTCTAGTTTTTTTATTTTTATTTTTTTATATATATATTTTAAGTTAAAGGGCCCTTAATGTTAAAAATAGGGCCCTTAACAAGCAACTCCTAAGCGGTCAGGGTAGGGACATTTGTTTAATTAAATAATGAATTGATGATTCATGGTTTTGATCTTTCTTTTGTGGAAAGATGTTTTGCTTCTTTAAATATAAATGTAGAAAAATGTCTCTACAGCTCATATTATGTGTGTCTGGTAGACTGTTTTGCTATTATTTGTGTGTGTGTACAAAATTTTGTCATTGTTGGGTGTTTGGAAAGAATGCAAGGTTGAATTTTTTTATGATAGTAGTAGGACATTAGCAGGGGCTTTTAAAGGTTATCAACAAGGTATTAAATTGGTAAGGTAAATTTTGGTTAGCCCCGAAATGGAAATTTCAACCCAGTATGGTATGAATATATTACTCATGGAAATGATGGAAATAATGTGGAAACTTTAGGATATGATAAAATGAGCATGAAAAAAACATAAGCCTTCGAATACACAACCACTCCTTTGGCAAAGCTCATGCCTTTGGCGTGGACCCAGAGGGCAGAGGTGAGTAACAAAAATTGGCGTAAGGTCTACCTTGTTACATCACTACCCTTTTATAATATGACAATAAGACTAAAGATTCTTTATGAAGTCGAATGTTGGGAAATCAAGAGATGTTCTTAGAGCGAGTATGGCTGAGATGGACGAGTGACAATACCTTAGAAGCTATATTCTTTTACTTGTGGCTCACTTAGCTCTTGATCTGCGAATTTATGCTTTGGGAGCTAGCGCTTGGTGGATTCATGCATCTATAGATTCATGCTCCCATCTCGATATATCCATAGGCAGTGCTGCAACTTACAAATTACATGTTCTTAGAACGAGTGTAGCTGAGATGGACTGTGATTGTTTGGTTTCGTGGCCTGGTTCAGTTGCGTGAAAACTTTGGCCAATTAATATTTATGGTTCAACATGTTTCAGGTTCCTTAAATCATGGTTCAGTAGATGAGACAATTGCATCTTTTCTGAAAAGTGGTTATGTTGTGATTGTAGGCTGTGGCAACATCTCCTATTGGAGGTGAATTTCTTACCGAGTGCATGATGAAAAGCCTGCAAAGCAAAGGCATCACAGTAAGTTTCTACTACCCGAATTTGCACAATGCTAGCTGATTTACATATGCAAGGTTGCTGGATTTATCATTGAATCTTTTTTATCTCGTTGGCAGATGAAACCTAGGTATTCTTTTAAAAGAAAGGAAATGCGGCCAGGAGAATTTCTGGTACGCCCATAGCCTTATTTCTTGGCATAGATTGGTATCTAGAATTCAATCTTTTAGTTCTTGTTTTTTAATACTACTTTGGCGCTAAATTCATGATTTTGGTGTTTATCTTGGTAGATTAGGGATTGAGATACTAGTAAAAGCTATTGGAAATGAAAATATGTTGTGGAAATATTTTTTTTTGATCGGTAAAAGATGAAATATATTAAAAGGAGGCCTGAGGAAGCCCAAAAGGAGCTATACAACAACATAAAAGGGAAACATAAAGATACTCGAAAACAAACACCCCAAACACCCAAAGAGTTGAATCCAAGGAATTAGGATTAGGTTTAGGTTTTAGAAAAGAGAGAAGAGACTGGATAGAGAGAAGAAAGGATGTCTATTGTGCTTAGGTCACAATGACTCCATAATTCTTATTTTATGTAAAGGAGAATACAAAAAAGACAAAAATACCCTCAAGGGGTTATACATGAGATGTACATAGAAATACGTATAGGAATACGTATATGATAACACTCCCCCTCAAGTTGGTGCATAGATATCTCTCATGCCCAACTTGCATAAACACTTATGGACTTGCCAGCTAGGAACTCATTTTGTGAAAACATCTGCAACCTTCTCATTCGTCTTCACAAATGGGGTGCACACTGCCCCAGAGACAATCTTCTCTCTAATGAAGTGTCGATCCACCTCAATATGTTTGGCACGATCATGCTGAACAGGATTGTGAGCAATGCTGATAGTGGCCTTGTTGTCACAGTACAAGTTCACAGACCCTGAGATGGGGAAACCAAGTTCAGCAACCAACACTTTCAACCATAGCATCTCATACAAACCATGAGCCATTGCTCTAAATTCGGCTTCTGCACTAGATCTGGCAACTACTGGCTGTTTCTTGCTTCTCCAAGTGACCAAATTGCCTCCAACAAAGGTGCAATATCTAGAAGTAGATCTCCGATCATCTTTGGCTCCTGCCCAATCTGCATCGGTATACGCCTCTACACGCATGTGGCCATTCTTCTCAAACAGAAGACCCCTACCAGGAGCTGACTTGAGATATCTCAAGA
Source organism: Euptelea pleiosperma (assembly GCA_035048495.1). Lineage (NCBI taxonomy): Eukaryota > Viridiplantae > Streptophyta > Magnoliopsida > Ranunculales > Eupteleaceae > Euptelea > Euptelea pleiosperma. The sequence continues at coordinate 26,348,240 of CM068540.1, forward strand.
TCCGATGTGCTGCCTCGAGATGAACACCTCTGGGTGAGTGCATATACTGACTGATCACACTCACCGCATAGGCAATGTCGGGTCTTGTCAGAGAGAGATAGATCAAACGCCCAACTAGTCTCTGAAAGCTCCCTACATCTTGTAGTAGCTCACCACTGGCATCTGCTAACTGGTGATTCTACTCTATAGGAGTATCTACTGGTTTGGTACCCAACCTGCCTGAGTCTTGCAACAAATCTAAAACATACTTCCTCTGAGAGATGAAGATCCCCTGACTAGATCTTGCAACTTCGATGCCTAGGAAGTACTTGAGAGGTCCTAGATCTTTGGTTTCAAATTCCTCTGCTAACTGACGCTTCAGCTTAGCCACCTCTTCTGCATCATTCCCTGTGAGAATGATGTCATCAACATAAACGATGAGGGCAGTGGTGTTCTTCCCTTGATGCTTCACAAAGAGGGTGTGATCAGCCTAACTTTGAGTATAACCTAGCTTCTTTACAGCTAGGGTAAATCTCTCGAACCATGCCCTTGGAGATTGTTTAAGCCCATATAGGGCTTTCTTCAGTCGACACACCTTGCTACTATTTCTCGGTGGAGTGAATCCAGGAGGAGGGATCATGTACACTTCTTCATGTAGGTCCCCATGAAGAAGAGCATTCTTCACGTCCAGCTGATGCAAAGGCCACTCTTGGTTTGCTGCCAATGACAACAACACCCTGATGGAGTTCATCTTTGCCACAGGTGCAAAGGTCTCCACATAGTCAATCCCATAGGTCTGGGTGTACCCCTTGGCTACTAATCTCGCCTTGTATTTCTCAACTGACCCGTCTGCCTTGTACTTGACTGTGAATACCCATCTGCAACCCACTGGTTTCTTGCCTCTTGCCAAGTCAACAAGCTCCCATGTTCTATTCTTGTCCAGAGCTCTCATTTCCTCTATCATAACCGCTTTCCATCTTGGTTGAGCTAATCCTTCTACCACTGAAGAAGGTATAGGAATAGTGGAAAGGGACGTGACAAAGGCTTTATAGGAAGGGGACAAGGCATCATAGGAGACAAAGTGGCTCAGAGGATGCTGAGTGCAGCTTCTGACTCCTTTTCTTAAAGCAATTGGAAGATCAGAAGTATTAGTAGAAGGAGAGATGACAGGTATAGAAAGAGAAGGAGAATTACCTCGATCCGAGGATGGTACCACTGGAACAGGATCAGCTGTGACTTTCTCCCTTCTGCGATAGACGATGAGCTCCTTTTGAGCAACAGGAGCGCTGTCAGCCTCAATAGCAGGTAGAGTAGTCTGAGACCTCTCAAGATAGGGAGGAGAGAGTAATATAGTAGGAAGAGGAACATCCTCACACCTCTCTTCACTACTAGTCTCCCCCTGAAGAGAGGTGGAGAAAAAAGGTAGATCCTCTCTAAAGGTAACATCCATGGACACAAACTTCTTTCCTGTGGAAGGATGATAACACTTATACCCTTTATGGGAAGGAGAGTAACCCAGAAATACACATTTAAGTGCTTTGGGATCAAGTTTGGTACGATGAGGACCAAGGATGTGTACATAACATACACACCCAAAGATACGAGGAGGGATTGTGAGTAAGGTAGCATCAGGAGTAAGAACCTGTAGAGGAGACTTGAAGTTGAGAACACGAGAAGGCATTCTATTAGTCAAATAAGCAGCAGTTAAAACTGCATCCGACCAATAGGATTTGGGGACTTTGGAGCCGATCAGAAGAGATCGAGCCACCTCAGTCAAATGTCGCATCTTTCTTTCAGCTACGCCATTTTGTTGAGGGGTGTAACTGCAAGAGTTTTGGTGACAAATCCCATGGTCTAAAAAGTATTGCTGGAGCCCCCCATATATATACTCGCCACCCTGGTCAGAACGAAGGACCTTGATGGAGGCACCATACTGAGTGAGGATCATTTTATGAAAACCCTTAAAGATGGCATGAACCTCATCTTTGGTTTTCATAAGATAAACCCATGTACATCGAGAATAGTCATCAACAAAAATAACAAAGTAGCGGAAGCCAAAAATGGAAATCACAGGGGAAGGACCCCACACATCAGAATGCACGAGATCAAAAGAAACAGAAGTTCGATTACCTCTTGAAGGATAAGTAAATCGACAATGTTTCGAGAGCTCACAGGTCTCACAATGCAAGTCAGATAACAAGACAGAAGTAAATAAAGCGGGAAATAACAGTTTGAGGTACTGAAAAGAGACATGCCCCAGACGGGCATGCCAACATAACACAGAAGTTATTCTACTCCTACTAATACTAGAAGACTACAATGCTGTGAGCTCAGAAGGCCGTCCATCAAGAAGGTAGAGTCCATCAGCTTCATGTCCAGTGCCAATCGTCCTCCTCGTCTCGAGGTCCTGAAAGACACAGTATGAAGGAAAGAAAGTCACACTGCAATTCAAAGATTTAGTAAGAGCGCCAACAGATAATAGGTTAGATGTGAAATTGGGGACATGTAAAACAGATGCAAGTGGCAGTTGAGGAGAGGGAAGAACAACCCCTTTCCCAGATACAGAAGATAAAGTGCCATCTGCAGTTCTAACCTTATCTCGGCCAGAACAAATGGAATAGCTAGAAAATAAAGAAAACATACCCGTCATGTGTTCCGAAGCCCCTGAATCAATGATCCATGGAGGACTGGGAGCGGAGCTGGACACATGATGGGTAGATCTGATGATACCTGACTGAGCAAAGGAGGATGTGGCAGTAGGACCATCCAGTTGAGAGAGCAAGCGTCGAAGCCCGGCAAGCTCAGATGCAACCAAAGGACCAGCAGATGCCTGTGAGGAAGAACTCTGGTGAGACTGGCCTGGAGATGGTGTGGAGGTATCCATACTAGCTGAATGGGCACCAGAAGAGCTGGATTGACTGGAGCGAGGAGCAGACAACTGAGGGCGACCATGCAACTTCCAGCAAGTTGCTCTCACATGCCCAAGGCGACCACAGAAGTCACACTTGGGCCTCTCCTTGGAGAATGAAGGTCGTCCAACTGAGGGAGTAGAGAACTGAGGGGGTCGACTCCCCTGAGTCTGCTGAGGCTGTGAAGCGGATGCAAGAGCATGAGGGGCATGAGTCTGCATAGGCAATGAGGTGACAAGCGCTGATCGCTCGTGAACTGGAGACTCATCCTGGGAGTATAGTCGGCGACTGTCCTCACTCTGCATATATGAATAAACCTCGCTGAGAGAGGGTAAAGGAGTACGGCTGCTGAGGATCTGAACCCTAGCCAACTCATAAGAGGAGTTGAGTCCAGAAAGGAACTCAAATATCCTGCCTTCATCAAGGTGCTTCTGGTAGATGACTGCCTCGTCTGGAGTAGGAGGGTGGTATGAATAGTAATAGTCTAACTCCTCCCACATACTCCGAAGTGTCGCAAAATAATCAGAGAGGGACTTGTCACCCTGGCGAAGACGAGAGATGCTCTGCTTCAACTGGTATGCTCTACCAGTGTTCTGCTGCTGTGAGTAGGTCTTCTTGGCAGTTTCCCACACATCCTGGGCTGTACGCATGAAGAGGAAACCACGACTAATGTGAGGCTCCATGGAGTTGACCAACCAAGATTGAACCGAAAGGTTCTCAGTTTCCCATTGATCAAACATGGGATCATCTTCTTAGGCTCTTTTGTTCGTCCCGTGCAGTGTCCCATCTTCCCACGACCTCCAATAAACAAACGTGCTGCTCTAGCCCACTCCAGATAATTAGTGCCATTAAGTTTAACTGATGTAATCTGCAACCCGGGGTTCTCATACATCAATTGTTGCATCATAGGTCCTCTAGTGCCTCTGGAAGAGGAGTCTGTGCTAACAACTGAGACTGAGGGAGTATCCGAGGGAGATGGAGTGCCCGAGGGAGGTGGATTTGCCATAACAAGGAAGCAAAGGGGTGAAGGGGGCAAGAACAAAACCTACAATACCCAAAAAAAGTTTTCAAGAGCAAAAAACAGATTCCTAATAAGAGCCGGTGAGCAAGGAACACCTATATAGACCTCCGAACATCAAAAAAATAGGATTATGGATAGGGAGCAACACCATAAGGATGAATAAAAGCATCCTAGAGCCATTAGAAGGCATTTGTGGAGGTTTGAGGTCAAGTTGGGGAAGTTTGGAGCCCAACCGAAAGTCCTATAGGACTTAATAACGTCGCCGGCGGTAACTAGGGTGTGAAAAAACTCTCACAACACCTTCAATACTCAATGGTTTGGAAAAAAAAAGAGTATGAGCATGTAGGTATGATAGTAGATGACCAAATCGATGGAAAAAAACTAAGGAAAAAAGCTGAGAAGGGTTCCAAAAAAGAGCTAGTTCGAAAAACGATTTTTTCTGATTTTTTTGGAATATTGAGCAAAAGACCAACCAGATGTACTCCAAAAATTCTCAAAAAATCACCAAAAACATCTAAAAATCAAGATCTATCAAACCCTAGAGTTTCAGGGTGAGAGGAGTACCCTGTCCGTACGGGTGATGATGTCAGCCGTGCGGCTCTGATGACGTCATCATCTGCTGGTTGCACCCTGGTTCGAATTCTCTTAAAAAATCTTCAATGCGGCTCTGATACCAAGTTGAATCCAAGGAATTAGGATTAGGTTTAGGTTTAGAGAAGAGAGAAGAGACTGGATAGAGAGAAGAAAGGATGTCTATTGTGCTTAGGTCACAATGACTCCATAATTCTTATTTTATGTAAAGGAGAATACAAAAAAGACAAAAATACCCTCAAGGGGTTATACATGAGATGTACATAGAAATACGTATAGGAATACGTATATGATAACACAAAGCCTATAGGCCTAAAGAGGGAAGCTACATTAAGAAACCAAACGGTCCCGCCAGAAAACGAAATCATCAAATCTGAACATTTTGAGCTCGGTAATGACAGATCCCCAATAGTACAGAGTGGCTTTGATATTCATGACAATCTCATCTAAGTTTGCCTTCTTGTCTTAAAAAATCCAGCGGTTTCTCTCCTTCCAAATCTCCCAATAGATCGCAAAAGGGGCAATTCTCCAAAGAATTCGGCCACTGGCTGAGAAAGCTTTGGAGGACCATCCACTAAAAGTATCAAAGATTGAGTTCGGGAAGACCTAGGAAACCCCAAAAAGCTGAAGAAAGTGCTCCCATATCTCTTTAGATACTCGACAATGCATGAGCATGTGGTTGGTGGTCTCCTCGTCACGGCAAGACAAAATGCATCTACTTGGGATCTGCAATCCACATTTTCTAAGCTTCTCCACAGAGAGAATCTTATCAAGCATGGCATACCATGAGAAGATGACTTTAGAAGGGATGGGCGTACTCCACAACTGCTTAACTGGAAAACTTCTGGTACTGGACTCCATGAGCATGGAATAGAGAGATTTAACAAAATCTCCCTTTAAGGTCATGATTCCATAACCTCTTGTCTTCAACACCATAAAAAAGTTGAATCCCTTCCAGCCTATTCATTAGGAACGCCACTATGTCCACTTCCCAATTGTTAATTCTCCTTAAGCCCTAGATCCCATGAAAGCAACCCATTCTCCCTGGAAACTACCTCACTGACCAGATCACATTTGCTGTTGGATAGGGCATAGATAGAGGGGAATGACTCTGAAAGCTCCCCACACCAAATGTCTTCCCAAAACCTCACTTGAGAACCATTTCCCACTTTGAAGCTACTCCCATTTCTGATCTCGCTCTTCAACTTAGAAATGCCTTTCCAAACCCCAACACCGTACGGATTGGTTGGCATCGTGTTATCCCATCCATTGTTCTCAGTGCCCTGTTTAGCCGCAATGACTCTTCTCCACAAACTATCCCTCTTGTCCTCGAACCACCATAGCCACTTACCGAGCAAAGCTTTATTCATGAGCATAGTTTAGTGAACCCCTAGACCACTATCTTTTTGGGATTTGAATATCCTGGCCCAGTTCACGAGATGAAACTTGTGCTTTTCTTCTCTGTCGTCCCAAAGGAAGTCTCTAATAAGGCTTTCTATCCTCTTAGCCTTCCTTTCGGAATGGAGAACAACGACAAGTAGTAGATAAGCATATTAGATAAGGGACTCTTAATAAGAGTTGATTTGGCCCCTTTAGATAAAAGCCTTTTCTTCCAAGACGCCAATCTTTTCTGGATTCGTTCAAGAACCGAATCCCATATCTTCTTCGATCTACTTTTAGCACCGAGAGGGAGACTGAGGTACATTGTAGGGAGCTTCCCCTTTTTGCATGCTAAACATGCTGTTATCTTGTCCAACCACTCCACCTCTCCGACCCCGAAAACTTGATTTTTGGTGAGATTGATCCGCAAACCCGAAACCACTTCGAAGCAACATAAAACCCCTCGTAAGGCCTGAGCTTGGCTAATGGCTGCCTCTAGGAAAAAATGGTGTCGTCAACAAACTGCAAGTGAGATATGATTGGACTCTCCTCCCCTACTTTAAAGCCTTCAATATAACCTCCATCAACGTCTTTACTAGCCATTTGACTCAAACCTTCCACCACAATGAGAAATAGGCACGGAGGCAGAGGATCCCCCTGATGGAGCCCCCTGGAGTTCCTGAAGAAACCCGCTAGAGCACCATTGACCAATATCGAAAACCGGACTGTGGATATGCAAGTACGGATCCACCTTCTCCATCTAGCGCCGAAGCCCACAGTTTGATATTTTAGGAAATTGTAAAAAAAAAGTATGAAAACACATTCATAACTCATTCTACAGTCATGGCTCAAAGTATTTTTCCGTCTTGGAGTGTTTGGACCAAGACATCTTAGTCTCAGGGGAGATTAGAATATAAATTGGCGATTGTCTCAGTTTCTCGTACGTCTCAATTGAGACATCTTGTTTTTTTCGAATAATTGAGATTTGAGACATACCTTATGACCAAGAATGTGGAGTAAGAAAAGCTAGATCAATAACATGCAGTACATGCTAACGTTGGTGTCTCAGACTTTGAGAGTGGCTTATATATTAAAATGTTCATATTCTTGTATTTGACCATATAATCGTCCCACGACTTTCTCTCTTTTTAACCCTACTATTTTTTATTTTTGAAAATTTTGATAAAAAAAAGTCAATTTGTGAAAAATTAAATTATTCATGTACATGTAATTAGCCTATTGGAATTCATATATAGTAATTGTTGAAGTTTATATATAATGGGTTCCCCATTGCATTTCTTATTTGCTGATTTAAAATTTTCACACACTATTGATAATTATTATTTATGTCTATTTTAAAATACGAAAATTTTAAAAATATATTTTTTGGTTGGGAAATGTTCTAGTAATAGTTCTTTTGTTTCCCATGAAATGGGAATATTTTGGTATATTTTGTGGTAATATGCTGGAAAATACTACCCTGCCTATGTAACATAGTTTCTCTAGCCAAATTACAATTCAAGAATTCTATGATCTTTGAATATAATATGATGTGAATTTGGATGATTTTTTCTGTTATTGTTATTGCAATTGTAGGTGATTGGTCAATGCCTTTTATGCATTTGTACCTTGTTTCTAAAGTTAGAAGACCTAGTTCCCTTGGTTTTAGAAGGCAAGAATTCTACCGTTCATGAAATTCTAGCAAAGATGCAAGTCTTCTAATTTGGGGAGGTGCTATGTGGCCCCGATGGTTTTCTACTGAAGTGATTGATTCCACCAGACCTGTAGTTCCTTTTTAGCATTTTTATATCTTTCTAAATTCTCATTGTTCTAGCCAGTTGCTAGGTCTTGTAATAAATCTTTTTTCTCTAATGGCCTTTTGAACCTCATCATTCCACCACTAAGTTTCCTTGTGTGTGAATTTTCCCTTTAGATTCCATAAGAACTTCTTTTGCTACTCTTTTAATACATTTAGCCATTGCATACCACATCATTGTAGTCTCTGCTTTTACATTCCACATTTCTTCCATTACCAATTTATCTATTTAAGACACCACTTTTTCTCCTTTTAAATTTCACCACCTCATTCTTGGACATCTTTTATTTCCATTCCCTCTCTTCCATTTCTTGATGCGAACATTTAAAACCACAAACCTATGTTGTGTGGTCAAGCTCTCTCCTGGAATAACATTTAAATCCTTACACATTGATAGTTCATTTCTCCTCAGTAGAAAAAGTCTATTTGGCTCTTATTTGTTTCTACAGTTAAACGTAATTAAATGTTCATCTCTCTTTTTAAAGTCGTGTTTGCTATTACAAGATTATATACCATCGCAAATTGAAGGATCACACTTCCCATTTCATTTCTTTCTCCAAACCCTTATCCTCCATGCATCCTTTTATATCCTCATCTTTCTTTCCCTACATGCCCATTTAAGTCCCCTACTATAAATATCCTCTCTCCATTAGGAATTCCTTGCACCAATCCACCCGTGTCTTCCCATAATTGGATCTTACTATGACTTAATCCAACTTGAGGTGCATAGGCATTATGTTAATAATCTCTTCACTTATCGCTATTTTATGGACAACAACCTATCGCCTATTCTCTTTACACCTACAACTCTTATCTTTTATATCTTTATCTACAATTATTCCTACCCCATTTCTATTTTTATTCTCTTTTGTACCAAAGTTTGTAACCATTTGTTTTCTTAGCGTTTGCCCCTTGCTATTTTTTCTCTTGTAAATGGGCTATGTTAACTCTCCTTCTGTTCATTGCATCTACTAACTCTAAGCTCTTACTTGTTAAAGTCTCAACATTCCAAGTGGCAAGACAAATACTACTTTCTTAGATTAACTTCTTTATCCATACTCATCCAATATGGTGTGGGAACCCTTGCCTACTTTTCACAGCCACCGGGTGCTATTGCAGCGCATCGTTTCTAGTGCATGCCCTAGCCAACCCTTGCCCACTTTCCACTGCAACCGGGTGTCGCTGCAGTGCGTTGCTTTTGGGGAGCACCTTAGCATGAGCTAAATGTAATAATGGATCAGGTTTTCATGGTATGATTTGGCAAGAGTTGTACACTAGTTGCCAACCTGACGTAACCTTACTTTCTTATTAAAGATTTTCCATGGAAAATGGCTTCCTTGATCCCATTTCCCTTCTGTAATTGTTATTAAGATTGCATTTACTTCTGCTTCTGGCTAAGCTGTAAGTCTTTTGAAGTTGTGATTTAGGATGACTTTTAAAAATGTACATTTGGTTGCGTGGAGGTCAGTATGTAAGTCTAAGGAAAAAGGCGGATTGGGTATAAAAAATATCAGGATCATGAATAAGGCGCTTCTGGGAAAATGGCTTTGGAGGTTTGAGAGGGAGAATTCTAGCTTCTGGCGTAAAGTTACCGTTGGAAAATACAGAGAGAAGCAATATGGTCGGGAAAGTAAAATGGTTCGAAGTGCGTATGGATGTAGTGTGTGGAGGGGCATCATGAAAATATCGGTAGAATTTTTTAAAGGTATTCGGTTAGAAGTTGGCTTTGGGGAGAGAATTAGCTTCTGGAAGGATGTTTGGTGTGGGGAAGTTTCACATCAAACAGAGTTTCCAGAACTTTATTCTATATCTGAGAGGAAGACTTGGTCGGTTCGAGATTGTGTTGACGAGGAAGGAGAGGATATGGGGTGGAATTTTGGATTTAAGAGGAATCTTAATGATTGGGAAATAGAGCCTCTATCTAGAATGCTTTCTTTGTGAATGATGCTCATTTGCAATCTTTGGATCAAGATAAGTGGGAATGGAAATGGACAAAGGGAGGTTTGTTCTCAGTTCGTTCGTTCTATGAAGGTATGGAAAGTTCTTCAAGTACCGGCTACCCTGTAAAATTGTTTTGGTGTTCGAAAATCCCGAAGAAGATCGCGTTCTTTGTTTGGTTGACCTCCTTGGAGAAGATATCGACAATAGAACACTTGATCGCAAGAGGCTTTATAATAATAGATTATTGTTCGATGTGCAAGCGACATGGAGAATCTGTTAATCTTATGCTACATTGCGCAATAGCCAGGGAGGTATGGTCACATTTTTTTCTAGAATTTGGAATGAACGGGGTGATGCTGGTCTCTTTCAGGGGACTCCTTGTTGCTGTTGGTTAGCAAACTAAAGCATTTTCGAACAGAGGTCGTATTCTATGGAAATTGCTTCCTTTTGCAATAGCCTTGGCCCTGGGGGATCTGGAGGAAGAGAAATCAATTTTTGAAGATAAAAGTGAAGATCTAGCCTTGATCATTCTCAATATTAAAGGGATGCTATTTCTTTGGTCTAAAGGGTATGATGAATGCAGATGGATCTTCTTTGAAGACTTTGTATTTCGCTGGAACATTCTTAGCTCTAAGGATATTTGTAGCTAGATCGTTTGATCTTAATCTTTGTGCTTTTGCATTAGCTAGCTTTTATTTTGAATCTATCTATTGAAGGTTATCTCAACCTCCTTAGCTAATATTTTTTTTTTTTGGTAAGTAAAAGATATATCGAAGGGGCCGAAGCCAAAGATACAAACAGCCAAGGGAAGAAGGTCGAGGTGACCTCCACAACACTCCGAAAAAACAAAAGGGAAACAAGACTCTAACCACTTCCTTCCTTAGTACATAAGTGCCCCCATCGAAAGACGAAATCTTCAAAAAACAAGCCCCTGCACTCTTCTATCCTTTTCGACCACATGAACATCAGTCCCTTGATGTTAAGAATGATTGACATCAAATCCACTTGTTTACCTTTAAAAACCTGCTGGTTCCTTTCCTTCAAGATTCCCCATATTATTGCAAAAGGGGTCATTCTCCACAGCTCTTTCCCTCTTCCGGAAAAAGCATTGGATTTCCAACAGAGAAGGAGACCCATGATTGATTCCGGCATAGCCCACCTTACCCCGAACTCTTGTAGGAATGCATTCCAGATCTTAGCAGCCACCTCGCAATGTAAGAGAAGATGATCCACTGATTCCCCGTTAGCTCTGCACATCCAACAATATTGTACCATAGTAAAACCTCTAGCCATCAAGTCGTCGATGGTAAGGATCTTGTCCAGAGACACTTCCCAGGCGAAGAAAGCAACTTAGAAGGAATCTTAGTTCTCCATACCAGGGAGACTGGGAAAGAGACCCCTACTTGTCTTCTCATCTCCGTGTAGAAGGATTTCACCTTGAAGGTTCCCCCTTTAGACCAGATCCAAACTCTTTTATCCCTCACCTGCAGTCTAAGATGAGTATCTTGTAATCTGGCTATCAATCTGGAGAGAGGGTCAATCTCCCAATCGTTTAGGTTTCTTTTGAAGCCCAAATTCCACCCTCCACCCTCTCCTATCTGAAAGCAATGAAGAATAGACCCCCTTTTCCTATCCGAAATGGAGAACAACTCCGGATAGTCTTCCCGAAGGGGTTTATCTCCACACCATATGTCCTCCCAGAAACTAATTCTTTCCCCTGCCCCTACCTCAAACCGTACGCCTTTGTCGAACTCCTTTGAAGCCTTCAAAATCCCTCTCCACACACTACAACCATATGAGCTTCTCACCTCAAGACTTTTCCAACCAAAGGAGTCTACCCCATATTTGCCCGCCACAGCGATCCTCCAAAGGCTCGTCATCTCCTCCCCAAATCTCTATAACTACTTGCCCAATAAAGCAACGTTCATGGATCTGAGATGAATAATGCCTAATCCGCCTATGTCTTTGGCTTGGCAAACCCTCTCCCACCTCACCAAATGGATCTTGTGATTCTCTGAATTTCCGTCCCACAAGAAATCCCTCATTATCTTTTCAAGGTTGGAAAGAATACTATTCGGAATCAGGAACAAGGACATATAGTAAATTGGCAAGCTTGAGAGAGAACTCTTTATCAACACCAATCTTCCCCCTTTCGATAGATACCTAGCTTTCCAAGTAGCTAGTCTTTTTCCAAAGCTTTCAACTACCAGTCTCCAAAGCTCCTTGGATCTGTATGCTGCCCCCAAGGGGTGGCCAAGGTAAGTGGTCGGGAAATTTTCAATGCGGCATTTAAGAATATTCGCTAGTCCTTCCAAATCTTCGACCTCTCCAACACCAAACATTTTGCTTTTGTTAAGGTTCACTCGGAGTCCCGAAACTGCCTCGAAACAAACGAGGGTACCTTTGAGGAATCTAACTTGAGAGCTCTCTAGAGCAAGGAAAATGAGATGTCATCTGCGAATGTCATCTGTGTATTTTGTTTGGCTATTGCCTCTTTAATGGAATTTTTACTTATAAAAAAAAATTAGGATGACTTTTGGGGCCTATTTTTTACCTTACGACGTGCTAACTCTCATTTTGTTTGTAATACATTTGTGATTTTAGATGATTTTTTTTTTTATAAGTATAAGCTTTATTGGGGTCACCACCAAAAAAGAACGAGCCTAAGCTAAAGAGGTTGAGATGACCTACAAAAAGCAAAGGCTAAAAAGCCAAAAAAGCAAAAATCCAACTAGCTACCATCCATATTACATAAAAGGCCCCAACGAAAAAGATAGTCCTCGAAGAACAAGCCCTTGCATTCAGGAAACACCTTAGATCAAAGAAACATCAGCCTCTTGATGTTGAGAACAATGGCGAACAAGTCGGCTTGCTTGCCCTCGAAGACTCTTTGATTCCTCTCATTCCAGAGGCCCCAAATAATCGCGAGTGGGAGCATCCTCCATAGAACATTTCCTCTGGCAGAGAAACGAGCTCCAAACTTCCTTTGCCACGTCGCAATGTAATAGAAGATGATCCACAGATTCCCACTGATTTTACACATCCAACAATAATCCACCAAGATGAGCCCTCTTGACTTCAGATGATTCATCGTCAAAATTTTGTCTAGGGAAGCCTCCCAAGCAAAGAAAGCCACTTTAGTGGGGATCTTGGATCTCCAAACCAAGGACACCGAAAATACAGAATCGTATGAGCATTGAAGCGCTTCACAAAAAGATATCACTGAGAACAAACCTCATTTCGTCCAGATCCAAACCCTTTTGTCTTGAACTGAAGGCCGGAGGTGGATATCTTGCAATCTGAATAACAATCTAGATAAAGGTTCAATTTCTCAGTCATTAAGGTTTCTCCTGAAACCCAGGTTCCACCCATCATCCTCCCCTTCATTCTGAAAACAATCTTGGATTGACCTATTCTTCCGCTTGGAAAGAGTAAAGCTCCAGAAAGTCCACACAAAAAGGATTGTCCCCACACCAATTGTTCTCCAAGAAACTGATCCTGTTCCCAGATCCAACCTCGAATTGCACTCCTCTATCAAACTCCTCATATACCTTTAAAATCCCCCTCCACACACTATACCCATACGAGCTTCTCACCACATGGCTCACCCAACCAAAGGAAGAAACCCCGTATTTGCCTGCAATGACCTTCCACCAAAAGCTGGTGAACTCCTCCCCGAACCTCCATAACTATTTGCCCAATAGAGCTAAATTCATAGCTTTGAGATTTTTAATGCCCAATCCTCCTTTACTTATCGAAAAAAATATGCCCAGTCCTACTTTGTCCTTGGTCTTGCATACCCTATCCCAATCTACCAAATGAAACTTGTGTTGATCCGAACTCCCCTTCCACAAGAAGTCCCTCATAATCTTATCCAGAATAAGAGACACACTCCTCGGCATCAAGAACAAAGACATGTAATATATGGGAAGACTCGATAAGGAGCTGTTTATCAACACCAATCTGCCTCCTTTGGATAGATATCTGGATTTCCACAACGCTAATTTCTCCCCGAAGCTATCTATCACCGGCTTCCAAAGAGACTTGGATCTGTAAGTTGCCCTAAGAGGAAGACCCAAGTAAGTGGACGGAAGGCTACCGATACAACAACCCGGGATGCTAGCCAGGCCCGTAATATTCTCAGCTTCCACTCCATATAATTTACTCTTCAAAAAGTTTACTTGTAAATCGTAAACAACTTCAAAACAACAAAGAAGGCCTTTAAGAAATCTAAATTGGGAAGCCTCCGGACCAAGGAAAATAAGTGTATCATTAGCGAACTGAAGGTGGGAGATGGCAGGGACCCCATGAGCAACTTCAAACCGCTCAACTCCCTTAAAGCCACCGCTTCAGAAATCATTTTTCCTAAGGCCTCCACCACCACTATAAACATGAACGAGGATAATGGATCCCTTTGCCGCAACCCTCAGGAGCTTTTGAAATAACCTGCTGGAGATCCATTGACAAGAATAGAATAACTAGCAGATGAGATGCATTTCGAGATCCACCTTCTCCATTTAGACCCGAACATTTTGCCTAGCGTAAAATCCAAGAATTCTCAATTGACATGGTCATAGGCCTTCTTCATATCAATCTTGCAAACTATCCGGGGCTTTCCCAACTTAATTCTCGAATCAATACATTCATTGGATATGAGAGCCCCATCGAGAATTTGCCGCCCACTCACAAAAGCACCTTAATTATGCGAGATTACGGAAGGCATATCACTGAGCCTCGAAGCAAGCACCTTGGCTATAATTTTATACATACTGTCCACCAAGCTTTTGGGTCTATAATCCGATAAATCCTCAGCTCCTATAGATTTCAGAATCATGGCAATAAAAGTACTATTGGAAGTGTTGTCCAAAAAGCATTTCTCTTGAAACTTTGCCACTACTCATGAAATCGACTCGGATAATCTCCCAACAATGGTTGTAGAAAGCGATAGTAAAGTTGTCGCGACCTAGGGCCTTATTGCTAGCCAAGACAGATAAAATCTTCACCACCTCATCCTCTACAATGGGTCTCTCCAACCTCTCCGTATCTACCTCATTGATCTGATCAAACTGAGGCCCCTCCGAGGAGGGTCTGAATGAAGCCGTCTCAGTGTAAAGATCTTTGTAAAAGCTGGCCACCCCATTTCTGATACTCTCTTCCTCCTCCTTCATGTCTCCCCTAATCTTGAGTCTAGACTCAAAGTTTATTCTTCTGTTGGCATTAGCCACCTTATGGAAGAACTTCATGTTATTGTCCCCCTTCAACCATCAAACCCGAGAATTTTGCCTCCAACATATCTCCTCCATCTTCACCAAATGCTGGTACTCGGCCGTCAGATTGACTCTCTCTGACTGCTCAACCAAAGAGAGGCTGGACTCTTCCTCCTTGTCTATTAAGGCGATCTTATCAAGCGTCAAACCCTTCCTTTGATCGACGTGGCCAAACACCTCCCTATTCCAAACTTTAATCTTATCTTTGAGCGCTTTAAGTTTCCATCTAAAGGAGACCCCCGCCTGACCCTTAAAAGAAAATGACTTCCACCACTCGTCCACCTTTTCCTTAAAATGAGGATGGCACAACCACATGTTTTCAAATCTAACTGAAGTAGGTCTAGATCTGAAGCCCCCACAATCTAACACCAAAGGAGTGTGGTTCGAAGCGGGTCTAGGAATCGTAACCAAAGAAACGCCCTGAAAATGATCTTCCCAATTAGTGGACACTAAGAACCTATCCAATTTGCAAAGAAAGGGAGAGACTTGGTTATTGGACCAAGTGTATTTGGCTCCACCCATAGGAAGGTCCATAAAAGGGTGCCTATTGATGAAATAGCCGAACTCTCTCATGCTTTTAGTCAATCGGCCCCCAACATTTTTCTCATTCGGAGAACGGACTACATTAAAGTCCCCACCTATACACCACAGATCATCCCAGAAGCCGGCAAGTCCTCCAATTCATCCAAAAACTGTTGCCTACAGCTGCTGCTAGAGGGTTCGTAAACCCCCATAACCCAATAAAACTGCTCCCCCACGCCTCTACATCCGATGGACAGAGAAAGCTCCAATTAAAATGTCGTCCACGTCAAGGATCCTCCGGTCCCAAACGATCACTATTCCCTCAGAAGTCCCTATTGCTAGTAAATCCTGCCACCCATAATCTCAAGACCCACACAATTCCCTTATGAGAATTGAGTCAACCTTCTCCAATTTCGTTTCTTGTAACACTATCACGCTGGCCCCCTATCTTTTAATCAAACTTTTCACAATAGATCTTCTATCCCTGCTGCCCAGACCCCGAATGTTCCACGAGAGAATTTGAGGCTTCATTAAGAACCTTCTGTTTCCGCCCACTTCTACGACTGCTGTACACCAGAGTCTCGCCTGAGTTAAACGGACATCTCAATCTCTGAATCAGTCTCGGGACTTTGCAAGGCCTAATCGTAAGCAAGGAGCCTCTTCTTTTATCTGCCTCTCCTTCCCTTGACCCTCTCCAGCATGTACGCAAACCACAATCCTATCAGTCCCATCTAACCCAGTAGCGGCACCATGAGTCTGATTTTGAGGCCTATCTTTTACCTCAATGCATGCTATCTCTCTTTTTCTTCTTTTTTTTTAAGTTTGTTTTAGTAATGGTGTTATAATGTATTGATAGTAGGAAAAAGAAAATATACATCCTATGGGTGAAGAATTCTCGCCACGCTTGCTAAGTCTTTTCTTCTATGATGCTATTTCTATGTCATCCATGTTGATCATTCACATTTTTCTGGTTGTCTGTCCTTGACGTTTTTCTCTTTTTA
The DNA here is from genome assembly GCA_035048495.1 of Euptelea pleiosperma. Taxonomy (NCBI): domain Eukaryota; kingdom Viridiplantae; phylum Streptophyta; class Magnoliopsida; order Ranunculales; family Eupteleaceae; genus Euptelea; species Euptelea pleiosperma. The sequence goes on from CM068540.1 coordinate 26,364,667, forward strand.
TTTCTTAATTTCACAGACAGTAGATCTTGATTTTCCAAATACAACAGAAAGTTATAAGCTGTATTCTCAGGTATAAATGTATAATTACTTGGAACACAATATTCCTCTTTGTGAGCCATGATAAACTGAACTCACTGCTATTTTTTTTTATGACAGAGGGTAATTGCCAGTGATATCAAGGAATGTGTGTGTCGGGCCCCAGATACTCCATATGATGGTTTGTGTTTTGTTCCTCTAACATATTGTTAACTTCTCGAGCTCATTGACTTCATTCATGGCACCTCTTTTCCTTCCCTCTCCTTTCTCACCGAGGATATCTTTACAGTTAACATATTTTCTTTTCCAACCTATTTACTCTTAGTTTTCTCTTATTGCTAATTACTTGTATGGGCCACTTGGTAATGCTGAGACATACAGAATGTTTCTTACTTATGGTCACTAATTTGTTCTTTTTTTCTGCCTTTTACGTGATTTAAAATTCTCTTTTGTTTTGAGTGCTCTATAAATGTTCTATCTGTGAAATAATTGGTACTTGGTTTACTGGCCTTAATGATCTATAAACGTTCTATCCCTGGTGACAATGCTTAGTAGTAGTAGATTCTGTTATTCTGTCTTTAGTTAAACATGGCTTAATGTCTTGCTTCCGCCTTTCGAGGTATGACGTCTACTAACTGTAGTTCAATTTCATTTTTTTCTGATAGTTTATGAGGTTTTATTCAAGCTAAAGAGAGTAGTACAATAAAGAAGGTAAACTAAGTAATATAGTCCCTGGGGTAAATGCCCTAAGGGTGATACCTGCCTGGTTTAGGAATCGGCTACAATGTCAAGCTTCACATATCTTGGTTGGATTGGTTGCAGGAAACTTATACTATAGGTGTTGCTCCCCTGCGGAATTTCACTCTTGCTCCTGCTCCCATATCTGCTTCTTTTTTTTTTTGATGAGTATAAACTTCATTAAATAGGCGAATGCCAAATAATACAAACGATAGACAAAAACAGCATAAACCAACAAAAACATCAAAAGGAATTGCAGCAAATACATCTAACATCAAGCATCCCTAGAACAAAGAATGTCCCATCGAAATACAAAGTCTTCAAAGAAAACTCTACAGTCTATAAACATCTTAGACCATAGGAAAAACATCCCCTTAATGCTGAGAATTATCGAGGCCGAATCTCCACTTTGATCTTCAAAGGATCTCTGGTTTCTCTCCCTCCATATACCCCAAGCGATTGCAAAGGGAAGCATCCTCCAGAGAATACGACCTCTGAACGAAAATGCTTTCGTGTGCCAACTGACAAGGAGCTCCATAAATGAACACGGCATTATCCAATTCATTCCAAACTCTAGGAAAAAAAGATGTTCATACCTCCTTAGCTACTGTGCAATGTAACATTAGGTGGTTTACAGATTCCCCATGTTTCTTGCGCCTCTTAAAGTAAAGCAAGTTGTTTACAACACCCGCTTCCCAGCTGCCGCACCCAAATCCTCTCATGCACCCCGTCCCTCTTAATGCAACTAGAATTACAAAAAAATGTTAAAATTTTACAAACCCAAGGATGTTAGCCAACCTTTGTGGTTCTCCTTACCTTTTCCAAGCCTAATTAATTAGATTAGATAAGTTCCCTTCTGCCATAATTGGAGACCAACATTGTTTTTATTTTTATTTTTCTATGCCTTTCAGCTATAAACGGATTAAGTACCCATATCGGACACATGTTGTGTTCGGACTTTCCAGTGAGACACTTCCAGATTTCCTTTTGTCTTCTCTTTTCTTACCTGCAGGATATCAATTAACATTTTCTTTAGATTAAGGTCTACAAATTCAAATATACTTTACATATATGTATTCTCTAGTCTACAAGTATATGATACAATCATACAAATCATAAGCTATCCCATTAAGGTCCTTTTTATTATATTGAAATAGTTATTCTTTTACAATATTTGAAGGGAAATGATTTTTCCAGTGAGCTTTTTACCTCTTCCAGTCAACATTTGACAAAAAAGCCATTCTCACTTCATGTTTGACTTTTGAAAAGACAGATGGGTATTTGTCAAATGTTCGTTAGAGATATTTTCAAAATATCCAGAAGTGTTGTTTTATGTGCTTTGTTTCTTTTCCCTTGTAAATAAGAGTGTGTAAGTTTAGTCCCAGATTGGAAAGGGAAAGAAAAACATTGAGTTTATAAAGTAGAAATCTCTCCACATGTGATTAGTAGACACATGTAGAGAGAAAAGATTGTGTGGTGCAAAGCACCACCATGCGCCGTGCACGTGCACGTGCACGTGCGAAGTGCGCTTGAGGCACACTTGGCCGTACCAGTCGTCGTGAGGAGTTGAGGCGTCTTTTAGTTTTGATTCTTGATTGGTCAACGATGACCTAGATGATGACTTGGATCGGTCAAATGGTTACAATTGGAATGCATCAAATGCATGCATATACAATGTTTTTTTTATAATTTTTCTCATTAGTTTAATGTAAAATTACTATGCGTTCAGGGAAATTCCTTCCTATGTGTAATGCAAATTTCTATCTTGAGGTAATGTACTTAACGTGGCATAATTTGATGGTTATAATCATTGTGTAATTATAATTGGTTTTAGTTGCCTGGCTTTCAAAAACCTGCATCAGCATGTTACAAAACTCCATGGTCAATCATTTCCACACTCTATATGGTTATTTATTATAGTTTGATGTCTTATGAGTGCGTTTTTAAGCTTGTTTTATCATTGTCAAAAGTTTCAACAAAAAATTCCACAGTTTCTATCATTTTCATGAAAGTTGTATTATTTCCACAGTAGTCAAAATATTTCCCAAAATTTAATACTTAACCTGTTATCATGTTTCTCTATGGTACACACAGGATATGCTCTGTGTATTCTATTACGAAAACCCACTCTGACTCTATAAATCCTGTGCTTTACAGAAAGTGCATACGCTAACATTCCAATGACGCCATATGAGCTTCCAGATGGACAGTAAGTTCCTTTCCATTTTATATTTTATGTTGAGTTTGTCGGGAGTTGTTTAGGGGCTGTCGGGAGTTGTTTGTTGCGTTTTTTGGTGTTTCTTGATCTTTTTGTTTGCTTTGTACAGTTTTGTTGGGCTCCCTCAGCCCTCCTCTAATATACTCCTCTTTTATCGATCAAAATATTTTTTATGTTGAGTTTGTATGCAGTAAATAGGATCCAGCTACTGTATGCGATTTTTTTCTTTGAATTACCAAGGTCCACTTAGTTTTATCATTCACAAGATACATTTTGATACACAAATCTCATGATACTGGTTCTGGCTGTTATTGGACAGCTGTGATTGCTCATTGCTGTTTCTTATATACTGACCACTTGCTTGTGTCCATTGATTCTTTCCTTTTTGTTTCTTATGCATGATACAGGACAATAGAAATTGGAGCTGATAGATTCAAGATTCCTGATATTCTGTTTAATCCATCCTTAGTTCAGGTGGTGACTCACAACTTTTGAACGTGCCAGCTTCTATATGTTTTCTATTTGATACATTGTCCGAAATTGTTTGATAATTGTTGAGATGGAATTTGGCATTTATCTTTCCCTAGAAATTTTAGTGCGCTATTACCAATTCTTGAGTTGCCTCTATTTTGAATGTCGAAATACCTATTTTCAAAATGATTGCCCCTTTTTTTATTTGGATCGGTGAAAGGTGGGCTATGCAGTTGAATGCAAGTTATTGATGTTGTTGACTGGGCAATACTTTTGAGTTTTTCTTTTGGAGTGACCCCCCTACCTGTCCACATCTACATCTACTAGAATCCTCACCAATAAAACACAAGTTCACTAGGGAACTCGGGAGGGTACATCATAAAATTGCTAGGGCGAACAAGAGTTGAAACTCTGAACAGCAGTCCTGTTTCTCCCTCAAAATGTGTATTACTTACCAAAACTAAAATCAATCAAGGTCTCTAAGGATAGATCTTAAACATCTTTGAGCTCGTCAAGGCGATCTGGTCAATACAATTAGCTAAAAGAGAAAAGTCTGTCTGAATGAAGTGCGAAAAACTAACTTTGTAAAGCAAGCTGAGTGCCTTTTTTAATTGTCTCTTAACTCGATCAAATAAATGGGAACATCTTTGGCATACAGGACTGATACACCAGCAAAGGCATTCCTTGACAAATGATGCTTACAATATCGAACCCAAAAATCCATTTACACAGGGAATGCAAGGTAATGGATATGGGCACAACTCCGACGAGTATTAGACATGGAAACTTTTCTGACATGACAAATTTTAGAAGCCTATTCCAAATCCCATGTACTTCATAGTTCTACTCATTTATTTTTCTGGACCAAATGGTATCTGTTTCTGAATCTTCTACCTTTTCAAATAAAATTTTTAAATCCTTTCCAACGTGTCAGCCACTGGCAGACGTCTTAAAAGTGAAAAATATCGTAAAAAGGGAGGCTTGATTATTTGCATTTGATCCAGCCACCAGACGTGAGATAGTTTTGCCTCTTGTATGTGACCAGCCTTTTCATTTATATCTATGACCCATTCCCAAATCATTTTGAAGGGAGAGTCAAATCCAAGGAGGGTGGATATGAAGCGGTAAAGACACTGTTACTGTCCACCTCAATACCTGTTACCATATTTTTCTCTGGTTATCCCAAAGTCCTAAAATTGCCTTGAATCATTATGAGATGCCGTTTAAATACTTGTCTTGCTTTGAGGAAGGTTCACAGAAAACCAGCATGTATTGGGGAAATTGAAAATGTGAGAGGGCTAGGTTTATCTTCCCACTTTAACTCCTTAATTAAATCCAGTATGTCTGCTTAATAATACATTTATGTAAAAGTTCTCAAAGTTGAAAATGTATGGAGAGAGGGTATCTCCTTGATGAGGACCCTGCGAGATTCTTCAGAAGCCATAAGGGACCCCTAACTAGAATTGGGAAATACCCACCCAAACTCCCCCCCATTCTCATTTTCTTTATCATTTAGCCCAAGAACAACATGATAGTAAAGTGTGAGAAAATTGTCCTTGTTATCTTAATGAATTTCTGAAATGGTCAGTGTATAGTAGCACAGGTTGTCTTTCTCATTTAGTTTGGTTGGTATTTGATGTTTTGTTTAATTAATTGGAATGGATGTTCACATGATACTTTTGTTCTGCATCTGAATTATTAGACAATTCCTGGTATGGAGAGCTTCGCAGATACTGCTCCTTCCATCCGTGGTCTTCCACAAATGGTAAATTCCTTTTCTTTCGGTTATGCGCCCCAGCCTGCTTCCTCGCTTTGATAATTCTTCTACTTTTTTGGTCAAACTCTTTTGGTTATTTTCTTATTGTTTTGCCTTTGTGCACAGGTTATTGAGAGCATAAATAAGTGCGATGTGGACATCCGAAGAGAACTATTTAGCAGTATACTGGTAATTTTATTACACATTTTTATGTTAAATTATGTAGTCACAATTCAAATATTTTTAGAAAAGGAATAGAATGATTTGTCAAAAGAAACCTTGGACACCTTCAGTAGTGAGTTCTGGAGGAAAGGAAATCATATCATCCAGCTGTTTGGTCTATCTTTTTTATTTATATCTCTCCAGTAGATACTTCAATGACAGACTTCAGCACCCCTGTAAATTGTCTCAAGCATCTGAAGAGGATAGTTTGACTTTCAAGAAGATTGTGGTGTTAGAAATTTCTACGCAGAAAGGAAACCTAGAAACTAGATCAGAATTTTCTGCTGCAACCCTAAGGAGTTATAATTTCCGTATAATTTGTACAAATTTATGTATCGCCCTTGAACTTTTCCAAAATTACTCCTGCTCATGGGCAATTCTCATATGGCACGTTTGGATTTCTTAGCAGAACTTGTTTATCTTCCTTTCTGATTTGCATATAGGTTAATTTTCTGTGTTATTTTGCATCACAAGTTACACTATATACCTAAAATTTGGTGGCTACCTTGGGATGCCCTTTATTAATCTGGAATATTTCTTGCTTTTATGGGGGCAACAGAGACTCTCCTAACCATATGATAACTATAAGTATTTTTGTAGCTTATTCATGCTTAACATACCTATTTCTGGACACATATTTGTGTCACAAGGGACACTCATTTTTCTAAGTTGCCACATTGAAAATACTCTTTTCTTTTTCTTGTTTTCAGCTATCATTTATATACTAGTATTTATGTATATTGATTAATGTAGAAACATATCGTTAATAGTTTTCATATGCTTACATGTACTAGCGCTTATGAGAAATATGCATGTTAGGACATAAAAATGGCAAGAAGACACCCTCCATTTCTCTTCCATATATGCAGCACGCACTGGGGAGGTGGGACCACCATTTCATGAGTCTTATGGTTGAAACTATAACCCATTTGGTGAACATAATCATTGAATCTATCAACTTTTTTGTGTTTTTGCCATTTTCTTTCCAACCATCCAAATATTATAAATTTATAATGAATAGGTGCTTCTAGTTGGTATTTTGTTCTTGGAGATCCTTTGATGTGAACTATTGAATGGTTGATCTGAACCACCTGGTTGTGTGCCATAAGTACGACAAAGGTTGCGAGTTCAACTTCTCCCTACCTGCTTTACAGATGCAATTATTTTTCAATATCCTGTTGTGAGGACAGTTTCCAATATTTATCAAATTTGTGTTCGTTGCTGATGTATGGGTTTATCAGTATCACCATGTCACATGCTCTGGATGTATGAAGTTCCATAGGTCAGCGCAAGCATCTTAACAATATTTTCTCTTGATCGGTAATGAAGTATTAAGAGAAAAAGAGGAAAGTGAAAGCGAATTATGGCTTCCAATGTACAGTGTCAAAACTTATAGAAGTACGAATGTTTTGTCTGGCTTGTTAGCCTAGAATGGTGCACCCCAACAATAGTTACAGTGTTGATACAAGGAAACTCATTAACTAGTATAGTTGGCTAGTTGAAAAGAGCAGAAATGGGCTGTAAAGGGTAGAATTTGGTAGAAATGCCAGTAAAGGGTAGAGTTTTGTCGGCATGTAAACTAAATCTTTCTCAAGTCTGAACAAGTTAATGTTGGAAAAAATATTTAGCATCATTGAGATCTGCCACAGAATATCACCCTAAATTGAATTGTTACTCCAAAAAACTAATTCAGTTATTAATTATTTATAATATCATTTAGATCTGATTTTGCTCCTATTGTTTTCTCCTTGAAACAGCTTGCTGGTGGCACAGCATCAATGCAACAGTTAAAAGAACGTCTTGAGAAAGACTTGCTAGAGGTAGAGTTTCTGACAGAGGCTTACACTTTTACACATTTTCTTCCAAATGTTTGTTAACCTCATACTTAGTACTCTGTTTCAAGGCTGGTTTTATCTATGATTTTGTCAATTAGTGACCAAACCTTCTAGTTTTGAAGGCTTGAGGACTTTTAGAGTCAAATAAGGTAGAGATAAATCGAATTAGTTGCTACTGGTTGTCTGAGTAATAGATGTACAGGGAATTGTAGAAGTGCTTTTCTCCAGTTTGGAGAATAATTCTTGGCTCTATTTTTACTAATTCCATTTGATTATTGATGTGTAGGAGTCTCCTCAAGCTGCTAGAGTTAAAGTACTGGCGAGTGGTAATGCAACGGAAAGGCGATTCAGGTTGGATTTACTTTCTTGAACTCTTATTTTTATCATAAATAGTGTTAGATATATGTATGTATGCATGTGTGTGTCTAAAAATCCATCGGTGGCAGTGTGTATTTTCTTGAGGATAAAAATCCCTCGGTGGCAGTTTTGTAAGTAATGTAATTTTTTGCTTTTGGCTCGAGACCAAAGCAATGGCTCAAAAATTGCTTTAACTGAAATAAAAGTTAATGTTGTCTGATACATGAATGCAATTTGATTTTTTGGGCGTTCATTTTAGGTAAGTAACCAGGCATATTTGTAACTAATGGACCATCTATAATCTGCAATTGTAAAATTGCCTTTGTCATGGTTTAGTTGAAGTTTTACATAAAATACCCCATATAAAAAAATCGAGTGATCCTATAGTATTGCACTGAAACTCCTTTTAAGTGAAAGTATCATATGCTACTTTGTATTTAGTCTATAATCTACTAAAATGTCATTTTCCAATCATTGTGACCAACACCACCATCATTATCTTGGTGATCAGAACCTTATCTTGAATACCCAACGTTTTGGTGTTCCCCCCACACAGACCCTATTTCACCATTCCATTCTATCTAGGGCTACATCTTCCTTAAAAAGCATGTGGCTTCAAATCCCAACTATTTGCGAACTATTATCTATCATTCTTTCAACTATTATCTAATATCTTCCATGTGCAAATATGTTAGTTTACCTTGTCAAAGTAAACAAGAATGTCACTTTGTTTTCTCTAGTAGGTAATCCATTCAACTGTTATAGATGGTTTCAGTTAATGCTTCGCTCTCTTTTTTCGGTATAAGCTCTGTGTTGATATGTGAATGCTTATGCAGTGTTTGGATAGGAGGGAGTATCCTTGCATCTCTTGGTTCTTTTCAGCAAATGTGGTTCTCCAAAGCAGAGTGAGTTTATAATAGTGGAATTCTACCTTTATGCGCTAATTTTGACAAAGAAATGGCAGTTTTTCTCCTCTATAGTAAATTACCATCGCCTTCGTCTGTCATAGTTTTCTTACCAAAAATCCTGAAAAGAAAATCACGGTTGACTGGAGTTTTTGGACGTATTTCTTTTTCGATGACCCACCCTTTTAATTTATTTGCTTGCATGTGGCAGGTACGAGGAGCACGGAACTTCATATATTCAAAGAAAATGCCCGTAATAGCCCATGTTTCTAATGATTCCAGAAACAAGTGGATGTCTGTATTTATTCTTCTCAGATGCTTAGAAAATTCATGGGGTCCTGTGAAACCCTTTAGATCTCACATACTTGTGTTATTTAAGCTAGCAGCGGACTGCCGTGTTGACATCTTCCTAGGAAACACTTGAAGGAATTAGTGGCAGCAGGCAAAATGGTCAGAACCATCATGGATCTCTAAATTGGTGACAATGCAGGCAAATTTAAAGTGTTACTATTAGTTTGTGAATTCTATTTTGTTTAAAAGTGATGAATTCTGTTTCTCATATACAAAAAAATTGTGGACGCAATTTTTATCTGAAAATCTTGAATCTGAACCATGCAGGCCAACTCTTGTTTTGGTCATGGAGCAAAATTCGCGACTGGATGCTACAGTAGGCCTAGCTTTTGTTTGTTTGAGGAATGCAGCTCATGGTATAGTTAGTGATGGTCTAATAGGCTTGGTTTCAGCTTGTGGCCCGTAGTTCAGACAGTTTGGATTAGTGACTTAACTATGTCGGTTGTGGGTAGAGGGGAATTATACACTTCGGCTGCCCACTGCAGCAGTAGCCATTCAGTGTCCATTAACCCTTATAGCGATCCGTTTTAAATCATGGGATCACAAGAACAAGATAGCTACTCAAGTAGTTAGTTTCAGTACATTTAGATGTCTTGTATGTCTCCTTTACTCTCCTCTCAAGCTTCCGCTTTGAGGATGAAGATGTCGTCTGCCTGTCGAGAAGGACCCATAATCCCTCCCCAAGCTTGGACGAATGGCAATTTGTAGTGATCGGCAAAATCATAGTCGGCACCAGCAAGCTGGCGTGGAAGGTGGTGAACAATGTTACCGCCTCCTGGGAAAGCTGTCGGTCTTTCAAATTGGTGGATATGTGAAGTAATGTATTTGGTTTCCTATTCACAAATGAAAATGATCAAGCCTGGGTCCACACCTGGTCCTACAAAAGCGTGTCCCTTCTCCGATTTCAGCTGGTGTTTTGATACACGCCGTTTTGGATCCAGGTTCACGGTTTGCTACCGTAGTTGTGTACTAAATTAATGGCCATGGATCTGGCTGCGGTGACGGGGAAAATCTAGAAATCGATTTCTTTGAAGATGACACTAGCAAAATGGAAATTTCTCTGATTCCGGATTGAGATAGATCTTAGAAAAGTATTGCTCCTGGTGCGTGAGTTCCAGTACAGGGTTTAACTATATGGGTGAATTTCCGCCCTCTTCTAGCACTAAACCCCACTTGGACCTTAGTCCACGTCTTCAAGGGAAAACCTCTGACCCAGACCAACCTTAGACCAAACTTGATACCCCGTTGAACCAAAGCAAGATTTCTCTGATTTAGGGTTCACCGGTTGTCCCTTCACATGGTCCAACAAAAGACAAGGTTTGGTTTATGTTCAAGGATGACTAGGGAGTTTGGAAATCCAAGAGAGGAGATAGACAATGCTTTCAGTTCTTTCTTTTCCCGTCTCTTCACCTCCGGAAAATTACTGCCATGGTCCATGAATTCTTTTCCACGGGGGAGCTCCATTTGATAAATGTCGTCTCATTTCTGACAATGCTATTCTCACACAAGAAGCATTTCATACTCTTAAAAGACAAACATGGGCTGATGGCAATCAAACTTGACTTGTCCAAAGCTTACGACAGAATTGAATGGTCTTTCTTGTTTAATACTGTCAGGCTTATAGGCATCTGTGACAAATGGGTGTCATGGATAGTGGCCTACGTCTCATCTTCATCCTTTTTCAATTCCCTTGAATGGGTCGCCTCATGGATACTTCCACTCCACCAGGGGTCTGATGCAAAGGGATCCTCTCGTCATATTTATTCATCCTGTGTATGAATGTGCACTCTTTTACTCTCCTTCAAGAAGAAGCCCAAAATCATTTACATGGTCTAAAGTTGACTTGAAACAGCCTCCCTTTTATCACATCTATTCTTTGTATCGATTGCATTTTTTTTTTGTCTGGCAAACCTTATTGAGTCCCGTAATCTTAGGGGTCTTCTTTTGGCCTTCTGGGTTGCCTCGAACCAAGAAATTAATTTCGAGAAATCTAGGATTAATTTTAGTCCTAACCAAGGTTTAAAGGAGGCCATTTTAACGGTTAAATGGACTGGGGGCGTTACCCTTTAAACGACCGATAAAACAGTCGGGGGCAAAAAGGGGAAAAATGGAATTAAACGGATTTTAATGGTTTTAACGATTTTAATGGAAAAAGTGGCGCTGAAATTCAAATTTTGAAATTTGAAAAAAATTAAAAAAAAAAACAGAATTTAACGGAATTAAACGGTTTTAACGGCCATTTTTTTCACAAATTTTTTCAAAATTAAACAGCTGTTTAAACGATTTTAATGGCCGTTTTTTTCAAAACCAATAAAACGTGTTCAAACGGTTTTAACGGAAACGGGCTTAGGGCGTTACCGTTTAAACGGCCGTTTTTAAAACCATGGTCCTAACCTTCACCGCGGACAAAAAAGGCTCTGGCTTGCATTTTAAAGACCAAGAATATGAAAATCTCATCTGTCGTGGCAGGTTGGAGCAAGGTTTAAAGGAGGCCGTTTTAACGGTTAAACGGACTGGGGGCGTTACCGTTTAAACGGATTGAAACGGTCAGTGGCAAAAATGGAAAAAAAATATGGAATTAAACGGTTTTAACGGAAATTAAACGGATTTTAACGGAATTAAACGGTTTTAACGGCCGTTTTTTTCACAAAATTTTTCAAAATTAAACGGCTGTTGAAACAATTTTAACTGCCGTTAAAACCAAAAAACGGCCGTTTTTTTCAAAACCGATAAAACGGGTTTAAACGGTTTAAACGGAAATGGGCTTGGGGCGTTACCGTTTAAACCGTGGGTTGGAGAGCCAAAAATTTAGCTCAAGCAGGTTGCTCAACCCCCAACAAGTCAGTCCTAAAAATCAAGGAGGATTAGGATTCCGTTAATTTCCCCTTATTTTCCATTTTTACCCCTGAGCATTACAATTTGTTATAACGGCCGTTATAACTGAAAAAACGGTAACGCCCCCATTCCGTTATACCGTTATAACAGCCCCTTTTAAACCTTGGTTCAAAGGTCCACAGTTTGATATCTAATGAGTAAGATTTCAAAGTTACTTGCTAAATAAATTATATTGCTGCTATCATGTTTTTTTTTTTTAAATTTTCTTCAAGTTAACGACCCCAAAACTACTGGTTTTATCATGAATCGAGGTCTAACAGCAACAAAACACAAACCTGAAACTTGAACTAATCCTTCTAACCTCATTGATGACTTCTACCTCTGCGTCAACCTTTTCGAATTCTTCGACGTGGACCGGTGTTGCTGTGAGTGCCATCGCCACCATTACTAGCACTTGTATACTCGTAAATGTAGTCTTCACCAAACAATCTAATTGTCTTGGGGACTCGAAGATGCCGGCGATAGTCGATGCCATAAATCTTGGGGTTTAGCTCAAGTTCATAAACACAGACTACATCACTATGTTGCAACCCATGGTGATTTATGAATGCCTTCCAACCCCTGGTTAATGCGTAGCTTTGGCTCGCCGGCCAGAATTCGAACGTCATATCCCATGCCATGTTTTGATTATCGTAGAATTTTAGCGTCTCTTTCTTGTAATTATCATTGTTCGTCTTTAGAGTAGGCAAGTAGGCCATGGCGAACTTTTTCGGGACGACGAGCATGTTGAACTCACCCACATCACTAGGGGACAATGTCTTCTCAAAGAGTAACTTCCGCTGGTTTGGTTCTGCGTTACTAGCGGCATTGTTCGAGCTCGAAGCCCGGTCTTGCATACTTGATGATACTAGCCTTGAGGAAGTTGAATATCCATTCTCGACGCCCATGTTCGAGCTCGAAGAACCCACTTCGAAACCTGATGATATGGGCGTGGAGGAAGATGAACATCCAACACATCCGAAGGGGACCATACTTTCAAGTGTCTCCTGCACCTTACATTTCTTCTTCTCCTCCATGAGTTGCCTGCAAGAGGATTTCCTTAATGAAATGGTTTGCCAAACAAGCTAAAACATAATGCATTTTTAACTTCTTAGAGTTTTTTTCTTAAAGAGGATTTATCACAAATCCATGGTTTAAAAGACGGCCGTTATAACAAAAATAATGGCTGTTATAATGGTAACACCCCGACCCCGTTACACTTTTTACCATTATAATGGCCAAGACCAAAACAATGGGATATCCGTTATAACGCCTGTCATATTGAAGAAAAAAACCAATTTTTTTTTTTTACCGTTGTGGAGGTTTTTTTGAAAAAATAAATAATAATATTCTGAAACAAATAACGGAAAATTACATAAACAAAAATAAACTTTAATGTATTTACAAAAATTAAAAAAGTTTTTGAAATTTACAAAAAAAGTAATTAAACGTTTTTTCAAGACAAACGTTTTTGAAAGAGCGTATGTTTTCACCTGAAAGACACTCTTTCAAAGAATGTTTATCAATGACACATACTTTTAAAAAAAGTCTCAGCCACCTGACAGACGCTCTTTTAAAGTGCGTTTTTACTCGATAGGTGTTTTATGAAAGGACATTTTTTCCATTTGGTGAGGATGAGGAATTGTTAATCATGTTAATATTTATAGACTGGTGTAGAAGTTGAAGAATTATGGACTGTCGATTTTTACTGTGTAACTTGAAAACCACATTTGACGGGGTTAGAAATTTCGTAATGGGCTGATTTTTCGTAGAGGTGATCTATATGGTGAGGAGATCATCCTCACCAAAAATCAGCCATTGATTCATCTGTTGTGTGAGTATGCCAAAATGGGTGTAAAAAATGGGGTCCCTAGAGTGCGACCCAAAAAAAAAAAGGAAAAAGATGTAACAATGTATGACTAAAACTATTTCAAACGTGGGAGAGGAGGGTTTAGAGGGAGAGAGTGACAAGACAGTCCGCGTCTATCAGGTGAAAATGGTATTTGAAAGAGTGTTTTCTCTGACAGATGCTCTTTCAAAGAACGTTTGTCAGCGTCAGATTTGACTTTGAGAAAAAAAATTTAGTTACTTTTTTTTTTTGTAAATATATTAAAGTTTATTTTTGTTTATGTAATTTTACGAAAAAATAATAATGATATTCTGACCATTTTTTTACTCAGATGTGACTGATGACAGCTGTTACAACGGTCACAATGGTGACGTTAGGCCAGTTGCCATGTGTAGCGAAGCCATTGCTATGTATTACTGTATGAATTTTATGAATTTTTTTAGGGAATTTTTGACATACCCCCAAGTTATATTAGAAATTTGACATACCCCCCCTTTTTTAAAAAGGGTCAGGCTCAAGGACCCCCATTTTTGACCTCCTTTTTTGACCCCCATCTTGGCGTACCCACATAGAAGATGAATCAATGGCTGATTTTTGGTGGGGATTATAACCTCACCATATAGATCACCCCAACAAAAAATCAGCCCATTCTGAAATTTCTAACCCCATCAAATGTGGTTTTAAAGTTACACAGTAAAAATCGACGGTCCATAATTCTTCAGCTTCTAAACCAGTCTCTGAATATCAGAATCCTAGGGCATGATCCATTCACCATTGGATTCATTCACCATTGGATTCTCAGGATCCACAGCCGAGAACAATAGTGAACTTGTTGGTTCTTGTTGGTCCCCTGAGCCCAACCCTTGAGAAAATTGGAAACCCGAACATTGTCTCACTGTCTTACAGTCTTTCTACAAAACAAACCCCAAACCCAATATACCTAACTAGGAAACTATAAAACCCACCTATACCTCTAATTACAAACCCAAATCAAATCCTTGTACAGTAACAAGAACACCCTTGCCAAAAAGGGAAGTAAACAGGAAGCCCCATAAAATTAAAGGTTTCAAAACTGAATTTGAACTTTATCACTGTATTTTTCTTTTTCTTTTTTTTCTTTTTATAAGTATAGCTTTATTCAAGAGAAAACAAAAAGCTACAAGGAGAAAGACAAAGGAGGTTGAGGAGACCTCCTAGAGAAGCAAAAGGATAAGAAGATGAGCATAACACCAACTCTCCCCTAAACAACAAGGACGCCCATCTAAATACAAGTTCTCCAAAGAAAATACCCCTAAATTCCTTGAAAATTTTAGACCACTAAAACGTAATGGATTTGACATTGATGATAACATGCTGGGTATCTTTCTCCCTTCCATCAAACAACCCCCGTTTTTTCTCTCTCCAAAGAGCCCAGACCACTACAAAAGGAAGAATACTCCATAATCTTCATCCATATAGAGAGAAAGTGTTGTCAGGGACCTACTTGTAATATCTTATATTCTACTGGGGGCCCTTGTAATATTGTAAAACTTCACTTAATATATATATTGGGTGAAATCGTGTAGGCTATTCTAAGCTCTACACGATTTCTCCTCTTTCCCCTATTCTCTTCACCTCTCCTCTCTTCCATCTCTAACCCTAATCTCTTATCCTGGTTACGATCCAAGATTACAACATGGTATCAGAGCATGGTTATGTAACCATGGCTCAATCCTAGAGGTCTGAAGAACCCTAGGGATTGCGAAATTCGATGCGAAGGGCTTTCCAAAGAAGGAGATCATCTCCCATGGATAGCCGCAGGCTTTAGAAGAGTCTGAAACCCTAGCCGCCCACTCCAGAAGCCTGGAGAAGAGCTATCAGACATAGCCGCCCACTCCAGAAGGTTGGAAAAGAGCCACCAAGCCTAACCGCCCCTTCCAAAAGGTCAGAGAAGACCCTCTGGACATAGCCGCAGGTCTTAGAGGAACCCGGAACCTCCCCCTAGTGCTACCGCACCTATCCAGGAACCTTTTTAGGTCATTGGAACCATTCACAAGTTTCCCGCGAGTGGTTTTTTCTCCACAGCAGCAGTTTGGGTGATTTCTTATCAGAAAAGTCTTATCTACTACCATGAGTACATCTGAGGAGTCATCTTCTGCCAAGTCAGAGATCATTGTTGCCCCACCCAGTCTGGGAAGTCATGGTCATCACAGCCCGGGCCTACAGATCACTACGGTGAAACTCGACGGGACCAACTACCTCGCATGGTCTCAATCTGCCAAGATGTACATCACCGGACAAGGCAAAGCCGGCTATATCATTGGACGCATCACTGCACCTGATTCCTCCGATGCCACGTTTGAGAAGTGGGAAGCGGAAAACTCGATGGTCATGTCATGGCTGCTTCATTCCATGCATCCATCGATCAGCACAGGCTTCCTCTTTCTCCCGACTGCCAAGGATTTATGGGACACGGCATCTCAGACCTACTCCCAAGATGGAAATTTTGCTAGGATGTATGAACTTCAGCAGGAGATAGCACATCTGAAGCAAGGCGATCTTCCTTTGGGATCATACTACGCTGCGTTACGCAGCAAGTGGGAAGAGGTAGATCACTACCAAACCTACACCCCTGCATGTACCAAGGATGCTACGGAGTTCCGAAAGATGATTGTACGCGGACGCATATTCGAGTTTCTTGGCGGCTTGAACCAGAGCTATGAGCAGGTTCGAGCCAACATCTTGGGCAGAGATCCACCGCCGTCGACCATTGCACAGGTCTACTCCTACATCCAGAGCGAGGACAGCAGGAGGAGAGCCATGAGCTCTAAGACAGATGCTGATGTTCCTTTATCTGAGAAGTCTGCCTTGGCCACTCAGAAATTGAGCAAACCCACATCCAAGAAGGATGGGGATCTTGATGATCGTGATCGACTCAGATGTGATCACTGTGGCAAGCGTCGCCACACTAGGGAGACCTGTTGGAGTCTTCATGGTCGTCCTGCACAGTTCTCTAGGGGGAAGCAAGGCTCCTCAAAGAAGCCCTCTGGTAGCAAACATGGAACATCAGCCGCTCATGCCACCAGCCAAGATTCCTCTGATGTGACCCCTTCCTCTGGGCAGTCCAACACCTTCTCTAGCATGGACATTGACAGGCTTCGACAATTACTTACTCAGCTTGATGGCCCTTCTCCACCTACATCATCCTTTGCTCAGACAGGTACATCTCATTCAGCCCACCATGTGTCTACGGCACCCATTGGTCCTTCCTGGATTATTGACTCTGGTGCCTCCGATCATATGACTGGTATGCCATCCCTTTTCTCCACCTATAATATCTGCTCAAGTAAGGACAAGGTCCGCGTGGCCGATGGCACCTTCTCCTCTATCTCAGGGAAGGGCACTATCTCTGCCACACCTACTTTGTCTTTATCCTCTGTACTTCATGTTCCTAAATTCACCACTAACCTGCTTTCTGTTAGCCATCTTACTAAGAGCCTAAACTGCAGTGTTACCTTTTTTCCTACTCACTGTGTTTTTCAGGACTTGGAGACGAGGTGGATGATTGGCAGTGGTCGTGAGGATGGTGGATTGTACCTGCTCGATAGCCAGCCGACTTCATATTCTGTTGCACATCAGTCTAGTGCCAATGTCAGTAGTTCTAGCGTTAATAAAGACCTGTTAATGCGATGGCATAACAGGTTAGGTCATTTACCGCTTTCAGTCATGAAGAGTCTGTTACCTCAGTTTGCGTCTATTCCATTTTTTGAGTTCAACTGTGAAACTTGTGTACTTGCAAAACAATGTCGGGTGTCTTTTCCGACCAGTAATAAAAAAAGTACGTTTCCTTTACAGCTTGTGCACTCGGATGTTTGGGGACCCAATCCCACCACTTCTATCTTTGGTTTTCGCTACTTTGTGGTTTTTGTGGATGACTATAGTCGTTACACTTGGATCTACCTTATAAAATCAAAAAATGAGGTGCATACTATCTTTCAGACCTTCCATAAAATAGTGTGCAATCAATTGGGCACCACCCTAAAAGTCCTACGCACTGACAATGGGGGGGAATACATGTACAGTGGCCTTGCCTCCTACTTTGAAGAACATGGAATTCTTCATCAGACTTCATGTGCCGATACACCTCAACAGAATGGGACTGAGCGAAAGCATCGCCATGTCCTGGAGGTTGCTAGGGCACTTCTTCTTGGTACTCGGGTACCCAAGGGTTATTGGGCTGACGCTATGTTGACGGCATCCTACTTGATAAATCGGATGCTTTCTCGTGTCTTGGGGTCGAAGTCTCCCCTTTCACTCATGTTTCCTTCCTGTCCTGTGTTCTCCATTCCACCTAAGGTCTTTGGTTGTGTTTGCTATGTTCACGCCCATCACAGGAAGGACAAGTTAGATCCGAAAGCCGTTCGATGTGTGTTCCTTGGCTATTCGTCCACTCAGAAGGGATATCGGTGTTTCCATCCCTCTACCCGTCGTCGGTTTGTTTCTCTAGATGTTACCTTTTTTGAGAGTCTTCCCTTCTTCTCAGTTGATCGGACTTCTCTTCAGGGGGAGCTTGGGAGTATTGACGAGAGTCCGATACCTCCACAGGGGGAGATTCCTCAACTAGTACCCCTTGATTTGCCTGATGAGTCTCCTGTACCCTTGTCCTTATCTCCTACTGACATTGTGCCACAAGATCCGCAGTTGAAGACATATGCCAGACGACGTCAAAAAGAGAAACAGTCCACCATCCAAGCTCACTGCCAGGAAATCCAACTCGATCCAGGTAATCGTGTCCTCAGTGATCCTCATGATGATATGTCTGTTGCTCCTTCTACTATCCTTCCCATAGACATTGATGTACCTATTGCTCATCGGAAGAGTGTTCGGAACTGTGTTACCAAGCACCCTATCTCTCACTTTGTTTCCTATCAGCAGCTCTCACCATCCTACAGGGCATTTGCTACTTCCCTATCCAGTGTCGCTCTGCCATCCGGTGTCTCAGATGCCCTTAGCCAGCCTCAGTGGAAAGCAGCCATGCTAGAGGAGATGGCAGCTCTAGAAAAGAATGGTACTTGGGATTTGGTTCCATTGCCTAGAGGAAAGAAACCCGTGGGGTGCAAGTGGGTATATACAGTGAAATACAAAGCAGATGGAAGCATCGACAGGTACAAGGCCCGTCTCGTTGCAAAAGGGTACACAGACTTATGGGATTGACTACCAAGAGACGTTTGCTCCTTTGGCCAAGATGAACTCAGTTCGAGTTCTGTTATCTCTAGCGGCAAATTTTTCTTGGCCCCTCCACCAGTTGGATGTCAAGAATGCCTTCCTCCATGGTGATCTAGAGGAAGAGGTCTACATGACAGGTCCTCCGGGGTTCAGTCCGACTGGGAGTAAGGAACTTGTGTGCAGACTGAAGAAAGCCTTGTATGGGCTTAAACAGTCACCAAGGGCTTGGTTCGAGAGGTTCAGTTCCGCAGTCAAGAAGATTGGCTACTCGCAGAGTCAGGCGGACCACACTCTTTTCATTAAGAGAAGTCAAGGTCGTCTTACTGCTCTTATTGTGTATGTGGATGATATCGTGGTCACAGGAGATGACTCAGATGAGGTTTGTAAATTGAAAAAATACATCGGCACAGAGTTCGAAATAAAGGATCTGGGAACCTTGAGATACTTTCTAGGCATTGAGGTTGCTAGGTCAAAGCAGGGTGTGTTCATCTCACAAAGAAAGTATGTACTTGATCTCCTTCGAGAGTCAGGAAACTTGGGAGTTAAACCAGCCGATACGCCTATAGAGCAGCAACATCAGCTGAATCTTGTTGATGGGGATCCCATTGCTGATACAGGCCAGTTCCAGAGACTTGTTGGGCGTCTCATCTACCTTTCGCTGACACGACCAGATATTGCATATGCAGTCAGTGTCATCAGTCAGTTCATGCATGCCCCTCGCTCTCCACATCTTGAAGCAGCACACCAAGTGTTACGCTATCTTAAGGGGGCTCCAGGGAAGGGTATCCTGTTTAGTAAGAATGGACACCTGCGAGTTGAAGCTTATACAGACGCTGACTGGGCAGGTTCAGTCACTGACAGACGTTCCACATCAGGGTACTGTACGTATGTGGGGGGTAATCTAATGTCTTGGCGCAGCAAAAAGCAACCAGTTGTCGCTCGCTCCAGTGCCGAAGCAGAGTACCGTTCTATGGCTCATGGTGTATGTGAGCTTCTATGGTTGAAGACTATGCTCAGTGAGCTCGGATATCCTGTCAAAGGGTCTATGCAGCTGTATTGTGACAATAAAGCAGTTATCAGCATTGCTCATAATCCAGTTCAACACGACAGGACAAAGCACATTGAGGTAGACCGTCACTTCATCAAAGAGAACCTTGGTCAGGGACTTATTTGCACACCGTATGTCCATACTGCTGATCAAGTTGCAGATGTGTTAACTAAAGGTGTTACTAAATGGATCTTAGAGCACCTGTTATCCAAGCTGGGCATGATAGATATCTTCGCACCAGCTTGAGGGGGAGTGTTGTCAGGGACCTACTTGTAATATCTTATATTCTACTGGGGGGCCCTGTAATATTGTAAAACTTCACTTAATATATATATTGGGTGAAATTGTGTAGGCTATTCTAAGCTCTACACGATTTCTCCTCTTTCCCCTATTCTCTTCACCTCTCCTCTCTTCCATCTCTAACCCTAATCTCTTATCCTGGTTACGATCCAAGATTACAACAGAAAGTGGAAGCCGACTACCCACTAAACATGTCTCTCAAAGTACTCAGCAATCGGCATCACCAATGTAATCCCAAATAAGGAAAGGAAATGGCACCATACCACCTTTGCAACATTGCATGTAAGGAGAAGAAGTAAATGACAGATTCACCACTGACCTTGTACATAAACCAATAGTTCAGCAAATTTCTCCTCTTAATCAAATTGTCGATAGTCAATATCTTCTTACGAGAAGCACACTAACCAAAGATGGCTACTTTAGACAAAACCTTAGAGCCCACACCACTGACGCCAGAAAGAAGCTTCTCAATGGCACGTCAATAGTCAAGTAGAAAGAGCAAACCAAAAGAATCCCACTCGGTTCCGGTTCCATAACCAAGTATCCTCCATAGATCTGTCAATGGCACAAGAGTTGACTATCACAAGTATATCAGCTGCTAGCTTTACCCCCAATCATTCAAGTTCCTTCTAAAAATTGTCTCACTGTCAGCGCGGGCTTATTCAATACCAATTAAAAGTGCATACTTTTAGATATTAGGATATTTTATTAAATGATAAATTAAGGGGGAACCTTGTTGCAGCTGAGTAAGAAGAAGCCTTCACGCGAACAGAGTTCCCCATATCAAGTTCATGTGTGAATGCTATCTTAGCAGATATCATCATCGCCATCTTCATGATCATAATAATAATAACAATAATAATAATAATGATAATAATAATAATAAGATTTTCTTAATGGCCATTTGTTTTGAACACACGATTAATGCTAAAATGTTCATCCAAACATATCTAGTATGACATGCAAATTGATTACCAGCTCACCAATCCAGGGCACGTAATTGATTTGTCATAGGTAATGTACATAAACAAAATAGCTGTGATATTGACAGCTTGAATTGTCCAATTGGAATGATTTTAAAGCCAATGCTCTTAGAATGGAAGCTGGCTAAATGGGTGGCACCAAACAGTATCGGGTAAGTTCAAAACACTGTAACTGGATTAGATTGACCCATAAAATTAATCTTCATGGCTGAGAGATACCAGATCTGGGAATTTCTTTAGGATTCACAGGTCAAAATCATCCTATTGATCGGAATCTCGTCCAGGTTGACTGAGATCCAACCAGGTTCTTGCATAGTAGCTTTTTTTGATAAGCTACATCTACCATCTATGACAGGGAGTATATTCCAAATACATATCAGTAGCATTTAACATTGAATATGCATCTCTACTTGTAAAAAATAAATGTAATCACATTCTTCATCCAATATAGGAAAAGATAAGTGTGCTACCAATGAGATCCAGCCTTGTTTACTTGTTAGAATGTAATCTAGATGACATTGCAGAGTGTCATCATTAGGATAAATGATGCAATGGCGGCAGAAAGCCACCAGATCAATCAACTTAGGCATAGAACTCATATAACCACTCTAGGTTTCCCTTTCATGCTCAGTACTCAAATCCCGGCCAAAACAATTAACACTTCGGAATATGCAGTAGTATATGCTTCAACAAACACAGAATACTTAATTTTGTTTTAAGTGTAGAGAGATAATTAAATGCTTGAAAGTGAGAGGCAGAAATTACATACCAAAACCCAAGCATATTACTTCAATAAACACAAAATACTTAGTTTTTTTTTAAGGGGAGAGATATAATTAAATGCTTGAAAGTGAGAGGCAGAAATTACATACCAAAACCCAAGCATATCACAGGGATGTAACCTCCACAATAATCCTTCTTTATGCCAACTCACATACTCTTTAAAGTCCTATGGTTGCTGGAAATTCAACCTGGAAAATTGAACTACCTGTTCTTCCGTTTGAAATCTTTCGGACCAACAAGATCCGAAATACAAGAGTTCATCTCCTCCACTAAACTCATTGCCAACGCCAGCTTCCCAACCTTCTTTAAATTACTAATAAGGGCTCGGTATATATATATTGAAGGACGAATCCCTCTACTTTTCATCTCGCCAAAGAGTCTCAATGCTTCGTCCATACGACCTGACCGGCCGAAGCTCTCGATTAGTGCAGTATAAGTTCGCAAATCTGGCCCAAGTCCTCCCTCACTCATTTCCTGCAGGAAAACTAAGCACAAATCCAATCTCCCCATCTTCCGCAAGCTGTTGATTAAGGTATTGTAAGAGATTATATCTGGGACCATGCTAGCCTCTTTCATGGAGGCAAACTCATGGAGCATTTCATCCACATGACCTGCCCGGCCCAATATTTCTAAAACTGTATTATGTGTGACAATATCTGGTTTACATTTCAGATTCTTCATATGATCAAATATCAGCAAGGCTTTATCAATCTGCCCAGATTTAGCAAAGCAATAAATGATCCTGTTTATAACTGTGGCGCTTCTTGGAAATGTAAGCTCTGACACTTCTGTAACAATTTTGAGTAACGAGACGGGATTTGTTGCCTTCCGAAAAGCTTTGGCAAAATTAGAATAAGAAATCGAACCTAGGGAATTGCAGGACAGTAATAAATCCTTGAATATATGAGACAAAAGGTCAAAATCACTCCCTTCACCCGCTGCTGTCAGAAGGATATTGTACGTGTTCGGGCTCAGGAAGATCTGTTTATCACGTAGGCCCTGCAGTAATCTAGCGGCATCGAGAGATTGCCAGATCTACAAAGCTTCTCGATGTAAAAAGTACATGTATCCTTACTGGAGACTGGATCGTTTTCTACTGCAGAGAGAATTCGATTCAAGTCCTCATCTGTCAGTTCCTGTTCATCAACAGACGCCTGCGTCGTTACTGATTGGTAATTGCCAATGGATTTACTTAGAACAGCAACAAATGGCCAGATTCGATCAATCCCAACTGGGGTGAATGTGATACAATTCTGTAGTTGAGGACGTAAACTTCGGTGACTTAGCAGATGGAAACAAAACTAGAAACCAGAATTTCAAAATTATAAGCCATAGCTGATGGACAATAGCCAAAAACATCCATTAGACAATCCTCACCACACTAGTAGAGAACCCAACGTACTGAAAACAAAAAGCATAAGAAGCAGATAAACAAATTAAGGTTTGAATTTTTTTGCAGTGACAATCCACGACTCTTCTCAGAGGTGGCAACTGAGGTAGCAGATCAATGTGTCGTTGCATTTTGCCAACTCAGCATCTCCCCATGTAGCAAGTTTCAACCCAATATCACATGGCCACATGACAAAAAGAGGCATGTTTCTTTCTCCTTCTACTTTTTTTTTTCAATTCACGGAGTACAATTTGTAGAGGAAAGGCACAGTACATGGTAAGCTATAGTCATGATGTGGACAATGGCACTATTGACATGACCAATCCAGAGGATTGTATATCAGATGGACAATATGGATTGGCCTCGTCAGCCCTTGACATGACCAAAAAACTCACCCTGCACTACAGTGAAGATTTCGGAAGTGTAGCTCCAGAATGTTTTGCCAATTATAGTGCTTCCATAGATCAATCTGGTAAAACAATTTGGACTCTGCATTGAGAAGGCATATGGGCTATTAGTGTATAAGTACAGGTGCAATGGATCTTCCATTAGAAACCAGAAACTGCTATCGGTGATAAGAGTGATGTCAGATTAGATCTGGTGTTTGACTAAGGCATATATAGGTCAGGATCGGGGGACAACAATTTCATACAATGTTTTTTACAACAACTTTGGCGTATCCACATGGAATATGAATCAATGGTTGATTTTTGGTGAGGATAATCTCCTCACCATATAGATCATCCCTACAAAAAAATCAGCCTATTTTGAAATTTCTAACCCATCAAATGTGGTTTTCAAGTTACCACTAAAAATAGACAGTCCATAATTCTTCAACTTGTAAACCATTCTACAAATATCAAAATGATTTAAATTTTTGCAAGGATGATCTCCTCACTATAGAGACTGTCCTCGCCAAAAATCACCCCATTCTAAGACATCTAATTTATAAATTGGCCTGCCCCAATTTTTGTTGTAAATGTTGTATGAAATTGTTGTCCCCCAATCCTGACATATATATATATATATATATATATATATATAGAGAGAGAGAGAGAGAGAGAGAGAGAGAGAAAGTTTCTCATGATTTGAAAGCGGTTTCAAGTGCTAGTGTTGGGGATGGTGTCGGTGGTGG
Source organism: Euptelea pleiosperma (assembly GCA_035048495.1). Taxonomy (NCBI): domain Eukaryota; kingdom Viridiplantae; phylum Streptophyta; class Magnoliopsida; order Ranunculales; family Eupteleaceae; genus Euptelea; species Euptelea pleiosperma. Next base: position 26,389,123 of record CM068540.1, read on the forward strand.
TGGAAGCCAAATCCTTCTCAATGGTCAAGGTTTTGTTACAAATATGTTACTTCTTTTGGATCACTGTACTGGGGAGCGATGGAAGGAGGAGGTGTCTCTCGAGATAGGAAGTATCCTGGTTAGCTGGTGTTTTTCATGATGCTTTCATTGCAAACTCAATCAAATCCTTGTGGTGTAAAATATTCAGCTCTACATGGACCAAAACCACTGAACTAAGATCTAATGCCGGCGGTCGCTTCATGCGGCTAACGGTGTAATGCTCTGCTTTACGGTAGGAAGGTCTGGTACAGGGTGGAAAAGTTATGCTGGAACCTCACTGTCTTTTCATTGTCCGGGTTTGGTGTGTTCGAGGGGGGATAAACCAAAGGTGGCCTATGCAGTGCCAGAGGGCCGCAAGCAGGAGATTGCGGAGCAGAAACCTTATAGGTAGTTTCATCAGTAGTTGGGGGCTTGTGTGAGGGGGGAAATCAAAACCGTTAATGGTTGTCGAAGGGTTAAGACGTTTTACCTTGGCTCGATGTTAGCGTCATTCGATGGATGGCACTTAACCTTCCATTGCAAATCGGTAGGGGATGAGCCATGCCGGGATGACACCGCGGAGGCCATTTCTGGAATTATTAGCTCCTCTTCCACTGTGTTGCTTATTCCATTTGGAATTAAGTCGAGAATCTTCTTCATGGAAAACTATCTCGTCCTACGTTTTTCACGTGATTTGGGATCTCTGCAAGTTGGAGAGAATGGTATATCATTTACCCGTTGGCAATTCTCTCTAGGTTCTATCTTGGGCTCCAACTTTCATGGCCCGATGTAGATCAGTCTTCGTGGCCTATCTCTTCCTCTATGGTCGATTGGCGTCTTCAAAATCAATTGGGAGCCTAATGGGTGGATATATGAAGACTGATGGTCCAACTGAAGGACCTCTGATTTCAATGTTGTGAGGGTTAATGTCAAGGCGAGCGCGCAAGTTATCTCAAGAATCATTTCGATTGCAGATCAGGGGAGCTTATTCTCTATTCTGATCATGATCGAAGGTCAAGAGGGAAATAGGTCAAGGTCAACCTGTAGCAAGTCAAGTTTCTCATGTTCTTCTCAAACGGGGTTGGTTGTTGATGGTGGTGATGCAGCTCTAGCTAGGTGTTTGAATTGTGAGGAAGAGAAGAGGGAGGGGGGATGACATGGCGTCGGGGGTTGACACGGTCAAGATGGGTACTTCGTTTAGAGATGATGTGGTTGGCAATAAACGTCAGTACCCTGCTCCTAGATGCCAAGTCGGATTGTTTTGGTTTTGGTTGAGGGGTGATTTTAGGCACAAAAAAGGTCGACCTGAAATGGTTGACACGCAGATGGAGGAGAACGTAGGTGGGAGTACAGTCCAGAGGGAGAGACATCCATGGTTCAAAGTCGTTGGTTTCGTTTCGGTTTCGGTCGCGGGCGAAACCGAAACGTTTCAGCAGTTTCGGTGGTTTCGGTCCGAAACTTGGTGAAACCATAATGAAAGAGTTTCGGTGGTTTCGGTCATAGTTTTGGTAGTTTCGGTAGTAGTTTCGGAAGTTTCGATGGTTTCGGTCCGAAACTTGGTGAAACCAAATGAAAGAATTTCGGTAGTTTCGGTCACAATTTCGGTAGTTTCGGTGGTTTCGGTGGTTTCGGTCCGAAACTACCGAAACTGAGCCGAAACTTTGAGTTTTCCGATACAAACCTGTATCTTGTATCGGCGTGTACCGAAACCGAAACGTTTCGGTTTCGGCCGAAACTTTAAACTATGGAGACATCTATCAGCTTTAAAATTAAAGTTGTGAGATGCCAGGCAGAGTTTGACTCTATTAGAGATTCTAGTAGTCAATTCCGTGCTCATTTTAGGTCTTATGTGTATTCTGGAATTCATGGGTCGTTAGAGCCCCAACCATACCTAGTTTCTCAGGAGAGGCATGGGAGTGGTTTCACAGATCAAGTTGACAAAGCTATCGTCATTTCGAGGCTTAACATCAAGGACTCCTATCCGCACGAGGTCTCTATTGCTTTGGAGGGCCAGCCAGTGTCAAAATGCTTGTTCATAGACGACACGTGTACTCACGAGGATCGACGAGCTATCGCAGAACAATGGTAAGAGAGTGCATACTAAATCTTTTTCCCCTCCTCTTTCTCCAGTTGATAGACCATATGTGGCAAGCCCGCAATCTTCTACTCTTCTTGGTGTATCTTACTCTGTTTGTCCGAATGTTGTTTCTATTGGCATCGCAGACTCTTCTAGCAAAACATTAGAGAATACTCAATATTTCCATTTGGTTGCCAATGCTCGGAGGAGGTGGAATCATATCTCTCGGCTTCAAATAGATAGGCAAGTTAGGGAGTTAAAGGATACCTGAAAAGGCGTATGGCCTTCACTTTGATTGCATTCCCATGGATCAGATTATCTAGCTAAAGAGTCCCTTAGAGGAGAAGATTCTTAGGGCTATTAGGGATATGGAAGGGGATAAGGTGCTTGGTCCTGACGACTTATCTCTTGCGTTCTTTAAGCACTGCTGGGACATGATTAGAGGAGACTTTGTGCAGATGATCCAGGACTTCAGGACAGTGCTTGAATTTTTGTTCTAACTAATAATACTTTTTTCTTTCTGATTCCTAAGAAAGAAGTGGTGGAGGATATCTCGGATTACCGATACATTAGTTTGGTTGGAAGTTTGTACAAGATTATTGCAAAAGTGCTAGCCACCGGGTTGAAGGAAACATTACTGACTAGCATCCCTTCGAATCGATGAACTTTTGTGAGGGGAAGGCAGGTTTTAGATGGGGCTCTAATTGCCAATGAATGCATAAATTCAAGAATTCGTCTTGGGGCTCCAAGGATCATTTGCAAGCCATACATGGAGAAAACCTATGATCACATTAATTGGACTTTCTCGATTATCTATTAAGAAGAATAGGGTTCAAAGATAAGAGGAGGTGGTGGATTCGTATCTATGTTTCTTCGACATCTTTCTCCATCTTGGTGAATGGATCACCCGATGGTATTTCAGGAGTTTGAAAGGCCTCAAACAAGGGGATCCTCTATCCCCTTTTCTATTTACTGTGGTTGTGGAAGCCTTTGGCAGTATGGTGTCAAGGGTTATTGGAAATGGTTTTCTGGAGGGCTTTGGGACGAACAACGATGCTTTGGAGATTCCTCATTTGCAATATGCAGATGACACTTTGTTATTCTTGAAGGCCTCCTTTAAGGCTTTAACTAAGAGCTTTAACTGAGAGATCTTCTCTACTACTTTGAGGAAGTCTCTAGTCTACGCATCAATTTTTCCAAAAGTAAGGTGTTCGGGGTGACAAGTTTGAGACATATGCTGAGATTTTGGGTTGTGGTTCTATTATCTTCTCATCTCTTACCTTGGACTTCCTCTTGGTGTTGGGTATCGATCCAAAGCTTTGTGGGAACCCATTATTGAAAGATTCGACAGTGGACTCGCTTCTTGGAAGTCTCGGTACCTTTCCAAAAGAGGAAAGTTGATCCTTATCAAAAGTATGATTTCTTGCCTCTATTCTCTATCCTTGCTTCTACTTCGCGGAGACTAGAGAAATAGATTAGAGACTTTCTTTGGCATGACAAGAACTCTTCGAAGAATCATTTGGTTGGCTGAAACTTGGTGTGCATACCCAAGTTGCATGGTGGCTTTGGGTTTAGGAATCTCAAAGCCACTAACAAGGTGTTCTTGGGTAAGTAGTTGTGGAGGTTTGGGGAGGAACCTCTAAGTCTTTGACCAGCAAGTGATAGAAGCGACATATGGGAGTATGCACTTTGGGTGGATTAGTGGCGAGACCCGCATCTCTAATGAGTGTAGTCTTCGATATCCTAAACGTGTTCCCTTCTTTTATTAAGGGGGTTTGCTCTTCAATCTGTGTTGATGATAGGGTGAGATTTTGGGATGATTGTTGGTGTGGGGTCATTATCGTAGACTTTCCGGTTTTATTCGCAATATCCAACAAGAAAGAGCTCTCCATTCAAGAGTTCGTTGCTAGGGATGGGGATGAAGCTGTTTGGGGTTTCAGGTTTAGGAGAAACCTGAACGATTGGGAGTCAAGTTCTATTTCTTTTTTCCTTAGTTACATTTTGGAGCCACCTTCTTTGTTGCTTGCTGATAGGAGAATGTGGCGATGGTCTAAGGATGGATCTTTTTATGTGCGTACTTTCTATTCGGCTTTGATGGGGACTAGCTTCAACTTTTCTAGCGGCTACGATTTGGGGTTCTAAGGTTCCTTTTAAGATTGCCTTTTTTGCTTGGTCAACCTCTTTGGGTAAGATTTTGACAATTAATAACTTGATTAATCAGAAAAGAATTCTAGCGAACTTTTGCTTCATGTGTAATGTAGATGGAGAATCTATTAATCATCTCGTCCTCCACTGTGATATTGCACGGCGAGTTTGGAGCTTCTGTTTTTAGGTGTTTGGTGTGAGTTGGACTCTTCCCAGATCTGTTATTGTTGTCTTTACAGGCTGCTCTAGATTTATTATTTCTTATGAGGGCTTTCTTCAGAGGCTCCTCCAGTTTGCAGTTCTTTGGGGTTTATAGAAGGAACTGAACTAGAGAGTGTTTAAAGGACTTGACAGGGATTTTCATGCCATTATCCTCAACATCAAGGCTCTTATGTTTTTGTGGTTTAAGATTTAAAAGGAATTTAGAAGGCTTTTCTTGGAAGATTTTGTGTATAGGTCGCAGCTCATTGTATCTGTGACTTTGTGTTTGTGAGTTGTTTTCTGTTTCTTTGGAGGTGGTTGTTTTTGGTTAGTTCTGGTTTGTATGCTTGGCTTTCCTTTATAGGTCATCTCGACCTATTCGGTCTGACCTCATATTGGCTTTGCCCTTGAAGAATGTTTTTTACCTATCATAAAACAGAAAATAGTAACCAAGTCAACATAGTTCCAGTATTTCTCACCCTGCAATCTAAAACAGAGAACTTACCATACAATACCAATTTTCAATTTACATTTCCATTCACAAACACCAAAATTACATATTCGATGACAAAAATGCCCCTCCATTTTCTCCAAATCAATTATCGAAAGATTCGAAACATCAGATTTCTGCTTCAGGCACAATGTACCTTTTGTATGCTTAGGTTAAGCACGTTAACCACACATGCGCAATTTAGTATTTCAATTTCTGTTCGTGTAGAAAAACCAAAACCAAAGAAAAATAAAATAAAAACTTATATTGCTACAACAATAGCTGAAATTTCTACAAATGAGAAACTTTGTTTATAAGGAATTATAGATGAGGAAAGTAAAGAGAGTGGAAATATGAGAGTACCTGAAATGCTTCCTTGCTTGTTTCACTCGCGAACTTCGAATAGAGAGAGATTCGTCTGACGGAGAAATAGTTGCAGAATAAGATACTGATGGAACGACTCGAGACTGAATTTCGAAGAAGAAACCTCACATTACTCATCAAATCTCTTCGATTCTGCCATCAAAACCCTAACAAGCATTCGAGAAGAGAGAGAGAATTTAGTTTAGGGTTTAGCCCCTCTCTAGGGTTTATGTGATGGGAAATGACAGACGACATTTCAACAAACAACCCCATAGCATCGTCATCCCGTATGTTCCAATCTTTGATATTTGAAATTTGTGTCGCAATTCAACTGGTGAACATCTCGATGAACATCAGTGGTCCAAAATCCACAACAACTAGTTAGAGTAAACCTTCGATGACGACTGCAGCTAATGTGAGCCACGTGGCACCGTTATTAAGAGGACACTGACCGTGTGGATGTTTGACCAATCACTAGGTGGACCTACAAACCAAAAATCAGCCTATTACTGAATTAAAGCCTTTGGATCTTTGTACTCGTAAAGAATGCTCAAAAATGCTCAAATTCATCAACCAATGAAAATAACTTCAATCCAACCCTTAGAAATCACTGATCATGCTTATCTTTGGCTTGTAGGTCCGCCTAGTAATTGGCCAAACATCCATACGGTCAGTATCTTCTTAAGAATATACCACGTGGCTCGTATTGATATTGGTTGCAGTCAGCAGCATCGCTAATTGCAAGTGCCATGGAAGGTTGACTCAACTAGTTATAGGTCCACGAGAAAAATTTTGAAGCCCATGATCGCTACTTCAAAGATCCTGCCGCTTCAAAAAATTTCTCATGGGTCGAGCCTTGTATAAAAACAGCGCATGTCAGACGGTTAGAATCAAGGTTTAAAGGGGACCATTATAACGGTATAACGGATTGGGGGCATTACCATTTTTTCTGTTATAACGAGAAAAAAATGCTCATGGACAAAAATAAAATAAAATTAGAAAAATAACGGAATATAACAGAAAATAACAGAAAATAATTGAAAAAATGGTGCTAAAATTTGAATTTCGAAAATGGAAAATAACGGAAAAAAATAAAAAAAAGAGTTCAATTTGTAATCAAACTCCACAGTCAACCATTCTAAAAAAAATAATGTTTGAAATGGAAGAGTAAATTAGATCCAAACAATATCTACGGTCGTTGAGTTATGTAATGTATTAAATTATAAGATAGATAGTAAAAGAAAATAAAGCAAATTTATTGAAAGACCACTTTAAGAATCTAAATGAACTCCAATTAATAGAGTTTAGCTTTTTAAACTTAAGATTTTGAATCAAAATGAATGATCTATTCAATTTTTCAATTACATTACAGACACACTTTTGAAAACTTGATCGTGTAATATGAGATAACTACAGTGAACAAACTTATAATGAAATTTAATGTTTGAGCATGTCAATCTTGTAATTTATTATAAATCATCTATAAATTTTCATAATAAGCAAATAACAGTCATAGCTGTTATGGTCTGCTACCATCAATTTTATTGTCTTTTGTTATTTTAAACATTTGTCCACTGTGTACTTAATATTATAAATCAGGTCCAGCTAAAGATTGAGAGGTAAGTCCATATGCCATCATGAAGCTTGACTTATATTCGGGTCTTGAATTTTATATTTTGGCGTTTTGGTCGGTGGTTTTTTTTTTGAGTTTGGTCTACTTTCAGACCCATCTCGGCATATATATATATATATATATATATATATATATAACAAATAAAAAGACTCTAGGACAATTAAATTTGATATTTTTAATTAAACAACATTAAAATTTATAAATTACAAGTATAGCTGTAAAATCTAATTAAACATTAGTAAATTTAACAATATTCTGTTAAACATCAATAAAATTTGCAAACATCAAGTAAAAAGGAAACCCGATCAAATTATAAGTTAAACCTATTAATCAAATATTCAAATCTCAATATGTTCAAGTTTCTTTTCCATCTATTTCTCGAGGTCTTTTTTTCTCTTTTTCAATTAATTATCAATTCTTTAAAAAAAATAAACTTCTATAATCTCTAGGTTCAAGCTGCTCATATATTAAATGTCAACTAGCGATATTGTAAAAACAATAATAGTTAGTAAGTTCTGAGCCTATTGATAGGATTAACACCAATTCAATACATTTCAGTCTTCATACAAAATGTTTAATGCTTCAATATTTAAATGGTATTGTAGCTCTGATATCAAGTTACTTTAAGGTAAAACTTTTGTTACCTCTTTTTGATATAATCTTTGTATAAAAATTACTAGAAGATGCATTTAAAGATAACGTTGCATTTTAACTCTCTACGCTCAATATTTGTTGATAATATCCACAAATTTCAAATAATTATATTTATATTATATTATTTTAAATTTTACATTAACATTTAAACAAATTATAAATTTATTTTAAACAAAATTCTAAAATCCTCAATTTATATTGAAGGTCCATAATTGAAGCTAATTTTATAACGATGAAACTATTTAGCCAATATTTATCAACACTAGTTCTAATTTTATTTAAAAACAAAGTCATGTGAATTTTCATATAAAACTGAGACAATCTTAGCAATACAATTCATCTGATGTTATATATTTTGTTCATGAATATCATTTTATCGACACAGTAAATACTAAAAAATATATATTTTCCGTACATATATTTTGTTAATAATTTTTATTAATTATATACCCTAAAAATTCTATAAATTGCATATTTGAGTATCTTAGTTCGTTATGTACTAGAACATTAAACATGTGTGCAATACAACTCGCATCAAATAACTGTTTAAGTACTCATTATTGGACAATAAGTCTTGACCGAGGGTTCTTTTAACCACATAATTATTCGAATATTATTTAAAATTATACTAAATATTTTATGAGATTTAATAGACGGTGAAGTTATTATTAATACACTCAATAATTAATAATCACGCATGTGAACATTAGAGTATTAAGAAATTTATTATTCTATTAAGTATTAAGAATTTATAAATTGTGCACCAATGCATATATATGGACAACATTGGGAAGATATCTACATGTCCGATGCGAAATGTATTTTATCGAATATATTTTTTAATATTTAATTTTTCTTTAATTTACACATTATCATAATATTGATTAATTTTTTGAGTGTTTTTACAAAATTGTATAAACACAGTAGGCATAATATGCCTCTTTTACCCATGTTAGGAAGTCTTCGTCGTCAACCCACAAAAAATAGTATTTATTTCATTAAATTTTTTTTTGCTGTACTTCGTGTTATTCATTGGTCAAATGTCCAATTTAAAATCTCATCCATGGAGGATCTACTTAATATGATTTCATTTATTTCAGATTGAGTTTTTTTTCTTATATGATTTAATGTGCCTACGTAGGTAGTTGATTTCACTCACATAAGTCTTAACCAAAATTTTCTTACTAAATTTACAATTAACTTTTTTTTATAGTGCAATCTTATAGCCCAATATTTATTTATTTTTTTTAATAATCTCAGGCGTTAGATTTTTTACTTTTTTCATATTTTATCTATGATGAAGTCGCCCCACTTAATCTCGGTCTGTTCAACTGATTCAAATGTTGTAAAAGTAAAATGGGTCAGCTCCATCTCATATTTTAAAGTATAATAGTTATTTATATTTTGAACATGCTCGTCGTGTTGAAATTCTCTTCTCATTTTCTTAAATTAAGCAACTACAAACACTATCTACAAAGTTTGAAAATAAGTACAAACTATAAATCTGAAAAATAAATGAAAATAGAATAACAATCACTATTCCTTAAATGGTCAAACTTTAAACCCAAAATAAATAATTTAATTTAATTAGAAAAATAAAATTTGGCCTTAATATCTATTTTTATAATGTTTTCTATGTAGAATGAGCATTAAATCACTTTTTTTTTGTTTTGCATTTTGAAAAATAGTGACCAATAAATAGTATTTGATTTATTGAAAGATAGATAAAAATGTTACGAAGATGAGGTAAAAAACTAAAGAAACTAAACAAACATCGGATCGTGAAAAAAAATATAAAAATAGTAGTTTATTCAAAAATATTTATTACAAATTTCATGTCCAAAAATTTTATACTATTTTAACATATATATTTTTATGCCATCAGTTAAGCTTAGGCCTGTTTGGTAACGCACCGCGGCAGGAAAATAAAATATTTACGCGCGCTAATATTTGCCGGGGTGCGTTTGGCAGCCACTTGCTCTTGGCGAATATTTAGCCCGGCCTACATATTTGCCCTCCCCCCCCTGTGTAAACATTTTTCACGCCAATTATGCTTTGGTGAGAAAATTTTATTTTCTCGCCGAAAAATCACTATTTTCAATAAAAATTAATTTTTTAATATATAAAAAAGATAAAAATATTTTTTTTTTATCCTTTGACATAATACGTGGTTCCCGCACTCGCCCAACCTATTTTTGACTTAATTTGATATGTGGGACCCACTCAAATTGAAAGAAAATGAGTAAGCTAAAGTGAGGTAGCTCATACACGTACCAAACATTGTTAAGTATTGATATGAGCAAATATTTAGCCAAAATAATATTCGCCTGGCTAAATATTCGCCATTGGAACAAACAGACCCTTATGTCATCAGTTTTTGATGACAAGGGACTATAATCGAGGCCAATGACATCCCACAATATGAGCCAATGGCATACTCTTTAAAGGACTCTGACCATATGGATGTTTTGGCAATCCCAAGTTGGACCAACAAAACAAAAATGAACCTGATTAGTGACTTCAAACTTTTAGATCTTTGTACCCCAAATAATGGTCAATAATACTCAAATTCCCACGGTTAAAATCAACCCATGAAAATAACTCCAATCCAACGCCTAGAAATCACTAATCATGTTGATTTTTGGTTTTTAGGCCACCTAGGGACTGGCCAAACATCCATAGATTCGGCATCCTCTAAGATTAAGGCACGTGACTCATATTGTGGGCTCTCACCAAAGTTTTACTCCTTTAGCCATACTCTAAACAAACCCCAAAATGATTTTGAACAGTAGACTATGACACAATGTGATTGGCCACTGCTTCGCGGCTTAAAAAATCCGCTGCTTCAAAAATTTTCTCCTTTAATTCCCACTTCATTTCTCTGGCGCCATTTCATTTTGGAGACATTTCAACCCTGCATTAGTAGTAGTACTAAAGACGGTGGAAAAGTGTAACTTACCTTAAAGAGGGACACATTTCTGTTCCTGGCATTTTCTTGGAGGTTTCTCAATGCCACGAGGCCCAGTTGCTTATAAAGATTGAATCCTCTTACACAGTTGCTTACTTGCTTCAGATCTCTGGTGATTAAATTTTCCTTTGGAAGAGACAAAAGATGAAGGAGAGTTCAGGGAAGAAGAGTCTCGTGGAGGGAGAAAATAGACTTTTGCTTTTAGTGATTTGTTTTAAAAAAGGAAATTAATTAATATAATATTTATTTTAAAAAGTTAACTCTAGTCAAGCAGGATTCTAGAAAAAAGTCAGGATGTATGGTCAGATGTACCGCTCATCCTCTGCATCCAAAACCATCTGCATCTAAATTTTTTGCCCACGAGGATCCACGACTCGGCTCCCACAGCGCACGTGCACGCTGCGTGCCCACTTCATGGCCAAAGGGATCACACACTCCTGAAAGACGAAAATAAGTCCAGATTCAACGCACCAACCCCTAAGCCCTAGTTTACGTACAATGGCAACACGTGTACTCCCAATGTCATAGAGGGGCCCTTCTTTGATGCAGAATTCTGTATTGAAATTTTGATGCAGAAGCCCCTCAAAGTACCACGAGTACACTCTTTCGAGCCCATTAGCCCCCTGAATGTTTGGCCCACACCTTGGTGGACCTACACACTAAAATCAGCCTGATTGGTGATTTCTAGCCGTAGGATTCCAGCACTTTTTCACCATGGGCTTTCTGAACAGGCCTATGGGTTGGTTCCAAGCCCGTGATGAAAAAGTGCTCAAATCCAATGGCTAGAAATCATCAATCACACTGATTTTTTGTGTGTAAGACCACCAAGGTGTGGGCCAATCATTTTGGGGGCCAGTGGGCCCGGATGATTGTACACATGGCAATTTGAGGGACTTCTGCATCAAAATTTTGATGCAGAATTAGATATCATTGATTTTTCCGTATACCTGATTCCGGACTTCCAAGTCCGATAATGGTGCAGCATCTACGAGTAAATCTTGCCTCGCCACTACCTGACCATCCACGGAGTTCTCGGCACGTACCTGAGTACTTTTTGCCACGTACTCAGGTGAGTTTTTTTTGAGATTTCTTTTTTAATTTTTAATACAAAATCAAAAAAGCACCGGGGTACGTGCCGAGAACTCAGCGGTGTTTCCACTGTTCAATACGCATCGAGCATAACATAGATCTCCAGCTAGCATATATGACGGTTTTTTGTCTTCGTATAGATCGTGTCACGACATGGCGCCATCTTTCCGCTCCCTCTCTCCCTGTCTGATATTTGAAGCTAATTATATATAACCAGGAGCTCTCGAGCTAGGGTTTCGTTTTTCTCCCTCTTGGAAAACTAGGGTTTCTCTTCGATTTCCTTGCCTCGGCTTCATTTCTGAATCGAATCAAACTCGTTAATGGCGATGTTTTCTTCGATCAAAATCTTTTCAATAACAACTAAGCTCGTCAGTTACGACAATTTCAGTTCGATCGAAGTGTCAGATCCGACAATATCCACCATGTAGTTGCTAGAATCCGAGTATGTTATCTGCTTCGAGGTGCTTTAGGGTTTGTGAGTTATTCCGACGCAGAGTCGAGATGAACGCTCACCGCGCTAGTCGCAGAGCGGCGTTTTTGTGCCGATTTGATCATAATTTGAGTAAAAATATTGTTTTTTCTCAAGAACACTGCATTCGCAGTGGCGTTGAAGGACTGAAGAATGGAAAATATCTGTATTCCAGAGAACTTCTTTATAGGCGTAACCCAACGGATGTCGTGAGGAAAGACGGTTTTCTTAAACATCTAAAGGGATTTCTATCGGACTCTCCGTCGAGGGGGAACAGACCTTACAGAGAATCCGTAAGTCAATTTATCTAAATTCTATTCAATTTTCACGTAATAAGGTTTAATCTATATAAATTATTCTTCCTTGTCATCTATTTCCATATTAGATCAATCAAAGGAACGCTCGTTTAATTCAAACCTTGTAAACAGAGTTCTATACAGAAGGGGTACGCATTGTTCTCAACATCAACTAGTGATATAACGGGTGCAAAGCAAGTTGAAACTAAAATGGTCAAAAAAGAACCTCCAGAACAAGAAGTTGCTGACATGAGGATCCTCCGTACTCTCGCGAAGTACTTATGGTTGAAAGATAACTTTAATTTCCGCTTGAGGGTGGTATTGGCAATGGGTCTTCTCATTGGATCAAAAGTGAGTACTATTTTCAAGAAACACGTTTAACATCAGATTATAGATGCCAAACATGATCAATGAAGCATCTGATAATTAGCTAACAAGTACTTGTGCAATTGTCTTTCAGGTTCTAAATGTTCAAGTGCCTTTCTTGTTCAAGCTTGCGGTTGATTGGTTGTCAACTGCAACTGGGACTGGTAGTTCACTTGCTTCATTTTCAAGTGCTAATTCCACTATTTTGGCGCTTTTCGTGAGCCCAGCAGCTGTTCTAGTTGGATATGGAATAGCACGGGCAGGGGCATCTGCGTGCAATGGTATTACACTTGAATTAAATTTTTTTGATGAATGCAAATGAAGTAATCTTTAACGCTTTTCTATATTTGGATTAGGTGAAATGTAATTTTATTTGATTTTTCAAGGAATATCTGTTTTAACAAATTAAGGAGAGCCTGTACTGGATTATTGTGTTTATTTGTGTATTGTTCTATTAAGAAATTATCTTTTGTTTTTCGTAGTTATAATGTTTTCTATACCCTGCATTCTAATAGTTGCATGCAATTCTCTTTTGACAGAATTGCGGAATGCTGTGTTTTCTAAGGTGGCCTTGCGTACAATCCGGACAGTTTCTAGGAAGGTATGCGACTGCTTCTCTCTCTCTGAAAAAATTCTGTTTTTCGACAAAAAACTTTATTTCTAAGTAAAGCTGTTGCAATATACCCCTTGTTTTACTTTTGTTCATATATTGGCCTTCTTTATGTTCAGTAACTTTATGGGGTTAAACTAAACCTGCTTTGATGCGTAGTTACTTGCAGCTTAGAATGCTTGCTTGAGTTGGCAGCATTCTGTAAATACAAAATGCCTTAAGTTGGGGATTATTCTCCTTCCAGTATTTTGCCTACATTAGAATGCCACAATAAAAGTCCCAGCTTGTGCTAAACACCTGGTTTTGCATAGGAATTGCTGATCAGTACCTCTAAATGGGCGCTATAATGTCCTGCTTCTTAGTCTGAAATTTTTATCATTCTGTGTTCCTTTCGAGATACTTTAACTGAGATCTGGACTGAAATACTGAATTTGCTTCGAGGTGAAATAACGGACTTGTTTGTTGGAGAACAGTTCATGCTAGGAGTGAAAGGCTTCTTTTGTTAAATCTTCATCATTTCAGTTTGACTCAGGTGTTTAAATCTTCTCCTTTACCTATCCTAAGCTTTAAGACAGTGTGCTTTGTGATGTTATTCATGGAGTTCATCATGATAGGTGTTTACGTTATCAAATTTAAATGGTTTGTTAACCATCATGCCTCATATGGTTTGTTAACCATCATGTCTCATATATATGACTGCGAAAATTTGATATGTTTTGATTTGTAGAAAGTTTTGTAAGTGGGAAAAAAAGAAAAACCCAAAGTTTAGAGACGAGGTAAAGAAAAACATTCAAAAATTTCTTTCTCTGTTTATGAAACAATGAAGTGTATAGGATGTTATAATAAGAGATCATAGAAAAGAAACATCAAAAGACGTGCACGTAATAAAGTTCATCATGCATATCAGCTAATCCACATCCTTCATGAGATCCCTACATTGGGTTCACCAGTACTTGTTATTGCCTTACGGGTTTTTGTGCAATAGAGTTACTTTCTAATGAAAGTGGCCACTTCAAGGAGCAAATTGATGCGCTGCTGTTTTGAACTTGGATGACAATTGGCAACAATGTGATTCACTCAAGTCTATTCAGGTTATTTGACTCCAAAGATAGGTTACTTTCTTCAATGCTTGTATTCTATGGTTGCAGGATATTGTTTGACAGGGTGAACATTGATCTCATTTACATATATTTTCTCTGTTTTGTTGGATACAAGTAAAAAATGTCGCTTCTTAATTGTAAAACAAAGATTTAGAAATGAATCCTATATTTTTGGATTGAGTTCATGAATCAAGGAATATAGAAAGGAAGGAAATGAAAAAATTACATATGCGTCTTTGGGTGTGTTAGGAAACTAGGGTTTGCAGAAGAGAAAGTGAATTGGGGGAAAGAGAGAATCATATGGAGCAAAATCATCTCTCTGCATACATTTCCTAAATTCCTAATATACATAACATAAAACAATAAGGAAAAATTACTGAAATACTCCTAAAATCGTACGGACGTTGTATGGCAGCTTTCCTCCTCGGGGCTCCCGGCGGCATTCGGCCGGGTACATTTATTGCATTAACAGGGTGTATTTGGGTGGAAGCAAGGTTTAAAATCTCAATCTTGTTTAGCGTCTAGCTAAGTTGACGGAATGAGACATATCGATTGAGATGGCATGAGATATAACAAGACATTAGGAAAAGAATGATGGGTTGTTTAAGGAGAAGAGAAGGGGACGCCCCATACCCCTATAAATACATATAAGCTCTGTTAGTTTATGCAATTGAAAGATTTTTTTTTTTTATTGCTCTATTTCTGCAAGCAGAGGTGAGACGTCTCTTGTTACTTCTCAATTGGTGTGTCTCCAATCAATTGGAAGTTCAGATCATGATGAGACTTGATATAGTCAACTTGTAAAAGGCACATCTCTTCAAATATCTAATTGAGAAGCTGTAGATGCGTTGGAGAGCTTATTCTGAGATTTAAAACACCTATCTCACATCTTTTGTCGAGATTTTAACGTTCTGGGCTTAAAAACTGTGTTAGAAATTTGGTGTTTGCCAAATAAGCCTTATAATTTCGTGTTTTATTAAAATGACCGACATTCACTTGATTTACATTCTTCCGTTCTTTAATGTAACTTAGAGAAGTGGTCTTAACTTGTGCAGGTGTTTTCACATTTGCTTGACCTTGACCTTGGATATCATCTAAGGTACTATTTGATGACGATTGTTCAATTAACTAGAAATTTGCTCTTGATGGCCTGCTTCCATCACCCACCACCATACTTACATGTAACAGTAGATTCACATGCGTATTAGTATGTGACTGGCTGCAAGCTGTAAATCTTAATTCTTTTTGGGCAATATGTTTTTCTTCATCATCTCATATCTGAAATATGTATCTGGGTTCTGTTGAAGCAATTTTGGGACATTTTTTAGCTTTCAATGTTGAAACTTTCTTCAAAATTTTCAATGAAATAATTCATTGTGGAAGTGTATCAAGTAAAAATTCACAACTCGGAGAAATTTCATGGATGTTAGATCTATGATTGGATATGTTTAAATGATAACTCTCTTTTTTAAGTAAATGAAAGTTAATTTTTTCCCCTGGAGACTGAATAAGCACGCATCGTCAAATATTTTTTGTGGTTTTTATAGTGCATCTGCCTTATATGGCACAATAGACAGTGTATAACTGATATGGTTCAATTCACGGTAGCGATCGGACTGTCAGCTGCCCATATGGTCCTCCCATACACCGTTTAACTGATATGGTCCAATAGGGTGGCTGATTCACATTACTATTGGCCATCCATATCTTTTTGCTAGCTGCCAATATACATCCGATACCAATACCTGAGCCATGTTAAGTTGTTAACAGTTACACTTTCTAAGATACGGTTTTAAGTCTTGGCCGAGATCGAGTTGACTGCCTGAGTCAACTCAGTTTTGACCATGTCTGAGTCATGATACAAGCATGTTGACTCCCCCTAGTCATTGTCTTGCCCTAATGTTCTAGGTCCCAAGACCGAGACCTAAAACCGTGGTCTAAGATAGTGTACTTAGTATGAGTGTCTGGATACTCACAATTCTGTTTCTGACTTAGTTTTTGTATTTCCAGCCGGCAAACTGGTGCACTACATCGCATTATTGATCGTGGTAGCCGTGGGATAAATTTTATTCTTACATCAATGGTATTCAGTGTTGTACCTACCATCTTAGAGGTATGATTCTACGAGCTTGCTTATTATTAAGCTCCTCCATGGGTGAAAGATACTTTTATGATCTAAGAACTGAAATTCCTTGTGGATTATGTAGTTATTGGCACATGGTGATTTTCAATTAGCTTTGATAGTATGCATCCCCATTGTTTTGGGGCATATTTTGTTGGACTTCCATGCCCTCTCCTTGTTTCCATAGTGCTTTTCCACAGATTTAACATATACTTCTTCAGATTTCTATGGTGTCAGGTATACTGGCATACAAATTCGGAACATCTTTTGCGTGGATCACATCCTTATCAGTTGCTGCATATGTTGCTTTCACGTTGATTGTGACACAGGTAGGAGTTTTATAATATCTTGTACCATCTCTTTTCGTGTTCATTGGAATCTGCTTTCCATTTTGAAATGAAATGGTGTTCCTACTACTCTTTATCTTGTCATAGTCATGTTGGCTAAACATCTTAATTTGAGCCTATTCCTATTGTTAACTTTTCTGAGAAAGGAGAACATTTTGGGGTTATTATTTTCTAAAGGTTTTCCTTGTTTTTTCTAGTGGCGAACTAAGTTTAGGCAGGCCATGAATAAAGCTGATAATGATGCAAGTTCAAGGGCAATTGATTCACTTATCAATTATGAGGTGAGGTTGTAAATCTAATTTTAATGCCTTTTTCTTTGCTTGCTAGAGCTAATATTCTTTGATTTTTTACTCGATTCAATGTTCATTACATTTCCAGACTGTCAAGTATTTCAATAATGAGGCCTTTGAAGCTGAGAAATATGATGAATTCTTAGAGAGTAAGTGGTTAAGATATTATAAATCTTCTTTATGTTATATACTATTTTTTCTTTTAAATTTTTTTCACTTAAAGTTTTGGAGCATATGGGTTTCCATGTCATAATGTGGAGTTTTTGGGATGGTATTGGACCATGTTTCAGTATTGTTGTTACTGAATCTAATTCCCATGACCTACTCTCAGTATATTTCTGGTTCTTTTTAACACGAAAATGATCTGTATTTGTATTTCTTTTATAGTTATGTTAGCTGGCTCATGATGCTGATGCTATTTTTCAGGATACGAAAATGCTGCTTTAAAAACACAAAGTAGTCTTGCTTTTTTAAACTTTGGCCAAAATGTTATATTTAGCATGGCTCTGTCAACAGCAATGGTGTTGTGTTCACATGGAATTATGAATGGCGAGGCGACAGTTGGAGATCTGGTACTTACTTGACTTGTACATCTTCTTACAAATTTTATCCCATGATACATCTCATTCAGTTATAGAATTATGATTTTGGATTGTCAGGTTATGGTGAATGGGCTTCTTTTTCAGCTATCTCTTCCTCTCAACTTCCTTGGCAGTGTATATCGTGAGACTAGACAGAGTCTTGTTGACATGAAGTCCATGTTTCATTTACTTGAGGTATCTTTCATGGGACTTCTTTCTTTCAGTTGATCTCTTGCCGTTGCAGACTGGTTAACCAAGCAGTGAAACTTATATGTAATTTTGTTAATTTTATTTGCTCAGTGGAAAACTAGGCTGATCTGCATGTCTGTAGTTTGCATAGTAATCTGGTTTTCCCTTCCAACTATAGGACTCACTTGATTGTTTCCCAAAAAAGATTGAAATCCGAATTTACCTTGGTGTTGATAAAATATCGTATTATATAAAATGGTACTCTATCATATGGCTTGAATTATTTTCTTCACTTCTATCAAATGCTATTCCGTCTTTCTGTAGTGTTTGGGAAAGTATTTTCATGTTCAGCTAATCACATGGGACAACCCTCCAAAGAAAAAGGATTAGTCATGGCCAATTTAACACGATTTTAGTGGAACCTAGTATGATTACTCATGTGTCTTGGGCTTTGCAGAAATCGCAAAGCCCAAGACAACAATATAAACTCGTTTTGATGGCTCAAGTTTTTTATTTCTTTCTTGATATTCATTTTGATGGCTCAAGTTGTACATCTGTTTGAACGGTCATTCTTGACTTTTGAGCTTGTTTCTTCACTACGGTTGCTTTATTTCTTCTTTTGCTTTTACCCCTTCAGAATGCTTGCAGATTCATTATAGATGTATGTCATGTCTTTTCTTGTTCTTTTTCGCTGTTTATTAAAGGAAGTGTTCTTTGTATGTGTATCTATATATCTATGTATATATTGTTTTCTATTTTTGTAACTGTTCAGAAAATCCTTTCATGATATACCTATATATCTATGTACATATTGGTGTTTATTTTCACTGTTCACATTATCACATATTCCTTGCATATGTACATGAAGCTCTAGGCTTTCGATACACATGTTGTTGGTAGGGTTCCTTTTTTTTTTAATTTTTTATAGGCAACACGGTTGAAGTTGGACTGCAAGACCGGAGATGTATACAGGCTAAACCTGAGCTGGGAAATGGGATTTTGACTCCATGGCCCATTGCTCAATGGAGGAAACTTGACGCAGGACGGGAGTACCGTTCCGCGATTTGAGAAAGGATGAAGAAGGGATTACTATTCACGGCACTATTCATGTGACACTATTCACAGCGTTGTGGTATGATTCGGGTTTTTTTAGGTAAGAAATTGATTTAAAAAAGAAAAGAAAATAGAGATGGAGAAAGAAGATAATAAGAGAGAAGAGATGGAGATAAAAAGATACCTTCGGCTTCGTACCGAATTAGCTTGGCTTCGTATCAAGAGAGGATGGCTTCACACCACGAGAGGGATTTCTCAGAGATTTCTTTTCTTCATTCATAATTTTTCATTTTAAATCAAAGGGTACATCACCTTTTATAAGACTCCCTACATGAACTTTCCTAATTCTAATCTAATTGAAATTAGAAACTCCTAATACAAATCAACTCTTGCAATCAAGAATAAAATCCTAATTGGAAACAAAATCTCAATTGAAAATCTTAGTTAAATTAAAACAAATCTTCATGGGGTCCACTAAAAATAGTAAAATCAAGGATTTACTATAAATAGTAAAACATGAATTCACTTGATTGGGCATTGATTCGGTGTAGCGCGGATGATCGTAGTAGAATGCTCCCGCATCAAAACCTCCCGGTTGAAAAGAATTCGAAGTTGAGATATTGCAATTGGCTTTTCCAGCGGAAGAGATATTTGGAGTACTCCCTTTAGCTTCTTCTTTTGCATCTTCGACAGGTGTAAATTTTCTAAAACATGGTCTATGTCCTCAACTCTGGCCTTCTTTGATAAGAAATCTTTGCTTGTTCCATCTGCTTTATTTTCAACTATCGGTTTTAAAACATCAGAAATATCTAGTTTCGAATCAGGATCTTCTGTACTATTTGGGTCATCTTCAGCTAGAGCTTCTGAACTAGGGGAATCATCATTACTTTCATTCTCCATAACAGCAGGCGGATCAATATGCTTATCTTCCGTCTTTTCGTCTGATACAACTACAGGAGCTTCAGGACTGGCTAATTCATTAGTTTTGGCTTTTTCTTCTTCGTCGATTTTTTCATTTTCCTTAGATGGAAAAACACCCTATTGTTCAATGGCTTTTATTTCTTCGTTTACTTTCTTCTCGACTTGCTTTGAGACATCTTTAGGGTTTTTTTTGCTGTAAAACCTTCCAATAGCTTGCCAGAAAGATGTGGAAAAGCCAGTGGTTGTGGTAGTGACTTTCCAAGATGACAATTGCTGATTGGAACTATGGCGGAGATCCTTGCCTCCAGTTTGCTCTCAATATGATTTATCACATCGTTTAGTTTAGCTAACGCGGCTACCAAAGATTGCGAACCAATATGAGACATCTTTTTGATCAGGAGTTTCGAACTAGGCTCTGATACTAAATTCGACGTAGGACGGGAGTACCGTTCCGCGATTTGAGAATGAATTAAGAGGGGATTACTATTCATGACACTATTCACGTGACACTATTCATGCAGCACTGGTATGATTTGGGTTTTCTTACATAATAAATTGACTTAAAAAGAAATATGGATGGAGAAAGAGAAGAGAATAAGAGAAGAAATAGAGAAAGAGATAGGGATAGAAAAATACCTTCGGCTTCGCACCGAATTAGCTTGGCTTCACACCGAGAGAAGATGGCTTCATACCACAAGAGAGATTTCTCAAAGAGATTTTTATTTTTTCATTCATAATTTTTCATTTTAAATCAAAGGGTACATCACCTTTTATAAGACTCCCTACATGAACTTTCCTAATTCTAATATAATTGAAATTAGAAACTTCTAATACAAATTAACTCTTGCAATCAATAATAAAATCCTAATTAGAAACAAAATCTCAATTGAAAATCCTAGTTAAATTAAAACAAATCTTCGTGGGGTCCACCAAAAATAGTAAAATCAAATTTACTATAAATAGTAAATTCGGGATTTACTATAAATAGTAAAAACGTGAATTACTATAAATAGTAAATAGGATCCACTTAATTGGGCATTGATTCGGTGTAGCGTGGACGATTGTAGTAGAATGCTCCCGCATCAAACCCTCCTGGTTGAAAAGAATTTGACCTCGAATTCAAGTTGAGATATTGCAATTGGCTTTTCCAGCGAAAGAGATATTTGGAGTACTCTCCTTTTAACTTCTTCTTTTGCATCTTCGACAGGTGTAAATTTTATAAAACATGGTCTATCTCCTCAACTCTGGCCTTCTTTGATAATAAATCTTTGCTTGTTCCATCTGCTTTATTTTCAACTGTCGGTTCTAAAATAGCAGAAATATCTGGTTTTGGATCGGGATCTTCTATACTATTTGGGCCATCTTCAGCTGGAGCGTCTGAACCAGGGGAATCATCATCATTTTCATTCTCCATAACAACAGGCGGATCAATATGATTATCCTCCATCTTTTTGTCTGATACAACTACAGAAGCTTTAGGACTGGCTAATTCCTCAGTTTTGGATTTTTCGTCCTCGTCGATTTTTTCATTTTCCTTAGATGGAAAAACACCCTCTTGTTCAATGGCTTTTATTTCTTTGTTTACTTTCTTCTTGACTTGCTTTGAGACCTCTTTAGGGTTTTTTTTTTGCTGTGAAACCTTCTAATAGCTTGCCAGAAAGAGGTGGAAAAGTCGGTGGTGGTGGTAGTGACTTTCCAAGACGGCAGTTGCCGATTGGAACTCTGGCGGAGATCCTTGCTTCTAGATTGCTCTCAATACGATTTATCTGGTCACTTAGTCCGCTCTCAAAACGATTTATCACATCGTTTAGTTTAGCTAACGGGGCTACCAAAGATTGCGAACCAATATGAGACATTTTCCGATCAGAAGTTTCGAACTGGGCTCTGATACCAAATTCGACGCAGGACGGGAGTACCGTTCCGCGATTTGAGAAAGGATGAAGAGGGGATTACTATTCACGGCACTATTCACGTGATACTATTCATGCGGCACTATTCACAGTGTTGTGGTATGATTGGGGTTTTCTTAGGTAAGAAATTGATTTAAAAAAAAAAGAAAATAGAAATGGAGAAAGAGAAGATAACGAGGGAAGAGATGGAGATAAAAAGATACTTTCGGCTTCGCACTGAATTAGCTTGGTTTCGCACCAAGAGATGATGGCTTCACACCACGAGAGGGATTTCTCAGAGATTTCTATTTCTTCATTCATAATTTTAAATTTTAAATCAAAGGGTACATCACCTTTTATAAGACTTCCTACATGAACTTTCCTAATTCTAATCTAATTGAAATTAGAAACTCCTAATACAAATCAACTATTGCAATCAATAATAAAATCCCAATTGGAAACAGAATCTCAATTGAAAATCCTAGTTAAATTAAAACAAATCTTCATGGTAGGTGATTTGTTGGTAGGGTTCTTATCATATGTTTCACTGGATGAGCATAATTGACCATTATATATAGCAGAATAAGCCCCTAAATCATATTTTTTTTTTTCAACAAGTAAAAATACAGACTTATCATTTATTGTTAAGCTGTTCAGCTCCTTCCTTGGTAACACCATCTTCTCTTTGATTTTTTTCCCAAGGCTGTGCAGAAGAGAAGATATTAGTGGCTGTAAAGAAACTATTAGTCATCATTGTTTGTTTTATTGCTTTTTAATCCCTTTTATTTCTATTGAGGAGGTAATGATATTAATTTTGCTGTTTGTTCTGTGTGAGTAACCTTATTGCTCTCTATTGTTTGAGTTTGTAGTGGTATGTAATTTTCTTTGATGGCATATTCAGGAGAGACCTGGAATTAGAGATAGACCTGACGCAAACCCTCTAAAGTTGAGTGGAGGAAGCATTCAATTTGAAAATGTACACTTCGGGTAGGTACTCTCTCTAGCTTGTTTATGATGCAAATATTTGGCATTTCCTACCCTTCGAAGCCTTTGCTTTATTTGCAAAATATTGAAGTACATAAGGTTTACCCTCTCCATTTCTATCTTTTAGATGTTTATATCGAGAACGGCCATGAAACTGCCCTTTGCACTTAGGCCTTTCCTCCGTAAACTCGATACTTTGTGAAAGAAATGTTTTCTTTTCAGACCCCAGTATTCATATTTAGTTTGACTACAACATTATAAAAGATGGTTTGCAATCTCGCATATCTTACCATTTCCAGGCACGAGACAATGTGTGCAGTTCACAATCATGATCAATTTTGTTTCAGTTCTTGTTCAGTACATAAGCAATTTTCTTTTGTATCATTCATTACCTGTGACTGTTCTCTATCTAAGCTGAATACAGGCCATGGCCCATGGCCCATGGATCGCATTGCAACCAAGATTATTCGGTTCCACGGTTGCTTGCTAACATGGGCTTCTGTACTTGGTCTGCACACTGCACATTTGTGACAATAAGAGCTAGTTAAATAGCCTGGAATCTGGATTCATGAGTGGATCGGACATATTGAGATCTGCTGCATTGCTTCCAACATCACGATCATGATGGCATATTCTTGCTATTGATCACCCCTGGTCTTAGCTTGCCAACTTCTTCACGAAGTCTCACAGTGGTTTGATTTTGTTATCTTTTTGGCAAATCTTCAATGCTCCCGGTTCTTGCATTGGGAGGTTGAGGGAGGCTCTTAGATCTGTAATATACTAGGTTCATTAAATTGTACGTAAGTAGGAGAACTTTAATCATTCACTGCATATTTCATATTGCACTTGCATGTTTTTATGGGCGCATGGATCTTGAGGCAATCTGATGGACAGTTTTATAAGTATGATAGAAATCAGTAAAGAATCATGTTTGGAAGACCTTTCCACAAATGTGAAGAGTTCTCATTTACATTTGATTCAAATGATGTTAGAATTGTGTCCCCTTCCACGATTTTTCAAAATTTATTGGTCCATGTTGTTCCTTTATTACTGTTTGTTGATTATATTGTTGAATCTGTCGACAATTAATGGTTGACACAGTTTATGTTGTATGTTTTTCAGATACCTGCCAGAACGGAAGATTCTTGATGGTATATCTTTTGTTGTAGCAGCAGGAAAAAGTGTGGCTATTGTTGGAACCAGTGGCAGTGGTGAGGCTTTAGAGTTGTCACAATTCATTATCCTTAACAAAAAACAGCTTAGTCCGCATTTCTAGCACAATGAAATATAGGTTACAAGTTGAAGAATTCTGGACTGTCCGTTTCGCCATTGACTTTATGTCCACATTTGATAGGGTTAGAAATTTCAGGATGGGCTGATTTTTTGTGAGGATGTTCACCATGCTCAGGAGATCATCCTCACCAAAAATCAGTCCTTAACTCATCTCCATGTGGGCCCCGCAAGAGTGTCAAAATAACGGGACTATAAATATATATCGACATTATATGGAGATGAGTAGAGGGCTGATTTTTTATGACGATGATATGCTTTCCATGAATATCATTCTCAATCAGCTCATTCCGACATTTCTAGCCCTATGAAAAATGGGTTACAAGTTGAAAATTCTGGGCAGTTCATAACATCGTTAAGTTTAAGTGCACTTTTGATATGGTTAGAAGTTTTCGAATGGGCTGAGTTTTTGTGAATATGATCTCCATGGTGATCCTCACCAAAAATAGCCCTTTAACTCATTCATGTGGGCCCCAGAAGGGCGTGTCATTTTAGGCATGTCGGAATAACGGGACCATATATATATGAGTTAAAATAAATCTACACCCAACTCTTACACCCGATTTGTATACCTGATGTTGGGGCCCACACGGAGGTCATGTTGTACAATCCGACCACAACAAATTGAATTGTTTATACTGTGGAGACCATCCTTAAAAAAAATCAGCCCATTTTGACATTCCTAACCTTATGAGCAGCACCAACCAATTAAATCGTTACCGTAGGTTAACATTTCAAATGGTTAGTAGCGTTGGAGTAGATTGAGTTTTGGTAATGATGATCATCATGGTGAGGACAACTCAATGCATGGTCGGATTGTCATACATGTACTCCATGTGGGCCCCGCCACCGGGTGTAAGAATGGTTGTAGATTTGTCCTAACTCTGTGTGTGTGTGTGTGTTTGGCGAGCTCTATGACATGCCATCGGCAGTAATTAAATAAGCCAATATTACTAGTTCGATATTTTGTTCCATTCTGTGTGTTTCTTGGCAATGGAACCTTTTATTTTAAAATGTAAATGTCGGAAGAGGTTGATCTTCTGCGAAGCAACTTGACGCTTTTTCCTCTTTGAATCAACAGTTGTGCTTATTGAGAGAGTTATGCTTGCATCATAGTCTTATCTTAATTTCCTTGCAGCACCATCAATATATTCACCATGAGATATTTGTGCAGGTAAGTCAACAATACTAAGATTGCTCTACAGATTTTTTGACTGTCAATCTGGAGCTGTAAGAATCAATACTTCTCTTTTCCATTGTCATTTCATATGTTGCTACTATATAGTTCCAATGTTATCACATTTGGCTGTGTATTATTGTCCGAGTCATAATTTATCTTTTAATAATATTGTACCATTTTAGAATCTGTGCAGTTACAAATACTAGAACTGTTAATTTTTTGGACTGCTCAAGTGTTAGCGACCCTCCAATTTGGACTAAGAAA
The DNA here is from genome assembly GCA_035048495.1 of Euptelea pleiosperma. Taxonomy (NCBI): domain Eukaryota; kingdom Viridiplantae; phylum Streptophyta; class Magnoliopsida; order Ranunculales; family Eupteleaceae; genus Euptelea; species Euptelea pleiosperma. Next base: position 26,414,712 of record CM068540.1, read on the forward strand.
CGCACAATTCTTTCTTTAATATAGACATCGTCATTGTTCATATGAAAAAAAGGAACACATGAATAAAGCTGCATATTTAGTTACTTTTCCATAAAATTCTTGATTTCATTTTTTAATGAAAATTAAACAAAATTTCGATTAAAAGGGGAGAGTAACATAGCGTGTCAAATAAGGGACAAGTCTCCAATGGTCATACCAAAATGTCAAAAACCAAGTCATAACCTTATAGAATGTCATATATTTAGAGGTATAACCGTACTAGTAACACCCATAGTTTCAAGTCTCAGTTGATGTCGAGAGGTATCACCATATATGTCTCTTGCTATCAGCTGGGACTGAGACATGATTCATACGTAATTTGTGTTTCATAGTGGATCACTATTCATCTCATTTGTATCGCCCATATTGCCTTTGTCTCGTTAGTGTCACCTGTTTCAGCCTTGTCTTGTTTGTATTTGACCCAAACCCACAATCTTCAAATTGGAAGTCAAACACCTTACCAATTGGGCCACGGGCATTAGTTTCAGTAACCCTGCTAATTAGCGTGGGATGAAATGTTATTGTTTGCATTAACAAATGACAATATGGGAAGTGACAAGACAATGTGATAGCTCTCAAGTGAACATTTACTGGTTCTAATATATTTTTGTCTCATTCCAATTTTTTTGTGCATTCTGTTTTAATTTTTTGATGATTTTATTTTTTTTATGTTCAATGTGTCTCACAGTGTCTCGGACTCGTCTTGTCCAGATCGTTAGAGACATTTTAGTCATGTCATACGATCCGGAGATCAAGACTGAGACCTTAAACCTAGTAATACCGGGGACCTGGAGGGTCAATTCTTGCAATTATCTTTAGTATCTCAATTTGAGTCTCATCGTTTGTAGTATTAGTGCGAGTGGAAGAGATGTAATCATGAAGTTTTGCGGAGCCCTGGTTTGTCTGGTTTTTTAATCTCACACTTCTCTTTGGTTCTTATTTGCCTTTTCTCTAACTTCTAATGGTTGTTGGCGGATCTTTTTTCCTGAATATAAATTTTTTTCTCTGTGAAATCACTTAAATGCATAGCTTGAATAAAGAAAAAAATGGTAATTGATTTAATATTTTTTCATTCAACCGGATAGACTACATGCAAGTTCATCTATCTTCTATATTGCTCTTAAGATACTAGTAACTTCTACTTATAAAAAAAAAAGATACCAATAACTTCCCTTGTTTCCTTGTTTCAACTTTCAATATAATAAGCTTGTTTCTCTTGAATCTTGATGATGATTTCTTTGTGCTCAAAGCCAGTTTACTTCGACAAATGTTGATCTATGAGGTTACGGATTTTATGATAATTCCTTTCACTAGCTAATTAAGCTTTGTAAATTTTGATATATAAGAATTTTTTATATATTGTCATCCATGATATTTTACATCAAAGGTTGACTTTTGAATAAACAACTAGTATCTCTTCAACCAAGTGATCACTAATGATCTACTTTTTAACAGATAAGAATAGATGGTCAACACATACAAGATGTGACAGTTGAGAGTCTTCGGAAGGCTATTGGTGTTGTACCACAGGATACTGTAAGTTTAGAGAAGCAAAAGCAATTGCATTTTTTCAGTCTTTTTTACTTTGCTCATTTACTTGAATTTGTAACTTATTATGTCATAACTTTTCATGTTCTACGGTTCATGTGCTTAATCAACTTTCAATACGTTGGTTATTCATGCGCAGGTACTTTTCAATGATACAATATTCCACAACATTCGTTATGGCCGTCTATCAGCAACAGAGGAGGAGGTTAGTGTTAATTTTACTTTTTTATTTCCTAACTTATAGTTTCAAATTGTTTCTGATATCTTTTCGAACATTCAGGTGTATGAAGCTGCTCGACGTGCTGCTATCCATGATACTATCATGAAGTTTCCAGCTAAATATTTAACTGTGGTTGGAGAACGTGGACTCAAGGTTAGCGGTCATTATCTTATGAACACATCAATTGCATGGTCATTTCCTAGAGGAAAAAAGGCAGAATGGTTTGCTTTAAATTATTTTCTGTTAGATCAAAAGTTCTCAGAACCCTATTGAATGATGGATTTGAAACCTTCATACTTTTACATTTTTATTGACAACTACTCTTCTCATACTTTCTTCTTGTTAGTATCTTGGTTAGTGCTAATTATTCAAGGGTAAATCTGTAATTGGAGTATTATAGATGCTACCTACCATCTATTAACAGCATACTGGGAGTCTGGGACAAATGACACATATTCATGTGTGTTTGTTACATGTGATGTGTCCTGATATTTTTATCTATAGATGACAGTTTCCATCTGTAATTGTCAGACTACCTATTAATTCTTATTCAAATCTATTGACTCTTTGGTTTAAGAAGTTGGATATGAGATACCTGGAAGTAACTTTTGTAGCACCAGGATAGAAGAAATGTTCTTGGGATACCAAAAGTCACTCTTGCTTAACTGACTATGATATGAGTTCTTTCTTCCTTATTCTGTAAGTTAGCCTTAGTGGGTTTGTTTTCTTACAGTTAAGTGGTGGCGAAAAGCAGCGGGTAGCACTTGCTCGTGCATTCTTGAAAGCACCTGCTATTTTGTAAGTAATTTCCTTTGTTATTACCGCTCTTTCTGCATTTGGGTGCCCTTCTCTTCATGTCCTTGAAAAGTTCTCTATTTTTATTTGGTAAAAATTTAGAGAAGGCTTACTCGAAGAAATCTAAGAACCTACCCAGATAGACCCTAAGGGTGGCATGCAGGTCATGGCTCACATACAGGATCATTCAATGGTTCCATGTATTACACATTGTAAACCAAGAATCCATATGATCTAACAATTGTAATGATCTGTTCTATTGAAAGTTTCTGCATATATTTCTTTTCCTGGCTGTCCATGAGAGTGCAATAGACTTTTTTTATGTCACCAGGAGATCTGACAGGTGGTCACAATCCCCTGTATGTGTGACCCATGAACTAGTATGAGTTGGCAGATCGTCTTTAGGGTATATTGTATGATTAGCTTAGACTACTTCTATCAAAAGCTATAAAAGCTAGACTGTCCAACTCAATTACATCAGCCTCTTATGTTTGGAAAGCCGGGTTATAGTAATTGTAAAGTTGATGGACCTTCCTCATATTTCCTATTTTCTGCTGATTATTTCAGTCCAAAGCCAGTTTTAAATGGTTTCCACCTTTGATCTTGGTATTTACTATTGGAAATAAAAGTTGTGTTTTTATTCGGAATAATCAGCATAAACAAATAAATATTCACTTACCGTGTTTCAGTCCAAGTAACAAACTATAACTATTCAATCAACACAAATATGGAATATCCAGCATCTATTGGTATCCCACTATGCACAAATAAAAGAGAAGAACAACCTATCGATTTTGAGAATTGAGATTTGATGCGGGAGGTGGGAGGTGGGAGGTGGGAGCATTCTACTACGATGGTCCGCACTATACCGGATTAGTGAAGAGAGAGCCAGAGCATGTGGATCTTGTTTTTATTATTTATTGTAAATCCTATTTTTACTATTTATAGTAAATTCCCAAAATTACTATTCATAGTAAATTCTGATTTAACTATTTTTAGATAGAGTTTTGGTTTAGAAATTGGTTCTTTGAGTTGTAATAGAATTAGGATCATCAGAGATTTTATTTCCAATTAGGATTTTTATATTGATTAAAGTTAGTAGAATTGTAGTAATACTTTCTTGTTTCAGTTTGATTAGAATTAAGAAAGTTTAGGGAGGGAGTCTTATAAATAGTCATGTAATCCTTTGATTTTGGAATGAATGAAAAAAATTAGAAATATCTTTCTTTGGTGCGAATCCAGGCTATCTTGGTGTGAATCTAGGCCATTACGGTGCGAAACTGAAGGTATCCTATCAAATCGCAGAACGGCCTCCCGTCTAACTTCAAATTTGGTATCGGAGCCGAAATCCTTATTGTGTTTTGGAAAGATGTCTCAGATTGGTTCGCGATCTTTGGAAATCGCGTTAATTAAACTAAACGATGTGATAAATCGTTTTGAGAGCAGGCTGGACGAGGCAATCAATACCCATAAGAAGACCCTCGAGGACTTTAATAAGAAGATCTCCGCTGGAGTTCCAATCCGTTGCCGCCGCCTGTCTTGGGCGTCATTGTCACCATCGCCGACTTTTCCACCTCTCTCTGGTGAGTTATTGGTGCCAAAAGTTGCTATATCTGTTACTAAGGCTTCAACTCTGAAGAAGGTGACCCAAGAGAAAGAAGAGATGGAAGATTGGGTTCCAAAATCTCTTAATCCTCCTATCACAGAAGAGATGAAATATGAACCTCCATTATTGGAAAGCTTTGCAACTAATTATCTTGGATTAATAGGAGATGAGAAATTACTTGTCTTGTACCACTACGCTGGAGAAATATGGTGGTCGTTCTAATAGAAAACACCGGAGATCCGAATTCATCGATGATGTTGCAGAAGTGGACAATGACGATTTTGATGATAATCCTCAAGCAGCAGCCACAAGCAGAAGATAACACTGGCTCTGAGTTTTTCGAAATCGAAGCTACTGACAACAACGATGAAGAAGAGGATGTTGTCATTGCCGCCGTTTGCTTCGTCACCGCCGTCAGCCATCGGAGATGCAATATAAGAAACAGAAAAAGGGGTACAAGGACATGCTGGGATGATAGGGAGGTTTGCGGATTCTACATGGTTCGATTTTGCACAAATGTAGGAGTATTCTATTATGATTGTTCGCGCTATACTAGATCAGTGAAGAGAGAGCCAGAGCATGTGGATCTCATTTTTATTATTTATAGTAAATCCCATATTTACTATTTTTGGATAGAGTTTTACTTGTTTAGAAATTGGTTCTTTGAGTTGTAATAGAATTAGGAATTTGAGATTTTATTTCCAATTAGGATTTTTAAATTGATTAAAAGTTTGTAGAATTGTAGTAGGACTTTCATGTTTCAGTTTGATTAGAATTAAGAAAGTTCAGGTCCCAGTTATAAATAGTGATGTAATCCTTTGATTTTGGAATGATTGAATGAATGGAAAAAATTAGAAATCTCTTTCCTTGGTGCGAATCTAGGGTATTTTGGTGCGAAGCTGAAGATATCCTATCAATTCGTAGAATGGCCTCCTATCCTGCGTCAAGATTATTGAGGCGCGTGAGGCCACATTGCCCTTAAGGTGATTGACGCCCCTGCTTGGTGTAGACTGTTGACAACCACTTTACTCTGAAAGCTTAAGTTGTTAGAGGGAGGGGCGTAACAATGTATATCAAGGGTCCATGCACCCCCCCGCTCAGCACTTTGCCGAGGACTCAAACCTGCGACCTACTGAGACCTCCCACTTTGATACCATGTTGATAACCACTTCACTCTAAAAGCATAAGCTGTTAGAGGGAACAATGTATATCAAAGGGTCCACGGTGTCCACACAGCTAAACACACTCCAACAACATAGACCACAGTGCTCACAGGCTGCAAGCGTTCACTTCCTAGGATACCACAGTCAGACCTACTATAACCAACAATTGTCGGCAGCAGACAACAACTCAATGTGGTATTTACCCTCAACAATCTCTGAAAATGAAAATGAGAAAGAACATTTTCTGGTTGCAGAGCAAAACAAGAGTTTCTAGTTCTCTATTTTGTCTTCCATGCTTAAAGGTGAATCTCACAGGCAGATAAACCAAATTTTTTGCCTAATTACTCACCAAGGCAAAACGGTACAGAAAGGTAGAAAATAAAGTGCGTTTTAGTGGACAATTAATCCACATAAAATGTGTAAACAATCACAAAGGGAAATTTAGTAAATAGAGTGAAATATTTTGAATACAATTGTACTAAAAAGATAGGATGGCCCACAAGTGTCACACATGCATGGACCACACCATGGCCCGATTCGATTTGGCTTGGCACGTGCGAGTGCACACACGCGCACGTGTGTGTGAAGATGCATAGTTATCCTTGTTGGAGACAAAATTTGGATGCACAAGGGCTCCACCTTGGGGTCCAAAACTACCCAATATAACCTCAAACCATTATTTAGCCAGGCAATGTTGGACTAAAAGTCCACTAAAAGACGTGCCACTTGAGAAGAACTCTTTAAGTTTCCCTCCAACATTTTCGTTCAAATTTGTATAAACTTCTAGACACACAACATATGAAATATGTTAAGGTACAGACCCAAGGTTCAAAACTTCTTTTTTTGTGTGATAATTATTGAATTTATTAAGAGGCAAACGCCAAAAGAGAACACAGAAACAGCCCAAGAGGTCGAGATGACCTGCAAAGGGCAAGAAGAACAAAATAACAGAGGACAGAGGAACATAACAATCTAACCACCTTCTCTTGAACAAACGAGATCCCATCAAAACGCAAAATCCTTAAAGAAAAGACCTTTACACTCCATAAAAGCTTTAGACCACAGGTACATCAGACCCTTGAGGTTGAGAATAACAATGGCCACCTCTTCTTCCTTGCCTTGAAAGACTGATTTCTCTCATTCCATAGGCCCCAACAAATCGCAAAGGGAAGAATCCACCACAACACTCGCCCTCTAGACTATGATTTGTATGTAGATGCATAGTTATCTATGTTGGGGACAATTTGGATGCCCAAGGGCTCCATCCTGGGGTCCAAGACCAACCCATATAAACTCAAAAACATTCTTGTAGCTAGGCAATGTGGGACTAAAAGTCTCCACAAGAGACATGTCACTTGAGAAGAACTCTCTGTTTCCCTCCAAAATTTTCATTCAAATTTTTATAAAGGACATGCAAAACTAATGAAAGGTGTAAAAAGTACATAACCAAGGTTCAAAACTCAATAGACTAAGGTTCAAAGCTTTACAATAACATTTACTTGATGTTTGTTTGATACCAGTTTTTTGAGCTCCCATACAGGTGGCCAGCAAAATCAGATTCTGTACCAAAGGTTGTTAGTCGGTTGAATTAACAACTTTGGAGCTTTCAGCTACTTTTAAAACCTTGCCCTTGTTTTAATTGCAAATCTACTGTGGAAGTACAAAATTTCTTAACGTCTAACATCTCTAATGCAGTTCTTAATAACCTGATCAATTACCCAATTGAAATTCTCAATTTGGTCACCTCTTGGTTCCTGTTAAATAAGTCGAATTATATCATAAGATATTTTGTACTAAAAAAGAAACAAAAGTCGGAGTCGAATACAAACATGAACTCAATTTGGTCATTGTTGGCCGGTAACTGTTGAAATTTCTGTCATGAACAGTTCATAATTTTTCTGTTCCATTTGTTTCTTGTTAGGCTATGTGACGAAGCTACAAGTGCTCTTGACAGTACAACAGAAGCTGAGATACTAAGTGCACTGAAATCCCTAGCAAATAATCGGACAGCGATCTTCATTGCACACCGGCTTACTACTGCGATGCAGTGTGATGATGTAAGAAGTTCACTTTATAGAATATCTGTGAAACTACGCTTGTGGAATATATTTATATCCAAAACCTTATTTTAAAATCTAAAGTTCTTATGCCATTTCCACTACCAGAATGCACCATTTTCCCTTTTTCATTTGCTCGTTTGTTTTTTTTTTATATTTAATTTTTAAGAGTAGTAGTCCCCACATTTTCCTAATATTGTGTCTCTTTGGGATTGTTTGGAAACATGGGTAAAGATGACGAGCTGCACAAGTTAGTAATTTGCTGCACATACCCTGTTTTGTAACTGCTGCAGGGCCCTCTTTTCATGTTTTTTGGAGTGCAGCCAGCTCATTTCCCCGAAAAGAGGGTTTAACACTGGCCAGGCCACCAAGCTTTGGATGTGCGCACCCCTCTGCTTTATTCGAATTTGCAGACAGCCCATCTTAGTTAAGAGGGTAGAAACACACAAAACCTGCATCAAATCCAGAGGGAGAAAAGAGAGAACCCCTGCCCACTCCAACCATATGTAGATACCCCCAAAGCTTACCATTTTCAATTTTTTTGAATAATTTATCTTGGACGGTGTTGTCGTTGTGAGTAAAACTTCTATCACAACAAATTGTAAATCACACAATCACAAGCCAATGAGTTCTCGGCACGTACACAAGTGCCTTTGCAACGTAACCATGTGCTTTTGCTTTGAGGTGTACGTGCCGAAAACTCATTGGCTGTGATTGTGCGATTTCCAACCCGATTGTGACAGAAGTTTTACTCCCCCAGCACCTTAATGCCAGCTGTTGGATTTGACAATTTTGACATCACATTTTTTATGATCATTGTTCCCACATCCAACTGCCGACATTGAGGTGGCATGGTATTGCCATGACACGGGGAGCTTCAAGAGGTCTTTTCATCTATCTTTCTCGTCCCATCAGAAAGAACGAACAAATAGTTGAACTTTCTCTTCCTTGTTAGCTATTTTCTGAGCACTAAGGTGCTCTCTCTTCTTCTTTTATTTATTTGTTTTTTACTTATTATTTGTTGAATTGTGATTCTTCAGATTATTGTTCTGGAGAACGGAAAGGTGGTGGAACAGGGACCCCATGAAGTTCTCTTGTCAAGGGCAGGAAGATATGCTCAGCTCTGGGGACAGCAAAATAACACTACTGAGGGAATTGATTTGACAAACAAAGTGGTGGCATAAGAACATCTCCAACTGACCTCTTCAAAAAAGCATCATCTTCAAATTTGAAGGGGGGAAGCCTCCTCTAAACCGTTGATGTCAAGAATAGAGATATAGAGGGGGGGCTTTAAAATTTGAAGACTGTTTGGAGTTGGATTTTGCAAAAGCTCCTTTAAATTTAAAGATTTAGAGACCGATTGGAGATGCTGAAGTCTTTATTTATTTTTATTTCTCGGAAAATTCTTGCCCAAGTCATGTCATAAGAATCTCTGTTATTGCTGTGAAACAAAATATTTGCTGTTTTCAGCTCTAATAAACTTTTTGCTCAATGTATACGGAAAGTGTGTAATTTTTTCTACCATTCAAATCTTTTTCTCCCATATCTGGGGCCTGACATTTAGGGGGTGTTTGATAATGAATTTTTAAGGCGCACAGGAGCCCTATGAACTTGGGGTACAATTTTGGTTGGCTGCCACCAATGGGTTGGGCTTTCCCTAAATTGGATTGGGATAGGCTTGGGCAATCAGGACCCGACCAAAGGTTGGGTTGGGCTCATAGTGAGGCCTTGGTAAGCCTGGCTGAACCCCAACCTGAACCCGTCTTTGTATCTAATCTAAGGGTATGAATGCACTGTGCATCTTTTTACATGTTTAGATACACACTCAAATCGAACCCCAAGCATATCTTTAGACTCCCTATCCTCTTTCCACAAACCTAAAATATGGCTCTATCATGGCAACTCTCTTCCCCTTAATGTATGGATGTTGTCTTCCTTTTTGCCTTTCCTATTAACTCTCAGAAATCCTCTTCGGATGCTATCGATTAGAACGGCCAAAGCTGCTGAACTAAAAATTGCAGAGATTTCTCATTTTAATCTTCAGTCAATGGAAATTGTAACATTTTGCATATTAGTTTCAAAGCCGCTCTGAGTAAACCCAACCTGAACAAGCTTGAGTTGGGTTAGGGTTGTAATGAGTAGCTCTGGTCGGTGTGAGGTTAAAAATCAGCTCTGGTAATTTGGACTGCAAAGTGCAAACTTCAACTTCAGATTTCTAGTACTTAAGTGGAATCATTCCACTAGTAAGATGGAGTTGGAATGGTACGATTGAGAATATTTGATTGGACGATTCAAGTACTTAAGTGGGTCGACATGGAGATGAATCAAGAGTTGATTTTTTGTGAGAATGATCTCCTTAACTGGTTAATTAAATGACCATTTTAATTTTGTGAGAACTCATACTAGTCTTATATATACTTCATTTGTAGTAGCTAGGGATTTTAATTGACCATGGCCCAGTCCGGGCCCTTGATGGGGGGCTAACAGACTACCCATGTCTGGCCGATGAAAGTATCTGTGAGTGGCCCAGCCCAAGCTTGGCCCGCTAACTCATCTCTAAAATGTAAAAGCATTGAACTGATCTTAGTTTTCCTCAGAGAGAGAAAGAATTCAAGGCTTTGATTTGGTGATATGGTTTTTGACTTTTAGTTGATGTCTTAACTTTTAAGGAAGACAGCGGGCTGTCAGCGAAGCGAAGCTGCTTACTACCACAGAGTTCTCGGCACCTACCCGAGTGCTTTTTGCCAAGTACCCAAGTGCCTTTTGCTTTGGTAATAAAAAAAAATTAAAAAGAACTCTTAAAAACACTCGGGGTACGTGGTAAAAAGCACTCAGGTACCTGCCGAGAACTCTGGTAGTCAATGGCTTGGCTGACAGCCCGCTGTAATCAAAGTTTTACTCAACTTTTAACTATAGACACTGGTTTAAAATAGTAAATTAGCATTGTCACTAGTAGGCATTGGAAGGTCCAAGCCCAGTCCGTTTAGCTTTGGGCCCTAAAATCAAGCTTATGTTGGCCCACTAAGCCTAGTTTGCTTAGAGGATGCCAAGTCAGTTTTTAAAAGAAACACATGCATTCTCTGCTAAGCAGGAGGATCTGTTTGAATCGCAATTTTTGCGCTAAGAAAATATATTTTCAAAAGCTTTTTTTTTTTCATGTCCAAACGCAAAAAAAATGGCAATCCAAACAGGCACTTGTAAATTAAATACGAGGCTTTTTAAGGAAAAAATGTTGCCAGATTCAGGCAATGCAAAAAGATTGAAACCAAATTGCTTGAAGGAAATAGGAAAATTCTACAAAACTTGGATCTTAAAAAACAACCATTAATCTCTCCCAAACCCATCATGATTAGTGAGGTGGAAACACACAACTGCCACAAAACAAATCTCTCCAATCCACGACGACAAAAGTCCTCCGAAAACCACCTTCATGAATCAGAAGTAACGATCCAGATGAGTTAAACGCTTATGTTTCTGGCCCGTACTGGCTAGCTGCTCGGAGGGTAAGGCGAGGGGAGAATTCACTACTCGGGCGTGGGACTATTAGGAGGCAAACGAAAACACACACAAATAGTTTGTAACCACCATTGAAATGCACCTCGGTAGTTTTTAGTCGAGGAGATGACCGAAACACCATCGTGCCATATATTAACATGTAGTCCGGAAGCAGAGCAGCAGCAGAAAAACTGTCAAGACTTCAATGTTCCAAATGCAAATCCACTGTTCAACAAAACCATTACAATGGGTGATCACTGATTTTAGTACCAAACAATGTCTTAATGACAGGGCCGCTTAAAAGAGAGACCACCATCTCCTATTCCTGTTCTCCCTTTGACCGTTTCTGGATGAGCTCCCAGATGATCCATGAACTTGCTGCTGATGGAAACCACAACGGCCTCTAGGCCTTCCCTCTACGAGAGGATTCCGGAACCACAAAACAAGAACAATACCAACGAGACTAACAATCGGTGCAGCAGCAATAAAAAACCACCCTCCTCTTGTACCCTCTCTGCCAGAGCTATTTGTGGTACAATCCACATTGACCAACTCGCCCGGCTCCATTGTTACATTACTTGATTCATGGCCTTCGTCTCCCTCGGCATCATTGGACACATCAGAGGAACTGTCCTCACTTGGGTCCTCCTGCTGGATCTCTCGAATTTCCATTCTACTGCCAGTGTTTCGCTTTCCCTCTTCATAATCCTTGTCATCAGTTGGAAGCTCGTACCGACAAATGGGGCACGAGTTCCTTGCACTCAACCATGGTAAGATACAGGAAGGGTGGTACAGATGCAAGCAAGGAAGCTGGTTTACTTCAGTACCAATGGATAGAGGATCCTTGCAAACTGCACAGACCAAACCACCATACTTCTCGTGGTGTTCACTAATGATTACCCGAGGCAGACTATCAACAAATGATGCAGCAGCTGGAGGCGCCCCTCGTCTAGAGCTATCCTCTGCAAGTTGCTCAAGCAGTTCTTCAAAGCCTCTTGCATCAAGATAGTCACCTGAGTTCCCAGTGTAAGGTGGTACCTCTGATTCCTCTAAGTTAGCAAAGATGTTAGGGATATGTGTTCGTCTACTTTCCTGAACTCTCCAACGAATGGTACCCCCATTTTCAAGAGACTGAATCCCTCTCAACCAATTTAAGGGACCGTTGTTTTCACCAGGGCTCCTAGTGATAGAACCTTGGATCCAACCTTCTGCTTCTGTAGTTTCAAGAGTGTTTTCCTCAACATCAACTTCTTCCCATTCACCTTCGTCTTGGTCATCTGAGTTCCATTGATTAAGACCTGCATGCATTGGGTCAATATCGGTATCACTGTCAAAATTGCTTCCATCATCTGGTTGGATGAACATTTCTCTGTCCAGGAAACTATGCTCATCCATAGAAAAATCCGAGTCCCCACCATAAGCACTAAAAGAAACAGCATCACTCTCACCATGGAAAGCCCCATACCCACCAAAGCTCATGTTGGATTCACTCTCCCCAAAAACAGAATCCAAGTTGTCAAAACCTTGGCTTTCATTATCAGACAAAGACCTCTGCCATCTTCTAGACCCGCTAGGAGTAGTACGTGAACTTGTACGCTGCAGCACCCTTGCTGAAGTATCAGCATCAACTAGTTGGGCTTCATGCTCAGAGGCAGGAAGGGGGGGAGTATGCTGATTTTGCCTCACCAGATTAATCAGATGTGAAAACTGCTGTGAGAACAGATCCTCGATTGACTCAGCAGAACTCCTGCTGTACCTGGTTCTTCTTCCTCTTAGTGGCCTTCTCCAGTGAGTGTCTCGTATGGTGGTCTCAAGATCATCAACATACATAGCTTTACAGTCCCCACATATATTAAAGGTTTCAGGACCTTCATTTGCTTCATTATCTGGTAAAAAGATTCTTCTGCATAGGGCACAATGTTCTTCTGGTTGCTCAAAATGGTGAACTACTACACCACTATCCATCTGGGCAATTTCCACAGACTGTACGGACTCCTGGGAAATCCTTTGTGATTCCGCATCCATATGGAACTGGTTGGAAGACAACAAGCTGAAACTGAACAGCATGAGTGGTTAGCAAAGGGAAATTGGAGAAATGGAGAAAAAGTGTATGAAATCAGTAATGAAGAATCAAGATACCTTTGAAGAGGATGCTGAAATAGGAACTGGTCAATTAGTCAGTAGACTCACTACGTAGTAGAGATTAGCCTGTCAAAGTAGAGAATTAAATCAGAGTAGACACTCAGAAATCAGAACGAAATCTGCTGTATTTACTTGGAACGTCCATGTTGCTAGGATTGCATGCCATTTGTGATCAATTAGAATTTATGAAGCATACAACTGACATCTGCAAGTTCACTTCAAAGCCAATAGATTCAATCAACAACGGGATTAGATAAAAAGCAATGTCACATTAGTAAATATTATCATACATAGCAAAGTTTTAATCTGTAAGGAAATCTTTTATTTGGTGGACTTGCAAGCCATTTGCTACTCCATTGTTCTAATAAATAAAAAGTGGAAAATAAATCATTCATCCATGGGACCCATACTCCAATTAGATCCGATTACGAACTTAAATAGGTCATTATGCCACCATGGGATTTATAAAAAGACAATGAATTATATGCTGGCTATGCAGTGGAAAGCAACCTAACCAATAGAAGGCCTGCATGATCGGGAGTTATGCACTAGTATACACATGAATACCATATTTTGTCCCCTGTTATGATGCCATGAGGCCTGCATGATAGAGGGTTGTGCACTAGGATACATATGAATACCCTATTTTATCCCCTATTGTGACGCCTCATCATGGCGTCACACACACACACACACTATTATGACGCCATGAGGCCTGCATGATCGAGGGTTGTCAACTAGGATACAGATGAATACCATATTTTGTCCCCTATTATGACGTCTCATGGCATAACACACAGTGTAACAAACACACATGAATACCATATTTTATCCCCTATTATGACGCCTCATGGCGTAACACACACATGGCATAACAAACAAACACACACACACACACACACACACACACACACACTGCACTAGGATACACATGAATACCATATTTTGTCCCCTATTATGATGCTTCATGGCGTAAGAAACACACACACACACACACACACACACACATATGCACAACAGGTGGCTACGGCTTCATCACAACTTATGCTATGAGGCCTGCATGATTGAGGGCCCACACCCACACACCCACACCCATACAGCAGGTGGTTAGGGCTTCATCACAACTTATTTTCCTTGCAAGGGGCATGCCAAATACATGCAAACATGCACAGTTACTTTTAAACAAAGGGTGAAGCCTGAAAAAGATTGAATATAGTAGAAAATAGGCCATCAGATATGACAAAAGGCAGATGTAGTAAGCACAGCATAACTGGATTATTTAAGTGTAATATTGTGTTTTGATATGCATTTTATTGCAACTTCTAAAGCACCAAATATAACCGCATTCTTTTCCGTAATATTACCTGCATGTCATGAGGTTAAGGTTAACCCTCATTTCTGTTATCCATAATCTCGACAAATTAGGAATTGAAACAGGTTCATTGAATGCAGTGTTTGTAATACTGAATTTCCCCCCAGTAGAAAACAGTCTTCTTCTCTTCCCTAATGCAGATGAATCTTCTAATCATAAGGACCAACTATTCCTCCGATCGATTGTGTTACATCCAAGGTTTTAATTTCGGCTGAAACAAGGAAATTTCGGGCCGGTTTCGGTGGGGTACTGAAATCCCCGAAATATAGCTTTCTATACCGAAATTTTGGTTTTTGACCTCACCGACTTTGTTACCGAAACCGGAATCTAAAACCTTGATTACATCTACCTTGTTGATTTGATATTGATAATCAATCTGCTTGAATCCCCTGTTTTCCATTCGCTTCCTTCATGCTGAATCTGAAGTTTCCACCTCATCTAGCGGAAATGCTGTACAAGAAGATTGGTAAAAGCTTCACTGAGTTATCCTCTTTTGTCATTCGTGGTGTTTGTGGCGAACTGACAATTTTGGATTAAGGAGTCAAAAGGATGCCCAATTGTGCTGTTTCTTCATCGTTTATTGGTTTTACACTTTTGCTTTGCGTGAACCTTTTAAAATTTACTGCTCAATTAACCATGCCAACTTTTCCTATGATCCTCTCAACCATCAACAAAGAAGTCATTCAGTGCAGCCTCTCCTATAGCAATCATATATCCTCACGTTTACTCCATGTTTTGCTCAACTAACTTCTTGTCTTGATTTTCATTCAAGTCTTCGACCAACTTCTTCCTTATTTGTCATATTTTCAATAGCATCGTTGTAGGATTTGCCACTTTAAGCAGCGCCACTCCAGGTTAACCTCACTGAGCACTTCTCAATTGATTTGCAAGTTGCTAAATTTGGGGAAATAAAATGAACCTATCCAGCAACCCAATCGATTATCTCAACAGGCAACTTCTTCACCCTTCCAGTTATTGTAAAATAAAATTCCCATGCTTCTTCACCCTTCCAGTTATTGCAAAATAAGATTCCCATTATTGTCAACATATCTCAAGGAATTTTAGATGCACTGGTCTCAACCTCAGTTTTCTATAGGCAATAACAATGATGGGATCTTCTTCAGCCTCAATGATTTTTTTTGTACTATAATAGCTTTCCTCACTCAAACCTTGTAAGGATTTACAAAGTCTTCCAAAGTAGAGCGAGTTAAAGTGGGCCACATATGAGGTTTTCAAGATTGTGCAGTCAAATGTGATGCCCCATAAAGAGCTCTTTCCAAGGTTGACCTGCTGATGTGAAACGGTCTCAAAGATTCTAAGGATAGACTTCAAGAACATCATTCATAAATTGGAAGGGTCATAAAGAAATATGGGATCAACGTGAAACTAATAGTGCTAAATCACACGTATATCCACTCTAGAACTGTCGATGCAAATTTACAACGCCAAATAGTCATAACATTCTGAGCCATTTTTTTCCCAGTATACAATGGTATTGTTGTGCTACCATAATAAAAAAAAGCCAAATTCCTATTTTATACCAGCAACTCAACAACAGAATACAAGAGCAGGAGAAGCAGTAGGCACGATTTCTATGAATACAGTTCAACTAAAATAGCAAGGATGACTATGGACACAAAAAGTTTCTATGCAACCAATGCGATGTTAGCTCCCCATATCTGGCTAATACCAGCAGTTCTATTCCATAAGGAGGTTAAGACACAAGCAGGTTCATAACCATGTTACCTAGAAACTTGATAATATGAGCAATACCCATCTTTGGTACTTGCACCAAAAAACTGTCCTAGAATTTAAAGCCATATACATCTATATGTGCACTAGAAAGAGATGGACTAATGGAATGAACAAGTGTGCTAACTCATTCTCATTATTCCTTCTGTTAGAAAAACCATTACATATCTTTCAGCACCAGTGAAGCATCAAAACTAGAGTAATTAAAGAACCAATTTATCTATCTGTCCATCAAACATTATGTGGGATGAAATTAAAAGACAAACACAAGCACAAGAAGACAAAATTCGGGTGCCCTGCAGTTCGAATTGTCAGAAAATGAACATAAGTTCAACAAAAAAAATACAAGTAAAAACCAAGAAAACACGAATCAGTTTGCATCAAACATTAAAAAAAAAAAGCAAATTTAGGAGACAAAAGGTGCAAGATTCCGAAATATTACCAAAGAAAGGAACGATCGAGACGTCCAATTGCGCTCATCCCCTAAGTTTCGATGTATCACAACATTTTCCCTCCATTAAATTGCTTCTGATGGTCCGGATTCAACCAAAAAAGAAGTGCAATGTAAAATTTCGAGAATCCACAAAAGGAAACATCTAAAACGAGTTTTTGGGATCAAAGAAACCCTAAAAAAATCCACGAGTGTAGATTTAATTTGTGATTCCGAAATCGAATGGAACCCAACAATTAGGGGTTCGAATAATCGTTGATCTTGCTGTAAATGGCATTACAATTGGGATTCAATGATCGGAAAAAAGGAGTAACTGCGATCAAAGAAGTATCCCATAAAATTTTACACAAATGGAGATTTAGGTCTCAAAACACGGAATTTGGGAAATCACTAAGAGAAATCGAAAATTAGGGTTTGGGAGGATCAAGAAGAAAAATGAGAGGATATTTGGGATTCAAGTGCGTATCTGCATTTTGCAGATAAAGAGAGAATCAATGGAGTCGTGCGGAAGGAATTTTCTTCTCTGCTAGAAAAGTCAAAGAGGGTGCGCACCTCACCTCACCTCCTCGAACATTGAAGGATGTCTAAAAGTGTAAACATTGTAAAAGTACGGACTCTGGAGGTCTTGCGGCGGGTCGTCGTATCATACGCCGTGTGCGTGAAACTCATACAGAAAACCTTTGGAGTAAAACTTGCCCGACTTCTGACGGTCAGGGAAGCCCTGACCACTAATAATATGAGCCACGTGGTACACTCTTAGAGCATGTTGACCGTATGGATGTTTGGCCAATTCCTAAGTGGACCTACAAACCAAAATTCAGCCTTATTAGTGATTTCAAACCTTTGGATCTTTGGCCAATTCCCAAGTGGACCTACAAACCAAAATTCAGTCTTATTAGTGATTTCAAACCTTTGGATCTTTGTACCCAAATAATGGTAAATAATGCTCAAATTAGTACCGGTAAAATTAACCCATGAAAATGACTTCTAGTAACGCCTAGAAATCACTGATCAGGTTGATTTTTGGTTTATAGATCCACCTAGGGATTGGACAAACATCTATACGGTCAGTGTCCTCTAAGAAATTTCCACGTGGCTTATATTGTGGGTGGTCAGGTAGCTACCTTACCAACTGGTCAAGTAAGATTTACTCCTTTGTTGCGTCTCGCAGCACTTTCATGTTTTTAGGTTGTAAAAAATTAGAAATGAGAGGCTAGCAATTCGGTGTATGGCAAAATATTGAACGGAAAATAAATGGAATTTCTGCTCATCTTATCTTTGAAATAACGTGTAACTGTTGACCCACAATGACTAACAAAATTATTCTGAAAAGAGAAACATACCTCTTTCTTTAATCTCAGAACAACAACATGTGAGTTTGAGCCAAAACCCTAATCCTAAATCAAACAGTTGCGGTGGTCAATTGGAGATGAGATTCTGGTAGGTTTGTTGCTCATCACCGATGACGAACCCGAGTCTCGTGGCTAGCCAACCACTACTCCAACGAGTAATTTTAATTTCAAGCTCTTGTCTTTTATGGGTTTTTGGAATATGATGTTTGATTAAAAAAAATTGAGTTGGGTAACGGTGTATATGATAAATTATCAATTTTTTAAGGAGATTAATAGGAAATTGCATATACAAAGAAAGAAAATTTAAAAGAAATAGGAAATGTTTCAAAATGAGAAAATAATTGAAATGGGTTGTTTTAAGCATGTTTCTCTTTACCGATCAAAAAAAAAAAACATGTTTCTCTTTTGTTGGATTTTTAAATTGGCCGTTGGACTGGTGGTTGGCCGACCACCAGAGCCGTTTGATTTGGTGTTAGGATTTTGGCTCAAACCCACATGTTCTTGTGATCTAAGTTGGAAGAAAGGGATGAATTTCGTCATTTTAGGGGGGATGTGAAAAAATTCCCTTATATTTTTTAGGTGGGTAAAAATGGCCAGATTCGTTAGCACACGAGAAAGGAATAAAATGAATAATTTTTGTGTCATATCTATCTTGTATGGGGTCCATAGCTAGTGATGACCCTAATTCAAACCAATATTATATATAGCTCACTAAATCCCCCATGCAAAGATTACGCCATGTGTTGCAGTGGGGAACTGGTCACCGCTTTTGCCAGTTCTCAAATTTTAATTTAATTCTTTTTTGGACAAACATAAGAATCTTTCAAGTTACTCTCTTTCAATGGGCAACGGGCAAAAACTCTTGTGGCTAGGTCTGTCCGGTCACAGGAAGTCAAATACTCAATTTATGAATTTGTTGATTCTAAAACACTGCACAAATTATCAAGGGCCGAGTGCAATAAAAGTAAATAAATCCACAAAAAATAAAGCAATCCAACCATACACAAGTGTATTACAATGATATACATGGTTCACCCACAATGGGGCTATATGATCAATCTACTAACAAGATAATGGAGACTAATGCCTTACTTCCTCAAAACCAGCTAAAACCCACTAAATCATGCACGCACTTGACAACCTTGTTTCTGCTTTTTTTTTTTAAAACAAAGTGGTTAAGGGTACTTGTTAAGTGGAGAGGCACTAATCGTCACTTTCGATCATTAGCACTAGTGATCAAAAGTGTTCTCACGTGATTTGACAAGTAAATATTTCAGAAAAATGATTTTTGGAGACCACGAAATTCATCACATGAACTATGAGCAAGAAAATTTTCTCACTTGAAAAATATGACTTTCACTTATGCACAACATGTCTACCAAACTTTCACTTTTTGAATTTAAATTTTTTGGAAAAAGGAACCTCTATGGGCGCCCGCGTCTTTAAGCTGGGTACCCACGTGGGACAAAAATGCCCCCTTTAAGTTGGGCACCCATCCTTCTCCTTTGTCTTCCCTCTCACTTTCCATCTCTCTCTCTCTCTCTCTCTCTCTCTCTCTCTCTCTCTCTCTCTCTCTCTCTCTCTCTCTCTCTCTCTCTCTCTCTCTCTCTCTCTCTCTCTCTCTCTCTCTCGGCCTTTAGCCCCCACTGTGCTGAACTACCGTGGGGGCTAAAGGTGCAGAGGGAGACAAAGAGATGGAGAGAGAGCAAGAGTGAGAAAGAGAGACCGGGAGAGTGTGGCAAAAGTTGGATATAATTTAATGCTGCATTGTCGTTGCAATGTTGTGTAGCGCTTGAAAACATGACACATCGCACTCTTTCGTGTCTACTGGGATTTTTAACCGTGGAATTTGAGCATTATTGACCATTATTTGGGGTACAAAGATCCAAGGTTTGAAATCATTAATCATGTTATTTTTTGGTCCGAAGGCCTACCTAGTGATTGGCCAAACATCCATACAGTCAGCATCCTCTAAGAGTGTGTGACACATTGTTAATCATTTTGATTGCGTTTGGTTGGACAATTTTCCGGAAAACAAAAATAAAAACTCGAAGAAGTCCCATTTCGTGTGTATGGTTCAGGGTTGAAAATTGGGCCCTATGGAAAATCCGCTTCCTTAACCCCCGTATCAGAGGAAAAAGTCTTTCGCACCTCATAAATGGAAGTCGTTTTCCACATCCTCTCACTTTTGCGCCTCCCTCTTGATCTCACGCCTGCACATCACAAAACTCAGTCTTGGCCTCTTCCCATCGCCTGACGTCTCTTGCCCCCTCCTGGCACCTCTTGCTACTGCCTGCCACCTCTATCGTAGCTTGCCGCCGTATGCTACAAATCTGTAGCCTCTTACCCCCTCCTAACACGTCTTGTCGGTTCCTGCCACTTCTAGCGCATCTTGCCGCTGCTTGGACTTACCCTTGTTGTGTCCTTCAAAAAGTGGGTCTTTTTACAGACAAATAAAGGAGAAACTGCCGCTTTAGAACTTGAAACCAAAGCTTCTTTGGTGGTTGTCCTGGTCAAGGAAGTCTTCGGATCATATTCCGGGCTGCTAACATGAGTGGAATGCTTGATGTTGTTGTCCTGCCACTGTTACTCATCGGAATCTAGTGTTGAAGAAGCAGAGAAGGGTGGTCGGAGTTCAGTTGGGCCTCCCAAGTTGAGCCTAAGAACTTTGGGTTGGGAACGTTTCATCACAACAATGTTGTAGTGGAGTTCATCCATGCAACGCTTCTCCTCCAGCTTCAGTTATCTGTCACAACACAACAAAACCCCATGCTGCTTTTACCCTTATTCGGCTGGTTGGCATAGTTGATTTTGATTCGTCAGATTTTCGGATCTAGTGTTGTAAACCCTCAAAATCAATGTCGATTCTGCAATTCATGTTGAATTTTTTCTTTTCTTTTGGTTGGTGATTTTTAGCAAGTCGCGTTGAATTTCTTCTTTTGGTTTTTGATATTAAAAAACGGAATTTTTATGATTTTATTTTTTGGATTCAACCAAACAACAGATTCCAATAGGAAGTGGCACTTTCTAGAAAATCGACTTCCTTAAAAACTACTTCCAGCGAATCAAACGCAACCATATGGGGCAGTCAGCGAGGTCAGCAAAGTTCTACTCCATTTCTCCTAACAAAATATGTTTTTTATTATTATTTTACTTGCACGGCAAAGATACAATCACCTCCAATAAAAGAAAGAAGAAATTTGAAGCCCGGAAAAATTTGTATCGTGTCGTTGTTTGACCAAAAGAGGGTCACGCAAATCAGAGGCCGGCCATCAATACGTGAGGAAGTGGGTCCTTAGCATTTTATGGAATATTCTCCTATTAAATATGTGGGACTCACCTCTCATGTATTGATTGGGCCCTTGATTACGTGACCGTCTTTGGGTCAAGCAATGCGTGATGCAAAATTATGAGTTTAAGTTGGGTCATGAACATATTTGTCATGAACAACGCAAGAATGTCCACATGAGCCACATGGCACACTCTTAGAGACAATTGGCGGTACGGACGCTTGGCATCCTAGATAAACCTACATACCAAAAAATCAGTCCCATTGTTGAGTTTTAACCATTGGATTTTAGTCTTTTTCATACGTTGAATTTCAACCATTTGATTCGGTCATTATTTTAGAACTCAAATCAAATGGCTACAAATCACCAATCGGACTAATTTTTGGTCTGTAGGTCCATCAACAAGGGATAGGCCAAAACATCCATACGGTCAATAGTCTCTAAGAGTGTGCATGAACGTTTCGTGAGCTATCCGTGATCAAAACCGGTTCCAGAATCGGATTATGTGGGGCCCACAACGTCCTTTCTTCTAACCTAAAAGTGGTCCCAATGTGCATGACACCAGTTCGACGTTCTCTTGTTACTGTAGTCACGCGAGACGCGAGGAATAGCTCGTTAGATAAGAGAAAATATGTCACCTTTACTTTCTTATCACGAAACTATTTCTCATTATATTTTAAAAAGAAATTTGGTGAAACCTTGTTAATGCGTAGTCTATCTATATTGTGTGTACTAAATAATTACTTGTACGGATTAGATAGGACCAAAAATGCTAGAATATGACCTTGTAAAGCCGGTCACAACCCACAATACAAGCCACGTGGCATACTATTAAAGGGCGATGACTGTATGGATGTTTGGCCAGTCCTTCGGTGGACCTGCAAACCAAAAAATCAACCAGATTAGTGATTTGCAACCTTTGGATCTTTGCACCCAAATAACGCTCAAATTCCTACAGTTAAAATCAATGTCCCATAAAAAATAACTTCAATCCAACGCTTACAAATCACTAATCAGGCTGATTTTGGTTTGCAGGTTCACTGAGGGACTGGCTAAACATCCATATTGTCAGCGCCTCTAATAATGTGCCATGTGGCTGGTATTGTGGATTGTGACCGGCTTCGGTCGCAACATCTTGTGACAAGTTTTACCCCTATAAATGGGGTTCGGATTATATGCGCCAGGGGCTAATTTGCAAAAGAGAACAACCCCCACGGAGCTTTCCCCATGTCACCTCAATTATATATATATATATATATATCAAAATCTACCTGAGTTGCGGCGGTTGTTTGGTCTGTGCGGCCTGACGCATATAATCCGAGTCTTTGTAAATGTGTCTACATTTGCGCTAAATCCATGTTTCCAATTAATTTGTTAGATATTTGCGACTATAACCGCTAAACCTAAAATAGAAATAATATGGGTCAGGGTCCGCAGGCCAACTTTTTTGCACTCATAATTTCACTAACCCTCCTTCCGGGAGTTGATTCCGAGAATCCAACGGTAGTTGTGTGTGCTGAGCTGCATTCATTAGATTCACTTTTTGCTAAAGCACAACGGCCATTGGATTCTTGGAATCCATGTCCAAGAGCATTAGTGAAATTATTAGTGCAAAAAAGTTGGTCCAAGGAACCTGTTCCTTAATGGATAAGGTGAAATACTTCACTTAGTGTGATGTGGCATAATGGAGCTCTTCTAACTGGCCAAATCAAATGACATGTCACCTTGCTGACCATATGTTGAATTTTCTATCAAAAGATATGTCTTGCATCATCTAACATCAAGGGGAAGGTTGGACCTTTCCGAAATCTTGGACGACTCGACCCTTGCTGTCGTATATACCAACGTACATAAAGGCATTTGTGCTCTTCTATTACCCAAAGGCCACACGATGCGTAACCCTGTATGAATGAAGACGAGTTAGGGGGCAAGTGGTTAACGCACACCCGATCGAGGGTGCGATTATAACACCATGAAAGGCCGACTCATAGTTCTCACTAAATGTTTTTGCTATGTCGCAATGCTGAGACCCCCATTCTACACCTTCTATCCTCCCAAAACCACAAAATATGACGCGAAACCACCTTGTAAGAAGTTTAAAGGCTAAGGAAGACCCTAAAATCTTGATTTAATTAGCTCCACTATAGATTGCTCCTACGACAAAACTATCTTTCTCTTTGGTCGTGTTTGATTGCACGGAAAATTTTTCTGAGAAAATACATCTGGGATATGCCTTAAAATGATTGATTGATTGCAACTGAAAACACATATTTCAATCATGTGAGAAAATAAAGGTGTATTTTCTGGTGGAAATGAATTCTCACCTATCTGGATGGGAAATGAATTCCGGGCTTAGTAGGAAAATAATTTAGATTTAAATGGCTTGTTAGGGAAAATTATACAGATTTATACTTGCTATCTAACAATGGACAGTTGTGTTTTCCAAAGGAAAATGCAATTTTCCCACTTGGTAATCAAACACGGCCTTAGCAAAATCACTTTCTTTTGTACAAAAAAAAAAAAAAAACCCTCACAAACCACCAAATTCAATCCAAACCACTCTTTTTGCGGCATAACTGCTTCCCGAAACCACCTATCTTTAAACCAGATTCTTTCTTGCTTACAAGAAAACCTTTTTCTACACTAAGGGTCTGTTTCGTATGTGAGAAAAAGAGTTCCGACGGCGTATATTTAGCCAGACGAATATTATCTTGGCTAAATATTTGCTCATATCAATATTTAACAATGTTTGGTACGTGTATGAGCTAGCTCACTTCAGCTTACTTCATTTTCTTTCAATTTGAGTGGGTCCCACATATCAAAGTAAGTCAAAAATAGGTTGGCGAGTGTGGGAACCACATATTATGTCAAAGGATAAAAAAAATCTATTTTTATATATAAAAAACTAATTTTTATTGAAAATAGTGATTTTTCGGCGAGAAAATAAAATTTTCTCACCAAGGCATAATCAGCGTGAAAATATTTACATAGGGGGGAGGTGATCAAATGTTTTCCCGCCGCAGAGGACAAATATGTGGACCCGGCTAAATATTCGCCGAGGGCGAGTGGCTGCCAAACGCACCTGGGCGAATATTAGCGCGGCTAAATATTTTATTTTCCCGCCACGGCGCGTTACCAAACAGGCCCTTATAGAAATGGTGTCAAACTATTGTTATAGATGATAGCTATGGAAATTGACAAATAATCTATATAATAAGGGAGCTCAGTTTTCTCCCCCTCTTATAGGCTTCAATATAGAAGGGACGAGATCTTATCCCCCCAATTGGATGGTGGATCTCAGCTACTCACATCTGATTTCAGCAAATACTTAGTTGGGGAATGCCGTGGGCACGGGCCATCCACAAGTCTAATACATGTCATTACACTACTTATTAATGAAAAACGCTCAATGTATAATTGGAGACATTATGTCCGAGCATCATCTCGAGTTTGAATAATTTTGTTCCGCACGCACTTATAAAACTTCGATGCTAGAGATTAGATTTCATAATTGAGAGCTAGCATATCTAGCTCCTAAAGTCACCAAGTACCATAAGTGAGAGCTCACTTGTCAGCAAATCTAGCTCATCATGTTTTGCCTCATCTAAGTCAGGGTCCAACACTACATGACTTCAAATTTGCAACCATTATGTCCTAATTATCGAAGCTCAAAGCTCGAGTTGTATCTTAATCGACATTTTTTGATTAAATTCTCTGGTTAAAAAAAAGGAAAAGGACTTAGTTTTTCAGCTTTAAAACAATTGAACCAATGCATCCCATCGATCCATTAGTGGGGTTAGTGGTCTGTATTTTTGTAAATACGAACTTAAAAGTAATATTTTCTTAAGATTTTTCCATAATTAGGGTCGCTAGAAGTACTAGTTGTCTCTAATAAATATGTATTTAAACGTAACGCTCCAATTCAAATTTTGCAGAGATACTCTGCTTCGTGTCGTAATGTTTATGACCTATTTTTGCAACGTCGAGGCCAGAGGATATATTCGAGATTACCCACTTACTTGGTCGTATCGATATCAACCATTATAAAGCGTAGGTTGAGTCACCAGGCGTGTATCACCGTGCCAATTGTAACACAACGATATCACATTGCTTTGCATTTAATTTTTTTTCTCTATTTTGAAATAAAGATTAACCGTCGTACACGTGTTCATTTCAGTCTATCCACGTATCCTATGCAAAATTCACTATTTTTAACCCCACCGGCATCCCAAATACGTCCTGGTATCTCGGCGTATCGATAAAGAGCACCCTAAATACGTCGAATTTATTTAATTACTCTCTAAATGGACATGTTAGACTAAATGGAGCTCTATAAAATGGAGAACACACAGAGGTTTTGGTCAGTTTTAGAGGTGTCTCACAATTTCAAAATTTAGAGCTCTGTTCCTTGCTTGAAGGTTGGAAAGAAGAGATTTTGGTAACTTTTCTTTTATTTTCTTAGATGATTTGTAAATTCTCTCTACTCTCTATTAACTCCAATTTTTCTTCCATATATTATGCATGTACTTGAGTTGCTTCTCTCCCTCTCACACTCACTTACTGTCACTATTATTTCCTTATTTGTCTCTTTCCTCCGTACCCCACCATGCTTTTACTTCCTTTGTTAGTCATCAGCTTCTCAAAAGGGAAAAAAAAAATCCTTCTACACACAAAGCTTAAAAAAAAAAAATAATTCTTTGAACATATACAGCTTTTTTTTTTTATTTTTATCATACGGTTTCTGAAAAACATAAAAAAATTCAACAGGTACTCTTATTAAAAAAAAATAAAATTTAGAAGTTACTTTAGATTATAGAACTTTCGAAACAAAAGAAAGATATAAAACATTTTTTATTTTTATTTTTGTTGTTTCCCCTCAAAAGCCCAAAAGAACAATAAGAAAAAGAAAAATGAAGCTAGGAAACTAAGAAAAACCTCTCTCTCTCAACATTTCTTTGTTTTCCCGTCTGCGACTCCGAGAAAGAGGTAAACCCCATTTCGCCCCCGAGTCTCATCACGCGCTTAAACCCCTCAAACTAAACCGTGGGTTTTTGAACGTTATGTGCTTCAAAGCACATCGCTTTTCTCTTCACCCCACCCTGTCTCTCTCTTGCGACTGTGTTTCATTTCAACTTTTTAATCAGGAATCAACTATCAAGTACAGAAATTAAAAATCTGGGTTTTGTTTTTAATCCATTTCTTCGATATTTTCTAGAAGAAGAAGAAAAAAAACACTCTTAAGCCGCATTTCTCTCTAATGTGACTGCGAGTCTGCGAGAGCTCAAGAAGCATTACAACGACACCACCTGCACTTAGCATCTCATTATTATTTTTTTTTTTCAAAAATAAAAAATGGGTTTTGTTTCCCGTACGATTTTCCAGGTGGGTTTCTGATATCTTCGAAAAAGACATTGTGGAGACCCCCTTTTTCTTAGATCCCAGAAACGACTGGTTGTAACGGAGTTCATTGATCTACTTTAATCTTTATTTGATAAAAAAAAAGAGGGGCAATATTGGTTTTTAATTTTAATACAAATTTCAAGGTGGATTTTGTTTTTTGTTGGTAAATAGTGCGGTAATGGCGGAGAGGGGACAAAGGAGAAGTGCGAGAATCTCTGAGCTCGACGCACGGAGGGCCCAGCAAGGAACGACGTCTGGAGGGGGCCCAGGAGTGGTCGAAAAATGGGCAGCGGTCGGGCAGGACTCGAACAACGTGCAGAAGCTGCCCGAGCGGAAGAGGGGCAGGAAGAAGAGGAGGCTGAGGCCTGTTGACGAGGTTGTTGGTAGTTCAGTTGCGAGGGTAGTTGAACAGGTGGGTCACTCTCTCACTTTTTTTTCTTTCTTTCTTCTTCTTCTTTCCTCTATTTATCTTGGCGACGAAACCTGAAAATTGGGAAGAAGAAATTGGATGTCTGAACTTTTATGGACTAAAATACGAAATAAATTGGAAGGGCAAAACTGAGAATATGGTAAATTAAGGGTAAAACTGAAAATAAGTAAAACAGTGAAAAAAAGTTAGTTTCACTAATCAAAGGAACAGTTGGGTTTCAACTTTCAACAAAACTCAACCTTCTTTCCCATTTTCATATGGAAGCATATATGGATGTGTAGTTCTTTTGAATATTCTTCTTTGTTTTATTTTTGTATTTTTATTGGAGTTTGATTTGATTTTTGGGTTTTTTTAAGCTGATTAACTGGACCACAGAGCTGAAATCCAAGTGGGATTTTTCTTTGTTGATATCTGGTAATGGAGATTTCAGTTAGTTTAACAATGCCGACAATGGGGATAGTGCGATTTTCGTTTGCAGTTTTTATATTTTCCGACTCGATTTGATGAGTTTATGTTTGCTATTTGCAGTTACTGAATATAGAATCTAATTAGTTCTTGTGAGTTTCTCTGTATCTTTGTTTAACTTGGTGAGAATATTCTGTTTATTAATATATTTATTTTTTATTGGGAGTTATTTGTTATGGACTTGTGAGGCATTGACAATTGACATGAAGAACTGAATCCACAATTTGAAAAGTCTAATGATTTATTTATTTATTTATTTTTTCTTGTTGGTGATTTTGAAACTACAGCATAGTATCAAGTGTTCTTATGTTTTTTAGTGGCTA
The DNA here is from genome assembly GCA_035048495.1 of Euptelea pleiosperma. NCBI lineage: Eukaryota > Viridiplantae > Streptophyta > Magnoliopsida > Ranunculales > Eupteleaceae > Euptelea > Euptelea pleiosperma. The sequence goes on from CM068540.1 coordinate 26,442,612, forward strand.
TGATTATTAGTTGCATGTTTTCTTCCTATTATGGAAATTGATTTACATCACTGGGAGAATAAAAGCAAGTGACTTTTCCTTTCGTCTGATTTAATTTGTTATCAATTGGATTTTCCTGTAAGAGTAAGTGTATGTGATAGTTGTTTAATGTTCTAACCAGGCGTCACTAAGTTGGGTTGCAGAGTTCTAAATGCCATTTTTATTGGCATTTCAAACAATCTCAGAGAGATCATTCAATGTTCGCCATTAATACTAGTCCTGCCTTACTGTTTTACCTACTTATGTTGATAGCATTATCAAGACAATGGATATTTTTGGCTAATTCTTGTGATAAGAAGTTTCTGAATCAAATAATTTAGATTGAAGACCCTTGGAAGCTTAAATATTTCCTCGCGATACAGATTGCCAGATCGTATAATGGCATTGTGCTCTCCTAGGAGAATATGCCCTGGTACCTGCATGCAGGGTAGTCACATATTTCAGTTTCTGATGGAACAAAATGCCCCATTGACCACAGAAGGTATAAATCAACTTAGTCCTTTGCAGATATTGCCTTTTCCGTAAGACTGTTGAGTGTTGATGTGTTCATGCAAAACCCCAATGAAACCCCACCTCGATGTTATTCATTGCCTCTCACAATGCTCTAAGAGTAAGAGCTTACATTGGGAAAGGAATTCTTTTTTCGCTGAAGTGATCTAAAGATTCGGGTAGGATTGCACAGATATCCATTTATTCTTATTGACCCTTAAATACAAGTTCATTGAAGTTTTACTCTGGTATTATAGTATTATACCTGCACAGTGAGTATCACAGATATCCATTTATTCCTATTGACCCTTAAATACAAGTTCATTGAAGTTTTACTCTGGTATTATAGTATTATATACCTGCACAGCAAGTATCACAGATCTGTTCCATCTTACTAGGTAGGAGTGCATAACGATAACTGAGAATGGATCAATTACTAGCCTTAAAAAGTTGGACGTTTAGATGTGTTCACAGATAAGCTTTGCATGGAGGGAGGTTTGGGTGCTCCAAGGAGGAACTTGGGGTGGTGAAGTTGGCAGCTTCATTAGGTACGAGGGAGTTAGTAGCCAAGGAACTTGGTTTGGATATGGAACTTTGTTTTGGTGCTCGAAGGAGGAAATTGAGATGGTGAAGTTAGCAACTTCATTGACGAGGGAGTTATTAGCCAATGCGAACCATTGATTCCACTTTAACACTAACTAAACTTACTGGGGGCAGGTGTGTGATGCTGGAAGATTTTGTTTGTACACGCTAAATTTTGTATGTACATCCATCTCTATATAAAGCTCCTTAGGTGCCTATCATAAGAAAAGTTTAAAACTCTGTAGGTACTTCCATTATTGATATAGCTTTTAGTGGTTCTTTGGGACTATTGTATATACTCAAGATTCCAATGTTCCTTCTGGCTTTTGATTTCAAGATCTCGCTGTCTCTTGCAGGCAAGCGAAATCCCAGAAAATGAAGATCATCCGAGCAATACCAGTAAGCCTCTTTTCGTCATTGGAGATGTAAATTGTACATCTGCCATTTTATGATTTTGATGACCATGAGGTCTCAATTAGTAATTTAGTTATTGTTGTATTAGGTCAACCATCGACAGTTCCACCCGTGTCACGGATGCCAGAAAAACGACTACTTGAACATATCCTTGATGTACTGCAAATGTAAGTACTTTTCTATGTTCATTCTTCTTGTTATAATTGGGGTAAGCCAAGGTCTTGCATACCTAAACACTTGCAAAATCATCATGAGACAGTTTCAACTTTAGAAAGAAAAGGTGGTATGGTCTTAAAATTAAATTTCATTAAGAGTAAATTTTCTTATTTTAATTGATGTGTTTTATTTCAGGAAAGATTCACATGAAATATTTGCTGAGCCGGTTGACCCTGAAGAGGTTTGTATTTGGTGGTTAGTTTCTCCCATTTTTTGTTCTTGAATGATCAATTCCATTTTAACCTACTGTATTTGATGGGGTTCTCTTACTTGGAAGGTTGAGGGTTACTATGAGATTATTAAAGAGCCAATGGATTTTGGCACCATGAGGGCAAAACTTCAGGAGGGAATGTATACAACTGTCGAACAATTCGAGGTTTGCTCCTTTTTCAGCCGTTATTATTTATCTATTTACTTTTTGGCCCAATGACTAATTGGCCATTCACAACCAGTATTTATTTATTTAGTTATTTTGAAGTCCAATGACTAACTGGTCTTTCACTCTCAATGAGACAATGAATTGGTGGCTCTAGCGCTACCAATTCATTCTAGAGCCACCAATTCATTGTGAATGACCTAGCTGTTTAACCTACTTTTATACTCTACTCTTCTTTAGTGTAATTGGGGAGATTACACAGATTGGTGTGTGTGTTGTGTGTTTGGGGGTTGGGTACAAAGTAGTGGGCTATCCTTTTCTGTCTCTTTTTCTTTTTCTTAATTAGGGAGTAGGCAGAGCTTATAAGAGAGTGACATGTAACGATTCGCAGGTGGGCCATGTGTTAGTTTTGTCTCTGTCGTAAACAGATGACACAATATCTTTTCCAAATATGTAACAGTAACTTATCATTTTCACCATGCAATCTGCTCATCTGCCTGAAACCATATTTTGGGTTACCGACTGATTTGATTATTCTTTGAATTATTACACAGCACGATGTATTTTTGATATCCAGCAATGCAATGCATTTTAATTCCTCAGGTACCATCTTTTTCAGACAGGTAAGCTCTCCAAATCATCACTGAGTGAGGAAAACTGAAAGCTTGATTTTTGTTAAGAGAAAATGTTAAGCTACCAAGAAGATCTTACTTTCTCCATTAACTGAAAACATAATCTTGTGATTTTCCAGGCTCGTGCTTTAAATGAACAGGCTAAGAAGGTTTTTCATGCTCTAAAAACTGATCCTGAAAACCTTGAATTTGAATTTCCGGTGATGAGACGAAGACCTGGTAGGAGGCCCAAGTGTGAAGCTGGAGTTTTGGGTTCTAGCTCTCGTGCTAAGCTTGCTACTAATGTGAGACCCAGTAGTATAACCAGTGCTGCATCAAATGGTAGACCATGTTCCTTACATGGTCCCTCAAGTCTCAGGAGAAACATACAAGCATACCCTGGGGCTTCTACTTCAAGTTCTCTTATTGATAGAAGAGATTATGAATATCATTCTGGTAAGAAATGAAAACTGTTCTCTGACACTACTCCCGTTATTTTCCATCTTGAATATCAATGCCAACACGTTTCAATGTACATGCTTCCTGGTACAAAGTAAATGTTTGAGTCAGTTTTATGAAAGGTCATTTCTTGGATTTATTCTTCTTTATTTATGAGGAAGAACTTATCTTGTCAAAAACCTAAATCTGCATGTTTTAGGTGACTTGTTTCTAGAATTGTATTTCAAAGGGGTATAGGCATATCTATGGATGTATTTAACGAAATCTTCACAAGTCTTATACAAGAAAAATCTGTGCAATCCACCTTTATGCTCAACTGGTGCACACATGCATGATCTGGAAAGTGTAATGGACGGGTCACCTCTTGTGAGGAGCATAATCCAAAAAATGACATTAATTTGATAATCCTTTTTTTTGTTTTGTGTAATCAATTAATCTGATAATCCTAACCATTTGATCACTTGTCTGTTTTTGGATGGTCGGTAAAATAATCAAAATTTCTACAAAGAAATCCATGGATTGAATTGTTTGGATTATCCTATTGGCACAACTTTTGGGCTGTTACCGATTGACTAGTTGTTCCAGTAAATGGGCATATGCAGCATTTGGATGGTCAGCTGTGTGTTCAAATGTCTAGTTCGTATATGACTTAAGCAGGAGCTCTTCACATACACTAATATATGTGCATGTAAAAGCACTATTTTTCTTCATTGTTACTTGTCCATGACATCAGGGGTGCTAAGGAATTGTTTTTTTGCTAACTCCTCCCTAATTATCTCGACAGGTTTTAGAGATGGTAAAAGATCTAATTTCTCCGAAGCAGAACGACGGACATATAGACCTTGGACTTCTTTCCTCAGTGAGAACGAGTCTTTAGCTTCAACAGTTTATAACGACTCGAAATCACTTATGCATGTAGGTCCTTTATCTATTTATTTATCTATCTATCTGTCTATAATATTTTTTGTACCATTTTTTGCTTGAAAAGTTGCTAGGTCTACAAATGTTAAAATCTGATAGTTGGATTCTATTTCGTATCAAACCTGAAGATTGCTCAAACTAAAAAGCATGTTTGGGACCCTTCCTTACACAGAGGGAAAGAGAATAGAAGCAACAACTTATTTCTATAATGTAGTTCTAGAAGGTACAAGTAACTTGTGTGAGGAATAATTTAGGATGTCTGCACTTACAACCACCATTCAGACCCACCTTTGCCATAACACCCGGCGCACATGAAAAGTGGTTGGACCCACCATTCTATGTTATTCCACCTAGTAGATAGTCTACCCAAAAAATAAATCCAATTAGTTGATCCTAACCTTATGATTTATTGACTTTATTCTGGATTGTATGCCATTCTTTTTGACCATCCAATAGAATTTTACAGGTCATTCTCAATCCATCTCTTTCTCTGCTAATAGTATTATTTCTTTGGTGGGTCCAAGTTGGATCTGTTTTAACTGGTATGTATTGTGTGAGGTGAAGTGAGGGTGTCTGCCCTCATCTCCCATGTTTGCTTTTCTTTGCTTGGTGAATCTGCTTCCTTTGTCTTTTGCTTTTTGGGGACGCTTGGGTCATCCTTAGGATGGTTCTAGATGGATGCTCTAAGGTAGTGATGGGAGAGCTAAGGAGTGATGCAGGATGATGGATCTATATGCACGAGTCTTGATGAATCCATGTCAGTCAGCTAAAATCCTACATGAAGGCTCAATCAAAGATAGAGCAGTCTTAACTCTAAACTCAAAATTCATTAATCAAATCCTGTCTTATACATCAAATGGTCCTATTTTTATGGACTATTAGACTTCAAAACACACAAGAATTCTCTTTTAATATTATTAGGACTCAAAGAATTTCTAAACAATCAATCCACTCCCAAACAAACTAAAAAACAAACAAGTAATCCAAAAGTAATTCAAACTCTTCTTCAACTGTCTTCTAAAACCTTTCGGATCTATCTAAAAAATAATAAAACATGATTTACTAAATATAATAAATTCAAAATTTATTAGAAAAGTAAAAAATGGTTTTACTGTAAATAGAAATATGATTTACTAAAAATAGTACATATTATTGAGCCTCTTTCATAAGGGGACGGAGTCTCCTTGTAGCACTTACCTTCTTTCTCCTCTTTTAGGCCTCTTATGTTGGGGGTTTGATTCGGTGTAGCATGAGTGCATTGTAGCCTGGATGCTCCTCGGTCGTGAGTTCAGGCAATTCTGATTTTGCCTCATTGGAGCAGTACCCTTGTCTTCTCACAATTAGGCATTTGTAGCTTAGGGTAAAATTGAATTTGAAGAATCTCTTCCACCTTTTTCAGGATATGATTTATGTTTTGAGGTTTACGGAAGATGGATTCATGACAGTTAGGTTTGTCCACAACAACTGGAAAGTATTCCGAACATGCCTTCTTGTTGAGGCTTGGTGGCGGATCAACAGATTCACCTACTTGAATCTGCACTCTATGTTCATTTTCAACTTGCTTTTCGACATGAGAAATTTTCGGAGGAAGACCCCTCAAAATGCACTTGCTTCTATCATTCCGAAAAGTATAAGTATGTGCATTTGGATCATAGATGCGCCTTGATATTCTAACCCTGGTTTGCCTAAACGAATATGACATTGTGTCATGGGTTTCACCTCACAATGTATATATTCCCGAAACTTTTATCCCAAATTAAAACATAAATATAAACGTCCCAAACATACCTTTCCCAAATTATAACATAAATATAACGCTCCCAAACATACCTGAAAAGCCGGTTCCCAAATTTATCAATTTCTACAGCATCTTGAGAAATGTAATCGTAGCTACTGGATGGATGGATTAATTTGGAGTTGTGCACTCTATTTCCCACTTTACATCTTTGAAATTCCATTTTTTTATGTGGGAGTACGGCCAACAATGAATTAGAGGTAAAGATAGTGATGCATGGCGACTGTGCTCACAACAACAAAATTTGAAACAATGGACAATGGCGTGCGATGACCAGATGGTGAAGATGATGGTGCTCAGAGGACTAGCCAAAGATGATGGTGATGAATCATGCAAATCAAGAATTAATTTCTCACTACAAAAATCAATCTCGTAATGGTGGTTTGAATTTGATGATCCAAATGATACTAGGAGCAATGAACTTGCTATGATACCAAAAACTGATGTAGGATGATGGATCGATCTGCCCAAGTCTCGACGAATCCACGTCGGTCGCTAAAATTCTATACGAAGGCTTAACCAAACAGAGACCATTCTCATCTCTAAACTCAAAATTTCATTAATCAAATAAACTGTCTTTTACATCAAACAATCTTATTTTTATAGACTTATCTAACCTAACGTGCAAATTGTAATCGAACTGAAATCCACTCCTAAACAAACTCAAACGCAAACAAACAATCCTAAAGTAATTCTATCTAGAACTCTTGGACCTATCTAAAAATAATAAAACGTGACTTACTAAATATGGTAAGTTCAAGATTTACTAAAACAGTAAAAACATGATTTACTACAAATAGTAAATATCATTAAGCTTCTTTTCTAATGGGGCAGTCTCTCCTTTTAGCACTCCTATTTTTATCCTCTCGTAAGCCGACCTCTTTTGTTGAGAGGTCTGATCTGGTGTAGCGTGAGTACATCGTAGCTTGGATGCTACTGCATCAAGGAGCCCCTGTGAATTTTCTCTGTTGCAGTAGAAACCAAGTCACCCAACTTGATCTCAGTCCAGATTGGGTTTGGTTGACTCAGTCTTTTCAAGTACTTGATCAGGTTTCTATCCTTTTAGTTAATCATGCATCCTTTATGTCATTAAGTTTGCAGTCGTTAGGACTAGTTGGCGCAGCTTCTGAGTCTTGGTGTTCGAAAATAGAATTATGCATTTGTTTTCATTGATAAAGCAATTAGTTCTCATGTAATGCATCAAACAAGAAATATCCAAGGAAATGGTTTTTTTGTATGTCACCACCCTAATGTATACGTCTTTGTGACATGGAAAATATGTCTGTCAATCCAACTTATCAAACAAAAGAGCCCGGTCTAGGTGATCTTCTAGCTTCAGCCGGATGATTCTAAACATCTAATAAATGGTACCGTTGGCAACATATTTTTGAGAGAATGTCACTGGTCAGATGATACCAACCAACCTTCTAAAAGGTTTGAATTCTGGGATATGAAATCTCCAAGGTATTCCTATCCTATATTGCAAATATTTTGTTGACAAAACAAGTTCATTCTATGGTACTGGTATAAATTATTAGTTGCTGAGCAGTGTGCTGATTCTATCTCCTGGTTCTGCAGGCTAATCAGGGGGGTATTGGATACAAGGAAAGTTTGATGCAGTTCGTTAAAGATTTGGGACCTACAGCTCAAATGGTTGCCAACCGGAAGTTACAGAGATGTCAGGTTTCGGTTCAGGTTCCAAATTGTCAGATTCCGGCAATGTCTGCCCAACAGAGACCCACTCCTCCAACTGGTGTCGTGAATACTCCGGCTTCTCGAAATTTCCTTGACAATTTATCCAGCCGTCCTTCGGTCCTTACAAGCACTGTTGAAGGAAGGGTTAGTCGTGGTGCATTCAGAGGAGAAATGGGTTATAAGAGTCAAAGCTCGGGGATTCAACTGGGTTCACATTTGCCCATTCCCTATGTTGGAGGTTTGAATTTTCCCGCTGGTGGGATGACAAGATCTGGCAGTGAGTACTTGGCAATGGTGAATTCCAGCAAATTGGATAGTCTGGTCCGGCCAACTGAGATGGCTTCAGAAATTTCTCAGTCAAGGCTGCTTGACTTTGTATCTAGAAACAGTGACTGTTCCGGATCATCTTCGTTGCCTTTTCAAGTCATGGGGGCCTCGAGTTCGAGGCAAGCCACTGGTTCCATGCATGACTTGGTTTCATATTCTTTGGGTGAAGAGAATCAAGCAATGGCTACACCGGGCCCAAGCTATGGAGGCAGCTTGGTTCATGAGGGTCTAGTATCAGAATGGAGCCGACCCAGCTTGGGCTCACATTATTTGGCTGGAGAGAATCAAACCATGGCTGCACCTGGCCTGAGTTATGGGGTTAGCTCGGGTCTTGTAGGTCCGGTCCAGGAATGGAGCCGACCCAGCTTGGGCTCACATTCTTTGAGAGGGCAGAATGACGCAATGGCTGCACCAGGCCCAAGCTATAGAGTCAGCTCAGCTCAGGCAGGTCCGGTTCCGGAATGGAGCCGACCTAGCTTGGGCTCACATTCTTTGATTAGAGAGCATCAAGCCATGGATGCACCAGGACCAGGTTACGGAGTTGGCTCCACTCAGGCAGGTCCAGTCCCAGAATGGAGCCACAGATCATGGCCTCCTCAGGCTGTTTTCGACATGCCATACTTGCAAACACGACTCAGTGAGATGAATTCACTGGGCCGGAATGTATTTGTGCAGTCAGAAATGCAGCTAGGTTCGGCATCACAGTCGGCATTTTTGGATCCAATGGGGTTCTATGAGAGGGTTCCAACGCATAACCAGCAAGCTGAGCTTAGTACTCTAGCGTTGTTGGATAATCAACAGCCCGATTTGGCTCTTCAGCTATAATCAAATCATACAGAACTCAGAATTTCAAACTGGAAACAAAAAGTTGAGAAATTTAATCCATATGTTGTCATTAAAAAAATTTCCCTTGTTCAGTGTGTCTCCCTTCTTTTTGGTTTTTTTGGTTTTCTGTGTATCTTTGTTCTTGCATTATCATGGGCGTTAACTTCTATCTTTTCTCCAAGCATGAATAGCAAGCAATTCGGAGTGCGGCAAAAAGGCGGTATGGGAAATGTTCGAGTATAATTTGGATTTGTCATTTAAAAATGTGTTAAAAAAATTGGCAAAAATAAATAAAAAACGTAAAATATTGACAGTTTTTGTCTTATAAAATGATTGGAACCGGAACCGATTATTTGGTTCCGATCGGTTTTGGTTCTGGTTCCAGTTCTAGTTCCGCGTATATTGGTTCCACTCTTGATGATATTACAAATTTAACACTATACTTATATATCGGTTCTGGGTCCATATCAAACTACCTAGAATCGGAACCAATAATATCGGTTTGGTTCCGGTTCTTTTTAGTCGGTTCCCAAAAACGTAGAACCGGAACCGGTGTTTTCGGTTTCGGTTAAACGGGTAAAATTGACACCTAAATCCCACCTCTATGGCTCTGTGTAAGAGAGAGAAAGATAGAGAACGAAGTTAGGTTTTGCTTCAATGGCGATTGCGATACATAGCCTTCCCTCCATATCTCTGCAAATTTCTGCAAGAACAAGCAAAACCCAGAAGAGAAACAGAGTCCTACCTCCCATTTTCACCTCTACAAACCCATCTCACATCAATCTCCTTCACCTCAAGGACCTCTTCATCTCCTCCAACTTCTCATGCCACAGATTCCCAAACCTCGATCCCGATGGCCGGGTCGAACCCATCAATGTCGACAAGCTCCACACTGCTCTCACCCACAGCTCTGTTGTCATCTCTGTCTTCTGCAAGCCTGAATTCTTCTCTTATGAGGATGGCCTGAAAGGCGAGATCCAGAAATCGGAATTCGGGTTCGGAGAATTTTTCGAGAGAGTGATCCCGGTGACAGAATCGAATGGGCAGTTGGTGGGTTTCGGCCGAGCAGTTTCAGACAATGGGTTGACGGCTTCTATCCATGACGTTGTGGTAAGAAAGTGATTTGTAACTTATTTGATCATAATTTAAGAGAGTTTACTATATCTGTTTGTATTTCCTCTTCACATTGGAAATATGGGTTATGGATGTTAGTGTTTTTTTTTTTGAAATTTGAGACTACAATATGCAAATTTGTCTTTTTTATTCAGGAAAAATAAATTAGATTTGTTGGGCGTCTTTCGCGTTTATTCAGAAATTTATCTGAACTTCATTGTATAGTAAATTATCTGACTTTTTTACTACGTTATCGATGTTTTTATCTGGAAAATAGAGATGTCGGGGTTTTTTGATTAATGAGTAAAACTGTTCATTGGTTCTCATTGTTGAGTAAAACTTTGCTCCTAATTAGCCGCTCTCCACTTGACATGTACACCCTAAATTTGAAATCAACTATAAATTAAAGTTTTGAAATTTTAAAAACGGGATTGTAGGGGTACATGTCAAGTGGAGAGCAAAACTTTGCTCCTAAATGCTTAGGAGTTTTGCTCCCCAGTGCTTCTGTTGTTGCGTCACTTAGTCATATTCCACAATTTCATTTTTATCTCGGGTTTATAAAAATCTGAAAATTCATTTATGAGTCTTGATTTCTTATGGACCACAATTTGAATTTCTGAATTTTATTCATATTGTTGATGATTTTGGAAGGTCTTCTTTTAAGGTCTTGCTGGGTTTTTTACAAAGTTACCTATCCATTATGTTTATGGGGGTTTGCGGCAGTTATTCTGCACTTTTTCACTTGAACTTAGAGCTATTGTATTCGACTTTATGAAACTACTTATTTTGTTGATAAGTTGGCATTACTTAGAAAAATTTACTATAAAGATTCTTACCTTTTTTTTATTTTTTTATTTCATGGTTTCTCACAGACCTGCATGGCATATTCCATTTTGCCTCATTGACAAATCTATCTATGTGTTTATATGGGTGTGAATTGATCCATCCCAGGGAAAATGGTCTGTTGGTTGTCCTGCGAATTTATGTTTGTTGTAATAACATCCAGGGTTATTAAAAATAAACCAAATCTATCTGTGGACAAATTCAGTTGCTCCACTCAGATAATAATCACTTAATTTTACCATTTTTGCTTTAAGTAATCTTATTGTTACATTCTTTCTGTTAGTTGATTGAGATATTTCAGTTAAGGAAGATATAGTTTATTATGCATATATTCATATGATTTCGATTCAGTGGTTTTCAGGTTCTCCCTTCATTGCAGGGACTGGGAATTGGCCGGATGATAGTTAAAAGGATTGTAAGGTGTGTAGATAAGTTTGATTATTTAGGTAACTTTCAATCATATTAATTACTTTAATAAACACTTTTATGAGAACTTTTGTAGCTTTTAGACTTTATAGTGCTTTTTGTTATAAAATCTTGAGGACACTGGAGGAACCTGTCTGTCAGATCATAAGGATGGCCTGCCAATGCTTATCAATACATGTGGTACACATGCATGAGGACCAACATTTGATGGATCCCAACTTCAGAGATCTCCCACAGTTTTAAATCAATGTGCTAGGGTGATCCTAAGTTCCTAACCATCCTATCTGTCACATTCTTTTGGAGATCGGAAAGAATATGGTGAACAGTGAAGAAGAAAGTGTGTAAAATAAATGGGTTTGATAATATATTGGGTTCATTTTTGTGACAGATCTCCTAGGTGGAAGTCATCGAACCACAGGCCTCCATCTCCTGCATGTGCATCACATTTACCAGCATACTGTTGGTAAATCATCTGGTCTATTGGATGGGTACCTTGGAATTCCTCAAAAATTGTGATATATGGAGAAATAGGCATGGCTGTCTTTCCATCCATGTGTTTAGGAAGTTTTGATAACCTTTGTTAAAAGTCGTTAAACTGTCGTGGCTTCAGAGAATGATAAAATATACTGTTGATGGAAGTCTGTGATATTTCTAGTAAAATATGACCCAGTTCAGATCTTCATTATGTATCTAACATCTTTCTGTTTCCTGCCAGAATGCTTACTGGTAGAGGCATCTATGATATAGCGGCCCTTTGCTCAGAAGAAGAGAGGTATGCATTTTCTGGACTTCTAACAATGTTTAAAACTCAAAACGCAACCTGGACATGTTGAGGACTAGAGCTAGTTGACTCAATCACTCAAATGATCCTCAGTCTGGACCATCCCAATATCAGGACAACCCTTGAATGGGTCATTGCCCAAATATTGTACCCTAACAGTGATTGTCACACTCTTGCCTCCTATTCATTTTGGACCATTGCTAATATTTCTTTTGACCATCCAAATCAAGGTTCTTGATTGTTTTTTGATAAGCAAGGCACTTGATTTGATAGTTTATAATTATCTGAACACTATGCATTTTGTTCTGTCCTTACCAAGGGGATACCTGGAAGGTCTGTATTAATGGTCTCTCTCATCCACACCCGTTTCTTACACCCAGCAGTGGGGCCCAGATGGAGATCAGGTTGGACAACCCAACCGCTCAGTACTGTGAGACCATCCTTATGAAAAATTAGTCCCTGCCTACATTCCTAACCTTGAGAAAAGTCGAATTGGATTTGGAAATTCAGACCATCCAATTAAATTGTTAGTTTAGGTTAACTTTAACATGGTTAGTAATATTTAATGGACTGATTTTTGGTGATGATGATCATCATGGCGAAGATAACTAAATGTATAGTTGGATTGTCCAGCATGATCTCGATGTGGGCTCCATTGCCGGGTGTAAGAATAGGGTGTCGATTTATCCTAACTCATATATGTATGTATTTATAGTTTATGTATGAGACAGTATTTGGTAATGAGGTGCAGCCTGAGATCATTCTTCCTCTCTTATCCACATATCTATGTAATGGGCATGCAGGATGTCTAGAGTCTAGAGTCTAGACTATTATCCAATTGATGGCCCCATCTGGACTTAGTAGCACAAAATCATCCTGTTCAAATCATTGTAAACATTCTCTAAATTTGAAGTTGATTTGTTTGATGGTTAAGGTCATTAGTTTGGATTGGTTTTAAGAGATTTCCTAGGTGGCTTCCAGATTGGATGGCCTTGGAGTCCTCAGAACGCTCTGCATGTTCACGAGGTGTACGGCGGATACCATGGGAAGCATGAGACCCATTCTGCATCGTTACCAAAACCGCCTCTATATATATACACGAAGAGTTTAGCTGCTCATAGTAATATCTTGAAAGCTCCCACAGGTTGTTCTTTGAAGCATGTGGATTTGGAGATGACATGCTGGGCTCCAGTACAATGATGTATACCAGGACCCCTTCAAGCTATAATACCAAATGCAATCAGGTGGTTAAACGTGCTGGTCGAATGCTGTTGTTAGTTCCACCATCAAGAGAGCCCTTCCATTGTAAGAGTATCACTGCTGATTAGTCGAATCATATCCTTCCAATCCCCTGTTCAGCCCCAAACACCCTGGCCTTCAGAGGGGATTTGCTTGAAGCTTAAAAAGGTCGTTCTGGCATTGGAGTTTCAGGTTTCATTAATCTTAGCTATTTGCGAACTGGAAACAAGTAAAGATGAGAGGAGCCAGCTGTCAATAGATTGGACTGCGATCTTGGAAGTTCTTACTCCTGTAATTTGAATTAATATAAATCTAAATCATGTAATAATTCCATATTCTATAAGCATTTGTAAAGTTTTGCTCTACTACTCTTTGTTGTCAAAAGACTTGAATACCAGTGTTTATTGGAAATTATGATCATGACCCATGATTTGCACTTGAATACATTAACACTTGAGACCACAATGTTAGATCATTTGTCTCTGGTTTTATGCAGATTTCCCCCATGCTGCATGTTTTAGAGTTATCCATAAGAAAAGGAACTGAAGATTACACTTAAAAAGTGCTTAGATGGCTGAGAAGTTCCTTGCTGTTGAGTGAATTAGTCTGCTTCATAATGCAAAGGAGCTTCCCTTTTTGTCTCTTTCTTCTTTTTCTTTACCCACTTTGCCAAAAGAACTTTCTTCACACAGGAAAATTTCTCTCGTCATTTGTTTTCCTTCTCACAGGAACCAAGCCAAATATGGTGGAAATTTGGGTTGAAGTCGGCTTAATCTCCGCTTGGTGGGCTCCGGTGTTCATCATCACTATGGAAGCTCCTGTGGTTTGCAGTCGGATGGCCTGATCCCAATAACAAGTATCACACCAAGACCGATTCTTTGGGGAGCACAAACCCGACTTGGAAAGCCAAATTTTCAGCCTTGGTCGATGACTCAGATTATAGTAGAGAGCCCATTTCCTCAGAGAGAAGTTTCAGGGGACAGCAGCTGTTCTCTTGGATGAGTTGTTGGCAGAAGAATTCACTGCTTTTAAAGCCAGGAGTTGTTAAAACAATCATTTACCCCAAAAGATTGACCTTTTGGGGAAGGGCAAAATAACTATGTATACCAACGGGTTGTCGGGCTAGCACAACAAGTGCACGGGAACATACCATCCGCTAACATGTCCCTTTCAGCAGGAATACATTCCGCTGGAGACTTGAACCTGCGACCTCACAGGCCTTAAGACTCTGATACCATGTTAAACAACCATTCACCCCAAAAGATCGACCCGTTGCAGATGATATGTTCCCGTGCATGTGTTGCATTGGCCCGACAACCTGTTGCTATACATAGTTATTTCGCCATTCCCCAAAAGGTCAATCTTTTGGGGTAAATGGTTGTTTAACATGGTATCTAATCCTTAAGGCCTACGAGGTCGCGGGTTCAAGTCTCTAGCAAAGTATATTCCCGCTGAAGGGGTGTGTTAGCGGATGGTGTGTTCCCACACCCGTGTTATGTTGGCCCGACTACCCGTTGGTATACATAGTTGCTTCACCTTTCCCCAATAGATCGATCTTTTGGGGTAGATGGTTGTTTAACAAGAATCAAAGTGGGAAGCTTCCAACTTTGGAAAAGGAATTCTTACAAGCCTCAAGGATTCGTTGATGTTTCCATTTGTATCACTGGGGAGAGGGAGGGAGTTCTTACTCGGGTAAACTTGAACATTAATCTTTCAATTATTGTGGGCTCCACCCTAATGGTCTACCTGCAAAAGGTTAAAAACAGTCATAACTCAATAGGTCTTGTCCCAACTATTTACTGTCAGCCAGAGGTTTGAAAACAAAAGGGAAATTACCATATTTACGGCCCACAACGAGCAGCTAGCTTCCCGTGGGTCGAAAAGGGGGTGCCCTTTAGAAGGTTGGCCCAGCACCCTAATTCTCGTGGAAAAATCTATGATAGACTTCTATATCAAAATTTTGATGCAGAAATCCCTCAAAATGTCACGTACTACACTCTTTCGAGCCCACTGCCCCCACCTTCGTAGGCCCACACAATAACAATCAGTGTAATAGGTGATTTCTAGCAATTGGATTTGAGCACTTTTTCATCATGGGCTTGAACCAATCCATAGGCCTGTTCGTGAAGCCCATGATGAAAAAATGCTCGAATCGTACGGCTAGAAATAAACAATCGTGCTGACTTTTGGTGTGTAAGTTCACCACGGTGTGGGCTAAACATTCAGGGGGCCAGTGGGCCCTAAAGAGTGTTTACATGGCCCAATTTGAGAGACTTACTGCATCAAAATTTTGATCCAGAATTGTGGATCATAGAACGGTTCAGTTCGAGTGTTCAAAGCTTTTTCTCTCTCCATTCCGATAATACCCCCCATAGGATCAGCTAGCAAAGGAGCAAGACTTGCCTGACCACCCGTGGTCAGGTAGCTACCTCACCACTCACAATAAAAGCCACGTGGAAATTTATTAGAGGACACTGACCGTATAGATGTTTGGCCAATCCCTAGGTGGACCTACAAACCCAAAATCAACCTGATCAGTGATTTCTAAGCGTTAGTTGAAGTCATTTTCGTTGGTCGATCTTAGCTGTAGGAATTTGAGCATTATTTACCATTATTTACCACTATTTTCATATAAAGATCCAACGGTTTTGAAATCACTAATCAGGCTGGTTTTTGGTTTGTAGGTCCACCTAGGGATTGGCCAAACATCTATACGGTCAGTGTCCTCTAATAAATTTCCACGTGGCTTATATTGTAGGTGGTGAGGTAGCTACCTGACCACGGGTGGTCAGGCAAGTCTTGCTCCTAGCAAAGCCAATCAGGCGTTATTTTAAAAGAGAGGAGGTTTGACTTTGGCATTGCATTCAAAATTACATAAAAATAGGGGCGTTGCGAGAATCGAACTCGCGACCTCTTGCACCCAAAGCAAGAATCATACCACTAGACCAAACGCCCTTCATGAAATATAGATCCTGTTTTTATTATATATACAAAATGTGAATCACCCCTTATATTAAGTCTCAGCTATCAAACAGGAGGAACAAACGTAATCGAAAATTACAGTTTACAATTGACTCCATCCTAGGGATGTAAGTGTTCTCCTTATTCAATCAATGGGTCAGCTCAGTTAGTGAAGGGGGTACTTGAAAACAATGGGATTTCACACCTGCCCTGGCTACCTCCTCTTATTAACACCATTGAATGTTTCACTCTTAGCCTTGCAAAGAATTTTTTACTATGCATGGTGCTATACATGCTTAAAGTCCGGCACGTATCCATGCTCACGCAGACGACCGATCAATGCATCCAATTCGGTATAAATACGATCGGATTCAGGATGAGTCCTATCCCCTGTAACAAATACATGCAGACCAGTATTCAGCTCAATCCAACTACAACCTGGAGTCTTCCTCACATGTTGAAGCCTCATGGTCTGCCTCACCTCTGACACGTCTTTGTATCGGCCGATATCTCCGTAGATGTTTGAGATTAACACATAGCTCCCACAGTGCCCCGGATCGAGCTCAAATATCTTCTGTGCAGCAATCTCAGCTAGTGCAGCATTTCCATGGAGCCGACATGCAGCTAGGAATGCTCTCCAGACTACTGGATTGGGTTCAATTGGCATCGCGAGTACCAATTCATAGGCCTCGTCAAGATGCCCTGCTCGACCAAGCATGTCGACAACACAGGCGTAATGCTCGACAGTGGGAACGACCCCATGATCTGATCCATCCGTGCCAGGATTTCGCGTCCTGGCCCCACAAAGCCTGCATGGCTACAGGCGGACAGGACTCCGACAAATGTGACCTCATCAGGCTTCATGTGCGATTCACACATGCGTGAAAACATATCCAATGCCTCGTCACCATAGCCATGCATGCCATAACATATGATCATGATGTTCCATGATGCCACATCCCTATCCCTCATCTTATCAAAGACCAATTGAGCATCCTTCAGACTCCCACATTTTGCGTACATGTCCATAACAGCATTGTCCATGTACACATCATCAACATCACTACCATGTTCATCTTTCGTCAACCCATTAACAATCATGTACCCATGAATCTCCCTACCATGCACCAATGCTGCCAAATGGGAGCAAGCTGGGAGGACAGTCGTGATCGTTACAGTATCCGGCCGAACCCCAGCATCTCGCATCCTGTTCAAAAGCCTCAGGGTCTCCTCATAATCAGCAGACTGTTCGTGAACCGAAATGATTGAATTCCAAGAGAATATATCCCTTTCGGGCATCTCCTCGAAAATTTCCCGAGCATCTCCAATGAACTTGCATTTCCCATACATATCTATCAATGAATTTGAGACCACAACATCTGATTCGTAACCGATTTTCTTCACAAACCCATGAATCACTTTCCCATTGTTAAGATCTCCGGTCATCGCAAAAATAGATAAGATCCCAGTGACCGTGAATTTACTCGGGAGAATCCCTTCTTCATCCATCTTCCTAAAAACCTCCAAAGCCATGTCCAATTCCCCAATTTGAGCGTACCCATTAATCATTGCATTCCACAACACGACATCCCTTTTAGGCAATTGTTCAAACAGTTGTTGCGCTTCTACCATGAAATTAAATTTCAGATAAAAATTGATCAAAGCACTGGCAACAAAGGCATCAGTTTCCAAACCAATCTTGAATAATTCAGCGTGTATCTTTTTAACTTCAATTACTTCAGCGAGGTCGGAGCACGCTTTGATCACACAAGGGAATGTGAATTTATCGGGGATTAAATCGTCCTGACGCCTCATATTCCGATAGAATCGAAAGGCGTCTTTGGAGAGACCGTTGGCGATGAAACCAGCGATGATTGCATTCCAAGCGAACAGATTCCGATCATGGGTGCCATCGAAGATAGCGAAGGCATCTCCGGGTCGATTACATTTGGAGTACATGTTGATCAGACTGGTGATGGAGAATGGGGAGTTAAGATATCCATTGACGATCATCCGTGAATGGATTTCTTTTCCTATGGAGAGATTCTTGTGGAGAGCACAGAACTGTAAGGAAGAAATGCAGGTGCTTAGATCGCCAGGAAATCGGGAAATTTCGATGGCAGATGAGAAATTGAGGAGAAGGTGAGGAGTTTTCTTGACAAGTTTGCCCGAAATGAGATTTCTTGTGTTCATTTGGCGGCAAAGAATGGGATTTCAGTTAGGCGTCTCTTCTAGCTTGGAAAGTTAGAATCGAGTCATACGGGGAGAGGTAACGGTCACATTTGGTTCGAATAATGGGGTTGGAAGGTGCGCTGGGGGGAGGGGAGACTGAGTAAAGCAGAGCAACTTCATTCCTAAGCGCTTGGGAGCAAAGTTCTTCTCCAATCTGAATCAGAGGGAGGGGCTGTTCTTTGATGCAGCCTTCTGTATCAAAATTTTGATGCAGAAGTCCCTCAAATTGCAACGTAATAAACTCATTCGGGCCCACTTGCCACTCGAATGTCTGGCCTACATTATAATAAACCATTTATGACCTTAAAGGAGAACTATGGTTGCAACTTGGGCCAATGCTACCCGAACCCGACGAATCAACCCTACTTCGGGGCCTCGGGCTGGTATTGTTGGAGCAATCCGAGCCCCATCACTATTACAAATTATTGGAAATTAGAAAATATTTATTACGATACATTAATAAATTACTACTGTACATGTAGCCAATCAATGCCGATAAATATCTATAAATCTATTACTATTTTAAAGCCAATACTTGGGTACGAAGTTATGAACACAACAATCACCGAATCACCTATTAGTTGCCTATTAAAACAAAAAACCTAGGCACTTGTTAGTTCATTAAATGTCCTTTCACCCCATTATTAAATCATTTTTTGTTTAAAAAAGCTTACCACATTGAAAAAATTGACTTATTAAACTACTTAATTACTTCCCATGCCATTAATTAGAGGAAAAAGATGTAACAAGGTATGCCTGAAACTATTCATTTGCGGAAGTGGTATTTTTGGTAGTCACTGCTGCCATCTGGGCTCACTGACCGCTTGGATGTTTATCTCACACCTTGGTGGATATACATACCAAAAATCACCTTGATTGGTAATCTATAACCATTAAATTTTAACACTTTTTAGCACCATTTAAAGCGTTCTTATAGCCGTTGAATACAACTATCTTTTGAGTACTAAAACCAACGGCTAAAAATCATTAAACAAGTTGATTTTTTGTATGAATGTCTATTAAAGGGTGGGCTAGACATCCATGCGGTTAGTGGGCCCAGATGGCAGTGGTGACTACCAAAAATGCCGCTTCTGCAAATGAAAAGATCTCAGGTATACCTTGTTACATCACGACCCTTAATTATATTTTCAATACAACCCTTCATTATCAATAAATTGCTTACCAAACCATTTTATCCATATTTTAAAAATGACTTATTAAACTACTTAATTACTTCCCATGCCATTAGTTATATTTTTAATACAACCCTTCAGGATCATTAAATCACTTACCAAGCTATTTTATCCATATTTTCAAAACAACCCCTCTTAACCGCTTAATTTCTTTCTATGCCATTTCTCCTATTTTCAAAATGGTCCCATATAACTTTTTTTGGTAATCAAGACAGCAGTAGAAGCAAACGAAAAGGAAACATGAGCCTAACCTCACAGCCCAAATACCCGAATAGGGTCTGGGCTGAAGTTTGGTTAGCTCGTGTTGAGCATCTCGAGTAGGGCTCAGGCGTGGGTTAAATGCTTTTAAGCTTGGATTGGACTCGGATTGGCCCTCAACCCGACCCAACCTGCCTGAGTTGAATGAACCCACTGTCTATCTCCATTGATATGACAATCAGCCACAAGAGTGTGGCACGTGGCTCATATTGTGGGCTGTTAGTGGCTTCGTTGACGGGTTGTCAGCGGCAACGAATTAAACTTTGCTGACAGCCCACAATATGAGCCACGTGGCCCACATGGTACATTCTTAGTTGACGCTGACCATATGGATGTTTGCCCAATCCCTGTGTACCTACAAACCAAATATCAACATGATTAGTGATTTCTAGGCGTTGGATTGGAGTTATTTTCATTGGTTGATTTTAACAGTGGGAATTTGAGCCTTATTGACTATTATTTGGGGTACAAAGATCCAAAGGTTTGAAATCACTAATCATGCTGATTTTTGGTTTGTAGGTCCACATAGGGATTGGAAAAACATCCATATGGTCAGTCCTTTAAGAGTGTGCCATGTGGCTCATATTGTGGGCTGTCAGTGGCTTCGCTGACTGTGGGCTGTCAGCAAAGTTTTAAGTATAATGCCCGCCACCAATGGTTTTAGAGTGATCGTAACTTTCTACTAACATATCCATACCATAGTTAGCAATTTGGTATACGGCAAAGATTCGAAACGGTCAAGTTTAATTCAGTTTTGGGTTAAAAAAATTCGGTAAAAAATTTGGCCATTGTTGAAATGCTATATTGTTTAGCCTTAAAAAGCCTGAATTTTACCAATTCTTTCATTTTATGCGGTCATTTAATATGTTTTTATTTTAAAAAAATGTAAAATTTGTGTATTAAACGCGAATAATACGTGTTTTATTCGCAGTCTTAAAATTTGTGATTTTTTCAGATTTTTTATTTTATACGGAAGTATTAAACGTTTCTTAAAAAAATAAAAAATTTGGGTATTAAACACGTATAATATGCGAATTTACTAACTAGGAGTGGCACACATCCAATGGTATCAGAACTAGACCCACCATTTGACAAGGCCCATCTAGGAGATCTCCACCATGATATTCAAACCAATCAGATTCTTAGTTGATCTGTTGCTTTGTTTTAATGGTTACAAGGGGGCGCCACGTGAACCTTACATGTGGCACACTCTTAGAGATCAGATCACGGACCGTATAGATGTTTGTCCCATCCCTAGGTGGACCTACATACCAAAATTCATTCTGATTAATAATTTCTATCCATTGATTAGTCTTTTCATAATTTGACTTCCACCGTGAATTTTTAATATTATTTTGGAAGAAGTGGGCCAAGTGGCACGCTATTAGAGAGCACTGACATTATGGATGTTTGGCCCATCCGTAGGTGGACCTACATGCAAAAAATCAGCCCAATTAGTGATTTCTAAGCATTCGATTAGAGTTGTTTTCATAAGTTGATTTTTAACCTTGGAATTTGAACATCACTATTTAGAACATAACTCGAAGTACATTTTGGGTTTGGGTTGTAATGCAAGAGGGGCCTTCTCGCGTTAATAAGTGGAATAGATGAGCATCCAATTTAAGTTAATTTTTTGGAATAAGGTAAAACCTATCAATGGTGAGTCCCATCCCCTGAATGTATGCGATTGTGTGCAAATTCATAGACTATTCACGATCGATGAGAGGGATTCAGAGCAACCACATTAAAAAACCACCAAATGCAAGAAAGAGTGAGGCTACAACAGGCAGTAATAATGTTATTAGATGAAGCAAATATTACAGTTGAAAGTTAACTATAACAATCTGTTTTAGCACAATTATAGATTATTAAGTCCCTCCAGAGCTACACCCTTTTCTTACACCAAGTGGTGGGGCTCACACGGAGATCATGTTACAATCCAACCATACATTGAATTTTCATTGCCATGATGCTCATCATCACCAAAATCAGTCAATGTTGACGTTGCTAACCATATAAAAAAATTGACCTAAAGTTACAGTTTAATTGAATGGCCTGGATTTTTCAAACTAAAGTCAATTTTTTATGATTGATTTTTTGTGAGGATGGTCACCACAGCATGTACAACTCACAGTGCGGTCGGATGTCCAACGTGATCTCTATGTGGGCCCCACCACCAAGTGTAAGAAATGGATGTGCTCTAGACATACTCAGGGAATATATACAATTACAAAGAAACATTTATGCTATGTAGTACATATTAATGTAAATGGGTCTCATATTTACATGGGGGAAGAGAAAAGCCATAGATTGCTCTCAGTGGTTTTCAGGCTGTGCCCGATTTTGGCCGATTGTCGGTTTTCAGAAATCGGACGTATTCCTGCTGAGACATCTCCCCACCGTTCAAAGAGTCAAAACTGCACCTATAAAAACTGGAGATAGAACCCAATATCAACATGTATGAACCGATGCTGAATGAACATTATCATCATCATCATCTAAAGCCTCATCCCAACTATTTGATAAACATAAGAGTCACAAATATCAAACAGCAGTTGGCTAACTAATATGCAATTAAAAAGACGGAAAGCAAGTGAAGTAGATTTTGTTTGTACCTCCCATCCATGCCAACAATTATGATGGTGTTCTGAGATCCAAATGCAGCAATAAACCGGGTGGTCTCTGGCAAGTAGAACTGAGCAAATGACCATTCCGAGCTAAAATACTTTGGTAACACCCCTGGCAAGTTTCAAAAGAAGCAAGAGTAAGGAATAGAGAAGAAATATGCGTTTGCAAATGAATGAATCATGTTGTCTGATAAAAATAAGATCACGGGAGATAACATTCTTCGAAATTGCAATAGTCTTGTGGGCAACAACCAAGGTTTAAAATTTTAAAATTGCCTCCCAAAAAAATTAACTTGTGTTTGCAAATGAATGAACCATGTTGTCTGATAAAAATAAGATCACGGGAGATGACATTCTTCGAAATTGCAAAAGTCTTGGGGGCAACAACCAAGGTTTAAGAGTTTAAAATTGCCTCCCAAAAATCTATGTTGTAGCACTGATCAATGGGGAGGATGAGTTATATTGTAGTCCATTTGTCAAATTCTCTGTATTTTTTTTATTACTCATAAGTTCCTGTGTACACTTGATTGAGTTCTCTTGGGTTTTTACAGAAAATGAAGTACCTCCATATGCAGATTCCAGTCGACTCTGTGTGGACTCAAGACTTGGTCAAACCTTGATGGAAACTAACCATTTTTCTTCTTTTTTAAATCCTTCAACTGTACAATTAGAGTTGAAAATAATTCTGGATGAACCTCTCACCTTTCATAAAAGACAACGATGATCCAGGGTTAGCACCCGTGTTTGGGGATATAATGGCATTAAGAGAAGTTGAAGAATTCTGGTGAACCATTGACGGCCCTTGAGCAGTACTGGAATGGTTCGAAGCGTCCTCCCCTACCACTCGAACTCTGAGACTGAATATATGGACTGTACCTTTGTCACTAGAGACAGCCAACCACTGGACATTTGGAGAGAGAGAGATGCTATAAATTTCTGCTTGGTCCACCCCCCTGCGAACCTACACAGGGCAGCAACACACAGATTACTCACAGGTGTCATCGTAGTCTTAGCCTCATAGCCATCAAAATCAGGCACCACAGAGTGAAACAATCAAATCCAATTAGATAAGCAACCACTAATCAACTTGGAACTTGGCGAGTCAATGTACCAATTATTAATGTAGATGGAGGGTTATTCTGTGACTTGCCATGTAAATCTTAGAGATCAAAAGATAGATTCATGAATCAAGTTCGAGGTTTGAAAATTGGTAGGACTTTGGAAAAAAGTCAGACCATTTTGACAGTTAATAATATGACGACTGGAAATTCACAACAATAAAGAAAACGTGACAATGAATGAACATATAATAAAAGTTATTAAAACCCAATTATATAGGTAAGGATATGTATTCCAGCAGAGTTCATAAGCCCAAAGTCTGAATATCCTAACATATAATGGATACTTTGATAGGGTTGTACTGAGGGCTTTTGAACAACCTCCATGTTTCATAGCATGCAATCGGATGGCCATATTTTATTGGCAAGACGTTCAATTATATATATATATTATTCTCAGTGGTAAATTCAGTTATTTTCTGATAGTCCCCATTTATACATAACCACTTTTTTGAGGATACTGGATAAGTTGTGAAGGGGTTAGCATTTTCCAATTGTTATACCTTTCTGGCACTTGAGTATCTATTCTTACTCGTGACAGTTATTTTAGTTATTTCATGTTGAATCAGGAGATTTACTTCACTTACCCTTCCTATGTTGAATTAGGAGATCTACTTCACTTAGCCTCCATAACGTACTAAAGGATTTTGAATTTTTTGGCTTGTCTTTCATCTATTTAATAGAAGATCAAAAGGAGAAAGTGTAGATTCTGTTTATCAAACTCAAATCATTTCTTTCAACTTTATATTAGAGCACCACAAATTCAATTGATAATTCCTTCATATTTTTTAATTGATGAATCTGGAAACCAGATGGTTGAAGAAGGAAAGTTGGAGTCATGCCAAGGCTATTTGTGGCCATATGGGTGACCTCCATGATTAGATGGGACCATGCTTATCTAAAAACCTTGGCATGTGAAGAATAACAATAATTGTTTCAGAATCATTTTAATGAAGCTTTGAGGTGAGTTTTGCTCCTAGAAACTGAAAAATCAATAAGATTAATTTGTGATATCTAATACAGTATTGAAGTATTAAGTAACTCTTCCAATGCGAGGTCAGGTGATGAGATTTGAGATTTCCACTAACTTTCTCTACTTTATGATTACATGTTTTCTATCTTCACATGGTTCTTCCTGGATTATTATTTTAGGCATATTTCTTTCATTTTTACATTCTATTAAAGAGAAGCCTAGGCTTACAGATGGTTCTCTCACACATATCACTGAGAAAGGAATCAAACAAGATGGTTCTCCCACACAGATCACTGAGAAAGGAACCAAACAAGTCTTCCCTTCTCTACCTATTTCATTTGTCTTCCAAAAGCCAAATATATCTATCAAATGTTCTCAGATTTGAAAGTACTCATATATGAAATTTAATTGCAATATTACTTTCTTTCATGCAATTTTATTTCTTTGGAGTTTGAGTTGTGAAAGAAGATTGGTTGGGGACATGAATTAAGAGGATTGTACCTCATCAACAATTAGATGTCATTGGCTACAATTCTCATTCTCAACATCATCATACCAAAGACTGTGTTTCGTGGCAAGCAATATCATGATTATGCAGGACTTGGTTGATTTAGCCTAAGGTAAATATAGCTGCAACTGGGTTTATACCCTGAAGCACAAGGCAGAGGGCCAAAGTGTCATATTAGCTCATAATCATAGTATTTTATGTTTTCGTTGAATATCAGACTTCCAATTCAGTTTCTGAGTGACTCCAAGTTTCTGTCGTCATTTTCCAAATCCAGACATTATACTACATGCTGTTAACTTATATTGAACTGGAAAAACCACTGAACCAATGTTATAGCTTTTGTTGGTAACACTCAAGCTTTTCTTTATTCTTTTTTTTCTCTTCACTTAAATTGAAATTTGATCACACAT
Source organism: Euptelea pleiosperma (assembly GCA_035048495.1). NCBI lineage: Eukaryota > Viridiplantae > Streptophyta > Magnoliopsida > Ranunculales > Eupteleaceae > Euptelea > Euptelea pleiosperma. The sequence goes on from CM068540.1 coordinate 26,468,043, forward strand.
AAGTTTCACACAGAACACGCTGTGCAATTGAGCTAGGTCATAACCCTAGCTACAAGTAATGACCAACTTCAAATAAATCATATGTTTTATGAAGCTTGCTATATTAACCAGATAGTATTTATGATATTTAAGTGCACCAGAGAGAAAGGTTCGCGGTGAAATCCTCTCTAAGGTGTTCCATAAATGAGTGCAAACCCAACCTGCAATAGATCATGAAAGGTGAAGCTGATTGATGAGGCTTGAAGTTAATTAGAAATAGATGATGTCTAGTGTGACAGCCACACTAGAAAGAGAGAGATAAGAAAATGTGGCTAAGTTCAATAATATTGTGTCATGGAGAGAAAGTTAAACATAAGGACCACAATGCCCTAAAAGTTATATGGTCAGGAATATGGTAACCCTAGTCCTTGGAGGATTGCCCGTCACAAATATCAAACACATCCTGGTAAAGGAAAAGAAAGAAGATTTTGTGGTGAACTCTCTGAGGTGCAGCACATACGAGCCTGCACTAGAACATCAAGGGTGAAGCTGATTCATGAGCTTGAAAATTAATTAAAATGAATTATGTCTAGTGCGACAGCTGCACTAAAAAGAGAGGCAAAAAGAAATTGAAGGAGAAGTTCAATGAATGAACAACGAGATGAACATTTGAAGCTGTCCTTGGGAAGTAGAGAGGGGAAATCAAACAATACGAATTATCGCAAAAACAGCTAGATATAGTTAAGATTTTAAAAAAATACATGCGTGGCTACATAAAATAACGCATTATTTCAAGGGCTTAATCACAATTAAATAGTTTTGGGTAACATGCAAGAAACAAATATACGAAACTAGAAGTTTTTCCAACTCTTTTGCAATTCCATTATAATGTGAAGACACTTCTGTGGTAGGGAACACAGCAAACACTTGAACATCTTGATAGAGCAACTATAACTTGATATAGTTAGCATTCTAAAATTCCAGAGTTAATTGTAAGGAAAAAAGGTTGTAGTAGCGATGCTTCCAATCAATAGAGCACGCTGAGTGGAACTATTCAAATACCAATTCACAAGTTGACTAACTATAAACTAACATGAGCATTACAGACTATATCTCAAGTTCTACTAAAGGGTAAAAAATTACTTTAGATAAAAATAAGATTATGGATATTCTCATCAAACATATCTAAGGGCTCTTCGAGTTCCAATACAGAAGCTTGCAACTCTTGTAGACAAATGAATAAACAGTTCATGCTTCACCGATTTTGTAGCCACTTTATTGACAAATCATTAGATACTGATTGCTGGAACGTTTTAAACATTTTAATAAGCACAAAGTGAGCTTCAGGAATTAGTTCTAAATGGTAGTTACGATTAGTAACAATAAAAGAAACTTCATATGAAAATAAATTTTCAAGAAAGGATACCTCCTGTAAGCGGGTTCCATCCATTGTGTTGAAAATCCTAATCAAAGTCCCCTTTGTACTAGCAGTAGCTAGAAGAAGCCCATCCATTGTCAAGGTGAAGCATGCGATGTGAGAATCATGAGCATTAACGGTTTTCATCATCTTTAAACCGAAGTGTTCAATCCGAACCTGTCCCCGGTGAAGACCTGGGCAAACCAACACGAAGGTGTTTGAATGGTGTGAAAGGCAACAAAGTCCCCTTGGATTTGCCAGAGTCTCTATTTGATGAAGAAGCTTCAGATCCATGAAGTCATATACATATATCTTATGCTCAAGAATCACAACAATGCGATCACGTCTTAATTTCACCCCACGAACCTCAGATCTAAATGAAAATTCACCAATGCATCGACTCTGATGATCATCCCAAATCATAACTTTGTTCGGAGGGTATTGGGGATTAGCTCCACCCCCAACTAGTGCCAGAATGTTGCACCGAAAAAGCATTTCAACAATTCCAAATCCCCCAGTTTTCAAATCCCTTCTAAAGGTTTCCTTGAAAGGCTCACAACTATAAATTCGAAAACCACGGTTTGTGCCAGCAGCAAAGCATCCATAGTCCTGATTCCAGGACACTGACAGTAATTCCGTTTCATCGCTGTCATTGAACTCTGGTTCAGATTGACCAAATGGAACTGAAGGCTGTGCATGTGGGGATTCACACATGCCAGCCCTCGTTGGTGGATGTATTCCCTGAGATGTTGAAACCGTTGAACTCATGGGAGATGAGGCAGCAGTCATCAGTGTCGGAAGCAATCAAAAGCCATTCAAAAGCAAGTAATTTCGAAAGTTGGAACTCCTCAGAAGTGACTCTGCGAAAACATATAGGGAAGTTCAATATAAAAACATAAAGCAACTCGCATGTAGAATAACACAACTATATAGAACTCCACATGTGACCCATCATAAGGATTCACCAAGAGGAATCACATAATATAAACCAAAGAAAAGAAAGAAACAATAGCAGGAATGCAACAACATACGAAGCAAGCAAAAGAATCCTAGAAAGGGGCAATATTTGATCAATTTGAAAATTGAAATTCCCTATAAATGTTAAAAGGCTATCTAATTAATTACCAGCAACATAAGTTAAAATGCAAAAGAATGTTAGAACTCTGAAATATATAAAAAAAAGGGGAATAGAAGATAAGAAAGCTGTCCTGCCAAAACAATAAAGCTAGCAGAAGATAAAAATTATGTGGAAACAACAAACAAAGCATTTTCTGTAAATGAATAGAATTGCAAGCAGAAAATGTCAGGACCAGATAATCAGATATTGCATCAAATGTTGCAGATGAACTTTTATGATGGTTTGTTATACGGTATTTCATTCTGCAGTTAAAATTGTTAGGACTAGACAATCAGCTCATGTAAGTTGCCTGCAAGCTGTGAAAGCTCAATATAAAAGGAATCGGCTGTCTCACAGAATCTGAATGTTCATAGTAATAAAGTGCTAGGGGATATAAAAGGGAAATTTTTTCATTTATAAAAAAAGGGAAATTTTTCACAAGGGTTTTTCATAAAAATGGGACATGAGTGGAGTTTGTGTATAGATGTTGGATTAATAGGTCTGACGGATGCTACCCAAATCGAAAAGAGATAGTCAAGGCTCTTTTATCAACCTCATCTGGTGCATCAAGGTGGAGATTATGAAGAGCGGTTAGATGTTAGATGTTCATGCTGCTTCCGATATCACAGTGAAGCAAAAATGTCGCTGATTAACTTGGAAAGACCACTGCCATTCGGAGAATACTTCTTCTGATGAGAAGGAGAAGAAAAATTATCTTCTGATTACCCAATAAAAGAATTAAGTGATCTCAATATTTTATTCGATGCTTTTTAAAGATTAGACAAATAAGATAAAACAATATCGGGTAATAAGAATGATGTCAATAAGGGGATTATAAGAACTCACTGATGTTTTTTAATGAGTAAATGAAGAAAATAAAGTGAAATGTAAAAGAATAAAGCTTATACATGCAAATTATAAGATCAATGTGCTGCTTTTTGGTGAGAAAACCAAAGGCTAAGGTGAAATGAAAAAAGAAATCAGCTTAAGTGCAGATCTGAAGATCTCCTTGAAGCCTATCCAGAAAGAACTAAAAATCTAAGCAAAAAAAAAAAGAAAACTAAAAAGCACATGCAATGCTTATAGTGAGCAAATTTTTTTTTTTAATTTTTATTTGATGATCTTATATTGAGCTATGCTTAAAAGCTCTTATTCCGATTCAGTGATTCCCTTCACTTCCTGTTGCCCTGAGAGAATTATAATTTGTGCCTCAGACAATGCCCCATACTTCTAAGCATGCAGTATCACAGCATATCTCAATCACCACAGTTTTTGAGAAATTTAGAGAACAGGTGACTTGTGAAAATAATCACAGAAAGTTCAACATAATTTGACAAGGATATGAATAAATCACTGAAAAAGCAAGAATATTGATCTGCAATTAAAGATAACCAACAAAAGCACGAAAACAAAAAAATGTGCCAAAAATTCAGCAAAAGAACAGTTTAACCTACCGAGATCAATAAAAATCCCCTAATGTGTAAACATTTCGTTAATAAATAACATTGATTTCATCTAGGATTCCACAATTGAAGCAGATTAAGACAAAATTACATTTCAGAATTAACATACAAATTCCATCGGCACCACGACAGAGCTAGTAAATTCTCCGTAAATACCCCAAAACAATCCCATTAGTCCACCAAAAACCAAAACAGATCAAGCAAAACATGCTCGAACGATAAAATCAAACAAAAAGCAAATAACCTAAGAATTCACCCATTTTCTGCACTAAACTGCTCTAAAATGAAACCGATCAATTGACAACACGGGAAAACTTCGTCAATCAAAGGAACACGGAATCCGACTAAAGATTCAACAATTCCATCAGAAAAATGATGCCGGAAATTGAAGATCTCTCATTCTACAAGAAATTTCACTGAGAATCTGATTTCTATGAATGCAACCCTGCAATTCTCTTGAAGAATCGAAGGAATTTAAGTGGGGAACGTATAGAAAGAAAGAACGGGGGAAGATCGAGAGAAATTACCTGAATGTTTTAGGGTTCAAGGCGATTCTTCGGAGAAGAGTGAGACGAAGGAAACAGAGAAATAATGGGAGATGTGTTACGCTTACGACTTCGATCGATGACGGACGGGAGCTCTGAACCTTTTAAAGGAAGGAAAAGCAGAGCAGAGATTGTTTTTGCTTCCGAAGCGTGGAAAAAGTCTCTCTCACGAAATAGTTGCTTTATAAATGTTCGTTGAAGAGAAGTGAAGTACAGTTATCAATGCTATAATACGCAGGGGGTATACTCGTAAAGGAAAATGCTATCCCACGAATAACCGGACAAAAATATGTGCGGCTTTGAGGCTATTGGCCATTGGATTCAAGAGTAACACAGTCCAAAAGGCAATACCTGCGTGGATCTCTTGAGTCGGACGGCCAATGGCCTCAACCGCACATTTTTTGGTCCCGTTAGCCGGGGGATAGCACACCTCCCAATGAGTACAACTTCGATGGCCCCCACATAATGAGCCGCGTGGCACACTCTTAGAGGGATCAATCCCTAGGTCGACCTAAACACCAAACAGCAGCCTGATTAGTGATTTCAAACCTTTGGGATCCTTGTACTCCAAATAATGGCCGATAGTGCTCAAATTCTCACGGTTAAAATCAACCCATGAAAATGACTCCAATTCAACGTTTAGAAATCACTTATCAGGTTTATTTTTACGGAAAATTTTCGAAACAAACCCAAGTTTAAGGGTATTTTGTAAAAAGAACTGTATTTTTTGAAATTTGTCAAAACAAACCTAGGATGCCGGACCGTTTGGCGTATTCTCACGAAACTTTAAAATGGCTGAATTGCCCTCTTCAAACAATACGCCAAATGGTTAGGCGTATGTTGTTATACGTCGCCAAACGGTATGGCGTTTATTTTTACTGTGTTAATGTGAAACTCACGTTTGATGATGTTAGAAATTTCAGATCACCAAAAATCAGCCATTGATTTATTTTCCTTGTGTGTACACCAAAATTATGAAAAAAAAAAGTCAAATCGCCGTCAGACGCCATATTGTTTGGCGATGGTTATTAACAGTCGCCAAACCGTTCGGCGACGGTTATTAACAGTCGCCAAACCGTTCGGCGTATGCTATTAAAAGTCGCCAAATGGTTTGGCGACTTTTAATAGCATACGCCGAACGGTTTGGCGGTTATTTGGTGACTGTTAATAACCGTCGCCAAACAGTACGGCGTCTGACAATGATTTGACATTTTTCAGGCAACAGGACAAGGGCAAATCTGCCATCAAAATATTTTTTGAGCATTCGCCAAATGGTTCTGCGTCCTAGGTTTGTTTTGACAAATTTCTAAAAATACGGTTCTTTTTGGAAAATACCCTTAAACTTGGGTTCGTTTTGAAAATTTTCCGTTATTTTTAATTTGTAGGTTAACCTAGGATCAGCCAAGTATCTATACGGTAAGTGTCCTCTAAAAAAGTGCCACATGGCTCATATTGTGGGCGGTTTGGGCTTCGCTGACCATCGCGGTCAGCCAATTTTACTCCCATTTAAGTGGTCATGTGTACCCACAAATCGAAGACGCACTCCGCGCATTATAAAGACGAGTCAACTCTAGTACTTGGAGTCTGTCGTACTGTCCGGCGCTAATTCACGTAGGGTCGGTTGACTAAAACCTTTTTTGTTTTCTCGGTGGAAAAAACTGTTCTTTGTTGGTCCACGACCTATAAACTAAAATCAGCCTAAGTGGTAATTTCTAGATTTCTAGCCGTTGGATATTTGTGGATTTGAGTATCTCAAATAATACTAAATTCCAACGAAAAAATTAACGCATGAAAAGACTCCAATCTAACAGCTAAAAATCACCATTCCGATCTTTTTTGGTCTATGGATCCACCAAGGGTGGAATTTTTTTTTTTTGTCTCCAAGAGTGTGAGACGTGGTACATACAGCATTGTGTGTTGTTATAAGAACTAGTATTATTGGCCCGCGCCACTTTAGCATGGGTGAAGAAATAAAAATAAAAATATTAACAATTATTTAAAAAAAAAGTTATTTTGTTCTTATCTTTTTGATCTCTGCATCTTTTTGATATCTGCATTTAAACTTTGGAGATTTTTTATTTTATTTTTATTTTTTGTAAGAATAGTTGACATCATTATTGATTTAATAGAGGGAAGGTGGAGATGTGCTTTAGGAAGGCAATATACGTTTTAGGAAAAGAATTAATAGAATGAAGGGCTTTTTTGCTTTACCCCCTTACTTTATTGATGTAATTTGCATCTCACCTAATGTTTTCAAAATATTTGCATCTCACCCTTTGATCATGGTCAACGTCATTGACTATAGACGGTCTTCAGTTGGACATCCCAATATTTTTTAAATGACTATAATGACCTTGGGTGAGACGCAAATATTTTAAAAACATTGGGTGTGATGCAAATTACATCAATAAAGTAACGGGGGACAAGCAAAAGATTTAATTAGGAAATGTAGGTAAATTGTTGCGAAGGAGTTAGAGAATTTTAAGGATGGTGGAGAGGTTTTTTGACTTTAATACATATAGAGCCATTTTTGGTAGATAAAAGAGATGGAAGTTAGAGATTTTAGGGATAGTAAAGAGATTTTAAGGTTTTAATGCATATAGAGATGTTTTGGTAGAAAAAAGAATAGAAGAATGCCATGTAGAGACGCTTACGTGGCGCTCTACATGGGGAGAGTGCCACATAGCACGATGTGGAGGAGAGAGAAAAATGCTGCCCACTTCTCTGCATCAGCATAGATATATAGATTTTCCAAGTCGATCGCTATTTGACTTATTTTCTAAAAACCATGATGTGTCACTTGGTTACGTTACACTTGTAAGATGGATATTTATTTTTAAAATTGGTTAGTAATTTAAGAAGAGACATAAACGTGTGGTGCTTCTCGTATTTTATATATTTTTGAACATGTGGTGTTTCTCACATTTTTTACATTTTTGAATGTGTGCATGGCTTTGTAGGGTTCGTTACCAAAAAGAGCCAAAAATTGTTTAATCAAAAAATTATTAATCCTCAAATTTTTTTTTTTTTTGTGTGGGGGGAATATTTTCTTCAAGTAGACGGTTTCTTAGGCATTTTTTTCACCCCCGTTGGGATATAGTTGCTCTAGATATTGTGCATATGATCAATGTCTTTGTCACTATTGGCACCTTCACAGTTAATCTCGACCAATCCATATAGTTCTAATCCCAAAAGCCCCGCACCCAAAAAGGTAGAAGATCACCGGCCCAAGATCATAGTGAATGTTCAGCCCTCTCCACAGTACCATCATTAGTCCCTATATATTAAAGCGTACGTCTTCCTACCGGGTCGGTCCATCCATGATAACAAAAGACTCGGAGTTGGAAGAACAATCAAAATACTGTGAATCGGGCAATGGATCTCATGAAGAATCGGAATCAAGTAAATCAGAATCCGAGAAGGGATCGGACTCAGAATCAAATGAATCCGTTATTCTTGCATATGAAATGCACCATAAGATTAAGACTCATCGACCCGGGAAAAATGGGCTCAGTGCAATTAAAGTCGATATATATGAAAAAAAAAGCCTATGATCACTTTGAATGGAACTTCCTTCAAAGCACAATGCTTCGCTTCAGATTCCACCCCCCAACGGGCTCAAAAAATCATGTTCTGTGTTACCACTATCTCATACGTGATTCTGCTTAATGACTCCCCTTAGGCAGATTACTCCTACAAAAGGACTAGCACGGTCCACTCTCCCCGCACCTCTTCATAATCTATTTTGAAGTGCTCTCATCCAACTTACATCATCTGCAATCGTCAAATCAATTTCATGGAATTTGTCTAAGTTGAGACAATCAAGCCATTTCTCATCTTATGTATATGAATGACCTTTTCCTCACTAGTAAAAGCTGCTCTGACTGTCGAAAAGTGAAACAACTGATGGAAGAGTACTGCATGGTTTCAGCACAGACTATGAACCTCCATAAATCATGCATTACCCACCACCCTAGCTCGATCCACCTCCAAAATCCTTTGCTGCATTTTCCAGGTACCCACAATTTTTTTTCTTGATAAGTCAAAAGAGGTAGATTGAAAGGAGATCGAGAAAATCTCAAAAATACAAGAGAGAGAAAAAGAAAAAAACAAACAAGGAACCGTCCCAAGGACCCAAAGAGCCCTACCCTTGCCTCATAATAGAGTCTAACTTAAAAATATGATCACTAAAGAAAAAACCCCTCAACTCATGGAAAATAGATCCTCAAGCATAGAGATGAGCCTTAATGTAAATGACGACTTTCTGAAAAGGGTTCTCTATATCTTTAAAGATTCTACCGTTTCTCTCCATCCAAATGCTCAAAATAATCGCGTAGGGAACCATCTCCAAATTATCTTCCTTTTACCAGAGAAACTAATTTACGCCAACAACCCAAAAAACCTCCAACAGACTGAGGCATCACCCAAGAAAGTCCCACAATGCCCAAAAAGTAAGACCAAACCTGAGAGACAAAATCACAATGCAACAACAAATGACTAGTGTATTCAGGTACCCACCATTACTCATCTTAAATTTGTGTTTGGGAACTCGATAGAACCTTGGGAGAAAAGTACAAGCCATTTTTACTCCCCTCCTCCAAAGGATGGCTGATCGACTCCACGGGTGGAAGACCCACACACTTACTCAGGCTAGTAGAGTTATTTTTATCAACTTAATTTGTTCTCACGGCCATGTCCACACACATTATGTCTAGCTTGGCCCTCCTAGCTACCACCCACGGCAATATCAACTAAATGTGTTAGGCTTTTTTCTGAGGCCATGCATGAACCAACTGAATGAAAAACCCACTTCATTATATGGTCTGAAATATATAAACTGTGAGAGATGGGGGGATTGGGCATTTGGCACGCATACCTTATGAACCAAGCCTTGTTGGCCAAAGGAGTAAATATGGATGCTCCTTTCCCAACAGCTCACTATGAGCATCACAAATGGTAACCAAATACCTTGCCCATCACACCATTATATCAGCCCCAATTCCCATTAGGACAGCCCGCCCGCACTTGGATTCTTGGAAGCATATTCTACAAGAAAAACATGTCATTAATTTCTCTACCGATATACGTAACGACAACTGATTTTCACACACGGATATTCAATGGAGCTCCCTCCAAAACTCTACTATATTCACCCTTTCAAACAGTCTCTCATCACCTCATTGACCCCACCACACACACCTGGAGGATCCAGATATTGCGCTCCCAATGGCTTGAGTCGCTTGACTGCTTGAGAAGGTAGTATCCCGCATAACATCTATTCCATTACCCCCCAATTATTCATACCGACAACCGCATTTGGTTCCTCGATCACACCCTCAGGTAATTTTTCAGTGAGTTCCGCTTATAGCCTCCTTGAACTCCTCATCGTGATACTCACAACCAACGAGAGCATAAATGAAAACTCATGGAAATCACCATGCAATGCTCTTAATGCTAGTTCTGTGCACCCATATGCAAGTTGTGCCATTCAGCAAATGAGTCCCTGGCCTCTTTACCTATTTGCTCAATGTCGACCCTTCCCATGTGGCTTGTGGTTCAATTCTCCCATCTCTATCCGTTCATACAGCCTTCCTCAACAATCCATGGCCGAATGGACTTTCGACCTTCTAAAAGCTGAAGCATCCTCAAACTTAGATCTAGCATTCTTTAAATTAAGCTGTTGCAGCACAAATCGTTTGGGGTAGTATTTGGCTGGTCCGTAATGGATGTATTTTCAACAAACAACAGCCCAACCCGTCTATAATTTTGACCACAACCTTACAGCACACCAAGGAGGCATTTAACCACATTAGCGCAAGCACGTCCACCCACCCACAAGCTAGAATGCACTCATATGTCACAGGCTCACAGCATATATAAATTGGCAACCACCTCCCTATAGGGTGGATGAAACTAAATACTGACGGTGTATCTCGGGCAAACTTGGGCATCGCTGGTGTAAGATGTATTTTACCTAGGTGATGGATTTGGCTATTTTTATGTCGTTGTTGTTGGGAAGAAAGAACAATAAAACAAAGATGCAAACAAACCATAACACAGAGATTTATGTGATTCCCTCTAGATTGAGGTACGTCCACGGATCCACACCGATTCCACTATGCTCTAGGGCAAAAAGGAATATACACAGTACAATATTAGAATTCTCGTCTCTCACGGGTATATATAACCCCAAGATGAAATTACGGTTTCGGTATATCTATGTGAAAATTACAGAAATGCCCTCAGGAAAAAGTACTCTCCAAAAAAAATTTCGAGGCCGCTGCCCCCAAACCCTAAACAGGATCCGCGGAATCGTGCCTTCATATACAATGCTTCAAGCATCATCAGTCTCTACATAACACAACAGTTGTTGCCTCTCCACTTGACTATGCTTCAACCCAATGGCAGAGACATGAGTTGTTCGCGATGGTATCAAGCTGGTGGGTCTTCAGGCAAGGGATGATGCATTAGCCATACCTGTTAATAAATAAATTCCTTTTCAGTACAAGAAAAATATGTAAGATTCTGGCCTATTTCATGGCCTAGAGGGGATTTTAGATCAAAAGGATTAAGATATTCTAGGTCGTTCGATTCACTCACATACCAATGGATAGTTAGATCACACAAAGAGTTATTGTGAGAGAAATTGTCATGAGAAAAGTTTTCTTTTATGGGCATACAGAGCCTAATTTGACATATATTTTTTTTTTCCTAATAAGAGTATTAGGAGAGCCAAATCTAGGTGAAAAGTCTCTTCTCATACCACCATGCACTTGAGCAACACAAGTGCGTACCACTCTCAAGGTGCTGACGATCAGATAGGTGACATGGATTGGTGCTCCTCCAGCAGTTTTCTTATAATTCACCAAATAATTTTTTTTTTTTTTTTAAATTTTGGCAATCCAAGAGGTGATTTAGTGGGTAAATGAAGCCGTGCAATGGAGCTTAGCCATCGGTTCCTCGAGAGTGAAGGAAAAATGCTAATCAAGGTTTAAAAGGGGCCATTATAACGGTATATCGGAATGGGGGCGTTACCATTTTTTCCGTGCAGTTATATTGGATTGTAACGCACTGGGAAAAATGGAAAAAATAGAAAAATAACAAAAAATTATGGAAATAACAGAATAACTGGCACCTCAAAATATCAATAAACTTTATAATGGAAAATATGGACGTTATTCTAGCAAATGTTTTCCAGAAAATAATGGTCTTTATTTTCGCTAAGACGGAAAAATAATGGAAAATAACGGCTGTTCTTATCTGACCGTTAAAATGGTACATAACATAACATAACATAACGGGAGGAGGTCCGAATCCATTATAACTGCCGTTATTTTCGTTATAACGACTGTTTTTTAAACCATGATGCTAATGTCTCTATTACACTGACATGGCCAACCTGTTGGATGAAAATCGGAAAAAAGAAGAAAAAAAAAAAAGAAAGAAGATGCGTACTACCCACGGTTAACTGCAAAAAAAGTCGGTGCAATTGAAGCTATTGACCGTTGGATTCAAGAGACTCGCGGTTCATCAGGCAACAACTTTACTAACAGGCCAAATGATTATATCACCCCTCTGTATAGTTGTTGCCTCGTGGACCATGGATCTCTTGAATCGAATGGTCAATGGCCCGGACTATGCACATAAATATTTTTCCTGTTAACGTTAGGGTACGTGTTGACAATATTATTCAAAAAAAAAAAAAAAATACACGAAGATGAAACAAAACACAGCCGGCAATTCTTCATCGTCTTCTTTTTCTTCTATGCTAATCTTCATATTCTGTGAACCCCAAGTGCACCATGCACCTCAGGCTCACATTATGACAGCTCCTTATGGTCGTGATGATCAAATTGGGTCACTTTTGTCCTAAGAGATCTCTTAGACCGGACTCGCCCCATGGTTTAAGGTATCGCTTTCGGGCCTAGACCGAGTTATCAGCTGATCCAACTCGGTCAAAACCACAATAGATGTCATGGAGTCGAAATCGCCTTACCTCAGGTATATAGCCCTGTTGGATTCACACAGTCCAATGGTAATGGTCATAAATCAGGACGGTTTTGGTACAGGTGATTATAGATCCAATCAAAGGTGGGACCCAATGAAACATACCTGATCGGACGACTCTAACCGTAGGATCTATCACATTTTTCGGACGGCAGAAATATGACAAATGGCTCACCTGAACCATCCAATCTATCTTATTTATTTAGGACGGTCAGGAATAAAGGTCAATTCATGATTTGGATGATGGGGCCAGTGAGATTTTCAACATTTTATGGTTGTTTTACTCCTATGGCATAAGGGTCAAGTTTCGGTACATTGGCCTGTTTTCTTGTTTTCCTTTTCGAAAATGAAATTATTTTTAAGACTTCCTATGTCCAAACCGTTGATTGTCTTCGAGATTTGTGAGGTATGAATCTCGAGCACCATCATATGATAATAGAGACAACGACCACTCAGGATGAGACAACGGCCACTTAAGGGCCGTCTCTACCTTAAGGCCATTACTCCAATAGATGCAGATGTATTAGCCCACCCCTTGTTGGATATACAAACCAAAATTCAACCTGATTGGTTGTCCCTAGCCATAGATTTTAGTACTTTTGAAGATTGATTCTAGCTGTTGGATTCAAGCATATTTTTTTGGGTATTAAATCCAACGACTAGAAATCATCAATCAAGCTGATTTTTAGTATGCTAATCCACCACTAAGCGGGCTGACCATCCATGTGGTGGGTAGTCCAAAAAATGAACATTGTAGGGCCCCACGAGAGTCCTCTACATCCGACTGCATCGGGAGTCCTTTGCATTTGAAATTCTTCCGTAGATTTTGATCATCAAGAACAGCTGCAAAATATAGATTTTCTATTATATGGAGAGTTAATTTTTTAATTAATATGTTAAATATCAAAAAGGCCTCACAGAGTTTTCGCTTCACAAGGTTAAAATTGTCATATTATCAAGATTAGAACTGATGCAATTGGAACCAATTGAGCATCTCCAATCAGCGTATTCAAATTTTGGCGTCAAAAAAGTATTTGCTTCAAATATGAAGATAATGCCCTATAATAAAAAGTAAGGTTTAAAAAACGGTCGTTATAACAAAAATAACGGCCATTATAACGGATTCGAACCTACCCCGTTACATTATGGACCGTTAAAACGCCCAGAAAATAGCGGCCGTTATAACGAAAATAACGGCCATTATTTTTCCGTTATAACGAAAATAACGACTGTTATTTTCTGGAAAATTTATGAAAAAAACAGCCGTTATTTTCCATTATATTCCGTTATTTTCCATTTTTGAAATTTTGAAATTCAAATTTTAAAATTCAAAATTTGAATTTCAGCGCCATTTTTTTTCGTTATTTTCTGTTTTTGCCCCTAAGCGTTTTTTTCGTTATAACGGAAAAAACGGTAACACCCCAGTCCGTTATACCGTTATAACAGTCCCCTTTAAACCTTAATAAAAAGTGTTCCAACCCACTTTGGCTTCATAAAAAACATCTTTTTTTAAAAAAGGACACAAAGGGTATTTATAAGTTTTTAAAAAATAACATAAAACATATTTACAATTTATTGATAAAAAGTAGATATTTTTCAAAAGAATATAAAATGTATCAAAGTTTTTCCAAAGGACATAAAAAAGATAAAAATTCAAAAAAATAAAAGTAAGACTATATTTGAAGACAAAGAGTAGAATACTTTATATTTGATATCCAAAATAGAGATATAGAGCTCGGACTCATATTTGAAGCCAGATATAGAGCCCGGTTGAAGTTGGATTTTGCAAAAGCAGCTTCAAATATGAAAATATAGAGCCCGATTGAGTTGCTCTTGTTGAACAACCACCTTACTCTAAAAGCTTAAACTGTTAGAGGGAAGGGTAACTATGTATATCAAAGGGTCCACAGGTCTAACAGAGGCGGAGTGCTAGGCACACAACCACACAAAACACTACTAATACGCCCCCTCAGCACTTTGCCAAGACTCGAACCCATGACCTCCTCCATGAGTCTAACAAAGGCGGAGTGCTAACCACACAACACACTCAAATAATAGCTCTTAAGAACTGAACTAGAACCGACCCGTTGACATCCCTAATTACATTAATAAATTTGATTTTAAAGCATTTTTTTATAGTCCATAATACAAATATGCTGTCTATAACACAACCTTATTGTATACAAGAGTGAGTCCATACATACGGTCTATAGCAATTTTTAACTTGCACCCCGAACAAAATAACGCACCGTCATGGCCAAAGTATCTTTCTTCTCCAATTCTCAACCTAACCTCTTTGTTATCTTTGATAAAACCAGACAAAGGAATTACTTCAAACCAAGTCTCAGACACATGTTCTTGGATTTATTATAATCTTAAGAACTTACAATACAAATATATATATAATCACTCGATCATCACCCCATTCAAGCATAAACTGACACAATGGGCGGCGCATTGACATGCTTATGCCTATCTTCATCCAAGGTGGGAGGAGTCATTGTGATGAAAGAAAATGGTGATTTGATCAAATTCAGAAAAGGGGTCGTTGTAAAAGAGATTCTAGCAACCTATGCAGGTTATAAGATAGTACGATGTGGATCGGAATCATCGGTCTTGCCGAATTTGACCGAGCTCGAGACCAGCCGGCTATATTTCCTCATACCGGAAGAGCTAGTTTTGTGCGATGATACCTACGATAAGTTTTGGCGAGTTGCGGAGTCGAGAGGGTTGATACGACCGAAGACTAGAGACCGAGAGAACGATTCGATGAAAGTGTCGGATTCAGACACTATCAGCGGGCAGGTGATGATGGGTCAGGTTTTGTTGTTTGAAGCTTCATCATTAAGGAAGTCATCTTGGAAGCCAGGTTTGCAGACTATACCAGAAACCGTGTCGCCTTGTTGAATGTATACACAACCGATTTTATGATTGTTCCTTCTGTAATTTTATGAATACATCTCTTTCTACCTCTCTTCTTGTGCGAAAGAACAATTTGGGGTGAGAAAGACTGAAAATAATAACCCCAAGGGTTGAGTGCAGATGACCAGGACTCCACTCCAAAAAGTAGGAGGTTCTGAGTTCAACTCTCCTTGGGGCCACCCCCTTGAAAGAGTACAGGGTAATAAGTGGCTCTGTCCACATTAACTCGTCCGGTACACTCTGGCATGTGTGGAGGGGTGACTATCATGCCCCGGGGACTAGTCGGGTGCTCTAAGAGGCCCGGACCCATGGCTGCAAAAAAAAAAAGGAACTGAAAATAATCAAATATCGAACTTCGATTTTGCATTTGTCTTTTAGGGGGTGTTTGTCAACTAAGTTTATTACCTCAGCCTGTGAAAAGGCGAGAATTTTTTGAAGCGGCGATCATGCGCCCATTGATTGCACGACACATATACCCACTTGCTTGTAAAAAACTTTTTAAAAAAGTAGCCATGGGTATATGTGGCGTGTGATCATTGGCGCATGATCACCACTTCAAAAATTCTCATCAAAAGACCTACTCAGTGTAATTCTTGAGGAGTTTTTCTTTGAGAAGAAGTGATGAACGCACCTTTGATGCATACAAGCAATTACATGCCTAAAGTAAGGCCCAAATCCTTCAATGCTGCCCCCGTCCTGCAAAACATAAACTTTGTCATGTGCGCTTGCACACACAAACAAAAGGTTTGAGCTTGAATCTCATAACCATAGTTACCAAAACTCATTTCCCATTTAAACGGGCATTTCCCAATAATCTGTTCTCGTTTATATTTCCCATGAAAACCCGTTTCTTATATGGATGGAGTTTCTTCCCCCAATCTCTCTCTTCTCTCTCTCTCGCGCACACACACACACATTGAGCTTGAATCTCATAGCCATAGTTACCAAAAACTTGTTTCCCATTTAAATCCACGTTTCCCAGCCCTGTGGAACTTGTTAGAATACATAGCTTTGCATTACCCAAAAAAAAGAAAAAGAAAATCAACCCTAACACATTGTTTTAATGTTTTAGGTGGTCACCAAACTAATTAAGATTTTTAATCTAACAAATGATACAAATGTTGCATAAATTGGACGGTCAAGATTACCACATAAGTTAATTTTTGGCATAATAAATACCCTAAAGTTGTCAGCACAATTGGTATATAAAGAGGTAGGACCCGATAGTCAATGGATACCCGTTTCTATCACCTTTTGCTTGTATGTTTCCATCGTCTTTTCTCACATCCATATCCCTTTTTCCCATTCGTTTCACGAACCCGACATCTATGCTCGTAACTGATCCTTATATATTTATCACTGTTTGAAAGAGAAAACTTAACAGCTATTATAACGGTAACATTAAGGGACGGTGGACCATTTAAATCCCTTATCATAGAACCAACTGCTAAAAAGATGTAACAAGGTATACCTGAAACTTTTTGCATGCCATTGAATTCAACCATTATTTTTTAGTACTAAAACCAACTGCTAAAAATCTTCAAAGAAGCTGATTTTTGGTATGAATGTGTACCACGGGGGTGGGCCAAACATCCATGTGGTAAGTGGGTCCAGATGGCAGTGATGATTAACAAAAATCACACCAAAAAGTTTTAGGCATACCTTGTTACATCACAATCCAAACTTAAAAGCTTCTTTAAACCGTCATTTTTCATCTTGGAATGAAAATTCTTCCCCATAAAACAAGACTGGGAGCCCGACTTTGCTCGGCTGGTAATATTTCTCTTCTTTAATCCACCCCTTGTTGCATACGTATACCAAAAATCAACCTGATTGTTTATCTCTAGCCATAGATTTTAGTACTTTTTAGGATTGACCCTAGCTGTTGGATTCAAGCATATGTTTTTTCGATACTAAATTAAACGTTTAGAAATAACCAATCAAGCTGATGTTTTTTTTTTATCCACTAATGGGCAGGCTAAGCTAAACATACATGTGGTCATCTATTAAACTACTTAATTACTTCACATGCCATTAATTACATTTTCTATGCAGCTCCATAATCACTTAATTACTTACCATGCCATTTTATTCATATTTTCATAATGTGCCTTTTAACCACTTCCTTCTCGTACCATTTCTCTCATATTTCCAAAATAATCCCTCATAACTACTTAAATCAAGATTATAAAAAAAAAAATTGATGCTTCGCTTAATTATTAAATTCAATATCGTCTATACATCTTGATAATATGCATATTAATTAATCGCGTGCAAATGCTGCCTACTAGTACTATCGTAAATCCAAAACTTAGGTACCACAGCACATTACGTTCACCTAAACATCTATTAGTTCATTTTTACTTAATAGGCAACCTATTAGTTCAATAAACACCCTTCACCGTACTCGCCCATTATTAAATCAAGAGTCCACGGATAATCAGACAAAATATGTGCGGTTGAGGCCATTGACCGTTTGATTCAAGAGATCTCCCGTCCGCGAGGCAGCAACTATTTTACTTAGGCAACAACTATTTTACTTTTCGCAGTTGTTGCCTCATAGACTGTGACCCTATACTTTTTTGTCCAATTACCCATAGGGTAACATTTTCCTTGAATCAAATATTTTGGTTTCAAAAAACAGCTCTTTCATAATCACTAAATTACTTATCATGCCATGTTATCCATATATTCAAAACTACTCCTTTTAACCACTCAAGTTCTTATAGCACTTCTTCTATATTCCAAAATAGCCCCTTATAACTATTTCAATCAAGATTACACACTCAGATATAGGGCTGGGATACGTTGACTAAAGCTATTTTTACTAATAAATGACTAATGGACATGGGGCTCACATGCAAATGAGTTGAGAGCTAATTTTTTGGGAGGATGAACTCCACACCACCAAAAATCAATAAATTTTAATACTTCTAACCCTATCAAATATGCACCTAAATTTAACGGTGAAAATGGATGGTCTAAATTTTTTAATTTGCAATCTATTTATCACAAGACTACAATGTTGGAATGGACTGATTTTTGTGGTTGATATCCATGTTGAGAAGGATATCATCACCAAAATTTAGGCCATTTACTCATCTTCATGTGGACCCCACATTCATTCTATTAGTAAAAATAGCATGAGTCATTATTATTATTATTATATATAGGGCTGGGATAGAATGACTAATGGAATTCTTACTAATGGACGTGGGGCCCACATGCGGATGAGTTAAGGGATGATTTTTGGTGAGGGTGACAGAGATCACCCTCACCAAAAATCAGTAATTTTTAAGACTTCTAACCTTACCAAATTCGGACATAAATTTAACAGTGAAAATAGATGGTCCAAAAATTTTCAATTTGCAATCTGCTTTCACAAGGCTACAAATGTTGGAATGGGCTGATTTTTTGTGTGGTTGATATCCACATCGAGAAGAATATTATCACCAAAAATCATTCCTTAACTCATCCGCATGTGGGCCCCACGTCCATTAGTAAGAATATTAGTAAGAATTCCATTAGCCATTCTATCCCAGCCCTATATATATATATAATTTGCTTCACTTGTCTATTAAATACAATACAACCCATAAATCTTGATAATTTGCCTGTTAATCAGGTGCAAACACACGTGCCGCCCACTAGTATTTATAAAAAGAAAAATAAAAAAGTCGTCCCAAATTCCTAGAAGAAAAATATGAGCAAATGGCATGTTGCATTCATCCATGAAGCAATACGCACTTAAAAAACTCCCAAGCGCCACACACTTCTTCTTCCCAGAGTCCAGACTGAAGTTTTATTTCTAAAAATGGCAACTCAACCGAGCAGGTCCCCACACCCATATTTCTAAAAATGGCAACTCAACTAAGCAGGTCCCCACACCCATATTTGGTAAACACTCACCTTCCCCAATATCTCCATTTCAAAGTTCAAACAGGAACCATGTAGATCTCTCAATAAAATATCCATAAAATAACATAAAACCCTGTTTCTAACCCAACAGGATCTCTAAATGGTACCACAAGAACCCATTTAAAAAAAGTAATCCAACTACATAAAATAACAGCACAAACCATGGCACACCTTCAAATGGAAGAAAACCCAATAAATAAAATAAAGACTTCCAGCAAACTGTACTTGCCACCCTCGATCAACACAAAGAACTGAGCTTTTTTCCCCCCCTTTTTTTTTTCTTCTGAACAGTACTTGATACACTTAATAAGAGAGATTCTCTCCCATGGTGAGCTTCAAAGTTTCAAACCACTGGTCTGTCTATTTCTCATTGGACAAAGAAGTGTGGTCCAATGAGAATACACACCATGGCTCACTGTTCTTTACTACTATGGTGAGCTCACCATGTGATCACTACCCTTTTAATAATAATAAAAAAAGCTCGAAAAAGAAGAGCTATGGTGACTGTTGCTGTCAAGAACGTACTCAGTGCTTACCGCTTATTAGTTGGCTGTTCGGCAAGCTCCTTTTTCTGAATAAAATATGGATACCCACTGCGGAGTTTCCAAGAAATTCTGTAAATAACCTCTCAAATGTCAACAAACATAAATTAGCTCCAAGTTAGAACCTCCCTCTGGCATACAAGGGGTGAGGTTCATGAGGTAAAATAAATAGATGGAATTTATTAAATAAAAACTCATCAAATAA
Organism: Euptelea pleiosperma; assembly: GCA_035048495.1. Classification (NCBI taxonomy): domain Eukaryota; kingdom Viridiplantae; phylum Streptophyta; class Magnoliopsida; order Ranunculales; family Eupteleaceae; genus Euptelea; species Euptelea pleiosperma. Next base: position 26,488,158 of record CM068540.1, read on the forward strand.
TAAAATTAAAAAAAAGAATAAAAAAGAATTTATAGGTGCTTTATGGAGAAATGTTTGTACCATTAGAGTTGGTACAATTGGTGGGTTCTATTCCAAGAAGAAAAGCTCTTTCATATGCACATCCCATGGTTCCATGTCTCGGCCAATCCCGCTCTGGATCAGGTGATCTGGGTCAGGATCGTTGCCATTTGCAGCAGGGGCCTCACATTGTCAGAAATGAGACAGCCCAAGGCCAAGTTGGGTCAGGGTCACCGGATTGGCGACCATCGGATCCCATCCTGAGACTTTCATCCATGGTAAACCCCTTTTTTGGGATTTAAGAAGAAAACTATTATTTTGAAAACAAAGAAAAATTTAGAGGAGAGGGAGAAATTTTACAACAAAGCAACAAAGTGAAACTTGAAATTTTACAGAAGTGAAGAAAAAAAGATCTACCAACTGAATCTTCGACAACAATGTATACAAAAATTCCAAATGGTTTATGAGAATTCTGCTTGAGGGAAAGGATGGAAAAAGAAAAAGAAGGAAATTGAAAAAGGGAGCTCCCTTCAGTCCAAGCACAGAGAGGAAAGGATGAAATCTTATCTCCCGCATCATTCACACAGTCACAGTAGCAAAAACAACTCCCTTTCTACTGAGTGTTTGAATGAATGAGTCGGCAGCTAATTCAACCCCTTATACCATCCATAAGTGGACTAAATGAAGCTCTCTCAAACCATTTCTCAATACCCTTTAAAAGAAATATTCCTGAACTGCACTCCATGAAACTGCAGTCAATCCAACCCCCACACTCTAGAGAGAGAGAGAAAAAATGGGGATAGTTTTAGTGTCTTAAGAATACCTGAATTTAGTATTTTGGATTCAACATTTGTACTGATTCATAGAATATTTCCCTCTATTTACTAACCTACTGGTGCAATTGCTACTCAAACTTTGATAAACTAACACTATCACAGTATTAATAATCATGAAAATATTTGACAAATTACCACAAAAATAAATGAAAATGATATTTCAAGGTCCCTTTTGTTTGTTGAATGTTTGTTCAAAGAACCACAGTTAACAATATGTTGACCGGCAAGACTTCGGCCAGTTAAAACACAGGCAACAAAGAGAAGATCGATAAATGATCGGTGCAAGAGGTGAGGATTTAATACGGCTTAATAAAAGAAATACGGAGTAAAAAAAAAACATACATTGTATACATATATGTATGATAAAAAGCCACAACATTCTAATTAAATTAAAACAATATAAATTTCAATCCTGTTATAAAAGAAAGATATTTCAATCAAAGTTTTTTTTTGTAAAATATAATTAAAGACAATTAACAGGTTACCCCTATTACATATGAGGGACTTGTAATTTTTTATACAACAAGTTATATGTCAGACTATTTGGAAAATGTAAAATTAAACATATTTCTTAATTTTTCAAAAAAATGTGTTTTAAAGCGGGATTTTATTAACTATGTTGATTTGCTAAATATAATTAAAGACAACAAATAGGTTACCTCTATCACAAATAAGGGACTAATGTTTTAAACAAAAGTGAGTTTTATTTGTCAGACTATTTGGAAAATGTAAAATTTCGGGGTTCTAAAGATCGTCAAATGTTTGGTATTTCTTTTGATTTTAACATATGCCTAAAATTTATTTTTTCAAATAAAAATGTGTTTTAAACAGATTTCACTAATTATGTTAACTGTTAAGTACCAAGAGCTGTTCATGAGTTAAATGTGCATTTTCATCCAAAATGTAAACAGACAATAAATGGGGCCTCGAAATATAAATATTGAAATATCAATTCCCAAAATATGTTACTGATCATATTTCATTTTCTTTTAATTATTATCACTGACTTTTCTAGGAAATTAAAAGCAACATAAATATCCAAAGAAGAAGAGTTTGGGTAGGGGGAGGGGTGAAAGAAAACATCATAGACATGGAAAAATAGAGAATATTTTTCTACATTTTTGACATGGACAATCTTAAATACCCAAGCAAAGATGCAGATGTAAAATTAACCAGATCAAGGCCACATTTCAACATTTTCATACAATCTAAAGAACCCACAAAAAAAAAGAAGCAAAAAAAAAAAAACATTCCATATTTCCATCAGAATCACAGAAAAACCTCTTTTTTTTTTTACTTTCTTAGAAAACATTCTTACAGAGAAAATTTCAAACATAAAAACAACCTAAAAATCCTCTACTTTTATACCCTGAAGCAATCAATAGAACCCATAAACATAGCAATCAAAGAGCATAATATGCTCAAAATTCTTAAAACCCAATAGCAATTTCTGCAGCCAGACAAGTTCTACAACTCCAGAAAACCAATCTTCAACTAAGCAGAAGGACCCTTTCTTAAACCCTAACCCTAATCAATGTAAACCTCAAGTCAAGCAAATCTTACCATCCCAAGTAATGAAAGGAAAAAAAAACCCATTTCCTACCTGAAGCCTATGTCACCAAATACCACCAAACCAACAATATTAGATCAGATCACACAGAACTTACAAACAACAAACCCACGTGAAACCATCTATCTCTACTAGAAAAAACCCTACAAAGAGAAGGGAAAATATTAGCATAAACAACAAGTAGAATTAAAAAAGCACCTTCCCTTTTTTTGTGACTGAAGCACCCTCCATTTACTTAAAGACAAAAACCCTAATTTAAACCAAAATGGAAGGATCTGTAACTAAACTAAACAAAAAGAGTAGCAGTAGCATGATCTCACCCAAGAAATAACAAAAAAAAAAAAAAAAAGTAAAATACTGACGAACTCTACGGAAGGAAAAAGGGGAAAGAAAAAAATCCCAGATCAGGATCAATAAGTTAAACCAAATCTACGTAAAATCCTGTAAGTTCAAACGAGGAACACTTGAAGAAAAAGAAAATACCCAGATGAAAAAGAGAAAGGTAGTAGCTTACTTTCTAATTTCATTGTGGGTATGTTTCCACACATGGAAACCCTCAATCTCCATAGTTTCTGCCGTTGATTTCCACCTTTACAAACCCTAATTACCATTTTTCTTTTCTACTCACCTGCAGTAGATGATTAAAAAGAAAAAGAAGAAAGAGGGAAAAAGAAAGAACAGAAGAACTCCAATAATATGGTGGGAGGGTATAAGAAGAAAAAACAAAGAGACTTGCACAAATTACGGAAGATAAGTTGTTTTAGGCAGAGGATGAGGATGTGTCGTTTTCGTCATGTGAGTCAGAGACAGGAAAGCGACTGAAAGATATCTACAAATCTAGCAATGGGGTCTCTCTCCTCTCTCTCTCTCTCTCTCGCTTAAACTAAAAGAGAGACGCCAACACACATTCAATAAACCAGCAGAAACAGGAGGTGGGGTTTTACTTTAACCACCAGTTCTTTGGAGGATTCAATGGAGATGCTCTCTCTCTCTCTCTCTCTGTAGCCTTCTACATCTGTACTATCTTTCTCTCTCTCTCTCTAGCTTCTACTCTGTACTCTCTCTCACCTCTTCTCTCTCCCGAGTCCTGAGAACCATATAGTAGAGACCAGAGAGCAGAGAGTAGAGAATAGAGATCAGAGAAAACCATGATAAGATGAGGAAGAAAATATGAAGCTTCGCTGGGAGAATTGACTAAAATGCCCTTTTCATGAAATGACCCTTTGTTTTCTTGCTGTGTATTAACCTTTCCTTTTTCTTTTTTTTTAATCTTTTTCTTTTTTTTTTTCCAAATGGCTCATCTTCTTTTCAGAAACGCGTTTCCTACGGAGAGATATGTAGTACTACACTTGGTTCGAAGTTTCGGCCGATCCCGTTTTGGATTAGGCGATCCAGATCGGGATCGGAAGCCACCGATCTGAATGATACCGGGGTCATCCTGCCGATGTGAACGATATTTGGGCGATGGGATCAGGATCAGCGCCCTCCAATCCCGAGGCCAATCCCAAGATTTTGAACGATTACAATTGAAGGATACGATATAGTTTCCCTTAGATGAGGAATGGAACATCTAAGAAACGGCAAGAAAACGTTAATAGAAACATGTGGTAAACAATACGAGGAAACGTTAAAAAATAAAAATACTAAGGGCGTGTTTGATTGTACAAAATTTTTCCTAGAAAATACATCGGGGAAATGTCTTAAATAGTTGATTGATTGCAACTGAGAACACATATTTCAATCATGTGAGAAAATAAAGATGTATTTGTAGGCATAAATGAATTCCCACCTATCTGTATGGGAAATGAATTCTGGGATTAATAGGAAAAATTATCCATATTTAAATGGCTTGGCAGCAGTGTTTTAAAAATCGGACTGCGACCGATGGATTGACCGAGTTTTCATAGAATATTGGTTCGGTTCATGATGAACCTGAAGTTTGAAGAGAACTGTCGATTTTTTCAAAACTAGTGGTTCGGCCATCAAACAGGTTCTTATGCACAATTTGAAACATGAATCCCTAGACGTATATATGAAATCCTAAAACTTGGAGATTTTATCAATGGCTAAAGAGAATATTTAGAAAAGTCACGCTTTCTAATTTTGGGAGGATATTTCCAAAATTCTAACTAAATCTTTAAAATTTTGTGTTATATTTCTATGCAAAATAAGAAACAAATTTACTGTTATAAAAAAAAAAAATTTAATTCTTAAATCTTAATCTAAAACGTATCATTGGAAAAAGAAAAATAAAGGCTTTTTCGTGTTTTTTTTTCGACCTCTTTCTTTTATTATCTCATATATTTTTGAATTTCTCTAAATGATATACTTTTTTAATCATTTAATAAAAACAAATCAATCAGACCATATCTATGGTCCACCAATTCGTCAAAATTTCGGTTCGATCACAGGTATAGTTTTTAAAACATTGCTTAGTAAGAAAAATTATACAGATTTAAAATGGCTATCTAACTATGGACTTGGCAATTAAACACGAACTCCAATTTATTTGTTCTAAGAATTTAGAGAACTTAAAAGGGGAAAAAAGAGCATTTAGGCATTTTATTTTTATTAGCTGATGAAAATAGACAAAAAAAAAAAAAAAAAAAAATTGAAAGCCCAGTCATATCTCCTGTCGTTTCAAATCCGTTCTCACTAACATATCCTTTGATGTTTTTCACCCGTTTCCTGCTTCCCGTTTCACTTGGAAATTTTGGTCGCCGTTTCCCGTTTCGGTTTCTCTCGCACCATTTTCATGCACTGGTTACCCTTTTTGGCAACTATGATAGGTACCTCCTCTTCAAACTTGTAACATGAATTAAGCACGTGGGTTTGTTCCCCGTAAGTATCTTTTATGTTTGATTTGTCATGTGAGTGCAACTTTTCTTGTTTCCTTTTCCTGACCGACACGTAGGAAGGAAAGACGAACTACGAACCCCTTTTTGACTCCAGTTCCCTTCTCCTTCCACTCTCTTCTAGTTCTAGGTGCAACTCGACCTGTGCTCCTCACATACATTTCCAGGCCGTCTCAAGTGGGGGCCTAAAGCAAAAAATTCCAAATGGGGTTTAATGACTCACAGCATTAGAGAGAGAATAAGATGAAGATAAGATGAAGAGTCAATCTCGTGATAGAGTGTCCAGTCTGTGCCTGTGGAGAGGAGAAAATTAATTTTCAAAAACACGTGACCGGTGATTACAGGTAGATCTATATTTAAAAAAAAAAAAAAATGGGGCCTTCTATAATTTGGGGGCCTAAGGTGACCACCTTACTCGCCGTTATGCTTGAGCCGGCCCTGTACAAGGATGTTGAGCAATTTTGATGTGGTCCAATCAGGGGACATCTGGGCCTTACTTGCAATGTACAGATGGCAACCTCTGATTGGGACCATACGCTCACAGCCAAATATTTACTCCACATAGAAAGATCACGTGTGAGCTTGTACGGCCGGGTAGTGCTTTGTGTGTTGAAGGGAGCATATGGTTGATAATGGAGTAAAACTTCGATGACAGTACACTGTCCTCGAAGCCCATGACAGCCAATGAGTTCGGCACACACCCTAGTGTTTTTACACGTACCATTATGTTTTTGGCTTTTGTGATGAAGTTTTTTTAAAAACACTCACATGGGTACGTGGCAAAGAGCAGTCTGGGTATGTGTCCAAAACTCATTGGCTGTCACGGGATTATATGACTGTCATCATAATTTTACTAGTAGATAATGAGTAAAAATTTGATGACAAGTGTGCCATGTGGCACACTTTTAAAGGATTATGACAGTATGGATGTTAATTTGGCCAATCCCTAAGAGGACCTGTACAAACCAAAAATCAGCTCGATTAGTGATTTATAGGGGGTGGGAATACGGTCAAAGTCCTATAAGAGTGTACCACGTGGCTCATATTGTGCCCTGTCAACAAAGTTTAACTGGTTGATAATATCTCCTCTCGTTCATGCAAGAAGGGACAGACAGGGACAGACAATGTCGTAATTGAATGTACGAAATTAGTTGTTTGATGGTGGCAGATCATGTGTTGATGTCTGTGTGTGTGGGCGACATCCACACAGTGTCAGTAAGTCTCAAGCCTTACATTTCCTTAGTTTTCTAATACAAAACACAAGAGTAAGACTTCATAGATGCTTCTCTGTGTTGGCAAAAGCTTCATAGCTATAAGGGCCATAGGGTAAAAAAAGAGTTCATATTCATTTGTGCTCCTGTGTGTGAGTGGGTGGGTGGGTGGGTGCACTTACTGCACTCTGAATCTCTGAAAACATCACCATGTTCCATATGTTATTGCTTCCTTACCTGTATTCCTTTATATATCATAATGGACAGCACTTCTATAGTGACCACTCTCTGTATATCCTGTGGGTTAAAGACCTGGCATTGCTAGGGTTCTTTGTCTACTTTTCCCATCATTTTGTTCGTTTTCCAGTGCTCCAATGGGACCATACGCAACAGATCAACCACATGAAACATGCAATGCCATTGATTTCTGATCTCAATTCCTTAAATTGAGTACATAAATTAGGTTTTAACGCTAAAGTCATCACCATCGTCATCGTCATCGTCATCGTCATCGTCATCGTTGTATCCCAAATATTTAGGGTTTTGGCACAAAAAAAAATTCAAATATTTAGGGTTTTGGCAAATATTTAGGGTTTTTAATTTAGTTTAGGAGGAAAAAAAAACCCTTAGATTGGCAAGTTCACTTGCAATTTGGCTTCTAGATCTCTTTGCGAGTAGGTTGGAATCAGAGGCTCTGGGTTTGATCCAAGCTTTAAAGGAAGGCTCATCTTTTGTTGGTTGGACATCATCAGCTGTGGCAGTAGATATCTTTTCTTTTTCTAACTCCTTTTCTTCTCTTTCCTTTGTTTTTGTTCCCCGGGCTTCTAAGGGGGTTGCACATACTATAGCCTCCAAAGCTTTAAATTTTTTTTGCAGACGTGTGTATGGGAAAATGACTTCCCTCCGTGGCTTAGCATGGTCTTGAGAGGGTGAAAGTTCCTTAGCTCCCTCGAAATCTTTTGATCTGAATATATGGGTTGATTACGAAAAAAAATTCCCAACTTCTTAATTGAATGGTTTCCTAATAAATATTATTCGAGGGCTAAGCTCCTGGGACTCGTCTTTTCACTCTGTCCTCGGTCATGGATTTCATGGAGTAAAACTTCTGTCACAATGGGATTGCAAATCACACAAAACACAGCCAATGAGTTCTCGGCACGTACACCTAAAAAGCAAAAGCACATGGGTACGTTGCAAAAGCACTTGTGTACGTGCCGAGAACTCATTGGCTGTATTTTGTGTGATTTACAATTTCGTGTGATAGAAGTTTTACTCGATTTCATGAATCCAACGTGGTTTTGCCTCGACAAAAAGTTAAAAAAAAGAAAGAAAAAAAGTGAATGCCAGCTTAGTACTATCAACAACTCAGAAACCACACCCGAGAACACGAGTAGGGAAAGACTGAGTCCCCCTGAGCCCGTTGTTATGAATTTATGATGCAAGTAGGCAGTGAACATGTTAATAGGAACCCTAGCTGACTCCCAATTTCTGAAAAGAGGGATTGGGAGAGGTTGTGACCTTTAAGATTCGTGGTCTACCGATGAGTGAGACTTTTAGGATAAATCTAACATTTTGGTTAGGTGCAAAGACAAACCAAGCCTACCTACCTTCCATGGGTTGTGTACGATTAAGAGAAGTATGCAATTTCGTGTTCCCAATTGGCGAAGCACACCGTGAGAGCTATATTTATTCTTATTGGGTCGGGCTCAAGGGGATCCCCTCTTTCTGACTCCTCTATAAGAGTCGTGTTCTTGGCTGTGGATTCTGAGAATCCAATGGTGGTTGGTAGTGCTGAGCTGGCATTCATTTTTATCACTTTTTGCCAGCACTCAACCACCGATTTGTGAATCCAATGGCCGAGAACACAACCCCGAGAGGGGTAAAACAAAAGGTTCCTCGGAGCCGGAGCCTTACTCTTATATTTTTTGCCACTTCGTACTTTTTACACTTTAGGCTCTGTATGGTTGCCATGAATAAGTTTTCTGTAGGTTGATGTACTGCACCGCAAAAATGGTCGAGATGGATTTTGCTTTCTGCTTACTGTACCCTGTAAATGAAAATGATTGTTCTAGCTTTTAACATTTAGGCCTTGCTTGATTCACTTCAATGTTGTGCGTTTTACACTCCGGTGCAAATGCAGTGAGTTGCATTGCATTCGCTTGCAATTCCGGCTCTACTTGGTTTACTGCACTGGGATGCATTTTGCACTTTGGTGCAAATGCGGTGAGTTGCATTGCAGTCATTTACCACAATTTTTGGGCTGCACATGCTTGCATCCCATTTTCTTAAAAAGTTCGTAAGTGCTTGGCAACTACTTGCAGACCAGCTCATTTGCATGCCCCAACCAATCACTTGTAATCCCAAAATTGTGGCAAGTGCATTGCATTCAATTTGCATTGAACCAAGCAGGACCTTAGTAGGTGCCAACTTGCTCAGTTGGTAAAGTTTGTAGGTGATGATACGGTAAACTTGGGTTCAAAACCCACCTTCACCGAGTTACTGATCTCTTTAAAAACAGGCTTACCTAGCAGAAAAAAAAAAGCTTTTGGCATTTCAAAAATGAATACGAGTATAGTTGTCAGAAAGGGAAATGGATGCGAGACAAGACCTGGAATCCCTAAAATTTTCGTGTGACATAAGAAATTAGAATTAGGAAACGGCAATGGAAACAAACACGGAAACGATATGAAAATCGTTAGATACTCATTGAGTACGGTTTCGTGCCAAATTAAGAGTTTTCTATGTTAAAAATTATAGAATTTTTGACATACCCCCCTATGTTATTTTGAAAATTTGACATACCCCCCCACAATTTGGAAAAGCTGACATACCCCCCTATGACTCAGTCCACTGTCATTTGATCAGTGTTGATCTGAGTTGACCACCAAATTTTGTATTAAATGACAGAAACACCCTTGTCTTCAATTTTGGAGCAAGGGTTTGGGCTAAAACCTAAACTCCAAATCGAACTGATGTGGAGGACGACCAGCCAAGAGACTACAATAGGTTGGCCGCCCATCACCGACGACTAACCCACCGGAGTCTCATGCCTAGCCGACCACTACTCTGGCAATAATTTAAAACTCAAGGTTTTGAAAAAAAAAAAGAAAAGAAGAGAGCATACAATTATATTTCTAAAAAATTAATTAACAAAAATGAAAAACAAGAATAAGAACAATTTAGATTTTAAGCTTTTGAGACATGGATATTGGAAAGATGGGTTCTTTCAATTTTAAAAAGAATTCGCATTCCCTCATGAGTTTTATCTATTTTTATGATTTTTTTATTTTCAATCATTGCTTAATTCATAAAAAAAAGAAGAAAAAAAAATCTCAGGTTCACCGACAATCGTTTTTATTTTTATTGTTAATCTCCTCCTTTCATATTTGATTTGGGTTTTGGCCCGAACCCAAACCCTTGTTCTAAGGTTGAAGACAAGGGCACTTTTGTCCATTAATACAAAATTTGGTAGTCAACTCGGGTCAACAATGATCAAATGACAGTGGATCTGGGGGTATGTCAGCTTTTTCAAATCATGGGGGGGTGGGGGGGGTGGGGGGCATGTCAAATTTTAAAAATAAGATGGGAGGTATGTCAAAAATTTCCTAAAAATTAACTTATGGGGTAATCTAGTTGACCATCCAATATATGCAATATATATTTGTAATTTTTCCTAAATTAAAAATCATTCTTCGATGACCACCCAAAATAATGTAATAGAGGGGTCAATTTAGTTATTATTATTAAGTTGGCAGTGATAGGGTTGCCACATGACACTCACATTTATACCACACGTCATTCACAGCCCATCTATTACCTGTTTTTTTCATGAATAAATAAAAAAATAAATTAAAACCATCAAATCCTAACGGGTACTATCTCACCCTATTAAACTTTGAATTTTGAATTTCAGCTCTATTTTTTCCATTTTGCCCGTCCATTACAATTTGTTTTAACGGCTTTAACGGTAACACCCCCAGTCCGTTATACTGTTAAAACGGCCTCTTTTAACAGTATAACGGATTATTTATAAACAATGGTTGTACCAATGAACATCTATGGGCCCGGAATCCTCATATGAATTTTTAAAAAGAAGAGAAGTAAGTGATTAGTCTCCTAATTTTTTCGTACTCTAAATCTATCCACGTGATTTGTGCCTGTTTGAAGGCGAAGTAGAGGTGTGGCAAACGTGTTACATCGATCAATATGATATATGGATCAAACTTTTGTGAATCAATAAATATGATTGTGGCCATTGATCTCATCATATGGTAGGATCGATGTATCACAATTAAAAGGGTGTGATCAGGACCATTGATTTAAAATGTCCAAGATCGTACAGTTAAGATTAAAAGCTAAGTCTAAAGGGTGCATTGAATCATTGTCTTTACAAAAAATTTAAATAAATAAGAATTTACGTTTTTACCTTTATTTAGTATCTTTTCGTAACAGTTAATTTATTTACAGTTCTGCTATTAAAGCCTCAATATTTACAATTTTACCATTATGTGGTGGTCTTTTAAGAAAAGACGACAACCTTTTCAAAAGTTCATCATTTTCACTGTATGAAGAGCTCATTCTTCATCATTTCTCTCCACTAAACGCTCGAGTGTTTTTAGAACCAGAACCTCTCAACAAAAATTAACATATTGAGGCCATTCTTTAGATAGAGATCTCGAGATCTAATGGGTAGATGGCTAAAGCGTTACCTCCCATCGGGTAATCTTGTCTCTGTCGACATGATTGCAAAGGAGACGCCACACCTTTTTGTTTTTCGGTGCGGATATTGCCACCTATGATTTTTATGAACCACCACTTAACAAAAAAAAAAAATTTATGACAAATGTGTTCCAAGTTTTATGAAACCACCCACCTTTGAAAAAAAAAAATCACAAGAAGAAGAAGAGGAGGAGCCCGCCGTCACCACCACCTCCCTCCCCCCACTCTCTCTCTGGTGCTGTGTAGTCCTCCCCATCCTAATCATGGACAGTCCCCACAGCCAGCCCGAGAGAGAGAGAGAGAGGTGGTGCAGTTGCGGGCAGGGCAAGCGCTTCTTCTGGTTTTTTAGGTCTTTTTTTGGTGGTTGGTATCATAGAAAACAGGGAGGCATGTGTTTGTAAAAAGAAAAATATTGTGGGTGGCATCATATTGTGGGTGGTTTCGTAAAAACAGTGGGTGGCAATATCCGCACCCTTTTTTTTAATTTTTTGGCGATGCAAGATGTCCAAGGAAAGACTAATCCCGAGAAAAAAATCCGATAGTCCTGGGGACCTTCAAACTTTGAAGGCTCCCCTCTCAAAATGTTTGACACGTTCGGTCAAGGCCTAAATCCAACCCACGTTAAACCCTTGGATAGTCGATTAAGGGGTGGTTAACAAGGGGTACGTGTCAGATATTTTGGGAGGGGACCGGCAAATTTATTCCTGGAAGATATGCACACAGTCACCTGCAGACCAAGTGCATCGAATGAGATCTGGAGATCCAACAAAGTGCATCGGATTAGTCTGGAGAAGTTGAACTCATGACCTTGGGGATTATACCATTGGTTTACAATTTTTGAATGTTTAATAATGTTTTGTATGTTCCGTTTCGTTTTGGTTTGTTTCATCAAGAAATTATGATACAATAAAAAAAAATAGATAAAAAATATGATTTCAAGATTTTGGAAATGTTAGGGACTATTCGGTAATGTTTCAGAATTTCGTCGTTTAGCCATTTTCAATATTTTGTTTCGTTTCGGAGTTTGTCTTAATTTTTCACTTGACCGAGATATTCCTGCGAAACGAAATTTTAAACCTCGAACAAACCCAAGTCACCAAGCCAACTGAGCTACCGGTGCGAGTTAAATGACATACCTTTGTGTCTCTAATCACATGCATTCTTGGCAATGAGGGTGGTTTCCATTGTGATAATTGTGGACTTTCCCCCACGTAAAAATGTAATTGTACGATCTCAAAGCTAGTGCAAAAACAATGATGTGAATGTTTATACATTGTACATCGCGCACACGAGTGTGTAAGAAACATTAAAAAAAATGAAAAATAAACTTTAGGCTGAAGTAATGCAGATATAACTTCCGTTAGGCTAACTAATGCAGAGTTTAGGAAGAAGTGATCCAGGGTCCTTGGTGGGTTCCGACTTCTCTTGACTTCTTGGGAGCTATGCTTGCTTGTCCAACATCTATGCTGGGGTTGGGAGATGGGAGGATCAGAGAGAGTGACTTGCAATGAAAAGCCCTCAAGCTGGAGTTATTACGTGCTTAGTCACAAAAATCTCCGATTTTTTTAAAAATTCTCCAAAATTCTATGATTTTTTGACTTCACGAATCAATTGCCGATTAATCGGCAAAATCGGTAAAATCTTCGATTAATTAAAAAAATTAACGATTAATCAGTTATTTTGTCGAATTTTGTCAATTAATCGGCTGAGATCCATTTTTTCCTTTTTTGATTTCGATTTTGTTGATTTTGGAATTATGAATGATATATCATGCTTATGAGTTATGACTTATTACTATGGAATTATAGATGTGGTTTTTATCATATAAATGTGTTTTGTTAAAAACAACATTTCTAACTTGAAAAATACCATGATATATTTTCTATTTTTGTCGATTTCTACCGAATTTTTCTGACTTCACCACTTGCCGATTTATTGCCGAATCCCGACTTTGTGACTATGATTACATGAGTTCAAGGTTTAAAGGAGACCATTTTAACGGTTAAACGGACTGGGGGCGTTACCGTTTAAACTGTTTAAACGGATTGAAACGGCTAGAGCAAAATGGGAAAAATGGAATTTCACATATTTTAATGGGAAAAATGGTACTGAAATTCAAAATTTGAAATTTAAAATTTTTTTAAGAAAGGACTTTAACGGAATTTTAACAGATTTTAATGGAAATTAAGCGGATTTACGGCCTTTTTTTCACAAATTGTTTTGAAATTTAACGGCTGTTTAAACGATTTTAACGACCGTTAAAACAAAAAAAAATGCCCGTTAAATTCAAAAATGTTAAAACGTGTTTTAACGGAAACAGGCTTGGGGCGTTACCGTTTAAACGGCCATTAAAACCGTTTAAATGGCCGTTTTTAAAACCATGCATGGGCTTGTAGTGGGTGAATGGGCCCATAAGCGAGCAGAAGAAATATAGTTGGAGGGGTTTAAAATAACGGCCATTTAACGGTAACGCCCCAAGCCTTTTACGTTAAGAACTTTTTTAACGCTTAGAAAATAACGGCCTTTTTTTTTCGTTTTAACTTATTTTTCTGAAAAAAATTGTGAAAAAAAAACAGCTGTTATTTCTCTTAAATTTCGTTAAATTTTCCTTTTTCCCTTTTTTTTCATTTTTGAAAATTTGAAAGTTCGAATTTCATCTCCATTTTTTCCGTTTTTTCCCGTTAAATTCTGTTTTTTTCTTTCTTCCATTTTTACCCATGAACATTACAATTTGTTTTAATGGCCATTTTAACAGTAACACCCCCAATCCGTTATACTGTTAAAATGGCCTATTTTAAACCTTGGTTGGAGGAGCTAGCGGGATGAGCGCAAGGGCACATGTATTCATATTTTTTGAGATTGGAATGACCAAGCTAACAAGATCTTTTAATCAAGGTTTAAATTAAAGGGACCGTTACAACGGTATAACTAACTGGGGCGTTACCGTTTTCCCGTTATAACAAATTGTAACACTCAGGGGCAAAAAACGAAAAATAACAGATAAAATGACGCTAAAATTCAAAATTTGAATTTCAAAATTTCAATAAAAAATAACGGAATATAACCGGAAACACAGGTGTTTGTTTTCTCAAAAAATGACAGTCATTACTTTTGTTATAACAGAAAAATAACATAAACTAACGGCCGTTATAACAAAAATAACAATCGTTATTTCCTGAGCGCTAAAGTGGTACATAATATAACGGGGGAGGTCCAAATCCAGTATTACGGGCATTTTTTAAAGCTTGCTTTTAATGGCTTGAATCATGGTTACCTTAGCTAGTTCAAACCAAGGCTTAAACGGCCGTTATAACGGATTTGGACCAACCCCGTTACCTTATGGACCGTTATAACGGAAAATAACGGTCGTTATTTTCTGAAAAAAAGGCCGTTATTTTTATTTTTTTCCGTTATTTTTCATTTTTGAAATTTTGAAATTCAAATTTTAAAATTCAAAATTTGAATTTCGGCGCCATTTTTTCTGTTATTTCCGTTATTTTCTCATTTTTTCCGCTTTTGCCCCTGAGCTTTTTTTTTCATTATAACGGAAAAAACGGTAACGCCCCCAGTCCATTATACCGTTATAACGGTCCCCTTTAAACCTTGGTTCAAACTATTACTACGAGGGGTTGTTTATAAATGCCAAAAATGGGACCAATGGAGGTTGGTTCAGGTCCGGGCTCCTAACCCTAGTATGAGGCCGGGTTGATCGGGTGAAAAGCCGGATCACCCTCGTATGGACCAATTTATCGAGAGGCTTTGGTCCCTTCACAGTTCACAGTAGGGTCAGAAATAACATTATTTTCAAACAAAACCTAATTCGAAAAATAAAATAGAAAAGGCCGTCCTCCTCCATTAGATGCCACGTGGCATATTATTTCTGGCCACATAACATGTTTGTATGGTTCACCTCTTGGTGACCTACACACCAAAATTCACCTTAAAGTGGTGATTTATGGCCGTTTGATTTGAGCATTTTAACGGAGTAATTCCTCGGCATTGGATTTGTGATTTCTTTTAGGTGATAAAATCAAACTACTACAAAGCATCAAACAAGCTGATTGTCGTGTGGTGGGGTGTGGTGGTGTGGTGGAGAAGACGAAGTGGGGTGAGGAGTAGGGCTGCAACTCGGGCGGGTTGGAGGTCAACTCTACCTTCAAGGCTGTGAACCCTAACCCAATCCATCCCGAGGTCGGGTTGGTCAATTTCATTTTTTTTTTATTGGTTAGAAATGTTGCTCAATTTTTTTCATACTAAAATTATTTATTGGTCAATATAATGACCTTTATGCTAGCCATTAAAAAATAACTTCATTTCCATATCATGTCAAAATATATGCACAATTTATATTCTTCATCTTTATGGGTTTATTCGTACAAGAATTGCAAGTTCAAAATTCTCCGTGTAATCTTATAATACTAATATAAAATATGTATATATATGGGCTATATTAACGTGTGTATGTATGCCGGACTCGGGTTTGGTTGGGTTGGGCTAAGCCTCAACCCTAGCCCAACCCAATTTGATAAGGTTGTCAAAATCCAAGCCTGAGCCCAACCCAAATCCAACGTCCGATTGAACTTGTTGGGCTCGGGTTGAGCCCGCCCAAGTTGCAACCCTAGTGGGGAGGGGAGGAGAGGAGAGGAGAGAAAGAGGACGGTGGGGTGGGGTTTCGAGCAAAGTGGGTGCCTATCAAATGTTGGTATCCAGCTTAAAGAGGTGGGTGGGTGCCTATAGAGGTAAGCTATAGTCCATGGCATGGTTTTAAAAAACGGCCGTTATTTTATAACGGATGTGGACCTCCCACGTTACGTTATGTACCGTTAAAACGCCTAGAAAACAATGGCTG
The DNA here is from genome assembly GCA_035048495.1 of Euptelea pleiosperma. NCBI lineage: Eukaryota > Viridiplantae > Streptophyta > Magnoliopsida > Ranunculales > Eupteleaceae > Euptelea > Euptelea pleiosperma. The sequence continues at coordinate 26,504,216 of CM068540.1, forward strand.
TTATTTTCGTTATAACTGCAGTTATTGAATTCAGGCGCCATTTTTTCTGTTATTTTTCATTTTTCCTGTTATTTTCCATTTTTGCCCATGGGTGTTTTTTTCGTTATAACGAAAAAAACGGTAATGCCCCCAGTCCGTTATCGTTAGAACGGCCCATTTTAGACCTTGGTTTATATAGTCTATACCCTAGTTATCAAGTTCGCGAACAATTCAAAAATTCAGAATTATTCGTGAATAATTAAGGCAATGCTGTTTAAAACGTGTTTTATTCGACTAGACGATTAATTCGGCAAGCTTGAAAATAGAGTAAAAATAATAATAAAAAGGGAAAAAAATAAAAAAAAACTCTAATTTCATTCTTGAATTCACGTTCCTCATTGTCTCCACCCTAATGCATAGGGCATCCAAAGTTGTCTCAATGGATATAAATATTCAATATATTATTATCAGGTGCATATGAGATGTTTGTAAAAGGACATAGTGAGTTTTCAAGAATATTTAAATATAAAATTTTTAATAAAATTTTTTTTTTAATCTTTTTACAAAGAGGAAACCTGAGGTGTTGGTCACTAATACTTAGTCTCGAGATCTCCTTAGTCTCATGTGTTTGTTATGCTAAATATTTTTAGGTTCACTGATCTCATGAATGTTAGATTCATCCCTTGTGAACCAACAAACCCAAAACTAGCCTGATAGGTAATTTGTAGTCGTTGGATTTTAGAATTTCTTTTTTCATTACAGACTTCATGAACAAACCTATGGGTGGAAAACAACATTGGATCTAATGTCCGAATTTTTAACATCGAATTTTCGGAACATAGCCGAATGAAACATGAATGAATGCAGTTGTAAACTTTTACCGTTATTTAAATTTTTGACCGAATTTTTATCGACGAATTTTTAGACTATAACCAAATTTCCCGTTTCCAAACTTAACAACTAGGTTCTATACTAGTATTTTCTTCTGGGTCACTCTACGGGCACCCACCTCTAAATTGCCATTTCTTATTCTTTTACAGTTTTGTTTGGGCACCCACACTCATTACCTCCATTCGCGCAAAAAACGACGAAGCTACTCTCTCTCTCTCTCTCTCTCTCTCTCTCTCTCTCTCTCTCTCTCTCTCTCTCTCTCTCTCTCTCTCTCTCTCTCTCTCTCTCTCTCTCTCTCTCTCTCTCTCTCATGTTCTCTTCCTCTTCTTGGTAGTGATGGTAGGGTGGTGGTGGTGGTGGTGGTGGTGGTGATGGTGGAGTGGTGGTGATCGATGATGGAGGTGGAGATGGTAGTGGTGGTGGTCTTGTAGTGGTGGTAGAGTTTGTGGTGGTGGAGTGGTTGTGGAGTGATGGTTTGGAGCACCTCATACTCCTACAAATGGATGGACAATATGCGGCAAGCTCGCAAACCTTTTTTTTTTTTGCCTCTATGGCCCTGAACTACCATGGCACCCACGGCCAAGCCAGCCATGGCCACCAGGTCACCCACGGCGAGGAGCCCAAGTCAGAAATTATTTTTTGGATTTTAATGTAGGTGTCCGGCAAAATGGGGTGCCCAAACAGGGCCCTCTAAGTGGCGTGGGCCCATCAAATGTTGGTGCTCAGCCGAAAGAGGGAGGCGCCCGTAGAGCGACACTTTTCTTCCCTTTTATCGTTTTAAACATTTTTAAATGACCAAAACACCCTTGTCTTCTTCAAAGAAAACCGAGAATCCCTTCCGTCGCCTCCCTGGTCCCTACTCCCTCTCTTACAATAAACAGAAAACCCCTCCATCTCCACCTCTCTCAGCCCCGTCTCTGCTGTCACCGGCGTCGCTGCTGCATCAAAACTCAAAGGAGCAACTGGAATATCAATCCTCGCCGGTCTCTTCCTCTTAAAAAGCGTAGAAGAAGAAGAACACGATTCGGTACCACCACCACACGCATCTTTCTTACAAATCCTAAACCCACTCGACGATCTCGGAAGCCGTACCCTGAACGGCGACGACGGAGCGCCATAAGAAGAACAATGAGACGACGAGGAGGATCAATGGAGGTGACTTGGGGTTAGGGTTTCAGGAGAAAGGTGGAGGTTTTGCAAAAGAGAGAAGAAACCCTACCAGACGGAGAGAAGACCGGAGAGCTTGCAAGTAATTGTTGATAAAGACTATAAAGCTCTTGGCGTAGATGGGGTATAACACTATTTCTTCAAAAAATGCTGGAAAATTGTGGGGGTTGATGTTTCTTCAGCTACCAAGAACTTTTTTTTAGGTCTAAAAGGCTTCTTGAGGAGGTAAATTCTACTCTTTTCAGTAACAGTTTTCTTCAATCCAGCTTCTCTTTCAGCTCTGGATACCTCTGTCTGCATTCCTTTATAATTGACTCCTTTTAGGTTTTATTTAGAAGATGGAAGTATGGAACATTGACGTGTTGACTGTTGAAGTTAAGCTGTACAAAGATGAAAAGAGTGTGGGTATTTTAGTAACATTCCCTGATATTTGAAAGTAATTAGTAATACCCCCTTATGCTTTCAAATTTTAGGATTACCCCCCTTGACCTAGTTTAACAGTGGTTGACTGAAGTTAAGACGGATTTGTATCACACGTCATTGTACAGTCAATATTATGGTCCTTTTATAGGTGCATTAATGGGCGCCTGATGCATGTCATGTTTTAACGTTAGTCAAATGATGGTTAAACTAGGTCAAGGGGGGTAATCCTAAAGTTTGAAAGTATAATGGGGTATTACTAATTACTTTCAAATTTCAGGGGGTTACTAAAATACGCAAAGATTTTAATCTTTTCAGGTTCAGAGTGCTCAAGTTTCTTCTGAAAATGCTTCACAGTAGGTTTTATTTAAGTAATCAATTGAAGTACAATTTTTTTTTAATTATGTTTGGATGTTGCTTTGTCTTCTCTTGGTGTTAGTTCTTAGTTTCTGCTGTTTGGAATGTTTGTGTGTCTAAAGGTTCAAACGTTTTCAGTGCAAATAAAAATGGTTTATTTTGTCGGTGGATTGCCGTTTTATTAAAATTAAGCTGTTCTGTGCCTTATTTCTCTGTATCTATTATTCTTATGTTCCAATGTTGAGAATATGTGAGAGGCTGGGGTTACATTTTTAAAACTTTTCTTTTTAGGTTCTTTCCATTTTTGGCATGCCTCAGCACATGATTTTTCTGCTAGAAATGTCGTTAGAAGATTAAATTGGTCACTTTGGTGAGATGTGGATTTGCTTGTGTTTTTTGCATGCTCTGAGAACTTGGATTACTTAGAAAGTTGCAATAGTTTGGTCTCTCTTTGAAATTAAACTCTTTGTTTGTCCATTTCCTTATATATGGTCTCTATATATCTACTTGTCATATCTGGCGCTGTATGTTTTCTGCATTTCAGTGCTCCTGAAATTACTGTTTGAAACAATGGAGTAAAATTGAAATTTGAGCTCAACAATGGCAAATTCTTCTTTTCTGATCGAGTTATAGGTCTAGTTATAGGGCTTTTGTAAATTTTCAGGGTTGAAACAGATAGTAGAAGACTGAGCTAAGCTACGGGTTGTTAATACTATTTTTGTGTTATGGAGTACACACTTCAATTTCAGAAGCTATGCCAGGTTGAAAAATTGACCAGGTTGAGAGAAGCCTTAAGAGATCAAACCCACGTCATAATGGTGATCGTTACTGTTAAAAACCCAACAAGACTGTGTTGGGCCTGTTGGCTACTTGGGTCATCAACTCAATAGAGAGGTACCAATACTAAGGGGAGGCAGCCTATGTAATTTCAGACCCTATGGTGAGGAGAATTTACTATTTAGGTTTAATTGATTGGATAAGTATTCCTAAATTGGGATACTTGGTTTCCTTTGGGTTCACCTATGGACAGTGTCAAGCATGTTTAGCTAGTTTGTAGTAGATCTTGTCGTTCAGTGGAGGTTGTATGTGAGGGCTGACTTTTTGCACAGGATGCTCCAATGCTTTTGTTGTGATTCTACAATTAATATGTCATAACTACATGTGTACTTCAGATCCTTGTAGACATGGTGACCTTTGAGGGAGCTTGTATCAAGAATTTTCTCCGTGGCACCTAGTAAATTTTTGCTGTACAACCTCTTTTGTTTTTGGATTGTGTGTTCATTTCCATTCTGCATGTATACCAAAAATTCATTGACATCCCTAATGGTCTTCTTGGATTCCCCAGGAGCACATTACCCATCAGGTTGTGAAAGCATTGATCATCAAACAACTGAATACAAAGGCCTAGGCATCAAGAGAAAGCCACAGATGTATCAAACCTTCCTTCTGAAAAACCACCCCAATGGTGGTTTTCAATCATTGGAGAATTACTTTATATCTCTCATACGCGCCTCCAAAGCCACCCATCAACTCGAACAGATCCACGCCCAGCTCTTCGTTCACAACCTCTCGCAAAGCAGTCGGGTAGTCACTCAGGTCATATCTTCCTGTTCTTCATTCAACTCCATAGATTACGCTATTTCGATCTTCCACCATCTTCGCGATCCCAACTCCTTTGTCTTCAACTCGTTGATTCGGGCCCTCTCTGAAAATACCCAATTTGGGAGCTCAATTTCTCATCTTATCCTCATGTTACGCCTTAATGTACGACCTGACCGACTCACCTTCCCATTTGTCCTCAAATCAGCCGCATCATTGCTTGCGTTCGGGCTTGGTGGAGCCCTCCATGCTCACATCACGAAGCTCGGCCTTGAACTTGACTCCTTTGTTCGGGTTTCTTTAGTTGATATGTATGTGAAACTTGGGTCATTGGATCTTGCTTTCAAGTTATTTGACGAAACTCCTGAAAGAAATAAGCTTGCAAGTATACTCTTATGGAACGTTTTGATTAATGGGTGTTGCAAAGCTGGTGACTTGAAGAAGGCTGGTGAGCTTTTCGAGGCAATGCCGGAGAGGAACACTGGTTCTTGGAATTGTTTAATTAACGGGTTCTTGAGAAAAGGGGATTTAGAGCAGGCAAGGTTGCTTTTCGATCGAATGCCGGAGAAGAATGTGGTTTCTTGGACAACTATGGTTGCCGGATTATTTCAAAATGGGGATCATGAACAGGCTCTGGACATGTTTTATAGGATGTTAGTGGAGGGAGCAAGGCCTAATGACCTTACTATTGTCTCCGCTCTATCAACTTGTGCAAGGATCGGAGCTCTAAAATCCGGAGTCTGGATCCACGAGTATGTGTCGCAAAATGGGTTCCAGCTGAACAGAACAATAGGGACTGCTTTGGTGGATATGTATGCGAAATGTGGGCGGATTGAGTGTGCAAGTCGGATTTTCGGCCAGATAAAAGAGAAGGACCTTCTTACTTGGACTGTTATGATATCGGGTTGGGCAATCCACGGATGCTCTGAGCAAGCCCTTCAATGCTTTGAGGAGATGAAAACTTCGGGTAAGATATCGTATATCTCATTGTGAAAAATCATTTGATTAGAACACAATTAATTAAGAGATTGAAATGTGCATATATTTGCAGGAATTGACCCAGACGAGGTTGCTTTTCTGGCCATCTTAACTGCATGCTCACACTCTGGGCTGGTGGATCAAGGACTTGGATTCTTCAACAGCATGAGGCTTGACCATTCGATCGAGCCCACTGTGAAGCATTACACATGCATGGTGGATTTATTTGGTCGTGCAGGCTGTTTAGCAGAAGCTTTAAGTTTTATCGAGAGCATGTCGATCGAGCCTGATTTCGTGATATGGGGAGCACTCTTTTGTGCATGTAGGGCCCACAAGAACATTAAAATGGCGGAATTAGCATCAGAGAGGCTCCTCCAGCTCGAACCTAAGCATCCTGGGAGCTATGTTTTCTTGTCCAACATCTATGCTGGGGTTGGGAGATGGGAAGATGTAGAGAGAGTGAGACTTGCAATGAAGAGTAGGGGTATCGAAAAGCCCCCGGGCTGGAGTTACATTGAGGTAGAGGGCCTAGTACATGGTTTTGTAGCAGGCGATCGTGCCCATAAGCGTACAGAAGAAATATACGCAAAGTTGGAGGAGCTAACTGTAAGCGCGAGGGAACAAGGATACATGCCCAACACTGAGTGGGTGCTTCATAATATTGAGGAAGAAGAGAAGGAAGATGCGTTGGGAAGTCACAGTGAGAAGTTAGCTCTTGCCTTTGGTCTCATCAGCACCCCTGGTGGGATGACTATAAGGATTGTGAAGAACCTCAGAGTCTGTGGTGATTGTCATTCTATGATGAAGTATGCAAGTATGACAAGTCGGAGGGAGATCGTATTAAGAGATATAAAGCGCTTCCATCGTTTCAAGGATGGGGTGTGCACATGTGGGGATTACTGGTGACACTGCCCACCATGCTTGGATCACAATTTGGTGAGAATATTTTATTAACTCGCATCATTTTTAATGATGTCCCTGATGTGAACACTCTAGGGCAGATGTTTGCAGTCATTGCTATGCAAAGTGATGTCCAGTGACCTATTTCTAACATACTCATACACAAGAAGATGTTGCCCATGCTCCGTAGAATAGCCAATAAGGGTTATAATGTTTGGGTGGCTCAGACAGGGCACATTCCAAACTACCTCCAGAAATCGTTCCTCTTCATGGATAGATAGTACAATTGAACTAATACTCTTCACAACCAAAATATGGGAAAAACCCAACAGCCCTGTAAATCAGTATAGTATTATTATTATAACTTGAAACAATACATATTGTATTCATTTTTTAGTTTGTTGAGTAAACTATTTTGATAAAGTAGACACTTTTGCACCATTGTCTGTATTCTTTTTTGAGCACCCAAAAGTTTGCAATTTACTTGAAGATTAGGATAACCAACTTGGCTGGTTTTTGCTAGGAGATCTCCTAGGTGGGTGCCCCATTGGTTAGAAAGTCCTAAGTATGAGCAGGGCACCAGTTGTATGGTAGACATCTGGTAGTATCATAAGTACAACACAGATTATCAAGAGTTCCATGATTCCTCTAGTACTAATTAAGCATATTTAATCTTGTTCTGGAAGAAAATGAGGTGAGAATGCAATTGATCAAATGAGAGTATAGACAGTGTCTCCACATAGCAAAAATCTTAGAAACTTGAATAAAGAAAAAGACACTGAGATACAATATACTAGCGCTAACAATATAAAAAACATGGTCAGAAAATTCATCAAAATTAAAGGCAAATGCAAACTACTTTCATGTAATATAAATAGATCCAAATGTCTGTTCAGGAAAAGCCAATACAGGCCTTTTTGATCATTCCCTATGATGACTATATCATTGTAATATAAATGTATCACAGGTTTGCACACAAAGTGATCCTTAAAAAAGATGCAACACACCTTTCAAAGCCACATGATGCAGAACCCTCTCTCATGAAGCACAATAAAAGCAAGCAGAGCTCTATGAAAACTGGAAAGAAGTAATAAGAAACAACTTAGAAGTTAACACATTTAACCTCAAGATCATAAGCTTCTGACTTTTCCCTTGAGTAGACCTAAATGTCAATCCGTATTTTTTTATGATCTAAGTCCTCTATTTGAATTTATAAATACATTACCATATTGAGTACAAAGCAATGAAACCCGGACCATTTTGTTGTGAAATTGTTGCGCTTTCCTTACAGAGGCAGAACATTCCCTTCTGGGATGCACCTCTGCTCTTCTTTCTAAAACATTCCTCCCATGGTCATCACAAATAAAACATGAAAATGCGCATAGAAAATTACAGTAGAAATCTTCATTAAGCCGAAGGGCAAATTTTACACAAAAACAGTTCTGAAATTGAAATAGTACAGTATTTTGATTATCAGAGAGGTGCTCTTATGTCTGACTTGCCTTGAATTTGCATTAACTTCCTCAATAGTACATAAGAAGAGGCAAGAGATGCGAAGGCAGTAATGCTTCCTGTAAAAGATGGTAATATCTAAAGGGCCAGGACGTGATCAGAAAGTCATAAAAAAAAAAGTAGAATTACCAGTTCACATTTCTCAGCAAAAGTTTTAAAAATCATGCTACACTCTTAATAATTTATAAAAGACAGATGCGCCATTGTTTGACAAACTCTTGCACATAAAATGCGGGAACGCCGGTCAATGTTTAAAATACATGAAGCGTATGACAATCCCAAGGGTCATCAACCTCAAAAGCCAATCCCCCATATGGCACATGTACCCACCAACTCATTAATCTCAATGGATCAGTTCTTGGGCTAGTGTTGATAAATACAAGCAATAATCAATAAAATTGTGTGAAAGTCCTTGTGCAGTATTACTATCAGTTGTCTATGTTAATGGCAGTATCCAGTCATGGTCAATTACTACCTGCCAAATGTGAGTGTAAATTCGATATTTTGAGCTCGGGGAGAAGTTCCGCATTTGGCCAAGGGAACATATTGGGTGAGGTGGGCAACCGTGCTGTAGGAACCTCAACTCCAGTCTCCGTCACCTACATGAGCGAAGAGTTGTATACATAAACATGCAGACAGATAATTACATTCAAAATTTTGACTGGCCATGCAAACTAGAAAGAGGGGAAGGTCTACAGCTTGCAGTATGGAAGTTAGTCATTCAATAAGCGCTCTATTCTCATTTGTTTTTTTTCTTCCTCTTTTTCTTTATAAATATAGAAACCGAGTACAGGGTGTAGGGAAGCTAATTCACCATAGACAAAAAGTTTCTATTTATACCATTTTTGGCCTAATGATCCATTAGCAAGCTCTCTAACTGATAGATAACATTAAGTGCTAGATATTCATCTCCACCACCTGCCACCATCTAGTCTGAGTAGCCCCTTGCAATGAAATCAATGAGCTCATGAAAGGAGCTCATTGCACGCCTTACAATTTTCACAGATATATTGGCAATTTACTTTGTATAAGGGCAGCATGTTTCAAATCGTAAATCTAATTGCTTCAGTCCAGTAACCAAGAACAGTTCATCTCCAGAAAGACAAGCAGCACATGTACACCATTATGAACGGAAATCCTTAACTGAGAGGTCACGGAAAATATTAATTAATGTAAAATGTTGAAAATTACCAGAAGTGTGTTTTCAAACTGAGCACTTCTTTAGCCATCTATAGTAACAGCTGTCCATCCATAAGGCGATAGTTATCGATCAGGCCAAATTCTTAAAAAGTAATTCTTTTTAGTATGTGAATTGAAATTAATCCAGGAACATTTCTCTGAAAAGTTTGCTGTTTGCCAAATCTCGAAATACAACCTGCATTAATCAGGCTGATTTTTGGTTTGTAGGTCCACCTAGGGATTGTCCAAACATCCATACAGTCAGAGTCCTCTAAGAGTGTGCCATGTGGCTCATATTGTGTCCTGTAACGGGAGCCTGTCATTTTAGGCGGTCACTGGAGCCCGATCCAAAAAGTAAAACAAACAAGGGTCGGGCTCAGGGGACCCCCTTTTTTCTGACCTCTCTTGGTGTTCGTGTGCTCGGCCGTGGATTTCAAGAATCCAATGGTGGTTGTCAGCACCGAGCTGGCACCACTTTTTCACTTTTGGTGGGCGCTGACGAACACCGAGAGGGGTTAGAAAAAGGGGATCCTCGGCAACGGAGCCAACAAACAAATGGTCTGTTTAGTTCTGATAAAAACAAACCATAGAACATTCATTCAGCAGTATAATGGAGACTTCAAGTTAGACTCTACAACGATCAGACAAGGTAAACAGTCAGATTATAGAAAGGAAGATCTCATAACAAATGATAATTTCATAAAATTAAGGAAAAAATTATAGAAAGGACGTTGGTTTTGTCCCATACCGTTCTACGCATAAACACCACAATGAGGAACGTATTTGTGGGGTCAAATTTTGGTGAACAAGGGTTAATCTGACCAAACACTTCAAATGTCCGACTTGAAAGGCAGATTACCCATTCTACCGAATGAACAAGGAAGTCGGCTATTCAAGTCAGGTGGTGAGCTTGATGAGAGAGAGAGAGAGCTTCCCCAAGTGTATAATGTTCCTCCCCCTTCTATAGTGAAGGAGGGTCTCTTTTTATAGGGGTCCAGGGATAGGTGAGACTTACCCGTCTCAGAGTGGTCAAAGCATAGTCGTGCATGGAGCAGCATGGTGCCTTTTGCGTGAGCAAAAAGATACAGTAAAACCCATTCTCTTATCATTCCAGTTAGGTAAAATTTTAGCTCATCCTGCGCAGGTAGGGGTTATCTCGTCCGAGCAGGTGAGAGATGTCCCATATGGACCAGAATTGAGCTACAATTGCCGATAGAATCATGACAACTTGTCGTGTAGTCTGACTCCTTTGCCTGAGCCATGCTATTTTAGCAAGTCGGCTCTTCCCTTCGCCAAACCAACCAATGTATTTGGTCAAACAAGCCGGCAAATAGGTCTGGGTATCGAGTTGATAATGCGTTGATCCGACTAACTCGACTCGGATTTGTGCTGTCTAATGATGAAAATACTCATGTTGCACAGATCTCAATGGGATACGTGAGACAGTGAAGATGCAACCTATTTTTTGGCACACACATTCGCCCCCTATTCCCATTTTGCTCAAGAGTAGCTCCTTGGAAGGAGTTGCTTCTTGACAGAGTAGGAGTACGAACCAAATCATAAAATGCTTCTCATGTGTTGGCCAGAGGCCGCCCTATCGTGGGACATGTGTTCCAATCTTAGGAACTATTCCTATTGTATATCAAAGGGGGAAGAGCCTCTGCGCGAACTGTTTTCATGCACAGTAATAATGAACCAAGCATCTACGTAATTATCGACATTATTACTAAAAGTGCCTTACCCTAACTATTTGGAGTCAACAACATGAATTTTGTTTCACCTTTCAATTTATCTAGAGTCATATCTTCTGTTAAAACCTTCTCTTCAGATTTTCTGCGTATCTTTTCTTGGTGAAATGAAGGACCACATTTTGTAAGAAAATTGGTGTTGAAGGGTCTTTGAATTTGACATTTATCGCATTGCAAATAGATGAAGAAGATGGATCAAACCTACTATTTTACACTCATATTCTTCGCTATAAAAGATCGTATCTTCAATCAAATAGAACATTTCAAGATAAGATTACTTAATGGAAACAGATAAAAAGTAGAAATAGAGAGAACAAAAGTTAACAAGTAAAAAATCTAAACGAAATATAAAATACAGATTTTTTTCGTACATAAATTCAAAGTAATTCTTATACATTAAATTGAAAATATTATTATTATTTCTCACACTTATATTTATTTTATATTTTATTATTATTTTTTATTTCTTCGTCTGTGCTTTAGAATGGGCCAATGACACTAATTTTTGTAGAGATGACATTACATCAATGAGTGGAAGTCCTGAGATAGGAGGCCATATCAATGGTTGCCAATCTTGATCTGAATTGGTCTAATCCAAGTCGAGAGCTCTCAAGTTGTCTCGCTTGAGACTATCTGAGGCCCATTGTCAAGGGGTTACAAATTCTTTGCTTTAGACTTGTGTGGCAGTTGAGTCAGGCTCCAACTTCACTCAAGTCAGCCCTTTTTACTTTGAAAGTTTTCAAACTTATTAAGACACTCAAAGGATCATACCAAGAACACTCCGAAGAAGAGGGAAGAGTGTTCTAATGCTCTTAACTCCAACTCTTGAATTTATTTTTGGATAGATACAACTGAGGATCTCAACCTTTTTATATAGGCATTAAACTTTGAGACCAGTGGTCACGATCATGCCAAGTAGCAATGATCGATCGGCTAAGATTTCTCTAGAATCTTAATATTTTAGATGGTTCTTTAGAATTGATGTGTAGGAATAGTTCATAAATGGACTTGGTCGTGGGCTTATAACGGACTTGAATAGTAGGTCCGTGACACCGTGCTGCAAATGGCTTGTCTTGGACGAGACAACTTAAGACAACCTAGATTGGCGATCCCTGATTGCTGATCTTGATCCAGATTGCTCGGTCCAGAGATGAGACTTCAAATCATGGTTACAACTTACAACTATTACCAAACACGCCCTTATGAGATGCACTTCGAACTTGGAAGTCTTCTAGTTCGTACCATAACAGACAAAATGCGCATTTACGCAATTCGTCGTGATGTTATCTCGTTAACTCGTCGATTCTTTGACGAAATTCATTGGTGGAAAAGGAAAGAGAACGACGGAGCGAAAAGTAACTAAAAAAGTCTTGCCAAATATAGATTGGGGGAATTTGGTTGGAATTTAGAGCCACTTGAATTTGCATTTCAGGGTTCCTCCACGCCCTCTCTCCTCTTTCCTCTCTCCATTTAAAAAGGAGAGTTCGTTAAACGAACTTCGATTTCCAGAACGTCTCTCTCTGGAGATCGACCATTCTTCGTCCATGGCGTATCGAAGAAGACAAGGGATCTCTAGGGCTACGACCTTCAAAGAAGACATTCGATACCCAACCGATGACAACAGCTCTTCTTCTTCTTCTTCTTCTTCTTCATCTTCTTCTTCTTCTCTCGCCGCTCAGGCGATCCGAGCTTCCGCCGCTCATCGCGATTCGTCTCTTTCTTCCGCTTATGGAGAATCGGCTTTCGCCTCCTCTTACAGAGAATCAAGTCGGCAAAAGTCCTTTCCAGCGAGAAAGGTCGGTTTTTTTTTCTCTCGATTTTTAGGTTTTTTTTTTACGTGCACTTTGGTTTCTGATTCGTGAATCTCTGGAAATTTAGATTTCTTTGGTGGAATGTTAAGTGCTTGAATTTCGGGAAAAAAAATTGTGGAGATGATTTGAATATTGAAACGGGTTTATTTCTCAAATCAATGAGAATGGATGACCAATAGCTGCATTGTGGAAATTATGTGTGCTGATTGGGTTGGAGATGTCTGCATTTGTGTTTCAGATGTTTTTTGGTTGGAAATTATGAGTTCCTTTGTTCGCTTTTGAGATTACAAATATTTGTTTTGAATTGGTAGAATTCATTGCGTGGATTTTTCTTTTTTGCATTGGGGGATTGTGAGATGGCCAAAGGTCTTTTTTGTTATTCAAATCACTTGATTTTATTCTGAATAAGAAAAAGTTTACCTTTTTTTACGATTTTATATTGGAGTAGAAATATTATGTATCTGATATCTACCAAGTGGATTAGAATGATGATGGAGTTGCTGGATTCAGCACCTTAATTTGTTATTTATTGAGATCTGATTGGAAAACATTGCCCTTCTTTCCCCAAGAAAAGTTAGCAAAGATACAGTTATTGACCCTATTATCCTATTTTATTATGAGGTTAGAAATTCTTTTTGTTAACTAATTGGAGTATACAACCTATAACTTTTGATTATTGAATAATTGAGATTGCAGTTTTCCTAAACATTGTACTTAATAATGTGGTCCTTGATCTTGCAGGAACTAAATCCCTTGGGCTTGATGCAACAAAAATAGGAGATAATTAAATGTCACAAAGAGAACTGACAAATGATAATAACAACCATTACTCATACAAGATTTTTTGATGAAGTTTATTGATAATGAATTCATGCAAAGAAGACAGATCATTTGTTCTTGGCAAGCCTTGGTTCATTTCATAGAACTCCGAACTCTTCTGCCAACAAATTCTAAGAAATAAATAGTCCATTTCATCAGGTTCTGTCATTATTTTTATCTTGTGTTTGAACCTATGTTACTCAACATAGAACTGGAGTAGTAGTGCTGCCACAATCTTGGCATTTTAACATATCACAATATATGGTAATATTGGAACTTGTGGCTTCAACCTTCAAGACACAGATAAGTGTACGCATGTTGAACTTACAATCTACACAAAGTGTCATACATGGTGATCCCAAAAAATCTAGAAACAACGATATGACTGTCCGTGTGTTGATGGGAGGTCCTTAAAAGTTAGGAGTTGATTGGCTTGGGAGAGCCGGGGAGGATATTTTGTACTACTCATTTGAGCATATCTTTACCATTCATATCTTCTATTTAGTGGGTCGATAGAAAAGAAAGAACAACAATTGTCTCCGGTAGGTTGGTCGCCGGTGTAATAGGTAGCCAAACCCTTGGAATCTTGTGGCTAACCATCTACTACAGCGGTTTGATTTGGGGTTGGGGCAATTCATATTTTTTTTCTTAATTTCCAATGTTGCAGAAAGGGGCCTTTTTTGTCTTTTCCATAAAAATTGTCAGTCAATGGCGGTCTTGGATGGTGGATCCGGTCATAGGGGGGTATGTCAGCTTTTTCAAATTGTGGGGGATATGTCAAATTTTGAAGATAACATGGGGGGCCTCTAAGCATTATTATGGTAGAAGCCCTTCTTCCATTTTGACACTAGAGAATAAAAAATATCCCTTTGGTACAGATATACTAGATGTTTCAAAATATAGTTTGTAAAGTTAGAGAAGATGAAGAAGAAGTAGAGTGAAGATTGGAGAGACCTCCTCAACAGTGTATATATATCACATAGGTACATAACATAATGGAAAAAGACCATAATACCCAAAGAACAAGACACACATTAATACCCCCCTAAAGCTGAAGCAGAAAGATCATGCATGCCCAGCTTGTTACATAATAGAGAAAACTGACTCGAGCCTAATGCCTTAGTGAAACACATCACCAATCTAATCAGCTGATTTAATATATGGAGTAGAAATCATCTTACTCAGAATCATGTCCTTGACAAAGTGGCAGTCAACTTCTTTGTTTAGTTCTCTCATAAAATATTGGGTTATTAACAATAAAGACAGCACCCTGATTATCGCAATGCATCTACATAGGAATAGGAATCCCAAAGCCCATCACTTGAAGAAATGATTTCTGCCCACATCATCTCACATGCAGTATGAGCTATAGCCCTGTACTTTGCCTCTACATTGAATCTAGCACCCGGTAGTGGGCCTTCTATGAGAATGATTTCCAATCTAATTTGCATAAAAAAAACCATAACTCTCAAACATGGTTCAAAGTTTCGGTCAAAATCGAAACGTTTCATTTTGGTTTCGCCCATGAACGATACCATGTACTTTGAACCATGCTCTCAAATGCGTGGATGGTCGATATAATAGGCTTTTACTTAGTGCACCCTTCAAGTACCTCAGAATATGATACACAACATCCCAATGCGGTTGGTGTGGAGCATGCATAAACAGATTGACAACCTCAACTGCAAACATAATATATAGACGAGTCATTGTGTGATAAATCAGCTTTCTAACTTGGATCACTATACAACTCTCGTTGTTCACCATCGAGTGTGAGAGTAGTGTCCGTAGGAATATCAATTGGCCTAGATCCCGACATTCATATCTCCTCTAACAAGTTTGTGACATACTTTCTCTATGAGAGAGTAACACCTTCCTTGGGTCTCGCCATCTTATTGCCAAGAAAATATCGAAAAGAACCAAGATCCTTGATTTGAAAATGTTGGCTCAAGTGAGATTTCAGGTCAACAATCCCACTACTGTTGCTCCATGTGATATTATCATCCACATCCACTACTAAAATAATAACTCCTGAAACTTCATGATGATCAAACACCGAGTGATCAGAATAAGCTCCCTTGAAGACATAATTTAACACAACTATACTGAACTTATCAAACCAAACTTGTGAAGATTGCTTCAACCCATTAATAGCCTTCTTCAACCTACACACCTTGTCAAACTATTCACTGGCAACATATCTAAGAGGTTGCTCCATATACACCTCTTCTTGCAAATCACCATGTAAGAAGGCATTTTTAATTCCCAACTGATAAAAATGCCAATGCATAGATATAGCCATAGACAAAGAATCGTAGTAGGCAAGCAACAGGGGAAAACATCTCAAAGTAGTCCACGCTAAAGGTTTGAGTGTATCTTTAGCAACTAAATGTGCTTTCAAATGTTCAATCGTGCTATCAGGATATTACTTGATAACATACATCCATCTACAACCAACTACTTGTTTTCCAAGAAGAAGAGTTGGCAATTCCCACGTGTTGTTCTGGAGAAAAGCATCTATTTCATCATTTATAGCTTGTTTAATCTAGAAGAAGACAATGCTATTGATAGGACATAGAAATAAAAACAGCATAAAGGGACAAAGCAAAATCATAGAATAATGGAGACACGCGATAAAATGACACAAAATTAGCTATTGGATGTTGAGTACAAGAACGGATACCTTTACTTAAAGCAATGGGTAAAACGGCAGAAGGATCCTTAGGCAAAGTCTATGATTTAAGAGCAAGCACTGCAACAATGGTTGGTGTAGAACACAAACCCTAGCTTGCGGCTCTCCAGAAAAAAAAATCTTACCTGCTATAGACCTTAGATCAAAACCCTAGCCAGTGGCAACCATAGAGCAAAAACCCCAGGCTGAATCACCCCAACTTGATCTTCTAAAAAACAACAAATGAAAAATAAGAAAAGAAAAAGAGATTAGGTCTACGGTAGTGTTCATGTATCAAAGTTGCTCTGATACCATACCATGTAAAGTTGGAGAAGTAAAGAGAAGAGAGGAGAGAAAATAGAGAGACTCGAACTTAGCTTTTTCGGTCTCCTCATATTTGTATATATATCTTAAGTACATAACATAATGTAGAAAGACCATAATACCCCTAAGAACAAAACAGACTTTAACACAGTTAAAATTCATGGAATTGGAAGGTTCATTCTATGATTTGAATAAAAATAAGTTGATCCTAACTACAATTAACTAGTCTTGACTACATTCATGCATATTGTACTTGTTTGAGTTTGTCAAGACTGCTTCTAGAGAACTTGGCAGCCATCCATTTTCTACTTTAAGTAATGGTACCTGATTAATTGATGATTTTTCTTGAAAAATAACTTTTTGAAGTTTATTTTTTTGGAAAGCGTAGTGTTTATTATATTGAAGAAGAGTTCCTTAGTGTGTTTTTCTTTTGCTCATGGGTTGTGACACCTGGAATGTAGGATTCAACGTCGTACGAATATACATCGATGAAAAGTTTGAATGAGTCCAAATATGGATTTTGGGGTGTTTTGGCCAGAAAAGCTAAATCAATTCTTGAGGACGATAATGTAGCCCAGCAATTTGACACACCTGGCATAAGTAGGTCCCAAATGCTCGATCTTCCAAAAGGTGGTCAGGTGAGAATTAAACAACATAGATTGCGTCTAACCATTGGTGAAGCTTGTTATTTTGTGTTTTATTAGTCCATGGTGTCTCTAATTAAAGAACTCTTTCAAATATTTGAAAACCTTACCAACTTGACTTTTTTTTTTGTATCTGTGACTTGCTGATGTGACTGAACTTGATCATGATTCGGATCAAGTGAAGTAGGTAACTCAATTTGTGTAAGCCCCAAGATAACCTGAGTACCAAAATATTCAGAAGTCAAAAGTATACTTTGATATATTTTTTTTAAATTCTAAAAGCCTTGATTAGACATTTAACTGGGTTCCAAACTAATTCAGACTTTGGATCTCATTACGTCTCAACTGAGTTTTTAATTTCTAAACCTTTGTTTATTTTTATTTTCTGGCTTTTTAAACCTTTGTTCCAGTTCATGCAGTTTCTATAGTATAGCCAAATATTATATATATTTGACTGAGCTATACATTCTAATTTTCTTAATCTCCTGTTCCTTCCTCTCATTTCCTAACTGCAGTTCCATCATTCACATCAGTTACCTGAGAGCGGTCGAAAGACAGACAGTCCTTCGTTACAGAAGGGCTTAAATGCAATAACTTCTTCTATTAATTACATCGGAAGTGCCTTGGAGGTAAGTTTCTTTCAAGATCATGTCTTCATAACAGCCAAAAAATTACTTTTGCAACTTCAGACTTTGGGCTCGTCTTGTTGATTGTAGGTAATTCTATCAATACAAACAGTGCAGTCCATATTGTTTCTTCTTTCCCTGCTTACTTTGTATGTTTTAGATGAGGTCCTTTTATACTCTAGACTTCAAATGCGTAGAATCTCAGACAGGTATAGCAAATAAACGATGGCTAAATGAGGTGGATAGGACTTATTTGTTTGTCTGCAACATTTGGCCTTGTCTGTTTCCTCTACTCCAACATCAGTTTTATTATGCATTTCTAAGATTAATTACTGTTTTCGTTTTCAGCGATTTCTCTTACTTGTGTCAAAAATATTTGTGAACTCAAGATTTTATCAGAAACATGTGCAACCGCAAAAGTTGATATGGCTTATCTCAGCCCAAAGTACCAATCCCAAACACTGATTGAAGAAGATATGGAATGAGATAATGGGTGAAATGAACTTTGGATCAATCTCCAAGCCCCATCTGAGTTTTTTTTATCAATCATTGTTTTTCTCCATCATTTGGTTCCACTTTTTTTTTTTGGTAAAAACCTGATTCATACAAAGCAGTCCCAAATGGTTGGTTTCAAGATGTTCTGCCACTTTCGGTGTGCGACTTCCTCCTTTGCTTTGGGATGATGGTATTACACCTTAAAAATAGAAAAAGATAAGGTGGAGCAAATCAAGGCCGAAAAACTAGTGGAAGTTATTATAAATGGAATATTGCATATATATCATCTCATAGATTCTCATCTTCATCTTCTTAAAAAATTTAGTCGATAGCTCTGATTGAATTGATTTATTTTTGGAAGCACTAAAAATCTCCATGCACTTTCATATTTGTAATTTTCCATATTTTCATACCAACATTGTTGTTTACTGTTTGCAGGAGGGTTTCACAGTCGTGGAGAATAGGACTGCAGACATCATCCAAGAAACTCGCAAGCTGCATATCAGAAAAAAGGGAAGCAATTCCGAGGTGCAGAATCAAGGCACTGATGTATGTAGCCCACAGCAGCAACCCCAGATGCAAACTGACCAAGAAACTCAACTGAAGGCATCTCGCGACGTAAGGTGGCAAATGTGTGTTGGATGTGTTTTGCATGTGTTGGGTGGCTTTCTTTTAGTCAAAATTAATCAAATTTCTCTGGAAATGACCAAACCACTTCGAATTTCTGATGAACAGCACTAGTGCGTCCAACTATACTGTAGCTTGTATCCTTGGTAACTGAATCAATAATGTACCCATTCGAAGATGGGTTTTTCCAACACAAGGACTGGAATAAATGAAAGAGCATAAACTGTTATGCTCTAGTGCCTTAATCCTTTCTGCATAAGTTGAGAACTCTAGCCATTACTTGACTGACTTTTGTGTTGATTTGTATTGTCCTTATCAAGTCCGAGTTGAGCCCAGGATTCTTAAACCTCGGTCTGTGTCATCTTATGTTACCCGGGTATGATATATGCGTATGGCAATTTCAATTAAAATTGAAGTGTTGGTCATGTTTATCAGTTTATGACACTCATTTTTAATATGCATTTCAAATATTATATATGTGTGATAGTATTCCTTTTTATAAGTCTACTTTTATTTATTTGATTGCTCCATGGTTTATAGAAATGTTTTCTTTTACTTTTCATATATTTCTTTCCTTTCATTTAAAAAAAAAAACCTTACGGTTTAAATATGACTATAACATTACATTCTAATACATGTGTACGGATGTGTCCACGTATTGGGCTTCTTAAAAGTGGTGTCAAAGTCAAACATCCCATATCTGTGTCGATCTCCGACACACCGGTCTGTGCCATTACATAGTTTTTGGTGTTTTAAATGGATCTATGTGTTAACTGTGAGCAACTAAAACAATTTTTAAATCAATAAAAAAAATGGATTGTGTTGGTGAAATGCATGATTTGCCTTTTTGGTTTGTGTCACAGGTTGCAATGGCTATGGCTGCCAAAGCCAAGCTTCTTCTACGAGAGCTGAAAACCGTCAAAGCAGATCTGGCTTTTGCAAAGGAGAGATGTGCTCAGCTGGAAGAGGAGAATAGAGTCCTTCGGGAGAGTCGTGTGAAGGGAGACAGTCCCGAAGACGATGATCTGGTATGCACTCTCTTTTTTATATGCCAAGTACAACTTCAGATTCAGAATTACAGCTTAGCATTCTTTTCCTGTTATTATCATAAGTAGCATTTCTTTTCCTTTTTTGATACATCCTTGTTCTGATTTTCTATGATGATTCATCTATGCACATGTTGATGCAGGACAAGGGGAAACCCCATGTGCCTATGTATGTATCTCTTCTGTGTGTGCACATGCAGACATGCATGTATGTACTAATGCATATTCTCACCAACTTATAGACTACCAATGACATGGACGTGTGTCGGTGTCTGACACAAATATGAGGTGCCTGCGAGAAGCACAAAATGCACACATTTGTGTATGTTTCATAGTACAGACTACTACAGATACACAAAAATTAAGGAAAGAAATAAATATAAACACATATAAACATTTCCATACACCATAGAGCTATCTAGTAACTTAATAAATATAAACAAATATCTGACAATCAAACAACTATATTTTATGTAAGAACTTAATAAAGCAATGCATGGAGGATGGAACACCAACCCGCTTTCTTATTATTTTTATTAGAAATATTATTAAAATAAAAGATGACACTGCCTTACCTTTACAGTGTGTCGGGATATATGTGTGTCAACACGGCAAATAATCTACAAGTGCCGTGTCGTCGATAATATAATGATGTGAAAGTTGAATTATGGTTACATACATAACACGGGAATGTTTGTACACTTGCATGTGTTGTCACAAGGAGGGTCATAACAACTGAAACCACCCTCCATACCATCTCTTGCAAAAGATCATTGGAAGCTTAAAGGGTCTTGATTAAAGTCATCACACCCTGCATTAAACTGTAGATTCTGATTTCCGTAACTGCATCTCAGATTCGCCTTCAACTTGAGACTCTGTTGGCTGAGAAGGCTCGTTTGGCGAACGAGAATTCTATCTATGCACGTGAGAACCGGTTCCTGCGGGAGGTTGTCGAATACCACCAGCTCACCATGCAGGATGTTGTGTACTTGGATGAGGGTATTGAAGAGGTCACAGAAGTGCGGCCCATCTCAATCCCAGCGGCCACTAATGCCACACCCCAACCGACACCGACACCCCCACCTCCACCACCACCTTCAGCCCCCCTGGTTTCCCCCAGTTCAAGTCCAGAAGTAGCCAAGGGCATCTCCCCAGCTCCAACGCCATCACCAATAGTCATGGAGGTCTCCTACAGTGCAGTCCCATCAGACTCTGCTACCCCAATTCCAGAAGCTGAAGATCCAAATAGGAACATTTCAAATCATTCTGCTTGAAAAAAGTTGCGCTGCTACTTCTCAGAAAAAAAAAAAAAAAAAAGCGCTGCGCTGCTCTCTCGTCATCGTCCAAGGTCCATGTAACATTATTTATAATTTTTGGTTTTCTTTGGTCGATATATTATACATTTGAATGTATATTTTAGCAAAATTTTTTATTTTTTGACAATAATAAGAATAATATCACAAGGATCGGTTATCTTTGGAAAGCTTTATTTAGGTCACATCGTTGCGTCTAAGGCAATGCTTGTTTGATCAAACTACTGTCTATATCGTCTGGAGGAGGTAGGACTTTTGTGTGCACTTTTCAAAGTTGTGTCCATGCTGCTTTACCATCTGTGGATTGATCCAGATTGTCATCTGTGGAGTCGGGTGACTACACGACTCCCTCTTCGAAAAAACATTTTCTTTAAATTTTGTGGGTTGATTTAAAATTTTCACCTTTATCAAAAGGACATAAAAGGAATTTAAAATAAGTTGGGTGTTAATTTGAAATTTTCAAAAGATAATAATGAAATATAGAGATGCCCTTTATAATCTCCCTTTTTATATTTAATGTCATGAATAGAGACATAGGGGATTTAGGACTTTAAATTTGATGTTGGAGTTGGATTTTACAAAAGCTTCTTCAAATTTGAAGATATAGAGATCTGTTGGAGATGCTCTAAGTGGCAAGAAATTAAGGTGGAAAGACTTCATGGGTGACGCGTGCACTTGCTGGTGCACATGGACACCATGTTATGGGGTATGGGCACGCGACGGGCTTTGAATGTGATTACAAGTACGGTTCAGTCCGTCCATAATAGTCTTCAGACCACATGGCAGGAGCGGGGGTTAACCATCAGTAATGGACGTATGACACATTAATGGCTAGTCAGTATGGTAGAACTGACAACAGTCGGTATTTTTGTAATTTTGAAAAGGTGAGTGCATTTTGATCACGAGATCGGAAGGTAAATAGACCATTTAAGGTCAAAGAAGTAAAGCAGTGGTCAAAGGGAGAAACACAAGAAAATAAAACTACCAGGCGAGTCATACAAATATCACCAATTTTTCCTGAGTAGTACAAATTTGCCCTTATTTTTATTATACGGCGAGATCATTACCTCCAATCATTCTCATGTTCTTCATATATATTCCAAAATATACTTAGTGTAAGACTCATAGTTAGCAATTCGGTATGGGAAATGTTTGGGTACAATTCCGATTTGTCATTTAAAAATACATTACAAATTTTGGCACAAATAATTTTAAAAAGCAAAATAAAACTAAAAAAAAAAAAGCAAAATAAACAATTTTTTGTATTATAAACCAATGTTTAAACGAGGCCATTTTAACAGTTAAACAGACTGGTGCGTTACCATTTAAACGGATTGAATCGGCCAGGGGCAAAAATGAAAAAAATGGAATTAAACGGAACAATGGCTCTGAAATTCAAATTTTGAAATTTAAAAATAAAAAAAAATAGAATTTAATGGAATTAAACAAATTTAACAGCCGTTAAAACAAAAAACAGCCGTTAAATTCAAAAACGTTAAAACGTGTTTAGACGGTTTTAACGTAAACGGGCTTGGGCGTAACTGTTTAAACGGCCGTTTTTAAAACCATGTTATAAACTTATCTTTCATGTTCAAAACTAGATAATCCAGAAATAATTCAGAAAAGTTCATGAATTATTCGAGAATAATTCGAACACGTTAAAACTAACAAATTCTAATTTTCTTTACGTTTACTTACCAAAAAGAAAAGCCAGCAAACTCTTTATTCAACGTGTCCCAAAACATATTACCGCATTTTCCCTTGTTCACAACTATTATGCCTGAAAATCACACAAGGTGTGTGATAGGCTAACGATGCATGACGTGGTGAAGAGTACCTTCAATGTTAATGGTGTGATCTTAAACCATTTACACATGCGTTCATAATTCCTGATTAGCTATTTCTTTGGAAATGGACAAGAAATGTACAAGGCCAATTTCATCAGCAAATTAACTTGTATAGATATTTATATATAAGGTCAGACGACCCTCATATACGTAGTTTGACAAATCCCTGAAAGGGCCCAAGGAAATATATTCAAACCCGATGAATACAAGATATGAACACAAGGCCAGTCTCTTTAATTTCGGAGGCACTTTCCCGTTGATTTCCTCTAGTAATGCAAGAACGCAACAATTGTATGTAAAATACATTCAAAATTACCCATGGGAAATGAGATGATCGGGAGAACGCACTTCAAGAGTCGAGCAGAAAGGCTCCCTGGTCTTTTCCAGTGTCTTGCTGCTCTTAGAATAACTGGAAGAACAGACTGGTTGACCCATCACCGAATGATCTGAGGTCTGCCGGTTTAACCAAGGCCCTGCACAGCGGGCATGTCCGTTCTCTCTCAAACCTGAATAAAACATGAAATTGTTAAATCCTCAACAGAGGGAGTTCATACTGGTAATTATTACAAGCAAAGAAAGGGAACTACTCTGTGGACAATCATAATTGCAGTGGAGATCACCAGTACAAAACAATGTGATAACAAAGAAGGCTGATTTTGATTAGTTTCTAACCTTTCAGCTCTATTGCAACAGCTCAAAGTAAAAAGAAAAAAGAAACGAGAGAAAAATCTGAAGATGGTTTGAGGGAAGTCCCGATCTCTGTCCCCTGACAGGAACAAAATGGTTTATACAGCCATTACTGTAGTTCACTAAAACTGAAATCATTAAAAAAGGACTCAAAAACACATAATATTACCAAATACAGAAATCCAAAATATCAATTACGCTTATACCCAAGGTTCAAAGTTTCAGCCGAAACCGAAACGTTTCGTCCATTTAGCTATAGGACGAAACTACATACGTTTCGGTTGGTTTCATCCAATCCGAACGATACTTCATCTTATGTATAAATTTGCACTAACATTTCGTTTCGGTTTCATGAAGTTTCATCCGAAACTGAACGATACTACCAATACGTTTCGGTATCGCCCATGAATGATAGCGAAATGATATTGTATACTTTGAACCATATGCTTATACCTACAAATAAAAACATGCATACGAAGATAGATAAATCCTAATTCAAACCTCAACTCAGTTGTGCTGAAACTTGGTCAAGAACTTGATCGAGTCAAATATAAAAACCACACTGTTGTCTGACCTCCATGTTTCAAGCAGCTCAATTATAGTTTCCAAGTTTTTCAGGGTTTTAAGTAACCAACTTTTCTCTTCGTATTAATCAAATTGTTTCAACTAGACTAGTTAATTACCAATCCAATTCTTATGCACCATTGCAGACCTTAATATGGAAAAAATGCAAGCAACTACATCATAAAGCATTACCATTTAAACGATGAATGCCCAAAGTTTTAAAAAAAAAGTAAATTTAGAAACAAAAGGTAAAAAACTTACCATTCCGATACACAATCTTCACAAAAGATGTGTTTGCAGCGTAGTAAGATTGGAGCATGCATTTTCTCCTGGCAAATAGCACACAGATCACCTGCTGCATTGACCTGCATCAAATTACTAATGACTTAAGTATGTGGAGAATTTCTCTCTTTATGTAGGGAAAGAATAACAACCACAACATTACCACTCTATAAGTGCATCATGTAATGCAACTCAAATACGGTATTCAGAAATCACAGTAACAGTACAAGACTAGGTCAAATGTGTGAAGTTATATGCATTCATATCCAACCCATTATTTTTAAAGTTGACGGTGGTGTTCAGCATGGTGGTTTCTTTACCTCAAGGGGCTTGTGCAAATAATACACAAATCTGGGATGGCATTCTTGCCTCTGACAAATGCATGGGAGAGGGGAGGAGAATGTAGATTTATTTTGTACAATTGTTTTACGAAAGACCTATGACCACGTGAATTGGATTTTCCATATGTTCTCGAAAGCTAACATACCTCTAGCTTTACATATATGCATAAGCTCACACACACACATGCTCTATACATATTCGAGGATGTAGGCCCGATTAATGTTGTTCTTCATGCCAAGAAGTGGCTGGGCATTCCTTGAAATATCTACAAGCTGCTCACAGATATATTGGATCCTATTGAATGCTCACAAGTAGTTTAAAGTTGTTTACAAATTAAAGGGAGGTAACTTAACAGGCCAAGTTGACTTACCCCATTTCAGTTGGCTGGTCACAGAAACCAGCTTTAATAAATAATATAAAGTAGAGACTGAATCATTTTTCATTTTCATGTAAATTCTCATTTAGGGGGTGTTTGGGAACGAGAAGTAAAAGCACTTTTACTTATAGTAGAAGTTACTAGTTGATTTTTTACTTCCAAAAAGTCATAGAAATCAAAAGCGTTGGGAGGCCTTCTAATTTTTGGGAAGTAAATTCTCTTAGAAGTAAAAAGCTAAAAAGTTTAGCTTCAGATTATGTTAGTTTTTAACTTTTCAAAAGTAAAAATATGAAACATCCAAACTAACTTTTTAACTTTTTGACTTATAAAAGTCAATAAGTTACTTATTTTTGTGTTGCCAAACGCCCCCTTACTAAATACATTAATCAGCTCAAAGACTTTGAGAAACAAACTAGAGAACGAAACAGGTCTCATTTGTTCGTGGAAACTAATCTCCAACTTCTCAACAACACTGTATGTATATAAGCAAAATACGAAATCCATCAAATCACTGTGCACTTTCACAGTCAAATAATGTAATACCCAACTTCAAAAGTAGAAAGTCAAGTGCATTTTTAAAGGGAAAAAGAAAAAGCTTTTAACAAAGTGATGTAGAGCAGCAAGGCCAATCGCAAGTGGAAGAAACAAGGAATCGGAATGCATCATTCAGTAAAGAATCACTCTTCAAAGGTAAGGTTTTTCACCTAAAAACCAAATTTAATTCACCTTCTCTCGCTCCAAAAAATTAGAAGCTTACATCTATTTTTATAGACTACCAATCCTGAACTTCCCATTCCTAATAAAGTTCTAATGGAAACTATTAAAATCTCCTACCCATTACCAAAAAAAAAAACATATTAAAATCTCCTACTACAATCAAATTACTAAGAAAACTACTTCTATTCCAACTAAATTTGAAAGATAATAATCCTAAAAACTAAGAACTAGTTAAAAATAGATTTTGTGGGGTACAAGGGACTAGATGATGGGAGCTAGGAATGCTTCTTTGATCTCACGTGAGATGGTACCACCGCAATACAATGCTCCTACACCAAACCATCCCGGTTGAAAAGCATTTGACCTCGAATTCGGATGCAAGTATTGTGTTCGATCTTTCCATCGGATAAGGTATTGAGATTATCCTTTCTACTTCAGTTTCTTCTTCCACATCATCCAATTAAAATTCAAAATTGTATTCAAATTTCACGAACAATCTTACTTTAATTGTTATTTAGAGGTGCTATGTCGACTCCAATAAAGTCATAGTAAAGAACATCGAAATCTTCTAGAATCGTAAATGCAGCTTGGTTGTCCTTAAATTCTGATAATACATCTTCAGAAGTCAATGGTGGACTTTCAATCTTCAGTTTTTTTGCTGATAATTTATTGATCATATAGTGCGTGTACCTCTTGTGGAAGATCTTCATTTTGCATGGAAGCTTAAATAGATTCAGCTTCTGCTTTTTTTTGCAGCTTGTTCTTCCATAGGAGTAGATGTAGGTGGAAGTCCTTTGGAACAGATTATGCATCTCCCCTTATAATAATCGAATCGTATACAGCTCTTCTTTCTTTCAACCAAGGTTGTCCCAAAAGTAGGTGACATCAATTCATTGGAGTACTTGTACAAAAAACAAGTTCAAAATATTTCTCTCCAAAAGAAATTCAATGAAACCATTTTCTGAAGTCCAAGTTCCATAATTAAATTCCATCAATTTTTCTTCCGTATATTGAGAAACATAATGTTGGCAACTGGAGGGATCAGTCACAAGATTAATAGATTTCCCTATAATTTTGCACCTTGTTCGAAATTTCATTTCTGATTAAAGACTTAAAAAGATAAAAAATTGGCAGAGTCAGGTCAGCAGTCATTCAGTCAAGCATTAGGTTGTAGACAGATAGACCGGGTCAATTAACATGTCAAGTCTAGGCTATGAGTGGACTGGACTTTAACCTAAGGGCCTGATGGATTGGGCTCTAACATGGATGGATAGGTTTAATGGGTTTATGGTTGGGTTGGGTTTTAATTATATGTGGGGTTTCTTTTTGGGCTAGACTTCGTAGTGGGTTTTGGGGTGAAGTTCACTTAAGCCCACCTTTAGTTAGAAGTTAGGCCGGTAATCTTTTAATCCAAGAAAAGATTGTCTTCAACCCCTCAACGAACCAACAAAAATGAGATTTTGAAACCCTAGCTCTAAAGGGGCTGGAGAACACAGCAAAAGGAATGGATTTCGTCCAAGATGCTTACTTGACAATGTGTAAAGGTTGACAACGGCAATAGCTGTGTCGATGGACGGTGTGATGAACAAGGAATGAACAGCGACGTGCTGTGATTACACGCCAAAATCAGCCACAACGAAAACAGACAAAATTCTTAGCAGTGCAGCGATTGAATAGCAGCTGAAGAAAACATCGATTGATGGCAGTAAGAGTGTGATCAAATGCGATCAAATGGATATCAGGATTTCACTCTGATACCAAAAGTTAATGTAGGATGGCGAAGTCGATCCTAAACGAGCACGAGTGGAAGAAAAAGAGGAATTGGAATCCACCGATTCGGGAACGGAATCCACCATTCAAGCAAAGATTCATTCTTCACAAGTAAGGTATTCACCATAAAATCAAATTTCATTCAACTTCTCTCAAAAAAAAATTTAGAAGCTTACATCTATTTTATAGTACTAATCCTTAACTTCCTATTCCTAATCAAATTCTAATAGAAACTATTAAAATCTCCTACTACAATCAAATTACTAAAAAAAACTACAACTATTCGAACTAAAATTGAAAGATAATAATCCTAAAAATTAAAACATTAAAAATAGATCTTGTGGGGTCCACCAAGGGACTGGACGATGGGAGCAAGGAATGCTTCTTTGATCTCATGAAAGATGGTACTGATGCAATACCTGTTCGGATGTGGCATAAGACCCATAATGGACCTCCTTACGTGACAATGCCTTTAATGCAGCAAAGAAGGATTGGACCTGGACATCACAAACCCCACAAAAATAAATAAAGACAATGCGCTACCATTCTGCTCAATACGAAAACCAACATGGCCTTCATGAGCAGTTTTTAAAGATTTGGAAGAAAGGCACTGAAAGGATGGAAGATTATGCCTACAGATAAAAAGCATACCTTCTCAACAACCGATGTGAGCTTGAAAGTAAGGTACAACCCTGTGGTTAGTGATGAAAAGAGGCTTCCATACTCCTTGTTCAAAAAGAACCGGTACCACACAGGAGTTGGTAACAACGCACGATATAGCAGCAGCATATATTCAACTACAGTTAGCATTTGACCCTGAAAAATCCAAACTCCAAAGATAAAAACCATGTATGAAAATGTATAAAATTTCTTTTCATCATGCATATGCAAAATATGAAAACACCACCGACTCCTTAGCAGCGGTGGAACTCCAGAAACCATCATTCATGATTGGACTATTGGAGACACTCTTCTTACAAAGCTTTTCATTATTAGGTTAGTAATACTTCACTCCTATGTATTCTATTTATTATAAAAAAAAAAAAAAATAGATGCATTAGAATCTACTCCCATGTATTCTAATAATGTATCTTTTTTTCCAAATTACTAAATCTTCTGTTACTTACAATAATAACAATGTTCATTACTTTTTTGTTACCAAAAAATAGTTATTACTTTATTTTCCTTATTCAGAAAGCAAATGGTAGTAGTATAGAATTGCAGAGGCAACAGCTTTGTTTCTAAGGGAAAACCATTGCATAAAGGAAAGACATGAATCAGATGGAATCCCTATAAAACCTGATTACCAATTCACTACCAGTGTACAGGTCTGCCTAAATTGTAACAAACAAGGTTGGGCACCACCGCACAACAATCAACTACAACCTTCATGTCTTTCACCATCAAACTATGATCTCAACGAAACCACGTCTAAAACTTTATAACAGAATTTTAAGAAACCACATCGGCAGTTGGCTATGTAGCATATACAATCTGAGAAAGAGTTTTGACATATAAAACAGAAAACACTATACATCATATGCTACTCCTTAAAGGATTTTGTAATTATAAGCTACCTTACCTGCTTGCGATAGTTGCGGCCTCTGCTGTTCTTGTAATACATCAGTAGTATGCACTTGAAAACCATTGCTGCCTGCCGCACCATTGTATCTGAAAAGTAAACCAATTCAAAGAAAATAATGGTGAAAAGTCATTATTAGACAAAAAAAAAATATAGAGAAGATATATAATCCATAAATGAATCTAGTCCCAAAGAAAAACGAAATGAAAAAAGAAAAGAAAAAAAACAGAATCTTGAGCAAAAGGAACAAAAATAAAAGTTGCTCATATAAAACAACAAATATGAATTGTCCATACTGCAAGATTACTTTAATCACCAGTTCCTCAAGAAAGAATTTGTATGTATTATAAGAAAAAAAAATTAGGGTATGTATTACTAGAAACAAGCACAAATATACTACAGAAAATTGCTCCATGACCAAACATGAAACAATGAAAGGAAAGGAAGTATTCGCAATACATTTACAAGGAGACAAACTGAATGCATTCAGGAGATAAGTGGCACCCACAAAGAAAGAAATTACATTTCCATTGCAATGAGATGGGAGGATCCTCTAGAGAAAATATTCCATATCTTAAAGGGCTTCCTAGGTTTTTCTCTAAGAATAAAAGCAGACACCTATGTAACAATGACACAGACAGGTACACAGATACAAGGTGTTTGATACGACACCCTTAAGAATCCTGAAATGCAGAAACTCGCGCACACATGTACTATAGTATAACATTTTATTTATAATTAAATCAGAAGTTCTTTTATTTTTTTAATTAAAGGGACAAAAATATATGAAAACTAAAAGAATACACAATGAAGCTACCAATAACATAACAAATATAAGTAGGTTTATAATAGCGAAGATTTCAAAAGTATTGTATGGAGGATGGAATATATTGACCCTATTTTATAAATCAATTTTAGTAAAAAAAATATTAAAATGAAGGGCGACACTGCCGTACATGCCATGATGTGTGTCGATATGTGTCCAATGTGGCAAACATAACAAATAACCTTAAAAGTGACGTGTCCTTGTCACATAAGCATACACAAATTAGAATTTTATAATTGTCCTAGTTCCTAAGTTCCTACATTTCCTCGTAATTTACAAATTCATCATCATCGTCATCTATGCCTTATTCGAAATGTTTGGGCTCGACAATATGAATCTAATTTTTCCATTCAACTCTGTTTAGGGTCATGTCTTTTATCAAGCATGTGTCTTCAAATCTTTCCTTACTACCTCTATCCATGTCATTTTTGGCTTTCCTCTCTCCCTTTAAAAGCTTTCAACTTGCAGCAAAGTCCTCTTTCTCATTGGTGCCATCATTTGTCTTATGTCTTCAAATCTTTCCTTACTACCTCTATCCATGTCATTTTCGGCCTTCCTCTCTCCCTTTTAAAGCTTTCAACTACAGCAACGTGCTCCTTTTCACCAATGCCACCATTGGTCTTCGTTGCAAATGCCCAAACTATCTCAATCGACTTTCCCTTTACTTTTTCTCCTATTAAAGTTAATCCTAGGTTTTCTCGAATGTGCACAATTTTGATTTTGTCTTTCCTAATTTTCCACTCATTAATCTCAACATCCTCCTCTCTGCCACACTCATTCTATGAACATGTTGTTTCTTAACTACTCAAATCCAACTTCATAAATCATAAAAGTTTTCCTTTTAACTTCATAAGTACACGTTGATTACATAATACTCCAAAAGCGTGTCTCCACTTTAGCCATCCAGCACTAATTCTATGGGCAACATCCTCACTGAACTCTCAATCATTGTGAATAATCAAACCTAAATAACAAAATTGATAGTTTTGGGGTATCTTTTGCTCATCAATCATAACTGATGCCTCATCCCTATGAGTATTATTACTAAAGTTACGTTGGATGTATTATGTTTTCGTCTTGCATATCTTAATTTCTAGTCTCTTTCCATATTTCTATTATTACATTTATTGCCAATTTAATCTCATCAATCAATACTACATCATCTACGAATACACCAAGGGTCATATCCTTGAGTATGAGCAGTTAATCAATCTATTACTAGTGCAGAGAGGTAGAAACTTAGGGCAAATCCCTGGTGCAAACCCATTGACTGGATTGTCTCTCCACCAACTATTCCCACACTAATTACCACTCCACATACATGTCCTTGAACTTCTTTCACTTATGTAAAACTAATCCTACAAGAGTTTATATGTCATCCATGGTTTCAAGTTTCGTTACTTTGGTTTCAGACCCGAAATTGATAAAAACCAATTTTTTATTCATAAAATGTCACTTGGTTTCGGTCAGTTTTGGACCGAAACTACCGAAACAAAACCAGTCACTTTGAGCCATGATGTCATCGGGTCTCTCTTAGAGTAACATGAATAAAGTCTCATTCTAGATATAAGTTCCTCATGTTACTCTCGTTTAATAATTTCATGAAGTAACTCTCCCATCTTTCCTTAATCGCCTCATACCTAACCAAGACTCTCTCTTCACACTTAATGCATCTAACTTGATTAGTGTCTAGCTTTCTTCTGTCATCTCTACAATTTATAAATATATTTTTCACCCTCTCTTGTTCCCAATCTTTTGAATAAGCCATCATACACCTT
Source organism: Euptelea pleiosperma (assembly GCA_035048495.1). Classification (NCBI taxonomy): domain Eukaryota; kingdom Viridiplantae; phylum Streptophyta; class Magnoliopsida; order Ranunculales; family Eupteleaceae; genus Euptelea; species Euptelea pleiosperma. Next base: position 26,536,093 of record CM068540.1, read on the forward strand.
ATTTTGCCTCACTTGTACCTTTTTAGATTTCAATATTTTTCTCAGTTTTCTTTGTTCTTAGTTCATTGCCAATGCTTGTAACATGACATTTTCTCTTTAATCGCTTTATGGACGTCCTCACTCCACCAAATTCCATTTTGTGAGCAACTTTTCCCTTCAGATTCTCCGAGAACTTCTTTTGCCACTTTTTACAACTAGACACAACAAGAAGGATGTCACTGAATGCAAGACTTTAGAATGTCAAAAAAAAGAAACGAGCAATTCGAATTGGAGTATTCGTCAAGGGAAGGGGAATTCTAGCTCCCACTCACATGAGTGGAGAAAAGCATTCTACTTGCCCTCTTTCTTCCATGTGTCCATGTAAGGATGTTTTCGTAATTATCAACCCTACCTAAACTATGAACTCTCTCAGGTGGACACATGCGAAAGAAAGAGTGTGACTGAGTGTTTATTCCACTCGTGCGAGTTAAACTAAGATAATTAATATCTTTTGGAATTTCATTTCCAAAATGTTCATGAAAGTCAATGGCATCTAATGTCTTTAGATCGCTTTCAATACTGCAGCACCATAATAATAAATTGAATCCACCTCAAAAAGAAATAACCATAATAACAACTGAGGGTCAAGTCCAACATACCATTCACCATGATGATGAATATAGCATGCCAAAATGGTGGTATTGCTTTTGGAGGAAGCATAACCAATGGGTATAGAAGATCATCGTTGCGATACCACCAGTAAACTCCAACCACATGAAGCATGAAAATTGTAGTGATGCCAATGAGAACAGATATTTTTCTCTCTCCCTGCAGACACCAACAATTATTATGCCTAATACCTCCAAAGAGAAAGACAGTGTCTTCGGCATACGACCTGGTTAAGGAAGTACGCAGAGAAAGACAAAAGCTGCCTACCATAAAAAAGAAATATGCAAATAAAGGCCATAGGCACAGATATAAGAAATTATATCGGAAAACTGAAACGTATGTCACAGCACCTTTAGAGCTGTCTGCTTCCTTAGAATATCATTTGACTTGAACATCACAGCAGCAATCCAAATTGTCACAAAGAAACCTGTAAGTCCTCGTAGAAAGGTCATATGTCACTAACTAAAAGAAAACAACATTCTGATAAATGAAAGTGTGGGTGGATGGAAGGGATTGCAACCACATATGCAAGATTTTGCATCGCCCTATTAAAGAGCAATAGAAAACTAAAATACAAATAGGTACCACTTCATTTTTAATTTTTTGATAGGGAGGTACCACATTAATGTAGCATCTTAAATGCCTACAGAAAATTATTAATACATGTGCAAAAGTTGACAATTTAAAAACAAAACTCAACATTAAGCCATTGAATTGACCAAATAGTATAAGAAATAAACTAGAAAAAGATTGTGAATTTCAGCTTTACTTGGTTGATTATGTTTTCCAATTCTTGGCTTGTCTTTTGAAGGATGGCAACTACAGCTTGTTGACAAAAATTGGCTATTATTGGCTTGGTATTGATTAAGTGTAAGAAGTAAGAACTAGCGAAACGTTGACGTCTTGGGGGGTGTTCGGTTGCAGCTAGAAGTTTATTCTGAATAGACTTGTAGCATCATAGAAGTTATGCATTATTGGGCTTTCAGAGGGGTTATGGAAGTGTGGATTACACATCCCACTCCAAAAGGCATGTGTTCAATGCATTTGTATTGAATAATGTACATTCTCCGAATAACATGGTGTGTACTTGTGATGCAACAAATTCCAAAGATTTATTATAGCTGCAAACAAGCACCCCCATTGAGAATTTTTAAACGTAACAGTAGGGTAGTTTGACCATTTTGGCACCCAATGGCATTGTTTTCTTTCCTGCATATTCTACTGGCCTTTCTGGAATCTATCAAAACTAAGTTCTAAAACTCATCTCTTTGTTTAATAATCAAAAGGATGAAAAAGGGGATCCAGTCCACAGGATTAAAATCAAAAAATAAAAATCAAATAAAGTGTATAAAGGGAATAGAAATCCCAAAACATAGCCAATCCCATGGGGAACAATCAGCATTACAATTAATCTAACAATAAATGTGTTTGAAGGAGATACTCAATTTCTCTTTAATCTCATCTCTCAGGCAAGAAAGTCTCCACAGACTTCATTGAATACCCATATGAACATCTTTAGAAAATCACCCTCATGAAAAGAAACCATCCAAAGTTTGCAGCCAAAAAGAAATGTGTACCTTTAACCAAACCTTCAGTTATGCTTCTGCTCCCTGAAGACTTTAGCAGACATTGACACACCCTGACCAACCCCCAACCCAAAAAAAAGAGTTTGTCCTCTCTACTCTTGCTTCTTATAACTCTTGTGGAAGACAAATCCGTGTTCCCTTACAAGCTATCAGACTAATCTTGATTATGCCATTTTGTAGTTATTTCAACTTCATTATAGGCTTCTAAAGATGTGCCCTACTACTTTCTACCATTTTCCCGCACCCATGTTTTTGCATTCATCTATAAAGCCAAGGGGAAGACCAAGGTTCCAATTCATGTACTAAAATTCCAAATTATAAATCCCAGGGGAGATCAAACTTAAGTAATAATCAATATGGAAGTTTCAGTATGTGAAAAAGGTACTAACCATAAACATTGTCCGTTCCTATGAATTCTTTCCTATTTCCATAAATGGTTCCCGAGAACAATTACACATGAATGTCTAAAATAGTGGTGTTCAAAACAAATACCTTGCAAATGCTGCCGAATGAAGACAACCAACAGAAGCAACGAAAACGGTAGAATTTGCTCAATCCACCTGGCGACCTGCTGAATATCGTATCTCTGGTAAGAGGAATCCCTGTTATTCCCACCCACACCATTACCAGCCTCCCCATCCATGTTTCCATTCCCTGAATTAACAGTCGAGATTGAAGCTGATGCTGACAAGGAAACCCCCTCACTTGCCCCACCTTCATTTCCCGTGTCTCCCTGACGATCTGATGCTGATGCTGCTGCCACTCCAGCAATCTGCTCGGTGGAGACGCCATTCTCGCCAGGGTTACCTTCTCTCCCCTGACCAACTGGTGACGGTGGTAGACTGGCTCCCACCCTCACGTGCTCTTGTTCTCCGGCACCAATTATCCGAATGGATACCTCCCCATCGCTGTTACCTGCAGCGGAATCATCCAACCGGTTCGGAATGTGAGCCCGGAAACCAGATGCCGCACCTCCATTCATCAAACCCTCCGTCTCCTGATGATTCGACCTGGTACGAAGAATACCAGAATATTCTAACAAAGCCGATAATGGCGCCTGGATGAAATTCGCAGCAGAGAATTGTATTCCATATCTTCTAGAATTACTAGTGCCCGACGAATTCCTGTACGAGTCAGAATTGCTACCGGAAGTTTCCATCTCCGCAAAACCCTAAGCCTACCCTCGATCGTCTGTTAGAGAACAAAACTAGTACAATTCTAACTGAAAATTTACCGATTCTCAACCTAGGAATTTAAACCCAACGTCACGAGAGTCCAATCAACAGAAGTCGATACGATAATCAGAGAGTTTCCATAATGATGAATGGAAATCGTACCTTCACAAGCAAGAGCTCCGTCGATAATCTCTGAATCAGGTTAGAGAATCCGTTTCGTAGACCCTAACCCCAATCTCGATCGATCTTGTCCAATAAATCAAAGAGAATATCTCGAATAGGAAGACAAGATCAGCGGAGGTCGGAATTCAAAGAGATCGATTCTTCATTTGCCCTAGAAACCTAAGCTGTCTCTTCGATTCGTAGAAGAGTTCTTCAATGGCGGTGAAATCTACAGGATTTCGTCGTCTCCGTCTCTGCCTGTCTTTCTCTGTCTCTCTGTCTCTCTCTCTCCAATGGTTGAAACTTGAAAGAAATGCTTCGTTTTCCACGGTGTCTCTGACCTTTTCTTATTTCTCGCTCTTTCGGAGAGAGAGCGAGAGTGGAAGGACAGAAACCGCGAGCCAAAATTTCCTCGTCGTACCGTATATATACGGCGTATATGTACAAGTATACCTTATAGATGCCCTGAGATATTTACGTTGAATCAACAATCCAATATTCCCAGTAACACGGTAATTATCTTGTTACTTCAATCTGAACCGTCGGATTACGAGACTATTCGGTCATTCTAATGCATAAGCTTACGCAAACAACCAATAATAAAGCCTCGGATGTTTTGTGGACAAAAAGTTGATCATAAAAATTGCTAAATGTGTCAATTTTACCCCTCTCAATTGCCACGTGGCACACTCTTGTGGGCCCGTGCCCGAGGGATGTTTTGCGGTTTTTGCCCAGCATTTAGTTGATCTACACACCAAACGTCAAAATAAGCGGCTAGAAATCACCAGGGTCAGGCTCCGTTGACAGCCCTAAAATGACCGGATTCTGTACAGGACACAAATATGTGCCACATGGCACACTCTTAAGAGGACTCTGACCGTATGGATGTTTGGCCAATCCCTAGTGGACCTAGAAACCAAAATGCAGCTTGATTAGTTATTTCTAGGCGTTGGATCTTTATACCTCAAATACTGCTATAATTCACACAGTTGAGATCAACCCATGAAAATACGTCCAATCCAACGTCTAGAAATCACTAATCAGGCTGAAGTTTGGTTTTTATGTCCACCTAGAGGTTGGGCAAACATCCATACGGTCAGAGTCCTCCAAGAGTGTGCCACGTGGTATATATCGTGTCCTGTACAGAATCCTGTCACTTTAGAGCGGTCAACGGAGCCTGACCCAATCACCAATCACGCTAATTTTTGTTTGTAGAACTACCAAAAGGTTAGCCAATCATCCATGGGACCAGTGGGCCTGAAAGAGTATCAAATATCAACGCATGGAGAATTTTCGAAGAGTAAGCCTTCGATGACACTGTAGTCAGCGACGCCGCTGACTGCAGCCAATGTGAGCCACATGGCAGATTCTTAAGAGGATACCTACCGTATGGATGTTTGGCCAATCACTAGGTGGACTTACAACCCAAAAATCAGCCTGATTAATGATTTCAAACCTTTGGATCCTTGTACCCAAATAATGATCAAATTTCTACAGTTAAAATCAACCCATGAAAATAACTTCAATCCAACGCATAGAAATCACTGATCAGGTGTCATCGAAGGTGTCTTTCCATGTCACTTCTTGTTGATAGGCCCCACTTGACCTTTCCGATAAAAACATTGTATCCATAATCCGATCTACCGCACCTTTTATGTTGTCAAACAAGTCCGTGGATCTGCTGGTCATGATCATGATACATAAAAGAGCCATTAGGTGGGCTCTAGTATATGGGCCCATATCAATGCGAACATATTTTTTTGTCAATTACGATGAAAGCTTAGAATTTGGTGCAACATCATGGCACCATGTTGCTACCCCAACTCTCCACAACAAATGAAAGTGTGGGGACCACATCTTTGGCACATCAACCGTTATGTAGATCTACCAGACAAAAGTAAAAGATGTAGACCCCACCATAATACAATCCAGTTGCACTAGAATAATGACGTAGTGACATCACCAAATCATTACTCGTATAATAGAGATCATTTCGAGTCCACGAAAAAATGCTCACGGACGGCCTTGTGAGCCACGTGGCATACTCTTAGAGACCACAGACTGTATGGATGTTTTGGCCCTTCCCTATATGGACCTACGTACCAAAAACCAGCTGGATTGGCTATTTCTAGCTGTTATTTGAGTCATTTTCATGGGTTGGTTTTTAGCCAGGGTATTGAAGGATAATTTGCGGTACTCAGATCCAACAGCTAGAAATCACCATCTGGTATGTAGGTCCACTGGTGAGGGGCCAAATACGGTGGCACGTGGCTCATACAACATCAGTGAGTGGAACTGTAGAGGTGGACTCACGCCCGGGACATACCATGGATAGTGCACGTCATTTTCTTGTTATTAGTGGATACCAGGTGTTTGAGTAAACACTGTCATCAATATTTGACGAAGCAAAAATGTAACCCACTCTTGCAAATAACCAAAATAAAAGGAGTCAGTCTAGAGCTACACCCATTTCTTACATCCCGTTCTTACACCCAGTGGTGGGGCTCACATGGAGACCATGTTTGACAATCCAACCTTACACGGAGTTTCCCTTGCCATGATGATCATCGTAACAAAAAAAATCAGTTCATTTTGTAATCTTTAACCATATAAAAAATTGACCTAAAATCTATACTACTTTAAAGCAACAACTTGGGTTGGGCACGCCCCCTTAAATGGACTTCAACGGACATTCACTTTCATTGACCGCCATGTGTGCCACCCATCCATGTGATACAGTTAAATCCATCTCTACTTTCAAAGGTAAAATCTTCCCTTCATTAAATGACTCTCTTATAAAGAAAAGACAAAACTTAATTTGAAGTACGTCCTGCACAATATAGGATGTCAAGCACGCCCACATCCCTCACCGATGATGATGGGGGATAATTGTATATGCCACGTGACACACTCTTAGAAACCACTGACGGCATGGATGTCTATCCCATCCTTAAGTGGACCTATATAAGTCTGTTTAGTGATCTTAAACCTTTGGATCTGAATACGCATATAATACTCAAAATCTACGGCTAAAAATCAACCCGTGAAAGTGACTCCAATCAAATCCTTAAAAATCATCGATAGGCTAATTTTTTTATTGTAGTTCCATCTAGGGATGTGCCAAATATCGATGTATGGTGAGTGATCTCTAAAAGTGTGCCACATGTAAGGTCCACGTGCATCGCACGTGGTGTTCCCCTAGTAATGATTTAATTCAATGGTTTGGATTTTTCAAATTAAAGTCAATTTTTTATGAGGCAGGAATATTGAAATGTACTGATTTTTTATGAGGGTAACCGTAGCGTGGAAAACTCATTGTGCGGTTAGATTATCTAAAATGATCTCTATTTGGGCCCCACTACTGGGTTTAAGAAATGGATGTAGCTCTAGTCGGACTCAATAAAAAATAAAAAGTCACAACTGTTTTAGGGTATTTTAGTTGAGTTTAATTTGTCTAGAGCTACACCCATTTCTTACATCCAGTACTTACACAGAGATCATGTTCGACAATTCAATGGGACAGTGAGTTTTTGGTATTATGGTTATCCTACTAATAAAAAAATCAGGATATTTCAACATTCCTAACGTCTTGCAAATTGGACTATGATTTGAAAAATCCAGACTATCCAATTAAACTATTATTTTGGGTCAATATTTTTTATATGGTTAGCAATGTCGTAATGAACTGATTTTTTGGTGACGATAATCATTGTGGCAAGGAAAACTTAATGTATAGTTGGATTGTTCAAATTGATTTCAACATAGGCTCCATCACTGGGTGTAAGACTGGATGTAGCTCCAGACGGACTCATTGTAGAATGGGCTGATTTTTTGTTGGGCTGATCTATATGGTATAGTTGGATTGTTCAAATTGATTTCAATGTGGGCTCCATCACTGGGTGTAAGACTGGATGTCCTCCCCCCCCCCCCTCAAAAAAAAAAAGTAAGTCAAGTACACTTGACCCATGAAAAGTGACACCACCAAGCACCATGACAACGTCCATGCAATCATTTTTTTTTTTTTTGTAATTTGTAATTAACAATTTCATTCAAGAGAAAAGCAACACAGCAGCTATGAGGAGATGGAACCATCATCCTTCAGCACATCAGAAAGCCATGAAGGATAGTGGTTTTCCCACACCATGGGAGAAAAAAAAATACAAGCCTTAGAGGCTATAGCATGACCTACAACATTACCTTCTCTCGGTATATACACAAAGGAGAGAAGTAAAAAGTTTATTTTTAGCCAGAATTTCAGAAGCAAAAATATAACGTCCATGCAATCATTACTCAAAGAAGAAAGAAAGGAATTCCTTGGATAAAACTTTTACGATCGGGCTGTCATCGAAGAAGATGATCGGGCTTGTCATCCAAAGGAGATGATAGGGTAGCAGATCTTGGTACGTGAATTTTGTACAGACTGACCTCCTCGTCCTCACCACACACGTACCCAGGTGAGTACTTGAGTGCTTTTTGCCAAAACACTCACATGTGTACGTGTGTGGTGAGGCCGAGGTGGTCCACCCGTACAAAATCCAGGTGCCGTGATCTGTTGACCTGTCATCTTCTTCGATGACAGGGCCTGTCATTGAAGTTTTACTTGAAGGGTCGTGATGTAACAAGGTATACCTGAGATCTTTTCATTTGCGGAAGCAGCATTTTTGGTAGGCACCACTGCCATTTGGTAGACATTCATACAAAAAATCAGCTTGTTTAATGATTTTAAGCGGTTGGTTTTAGTACTCAAAAAATGGTTGCATTCAATGGCTATAAGAATGCCTTAAAAAGTGCTAAAAAGTGTTAAAATCTAATGGTTATAGATTACCGATCAAGGAGATTTTTGGTCTGTATATCCACCAAGGGGTGGGATAAACATCCATGCGGTCAGTGGGCCCAGATGGCAGCGGTACTACCAAAAATGCCGCTTCCGCAAATGAAACAGTTTCAGGCATACCTTGTTACATCTTTTTCCTTATTCGAAATCCTCTCATCTTTACTATTACTAGTGGGTGGCACGTGCATGTTTCAACCTAATTACAAAAAAAAAAAAATTACAAGTGAGATAAGGAAAAAATGTAATTATTTGACGATAAATACAATAATCCATTATTTATTCAAAATAGTATAAAAATGTGAAAGACTAAACTACCCTTTCAAATTTTAGAATGATAATTGTGAAGCGCTATTATGAAAATTTTGTCAACCCTAGAGTTTGCTTTTTTTTTTTTTTTATAATATAAACAGATGTAATTAATTTCTCATTTAGAAAATGTTATGATCACGCGTGAAAACATCGTGGCCGTCATCATCATCATCACCGTTGCCATTACCATCGTCACCGTCATTGTGCTAAACGCGGAGGTTAGGTTTGTTGGCAGCAGCCTGCACAAACTTATGCCAAATCTGTTCACATGAATTAAAAAAAAAAAAAAAACGTGTTTTATAATATTAAAATATTTATATTAAAAATCTAATCTTATAGACAAAGTCAAACAACTTAAATATATTTGTATCTTGAATTGCCACAATTTACAAAACCACCCCTCCAAACTAATCTTCCAAAACTGCCTTGCCCTTTGAGATGAAACTTTCCTAGGGTCCTTGCCTTTTTAAGCCATGGGCAGCTCTCATGAGACGTTAGTGGCAAAGCCAGCCTCACTAGTCGTTAGCGGGAAATTGCCCCACCCCCCGTCTTTCTGCTCGTTGTGACTTCTCCTCTTAGCTCATAGTCATACCACGCTCGCACACACCTAGTAGCTGCCCCGCCCCCCTTAGACACCAATTGCTCGCAGTCTCGCACCGCAAGCTGCCGCCCAACTTGCCAGCCTGCCCATGCATCGCACGTGCCCTACTAGTATATTATAAAATAGTATTATTCTTATATAAAGGACTCAATGTAAATAATAGGCTATTATCCTACAAATATCCAAGTTCAATCGATTAAATTTTTCAATTGGTGGAAGGTGAAACCATGCTAAGTTGGTAAGGTTTGTGAGCGTTTGTTGATACCGCAAGTTGGGTTCAAACCCACCTTCACCTGCTGACCCACTTGCCAAACAAAAACATTATCTTTCAATTGATAGCATACCTCTTGGGTGAGCCATGATCCCAAAAGTTACACCAATCAATTGATGTCACACCTTTTTTTTTATACCAGGAGGTGTGGTCCTGGCCTCTAAAGCACCTGACTAAATCCCATGGGGCACATATGTCACCCCTTGCACATGTAGCCACTAGGGGTGTCAATTTTACCCGATTTAACCAGAACCGGAACCGAAAACACCGGTTCCGGTACCATATTTTTGGGAACCGATTAAAAAGAATCGGAACCGGAACCGAACCGGAAACTAATGGTTACGGTTCCGGTACTCTAATATGGAACCGAAACCAATAAGAACCGGAACCGAACCAATATATAAATATAGTGTAAAAATTCTCATATTACCAAGATTGGACCCGTTATACCTGAAACTGGAACCGGAACTGACAAAAACTACATAATCGGTTCCGGTTCTGGTACCATCACTTTGAGAACCAAAACCGATAAATACCCGAACCGATAAGAACCGGAACCGTTTGTTCCGGTTCTGGTCACCTTAGGAACTGAACCAGAACCGACCCGTTGACACCCCTAGTAGCCACCAGGAACTGCTCTACCTTAAACCCATTAAGGGGACCCTAAGGCCCCTTGGTGAGAGAAAGCCCCCAACCCAGGTCCCACTACCCACATGGTTAATTTTTAGTCCACCCCTAATTGCATGTACAAACCAAAAGTCAACCTGATTGATTATCTATAGCCATAGATTTTACTACTTTTTAGGACAAGATTCTAGCCATTGGATTCAAGCATGTTTCGTGGGTGGTAAATCCAATGGCTAGAACTCATCAATCAAGCTGATTTTTAGTGTGTTTATCCACCAATAGGTGGGCTGAACATCTATCCAGTCATTGGGCCCCAAAAATGATATATGTAGGGTCATGGGAGTCCTCTGCGTCGACTTCACCGGGAGTCCTCTGTATCTAAATTTTTTTTCGTAGTTTTTGATTATCAGGAATAATTTTTATATAAAGATTTTCAATAATACAGAGAGTTAATTTTCTTAATTAATACCATATATACTAATATATTAAATATAAAAAGGCTTTATATAAAGTTTTCGCCTTAAGCCTCAACTTGTATCGAGACGGCCTTGGGCACACCGCCCATTGTTAAAAAAAATATTATTGAAAAAATTGTTGCTCTAGAAGAGTACAAAATTAGTATAGGGATGGGATTTTTACGAAGAACTTGATTGCATCGTCCTTGAGATGATACTATACCATAGATACCGTAGTCCTAGTCCTAAGGTCCAGACCATTGGATGTTCTTTGAAATTCGTGTAGTGATAATCGAGATTCGTATAGTTATCATGGTAATACAATAGGATGGAGCCATACAAGCCTTTTGTGTCTCATTTTCATTGGCTTGTGAGGAGCCCAAGGTACACTTTATCCAATGAAAATGAGACACATCGAGACATGATGATACACACCTTTCTAATTTTATTTATGGGTCAGGATGGGGGGACAACAATTTTATACAACATTTTTGACAACAAAAATTGGTACAGGCCAATGTATAAATTAGAAGTCTTGGAATGGGGTGATTTTTGGCGAGGATGGTATCTATAGTGAGGAGATCATCTGCATAAAAATTCAAATCAATCCGATATTCGTAGATCGGTTTACAAGTTGAAGAATTATGGACCGTCGACATTTATCGTCAATTTGAAAACCACATTTGATGGGGTTAGAAATTTCAGAATGTGCTGATTTTTTGTAGGAGTGATCTATATGAAGAGGTGATCATCCTCACCAAAAATCAACCACTGATTCATCTTCCACGTGGGTACGCCAAAATTGTTGTCAAAAATGTTGTATGAAATAGTTGTCCCCCGATCCTGACCCTTTATTTATTTATTTAATTCTATATTATTTATTATAGCTGTTGTTTAGGTTTACTTGGCTTGTTATTAATAATTTAATAGAGTCTTTAGTTGGGTTGAGTTTGTTCTCGGGCGTAGATTCCAAGAATCCAATGGTGGGTGTGCTTTGGCATTCACTTTTGCCGAAGCATAACCGCGCCGTTGAATTTTCAAAATCCACGCCCGAGAACAAACGTGAACTTGTTGGTTACTTTTGTGAGTGCACATATCTCGTCCCTTATAATAATACATCTAATTAATGTAAATGCCGTATGGGTAGGATTTTTTTTTTTTTTAAGCTCTACGAAGAAAATATTTGGAAAAATTTATTAAAAGGTTTTGAGGTTTTGCTCCCTCAAATGGGCAATATATAAGGAAGTTAGCCCCTATAAAGCATGGTTTGAAGTCTCGGCCGATCTTTGAAGCCACCATTCTGAACGATATTTGGGTGATCCGCCGATCCTGAGATTTTGAACCATGCTTCAAAGTGGCCATATCGTTAAAATAATATTAGTTTTCTCTTTAGTTTGATTGATTTTTAATATATGCATGTGCCGGAATGACTGGTTATGCCTCTTTGCAGAGGCAAGATGTAAGGATGTTGGCCCCCTTCAAGGGGCTAAGCGATAAAATTACATTAATTTTTTTTTTTTTACTTTTTTATGATTTTAACTCGCGGGATCGTATCAAATGATTCAAGAAAAAGTCGGTTTAGTTGGCGATTTATTAATTTATAGGCTACTTTAGTAGGTAGGTTGAGATTTCGAAGCCCCGGCGAGTATAATATCAATCTTAAAAAAATAATTAAAGATTAATTAATAATAAAAAAGAAAGAAAATTTTGTCTCTGGTGAAAAAAAAAATCAATTATGTCGAAAATCTCAAGTAACATCCGCACATTGTGATAATTATTTTCATTTCAAGATGATCAATAGGATGAGTATTATAATCTTGATAGTTTATAAAATAAATTTTGGGCCGTGTAGCCCGCATGGAGAGATCACAAAGGGGTCTCACCGGAGAGATCTTCTTGGTCAATGCATTGAATGGGGAGATCGATATCCTAAGTGGGACCAATTGAAGTGGGCCTATCATATGTCCTACATAGTTATTATGGTCTACACGAAAGAAAATCATGCGGCCCCACAGAAAATCATACAAAAAAATTTGTGCGTTGAGACCATTGACTGTTGGATTCAAGAGATCATCATGATCCACGAGGCAACGACTATTTTATCCTTGGCAGTTATTGCTTCGTGGAATCTGGAACTCTTGAATCCAACGGTCAATGACCTCAAACGGATACTTATTTTTGCTGTTATCCGTGCGGTAGTATTTTTCTTTTTTATTTTATTTTGAGTCTACCGTTGAGTCATTCGGTATTATTTATTTATTGGTACGAGGGTATCAGGGCCTCTTAGAGCACCAGACTAAATCCCTCTGGCATGTGCAAACTCCCTCATGGGCCTCATCCACACGCACCAGGTAAACTGGGTCAAAGCCTTAAGGGTGGTCACCAAGGGGAGGATTTCGAACTCAGGACTTGTGCTTCCTGAGGCGCTTCCCTTTCCTCGGCAACCCTCCATGTGATGCACGTGTAATCACATCCAACCCGTAATCGATGAGCAAGTAGGTCTTATGGATCTAGATTCTAGAAATATCCCGATCCAGGTCCGACTTTGAACAGTTTGGCCCAAGGTTTAAAAGGGGCCGTTATAATGGTATAACGGACTGGGGGAGTTACCGTTTTTTCTGTTATAATGGTACAACGAACAGTTTGACCCAAGGTTTCCATGGTTTATTTTTAACCGTGGATTTTGAGCATTATTAGAAATCACTAATCAGGATGATTTTTGGTATGTAGGTCTACCTAAGTATGGGCCATACGGTCAGTAGTCTCTAAGAGTGTGCCACGTGGCTCACACTGTCGTTCGTCATTAACGTTGATGATGAACCTCCTACACAATAATGTTGCTGAGCATGGTTTGAAGAGACACTAAATGAGGTAAAAAGTGAAGCCCGCGTGGATGGCAACCCTAGTTTTGGCTTTATAATAGTATAGATTTGCTTCTAAAATACTCCATCAGATTGGTCAAAGACCAATGAATGAGTCAAATTAATTATCAAGGTGTGCTGATTTGACCAAGAATAGGTCAAAATCCGTTTTAAGGTCAAAATCCAGTTTAAGGTCGTAGTATGGCGTTATTAACAGCTTTATTAAAACCATAGTGAAAATTACGTGGCATTCTTGGAAAGGCATGTTTTTGTATGCTTGGATAAAAGTTTTTTGAAGTCGATAAGTTCATTAGCCAATCAACTTGGTTTATACTCATGGTTATGGTGGGAAGAGTTGATTTGAATAGAGTTATTGCTGCACCCAAACAGCCCATTTTTGCCCCATGTGCGTTACAATTTGTTATAATTAACGGCCGTTATAACGGAAAAACGATAACACCCCAGTCTGTTGTACCATTATAACGCCCCCTTTTAATAGGCCATGAACTAGATCACAGTAGAGACCAAAAATCTTGAGCAACCGATCCAATAGAACAACTCAAAAGATTAATATGTGTCAAATTTCTTCATGCTCGCTCGGAAAGCTCTAGAGTTTTCACATAACCCAGTTCAGGGATGGGTCATGGGAGAACCAGTTTAACGTATTTTCAGAGGCCTAACTCTCGTCCTGTTTTAAGTGCAAAATCTGAAAAAAAAAGTAAGCTCCACGCAATTGGTAAACACAAGCTCAAAAGACTGGATTTAGATTGACCTCGGCTGGCTCCATTTGTGGGTTTCTAAACGCACCCTAAAAATCTCCTAGATGATTTCTTCTTCATATAGAGAGAATCCATGGGCCATTGCTTTGGGCGTGTTTTATTGCACAGAAATTTTTTCCCAAAAAATAGTAGGAAAAATTATCCAGATTTAAATGACTTGGTAGGAAAAATTATACAGATTTTAAATCATTATCTAAGTTGTGTTTTCCCAAGGAAAATGCAATTTTCCCACTTGGCAATCAAACACGCCCTTTAATATATTTTGTACAACATCACTTTTTATACGATAGAAAACATTTTCTGTTTATAACTTGTTGGAATCATGGTTCGAAGTCTCGGCCGATCCTGTTTTAGATTGGGCGATCCGGATTGGGATCGGAAGCCACCGATCTGAATGATACCGGAGTCGTCTCGCCGATCTAAAGGATATTTGGGTGATCTGGATCAGGATTGGAAACCACCGATCTGAATGGTACCTGGGTCGTCTCGCTGATCCAAACGATATTTGGGAGATCCAGATCGGGATCAGCGCCCTATGATCCCAAAACCGACCCTCATTTTGGGGGAACGTGAGATTCGAAAGATTGAAAAGTTTGGGGGAACCTATAATGGGCCAGGCAGATTTGGATTAGCTACACGTATCTTGGGCCGGGCCTATCTTTGGCAGAGCTAGGCCCGGATCAAACCTGGTCCATTGACATCCATAGTTCCTTAAGAGCCTAGTTAGCAATTCGGCATACGGCGAAAAATACGTGACAGGAAAAGTTACAATTTGAATTTTTCACTCGAAAATATTTTTAAAAATTCAACAAAGAATAAAATAAAATAAAAATAATTAAAATTTTGAAAAACATTTTTTTTTTCTATTTCTCAACATGGGAAAGCAGGTTTTCAATAATTCGAGTATAATAAGTGTTTAATACGGCTTCTCATAAAATGTGTGAATTTTACCGAATATTTGAATTATACGGCTGCATAATGAAAAGCTGCTAACTAGGGCTAATAGTGGACGAATTTTTTTAACCCTCGTTAAAGTGGGGTAGTTGGTGCACGTGTAGACTGTAAGACCACGAAGAGCAAATTGTTTCTCCGTTACAACTTACAACATGCAACCATGCATGTGTGCCACCTGTATTCCACAAGCAGGGAGAATGGCATCTCCCTGTCCTCTTCTCCTTAATGCAGACGCTCTGAAGCTTTTCTAGCCGGAGAATAGAAGACGAGCTGGGTTTTTTAACATGTGGAGTCCCAAAGAGCGCCACTTGATTCGCCACCTGGGCAGGTTTTAGCAGAACGACGCAGGGTTCTTTGACAACCTCAAAATTTAATGTCGGAGGGCTGTCGTTCATTTTTGGGGATGTGCACTTCAGCCATTTAATGGTCTGGGCTCGTGCCAAGTCTTGGCCTGCCCAGGCCCATTCCATAAACAATTAGTAAGGGCCCAGTGGGTCTAACAGACTCTGCTAAAGCCCATCCTACGAATATAAGCCCAGGCCCAACCTACAAACCTGATCAGTGATTTCTAAGCGTTGGATTGAATTTATTTTCATGGGTTGATTTTAACCGTAGGAATTTGAGCATTATTGAGCGTTATTTGGGTGCAAAGATCCAAAGGTTGTAAATCACTAATCAGGCCGATTTTTGGTTTGCAGGTCCACTGAGGGACTGGCCAAACATCCATATGGTCAGTTACCACTAAGAGTGTGCCATGTGGCTCGTATTGTGTGCTGTGATCAGCTTCACTAACTGCATAGTGTGAACGAAGGTTTACTTACCAGAAGACCTATTCGATTTTAAAGTAATTAATTTTTATTTAAGGCTGACCAGAAGACCAATTAAAAAAAATAAAAAACAATCGAATGGGTGTGCCTCCATAGAAGAGGTTTGGACAGCCGTACGTGTTGAAAGAGTAGGGGTCAAATATGGGTGCCTGGCAAGTTTTCATTAGATAAAAGAGTACCTCGAGTGATGTTTTGTTCTAGGGCTATCAATGGATCAAGTTGGAATCGGATCCAATCTGATTAATATTTTACTTGATTCAGATTCGATCTGGACCAAATCAGATCGGCAAACTTAAGTTTCATAATCAATCTGATATATGCTATTAGCATTTACATTTATCTGTATTACAAAACAGAAAATTTGTCTTCCCATTTATCCCCATCTTATAGGCTTCAATAAGGAAGGGCCGAGATCTTATCCCAAATTGGACTGTGGAACTCAGCCACTCACATCCAAATTTGGCAAATGCTTTGTCGAGGAGTGCACTAGGTATTCTCTGTACTGTTATAAAGCAACAATGGGGATTGCCACCTATGTGACACAATTAAAGGCCGCACCACTCTCAAAGTAAAACCTTCCCTCATTAAATGTCCCTTGACCATTCAGGCTATCTGGCAGGCCCACATCCCTGACTAATGATAATGAGGGACAATAGTATAAACCACGTGGCACATTCTTAGAGATCACTGACCTTATGGATGTTTGTCCCATTTCTAGGTGGACCTATATACCAAATATCAGTCTGATTTGTGATTTCAAACCGTTGGATCTGAGTACCCCAAATAATGCTTGAAATCTATGGTTAAAAATCAACCCATGAAAATGACTCTGATCAAATCCTTAAAAATAACTAATCAGACTGATTTTTTTTTTCATATAGGCCCACCTAGAGATGGGCCAAACATCGATACGGTCAGCGATCTCTACGAGTGTGCCACGTGTAAGGTGCTTCCATATGTAAGGTTCTAGTCTATATAACAAAAAGAGCTCAGATGTCTTATCTCTTATCATACCCTGCTGCTTCCGAAGATAAAAGAGTGGTTGAGATCAAATCCATCCATCTAATGTTGCCGGTTAGATTTCAGCCACTCAATCCCCCTCGTTTATTCGGCCACTCCCACTCATTTGACCCCCGCATGTAATTTATTGAAAATTTGAACTTCAAAATTTGAATTTTAGCAGTGTTATTTTCTATTATTTTTGTTATTTTCCTATTTTTTTTAATTTTTGCCCCTGTGCGTTACAATCCATTATAACAGCACGGAAATGCCTCTAGTCCGTTATACCGTTAGAGTGCCAAAGGTACCCAATTTTTGCAAATGCTTTTGTCAGAGAGTGCGGTGGGCACGGGCCATTTACTAGTTTGTGTATATGTCGGATCAGACCAGGCAACCATTAATCCCATACCAATCTGATAAGAAAAAATTAGATTCCAAATCCGATTTTTTTTTTTTTCAAATTGGATCTTCAAGTCGGTTGGATCCATTGACAGCCCTATTTTGTTCATTTGCTATTTGAAACAGTCCTATGGAGAAATGAAGATTTTTTCTTGTGTTTGGACAGGCATCACCACAGCCAGCATATTTGATCACTTAGTTGCTTTCGTTTCTTTCTCAAAAATAAATTCTTTTTGTCCTTGTTTTTGTACTATTTCTTTCCAAGAGATGCCCGTGGCCATGGTTCTGCTTGGAGTTCTTTTCTCTGTCTTTTCATTTTCTTGTCTCTTTTTTCTCAAGTGAGGCCCATAACAACGTGCTTGCACATGTACATAATAAAACCTGAGTCCGTCTAGAGCTACACCCATTTCTTACATCCAGTTCTTACACCTGGATGTGGGGCCCACGTGGAGATCATGTTGGACAATCCAACCACACAATGAGTTTTTCATGCTATGGTTACGCTCTTGACAAAAAATTGAGGAAAATTCAACATTCCTAACCTAGTGAAAAATAGATTTTAATTTGAAAAATCCAGACCATCAAATTAAATCATTGCTTTGGGTCAATATCTTATATGGTTGGCAATGTTGAAATGAACTGATTTTTGGTGATGATGACCATCATGGCAAGAGCAGCTCAATGTATGGTTGGATTGTTCAACATGATGTCTATATAGGCCCTACATCCGGGTGTAAGAACTGGATGTAAGAATTGGGTGTAGCTCTAGACGGACTCATAAAACATAAATAATTAACCCCAAGATTGTGAAAATATATATTCAGATATTCATTTATAAAATTTAACGGGAGTTTGTCCGAAGCTACACCCAATTGTAGGGCCCACATGGAGATCATGTTGTTATGTTATGTAGAGACTGTTGGTACACGACGACACAAGTCCGCGGCTTATCTTCCCGCTGAGTTGGTTGGGGGGTTACAGGGGAATTTTTTTTACTCCGGGAGGTTTATTTCCATTAAAGGTGTTTTTGTACTCTTACATGAAGATTCGGAAATCCTAATTTCGTCTTGGGGTTATATATACCTGGGTTGATCAGATACGCGTATCCAATTGTATTGTGAGTGTTTCTTTTGCCCTAGAGCATGGTTTAAAAATGACAGTTATAACGAAAATAACGGATTCGGACCTCCTCCCTTACATTATGAACCGTTAAAACGCTGAAAAAATAACGGCTGTTATTTATTTGTTATAACAAAAATAACGACCATTATTTTTTGAAATTTTTTGTGAAAAAAAACAGCCGTTATTTCCATTATTTTTTGTTTTTTGAATCTCAGCATCATTTTTTTCATTATTTTTGCCCCTGAGCATTACAATTCGTTATAACGGAAAAAACGGTATCGTCCTCAATAACGGCCCCTTTTAAACCTTACACTAGAGTATAGTGAAATCGCTGTGGATCCGTGGACGTACCTCAATCTAGATGGAACCACGTAAATCTCTATGTCATGGCGTTTGCATCTCTGTCTTTTATTTTGTTTATTGTTCTTTCTTCCTAACACATGTCGGGCAATCCAATCACACAGTGAGTTTTCCTTGTCATGATGATCATCTTCACCAAAATTCAGTTCATTCTGACATTGCTACCCAAATAAAAAAATTGACCTAAAAGAATGGTTTAATTGGATTGTCTCGAGTTTTCAAATTGAAGTCAAATTTCGGTCGTTCTAGAATGGCTTCAGTGGCTACATTTCTGTTAAGTCTGGTCGCTCGGGCGTTGAAACGTCCTGATTTTTGTGTGAGGAGGGAAACATAGTGTGGAAAACTCACTGTGTGGTTGGATTGTCCATCTTGATCTCCATGTCGGCCAACCATCAGGTGTAAGAACAGAATGTAAGAGATGGGTGTAGCTGTAGACGGACTCATTTAACAAATCGATTACCAGTCCTAATATGCAAATTTAACAATCATAAGAGTTGATAGGGAAAATCTAGTATGCAAATGTGGCCAGAAGGCGACATGTAACAATTAAACCCCCTTTTAACCATCGGCTGTCTGAAGTAAGCGACCTTGGCCACTTGGGGACGATAGCAACCATCGATCAGCTTGATTTTGTGGTCTCTAACCTTCGGATTTGAACATTTTTCACAAGCTGTGATTTCTAGCCGCTGTATTATAACATTTTTTTTTTTATACTCAGATTGAATGGCTAGATATCGCCAATCAGGCTAAATTTTGGTGTGCAGGTCCACCAAGTGGTGGGCCAATCCACACGGAAAAATGCACTTGTAATGGTTATTTACGTGTCTAAGCAAAGAGAAATAAGGAATTATGTCTCTTTTCTTCCTTGGTGAGTAGACAAGAAAAAAGTATTTTAGACAAAAAGTACTTTTTTGTGTCCAACTAGTCCTCCAAAGGACAGTCTTCGGAGTCATGTGCATTGGCGCAACTCAAATGCGTGATTAGGGCCAAAGTGCGCGCCCAAATGAGCGACTTCGCCTTGTCACGCTCCGTCCATGATCCATCTAGGCAAGAGAGACTTTGTCGTAAAGGCTTGCAACAGGGTTTAGACACGTATACCTAAAAATTCTCTTAACTCAAGTTAAATCAGACTACGGTTATATTTATAGAGTTCGTCTAGAGCTACACTTATTTCTTACATCCAGTTCTTACACCCGGTGGTGGGGCCCACATGGAGATCATGTTGGACAATCCAACAACACAGTGAGTTTTACATAGTATGGTTACTCTCCTCACAGAAAATTATGTCATTTCACATTGTTAACCTCGTGAAAAGTTGATTTTAATTTGAAAAATCCAGACCATCCAATTAAACCAATACTTTGGGTCAACTTTTTTGTATGGTTAGCAATGTCAAAATGAACTGATTTTTTTTATGATGATCATCATCTTCATGGCAAGAAAAAATCAATGTATGATTGGATTGTCCAACATGATCTCCATGTGGGTCCCACCACCAGGTATAAGAACTGGATGTAAGAAATGGGTGTTAGCTCTAAACTGACTCATATTTATAATCATGGATTTGACAGGGGTAGGAGCTTCTTTTTTTTCTTTTCTTGTTCTAGCCAATTTTCAATCCAATTGATCAGCAGCCTTACTTTACGCACTTTCCTAGGTCTATCGACCGCATGGATGTTTAGTCCACTACCCCTTGGTGGATATACAAACCAAAAATCAACTTGATTGACAATTTCTAGC
Source organism: Euptelea pleiosperma (assembly GCA_035048495.1). NCBI lineage: Eukaryota > Viridiplantae > Streptophyta > Magnoliopsida > Ranunculales > Eupteleaceae > Euptelea > Euptelea pleiosperma. Next base: position 26,556,802 of record CM068540.1, read on the forward strand.
TGTTGGATATAGTACCCAAAGAACATGCTAAAGTGCAACGGATAGAATCACTCCTTAAAAAAGTGCTAAAACTAATTAATGGTTAGGTATAACGAGTGAGGGTGATTTTGGGTGTGTATATCCATCAAGGGATAGGCTAAGATCTATGCGGTCAGTAGGCATAATTAATGCTCTACATAAGGGTATGTAGGGCTGGATCGACTGGTTACAAACCTTGTCTGGAGCAAAAGAAATTTCCTTTTTTCTAGGTACATGTCCTACAAAAGAGTAACCCTACTGCAACACTGTTGCTGCGGGGTACACCGTACCACCCCCATCACATGGCAAACAAACACACCCTCCAATCAAAATTTTCCCTTGAAACTTCAAGACACATCAACCTACAGTCTAAATTGTCCACATATCAAGTTAGACTTTAAGATATGTGTACCACCTTTGATCTAGAAGTTTGGTTTTTGGCCAAGGTCAAGGTCTCGAGATAATTGCACCACACCATATGGTAAGTGGTTGTCAAGAGGTTTGAAGGACCTTAGAGTCTCACCTGGGTGAAGAGGTGGAAAAGACCTTAGAATCTCACCGTGGTGAAGAGGTTGGGAGGACCTTATAGTATAGTTCTCACCTAGGTAAAGAAGTCAGTAGGACTTTGGAGTCTCGTCGAGGTGAATAAGTCGGGAGGACCTTGTAGTTTCAACTAAGTGGAGGTCGGGAGCCCTTTGGAGCATAAGTGAAGAGGTGGGAGGACTTAATCTTTCTTAAGTGAAAAAATTGGAAGGACCTTGTAGTCTCACCTAGGTGAAGAGGTCAAGAGGACTTTGGAGTCTTGTCGAGGTGAAGGGGTTAGGAGGACTTTAGGGTCTTGCTAGGGTGAAGAGGTTAGCAGGACCTTGTAGTCTTGCCTACAATCTCTATCAAGGAGAGTTTTGGATCGTGTATACAACGATAAATTGTTGTTGACTTGAAGTTTTACAAATTAGGTCTATTTTTTGTGATTAGAGATTCAGGTTACAAATGTATGACCTGAATTTCTCTGAAGGGTTTTGACTAAACACCTCAATGATCTAACTTAGAATTTGGTTAACTGCTCTAGTTGATGAATTAGTTAGTCGGAGGTTTTAAGTCGAGATAGATTCCCAACTGATTTAGTCATTTGTAATGCAATGCTATTGCACATGTGAAGACAGCAATCACATGTCTCCTATCATGATTCTGAGCAAGTATGTCACGTCCCAAACATGTGGTGTCAAAATCTTCCTGAGATCATGCCGAATTATATTGAGGAGTCGGCCTGAACTAGTCATTCTTAGAAATTTTGGTCTCCTTACCATCAAACCAAACTCGATGTATGGTCATAGGAAAGTTAGACAAGAATTCGTAGTTTGAAATAATAAAGATTGACTTCTAAGACTTGGTCGAGTTTGAAAAAATATTTTTTTTTTCACAGATTTCAAGGTGACATGTGAACAGATCTGATGGTGACCACATTTTGACACACATTATTCATCATTCTCAGACAAAAAGAGCTCTGAACTCGGGTAAGGAGAGCTTAAGTCGAACCATCAACATTCTTAGATAATAGGAGCTCTAAGCTCGAATTACGTATTTTTAGGTGACATATGAAGGATTATGATGGTGGTCATATTTAGGCACACACTATTGATGAAAAAGAAGTTGATTCAAATGTTTGTATCAAAAGGTGTCCGCAAATGCAACGTGGTACAATTTTTATTGCAACCCATTCACATTGATCCTTAAATATTTGGCCAGCTATATGGTGGACCAACAGACCAAGAATCTGCCCAATTGATGATTTTGTAGTTAATTATGGGACTGTTGATAAATCCCATCATGAAAATGCTTAAATCAGCAACTAGAATTCATTAAGCTAGATGATTACCAAGGGGTGGGCCAAACATTCAGTGTCATTGGCCCGTAGATGTTCTACGTGCCATTTTCTAACACGTTTGTGCAAACTTCTGTATCAAAATCCGAACAGCAAAGCAGGGATAACGTGGTGGACTTACCAAAAATCTGTTTGATTGGTGATTTCTAGCCCTTGAAGAAATTCAAATCTAGAAATCACCAATCAAGATGATTTTGGTGTGGGGTCCACCAAAGGGTGGGCCAAACATCCATGCTGTCTATGGGCCCCTGTGTGTTCTATGTTCGGTTCTCCATTGAAGACGGAAGAACCGGAAGAACCGACACCTGAGAGTCTTCCTGGCTATTCTTCTTTCTAAAATATTTTTACTATTTCAAGGTACGGCGCCTAACTCACATTTCCACGTTGCTTTCACACAATTTCACATTCACCAACTTTTTCAATAGAAATGGTTCTCTGAGCGATTAGAATATCGGTCGAGGCGACGGATCCAATATTTATCTAGGGAGGAGTGTTACTGTAGAGCATTGTCGTCCCAAGGTCCATAGTCCATACCACTGATCGTCATCATGTTCTACAACACGAATCCCGAAGACTACCTCACAAAATTCGAAGAACGTCCATTAGTTTTGGTCTTATTAATGGCCAAGATTGTAAATTTGTACCCGTTGCGGTATGTAAGGTGGCCCACCTATTGGAGTAAAACTTCTGTCACAAGATGTTGCGAAGGAATCCGGTCACAACCCACAATACGAGCCACGTGGCACATTATTAGAGGGCGCTGACCGTATGGATGTTTGGCCAGTCCCTCGGTTGACATGCAAACCAAAAGTAAGCTGATTAGTGATTTACAACCTTTGGGTCTTTGCACCCAAATAATGCTCAATAATGCTCAACTGCCTACGGTTAAAATCAACCCATGAAAATAACTTCAATCAAACGCTTAGAAATCATTAATCAGGCTGATTTTTGGTTTACAAGTCCATCGAGGGACTGGACAAATATCCATACGGTCAGCGTCCTCTAATAGTGTGCCACGTGACTCGTATTGTGGGTTGTGACCGGCTTCTGTCACAACATCTTGTGACAGAAGTTTTACTCCACCTATTAGATGGTTGGATAGGAGTAAACCTTCTCTCACTGCATGCAGTTAGCGAAGCCGGTCACAGCACACAGTACAAGCCACATGGTGCACTCTTAATGGACACTGACCGTATTGATGTTTGGCCAATCACTAGGTGGGACCTACCAATTAAAAATAAACCTGATCAGTGATTTCTAATCATTGGATTGAAGTTATTTTCATGGGTTGAACCTTATTTGGGAGCAAAGATCCAAAGATTGTAAATTTCTAATCAGACTGATTTTTGGTTTACTGGTCCACTGAGGGGCTGGTCAAACATCCATACGGTCAGAGCTCTCTAAGAGTGTGCCACGTGGCTCGTATTGTGTGCTGTGACTAGCTTCGCTCGCTGCATGCAGTGAGCGAAGGTTTACTCCTTGGATAGGTGGGCCAGGGACATTTTGATGCATGTGAAGGTCACCCGTCACCTGCGTCTTGCTCTTTTCAGTACAGGTTCAAAAAACTTTTTTTTATTGTATTTTGTGTGAAGTTGGAACAAGAAAGTTAGAACCATCGTCACCGACTGTGGGGCCCAATGGACAACAAAGAACAAATCGCTTCCACACGATGCTTGAATCTTCTCTAAGACAAGGACAGCGAATCACGAGTCGTGTCGTGACAGAAGCCAAAAAGCTAGTGGTCCTTCACTACTCCCACGGAAAATTCTAACTTACGCATGTGTGCAAGGTGGTACGTCACATGTCATCAAAATATTGTCTCCATCCTTCCTGTCTATCAACTTCGGAACGCCTTCGGAACCACGGAATCGATCTCTACCGTCCAATCCATCAAAATTAGTCCCCTATTATCAAATGCCCAACCATCCAAAACAAAACATTTGACCCACGAATGTTTTGGCCCACACCCGGTGGACCTACACAACCAAACTTCGTGATTGGTTATTTCTACCCCTTGGATCTAAGCATTTTCTAATTATTGGCTTGGGTTTGTTCTAAGCCCATGATGAAAAATACTCACAGCGAATGGACAGAAATCATCAATCACATTGATTTTTGGTGTGTAAGTCTACCCAGATGTGGGCTAAACATTTAAGGATCAGTGGGACGGAAAGGATGTTCCACGTGGCAATTTGAGAGGCTTCTGCATCAAAATTTTAATACAGGTTCTGCATCATAGATTTTTCCACGAAAATAAGGCGTACGGACAAGGTTATGTGCATAAGGCGTACTTTAGTGGTTTGGGGACTTTGGGCTATTGGTATCAGAAGTATGAGCTGGCATGATTAATAATCTCAGAAAATTAAATAAAGAAGAAGGCCTTTAAAAAGTAAGAAGCAAAATTAATTAAAGGCATTAAAGAAAATTCTTTCTGTTTTTGGAAAAGTCGTCAGTCGGTCAGTGCCCTTCTTTCTTTTATGAAATCCCTCTTTTACCCTTCCAGCAGACATCCCACTCTTTATCACATGAGAGGTCTCACTCAGCTTTTAAACAGAGAGCAATCGATTATCAATGGGCTTGGCCTAAATTAGATGGGCCACATTCATGCCTTTAGGGCCTCTATCTCAGGCCCACATAAAGTTCTGATTTTATTTGGGCTTCCCTAAATTAACGGTTGAGATTATCTGATCAGGTTAATCCAAAGTTCACAAATGTACGGAAGCTAAGTTTGAAGGGGGCATTAGTTAAAACGTTATAACAGTCGTTAGAATCCATCAAATCACAGAAAAAATTAAAAAAAATTAATATTGATCATTTATTTTATTCATTTTGAAAAAAAGTAATATTAAATGCGTTATACGTGTTTTAGCGTTATATACTAAATACCGTAACCGACGTATTGATACCTGTTCACCAACTTGAATGGCCCACAAGGAAGATGCAACTTGTTTGGCAGACAAAAGGTTTCCCTAAATATGGTTGTATCATTAATGGGCCAGACATATGGGCCTAAGTTTTGATAAAATTTGGGTGGTCAAGATTGTATTTCCCATCCAGGCTCAAAGCCTGCCCATTCTCAACCATGCTTTTTTTCCTTAACGGGATTCTAAAACATGTTAGTTATAGCAGTTTTATTTCGGATTGATTTCACAATGTCGACGAGCGGTTCTATGATACGGAAATTTTGTATAAAAAATCTGATACAGAAGTCTCTCGAAATGCCACGTGGCACACACTTTCAGGTTCACTGACCCATCAATGTTAACTTAAGTCTACACCTTGGTGGACCTACATATTAAGAATCAACCTGATTGGTGATTTTTAGCTGTTGGATTTGAGCACTTTTCACTATGGGCTTCATGACAAGCTATGGATTGGGTTTCAAGCCCATGATGTGGAGTTCCACCAAGAGGTGGACCAAACATTCCTGGTCTGTGGGCCCAAAAGTATTGCATGTGGCATTTTGAGGAATGCCTCAAACTAAAGATGGGTGATTTCATTCCCAAGGATGCGTTTGCCTATTCTGTAAAAATTGAGGGTATTATTGTCAAAAGGGAGATATCTGTGGGGTTTAATCAGCCTATGCTCATCTGTAAATCTTTTATTTTCTTTTTTTCTTTTTTCAGTGTTTCAAGATTTAGGGTTTTGGATTTCTCTCTCTCCATTTTCGCTGATTGTTCTGAAGCTTTTATCTCTTTCGATTTTTATCTTCTCAGAGGATTCGATGTGAAGATTATTCGATCTCGTATCGTATCTACTGGTTTCTGCTTGTGAGATTTTCGGTGAAGAATTCGGTTCCTTCTCTTGATCTGTACGGAGCTTGTCATGCAATCCCGAGGAGCTAGGGTTTCTTGCTGGTATTGAGCTCGAATTAGTTGGAAAATGAAGAAGAATTGAAGTTCTCTGCAAGTAGTTAGGATTTTCGGTTGGTTGCTGAGCTCGGATTGAAGCATTATGTTCAAAAAAGCAGCAGAACAGTGATATTGATCTTGCCGGAGAAATGAGGATCTGTGAGAATTTTTTAGGGTTTTCTGCATGTTCTGTTGTGTTCCTTGGGGGATTTTTTCTGAAGCGATCTGAAGTACGGTCAAATATCTGGTGCAATATCGAATTTCTCGGAGTTTGACTTTCTTCATTTGCTCTGCTGCATTTTTTGGAGGATTCTGTTAAATAAACGTCGAAGAACAAAGCCATTGCTGAAGAATTGAGCTTTCTCGAAGGTTTTAGTGTTTTGGTTTGAAATCTGGTTTTTTTGCTTCACCAAGATCAGGTATTTTGTTCGAATTCTTGTTCTTTGATGATTCTGTCGAAGAATACTGAAAATCTGATACTGTAATTCGAAGAAAATGAAATAAAGTCGTTTCATCGCCAAATAAGCTTGAATTGCTTGCAGTTTCTTTTGATGTAGATTGTTTTGGAGAAATGAGGAAGAATCAGGGTTTGAGTTTTGTCGAGAGATGAATTGCTTGGAAGATTCGTCTGGTCTTCTTTATTCTTTTCTCTCTGTAAGTCTCTTTTTGAAGGATTCCAAAGGGGAAAGGGATCTAGGGCAAGGTTGTAACGGTTTAATGCTTCAAAGCTGCAGAAATCTCTTTTCTTTACCAAGTACCCGTTACCCGTTGGTTTCATTTGCAGAGTTCCTTTACTGAGATCTGATATTGGCTCTCTGAAGTTCGGAGTCTAAGAGGAGTAATTTAGAAGCTTCCAAAGATCTTCTATCAGTGAGAGAGAGAGAGAGAGAGAGAGAGAGATCTGTTCAATTTGTTGCTCTGAATCAGATAACGGTATCTGCTGGGATCTGTTCAAGCTGTGTTTTTAGCTTGCCTTGATTTGCTTACTGTTTCGAAGCATCGATGGGGCTTCTTCGAAGTCTCCCGATGCTTCTCCCATTGTTCTGGATTTTGTGGGTACCTGAGCTCAGAGCTCAATCGCCCGGAGTTTCTGGAACCTCTGCGAGATCCCTTGATGCACTCCTTCAGGACTATGCTTACGGGGCTTTTGTTCGTCCACGAACAGGCATTCCCTACAATGGGACCGTCCCCTCCAATTTAACTGGGATTCAGATTTCAGCAATGAGGCTCAGGAGTGGGAGCTTAAGAACCAGAGGTGTTCCAAGCTACAATGAGTTCGAGATCCTCAAAGGAGTTGTCGTGCAACCTTATGTGAAGAGGCTTGTTCTAGTTTACCAGAACTTGGGTAACTGGTCTTCGGTCTACTACCCATTACAAGGTTATACTTATGTAGCTCCAGTGCTGGGTCTCCTCGCCTATAATGCTTCCAATTTATCTGCTACGAACCTACCTGAATTGGATATAATGGCGGCGGCGGATAAACCCATCAAGATTAGGTTTCTGGTGAATCTGTTGCCAGATGATTCAATTCCGAAGTGTGTTTGGTTTGATTTACTTGGTTTTCCGAATTTCAGTAATGTAGAATCGGGCAACACTTGTTCGACATTCCGGCAGGGGCATTTCTCGATTGTGGTGGAGTCTACTGCACCCTCTCCGACACCCACTCTCACACCGGGCGGTGGTGGAGGAGGTGGGAAGAAGGACAAGTCGAAGGTGTGGAAGATTGTTGGGTCTGTGCTTGGTGGATTTGTGGTGTTGGTTCTTTTGGGTTTCTTGATATTGTGGTTGTGGAGGTATAAGCGCCGGAAGAAGATGCAACAGATGGAGAACGCAGCGGAGGCGGGGGAAGCCTTGCATATGACATCGATCGGGAATGCAAGGGCACCGGTGGCAATGGGGACTCGGACACAACCGGTCCTGGAGAACGAATATATGCCTTGATTTTTCCATTTGTACAAGCTACTACCTACCATTCATATTCAAGTTCAATTCATCATTCAGATATTTTTCTCCATCTTTGTGTTTTTCTTTTCGAATCTGTTTTTGTTTGCCTTCTGTTCTTAGATTGATACTTGTAATGCACAGATTCTTGTTATGAGTAAATTGAATGTATTATTATTATACTGCCAAAAGCGATTCGATCGGAACGAATGCAGCCATCGGATCTTCTTGAATTCTTTTGAAAAACAGCTATTTGCTCGATGGCTATGGTCATTCAATCAGGTTGATTATGGAGACAATAGAGAGACTGCATTCTAGTTTGAGCATGTGAACGGGTTGTGTCGTGTGTGCCGATCTATGCTGGACCAAGGTAAATTACTGTTCTCCACGCGGATAATAAGTCAACAAGGGCCAGATAGAAAGAATGCAGCCCACATTGTGCACTTTTTTTTTTGTTTCCCCATTTTTCTGTCACTATTTTTGGGCACCGGAGTACCATTTTAGTTGTTGTTGTTGTCGTCGTCATCATTGAATGCGGGTTTTGAACCCCAGGGCTATGGTATCATCACCCACAAACTTTATCAGCTAAGCTAGTTGGCACCTTCAAGATTTATGGGAAGCTTGTAAGCTAGTCTTACTTTTGTGAACAAGTATAGATGCTTCGATATGCACGTGCTAACGTGGATACCACCACATAGGAAACTTAGAACTACTTAAAATACCTAAAGGTAGGGTAGCGATGCATAGTCATCACTTAGGTAACATAAGAGATATAGGATTGGAGGTTGAGAGATCAATCCGCATGGCATATAATCTTGATGTCTTAAGGAACCATGAAGGCGCCTCGCTTCATCGACTTCATCCCTTCGTCGAGATGAGAGGTCAACATAAGAGAGAAGAGTATATGAAGGAGCAACAAACACCTTTGACTAATCAGTATGATTATTATTTCGATTTTTTTTTTTCTCTTAGACTCGAGTCTGTAAATAAGTAGAGAAAAGAAAGGGGGACGCTTTTCCCGTACTATGCTTTTGTCGAACACAAATGCTAATTATGGGTGAAAGCACTCCTCACAAATCCTTTCTACCTCTTTATTTATTTCTTTTAGGTTCTCTTGAATGTACTCATTTCTTATTTTAATCGTTCTCAATCTTGCTACCCATCTCATTATAAACAGTTTTCATTAAGTTTTATGCTTGTTGATTGTTATCCAACTACGTTGACATGGCATGAAAACATCAAGAGATATGGCCAATGTCAATATCTTGAGGTTTGGAATCTACCAAATTGAGAATAACCCTTGAATGAGCTAAAATCACGAAATCTTATTAATAAAATTTGTCTTTGCCTTTTGGCTTACAACTTATTTAATGTAAAAATAAAAATAAGCAAAATAAAAAAATTACTAAAAATAACAAAATTGAACTAAGCATGGAAACTGATAATACTAGCGCCTAGAAACATGTCGAAATCAACGGTAAGTGATTCTGACTTATATAATTAAAGTTATTGCTAAAACAAAAACTTCATAAAATAGTAAAATTGTCGTTTCCACCTACTAATCGATGGAATTTGGCTGAAAAAGCAACTTACATCAATGCAAAGCAATGAGTATTGCGAAACTCGTCGTTTCCATTCAAGAATGCCCGGCCTTGTGTGATTTTGACACTTTTGACAATTCTGCTAACACCCGTTGTGTTCCATTTTCATGGACAATTACATTAATGCTCGTTGTGTCCCTTTAGTACTGTTTGAGCTTTTGACAGCCCAAAAGCTCCACGAAAAAATCTACTACTTGTTCTTCATCATATGCGAACAACAATCGCGTCAATTGTCTACTCTAGAAGAAGCAAAAGGGGAGTGACGAAACATTGATGCTCTAGAAGAAGTAAAATTTAATCTCAAAACAACGATTTCCTTACTTTATTGTTATTAGCTTAAGACAGGGACTGCTAATTATACATCGGAGGTGATGGTTACAAGTGTAGAAAAAGAAACTTATCGAAAGAGAGCTTCTTTTTGTACACATGACGTGTAAGTAAACGCGTTCACATTAATCCTTTGGCAAGCTCAACTGGACCAAAGATTAATTCTAATAATCTAATTACGCGCCCACTTTTGCTACTAAGCGACTCTCCACTCAATATGTACTCTCAATCAAGGTTTAAATGGGGCCGTTATAACAGTATAATGGAAAAAAATAGCGCTAAAATTCAAAAAAATTATTTCAAATTTGCAATAAAATTTATAACGGAAATAACGAACATTTTTAACAAAAAAATTTCAGACAATAACGGTCGTTATTTTCATTATACCTTCTGAGCGTTAAAAGGGGTACATAACGTAACGGGAGAGGCTCGAATACGTTATAACAACCGTAATTTTCGTTATAACGATCATTTTTTTTTAAATCATGCTTTCAATAACCCTAATTTACAAAATTCAAAATTCAAAATTTGAAATTTGAAATTTGAAATTTGAAATTTGAAATTAAGTTTGAATAATTAATTACAAGGTTGTTGGGGGAACTTAGCGATAGTATGCAGCTAGCATTAAAAGGGGAGTGAATGGGCATGTTCCATTTTTCAAGGAAACACTGAATTGGTAGCAAATTCACATTATGTTGACTTTTAACTGCAATGTCCAGTTGTTCACACGGTCATAGTCCAGGGGTTTCGGTTTAAGTTTTGCCCACCCACCCGCCCTGGATTGAGTAGGGTCAAAGATTGTCGCTATTTCAAAAGTTAGAGAGGAAAGCAGCCCCGTCATCTAATTGGCAATTGCACAGATTCAACCCACAAAAAGACAAGATAAATATATTTACTTTTCATTCATAAAGGTGTGCTATTCCAGTTTGATGACTAAAACTTTCCTGACAGCCGACAGCCCACAGTATCAGCCACGTGGTGTATTTTTAGATGACACTGACCGTATATAAAACGTTAAAAACCATGCATTTTGACGCTTTGAAACTAACGGCCGTTAAAATCTGGGAAATTTTGTGGAAATAAGACAATTTTCTGTTAAATTCTTTTTTCTTTTTCTTTTTTTTATTTTTTCAAATTCCGAATTTTGAATTTCAGTGCCATTTTTTCCGTTAAATTTCATTTTTGCCTATCCGTTTTAACGGTAACACCCCCAGTCTGTTATACCGCTAAAATGGCCACCTTTAAACCTTGGTTTGGCCAATGGATTAGAGTCATTTTCATGGGTTGATTTTAACAGTGGGAATTTTCGCATTATTGACCATTATTCGGGTACAATGATCCAAACGTTGGAAATCACTAATCATACTGATTTTTGGTTTGTAGGTCCACCTAAAGATTGACCAAAAATCTCTACGTCATTGTCGTCTTAAGAATTTACCACGTGTCCCATATTATGGGCAGATCGTCAAAATGACGTCCCCCTTGGTCCATAATGTTAAATGATTTTTTGAAATTTTATGCATATCCCGAGGACCATCCAATGGCGTAAACTCAGAGAAGACATCCTCGTCACAATAACACCAGCAATCCTAAATAGAGAGTTTTGAAAAATATCTCAGCAAGTAGCCCTTGTGTCTCATTTTTATCAGATGAAGTGTGCCTCGGGCCCTTTGCACCGACTTGTGCGGAGCTATAGACAAACGATGGACGGAAATTTTTTTGATGCAGGGGACTTTGGATGTTGTTGATGCAGAGAGCTCTCGTGGCCCTACATAGCTCACTTTTTGGGCCCACTAATGCATGGATGTTTAGCCTACTCCTTGGTGGATATACATACCAAAAATCAGTCTGATTGGTTTTCTCTAGCCATAGATATTAGCACTTTTTTAGGATTGATTCTAACCGTTGGATTCAAGCATATTTTTTTGCGTTTTCTTGGGTACTTAATCCAGCGGCTAGAAATTATCAATCAAGCTGATTTTTGGCATTTGCAAAGCGTATTGGGAAGGTGTGTTCAATCTAAATGCCAGCAATCCTAGTTAGATAGTTTTGAAAAAATATCTCAACAAAGATCTAGACTGGATATTTAGTTGGAGAGCTCCTATGTAGTCAAACCAAGGGAGCCCTCCCTCGTGTCTCATTTTTATCAAATGAAGTATGCATCGGGCCCTTTGCTAACGACGCAATCCATTGTTGAGATAAGACAAATGATCGACCATGCAAAGGCGTATTTCTTGCATAGTTTTAATCCGAGTAATCCCAAGAGTTTACTAAGGAACCAAAAACCCTAAAGATAAATTTCATTCAATAATCAAAAGTTAATCTAAGGGTCAGGCTCAGGAGACTCCCTTTTTTTCTTACCCCTCTCCGTGTTCTTGTGCTCGACTGGATTTCAAGAATCCAATGGTGGTTGTCAATGCCAAGCTGGCATCACTTTTTGGGGGTACTGACAACCACCGTTGGATTCGTGAAATTCACGGCCGAGAGCGTGAACACTAAGATGAGTCAAAAAAAAAAAAGGGGGGGGTTCTCACGGCCTGACCCTAAATCTAATTATGAGAAAATAAAATTTCAAATCTTAAAAGCTAACTGAAGGACTAAAAAATTAATATAAATCATTGATTTAAAATAATTTAAATTAAGATTTTTAAATCTCATCACTACTATTACACTCAAATTTTAAATACAATTTTGAAGCTAGAAACACTAAGGGGCCGTTTGGCAAACCAAAAATAAGTAACTTTTTTGCTTCCAAAAGCAAGAAAGATAAGAAGTTCGTTTGGATATCAATATAAAAATTGATTTTTGCAAGTTAAAAAGTTGCTCTCTCTTCAAGCAAATATTTTTTGCTTCTTACTTTCAGCCAAAACGGAAGCCAAAACAAATTAGCGGGACCGTGCGTTGTAAACTTAAGTGAAACTTTGCAAATTTCACTTTTGCCCTTTAAATTATTTAAAAGAAATTACTATTTACATAGATTATCCCTTCATAGCATCTTCAACAGAGTTTTAGGGTTTTCTCGTAGGTACGAGGAGTGGATTCAAGAGTATCGTCTTTAACCTTGAGTGTCCCTATCGTCTCCAACAGGGAACCGTGAGCTTATTCTAATTGTTGGATTCAATTAGAGTGTGTTTTAATCTCTGATAAGGATCTTCCTCACTCTATCTCAATCTCAATCTCAATCTCTTACCATTTTTTGTTTTTTAATGGCTTGAAAGTTCTGTATGTTATTTGATTTTAAAAAAATCATTGGAAGCATATGAGCATAAATGCATTAGATTTCTATAATGGCTTGATTTTAGTAGCAGAGTGAGGTTAATTTGATGTACCCAACTCACACGATGCGTGAAATTCTTTTTAAAATTTTGTATATTGACTGGATTGAAATCCTTTTTAAAATTTTCAAAAAAAGATCGTAGATGTGCAGTAGGTCCTCAACTCAAACATTTGCTAAACTCTGAACTTAAATCTTCTAAGGATGATCGCATGCGTGTGTGAATCCTTGTAACCTACTAATGCAGTAGGTGCCAATTTTAAGATGGCCATCTTCTCGGATGTTGAGGTACTGCTGATGCCTGGTATAGAATTCCTTTGGGGATAATCTGTGTGGAGCTTGAAAAACATAGGCCAAAGTGACCAAACTTGCTGCTAATGTAGAAAGGACTGAATGGGGTTATCAGGGTCGCCCTCATGTATTGTTTGAAAATGCGCACACAGTCGTGACTGGTACGTATATTATTTTGTACAATGCACATGTTGAAGAGTGTGTCACTGATAACATTTGTCAGTTTTAGGTACATGAATTAACACTTTTAGAGTATATGAGAAGTAATACTTCGGTCACAAGGGGTTGTGACCGAAGCCTGTCACAACCCACAATACGAGCCGCGTGGCACATTATTAGAGGGCACTGATCTGAATGTATGAATGTTTGGCCAGTCCCTCGGAGGACTTGCAAACCAAAAATCAACTTGATTAATGATTTCTAAGCGTTGGATTGAAGTTATTTTCACGGGTTCATGAATTTGAGCATTATTGAGCGTTATTTGGGTGCAAAGATCCAAACGTTGTAAATCACTAATCAGGCTGATTTTTGATTTGCAAGTCTACCGAGGGATTGGCCAAACATCCATACGGTCAGCGCCCTCTAAGAGTATGCCACGTGGCTTGTATTCTGGGTTGTGACTGGCTTCGGTCACAACTATGACCGAATTACTCCGTGTACGAGTGTTTAGACATCTTTACTTTTTTAACTTTTCTTCCAAAGATATTGTCGTTACCAATAATTTATTAAAATATGATATATATATATATATATATATATACACGAAACTAACTTTTTACCTTTTTGATTTATAAGTTAGTGTTTTACCAAACAAACTTTTTGCTTCTACTGGTTTGGCAAACGGGCCCTTAAGATCTTGATAAAAAGTCGTCAGATAATCGTTTAGATTTTGAATTAAGCTTTCCAACGCATCAGATGACTTTTCTGTAAGTATTTAAATAAAAAGTTATACCTCTTGAGAGGTAATTGTTTCAAAACCCAACGACGTGGACCAATTTTCCTAGCATCTATTCGTTGCAGTTTCAATTGAAACTTAATCTTTGACTTCTTGCTACATGATTCGGAAAATGTATTTCTTTGGCTTGCATCAACCAAAAATCAGCTAATTCCAAGATCTTTAGCCTTATGAACAATAGATTAGAAGAAATATCATGGACTATATACATTTCACTGTTGACCATAAGTTCACATTTGATAGGGTTAGAAATTTCAAAATGGTCTCATTTCTTTTGTGAGGATGATCTCTACTAACAAAAAACTAGACCTCCAATCTTATCTCCATGCAGCCCCCACATAAGTTTGTCAAAATAACTCACTGAAATGAATCAATGGTTGATTTTTGGTGAGTATAATCTCCAAAAGGAAAAGTGGATTCATAAAGTTGGCCTGAGACCCCAAGAACTTTTCCTAAAATAATGAACCTCCCAAGTGCATAAATTTTGGAATGTTTGCAGTCCACAATTGATGGGGTTATAAACTTCAGAATAAATGATTTTTGCAGGGATGATCTCACCAAAATTCAAACCTTGAGTCATATACAAGTGTGAGAGAGTTATCGATCGCCTGAGTCCCTGACATTCTACTCCATAAAGCATAGCTAATCTTATATCTATTCTACTTATTAACGCACTCGGGCACTTGCGTTAAATTTTTATTTATTTTTCAGGAGTTCTTTAGTCATTACAAAACTTTTACTTTTTCCTCAACGTGAACACATTCACATTGAAACAACCCTTGGAAGAGGAAAAAATTGATGACAGCAGTCCATCGTCAATTATGACCACAGTATGAGCCACATGGCACACTAGTAGAGGTCACTGATAACAAAAATCAGTCTGATTGGTGATTTCTAACCTTTGGATCTGAGTATACCCCAAATAATGCTCGAAATCCAGTTAAAAATGAACCATGAAAAACGCTCTAATCCAATGGATAGAAATTACTAATCAGTTGAATTTTGGTATGTCTGTCCACCTAGGGATGGGCAAAACATCCATACGGTTGGCACCGTCCCCGCTAGTAGTTTTAAAGTTTTTCTTTTAGTTTGATCAGTACATGTTCACATAACTTTCGGGAACTGCATCTCCACCTTAACCATTGAGCTCAAATTCTATTGGAACACATTCTCCCCGAACTCTCCCTCTTTATAGATAAGCAAACCTTTGCATGCCCCTACTAAAAGGGAGAAAATAACAAATAGCAGCCCTATAGAACACTTCTCCACAACGGAAGCCAAACTAATGCCTGGCGCTTAAGGTTCTTAACCTGATGTGATCAACTTAAACACCACAATGTGCACCACAACAGCCATTTCTTAAATGGCTTAAAAGTATCTTCAGATTCAGAGCAGAGTAAATAGAGAAAAAATTACAGAGTCTGAAGTAAATTTGAAGCATCTCTTCAGTAACTCTGGTGGATCAAATGAGCACTTTATTTCCTTTCCTTCTAGATGAGTCCATTGACAAGACTTGCCTGTACTACAGTCACAAAAATCAGAAGCTTAGTTATGTAAATTTGGCTACAGAGTTTATCAGATATCACAAGCCAAAAATAAGATGAGCAAACCATGAAAAAGGAGACTAATTTAAAGAATCTGGGTTATCCCCAAAAAGATCTTCTCTAGTTATGTTAGAAAAAACAAAGACAGATTTAGAACTACAATTTGCAACATGAGATACTAAGTAGATCCATTTTTTTCTCGTCCAGAAGGCCTGCAGAATCAACCAATCCTAATAAGCAAGGGTGGAATGTTATTTTTGGAATCAGTCCTGAATCCTCTGCTCTGGATAGCGTTGGGGTATATTATTTTCTACTATAAAGGATTCCTGTATAGTAGAAAATCGGATATGCAGTGAGGCTCACCTTTGGGCTAAATCAACAAATAGAAAGCCATTAACTAACTGCTAAGGGGTGGAGTTCTATATTTTCTTCCAAGTGGGTGTGAGGGAGGGGTAATGCAAAATGCTAAAGGAATGAGGAAAAATATCGGTTTGGAAAGCATGTTGATTCGTAATTTGCCATCATATTTGCTGCCTGATTCCTGCATCTTTTTTTTTTTTGCAAGGTAAGCCTGTTTTTAAAGAGATCAGTAACTCGGTGAAGGCGGGTTTTGAACCCAGGTCTATGGTATCATCACCCACAAACTTTACCAACTGAGCAAGCTGGCACCTTCATTTTCTGCATCTTGATGCACAAGAGAAACCCTTTCAGATTTCCCATGTTTGCACTGATTCAATGTTCACATGTAACGTTCACACGTCACCATCTGGCCTGTTTTTTCTACCTTTTATGTGAAAATTAGTGATTTATTAAAGAAGGTTAGGTAGAAGAAGATATCAAGGGTTTCTCTGATCATAAAAATAAACAGAGAAGGGTGATAATACCTTCCAACAAAGCATTTTTTACTTCACTTAAGTCTTTAGCCCCAATCAGACATGACAAGTTGGCCAACCTCACCCTTCACATGTCTAAGGTTCACCAATATTGGATTGATCCTGATTTCCTACCAAGTTACCATCAAATATAGTTTGATGGAACCATACTGCAGTTCTTTCCATCCATCAGTAAGAACCTATTTCTCTGCTTTGGCCAATGCTCATGAAACCACCTTCAATATGTAACTTGCAACAATGTAAGACACCAAAAAATTGATGTGACCACTAATAAAGATTTGGAAACTTTCTAGAAAGAAGTATGCGGTGCCCGATCAACATAAAACTTCAAATGTGTTTATTTAACTTCTCACAGATGCACTAGTAAATTTCTCCAAGATGCATCAACTTGCAATACTATTTCAAAGGAAAATTCACTATGCCATGTAATATTTTCTACAAAAACTGTGTAGCAATCCATTTTGTGAAAATTTGCTGTGTTGGACACCGTGTTGGACAGCTAAGATAGAATAAAAATAAGACAATTAAGATAGCGACTCTTCATCATAGAAAAATAGGAGCCCCATATGTTAACAGGCCATGTTACTGAGACCTTATAATATTCTCCATTTTACGTAGCGATCTCAATGGTTAAATGACAACCTGAAAGTTGTAAAACCACTCACAATTCCCTTTAAACGATATCAATTAACCATTTAACCCACAACCTTTAAGGTTTTTATTTGGTTTATCTGACACCAACGTGTGACAGGCTCTAACGGTCTTAGGCTCTTATCGCGTTCCAGATATCAAGTTACTGTGAAGAAAAGCAAGACAAACTGCAACTGTAATGCAAATAACCAGAAAATTTTCCAAATATCTAGAATGTCCAACCTTTCAATCTAGAGGCTTACCCCAATGGCGGGTTAAACATAAACCAAGCAAAATGCATGATGAGAGCTCTCAATTAGACAACACCCTAACATGGATCAATGATATAGGATCCCCAACTATGTTACTCAGGCACGGCCAGATGCGTCATGGACACGACATTTACAATTAAAAAATAAAGTGTTTGGCACGGGTACGGCATCCATTTTGAAGTGTCTACATAACATAGATCCAAAGAATAACAATCTTAGGAAACATGCCAGCCCGGATAGATTTTGTCATGAATTTTAATCCAAGCTTTCCTGGTCCAAGTGATGCGGGAGCATTCAACTTGATAGTCCACAGCTACACCGGATCAATAAAGAGAGCCAGAGCATGCGGACCCCCGCAAGATTAGTTAGAATTAATTTTATTTTAATTAGGATTATTATCTTTTTATTTTCTTTTAGGTGTAATAAGTTTTAAATATTTTTAGAAAGTCTTTTAGTTTGATTAAGATTAGAAAAGTTGAGAATTTTATAAATAAGGTTGTAATCTTTGATTTTAAGAATAATGAATGAAGAGATATTTTCGATTTTAGAATGATTCCAAATTTTTTGGGTGAGATGCCTGGGAGGGAAGAGCGATTCTTCCCGAAGGAGTGATTCCATCAACTCTTACGATCGCAGAATGGGGTTCCCCTTGTCTTGCATCACGAAGCCAAGTTGTTTAATACCAACAATCAATGCATACTTAACCAACAACCATGAATTACTTAGGTATCCGGACTATAAAAGTCAACAAGAATCTCAAGTTGGATGGATGCAGATATCAGTGATTCAGTATAGGCTGGCAAGTTCTTTTTGCATTCATGTTACATTTTTTTTCCTTCCATAAAATAAGCTCTTTTTCTATGGGGAAGCTAGATGGAAGTATGGAACGACACTCTATCCAAAAGAATTTACCTTTTAATGGGTCAGACTTCAAAAATGAAAGGAAGAAGATGGGAAACAAGAACAATTGAGTGAAATCTGAACAAAATGGTGTGTATAGCAGATCTTGATAAAAACCCAAGAGATGCGGACTATCACTTACACATTGTAAATAGCTACCAGCTCATTCTTCTGCATCTGAACCAAGGAATTGTTTTCCAACTCTTTGAAATGGGTGAAACCCACTTGAAACCAGTGAACCAAATGATGATGCAGAGAAAATTAGATGCATTATAAATAAGCAAATATGTTGTGGATCTGCAAATAAATTGTAGGTGCAGAAACTTAGAATATTAAGGCCTGCTTAAAACAAAAAGCTACAAGCAGTGCCTAATTATTGTCTGTATGGAACCTTGGTTGCAGTAGTTTATGGTACGAACAAGAGAAGCTCCAATGCTGGAACAGGAGCAAGATCACAAAGCAGGACTGGCACCTCCAGTGGAAGATTCTGCTACTTGGGTTCAGTTTTGTTATTTTACGTCATAATTCTGCACTAAATAAGCATAAGCACCGATTTTAGCAAATTGTGCAGAGCTTCTTTTTTCTTTTTTCTACAAATATGAGATCTAGTCCCCAAATTCATGTTGAAAGAAACCTAAAATTCCAAGTTTTCTAAAATCCATGAGAGATTCTTTTTGGTGGAAAAATCTATTTGAAATTTAAATCCGAGGTCGAAGGGCACAACAAGATGAACCCAAGACATGATCAAGCAAATCCCAGCACCCATAAATTAATACCACACCAATTCAGAACCTGGACAAATATCGAATCAACCATCTGCAAGGACGACTGTCCGGAAAAAATAAAACCAATCACCAACTAAAACAAATCAAAAGGAGATAAATCAGATAAGAACCCTAACTAGAGAAATGCACATCAATCAAACAAAGCAAAACCCAGTCCCAGTACCCAGAAAGTAAAATAGAATATAGAAAACCCAATTCAATAGCCAAATAAGATAGTCAAACCACAATCCATCCACCAAAACCTTAACCCTAGATGAGAGCGAGATAGAAATCCCATTAACAAAACATATAATCAAGCAAAACCCAGCAGAAAAAATCAATCAAATTGGAAGATTAACAGAACCCAGTAACGAAAATCTGACCTAATTTTGTGGGGCAGACAAATTCTCCATGAGCTTCTTGTCCCTTCTCTCCATGGCCACGTCCCATACATCGTTACCGATGTGCTTCGGCTGAAAATTTTTCCACAAAATTTACTAAAAAAAATCATAAAAATAAAAAACCCATGAACTAAAATCATAAATTATGAAGAAAAAAATTGGAAAGAATGGTTTCTTGTTTAAATGTTCTTCCATCTTACCCTGCCATGAGCAGCTTTGTGAATGTAATACTGAGCGTTCCCCATCACGCAGAGCATTCCAGCAATGATTCCTAATGGAAGAACAGCTTCCAACCAGATCATCTTCGATAAAAAAATCCAAATTTTAAAAGAATAACTGACAGATTGCCCCTTTCTCTTTGTCCTTTTGAACTCCTTTCGTTCTTCGATGTTGTGCAACAAGAGCTTGACGGATATAAAGAATGAGGGTAATTTAGTCATTATCGGTTACAAGAGCGTCTTTGTCCTGGAGAAAACCTTCGCTCACACTAGTGTGTCAGCAAAGCCGATCACACATCACAATATGAGCCACGGGGCAAACTCTTAAAGGACGAGGACCGTATGGATGTTTGGCTAGTGATTTGTAAACGTTGGATTGGAGTCATTTGCATGGGTTGCTTTTAACCGTAGAATTTAGAGCATTGTTGACCATTATTTGGGGTACTATATCCAAAGGTCTGACATAATTAATCAGGCTGATTTTTGGTTTTCAGGTCCAACGAGGGACTGGCCAAACATCCATACGGTTATAGTCCTACTATAAGAGTGTGCCACGTGGCTCATATTGTGGTGTGTCATTGGCTTTGCTCACACACAGTGTGAGCAAAGGTTTACCCATTACAGCAGGCTGTACGGAAAACGGGAAGATAATTAGATGTACGAAAGAAAATCCACGTTGGACTGGCCACTCTACCGTCAAATAAATTGACTTTTTAGCGACCATTCAGTCTTTGGTCCAGAAGTATATCCGATTAGACTGATCTTGGGGTGAATTCCAGGCCCATGATAAAAAAAAAAAATGCTCAAATCCAATGGCTAGAAATTACCAGTGAGGTTGATTTTTTGTATGTAGGTCCAATAAAGAATGGACCAAACATTCATGGGTCCGTGAACCAGGAAAAGTGTGCCAAGTGGCATTTTTTGACCGTATATTTACATGGGTACAAGTGAGGTCAAAGATGGATGTATCAAACATTTTGAAGCAGCCTGGATGTATCAAAGTAGAGTCATGCTTATTGGGAATTTGGGCGGCCTCAACCCGATGTTGGGATCGGGTTGGGTTGGGTTGGGTTGGCCCCTTCGGACCTCATTTTGGAAAGCCAGGTCAAAATTGAGTTGGGCTTAAACTGAGACTTTGAGAAACCCAACTCAACCCGAGCCTAACAATACATATTCACACTTCCCATCTAAGTATTTTTATGGGAATGCATAGCACACCCATTTCCCATCGGGGTGGACTCTTAGTTGAGGCACACCCCCAAAAAGATAGATCTATCTCTAAAACTTGGTTTACGGGTGACGGTTACTGACTGCCCACAATCCGTATGGATATTTGGACAATCCCTAGGTGGACCTACAAACCAAAAATCAACCTGATTAGTGATTTCTAGGCATTGGATTAGAGCCATTTTCATGGGCTGATTTTAACCGTGTCAATCTGATTTTTAGTTTGTAGGTCCACCTAGGGATTGGCCAAACATCCATACGGTCAGTGTCCTCTAAAAATGTGCCAGGTGGCTCATATTGTGGAGAGTCAGTGACCCAAGTTTTATTCTTTTTAGAGAGCTCTCTTTTTGGGGTCTGCCCCAACAGGAAATGGGGTGTGTGAATATACACTCCCTATTTTATTTCTTATGTCATGCTATCCCATGGTTAACCAGGTAAGTAGGTAAGACAGATCTTCCCATTTATTTGCTGTTTAATGAGGTGTGAGCGTGAGGCATACTCTTTGGGCCTATCAAATTTTTGATACATAAATTCTTCAAATGCCATGTTGCGCACTCTTTCGAGCCTATCAATGTTTGGTCCACACATTCGTGGATCTACATATAAAAAAAACAGTGTGATTGATGATTTAATTTCTAGCCATTTGATTTGAGCACATTTTCATCATAGGCATGAAACCAAGCTTGTTCACCACCGAGAAAAAGACCTCAAATTCAGTAGCTAGAAATCATTAATCACGCTAGGGCTGCAACTTGGGCGGGCTCAATCCGAGCCTGATGGATTCAACCTGACGTTGGGTTAGGGTTAGGTTGGGTTGGGCTTGGGCTTGACTTTTGACAACCTTATCAAATTGGCTTTTGACACCTGATTTTGACAAATGCTCTGTCAGAGAGTGCCGTGGGCACGAGCCACCCACTAGTATTTAACATGATATGGACATGAAGCTATTATTTATTGGCTAGCATAAAGGTTATTACATTGACCAATAAACAATTTCAATACGAAAAAAATTTAGCAACCTTTCTAATCAGTAAAATAAATAAAAAATTGAAATTGAACAACCCGACCAACCCGAGATAGGATTGAGCTTAGGTTGAGAAATCTAGGCCCGGTCTCGGGTTGGGTCGGGTTAGGGTTCACAACCTTGAAGGTAGGGTTGGGTTAGGGTTGACCTCCAACCCGCTGCCGCTGATTTTTTTTATGTAGGTCCACCAAAGTGTGAGCCAAACATTCATGTGTCAGTAGGTCCAAAAGAGTGCGACCTGGGATATTGATGGACTTATATATCAAAATTTTGTTACATAATTCTATATCATAGAACGGCTCAAACGTGATAGAGCAACTATTCCTATTGAGGCTCAATCTCTAAGTTGACATAGCACGTCTCAATGTCGGAAAAAGACAAGGTTCTTACATGTAACCGCTGAGCTGGCGGAGCCATAGTTGCGAGAAAGGGAAATGTGTGCGAGAAACGACTTCTAAAAATTCAATGTGATATGGGAAACGGGAATGATCTAGAAACAATAATTGAACGACAAGGAATTAAAAATGCTAGGTACCCATTGACTAGCGCGTTCTAACTCTCTATATACCAACATTTCATCATAATATTGGGCCAACTTAAAAGATTTTTAATGTCGAAAATGAACTGTGGGTATGACCATCCATGCAATATTTGTATGTTTTCCTAAACTTGGAAACTTCGATGACTACCCAAAATATGATAGAGGGTCAATTTATTTATTTTATTTTTTGACTAAAACCTTGATTTACCAAGTGGATAAACTAAGAGGGAAATCTAAAATAAATCTTTTGATAAGTCCCACCCACCCTACGTGCGTGTTTGTGTGTAAGAGTGATAGGGAAAATAAGTTTCCATTCAATTAAAAAATAATTTTTGGGGCCTACTGAATAGCCCACCTATTGGTGGATAAACACACTAAAAATCAGTTTGATTGATGATTTCTAATCATTGGATTAACTATTCAAAAAAACATGCTTGAATCTAATGGCTACAATCAATCCTAA
The DNA here is from genome assembly GCA_035048495.1 of Euptelea pleiosperma. Lineage (NCBI taxonomy): Eukaryota > Viridiplantae > Streptophyta > Magnoliopsida > Ranunculales > Eupteleaceae > Euptelea > Euptelea pleiosperma. The sequence continues at coordinate 26,579,819 of CM068540.1, forward strand.
AAAGTACTAAAATCTATGGCTAGAGATAACCAATCGGGTTCATTTTTGGTTTATACATCCAACAAGGGGTGGGTTAAATATCCTTGTGGTTAGGGGGATGGGGCCTTCTCTCACCTGGGGCCTAAGGCAACCGCCTTATTGGCCTAATGGTAGAGAAGGCCCTATGATTGGTGATTCTTGGCCTTTCGATTTGAGTTTTTTTTTTTTTCTGCCATGAGCTTCTAACCCATCCATAAGCCTGTTCATGAAGCCCATGCTAAAATCGTCTGATCAAATATCACTAACCAAGCTGATTTTTAGTGTGATGAGTCAATGGGCAGGAACGAGTGTTCTATGTGGCATTTTGGGAAGATATGTTTCAAATTTTTGAGAGCCATGGTGCACATTGTGAGTTGCACTTATTGGTATAAACAAACATACATTTTTTGGCCGAGGTGCACACATCAGCGCCAATATGCATGAATTCATAAAAAACAAACGGGGCCTAAGTCATGATGAAAAAAGTTTTAATTCATTGGAGTGTCCACTTCTCCAATAGATGGTCATTTGTTAAGTGGAGAGTTTGGCTTTGCTCGCGATGAGCCACGTGGTAAGACCACTAACCGTAAGCCTGATTAGTGATTTGTAGTAGTGATTAGTTCTTTTTTGTAAGGGCATGAGTGTTAATTATTCAAGTTTCATAAGAGGTGCTGTGGTGTAGTCGGTTATCACGTCAGTCTTACACACTGAAGGTCCCCAGTTCGAACCTGGGCAGCACCAATTTCATGGTTTTTTTTTTAAATATAGGGTGAAGCTAGTCCAAAGTATCATAAACAATAATTTTAAGCTAAGTTGCTGTCATTAGTGAGTTAGGTGAATTACATAAGCAACTCATACAGCTAAACCCCCATTCACACTCTCTACTCAGTTGAAATCATGGTTTAAAATAACGCCGTTTTAACGGCCATTCAAATGGTAACACCCGAAGCCCATAACGTTAAAAACTGATTTGATGCTTAGAAAATAACGGCCATTTTTTCTGAAAAAATTGTGAAAAAAATGGCTGTTATTTCAGTTAAATTGTATTTTTTTCGTTTTTGAAAATTTGAATTTTAGCATCATTTAAAAGGCATTTTTTTCAATTCCGCCGCTTATCCCTTCAAATGGGGACCTCAATCAACGGGCATGTGCATTTGTATGTAAAGCACTTAGGAGACGTGCAGAAACTTGTAGCAGCAAGATTATATGGAGAAATTTGAACTTGTAATTCGTGTAGGAATAAACCTGTAAAGATGATGAATATGAAATGTACATATATTTTGTTAATGTGGTCTTATAAATAATTTTAATATGAAAATATTTAGCTACCTTTCCAACCAATTAAAGGTGTCAGCTTGCTCAGTTGGTAAAGTTTGTGGATGATGATACCATAGACCTGGGTTCAAAACCTGCCTTCACCGAGTTAGTGATCTCTTTTAAAAAAAAAAAAAAAACAGGCTGACCTATATAAAAAGTAAAAAATAAAATAAATAACCTTTCTAAGCAATAAAAAATTAAGAAATTGACCAACTCGGTTGAAAAATCTAAGCCCAACCTTTGGTTGGGTTGGGCTTGGGTTTATAGCCATGAAGGTCTGATTGGGCTAGGGTTGACTCCCAACCCAACCCAACCAGTTTCAGCCATACCAAATATTGACCTGATTAGTAGTGATTTCTAAGTGTTGGAGTGGAGTTGTTTTCAAGGGTTGATTTTTAACCGTAGAATTTGAGCATTATTTGAGGTACAAAGATCCAAAGGTTTGAAATCACTAATCAGACTAATTTTTGGCTTATAGGTCCACATAGGGATTGGCTAAACATCCTACGGTCAGCGTCCTCTAAAAGTGTATCACGGTGCTCAGTGCAGGTTAGCAAAGTTCTACTCGATTTTGGGGATATGGCCCATATGAGAGGTGGGTCCCACCAAATGGGGACCTCAATCAATGGGCATGTGCGTTTGTACATAAAGAGCTTGGGTGAAGTACATAAACTTGTAGTATAATGTACCTTGATATCCTTGCTCAAGAAAACTACCCATATGATAGACATCAATGCAATAGTTAAAACTTCAGTTCACAACACACAATACGAGCCATGTGGCACACTCTTAGTGGACAACGATTGTATGGATGTTTGGCCAGTCCCTCGGTGAACCTCTAAATCAAAAATCAGTCTGATTAGTGATTTCTAAGCGATTCGATTGAAGTTATTTTCATATGGGTTGATTTAACAATAGGAATTTGAGCATTATTGAGCGTTATTTGGGTGCAAATATCCAAAGGTTGTAAATCACTAATCAGGCTGATTTTTAGCTTATAGGTCCACCGAGTGACTGGCCAAACATCCATACGGTCAGCATCCACTAAGAGTGTGTCACGTGGCTCGTATTTTACGTTGTGACAGATGTGGAAGTCGTACGTGATTGAAGCTGAGAGGTGTGAAGGTTAGTGTAAAGGTCATAGTGGAGTTTTCTTTTCTTTTTTTTATTTAAAATATTTTTAAATTATAAAAGAACTCAGCAACGTGGCACGATGTTAAGCCCAACCCTAGTTGGACCTATAGACCAAATATTAGCCTGATTAGTGATTTCTAAGTGTTGGATTGGAGTCATTTTCACGGGTTGATTTTTTAACCGTTGAATTCAAGCATTATTTAGGGTGGGGTACAAAGATCCAAAGGTTTGAAATCACTAATCAGATTGATTTTAGGTTTGTAGGTCCACCTAGGAATTGGCCAAACACCCATACGGTCAACGTCCTCTAAGAGTGTGCCGCGAAGCAACCATATCTGCTTGATTTTGGCGTATGGCCCATATGAGAGGTGGGTCTCACCAAAAGGGGACCTCTATCAATGGGCATGTGCGTTTGTACATAAAGTTCTTGGGCTTTATGATAGACATCAATGCAATAGTTTGTGTAGGAATTACACTAGTGGAGGGCATGTTGGATGCATGTGATTTAAGCACAGGTGTCAAGGTCGTACGTGATTGAAGCTTGTCAAGGTTGTGTGTAAAGGGTGTGGTTTTTTTTCTTTTTTAAATATTTTTAAATTGGGTCAAGATCAGGGAACAACCATTTTTGACAACCGTTTGGCACATAGAAGATGAATCAATGGCTGATTTTTGGTGGGGAAGATCTCTATGGTGAGGAGATCATCCTCACAAAAATTCAAATCATTCTGACCGGTTTAGAAGTTGAAGAATTATGGACCGTCTATTTTTACCGTGTAACTTGAAAATTGCATTTGATGGTATTAGAAATTTCGGAATAGGCTGATTTTTGTTGAGGTGATCTATATGGTGAGGAGATCATCCTCACCAAAAATCAGCCATTGATTCATCTTCTACGTGGGTCTGTCAAAATTGTTGTCAAAAATGGTTCCCCCGATCCTGACCATTTTAAATTATTAGACTGAAAAACCTCATTTGCAAGAGTAAAACTTTACTGACAAACAACGAACCATAGCATGGAAAAATGGCCATTATAACGAAAATAAAAGCCGTTATTTTCTGAGTGCTAAAATGGTACATAATGTAGTGGGGAGGTCAGAATCCATTATAACAGCTGTTATTTTCGTTAGAACAGCCGTTTTCTAAACTATGGTATAAATATGGCCATCGCATTGGAACCGTACACTAGGCAAGTGCACCACATCAAGCCAAGGGGAGGGGTTGCTTATTTACAGACTGTTCAAGTGCCTTGTATTATGTAAGGAGTACTATTCTGTTCATTAAGCTACAGCTCTAGTCAATTGCCAAATCTTTATCAAACGTCTAGTTCGTTTGAGATCATTTGGTTGATGCAACAGCCGGGGGAGATCTAAAGTGACTCTTGGATAGCGAGCAAGACTTGCGTCAGGTAGCTACCTGACCACCCACAATATAAGCCACATGGCTAATAAGAGAACACTGACCGTATAGATGTTTGACCAATCTGTAAGTGGACCTACAAACCAAAAATCAGCCTGATTAGTGATTTCAAACCATTGGATCTTTATATTGTGGGTGGTCCAGCAAGTCTTGCTCTTGGATAACCACTTCTTTTTTAATAAGTACTTATGTCGTTCAAGGTGGCAACTTGTTTGAATTGTGAACTTAATCTAAAAGATTTCTTTGATCCAAAATTCAACCGCATAAGTTGATCTTAATCATCCAACCAATTATATTTTTCTTTGGTAACAGAAATGAAAGAACAAATGTATTTATCGGATGGTTGAAATCATTAGATCAATGTGATTCTTTTTGTCAAGGTCTTCTAGATGGGCTCCACTGGTCAGGCACTTTAGGTTAATAAAACTACACCCCATCTATAAGAAAGTTAGGTATATGGTAGTATCATGCTTTCTTTCACCAAAACTAGTCCTTAGATGGTCAAGTCTCATGGTTAGTAGATCTTGGTCAATCCAGAATAATTCCGATCTGGATCGGATCGGGATCAGAGCCGAGACTTTAATCCTTGCTTAGTATGTACTATTTTTCGTTTTGGGTCTATTTGGCAACCACACAGATTTGAATTGAAGATAGAATTCCAGAATTTGTGATTTCTAAGAATTCGAATTCAAAGAATTGAAATTTTTTGTGTTTGGTTGCACCATGGAAATTACTTGGAATTCCTAATGAATTCTAATTTTAGCTGTTTGGACATCTAACAGAATTGAAATTTCTATCCATCTACATAAGAGAAATATCATCTTATGAACTTTTATGTTATAACGACTGCTATTTTTTTGTCATCCGTCAATTAAATGTTATCGATGCTAATTTAAAAATAAATTTAAATAATTAAAATTATTTTGGTAATTTTTTTACTATGATTAACACGTGTCAAAATATCAATGGCTAAAGCCTAAGTGGCGCATAATGCAACAAATACAGATATCCATTATCAATACTAATGATGGACCAAATTCTGAGCCGTGCATGTGGCACATTATTAGAGACAATAGACCGTATTGATGTTTATCCCATCCCTAGGTGAACCTACATACTAAAAATCAGGTTGATTAGTTATTTCTAACCTTTAGATTTGCGTACCCCAAATAATGCTAGATATCCCATAGTTAAAAATCAATCCATAAAAGACATGAATCCAATGGTTATAAATCACTAATACCGTATGGATATTTATACCAACCCAATGTGTACCTACATACTAAAAATAAGGTTGGTTGGTTATTTATAAGCTTTGGATCTTCATACCTCAACTAATGCTAGAAATCCAACAGTTAAAAATCAACCCATAAAAGACATCAATCCAACGATTAAATACATCCCTAGGTCTAGGTGGACTTACAAACTAAAATCAGGCTGATTAGTTATCTCTCAACTTGGATCTTTATACCCCAACTAATGCTAAATATATCCCACAGTTAAAATCAACCCATAAAAGACATCAATCAAACGGTTACAAATTACAAATTTGTAATCCGTTGATGATGGACCACAGGTATGAGCCACGTGGCACATTAGTAGAGACCACGGGCCATATGGATGTTTGTCCCATCCGTAGGTGGACCTATATGCTAAGAATCAAGTTGATTAAAAATTTCTAACCTTCAGATCTAAGTACCGCAAATAATGCTAGACATCACACGGTTAAGAATCAACAAAAATAAATACACCAATCCAACGGTTTCAAATAACTTATTTTGCTGATTTTTTATTTATAGGTCCACCTAGAGATGAGCATGAGAGTTGGAGCCCCAAAAAAATTCTTTTGAATATCTTCGGCCGGAAATAGAATTCCAGGGATTTGAAGTTTCTTCTCCCCCCTAAAACTTTTAATTCTGGCAAAATCATAGAATTGGAAACATAATTCTTGGAATTCGGTCCTCCCAAACACATAGACAAATCCAAATCCGGCTCAATTCCGGGTTAACAGACCTTTAATATAAATTGCTTTACCTAAAAATGTATTAAAGTAAAAAATTTACTGCCCCTGAGTAACTTAAGGGAGCATAAAAGTGAAGTCTTCTTCCCAAAATGTCACGTGAGATACTCTTTCGGGCCCACAGACCCTACAACTCTTCGGCCCATCCCTTGATCGAGCATTTGTGATACTCGAATCCAATGCTTATAAATCACCAAAAGGGGCGGCTGATTTTCGGTGCATGCGTCCACCAACAGGAATGCAAGTTCGTTGTCTCCCTTCCAAAAATGTCACGTGGCAGCTGGCACACTCTTTAAAGACTCTTAACTCACCCATGGTTGCCTCACCTATTACTGTACCTACATGCCAAAAAGCAGCTCTAGCCATTGGATTTGAACTTTTTATTGGGGTGATTTGTAACCGTTGGATTTGAGCACCAGATTGGGAGCTTGAAAATGGATAACCCTCTCCAAGAGAGAAAACATTCGCTGGCCCCCGGGGACTTCAAACTTTGAAGTCTCCCCACCCAAAATGTCTGACAAGTATCCCAATCCCTTAACTCAACCCTGGTTAAGCCCTTGGTTAGTGGTCAAAAAGGGTACTTGTCAGACATTTTGGGAGGGGGACATCAAAGTTTGAAGTCCCCCGGGGCCAGCGAAAATTTTCTCCTCTCCAAGATGTTGATAGCTATCGTTTCTGGCCAATAAGAGTGTTCCAAGTGACATTTTGGGAAGGTGGGGTGGACCATGGTTTTAAAAACGGCTGTTTAAACAGTAACGCCCTAATCCCGTTTCTATTAAAATCGTTTAAACGACCGTTAAATACAATTTTTTTGTTTTTGAATTTTAAAATTTTGAGTTTCAACCCACCTTTTTCCATTTTTTCCGTTAAAATCCATTTTTGCCCCTGGCCGTTTCAATCCGTTTTAACAGTAACCCCCCAGTCCATTAAAATGACCTCTTTTAAACCTTGGGGTGGACCTCAAACTAGAGCACAACAAAAAACTTTATTTTTTCTTTTCTAAAAAAGTGGGGAGCGACGTAGAGACCATTGACTATTATTATGACATCTATCTAGTCATTAATGGACGAAAGCCCTTCTTGCGTGTCTAACCATACTCCCATACTTCTCAGAATGTCCCTCTCTTTTCATTCTCCCCCTTTTTTAATTACTTCTATCCTTATGAAGTAGAATTAAATAAATAGGGATACTTTAGTCTTTTATCATTATTGAAAATATTTTTTTATTTTTTTATTTTTTTTATTAATAAAGATTTTTTAACATTTTTCTATAAATGCGTTTACGTCAACATGTGTCAACTACTCATTTCTCCTTACGTAAATGACTCCTATTTTGTCATCACGTGCACTGCACCTGCCAACCCCTCGTTGGGATTAAAGGAAGAGACGGGTTCATTATTATTATTACAGAGGGTATCAGAGTATCGTTAAAGTGTGTCACTCTTGTTGTGACATTGTAGGTTTGTCGAGTAGAACTGGCCCACCATTTGGTGGACTTGCATATCAAAAATCAGTCTCATTTATGATTTTTATCCATTAGATTTGATTACCCCAAATAATGCTCAAATCCATAGCTAAAAATCAACCCATAAAAAATACTCAAATCCAACGACTAGAAGTCACTAATCAAGCTGATTTTGAGTCTATAGGTCCACCTAAGGATGGCCAAACATCATCCATAAGCACGTAAAAGACCCATAATGCTACAACGAGAGCGACCCACTGAATTTTTTTCGTGAGAACAGTATTATTATTATTATTTTATTATCACGCAAAGGGTGTATGGGGTAGGTAGGTGTAGCCAACCATTTCATGTGATAGCATTTAAAGCCTTAATAGTAGCAACAGATGGCTCATACATGTTCAGCTCGCGAGGAGTAAACCTTCCCTCACACCATGCTGTGAGCGAAGCCGATCACAGCCCACAATACGAGCCACGTGGCATACTCTTAGTGGATGCTGACCGTATGGATGTTTGGCCAGTCACTTGGTGGACCTATAAGCTAAAAATCAGCCGAATTAGTGATTTACAACCTTTGGATATTTGCACCCAAATAACGCTCAATAATGCTCAAATTCCTACGGTTAAAATCAACCCATGAAAATGACTTCAATCCAACGCATAGAAAATTAGAAATTACTTATCATGTTTATTTTTGGTTTGTAGGCTTGGTCAAATATCCATACGAGTCAGCGTACACTAAGAGTGTGCCACACATGGCTCGTATTGCGGGCTGTGATCGGCTTCGCTCACAACATGCTGGGAGCGAAGGTTTACTCGCAAGAAAGATGGTCATCACGTTTGGTGGTGGTGTGTATCTCGAGGACAATCAAACAGTCTCATCCTCATGCTAGACATCCTTAAAGATACTGTCCCTACATAACCTTTGACATGTTAGGCTGGTCTAGGACCTACCATTCGATGGATCCCACTAATGAGGCCCACTGGAAAGCAGTTCTATGATACAGAATTCTATATCAAATTGGGATACAGAAGTCCATCAACTTGCCGCGTGGCTCACTGAACCATGAATCTATGGCACGTACTTTGGTGGGCCTTTACACCAAAAATCAGCATGATAGGTGATTTCTAGCCATTGGATTTGAGTACTCCGTGTGAACTAAACATTCATGGGTCACGAGCATCGAGGGATTTCTGCATCAAACTTTTGATAAAAAAGAAACTCTCTATCCTAGACCTTTTTTTCTTACTGCTATACAATCTACTTCGGTGTCTCACACAGCAGGTGATATTCCTCTCAAGAAGAAATGTTTGCGGTAAAACTTTGTTGACGTACGTCACGGACCACAGTACGAGCCACGTGACACATTATTAGAGATCGTTGACCGTGTGGATGTTTTGCCCAACCCTAGATGTACCTACTTACCAAAACTTAGCTTGATTAGTGATTTCTAAGCGTTGGATTGGAGTCGTTTTCATGAGTTGATGTTTAACCGTGGAATTTGAGAATTATTTTGGGTGCAAAGATCCAAAGGTTCAAAATCGCCGATCAGGCTTATTTTTGGTATGTAGGTCTTGCTAGGGATGGGATAAACATCCATACAGTCATTGGTCTCTAATATGTGCCACGTGTCTCATAATTTGGTCCGTCAGCAAAGTTCTACTCAAAATGTGTTGTTAGTATAATTTGATTATAGAAAATTTTGAATTTGAATATAGGATCATAGTAAAACTTGTGTCACAAGATGTTGTGACTGAACACGGTCACAGCACTCAATATGAGCCACGTGGTATACTATTAGAGGACGATGACTGTATGGATGTTTGGGCAGTCCCTCGTGGACCGGTACACAAAAAATCAGCTTGATTAGTGATTTCTAACTGATTCTATTGAAGTTAGTTTCACGGGTTGATTTTAACGGTAGGAATTTGAGCATTATTGAGCGTTTTTTGGGTGCAAAAATCCAAAGGTTTTAAATCACTAATCAGGCTGATTTTTGGTTTGTAGGTCCACCGAGGGACTGGTCAAACATCCATACGGTCAAAGACCTCTGATCGTATGCCACGTGTCTCGTATTGAGTGCTGTGACCGTGTTCCGTCACAACATCTTGTGACACAAGTTTTACTCATAGGATCAAGTACGTGGGAGGGTAAACGGTTCATTGGTGGGACCCAATCTAGTATACACGCGCCAGATGTACGATAATCTGTCCTACCATGCTGACGCAAATATTCAAATCTTTCTCAGATCTTTCTGTCAATCTAAAATCTCACGACAAAGAAGAGTCTCTTTTCTCTCTCTCTCTTACTGTAAATTTCTCTCTCGTGTAAACCACCTTAAACCCCACACAAACCACTCATTTCCTATTTCTATTTTTATTTTTATTTTTATTTTTTTCTTTCTCTTAGTAGGGGTGCGCACGTTAAGAAAGGGTACAAACCTCTTCTTCCTTTCTGCGATTCAACAGACCTTTCGATCTTCTCTCTTCACAACTCACACAGCTCACAACCCTTTTTTGTTTTTTTAATCTTTTTTCCTCCTTTTCTCTGCAACCAAACAAAAACCCCTTTTCAATCTCTTCTGGTTAGCCATGTCAGGCTTATATACTCATAACTTTTCACCTGCAAGAGCTGTTTCTCCACAGATAAGAAACACCTCAGACATGGACAGGTACTGCCCCAAAAGAAAAAAAGTTGGAAGTGTTCTTTTTGTTGTTGGGTTTTCTTCGATTTTGATTCTCATGTTATGTGTATTAGTTTTTAACTTTTTTATGTAAATTTAATTGATTTGGGTGTTTTTGTATCCTGGGTATTTTTGTTTTTCTCTAGTCAGTATTTGACTGAGCTGTTAGCGGAGCATCAGAAGCTTGGTCCTTTCATGCAAGTTCTTCCGATATGCAGTCGACTGTTAAATCAAGGTTGGTGGTTTAATTTTACTTTTTTTTTCTTTCCCATGTGAGTTTTGGATCTAGGTTTTCTGGGTTTTAATGTAATTGTTTGTTTTTGTAATATTTTTCTTTTAATTGATAGCATTACTGGGTACTTCAATGCTGTTTATTTAGGTGTAGAAAGTAAATGCTAGATCGATTTGCGTACGAATCGTCTTTACTAATATCGACTGCTTGCTTCCACCGCACTTAATCGCAGTTCCGTTCTTATATTAATTTAGAGATGACTGTCTTCACAGAAGTAGCTAAATTGTGTACTCTCTGGTGTTTAAGTTGTAGTTCTGAATCTTCGAATTGAAATTGTAATTGTAATGCGATGCTTTAGTGTACTTGATTTAGATGTACGAACGCAGTTAGGCAAGATTTTTCAAATCAATTAACAACCATATAAATCCTTCTGTGATGCTCAAGATTCTTTGTTGTTGTTATTTTCTAGTTGAGGATAAAGAAGTATCTTGAGATTGCTTAAAACAGATGTAACGTTAAATCAATGATTTGTACACCGCTCAAGCCAATAGGGTGATCGAAGTATGGTATCTTAGAGGGGATATATTTTAGTGCATTGGAAAGATTGCTTGATTGTCTTAGGTGTGTTGCTTTAAACTGAAGCCAGATTACCGTCACAATTTAGGTGATAATGAGAGTTACGACAGAGCATTTATAACAGTATAAGCATTGAAAAATTATACTACGTGGGCATTCAGGTGTTGGAATGATGTTCTCAACCTCTTAATTAGAAGATTTATCCAACTAGAGGTGTAACTAGTTGTGGAGTATGCTAGAATCAGGTTTTAAAACCTAAATATGTCTGAAGTTCAAGCTACCCTTATTTTGCTTTCCACTTAATTGGGACATTGAACTCCATTTGATGGTCAATCTCTTGAGGATTTGTATCATAATTCAAGGTGTTATCCTTTCTCAAATTGGGGGAATAGGATTGTAACTAATGTTGTTGTTTTTTCCTTTGTTTTCGTGATAATTATCTGATGGTTGTACAAAAGGGGTTCCATCTTCCATGTTCCTTCGCTGTGTCGTCATAGATGGTTAGAAATCAGGTCAGTTTCTCATATTTCAGTATTCTTTCATTTGGACAGAGATTATACGGGTCTCTGGAATGGTCTCCAACCAAGGGTTTGGTGACTACGACAGACTGCAGCATGGAAGCCCCAGCCCCATGGCTTCTTCAAATCTTATGTCAAATGTTGGAGGAACAGGTTTAGGTGGTTGGAATGGCCTCCCGCAGGAGGTAAATAGATACATGCTTGATTAATTTTAATATCCCCAACTTGTCTCCATACCTTCTATTTTGTTTTTTAGCTGCCATTTATATTCACTTTCGTTCCTCTTTTAACTTTTTCCTTCTAAATTTGAATACATGTGTGTAGGCTTGCATATGGTTATGTTTGTCATGCCTAGAACTATATATTTTTTGGCATAAGAATATGGAACACATGAATAATGTGTGGTCTATTTTCCTCAACGAACCTCACATCTGTACAACACTTGTGGCTCACAGAAACAATCAATCTGGCTATCTATTGGATAGGGAAAAGTTCAAGAGTCTGTTGGTTGGATATTTCTACTTTTCCCGACTGTTAACCTTATCTTTCTCAGCAGTTCAAGTTCTAACCATAGGTAGCAAGGTTGAGTGCTCCAGTGGGTCTGTTATTTAGGCTTTGCCCCATTTAATAGGTTTGCAATCGATTGACAATCTGGACAGATGTGCTGGTGGGCTACATGATTATATGAATGTATGGTCCATCGAGGATGACGAACCCTGCTTTTCATAAGATTAGTACAAGTTGAAGGCCAAAAAAGGGAGCGTGGAAGGCTGACAATGAAATTGAATGAGGTAGTAAGAAATGATGTGAAGAAATATGCCCTGACATAAGATATAGATCTTAATAGAGTCGTATGATTCGTGTTGCTGACCCCAAATAGCTGGGATAAGGTGTGTGATGATGAACTTGTCCGAGTCTTTTTAACTATTTTAACAAAGTGGGGGCTAGAGTATTATTGGAACTGATTCAAAATTTCATTAAGCATTACCAGTTGTAGTCTTTCTTTTACCGTGATTTCTACTCTCAAATATCAAGGAAAAGGATTCAGCTGGCTAGTTGATTGGCACTTGCCTGCGAACTGATCCATGAGGAACCAATTATCCTACTTAATTACAGGTGCTTCTACACAATAGCTGCCTCTACTTTGAAATCTTCATCTCGCTTCGAGACCTTTTCTTCATCCTACTACCAGCTATTGCCACCATATTTCACCAAGGCAACTCTTAATCAATTTTGTGATATTTTCAGTTATTTCCACTTTTAATTTGGGCAGTAAGTTACTATAAATACTATCACAAGATTGGATGATTTATTAAATTGAAATAAATATGTAAATTATTCCATACTATTTTATGCCAATATTTTTATGCATGCTAAACTTTTTTTCTTATATCACCCTTTCCCTTCTCTAGCTCCTAGCATTCTTTGCTGCTTATCATGGGTTCCATTGTAGTTACATGGTTTTCATCTGTTCATTTAGCTGGATCATCATTTCTTTGACTAAACGGTTTCATTGATGCTCACTTAAGATCTTGGACATTTTTAGTTTATGTGGGACAAATTCTAATCTGAACTTCTGGGTCAGTCAGTTGAAGAGGTGTACATACAGAGTTTTTTTTTTTTTGATCGGTGTATATACAGAGTTTGCATTAATAGATTTAATGTCTCCTGTCATGTACTTCACTAACCATATCATTAGTCCAAAGATCCCAAATGAATGAGTGAACTGACAGAGTAACTTTATGTTACTCAATGTCAGCAAATATGGACCATCTGTTTATAAATTTTCTTTTTTCTACATTCCCAATAAACTTTATAGCAAGAATTTCATCTTTGAAAAACTACAATTGGACATCATATCTGATTCACCAGACTGTTTTTATAAGGAAAGCCATGGTTTTTTTTTTCATCTTCCTTGGTATCAAGTATGTAAAATTATGGTGTTTTAGGATATTTCATATTCCTATTAATGTGGGTATGTTTTCTTTATATCTCATACTATCATGAACTAATATCTATAAATGAACAAACGATCAAAAAAAAAATCTATGAATGAACATACCGTTAAAAATGTATATCTATAAATGAATGTGCTTTTTGGTAGTATCATTAGCTGTATTGATGTGACAAAATGTTGGGTATTCCAGGGTTTTTGACGCCAGCATATGTTTTCATTTGCATGAAAATTAATTAAACCTAAAGAATTGGTGTATGGTAGTTGTAGTAAGAGGAAGTTGGAAAATCGTTTTCAGCAAGAATGAATTTGAAGTTTAAGCTGCTGTTTGGGAAAGGGGTTTGAGAATTTGATAGCAGGATGTCTTGTTGGTTGCTATATGGATAACTTTTGAAGGAGCTTGATACTGTGGGAAGAAAAGGAAAACTTATAAACACTACAAATTACAGCTGACAATAGGGGGTTGAGAGTTGAGATCTAGGTAGTAGGTTGGATCCCAACCGATGTACCATTAGAAAAGAAAGGAAAAGAAGAAAACACGATCATTGCTTGATTAGACAATGACTGTCTTTGTGGATCAGGGAAGAGTGATAAATGAGTGAAGCCACCCAACTCCTTGACTCGCCGTTGTTATGGATACGACCGTCCTTTACAAAAAAAATGGTTATAATGGAAAAACAAGGAAAATTTATGACCCAAAAAGGGGAAGTCACTTAAATGTCTTTTTTTAGTTTGGTGACTATTTTTAGATTTATATGCTTATATTACTTCCTAAAAAAATTTATATTTGCAGTCCATTTTCATATCTTTGTTCTTTTTTAGGTTCTATAGAAACACATTACCTCCTTTATTCAATCTTATATCAAGTTGTTAACTCCTGATCACATCTATTGCACGTGACTTCTAATGCCGAGCTATGTCTCTAAATCCACATGATGTCATAGAATAGAAGCCTGAAAATCAGAGTTGGAGTTGGCCTATTTGACAATATCTTGGCATTGAGTTTTTATCCAGTTCCCTATCTAACAAACCTTTCAACTGGCTTGGTTTTGGAGTGTCCCCAAACTTGCCATCCAATCTGATATTTAAATGCTCAAATTGTAAGATAGATACAGTCAAAAGTCACATGTTTGCTCGATTCTTAGGTGTGCTGTGTACGGATTTCAGACTATTTCAAAGGGATGTCATGAATTAGTGGGAGGTCTGAGCTTCCTTATTTCTGGAGTGGGATATAAGCTCATATTAGGAGCAGATGTTGGATGTTTTTGTGATCCTTTTTGGATCTGCAAAACCGTCTCAACTGTGGAAGGGGAACCACCATTCGATTGTCCCACATTCAATAGAACAACCCCCCCCCCCCCCCCCCCCCCCACCCCCCCCCCCCCCCCCCCCCACAACACACACACAAAATGGCTTTATAAATCAGATGGTTACAGTTATCCATTTTGATCATTTCATCTCCCATCAGAAAGGGGAATGATGTGTATTATCTTTTTCAATGTTACATATCAAAAAAAAATTAATCTTTTTCAATGTTAGTTATTTCATAGTTGTATCCTGTTTTGATCTGCTTGACTGCTTCTATGTCTACTCACCATGGTTCTTGTATTGTTCTAGAATAGAACTGTCGGCTCCCATATTAATCGGATATCTGAAATTTGATTCCCTTGTGCTTCTTTTATTCTAATTATTGTCAGCACACTGTCAGAAGTAGGACCCGTGCTTCATCTGTCCCTCTCATGTATTTGAAATCCTCATGACCTTCAATTTTTTTTTAAATAATACCCCGAGTCCTAGACCCAGCACCTGCGAAAGTAAGACCTTTGCTTCATCATAACAGAGATTAGGTGGACCACAAGGGATGACAATGGATTGGCAAGGGGCACCAGCTAGCCCAAGTTCATATGTTGTGAAGAAGATTTTGCGTTTGGAAATTCCAGTAGATAGTTATCCAAATGTAAGTTTTATCGAAATTGCCAGTTTATTATGTCAAATTTGGTTGGTTTCTTCTTATTCTTTTCACTCTACTAAATAAATTTGTTATGTATAAACAACAGATAACCAAGACTGACTACGTTTTTATGGATATTAGTTCAATTTTGTTGGGCGGCTCTTGGGCCCCAGAGGCAATTCACTAAAACGGGTGGAAGCTTCTACCGGCTGTCGTGTGTACATTAGAGGAAAAGGTTCAATAAAAGACCCGGGCAAGGTAATACATGTATTTTCAAGACGTGAATTCTGATACTATCAAAATGGCTGAGTTTTTTTTTTTTTAACTCAGCTAAGTCAAATTTGGAAATTGGAAGCATTCTTTCTGCTTCTGACTCTTAAGACTTTTAATTTTGCTTTGCTTGCAAGTTTTTTATATTATTTTTTACTTGTGCGACTAAGTATTTTCTCTGCTTTTCTCCCTCAAGGAGGAGAAGTTAAGGGGAAGACCAGGCTATGAGCACCTCAATGATCCGCTGCACATCTTGGTCGAGGCTGAGTTACCCGTCAATATTGTTGATACAAGGTTGAGACAAGCACAGGAAATTATAGAAGAATTGCTTAAACCTGTGGTATATATTTCCAACCCAATCCCTTCTCTCAGACATTTGTTGACAATTCTAGTAGTTTCCAAGCATGTTACTTTCTAAAAAACTGCCATGTTTAACCTGCCTGACAGAAACATGTCAGTATGACCATATGGGTATTATAAGGAGAAGATCTTAATTTTATCCTTATTGTTATTTTAATACTGTTTATGTAATCTCAATGTATTTGTGCATAGTATTTGAGTCAGGACAAAAACATGGCAAGAGCTGTCCTCCATGCCTTTGTCATACACGTGGCACCATATCAAATGATCTTAACAGTCTATATTTTTTTTTGGACAGTTATGATCTGATGGATCCATTTTGACCTAGATTTTCACCTTGGGGTGAATGAACGAGCTTGTGTGCTTGCAGTGTTGATGGTGGTTTTTTTGTGGGTGGGTGGGTGCTCGTGGGTGTGTATATGGGGGGGTCACCAAGTGGCAGGCCTGACCTTCCTGCATGTAGTGCATGTGACGAAACATGCTTTGAGGACTTGGTCCTACCTCCAGTTATGTCTTGAGTGCTTTGTCTTATTCATTGATAAACTAATACATCCCATCCTGTGTGTTGTATTCCTCCCTACTGTATATCTAAATAATTGTTATTGTTTCTTTGCTGAACTTAGATTTACACAATAAGAAACGGTCCTCCCATCCTGACTATGTCTATTCCTCCCCACTTTATATCTAAAAACTTGTTTCTATTTATTTGCTGAAGTAAGATTTACACAATAAGAAAATATGCAAAACCTCAAGCACCCGTTTGGTGGACAGTAAGGATGATTTACCAGTGACATAGTGATAACATGATGCAAATGCTGTATGGTGCAATCAACCACTCAATTGAGGTCCGAGCTAAGAGATCTCCGGGTTAAAAAACCAACCATCCAATCTATTGCATTCTTTCCGGCAGTGAAAACAATTCAGTAAATGGCCAGAAAGAAATGTCCATAGATCAGATGGTTATTTTGGCCTAGATTAAGGTTGGACCAGTCAAATGGCAAGTCCCATTTCCCTACATGTTCCCTGTATGTACAGTACCATTTGTAATCGTCCTTATGTCTACCTGACAGGTTCTTAGTTGTCCTTAATATGTTTATCAATATTTCATTTTGTCTTTTTTGTAGGATGAGTCACAGGATCTTTATAAGAGGCAACAGCTACGGGAATTGGCTCTGCTAAATTCTAATTTCAGAGAAGAGAGCCCTCGGCCAAGTGGTAGTGTTTCTCCTTTCAATTCCAGTGGGATGAAGCGTGCAAAAACTGGGCGGTAGGGAACCATTATTTTCTGTCTTTCGATGGTTTCTCAGGTAACTATTTATCAGATATTCATGCCCCAACATTCCTCCTGATTTATCTCGATTCAGCGTATCTACAAGGGAAGGAGGCTAACAAAACTAGCTGGTGAGTTTGTTCTTCTAGTAGGAATATTTTTTCGACAACAGAATGAATAGGAAAAGAAAGCAATATGTGCTATAGTTTTTGTCGGCAATAGTTCAGCTTTATTATGTTTGTTGTAAACTTAGAATATTTATTGGATTTATTTTTGTGTTGTTAACCATGATTTACGATTTAGTGTGTGGAAGATGTATCAACAGTGCAACAGTGGACTCTGGTCCGAGGGTCGATTCTCATGGGTTTATGTTCTGTTCGTTAACTTTGCGAGCTGAGTGACTTATTTCTTTAACTATAGTATTATATACGAAGCAAAATAAAAAAGAGACAGACAAGTATGAAAGTATTCTTTGAGAATTTTGCATGTTATGCTTGGGGTTGAGATTTTTCATGAGGCAGTGTTCAGTTTATGTTTAGTTTTGTAGAGATTGCATTGCAAGTGTATGCTATTGTTTATTTATCAGCTTTCGGATCGTATAGATTTAG
The DNA here is from genome assembly GCA_035048495.1 of Euptelea pleiosperma. Classification (NCBI taxonomy): domain Eukaryota; kingdom Viridiplantae; phylum Streptophyta; class Magnoliopsida; order Ranunculales; family Eupteleaceae; genus Euptelea; species Euptelea pleiosperma. The sequence continues at coordinate 26,597,608 of CM068540.1, forward strand.
ATTCTGGCTAAAATTTGACGTAATCCAAGGTTCAAACTTTCAAGCAGATTTTTTTTTTTGGGTAAAGTGTAGACTTTATTAAGGGCACCGGGCCAAAAACCAAAGCAAGAACAAGAGGCCTAGTAGGCCGAGAAAGCCTACTTTAGGCAAGCCTTACAAAGAAACCAAGGAGACACTAATGATCTTCTCTAGAACATAAACGATCCCAGCAGAATACAAAATCTTCAAAGAAAAGACCTCTACATTCTTTAAACGCCTTGGACCATAGGAACATAAAGCCCTTAATTTTGAGAATCACTGAAGCCGCCTCGTCCTCCAAGCCCTCGAAAACTCGGCTGTTGCGCTCTTTCCATAAGCCCCAAAAGACAGCTAACGGTAGAAGCCACCATAGCACTTGACCTTGAGAGAAGGCACGAGAGTGCCAACTCGAAACCACAAAAAATATAGTGAGGACCCAATTCCAAATTGACTTGATACTTGATCGTCGAGTTTCTAAAGTTTAAAAGAGTTTATATTCATATCTGATTTTTCAAGGTTTAATGTGTGGGGTTGAGTTTTTTTTTTTTGAGTTCTTGATAGTTATTGAAAAAAAGTCACCCCTCCATTTCTACTCTTGTAGAGATCGAGTCATGTTGAGTTGACTCGCCGTTTTTTGAGTACTCAGTAAATTTCTTAAAACATAATTTGGTGTTAAACTAAGGCCGTGTTTGATTACCAAGTGGGAAAATTGCATTTTCCTTGGGAAAACACAACTGTCCGATGTTAGATAGTCAGTATAAATGTGTATAATTTTCTCTAACAAGACATTTAAATCTGGATAATTTTTTCCACTAAGGACGGAATTCATTTCCCATTCAGATAGGTGAGAATTCATTTCCACATGAAAATACACATTTAATTTCTCACATGATTGAAATATGTGTTCTCATTTTCAATCAATCAGCCATTTAAGGCATATCCCAGATGTATTTTCTCGGGGAAATTTTCGGCGCAATCAAACACAGCTTATAAGAGTAGTTTAAGTTGGAGAAATTGGTTAAAGTCTTACTTGATTTAGGCTGTGGGGTTGGTGAGGGACCAACTTGATTTGATGCTCTCTTTACTTGCATGTTGCCAAAATGTACTACGTACATGCCCTTGGAAAAATTTTAGCTGAAGTTTGTGGCATTGTGGGTCCAGTAAAAGCATTCCATGTGGCACTTTTTTCAGGCCTCGGCTGTTATAACGGTAATGCCTCTTCCTGGCATGTTATTTTCCGTTTTAATGTTTTCCGTCACGACTTCTGCTGTTTTTGGTTATAATGCCTGTTATTAAAAAAAAACATTTTTTTTGACCGTTATAGAGGTTTTTTTTTTTTTTTTTTTTATGGAAAAAGATGTCACAAGGTATGCCTGAAACTGTAGCAAATGCGGAAGCAGGATTTTTGTTACTCACCACTGTCATCTGGGTCCACTGACCGCATGGATGTTTATCCCACCCCTTGGTGGATATACACACCAAAAATAACCCCGATTGGTAATCTATAGCCATTAGATTTTAGCATTATTTAGAACTTTTTAAGGCGTTCTTATAGCCGTTGAATGTATCCATTTATTGAATACTAAAACCAACGGCTACAAATCATTAAACAAGCTGATTTTTGGTACGAATGTCTATTAAGGGGTAGGCTAAAGCCGCTAAACATCCATGCAGTCAGTGGGTCCAGATGGCAGCGGCGACTACCAAAATTGCCGCTTCGGCAAATGAAAAGATCTCAGGTATACCTTGTTACATCACGACCCTATTTTTATTAAATTAATGTTCTGTTAGTTTTAACTGAGACGTGACTGATGTGACCCGTCATAAAAGGACCATTTAAAACGATGGTTTGGCTCACTCCCACCCATTGGTGGAGTACACGCCAGAAATTAGCTTGATTAGTGATTTCTAAACGGTTGATTGAATACCAAAAAGTCAATGGCTAGAAATCAATCTCATGAAAATTGGTTGGATCCGATGGCTAAAGAACACCAATCAGACTTTATTGGTGGGTAAGTCTACCAAGTGGTGGGCCGAACGTTCACGGGAAGTGGGCCCAAAAGAGTGTACCACGTTGCATTTTGGCGGGGACAGCAAACTTTTGCTCCTCTAGTAGACTGTATGGAAAGTCTATAAACAGCATGAGCCGAAAAAATATATATGAATGGATGATGGACCCATCTGATGCAAGAAATAACCTTGATTGGATGATCCTGACCATCAACTCTACTGCATCTTTCTAGTAAAAAAAATCTGACCAAAGATCGACAGGTCAGTGGGCCTTAAAGAGTGGCACGTGCCATTTTGAACATCAAATTTTTTTTCCAAATAATTTTTGAGGCAACTGAAGGGGACCAGATGGACCACTTGTTACCAGGACTTCAAACTTTGATATCCCCCTCCCAAAATGTATGACAAGTACCCTTGTTAACCACTCACCAGGGGCTTAACTCTGGTTGGGTTAAGAGATTGATGTACGTGTCTGACATTTTGGGTGGGGGGACTTCAAAGTTTGATGTCCCCAGAGGACAGCGACTCTTCTCTCCACTTGTTACCTCGTGATTCCTCACAAAACCGGTCAATTGGTCCTTTGGATCCTCAAGTTTCAAACATTTGTTCATTCGTAGACTTTGACGAGAGACGTGTGAAAATTAATGTAGATGCTTTCTTTGACAAAGATAAAAATGAAGCCGGAGCAGGATTAATTGCTAGGAACCAAGGTTTAAAAGGGGCCGTTATAATGGTATAACGGGCTGGGGTCGTTACCATTTTTTCCTGTTATAACGGATTGTAATACACGGGCAAAAAGGGTGAAATAAAGTAAAATAATATGAAAAAATGGGCTAAAATTCAATTTTTAAATTTTCAATTTTCAATTTTCAATTTTCAATTTTCAATAAAAATTTATAATGGAAATAATGGATGTTATTTGAACACTTTTTTTTTTCAGAAAATAACAGTCGTTATTTTCGTTATAACGGAAAAATAACAAAAAATAGAGACCGTTATTTTGAGCGTAAAACGGTACATAACGTAACAGGGGTGGTTCAAATCTGTTATAATGGCCGTTATTTTCGTTATAGCAGCCATTTTTTAAATCATTATTTTCGTAATAACGGCATTTTTTAAAACTGTGCTAGGAAGCACAAGGTTTCATTGTTGCCCCTCCAAACCCAAGTCTTTTATTTTGCTTTCCGTATGAATATATGAAATTGCTACCCCACAGAATCAAGAGATTCATGGTCTACTCGTAAACAATTGCAAATGATAAAATAGTTGTTGCCTCGTAGATCGTCGATTTTTTGAATCTCAGCGGTCAATGGCCTCAACCGCACATATTTTTGTTCAGTCATCTGCGGGGTAGCACAGCTCATTAATACATACAAGTTGTTTACCCAAAAAGAATATGGTATTTTCATAGCACCCCTTCTTATACTTTCAAACTTTAGGAATACCTCCTTGACCTAGCTTAACCATTAGTTGACTCCCCGTTAAAATATTATATGCATCATGCGCCCGTTAATGCACCTATGAAAAGACCAAAATATTGTAAATGCAACACAAACGACATATAGTTCGCGTCGGTTTTAACTTAAGTCAACCACTGTTAAACTAGATCATGGGTTATTCTTAAAATTAGAAAGTATAATGGGTATTACTCTATACTTCCAATTTTTAAGAGGATGTTGCAAAAATTGCCTAAAAATATGTTATCTCAAGTGCCCCTCTCTTAAAAAGTAGAACTTCACTGACCAACTACCGACCACAATATGAGCCACGTGGCATGCTCTTAGAGGACGATGTCCATATGGACATTTGGCCCAAGGTTTAAAAAATGGCCGTTATAACGGATTCGGACCTACCCCGTTACGTTATGGACCGTTAAAACGCCAAAAAAATAACGACCGTTATTTTTCCGTTATAACGAAAATAACGTCCGTTATTTCCTGGAAAATTTTGTGAAAAAATCGGCTGTTATTTTCGTTTTATCTCGTTATATTCCATTTTTTTTTTCTATTTTTGAAATTTTGAATTCATCGCCATTTTTTTCCATTATTTTTGTTTTTTTCCCTGAGCGTTTTTTTCGTTATAACGGAAAAAATGGTAACGCCCCCAATTCGTTATACCGTTATAACGGTCCCCTTTAAACCTCGATTTGGCCAACCCCTGGGTGGACCTACAAACCAAAAATCAGCCTAATTAGTGATTTCAAATCTTCGAATCTTTGTACCCCAAATAATGTTCAAATCCAGGGTTAAAAATCAATCCATTAAAACAACTCCAATCCCATAATTTGGCTAATTTTTGGTTTCTGTCCATCTAGGGTTGGGCCAAACCTCCATACATTCAGAATCTCTGAGAATATGCCACGCGGCTCATATCGTGATCAGTCAACATCGGTCATCAAACTTCTACTTGCTTGACAGACACTTATTAGTTCATTAAATGTCCTTATAATCTGCCAAGAACAAAAAAATTAGTTCATTAAATGGTCTGTAACTTTTTTTTTTTTGCTGTAATTGTCGTCAACATCGATGATGGACCACAATTTGAGCGAACGTGGGACTTTCTCAAAGACCATGACCGTATGGATGTTTGTCCCATCCCTAGGTGAATCTATCTACCAAAAATCAACGTGATTAGTCATTTCTAACCTTTGGATCTGAGTACTCCTAAATTCTCGAATTCCATGGTTGAAAATGAACCCATGAAAAGACACAAATCAACGGTTATAAATCACTAATCAGGCTAATTTGGGTGGACCACATAAACGTACAGTCAGTGGTGTCTGAGAAACTGCTACGTAGCTCCTAATGTGGTCCGTCATCAGCGTTGATGAAGGACGTCCAATATCAAAGAAGGGTCGCTCTACGAGCACCCACTTCTTTCAGCTGGGCACCCCACTTAGACCAAAATACCCCCTAACCCCTTCTCCTCCGGCTGGGCACCCACACAACCTAATCCCTTCTCCTTTGTTTTCTCCCTCTCTCTACTGTATCTCCCTCTCTCCAACTCTCTCTCTCTCTCTAGGGTACCCACACAACCCAACCCCTTCTCTCTCTCCTCTGACTCTCTCCCTCTCCATTTCTCTCTCTGTTGTGCTCTCTCCTCCGTCTCTCTCTCTAATGTGCTCTCTCCCTCTCTCTCAATCTCTGTCTCTCTCTCTCTCTAGGACTTTTAGCCCCCACGGTGCTATGGTAGCATATCACCGTGGAGGCTAAAAGCCAAAGAGAGAGAGAGTAGTAGAGAAGGAGAGGAGAGAGGGAGGGAGAAAACGAAGGAGAAGGGGTCGGGTTGTGTGGGTGCCCAGCCGAAGGAGAAGGGTTTGGGGGTATTTTGGTCTGAGTGGGGTGCCCAGCCGAAAGGCATGGGTGCCCGTGGAGCGACCCATCAAAGAATTGCTTTTTTTTCACTTAAAACTTGTTTCGCTTAGGGAACGTTTGCACACTTGTGAATGCAAATGTTTGCAGACCAGTTTCTCCCCCTTCGAAACTATTCTTCCAAAAATGCCCCTTCAATCACTCCCGTGTGGCCAACTAGTAAAAATAAAAACGAAACTACGCCTCCTTCGCTCCTTTGTCGCCTTGCCTTCCAGCTGATTGTCGAAAGAAGAGAGAAAGACCGAAGAGGGTTATTGCTAACGTGCGCAGAGAGGGATAGCAATGGGGAAGACACCGGTGCGGATGAAGGCAATAGTGTACGCCCTATCGCCATTCCAGCAGAAGGTGATGTCGGGGCTGTGGAAGGATCTGCCCAACAAGATCCACCACAAGGTCTCTGAGAACTGGATCAGCGCTACTCTCCTCCTAACCCCTCTCGTTGGGACCTACGCGTATGCATCTCTCTCTCTCTTTCTCTATCACACACACACACACACACACACACAGAGATCAGTTTTATTTTGGTTTCTTTGTTTGTGTTCTTGTGTAGATCGAATTCTGCAAATCGAGGTGTTAAGGATGAAAGTTAATCTGCAAATAGATATTAGAACCACCGAAATTAAAGATAGATTGATAACGATATCGATAGAAGTCCTTAAATATACACTTAATGAAAACCCTAAATCTTAAGCAAAATGCGACACAAAATTGAAATTAGGGTTTCTTTGTTCTTTGTGTTCTTTTATAGATTGAAACCTGCAACTGAGTTGATAAAAATGGGGGAAAACAATACTGTAATGAATATGTTACCCAAACCAATACGCCAAAAACAACTAGGTGATAGAGGCCGTAAAGCTTAGGTCTTAACTATTAAAATCCTAACATACCACCATGTTTCCATGACTCGACCCAGGACATGGATTACATGTCCTAACATACTAAATGTTAAGACCCAACCCAATACGCTAAAAACACCTAGGCGATAGAGGTGCGTAAAGCTTAGGTCTTAGCCATTAGGATCCTAACAGAATATTATCTTGGATGAAGAAAATAGAGATGCTAACGAAGTCGAAAACCTTAAAATTCTTCAATTTCTGTTGACAAAGGTCTTTAAGTAATTCGGGTTTTTTTTTTATGGAAAAGTGTTTTCAAGAACACTTCCCGCACAGAGATAGTTTTCTCTCTGAAGAGCTGAATGCTGGATTGCTGGGCTCAATATGGTCCTTTAAGCATGGTTCTAAGGGTGAGTTATTAGGCCAAGAAAGACTGTGAAAAGTGATTTTGGATCCAACAAGTGGGAATACAATTACAAGCGAAGGTCTAAGTTACCAATTCAAGAGCCAATAGGTTGTCCTAGGTTGCGTCCTTGAATGAGGCTGGAATTCTGAATGAACGGGTTGCCGGAGGCACTGACATCACCGGAATCATTGTTGGGCTGACCAGATGAGAGGGTGATCTGCAGAACTTTCCATCATTGTCCCAATTTTATCCAAAATGCAATTACCAGTTTACCACAGCATTTTTTGGACTGGCATTTCTGGTCACCATCAAGCTGAACAACAAGGATTCATCCCCGTTCTCCGACATATCTGCACATAACTCTAGCAGACAAGTCTATTGAGGTTGAGAGTGTTCAGGTATTGTTGAACTAACCTATAAAACTTGTCCCACGTAGTTCTAAACTAAACAGAGTCAAATGGCAAAGGAGGATTTATTTTGCCGACCCCAAACATTTGGAATAAGACATAGATGATGATGATGTCCACCACTTAGGTACCTTCCCATTTCTGCAGAAAAATAGAGGAAAAGAAAGAAGAGTATTCATTTTTCAATGCCTAGCTGTTTGGACATGGATGAGGATTTCCTTGCAATAAAATGTTATGATTTCTGGATGAAACAAAGGCGATGAAGAAATTGAGAGGCTAAAGGAGAGCAACATGCAGGCAATCACACATGTTAAAATGACTAAATGGCAGAGACTTTGTTGAATTGTTACATATATTCAGCAAATTAGGGACCCAAACAGTACTTCTTATGGGTTTGGCAGTTGGTACTTTTCTTCATATAATTTTTTCATCTTTTGGGCAATAACAAAAATGACACTGATGGCTTTTTAGATTGTGGGTTCAGTCCGTCATTAGTCGATGGAAATATATTTCTGCAGTGCACTGGATTTCCTTTTTGGTGTGGGCATGCATTTTTGTCCATGTAACCAAGAGTTAAGGTTAATGTCATCGCCATCTGGATGGGTAATTTGCACTTCCATAACCTGCTGTGCTGTGCAAATGTTTTTGCAGGAGGGTGACAACCTTATTTTGATAGGTCCCACCTAGAAGATCTACTAGGCCAAAAACTAACCTGATTGAATGATCCTAACTATCCAATCTTTCAGACCATACAAAAACTATTCGGTGAAAGGTCAAGATAAAAGTCTGTAGATTGGTTGGCTAGGATCATCTGATATAGCATTGACATTTTGTTCTAGGATCTCCTAGGTGGCGGGTCCTGACCTCTCTGCTGGTGTGACACAGAAAGGTTGGGATGGAGATCTGATGTGGGATGTCCTTACCTGACTTATTAATGAGGATGATTAAGGTACCTATCAGGTACCCACAAAGGATGACTAAGGTTCTCAGACATGCACATTGGGAGATGGAGGGGTGGACCCAATGTTCAATGGGCCCACAGGAGAGGTTGTCTATACCAAAAACCAACCTTGACAACACGCACGCACTCACGCTTCATCAATGTCATCCTGACCACACTACCACAGTCTACGCTTAACTGATTTTATCCATCTGGATGCAGATATGTCCAGAACTACCTGGAGAAGGAGAAGTTGGCGCACAGGTACTGAAGTCATGCATAGGTTTAACTGCTTCAACTGTGATGGAAGAATTTGATGTTTTCTTGTTAGTTAATAGATTATGTGCTTTCAAGTGCGACGGGATTGGTCGTAATTTTACTTTTCCCTACCAGATCTGAGGCACTGAGTTCAAACACTGTTTTGTGCACCTTTGCTCTTTTAATAAATCTGTGGGTGTTTGCAGTCGTTGAATGAATTTGTGTGTAGAATATAGGACCCACGTAAAAATGCTTAGTTTATTGTGCCCAGCAATCAGTGGAAGCTCCAATTGATCTGGACAATTGATTAAAAAGGATTTCCTGGATGATGGATGGGCCACAGGTGATAGTCGTTTATGATATGTACAAAAATCCATTATAGTTCACTGTCAGATGGCTTCAATCATTTGAAGCAATTGATGCAGGTTTTCAAGGTATGCCAGCATTAATTGGATGGCCCTGATCGAGATAGATACATACAGGTAAGTATGCACAGATAGGGCTATCAAATGATCAGATCTGATCCGACAAGATCAGGTCTGGAATTATGTATTGGGTACAATTTGATTGGGTTTGGAAATTTAACTGCTGAAGGGGTTTATTCTGGCTCAGGTGACTCGTCTTTTCACTCGGTCCACCATCTATGACTGAGCTGACCCTAATTGACTAACAGTTTATTCTTGAAATGACCAAAATGTCTCTTTCTTCAACCTTAGAACATGTGGGTTTGGGTAAAAACCCTAACTCCCTTTCTTCAACCTTAGAACATGTGGGTTTGGGTGAAAACCTCAAATCCAAATCAAACTGCCGGTCATGAGAGTCCGGTAGGTTGGCCGGTGTCACTGGAGACTAACATACCGGAGCCTTGTGGCTGGCCAACGACCTCCAGCGAACAAAATTTGAACTTGTTTGGAGCCGTCCCAAGATTTTCCTTCAAGGACATTGGTGCAGGCAGGAGCTAGAATTACCTACCTACCGTCATGATCTTGGTGCAGGCAGGAGCACACTGTCTTGCCTTTTAATGTATTCCGTGACATAACAGTGTTATTTTGTTACTGGTGGTCATCTTACTGTGATCTTTACTTGGCTTAGTATGCTATCCTTAATGAATTTGATGAAGGTTTAAGAAGCCATTGGTGTATTCGTCAATCCCTTTTTTTTCCAACTAAACCAGAGGTTGGTACAGAATTCATACTAAGACCTCAGGTTTCTCGATAGAGTATTAGGTTCTTTTACAGCTCATTTGTTGCTTATTTTTTATCTCAACAACAAGGAACAAAGCTTTCTCTTTTAGACATGACCCACCAAATGGTTTGTTTGCAAACTCAGAGTTTGTCAGAGTGGTGGTTGGCCAGTCACAAGACTCCAGTATGTTAGTTTCCGATGATATCGGCAAATCTACTGGAGTCCCATGACTAGCTGTTTGATTTGGGGTTAAGGTTTAGTTCAAACTCACATGTTCTAAGGTTGAAGAAAGAGACATTTTGGTCCATTTAAGAATAAATTGTTACTCAATTACAGTCATTTTGAGAATTGTGAAAAGACTAAAAGAACCATGTTTAATTGTTTTTTACTTATTAATTATAGAAGTAATTAAAAAAAATGAAAAGGGGGACATTTTGGGAATTATGGGGATATCGTTAAGAACGGAAGAACCCCTTTTCCTTCATCAATAAGTAGAATATATATGAAATTGGATTACAAATTTAAAAGATCTTAGACCATTCATTTCATTGTTAACTTTAAAGTACATCCTCTGTGATATTAGAAGTTTCAGAACATGCTGATTTTTTGTGGGGAAAATCTCCACGATGATGGTATCTTCCTAGGGGTGTCAATGTTACCCATTCAATTGGAACTGAAAACATCGATTCCAGTTCCACATTTTTGGGAACCGATTAAAAAGGAACCGAACTACAAATAATGGTTATGGCTCTAGGTAGTCTAATATGGAATTAGAACTGAATCGATAAGAACCAAACCAATATATAAATATAGTGTAAAAATTCTCATATTATCATGATTGGACCCAATATACCCGGAACCGACAAAAATTCATAATCAGTTTCGATTCCGGATCTATCACTTTGAGAATCGGAACAGTTAAGGGCACGATAAGAATCGGAACCTTTTGTTCCGATTTTGGCCACCTTAGGAACCGAACTGAAACCACTCATTGACACCCCTATACCTTCCTCACCAACAATCAGCCCTTAACTCATCTTCATGTGGTGATTTTGGGTTTGTAGGTCCAATCCAACGCCTATAAATCATTAATCGGGTTGAAGGTCCACCTAAGGATTGGCCAAACATCCATACAGTCAAGTCCTCTAAAAGTGTCGCGGCTCATATTGCGCCCTTTCATCAAAGTTTTACTCAAATGCATACGAGAGGATTTTTGAAGCATTGCCAATCACATCGCGCTACAATCGGCTCTTCAAAAGCATTTTTGGGTTTGTTGCGTGATGTGATTGGCCACTGCTTCACTGCTTCAAAAATTTTCTCAATTGACACTCCTGAGTAAAACTTCTGTCACAACAAAGTTGCAAGTCACACAATCACAGCCAGTGAGTTCTCGGCACGTACACCTCAAAGCAAAAGCATTTGCAAAGCACTTGTGTACGTGCCGAGATCTCATTGGCTTGTGATTGTGTGATTTACAATTTGTTGTGATAGAAGTTTTACTCGACACTCCTAATTGGGTCTGCCACCTCATCCATGACGTGTAAAGTAACCTGCCACTTCTTCAGTGACTCGGCCTGGAGTGGAGTCTGAAATGCGGTTCCATCGAGCAGTCACTAATTCAATTTCAAAACTCAAAAACGTTAGGAAGCGCGCCTCTTTCTCTCTAAATGACTAAAAGTCTAAAACCCTCAACCCTCTTTTGTCAAGAGAAAGCGTTCACCGGTTCTTCTTCTTGCGAAACCTCCCATTTCGCCATGGTTAACAGCTCCAACAACACCAACTCCTACGAAGAAGCTCGAAAGCAACGTCTACAAGACAATAAAAAACGATTTGAGGTCAGTTTTGAGAACCAATCCCCCCGAAACCCACATATGGTTTTGTCGAAAATCACAGTAAAAACCTCCCATTTCATTTTTTGTTTCGATTGAAGGATTTGGGTATTTCGAAGATTTCCGAAAGCTTATCAGAGGACAAGAACTCTGCGAAGAGATCTCTGGTAAGCTTGAATTTTTATTTTTTATTTTTTTGTTATCTTCGAATATATGAAGGAAAGATTAGTTGTTCATAAAGTTCAAGCGATCATAAATGAATTTCGTCGAAGTTGTTTCAACATTGAAATTCAGAGTATTTGTTTGTTTCTTTCTTTCTCCAAATGTCTTATTGCTATTTCATTTTAACAATGTAGCTATATCAAGCAAAACGCAAATCAAATATCAGTGCCATGAGCTGTGATATGCTGGAACCAAGACGCTCTTCACGAGCACGCAACCCGATTTCTTCGTATTATGAAGAAGTAAGTACCTACCCATTTGTAATTCATTGTGAAGAACAAGGCTGTAGATTACATGAACACAAGAAGAAGAAGAAGAAGAAGAAGAGGAAATTCATACATAGGGGTTCTAATAAATTTATATTTATGGTGAAAAAGGTTTTTATCAAATGTTATATATTATAAGCCAAAGTTCCATTGAAAATCCGCTTTTTTGCATGGGTGGCCTTTTTGAACAAGATACTTACTATTGAGAACTTGATTGTTAGAAAGTGGATATTGGTGAACTACTGTGTGATGTGTAAATCTAATGGGGAGAACACAGATCATCTTTTGTTGCATTGTGATTTTGCCAGACAAATATGGTCATACTTTCTAGCTCAAGTGGGCATCCTGTGGGTCTTTCCGGAGTCCATTGGAACTCTGTTGGGAGGGTGGCCTCATGTCATGACTTCAGTTAGGGGAAAGCTCATTTGGAGGATGATGCCTTTCGCAGTCATTTGGGGCTTATGGTTAGAGAGGAACATGAGAGTATTTAAAGGAGAGGAAAGATCCTATCAGGAAACACTCATAAGCATCAAAGTGTTTCTATTCAGCTGGGGTAGCACTTCTTCAGAGATGAGAGACATTTTTTTCAGAGACATGGTGTTCAGATTTGATTTAGTCATGGTGTATCATTAGTGGGATTGTTTTTTTTGTCTTGTTGTAGTTTCTTTTGCTTTTGTTTTTTTGTCTTTATTGTTTTTTGAGATCTTCTCGATCTCCTTTTAATATATTCATTTGGACTTATCAAAAAAATATATATATTATAAGCTTTGAGAATCACTCTAATAATTTATATTCTAATTGCGTTAGAGTAAAATATCAAGTATTAAACTTGCTAATGGCGAAGCACATCTAACAAGATATAAGTTGGAATATGTATGATTCACTTTTAGCAGATGGATTTGATGCTTAAAATTTAACATTTTGCACATAGTAAGTATGATACGATGCGAGTTACAAGGTGAGCGATGTATTTGTTCCTAAGAAAATGTGAATACTATGTACTGCTCTATTAAAGAAAAATAACTAACAAAACACTGTAACAATTTTTATCCCTATAGTCTTCCAAGATTTTGTATAAAAGTAGATATTATATTTAATGGGTTGGTGTTGGTTCCAAATATTTTCTCTAAACCATTGGGGATTATCACGAATTGGGTTATGAAATATGAGAGCTTCTACTGTACTTTGGGGAAATAATTAATGTCATAGTTGAACTGAGTTTTATTAATTACTTGAGTGGAATAACATAACCTGATTCAAAATATATTATGATCCTAAAACACCCATCTAATGAACGACATTCAGACATGCTGCAGGTATTACAACAATACTACATTTACACGGAACAATATGTAATTATCTCAAATACTTTCATGTTGCCAATTGCTATACACAAATACAAAGACAATTTGCCCTTAGCAACTTATGATTTGGTATTGTTTCCAATATCTTACACTTGATGCTGACTAGGCAATTGCTTTTATGACATTTAAACCAAACCCAATTTTTTTTTTTTTTTTTTTAATATGTTACAGGTCAATATAGGCCTTCCACCACTGCGCAAAAGGTCAATTTCAACCTCATGGAAAAGGTTGAAGTTATAGCTAAATGAATGGTATTCTGTTAATAGGATCTATATCAACTTTTGGTTAATTTGTTAATTCTAAACTAACTATGGTATTCAGCTACCTTGCAAGACCACTCGATGAAGTAAAATTTGTTTCCGATGAAGACAGAGCCTATGCAATTGAGTGTGCGGAGAATTTTCAAAGTAGTTTACGATCTAGACACCCATCTTTTGTTAAGTCAATGGTTCGATCTCATGTTTATAGCTGTTTTTGGCTGGTAAATTACATTGTATGAAGTTTTTACTTTTATTTTTTCCTTATTCATGGAAAATTTAAGATTCCATCTTACTTTAGTACTCTATGTGGCTACTTCATATTGTTATGATCTCAAGGGTCTTCCAATCAAGTTTTGCAAGGACCATCTTCCCTCAAATGAGCTGAATATGGTCTTGGAGGACGAGAAGGGCTCAGAGTTTGATGCAATATATATTGGGAGTAGAAGGGGTCTTAGTGGTGGGTGGAGAGGTTTTGCTTTGGATCATAAATTGGATGATGGGGATGCTTTGGTGTTTGAACTCATTGAGCCAACGAGATTCAAGGTATGATCCCATTTTACATTTTTTACACCTTTGATTATGATTATGCTTGTTGATCCCCCGTCAATTCTATTCCTTATGGTTTTCTTTTCAATTTAGAGCTCTATTTATATTGGTCTAAGTAACATAACTGGATCTTCAAAAAGAAAATTGTACTCAGTCCACATACCACATAACTTAGAATATGTTGGATCTAAATATTTAGCTGAACTACTTGTGTGGATGGCATTAGCATCTCTTGGTTACAGTAGAGGAGTGGAGCTACATAGAAACATACTGATGTTGTACCTCCACAAGAGGAAAGAGGATGACAAGGAGTTAACATCAGTATGGGCCCCACTAGGATCTTTTGGGAGACAACTTGATTAAGGGTAAATCAATTGCATCGGATCAACATACGAAGATCAAGTGTTGCAAATGTGGAGGAGTTGGACATGTAGCATTTCCTTGTTCGACTGAGGGTTACTTGACTGATGAACAATATGAATTAAAACTCGAAGAAAATGCTAAAGAAACACTTATTGAAGATACTGTGGAAGACACACATGATTATTTGTATATGATGATTTGGAGAAAGCCTTGTTGCTCGAGTATCTTACCTTTATTAAAAAGTAGTGAGGAAGATTGTCGTCAATTTACTTATTTCCACATACAAGTAGAATGCCAAGCCAAGATATGTATTGCAATTATTGATGGTGTCTGTAGCAAAAAAGTGGTCTCAAAAGAGTAGTGTAGTCAAAGCATTGTCTAAGCAAACGCTTCACCTAGTGGGAGTGGGAACAGAAGAGGACTAAGTCCTGAAAACAATGTTCCCAAACATGCCCTTAATTTGCTAAAATCAATCCTTAAAAATAATCTAAAACCCTTATTTATTTTGGGTAATTTCTCAAATAATTAACGTTTGCAATTTTTATGACTGAAGTGACAAATGACAAAAAAAGCAACGATTATTGATTTTGCCCTTAACTTTTGGGCATGACTTGAAAAAGGTGATTGAAACAAAGCTAACACGATCGTACGCCTACACCATTTTCTACGCCTATTCCTAATGATGGCTCTAAAACACTATTTTGGATCAATCCTCCAATTATCATCTAACGGCTGGGGATCACTCCAAAAAGCAATCAACATTTTCTGACGTCTATTCCCAATGACTCTTTCATGCCTCTACAGTTAAACAACCGTCCGATTCTAATCAACCGCTGGGGATCAGTCCACGAAAAAACAACCACACGTCCTCTCAATAGTCGCATTTATGTCCTCCTTTTTTTATATCTATTTTTCTATTTTTTCATCTATTTCCTCCTATTCTGTCATCTGTTTTTCCTATTTTGTCATTCTCTATCATTTATTCTCTTCAATATAGGATCAACAATGGCCAAAAAAAAACTCACTATTACCACTTGAATTATTGACACCACACCGATGATATAGACTTGGATGAGTTCAATAACTTTTAAGGGGAACGGATTGTTTACAAGTCATTATATCATTCATGGTTGTGTTACAATTTTGATGATATAGGCTTTTCTACGCATCCATTTAATGGGAGATAGGCAAATAAGTAGTCAATTTTTTAGACTACTTGGATGAAAGCTCCGCTTCAAAAAGTACAAGATAAATTCGATTAAAGAGATTTTTTAGAAAATAAAATTTTCTCCCTTGGATGTCAAATTCACCGACAATGAGAAGAATAATCCTGTCATTGTAGAGGCAATCACGGAAGTTCCAATAACCATCGCCTTGCACGTAAATAACCAAACAAAAAATTATAATTGTCATTTGTTTTTTCTTTTTCTGTCATCTATTTTTTCCTACTGTCATACGTTTTCTCTTTTTTTGGCATATGTTTCTCTTTTTTTGACATCTATTTTCTCCTACTCTGTCATCTATTCTCTTTTGTTATCTTTTTTCTATCATATGTTTTCTCTTACTCTATAATTTATTTTCTATTTTTTTGTCATATGTTTTCTCTTTTTGTCATCTAGTTCTCCCACTCTGTCATTTTTTTTTGTCATATGTTTTTCTTTATTTGTCGACATAAGTTTATACGTATTGTGTCATCTGTTCTATGCTTGTTTGTCATCTGTTTACGTGTATTTTATTATCTTTTTACAGTCAAATAATGTGGTTAGAAATCTTGATAAAATCATCTCTTTTGAAGTTTTTGGTAAGTTATTATTTAAGTTTCCCTTGCTAGAAAACCAGTTAAACCTGATACTTTTATTTTCAAAATGCATCTTGCCTTGGGTTGTGTATGTGTGTGCAATGTTTCTACGTTGGCTATATTATATCAACCCATTTGAATTGATGATAGTTGTGGTTATAACAGATGACAAGATCCATATGAACTAATGATAGTTGTGGTTATAACAGATGACAAGTTGTAGTTAAATTTTTTGCAGCCTATTGTTTTACAATGATTAGCCAAATTCTGAGATTTTAACTTAATATACACACCATTCGTATACAAATACAAGTATGTGTGTTCAAGTACGCTTATCGTTACATTAAATCATTTCTTCTGCCACGAGTCTTTCTCAATTCACCCTTCCCAGTTTCCTCACCACATTTGTACCTCCCACTCATATTGTACTCATTTATATTGTCAAGGCTGTTGTTACAGACTTGTACACATTATCACCCAACTCATTCTTTGGACTTGGCATGCGTCATCAGCTCCATGAGTCTTTTTAATTTCATCCATTCCCAGTTTTTGTACCACATTTGCATTCACGACATACTTTTTTATCTTTCATTATTCCGTAGTAGAGGCATATTACATTTAAGCTTGTATCTGAATCTATCTATACCTGTTAGACAAACCCATATAAATCAGATGACAAGCTTTTACAAACAAAAAAAAAAAGAAAAATAGATGACAAGAGTGACAAAATAGATAACAAATAATTTTAAAAATATTTTCAATTCTAAAGAGGTCCATCTACATGCAACATTAACACACATTGCAGATGATCTTAAGAGTGGAACTTATGTGATTGATATAAAAATATAAAACATTAAATATAAGAAATGGGAAGCTTCAGTGAAGACGAAGATAAAAATAAAGAAACGAAAAATGTTGGAGAAAAAGAAGTGGATTTGTAGAGGAAGAAAGATGGATTAAATTCCTACCTTAACGAAGGACTTCTCATCGTATTACTATCTCCGCATATGAGAATTGGGCAGCTTCGGCTTAGATGGAGAAGACAAAGAAAAGAAAAGATAAGAGAAACAAAGAAAAAATATTGGAGAAGAAGATGCGGAGTTGCAGAGGAAAAAAGCTTATAGGAGAAAAATGATGGATAGCTTATCGGATTGGGTCTGAATCTGAATTTGTGAATCGATAAGCTAATGGATCGGGTTTGGACCTATCCGAATCTGATTTGAACTTGATCCATTGACAGCCCTACCCCTCAATAGTCTAAAATTGAACTAAGTCCTGAAAACAATGTTCCCAAACAGGCCCTTAAGTTGTTGAAATTAGTCCCTTCAAACCAAATCTAAAACCCATGTTTGTTTTCCCTTTATTTAAAGCCCTAAAACCCATTTGACTCAACATAAACGATTCTGCCCAGAATTTCACCCAACACCTTATTTGAGGCTTGGTTCCATCTTTTTAGGATTTCAAAACCCATCAAAACCTTGTCCCACTTCTTAGACATCAACTCCAAATGTTCCCAACCATAAATCCTAGTCATTGAAGTCCTAAGATTCGCACGAAGAAAAAAATATACTCTGTTGGAATGTTATCTTAGTTCTAAAATTCAGAGCTTCTGCATTGCTCTGTTCTACGTCACTCCTCCTTAGTGGTGTTGATGTTCCACCTCTTCTCTTAGGTGGTGTTCATTCTACTTAGGCCCTTGCGTGGTAATGATTCCACATAATTATCCCCTCTTCCTTTCTTATCTTTCTCATTTTTTTTCTTCTTTTTTTCTTCACTCCTTTCTTTAACCTCATCTTTTCTTTTCTTTATTCTTCTTTATTACTTGTTGGTACGCATATGATCTAGGGTTGTTTCCTTCTCAAGGCTATCATTCTCTAATCTCACATCATAACTAGGGAGTGCTCTTTGTTACTATTACAGGTTTATATTGTTAAAGCACATGAGAATACAAGTGAAGAAAAGCTTAAAAAGAATGACAATACAAAAGTCGCAAAATCAAAGAAACCTGTGAAAGTCGCTAAGAATGCTGATGTTCCCGTTTCTCAAAACCTCCGACCAGAAGGTGGCTCAACAAAGGTGTCCAAGAATGGCGGTACAAAAGCTGCCAAATTAAAGAAAGCTGTGAAAGTTGTTAAGAATGATGATGACTTTGTTTTCTCAAAGCTCCAACCAGAAGATGGTTCGGGGAAGTTGTTCCGAAAGAAAAGCATTTCATCAAAGTTATTTAGAAAGAAGTGCACTTGACCATGAGAGTAACATTGCTAAATGCCCCCAGGCAAGACAAGATATTTTGGATGAATAACATTTCTTATGTAGTCTCATTTTGAGAGCATATCCAATCTTTGATCTTCATACAATTGCCACAAAATCTTGTTCCTAGCTGCTCAATCTTTATGTAGTCTCTTGGGTGGTTTTTTTTTTTTTTTTGTAATACCCTATGATAAATCTTCTATATTCATGAAACCCTAGTGTTTTCATTTTTTTGGTTTTGCCCCTTGACTGTGTTTTAACATAGTTAGAAACATTGACCTTGTCACCCAAAAATTGAAGATGGTTGTTAGGTCTATTGGTCCTTTCAATTTTGAGTGAGAAGGTTAATGTTTTTGACTTGGTCAATGAGGATCAAAACATGCAGGGGGCATGACCAAAAGAATGAAACACATGGGGGTGTCTATTACAAAACCCTTTCCTCTGATACCATGTTGACTAACCAGGAGAATATGATGAGATAGACCAATAATGATATGGTGCATCTCACACACTTTATTACAATGTCATTCTCTAATAGTCTCACCATCCTTTGAGCTGGCATGTGAATAAGGATGTGATCATAGTAGTAACTTGTCTGTGTGAATTTCCTCTTAACTGAGCAGTATTAGTATACATGGTCATATTTTGAACAAATGTTAGTATTTGGTAGGCGGATAAACCATCAAAAGGCCATTCCATCACCAGATTTTCTTCAAATTGTATATCTGCAAGTGTAGTTTGCCTGGAGTAATTTTTTTTTTTTTTTTGGTCTAATATGTATGAATTGGGGGATGTTTGTTAATGGGCGCATGCATGCCTACAAGTTGCTTCTTCGCTGTCGCTTTCGTCAATGGTTTCTATACTAATCTTGTTTATTTTGCAGGATACGACTGCTAAATCTTCTTCATTGTCTACACTATTTTGTCCAATGTATCCTCGAAGATTGTGCCTATCGTCTCCAAAGTTTGCACTAGAATTGAGCGAGAATGGAAGAAATTAATTAGTTGTCAATGAAGAAATTAATTATCTTTACCAGTAGCAGTTGAAATGCCTCTTTTACCCTTTCTCTTTTAATCCGTGGGTTTTTACTTTTTTTCTATTATTATTCGGGCAAGTATGCAGCTTCAGGATTCATGGTATGATTTGGCAAAAATTTTATACTGGCCACCAACCTGTGGTAACCCTCCATCTGGACTTGAGACCGACGATGCTGTTTAAAGCACTACAGTTAGAAAAAGGCTTATGATGATGATGACAAGCGTGTATAAGTATCTTGTGTGACACAACGGAGTTCGTTCCCTGAGAAGACGGCGTTTTCACAGGCAACTTTCGGTCCAATTACCCTATGCTCACTGGACCTATTTAAAATATAAAAAAAAGTTAAAAATAGTGGAACATATGGAAGGGTAAGAGTGTGATGTGAACAAGGCCACTGTTCACGTAGCCAATCCAGATGATCATCTTTGTATAGATCGTCCAGCATTGCCTCGTCAACATTCCATCTGGCTAGAAAACCTCAGAAAATTCCCTAATTCCTATTGCAATTTATAAAACCATAGTTTCCAGGCTTCAAGCAAACATGGCATAACCTGTCCTTAACGTCATTCACGCAGGTAATAGAAAGTAGAAACCAAGGAGCGGATGACCCATCCAGAGTAGAAGTCCGGACATGGGTCTGAAGTGGACACTCGGTTTGATGCATTTTAATAGAAACCAAGAAGCGGATGGGTCCGGCATTTCCTTAAATAGAGTAAATCTTTGATGACAGACCACAGTATGAACCACGTGGTACACTCTTGGGTCCTGCATTTCCCTAAATAGTAAATCTTCGACAGACCACAATGAGCCACGTGGTACACTCTTAGAGATCACTGACAGTATGGCTGCTTGACTACCGCTCAATTCCGTAATAGCTAATTCAGTGGCCAAATTAGGTTCATTCCCCGTCAGTTTCATTAATCATGCGAGATCTACCAAATTGCAAACCAGGTTGCCTCTATGGCATCATACTATCTATCCCGTCATCTAGGCAAATTCATCATAGCACTCATCGGACTATTTTAAGTTAGGACCAACCTCATCTGCGTTAAATGCCAAGGCTAATTTAATGAAGATCCGGCTTAGCATGGGCAGAGACAGCACAGGGTCTGGACTGCGCAACATTGCCACGTCAGCACATCATCTGACTAGAAAACCCTATTTTAACAGGGTACGAAATCTGGGTAGACAGCCAAGAAAAGCTTTTCTTAGCCCTTTATAAACCATAGTTCCAGCAACATGTGGAAGACTTGTCACACACAAGTCAGGACATGGGTCTGATGGGGCGAGCCCTCTCAGATTAACAGTCTGGTTCAGAAGGCTGGCAACCTTAGTGCCTGTGAATGGACTGGAGTGGACTCGAACCCAAAGGTCTTGATGCTCTAGTCTTAGGGTCGGTAAAACACTGCCTTTCCATAGAGAAATGATGATAAACTAGCTAAATAAAGTTGCCATATTCAAACACAAAATGCAAAAAAAGCTCAATAAGAACTGATAAAAATTCATACCGTCACCCACACAAATTCGGTATAATGCATTCTAATAGAAAAGCAAATAGCAGATGTGTCCTGCATCTTGATAAAACAGCACCATGCAATATCCAACTAATGACAAAAAAACACTAAAGGACTGTAGTTTCTCAAGCACTTCAACATTTGCTCTTCAGCGAACAAAAGGTCTTTAAGTAGTTGCTGTCAAAAATGCTCTTCCAGGTTGACGATTTGCCAAAGGTCCATGGCATCCGAGAAGCTGCACATTCCGAAATATATCATTAGTTTCTTATTCCTTTGAATTTTGGGCAAGTTTGTACTACCAGTTCAATCTTATGGCGTGTCTCATTAAGATGTTCATACAGCAGTCCCGGTTCTATTACCATCAAGTGACAAAGGTTAAGAAGCTCAAGGAGATTTTTTTGAAAAACTGAGATGGGGACCAGCCAAGCCAACTTAACTAGTTGTGAATGGCTTGAAAAGTAAAAAAGAGACTTTATATGAAGCTAGTAAACAGCAAACAAACCTTAGCATTGACACCATCCGGCATAATCCGGTTCTCTGCCTTCCATTTCAGATAATCAGTGCGATTGAACTTGGTAAATCCCCTGGATAAACATTGTGGCAAGAATCAATAATTAAAAAGTGCAACTTCAATCCTTCCAATTTCCAAGTCAATATTCTAGGTTAATGGATTAATTCTATCAGCGGGGCAAAGTAGTCAGAAATTGAAAGACCGAATTCCAGGTTAGATTGTCTATACCCCACCGATCAAAAAAAAAAGATTTTCTATACCCCAGTGTAATAGACCTTAAATATGATCCCTCTGAAAGCCCACCAGGGAAGACCTCCCTCTACATATAAATTAACCCAATTGGGGTATGCCATTCAGATATCCTAATTACAATTTATAGAACTCGCAAAGTTGATCATCTGGGAGGAATATATACATACCACTTTCTGCTGATGATGATCTTTTGTCGGCCAGGGAACTTGAACTTGGCACGGCGGAGAGCCTCCTGTGCATGAGTGCTGTTGTTGTCCTTGCAGCGAACAGAAAGGAGGACCTGACCAATGCTCACCCTTGCACATGTACCTTGAGGCTTCCCGAACGCACCCCTCATTCCGGTCTGGAGCCTATCAGCTCCGGCACACGAAAGCATCTTGTTGATACGCAGAACATGGAAAGGGTGAACCCTAACTCTCAAATGGAAGGCATCCTTCCCAGCAAACTTGGTCATGTACTTGTTGCAAGCAATCCGAGCAGCTTCCAGAGCCTCGCTGGAGACATTCTCCTTCTCCCAGCTCACCAAGTGGACACAGAAGGGGAACTCGTCAACCCCCTTCTTCTTCATCCCCACATCATAGATCCTGATCTTTGGATCAGGAACACCACGACAATATCGTGATTTTGGGTACGGCTTGTTCTTAATCTGACGATAACACCGTGCAGGTCCTACAAATGTTTAGATAGGCCAATCCATCAATTACCGATATTAAAACCAATAATACTATAACAATTTTAAAAAATATCCAATCAAGAAATAACATCATTAGATGGGCTTTTGGTGTAAATAAGGAACCATATAGAGAATCCAGATCAATCAGAAATGAGAAAGAATCGAAGAATTATAAGTTAGCTACAGTTCAAACTTTATGGGTGAAGTAACAGAAGGAATGTTCTGCAGTATCCGTGGATTTATTGTTTATTCTAAAGACATCCACAATTGACCTGAGGCATCTAATAGTTGGTTTTTTTCTGAACTGGCTTAAACCCCCATGCAATTGACAGCCAGTTTCATGGGGATGTTCAGATTCTCCTTGAAGATGGGGTGATGTGCATGCATTGAGGATGAGACATCACCTCTCTGGTCAAGAAGTTGGAAGGCAGCGAAGTGCAGACATCAGACCAATTTTTTTTACATTTGAAAAATTTGTACATTTACAGAACCTATGAATAAAAAAGGAGATGCCCATGGGAATAAATCAGATCCCACCCCCAAGTCACACTAACCACAAGCTGATTTATGCTAAGAGAAAAATGCACTGATATCATATTTGCAGCAAAACTATAGAACTGCGAAAAACATGATCATTAATCCCTACACAGAGCTGGAAATCAACATAAGTTTGAAGTGTAATCTCCATTTTTTACTACTGAATCTGGCATTCAGTAATCCAATTAGCTTCATAAGATCGAAAAAAGTAAATAGTAACCTATCTTCCCAATCTAATAACGCTTCTAATATTGAAGTATCTAAATCCTATTCCCTACACGTCACGATCAATTCAAGGTTGTAGTTTTAAACAGTGTGACATTATTATATCGATCCAGAAAATGATACATACCGCTGTACATAATTACAATCTAACAAAGATAGCATTGTATTGCACAATAAATTTTCCCCTATTTATTGCATCAGAAAATGATACGTATCGATGTCTAAGACCATGTTCAGATGAATCAATATGACATGCTTAAACTAATCACAAAACCTAACAAACATTCAGACTTCCAGTAGTAATCATAGAAAAGCTTTATCATTTTCATCGAAGATTCATCTATCTCGAAAACCTGCAAACTAAGCTCCGCAAGTAAATCAACTAATCTCTTAAACAGATCCATTTATAAATCTCAGATCCGAAGACTATTTACGAACAAATCCAACGACGATTAGGCCAAACATAGTATCGAAATCTCATAAATATCATATCTATCGATTTTTCTTCCTAAGTCTGCTATAAATGATAGAAGCGAGAACAAACAGCTCGAACATCAAATCAAAACAACTGTATCGATTTCTCGTATTAAAAGCAAATCAAACGACAAAGAAATCTAGATCTTGTGCAAGAACATATGGAGAGCATATCGAAGCGAAACATCGATATACTTACTTCTCCCCATGGTGAGAGTTCTTCTTCTGCTCTGTTAAGAGTTTCGGAGGAGATGAACAGCACAAACAAACCCTAGCAATGACCTGCTGTCGTTTATATAGAAGCCCTAAAATGTATTTTAAACCCTAAAACGGCGACGTGTTATTTGACTGAAAAAACCCTACGCGTTACGCCGTCTCGTTTTACGTGTGGGCGTGCGTCATCCGATACAGGAGGTAGGGTCTCACGTGCCAAGCTTTGAGTTGGTGTTTTTATAGACGATAAATACCATCTACAGTAATCGCACCGTACATACTCACAATTTGACACCCAACACGCAAAGGGGTCCCACCTTGGTGAATATTGAACATGATCAGATAACCTCCACGATAACAGTTTTTCCGTTCTTCTGGATCGTTGATTGCATTAATCTTTTGACCTAGAAGATCTCTTCGGTGGGATGGAATGAATCTGTGCCATTTGATCAAGTTGGATTTGACCTAGAAGATGAACCAGTCTTGGATGGAATTGGACGCCAAAGAGTCAATTTTAATAAACTATAGAGATAACCACGTCATTTTTTCCTATTTCCAGGATCATTTAAAACAAATATGAATTTAAGGGCTTGTTTGGTATGAGCGAAACCGAGTTTCCAGCAGTAGAAAACATGCACAAAATCATTATTGTGCAAAGTGATAGTTGCATAGAATGAGTTTTAAAGGGTTTGGTTGGGCAAGGAAACTGAGTTGACATATGGTGCGACGTGCAACCCTTGGCCCCTGGCCCCTTCCTAGCTCATCCCCTGGATAGAGAGATATGAGAGAGAATATAGAAAGAGAGAGGATGATGCTGCTTCTTGCATCCCATTTGTTGTATTCTGTACATTTATTAGTCATAGCGAAGATCGACCAACATTGGCTACCTATAAACATAGTCACCGGCATGCTGGCGACGAAGCACATAAGTTTGTTGTGGATCGTTTGTTGTGGGTGAATCGAGGAACATCAGACTGCATCCCTCAATTTTAATCCACATATACAATATAAGGTTTTTTGCACTTCAATTACTCCATAATTTGATATGTGACTTAACATGCCTAGTATTATTAGCACGGGTGAAGATTGAAAGTCGAGTTCACACTCAACATACCTAGTATTATTAGCACGGGCGAAGAAATAAAAAATAAAAATTTGTAGAGATGCAAATAAAATGAAGTACGAGAAATAAACTTGAATCCATGTATGCAAAAAAATTCTACTTCAATTTTTCACGCACAACAACTTGATTTCGAGGGTAGTGGAAGAATAGTTGATGATGATGTGAAGAACTTTTAATAAGACAAAAAAAAAAAAACTTATATTGATTAATACAAATGCAGATATATTCCTAGAGATCATCTTGTCCATCCATTTGGGACCAGACATTCTGAAGTCGTGAATTAGGGCTTCTTGTTGCCTTGACTTGTATAAGTGAAGAGGGGTTATGTCTAAGATGATGAATCAATCACATCAAAATAAATGGAATGAAAGAAACTGTATATGTTATGGGTTGACAATTAACTACTTGAGCCTAGGTAGTGGTCACTTGGTACTAGAACGGTTGGGTCGTTGGAAAGTGTTTCCTCTAACTCCTAAACCTGCCCCAACCTATGTTAAAAAAGTAACCAAGGTTGAGTTTAAGGTGGGTTAGGGTAAGTTTAGGACTTCGTGTCGTGCAGAGGGAGGGTCGGAGGGACTCATTGCGACGACATGTCTGGTGCGAAGGTGAACTTTATCGGTGGGGATTTTAGTACTTGGGACCATTTAATTCACTGGACCAATATTATCCTTCGTAATAACAAGTGGAAGTGCTAGGTTTCATCTAGGCATTTACGGACCCCATAATGCACTTAGCCCTCCCTTTTTCTTAATGCGAGCTAGCTACATTAGGGGATTCTTTGTTTGGAAGGCACCCAATTTGTGCCTCTTGTAAGTTGCACCACCTCAAAGGCTGCGTTTGGGTAAGCTTAAAGCTTATCTCAAGTGCTTATCTAATAGCACTTATATGTAAAATGCTTAATTTAAGTTGTTGGAGCTGTTTGGTAATCATACAAGAAAAGTACTTCTTTTCTTAAAAAGCATTTTATGGCGTTTGGTAAAAAAAGTGCTTTTTAGTGGCAAATACCTCTTATACCCTAAAAATAGTTAAATGCACTTAAAAATATTTTGGCCTCCTTTGTGGCAAATACCTATTTTACCCCTAGTTATTGTGGGTCCTGCTTAGTCCACTCAACTATAAATATTATTTTTAACACATTATAAGCATATGGGGGGCACAAATATTTTCATGGTTATTGTGGATGCCTCCTTAAACCAGCCCTAAGTTCCATGTTTTCATTTTATTTTATTGGTTGTTTTTATCTTTTCAATAAAATCTAGGGACTGTCCGGATGAAAAGGCAATCCCATTGAACTTTCAACCCATTTGGTTTACTACAGTACGTAATCTTCCACCCATCCAACACTCAAAAATAGAAACAATGTACTCATTCCATAAATGTATAAATAAGTACTCATTCCATAAATGTATAAATAAATACCATGTATTACAAAATTTAGTTTCATGTATTACAAAATTTGAATATAGTGATCTATTTTGATCTTTTCCATCCACATCCACATCGGATGTGGATAACGTTTTCATGAACATTTTCCTCCTCCGCGTCATTGAATATGAATTCATTGTCATCGTATTGCTCTATCAACCAATCTGCAACCAATGCACACAGAAAGTCAGAAACTTATGAAAAATTTGGCAAAGTAATATCTATTTCTAAAGGAATCAAGGGTACTCGTGACACCTAAAACTCATCCACATGTGAACACCCTAAATACCCTATTGGGTTTGAAACATGAATCAAGGGTACCTGCTAGAATGATTACCAAAATTTTGACAGAGTTTCTTCTGTTTCTAGAAGAATTGAGGGCACATATGATACCTGTTAAAACTCATCTACAATTTGAACATCTTAAGCACACCATTGAATGAATGAATGCCACACAAAAATATTGCGACAAACGAACCATTGTAATGCCTCCTCTAGCAAGTGATTGAAATTGAAAATGATGTCAAGCTATTTTTCATGCTTAGAATTGAATAGTGCCGCTAAGGGAAATTTTATAAGACTATGGACGGTGCTCTTATCAAATAAGAAAAAAATTGACCTGGATGCAAACTTCAGCATAATCCAATCAAGAATAGAATAAGAACTTTGTAAATATAAAATGTTGACAGAAAAACCATTTTAAAACATAACACTAGTTTACAATTTTGTAAATGGCATGTGTATCCTTGTGTATCAATCGATGAAGAAGAATGAAATCAAACGGTTAGAAACCATTAATCAACATGATTGTAGGTCCATATAGTGATGATAAAAAAAATCGTGATTAAACCCATCGAAAACATGCTTGAATCTAACGTCTACAATCACTCCAAAAAATGAGTTAAAACTAAGGGGCAGGCTAAGTTCCTAAAGTCTGTAAATCACAAAAAATGTATGTCACACACAAGTTACTTCTTCATTGATTTTAAGAGTCAAATATACTGCATATTTATAGGCAACGTAACAAAATAAACCTAATGTATTCATAATCACCAAAATCCTTATGCCCTAATCCAAACTCAATGCATGTCTATCCATCCTAATTTTAGTCCCATGAATCCCTAAGTTTAGCAACTAACCCTACTACCATGTAACCATTGTTCTTGTAATCATTTCAACAAACACAGGATGAGCATAACAAACTTAAATAAAAAACACATGTCGAATCTCCAATCCAGCCTCATCCTATTGCCCAACTCCTTTACAACAAACAATTTCCATAGTAGGCAAACAAATTTCTGCTATAGTAGACAAACGAATTTCTGTCCAACTCCTTTACAAATCATACTACTGTAATATAAACTAACAAATCAAGTTTGTCTACTAACAAATCAATTTTTAAACACGTTAACCTAACAAAAAAAACTTCTTTGGCCCAGAAAAGTTGCTCAAAAAATGCAACCCATATAATGCCCAAGGTGAGGAGATAATCCACACAAAAAGTGGCGTACCCACATAGAAGATAAATCAATGGCTGATTTTTGGTGAGGATGATCTTTGCGGTGAGGAGATCATCCTCAAAAAAATTCAAATCATTCCGATATTCGTAAACTGGTTAGAAGTTGAAGAATTATGGACGTCTATTTTTACTGTGTAACTTGAAAACCACATTCTAGTAGGGGTTCGAAATTTCGGAATGGGATGATTTTTTGTTGGGGTGATCTATATATGGTGAGGAGATCACCCTCATCAAAATCAGCCATTGATTCATCTTCTATGTGGGTACGCCAAAATGGTTGTCAAAAATTGTTGGATGAGAAGCAAAAAATCGAAAAAGGAAGCCCAGATCTGAGAGATGAAAGTCTATGTTTTTATTATGAGACTCACCTGAAAGAGATACGAAGGAGGATGAGATGCGTTCTCCGGAGAATGAGTTGTGTGGGTTCTCTGGTTCTCAACTTCGACGGCTTCCTTGGAAATTAGGGTTCTCAACTCATCAGACCCTTTTTGTTAACAATGGCAGTTCTGGAATTATAAAAAATTACGGGGGACACGATGGGAAGCGAATTTCGCTAAAAATAGCTTCCCGCAAAAGCAAAAGCAAAAGCCGTTAAAAAATGGCTTTTGCTTTTCACGAATTAAGGACTTTATTTGCTATTTTAAAGCGCTTTTCTATTTTATCCAAACACACATGTTTTTTTATAAGGGCTTAAAAATCGCAAAAGCTGACTTATTGCGATTTTTAAGCTTACCCAAACGCAGCCTTTATCTACCCCAATAAGCGACGTTTTCAGCTAATAGTTATATTTCCTCAATCAACATTTTTCCACCCATTCCATTTTGCGCCATTCAACTTCGTGCAGATCAAAATAGGTCCAAAGACTTCCAATTGTGCACTGGAGTCCGGACAGTAATCTATACTACTTATAAAAGCAACAAAATGAGAAAAAAACTTTTGATCGACTTAAATACCCCTTTTCTCTATTTTAATGACCGTCATACGTTTTTTTTACTAACAAGGACACTTTCCTTCTCCCACGACTTGAGACTTTTCCTTCTCCCCTATAATTCAAAAAAGAGAAACTAGACATTCCTTTTCCCATGACAATCCTTCTCCCTTTAGAATTAATTATTCTTCTCTATAAATTTCTTCTAATGGACCGGTTAGGGTTCTGTGCAATCTCTCTTTATATTCTGATTCACACTGTTACACTCGCTTTCTGCTTGCCGTATGCTATTTTCTACAAGGCCGGAACTTCTTTACTATTCAAATTCTTAATCAAGCCTCACTCAAATACTTTTCTAATTCATGCAACCATCTTTCGTTCGTATTCTAATTCAAACGTTTTCATTTAACCAATTATCCATGTTTTCAGTCCAACTATAATTGTCCACGTGCAACGCACTTGTGAACCTACTAGCATTACAAAATACAATGATTACACCGATCCCTAGGCCCAGACCGTTGAACGGTCTTTAGAAATTTGCGTAGTGTGATCCAAAGGACCATCAGCAAGGAGTTGTTCTACAATACAGATGTCCCTCAAAGTGCCACATGGCATAACTCAAGAATGTCACACATCTTGTTGGATCTCCACACCAAAAATCAGCAAGATTGATGATTCCTAACCATTGGATTTGAGCACTTTTTCGTCATAGGCTTCATGAACAAGATTGAGGTTTGGTTCCAAGCCCATAACAAAAAATGCTCAAATCCAACAGCTAGAAATTGCCAATCACACTGATTTTTGGTGTATGTCCACCAAGAGGTAGTACAAACATTCATGAGGTCAATAGGCTCCAAAAAGTATGCCACATATCATTTTGAGAGACATCTGTATTAAATATTTGATACAAAATTCTGTAAATCATTGATTTTTCTATCAGTGGGAGCTAGGGATGGTGGTAACACTGCCTTTTACAAAAGGCAACACCTTACAAATCTATACTATTAGGGCAATTGCCCAAAGTGGGCCATTTTTTCCCAACGCTTGCCCGTCATTTTTTATATTTTTTATTTTTGATAAGTCAAGGAATTGTATTAAAGAAAAGGAGATCAAGAAAATCTCAAAGAACAAGGAGAAAAAGAAAAAAGGGAGAGAAGAGAGCTAACCCAAAATTTGTTCCGTCCTAAATACCATATCACAAAAAAAAGTGCCTATCATCTCCTGATAGATGCTCCCCCAATTGAATATAAGTGCTTTGAAGTCATCTTGCCCCTCATTTTATCAAACCCCATGGGCAGATGTTACTTTTCTAACTTAATATATTTTTTTTTCACTTTCTAATTGTGCCCCTAGTTAGTAATTCTACGTGCTATACGCGTATTATACTCGAATATTAAGTTTTTTTTTTAAAAAAAAAAACCATTTTAAACGACCTTACACATTGAACTTTATGGATTATTTACCATTTTTTCTCTAAAATCGATTAAAACACGTATTTCTATTTTTTCAATAAAAAACTTTTCAATAGTACTTCAAAGGAAAATTCTACCTGCACCTCATAAATTCCAAAAGCACCCCAGAACAAGAATTAAAAAAAAACTAAAAGCACCTTATCCCTCTTCGTCTCCCTCCCTCCACCATTCTCTCTCTCCCTCCCTCCACCATTCTCTCTCTCTCCTCTCTCTCTTCCTCTCTTTCAATCTCCCCCCTCTCCATTTCTTTCTCTCTTTCTCTCCTCTCCTCTCCGGATTTTTACCCCCCACAGTTTTCAGTACCGTGGGGGCTAAACACACACACAAAGAGAGAGAGAGAGAGAGAGAGAGAGAGAGAGAGAGAGAGAGAGAGAGAGAGAGAGAGAGAACATAGGTGGAGAGGGAGAGCATGGTGAGAGAGAGAGGGGGGGGGGGGGCGGGGGGGGAGAGTGGTGAGAGAGAGAGAGGTGGAGAGGGGGAGGGAGAGAGGTGCAAGATGGGAGAGATAGGGGGGAGGGAGAGACGACGAAGTGGTGGGGTGAGGAGGTGCTTTTAGTTTTTTTTAATTCTTGTTATGGGGTGCTTTTGAAATTTCTGGGTGCAAATAGAATTTAACACTTGCAAGAAAAAGTCCATAGACACAGATCAATGACCCTGACTTTTTTTATTGGGACAATCTCCTATCTCAGTTGAAAATCTGCCTAATAGGTGATTTTTAGCCATTGGATCTTTTTACCCACCCCAAAATAATGATTCAATCCCATGGTTGAAAATGAAAAAGACTAAAATCTAACCGATATAAAAGAATAATCATGCTAATTCTTGGTTCGTATGTCCACTTAGGGATGGGCCTAACATCCATACAATCAATGGTCTCTAAGAGTGTTCCATGTGAGAATTTTTTTGATGCAAGTGATTTTTATCTGGTTATCTGGCATCCGGGCCACACCTAAAAATAGACCACACATATACACATGAATTTTGAGTGCCAGACTCATCTTTACACTAAATCGCATTATACGAATTATTCTGGAAGTGTTTTTTCAGTTTCCCGTTTATTTGGCCTTTCTTTTTTACCGTGTTTCAAAAATTTCAAAACAGATTATATTCATACCATACCCGTCCCGCTGAATTGCTAGCTAGGACTGTGCCTTGAGTTGTTTGCCACAATTTTCAAATTCCCGTTTATTTGGCCTTTTTCTTTACCGTATTTCAAAATTTTCATACCGGATTATATTCACACTATACCCGTCCTGCCGAATTGCTAACTAGGACTGCCTTGAGTTGTTTGCCACAATTTTCAAATTCGGCCCACTAAACTAATCTTCGAAAACTGCCCTTTGAGTTGAACTTGAAACCTTCCTCTTTTGCGGCTTCTTCCAAAATAGTCCCTAGAATTATGCACGTGCAACACACGTGCCTTCCTCTAGTAGAATAGAATTTTACAATACTACAATCATATATGCATACTGCATAGTTACCTGGTTTGCAGTTAAAACTCCCAAAACACATACAAGCAAATCTGTAGAAAATATATGAAAATTAAGTTTCACATTGGCATCAGCGAGGATTTATGGTGGGATTCACGTCACTCAGAAGGTCGCTTCCAGATATGTCGGATGAGATGAATGGAGTCCTAGTCACAGAGAATGATGTCGCTGATGCTATCATATCTCCAGAATATATGTATGTGTTCCCAGATGACGAAGGTGGCATCTCCATAACTTCTTCGGAGTCGATACCTGTGAATTCCGATGGTATGGTGTCTGATTCCGCCAACATACACCATATAGTCTCTAGCTCCCTGACCACCTCCAACATTGTAGGTCTCTCTTCCGGATCGTCCCGGCAACATCTGAGGGCCAATTCCATGAACTTGTCAACACATTGGGAAGGATAAGAGCCCATATGGTTGTCTATGACTGCAAAGACAATACCAGATTGATATGCTGCATTCACCTGAACCAAAAAAGAATATAAAACAACAATTAATTGAAACAATCTTGATGGATGGGCCTATTCAGATTCAGAAGAGTCATTTGCTTTCTTACAGAGTTATATGTCCAATTTTGTAGCTCACAAGGTTATTGCATGTTGCAACACCAGGATTCCACCTAACTCATCTGATATGTTATGAATGATCATCCAATCGGGTCAAACTAAAGACGGGACTCATTAATTGGTAGGCCACACCCCTATGCATGGGCATTTTTTGGTAGGCAAGTGGGTCAGTGGGCGAAGGCGGGTTCTGAATCCAGGTCGTGGTATCAACACTCATGTACCTTAACCAACTTAGCAAGCTGGCACCTTCCCCCTATGCATGGGCATTGCACCTACCACTGGAGGGAAAAACTTAGTCTACTCAAGATCTACATTAGATTTTCTCCTTTTAATTTTATGATATGAGATAACAGTAACAACAGTAAGAGCATGTGGGGTTTTCCAAAGGTGGAAGTGTCAAAGTGGAATATACTTGTAGTCATTAGAAGGATAGATGCAAGGATAACGCTGAAGTACAGGACGTCAGTCCAGGTAAAAGGTGACAATAAAGTACCTCTCGGACAATGTTTTTACCATGCGAGATTGGCTGCATCCCTGTCAAGAGCTCTAGAAATACTACTCCGAGGCCATAGACATCGCTCTTATCTGTCAATTTGCGCGTTAAGAAGTATTCTGGGTCAAGGTAGCCCTGCATGTTGCATGAGCAAGTTTAGCTGTATTTGGCATTGAAATAGCAGTACACATTTCAAATCTATAAAACTATCAAGAACAACTTGTCACTTAGACTTAGAAATAGTCTACATTTGTACAGCATTCCATAAGCCACCAACAATACAAGGTTAATCATATATGGTTACTGCTATGAGTGTACATTTGGGTAGCCCGACCCAGCCAGGGCTCTGTTTTCTCGGATTTTGAGCCGGCCCGAGCTTGACCCAGAATTTGGTCAGACAGGGCTCAGGTCGGGACAAAGCAAGAGGGGTAGTGGGGTTTTAGGGGTGCAACTCGGGCGGGTTGAAATTCTGCATTTTGAGAGAGAGAGAGAGAGAGAGAGAGAGAGAGAGAGAGGTATAACAAACATTGTTATGAGTCTTATGACTTCCAGACCCAGATGCATGTTTCCTCCCATTGCCTGCTTGAAATCTGAGAACTACTAAAATTAGCTCAAGCACCTCCCCCAAAATGCAGAACTGTGAATTTTAACTTGTTTTCACAGTAAAGTGCACTCTGCTTTTATAGAAAATGATTTGAGTCAGTCACAAGTCGTAAAACCAGTTAAAAGCCTTTTTATTACAGATCAAAAAAGACAAAAGGTCAAATCTGACTTTCAGTCAACAATTAATAAAGTTCTTCGTTAGCGCAAACTCTACCACCAGCAAAGCAGTACATATGGCAAACATGCAGGGGATGGAACCCACAATTGGATAGGTCCCACTTAGGAGATACTCCATGCCAAAACTTGAACAAATCAGTTCCTTTTTCACCATCCTTATCTATCGCACTCTTCTGAACGGTAAAGTCAAAATATGGCTATTGTTCAGAAAATGTCCATATAAACAATGTAACCACCACTGATCAGGTTGATTCTTGGAATAAAGATCTGCATCAAATGGTGGATTCCCACCTGCATGAGCGCCATGTATATTGGTATGGCATTTGAATGTGTTCCCAATTAACCGATACCTGATAGGCTGATAGGATCCGGGCCTGTTTATCCCAGTTCAGGGACCAGCTATTTCAGAACCGGACCAGGAAAACCCAGAACCAATAAAATCCGGAACAAAGTATATGATAGGCTTTGGTTATTGGTACACTAGTAACCGGACTGAACCGGGATCAAAACTATATACAAAGTATGATGTATATAGTAGTGCTAAAGATGTCAAGTTCTTTATTTTTCCTGAATGTTAGTATGACAATCATTATTTGTCACATTTTCTATACAACATATGGGTACCAGATAGCCGATAGGAGATCTGGATATTTATAAGTTCCAGTTCTAAAATCTCTTGTTTTGGTACTGAAACAGTCATATATAATGGGTTCCGGTTCTGGGGGTGCTTTGTCACCCAAACCGGAACCGACCTGTTGAAACCCCTATCTGTAGATTCTTCTTGATGATTACCTTAGATATCCTTATTAAAATAGATTGGCATAAGAAAAGTGATGCACATTCAGAGAACAGAAAACCTCAACAATTCAGCAATATTTTAGCGGAGTCAAACTTACTGGGGTACCCTTCACAATGGTGGATACATGGCCAGGCACAACCCCTTCACAATCTGCAACTGGTGCAAGCCGTGAGAGTCCAAAATCGGCAACCTTAACAGTAAACTTAGAGTCTAACAATATGTTGCTGGCTTTGATATCTCGGTGGAATATGGGCGGGTCCGCTTCAGTATGCAGGTAGAGGATGCCCTTGGCCGAACCCAACGCTATACGCAACCTCATAGGAAAACTGAGAGGTTCTTTCGATTTGGCTGTCATTTCGCATGCACAACCAAACAACAACAACGAATCAAAGTTTCAGAGAACATTCAGCAGCCAATCAAGGAAAAAGAAATGCAGATTATATACATAAAGCTAACCAGAAAGGCAATCCTGCAGCGTGCCATTCGGCATGAACTCATAAATCAACATCTGCACACATATCAAAGACAAAGGTGGAAGTTCCATTTTCCTTGTTCAAAACAGAAGTGGAGTGAATTTTGCTAAGCAACTCATCATAATAGTGCACCATGCAGTCATTTACCTTGGTTCAGCCCTAAAGGAGGGGCATAATCAAGAAGGCTGTGGATTTCCCAAGAACATCAAATTGCAAAAAGATGGTGACGATGTAACTCTTAGCCAAGCCAAGGGTTTCACTTAAAAACATAACATTGCTAAATCTTTAACTAGAAGAATCTTAGCATTCAAATACCTTGAAATGCAAGAGAATATACCTGTTCCCCATCTTCGTTGCAATATCCAATCAAAGAGACCAGGTTTCGATGATGTAATCGTGACAACAGCTCTATCTCTGTGAGGAATTCTTTCTGACCTTGTAAAGACCCTTCTTGTGCGCGCTTTATAGCCACAACTGTTTTGTCAGCTAGAATACCTTTATAGACCTTTCCGTAGCCTCCTTGGCCAATTTGAGTGGAGTCGCTGAAATTGCTCGTTGCCAGTGCCATTTCTCCGAAATTGAAGGCTTTCACACCATCGATTTTAATTGGGATTCCTGACACTAGGGAGAAAGTATAAAAAAATGACTTCTAACTGTGATAACAGTTTATAACTAATATTACTTATAGACAAAATTCCATATTTCTTATAGAAATGGCAATTTGATATGGACACTACTTCATTAATATGAAAATAACTTATAGAAAACAAAAAGTGAAAGAACTTACATAGATGTTTTCTTGGTGATGTACGGAATCCAGCATGACTTTTTGTAAGAAGAATTGCAACAACTGCTGATATTGTTAATGCACAGGCTATGGCCCCCAATACAATACCAGCCAAGGCACCCTTGCTTATCCCAGACTTGGGAGACTCAAAAATCACTTCAATACCAAGAAGAATCATAAGCCAAATAACTAGATTGACAAACAGTTCCACACAACATTCCTGAACGTAAACCAGGTCTCGAGAGGAAGTTGAAGTCCTGGTTTACAGAAAGGAAAAAATGACCAGATGCACCTGATTCCTTAGGAACTGCAAATCTTCCCCTAGTAGTAGGGACCCTAGTTACAAATTAGGCATTCGGCAAAAATACAGTTCGAGTATGATTTGGATTTGTCATTCAAAATATGTTCAAAAATTTTTGGCAAAGAAGAAAATTAAGTGTAAAAAATTTAAAACAACGTTTTTTTTCTTGCAATTCTTTTCACATTCAAAAATCAGATGTTCAATAATTCATGCATAACATGTGTTTAGCATGGGTATAATACGTTTCCTCATAAAATATGCCAACCTTATCACTTCTTTGAATAATACAGCCATATAATACATGTTAAAAATACACATATTAAATGGGAAATTGCTAACTAGGGCAGGGACCTGCCATGTCATAGTTAGAAAAATAAGTACCCACCATCAATGACCAAAGTTCCCTGACAATGGAGAATTATGATATTGCCATAGTAGTAAAATTATAAGCCAGATGCTCTGTTTCAAGGAATAAGCAAACTACTATTGACTATATAAAAAATAAAGCCGAAAACCTTTTTCTTCCTTTTCTATTTTTTGATGAAGAACAGTACGCATTGTATTAAGATAATAGAACAAACCATTGATGCCCTAGTTGGAACTCTTTATTGTCATTTAATAGAGTCGGCAAACTTTTTTGCCATTTATGACCAATCGAGTTGAGTAGCTCCCTTGGGTTTTAATATATATCCAAAGCTATGGTTGTGCAAAAAAGAAATCGTACATATGTTCAAAGAATGACCCATTTGTAGTCTTAAGAAACCGAGAGTAGCATGCTGGTCATTTCTCAATACCAGATTTTACAGGTTCAAAAGTTTCAGTCCTTCAGATCTAGCAAAGGGTTCTTTCAAAGCTTGTACTTCAAAAAGACAAAAATTTAGAATACATACCATTTAAATAAGGTCCCAGGAGAGTGAAGTTGAGTAGTTCATATGGTCCGAAGAGATTGTTTCTAGCTAATGTCCATGTTGTGAATATGCTTCTAATTCGTTGAATCTCACTTATATTGAATTGACTAGAATGATTATCAAACATAGGAAAGAACTTCAAGTACATTCTTAGCCTAGGACCTTCTTCCCAGATAAATGAATCAATGTATAGCTGATAGAGATCCAAGTTGAGAGCAGAGGTTATGTACACCTCAAATGAGTCAACATACGGAGGGAAATCTGAGATGCTAGGACTCTTCAACCGATATCCAATTCTAAGAGGTGCAGCACAAAAGCATGTCACAGGGGATGCTGGGACATATTCAAAGAAATCCTCTGTAGGACATGATTGCATAGAACAAATTACTCTGGAGTTGGTTGAGTTTCCTGGTGTCCTGTTCCCTCCAGTTTCAGATCCACAGAACTGGACTATATTGAGTTCATTTGCACTGATGCAGACAGGATTGCCTTGAAGCCTAAATATCCAGGGAAGTGCAGGTAATCAGACAAGTGGGAAACATGTTAAATGTTATTATAGAAGCTACCCCTAAAGCATAAAACACAAGGTGCAGATAAATTTCATTGTGTACATAAGAACATAAAGGAAGGTGTGAAGATGTATAACTAACAAGCATTCTTTTAATGTATTGTCTAAATATAGAGGTCCCTACAAATAGGAGATTTTGCTTCACATGGCCATGGCTCAAAGTCTCATTACTCTCTTGTTCCATCTTGGTCAAGACGTCTCGTTCCAGTAAGGTACTAGAACGATATATTGGGGAATGTATTGTCTCGTACCAAGACTCTAACTTAAGTAATTTAAATAGACTGCTAGGATTGTCTAAACGAAGTGAATTTTGGGTTGAAGACAATCCAAGGGGTGACCTAACATTTGGACAGTCAGTATTGATGTTATAAATCATCCTTGATTCATCTCCATGTGGGCCAACAATGAGATGATTGAAGGGCTGTTTGGTGACCATGGAGAGCACTCACCCTAAAAAAAAATCAGCCCATTCTGAAATTTGTAACCCTATGGTCCCTATCAAATGTGGACTTAAAGTTAACGGTGAAATGAACGTTCTAGATTTTTTTAACTAGTGAGTAGTAATCCACCTTTCATAGGGCTAGAAATGTTAGAATGGGCTGATTTTTTTGTGTCGATGATCTCCTTGGCAAGGATATGAGGAGATAATCTTCACCATAAAAGTAGCCCTTGACTCATCTACATGTGGACCCCACATAGGCATGTCAAGATAAGGCATGTCAATATATCCTAATCCTATCTATCTATCTCTCCATGTGTATATATACATATATAACCCGACTATTTGAGGTTAGCAACATGAATCCTATTTTCCCATTCAGTTCTCAATGTATCAGAATTCATGTGAAGAGATTTGGCACAATTTTTACATCAGCTGCCAAGCTGATGCAACCCTCCTACATTCAGGCTTGGAACCGACAATGTCAATCTAAAGCTCAACATTGAATATGTATGTTATTCAGTTTCGATACCAAAAGGATTTCAACGTAAAATAGTGTTTTGTGATGCAGGGGAAGTATATCCCTGTTACGCATCATTGCCGAAGCCGAGATTTGTTTGAGCATAGTCCAGGAAAAACCTCTCACAAGGTGCTAATCAAGTAAACAAAATGTTCTCAAAGGAACTAAAAAGTCCTGAAGGAAAATCTTCGTTTAATAATTCAAAAGTTCCCTTTACAATTATGTCTTGACAATTATTTATAAGAAATTAAAACACTAAAACAAACTTAAGACCTAAGTAATAAATATCAGTCACTCATTTAAAGTAACATGAATATATTTTTATAATGATTCAACACTCCCAAATCATGTCATTAATCCTACAATCAGACTTTAAACACTGTTTTAAGGCCTAAATGTTCGAATTCTAAGAAAACTCGTGAGATAGTTATTGTAGATTTCGACAAGAGCTTTCCAAGGCATTTATTGGCTTTTCTATCAGATACTTGAGCGAAAAGTTATAAATCTTAGAAGATGATTGTCTTAGGGGCATGGTAGAATTTGGAGATTCAGGACCTCTTTTCCATGTGTCTATGTTGATTTTGTTTGTTGGCTAGTTAATTTAGAAAGCTTACTACTTTTGGTTGGATCATTTTATTTCCATGCACCATCATTAGGTGGGGGTGGGATGTAAGTAGCAACACATCGAAATATATTTCACGCAATGTTGTCAAAATTGTATGGGATTGTAAAATCATAGGGAAAAGGATTCAAATCATTGGATCATAAGATTCATAAAGATTTTTCTTTGTGAGTTAAAAATACATAAATAATATCCAAAAAACTGAAAGGGAATATAAAATATGCCTAACTACTTCATAACCCATCATATAATGACAAGGTTTTGTACAAAACTTACAAATAATGACAAAACATATTACTTGGCTATCTTGATATGCACTATAGAGATATTGTTCCAAACTCAGAGTTATACAAAGAAAATTATCTTCTAAGTAAAAGAAAAAATCAAAACCATATATCGTTAACTTAAATAAGGTATCATCTCTCATCAATTGTCCCAATTATCAATCCCCTTATCTGTAGAACACTTGTACAAAAAATCTCATTCGTTTTTTCGTTCGTGACCCTAACCATTTAGGAGTTATTTGTTAAGGGCTTTATTAATTTCTTTTTCAATTTTTAAGTTGAACTGTTAAGAAAAAAATAAAAATAAAGAAAAATGACCCATGGTTCATGGTGGAACTATATTAAAACAATCTTATGTTTGTGTGGAAACACATGACAAGAAACTGTTGGAGTTTATGTAATACACCCACGTGGGTGTCTCAAGTGGGCTGCGTCCCACTTCCCATGTGGGGCCATTTTTGGGTTTTCACTATTCACGTGAATAGTATCACATGAATAGTGTTCTCCTCTGTAGGGTTTCTCCCCTTCATATATATATATACAGTGTGTGAGGGAGAATGAATTAACAATTCATTATCTCCTCTTCCCACAACTTCTCTCTCTAACCCTAATCTCCTTCTCCACCTTCCGCTCCATTATACTTTTTCCCTCTTCTATCTACAACTTTCATCTACTGGTTATAACCTTATTTACAACATGGTATCCATGGTAGCTCTAGGGCATGTGTCTTTGTCCCGTAAAGACTCCATTCCAATCTAAGACAGTTATGTGAGCATCTGGAACCGATGAGAACTTTTGAAGAAATCGTAGAGATCATTCCTGCGCTATCCGGGCATTAATCCTGAGGCAAAACATCAGAGGCTCTTATTTCCTGGTTAGTTTTTTCCCTCAGCCGCATCAGAGAACCAGTTTGTTTTCTTCTCAAGCTTCTCCAGCGTTTTTCTAGCCAACACATTTTTCGAGGATTTTTGGGTTTTGGTTTTTTGTGATATTCGTGCAACAGCAGGCCCCTCTGACCTTGCCGCCCTCTTCAGTATTGCTCGTGGAACAGTTCGAAACTTGATTCGACGAATTCTGACTGTCGGAACCCTAGTTTCCAAAAATCACTCGGATCCCCTACTACTTTTTGGGTTTTGATTTTTTTTCAAACTCAGACCTCTTTGGGCCCTCCTGTTCTAGGCGCACCACTCATTGGGCCTTTAGGGATCCTCTAGACTTCGCTTCGGTTTTCTGGGAGCATCTGTACACTACCTGCTATTTTTGGTGGTCCTACTCCGATGAGTTCCCCCGAGGCCACATCTGTGATTTCTAGCTCTTTCTCTTAGGATCGTCCTGTGACTCATGGCTCTCATGGAGATCATAACCCTCAGCTCTGCATCACCACTGTGAAGCTCGATAGCACCAACTTCCTAGAATGGAAGACTTCCGCTCTCATGTACATTGGGGGTTGTGGCTGCAGTGAATATCTGATAGGTGCTACTAAAGAACCAGATCCGAATGACAAATCTCATCGGATTTGGGTTATGGAGAACCCGACTGTCATGTCCTGGCTTCTTCACTTGATGCAAACCCAGATCAGCAAAGGGTTTATGTTCCTACCAACGGACAAAGATGTTTGGGATGCCGTATCTTAGACATATTCCCAGGTGGGCAATTTCGCCAAGCTCTATGAACTAGAACAAAAGATATCTTGTCTTCGTCAAGGGGAGATGAAGCTTGGTACATATTATGCTTCCCTTCGAAACAAATGGGAGGAGATCGATCACTACCAGAGTTACTCCCCCAAGTGCGCAGATGATGTCAAGTCTTTCAAGGCGATGGTTGAACGTTCCCGGATCTTCCAGTTTCTCTCCGGCTTTCATCCGAGCTTTGAGGGAACTTGTGTTCCGATCCTTGGTAGGGATCCTGCTCCTACCTCTCTAGCACAGGTCTATGGTTACATTCAGGGGGAGGGCAGCCGCCGCTCTGCCATGCAACTCCGCAGTGGGAGTGATACTCAGGACTACTCTGCCCTGGCTGCTACCAATCAGAAGGCCTAGACATCCAGTCCGAAGAGGTCTGGGGACCGACCCAGACCCAAGTGTGATCACTGCGGTTGCATGGGTCATATCCGGGCTACTTGCTGGAAGCTCCATGGACGTCCCCCAGGACAAGCCCCGACTTCCCGTCAACGTCAATCAGCAAAACAAGGACCTCACTCAACGCACTCAGTCACACAGGACACCGCACCATCAGTGTCTACCTCCTCTGGGGACACAGACTTGTTCTCTCCTATAAATTTTGAGTGACTTCGCCGCATGATGGCCCAACTCAATGGCCAGGCCTCCACTTCCACGTCTGCATTTGCTTACACAGGTACTAGGACTACTTTTTCCGCCTCTACTGTACCTTCTAGCTCTTCTTAGATCATTGATTCAGGGGCGTCTGATCACATGGCTGGTATGTCCGTTTTCTCTAGTTATGGTATTTGCTCTGGTCGTGACAAAGTTCGGATAGCTGATGGCACCTATTCCTCTATCTCTGGAAAAAGGGATGTTCATGCCACACCAGCTCTCTCTTTGTCTTCTGTTTTGCTTATTCCGCAATTTACTGCGAATTTACTATCCGTCAGTAGTCTTACCAAAACTCTTAACTGCAGTGTAAAGTTTTTTCCTTCTCACTGTGTGTTTCAGGATCTGGAGTCGAGGCAGACGATTGGCAGTGGACGTGAGGACGGTGGCTTATACATCCTAGATTCTTCGGTTTCTGCATCTGCACACCAGTCTAGCATTAGTACTAATAGTAGAGTCAACAAAGGCCAGTTAATGCTTTGGCTTAACCGGCTAGATCATGTACCCGTGTCAGTCTTAAAGCGTGTCTTTCCTGCTTTCTCTTCTGTTTCTACAGTTCCGTTTCATTGTGAAACATGTGAACTGGCCAAACATTGTCGTTCTGTTTTTCCCATTAGTGAGAATAAAAGTACTACTCTTTTTTCTATTGTGCATTCTGATGTGTAGGCCCCGCTCCTGTGACCTCTTTGTTTGGATATCGGTACTTTGTTATCTTTGTAGATGACTTCAGTGGTTGTACCTGGGTGTACCTTATGCGAACCAAAGATGCTATATTCTCCATTTTCCAAGAGTTCCATATGATGGTTACCACTCAATTCCATACCACTCTTAAGATTCTTTGCTCTGACAATGGGGGGGAATACCTCGATGGGGGTTTGAAATCCTACTTTGCTTCACATGGCATTGTTCA
Organism: Euptelea pleiosperma; assembly: GCA_035048495.1. Lineage (NCBI taxonomy): Eukaryota > Viridiplantae > Streptophyta > Magnoliopsida > Ranunculales > Eupteleaceae > Euptelea > Euptelea pleiosperma. The sequence continues at coordinate 26,640,113 of CM068540.1, forward strand.
TCAGACCTCGTGCCCTTCGACAACTCAACAGAATAGGATTGCTGAGAGAAAAAATCGTCACATTCTTGAAGTTGAGTGTGCTCTCCGGTTAGGAATGCAGGTTCCTAAACACTATTGGTGTGAGTCTGTCTTGCTGCTTACCTCACCAATTGTATGCCCTCTCGGGTTCTCGGATTTCAAACTCCCCTATCTCGCCCGGTTCCTGACCGCCCGGCTTTCGTTGTTCCTCCAAAGGTCTTTGGGTGTGTTTGTTATGTTCATATTCATCGTTCTTCGAGGGACAAGTTAAATCCGCGGACCTTGAAATGCATCTTCTTGGGGTACCCCTCTAATAAAAAATGGTACAAATATTATCATCCTGCTACCCGTCTTCGCTTCATCTCTATGGATGTCACATTCGCTGAGTCCATCCCCTTCTTTGGTGAGCAGACCTCTCTTCAGGGGGAGCATGATGTTGCAGAAGAGTGTCCCCAGCCCTCTGCCTGTCTCTATTCCTATGCCGGGACCTCAGTCTAGTGACAATGACATTTCTACTACTACAGCTGATGTGCGTGTATATGTCAGAACCAAGAAGAAAGGACAAGCCACTGTCCCTGTGCCTACATCTGCAAGTCTCCCCTCGGATCCAGTTCCAGGTATTGCTTGTCCCTGCCTCAGTTCTTATTTCTGTTCTTGAGCCACATGCATCTCCTACTTATGATGATCATATGAGCACTGATATTGACCTCCCTATTGCACTTCGGAAGGGTGTACGTACTTGAACGGAACACCCTATCTCACATTTTGTCTTATATCAGTCTCTGTCTCCGTCATATCAAAATTTTGTCATTATTACCTCCTCTGTTTCTTTGCCTTCCAGTGTTGCAGATGCACTTAGTCACCCAAAGTGGAAAGAAGCCATGATAGATGAAATGCAGACCCTTGAGAAGAACAAAACATGGGAACTTGTTCAACTACCCAGAGGAAAGAAACCTGTGGGGTGCAAATGGGTCTTTATAGTGAAACATAAAGCTGACGGGTTAGTTGAACGATGCAAGGCACGACTTGTAGCCAAGGGATTCACTCAGACATATGTGATAGACTATCAGGATACTTTTGCACCTGTGGCCAAGATGAACTCGATCAGAGTTCTTCTATCCTTAGTTGCCAACCTATCCTGGCCATTGCATCAACTAGATGGTGAAGAATGCCTTTCTGCATGGAGATCTGACAGAAGATGTGTACATGAAACTACCACTTGGGTTAACACTTGTTGGAAGTGACGACAAGGTGTGCAAGTTAAGGAAAGCCCTGTATGGGCTAAAGCAATCTCCAAGGGCATGGTTCGAGCGGTTTAGCAGCGCGATCAGACGAGTGGGCTACAAGCAGAGTCAGGCCGATCACACGTTTGTGAAGCACCATCAGACTAGTACCACGGCACTGATCGTCTATGTTAATGACATTGTCATCACTGGGAATAATCCTAAAGAGATAAAGCAGCTGAAGACCTTCTTGTCCTCAGAGTTTGAGACAAAGGATTTGGGGCCACTGAAATACTTAATGGGAATTGAAGTTGCTCGGTCTCAGAAGGACATCTTCATCTCTCAACGGAAGTATGTATTGGACCTTCTGGATGAGACTGGGTATTTGGGAGCTCGACCAGCAGAGACTCCAATTGATCAGAATCGGCTGAATTCTGAGGAGGGTGACACCCTTGAGGATGTTGCTATGTTTCAGCGATTGGTTGGCAGGTTGATCTACTTGGCACACACCCGTCCAGATATTACTTACGCTGTTAGTGTTATCAGTCAGTTTATGCATGCACCACGGTCATCAAATCTTGAGGCAGTTCACCGAGTTCTTCGGTACCTCAAGGGCTCTCCAGGTCGTGGAATACTATTCGGGCGACATGGACACTTTAGAGTGGAAGCATATACTGACGCAGATTGGGCATGTTCAGTTACTGATTGTCGGTTTACGTTAGGATACTGTACCCTTGTTGGAGGAAATCTTGTCTCTTGGCGAAGCAAGAAACAGCCAGTTGTAGCTCGATCCAGTGCAGAGGCAAAATTTCGCTCTATGGCACATGGTGTGTGCGAACTCCTTTGGTTGAGGACCATGCTTGAGGAACTGTGACTCCTGGTGATAGAGCCGATGGGCCTCTACTGTGACAACAAAGCTGCCATTAGCATTGTTCACAACCCAGTCCAGCATGATTGGACCAAGCATATTGAAGTTGATCGTCACTTCATCAAAGAGAAACTTCAACAAGGATTGATTTGTCTTCGTATGTGAGAACACAGGAACAGGTAGTCGACATACTCACAAAGGGGGTGAACAAGTCTATTCTTCATACCTTGACTGGCAAGCTGGGCATGATGGATATCTTTGCACCAGCTTGAGGGGGAGTGTTGGAGTTTATGTAATACACCCATGTGGGTGTCTCAAGTGGGCTGCGTCCCACTTTCCACGTGGGGCCATTTTTGGGTTTTCACTATTCACGTGAATAGTGTTCTCCTTTGTAGGGTTTCTCCTCATTATATATATATATATATACAGTGTGTGAGGGAGAATGAATTAACAATTCATTCTCTCATCTTCCCACACCTTCTCTCTCTAACCCTAATCTCTTTCTCCACCTTCTGCCTCCATTATACTTTTTTCCCTCTTCTATCTACAACCTTCATCTACTGGTTACAACCTTATTTACAACAGAAACATGTTCCAAATTTGTTTACTTAGTCAAAACACACATTGATTTTCTTTTTTGTAGTGTTTTACATTAAGGAAAAATCAGAAGTGCAAACATAGGAGTCATTGTTTTCACCTCATAATGTACCCCATATATTTATTCAAATTGTAAGATTTGAAAGAATCGTAAGATTCACGCATAGACCATATGATTTTTTATCTAAAAGGATTCAGACATAAGATTCAAATCATTTGGGTTGAGATTTGATTCGAATCGTAGAATTCAAATCATAAATCATGGGATTTTAATAACAGTGATTTAGCGTATAAGGAAAAGTTTAGGCATGTTCATCTAGTTACAGATTTTTATTCTGCTTTTAATTTTAACAACCAATTATGATGAAGACTAATCCGAGGATAATGAAAGCATATATAACCCATTTAGGGGCCAGCCTGAGGCTGAGCATCTTTACACGTGACAGCTGAGGTGCCAGACTGAAGGGCCCCAGGTATTTCACCACCTCACCCTCTTCCCATGAGTTAAGTTTCATCACAATAACCATCACCATGTGGCAAAAACCAAAAAAAGCAAGGCTCTTTGACCTTTTTTAAAATTAAAATATTGAAGGGTTGTTATTAAAAGGGAAACATGGTAGGGTGGTATGGGTGTGACATGGACAAGGGAAATATCCACATGTTCTTCCATCAGGTGGATAGTTTGATTCGCCACGTCACCCCACCACATGCCACGAAAAGGTGGCCTGGGCTTGTAGGCCCAAGAAAGTGACTAAAAGACCAGCCCGGTCAAATGCCTGGGCTTGTAGGCAAGTTGACTTAGCTACAGATTTCATTTGGTCAAGGAAATAAATTTCCCGAAATTAACGAAATATTTCGCGAAATATTTCCATTTTCTAGGTTACCGACAGGAAAGAATACATACACGAAATGTTTCCATACATGTCGAAATATTTCGTGTTAATAGTAAATTTCGATCAATTGACGGTGTAAATATGTATTATTTTGGTCGAAATGTTTCGACATCAATAGAAACATTTCGATCGAAGGTAGGAAATGTCCCATTTGAGCACTACAAATCCCATATTTGATCATTTAACCCCTTTCCATATATATATATAGAAGACCAATCCATTATAGACCGCTATGGTTATTCATTTCCACACTACATATGGTTGTATATTATGGTTTGATAGTTTGAGTGTTTTTAGGCTTGTTTTTATCATTTCCCATACTTTCCACAAACATTTATATAATATTTCCATCATTTCCACATTATTTCCATCATTTCCACAAAAATGTATTATTTCCACACTGGTCGAAATATTTCCACGAAATATTTCCATTTCCGGGCTGGTCGAAATAAACCTCGAAACCGAAATTTATTTCCTTGATTCTGGTTTTAATTTTAATAACAAATCAAGGATAATGAAATCCTAAAAATGGAGGTGAATTGAAACTATACTATATATGATGGAATCGTATACCTTATGGTGACATTTTCTGGAGGATTAAGAGCACCCGAAATATTTGAAAGTGTATTGTTTCGGAAATCCCTGCAAATTCAAAGTGCTTAGAATCAAATTTAGGACATTCATATTAACCAACTTCACGGAGAGCTTGAGAAACATGTTAATAATGTCCATCAAGAGTTAATACTACTTTGATCTTAGAAGCATGTTGAAACCAGAACCCTGGAACCTTCCATGGAGTTGCCCATGATGGAACTTTGTAGGAACTTTAAGAAGCAAACTAAAGATAGTTTTCTGCTTTCAGTTCTTACATGGTAAGTGTTGCAGATGCACTGAAAGTCATATTCTGCCAAATGGTGGAAGGAACAGAACCACTGAACAAATTGTTCTCAAGTAACCTGTAATAGAAAATGAGTTAAATAATTCCGGTACCAATGTTCATTTCATAATCTCAATGTGCATTACTCTACTATAACAATAATTACCAATCTCAATGAAGTTTACATAGTACATAGAAGTTCGTTGATTACAAGTACCAAATTTAGGTCAGCATAATCTGAAAATTGATACCATAGTGCTGATCAATGTTTTTAAACACGGAGGCATGGAGCAAGGAACTTTAATCGCCTGAAGTGTGAGGTGTAAGCCTCAAGAGAAAGCCTTTTTAAATGAATATTAAACATAAAAGATAAATATATAATAGGATAAATTCAATACAAAAAAAAAATAGGAAATATTATGGAAAAAACATTGATCCATCTCATATGGGGAAAGATGTTTTTGTTCGTGTTATATAACCTTAGATTAGATTACTATTACTTAACTAGGAAACAGAAAAGGGAAACAAATAGAGCTCTTTAAGGTAAGACAACCTATAATGGCCACCACCAACTTACGCACATAAGGTGGACGCCTCTGACATGAGGCAATAGAAAAGGTGTAAAGGGAATGAAGCATACACCTTTTTTACAGCCTTAGAGGACGAGTCATATGCCTCACAAGTTTTTAAACTTTTTAATAAGCCTCACAGCATTTTGGGAAAGCCTCGCCTTGAGGTGAGGTCACTCCTTTTTTTTTTTAATAAGTATAAGAATGTATTGAAGAGGCAAATGCCAAGCGAAGCCTCACACACCTTTTAAAACACGGATGCTGATAAATGGAAAAAGAAGAAAGAAGAAAGAACAAAGAGAGGTTCTCACAATTTCTGGAGATGAGGAAGACCTGAGAAATTTGAGGGAATAGATCCATTGAGATTGTTGTTTGACAGAATGCTGCATACGACATAAATTGACATAATAAATGCCTTAATCATATGAAAGTTAAGTAGATAAACAAAATCATAAATTTGAAATCTATTTCCAGAAAACTTAGGACACTTGTAATGACATAAAATGGGCTATTTAAAGATCGACAGAGTAACCAAAAAGGAAGTCGATGAAGTTTGTGAAAACTTTGGCAAGTCCAAGTTTGTTGATTTCACTTACATAGTAGTGATATTATCAGACAGCTTTTTTAAAGGTATGGATCCAGTAAGCTTATTCCAGCTAAGATCTCTGAAACATGAATACGAGATACAAGTTAGACATGATCAGTGCCACCAAAAGGTGAAAGTTAGCACTCACAAAATTTACAACAGTAGACGTGAACTTACATATAGTGGAGGTTAGGAATCCTGCTAAGGTCAGGAACAGCTCCTACCAAGCTGCAGTTCCTAAGACTCCTGCTAAGTCAAAGAATTAGAACGGTAGCCAATCTTTATAGAAAACATTTAAAACACATGCATGTCTTTCTTCAGATGATCATGTCAAAATAGCATGGTCATTTTATAGATAATAATGGCAAGCAGAGTACGCAAGAACCAAAATATTAAGACTTGGGAAAGGCCTATCACTTGGGATTCCATCAAGTCTATATTGGATCATTCGTACCAATAGCATGATTGTTTTATAGATAATGATGGCAAGCAGAGTTCCACAAAAACCTAAATATTTCAAGCATATCTTATGAAAAAACTTGGGAAAGGCCTATTGCTTAGGATTCATTGACGTAGTATACATATAGGACTTTGTAGATATGAAACCCCATTGCTTTATCAAGGAAGTGATAAATTAAGGTCATATTGGAAAGAACCTGAAAAAGATTTAGACCCAAGGTCCAAAAGTGATGAAATGAGAAATGATCTAGAGACTGTAAGAAACACCAAATAGATTAAAAAAGGGCTGGGATATTGGCACCCGTGTTTTTACCCTGTACTCTCTAAACCCACCTTAAAATTCTATCTTTTTCTATACACCCAGGGTATCTCTACACCCACCCAAAATTAAAAAAAAATTCATGGTGGAGAACCGGTGGTGGTGCGCTCTCTTGGCGGCTTCGTTTTCTCCTGCAAGTGAGATTCTCTTTTCATTTTTTTGATTTTCTGGGTTAAGATGGTGGGTGTAGAGAGAAGGATTAGGGACTTGGTTGTCTTTCCAAACTTTTTTTTTTTTTTGAAGTCGGCGTAGAAGGTAAAAAGGTGGGTGCCAATATCCTGCCCCTTAAAAAAGACTAGGATCTCAATGAAGGGGGCCAACCCACACTAGTAGCCTTGGAGAATTAAGAGTGCAAGGAACACGAAGGGAATGTGAGTCATCTTTTTATTCATTGAAAGTATGTTAGAGAAGTGTGGAAGTTTCTTTCTTGCCTCCTTTGCGTTTTCCCAAAGGAGAAGGTGGATGTTTACTTACAAAGCTCCTGTAGTCTCTTTGGTGCTACATGGAAGATGCTTTGGAAATCCTCATGCATGCAGTGTGTTAGGGTTTGTGGCATGGTTCAAAGTTTCGGCCGAAACCGAAATGTTTCGTTTCCATTTCGCTATAGGACGAAACTACATATGTTTCAGTTGGTTTCATCCGAAACTGAACGATACTTCATCTTATGTGTAAATTTGCACTAACATTTCATTTTGGTTTCACGAAGTTTCTTTCGAAACCGAACGATACTTCGGATACGTTTCGGTATCGCCCATTAACAATACTGTGTACTTTGAACCATGGTTTGTGGAATGAAAAAAATAGAAGGATGGTTCGAGAGAAGTGTGTTCTTGTATTGGACAACCTTTCAGATTTTACGACAGTGGATTTTCTAAGCAATTGGAATAATATTACTTCTAGCTAAGGGATAGTAGCTCCTTAGGTAAACTAGGCTTGACTAGAACAGGGGGGTTGTGTAGGGATCAGTATGGGGCTATTCACAAATTTTTATTGGTTCTTTGTAATGCAATGGATTCTTTTTTCTTTTTTTTTTATTTCTTTTAAAATGGTTTCGAGGGGCAACACGAGGACTTCTTTTTTCTTTTTTGTCCTTCGATAAGTAAATTGTGTATGTATTAAGAAAGGGGCCAACACCCACTCTACAAAAGCCGGCCAAAAAAACTGATTCACAAAATTGGATTACGAAAAACTTGGACCATGTAGTGCAATGGATTCTAACGAGGCAGAAATGAGAGTGCATCTTGGAGGTATTCAATTTTAAGGAAAATTTCTTGGGTTGGGTCCGTTGGAAGTGAAGGGAACAATCTGGTGGGGAAAAATGTGGATCATGGGCCATGGAAATGGGTGTATCTCTTAGACAACATTAGAGAGCTGGATCGTGGGTGGTCAATTATCTTTTCCTATATCTTAAGAGATGCAAATTTCTTAGAGAACTCTTTAATTTAAGGACAGTGTAATTTTTGTACATAGGGAATTCTCTTCCCAGAATTAATATAACTATTTTATCGATAAATTCTTTTGTTACTTGTAAAGAAAGGAAATGTATGTTGGAAAAGTTAAATTTGTTATACAAACACTCTACAGATATGACTAGTACTTATATCTTGCTTTCTGGGCAAGAAGAGACATGTAAGCTGTACCAATAATTTTCTTTATCCGAAGAAAAAACTTTATTCTAAACATATTTCTTTTTCTTTATTAGTACGTTTCTTCTAGGATGTAGATTCTTGACATCTACACCAAGGTCAAAACCTATAGTAGATATCCATTCTTGATTAATGAACTACAGCTTATTGACTCTCAGCATTAGTAAGATGGTTGGTAGTAGACATCAAATTCTATATAGCATTCATCATTTTACATTTTGTAATGTATATGTGTTTTGTATTTTTTTTTCTCTCTCATTTTCTAAGAGTACTGCTGTAACTGAACATGTGTCCCTAAATGAAGGAAGATCCACTTGAATCTTGCATTGGTTTACTGTGTGAGGATGCACATTTGATAGCCCTTATCATCTAAATGAAAGATAACCTCATTTGGTTACAGACCGGAACTCTCTATGATGATCACAAGCATGGCCAGGATTCTCTGTACTCATTCTTTTCTCTGAACAATATCCAACATGCCTCTTGAGTGTATGCTTGATCCTCATTAGCAAACCAAAATGATGACAAAGCTACACTGTTTGTCACACTTACAATTTCACCAGTTTTGATAGGTTTCCATAAGAAGCTGGAATTTCGCTCCCCTCGAAGTGATTGTTATCAAATTGGCTGCAAAAAGGGAAGAACATAGAAGAAACAGAAAACAATAATATAAGTTCACAACTTTGAGCATCAAGTAACTCTAAGATGGACATGCAAGTTCAAAACAAGGCAATAAATGAAATGTATCTGCTGCTGAAACATTAGATGCAAACAACTAGGCTTGTCCAAGAGCAATAAATCTTTGCAACTGCAAATATACTGAAGCATAAATGCAGCTATTAGGATCCAGAACATTATATAGAAAGCATATATTTTGTTGGTATAAATACCCATCATGGAGTGAATGACAATAAATGGCGAGGCATAGAGAAGGTAATTGAACAGAGGTGGAATTAAGGGAAGGAAGAAAATGAATAGAGGATGGACTAAGCTCATCTTTGTTCTGTTCCCATAATATTAAAGCCGACACATTTTGTACGGAATATTTTGGTTTCGACAGTCACCGACAAGAAAAAGCACTTGAAATTTCAAAATGTAATTATTTTAGTCGATATTACTGTTCATTTTCTGAAATATTTTGGTGAACCGTAAATTTGGACAGGTTCTTTTTTATTTTTTTCAAAAAATATATATAAATTACGAAAATGAGAATATAATATAAATCATTTGTAGATAGGATTCATACATTCCATCTAATATTCATTCATTCGTAGAAATGAATTATAATTGGTTATGTATCTATATATAAACATTTTTTTGTAAATAAAAAAAAAAAATCATCATTATAAGCCTTATCCCAACGATATGTGGTCAGCTGCAAGAATCCGCTCCTCCATTTAATTATGTCTAAAGTCGTTTCTTCCGTTAAGGCAAGTTTCTTAAAATCTCCCTTCGAAACCTCACTTCACGTTTGTTTTGGCCTTCCTCTTGCCCTTTTGTACCTTTCAACTTGCACAGTCCTCGTCATTGGTGCTGTCATCGCTCATCGTTTTACCAAACCATTTCAATCAACTTTCCCTCATTTTATCACTAATTGGAGCTACTCCTATAATTTTAAGAGTGCATTCATTTCTAATTTGTCCTCTCTTGCCTTATCGCACGTCCATCTCAACGTCCTCGTCTCGGCTACACTCATTTTATGAACATGTTTTTTAATTGCCCAACATACTGTTCCAGAAAGCATCAACGATCTTATTGCCGTCTTATAGAATTTTCCTTGTAGTCTGCTTGGAACACGTCGGTCCTGAGTATCACTCCCACTGCGGAGCTGCATAGCTAAGCGGCGACTGTCCTCCCCCTGAATATAAGCATACACCTATGCTATGGAGGTAGGGGCCGAATCCCTGCTAAGAACCTGAACGCGAGCTCCCTCAAAGCTAGGATGAAGGTCAGAGAGAAGTGACCCATCTCCTCCCATATGCTTCAAAGCGAAGCATAATAGGTACCAAGCTTCATCTCCCCCTATCAAAGACATGCGATATCTTGCTCTAACTCATAGAGCTTACCAAAGTTGCCCACCTGGGAATAGGTATGAGATACAACATCCTAAACATCTTTTGTCGTAGGTAAGAACATGAACCCTTTGCTAATCTGCTGGGCTTGGATCGAATGAAGAAGCCAGGTCATCACAGTCAGATTCTCCATAACCCAAATCCGGTGAATTTTGTCCGTCGAATCCGGCTGTCTGGCAACACCGGTAAGGTAGTCACTGTACCCACGTCCCCAATGTACATGAGAGAGGAAGTCTTCCATTCCAGATAGTTTGTGCCATCAAGTTTCATTGTAGTGATGCATAACTGAGTGTTATTGTCTCCATGAGACCCGTGAGTCACAGAACTACCCTCAGAGGAAGAGCCAGAGACTACAATTGGGACCTCGGAAGAATCATCGGAGCGAAACCGCAGCAAATAGCAAGTAGCGGATCGGAGGCTCACAAAAATCTGAAACAAGGTTCGGAGGATCCCCAAAGACCAAATGTGAGGTGCGCCTAGAGCAAGAGGGCCCAGAGAGGTCTGATTTTGGAAAAAAATCAAAACCCAAAAATTGGAGAAAGATCCAAGTGATTTTTAGAACTAAGGTTTGGACAGTCAGAAAATCCTGAAACAAGTTTGACTGTCTATATGGGTATACTGGAGAGAGCGGTTAGGTCAGAGAGGCCTACCATGGTGTGAATCTCCAGAAAATAAAAAACCCAATATGCAAGAGATCAGGCCATTTTTTGGAAATTGGCGCTCCAGTGATCAGAAAAATGCGAGACGATCTTCTAACAATCCCTAGGAGAATTGTGTGGAAGGCGGTTAGGGTAAAAGCACCTAGAGTGGTGTGAATCTCAAGAAAAAAGGCAATCTCCAAAAATCCTCGAAAAACTTGTTGGCCAGAAAACCATGGAAGTAGCTTGAGAAGAAAGTACCGACTGGATCCTTGATACTGCTGAAGGAGAAAATAAACCAGGAAACTAGAACCTCTGGTGTTTTGCTTCAGGAATGATCCACGGATTGCGCTTGAATGATCTTTGCGATTTCTTTTAAAAACTCTTGCCGACTCCAGATACTCACATAACCATCTTATAGATCAGATGGAGGCTCTAGGGGACAAATACACATGCCCTAGAGCTACCATGCTCCGATACCATGTTGTGATTTAGATTGTAACCAGTAGAGAAAAGATTAAAGATAGAAGAAGAGAAATAGTAATGGAGGCGGGAGAATGTGGAGAAGGAGATTAGGGGTTAGAGAGAGAAGTTGTGGGAAGAGAAGAGGTTGAATGTTAATTCAATATCTCTCACACATATATATACATACGATAGGGAAAAATCCTACAAAAGGAGAAAACGTGGAGTTAAGTGGTGGGGCCACTTAACTCCCATAAACATAAAACGTGAGTTAAGTGGCTGGCCCACTTAACCCTCCTATGAAACAAAAGAACACCCCACATGGGAAGTGGGACGCAACCCACTTATGGACACCCACATGGGTGTAAACATAAACTCCAACACCGTCGACTCTCCTCACTCTGAACATAGGAATACACTTCCTTGAGAGAGGGCAAATCAACTCGGTTGCCCAGGATCTGAACCCTGGCTAACTCATACTCAGAATTGAGCCCTGAAAGGAACTCAAAGATCCAACTACTTTCCACATACTTCTGATAACTGGTGATATTCTCTCCACCAGATGGATGGAAGGCGTGATAGTAATCCAACTCCTCCTACAAGCTCCGAAAGTGGCAATGTAATCAGAGAGGGACTTCTCACCCTGATGAAAATGAGAGATGTTCTGTTTTAGCTGAAAGGCCCGACCGATGTTCTGTTGCCGAGAGGTCTTGCGAACAATTTCCTAAACCTCGTGGGCAGTGCGCTAGAACAAGAAACCCCAACTAATATGAGGCTGTATGGTGTTGATGAGCCAAGACATAACTGTGAGATTCTCAGTCTCCCATTTCTCGTATGAAGGATCCTCAATCGTTGCAGGCTCAACAGCACGACAGGTGATATAACCCATCTTCCCATGACCACCAATAAACATCCTGGCTTCTTGGGACCATTCCAAGTAATTCTTTCCATCCAATTTCACTGAAGTAATTTGTGATCTGGGGTTCTCATACGTCATGTGATGCACCATACGTCGATGTGTCCATTTAGGGCTCATTTCTTTCCCAATGCCTACCAAATTAATTCTTTAGGGACTATCATATGCTTTTTTCTCAGTCAATAAAGAACACGTGAAGATTCTTTTTTTTTTTTTTTTTAACTTTTTCGTCATTTTTTTTTATCGGTAAAAGATATATATTTACATATAAATAAAAGAGGGCTGAGAAGGCCCTAAACTGTACAACCGATACAAAACGAAAAGAAGCTGCAAGGGCAAAAAACCCCAAAGCCCCAAAAGCACAAAACACCACAAAGAGAACCCACTACGAGACTAAACGGTCCCACTGGAAAACAAACTCTTCAAATCTGAAAGGCTTTAGCTCCGGATTTGCCACCCCCCAAGTAAGAAGATTGTCTCGATGGTTGACCTTCCTGGCATAAATCCAAATTGGTTTTTATATATCCTTATATTTTGCCTTACTTTTTGTTCCATCACTCGTTCCCATATTTCCCCATAGTCTTGGTTCGACTCATAGTGTAGTGCATGAAATGCTTGAACATATGATTTATTTTAAGAATGTTAACACGCATATATAATCGTTCATGTTCTAACTAGCAAGAAATATTAGCATTCTATTCATAATTATTAAATGATAAAAAAATATATAATAATATGTGGACTTCGTACTTAATAGTTTCTATCATTTAAGCAAATGTTTTACACATTTAAGGTGCATGTAATTAATGTGACATGATTGTTATCATTTCCATGTATAATGTATCAGTTTTAAGTTGTCGGGCTCCTAGATCCTCGCACCAAAGGTAGTGCAACGCTATTGATCTTGATTTCCTCAGTCCATATGGTTGTTTACTGTAGTTTGATAACTTATGAGTGTGTTTTCATGCTTGTTTTTATCATTTGCTAAAGTTTCAATGAGAATTCCACAAGAATACCATCATTTCCACAGAATTGTAATTATTTCTACATTGGTCAATATATTTCCACGAAATATTTCCATTTTCAGGTTGGCCGAAATATACAACAATATCAAAATTTAATACCTTATTTCTTCCCTTTATATGTGTGAAATAGGAACTGCAAATAGCACATATGATGAACATCTCCAAAGCTTCAAGTCATGGAGAAACTCTGATTGATTTCAGAATCAAAGTTTTTATTGACCACATCTCAAGAAACAAGGTCACATAGTCGACCACCCGAACAAAAAAAAAAGAGTAATGAAACAAAAACACATCCTTTCAATTTTAGAATGCATTGGATCTTTTTTTATTTTTGATAAGTATAAACTTCATCAAGGAGGCAAAAGCCTAGAAAACAAGTAAATCAGTTTAGAGGTCGAGATGACCTCCAAATTCTGAAATAAGAAAAACCACAAAAGCTACTAATAAGATGATTACAAGGAAGTAAGCCTAACATCTAATTTCCTTCGAGCAAAGAATGTCCCATCAAAATACGAAATCTTCAAAAAAGAGCCCTTTACATTCCACAAACACCTTTGACCAAAGGAAAAACATCCCCTTAATATTGAGAATGATTGAGGCCAAATCTTCACTTTTGTCTTCAAACGTTCTCTAATTTCTCTCCCTTCAGATCCCCCATGGTTTGCAAAGTGGAGCATCTTCCAGATAATACGGCCTCTAGCCCAAAATGCTTGAGTATGCCAACTGTAGAGAACTCCATGAAAGACCCCGGCATCACCCAATACATACCGAACTCCTAGAAAAAAGGAGACCAACCTTTCTAGCTACTGTATAGTGTAGCATGAGGTGATTAACAGATTCCCCATGTTGCTTACACATCGAACAGTAATCAATAATAATGAAACCTCTAGAAATCAAATGATCCACTGTCAAAAATCTCTCCGAGGAAACCAACCAAACAAAAAAAGCAATCTTCATTGGGACCTTTGAGCTCCAAACCAAAGAGATAGGAAAACGATTTCCAAGAGGTCTATATACCCTCATAAAACGAGCGAACAGAAAACAAGCCTCCTTTGGTCCAGATCCATATCCACTTGTCTTGGATCAATGGCTGCAAATGGAAATAGTGCAATCGAGAAAGAAGTCTAGTTAGGAGCTCAATCTACCAATCATTGAGATTCCGCCTAAAACCAAAGTTCCGCCCCATGATCTCCTCCCCCTCAATAGCACAATCCTGAACAGACCAAGACTTCCTCTCTGAAAGAGAGAAAAGTTCTAGAAAATCAGTTTGGAAAGAAGCATCTCCGCACCAAACATCCTTCCAGAACCTAATCATGTACCCTGAACCAACTCCAAACCGAATACCTTTGAGAAATTCCCCCGATATCTTCATGATGCCCCTCCACACGCTACATCCATACGCTTTCCGTGCTACTCCACTCTCCAATCCGTAGAGCTTCTCACCGTATTTGCCCGCAGTGACCCTACGCCAAAAGCTAGAGTTCTCCATCCCGGACCTCCAAAGCCATTTTCCCAGAAGGGCCTTATTCATGGCTTTGATGTTCTTGATTCCCAATCCTCCATTAGCCTTCGACTTACAAACAAATTTCCACGCTACCAAATGAACCTTGTTAGAATCCACCCTATCATGCCACAAAAAGTACCTCGTGAGTTTCTCTAGCATACGTACCACACTACAAGGGATCGAAAACAAAGACATGTAGTAAATTGGCAAACTTGAAAGAACACTTTTGATCAAAACCAATTTTCCCCCTTTCGAAAGATATCTCGTTTTCCACAAAGCTAACCGCCTTTCAAAGTTCTCAATCACAAGATTCCATATAGCCTTGGATCTATATGAGGCCCCTGAAGGAAGACCCAAATAAGTCGTTGACAGACTTTCAATACTACACCCAAGAATATTAGCCAAATTTGAAATACCACCCAAGACTTTCAATGCATTATGGGACTCGAATAACTCCCATAATGCATTAGATCTTTTCTTTTAACAAGTAAAAAAAAAAAAGAAACGATTATTGCAAGAGTGCTGCATCTTATCAAATTTGGAAACAATGTAATGTAAAATCAAGCAATGATGTTCAAATTGAAAAGGTCTTTACACTAATATTACTCGTGTAATGTAATGCGAACTCAAGATTTAATAGCAAAAGGCAGCACGCTGGAATTCCAGAGAGCTGCTGTTTTGAGAGGTCAAAAGCAGAACAAACAAAGTCGACTGAGGCGGAAAATCCAGATATTATTGTTGGAGTTTATGTAATACACCCACGTGGGTGTCTCAAGTGGGCTGCGTCCTACTTCCCATGTGGGGCCTTTTTTGGGTTTTCACTATTCACATGAATAGTGTCACGTGAATAGTGTTCTCCTTTGTAGGGTTTCTCCCCATCATATATATATATATATATATATATATATATACAGTGAGTGTGGGAGAATCCTCTTCCCACAACTTCTCTCTTTAACCCTGATCTCCTTCTCCACCTTCCGCCTCCATTACACTTTTTTCCCTCTTCTATCTACAACCTTCATCTACTGGTTACAACCTAATTTACAACACGGTATCAGAGCATAGTAGCTCTAGGGCATGTGTCTTTGTCCCCTAGAGACTCCATTCCGATTTAAGACGGTTATGTGAGCATCCGGAGCTGATGAGAACTTTTGAAGAAATCGCACAGATCATTCCTGTGCTATCCGGGGATTAATCTTGAGGCAAAACACTAGAGGCTCTTATTTCCTGGTTAGTTTTTTCCCTCAGCTACATCAGAGATCCAATTTATCTTCTTCTCAAGCTTCTCCAACATTTTTCCGGCCAACACGTTTTTCGAGGATTTTTGGGTTTTGGTTTTTTGTGATATTCGTGCAACAGCAGGCCCCTCTGACCTTGCCACCCTCTTCAGTACTGCTCGTGGAACAGTTCGAAACTTGATTCGACGAATTCTAACCGTCGAAACCCTAGTTTCCAAAAATCACCTGGATCCCCCGCTACTTTTTGGGTTTTCATTTTCTTTCAAAATCAGACCTCTCTGGGCCCTCCTGTCCTAGACGCACCACTCATCGGGCCTTTAGGGATCCTTTAGACCTCGCTTCAGTTTTCTGGGAGCCTCCGGTACACTACCTGCTATTTTTGGTGGTCCTGCTCCAATGAGTTCCCTCGATGCCACATCTGTGTTTTCTAGCTCTTCCTCTGAGGATCGTCCTGTGACTCATGGCTCTCATGGAGATCACAACCCTCAGCTCTGCATCACCACTGTGAAGCTCGATGGCACTAACTTCTTGGAATGGAAGACTTCCGCTTTCATGTACATTGGGGGCCGTGGCTACAGTGAGTATCTGATAGGTGCTACTAAAGAACCAGATCCGAATGACAAATCTCATCGGATTTGGGTTATGGAGAACCTGACTGTCATGTCCTGGCTTCTTCACTCGATGCAAACCCAGATCAGCAAAGGGTTTATGTTCCTACCAACGGCCAAAGATGTTTGGGATGCCGTATCTCAGACATACTCCCAGGTGGGCAATTTCGCCAAGCTCTATGAACTAGAACAAGAGATATCTTGTCTTCGTCAGGGGGAGATGAAACTTAGTACATATTATGCTTCCCTTCGAAGCAAATGGGAGGAGATCGATCACTACCAGAGTTACTCCCCCAAGTGCGCAGATGACGTCAAGTCCTTCAAGGCGATGGTTGAACGTTCCCGGATCTTCCAGTTTCTCTCCGGCCTTCATCCGAGCTTTGAGGGAGCTCGTGTTTAGATCCTTGGTAGGTATCCTACTCCTACCTCTCTAGCACAGGTCTATGGTTACATTCAGGGGGAGGACAGTCACCGCTCTGCCATGCAACTTCGCAGTGGGAGTGATACTCAGGAGCGCTCTGCCCTGGCTGCTACCAATCAGAAGGGCCAGACATTCAGTCCGAAGGAGTCTGGAGACCGAACCAGACCCAAGTGTGATCACTGCGGTCGCATGGGTCATATCCAAGCCACTTGCTGGAAGCTCCATGGACGTCCCCCAGGACAGGCCCTGACTTCCCGTCAGCGTCAATAAGCAAAACAAGGACCTCGCTCAGCGCACTCAGTCACACAGGACACCGCACCACCAGTGTCTACCTCCTCTGGGGACACAGACTCGTTCTCTCCTGCAGATCTTGAGCGACTTTGTCGCATGATCGCCCAACTCAATGGCCAGGCCTCCACTTCCACGTCTGCATTTGCTCACACAGGTACTAGGACTGCTTTTTCCGCCTCTACTGTACCTTCCAGCCCTTCTTGGATCATTGATTCAGGGGCGTCTGATCACATGACTGGTATGTCCTCCGTTTTCTCTAGTTATGGTATTTGCTCTGGTCGTGACAAAGTTCGGATAGCTGATGGCACCTATTCCTCTATCTCTGGAAAAGGGGATGTTCATACCACACCAGCTCTCTCTTTGTCTTCTGTTTTGCATGTTCCGCAATTCACCGCTAATTTACTATCCGTCAGTAGTCTTACCAAAAGTCTTAACTGCAGTGTAACGTTTTTTCCTTCTCACTGTGTGTTTCAAGATCTGGAGTCGAGGCGGACGATTGGCAGTAGACGTGAGGACGGTGGCTTATACATCCTAGATTCTTCGATTTCTGCATCTGCACACCAGTTTAGTATCAGTACTAGTAGTAGAGTCAATAAAGACTTGTTAATGCTTTGGCATTACCGGCTAGGTCATATACCCGTGTCAGTCTTAAAGCGTGTCTTTCCTACTTTCTCTTCTGTTTCTGCAGTTCCGTTTCATTGTGAAACATGCGAACTGGCCAAACATTGTCGTTATGTTTTTCCCATTAGTGAGAATAAAAGTACTACTCTTTTTTCTATTGTGCATTCTAATGTGTAGGGCCCCGCGCCTGTGACTTCTTTGTTTGGATATCGGTACTTTGTTACCTTTGTAGATGACTTTAGTGGTTGTACCTGAGTGTACCTTATGCGAACCAAAGATGCTGTATTCTCCATTTTCCAAGAGTTCCATAAGATGGTTACCACTCAGTTCCATACCACTCTTAAGATTCTTCCCTCTAACAATGGGGGGGAATATCTCGATGGGGGTCTGAAATCCTACTTTGCTTCACATGGCATTGTTCATCAGACCTCGTGTCCTTCGACACCTCAACAGAATAGGACTGCTGAGAGAAAAAATCGTCACCTTCTTGAAGTTGAGCGTGCTCTCCGGTTAGGCATGCAGGTTCCGAAACACTATTGGTCTGAGTCTATCTTACTTGCTGCTTACCTCATCAATCGTATGCCCTCTCGGGTTCTCGGACTTCAGACTCCCCTATCTCTCCTGGTTCCTGATCGCTCGGCTTTCGTTGTTCCTCCAACAGTCTTTGGGTGTGTTTGTTATGTCCATATTCATCGTTCTTCGAGGGACAAGTTAGATCCGCGGGCCTTAAAGTGCATCTTCTTGAGGTACCCTTCTAATAAAAAAGGGTACAAATGTTATCATCCTGCTACCCGTCGTCGCTTCATCTCTATGGATGTCACATTCGCTGAGTCCATCCCCTTCTTTGGTGAGCAGACCTCTCTTCAGGAGGAGCATGATGTTGCAGAAGAGAATGTCCCCAGCCCTCTGTCGGTCTCTATTCCTATGCCGGGACCTCAGTCTAGTGACAATGACACTTCCACTACTGCAGCTGATGTGCGTGTATATGTCAGAACCAAGAAGAAAGGACAAGCCACTGTCCCTGCGCTTACATCTGCAAGTCTCCCCTCGGATCCAGTTCCAGGTATTGCTTCTGTCCCTGCCTCAGTTCCTATTTCTGTTCTTGAGCCACATGCATCTCCTACTTCTGACGATCATATGAGTACTGATATTGACCTCCCTATTGCACTTCGGAAGGGTGTATGTACTTGTACGGAACACCCTATCTCACATTTTGTCTCGTATCAGTCTCTGTCTCCGTCATATCAGAATTTTGTCAGTATTGCCTCCTCTATTTCTTTGCCTTCCAGTGTTGCAGACGCACTTAGTCACCCAAAGTGGAAAGAAGCTATGATGGATGAAATGCAGGCTCTTGAGAAGAACAAAACATGGGAACTTGTTCAATTACCCAGAAGAAAGAAACCTGTGGGGTGCAAATGGGTCTTTACAGTGAAACATAAAGCTGACGGGTCAATCGAACGATACAAGGCACGACTCGTAACCAAGGGATTCACTCAGACATATGGGATAGACTATCAGGAGACTTTTGCACCTGTGGCCAAGATGAACTCAGTCAGAGTTCTTCTATCCTTAGCTACCAACCTGTCATGGCCATTGCATCAACTAGATGTGAAGAATGCCTTTCTGCATTGAGATTTGACAGAAGAGGTGTACATGAAACTTCCACCTGGGTTGACACTTGCTGGAAGTGACGACAAGGTGTGCAAGTTAAGGAAAGCCATGTATGGGCTAAAGCAATCTCCAAGGGCATGATTTGAGCGGTTTAGCAGTGCGATCAAACGAGTGGGCTACAAGCAGAGTCAAGCCGATCACACGTTGTTTGTGAAGCACCAGCAGACTAGTACCACGGCACTGATCGTCTATGTTGATGACATTGTCATCACTAAGAATGATCCTAAAGTGATAAAGCAGCTGAAGACATTCTTGTCCTCGGAGTTTGAAACAAAGGATTTGGGGCCACTGAAATACTTCTTGGGAATTGAAGTTGCTCGGTCTCAGAAGGGCATCTTCATCTCTCAACGGAAGTATGTATTGGACCTTCTGGATGAAACTGGGTATTTGGGAGCTCGACCAGCAGAGACTCCAATTGATCAGAACCATTGGCTGAATTCTGAGGAGGGTGACACCCTTGAGGATGTCGCTATGTTTCAGCGATTAGTTGGCAGGCTGATCTACTTGGCACACACCCGTCCGGATATTGCTTACGTTGTTAGTGTTATCAGTCAGTTTATGCATGCACCACGGTCATCACATCTTGAGGCAGTTCACCGAATTCTTCGGTACGACGGTACCTCAAGGGCTCTCTAGGTCGTGGAATACTGTTCGGGCGACATGGACACTTTAGAGTGGAAGCATATACTGACGCAGATTGGACAGGTTCAGTTACTGATCGTCGGTCTACGTCAGGATACTGTACCCTTGTTAGAGGAAATCTTGTCTCTTGGCGAAGCAAGAAACAACCAGTTGTAGCTTGATCCAGTGCAAAGGTAGAATTTCGCTCTATGGCACATGGTGTGTGCGAACTCCTTTGGTTGAGGACCATGCTTGAGGAACTAGGACTCCAGGTGACAGAGCCGATGAGCCTCTACTGTGACAACAAAGCTGCCATCAGCATTGCTCATAACCCAATCCAGCATGATAGGACCAAGCATATTGAAGTTGATCGTCACTTCATCAAAGAGGAACTTCAACAAAAATTGATTTGTACTCCGTATGTGAGAACACAGGAACAGGTTACCGACATACCACAAAGGAAGTGAACAAGTCTATTCTTCATACCTTGACTGGCAAGCTGGGCATGATGGATATCTTCGCGCCAGCTTGAGGTGGAGTGTTAGAGTTTATGTAATACACCCACGTGGGTGTCTCAAGTGGGCTGCGTCCCACTTCCCACGTGGGGCCTTTTTTGGGTTTTCACTATTCACGTGAATAGTGTTGCATGAATAGTGTCACGTGAATAGTGTTCTCCTTTGTAGGGTTTCTCCCCATCATATATATATATATATATATATATATATACAGTGAGTGTTCCTCTTCCCACAACTTCTCTCTTTAACCATAATCTCCTTCTTCACCTTCCGCCTTCATTACACTTTTTTCCCTCTTCTATCTACAACCTTCATCTACTGGTTACAACCTAATTTACAACAATTATTGGCTCATTCCCAGACCAAAACACCAGCAAAAGATCAACCCAAGAGAGAAATAAGGAAAGACCTAAGGGAGCCATCAACCGTATAGATTGATCCTATCCACGCTCCAAAAGTCCATATAGGAGTTAATGCTTTCTCCCCCTTGGAGCTGTTTTACTTCTTGAGCAGGAACTCGTTCTGGGTTTATTTTGAGGCCGCACGCGGGGAATGGTAGGTTTTGTTTGGATTTTTAAGTTTGATTTAAAATCAAGTGTTAGAAAGGGGTATTTATGGAGTATTCTAGACAACACTAAACCCAGATTACGGTTGTTTACTAGGGTATATAAGGATGTTCAGTTTGATGTCTGTGAAAAGAAAGTTGAAGATTTATGTTTTTGCATCCAAGAACCCTAACACCTGCTGTTATTCTTTCTTGTTCTCCTTCAACTTTCTTCTATATCTAGCTTTCTTTTTTCACCTTTCGTCCCGCCTTTGCATCAGTTGTCCTCTGAGAAACACGAAATTCAAGTCTTTTTACAATTAATGGATGAACAAGGGAACAAATGAAATAATGCTAACATTCTGAAAAGAGAAACAAGAAAAAGAAGTATCAGTAGAAGTCAAGGAATTTTTTTTTTGATCGGTAGAAGTCAAGGAATTTAAATTAAGCAAAATCCGTAATCCTCAATGTCAGTTCAAGCCTTCAAGGAGGAGGAACATACAGGATAAGCAAGTTAGGAATCTTAGAAAACTCCGGCGGAAGATACCCCGATAAATTGTTATTGTCCAGAAGGCTGCAACATTCACTTTCTTAGTTTACAAACACAGAGAAAAGTAAAACCAACATACTCAATAAGAAGTTATCAACAGTTTGAACTTACAAGTGAGCAACACTTGGTAATCTCGAAAGTTCCGGTGGAATTTGCCCACTGAATGAGTTATTGTTCATGTGGCTGCAAAAAGATTATATATGCATACAATAAATACCAGATAGTTAAAATTCCTTGTCAACTGAAAGCAACATTGTCTTTGAAAAGCTACTCACAAGTGCTTAGTTTTGTTCAAATTTGCCCAAGATTTTGGTATTGGCCCAGATAAACAATTTTGATCAACTTGGATTCTATCTAGATTAGGAAGATATCCTATCTCATCTGGTAGAGAACCTGATAATTGGTTTCCACTCAAAAGCCTGTGTATACAGAAAGGCGAACACAGAGTCAACATTTAAATTAATCATAAATTTTATAGCAGAACATAAATGGTATGTGTAAGAAATTAAAGAACAAAATTTTAAGAAGAATGTCATTGAAAATGAGAAATCTTGCACATGAAAGCAGTTTTTTCAAGAATAATAAGTCTGAGTTGGACATGTAAATAAAAGCACTGAGTAACATTAATATGGAATAAATCTGACCCTGAAGATTAAGTAAATCCTATGAAAACAATAACCAGAAATTTCACAAGTCAAACAATCTGAGGGATATTTCAGCAAAAGGAGTAGAACAGACTGTCCTCCAAACTACGTTTGGGATATGCATGTCCTAGAATGAAATGAGTCATAAGTCATGAGTAATAATCTATTCTTTAAGTTTGGAACGGCATCGCACACATTGTTCCCAATAGCTACTTGTTAAGGGATAAATGGGGTTTTCAAAACATTTTCTATTAACAATAATAACTTGTTGCATGATTGCATCAATTATTCTTATTTCATTTTACATTGCAGTTTATTGAATTTTTGGTGGAAGAGATGAAACTGCAGTTTATACGCTCACAGGAGAAGGAAAAAACTATATGACCAATTATCAGCAATAATAGTAGCATCCCTGAAAATTTTCTTTTTTCTGTTGATCCTTATCAACCATACCCAGCATTCATACAACGCTAACAGTGTTCCACAATAACATGGGTTGGTATGTCTGATTTTGGAACTTTTGGTGCTAATATTAGTTAGTAACATGTGACCTTTATAGTCCTGCACAAGATGGTAAGATGTAGTTAACAGTTAAGAAGTTTGCAAATGTTGAATAAAATTATAATTAAAAATGGTGTTACATCATTCACAGGCATGCTTTTCAGTAGTAGTTAGTCAAAAATTCAAAATTCTAGTTCATAGAGGATTCACTAATGATCCCTATTTTGTCTGCAAAAGGATTCCCAATCCATAGAATAGATCAAATTAGCAATTATTATTTGAAACTGTACACCAGCTCTCATACTCCAGGATTTTCAAGACTAATTATAAACAAATCCACTGGCAAAAACAGATATATCACGGGGTATATATGTGTATAAGCGGAAGGTGTTTGTACCCATATTTTTAGCAATATATGAGAACATTTTACAAAGTTTAAAAAAAAACAAATAATAAGTTTAACTTACAGGAGTTCCAACGATGCAATATTGCCAATCTCCTTGGGTATACTGCCACTTATCTTGTTCCACATAAAATCTCTTCCAAAAATAATGAGAAGAAGGTCAACATCACAGAAAAATTATATTCAACTTCAATGATAAAAAGTGATGAGAATGATCACTGAAACAAAAAAGTATAAAAGTTACCCTTTTACAGTTTGTAAATTTGGAATTTAAACTATGTCACTACTCACAGTATTTGCAAATGCGATAGTTGGCCAACCTCAGGTGCTAAAGTTCCAGAAAGATTCATATTTAGCAGTTGCCTGAACCAAAGGAATGATGGAACCATTACTCATATTTACAAGAAAGAAACCACGAAAAAAAAGGTAAAGAGGGAGCATCATAAACATACAATTCTTGAGCATGCAAGTATCCGTCGTTCCCTGTTGTATTGAAGCACAAAACCCCTGCCCATTTCGAACTACATGGATCCCCTTTATTCCAACTGTTGAGATGCTTCAAGGGATCAACAAGACGATCCTTGATAGCTTGCAATGCATTGACTGCAAAAATATTAAAAATAATCATTTGGATCGCATTAGCTACCTTGATATGTATTTTCTGAACAGTTTCTTGTTTTCACCTCTACTAAGAACTGTAAGAAATCAACCAATTTTCCACAGTCCTCCAGTTCTTGTGCATCAGACAAAATTGCATGCCCAAATTTTTTTTAAAAAACAAGGGCGTTGAAATTCAAGAAAAATCACCTTCGATTGGGTCGGTAACATGTGCTACCGAAAGAAGCGCGAACCAACACAAGGAAACAGCTAGAACAGGTACTGATATGCAAAAGATCACTCTCGACATCTTGAAACCCTAGAAACCACACGAAATCAGTAATATTTCACAAAAAAAAAAAAAAAAAAAACCTGGTAAATGAAGAAATTAAAACAAAAATCTTGCTCTAATGTACTAAAAAAATTCTAAATATTAGACAAACAAAATGAAACCTAGAAATCCACAAATTTTCACTTCGTTACGGTTCGAAAACCGTAGAAATCAAACTAATTCACCATTACCTCCGAATTTCACTCCACTGAATGAGTAAAGCCCTGGAAGCGAAACGAAACTGAGAAGCTCTCGAGCATCTCTGCAGGGCAGATGAAGCGATATATAGTGAGTTTCGGATTTTGTTTGAGATAACGCTGATCGCAGCAGCAGAGCTTTCGTCATGGTTCTTCGCAGGTTTCGCTCGAAGCCACGAATGCATTTGTTAAGTGCGGCGAGCTTCTTCGTCACTCCAATTTAAATTAGATTGTCGATTTCTGGCGCCAAGGAGGGAGAGACTCGTAACGAACGCGGAATGCTAACTTGCGCGCCCGTGCTTAACTGACTTAACCTGTAACGAAAGTTACGAAATTACTCGAGGGAAACAAAGATGACAAATGGAGAGATACTGATTGCCTTAATTTAACCCAAGTTATTACACGTGTCTTACAGCTTGTTAGCAGATTTTCGTGACTGCCAAACGAACGTTGTAGCCAGAATCATTGAATTGGGTTGACCTTCGAGTCATAAGATCTGTAGATGGGACCCATCAACTCCTTAATTTGCTCAACAATGTGTTGAGCAAACAAATCTATATGAGCCACGTGGCACTCTCTTCGGAACCACTGATGGATGTTTGACTCTTGAGTCCATCCTGGGTGGACCTGTCGGCGAAATCAGCCCGATCAGTGACTTCTACACGCAGATGGGTAGATTTTTAGCCGTGGATTAGAGCATTTTTTTGGGTATCTAAATCAAACGGTAAGAAATCACCGGTCGGGACGATTTTTTTGTCTGTATTTCCACCAAGGAATGGGCCAAAGATCTATACAGTCAACGATCTCGAAGAGTGTGCCACAGCTCATACAGGCGAGTAATTTTTTACCCAACACGTCGTTGAGCAAAGGCTGACTCGAAATATTCCCATAATCAATAAGGATGAAAAGTGCGGCATGCTTTTTGCCACTGTCAAAAAAATCTATATGAGCCACGTGGACACTCTTCGAGACAACTGCCGTGTGGACGTTCGGCCCATGAGCCCATCTCTAGGTGGACCTATCGGCCCAAAATAATCCCGATTAGTGATTTCTAGCCGCAGAATTTGAGTCATTTTCATGGGTTGATTTTTAGCCGTGGATTTGAGCATTATTTTGGGTAGCCAGATCCAACGGTAAGAACAATCGGGATACTTTTTCTGTATGTCTACCTAGGGATGGGCCAAACATCCATACGGTAAAGATCTTGAAAAGTGAGGCATGTTTTGTGCCTGTAAAAAAAACTATATGAGCTTCGTGGCACTCTTTGAGACCACTGACTGTATGGATGTTTGGCCCATGACCCATCTCTAGGTGGACCCACAACCAAAAATTGTCGCGATGAGTGATTTCTAGCCGCAGGATTTCAGTTTTTCTCATGGGTTGATTTTTAGCCAGAGGATTTGAGCATTATTTTCAGTACCCAGATCCGACTGCTAGAAATCACGAGTCAGGATGATTTTTTGTCTGCATTTCAACCTAGGGATGGGCCAAACATCCATACGGTCAACAATCTCAAAGAGTGCAGCACAGGTCATACAAATGCTATGAGCATTATCCTCGTTGAGCAAAGTGGGGTATGTTTTGTGTCTCTGTTAGGGACACATGGCACTCATCGAGAGGAATGCAACTGCATGATTGGATCCTATCAAGGTGATATCTTCAGCGAAAAATCAAATTGATCAAATTATCCGGATCTTCAGCAAAAAATCAACTTGATCAAACCATCTATGCAATTTTCTGGACCATCACCATAACTTCTCTTATTTTCTTAGTGTGATAGAATTGATTAGATTAGATGGTCAGGATCACGGGTCTATCTTTGAACCATATGATCTTTATTGAAACCCATAGAATGGTGCAGCTTTGCACCCAATATGTTCAAAGCTTTCATGTACTATCTTACAAATAGAATACAAGAACTGCTACACAAATGGTCTCACATTTGTTCTAAAACTTAGAAGGAACAACACGCAGTTCAGATTCCCAAAATATGTACAAGCAAAATCAAAATTAAAAAAGTAATTACACAATATATTTCCTAGAGCTATCACCGAGGCTTGATACTAGGGACGACACCGCTGATGAGATCACTTCCACTAACATCGGATGACACGTAAGGATCCCTTGTTACATATGCTTGCGAAGAAGACGATAACTTCCCGGAATATTCAGCTGTGGATTCCAACATGGTGTCAGACTCCTGCATCATAAAAAGTATGTTTTCTAGCTCCCTGACCACCTCCGACATTGAAGGTCGCGTCGTTGGCTCATCCTGGCAACACTGGAGGGCCAATGCCACAAACTTCTGGACGCATTCAAGAGAGTAAGAGCCCAAGCGAGTGTCTAAGATTGAGAAAATCATACCAGATTGATGTGCCGCATTCACCTGGAATCAAAGAATATCCAAAAATGAGAAAGTGCTCTATAATAAAAAAAAATATCCGAAAAATGGAAAGGGCTCCATATACATAGTTATAGAAATTGTCCTAGATTAAGCATTGGACTGTTGAATTGGAGAGCTACCTCTCCAATAGGCGGTAGCCCAAATTTCACACAAACCGGAAATCCTAAGATTCGTAACCGTAAAATATATTCACATTTTTTCCATATTAAAATCACAATTTTCTTTGAATCCGTCTAGAGCTACACCCATTTCTTACACCCAGTGGTCATTCCCACGTGAAGATCATGTTGAATAATTTGACCAAACATTGTGTTGTCCTTGCCATGATGATCATTATCACCTAAATTCACTCCATTTCGACGTTGCTAACTATATAAAAATTTGACCTAAAGTAACGGTTTAATTGAATGGTCTAAGTCTTTCAAACTCAAGTCAATTTTTCCTGAGGTTGGGAATTTCAAAATGGACTGATTTTTTGGGAGGATGGTCTCCACGGTATGGACAATTCAATGTCTGGTTGGACTATCATCTCTATATGGCCCCCACAACTGGGTGAAAGAATTGGATTTAAGAAATGTGTGTAGCTCTAGACAGACTCATTTTCTTTTGCCTCAAATTTTGCTCATTCTTGCTCTCGAATAGAAAGTTAAAGATACTCAATTAACATGATCTCTGAGCTTTGATACATCAAAAATCCAAGAAGTGCACAGTTTGGACCATTCCATAGAAAAAGCATTTTTACATGGTAGCATGAAGAGCTCAATCTTTAACAATTACATGCATGCAATATTCTTTTAACTATTTCCCCAAACAAATAAGGGTAATTTAGAATATTTTTGAATATCAGGGCTTTGAGCATGCTGGAACTTTTTGGAACTGACGAGGTTGGGCAAATATATTAGTGATATTTGGAAGTGCAGATATGTATAACAGAGAAGGAAAGGATTCTGCATAGCAGTCAAAAGGGGGCATTAAGAAAGTACCTCACGGACGATGTTTTTACCATGCGATATTGGTTTCATCCCTGTCAAGAATTCCAGAAATACAACTCCAAGGCTATAGACATCACTCTTGTCTGTCAACTTATGGGTTAAGAAGTATTCTGGATCGAGGTAGCCCTGCATGGAATATAATGCATTAGTGAGTAACCACTCGAGTTAGAAATATAGTCTATACTTCGGTAGCATTTTCACACGTGATTATCATAGGAAATTTGACATCAATAGCAACCCCTCCCACAAATAAAAAAAAAAAAAAAAAAGATCCTAAAAAAATTATCTTGCCAAATATTTCTGATAAAGTATAACTTGTCACTTATATTTCCACCACCCAACGATGTTCTAACAGAGTCAGCCTTACAGGGGTGCCCTTCACAATAGTGGATACATGACCAGGCACAGTCCCTTCATCATCCGGAACTGGTGCAAGCCGTGAGAGTCCAAAATCAGCGACTTTAGCGGTAAGCTTGGAGTCCAAAAGTATGTTGCTGGCTTTAATATCTCGGTGGAATATAGGCGGGTCCGCTTCAGTATGGAGGTAAAGAATGCCCTTGGCCGAACCCAATGCAATACGCAACCTCATAGCAAAATTCAGACTGTGTTTTGATTTAGCTGCCACATCAGTCATTATCTAGTTAGAGCTCATGAAGAGTGTTAATAAAATAATCATTGGTGAATCAGGCTTGAGAATAAGTACTAGTGGAACTAGTGAGAACAAGCAATGAAAGAATAAAATTACTTTGTAGAAATTGAACATGAAAATAAGAGTTGTTATAGCTTGCACCTGAGGCACGCCATTCACTAAGAGTCAAGGGAATACCCTCTGTGCACTGAAACCTCGGGAACACAGCACACAGCATTATGAGGCATGCTGATCCCCTTGATTCTCGAGTGCACACAGACGCAGAGCATATTAAACACCATAAATGAATGCATACAAGAATATATTCTCACAAGAAAAGTGAGAAATAGTACAAGTTAATGGAGAGATGGAATCTTTCAGAAGATGGGTTGGGACCCTTTGTTCGGCACAACAGATAAAGAAAACTAATTCCTTGGTGAAAACAACAAAGAAAATCATATTTTTATTAAAATCTCTATTTATTAAATTTAAGTTTTAAATGGTAAGGTTTTGATAATATCTAGCTGAAATATGTTAGATTCTCCTGATAACGAGCAATCAGAATTGGCACAAGGACACATAACAACATATATCAATTGGTGCATCAAAGTGCAAAAGGTACACACATCCACGCATGTGCATGCACGCATGGATATCTGGAATCTGGATCCGCATATATGTGCACCACTTCATGCATTTGCACATTGATATAATTTATTGTTATTCTATTTCATTTTTTTGAGGCAAGTTCGGACCAAACCCACAGCCATGACTCATGACATCGGGCACCATCACATTGAGCTACAGGACATCCCTTCCAAAGTCATCTTCTACTTTTGGCGCGTTATGATGGAAAAGATTCTCTCTATGGAGAAGCATAGAAAACTCGGTCTTCAAATTCCTAGCAGATGCATTCTGTGTCGGCAAGACGAGGAGTCCACGAACCATATGCTCATCCATTGTCGCGTGTCCAAGGAGATTCGGGAGCAATTCCTTCATCTCTTTGGGGGGGTATTCCCTCAATCGGTGTTTGATATCTTTGTAGGATGGAGATCCAAGGCATTTTCGGTGGGTGGTTGCACTCTCTGGAGGATAGTACCTTTTGCTATCTGTTGCGAGATTTGGAAGGAGAGGAATCATAGGATCTTTGAAGATAAGGAGGCCAAGATAGAGGAGATTGTGATGAATATTAAAGCCTCTCTTTATTTTTGGGGTTCAGTAATTTCTAAGTTGGAAGCATTTCAGATTTGATGATTTAGTGTTCCAATGGGATCGTTTGATTTCCTAGTTGTGTCCTCCTGGTTGGGCCCTGGGGTTTGGTTGTAGTCCCCGTTGGTATTTCCTTTTTTGGTGTTTTTGGCTGTTCAGTCTTTGGGCTCCCTCGGCCCTCCTTTAATATATTCCTTTTTACCAATCAAAAAAAAATTGAGCTACAGGACAATCCCCTTGGATGTAAGGTTTATCTAGTATAAAATGGGATAACACACCGGTATTTTTTCTTTTCATTCACTCTTTCACCAATTGATTGCAACTTCCACAGCTTATTTCAACCAAATACAATTGTTCCAAAGAAAACCTATATGAAATAAAATATTCGGGAAACAGCAAACAACCATTTTGAAAAAGACCTGGCTTCCTGGACTAACAGTCCAGGCTTAGTTTGCTGTTCACATGGCATCTTCTACCACATCATACACTTGCTCATCAATCCAGGCTAATGGGCAGCCCTTCAGATTGACAAAAGACAAAGCTCATATTGTTTCGTAACCATCTGATTGAGAGCCTTCATGAAAGAAGCATATGAGCTACGGTCCAAAATCAATGGGCTACCGAAGGAAAACTGCATTCCAGTTTATCAATCCAGACCATGCAAATGCTAGGTCACCACTTGGATTGACCACAAAGAAAACTTCAAAATGTTTGGGCAATCCTAACCATCCAAATAAGAGTCCTCGTTTGACAGGATCCAAAGTGTCCAATTAGTGGTATTATTGCACTGACCAGATGGTTAGGATTGCCAGTGCAGTGAAAGTTTTGGTCCATGGACGACCGAAAAGTTGGACCAAAAATTGGCAGTCTGGAATGATGGCCATGTTATCCCACTCATTAGAAAATCCTTGTATGAGAGGAAAAGAAGCCTGGGCGGTCATCCAGAAAACCTTTCCCTTTCGAAAAGAATAACAGTGTCAGGGATTAGACAGAATAAAATAACGGAAAACAGAACCATGGAATGAATGTGAAAATTATTACCAGAAAGCCAATCCCGCAGTGTGCCATTAGGCATGAACTCATAAATCAGCATCTGCACACAAACCAAGAAGATAACCAGAGGGAAAATTATTCCCTGTCCAAATTAAGTATAGAGTAAATTTTTAAGTGTCTCAATCCTGTAGCATACCATATTCCATTTAGTTTCTTGGAGTAAAAGTCGTAAAACAGTATTTACCTAAATTCAGCTGTAATTGAAGGGCATAATTAAGTGAAGCTTTAACGAGAACAATATTATTCGTATATTGTATTCACAAGATGGTGATTTATACAAACCAATAAACTTCCACCATAACCAACAGCATTCATGTTTTCTGACATACCAAGGATAGGTTTGTAACTGGAGAATCATTGGAAATATTTCGCTTCACCCTAATGCAAAAAGGAAGAAGTAAACTGCCGCCATTTTGGTGTAGGTAGAAACTCTTTGTAAACTGAGAATTCTGCTCCCTAGCTCTTGTAATTATTTTACATGCAATAACAAGAGGAAAGAGGGCAGAGTTTATGCTGGTTACTCGTGGTAGTAAAGGTTTCATGAGAAGTACTATTCTTTTGCACAAAAAGATAACAGAATACTTGCTCATATTAGTGGGCACCTGGGCAGCTACATGACGTATGGCACTCCATCATTTGTTTAAGTTTAGGGCATCGACATGTACTAAATTTATTAAGAGCAAATATCAAATTATAAAAAGAGAAGTATTACCATGAATCTAATTATGCAAAAGTGTCCTTGTAACTTGAAATATGGAGTCTAGAACATCCAAAACCACCCCTGCCCATACCCATACCCATACCCAGGTCACATAAAATCAGCCAAATGTCTGTTCAGACTGACTTATGAAATCCTAGTTTTATTGACAAGCTCTTCTGAGTTCTGATTATCATAGAAAAAGGAATTAAAATGCTACCCCTTAAAAAATAATCAAATTGAACACTGGCTACTATCCCTCTACTATTAGTAGGTAGTGATATGATGTTTGATAACCATTCAACAATTAGTCTAAATGCTAGAGAATCCAAACTTAGAGACCATTACAATTGATTATCGTAGAAATATAAGCATTTAATAGTTAAGAAATGCAAGAGAATGCACCTGTTCCCCTTCTTCGTCACAATATCCAACCAAAGAGACAAGGTTTCGGTGATGTAACCTTGACAACAATTCTATCTCTGTCCAAAATTCTTTTTGACCCTGTAAGGATCCTTCTTGTGCACGCTTTATGGCCACGATTGTGTTATCGGCTAGAATGCCTTTATATACCTTCCCATAGCCCCCTTGGCCAACTTGAGTTGAGCTGTCGAAATTGTTTGTAGCCAGTGTCATTTCTTTAAAAGTGAAGCTTTTCACACCATCAATTTTGATTGAGAGTTTTGACGCTGCAAAAGGTAAAATAAAGACTTCACACTGCTTTCCTTGGCAGAAGTCAAGGATAGTAGATATTTGACTATGACAGTATTGATTTTTAGTATTTAAGGAATGAACTTACGTGGATGTTTTCTTGAGAGCACATTGTGAGATCTATCACGTCCTCTTGTGATAAGAATTGCAATGATTGCAGATATTGTACCTACACAGGCAATGACACCTAATACAATGCCAACCAAGGCAATTTTGCTTATCCATGGCCTTTGAGACTCGCGATTCTCTGTGACAATAAGAATCATGAACCATAATACCAGTTTACTTCAAATGTGAATTTTGAATACGGAAGATGAATGACCAAGCCTAGTGTCCACTAAAAGGTTGGAAAAATCCAGATGGTTTTAAGATGAAGTTGAAGCCATCATTTTGAAGGAGTAAGAACTACAAAACTTATCGTGGTTTTCTTAGTCATTTCCCCCATTGATGAGGAAATGACCATATACTATTTCATTCCCTAATAACGTGAAATTACAATTGCTCCAGTAGTAAAATTATGAGCTAGATGCTCTGTTTCAAGAAACAACAAAACTTTTACGGGTTGTACTAGCAATAACTATAAGTTCCTCTAAATACTCGAACAGAAGAAACCACTTATGCCCTAAATGGAACTACAAACTTCATACCACCCACTATGTCCATTGCAATCTCCACTATTTCCTCGAACTTCAATATATCCAATTGGTATAGTTGTGTGACAGAGAAAAGGGTTTTTAGCATTCTACTTGTCTAATGCAGTAATGGCTCAAGTCTAAATCATATACCATACCTTCAACCAACAATAATCAGTAGTCTTGAGAAACCAGAGAAGAGCATGTTGGTCAATTTCCAAACAAGATTTAAAGTTTTAGAAGTTTCAAGATAAAGAAAGGGATACAGGGTACTTGACCTACTGGTACAGTATGAAGTAAATAGGTCTTGAAGACATACCATTTGAATAAGGTCCCAGGAGAGTGAAGTTGAGTAGTTCATATGGTCCGAAAATGTCACTACCGGGAAAGGTCCATGTTGTCAACACGCCTTTAATCCGTTGAATCTCACTTGTATTAAATACACTCGAGTGATTATCAAACTGAGGAAAAAACTTTAAGTACATCCTAAGCCTAGGACCCTGTTCCCAGATAAACGAATCGATGGATAACTGATAAAGGTCCAAGTTGAGAGCATTAGTTATGTACTCATCAAATGAAAGTTCATATGGACGAAAATATGAGAAGCTAGGACTTTTTAGCCGATATCCAACTCTAATTGGTGCCGCACAAAAGCATTGCACAGGAGATGCTGAGACATAGTCATAGTAATTATCTGCAGGACATGCTTGGATAGGACAAACAATTGTTGAGTTGGTCAAGCTTCCCGGTGCATCGTCACCTTCACCTTCAGATCTGCAGAATGGGACTATGTTTCCATTTGCATTGTTGCAGACTGGATTGCCTTGTAGCCTGATCAACCAAGGTATTGAAGGTAATCAACTAGTGACAACAACTGGTAAAAGGATTAGGAATTTGAAATACAATTTATTAAAGGAAATTCTCCATTAAAAAGTAATCATATTTATTTCGATAAAAAAGACAAGTGATATTGTTTTGGGATTGACAAGGTAAACCTATAACATAAATAAATTGTACTAAAAATTTTCATTATGGCCATATAGGTAAATGACAAGAAAGTGGGAAGAGAAGTGATTGAAGAATGTAAACAAACATTATTATTTCAAGTTCTGAAAACATACAAACTGTACAGTAAGACATTTTGGTAACCATATGTTCAAGAAAATAAGATTACAATTAATTAAGTTAAGACAAGACATCCTGTTTGAGTTATTAAGCACATGAACGTCAGAGTAACAAGAGGTCATGGTCATCAATACAATTTAAATCGGAAAGCAATTTAACCACTCTAATATGCATATAAATCCAGGCAAGAAAGGAAGACCGATGGATCCAATGTAATCCTTTTTCTTTTGTTTTTAGGTGTATATGCAATAGTGGGAGCGGTACACTTTGTGTGTAATCCTTTTTTCTTTTGTTTTTAGGGCATCTCTGTAATAGTATGCAAGCCCCAAGGGTAAGAAATTCCTTCTTAGGTCCTCTATTTGGATGTATATTGAATCAAGTTGTTAGGAGCCCTAATTATGTAATAAACATTTGTCTACGTTGTCAAGCTTCATTCTTCTCAAACTTAAACTGTATCCAGGAATCAAGATACTGAAATACGAAATTACATTTGAGCCATGTGCTGAAAGTTTGTTGATTCATAGTTGCGTGTTTTTTTGGTGTGTCTGCACTTGAACCTTCCATACATATGTATACATGTTTAGCTGGATCCTGTTGGGTTATCCTAGGCATACCCACCTACCACAAACTATTGCAAGGTCCGAGAGGTCTGCTCTGCTTCATGTTCTGCTCAGTGCTTTGTTGCTCCCAAGGACTGGTTTGGATCAGTTTCATCCAATGGTATGGAAAATATCTATATACAAGCATTTCATTTTTCAGAATTTTCTAAAGCATCATGGCATGCTATCGATCATATCAGGAGAAATTTGCACCCATTTCCAAAACAACTATTGTTTGGACTCTCATATCCATTTCACCATGTAGCATTATTGCTATTTATTTAAGATGTATGAGAACAACGTACTTCTTTGAATAAATGATGCAGTGAGACTTTGTATATAGAGAACTCTCTTCTCTAAAGTTATATTTTCATCCTGTTCCTTCTTCTAAATAAAATATCATTACTCATGACAGAAATGTGTTCCTTCAAGGAGACCTGAAAGAGAGCTTGTATTTCACAAAATCAAGTACATCACATTTCATATAGTGTATAAACTAAAAAAAAAGTTTATTCAATCTAAAACAAGCCCCTTGGGCATGGTTCGCTAAGTTTTTAACCGTGATAGTTCATGCAAGTTTTCATCAGTGTCAATCATTATTCACCAGAGAAAAGCAATTCCAAATGAAGAATCTATGCATAATAGACAGCACAATAGGATCAAGATCACTATTCACAAATATTCATTCAGTTTGTTCGCTTATTTAAAGAAATGAATAAAGGAAGATGTAATATTGTGAGAATGATTCTGAAGATTCTAAAGCAGCACAACCCAGAATTCCATGACATGGGTCACATACCATTGGAAGTTATATTTATATTTATATTTTTTATTGGAAACCATTGAAAGGTTACTGTGGGACCATTCAAGTAGCATTGAAGGTTTGACAGTTTAAAGCCCTCAGCATTGGCCTGTGGATGAACTGGAGCCTATTTGGCGCATGGCCTGGCTATTTTGTGCAAGACATGGCTGTGACGTTTATCGAGTCTCAGTTTGTGCAGCCTGGACCTCTGGTTGCATAATCGCAGCACCATGAGGTGCAGAATATTAGAACATCAGAACTTCCTAGAGTTTTACATTATTGTTCATTTCGAATTCATATCTACTGAACAAACATCATGTGGACAAAACACAAGGATCAAGAAAGGCTTGAAAATGGGTGTGCACTGAGGCGCTATTGCATAAATGTAATAGAAGCATACCTTATGGTGACGTTTGCTGGAGGACTAAGGTCATTCGAAATGTTTGAAAGTGAATTGTTCCGGAAATCTCTGAATACTCAAAGTGCATAAAGATAAAAAAGAAAACAATTAGAAAGATATTCATATTGACTTCACATACAGCTAGTCAAACATATGAACAAAGTCCATTCAAAGAACTAACACTCTTTGATCTTGAGAACAAGATAAACCACAATTGTGGAACCTTACACATGTCTTTTTAATACAATAGTTAGTAGGAACTCTAAGAAACCAATGTATTTAAAGCGTAGATCAAAACTACAGTTCTCTGCTTTCGGGGCTTACAATGTAAGTCTCGCAGCTGCACTGAAGGTCATATTCTGCCAAATGGTAGAAGGAACTGAACCACTCAATAAATTGTTCTTAAGTGACCTGTAATTAAAAAAGAAAATGTTTACACAATCTTATCTGGTACATATAGTACATAATCAAATTCACATGCATTATCCTATTAACTTGACCTAATATACATTATTACCAATAGGCAATATCTATGAACTATGAAGTACCCAGCACAAAGAAGTTCGAAGACTAAGAACATCATATTAACAAGCACTTCTGGTTGACTCTTAAGTAAACTGAAATCATTAGGAAGGAAAAAAAAAGGAAATAAGACATGGAAAGATTCTCACAGTTTCTGAAGATTAGGAAGTGCTGAGAAATTTGCTGGGATGGATCCATTAAGATGGTTGTCCGACAGATAGCTGCATAAAACATTTTTAACATGATATATTTCTTGATCATCCTTAAGTCAAATAGATCGGCGACATTAAAATTTGAATAAGGTTCCTAAAAACTTTGTATAATTTTAAGGCAAAGAAGGGGTTACTTAAAGGGTCAAAAAATCAAATGAATTTCAAGCTTCGAACATTCAAACAGATGAAGTTAGTGAATGCTTTAGAAAATCCAAACTTGTCAATTTACGTACATAGTGGTGACATTATCAGAAAGCTTATTTGACGGTATGGGTCCAGTAAGCTGATTCCAGCTAAGATCTCTGTAACATGAAATCGAGTAATAAGGGATAATCATTAACCATAAACCAGAATGGAATTGCTAAAATACATTGTATGACGAGTTGTAGTTGCCTCCAAAAGTATTGGCACCTCAAAAATTCTGATGGACACAAACTTACAAATAGTGAAGGCTTGAGATCCTGCTTAGATCAGGAATGGCTCCCCGTAAGCTACAGTTCCTAAGACTTCTGTTAAGCCAAACAAAACATTACTGTAAACATTCTTTACAAGCAGATTTTAGGAACACATTTGAAAGTGCATATTCGTCCTTGCAAAGCATTAAAACCTTTAAGAATACAAAAGAATAAGAATAACATGATCAGTTTATAACTAATGATGGCAAAGAGAAGTATATAGCTGAGGTACTTGGGTATAGGGCATAAGGGTAAATAAATTAGATTATTACCCATCACTTTAGGGTCATCATCATGACCATCAGAGCCCTATCCCGACTATTGGGTGTCAACTGTATAAATCCTGCTCTGCCATCCGAGTTTCACGATAGGCGTAAGTGGGGTAAAGATTTGAATGCAACGTCCATTATTCTTACTCAGGAATTAAAGGAGGTGATTGACACAGAATTTTAAAGGAGATTAAAGGAGGTGATTGAAAAAGAAGAAGAAGAATGTTGTCAAGGATTCGCACAATGATGTTTTATTTCACTAACAAAGGTAAAATTCAAGGAATACCTCTGCTTACATATGAAGACATATGAAGACCAATAAAAGAAATAAAACGATGAAACAAAAATAAAATCCATAAAGCCATAACAAATACATATGTTAACACTCCCCTCAAGTTGGTGCAACCGTGCAACTAAACTGTAACCCAGAATCTATGTACTCACCCCCATTATCAGATGGCAAAACTTTCAGGGATAGGTCAAACTGAGTACAAACCATCTTATGAAAACTTTTGAAACACCTCATCCTTCGATTTCAAAAGGTAAACCCAAGTAGTACCAGTATAGTCATCCACAAATACCATAAAGACCACAAAAGAGTGATAACCAAACAAAGAAAGAACGGGTGCAAGACCCCACACATCAAAATAAACAATTCCAAATGGGGCAATAGTTTTACTTCTACTATGGAAATGAATTACAACACTGTTTCGCATACTGACAAACTTCACATTGTAAGTTTAACCCAATGGAATTGAATAAACTAGGAAATAAAAACGCAAAGACTGAAAACACATATGACCAGTAGTATAGGAGTCTTTTAATCAATTTTTATTGTCAGGATCTATATAGGGGTGGGTGACCAACCCCCTAAGACAGTCTCATGTAATTTTTTACAGAATTATTGAATGACAGTCTCATGTAATTTTTTATAGAATTATTGAATGACAGTCTCGTGTAATTTTCTACAGAATTATTGAATAAGGAGAGTTTTCTCCCATTGTGTGGTTAGGCTAGCCCTAATTTGCTTTGCTTGGTAATCCTAGTTTTCTTCTTCTTCTAGTTATACTTCTCTCTATTGCTAAACACTGCTTTTACAGCCCGATACTGTTCACGGGTTACTGTTCATCAAGCCTGGGGTTTTACTATTGTTTTGATTGCTTCACTATCACTCATATGAAGAGGTAGGTGCTAACATCATCAGGACTTTCAACAACTGTCAACAGGTACATTATCAAGAATCAGGTTCCTAACGAGGATAACACATTCTTAATTCCATTAAGATGTTCTGATTTTCAGACAGGTAGTGCTAGATTCTCTATGTTTACACATTTCCAAGGTACTAAACATTGACTTTGCCCTAAACTTCACTCAATTAAAATTTGGGTTTGAGGAAGTTTAATTCGACATGGAGAAGTTTATAACATTTGCTAACTTACAGAAGTTTGGAGATCTTATGCATTTTTTCATTTGTAATATTAATCAAGCTTAAATGTATGAAAGAAACATGAAACTACATAGAAAAATGGTTATTACCAAAAAACAAATTCAAAATACACAACTCAAGGAGCATTTGATCTTGATTTCATTCCCTATAAGTTGTTTTTGACTCAAAAACCCTTAATGGGTAGTCGTTTTTCACTAAGAAACACTAAAAAGCGAGGAAATGTAGAAAATGGGTATAAAAAGTGTTTGACATTTCTCGTCTGTAAGTTTCAGTTCCAAACAGTAACTCTGCGAAAATATTAAAAGTAAATTTCAATTCACCATACAACAAAATTTGGCCAATTTTAATACTACGCTCTTTTATGAGAAATAGCCAAGTAAAGCCCTGGCCTCTCAATATCAAATGAGAAATAATGACAAAGATGCACAGATTGAAAATTGCACTTACAATTTCACCAGCTTTGGCATGTCACCATAAGAAGCTGGAATTTCACTCCCATCAAAGAGGTTGTTATCAAGTTGACTGCAAAAAGAAGGAACATAAAAATATAGAAAATATCACAGCCCACGCATCAAACGAGTCAAATATGGATATGCAAGTTCATACCAATACAAAAAATGAAATATTGAAGCCACCAAAGTGTTTAAGTAGACTATTAGACTAGTCCAGGGACAATAACTCTTTGTAATGACAAGTGCACAGAAATATAAATGCAGCTAGTAGGACTTTAGGGCCAAAGTCAATACATGCCTTCAATATTACATTGCAAGTATATATGTGGTAGGTAGATGTATTCCAAAGAAAATATCATCTAGTGATGGACAAATGATAACATAAAGGAAATTAAACAGAGAAAGGAATTACAGAAAGTAAGCAATGTACCAACTAAGTCAGCAGCGTTCAATACTTCCCATGCATTAAACATGAAAACTGCATAATGTTATCATGTATTAAATTGTACAGGTGTACCCTTTATAGTATAAGGGACACCTAATATCTGTAAGGCTGCGTTTGGTTTGCGGAACCTACAAATTTCCGAAATGCTTGTTTGGTTCATTCTAGGAAAAAAACTCTAGAATAAAAATAGACTTTTGAAAAATAAAATAGGAAAACCAACGAACCGAAATAAAGTCGGTCAGTTGATTTTCCGAAGTTGCACCACGACTTTATTTTACCTTGAGGCTTGATACTATGAATAATGTTTTCATACCCAAACCAGTTCACTAGATAACCGGTTCAACCGCCGAGTCGATTGGGTCAACCCACCACGTGACAACTCTTTGGGGCCCACTAACCCATGAATATTTTGCCTGCCTCTTGGTCGATGGACCGGACTGGTTCACTGGGTCACCGAGTCGACTATGTCAACTATTCCTAGTAGATCTTAATTTTTTAGGATTTTTTTGGAATTTTGGAGCCCCCAATGATGGTTTTAAGGATCGTCTTCTTCGAAAAATCGTGATTTATTATTTTTCGAACCAGCCACTTCTCTGTTCGTTTTGGGGTTTTATGATGGGGTTTGTTGGTTGTTTTTGACTCTCTACAACCCTAGGAATCTTTTGCATCTACTTATGTGCGATTCCATGGAGATTTGGTGATTTTGTGAAGCAATCTCCACACCAGTGTTACAGCCGGCCCCTTTTTTGCCCTCTATTGAACTGCGATTTTGATCCAAGCCTCCTTGTCTTCTACTCCTGCCTTCCTATTATGTATTTGCTCCATATTTGTGCTAGATCTACTGCTATGGATGCACATCATGCCTCGGTTTTGTTACTTGGCTGTCATATGAGCTCGTTTTAGCTCCATATTGGGCTAAATTTTTCTTCGTACCCCAAATCTCTTGGATTGAGGGTCTTTTCTTGGTCCTCCATCGCTATGTGTGCTGGTTGTTTACTGTTCTTGGTGTTCTTATGTGTTTCGGGAGCCTACAGGGGGCATATTACAGTTGTAGGAGATGAAAACCATGATGGTTCACTCCACGATACCTTTTTCAACAAGATTTTGGTGTGGCTAGGGCATTAGACCCCTGCTGGTGGTACTTCAATCTCGCTTGGAACCCTTCTCTGTTTGTTTTTTTGGTATTTGGGGTGTTGTGATGTCTACCGGTGGCTCTACTGGGACTCCTGAGGTTACCGGAGGCTCTACCGGGACTCCTGGGGTTACTGGAGGCTCTACTGGGCCTATTGAGGTTACCTCGAGCATGGTTGGGAGCTCTATAGGGTCTGAGAACCCTGGAGGTCCAATTACTACGGTGAAATTGGATGGAGACAATTTCTTGGAATGGTCTCAGGCTGTTCGGATGTACATTGGTGGTCGAGGTAAGTTGGACTACATCAATGGACGTATCAAAGAACCTACTTCGACTAAGGATGAGAAGTGAGAGGCTGAGAACCTCGCTGGCATGTCGTGGATCTTCAACTCCATGCAGCCTCAGATTAGTAAGGGTTTTCTGTTTCTTCGCACAGCCCAGGATTTATTAGACACAGCTACTCAGACTTACTCTCAGCCAAAGAACTTGTCTCGTGCTTTTCAGTTGCGATAGGATATCTCCCACCTTCAACAGGGTGATAAACGGCTCAATGACTACTTTGCTACCCTCCTGAGTATGTGGGAGGAGTTAGATCATTACCATACGTTTTAGCCTCTGTGTGGTTATGTTGAAACCATTAAGAGCTACAAGAAGCTAGTAGAGGAGACAAGAGTCTTTGAGTTCCTTGCAGGGCTTAACTCTGAGTATGAGTTAGCTCAGACTCAGCTTCTTCTTCGTGATACCCTGCCATTGCTTAGCCAGACGTATGCCTACGTCCAAAGTGAAGAAGGTCGGCGTCGGGTTATGACATCATCCTTGCCTTCAGAGAGATCTGCACTCACTACAGTTTCTGCATGTTTTCAAGCGCCCTCCACACTCCACTTCCTCTGCAGGCAACATCGTGCCCACTTCTTCATCCCCTTCTGGGAAGTCTTTCAGTGGCCCTCGTCCTAAGTGAGACTATTGTGGTCACCTTGGGCATGTGCGGGTGAAGTGCTGGCAATTGCATGGTCGTCCAACTCAGCCCACTAAAGTAGCTTCCATAGCTCAGATTGCGAGCTCGGATTCCCATGTTATTGGACCTCCGACTTCACCTGCTCCACCATCTACTGCGACTCCTCTTCAGCAAGCTGAACTTGAGAACATTCGTCGCTTTTTTTCTCAATTAGAGGGCCATTCTGCTACATCCTCCTTTGCATCTACACGTACCATCAGTATTGCTCACCATGTGGCTGCCTCTCCCACCTGGGTCATTGACCTAGGGGCCTCCGACCACATGACTGGTATGTCATCCCTTTTCTCTTTAAATTCCATTTGTTCTGGTCGTGATAAGGTAAGAAGTGCAGATGGTGCCTTATCCTCTGTTTCTGGAAATGGACTATCCTTCTCTCACCCACGTTGCCTTTATTTTTAGTTCTTCATGTTCCACATTTTCAATCTAACTTCTTGTCTATTAGTTCCCTTACCAAAAGTTTGAATTGTAATATAACATTTTCTCCCTCCTCATGTGTTTTTCAGGACTTGGACACGAGGAGGACGATTGGCACTGGACGTGGAGTCGATGGCCTTTATCTTCTGGATGGACCACCTGTTGAGTCCAGAGCATTACAGTCCAAAGATGAAGTTTTTTCCATTTTTCAAAGTTTCCATACAATGATTCAGACGCAATATGGTTCCTCCATCAAGATTCTGAGATCAGACCAAGGTGGTGAATATATGTATGGTGGTTTGCGAGCCTACCTCTCCGATAACAGTATGATCCACCAGAACTCCTGTGCTTACACTCATCAAAATGATGTGGCCGAGCGAAAGAACTGTTATTTACTTAAGGTAGCTCGCTCCCTTCTTCTCTTCCTTAATGTTCCTAAATGCTACCGGTCTGATGTTGTTCTTACTGCTGCATAGCTTATTAACCGCATGCCATCTCGATCTCTGCATTTTAAAACTCCTTTTCAGTTATCGCAACCTGATTGCTCTTTATTTCTTATTCCTCCTAAAGTTTTTGGTTGTGTTTGTTTCGATTATATTTTGGGTCCTCACCGTACTAAACTAGACCCTAAAGCTCTTAAGTGCATCTTCTTGGGATATTCTGCTACCCACAAAGGGTACAAGTGTTATCACCCTTCGTCTGGTAGAAAAGTTATTTCCATGGATGTCACGTTCTGGGAGTCTTCTCAGAATCGTACAGGTCAAGAGAGTCCCTCTACCTGTATTAGTATACCTCTTCCCACTCCTTAACCTTCTACTCTTCCTGTGAATGATAGTCAACATACCATTCCACAAGATTGTAATGCTAGGACTCATGGGGAGTTAAAGGTTTATAGCATAAGAGAAAAAGCCGCGGCTACTCTACGTCCAGACGCACCAATTGGACCTACCTCGGATCTAGGTGTACCCTCAGATCCTATTGCTTCAATCCCTGATCCTACTAATGATGATTGCTCTTCTGATATACATATTGCTCTCAGAAAAGGTGTTGGAAGTTGCACTCTACACCCACTGAGTAACTTTGTGTCCTATGAAGCCTTGTCCCTCTCTTATAGGTCATTTATCACCGCGCTATCTACCATTCCTATACCTTCATCTGTAGCAGAAGGATTGCGACATCTGGAGTGGAAAGCTGCGATGGTTGAAGAGATGAGAGCTTTGCAGAAAAACACCACCTGGGAATTAGTTGAGCTGCCTAAAGGAAAGAAATCTGTGGGGAGTAGATGGGTGTATACTGTGCCGACGGGTCAGTTGAGAGATACAAGGCTTGGTTGGTAGCCAAGGGGTATTCCCAGACCTATGGCATTGATTATATGGAGACGTTTGCTCCTGTAAAGAAGTTAAATTCCATAAGGGTGCTCATATCCCTTGCAGCCAATCACTCCTGACTATTATATCAACTTGTTGTGAAGAATGCTTTTCTTCACGGGGACTATAAGGAGGAAGTGCACATGGTTCCTCCTCCTGGATTTCTTCCTGCAGAAGGAGACAACAAGGTGTGCAAGCTAAAAAAGTCATTATATGGGCTTAAACAATCACCCAGGGCATGGTTTGAGAGATTCACGCGGGCCGTGAAGAACTTGGGTTTCTCCCAAAGTCAAGCGGACCATATTCTGTTTGTGAAGCATTGTGGGCAGAGAGTACTACTGCTCTTATCGT
The DNA here is from genome assembly GCA_035048495.1 of Euptelea pleiosperma. NCBI lineage: Eukaryota > Viridiplantae > Streptophyta > Magnoliopsida > Ranunculales > Eupteleaceae > Euptelea > Euptelea pleiosperma. The sequence goes on from CM068540.1 coordinate 26,683,871, forward strand.
CTATGTCGACGACATCATTGTGACTGGAAATGATGCCGCGGAAATCATCAAAAATGGAATTTTCATCTCTGATGTATTTCTTAGGGATAGAGGTGGCATGATCAGAAATGCAATTTTCATCTCTCAGCGAAAGATGTTCTAGATCTCCTCCAAGAGACAGGAAAATTGGGTGCAAGACCTATTGATACGCCCATAGAACAGAATCACAAGTTGGGTGAATCCACTGGCAAGTTCCTACAAGATATTACTAGCTTTCAAAGACTAGTTGGGAGATTAATCTATCTCTCCTTGACTCAACCGGACATTGCCTATGCGGTCAGTGTAATAAGTCAGTATATGCACTCACCGAGGGATATCCATCTCGAAGCAGCTAACAAGGTATTGAGGTATCTCAAATCTGCTCCTGGCAAGGGTTTCTTCTTCAAGAAGAATGGTCACATGAGAGTGGAGTCCTACACCGATGCAGACTGGGCAGGTGCTAAGGATGATAGAAGATCCACCTCTGGTTACTGTACATTTGTGGGAGGTAACCTTGCGACATGGAGAAGCAAGAAACAACATATTGTAGCATGGTCCAGCGCAGAAGCCAAGTTTAGAGCCATGGCCCATGGTCTTTGTGAGATACTATGGCTTAAAGTCCTTATGGCAAAATTGGGATTTCCAGTCACTAGTCCAATGAGCTTATACTGCGATAACAAGGCAGCAATAAGCATTGCTCATAACCCAGTTCAGCGTGATCGGACAAAACACATAGAGGTGGATAGACATTTTATTCGTGAAAAGATCCTCACTGGAGAGGTGTGTACTCCATTTGTGCAGACAAGTGATTAGATAGCAGATGTGCTTACTAAAGGGGTCCCTAGTCACCATCTTCATCTTTGCCTTAGCAAAATGGACATGATAGATATCTATGCATCATCTTGAGGGGGAGTGTTATCATGTATTAAATTTACATGTGTGCCCTTTATAGTATAAGGGACGCCTAATATCTGTAAGGGCTTTTTTGTAATTCCTCTTTCATATATAAATAGAAAGTTGGGAGTTCATATATAAATAGAAAGTTGGGAATCATGTATCATACATGCTCTCTAATTCTCTCTCTTCTCTTTCATCTTCTTTTCTATTGAAACCCTAACCCTAGGATTTAACTCATAACACATATGGTGAACATTTCCACAGCTTAATCTCATGGAAATATTCTTATTGATTCCGAAATCAAATGCTCGTAACAAAGGTGTCCACATCTCAACACAATGACTGAGAAGTTATACAAGTATACACCTAAAAAGAAGCAAATTTAATAACAAAAAATTCCCATCCATGTGAAAAGAGTACGGAATTTGTAATAATTAACAATGTCACATCATCATTAGCCTAATCCCGAAGATATGGGATCGGCTGCACGAATCACGTTCCTCCATAGCCATCTCTTCTCAAAACATGTTCCCCCATTCGATAGTAAGGCAAGTTTCTTAAATCTCTTCTCAAAACCCCAATCCACGTGTGTTTTACCCTTCCACTCGCCCTTTTAGCCCCTTCGACTCGCACATTCCTCCTCACTAGTAGGGGTGTCAACGGGTCGGTTCCGGTTCGGTTCCTAAGGTGACCAGAACCGAAACAATCGGTTCCGGTTCTTATCGGTTCGGTTCCCTAATGGTTCCGGTTCTCAAAGTGATGGATCCGGAACCGAAACCATTTATGTATTTATGTCGGTTCCGGTTCCAGGTATATTGGGTCAAATCTTGAGAATATGACAATATTTACACTATATTTATTTATTGGTACCGGTTCTTATCAGTTCGGTTCCGGTTCTTATCGGTTTCGGTTCCATATTAGGGTACCCAGAACCGGAACCGTTATTGTCGGTTCGGTTCCGGTTCCGGTTACTTTTTAATTGGTTCCAAAAAATGGGGAACCGGAACTAGTGTTTTCGGTTCCAGTTCCGATTCGGTTCTGGTTAAACGGGTAAAATTGACACATCTACTCACTAGTGTTGTCATTGGTCTTCATTGTACATGATCAAACCATCTCAATTGACTTTCCCTTATTTTGTCACATATTGGGGCTGCTCCTATATTTTCATAAATGCGTTCATTTCCAATTTTTTCCTTGTCTTACCACACATTCATCTCAGTATTATATGAACATGTTGTTTCTTGATTGCCCAACCTTCTAATTCATAAAACATTTCCAGTCTTATTGCCGTCTTAGAGCATCTCCAACAAGGGTCTTCAAATTCTAGCTTCAAAAAAGCATCTTCTTCAAATTTGAAGATAGAGACACCCTCCAAAAAGTGTTGAACTCCAACCAGCCCCGGCTTCAAAAAAGCATCTTTGAAAAAAAAGGGACAAAAAAAGTATTTAGAAGTTTTTCAAAAATGACACTAAAGATATTTACAATTTGTTGGTAAAAAGTAGATGCTTTTCAAAACGTATCAAAGTTTTACGAAAGGACATGAAAAGGATAAAATTGGAATTCAAAAAGTAGGTCTCTATATTTGAAGCCAAAAAGTAGAGGGTCTATATTTGAAGCCAAGAATAAAGATAAAGACCATGTCTTCAAATTTGAAGCTAGAGATAGAGCCTGATTGGAGTTGGATTTTGCATCTTTTTTATCAAATATAAAGATAGATCCCCTCGGTTGGAGATGCTCTTATAGAATTTTCTTTTTAGTTTGATTGGAACACGTCGATCACATACCCTCCGGAAGCACATCTGCAGTACCATAATTGACAGGTCTTGAACTCAATATAACCGTTGCTGCTAACATTGTTCTTTTGAAACAAGAACTATGAGAAAGTGGAACATATATCAAGCACAGACTAGGAATATGAAAATCATAGGCTAAAATGTTACTCCTGTGCAACTTTAAGAGAATACAATACAAAAGTTTTTAACTAATGCTTGATTAACAGTAACAAATAATTGGACATGAGGAACAAATGAAATAATACTACCAGTCCGAAAAGCAAACTAAGTGAAACAAGAACCAGAAAGAAAAAGAAATCAAGCAAATTAAGTGAAAATAGCCAACCACAATAGTAGAGCGAGGAGGAACATACAGTATGTGCAAGTTTGAAATTTCGGAGAACATCGGTGGAAGATACCCAGATAAGTTGTTATTGTCCAAAAGCCTGTGAGCATTAATATCAGTAACAACAAAAAGCATGACCACAGTGAAACCTTCATACTCTCAATAACCAGTTAGAACAGCCTTACAGTGTAGATTAACTAGAACAAGGATCTAACAGTATAATGTAAATAAGATAAAGCGAATGTTAACTTACAAGTGAAGAAGATTGTTTAATTTGGAAAGCTCAGGTGGAATTTGCCCACTAATTGAGTTATTGTTCAAGTGTCTGCAAATATGGTACATGCAAATATAAAATACATGCAACATAATTAAAACTTCAACTAAAAGAAACATTGTGTTTGAAAAGCCCCTTACAGATGTTTAATGCCGTTCAAGTTTACGAATGATTTTGGTATTGGTCCTGATATTTTGTTCTCGTCTACTTGGAGTCTATTTAACTTACGAAGATAGCCAATCTCATCTGGTAATGAACCTGACAATTTGTTTCCATTCAAAAGCCTGTGTAGACATATGGAAAAATATCAGCATCTAAATAAATAAAAATGTTCAAGATAGAACAAAAAGAAGTGAAAGAATGAATAATAATCCTACCAGAATTCAATGAGAAACCATACCTGAAAGGCAGTTTTTCAAAGCGCACTAAGACTAATATCAATAATAAATCATGACCCTGAGGCCTAACTGCATCATACAATTGTTTGGAATAAAAAAAACCTCGAAGCACATTTTGCAAACAAATGTTAGGAGCGCATTCAAGCTATAATTTTATGTAAATCTTTAATTCAGAAATTCTGAAGACATTATGGTAGATTATTATCTTATTTTGGCTGAAAATCTCTTAATGTCTTTGTAGAATTCTATTTTTTTTAAATTCCTCAAAGTTGTAGGTATGATTCTGATATTTGGTCTAAAGTTAATCCATTCCAAACCACCAAGATGTCTTTGAGAATCTCCAAGAAGGTTGTGAGACACTCCTTGGGATGTGTATTACCTTTTGTAACTTCAAAAAGACCGATCTCATGGATTTGCAACAAATTAAGTATTTAAAAAAAAAAGTATTGTTATCGTTGAATCAAGACAGCTGCTCAACTTACTCGAGGAACTATTAGATCTCTCTGTTGTTGGAGAGTTGTTTGGTTGTGTGGCCAGCACTCCGCCTCTGTTAAACCCGTGGCCCCTTTGATATACATTGTTACGCCTCCCTCTAACAGCTTAAGCTTTTAGAGTAAAGTGGTAGCCAACATGGTATCAGAGCATGGTAGCTCTAGGGCAACTGTCCTTGTCACCTAGAGCCTCCATATGTGGGTATCTAGAGCCAATGAGAGCTTTTGAAGAAATAGCGGTGTTCCTGCTCGATCCGTGGATCAATCCTGAAGAAAAACACCAGATGTTTTGATTTCCTGGTTAGTTTTTTCCTTTAGCAGTATCAGAGACAGATTCTATCTTCATCTCAACCTATTTCAGTTGTTCTCCGGCCAACATATTTTTCGAGGATTTTGGAGATTGTGGTTTTCCTCGAGATTCACAGCACTCTAGGTGCTGCTACCCTTGCCGCCCTCCCTATAATCTTCCTAGGGATTGTCAAAATTTTGTTTCGCAATTTTCTGACCCCCAGATTTTCAATTTCCAAAAATTGGCCTAATCTCTCCAGGTCGTGGCATACTATTCGGGCTACATGGACACTTTATAGTGGAAGCATATACTGATGCAGATTAGACAGGTTCAATTATTGATCGTCGGTCTACGTCAGGATATTGTACCTTAGTTGGAGGGAACCTTGTCTCTTAGCGCAGTAAGATGCAGCCAGTTGTAGCTCGATCTAGTGCAGAGGCCGAGCTTCACTCTATGGCACATGGTGTATGTGAACTTCTCTAGTTGAGGACTATGCTTGAGGAGCTAAGACTCAAGGTGGCAGAACCGATGAGTCTTTATTGTGACAAGAAAGTCGCCATTAGCATTGCTCATAACCCAGTCCAGCATGACAGGACCAAGCATATTGAAGTCGACCGTCACTTCATCAAAGAGAAACTTCAACAAGGATTGACTTGTACTCCTTATGTAAGAACCTAGGAGCAAGTTGCAGGCTTATTCACAAAGGGGGTGAACAAGTCAATTCGTCATACTTTGATCGGCAAGCTAAGCATGATGGATATCTTCGCACCAGCTTGAGGGGGAGTGTTGGAGTTTATATATTACACCCACGTGGGTGTCTATGAGTGGGTTGCGTCCCACTTCCCACGTGGGAAGTTCATTTTCATATAGGAGGGTTAAGTGGGTCATCCACTTAACCTCGCGGTTTGTTACATGTGGGAGTTAAGTGGGCCCACCACTTAACTGTACAATTTTGCCTTTGTAGGGTTTTTCTCCATTGCATATATATATATATATGTAAGTGAAAGATTTTTTTTATCGGTAAAAGGATTATATATTAGGAGGGCTGAGGAAGCCCTAAAAAGCTATACAAACAAAACAAAGCTGAAGCCCAAAACAGCAAATACGGTCCTACAAACCGAGCTTAGGAGGCTGATCTTAATAAATCAAACGGTTCCACCGGAAAACAAAATCATCAAATCTGAACTTCTTAAACTCGAGAAAAGCGGATGTCCAGTAATAGAGGATTGCTATGACATTCACAAAGATCTCCTCCATGTTCGCCATCTTATCTTCAAACGTCCTTCAATTTCTTTCCTTCCAAATCTCCCAACAGATAGCATAACTCCTCCAAAGAGTACGGCCGGTGTTAGAAAAGGCCTTGGCTTTCCATTCCACGAAGGTATCGTAAACCGAATAAGGGAAAACCCATAGGGTCTTAAGCAGTTGCAGAAAGCGTTCCAAAATTTCTTTGGACATGCTGCATTGGATGAGAAGGTGATATGTGGTCTCCTCTTCTTGCCGACACATGATGCAACGATTCGGGATTTGGAAACCGCGTTTTTTAAGATTCTCCACGGAAAGGATCTTGTCTAGCATGGCACACCAAGAGAAGAATATAACTTTGGATGGAATAGGACTACTCCACAGATGCTTGCCTAGGAATTCCCTCTGTGGGGGGTCTAGAAATGAGGAATAAAAAGATTTTACCGAGAATCTCCCCTTGGAATCATGATTCCACCACCTCTATCCTCTACTCCTTCACTTAGGTTTAAAATTTTGGAATGTTTCATATGTTTCGTTCCGTTTCGTAAGAGAAACGAAACATTGAATGTTTCGTCTGTTTCGTTTCATTTCGTAATGTGTCGGTTTGTTTTGCCGAGACATTACGATACAATCTAAAAAAATAAAAAATATTATTTCATGATTTTGGGAATGTTTCAGAATATTTTGTAATGTTTCGGAATGTTTCAAAAAATTTGCTGTTTTTCCATCTTTTCAATGTTTCGTTTCGTTTCAGAGTTTGTCTCGGTTTTTCACTTGACCGAGACATTCCTCCGAAACGAAATTTTAAACATTGGCTGTATCCCCTCTAACCGACTAACCAAGGAGGCTACAATATCCACCTCCCAATCGTTAATACTTCTTCTCAGCCCCAAATCCCAAGAGGCAGATCCGTTCCCACTAGAAACAACTTCACTAACAACATCACCATTGCGATTGGATAAAGGTAAATGGAAGGATAGTCCTCAGCAAAAGATGACTCCCCACACCAGACATCTTCCCAAAATCTAACTTTGGAACCATCACCCACCTTAAACTTACTCTTGTTTCTGATTTGCCTGAGATTGAATTAATAATTCAACATCTTTTTCTCAAAACTTCTCTCTAACCCTAATCTCCCTTTTCACCTTCTTCCCCCTCCACAACTATTTCTCCTCTCTGTAAATCTTTCTCTACTGGTTACATTTAAATCACAACAGCCCTCGTCATTGCACACATTGTGATATGGATGGCCATACAGTAGATTATTGTTGGGAATTACACACTAAACCAGTCAACTAAGTGAATCATCCATCGTATAGTGACAGTGGGAGCACTACTCCTGGTTCTACTTCTGCTGCACATGTTCAATCGTCAACGGCTAACTCGGAGGTTGTGACTTTCTCGAAGCGAATATGCCAAGCTCACCTTAGCACAACAATTTGGTGCTTGCTTCATCCTCCAATACAGCTACTCTTGCCCACTCAGGTATTGCATGTCTTGCTTCCAAAGTTTCTGGGTCAACCTCTCCTTGGGTCATTGATTTTGGAGCCACAGATCATACGACCAGGACTACATATGTGCTTTCCTCCATCAAGTATACTTCTTCTCAGTGTGTTACCTTGGATGATGGCACTATTTCAAAAGTGTTCAGTATTGGTAAAGTTTCACTTAGTCGGTCTTTACATTTATCTTCTCTCTTGTATATTCTGAAATTTCTATTCAATCTCATGTCTGACAGTAGGCTTACTAGATTGTTGGATTGTTCAATAACCTTTTATCCTTCTTATTGTGTTTTTCAGGACCTAAACACAAAGAACAGGATTGGTGGAGGGTGTGAGTTTGGTGGCCTCTACTATTTTGATGGTGAGGGGAAGACTGCGTTTCAGACATCCTCTCTTACGCAGGATTAGTGGCATTGTCGGCTTGGTCATACTTTGTTGCGTTCCTTGAAGATCATGGTTCCTTCATTGAGTGATGTGTAATGACCCAGATTGATCAGAGGACACGTGGCGTATTTCTGATCATTCTTTGTGAATCTACTTTAAATCATTATTTTACCTCTACTATATCTAATTGCTGCTAATAAATGATGTAGAATTGCTTAATATAATTATCTGATAATTCTATGAATTTTCGATAAGTTTGGGATTTTTTGAATTTTAACACTATTCACAGGGTACCGCACTATACACTTGTGGGACCAAAAAAATTATTATGTCAAAATCTGAACCATAAACCCAAAAAACATATTCTAGCCCCTGCCGCGCGCACATTTAGTACTTAATAAGTAACTAGGAATTATTCTCACAAAATATCTAGGATACATGTTATTAACTTGGGTACTAATGCACCATAATATAACTCATAGATAATTTTATTAATATCAGGCCTGACTTCTATTGACTTAGGTGTTAATAAGCACACCATAGCCATTACGAGTATACGCACTATAATAACCTAAATATCAAGCCTGACTTGTATTGACTTAGGTGTTAATAGACACACCATAACCATTACGAGTATACATACTATAATAACCTAAATATCAGGCATGACTTGTATTGACTTAGGTGTTAATAAATACACTATAGTCATTATTAGTTTACACACAATTATAACCTTAATATCAAGTCTGACTTACACTGACTTGAGTATAAGTTTATACACCCTAGTCAAGGGCTTGAAACTCTATAAACAGGAAAAGAGAGCTCAACTCTTTCACTACTTTAATACTTAGTATTGAAATACCTAGAGAGAGAAAGGTAAGAAATAGAAAAACACCCTAGAGAGAGAAACTGATAATAGAGAGGGAAAGAGAAGGAATTGCAAGGAACTCCAGAAGAGGAAACTGCTCCTCTTGGGAAGGAGATTAACATACTAGAAGAAGAAGAGAATCAGAGAAAAACAGTAAGTACATCCTTCCCCTCTTTGTGAAATGCATCCTTAAAATGCATGTTTTATCTTGTTTTCCTCTTTTCAAAAACATGAAGTTAATTTATAGTTGTGTTAACCTTAGAAATATAAAGAAGTGATATCTTTGTTTTGTTTTAAAGCAAGCATGTGTATTCTTTGTGAATTTCTTCATGAAAAACATATATATTCTTTTTCTTTTACATTCATAGAAGATGGTTGATTTTAAATGGTTACATCCATAAAAATGGGGTTGTTTTGGGTGATACATAACCCATAAAAGGACGTTGAGTTTTAGGTTGCAACACTTATAAAAGAATACTGGTTTTAGGTGGGTCGTAACCCATACTTTAGACCGTGAGGCATTTTGAGAAAATGGACCCTAAAGACCTTAGTAATTGGACCTTAAGGACCCTAAAAGGGATTTACTTCGATATTGGAGTTCACAAGAGATGTGGATTTGCGCCAATAATCGAATGGAAAAGGTACATCCTACTTGTAGGATCCCTTGAGTAGTATACCTTAAAGATAATATTGAGTTTTACTTAAAAGGCAAAGATGATCAGAGTATATGGTATAGGCGCCATTACGTTTACGTAATCCCCTGTGTTATTCATTCTCTAAAGGTACGGGCGCTATTACATTTATGTAATCCCCTGGGTATTTATACCTAAAAGGAGTTAGGGCATTCGAAGAGAGGATACCTAACGAAACAACCAGTTGTGCATGCACTTCTAGGGAGTCTATTTATAGGCTAAACATGGGATAAGAGGTGTTGGTACCGTGCACTATAGATCGGTATCCATGGTCTAACTGACCTAGTGATTCAAGGTCACATATACTATGATGCTCATGAGACTGACCATACTTCAATGGATTGATTTTACGATGTTTTAAGAAAAAGAAAAAGATGTTACATTTATGAGTTTATTGATATTAAATAACTGATTTTCATTAAACTATGATTTCAAATGAGATAAACTGTGAATTATTTTCTACACTCGAAATTGTGCTTACAGGGCTTATTAGCTCACGGTACTTTCAATCTATTATATTGTAGATCAAGGTAAAGCGAATGCTTGAGATTGGTACTCTCAGTTTTAGATGCAACGAATGATATAGGGGATATCTGCTTTTGTAGACGTAGATTTCTCTTCTGCATGTAGTATGGAGCTCTTTTTGTGTATTGGTTGACATAATGGTATTCATGTTTATGTATGAATGGTGGAACCGTGATATATAATACTTTGTAGTTCGAGAAGAGAAGTTCTCTCTTGATATATGTGATGGATGTTTTGTAGTTTGTTACCTGTATTTTAATTATGGTGAAATAAATCTTAATGACAACTTTCTCGAGGTCATTCCAAGAATGTGACAGCTTGTGAGGAATCCTTTGACTTGACAAGTGTTTCAAAATAAATGAAAATGAAAAATTACTGGTGTATTTCCGCTGCACTAAGTATTATGTTTTAATTCACAGTGCGCGTATAGTATTTTACCCACACGTTGCGCCTCAAGATGCGTGAAAGATCGAGACGATCGTATAACGGATTTGAGGGCGTGACATGATGTGTCTAGTTTAAAGTGTGGGTGTCTGTTAGGAAAACATCAGAGTTTCTTTTCCTTCTAGAGTTGTTCCTCGACTTGTTAGGCCTTTTTGTTTTAGTTCATTCAAACGTGTGGGGACCCAATTGAGTTCCATCTCGTAATGGGTATACATATTTTTTTTTACTTTTGTGGATGATTTTTCAAGAATGACATTGTTATATTTAATGACAGATTGATCTGAGTTGTTTTCTATTTTCAAATTGTTTCATGCGGAAATTCAAACTCAATTTGGTGTGCAAATTCAAATTTTCATTCTGATAAAGCTAAAGAATACGACTCCTTACCATTTTGTTCACATTTAGCTTCTCATGGTATTATACATCAGACTTCCTATTCACATATGCCTTAACAAAATGGGGTGGTTGTTAAGAGGTGGCTGAATGGAAGAACCGTCATTTACTTGAGGTTGTTCGTGTTTTGTTGTTTGTAATGAATGTTCCTAAATCGCTTTGGAGTGATGTAGTTCTTATAACGTGCTATCTCATCAACCGCATGCCCATGTCTATTCTCAATGATCAATTTCCATTTTGTCCTTTCAATATTCTCTTTCATGAGCTTACAGCCATATACAAGGAATAAAATGTGCAGCTGAGAGAGAATTAATGAAGCTTAAAGTGGTGTCCGATTCTAAAGTGGCGATTGACTACATTAACAAGAAAGTTGTATGGCCTTGGCATGTTTCTTTTGATCTCCATCGGATTGCTTATTTGGTCCAGTCCTTTGACATCGTTACCTTCCGTTTTGCTTATAGAGAGACCAATAGTGCAGCTGATTTTTTGGCTTCTTTTTGTAATTGTGATGTAAATATTTCCCTGTCCTACTTCTTTCCCTCGTGATCTTTCAAATTTTATCGAGGAAGATGCTAGAGGGTGTAAATATGAACGGTTGTAATCGTTTTCTCTTTTAATTTCTGGTAGGGTCTTGCCTAACCCAAGCTTTCCCTTTCGAAAAAAATCTTGGTCCTGGAGGTGATAAACTAGATCCAAGTGTATTTTTCTTGGATATTCTCATACTCAGAAGGGTTATCGTTTTTTTGACTCTCATCTCTCGTTAGAACTTTGTGCGTCCCGATGTCACTTTCTCTTGAGAATGTGCCATTCTTTTCTGATGAGTGTTCTTCGATTGATTTTGAATCTCACCCTCTTCCTCTTCCTGTTGAGATTGGTCCTTCGTCTAGTTTGCAGGATTCCGATGTGCCAGCATCGTCGCTACGTACCTATGTACGTCATCGCCACCTACACATGCATGCCTCGGACTCGTGTCCTCCACCATCTGATTCTTCGTCGACGAATCATGTCTTACCTGCATCTACTTCCGACCTTCCCACTACATTAAGAAAAAGTACACGCTCGTGCACCAAACATCCTATATCTCAGTTTGTGTCTTTTGATTATTTGTCTCCTACTTATCGTTCTTTCACTGCTTATGTCGTCTGTTTCTATTCCTAACAATCTTCAGGAAGCTCTTTCATCTCCTGGGTGGCGTGAGGCTATAGTTGCTGAGATGGATGCATTACATTCTAATGATACATGGGATTTGGTTACTTTCCCTCCGGGAAGCACGTTATTGGTTGTCGTTAGGTGTACACAGTGAAGTTCCTCCCGGATGGGTCTATTAAGAGATTGAAGGCCTGTTTTGTTGCTAAAAGGGTATACTCAGTCTTATGGTGTTGATTATAGTGAGACGTTTCCATTGGTTAGCAAGATTGTCTTTGTTCGTGTGATTATTTCCTTAGCCGCTTCTTTACATTGGTCGTTATATCAGCTTGATGTAAAGAATGTTTTCTTGCACGGCGATCTACAAGAGGAGGCAAAGTGGAGGAACCACCTATGTTTGTTGCATAGGGGAGTCTAGGAGTGTTTGTCGTCTGAAAAAGGTGATTTATGGGCTGAAGCACATGCATGGTTTGACAAATTTAGTGAGGTTTAGTTTGGGTTGACACAATGCCAATCCGATCATTCAGTCTTTATGAAGAAAATTGGTGATCGAACCACTTGTTGGTTGTGTACGTTGATGACATAGTGGTTACAGACACTGAAGGTATCCAGTGCGTAAAGGAGTTTCTACATAGAGTTTCAAACTAAAGAGTAAAGACCTAGGAAATCTACGATATTTTCTAGGCATTGAGGTTGCCAGGTCGAACCAAGGATCAATTTGTCTCAATGGAAATATGTTCTTGATATTCTTAAGGAGACAGGTTTATTGGGGTCAAAACCAGTTGATACTCCAATGGACCCTAACACGAAGCTTGTATGTGATCATAGTGACTTGTTTGATGATCCACATCGATGTCGAAGGCTGTTTGGCAAGTTGAACTATTTGACTGTTACTAGACCTACATCTCCTTTGCAGTTAGTGTGATTAGTCAATTTATGCAATCACCTCGTGTTCCGCATTGGGATGCAGTTATCCGTATAATCAGATACTTGAAAGGTGCTACTAGTCATGGTTTGCTATATAGATCTCGTGATCATCTCAGAGACTGGGTTGGTTCACCTTCTGATAGAAGATCAACCACATGTTATTGCACTTTTTTGGTAGAAATCTAGTGTGTTTGAGGAGTAAGAAGCAAACTGTGCTTGCTAGATCTAGTGCGGAAGCTAAGTATAGAGCAATGGCTAACACTACTTGTGAATTGATTTGGTTGAAGCATCTTCTTCAAGAATTGGGTGTTGGAGTGGAGAGTCCTATGAAGTTGTACTATGATAACCAAACTGCTATTCATATAGCCTCGAATCAAGTGTTTTATGAGAGGACAAAGCACATCGTTGTTCGATACAAAGTGATTAATCTCTCCCCCATATATGAAGACAAAGGACTAGTTAGCAGATATGTTCACAAAAGCTTGGTTTAAAGCTTGTCTGGATCTGATTTGTTCCAAGCTGGAGATGCACGGTGTTACTCTCCACCTTGAGGGTGAGTGTTGGTTATAATGTTATGTTTATGGGTTTTATGCATGGGGAGTATTAGTGTCCATTCATGTTATTTTTGTGTTTAAGCGACTTAATATATAAGTGGGGTGGGACGGCTACGCAATTCTAAGCTTAGTCGATTCCTCCTCTTCTCCCCAATTCTTCTCTCTCCTTTTCTATGAAACCCTAATTAAATAACGGCATCAATGTTACTAAAATGAAATCTAATGATAGACTTCCAATTTCTGATATTATTTTTTGAAATTAAAAAGTTAATGCTTAATTAATAGAAACCATATGATATAAGGAAGAAGAGGAACTGGATAGTATGTAATAGTAAGAGCTTCACTATGTCGAGGTACCATGTCAATTACCAGTGAGATATGAACTGTCACTTTATATCAGAACACTGTTGACCTAACAAAGGATTATAAATGTTTTGCCAAACCATATTGACCATATCCTTGATGCCACATTGCCACCATGTTTCCTTGTATCACTAGTTAGTACTTAGGTACCTAGTAAGAACTTTGGTGCTAATATTAGTTAACAACAATTAACAAATAATCCCTACATTGGAAAACATGCTCAGTAGTCCATAATCCTTAAGGATTAAATAAAACAATCCTAGATCTATTAGTACCATCGTCGGTCCTATTATATCTGCAGAGCTATTTCAATTCCAGAGAAACATTCTAGTCCGCAAGTACTTATTGTAAATCATTTCTTATACTCCCATGGATTTTAAAATTTCTGGCAGAATTGGTATGTGACAGTGGAAGACCAAAAACGCACTCGAAACCATGTCACAACGACAATCACAATCTTACTCACCGCAAAGCACAAAGTTCTCACCATCACCATCACCACCACCAAATACATCTGATAGAGAAGAAGATTTGAAGAGCAAACAAAGGAGAAATGAATGCCATTAAATAAATCTTACCTCTCTCCACCCTTGTACAGATCACACCAAATAAAACACTTGTTGAAAGCTTTTTCTCTCTTTAAAAAAGTACACCCTTTATTCTACTTTTCAACAAGTCACATTCAAGACACTCACTCGTATGAGGTGCTTCTCTATTTATGGAGAAGAGATGAGTACCAAACCTAAAAAACGAAAATCTTCCGACTTATCCCTTGGTACAAAATAATGACTAGGTTCAATGGACCAAACCTCTAACCCTTATCTATTTACTAACCAATTACAAAACCAGAGTAAATCTTATCTAATCTAAATAAAATCTCTCTAACAGTTTATAATCTGTCGAGGATTCTTGCCCTCTCCTAAACCCTAAATTAGGTATTGGGATGTACATATAACGAAAGAGTTTCAATCTCTATCAGAATTTTACCCTACTTCAAAAATCTATTTCTAAAGAAATACTTGTCATCACTGTTCAAAGTATCATTTTGTCTAGGACTGTCTCGGCTGAAAAGTCTGTTCTCGGGTCTGTCTTATTTTGTCTCACCATTATCTATTTATCTCTGTTCGTACCATTCTGTCTCGGTCAAGACATCTTGGTTGCTCAACTGACCAAGATGTACCGTGGGTCCCACAAACTAAGAGTCTGCAATGAATGTATAACAGGTTTGAGGCTAGAATTATATACCCAACCACCGGCAACAACAGCTATCAGCAAGTTATGTATGTAATGTGACAATGTGTCTATCCAAATTTTAGCAACATATGTGAACAGTGAACACTTTAGTCTAGAGTAGTACAACTTACAAGAGTTTCAAAGATGCAATACTTCCGATCTCCTTCGGTATACCGCCAGTTATTCCATTCCACATAAAATTTCTTCCAGAAGAAAAAAGAGAAGGAATTATCATCACAAAAAGACCAATGAAAACGCTCAACAAGAAAGAAGTAACAAGGATTTTTCTTTCACGGAAAAGAGACTTGTAATGCTCAATGCCAGAAGTTGATGCTTGTCGCTGTTTTATTTGTGTTAGAATAGGTCATTACTCACAATACTTCAATATGAGATAGTTGGCCTAGCTCAGGTGCTAAACTCCCAGAGAGATTCATATGTAGCAGTTGCCTACAACAAAAAGAAAAAAGAAAAATGATGGCATCTTTATAAATTTTTCATATGACAACAAATTATCAAACTCAGAAAATTAAAATCGTGTTAGAGATGATAACAGTAATAATCAGTTCATCAGAGAGCCTAGTTGCAAACACTTCCATACAATCATATCGCAAATTTATCACAATAGTCTTCCATTCTGTTTTTTTTTTTTTTTATAAGTATTACAATAGTATTACATTTAATCTTACATTCTTTGAGTATTAGTTCTTTAATTTCCATTGATTTCTGCAAGGGGCGAGAGAGCAATCCAAATGCATCAAGACGAGCTCCAAAACCCAATTCAAAAGTGTAGAGGTCAGCATGACATCATTCTGATGTCAGCACTCTACAGTTAGAGCCTTGAATTAAAAAAAATACAGTTTTAGAGTTTGAATATGAAAGAATTTAAGTATTTTTAGGATTCTTTGGTTAAAAAATCCCAACAAGAAATTCTGGGAAATTTGGGCAAAATGCTGGGTCGGGCTCCACCGACCGGCTCCTGTTACAGGACACAATATGAGCCACGTGGCTCATTCTTAGAGGACTCTGACCATATGGATGTTTGGCCAATCCCTAGGTGGACCTACAAACCAAAAATCAGCTTCATTAGTGATTTCAAACCTTTGGATCTTTGTACCTCAAATACTGCTCAAATACTTCATTAGTGATTTCAAACCTTTGGATCTTCACTAATCAAGCTGATTTTTGGTTTGTAGGTCCACCTAGGGATTGGCCAAACATCCATACGGTCAGAGTCCTCTAAGAGTGTGCCACGTTGCTCATATTGTGTCCTGTAACAGGAGCCGGTCACTGGAGCCCGACCCATTTTCAGTATTGCTATTTTGAAGGCCAAAACCATGGTTTGAAATTTTCAAAGTCGAGAATTGTAACAGAATCATTTTGGGGCTCAGGGGAATTGAATCAAGATTCGAAATGGTGAATTGTAAGATTTTGCTGACAAGAAAATAAATATTTTAAAATTAAATGAACTTTCAATTGATACGGGACGTATCATTTTGATATCAAGAGGTGTCAAAATGATATCCAAATGTATTAATGTCTAACGACCTGTATCAAGGCATATCATACAATACGCATTTGTTGAGTTCTTTAGTTTATAGTTCTGATCATATCAATATGTATCGACCAAATTTGATGCATCTAGTATTGTGTCAACCAGTTGTGGTATGCATGTCGATAACAGAATTTTAAAGCATGGCTGGTCAATTGTTAGGGGTTCGTTCATTCACCATTACTTATGTGATTAGAATTAGATTAAGTTAATTGAACAATGAAAGAGATCAAGAGTTGAGCTACGGTAGTTTTAAAAGTTTCTATTTATGATTTTTTTCTTTTACAACTAGAGTTTTTTATGCCTATATATAAGAACAAAAGAGATGTACAGAGTTGCACAAACTGCCATAGCATCAAACCTAAGAGCCACAATGAAATATGAAATAGAATGATGGAGCAAAGATTACGGAAAAAGACATGAATATCAGAAAACCATTTTAGATTTATGCTAGGAGAGTCAACCATTGAAGCAATCTTCTTACTTAGACAAATGATGGAAAAGTTCGAAGAAAAGAGGAAGAATCTTCACATGATCTTTATTGACTTAAAAAAAGCATATAAAAGAGTTCCTAGAAATATTAATTTGGTAGGCATTGGAAAAGAAGGGAGTCCCAAATGGATACATTAACATTATTAAAGATATGTATGAGGGGCAATAACTAGTATGAGAACAATTAGTGGTGAGACAAGGGAGTTTCCAGTCATAGTGGGATTACACCAAGGATCAGTCTTAGGTCCATATCTTTTTTTTTAGTTATAACTTATAAATGAAGTAACTAAACTGCTCATATCCAAGATGAGGTCCTCCGGTATATGTTATTTGCAGATGAAATAGTATAAATTCACGAAACTAAAGATAAGGTAAATGCAAAATTCAAACTCTGTTTGGAATGCAATTTTAGTAAGGATGCAAATAGAGATGATCCACAAATTAAAATTGACAACCAAGAGTTACCTCAAAGTGACTAATTTTGTTACCTTGGTTTTACTATTCATAAAAACGGAGAGAGTAGTGTGGCTAAAGTGGAGATGTTCTTCTGAGTGTTATGTGATCAACATGTTCCAATCAAACTAGAAAGAAAATTCTACAAGACGGCAATGAGTCCGACAATGCTTTATGGAGCAAAATGTTGGGCAATCAAGAAACATGTTCATAAACTGAGTGTAGCCGAGATGAGGATGTTGAGATAGATGTGTGGTAAGACAAGGAAAGACAAAATTAGAAATCAACACAAGGAAAGACAAAATTAGAAATCAACACATTCATGATAATATAGGAGTAGCCCCAGTAAGTGACAAAATGAAATAAATTCAATTGAGATGGTTTGGTCATGTACAACAAAGACCAATGACAGCACCAATCGAAGGATATAAAAGGCAAGGGGAGGCCAAAACATGTGGATTGAAGTTTTGAGTGGAGATTTATAAACCTGCCTTAACGGAAGAGATGGCTTTAGATAGAATTTAATGAAGGATTCTGATTCATGCAGCCGACCCCATATCGTTCAGACAAGGCTTATAATGATGATGGTTGGAGTTTTTTATGTTTTGAGTTTTCTCCTCAATCTCTCGCGCTTTATTTCAAACGTGTGAGAATCCGCTCTATTACTTAGTTGAATTCCTTTTTGTAGACTATTTTATTGTTATACCCTAGTGAATTCTCGGGTTGCATGAGTTCGCATATACATAAGGTTGGGAGGTTGCTTTATCTTTAATTTAAGGATTTATTGTATACAATTGTATACATATTTTCTTTTGCTCCAAATGTTTTATTGGCATTCCATAGTCTCCTACTCCTTAATCATGAAACTAGGTCTCAACCAGTGGAGTCTTGTCTTACCCCAAGTTCCAAAATATAAAAGTTGTCAGCTTGATCTCTTCCATGTTTGTGGGTCCCGTATTTTCCAGCAAGTAAAACAGTGACACGTGTCACTTGCATGGCATGTGCGAATTATGGAAGATGACACGTGGTACAACTGGCACGCGAGAGTGAATACGCCGAAGGTATCATCAGAGGTCATGAACCGCCCCATCGCTGGACATCCATTAATAGGAAGTGCCACGTGTCAGAATGGAATGATCGGAACAGAGCTTCTCGAGACGGAATACTGACAAAGTGTATTAATGCTTCGACCTTTAATATGTCAGGAAGCATTCAATCTTGCCCGATATATTAATCATTGAACTTCTTGATGGAATTAATATTCAACACGACCTGACGAGACAATGGCAGACGACTTGACGGGATCAAGTTTCACCAAATCCCGACAAGGTCAAATGATTTGTTGGATATAAACATCCCAATAGTCAACTGACTTACTTGTCGGGATCGATGTTCATCTCATCCCGTCAAGGTCACACGACTAGTTGGATGCATACATCCCGACAAGGTCAAATGATTTGTTGGATATAAACATCCTAATAGTCAACTGACTTACTTGTCGGGATCGATGTTCATCTCATCCCGTCAAGGTCACATGACTAGTTGGATGCATATACCCGCCCGACAAGGGCATATGACTTGCTTGACGGGATCAAATATCACATCATCCCGACAAGTATACAGGTTCTTACGAATGAGGTAAGTATTCTAAACACAATTAGTTTCTTAACCAATGGATGTTGGCCGCATGGCAGCTAGTTGAACTATCACAGTTTCATCTTCTTATTCGAATATCTGACATGAAGGATGCCACCTCAGTGCCATTTCAGTTATTTCAGGTACAACCAAGTCAAAGAAGTTAAGATCTAACAAGATGATTCTGTTTTATAACAGAATCCATCTAAATCATAACTGACTGATAACGACTGGACACGTGGGAGGTGAGTCACGCCAGTTCTAAGGGTATAAATACGAGACCCTCAGGACTGAGAAGGGGATCTTGCTCTCCAGATCCAGATAGTCTAAGTTCTGAAACATTTTATTATTTATCTGAACCCTGTTATCATTCCTAAGCTGACTTGAGCGTCGGAGTAATGTTAACAGGTACAACCACATCTCATCTGGAGATCATCCTATTATTCGCAGAGAAGAAAGCAATTTCACCCTGAAGCACCAGAGCCGTCTGATCATCATCGAGATACGAATCGTCTGACCTCGAAGATTGTGTGGGTTAGATTAGATATTTTTCCCCCACAATGTTCATATTCAAAATAAAACAACTTTTTATTTTCAAAATGTGCTTTCTAATGTTTGGGGCCCTTATTCTCTTCTCAATCTTGATATCCATAATTATGTTACGTTTATTGATGACACTCAATAAGTATATGGATGTAACTTTTGTTACAAATGTAAAGATCTTCCTTATTTTGGATCCTTTCTTAAGAACTCACTATAATTCTATTGTTTAAAAGTTTCTCTTTCACTAGGAGATAATTTTATTGATCCTATCTACTTGTTTACATGAGTAAAAAAAAATTCTTTTTTGATAGTTAAGTATAGATTGTATATATCAAAAGAGGAAGATGGCTGAAACATGCCCACTACACAAAAGAAACAAGAGGCAAAAGCCACAAGGGCCCGAAACCTAATATTCCGTAAAGAATAACCGCCAAAAGAGAGAATTACAGTCTTCTTAATTATAACGTCCCACTTGTAGAATAATTCCAGGAGAGGGATGTCATTGAAGACATTAAGGAAGGCTGCCCACTGGCACAGCACCATCTTTGTCTTATTCATGACCACCTCCATAGAGATATTTGTCATCGAAATTCTGGAGTTCCGTACCTTCCAAATATTCCAACAAAGAGAGAAGGGGGTCATACTCCAAAAAAAGCACCCTTTACCCTTGGAAAACCCCCACCTCCCATCCAAGAAGAAGGTCAATCACTTTCCTAGGCATAAACCAATGAAAACCAATAATCTGAAAAAAGGCATTCCACGCCCCTCCAGAGAAAGGGCAACGAAGAAGGAGATGATCACGGCATTGGCTTTCCATGGAAAACACATGTTCCGGATGATTTTACGCCTTCTACTACGGTGATTCATGATCAAAAGAAATATCAGTCCTACACTCAGCATTTCTTCATATATGGGAGGGTTTTGCCTAATTTCTTATCAGTGGAAGTTGTTGGTTTTCCAATAAATGTACTGATAAAGCTTTTTCTATGGGTAATATTGTTCAGAGATGCATCAAGATATTTCCACAACAGGTTTAGTTACATTAGAAGTCCACCAATTACTTCTATGTTGTAATCGCCATTATCCTGCAGACCATAGAACTAAAACATCTTCAAGTTTCAATTACATGAGTCAGTTCAAATAAATCCATGCAATTTAATTGAACAGGATAAATGCAATAATTTTAAATTCTACTTTCATTTGTCCAATGTCAAAATTCTTAATAGACCAGTTTTTATAAAACTGATTCTTTCAGCATGAGCTTGAAGGACCATTCACTTAAAACAATAGACAATCTACACGAAACTACATAAGATGTTTAAGTAAAGAATAAAAAGGTAAACACAGTTTGAAAAACATACAATTCCTGTACATGCATGTATCCATCAGCCCGAATTGTATCAACGCATAAAACTCCAGTCCAATTCAATTTACATGGATCCCCCTTATTCCAGCTATTGAGATGCTTCATAGGATCAATCAAACCACTCTTGATAGCTCGCAATGCAGAAACTGCAAAACGACACGAATGATAATTTAATCTCATAACCAACTTTAATAATGGAGAAATTTTGGTCCTTTGTATATAATGACCGTTTACATACTTGCACTTCTACCATAAAGCAGGAATACACTGTTCAAAGAGTAACTCGATTTTACTTATCAAAAAAAAAAAGAGTAACTCGATTTCCACAATCCTTCTCTAGTTAAAGTGAATGTGTATAGACTAAAACCCATTTGCATAATCAATCCAAGTCAGAGTACTTCCCTAACAAGCGTGAAAGGATGACCATATATACATCATGCCAATCCTAGTTACACATGAAAGAAAACTTTCAAGGAGTGATACATAACTGTATCTAACAATACCTCAAAGCTTGCTCCCCAGATAATCAAATATGCCCAAGAAAACATAAAAAATCTCAAAACATCATGCCACTAAAGAATCGTTTTAAGTATATAGTGTGACTGCTGAAAGTGTTGATTCTATCAGGGAAATGTAACCACTAAAGTTTGCAATATAGCATAATACAGAAAAAATATAACTAATGGTGGAACAACAGAATAATGGATAAATGAACATTATCGTTCATTGACTTCATTTTTCAATCACATTTGACAGAGACAAAGATGAAGAAACATAACCAAGTGAAGGTTCTCATACAACACAACCTGAGCAGGCCACGATGGCCTGCGCCTTAAATGATTATCAGACACACAAAGACTAGCTATCTACATGGTTGTGCAAATGCACCAAAAAGTAGAATCTTATTCCACATGACCACATTAACAAATCAAGAGTGGGGTGAGTTTCAAGGGTTTACTAGATCCAGATATTGTGCTTCAAAATGTTATCCTTGTGAAACAAAAAAAACAATCTTGTATTACCAAATGTTTGTCAAAGGACTCAAAACTAAAGTGCAAGAGCAGACCATCAGCAAGATGGAAGGAGATGATTGAATATAAAATTAGCCAAAATCAGATGATTTATTTACATATCTTCAAAAATGAAAAAAGAAAATCAAATAATAGCAAGAATGAAACAAACAATGGAAGAGAACTAGACTCGAATATATATATATATATATATATATATATATATATATATATATATATATATATATCTGGGTCAGGATCGGGGGACAACAACTTCACACAACGTTTTTGACAACAATTTTGGTGTACCCACGTGGAAGATGAATCAATGGCTGAATTTTGGTGGGGATGATCTCCTCACCATATAGATCACCCGTACAAAAAATCAGCCTATTCTGAAATTTCTAACCCCATCAAATGTGGTTTTCAAGTTGACGATAAAAATAAACGGTCCATAATTCTTCAACTTGTAAACCAGTCTACGAATATCATAATGATTTGAATTTTTGTGAGGATGATCTCCTCACCATAGAGACCGTCCTCGCCAAAAATCATCCCATTCCAATACTTCTAATTAATAAATTGTCCCGCACCAATTTTTGTTGTCAAAAATGTTGTATGAAATAGTTGTCCCCCGATCCTGATATATATATATATATATCTGCGATACATTTTCTCATGCTATTCTTACTAATAGATTACTAATGGACGTGGGGCCCACATGGAGATGAGTTAAGGGCTGATTTTTTGCGAGGATGATCTTCTCACCATGGAAATCATCCTCACTAAAAATCAGCAATTTCTAAAACTTCTAACCCTATCAAATATGTACTTAAATTTAATGGTGAAATTAGACGGTCCAAAGTTTTTCAACTTGCAATCTACTTTTCATAAGGCTACAAATGTTAGAATGGGCTGATTTTTTGTGAAGTTGATATCCATGTTGAGAAGAATATCATCACCAAAAATCAGCTCTTAACTCATTTGCATGTGGGCCCCACATCCATTAGTCATTATATTAGTAAGGATAGCATGAGTAAACGTATCCCAGCCTATATATATACATATATGGGGGGACAACATTTTTGACAACAAATTTGACAATAAAAAATTGGCGCAGGACAATGTGTAAATTAGAAGTTTTGGAATGGGAAGATTTTTGGCGAGGATGGTCCCTATATGGTGAGGAGATCATCGTCATAAAAATTCAAATCATTCTGATATTCGTAGACTGGTTTACAAGTTGAAGAATTATGGACCATCTATTTTTATCGTTATCTTGAAAACCACATTTGAAGGGATTAGAAATTTCAGAATGTGCTGATTTTTTGTACGGGTGATCTATATGGTGAGGAGATCATCCTCAGCAAAAATCAGCCATCGATTCATCTTCCATGTGGGTACGCCAAAATCGTTGTCAAAATATATATATATATATATATCAAAGCATCTGAATACAAAGTCTTCTAAGTACAGGCCTATAATTCCTTAAGAATGGAAGACCGAAAGAAGAGGAAAGCTTTAATCTTCGAACAATAGAATGAAGGACTCCCGCCTTATCTTCAAAACTGAAATTGTTGAGCTCTTTCCAGATGACCCACCAAACAGCAAAAGGAAGCATGTTCCAAAGAATGTGGCCTTCTATGGGAAAAGCATCCACACACCACCCAAGGATATGCTCCTTAATACTACTTCTAATAACTCGGATTTTTTTAAACCCTAACTGGAGTGAACTTTAGTGTAGGCCGGTGCTTGTAGCACCCAGAAATTTTTTTCCTTCAAAAGGCATTTTGGTAACTATACAACCTAGACTTAACTTAATAATTTCACTTTCAGAATTCATGAAACATTATGGTTAGGTCAACCTAATAACCTTGGAGACCCTGTCTCCGAATTTGTAGGGTTTTCAAATAATTCCCTCTCGAAAGGGTATTTTCGTAATTAGGGTATATTTAGACTTATACATCTTAACTTCACTCATCCGGTAGTTATGTGATCATTATATATGTGCTAGAAGTCATATGCAACTTTTTGAAGATTTTTGAAAAATTCCAAGAGTAATTCCGTCCTTTAAATATTTGGATAATTTAATGACTTTTTTAGTGTTCGAGGCATAATTTTTTATTCTAATACCGAAATCGCAATCCGTTTGATGTTTCGGAATCCTTGGTTCATGTATAACAAATCATCATCAAATAGAAATTTTGAAATTTCGATGTTTTGGGCCCCAAAATTAGGTATGAAATTTAGATATTTAATTTCCACAGAATAAATAAATTAAAAAATAATTTAAGTTTGGTGGGCCTTGGTGGGGCCCACATATGGAAACTATTTTGAGGCCCATATTAGTGCATTATATTTCTGAGATTCTTATTATAATTTTTTAATACATTAAATGCCATATAAGCATGAGACATAATTAATTAGAAATACACTACAACTAGAAATTAGAAACCAAATACACTTAGGTCGTGTTTGATTGCACAGAAAATTTTCTTGAGGAAATACATCTGGGAAATGCCTTGGCTGATTGATTGCAACAGAGAACACATATTTCAATCATGTGAGAAAATAAAGGCATATTTTTAGGTGGAAATGAATTCTCACCTATCTAGATGGGAAATGAATTATGGGCTTAGTAGGAAAAATTATCCAGATTAAATTGGCTTGGTAGGGAAAATTATACAGATTTAAATTGGCTATCTAACAAGGGACAATTGTGTTTTCCCACGGAAAATGCAATTTTCCCACTTGGAAATCAAACACGCCCTTAGGAGTTGTAAACCTAATCAAACTACAATTTAGAATAGAAGTTCTATTTTTAGCAATCCTCTTGTAAGTGGCATAACTTTTTACCACGATATCGGATTTGCAATCTGTTTGAAGTTCTAGAAATCTTGTTTAAAAATCAACAAAACACTATCTCACGCAAAAATTGAAATTTCAACATTTTGGGCCCCGAAAATTGAGTTGAATTCTGGGTGTAAAAATAGTGACGAAAATTCACCTAAACTTCCCTAGTTACCTATTTAAACACCCCACCCCTTACATAATTCACTCATTCCAAAACCCTTTTCTCTTGAGAGAAATCCCAGCCCCCTCTCTCTCTTGTGAGAAAACCCTAGAAGGAGATTGAAGAGAAGAAAGGAGAAAAGGTATTCAAGATTCAAATTTATGAAAGCTAACTAAGGTAGGATTCTCTCCCCCTCTTACTCTTATGGTTTATTTTCAACTATGTATATTTAGATGCATGTTTTTAAAATTCCTTCCATGCTTTTAATACATGTTCAACATGTTCATATATGCCTTATTAAATCCATAATGTTTTACAAATTATTTGAAAAGCATGTTGATTTAGGGTTTTGAGATCCGAACTTTATTATAAGTTCGTGTTCATTATTTATTATTGTTGGTTTATATTATGGAGATGCATGGGCACCCATAATTAAGATCCGATGCTATGTGAATGTTGATAAAGAGTTTGGCTACTATGTGATATTCGCCCCCTTAGGTGCCATGTCTCTATTCTGTGAGACACACCTTAAAGAACAGTGAGACGTGTAGGCTCCCACGGTAAAAGACCGAAAATATCCCTGAATCCTTGTGGTGGAGTTTTGGTTGACTTATTTGAGAAGCGTGACTTTCGATTGGTTGATGTTTATTTATATACATGCTCCCACTTAGTGATGATGATTAGCTCCGTCATATTTTATTTTGACAGATATGTTCTTTATTTGAGTTATATATATATATATACACACACTATTGTATGCCGTGATTTTTCGAGGCTAGTTTCTCATCCCCGTAGAAGTGTGGGTGGTGGAGCGAACCTCTTGAGCTGTTAACTCATTCCTATTTAACATTATTTCACAGAGATTCCAGACGGACCGACGACTTAATTGAATAAGCCAAAGATTTAGATTTATTTGCGTTTATTTTCATTAGATCCAAGTTTAGGGTCTTATTTGCTTTTGAGTATTTAAATTCTTAGAAATAATGTATAGAAAATTTATTTTATGAAAATTGATGTAATTGGAACACGTTTCTGATTTATTTGAATGAGAGTTTCAATTTGTTTAAGGCGTGTGTTTGTATTTAGCCTATTTCGGTAAAGTTTCAGTTTCAGGATTCCACTGTAAACCTATTACTGTTTTCGCTCGGAACAACTCCTTTAACGATTTTCCACTGGAGAAAAAACCCACGGAGGACTCGCAGTTAGGTCTGGGGGTGTCTACTTCAGCCTTCTGGTACCTGCGATTAGGCCTGGAGTGATTTCTCCAGGGATTTGGAGGCTGCGGCTAAGACTGGAGACACTTTTCCAGTGATCTAGATGGGCGGCTACGACTGAGAGCACAATGCTCCAAGCTTTTGAGTGGTGTGGTTACCCTTGGAGATGCATTTTACATAGTAAGGGTAGGATTTACCCTATTAATCTATATTTAGTTCGCCATGGAAATTCAGAAAAAAGAGGAATAGGCTAACAACTTGCCCATATGAAAAGCCAAGCCGAACTACTAGTCTACAAATCACTTTGCTAATTCAAATGGAGAAATATATATATGCAGAAATGAAATAAAATCTTGACCAAGACAAAATCAAGATCTGGCTGAATCAACAGACTGAGGCCAATAAAAGTTGTTGTGAATCTTGGATGCAACAGGAGCTCTTTTGAAACTATAAGTCTAATTAACAAGTTATGGACATTGTGATACTGGTGAACCCGGCCCACAAGGGAAGTTAGGTCATGTCACATGTGGCATATTTAAACTGAATTGAAACAGCCCCCTGCTCTACATCACATCACAAGTCATTTCACTTATTTACTTAATTGAATCCATGCCATCTATATGTACCATGTGCAACACCAACGCCCTCTTAGAAGGGTGGTTAGATCAGGGTTGAGTCCTGTACTCCTGTCTGCTCACAAAGTTATGCCCCTATAAGGGGAGGTCAGGGGTTCATTCCTGTGTGCTCACAGGTCCTTATACCTGCGTTGCCGCTGGTCTTGTGGTCCAGCCTGAACTGTGTTGCCTACTGAAAACACACACACACTGAGATCTTGCAACACTTGATTGCTGCTTGATTCAACACTATCCTATGAAGTACAAATCATCTCAACAAGTCCATAATTTCAGAACAAACTGTATGAAATTTTGACATAAAAGAGATGTCGAGCCAAGAAGATTTGAGCACAATTTGCCTCCTAAAAATGATACCAAGCAATCTTAAGGAAGCAATGCTCAAAAGAGTTCTAATATATGGACGAAGGAAATAGTCTAACTAATAACATAAAACCAAACACTAGCATGAAGTTAAAATCTTGTGAACATGTGGATCTGGAAGACTGCAACAAGCTCATAAAAAAGGTTGAGCAACACTAAAAACTAGGGACATAATAATTCAATCAAATTCACCTTCCGATGGATCAGTAGTCTGTGCTGCAGCAAGGAATGCGAAGCAAACAACTGAGATAGCCAGAACATATCCCAATACACAAACTTTCACTCCCAACATCTTCATACCCTAGAAATCAGATATTACAAGTGATCCAATCCAATGCAGTAAATTACTTCAAAAATTCAAATTTCCAAACAACAAACATCGTGAAAAAGATAATTCAATTCTCAGGATTTTGTATTTTCTGTAGATCAAAATCCAAATGCGCTTAAATACTTGAGAAACTGTCAAAAATTCACTAATTCTAACTCTTATAGCTCGAAGCCAATAAAAAAGATACAGTTCTCAAACATTTGTAAAGATCAACCGCAATAAAATTCTCCAGAATTTTCAGGAAAAAAAGCATGAACTTTCACTCTGGACAGCTCAAACCCTAGAAATAAAACCAGTTCTCGGATAAACTTATCTACTACAGATTAAGCGCTACAAATACTCCAGAAACTGTTGAAATATCGATAAAGGGAAATGTTGGAGCCTCGTGAGAGTTGACGGCAAGGATGGTCCTGGGGATACGCATCGCATGATCCCGAGGACCATCCAACGCTGTGCAGGCTAAGGAAGACATAATCTTCAATTGAACACCAACACAGTTCAAAAATGAATCATTACTGGGACAACGCCTAGACCCTAAAAAACGAATCGATCAAACATTGCGATCTTCTACAGAATAAACAGTACAAAACACTCCAAAAACTGTAAAAATAATCAACAAATTCTTACTTCAGAGTTCAGACAACTCAAAAGCCTAGAATTCAAACGCCCTAAATGTAGAGAACTTTCGCGCCATTGATCTAGCTCTCACCCTATCCCCAAAGCCCTAGAAACGAAACCAAGTAATCTCTGCAGATCAAGCCGCCTCTCTAATGCATTATTGTAGTAACGAGGATCGTAGATTTTTCCATGTGAAAGCGAATTCAGCGACAGCGCTGTCGTCATGGTTGGTTTTGTTCGAAGTAACGGATAAACAAATCGATCAATGAAGCGTATTTTTCTTAGGTTCTTCGCTTTTTTTTTTGGGTTTAAGCGCGACGACCTCTTTGTCTCCGCCACTGGCCATTAAAATAGTTTTGTCGATTCCCAGCGACGCGGGAGTGAGGTGATGGTAACAGACGTCGACGTTTTATAGTTGGGTAAATCTACGATGCCGAATTCGGTATCAAAATTTTGATGCCGAATTCGGCATCACACAACACGTGTATATTTAGTCCGTCGTAATTACCCATTCAGGAAAAAGATGTAACAAGGCGCATTATGAGCCACGTGGCACACTCTTATAGGACTCCAATTGTATGGATGTTTGGCCAATCCCTAGGTGGACTCACAAACCAAAAATCAGCCCAATTAGTGATGTCTAGGAGTTGGATTGGAATTATTTTCATGAATTTGACCATTATTATTGACCATTATTTGAGGTACAAAGATCCAAAGGTTTAAAATCACTGATCAAGCTGATTTTTCGTTTGTAGGTCCATGTAAGGATTAGAAAAACATCCATACGGTCAGAGTCCTCTAATAGTGTGCGACATGGCTCAGATTGCGTTTCATCAAAGTTCTACTCCGTTACAAGGTATAAATGACAATTAGGATAGACTGATTATACACGTGTTGCATGCTGCCGAATTTGGTGTGCCGAATTCAGTATCGAAATTGACACCAAATTCGGCATGGTAGATTTACGATACGTGTAATCTGGGGGCATAATACAGATCTATAAGATATCCCGAATGCAATCAATGGGACCCATCTAGGCGACATTCTGATAACATCCTAATTGGTTGATCTAACCATGGTTTATAAAACTGCCGTTGTAACGATAATATGGACGTTAAAATGGATTCGGACCTACCTAGTTAGGTTTATTAACCGTTAAAATGCTCAGAAAATAACTGCCATTTTTCAGAAAATAACGGTCGTTATTTTTTGAAATTTTTTTGTTTAAAGAATCCCGCTATTTTCCATTGTAAATTATATTGAAATTTTGAATTTTAGTGCCATTATTTCCGTTTTTATTTTTTTCCCATATTTTCCATTTTTTTCCTATGCATTACAATATGTTATAATGGAAAAAATAATAACGCCCCAAGTCCGTTATAACGGCCCCTTTTAAACCTTGGATCTATCTCATATTTTAGTTGCACGCCCCTGAAATTTGAAAATAATTAGTAATACCCCTTATACTTCCAAACTTTACGATTACCTTCCTCCTGACCTAGTTTAACAGTGGTTGACTTAAGTTAAAACAGCCTTGAATCACACGTTCTTAGCATTGTACTTGCAATATATTATGATCGTTTGGTAGGTATATTAACAAGTGTCTTATACATGTCACGTCTCCACATTTGTCAAAGGATGGTTAAACTAGAGCAAGACTTTGATGATAGGGTGCAATAGCAGCCCCGTGGCATACTCTTAGAGGACTCTGACCGTATGGATGTTTTTCCAATCCCTATATGGACCAACAAACAAAAAATCAGCTTGATTTGTGATTTAAAACCTTTGGATCTTTGTACCTCAAATAATGGTCAACAATGCTCAAATTTCCCACGGTTTAAATCAATTCTTGAAAACAATTCCAATCCAATGCCTAGAAATCACTAATGGGGCTGATTTTTGGTTTGTAGGTCCATCTAATGATTGGCCGAACATCCATATGGTCAGAGTCTTTTTTTTTTTTTTGAGGACCAGAACAAACAAAAATGAACTGCAAAAAGAACCTATATATTGGATGGTTAAGATCGTCTCACTAAGCCAAGTTTTGGGGTAGGAAAGGGCAAAAACGGATCAATTTTGGTCCAGTGCCAGACTCAATTTCAGTTCCAATTCCGATACTAAAACAAGTAGTCTCAGATCTCTAACCAATTTCCCATTGATTTGGGTCTTCGTCGTAATCTGAATTATTTTCTTTTTTTAAGCTTTTGCTAGGTAGTACATCATTTTCACACTAAGAAGTTTTCTTCAAGTCTTGATGGATCGATTCCAAGTCTCACTGGTTCTGGTTCTGGTTCTAGTTTTTTTATTTATTTTTTTGGATAAGTCCAAGTATATTAAAGAAAGGGAGATCGAGAAGATTCCAAAGTAGGAGAAACAACTAGAAGACTCAAAAAAGAACTGGATACAACCTTCTCTACTGACCAACTTTTGAAACGGGTAGTTCTAAAATCGGATAATCGAGACTGAGCCCTTTGGGAAATTGGCTTATTAGGCACCATTGACACACTCCAAGGTCTAATATCTCATGTGCTTACACAAAAAAACAATAAACAAAAAAAAATGAGTCGGTCTAGAGCTACATCCACTTCTTACACCCGGTGGTGGGGCCCATTTGGAGATCATGTTAGACAATCCAACCGCACAATAAGTTTTTCTTGCTAGGGCAACCCTCCTCGCTAAAAATCAAGAATTTACGACATTCCTACCCTCTTAGGAATATCTTAAAAATGAGCCAGTCTAAAGCTACACCCATTTCTTACATCTTCTTACACCCAATAGTGGGGCCATATGGAGACCGTGTTAGACAATCCAACCGCACAATGAGCTTCTTGAAAAATTGACTTTAAATTGAAAGATCCAAACCATCCAATTAAATCATTATTTTTTATCAAATTTTTATATAGTTAGCAATGAGGAAATGAATTGATTTTTTGGCGATGATGATCAGAATGGCAAAGAAAACTCATTGTGCGGTTGGATTGTCTAACATAATCTCTATATGGGCCCCACCACCGATGTAAGAACTGGATGTAAGAAATGGGTACGTGTAGCTCTAGAGGGACTCAAAAAAATATATAGAAATATTAAGATATCACATGTTGATATGGACATGCAACATTATCCTTATAGACACACTTGAGAGCGAGGTGCATGTGTAATTAAGAAGAAAAAGATAAGAAGAAGAGATGAAATTCATGGTTTTTTTTTTAAGTAAAAAATTAAAAAGACTGAAACACCCACAATTATATTATCATTTTAACAAATAATACAGGAGCGTTATACAGTGTCCAAAACATTAGATGGATTTGCAGCTATATAATGTTTCTCGATGACTAGCAATGGGGCCATGTGTATTTTTCTCATTAGATAGAATGCATCTCGTGCTCTGTACGCAAACCACTTAACGCGGGCTGTTCTTTGATACCGACTTCGGTATCAAATTTTTGATGCCGAAGTCCCTCAATTTGCCACGTAGTAGACTCTTTCGGGCCCACCGACTCCATGAATATTTGGCCCACATCTTGGTGGACCCACACACCAAAAATTAGTTTGATTAGTGATTCCTAGCCATTGGATTTGAGTACTTTTTCATCATGGGCTTGGAACCAACTCATAGGCCTGTTCATAAAACCCATGATGAAAAGTGCTCAAATCCTATGGCTAGAAATCACCAATCATGCTGATTTTTGGTGTGTGGGTCCACCAAGATGTGGGCCAAATATTCATGGAGTTAGTGGGCCCTAAAAAGTTTACTACGTGGCAAATTGAGGGACATCGGCATCAAAATTTTGATACCGAAGTCAGTATCATAGATTTTTCCACTTAACGCAGCTTAGCGGCACATTTTACCCAATTAAAAAAAGGGTATTTTAGTAATACCCCTGAAATTTGAAAGTAATTTGTAATACCCCCTTACACTTTCAAACTTTAAGATTACCTCCTTGACCTTAACCATCATGTCAATGAACTTATGAAAGGACCATAATAGTGCAAGCACAATGCTAACGACGTGTGATTCATGCCCGTTTTAACTCAAGTCAACCAATGTTAAACTAGGTCAAGGGGGTAATCCTAATGTTTGAAAGTATGAGGGGTTATTACAAATTACTTAAAAATTTCAGGGGGTTTTACTAAAATATCTATTAAAATGGCATGTGGGCCCTTAAGGGACCCTTTGTTGGATCACGACTCTTTCTCATTTTACTTTCTCATTTTACGTTCTCAAAATTTGTCAAGGCAACATGCTAACTATAATTAACTAACAATAGAGTCAGTTAAACTTTGAGACTTCAGTTAGACTTTGAGAGTTCACCTGCATGGACTAAGATATTTTACACATTTAACAAAAAAATGATATTAATTATTAAGATCATGAATAATTGAAATTTTGCTAATTCGAATGAAGGCGGTGGTGATTTGTTCGAATGAAGGCGGTGGTGTCAAATCAGTCGCATACATAATTAGCGCAGGGACGTATGGATTCTCGAGAAGAGAAGAGCTGTGGTGGCCCCATCGTACCCCCCAAAGCTTACGCTTAAATAATTTTTTTTTTTTTTTTGTAGTCATCATCGTGGGAGGGCCCCACGGAAGAAGCCAGGCTAAGCCTGGACCCCAGTCACTGCCGATAAAGGGGTTTTCTACTCTTGGCACAACCGCTCAAAGGAGAAAACCTGCATGCGTGAGTTTGAGCCCACGACCTCCCAAAAGAGATGGATACGCACCAACCATCTGAACTGCCATGTTGGGTGTTACGCTCGAATAACTCATCTTCTTATGATTTCATTCAAACCATTTCTATTTAGAATCGTTGTGTCATAACATACACACGAGTAAGGGATAACGTGACGATGCTCTCCTAGAAATATTCTTGTTATTGCTTGACTCATATTCCCAAACAAATTCTAAATTGAAGGATTTTTCTTCTTTCAAAATCATGCTTACACATTCGAGACTAATGTGGCAAGAGAGACGTGCACAAGGTGTTGAAGGGAAATTTTTAGATGCAGAGGACTTTGGATGCACTCGATGAAGAGTGTTCTTGTGGCCATATAAAGCTCAGTTTTTGGACCCAATGACTGCATGGATGTTTAGCTCACACCTCGGTGGATATACATACCAAAAATCAATCTGATTGGTTTTCATTAGCCATAGATTTTAGCAATTTTTAGGATTGATTCTAGCCATTGGATTCAAGATTTCTCTGCATTGTTTTGGTATTTAATCCAACGGATGTAAATTATCAATCAAGCTGATTTTTGGTATGTATATCCACCAAGGGGTGGGCTAAACATCCATGCGATTAGTAGGCCCAAAAAATTGAGTTATGTAAGGCCACGAGATCCCTCCACATCGACTGCATCCTAAGTCATCTATATCTAAAAATTTTCCGATGTTCACTAGCAGAGTTAATTGGTAAGAATTTCCATGTGTGAATTGTCCATTGGTGCATGTAAGTGGCACGATATCGTCGATATGGCATATTTCTTTTTCTACATTTATTTGTCCCTTTTAGATATAAGTCCAAGATGAAAATTGACCATTGGTGCCCATTGGGTGGAACATATGAAAGGGAATATTTTTGATTCTTTATATGAATTTGATATTTTTGTTGTCTTTTAAGTTAAAGTCAAGCCGCCGTGGTTGTGACTTGTTTGCTCTTTTACCTTGTCTCATTTTCAAACCCGTATTATGCGGTCTACATTCATCCATCCATCCACGATCCATCTTTCCTTCTCTACATTGAAAACTTTGGTTCACGTTTTTTCAATCCACCTATACAGATTAGGCTCCTCTCTCCAAGTAAGCCACATGGCACATTCTTAGAGGATGTTCGACTGTATGGATATATGAGCCACATGGCACACTCAGATCCAAAGGTTAATTTGAAATCACTAATCAAACTGCTATTTGGTATATAAGTCCACCTAGGAATGGGACAAACATCCATAAGGTCAATGGACTCTAAGAGTGTGTCACGGGTCTTATACTATTGTCCCTCGTCTGAACTGTAAAGGGTATTTAATGAGGGAAGGTTTTGCCTTCGAAAACAGAGAGACTAATTAGGATGATTTCTGAAACAACATGGGAAGTAATTATGTGGTCTTACTTTTGTGTGGACTTGTGGAGTGTGGGAGGGCCCCAACCCCAGTTCTCGCTTTATAATAGTAATAGATACAAGGATCCAAAGGTTTGAAATCACTAATCAGGTTGAACTTTTTGTTTTAGGTCCACCTAGGGATTGGCTAAACATACATTCAGTCACTGTTCTCTAAGAGTGTGCCACGTGGATCATATTGTGGGCGGTCAGGCAAGTTTTATTTCGATGAGGGAGATCGTGTTTGATGGTCCGGGGGGACTTCAAGGTTTAATTCCCCCTCCAAAACGTGATGTGTACTACTCTTTAGGGCCCACTTACCTTATGGATCATATTTTGTCCACCTCTTGATGAACCTACAAATCAAAAACAAATATAATTAGTGATTTATAACTGTTGGATTTAGTATTTTAATAACATGGGTTTTGACCGTTGAATTTGAGCCCTTTTAAAATAACGGTTATAAATCACCGATCAAGCTGATTTTTGGTATCTAGGTCCACCAAGAGGTGGTCCAAAACATCCATAAGGCCAGCCGGGCCCTAAACTACGCTCTAAATGGCATTTTGGGGAGGGAGGGAGAGACTTCAAATTTTGAAGTCTTCGGCGGCCAGCAAATATTTTCTCTTGGATGAGGCATGCATATCTAGAGAAACAAAGACAGATTAGAAGAAATTTTGTTATGTGGATCTGTCAGGAGCTGCCATTTGTACGTGGCAGAGGGTTATTGATAGGAGAATATTTCAAATCGTGGCATGGCCTACTTGTCATGTACAGATGGTGGACTGGTCGCTGATTGAGAGCACATGGGAGAATATTTCAAATCGTGGCATGGGCCACTTGTAATGTACAGATGGTGGACTGGTCGCTGATTGAGAGCAGATGACCACTTCGACCTACGCCCACGTTAAAAAATTTGTGTAGAGATACGTAAGTTTTCATTAGAAAAAGGATTCGGTGTTGAAAAGAGGGGTAAACTTATCCAGCTGAAGAAAAGTTGGGAGAACAAATCTTGGCAAATGGAAGTGTTTAAAGTAAAAGTAAAAGCAACGCTTCATCTTCCCTAATTTTTTTAGTAATCTCAGTCTCAATAAACAACATTTCTTCCTGTTTGATTAACATTATCCCAGCAGATGCTGAAAAGTCGTTTTGAAAAGTCATTGCGTTTGTTAAACCGCCTTTTTCCCTCTCCCTCTCTCTCTCTCTCTCATCTTTTTTTATTTTCGGGTCGGGTTCAGGGGACCCCCTTTTTTCTAACCCCTCTCATGTTCGTGTGCTCGGCCTTGGAATCCAACGGTCGTGAGACTGAACGAGTGTCCCACGTGACATTTAAGGAGGGTTGCCATCAAACTTTGTATGAGACCTGGACCCATACAAGCCAGACTCTCTTTTGGTTGTAGGGTCGCCAATTGGGCTTGCAAGGCCCATGCTTAGTTTGTTCCAATTGGACCCAATGATTGCGCTCTCCAGCCAAATGAATTAATAGAGGTCCAAGCCCATACCAGTGCAACAAGGCCCGGTTTGTGGGCTGGTAGGACAATAAGGTAAAAGACTAATGGGAAAATCTATTTGCACCCCACAAATTGTGCAAGCACCCCAAGTAAAACTTCGCTTATCACCCATTATGACCGCTCGCCATCACCGCCCACAATTGGAGCCACGTGGCAAACTTCTAGAGGACGCTGACCATATGGATGTTTGGCCAATCCCTAGATTGGCCTACAAACTGAAATCAGCCTGATTGATTATTTCGAACCTTTGGATCCTTGTACCCAAATAATGGTCAATAATGATCAAATTCCTACGGTTAAAATGAACCCATGAAAATGACTCCAATCCAATGCTTAGGCATCACCGATCAGGCTGATTTTTTGGTTTATATGCCCATATGGGGATTGGCCAAACATCCATACGGTTAGCGTCCTTTAGAAGTGTCCCATGTGGTTTCTATTGTGGGCAGTCATCGGGGGCGGTCATAATGGGTGGCCAACTATTGTGGGGTGCAAATAGATTTTCCCATTGGTTACTAAGGTTGATGTTTGATAAGAATTCCTCCGGACAAAAAATATGTTGGCCTTTATGGGTTTTGTTAAGGCGGCATGGGTGCTAATGCAGGTGGGGCCTACTAATAGTTGCCATCCAGCCAGAAAGTGGGGTTATTAGGGTTTTATGGGCCTTGCAAATTGGCTCATGGGCTTTTATTTTAGATAAAAGAAAGGTTTAAAGGGGGCCGTTATAACAGTATAACAGATTGGAGGCGTTACCCTTTTTCCCCGTTAAATGTGAAAAAATGAAAAATGATGGAAATATCAGAAAATAACGGAAATAACTTAAAATAACATACCCACTGTTCTAACGGCCCCTTTTAAACCTTGCTTAAAACCAATTTCGAATAAAATACCTACTGTCATAAATTGTGGACCCAATGTAACATTAGTCACAGGATGGGCTCTAAATCCGTCAATCTTTCTATCATCATATATTCTTGATTTTGGTATCCTCCAACCCCTAATCAGTAATCACCTCTTACAAGGCTACAACAATAGGGGCCTGTTTGGACTTCGGAGTTCCATCTTTCAACTTGGGTCTATCAAATTTACACTAACACTGCAAATCAGACTATCATGCTTTTGTGAGGGGATCAACCCAACAACACTTTCCAAGGGCAAAAAACCAGGTTTGATGAAAATTGTTTGGAGACATCAATCAGTTATTTTACCTATTTTTTTCATTTTATACGGTAGTTTAATACGTTTTTGCTATTTTTTTTTTTGTTGCAAAATCCGTGTATTAAACGCAAATAATAGGTGTTTTATTCGTTCAATCTTAAAACTTGTGATTTTTCAATTATTTATTTTATACGGCTGTATAAAATGTTTCTAAAAAAAATGAAAAATTCACATATTAAACGCGAATAATACGGGGATTTACTAACTAGGTTCAGTACAGCCTAATTTTGTTCTTGTCTTTGTAGTCTCAATGAATCATCAAATGAAGCAACTAAAGTGGATATATAGATAGATAGCAAAATACATAAGTAATAAATACCATTTTCAGCTCTCAAATACGAACCAAAACAGTAAGATAGTTAACTTTCCAGCTTAATGGGCAGATGACAGGATACTTGTTGAATTTCATGGAATCAATTTCTGCGCTCTTTGTTGCACTGGTAATTCAAGCCCATGTTCTTCGTAAGCGCCGTGATCAACAGAAACGTCAGCTACCTGAAGGTATATTGAAACCAATAGCACAAAGAATTTTAGTTTCTTTCTTTTTTTTGTTCCCAAGCAATGAACTACAAGTAGTTCCAAAGATTTAAAAAGGAAGCTTTCAGACACACAAAATCTTCAGAGGGAAGGAGGAAGCACATGAGAGAGGCAAAAGAAAATTCAGTGACAGAAGAAACCTTAGGTGGATTTTTTTAATCAACACTACAGCACTTCCATGAGAATTAAAGAATCAAAGGGGATTTGTAATTATGAACCACTTACCATAGTTTTGTTTCACCTTCAAGAACTTGTAAATGGCTTTTACTACGGCACCATATTTCATGGATTTCAATGTTCCCATATGTCTGTAACACAGCAAACAAGCCCATAACATATATAGTCAGTGGAAAGCAAATCATTGCATGAATTTCAGTGGTCCCATATGTATGGAACACAGGAAACAAGCCCATAACATAGAGTCAGCGGAAAGCAAATCAAGTATGCGTGCTTTTCGAAAGGAAGAAATTAAAAGATCTGCAGCCTATTATCACCTGGACCATTC
This sequence comes from Euptelea pleiosperma, assembly GCA_035048495.1. Classification (NCBI taxonomy): domain Eukaryota; kingdom Viridiplantae; phylum Streptophyta; class Magnoliopsida; order Ranunculales; family Eupteleaceae; genus Euptelea; species Euptelea pleiosperma. The sequence continues at coordinate 26,721,713 of CM068540.1, forward strand.
TAAACCCAAGAGATTGGGGGTGGGGTTTGTGTCAGAGATGGCTCAGCTGTACCCAAACCAACACCATACCCATACTCAGCTGACAGTCTACATCCCCCAATCTAATAAAAATATAAAGCAAAAAACAATGGGCAAACGGCGGTATTTGCTTCGTCTTTGTATCCTTGGCTTTATGAGCCAGTATTTACGCTTAATTAAGTCAAAGGTGGAGTTCAGCAAGTTGACTGGAGCATTCAATTGGGTCTTCATTTGTTGAATATCAAGATTCGATATCCAATATAAAATTAAAAAGAAAATCTTATGATATCAAGATTCAAATAGCAAAAAGGATTTTCCAAAAGATCTCCTAAAGTCTATGAAAGAATTCTCCGATCTACCATATCTTTAAAGCCCTACAAGACTCGCTCAAGTCAATTGGAGTTAAAGGGTTAAAGATTGAGTTTCCAAATTGACTTGACCACTCAATCAAGTCCTGGTTGAGTCTCAGTTGAAATCAAGTCTTTTAACGAGTCATTTCGATTCGTTTGAGTACTGGGTTGACTTGATGAATTTTTGAACCATGATGTAGATAGAGAATGTGCACGAGTTCTGTACTTATGCAAAGTTGTTAAGAGAGGGGTTGTTTTGGGTACAAGCCTCACCCAATCACCCAAGATTTTTCCCATAAGAAGTTCTAGTGGATCAAGACCTGGCTTAATTTTGACCATTTTCTGTCAACAAGAACAAATCCATTCGCTTGCTAGTTTCCGAGGGCTAAGGGGCAAGGACAGAAAGAGTAATCCTTCTTTGAGCCAACAACTACATACAGCGAAATCGGGGGCAGAGTGTAGGGAGCCAAGGCTTCTCAAAACTTCAACAAAAGGTGAAGCTCTTAGGGAAAAGATAGAGCACACAATTGAGGCAGAACACTCACACAATCTCTGTATATCGCATTCTCCATGCAGGAAATCCTAGGTGGCACCTTGCAGGTCCATAAATTAGAAGCAGATTTGGTTCTGTCCCTCCACAACCTAAAATCGCAATAAACACAAATGTCTAAAAACTTCACATAAAAACTTATAAAGACAATTATATATAAGCCATTGAGCAGATAAGAACAAGAAAACAAACCAATGGCTCTCAGTGCACTGGTCATGTCAGGTTCTGTAAAGACTGGCTGGTAATGATCTCCACCTAAACTAGCACCATTCAAATACTTTGAACAAAGAAAGTTAGCTGCTTTGGTTACTGCTTCTTTCCCATCAGAGAATGAAGCAAATTCCAAAGTCATTTGCTTTTGGTCAAGAAACAAACACTTTTCAACAGCTTCCTGCATGAGAGATGCCAAGTTGAATGAGAACTCTGTAATCACCGGTGACATCCTTAAAACATAAGATTACATTATTTTCAAATCAATAGTAGTTTGCAGAAGTCAAATAGAACATTTTTTTTTTATAGTGGATTAGAATAAAACACAATAAAGAAAAAACGTTATGTATATACACATTACATTATTATAGAACAGTATAACAGTTGGAAACAAAGAAAAGAATATAAATCAAGACAGTCCTGATAAGTTCATCATTGACCATGTTGTTCAACATATGGTTGGAAAATTCATGACATGGATCTGGCTTACTTTGATATAAAGCTTGGACTTGGGCTTCCAACAAGGTGACTTACTGAATGAGCCATGAATTGTATTTAAAACACTTAACATAAATGCAAAATATAGTTTTTACTCTAAAAACATATAAAACTACATTGATCACTGTATTCAATTCTATTAATATTAAAATAACATGACTTGGGCGAGTCACTGTTAAACAAGTTGAGTCACTGTGTGAAGCAAAAAGTTGGGCATGTCTGGCATCTTTTAAGCCTAACCAAGTCATCTGACCTGTTGTGTTGGTAGGTCTAAAAGGTTGATTTGACTTACCTAACTCCGGTGGACGCGCTGAATTTCCCAACTATTGTCCAACACAAGAATATTTTTCAAATGAAGTGCCTCGATAGATTCATTATTAGGAGAATAAATTATGAGAAGAGACCCTCAAAATGAATGACAACTCCCGTGTATGAATTGGGGTAAGTTGCGAGACTAAAAGCAGAGTTATACGATAAAATGCAGAACTAGAAAGTACCACCTCCCATGATCTTGCATCACCCAATTTCTCCATAATGGTTTCCTTGGATTTCTTCAGCACTCCTAAAACAACAAAAATAACAAATATTGGACATTCAACATGAGATATAATATATTCATATAGCAATAACAGGAGTACGGCATTACTCGTTACCCATTTACAATAGGGTCTTGGGTTCTTACCATCCATATCATAAAGGCAGATATGCTTCACACCTATAGCTGACAACCAGTGCAAAAGCTCAACAATTCTTGAAGTCTCGCGAGCTTCTTCACTCTCTACCACAACAGCTAGGTATCGAAGTTTAGTTAAATCAAAAGCTTCGTACTTCTTGAATAATCCGCTTGAGATAAGATAGACTTGTAGCATACGAGCAGTTTCCAGAACAAAATACCATAGGCTGACCATGAAATGGAGCAAATGCCAAAGTGATTGAAGCACAAGCCGTATATCTTATGTCTAAAGGAACCCTGGACATGCAACAAAAGCCACAATGAGCACCTACTGCAAGTTTTCTGAAATACATAACAATAGACTTTCCAATAAGCCATATTCCTGCCTGAGCTTGGCCCATGATATGTGACCTCAACCCAAGCCCAGACTGAGTTCGTTTGCATTGAAATCCCTAGGCTTACAGCCGAGGCTATGACAATATTGGGAGATTCAATCACAGCCTACAGGCCCTGAACTCATTCGTGGATGGGGATGCTTTGACGGTTTACTATATTAAGCTGTTAATGTAAAAGCCAGGACCATCTTTGTGCAGTCAGGTTCTAATCCCAGATAACAGAAATATGTTTACCAAACTGTTTGAAATTAAGTTACACCCTGATGAAAAGAAAAAGAGAGAGAAAATGAAAACTGATACACTAAAGAGGTCTTCCAAAAGTATTGTTTCTCGTAAAGTGTTCCTGCTGTTCCACTTCAAAATGGATACCCTATTTGTTTCAATGAATTTATAATAAAGAGTACTGTTTCTCAAAATGGACCATTTGCTTTGACAAAAAGTAGAAGGTTACACCTCTGTCGTTGGCATCTTAAATGAGCTATTCTGACATCGAACTAATTTCTTGGAACAAATTGCACAATAAGTTTTTTGAATGTTGTGTAACATAGACTCAGACATGTATGCTGGTACAGTGATACGAAGGGTCACACACTGACCCCCATAAACCTGATATGCCGACACATCCATACAGTTTAATATATATTGCGAGATATATTTTTTGGAAAACTTTAGTTCATGAAGTATACATTATAGAAAGAATGTATTTCGATAAACAGATATACATTAAAATCATATAAAAATATAAATAATACTTCAAAAAGTTCAAAAGATTTGTTGAAAAACAGTGTCAGTGTATGTCCAACACATGAGTACGATGTAGTGTCTGACTTAGCACATTTTCAGAAAATGGAGTCTCCTTATTACATAGTTAAATGGCTTATTATCTAAAGAGATTTAAAGAAGAAATCTAAAATTTGAGCAACATAGACCATGGCAGAATCACCATTTGATGGACTTCACCTCGGACGGAGATCGAGTAGGTCACAAAATTAACTTGATCTGATCATAACCATCTATATTATCACATATTTTGGCTCATTAATTAAAATAAGAATGCTTCAGAAAATGTCCATGGATTAGATGCAGGATCTGGTTAAGGTATCTACTTTTTTTCTTTTCTTCAAATGAGTTCAACATGGAGTGAAAACTCAAGTTATTCATCCTTGAATCAGAGGATATAGGTGTAGCATGGTGTAAAGGAATATCCAGGCACACGTAGTGAGAGAACGAATTTTTGTATTAAATATGCAAATAACAGAAATTAGGAAATTAATTATATTGGGTTTCTTTGTCAATTTGATAGATATTATTAATTTCTTGTCAAATATTGGTAGCCTGTATACACAACTTTTTATCTATACATGTTTTCCGCAGTTATATGCACAGATTACTAAAGACAGTAGTGTGATGGACAACATGTTGAACAGGTTCCAAGTCAAATCTAGTTATCAGATTTTATGGTAATTGACTAATTTTTAACAGCCTAGGTGATTTAGACAATCAAGTTTTGGAAGGGGGTGGGGATTTTGCAGCTTCACTAAATTGAGGCTATGCATTATTATTGGCCCTTTGCTTATCTAAGCCTTGTCCATCTAAAGGAGTTGACAGATATTGCCCAATCTAACAGGCTAAGAACAGTTCCATAATTTGGGACACCAACATACACGCCAGTGGTTAAGTCCACATCACTAAAACCAAATAACAGTTCCACAATTCATGAACCACGGGTGCCAATCTTAGTGCAAACCAGATTGGACAAACAAAGTCCAACTTGGGCGAGTGTCACTACATGTTAAACTTGGTGCATCTTAGTAGTGCCCGGCGAACTGTTCATCATGTCTTTAGGCCAAGAGGTTTCCTAAGTGGGTTCCATCGATTGCATTTTGATCAATGTGCAATTATCTATTCTACTTATTAATTAACGAAGGGAGTTCTTGCGTCCGTCACGATATCCTCAAAATTCCCTAAATGACCCTGTTTTCCTTCTTTCATTTATTTTTTCTATTAACAGGGATTCTTATTAAATTACTTCTATTCATAGGGGTTGTTTAGTCTTTAGGCTTTATTCCTCCTTTTGTCTTTACCCAACTGGCACGATGTGAATGTGTGCATCAAATGCTCCTCTCCCTCTCTTCAAACGACACCCCTACAGTCTTCACATGCCGTCCTCTCGTAATATGTAAATGGCAGAGATGCAATGCTATACTTACAATATTAAGGTAGTATTACAATATTCCTACGGTATGGTTATGATAATGTTATGGGCCTTTTTCTGCATTTCACGGGATTTTCACCAATTGGCAAAGGATGTGATTTCAAACTTCGAACTAAGAGTACTCTTTCTACCCTGAGAAGATTAACTGTAAAGAAGACTACACAATTTAACAAATGATAGATCACAGGCTCCATATGCAAAAAAAAAAAATAGAAGATACCCAAGAGACAAGATAAAAAAATAACTTACTTGAGTAACTGAACCAAACAGCCTCTTAATTTCATCTTCAACATCCTTGAGCCTACTAAAGAGTAAAAACAAGAGAACCCATTACACCTATCAACTCAACTCCCCATGTACTATCTATTTTCAAATAATATACAGAAACAATTGCAGATTTGTAGTTAGTTTGGACTCTTGGCAGGCTTCCTTAACCTCTAAGAGCCCCTTTCAATAAAGAAGTTTAAATAATAAAAATTTTGCAGAATATGCTAACACATAAACGACATGAACCAGAACAACCCAATTGCACATTTTTTCTATCTTTCTCATCAAATTGAGCAAAAAAAGTCAAGAATGGAAACATGGGTGTGAGTTCAGTCTCTTAGGGTTACCCTTTAAATCTGAGACAAAGACTAACCAAATCTATTGATAACAGCAAAGTTCATCAAAAAGAGGAAGAAGCAATGAAAACTCAGAAGAAATCGAAAAGCAGAGAGAATAAATACTTGTTGCTGTTCTGTCTACGCTTATGAATCCATGATTTTCTTTGTTCTTCCATTGTCAGTGCAGTGTAGTTGGAATAGATTCCGGGCGTGCAAGAGAGCAAACTTATAAGCAAGCAATTTCTTACCGACCAGTCCGGGTCTCTTTACTCTACAGAGATGTCTCGGTGTGACTCGTTCACAAACACTAGGCGTGCATATCAAAAAGATTCCCGAATATCACCGGACCGTTCTCGTAACATTGAGCGTACGGTCTTTCTACGTACTGTTGGATTCGACTCCGAGTGATCCGTCGTCACCTGGCAATTCAATTTGGAATTCAGATCTGTACTCAGGGTGTGGGGTAACTTACCCAACTCCCACATCTACATTTTTGCCATGTTCTACGGACATAAAAAAAATAAAAATAAAAATTAGTTAAAGGAGAAGTAGGTGGCAAACAAAAGAAGTGTGGGAACTTGATTGATAATTTCTAGCCGTTGGATTAAGTAGCCAAAAAAATATTAAAAAAAAACATGCTTAAAACTTCTGTCACAACGGATTGCAAATCACACAAGCCAATGAGTTCTCGACACGTACACCTCAAAGCAAAAGCACTCAGGTACGTGCCGAGAACTCCTTGGCTTGTGATTTGCAATCCCTTGTGACAGAAGTTTTATTCCTGGAATACAAAGGCTAGAATCAATACAAAAAGTCGACAAGGGGTCAGACACGTACCCAATCCCTTAACCCAACCCGCGTTAAGCCCTTGGTTAGTGGTTAACAACGGGTACTTGTTTGAAGTCCCCCGAGCCACTGAATTTGTGGGCTAAACCAAGGTTTAAAAGGAGCCGTTATAACGGATTGGGGGCGTTACCATTTTTTCGTTATAACAAATTGTAACTCTCATGGTCTAAAACGGAAAATAATGGAAAAAATAGCGTTGAAATTCAAAAACAAAAAATAATGGCCGTTTTTTTCACACTTTTTTCAGAAAATAACAATTTTCATTATAACGGAAAAAATGGCCGTTATTTTTTGAGCTTTTTAACGTACATAACTTAATGGGAGAGGTCCGAATCCGTTATAACGGAAATTCAACTGGCCCCATTTTTTCAGGTTTACAAACTTCTCTATTATAACGACCTAGTGGGCAACACGTTTTTATTTTATTTTATTTTGTAAGCAAGCATTTCATTGCAACCAAACAATAGAAAGGAAACATCAGGAGTGGCTAATACTCTTATCCCTTTCAATGGCCTTTTGACACGTTAATCACGTTGATAATAGAACAAACTAACGAAAACAACATAATTTGGAGTAGAAATTTGCTGACCAAAGTAAGGCTCAAATTCCACAATTAAAAATTCACCCATGAAAATGACCCTAATCCAATGCTTAGAAATCCCTAATCAAGCTGATTTTGAGGTCCGTGTGCCCATCTAGGGTTGGGCAAACATTCGTATGGTGAGAAATCTCTAAGAATGTACCACGTGGTTCCAGGGCCGTCTCTCGTTATAAGTTGAGGCCTAGGGCGAAAATTCTATAGAAGGCCTTTTTATATTTAATACATGAGTCGGGCTCCGTTGACAGATCTAAAATGACAGGGACACAATATAAGACACGTGGCACACTGTTACAGGACTCTGACCGTATGGATGTTTGTCCTATCCCATGGTGGACCTACAAACCAAAAATCAGTTTGATTAGTGATTTACAAGTGTTGGATCTTTGTACCTCAAATAATGCTCAAATTCCCACAGTTGAGATCAGCCCATGAAAATAAGTCCAATCCAAAGCCTATAAATCACTAATCAGGCTGATTTTTGGTTTGTAGGTCCACCACGGGATAGAACAAACATCCGTACGGTCAGAGTCCTGTAACAATGTGCCATGTCTTATATTGTGTCCCTGTCATTTTAGATACGTCAGCGGAGCACGACCCTTAGTATATATATATATATATATAGTATTAATTAAAATATTATAATTGAAAATCTTTATATAAAAGCTACGGAAAAAAAATTAGATACAGAGGACTAATTCAGCTTGCACACTAAAATTCAGCTTGATTGATGATTTCTAGCTGTTGGCGATTTACTACAAAAAAAACATACTTAAATCCAACGGCTAGAATCATGTCCTAATCAAATCATCTCTGTTATATTTATTTATTTAAATCATATTCTATAAAATAATGCACAATTATATTCTATAAAATAATGCACATAGTGCATCTTCCTTTTTTTTTTAAAAAAAATGACACACTAAGGCATGGTGTATTCAAAACTAAATTACGTTATTTTTTTAAAATAAAAATGGGTTGTTCTAAAGTCACTTGTCGTTGGACATTACTGAGAGTTCCAAGCTACCTAGGAATCAAATCCGTTTTTGAGAAACAAATCACACAAAAGAAAGAGGGGAAACCGGTTGGCTTGGTCTCCTTGTTTTCTTAGGTACACATATCACAACGTTATTGGTGTTGGACACTACAATTATCTTAAAAAAGATCTAATTTTGGCCAATTTCCAAACGATTGAGTCATTCCAAAATTATGATTGGTCTAAAACTGCTCCTAGTTTGAAAATTTTAATACTGGTTCAAAATCATTCAAAAACAATTTTTTCTAGTATAAATTTATAATGTATCATTTATTTTATTGAGATTTTAAAAGACTAAAAGATTTTATTTTCAAACCTTAGCGGTTCACCCCTGTAACATTATGATCATTCATTGAAAAATCTATATAAATTACACTAAGGAGATATGTTACCCAGCCAAGCGCATTATTAAAGCATAAACTTTTTTTTACTAAAAAAATTTATATTTTTTAATACTGTTCTTATAGCCCTGACCCCACCCTGGCCCTTAAGTGTAGGGCCTAGCCGGTTCAAGCCCTCTAAGGCTAGGGCCTCACCTTTATAAGCGAGGGTAGGGCTAGAGCCGGGCTAGGCCCTACCCTGGCCCGACCCTTTGACAGCCCTACCAATGAGTTCTCAGCACATACCCCAAGTGCTTTTTGCCGCGTGCCCATGTGCTTGGTTTTTTAAGATCCTTTTTAAAAATTTTTATTACAAAAGCAAAATGAACAAGGGTATGTGGAAAAAGCAATTGGGTTAGTGCCGATAACTCATTGGTTGTCACGGGCTTCAAGGACGGGCCACTGTCATCCAGATAATGAATATTATAACCGTCATTATAACAAAAACTCAGTTAGAATAATTTTTAGCAAAGCAACATAACGGCACTAGAGCATAACCGTTATAACATCCATTATAATTTTTTTAAAGAAAAGTTCTACAAAAAGTTGTGAGACCAACTATGCTTAGGGGTGTAAATTTAATCCGTGAACCTGCGGATCGGCCCATTTTCTTGGCCCAAACTTGGACCGACTTGTTTATAGGCTTGGCCTGACCCGCTTCCTTTAAGGGTCGGACCTGGACATGACATTTTTGTGCTCTGCCATACAATTGAGTAGGATTCCTCTCCCTTTTTCCACAGTCATAGAATGGTCAAATGACAATTTAAACCCCAATTTGTTCATGGATAGCCCATTGGGCTTGTACCCAATGTGATACACATGTACACGAAAATTAGGCTCACTTGACTTTGAGCTAATGGCGACCCAAACCCTAGTGATGAAACTAAGCCTATTAGTCCTCCTCCACTTGCGGGTCAATATAGTATACCATTTAACATAAGGGTCGGGCTCCGTTGACAAATCTAAAATGACAGGTATCTGTACAGGAACACAATATAAGCCACCTGGCATCGTATGGATGTTTGTCCTATCCCATGGTGGACCTACAAACCAAAAATCAGCCTGATTAGTGATTTATAAGTGTTGGATCTTTGTACCTCAAATACTGCTCAAATTCCCACAGTTGAGATCAGCTCATGAAAATAAGTCAAATCCAAAGCCTATAAATCACTAATCAGACAGATTTTTGGTTGTAGGTCCACCATGGGATAGGACAAACATCCATACGGTCAGAGTCCTGTGAGAGTGTGCCATGTGGCTTATATTATCTACCTGTACAGATACCTGTCATTTTAGATCTATCAAGGGAGCCCCGACCCTTAACATAATTTGGTCATTGCCAAGTTTTACAGAAACTGTTATAACGGCAGAATAGGGTGTGCCTTGTGGCTCATATTGCGCGTTGTCATCGACCTCGAAGAAAGAGCGCTTTGTCGTCTAAGCTTTACTGCTACAACTAACAGATGTACTATAGTACAATAACGATGTGTAACGTCCCTGTTAAGGACGGTTGTTAATGGATTGGGATGGGAAGGATCTAATTATTTGTTAATCACGCAGGACTGTTATTGATAGTAAATTTATAGGAGGTTTAAATTGGACCGTGATACAATGTCACCATTATGTGATGATAACCACGGTTTAAAGGGGGGTGTTACAACGGTATAACACGTGTTTAGGGGCAAAAACGGAAAAAACAGCCATTTTTGTTACAACGGCCGTTATTTTTTTCCCATTTTAACGATACATAACGGGGGAGGTCCGAATCCGTTATAACGGATTTTTAAACCTTTATTATAACAACATCAAATAATAGTGAAAATAGTTGAACGTGTTATCATTGGGTCAGGATGAGGGGACTGACTTTTTAGCACCAATAAATGCATTTGCGCTCTCGCTTAATGATGAGAATCCAATGGTGGTTGTAATTGTTGAGCTGACATTCAATAGATTGGCTTTTTGCGAGCCAAAGCACAACCACTGTTGTACTCGGACTCGATGCCCGAGCCCCGAGCGTACGTTCATTTATTGGTGCAAAAAATTTGATCTCCAAGTCCAGACCCATTAACACCCAACATGGCAGCTCAAATGGTTGGTGTGTATCCTCCTCTTTCGAGAGGTCGTGGGGTCAAACCCACACAAGCAGATTTCCTCTTTTGAGTAGTTGTGCTAGAGTAGAAATCCCCTTTACCGGGTTGACCGGGTCCAGGTTTCACCTGGCTTCATCCGTAGGAGGGCCCACGATGGTAACTACAAAAAAAAAAAGAGTCCGGACCCATTATTATTTTAGGTCGGGATGGGGGGACAACCATTTTTGCAACTATTTTTGACAACCGTTTGGCGGACCCACCTAGAAGATGAATCAATTGTTGATTTTTGAACTGTCTATTTTTTTTTTTTTCATGTAACTTGAAAACCACATTTGTTGGGGTTAGAAATTTCAGAATGGGCTGATTTTTTGTTGGGGTGATCTATATGGTGAGGAGATCATCCTCACCAAAAATCAGCCATTGATTCATCTTCCATGTGGGTACGCCAAAATTGTTGTTCCCCAATCCTGACCCTATCTCACAAAAGGTTTCAATTCAAACTTATAAGCTCATATAAGAGATATCGCTCCTCAACCCGTTTTATATTCCAATTGTTAAAAATAGCAAACAAAAGAATGTGTTTAGATAATAAATAAGTCAATTCTATATGTGGCATTTTGTCATGTGCATTGCCTTATGCCTTTTTTATTGGAGTTAGAGTGGATGGTTCTTTTGCCGGGGGGGGAGCCAAGCTAGATGTCGTTGAAGCTCGAATTAACAAAGGAGCGAGGTTCCAATAGTTTGGGAGCTATGTTTAGAGAAGGATCAGCTCTCAAACCGTCAGACTGGGTTTCGGAGTGGGACTGGCACCCCTAATAGGAGCTTTTGGTCAATGTTTAGAAGGGGCCGTTATAACGGTATAACGGACTGGGGGTGTTACTGTTTTTTCTGTTATACCGGCCATTATAACAAATTGTAACGTTCAGGGCCAAAAACAGAAAATAACTGGAAAAATGGCGCTGAAATTCAAATTTTGATATTTGATATTTGAATTTTGAAATTTAAAAAATGGAAAAGATGGAATATAACAGAAAATAACAAAAAATAATGGCCGTTTTTTTCACAACTTTTTTCAGAAATTAACTGTCATTATAACAGAAAATAACGACTATTATTTTTTTGGTGTTTTAACAGTACATAATGTAATGGGTGAGGTCCGAATCCGTATTATAACGGCCGTTTTTTAAACCATGGTTTTGGTTACTAAGGCTTGGTACTTAATGCTATATGTATTAATTGCGGTTATGATGGAAATTCAACCCCAATTTTTTAAAATAATGGCCATTATAATGATTTTAACTATGCTTTACCGTTTAGCCAAAAACTAATATGAAAAAAATAATACAAGGATGAAATTTTGACCATTATTTGACCTGTTATAACGGTCATAATAGAAATGCGGACCAACTGTTATGCTGTTATAACGGTCACTTTTAAACCTTGGTTTGGTTTTTGATCCTTCAACTGTCATGAAATTTGGAAAACGAAATAAACAAGAAAGAAAATGAAAACCCCAAGAGTTGAGTGTTGATGGCCAGGACTCTGCTCTAGAAATGGAAATGTTGTGTTCAACTCTCTTGGAGCCACCCCTTGGAAGAGTAACAATAAGTGGCTCAGTCCACATCAAACTCTCCCAGAACACTTGGCACGTGTGGAGAGGTGACTAGCGTGTCTTTGGGGGATTACTCGGGTGCTCTAAGATGCCTGGATACCCTCGGTTTCAAAAAGAAATTAAGGGAACCTGAAAGGGTATCACAGGAATTAGGGTTACAAATGGGCTGAGTTGGGCGAGGATGATGCCCGTCCTTGGCCCAGCCCACAGCCTGAAATTCTTAGCCAAGCCCAGTTTATAGCGGGCTGAGCCGGGCCTTAAGACCTAACGGGCTGGCTTGGACCATTTGCAATCCTAATCTGGAATTCTATTTCTATTTCCATTTCAAGGGACAAAATACATGGGCTTTGGGAGCTCAATTATCCATCTCAGGTAAAATTCTGTAGCCTGAATCCATAAATTGCTTACACATCTGTCCATGTAGCAAGAGCGAGATGAGTGTGAGCAAATGAAAATATGAGTCCACTTTTGCTCAATGACATCGTTTAGCAAAAGTGCTCAACAATCCCTCTACATCGTGGGATATCCCTACCAACAATGTTTTTTAAAATTTGAAATTTAAACTATTTTGAATACAGTGTTGTAACTAGGGGTGTAACCAGGCTGGGCCGCTGGTGGGCCAAGATTTAAATGGGTTGGGCTGGGTGGGTCGCAAGCCAAGATCTCAAGCCTGACCCGGCCCTAAGGTGTGCCAGGCTGGGTCGGGCTGGGGTGTCCAACAGTCAAATTTATGACCAATGGGTACAAAAGGAAATGGGAACACTACTCAATTGTGGGGAGCGAGCCGGTACCGGCCTGACAGCCCAAGCTCCAACAAAATGGAGTCGTGATACTATGGGTGAACCGCGGATGCGACAAACTTCCCCACGAAGACAATTTTCACAGTTGTGACATGTGGCAGCTGAGGTGGACGGAGTTGGAACAAAGGGGCCCACTGTTGAGGGGTGTTCATTGCACCATTTCATTATTTTTAGGCCTGTTTGAAACCTAAAAATGGGTCCAACCGAGATCAGTTCATGTCCAGTCGATTTAGCATGTGTTTCGTAACAATGTGGGGCCTACTTTTGGGACCCACTTATTTCAGATTTTGCCCTTAAAATAGGATCAGAGTTGACTTTTTAAAAATAGGTGGCAACATCAAAGTGGTTCATACATCCCCGGACTAAGGATGGCAGCAAGGGTGTACATGGGCTGACTTCATTAACTCCAAGCTCAATTTGAGACCTGATGAGTTGGGCCTACACTCATCATGGGCTGAGACAACTTGGACCAAACCCAACCCAAGGTTGGATTTACAATCTAAGCCTATAATTTAGGCTCGGTCCTAATTTTGACAATCTAAGCCTAATTTTGTCGAATGGGCCTAAAAGTTAAGCCCACGGCCTAAGCTTAGTCCAAAATTAAGTTGGCCTTAAAAGCCCATTGATTGAGTCCAGTTGATCTTGACCCCTTTTTTATGGTATGAGATCAGATTTTAGGAGAATCAATCCGGACCACACATCTCCAATGTAATAACTCTGCTTGTCTTTTCTAAACAACTTCATGGGGGGAACTCCGTCGATCAAGTTTTTGTAAGGTCGAAAATAAGAATTTATGGATTCCGAGATCGAATCCTTACCTTAGTTGCTAAAGTTCTATTTATAGCGAGAATGTCATAGGTAGAACGCTGACATACGGCCCTGTTTAGTTCGTTGCACTGGGATGCATTTTGCACTCCGTGTGCAAATGCGGTGAGTTGCATTGCAGTCACTTACCACGGTTTTTGGCTGCACATGATTGCATCCATTTTCTTAAAGAGTTTGCAAGGGCTTGGCAACTACTTGCACGCCAGCTGATTCACACCCCTAATCAATCACTTGTAATCCCAAAACTGTGGCAAGCTCATTCACTCCCCCAACCAATCACTTGTAATCCCAAAACTGTGGCAAGTGAGTGCATTGCATCTGATTTGTATTGAACCAAGCAGGCCATAGCAAGGTTTAAAGGGGACCGTTATAACGGTATAACAGACTGGGGGCGTTAACGCTCAGGGGCAAAAAATGGAAAATAACAGGAAAAAAAATGTAAAATAACGGAAATAACGGGATATAACGGAAAAAAATGGTGCTGAAATTCAAAATTTGAATTTCAAAATAGAAAATAACGGTTTTCACCAAATTTTCCAGAAAATAACGATCGTTATTTTCGTTATAACGGAAAAATAACGGAACATAACGGCCTTTATTTTTGGGCGTTTTAACGGTCCACAACGTAATGGGGTAGGTCCGAATCAGTTATAACGGCCGTTTTTTAAACCTTGGGCCTTAGTACATGGGCGTGAATCCAAAATAATTGAATCTAGGATTGTTATCTTGGATTAATTTGGTGAGAAATTATCTCGGTATCTCAGCACGGCTAAGATTGTATGGCCAGCCTTTCATCATATGAAAATGATCCAAAATTCCATATGAGCCACGTGGCACATTCTTAAGAGGACACTAACCGTATGGATGTTTGGCAGATCCCTAGGTGGACCTACAAACCAAAAATAAACCTGATCAGTGATTCTACGCATTACGTTGAAGTCATTTTCATGGGTAGATAGAAGAGTGGTAGTTGAAAAAAAAAGGAGGGATTTTTGGCTTGCCCCCCTTACTTTATTGATGCAATTTGCATCTTACCCAATGTTTTAAAAATATTTGTTTAAAATTCAAAATTCTAAAGAAAAATAACAAAAAAGAGAATAGAAGCGGGATATAGAATGTTAACAATGAATATAAGGAAGTATAAGTTGAACTTATTGGTTTACAGATCGAGGAGTAAAAGCAATATATACTCACCGAAAACGTGTTATCCGCCCTCTTTTGTTACAGTAATAGATGTTGACAGGTTCTCGACAATCAGCTCCCAAGATTCAACGATCTCTCTATTTGATTTCCAGCAAATAGTAAGGTTGTGTTTGGTAGCGCACTTTTGATGTGCGTCTTGACTGAATGGGCGTCTTGATTGATGACGAGCATTTGGGTCACACCAAGGCACGTATCTTCGAAGACACAGTGGACCTTGATGACGTGCGAAAGTGAATCTTCGAAGGTTCATCTCTTCCCTCGAGTCTTCAAAGACGCATGTACTTCGAAGGTTCACTCTCCACCCCCAATGGGCTTAGCTAGCCCAACTATGTGTGGCTCACTTATGATGTATGGGCCCACTTGACATATAGCACATGTATGATGCATCAACACCCCTCTATTATTTGGGGCCCACATATGATCCATCAACTTTTGTTCTTATGTGGGGCCCACATGATTTATTAATTATAATTATCATGTAGGGCTCACATGAACTATCGATCTTTGTTCCTATGTTGGGCTCGCATGATATATCAACATTTGTTCTTATGTGGGTCTCACATGGTCGTGTAGAACCAAACATCGGCTTTGACCTTTAAAGATACGCACCTTGAAAACGTGGACCTTCAAGACGCACGTCTTCATCGGTTGAAGACGTGCTACCAAACAGAGCCTAAATGATCTATTAAACTCAGACTTGACATACTCTAGTAAAAGTTAGAAGAGAAATAGAAGAAAACATGAGGAGATTTTTGTCAGAGAGATAAGAAGTCTTTTGGAAACGGTGTAGCATTGTTTTAAAAATGTGCGATAACATATTTAAAAAAAATGTTTTATTGAAAAATCACCAAATAACCAAGTTAAGAACTTTGAGTAATGTTGTCTAGCATTTATATGGCTGAAGAAGCAAGAAAAAAAATATTTCTAATAATTAATCGATTATCTTGAATTCATGTTGATTTCAATTTTTTTCTTAATTCCTAATGAAATATTAAATACTAACATCAAACTTGATGAGACTTTCCATATGATCTCTAAGCCAAGGTTTAAAGGGGACCGTTATAACGGTATAACGGACTGGGGGTGTTACTGTTTTTCCGTTATAACGAAAAAACCGCGCAGGGGCAAAAAATGGAAAATAACGGAAAAAATGGCGCAAAATTTGAATTTCAAAATTTTAAAGATGGAAAAAAACTGAAAAAAATGGAAAAAATAACAGGAAAAAACGAAAATAACAGCCGTTTTTTTCACAAAAATTTCCAGTTATAACAAAAAAATAACGGCTGTTATTTTCGTTTAAACGGCCGTTTTTTAAACCTTGCTCTAAGCTACCTCTTTTATGAAAGGATTATAAGAATTGCAGGAATCGTAAGGGCAATGACAACAAAAATAAGCTAGTAGCAATGATTTTCGACGGAAACATGATGAACAACGAGGTCGAATGGTGGATTGATACATGGCATTCTCAGAAGGCTCTTGCAGCCCCGAATACTCATTTTTTGGGCTCATGAACTGCATAGATGTTTAGCACACCCACCAAAAATAAGTCTGATCGGTTTTCTCTAGCCACAATTAATTTTAACACTTTTCGATTCTGGTCGTTATTCAAGCATGTCTTTGCATATATTTTTGGTACTTAATCCAACACCTAGAAATAATCATTCTAGTTGATTTTTGGCAAGTATATCTACGAAGGGGTGGGCTAAACATCCGTGCGGATATTAGGCCCAAACAAATGAGCTATGTAGGGCTGCGAGACCCCTTTGCATCGACTGCATCCAAAGTCGATCTGCATCTAAAATTTTTCACTTTGGAAAGTATTGTCATCTTTTTTCATTTTTAACCGACAAGGGGCACTTCAAACCTTCAACGGTTGAGACCCTCTCATTATTTATGACATATCTCGAGTAACATGAAGTAATCATGAAATCGTGCAAGGAAGAATATCAACCGATTGAATATAGAGTCCGTCTAGAGTTACACCCATTTCTTACATCCATTTCTTACACCCGGTGGTGGGGCCCACATGGAAATCATGTTGGACACTCCAACCGCATAGTGAGTTTATCATACTATGGTTACCCTCCTCACAAAAAATCAAGGCATTTCAACATTCCTAACCTCATAAAATTATGACATTCATTTAAAAAATCAAAACCATCCAATTAAACTATTATTTTCGGTCAATTTTTTATATGGTTAGCAATTTCGAAGTGAACGGATTTTTGACAACAATGATCATTATGTCAAGGAAAACTCAATGTATGGTTGGATCGTCTAACATGATATCCATGTGGGTCCCAACCTCGAGTGTAAGAAGTGGATGTAAGAAATGGGTGTAGCTCTAGATGGACTCTCGAATAAAAGCCTTGAATCAACAAAAAGAAAAGAAGTATAGAATTCTAAACAAAAACTTTCATTGATAATTTCATCCAATTACAACCTATTTTTATACGACACACAAACTAAAGAAATGGAAATGAACTAAAACTCTAAAACTGTTAAAAATAGAAAGTTTCTCGAAATAGTAAACCTACCAAAAATAGAAATCTTTCCTAATTCGACTAAAACCTTCATCCTAACATTAAAATTACAAAATTACTAAAAATCGTGAATTTTACCTTCAAATGACAATTTGACCTCTTAAATGATAGAATTTGGCTTAAATCCATCGAGCTGAAAGATAGATCTCACCAAGAGCTTGAATTTGCATATATAATCACCTAATTCAGAGTTATGGATTGAGGATTTTTAGGCTTTTAATTGAACGTCTTTGCCTCGAATCGATCCATGAACTGTTCCGCGGCCCGGTCTACATAAGTTTATACCAAGAACCATAACCTATTACATATGTTATATTGATTTTAGTCCGGTTTTAAATTTGTTAGCTCCTAAACCAAGATAATCAGGACTGATTCCCAACGGATATCGGATAATCGGGTATTGTCACACCCCTAGAACTATGGATCGAAATCTCAGGATCAGAGGCCAGATCGGTCCGATCCAGAACAGGATCGGCGCATCTCGTCTGATAACTAGGGATGGTCCATCTAATCCTTACCAAGGTTTAAAAGGGGCTATAACAACGGTAAAACAGACTGGGAGCGTTACCGTTTTTTCCGTTATATCGAAAATAACATTCAGGGGCAAAAATGGAAAAAATGGCCCAGGAATTCAAAATTTTAATTTTGAAATTTGAATCTCAGATTTTCAAAAAATAGAAAAATAACAGCTGTTTCTTTTCTCAAAATTTCCAGAAAATAACGGTTGTTATTTTCGTTATAACGGAAAAATAATGGAAAATAACGGCTGTTATTTTCTGGGCGTTTTAATGGTACGTAATGTAATGTAACAGGAGAGGTCTGAATCCGTTATAACGGCCGTTTTTTAAACCATGATCCTTACCAAGGTTTAAAGGAGGCCTTTTTAACGGTTAAACGGACTGGGGGCATTACCGTTTAAACAGTTAAAAAGGATTGAAACGGCGAGGGGCAAAAATGAACAAAAAAAATAGAAAAAACGGAACAAATGGAATTTAACGGAAAAAAATGGAAAAAATGGCGCTGAAATTCAAAATTTGAAAATTAAAAAAAATGGAATTAAACGGATTATCAGCCATTTTTTTCACAAAATTTTTCAGAATTTAACTGCTGTTAAATTCAAAAACGTTAAAACGTGTTTAAAAGGTTTTAACGGAAACGGGCTTGGGGCGTTACCGTTTAAACGGCGGTTTTTAAAACCATGATCACATGTGGCAACTTTTGTTTTTTTGGTTAGTTCAGCATGCATCCTCATTTACGTTACGCTAGTGTGACTGTTACAGAGTAATGCTAATCTGAAGTAAGAAAGCTCTACTTTGGTAACTTGTGGAGAAGCAGTTCATTTGCGTCCACTAGATGGGAGGATTATGACCAGAGGGTTTCAAATTCTCTTTGTCCGCAGCACAGTCGTTTGTCCCACTTGGGACCATGCACCTATTCTCATTCCTCCAAAAGTAGCTTGTAGCCATGAATAAGAAGTAAGGACCATAGCTTTCTCACTTTGTTTTACTATTCCTTCTTGCCCACATTATTGCCTGTCGGTACCACTAGAACACGTGGTGCGCATGTAGGAGATGGGAACTTACCACTCTTTTGGAATATGCAGGGTCAAGAAAAATCCATAGAACCAAGGTTTTAAGCAAGGTTTAAAAAACAGCCGTTATAACGGATTCGGACCTACCCCGTTATGTTATGGACCGTTAAAACACCCAGAGAATAACGGCTGTTATAACGAAAATAACAGCCGTTATTTTCCGTTATTTTTCTGTTATAACGAAAAATAATGATCGTTATTATCTGAAAATTTTTGTTAAAAAAAAGGCCGTTATTTTTGTTTTTTTCCGTTTTTTCTGTTATTTTTCATTTTTGAAAATTTGAAATTCAAATATTTTTTCCGTTATTTTTCCATTTTTTCTGTTTTTGCCCCTGACCGTTTTTTTTTCGTTTTAACAGAAAAAACGGTAACGCCCCCAGTTCGTTATACCGTTATAACGGTCCCCTTTAAACCTTGGTTTTAAGTCTTCAGTTCTAATGTTATAGCGGTCACTTAACTTTACCGTTATGACCGTTGTTATAACGGACCTTCAAACTTTGAAGGCCCCTTCCCAAAATGTCTGACACGTACTCTTTCTTAACTACCCTTAACTAACTAACCAAGGGTTTAAAATGGGTTAGATTTTAGGCCTTGACGTATATTTGATCCTAATAGTATAAGGCTAGGAGGACTAGCCATCTCAGGAGTCGTGTGCTCGGCCGTGGATTTCACGAATCCAACGGTGGTTGAACTCTGGCAAAAAGCAAATGCCAGCTCAGTACTATCAAACACCGTTGGATTCTCAGAATCCACGGCCGAGCACAGGACTCCCGAGAGGGGTCAAGAAAAGGCGTCCCCTGATCCCGACCCTATAATACCATTATTTTCTTTTCTCCACAAAAGCAGCCTTGATAACATTTTTTTTTTCGGTGGATTTCAAGAATCCAGGGGGTGGTTGACAACCACCGTTAGATTCATGAAATCTACGGCCGAGCACCGAGAGGGGTCAGAAAAAGGGGTCCTCGGAGCCTGAGCCATTTAAAAATACCACGTAAACACCATATCACCGTTTCATCTCTCAATTGTTGGTTACCTAGGAGTGAAGACACTACTTAGTACTTATGAACAACAGAATGACCATGTAGGGACAGTTTGAATATTTTCGATGAAGTAAAGGTTATTATGGTCATTGTAGAGAAAAAATATTTAAGAAGGGGATATGATGATGCTCCTAAAGAGCATTTGGGATGATGCTCCCTAGTCCCTACACCTTTGGAGTAAAAGCTTAACGAACTGAAAACAAAAAGGTTAGCATTTGTTGCCTTGTTGGACATGTCTTGTTCAATCTGATTCTTCTGCATTGAAGAGGTGGTCCACCAATTTAACAGTCATGATCAAATTTGACTGTCTGCCACATCAAGGGTAGTGATGTCCCCAGAAAAAGCGTGAGATCTAACGATTTTCGTTACTCATCGCTAACCTCTGGGCCCACTGATCGCACGGATGTTTAGCAAACCCCTTGGTAGATATACACACTAAAAATGACTCTGATTGGTAATTTCTAGCTATTAGATATTAGTACTTTTTAAGGAGTGATTCTAATCGTTGGATTCAACTATTTTTTGAGTATTGCATACAACGGCTAGAAATAGTCAATCAAGATGATTTTTCGTATGAATATCTACCAGGGTGTGGGCTAAACATCCATGCGGTCAGTGGGCCCAGAGGACGGGTGAGTAACAGAAATGGCTAGATCTCACGCTAAAAGATCTGGGACCATCACTAAGCACCAATTGTATTCTCTTACCTAATTTGTTAAGACATCTTTCCGGCTCATAGGATAGGAGTGGACGATATAAGTAGATGATGCCACGTGTAAAGATGGCATTTGCTCATTAGACCGGTTTACGGATTCCTGTGGAACCCACCACGTTATCCTGTCTACGAACAGTTCAGCACGCCGAATAAGACCGCTGACGTGTCAAATGAGGATGCCGGATGACATGGCGCCTAGCCAGCCAAGATTGCGTGCTTTAATGGTTGGAGACGTTCTAGCCATAGGTTTGAGTGGCGGAGAAGCTCTACTAGATGGGACGAACTGTCGTGACTTTTACTCACGTCGCATCTAACAATTATATAAAAGAGATTTCCTCTTTTTCATCATTAAAGCCGATCTTCAAGCGAGTAAAACTCAAGCTCCGAGCCGACTTGAACTCTTGAAGATCATCTGTTTGCAACGAATTTTATGTTGTGCAGCGCGACCATGGCTTACTAGTAGGGTGGTTAGAAGCATGTGCCATGGGTTGAATCCTTTTGCTCATGGGTGGGTTCAACCCCGCGTTGCTGGGTGTCAATTTGTACCCGTTTAACCGGAACCAAATTGATAGGAACTGAACCGATATATAAATATAGTGTTAAAATTTAATATTATCAAGATCGGAATCAAACCGACCAGAACCAAATAAACGGTTCTGATGTTGGATCTGGATCCATCATTTTGAAAACCAGAACTGAAAAGAACCGACAATATTGCTACTGGTTCTGGGTACCTTAGGAACCGAACCGGAACCAACCCGTTGACACACCTAGTCTAAACTCTAAACATTTTAAACGACCGTAGACATTGAATTGTACGGAGTATATTCCGTTTTTCTCTAAAAACCGATTAAAACACATTTTTCCATTTTTTTCAATAAAACTTTCCAATAATACTTCAAATTCAGCACGTGCGGGAAAAAGCCCATTGACACATTCTTAGAGATCAATGTCTATGTTCTGACTCTTTTTTTATCTGGACGATCTCCAATCTCACTTAAAAATCAGTCTGATTGGTGATTTTTAGCCAGTGGATCTTCGTACCCACCCCAAAATAATGATCCAATCCCATGGTTGAAAAATCAACCCATGGAAAAGACTAAAATGTGACAGATATATAAAGCACTAATCATGCTAATGTTTGGTTCCTACATCCACTTGGGGATGGGCCTAGCATCCATACTATCAATGGTTTGTGAAAGTGTTCCATGTGAGAAATTTTTTGATCTAGGTGATTTTTATTCCGTGTCTGGGCCACACTTAAAAATGGACCATATATACATGGACACACGCACAAATATGCCCCTTGACCTAGTTTAACTATCATTTGACTCGCGTTCAAGACATACCGTATACGTCTGTTAATGCACCAATGAAAGGAGAACAAAAATTGCAAATACAACGCTAAGTCAAGGGGTTATTCCTAAAGTTTGAGTGTATAGGGGGGGTATTACAATATACTTTCGATTTTCAGGGGTTGTTGCAAAAATACCCAATAAAAAGATGTGCCAACTTAGGTGAAAAATGAAGAATTTAGCTAGGAGGGTGTAGGTACGTGTGAAAATATGGGCAATGTGAAACAACCACACGGGGCAAGCACACACCTAGTCAACTACACTATGATAAATGAGCTTAGGGCGCTTTTGATTGACAGGTGGGAAAATTGCATTTTCCTTGGAAAATCAATATTGTCTTCTGTTAGATAGCCTTTTTATATTTGTATAATTTTTCCTACTAAGCCATTTAAATTTGGATAATTTTTCCCTACTAAGCTCGGAATACATTTCCCATCTAGATAGATTAGAATTCATTTCTACCTGAAAATATGCCTTTATTGTCTCACATGATTGAAATATGTGTTCTCGGTTGCAATCAATCAGCCATTTAAGGCACTTCCCAGATGTATTTTCTCGGAAAAATTTTCTATGCAATCAAACACTCCCTTAACTTAGGCCGTGTTTAATTACCAAGTGGGAAAATTGTATTTTTCTTGGGAAAACACAATTGTCCATTGTTAGCCAATATAAATCTGTATAATTTTCCCTAACACGCCATTTAAATCTGGATAATTTTCCTACTAAGCCCGGAGTTCATTCCCCATCCAGATAGGTGAGAATTCACTTCCACCAGAAAATACAGCTTTATTTTCTCACATGATTGAAATATGTGTTCTCAATTGCAATCAATCAATCATTTAAGGCATATCCCAGATGTATTTTCTCGGGAAAATTTTTCGTACAATCAAACACGGCGTTATAGTCAGCATCGCAATGAAAATAGGGCTGTTCTTTGATGCAAACTTCTGTAGCAAAATTTTGATGCAGAAGTCCATCAAATTGCGACGTAGTAGACTCGTTCGAGCCCACTTGCCCCTTGAAAGTCTGGTCCACACACCAAAAACCGGCATGATTGGTGACTTCTAGCCTTAGGATCGGATTTGAGCATTTTTTTCATCACGGGCTTTATGAACCGGTCTATGAGTTGGTTCCAAGACCATGATGAAAGAGTCCTCAAATCCAATGGTTAGGAATCACTATTCACACTGCATTTTTGGTGTGTGGGTCACTAAGATGTGGGCCAAACATTCAGGACGGGGGCAATGGGACCGAAAGAATCTACTAAGTGGCAAATTGAGTGACTTATGTCTGTATCAAATTTTTTTGATACAGAAGTCGGTATCATAGATTTTCTCATGGAAAGAGATGGAGCTTACCCAACCCAAGAATACTGTCAAAAACAAAAGAACACAGCCAAAATGAAGGTAGAATCATGTCGTCCATAAGGCTGTCCAACGCATGAAGCAGATTCGAACGCCCAAGTTGAACTCCCGAACAAAAATTATCGTCCCAAGATTCCACTAAAATTAGAAAGGCTCGTAGAATCAACAGATCTTACCTTCAAAAGGAAATTGTAAGATGGTGGGAATTTTTTTTTTTATGTGGAGCCTTTTTATATGTGGAGATGTGGAGCCGCGCGTATCAAGTGCTGCCATCTCTACAAGGCACAGTTACTAAATTCTCGAATAATTCGTGAAAGGGACGAATTATTAAAATAATAATAAATGAATAATGTCCAGTTCAAACGTTTGGAAAAATTCGTGCATTGTGAACATGATTGAATTATTCTTGTATAATTCACAAACTTTTCCTTGGTTAATTATTCAGTTTTGAACAAGAAATATCATTTTATAAGGCAAAAAATTGTCAATATTTTAAAATTATTTTTTTTTCCGAATTTTGGAATGCATTTTAAATGACAAACCTAAATTGTACTCGAACATTTCCCGTACTGTAATTTTGCCGCACTCCGAATTGCTTATTATGTCTACTCAGGATCGCCGCACACCTTACATGTGGCACACTTGTAGAGATCAATGACAGTATTGATGTTGGCCCATCCTTAGGTGGACCTACGAAGCCTAATTAGTGATTTTTAAGGATTTGATTGGAGTCGGTTTCATGCAAGGGTTGATTTTTAACCATAGATTTCAAGCATTATTTGGCGGTGCTCAAGTACAAAGGTTTAAAATCACTAATCAGTCTGATACTCTGATATTCGGTATATAGGTCCACTATGAACCATGACTACATCCCTGGACCCCTTTCCATGGTATCATTTCTCTCACTAGGATTCTAGGTAGTCAAATTGAGTTAGCCATGTGAGATGAGCCGAGTCCAGCTGAGCTCTAGCTTCATTCATTCTACCTCTTCCCGTCACCATGTGGGGGCCATGAAAGTGTTGAAATTATCCCAAAATTGATTATAGAAAAGTTGAGGAAAGATCAATAGAAATGTCTATATTGTCTATATAAGTCTAAGACCTCTTCCGCTTATCTGAAGCTCTCTTTCTTCTAAGGACGTCAGACTTCCATGGCTACCTCTTTGAAGAGCAACAGCAGCAGGCTCTCTCTAGCCATGGAAAGAACTGGCCAGTGGTAATTTTTCTCAAAAAAATTATGGGGTTTTTTTTTTTTTTTTACTCTACAGACAGTGTTTCTTGGTTTTTCAAATTGAAAATTTTTTTTCCTGAAAATTGCAGGGTTTTCTCCCAAGATATCGCGACGGACATAGTCGTCAAAGTCGGAGAGGCAAATTTCTCTCTTCACAAGGTAAGGGAATTTATTTTCTGGAAACAACTATTTTTATTAAGATGAGATTCATAAGTCAAAAAAAAAAATGTGTTGATTTAGAAAATTTTATGGACGTTCAGGCTCTGTATGGTAATTAACCAAAAACTTTTCCAGAAAAATGAATTGTACAATAGAAAATGTTTTGATAAAGAAAAGTTGTTTACATGCACAAATCCTTTCTAGAAAACTTTTTTTACGGCAACCATTTACCCTAAAATCACACTGAATTTAGTGAAATTATTGTCAAAAATCTAAAATTTGGTTTGATTTATGTTGTTCTCAAGAAAATAGACGAAAAGCTGCTTCATGGTTACAGCAGAAGCTCATCTTTTAAGGGGGTGTTTGGTTACAAACTTAAGCAGATAGGTAATCAGCAATCACTAAAATCAAGCCCAACCCAAAACAAAATTATGTTAGCTTTGTAACCAAACACCCTCTAAAAGATCGACGATACCCCTGCCAACTAGGTTTGCGACAAATAGGGTGATTAACTCTTTTCTTTCTCTGGTTTTGGTAGTTCATTCTCGTCGAAAAGAGCGGTTACATAAGAAAGATGATAATGGAATCAAAAGAAGCAGATTTAACTCGAATCGATCTCTCCGACATCCCGGGAGGCCCCGAGATCTTTGAGAAGGCTGCGAAATTTTGTTACGGCGTCAACTTTGAGATAACCGTACGCAATGTTGCAGCCCTTCGTTGTGCTGCAGAGTATCTACAAATGACCGATAAGTACTCTGAAGGTAATCTTGCCGGTCGAACGGAGGAATTTATCATCCACGTCGCCTTGAAGAGCCTGTCAAACTCTATAATCTTGTTGAAATCTTGCGAAGATCTCCCTCCCATGGCAGAAGAGCTGAAGATTGTACAAAGATGTGTGGATGTTGCAAGCTCTAAGGTACTCTACGTGACATTTTCTCTGAGATTTAATACACTTTTTATAATAAACTTTGCCCTCTAATAATATTTGCTTGTAGTTTTAGTAGGACTGTCAATGGATCGGGTTCGAGTCGGATCCGATCCGATAAGAAAATATGCCAATCCGGATCCAATCCTATTGGATGATCAACGGTCAGCAATTTTTTTTATAAATTGAAAAGTTATGCTCATCCATATGGTCCACTATTGACCGCGAAGGTTTTGTCGTGGAATTTATAGTTTACAAAACGGCTGTTATAATGAAAATAACGGCTGTTATAAAAGTGGCGCCCCAATCTTGTTACATTTTTTTCCCGTTACAAGCGCAAGATCTTTATAACAGTCGTTATTTGAAAAAATTAGAAATAAAAACACATTTTTCGTTTATGATTTCTTTTTTGAAAAATAATAATATTCTGACCTTTATTTACAACTGCGTGAGTCTCGTGACAGATGTGACTCCGTTATAATGTCCGTTATAGCAGTCATAACTAGTGGCGGAGCCAGGATTTCGTTTTATGGGGGCAAGGAAAGTTGAAGGGGGCGGCGCAAAAAGAAAAAACTGAGGGGTGAGGCCGTGAGGGGCAATTTCCCTCTTAACAATTTTTTTTTTTGTGGAAGGTAAAAAAATTATTTTCTAAATGGGTCGGGCTCTAGTTACCGCCCTAAATTGACAGTCTCCTGTTACAGGACACAATGGGAGACACGTGGCACACTGTTAGAGGACTCTGACCGTATGGATGTTTGGTCAATCCCTAGGTGGACTTACAAACTAAAAATCAGACTTATTAGTGATTTCTAGGAGTTGGATCTTTGTACCCCAAATACTGCTCAAATTACACAGTTGAGATTAACCCATGAAAATAAGTCCAATCCAACGCCTATAAATCACTAATCAGGATGATTTTTGGTTTGTAGGTCCGTTTAGGGATTGACCAAACATCCATACAGTCATAGTCCTTAAGAGTGTTCCACGTGGCTCATAATGTGTCCTGTAACCGGAGCCTGTCATTTTAGGGCGGTAACTGGAGCCCGAGCCTTTCTAAATTTTCGCAGTGCTGCCCCCGGCCCCTTCGTGGCACCGCCACGTGGAAACATCTGAGTCCGCCTTCGCTGACTATGGAGTGTCAGTGAAGCCGCTGACAATCACAGAGTTCTCGACACGTATCCAAGTGTTTTTCGTCACTTAGTGCTTTTTGCCACCTACCCAAGTAAATTAAAAAAGAAATCTTAAAAAACACTCACTCGGGGGGTACGAGTTTGATTAGGTCTTGGTGGTTCGTCCGTACAAAATCCTGGTGCCCGAGAATTCTGTGATTGTCAGCGGCTTCGCTGACACTCCGCAGTCAGCGAAGGTGGAATCGATTCATCCCATGTTCAACCTATAGTGTTTATACAGGGAGGACAGCTTGATCCCATCCTCCTACCTTACGTTATAGATCTTTTTCCTTAAAAAATAAAATTTCTTTTTTTTCAACTTATTAAAACTTAAATAATCGAAATTAAAAATCTAACGTGCGCCGGTAGTTATGAGTAATCTTTTCTAATTCTATTTTGTAGGCCTGCAACGAGGTGAACTTCCCTACTCGTTCCCCTGCAATCTGGTGGACGGAGGAATTGTCGATTCTAGACATCGGTTCGTTCAAGAAAATTATTTCCTCCATGAAAGCTCGCGGCGCAAAAACCCAAACAATAGCGAGTGCTTTGACAACGTATGCGGAGAAATCGCTCCGAGGTCTCGTGCGAGACCACTCTGGTGACAGCATTGTTTCGTCAGATTCCGGCGACGTTGAAATCAGAAAACAACAGCGGAACCTTCTGGAATCCGTCGTCGCTCTTTTGCCGTCCGAGAAAGCCGCGTTTCCCGCCAATTTCCTCTGTTGCCTTCTACGATCGGCGATTTTCTTGATCACAACGATTAGTTGCAAGAACGAGCTGGAAAAACGGATCTCAGAGATTTTAGAAAACGCCACGGTGGACGATCTTTTGATCTTGTCGTTTACTTACGACGGTGAGAGGCTCTTCGATCTGGAGAGTGTTCGAAGGATCATTACGGGATTCGTGGAGAAGGAGAATAGTGTGGCGGTTTTTAACGGTGGTGATTTCGAGGAGGTCTGTTCGACGGCAATGCAAAGGGTTGCGAAGACAGTTGACGCGTATCTTGGTGAGATCGGGATGTATAGTGAGCTTAGTATTTCGAAGTTCAACGGAATCGCAAATCTCGTGCCCAAGACGGCGAGGAAGATCGACGACGATCTTTACCGAGCCGTCGATATTTATTTGAAGGTGAGCAAGTTTGGATTCGTGTCATATATAGTTCAGCACCTCTAGTATGCAAACATTATATCCACCATTAAATGCTCCTTGAAAAACGTGTTTTTAATTTATAAAATATTTTTTTTTAAAACATTGAAATAACACATTTTTCAAGGGACATCCAACCGTACCGACAATGTTTGCATACTTTTAAGTCTCCAAATGATTGGCATACTAGATTTGTCCTATGTAGTTCCGTGCTCTAGACGGGGACATTAGTAATAAATCTTTGATGCATGGTTTTAAAAACGGCCGTTTAAACGGTAACGCCCCAAGCCTGTTTCCGTTTAAACCCGTTTTATCGGTTTTGAAAAAAACGGCCGTTAAAATCGTTCAAACGGCCGTTAGAATCGTTTAAACAGCCGTTTAATTTCAAAAAAATTTGTAAAAAAAACTGCCGTTAAAACCGTTAAATTCCGTTTTTTTTTTTTTTTTTAATTTTCAAATTTCAAAATTTGAATTTCAGCGCCACTTTTTCCGTTAAAATCGTTAAAACTGTTAAAATCGGTTTAATTCTGTTTTTTCCCGTTTTTTTCTATTTTTGCCCCTGACTGTTTCAATCCGTTTTAACGGTTAAACGGACTACCGTTTAAACCGTTAAAACGGCCTCCTTTAAACCTTGCTTTGATGATGCACTTCCGTCATCAAACATATGAGCCACGTGGCATACTCTCAGAGACCACTGGCCGAATGGAATAATTGGATCAGTTCGTATTGGGTATTGGTTAATCGGGGAGAAATTCGCTGGCCGCTCCCAAAATGTCTGACAAGTACCCTGTTAACCGCTAACCAAGGGCTTAAGGCGGGTCAACGGATTTGGGTACTTGTCAGACATATTGGGTGGGGAGACTTCAAAGTTTGATGTCCCCGGGGCCATCGAATGTTTTCTCTGGATAATCGGATACAAATTGAGAATAAAACTTCGCTGACAACCCACAGTATGAGCCATGTGGCATATTATTAGAGGAGAAAAGATGAATGTCTGACAAGTACCCTTGTTATCCACTAACCAAGGGATCAACGCAGGTCGGGTTAAGGGATGGGTATGTGTCAGACATTTTGGGTGGAGAGAGTTTGAAGTCCCCCGGGGCAAGGGAATCTTCTCTTATTAGAGGATGATGAGTCGATGACCCTATAGATGTTTGGCCAATCCCTATGTGTTCCTAAAACCAAAAATCAACATGATTAGTGATTTCCAGGCGTTGGATTGGAGTTCTTTTCTTGGGTTGATTTTAACCGTGGGAATTTGAGCATTATTGACCATTATTTGGGTACAAAGATCCCAAGGTTTGAAATCACTTATCATGCTGATTTTTGGTTTGTAGGTTCCACCTAGGGATTGGCAAAACATCCATATAGTTAGAGACCTCACTGAGTGCGCCACGTGGCTCATATTGTGGGCTATCAGCGGCTTCGTTGACTATCAGTATCAGCCACGTTTAACTCACAAATTGTTATCCCTAAACCTGAGAATTTTTTCGATCTTGCAACTTTTTGATACAACAATCGTGCAATTATAGTTAAGCGCCACATGTTGGGGTTAAGATGGCCATAACTGTAGTAATTCTTAACAGTGGAGAAAATGGGCCACCTTAACCCCATGACAGGTGGCACTTAACTATAGTTTGCGGGATCGCTGAATCAAAAAGTTGCACGATCAAGAAATTTCTCCCTAAACTTAGGGCGGTTCTTTCATGCAGCCTTCGGTTCAAAATTTTGATGCAGAAGTCCCTCAAATTGCTACGTAATAGACTAGTGCGGGCCCACTTGCCACTTGCATGTCTGGCCACTCTATGATAGACCTACACACCAAAAGTCAGCGTAATTGGTGATTTCTAGCAGTATGATTTGTGCACTTTTCATCATGGGCTTTATGAACAGGCCTATGAGTTGGTTCCAAGCCCATGATGAAAAGTGCTCAAATCCAATGGCTAGGAATCACTAATCACACTGATTTTTGGTGTGTGGGCCCACCAAGATGTGGGCCAAACATTCATGGAGGCAGTGGGCCCGAAAGTGTCTAGTACGTGGTAAATTGAGGGACTTCTGCATCAAAAATTTCACACAGAAGTCGGTACCATAGATTTTTCCCTAAACCTAACCCTGAGAAAAGTTTTGATCCTGGCACATTTTAATCCAGTACTACTGAATGACTAATGGTGTTTGCTAACATGCACCGTGAGGATCGCATTGCGTGATTAATGCACCATGTTAATATGTTTGTCGTTGTTGAATGGATGTTTCAGGCCCACCCAGCCCTAGATGAAATTGAGCGGGAGAAGGTCTGTAGTGTGATGGACCCACTCAAGCTCTCCTATAAAGCTCGGGTCCACGCCTCTCAGAACAAGCGTTTACCTGTCCAAATTGTCCTCCACGCTCTCTACTACGATCAACTCAAGCTGAGGAGCGGCACGGACGACTGTAACATGGAAGACGCTGTAACAACAAGGAGTCAATTACAGGCGGACGTGTCATTGGTAAGAGAAAATGAGAACTTAAGATCAGAACTGCTGAAGATGAAGTTACTCATTTCAGACGTACAGAAGAATCAAGGGACTTCAACCAAGGTAGTCCCTAAGAAACCCAAGTTCTTTTCGTCGGTTTCGAAAACTCTAGGGAAGTTGAACCCGTTCCGGCAATCGAAGGATACTTCGTACATTGATGATAGCGTCGTTGATGTAACGACCAAGCCAAGGAGAAGAAGGTTCTCTATCTCTTAAGTGGGGGGGATTATATACGTACCTGGTGATGTTTAATAATAAACTGTAATCAGGGTGCAGTTTATAAGTTGGGTTATGATAGGTTAAGGAATACGTGTCGTGCAAAGGGCGAAGGTGGACTCTTAATTGTGTGGTGAGATTGAGTGGTTAACGGTAGATTGGGTGCTTTTTTTTTTTGTACAGTTTCACCAAGTTTTTAATTTGCTTTGTGAGATTTTTATTTTATTTGATTTTTTTTTTTGTAAATGTACGTTTACAATACCTATTGCATTTTGGGATTTAAAGAAAGGTTTAAAGGAGGCCGTTTTAATGGTATAATGGACTGGGGGCGTTATTGTTAAAACGGAAAAAACGGTCAGGGGCAAAAATGAAAAAAACTGAATTTAACAGATTTTAACAGAATTTAACGAAAAAATGGAAAAAAGGCTCTGAAATTCAAATTTTGAATTTGAAAATTAAAAAAATGAAAAAAAGGAATTTAACAGAATTTAACAGCCATTTTTTTGCACAAAAATTTTCAGAATTTAGGGTCTGTTCGGTACGTGAGAAAAATAGTTCCGACGATGAATATTTAGCCAGGCGAATATTATCTTATCTTGGCTAAATATTTGCTCATATCTATATTTAACAATGTTTGGTACGTGTGTGAGCTAGCTCACTTCAACTTACTTCATTTTCTTTCAATTTGAGTGGGTCCCACATATCAAAGTAAGTCAAAAATAGGTTGGGTGAGTGGGAGAACCACATATTATGTCAAAGGATAAAAAAAAATTTATTTTTATTTTTTTTATATATTAAAAAACTAATTTTTATTGAAAATAGTGATTTTCCTGCGAGAAAATAAAATTTTCTCACCAAGGCATAGTCGGCGTGAAAATATTTACACAGGTGGGGGGAGGTGTTCAAATGTTTTCCCGCCGTGGAGGGCAAATATATGGGCCCGGCTAAGTATTCGCCGAGGGCGAGTGGCTGCCAAACGCACCCGGGCGAATATTAGCACGGTTAAATACTTTATTTTTCCGCCGCAGGTGCGTTACCAAACAGGCCCTTAATGGCCATTTTTGTCTACAAAAAATTTCAGAATTTAACGGCCATTAAATTGAAAGCTTCAAAATGGGTTTTAACGAGACAGGCTTGGGGCGTTACCGTTTAAACGGCAGTTAAAACCATTTAAACGGCCGTTTTTAAAACCATGATTTAAAGAACTATTGTTATAAGGTCACTGTAGTTGGACAACAATCAGATTAGGGTATGAAATAGTTTGGATTTGGGTTGCATCTAGGTAGTTCTTGATCCAGAGTTGTCTTTGAACATTGTGATCTAGTTCTAGATTTGGCCCTGATCACTCAAATCCATAATGTGGATAGCATATCCTATCGCTTAATCTTGATCGAGCACGTGTCCCCACTAACATCGAATGCGCAAGTATTGAACAACATGTGTCTCATAGGTCCCAACTATAATAAATAGGGGCCCAATTATTATATTTTTATTATTTTCAACAAAATCCCCTACCAACTACATTTGTGGGAATCTTGCTGATCCCTTCATCTCGCTAACTTGAGCGTCTACATTTGTGGGAATCTTGCTGATCCCTTCATCTCGCTAACTTGAGCGTCGAAGTGTAAGTTTCCCATGACGTCCAACTCGTAGAAGATCCACTTCTCCATGTCAAGACCGTATCTCGAGGATCGTGCAGTGAAAAGAAATTTCTTCCACACATAACATGGTACTTGAATCCCAAACCATGAACCATATGGAAATAACTAGATTTGACCCATATATGGAAATATGAGTTACAAATATATACTTTAGTAAGGATCTAAGGCCCAAAACCTAAACCCGGCCCAATTCAGACCCAACTCGGTTCTTGCCACTCATATTCATTTCTGGCCCATTTTAAATTTGAATCATACTTTAAAGCAAGGTTTAAAAAACGGCCGTTATACGGATTCGGACCTACCCCGTTATGTTATGGACCGTTAAAATACGCAGAAAATAATGGTAGTTATTTTCCGTTATAACGAAAATAACGACAGTTATTTTCTGGAAAATTTTGTGAAAAAAAGCCGTTATTTTCGTTTTTTTTTGTTATTTTCCGTTATATTCCATTTTTTTTCCGTTATTTTCCATTTTTGAAATTTTGAAATTCAAAATTTGAATTTCAGCGCCATTTTTTCTGTTATTTTCCCATTTTCTCCGTTTTTGCCCCTGCGCGTTTTTTTCTCTCTCGTTATAACTAAAAAAACGGTAACGCCCCCAATCCGTTATAACGTTGTAACGGTCCCCTTTAAACCTTGCTTTAAAGATCCAAACCTGCTAAATTGATTAAGGTTCTGACTGTCCCATTTCATGCCCTAAGTAGGATGGTGAAAAGTGGATAGACAACCTAGGGAATGTGTGGAACACAATTATCCTTTAAAGAACTTTGGGTGGAAAAAGGTGATGGTTTAACAAAAATTTTATATCGGTGTTCCCATCTAAGGCTGTCAATGAATCGCGTAGTTATTGGATTGATGTAGATCTAGGACCAATACAATAGTTGACTTACTAGATCCATACCCAACCCAATTCATTGGGTCTGTTAGTTCACTATACGTAGTGATCCTTGGGATCGAACGAGAATGTCTTGGGTGGTCGATATTACAGGATCTTGTCGATGAACGGTGATTCTCTTGGCATTCTCAGTATAACAGATGCCATCTTGACAGCTACAATCTCTTTTTTCCCCATGACTTCTTCTACCACTTCTACTATTTGACCTTGTGTCAAATAGGTGGTCTTGTAGTTGTTGTCCTGATGCGTCACGCCTCAAAACTCAACATAGATCTTGAGGTGTGAATGGTTCACCCAACTATTCTCCTATCGATCCATACGATTACTGTACTCCAATGCTATAATGATAACTCCAAACCATGGTAAATAACAAAAATAAGGTCTCGATGGGAAAGAAGAGACGAAACTTTATTAGAAAAGAGTTCATGGGAAGCCTCTATACTCTTTCGAAATCAGCAATTCTTTCTGAAGATTTTTAAAAGTGAAAGATTCCTCGATAGGTTTACTAGTTTGATTCTATATTCTATCAAGCTAGTCACCAATCATTAAAAATTTAAAATGAAATAATTGTGTTGAATTTCTAAACAGTACTCTCTTTCTCTCTCTCTCTCTCTTGGGAAAGAGATAAGAAACTTGTGAGGATGGTCTTTAAGATTGCATGGTGGGAATCCCGACGACCAGAACACAAATGTCCAAGAACATCAATGCTATGCTACAATATCATCTTAAGGAACCGTAGGTGTCGGAGGATAAGACAAGTGACATATGTTTAATGAGTAGGGAAAGGTAATTCGGGAGACCCGCTTAAGCTAGGTCATTAGCCGCTCGGGATCCATCTTCATTAGATCAAGAGAACATAAGAGATTAGGACAACTGGACATGAAGAGAAAATAGGAAATGAGAGAGAGAGAGAGGTATTCGACCCCCCGGAAAAGTGTCTCCCTTTCCTTTCTTTGTAGGAATATTTATTGACTCGAGTCTAAAAGGTAAAATGATCGAAATATCTCCATTTCATGTGGAAGTGACATGACACTTATAATCATAGTAATTAGTCACAGATGTTGATTGTTCATTCGTGTGCTCTTCTCTCTCAGTACGTTAATCCATAAGTCATATCTATGCGTCGACGCATGCTTCGTGTCAATGAATGGATGAAGTCAACAAGGCGCCTTCATAGTTTCTTACAACGTCAAAATCATGTTCCACGAACTTATTTCTTGACCTAACATATATCTCTTATATCACACAAGTGCTGATTATGCATCGTTACCATACCTTTAAATATTCTACGTGACTCTAAATTTTCCTTGTGACATCCAAGTAAGCACGTGCATATCGAAACATCTACAAAAATATTATTAGAGAAGCGATCACCTTTCCTTAAATGGTCGTGATTGT
Organism: Euptelea pleiosperma; assembly: GCA_035048495.1. Taxonomy (NCBI): domain Eukaryota; kingdom Viridiplantae; phylum Streptophyta; class Magnoliopsida; order Ranunculales; family Eupteleaceae; genus Euptelea; species Euptelea pleiosperma. The sequence continues at coordinate 26,756,540 of CM068540.1, forward strand.
CATCATATTAAAATTTAGCCCGAGAGATCTCGAATGAAAGACCCAATGGCCAATGCTCTACAAGTCTGCGTCATGTTTTGTTGTTCTCATAGACGGTCCATAATCCGCCTATACAAACATCTGTAGATGTAGCCGCTTGAAAAACGCTTATATATACGAACCAAACCGGCAGTAGAAAATTTTCTTGCGACCCACTCTATTCTCTCCTCTCTCGCTTTCTTTGCTCCCTGGGGAAGGAAGAGAAGAAAAAGAAAGAACCAACAATGGCTGCATCGGCCATGGTTTTGGACCCAAAACCCGCGTCCGACCCACCTCCCTCGTTCTCCTTGTCGAGATCTGACCCGCATGGAGTCTCCGACCAGTCGTCCTCCGACGAGGACGATCTTTACGGACGCCTCAAATCTCTGCAACGGCAGCTCGAATTCATCGATATTCAGGAGGAATACGTTAAAGACGAGCAGAAGAACCTAAAGAGAGAGCTTCTCCGAGCCCAGGAGGAGGTGAAGAGGATCCAATCGGTACCGCTCGTCATCGGACAGTTCATGGAGATGGTCGATCAGAACAACGGCATCGTTGGATCGACCACGGGGTCGAATTACTATGTTAGAATACTCAGCACCATTAACCGGGAGCTGTTGAAGCCTTCGGCGTCGGTGGCGTTGCATCGGCACTCGAACGCTCTTGTGGATGTGCTGCCGCCAGAAGCGGATTCGAGTATCTCGCTATTGAGCCAATCGGAGAAGCCGGATGTTACCTATAATGTAAGTCTGTTAATGCAAAATTAGGGTTTACAGAATTAGGGCAGCTCATTTTCCTTTGTAGCAGTTGCAAAATTTTGTTGTGCTGTGTCAGTTGGAGTTGATTAGGGTTTGAATAATTCTTTTTATTTCGTAATTAGGGTTTATGTTGTTTGTCTTAGATGGACTTTACAGGGTAGTTTTATATCCAAATTTAATGATTTTGCCTCTATTTTTTTTTTTTTTAAACTTTCTTAATCTCTATATGTGTAATAGATTTGAAGACATAGGGCTTCTATCTCTCTCTGGGTAAATGCTTGGTAATTAGGGCTTATGGTGTTTGTATTGGATGGAATTTATTGAATCCGTAGTTTGATTTGCATATTCCAACTCACATCATAATTAAAACCAAGAAAATGAGTCATCTATGCCTAATCCCAAGTATTTGGGGTCGGCAGCATGATTCTTATTTCTCAATTTGACTTTGTATAGAGCTATGTCTTCTCACTTCTGTCAAAGCAAATGTTTTCAGATCTTTTCTTACTTCCACGTCATTTCTGGCCTTCCTCTCTCCCTTTTAAGGCCTTCAACTTGCACTGGAGCAGTCATTCTCACTGGTGCCATCGATGATCTTCGTTGCATATGCCCAAACCATCTCAATTGACTTTCCCTTATTCATTTTGGTGTCGAACCCTAATTATTTGATTCAATCTAGTAAAGAAAAATCCTCAATGTCCAAGCAAATTCAGTAAATAATTAAGAGGGCTTATCAATAGCGTTGATTAGCATAAGAAGCTTCACAGTTGGCAAATACAAGGTCTTATACCCAACTTAAGCATAGCATAATTCCATGCACACTGAGCCTCACACGCAACAATGGAGATGATCCTAGATTTCCAAGGCTCTTGAAGAAAAATCCCCAACAAGAACAACCCGGATTTATGACATCACAGAGACCATACAAACATATATGTCTATTACTGACCTTTTGGATGGGCAGAAAACCAACACACAAATCATGATAGACAGGGAAACTTGTTAGGAGAAAAACACATGTCCCTTAAAACTGGGATTATTTTGCAAGTGGCAGAAATGATGAGAGGCAAAGTGGACATCATTCAATCACGCGGAATTTGAGAACTCAGTTGGGGATCAGTCAAGAATATCTTCAATGTTCGAACAAGTAATTTTTTTTTTTTAATAAGTGAGCAACTCCTAATTAATCATTGCCATCCATATGAATTGACTACCCTTTAAATATCCCGTGTAACTTATTCTGATCGCACTTAACTTTTCTTAAAAAAAATGGTCAACGGCTAGCTTCTTCCAATTTGACCTTTTAAAGATATCCCTGTTTTAGTCCATTCTTTGCTCTCTTTCTTTTTCTTCATTGAATTTGAATTTGAATTTTGCAGGCTTGTCTTTCCAAGTGAGGGTGCTTTTTGTAACATGATGGTCTAATCAAATACTCATGCTACATCTTATTTTCTTTTATCATTGTTGATCTCGCTTTTCAAACTCGCTTACTTCCCATTGTTTTGGTAGCTCAGGATTGACACAGAAAGCCCCTTTGAAATCCTTAGACGATTCGTGCATACCTGCACGCATTTGGGGCAGAGCTTTCTTGCATTGAAAATGGTTGAGAAAATTGTTTGCATCCTTCCACCTTCTTTGTTGCAACATTCGCATCTTTCTGTATTCATGTTCTCCAAATGTTTTTTTTGAAAGTGATTTAGTGATCACTGAAAACTCATTTTTGAGGTCGCTTCCATTCATGGTCGGACCGAAGGGGGACAAAGTGAGAAATAGGAGCCATGGATATCAACTTTTAAATCTTTTAGTGAAATGGCACGAACAGATTCCTGCGTGGTTGACTTCTTACATTCTATAATATACCATTGCCGTACAATCAAGATGTAAAGAGTTTTATCTCAACCAACCTCTTGAAGAGAAGCATGGATAGGTATATTGTCCTATTTGATATCAGTTGCTAAACAAAGTTCACATTTTCAAATTGGCAATAAGAAAAAGAGTGTCTGCCTGTACAGATGAAAACATATTAAGAATGTACTGCAACTACTAATTATTTGTATTGACCACATGCACGTAATTATTTATACTTCATCATTCTGTTTTATTGATATTGCCGAAATTTGATCCCGTCCAATTGTAGGAGCTTCAAAAATTCCTTTTGCCATTAGAGGTTGTGATACTTCATGCTGATCTGATCAAATTGGAGCGTGTATCTATCTTATAGTGAAGGCCATAGAGCATTTTCTTTTGCCACTTTCATCTTTATGTCCTTTCTTCCATTTGGTCTTCCTACCACGTCCTTTCTTCCATTTGTCTTACCCTTTAAGATTCTTGGATTTCTTCCTTTCAAACTTCTGAAATAGTGGAGATAGAGCTGCAAATGACTTGAAATGCTGCATATGCTACTCTACCCCGTTGAATCTGGTGACTGAGGTTTAGTTGGAGAGCCTCTTGAAAGTTCATATGCCTGCAAAGGTTATGATAATTCATACCAACATCTATCAAGCCGTGGCAATCTTCAAACAAGATAATTTCAAATTCTTAACCTCGTTCAGGATGTATTAGGGTTTGCGAGCCTTACTCCCATGATGCGTATGAATAAAAGGAATCCCCAGAATTTGATCTCAATACTAGACCTATAAGCCCCACATTTGGAAATAATAGTATATTTCAATAGAATAATCAAGGAGAAAAAACATTTACAAAACCAAATCAGCAGATGGAATAGTTGTTAATTTGACTTGATTTGAAGAAATGGTATATTTCAAATTTATTTTTTTGATAATTATGGCACTTGATCAATTGAATGACCAAAGAGAAACAACTTTTACACAATTGTTTCTTTATGCTATATTATGGCATTTTAAGCATGAGAATTTTGTTTTTTTATCTAATGTTTCTTTCTTGTCAGTTTTGAGAGTGGGATGCATGATACTCAACCTAACTATTTCTGTGGTTGGACCAGGATATCGGCGGTTGTGACATTCAAAAGCAGGAAATACGTGAAGCCGTTGAGTTACCATTGACACATCATGAGCTTTACAAACAAATTGGTATAGATCCTCCACGGGGTGTGTTGCTCTATGGTCCCCCTGGCACGGGTAAAACCATGCTTGCCAAGGCTGTGGCGAATCATACAACTGCAGCCTTCATACGAGTGGTTGGTTCAGAATTTGTTCAGAAGTATCTTGGCGAGGTAGAATATGCCTTTTCCCAATCCTTGGTATCTAATTTGCAATGCCTCAGAAACTATCTTAACTTGATACAGTGGCTACTTGGCCATTTTCACTTATTCTAGTATCTTAATGGGGCAACATTAATAATTGCCATTACAGGGTCTGTTTTGTTAGAAGTGGAAGACAACATTATCAGAGTAGAATGAGTTCATTTCAGAGGTTTTCTTATTTTCTTTCTGGATTTCCATTGGATCGATTGTGAGAATGGTGTATTTTGCTCTCCTTTTCAGGGTCCAAGAATGGTCCGTGATGTTTTCCGTCTTGCCAAAGAGAACGCACCTGCAATTATCTTTATTGACGAGGTGGATGCTATTGCTACTGCCAGGTTTGATGCACAAACTGGAGCTGACAGAGAAGTTCAGCGAATCCTCATGGAGCTTCTGAATCAGGTAGGTCTTAAAATAAATGGAGTTTAAAACGACAGTAGCCATAATAAACTGAAGGCTCAAACTAACCAAACTCTAACTTACTGGCATCCGTAGCTTGTTGGGTTTTTTGAGTGGCAACATGCTTGAATGCCAGCACACTTTCTGCACATTCTTGCTTGACTATGATTTATGATTACATTTTGGATATTTTTTTTCTCTTGATTGGTTAATTGGATATTCTTCTGAATGCGTTTACAGATGGATGGGTTTGACCAAACCGTGAATGTAAAGGTTATTATGGCAACTAACCGGGCAGACACTTTGGATCCTGCGCTTCTGCGGCCTGGTAGGCTTGACCGAAAGATTGAATTCCCTTTGCCTGATAGACGACAGAAGCGGCTCGTTTTTCAGGTGAGCTTTGTGGGTACTGCGACCATATCACTTGTAGGGTAATTACATTACTTGGTCTGTAAACAGTCTTGGTCTCTTGTCGAAAGGATTATCCTGGGGATATGTTGGACATGGGCTAAATTCTGTTGGTACTAGGCTTTTGTTGATTCTAAATTGATAACTCAGATAGGCCTGTAAATGAGCAATTTCTTCGTGTTCCATAACCATTGATAACTCAAGAACTGGTTAGCGTGACATTGATATCTACGTCATCCTACTGAATGCAATACTGTACCCCCTTTTTGTTGCTTGTGGTTAACTTACAGTAACTTTACCACAAAGTTAATTGGCACTTATGCTGTAGTTTGTCTTGTACAGGTCTGCACAGCTAAGATGAACTTGGGTGATGAGGTTGACTTGGAAGACTATGTCTCTCGACCCGATAAAATTAGTGCTGCTGAGGTTAGTTGATTTTGCATTTTATCTCTGCAGCTTCTAAAGGAAAAGTGGTGTATTTGTTGCACAATTTTATGGTGTCGTTGTTTTTCCAGAATGTCTGATAGCATATAATAATTAATATGCCAACTTTGAATATCTTTCTAGAAGATAATTTGTAAAGGTCCGTACTTTTAGGATGTTCAATATTTGTTAATGGAATGTTAGTATTCTATCAGTGCTTGTATTTGAAAATAATCACTTAAATAATTTTTATAGGTCTGTTTTTTTTTTTTGTTACTTTTTATGGATTTTGATATGTTCTATATCTTTGGAAGAATCGAATGAGTCCTGATGTACAGGACGGTAGCTGTGGTCCCTGTGATCATATATTCAAAAGGGCGTTTGGATCCTCTGGGGACCTTTCTGCTACATTTGTGGCTTGTGTAGAGGTTTTGAATAACATAATCAGATAGTAAGGAAAGAAGTCATCATTCTTGGGAAATTAAAGCATCTGTTTATACGAGTGCTCCATTTTGCCCTTTAAGTTATATTACTAGGTTATATATCTTATAAAAAAAATTACTAGGTTATAGCTTTTGAGACTTCTTTTCCATTGGTGTGTAGAGTGTTTTTTTGCTTCAGTAACCTGATCTGGGGAATTTACTAAATCATCGCATGAGTTTTGGATTTGAGGGTAATGAGGGTGATGATGTTGCCCACTTTCAGAGCTAGGTTTGTCCATGGAAAAGCACATGTTAAATGAGTTGTGGCAGCCACTGAAGTGATTTAGGTGGCCTGTCCATCTATTTTTTCAGGGTATGGTTGTTAATCTAGAATCTAGATGATAGAAAAAGTTTTTAATGGAACGATAGGGTTGAGGGGGCGAAATACCATCTGGTTCAGTGGAAGATTGTGTGCGGCTCTAAGCTTCAAGGAGGGTTAGGGATCAAGAGCATTTCTGTGATGAATATGGCGTTGCTGGGGAAATGGTTGTGGAGGTTCGGGTTGGAGACCACTACCTTGTGGAGGAAGGGGATAGCGAGTAAATATGGGACTTCGGAGTTCGGGATGTGAGAGGTTTGCATGTCTTATGGTTGTAGTGTATGGAGGGGAATAATGAAGATTCTGGCTAGATTTGTTGATGGGACTATATTCAAGGTTCGGATTGAGGATAGACTGATAGAGTGAGATTTTAGGAGGACGAGTGGTGTGGAGAAGTGCCTTTGATGATGGAGTTTTTGGGTCTGTTCTACGTATCTGAGAAGAAGAATCCAGGACTGCTATATTAGGGAGGAGGGAGCGTTGTCTTGGAACTTTAGCTTCAAAAGAAGGCTTAATGATTGGGAGATTGAGTCAGTGGCTGGATTATTGTCTCTTTTGCTCGAGTGTCAGTTTCCCACCACGAGCCCAGATAAGTGTATTTGGAGATGGACTAAGAATGAGATTTTTTCGATTCGTTCCTTCTATCAGGCTTTTCTTATGCCATTTAGCTCCTGCTACCCGACGTCTTTTGTTTGGGGATCCAAGTTACCTTCCAAGGTTGCATTCGTTATGTGGTGGACTGCATCTTTGGAAAAGATCCCAGCGGTGGACCACTTGAGAGCAAGAAGGTGCGTTATCATTGACTATTGTTCGATGTGCAAGCGGAGGGAGAATTGGTTAACCATCTTCTTTTGCATTGTGGGATAGCAACAGTTTGTTATACCTTCGGGATCTCGTGGGTGATGTCTAGATCGTTATTGCAGTTGATCTCGGGTTGGCACACTTATGCCTTTTCCTCAAGAGGGCGTGTGCTATGGTGTATGCTTCCCTTCGCGATTTATTGGGGTCTTTGGAAGGAAAGAAACAATAGAATCTTCGAAGGGAAGTTAATATCATTCTCAACATCAAGGGCTTGATGTTTATGTGGTCTAAGATTTTTACTGGAGTGTCGAGCTCTTTTCTTCGAGGATTCTGTTTTCCGGTGGGAGGTTTTATATTCTAGTCATGGTTGCTAGTTGCTTTCTTTTTTTTGGTTTTTTGGTAAGTTGTTGCTAGTTGTTTTTTCCGCTTGTTGTTTCCTTTCTTAGGTGGTGGTGTTTTTGTCCTGTCTTGTCCTTAGCGGGTCATCTCATCCTCTTTGGAAGATCCTGTATTTCGTTTGGTTTGGCTTTAATGAAATCTATACTGATCAAAAAAACTTTTAGTTGGGTGGGTGAAGTGCCGGTGTTGATGACTAAATTGGCAGGGATGGAATGCTGAACAAACTAAGAAGAGTACAATTCTATATTTAGGGTGTATTTCTTTCTAATGTTGCATTAGGAGATCTGCAGTATTTGACTCATAGGTATTGAAACAGATCAAGCACTTAACTTCTTGGTGGTATCTGACAACATTGCTTGGCCTTAAATGTACTTTATTTCCCACTGGTTAGTTTCGATTAAGTGTACTGTCATCTGACCATGTTTTTTATTTCCCCCCACTGCAGATTTCTGCGATTTGTCAAGAAGCTGGAATGCATGCTGTCCGCAAGAATCGCTATGTCATTCTTCCAAAGGACTTCGAGAAAGGCTACCGGACGAATGTGAAGAAGCCGGATACAGATTTTGATTTCTACAAGTGAAGTCATCAGAAGATGCTGGACAAACCGTTTAAATACCTTGGGGGTAGGGCGGGGTGAGGCTCAAAACAGTTTGATACTGGGGTAGTGAATATTATGTTAAAAAGTTTTTAAACCACCAGCTGGGCTTTTTAGTTTATCTTGTACTTTATGTGCAGTGAAGTCGGTTGGGCTGCTAGATGGATTATTTAATCAAACATGTAGTGGACCAAAATGGCCTTCAACTTTATCAAAGTGATGCACGCTTGGTAGATCACTGACCTTTTGGATCTTTGGATCTTTGGCGATTTCTAACCATTGGGTTTGAGTATTTTTCGTGGGGTGTTTCAACCAATTGATTTTGAGCATTATTTGGTTAATAGGATCCAACGTCTAGAAATCACCAATCATTTATTTGATGAACAGACCTTTCACTTGAAGAATAGCCTCCTGCCTGGAGACTAGTCTTAATACGGTGGATGGGAACATGGTTGGAGGCCAAATGTACCCAGATGTATATAAACCAAACCCTGCCGAGGTAACAAATTTTTTCATACTGCTGATAAAACTCCTCATTGCATTACTCTGCATCTTCTTTTCAAAAGACGCCAAGCTGTTTCGTGGTGGTGATCGTAGAAAGGGAAGGTAAAATACAGGATTTCCAATCCTAGCAGGAAAAGAAGGGAAATGGGCCGAACATCCATACGGTCAGTAGTGGCACATTCTTAGAGACCAGTGAACGAATGTATATTTGGCCTATCCCTAGGGAGACCTACAAAACAAAAATCAGCTTGATTGGTGAGTTCAAACCTTTCGATCTTGTACACCAAATAATGGTCAGTAATGCTCAAATTCCCACGGTTAAAATCAAATCCATGAAAATGACTCCAGTAGCTACTGATTCTTCTAATGCTGTTGCATATATCAAAAGTGCGTTCACTGCCCATTGGACTTGTAGAAAACTCCTCCGCTCGATTCTCAAGGCGATTTCTCTTCTGAACTCTTTCAATATTAAGCATGTCTATATAGAAAACAACAGGGCTGCTGATCTTTTTGGCGAGTCTGTGTAACTCGATCGATTTTATCTTGTTAGAACCTCACCTGCTCCCTCCTGATCTTGTAAGGTTTGTCAGCGAGGACGCTGCTAGACATTGTCATATATTAATTTATTTGTCATCTCAACAAGGTTTATGCAGGACAGAACTTCCTAATGAGTGATGGTAAAACCAAGGTTTAAAGGAGGCTGTTTTAACGATTAAACGGACTGGGGGCGTTACCGTTTAAATGGCCGTTAAAACGGATTGAAACGGCCAGGGGCAAAAATGGAAAAATAGATTTTTACAGAAAAAAAAGTAAAAAATGGCACTGAACTTTGAAAATAAAAAAAAAAACAGAATTTAACCGGAAATTAAACAGATTTTAACGGTTTTAACGGCCATTTTTTTAACAATTTTCAGAATTAAACGACTGTTTAAACTGCCATTTAAATGATTTTAATAGCCGTTAAAACAAAAAAACAGCCGTTTTATTCAAAAACGATAAAACGTGTTTAAACAGAAACGGGCTTGGGGCGGTAACCATTTAAACGGCCATTTTTAAAACCATGGGTAAAACAAAGGAGCTTTGTTGGTATAGGGTCTCACAAATCAGATGTTCGGTAATAATATCTTAGACAATCTTAATGGAAACAGAGTTGAATTGCTGATAAAATTTGCATTTATCTATTAAAAAAAAAAACAACAGACTTGACCTAGTTATATATTAGTTCAATTTTTTTTATCTGACATAAAGGGATAAACTAGTATAGAAACAAGCCTCTGACAACAATTATGAAAGTGGCGCAGCGGAAGCGTGGTGGGCCCATGACCCACAGGTCCCAGGATCGAAACCTGGCTTTGATATCAAAGAAGGCTTCTGCTCCCAAAACCCTTTTTTTCAAAATTCCTTTTGTAAGCGCCATCATCGTATATTGTAAGTCTACGAATCAGATGCTCAGTATATCATCTGATGAGCTATGGTTCTCTAACAATGCCACGTAGCACACATTTTCGGCATGGTTGTCTCATGATGGAAACAAGTCAGATGTCCCCGCTCGTCAATCAACCATCAATCAAAATATCAAAGGTTACAGATCACATCAATCAACCATCAATCAAGGCTACAAATCATCAATCAACATTAGCCACAGGATGAGAAATTAAGAAGTACTGAAAATGACAAAAAAAAAAAAAAACCATTCAGTCAGGTCGATTTCTAATCTAGCAGATCTGGTAAATGGGACCCATTGTATGTTGGGTTCCAACCCACCATTGGATCTATGGCCCTTGAGATTTGCGCCAAAGATCAACCGTTGTGGATCTAAGAACGTATCATTAATATCCAATCCATTAAGAATCCAAAAAATGATTAACGACTCTTTCCACATGTGCAAACTAAATAAGTAGCAAGCTGTGCTGTCTGTTTGACCTAATCACTCATCATTACTAATTAATAATGCAATAGTGTAACCTCGCTATCAAAAAAGAGAGACAAATTGACCTGAGGGTGCAATTTCCCGTGAGGCTGCGGGTGCTTAAAAACATGCCGTGTGGCACACTTCCGGTTTGAGCGAATCAGATCACAGCCCACAATACGAGCCATGTGGCACACTCTTAGTGGACGCTGACCTTATGGATGTTTGGCCAATCACTAGTTGGACCTACAAACCAAGAATCAACCTGATCAGTGATTTCTAAGCGTTGAATTGAAGTTATTTTCATGGGTTCATTTTAGCTGTAGGAATTTGAGCATTATTGAGCGTTATTTGGGTACAAAGATCCAAAGGATGTAAATCACTAATCAGGGTGATTTTTGGTTTGTAGGTCCACCGAGGGATGGGCCAAACATCCATACGGTCAGCATTCACTAAGAGTGTGCCAATGTGCCATGTGGTTCGTAATGTTGGCTGTGATCGGCTTCGCAAAGGTTTACTCCATTTATGATTAGCCCCTTGATGGATGATCTCTAGTCATTCAATCTGAGTACCCAAAAATTGCTCGAATCCAACGTCTATGAATCACCCTTCAGCTAAATTTTGGTGGGTAGGTCCATTAAAGGGTGAGCCAATCATTCGAGGATCAATGGGCCCAAAGAATGTGCCATGTGGCACTTTTTTGTATGCATCCACAGCCCCACAGGAAAGAGCCGTTCTATGATGTAGAATTCTGTATCAAATTTTTGATGCAGAAGTCCCTCAATTGCGGGATTTTTGAAGTGGGGATCCTGCGCCAATGAGCACGCCACATACTTTCGGGCCCACATACTTTCCGCCGCTTCAAAAAATTTCTCCTCAAATTAACACGTAGCAGACACTTTCGGGCCCACTTGCTCTCCTTGAGTGTTTGGCCCACACCTTGGTGGACCTACACACCCAAAACCAGCATGATTGGTGATCTCTAACCCTAGAATTAACACTTTTTCATCACGGGCTTCATGAACAGGCCTAGGGTTGGGTTCCAAGCCCATGATAAAAAAAAGTTCTCAAATCCAATGTCTAGAAATAACCAATCACGGTGATTTCTTGTATGTAGGTCCACCAAGGTGTGGGCCAAACATTCAGCAGGCCAGTGGGCCTAAAAACTCTACTACGTGGCAATTTGAGGGACATCTGCATCAAAATTATGATACAGAAACAAGTATCATAGATTTTTCTCCGCAGGAAATTGGACCCAAAGGCTAAGTCTCTCTCAGGAAGCACGTGAAGCCAACTCACATGAAAAGATAAAACTAGGTTTCCAACCTCAACACGACTTTTTTTTTTCTAGGGCACCCATCTCCATCCCATGATTCCTTTGAAAAATATATATAAGAGGTTTTAAAGAGTAGCTTTGCTTCAAAGGAACGGTGATGGTCACAGTCTCTCTCCAAGTGGGTGCCCATCAAACAGATTAATTAAAACTCACAAAAAGGATAATCTTAAGAAATAAAAACCTTAATAACAAAGATACAACTCTCTGCTGACAATTCATGAACCCCACCCCCTTCCTCTTGCCTTCTTATTCACACCCACATGTACATCCATCCACAAAGGAAACTTCCCTTTCAACTCAACTACTTCTTGTCATCTTTCAATAAGAACAGGTTATGGGACTCTCTCACAAGATCTAGCTGTAAATGTGAGGGCACCCAAAACCTTTGATTTTTTGCTATATTTTTTTTATTACGAAAATACCCTTTTAAAGAATTTGTACGCACCCGCTTGTCAAATGTTTTCTCTGGAAGTTCTACTCGTTTGGAGCAAAAACCCGTTGAGTCTTGTGACCGAATCCAGTCACAACCCACAATAATAATCACGTGCCACACTTTTAGTAGACTCTGACCGTATGGATGTTTGGCCAGTCCCTCGGTGGACCTACAAACCAAAAATCAGCCTTATTAGTAAATTCAAAGTGTTGGATTGAAGTCATTTTCATTGGTTTATTTTAACCGTAGGAATCTGCGCATTATTTGGGTGCAAAGATCCAAAGGTTGTAAATCACTAATCAGGCTAAATTTTGGTTTGCAGGTCCTCCAAGGGACTGGCCAAACATCCATATGGTCAGTGTCAACTACAAGTGTGCCATGCGGCTCCTATTGTGGGTTGTGACTGGCTTCAATCAAATCTGTTGCGACAAAAGATTTACTAGTTACTCTCTTGTGCTGAAATGGGGGAAGGGTGCCCTCACAGAGTTTGAAATCTAAGTAGGGGTGCTCTCAGCAGGTTGGGTGCCCTCACGTATTGTGGGGTGCGACTAAAATTACCCTTTTATTTATTTATTTTTGAAACCGAGGGTATCCGGACCTCTTAGAGCCCCCGACTAGTTCCTCGGGGCATGATAGTCACCCCTTCCACACGTGTCGGAGTGTACTGGGAGAGTTAATGTGAACTAAGCCACTTATTACCCTTACTCATTCCAGGGGGTGGCCCCAAGGACCAAATGGACGTGGGGGCGTGGGGCCCACATGTTTTTCTTACTAATAGATCACTGATCGAGCTGATTTTCGGTTTGTGGGTCCACCTAGGGATTGGCCAATCATTCATACTGTTAGAGTCCTCTAAGAATGTGCAACGTGGCTCACATTGCGCCCTGTCGTCAAAGTTTTACACTTCACCATCCAAGGAATGGCCCACCGATGGAATGGTTGGAATCAACGAGATGATCAGCAGAATGTACGATAGGGAGTGTTGGGTCTTTCGAGGTTGATGGACCTGAGGTCTCTGTTACAATGCATGTGTGGTGATGTTTACTCTGTATGATCCTGATCAGGATAAGATAGCGACTTAGCTAGCTAGCGTCTCACAAACCATTCACTGCTATAGTGCACCAGTTTTGGAAAAAAGAAAAAAAATCATGTCACGGGATGGATCGATCGTCACATAGAAAAAGATGCTACAAACAAGCCCTTCACATGGTTTATTGGAAGAGAATGAGAGATGTAATGGAAACAAAAGGAAGACAAGTCGAAATCAAACCGATAGGGGTCTACATAGAAATAATGTCCCAGCCAGGGCATGGGACAGAATCTTCCAAGTCAAAAATATCGGCCCCTACTTATCGGGCATTTCGGGTGGCTCACACTGTCGGATTTATTGGCACATGTCCCTAAAAATCTACATTTTTGTAATTTTTCCCGTATACTCTACACGTACATACATTTTTTATGTTCTGGTATGTCTTGCATGTATCGGTACGGTTGCCCGTGTCGTCCATGTAAGGCAATAAGGTTGTCGTTGTTATTTTTATTTTTATTTTAGGCATGCCAGGCAATAAGTTGATTTTTGATAATTAAGTGCAATTTTTGAGTGAGCCCATTTTTGTTGAGTAGTGCTTAGTTTCAAAACCAAAGCTAAGTAGCTTTGCATCCGACGTGTACCCTGGGTTTCCTAGATTTCCAAAGAAATTCTTTTTGGATCGCCATTTTTGGACTTGGAAAAGTCCTTTTTCCATAAAAATACTTTTTTTCAAAATAATAATTTATTTGGATGACCATTTTTTAAAAAGGATTTATTGCATAAAAGTATAGGGTGTTTGGATTGCCATTTTAAGACTTACAAAAGTCTTTTTTCCACAAAGTCTTTTTTCAAAATAATAGATTGTTTGGATGGGCATTTTTTAAAAAGTTTTTATTCCATGAAAATATATTTTTTCAGTCAAAAAGTCTTTTTATAAAAAAAAAAAATAGCTGAAAACTGTTTTTCAAATAAAAAAAAGACTTTTTTGAAAATTTGCTAGCTCAATGAACATAATAAACAAAGAAACAGTTTTTGGTAGAAGTCCCCTTCCAAAAATATAAAGACATTATATGGGTGGGGCGAACTAAAAGAAGATAAAGACATTTTGCATTAATGATTATCCAAACGATCTTTTTAAGAAAACTACATTTTCAAAAATATATTTTCAGAAAAGTCATTTTTTAAAATAAATATTTATTGGAAAATGGTGATACAAACACCCACTAATTTTTAAGCCAAAAAGTCTTTTTATAAATTAAAAAAAAATAGAGCTGAAAGTTGTTTTTCAAGTAAAAAAAGACTTTAAAATTTTGCTAGCCCAATGAACATAATAAACAAAGAACCAGTTTTTTGTAGAAGTCCCCTTCCAAAAAACTAAAGACATTACATTGGTGAGGCCAACTAAAAGAAGATAAAGACATTTTGCATTAATGATGATCCAAATGACTTTTTTAAGAAAAACACATTTTCAAAGAGTTTCAGAAAAGAGTCAGTTTTTTAAGATAAATATTTTTTGAAAAATGGTGATCCAAACAGCATGTTAATTTTTAATAACTAATAATATGAATATTTCTGATTTGCAACTATTAGGCCCTGCTTGGTTCAATGCACATCAGATACAACACTCTCACTTGCCATGGTTTTGTGATTACAACTGATTGGTTGGGGGTGTGCAAATGAGCCGGCGTGCAAGTAGTTGCCAAGCCCTTGCAAATTCTTTAAGAAAATGGATGCAAGCATGTGCAGCCCAAATACTGTAGTAAGTGACTGCAATGCAACTCACCGCATTTGAACCGGAGTGCAAAATGCATCCCAGTGCAGCAAACCAAGCAGGGCCTCAAAGAATTTGCTCCGTATACTATCAAAAGACATTATACACACATTTAAGGTGCACCAAACTTGTGGCACATCAAGAAGGGTAATAAGTGGCCAGGACTCCTCTCCATAAGGTAGGAGGTTCTGAGTTCAACTCTCCTTGGGGCCACCCGAATGAGTAAGGCTAATAATTGGTTCAGTCTAGGTGTGTCAATTTTACCCGTTTAACCGGAACCGAATTGGAACTAGAACCGAAAACACCAGTTCCGGTTCCACATTTTTGAGAACCGATTAAAAAGTAACCGGAACCTGAACCAGAACCGAACCTGACAATAACGGTTCCGGTTCTGGGTAGCCTAATATGGAACCGAAACCGATAAGAACCGGAACCGAACCAATAAGAACCGGTACCAATAAATAAATATAGTGTAATATTCTCATATTCTCAACATTTGGCCCAATATACCCGGAACCGGAACCGGAACCAACATATATACATAATCCGTTCCGGTTCCAGATCCATCACTTTGAGAATCGGAACTGTTAAGGAACCGAACCGATAAGAACCGGAACCGATTGTTCCGGTTCTGGTCACCTTAGGAACCGAACCGGAACCGACCTGTTGACACCCCTAGTTCAATCCACGTCAACTCTACCATTACACTCCGGCACGTGTGGAAGGGAAGACTATCGTGTGCTGTAAGTCTAAGAGGCCCGGATATATTTTTGTTATATATATATATATATATATATATATATATATACACACATGGCCTACTACAAGTGGAGAGAACGTATGTTGAACTTGGCACACCTCACCCACTATAATACTCCTTCATAAAATTTTGTCTCTACCCACTTGTCAAGTTAAACATAAACTACGATTAAGAATGCACGTGTCATATTCTTTGACTAATGCCTATCTGAGTTTAATGTGCTTCTCTATATATGATACTTTGATTTAATATTTGATTCAGCCTTGGGGATTAAAAGAGTGGTTTAGACTTTAGAGCAAGGTTTAAAAGGGGCCATTATAACGGACTCAGGGTGTTACCCTTTTTTCCGTTATAACGGATTGCAACACAGGGGCAAAAGCAAAAAAAATGGAAAAATAACGGGGCATTTTTTTCAGAAAATAACAGTCGTTATTTTTGTTATAATGGAAAAATAACGGAACATAACGAGCATTATAATGAAAATAACAGCCTTTATTTTCTGAACATTAAAACGGTACATAGCATAAGGGGGAGATCCTAATCCATTATAATGGCTGTGATTTTCATTATAAGGAACGTTTTTAAACCATGGTTCAGAGATGTACAACACATGGTTTTAAATAGTATGTTACTGTTGTGTAACGTGTCTTCTATTCTACGGAGACTTAATATTCGTTGAGCTATAGCCTATAGCCTATAGCCATTGGCTTTTTTCTTTGTCCGTACAAGATCATACAATTTGTGTCGGGATACAACTTGTAGTGGAGGGATTTTCATTATATCAGAGATTTCTATATATTCTCTAAAGGGGTATTAGAATTTCACTTATACACACGTGCGCGCACACATATAGAGAGAGAAAGAAGAAACTATTGTAGCCCTAATTCTTTAAAGATGACGAAAGAATTCTCACCCGTAGACATAAACACATTGCCGAATTACGTGAATCTATTACATATGTGTGATTGATCTTTTTTGGTTATCTCTATTTTTGCTGGTTCGAGGAAAGTCAATTTTCAACCGTTATAACGGAGACTTAACGTTCCTGTTATGTCTGTTATAATGGGTGGCATTTTAGTGAAAATAATAATATCAAAATGTTATTATTTTTTAAAACAACGTTCGATAATAGACAAAATAATAGCTTTTAAGTCCACTTTTCTAAATAACGTAACAGGATTGGAGCGTTACTGTTATAACAACGATTACAACATTTTTTTTAAAGGGTCGGGCACTGTTGACAGCCCTAAAATGGCAGGATTCTGTACAGGACACAAATATGTGCCACATGGCACACTCTTAAGAAGAGTCTGACCGTATGGATGTTTGGCCAATCCTTAGGTGGACCTACAAACTAAAATTCAGCCTGATTAGTGATTTCTAGGCGTTGGTTCTTTGTACCTCAAATACCGCTATAATTCCCACATTTGAGATCAACCCATGAAAATAAGTCTAATCCAACGTTTAGAAATCACTAATCAGGCTGAATTTTGGTTTGTAGGTCCACAGGGGTTGGCCAAACATCCATACGGTCAGAGTCCTTCAAGAGTGTTCCACGTGGCATATATTGTGTCCTGTACAGAATCCTGTCATTTTAGGACTGTCAACGAGCCTGACCCTTTTTAAAAACCATATTGTAACCTTTTTCTTAAAAATGTAGTAATTGACAAGGAGGCACATCTTTGTTCCTAAAACTTGAAAATCCCATTTGAAAGAGATCACAGATCTAAGTGGTTGCAACGTCTCTTTTAAATGCACCAAAAAGCAAGAAAAGGGGAAGAACAATTAGGTTTGTATCCTTCACCTTAGAGAAAATATTTGGTATCTAAGGATAAGTTTCCTCCTCCCATACACCAAAAATCAAAAAATATTTGGTGGACCTATACACCAAAAATCAGCATGATTGGTGATCTCTATCAGTTAGATTTTAACAACCTAGAAACAACTCATAATCAACGGTTAATAACCACTTCATTAAAACACTAAATTCCAACCGTTAAAATCACCTAAAATGATTTTTGGTGTATGGGTCCACCAAAAAGTGGGACACACATCCATAAGGTTAGTGGGACCGAAAGAGTATTCTACGTGGCATTTTTGGAGGTGGACTTCAAAGTTTGTTGCTCCTCACCTTATATTACAAGTGTACCTACCAAAAGTCAAACATAAAGAACCCAAAAGAAAAGTGAGTTTATCCGAAAGCTGGGTTATCGGTTAATTATTATCAACATTGGAAATAACGCAATCCAACTACTACCTTATTTAAGTCATTATTGGGTATTATTGCCACGTCATTATTCATGTGCTATACTGTTTTAATGATAGGTCAACTATCGTACGGAGTGGATAGGTAGCGTTTATATTCGATCAACCCTTTGATCCAGACCGCTAATTGGTGGGCCACCTCTAGCGTACTGGAAAATATTAACTTTCTGATTTAAAGTCGAAGAAAAATGATTGGCGAAAACCAGTTCTAGTAGGAAGACGACACATGACAAGAAAAGCAGTTGAGGGAGAAATCAACTTGTGAAAATAAATCTGGACCCTTGATTTTGACTGGATTAAACCACATAGTGCTATCACTATGTATTGATTGCTATAGGCGTGAAAGGAATCAAAGGATTATCATCATTAATGAAGTATGATCCAATGGCTGGAATTGGATAAATGGTTCATCCACCTAAAGGAATGAGATTGTAACCTGAATAAATTTTCTAAAAATGATTTTTTTTTGCATATGTCATAAAAAAGGATTTGTATGTCAAGATGTGTCAACCTAGAAAACTTTTATGAACAATTTGGAGAAGAATCGTTTCTTGTAAACTTGTCTAAGGTCAAGAGTCAACTATACCATTGCCAATGGGATAAACTCTCCTCTCCCTCCTATGGGATTCTGCCCATGGATGAAATTCTCGGGATCGGAGCCTGGATCGGTGGGCTCCGAATCGGCCCAATCTAGAATGGGATCGGTTCATCTCGGCTGAGACAAAGTGGAATTTTTTTTATGAAATAGTGATTTCGAGACGAGACTGAGCCTGCTCAGATCAGTGGGGCTCCGATCACATACACACACACAAAATTTTGTTTTGTTGGTGGTTTTAATATTATCTACTTACACAAAAATAAAAAAAATACATACAAGTCCTTAGGCTTTGTGTGGTGGCCATAGAAAAGTTTTCTAGATGATCCTTGTTGGTGAAAAAGACCTTTTCTAACAAAGAAAAATCAAACGGAATAAATTTTCTTTAATCAATGCTGGGGGACGACACGAGCAATGCACTATAAATTACACGTGGCATATTCTTAGAGACCATTGACTGTATAGATGTTTGGCCCATCCCTAGTTGGACCTACATACCAAAATTCATCTTGATTAGTAATTTCTATTCGTCGGATTAGTCTTTTTATGGTTTATTTTTAACTATGGATTTCTAGAAGTATTTCGGGTACTCAGATTCAAAGGTTAGAAATCACTAATCAAGTCAATTTTTGTTACCTAGGTCCATCTAGGGATGGTCCAAACATCCATACGGTCAGTTACCTCTGATAGTGTGACATGTGGCTCACAATGTCAGTCCGTCATCAACTTTGATTTCATTATTTTTTTTCTAGGGATAGAGTTCATGTGCCACCTCCGAGTTCAATAAATGCTTTCACAGTTGAGCTAAAATGTTAAACTGTTGAATGACTAAAACATCTTTATAAAGTTAAAAAGTTTTAAAAAAAAATGAAAGAAACAATGTTTACAAATTTAAAAAATTCGAAGGTCATATTAAGAATAAAGATATTTTATTTTTTTAATAAGAGATGAACATTGAATGAACTGCAAATGACGAATGCCTTTTGACACTAAAAGACCAAAACACCCCTATTAAAAAAAACAAAAAAACAAAAGATGGGTATTTTTGAAATATTGGGTAGAACCCCCTTCTCTTGCTAATAAGTAGATTTGATGAGATCAAGTTCCAAGGGAGGAATGAGAATAGAATGATAACCAACCTCTTAGAAAGAAAGAACACTTTTATGCATGAAAAGACAAGCCAACACCATAATTAGTAAATTCATGAACCATAGGGATTATTCAAAAAAGCAAATCGAAGTGGCATTCTATTGAAAGATCCAGAAAAACTTTGTGAGTTATTGAGCATGGCTAAATTATTCATTTTGCGACATCATTTTAGGGTTGGGCCCGTGACAACCGTAAAATGACAGACTCCCTTACAAGACATAATTGGAGCCACGTGGCACACTCTTAGAGGACTCTGACGGTATGGATGTTTGGCCAATCCTTAGGTGGGCCTACAAACCAAAAATCAGCATGATTAATGATTTCTAGGCATTGGATCTTTCAAATTCCCACAAATTGAGATCAACCCATGAAAATAAGTCCAATCCAACGCCTAGAAATCACTAATCGGGCTGATATTTGGTTTGTAGGTCCACCTATGGATTAGCCAAACATCCATACGGTCAGAGTCCTCTAAGAATGTGCTGGTTCATATTGTGTACCTGTAACCGGAACCTATCGTTTTAGGGTTGTCACTGGAGCCCGCCCCTTTTCTCAATTAGGCGGAGAGTCCGTCTAGAGCTACACCCATTTCTTACATCCAGTTCTTACACCTGGGGGGTGGGACCCACATAGAGATCACGTTGGACAATCCAACCATATATGGAGCTGTTCTTGCCATGATGATCATGATCACCAAAATTCAGTTCATTTCCACATTGCCAACCATATAAAAAATTGACCCAAAATAATGGTTTAATTGGATGGTCTAGATTTTTCAAATTAAAGTCTATATTTCATGAGGTTAGGAATGTTGAACTTTCCTAAGTTTTTTTTAGGAGGTTAACTATAGCATGAAAAACGCATTGTGCGGTTGGATTGTCCAACGTGATCTCCATGTGGGCTCCACCCCCAGGTGTAAGAACTAGATGTAAGAAATGGGTGTCTAGACGGACTCTTAGGCGTAAAAATATACAACGAACTTGAGTTCCATCATCCTCAATGGGCCTTACCTGGAATAGCATACTTATACCTAGCCTAACAATTCCTTTATTCTAATCTTATAACGGATACGTGGCGAACGGCCGTTATAATGGCAGTAGTGGTAAAATAACAGATAATTGACAAAGTAACGGTTGTAATGGCTGTTATAATGGTTTTGAAGGTTATTAACTAAAGAAATAGGATAAATTTTAGAGAAAAAGAAAGTTACTTTTCAGGAAACACTATTGAGAATCAAGGCTTTCTTATTGAGTTGGGAGAGTATACTCTTAGATACGAGAGGCATTCGTTTTGCCGACATGGTATTCACATTTAAGGAAGGCAATTTACGCCAAGGTTTAAAAATCGGCCTTTATAATGAAAATAACGGCCGTTATAACGATTCGGACCTACCCCGTTATATTACACACCGTTAAAATGCCCAGAAAATAACTGCCGTTATAACGAAAATAACCGTCATTATTTTCCGTTATAACGAAAATAACGACCGTTATTTTCTGGAAAAAATGTGAACAGACCATTTTTTCTGTTATTTTTCCGTTTTTTCTGTTATTGAAATTTTAAAATACAAAATTTGAATTTCAGCACCCTTTTTTCTGTTATTTTTTTTCATTTTTGCCCGAGCGTTTTTTTCGTTATAACGGAAAAAATGGTAACTCCCCCAGATCGTTGTACCGTTATAATGGTCCCTTTTAACCTTGATTTACGCTTCTCTTTTTTCTTTCGAGATCAATGTGATCTCGAGTAAAACTTCTGTCACAACGGATTGCAAATCAAACAATTACAAGCCACTGAGTTCTCAGCACGTACACCTCAAAGCAAAAGCAGATGGGTACCTTGCAAAAAGCACTTAGGTAGGTGCCGAGAACTCATTGGCTTGTGAGTGTGTGATTTGCAATCTATTGTGACATAAGTTTTACTCCTTGATCTCTTATTAAAATAATTCTTGGACTTACGTAAAAAAAAAACACTTTTTAAAACCATGATTCAAATTGCTTGCAAAAAAAAGTACTTGATTCAAGTTGGCTGATTTTCGTTACGCGAAGGGCCAGAAATTTGTGTTTTTTCAACTTGGACTTTGGGCACTAAATATTCAAATCCATGTTTAAAAAATAGCTGTTATAACAAAAATAACGGCCGTTGTAACAGATTCGGATCTCCCCCGTATCTCGTTAAAAGCAGACTTTTTGGCCAATCCCGATGTGGACCTACAATCCAAAAATCAGCCTGATTAGTTATTTCTAGGCGTTGGATTGGACTTATTTTCATGGGTTGATCACAACTGTGGTAATTTGAGGTACAAAAATCCAACGCCTAGAAATCACTAATCAGCCTGATTTTTAGTTTGTAGGTCCACCTAGGGATTGGCCAAACATCCATACGGTCAGAGTCCTCTAAACGTGTGCCACGTGGCTCATATTGTGTCCTGTAACGGGAGCCTGTCATTTTAGGGCTGTCACTGGAGCCCGACCCTTGAGAAAAATGTTGGATCAGATCAACGATCTCCATTTTGACTTTAAAAATGTTGGGTGTCTCTTAAAGTCTTGGCACATACGGCGCATGTTAGAAAAAGCCTCCCTTGATCACCGACACACGTGTCGTATACAAGATTGTATATATTATAGAGAAAATTACTATTAAGTCCATATTTACGAATATACAGACCATTATATATCGTTGCTACTCAATGCAACCGTATAGCTACAGACCGTAACAGCTCAACTAAAACCTGTTACAGATCTGTGAGTCCAACTTTCCTCTCTCTCTCTCTCGGTTTAATACCGGAGAGCTTAGATACGTAAAAGAACAAACAAGCTATAAAAAAACATTAAAGCTTCGATCCTCACTCCGCATTTTCTGCACCAACCGATCTCTCTCTCTCTCTCTCTCTCTCTCTTATTGGAATTGGATCTGGTTATCGATGGTTTCGGGTTCAGATTCGTCGCCATGAATCGAATGTCGAAGGAATCATTAGCCGGAGGGAGGAAAATTCCGGCCATACCGCAGCACCGGAGAGGCCGGAGTCTCATCGGCATCCCGAAGGATACGAACGAGAACTTGGATCTCTTCTCCAGGAATCGTCCGAGCTTCTCGGTCGCGTCGTCAGATGAATCGGACGGTATTGATCTCATCATATGAGAGTTTCTGTATTTGATTCCGGATTTTGCCTGGTTTTTTAGTTTTAATTGACTGGAATGCCCTTGTGGATTGTCATCTTTTGTTTTGTGGGTAGGATCTAAGATTTTCTAATATTCCTTCTTCGATTTCTTTTCAATTTTTAGTTTGTCGGCTTTCTCCCAGCGCTTGGAAAATTTTTTTAGGGAGGAATGGATGCAATTATGTTTGAATTTACCGAGATGTCCCTAATATTAATTGTAATCACCTTAGCAAGTTATAGATTTTCTTCGGAGGTGAATTTTACAATTCTGGCGATTTTGTTTATCTTCCTCCTATTTGATTATGTTTTGTTTTTTGTCGCTCGAAGTAGAGAAAAAAAATTGTATTCTTTCAATTTTTTTTGCTCGAATTTCTGTTTTATAGTTATTCATCATTTTTGTTTATTTTGATTGAAATTCAAGATAATAATCCTGATTCCTAACTTGACGGAGGTGATTTGTGATTCTTGTAGTAAATTGTCAAAATTTCTTTCGCTGTTTGTTTTTCGGATCTCAAAGTTGCTAACTTTTCTGGTAATTTCGCTGCAGTTTCGATGAAATTGGGGAGAATTTCAGTCGGATCAGCTAAATTAACGAGGAGTGGAATGGATGATCTATTGTCGTCAGTGGACGGAGGAAAGCATGATTATGACTGGTATTTCTCAATAATTTTTCTTGTTTTATTTCATTTCCTCTATTAACTGAATTTAGGCTCTCAGCTTTTCAATCGCATTGTCTCCATCAAAACCCAGGAAAATGGCTTTTCGCTGAATCTGATTTTATGGTCTTTTAGTGAACTAAATTTATGTTGATCTTAAGTAATCTTTGAAACTGCCACGAAATTTTGATATTAAAACAAAATAAAGAGATAAAATTTCACGCTAATTACCTGAAACCCCTTGTTTTTAATACATTAACCAAAACCGACTTTTCTGAAATTTATCAAATTTCTTTCAAAACGATCTCTGATTATTGAGGACCATGTGATCGTCTGTAAGGGTGTTCTGGTCAATGCAGCTACTTAGATCAGCCAATTTCACAAGTATCCTTCAAATCCATATCCTCTACGTAGTCAACGTCCTTAGCTAAAGCCAGGAGAGAATGTTACAGATCTGCCCAATTGAGCAGTGTTATTGAACATCTCTCACCGAGGTGTTGGATTTAGGAGGTTGCCATACCGGCACACCATTCTGCAAGATCGGGGACTGGGTTTTATTCAATCTGCCCTGATCTCCCATCCACAATTCAAATTCCTTTAAATTTCCTTTAGATTAGAGAATCCAGAAAATGTGGCCTACTTGAAAGATCGTGTTTCAACCCCACTATACTACTCATAGTTGTGGGGCACTGTGTACTTACAGCCTCAACAATAAGCAAAGAACCATTTCAGTTAGCGACAGCATGCTTCAGGTCTCTAAACAAACTTCATTGAATCATAGTTCTTGAGAATTTAAGGCCAGAAATATCCTGTGAGGATTTTGATTTTTTGTTTTTCTCTAATATTATGAAACTCAGAGAGCCACTTCATCAGTCTATCAGAAAAACTTCAAAAATGAATAATTCTCTGACGTAAAACCATGAAAGATGAACTCTACCTTAACCTAAATGCAAAACATCATCACATAGTTACATACTATTTCACCCAAGGATTAAAATCTCGAAACTGACTTGATAGGGTCCAACCCAAATAAAGTTCACAGAAACTTGGTCAAGTAACGATCAATTTTTTATTTTTTTTTATAAGTAGTAACGATCAAATTTTGAAGTTTAAAGGCTTACTCTGTTGGCCTACTTTATGATTATCAAATTTGAACTAAGTCACCCTTCTAATTGATGACTGCTCAAAAGAAATATAACCCAGGTGGTTCTTTCCTCAGCAATAGTAGAAGGTACAAGCTTACCTATTCTCTGATGCTCTAGGGCAGATGGTAATATTTTACCCTTGAGTAATTATGAATGAATACAACATTTGTACATATTTTCCTTCACAGATTCAAAGCAGGTGTAGTATTTGTTGTCAAATAGATGCTTACATAATAACGGATATTACACTGCACTACTGCAGTAACTTAGAGGGAAACTTACACTGAAACCAGTCTTTGCAGCTAAGTGAATGTTTTGCTTAATTTCTTTGAAAACAGGCTTCTCACCCCTCCTGGAACTCCTCTCTTGTCTTCATTGGATGCAAATGAGCCTCAAGCAACTGTAGTGGCTCGGAGAAGCAGTTTCTCAGTTAGACCAGTCTCTACCACTAAAGCATCAAGGGTATGTGCTTCCATTTTCTGTTACTCACTACTTATTTTGATCCAAGGTTTAGAATTTGTATGTTTAAAGTTCACAGCGTTGTATATATATCTGAATTTACTGCACGAGGAATTCTTACTTCTCGACAGCGGGATGGGACGAAGTCCTCCTCCCTGCTGTAGTTGTAGTATGTCCAGCGGAGTTCCAATCCCCACTAAAATCTTCAGGTGAAGAAATCAATCTGACCGATTTTCCTTATCAATTCTAACTGTCCAATGTAATTGTATCCTTTTGACAAAAAAGAATTTGGCAAATGGTCCACATGATAGGCCTTGCTTGGTAGCTTGCATGTGCTAGATGGCGCAACATCCGACAAATATTTGCATTAGACTGAGTCATTTTTTGCCAAAAAGTGGTCTACTAAATGCAGCCAAAAAGTGGCTGCAAACAACTATAAAGAATAGGCAAATGACTCTTATCACCCCGCTTAGTCTCCCCCAACAGCTCCCCCCTCTCTCCCCAACCATACAAACATTTTCCTACAAACTAAAGACAGATTATCAAGCAGGGCCTATAGTCTTAAATTGTTGCATTCATCTAATTGGGTCAATTAGAAGATCTCCACTAGAGATGTGCTATGCGCATGGAATAGGCAGGGACATCCAACTGAGTCATGTAAGCTGTGTTCTGATTTAATCAGCAAGTTTATGAGCAGTGGTGAAGTTCACACCAATATGATCTTGGACTCACGGAGTCAACCCAGTAATCTAACCTGAGCTGGTTGTTACCATTTGAGGTCGGTTTCAACCATTTGAACCTGATTCAGTTCTTGTCAGGTGTCATGAATTCCAACCAGTGCCAAGCCCGACCTCTTGCCACCACTATGGTGGATTAGTCGGGTCAACCCCCATAACCCAACCCTACCAAAATGATTACTAAACAATTCAGGATTTTGGAATTCACCTGATTCGGTTTGGGTTTGGGTTTCAGTTACACTAGTCTGGGTTTCAGTTTAATCTCATCCATTCTCACCTCTACAATGGACCCTCATCACTATAAATTCTCTTTTTTCTGCCAAGTGATGTCCATCAAATAGGATTGCTTTCGGTTTTTATTTTTTTGATAAGTTTGCTTTGGGTTTTGTTTATGGTTACTTCTAATGGACATATTGAGTTCTTGAAATCAGTTTTTTCAAAGTTACGTCGAAAATATCTATCGCTGATCTCTCATTTTCAATATCTCTTTCAGCTTTCAGTGACACAATCAGAGAACAGCTATAACCCAAGACCAACTAGAAGTAGTTCAGTTACTCGCCCTGCTACCTCTACCACTAACTACAACACCTATTCCTCTAACTCTAACAGATCCTCCTCAATCCTCAATACAAGCTCGGCATCGGTAACATCTATTTCTAGACCACCCACCCCCAGTTCCCGCTCGACCTTGCCATCTACCGCAAGACCTTCAACCTCATCTGCCCGTGTGATGCCATCACGACCTTCAACCTCCGTCAAATCCCGGCCACCCCCCACCAGCCCGCCTATTGACAAAACCCGAGCTTCTCAACATGCAAGACCCTCAACCCCAACTTCCAGGCCTCAAATCCCTGCAAACTTAATTTCTCCAGCAGCTCGTTCAAATTCCAGGCCATCAACTCCTACTCGTCGGACCCCAGCACCAGCTCCAACTACGGTCACAGGTCGTTCAGCCTCTGTAGGACGGACCCTCACGAATGGCCGGAATCCAGCAGTGGCATCCCGGGGAAGCTCACCGGGCCCACGAGCCAGGCCCCCACAGCAGCCTATTGTGCCACCTGATTTCCCACTCGACACACCACCAAACCTGAGGACAACATTGCCGGACCGGCCAATTTCTGCTGGTAGGTCCCGACCAGGTGCCGCTATCACTGTCAGGGGAAATTCTGAGGCACCGGGATCCATTAATCCACAACGGAAGCAATCGTTATCCCCAGTTGTCACAAGGGGGAGACTTTCAGAACCTTCCAGAAAGGGCCGCTTGAATGCCAACGGGCATGATGTGAGTTCACCTGAAAATCATAAGACCCTATCAGTCTCTGAACCAGCAATGCGGAGGCCCGTGAAGACTGCGACAGCCACAGAGAGTACTGGATTTGGAAGGACAATCTCAAAGAAGTCACTTGATATGGCTCTCAGGCATATGGTACGTCTCCTCTCTTTACTATATTGCAGACACAGGAGAATACGATAGGATATCTGCATGTCTAATGTACGTGTTGTACACGGGTGGATCAGGACTCACCAGTTGCTGGGTCCCGCGTGAGATTTCCTAACCCAAATCCGACCTGATTGATGATCCTAACCATTTGCTGTATCTCATTCTTTTAGGCAATCAGAAAATTTTCTATAAAGCTAAAACATTTTTGGCCTAGAAGATCTCCTGGATGGGAGCATAGGATGCATGGAGATTGAGCCTAACAGTGTTTTGGGCTCTCTTTATAAAATTACGTTACATGTTGCTGAAAGCATTTGTTTTCGTGATTTAGGATATCCGACATGGTTCTGGCAACGGTCGTACTCTGTCAAGCACCACCCTTTTCCCTCAGAGCATCCGCTCTGGCAAGCCAAAAGGCCAAGCTGCTCGTGCCTTGGATACTCCAGTATATGTTAGCAGCAATGGCTACGGTGCCATGTCAGAGAATGGAAGCTGTATCAATAGGTCTCAGGATGGTGAGACCGAAGAAAATGGGCATCACTCGGCAAAAGTATGCGAACCGGACATCTATGAGAGCTCTCGGTACGATGCAATTTTGCTCAAGGAAGACTTGAAGAACACAAATTGGCTGCACAGTGTCGATGATAAGTCCGATCAGGGGTTAATCTTTGATAACCGGTTTGAGCCACTGCCAGAACCATTCGGCCCTTTATGATGTTTTAATGTTATATTTTATTTTTCTTTTAAATTATTTGGTCCTTTTACTTCATTTTCAAGGATGGGATCTATCGTCTTTTCCCATTCTATTTTATTAAATTTGTTCTATTGGAGTAAAAATATTCTCCAGTGAAATCATTTCTGATTTTCCCCCTTAATCCTTGAAACAGAAGGTTAGACTGGGCTTGAGCTCAATTAGGGGCCCACAAAATCTGGGAGGTGTTTGGATACAGGGTTAAATCAGGCCAATTAGGTCTAACCAGGATGGCAACTGGGAGTAAAGAAGTTGGGTCTCCTGCCTCGTAAAAAGATGGTTTGCCTGAAAACCATCGGACTGATGACACGCTAGGGGATTGTTTTAGAAACCCAAACATATGGGCAGCCAAGGCCATCAGTCAGCAGGTCCAATTGTTCTGGACTGTGTTTGGTAACAATGCAGCCTCACACCCTTTTTTGGACCCCCCATGTTTTCAGATTTTGTCTGTAAAACAAGACCAGAGTTGGAGTTGGGTTTTTAAAACAGGCTGGAACATGGAACCAGTTATTCCAGGCTAGGACTGGGTTTGGCCCTGATAGCACAAGCTTTCCAAAACATCCAAACAGACTAGGATTGGGAATGGAGGAAGAAGTGCATCCAAACACGACCTTGTTAACCTTGAACCAACACAAATAGGACGACTGGATAGAATTGGTTGGATTGATTGTACCCTGACTGTCAAAAAGCAAAGGTTCGGACAAGACTTCATTGGCTAGAAATCATCCAAACATAATTATTGGGAAACTCGTTTCCCAGTTATGGTGGCATTTCTTAGAAAACCCCTCTCGGAAAATCCTTTGGGTACCCCTTTCTCAAATAAAAAGAAACTGGTTTCTCCAGTATTTCTTTGAGAAGTCGACCCTTTACCACATTATTTTGGATGATTAGATGGTAAATAACATTTCGTTAAGTTAGTTTTTAGTACAAAATCTTTTAAGTTGGCCCAATACGATCGCGAAATGTAGGTATATAAAGGGTTAGGAGTCTTGACCCACTAATCAATACACGACATTTCCTTTCTCGCCTCCCCGCTATTTCCCTGTACATTTCCATTACAGATTTTTACTTTGTTTTCTGTATAGCATGAAATTTTTAGGTGTCATTTCCTGTTTCCGTTTCCCATTATCTTACCCAGCCCAATTTTTTTTTTTTTTTTTTTTTTTGGCAACTATAAATCCAACCGGTTTGATTTTGGGAGTTAAAAAGGATCTACTAAGAAGTAAATGTTATGTTATATGGAGCATGATGGTGCTAGAAGTACTGTAAATGAAGGGCACGACACCGCGGCCCAGCTTGTATATATACATAGAGATACAGAAACCCTAGTTTCAAATTGTGATTGCATCTTTGTTCTTTAGATTGTTTGTTGTTCTTTCTTCCCACAGTAAATGCCCATTAACTGTGGACATCTCTGCACATACATCAATCTAGACTGTCCATAACCATTTGATTTATATAAAACTAATGCAAGGGTACTAATTAGATGAACCGTTCTATGCTGCTGTATTCTTTATCAAAATTTTGACGCAGAAATCCCTCAAATTGCTAGGACACTGGCACACTGCCCCATGAATGTTTGGCCCACATCTTGGTGGACCTACACATAAAAGATCGGCATGATTGGTGATTTCTAGCCAAAGGATTCGAGCACTTTTTCATCATGGTCTTAATGAATAGGCCTATGGGTTGGTTCCAAGCCCATTTTGAAAAGGTGTTCAAATCCAATAGCTAGAAATCAACGATTAGACCCGACTTTTTTTGTGTGGGCAGAACGTTCATGGACCATTGGGCCAAAAAGGGTGTGCGGCAAGTTAGTGATTTCTGTATCATAGATTTTTCGGATTTAGATCAGCTACAATCTAAATTTCACAGGATAACTACCAGTTCAATTAACAGCTTTAATTAGACTGTTGCCACTTCATCGCTGTTCAATTATCAATAGTACACTGATCAAACCGTGAATTTGTTTGGGCAACGTGAACTTTTAGGATGTCGCCGGTACATAGCCTGGCCTATTCATTGTACAGTCTGGATTGACAACCACATATACCACTGCCACATGAGAGGAGTTCCCCTATGTGCGGATAATAATCCAGGATTGCAAATCTTGGAAAGCTTTTTTCAATAATACAACCATCGAAGGCGCTTAACACCTGTTGCAGATGATTTAACCTTACAAGTCTTCCACAAACTAAACAGTAGCTGCATGACAAATCACTGCTCATACCTGTAGCTCCGATGGACCATAGCCCAAGAATTGCACCGACACAATAATCATTGAATTAATGGAACTTTGCATAGAGCATTACCCATAAACTTTGTTCTCCAATGTAAAAGTAATCAATCGGATGGTTAGAATTGCATAATCAGAGCAGTTTTGCGCTATGATCCCTCCCAGTGGTAGTGCATCTATACTCTCTGGATCAATGGAGAACCACTTTTTTGATAGAGATGATTTCCAAATCAAAAGATCATAACAAGACTTGCATTAGAGTTTTTCCTCAGAGCGCAAAACTTTTAACATTTCTCAAGAAATACCAAATCATATATGGAGAAGTCCAAGGAACACAATTTAAAACAGGCATTGGATACCAGCACAAAGGCTCTACCTCTCTAACATGCCCTCAAAATACAGGGCTCTCCTTTAAATTTATTATGTCCAATCTCTGAACCAAGCATGTAATATTCGGATGTTTTCGCCAGACCCCGGTCATTGTCTGACCCAATGCTTCCCAATGGAGATTATTCGAGACCCGTGACTAGGCTCAATACCAACATAGAAATCATGCTCCTACATATAGAATGGATTATCAGGACTCAGGGAAGAAATTCAATGATCTCAAGGCATGGCAATGTAGAGTCTCAATGGTATGGTTTGGTTAACCCACTCAAGTCTATTGGGGCCGAAACAGCCTGACAGCTTTGACATTAGGGATTAGATCAGTCATCGAAGTTTGCTTAGTGATGCTCCACTGGACCTCACCTACAATGCCCAGTCTCAGAATACTGGTGGCCTGAAAAGTTGGACGCAGGCCCAGCTTGAAGGGTTTTGGGGGCGTTTGGCAACACAAAAATAAGTAACTTATTGACTTTTATAAGCCAAAAAGTAAAAAAGTTAGTTTGGATGCGTTTCATATTTTAACTTTTTAAAAGTTAAAATCTAACTTAAAACTGAAGCTAAATTTTTTAGCTTTCAACTTCTGAGAGAAACTACTTCTCAAAAATTAGGCAGCCTCCCGACGCTTTTAATTTCTGACTTTTTTGGAGGTAAAAAATCAACTAGTAACTTCCACTAGAAGTAGAAGTGCTTTTACTTCTCGTTCCCAAACGCCCCCTAAACCAGTCGATCATGGGCTCAAGTAGAAAATCAAAACAAATAAAGAAAGCAAATTTACTTGGGAGTAGAAAAGGGAAACAAAGAATAAGAAACAGAGTAGATAGCTCATTTACATGGCTTGTAGCTATGTAGCAGACATTGCTTTGTAACCCGACTTTTCAAGCTGTTTCGCTATTGAGATATCGCCAGTCTTAACAATTCTCCCGTCCTCCTAAACAGACCCCGAAGAATGAGAATTAGTTGTGGTTAGATCGAATTCACTCCCCAATGTACATAGTATGTCTATGAGCAACCTCTTTAGCAATGAAGTACAGTATCATTAGCACTTATCTATACAAAGTAAACACAATGTCCCCAATATGATTGAGCATGTTGGCAAATCTCCAAGGGCCCAGAGAAATTCATGTTTTTAAACATTCATATCTACACGGCTTGGTAAACAAGCACCCTATTCTCCATAGTTTAGCAGTCAATTGCCGAATTTTTAGATCTAACCAACCAGAATCATGCCAAAGTCCGTGACAAGATGCCGACAGAGAATAGGGGGGGAAAAACCTTCTACGGTACAAAAAGGATGACCTAGATCAAAACCGAGAAGGCAAAATGAAGTATCCACCATATTTCAAGGATGATTTATGGTTCTAAATTTTCCGAATCGATAAAACTTGGTTGAGTTGATTCTAGACAACCAGTTTTCAAGGTGGCTCAGTAAGAAACTCGACTTGAAACTAGATTAAGATACACACAAACAACACAAGAAAACTCCCCTCAGAGGGTTTAAGCGGGTAACTAGTTGCACCAAAGAGGCGACCCTGAAACAAACTCCCTCTGGTTTAGCAATGTGAAGAGACAAAGGCTTTAAGAGTGGATTTTTCATTTTTATCCTTTCATAGTCCTAAACAAGGCGCACTTGGATGATCAAAACTGCATTGAATTCCATGAATGCAATTAAATGCTGGATATACAGTTAAGGATCTTCCTACCATTATTCAACTGATTAAAATAAGATGCAAACCTCAAAATTCAGTTATTTTATGCCATGAGACGTAGGGATTAAGATATATATCATTTCAAGTTTCTGAAGTCACTTACCATGATGTGGACATAGTTGGGCTTCATATAATCCAAAAGCCGCTGATAATGAGTGACCATCAGAACAGAATTCTTGGGAGTCAAAAGTCCATTGACCGCTTTTGCTACATCTTGAAGTGCATCAATATCTAACCCAGAATCAATTTCATCTAAAATAGCCAAATCTGCCCCAAGGACCTGAAAATACAAGAAGAAATTTGTACTGAGCGATAGTTAAAAAGACAGTTTTAATAACAAAGAATTAGAAACTCCAAAGCATCTTGCAACCAATAGCACATTATTTGTATCGCTCATCAAGCATATCGAGGCAGAAGCATCACAGTACATAAATTACAAAACAAAATCATGAAGTGGAGAAATCCATGGAGTTGACTCAACTCAATCAAGATTACAGTTTATGAGGGTAACACTGTTTGCCGAAGACCCAAATGAACTCAACTGAAACCAATTGACAAAGTATGCACACCTGTACAAACCCATCCAGTTCAATATATTGTAAGCACTCAAGAACAGTTGTCTTGCCATCCTTTTTGTTTTGTCGAATTATTCACAATCACTTTGAAACTCAGTAATTCTAAGCATAGTCACTTCTTGAAACTTATTTTTTGCAATAAGTTTCTGTCCTTTGAGAACTTTATTCAAATTTTGGGCAGAGCCAACAAAATGAAAGGCTTTTTTTTACAGAAAAATTAACTAATTTGATATTTCCCTTGAAACTAGGAATCAGGAAATTTTTCACCAAGTAATTCAGTTGCAAGTATTGCTTGCTTTAGAACAGGAAGAAGTCACCCTCCTAGTCTATATTATGCATGTGGCACACATGCATGGGACAGGAGCAACCATGTGAGGGGTATCGTAATGATCTTCTAGGTCATAAGTCGACCCAATTGGATGATCATATGTATGCAATAGACCAGATGGTTAGGATCAACCAAACAGGCCCTTTGGGCCTAACAGATCACTTCAGTGAGATCCATTGGATGACGATTCCTGACAGCCATGCACAATGCATGCCACGTGCAGAAGAGACTGGATGGTTTCTTCCTGCCATCCCGCTCCTCTACAAATATTCCTCTTATTCTATAATATTACCAACACAGACTACATATTCAGAAAATTTAAGCCAAATTTGCATAAGAAAATGAAAACAAATAATGCAGTTTCTCATGATGGCCCAATCAAATACCGCAAGTTGCAAAATCTCATTGCGCTTCCTTTCACCACCGCTAAATCCTTCATTCACATTCCGGTTCAAGAAGTTTGGGTCCATATTCACAGTAGCGAGCTTGGGAAAAATGAAGCCATAAAACTGCAAGAACAAAATGGGATCAGTGATTCTGTGAGCCCTAACGGAATTTCAGTCTTTCATCCAATTGGCTGTAACCAGATATATCGACTGTTTCACCCAAAAAATAATATACTCATATACAAAGCAAGGAGTTTCCACTTCTAATTGATACATTAATCAGAATAAGCTTTTTGTTAAAATAGCAAGCAATACTCTGATGTACATAAATGTGGAAGTTACAGGCCTTATTAGCCTAAATCATTCTACCACCAAGTTTGCAATCAGAATCAATGATATCCAAGGTATCAGTCAGAGAGACCATAAGGACACTACCAATGGCATAGTGAAACATTCGAAGGGGTCCCACCAAGGTGATCTCCTAGGCAAAAAAGCAACAAAAATAGAAGATCCTAACCATATGTCCTAGGTGGGATAAATGATAACATGATCTTCCTTATGTAATATGCCACATCCGAAAAGTTTGAACCTTAAGGCAACTACTATGCATTACCTAGTACAATAATGGGACCTGTAGTCATAACAAAGTTTAGTTAAGTTAATTGTACTATGGGCTCTCTCTCTCCCTTCGATTTGGTTTTTTCTCAACGAAGTATGCTTCTAACACCTTGGCTCCATGCACATAGAGCCAAATAATCCCCATTAATAGCACAAATATTGCATGATAGAATCCTAGTCAATGCTCCTGCAACATGCTTTGAGAAAAGTGTCCATCAAAGATAAGGGAACAAAAAAAGAAGCTTCAAAAACGCTATACGAAAAAAGAAATGGATAGGATAAAGTCCAGACAGTAAGACGAGCAATGACCTAACCCACTACAAGAACGAAAATATGTTGCTGCAAATGTATCCATACCTCAATAGGTCCAAGCTCTGGAAGACCAAGTTTTTTTCTTCGAGCATTATAGGCCATCTGCAGAAAATCAATGTTGCTCACACCCGGGATATCAACTGGGGACTGAAAGCTCATAAAAAGCCCAGCAAGAGACCTTTCCTCTGGGTCCATGTCAAGTAAGTTTTCTCCTTTAAATACAACACTGCCTCCAGTAACTTCATAATCAGGATGGCCAACAAGAACCTGAAATAAATAAAGTCTCACTCAGCTTTTTGGGCAAGAGAGTGAAACTGGTCTAAATTACTAACCTGGGTTAGGTAAATGAAGAAGACATCAATATTCAAATTATTGTTAGTTAAAGGATATCAGCTCCTGTTTGAACGGATGCAACAATAGATAGCTCAAAATAAAATGGCTGAAAAATGCTCATGAAAAAATATCATCATTTTGCCAAGTTGGCAAAGACAATGTTTCAAGGTCTCACTTCGAGGATGGCTCCATTTGCAAATCACAATAGTGAGCGCCATCCAAACACAAAAAATGCAGTGGTCACAAGTTGACAAGTAGTGCCAATTGCATTTTGAGGTATGTCCAAAAGGGTCTTAATAATCATATTGCATATGGAAAAACTCAGCCATATTTATCATCGATTAATAATATCCTATATTCAAAAACCTACGAAGCAAAAGAGAGTGCATTTCAGCAAACCAAGACATGAAACCAAAACCCAAACATTGTGTATTCATGCTAACAGAAAACCTGAAGATAGGACAAAGCAGGACTCAAGAAAATTTGATGGAAACAAAAGAGTAAGAGCAAGTTTAAGACATAATGCCCTTCAAAAATCATAATAACAAAGACTAGTTTACGCAAAGGAAAAAAATTGCCCATGATGCTCATAGCATTTTGACCCAAGCTCCATAGTTTAGAAAGCACAACTATAACATGTACAACCATGTTTATGGATTGAAATGTGCATCACCAAAAACAGCGTCATCAAAACCAGAAAGCAATTAAAGCTACAAATTGTGCCATTAAACACAAATATCAACTTGAATTAACAATTCAACTCAAAACAAAATCACCAACCTTAGAAAATGTGCTCTTCCCAGAACCATTCTTCCCCATGACTGCATGGACCTACTAAACACAAAAAAGGTAAGTAGCATAGAACCAACGCATCAGCAAAAACATGAAGATTCAAATTCGTTTACAAATGGAACTAGATAAAAACTCAAAGGGAGATTAAAGAAAGGTGGAAATGGAAAGCCCGACATTGGAAAGGGTTTGGTACAGGCCTAAAGTGCCAAAGGGGCAGGCTGAGCTGAAACATCCACCAGGACCATGACAAGAAAACAACAGACCAAGCTCAGGCTATCCCTGGTTAACAGAGTAAATGAGTGATCTAAAGAGACAAACCCTAACCACTCTCAATCTCAAATTCTATATTCTCTCTAGTCTCTAAATTCCCCCAACACTAAAGAACAGAGGGACCAGCAATCAGCCAACATCAAGCCCTCTATCAGTGCCGGTGGCTAGGCGATGAATCAATACCGTATTTGGGTACCAGGCAGCGCGTGGCTTAGGATCCCAGGTTTTAAGAACAGACCTTCACTGGAAGGGTGTTTGAAGCATTAAAATCGGCCATGACTTCAACACCAATGCTTGCTCTGCCGGATTTCTCTCAGCCGTTTGAAATAAATGTGATGCCTCGAGGGCTAGAATTAGGGGTGTTCTAATGCAAATGGGTCATCCCTTGGCATATACAGTACGGCTCTTTATAGAAATAATTTAGGGCTATCAACTTACACGAAGGAGATGCTAGTTATACTGCACACTATCTTTAAATAGCGACCTTCTTGGGCAGCATTTCAAGATCCGTACTGGCCATAAGAGCCTAAAATATATGATGGAACAACATATTACCACTCCTGCTCAACACCGATGGCTAGCAAAGCTGATCGGGTATGATTTTGAGATAGCGTTAAGAAGGAAACCGAAGAGATGAAGTGGTAGAACTACTTCTGCAATTTGTTCCCATTTCCACGTGGTTGAGGAATTGAGGCGCAAGGGTTTCAAGTTGATTACAATTATCCACAAGATGAAATGGCAGCCAGATTCAATGCCAAAATATTCATAGGATGGTGCAATCTTGTGTTACAAGGCTTGGGTGGTGATTGATCCAATGTCAACATGGAAAAAGGAAATTTTGCAGCTACATCATGACTCCCCTGAGGCCGGCCACACAAGGTACCTAAAGACTTACAAGTGAATTTTCAGGATATTTTATTGGAGAGGAATCTGCAGGGACATTAAGCAATATATTGCCAAATCCAATGTATAACAGAGAAATAAAAGCGAGTTTATATCTCCATCGGCCTCTCTACAACCGTTGCCAATTCTTGAAAGGGTCTGGACTCTAGACTGACATTGCGATGGATTTTATCGAAGAATTGCCAACCTATCCTGGTATGTATGTGATATTCATGGTGGTAGATCGTCTACGTAAATACACAAATTCCATGTCCTTGTCTAACCGGTATACAACTGCCATTATAACTAAGGTCTTTGTTGCCTGTAGGATTAAAAATCTACTTCCCGCGTGTCGGGAATTTCAAACTTCATGGGAAGCCAACTTCTATTGTTAGTGATAGAGACGTTGTCTTCGAGTCTTCTTTTCAATGAGAACTTTTTAAGTTACAAGGAGTCCAGATACAAATGAGCACCGCTTACCACCCACAAAAAGACTACCAATCAAAGTGTGTTAAACACTGTTTGGAAACATACTTACGATGTTTCACTAGCCAACAACCCAAGAAATGGGTCACTTAGCTTCCTTGGGACAAATGGTGGTACAACATTACCAAATTTTGGGGTTGCTCCAGGAGAATTCAAACACCGACCAAGCTCGCATGAAGAACCATGCCGGAAAGCACCATACTGAGCAGCAGTGGAGCGATATGGGTATACTTGTGATTACAACCTTACATGAAGGTTTCAATCGCCATGCGTACTTCTAAGAAGTTCCGTTTCTATGGACCATGTCACCACACAGCATTTCAGAAAACATTGGTCAAGTAGATCATTGGCTCAAATTTTCCCATTCCATGTCTCGTGTTTAAAAAAGAAGGTTGGTTATGCAATTAATCAACTGCACTTTGAGCATTAGGAAGTCATGGTTGCCTCGAATCAACGGCTTTTCTTCATTATTTTTATTTTTATCTTTATTTCGATCTGTGATATTTACATGCAACAGTTCACAAAACAAGTTTATCAATTGGATGGTTCCATTAAATCAATGCAGTTTCTATCGATTGAACGGTCCTGATCGAAAGGTGCATACACCTATTGGAATGTAAAGTGGTGAATCATATCCATAATGGGACACCCCCACGTTGTGGACTACCACTATGAGCCTAGAAAAAATCCATGGTTCGCAGTTTATTAAAGAACACCCCCCAGTTCCAATTAGAATACATCGAAGCAATAAATCCTAATTTCGATATCCATAAGAAAGTCTGTCGAGATTACCTCTCCTTCGTGGATGACGAGGTTTACGCCTTTAAGAATTTGTTGCTTTGATTCTGCAATCACAGCCGTCAGATCCTTGACTTCAAGCAGAAGCTTCGGAGAGTCTTCCTCGCGTTCTCTGCCGGAAGACGCCGGAGAATCGACGGCAAGGCTCGCGTTCGCCGTTAGAGATAGACGGTTCTTATTGAAACGGAGTGGAAGGGATGGGAGATGGAGAGAACGTGCGGCAGAGATTGTAAATACGAGGGAATTTGATGGTGAATTTCTGAAAGAAGTGAGACGAGCAGAAGAAGGGGAAGGAGTAGGGAAGTGGAGAAGGATAGCCATTTAGAACGCCAAGTTTTTTGGAGCGAAATCGGGTTAGTGCGACTGTGCGAGGGGTAGGAACTAAGAACTAAGAAGCCGCTGATATTTATTTTACCAAACTACCCTTCATTTTGGAATAAATTTTTTATGACGGAGTTCGTCATAAAAGTTGATGACGGACCACAGTATGAGCCGCTTGACACTCTCTTATGGGACACTGACCGTATGGATGTTTGTCCCAGGTCTATGTGGACCTATATACCAAAAATTAGCCTGATTAGTTATTTTCTATCATTTGAATCTGAGTACCCCAAATAACTAATCCTCACGGTTAAAAATCAATCCATGGAAAAGACTCCAATCCAACGGTTAAAAATCAATCCATGGAAAAGACTCCAATCCAACAGTTAGAAATCACTAACCAGGTTGATTTTTGGGTATGTAGGTCCTCCTAGGGATGGGCCAAACATACATACGGTCAGTGATATTTAAGAGTGTGCCACATGGCTCATACAGTGGTCCTCCACATCTGTCATCAAAGATTTACTCTCATTTTGTAGGAAATAACTAATGACGACATCTAAGCCCTTATCAGCATACGATCCCATCAGTCTGAGGCTTGGCGACAGAAATCCCAAAAATAGTAATTTTAAAAAAATAAAAAAAAATCTCTTCTCACCTCTGTTCTTTCTCTGTTTCTTCTCACCTCTGTTCTTTATTTTTGTCTTTTCAGCTTTTGTCTTTAAAAATAAAGAAAAAAAGAACAAGAGTTCTCTTCTCCGTCTCCATCTCTACACTTCTCTTTAAGGAAACCAATTTTAGATCCTCCAGCCTGAGCTGAAAATCTTAGGCATCCTTGCACTTTGACTACCATCCTCCCGATCGGAAAAATTTGATGTCTTGCCTTAACACACACAAAATTCACAAAAATAAGGCAGGGTACCATGACTCAAGTGACTGCATCTCTCACCTTCTCGCATAATGACAAGCTTTGTCCATCTACAATCAACTTGTAAAGGGCACTCGAGTCTTGGATATCAAAGTCCAAGAGGATTGTAGGCTCTACCAAGGTATTATAGATGAAATGTATAACAAAGAACTTAAACGGAAAAAAAAAAAAATCTATACAATAAAAAAGGAAAGATGATAAGGTGCTTGTATGAGTGAAGATCATGAGAAAAGTATGTATTGTGATCAAATAAATCAGAATCTAGAGTATCCAAATGAAAAATCTCCATGGATGCATTGAAAAATTGGATCCAATATAAAACCACGAAAAACGAGGTTAAAAAACCTTCACAAACTGATTTTTTGGGTACATTGATTGAATGGCCAAAGATCACCAATCAAGCTGATTTTCGGTATGTAAGTCCATAGTTGTGGGCAATCATTCATGAGTCAATGTATCAAAATAGTCAAACGTGTTTCTTATCCAAATCTTTTGGGTTTTCTCTCAACAACAACAACAACAACTAGTATAAACAGAAACAGAATGCAACAACTGGTACAAAAAATACCAAATTGTTATTTATGGTTCTATTTGTAACAATTTGTATAAACTGATACAAAAAACACCAAAAAGCTAATTCTGATTCTGTTTGTAGATGATACCTGCATTTAGGTCTCCTAAACCTCATCTCGTAAGTTCTCTGAGTAGAAAATCATGTGAGTTTTTCATTTTTATTTCAAGATTATTTGGTTACATTCTTTGTTTCAGTGATTGATTCATGAAACAGCCTCATTTTATGCATTTGTGGATGTCGTTTTCATATGAATTTTTGAATTAGGGGCTGAAAAATCGGGTGAAGCTTTTTTATTGATTAATTTTGTATCTCACGCATGGTTTTCTTTGATCTGAAAGCGTCTTTAAAGCATTCATAGAATTTTCTCATCTGGGTTTTCTATTTTTAGTGATTATTTGGGCTTTTGAATTTGTGTCTAAAAAGTCATGTTAATGCATTTGTTTAATTAAGTTTTTATTTATTTTTTTTACTTTGATTTAAGTGTTTTCTAATCTATTCATTGATTCTTTTCATATGAGTTTTGAAATTTGTCTTAAAATCAGGTAGGTGGTTTTCTGGTTCCATGCATGGTTTCAATGATCATGTCTTAATCTTATTTGCATTTGTGGAGGTTTTTTCATCTTGTTTCTTGGTTTTATATTAGATCCAATTTTTCAATACATCCATGGAGATTTTTTATTTGGATACTCTAGATTCTGATTTATTTGATCACAATACATATTTTTCTTATGATTTATTTGATTAGGAGACCCTGCTTCTATTGTTAGATTTGCTTTGTTCTCCAACGCTTTGTTAATTTTGATGATGATTCGGCACCCATTTAAAATTAGTAATGATCCTTCATTTGAGAATCATCTTCTTGACTTACTACAAACATATCGGCTGGAGGACTTTCTTGCTCCAGTTTCGGTTTGCCATGTTGCAAACTCTTCAAGGTCAAAGCATCAAAACCGTTCTTTTCTGTGATGATGGGGTATCCAGCGGCTGTAGATAACCCAAAAAGGTGGATCCACTTGAGAGGATAGTTGGATATTGAGATTAGAATTGAGGAGTTGCAAAGGAGAGATGGTAGATTAGAGTTTTCATGGAGAAATGTTGTGAATGGAAGGAGATCAGAAGACTACTCAACTTCTCTCTCTGTTTCTAGTTTAAATAAATAAAAAAGCTGAACCTACCGTGAAGGGTAAAATTGAAAATAAATTCTGAAAAGTTACCTTCAACAATGGATTTGGAGGTGCCAGGCTAATGTTCCAAAAAGGCACCCATTCACAGCCGAACAAACCTCCAACTGGTTGCCTTGGGCCGTAATTACAAACTTACAGCCCCTGAAGTAATTTTCCCTAATTTCTACCCATATGGGGCTTGGATCCCATCCCTAAGCCTATTCATAAGCCCATGATGAAAATTGCTCGAATCCAACAACTAGAAATCACCAATCAGATGATTTAGTGGGCCCAAAAGAGTGTGCTACATGGCATTTTGAGGAATTTCTATATCAAATTTTTGATACAGGATTCTGTATCATGAACGGCTCGGGTATATCCGAAGGAACAAATAAAGGAAAATCTACGGATAACTGCATACGTGGTGCACATGCATGTGGTGGAATCAACTAATTCGATGGTCCACCTATTCAGGTGGTGGAATCCACTAAAATTCTTAGTTTCTAAGGTATTCCTCCATTGATCAGGATGAAATCAGATTTGGAAATACCAATTAAAAGTGGTGAAGAAGTTAGGAAGATTCTAAAATACAAGGCAAGCGTTCAACGTGCTGATTTCGGCCCTAGTCAGACGAGTCCTTGGCTCTAATAAATTACGATTGGAAGCTCAAAATTTCATGTTTTTGTGTGCTGTACATAGTGGCGTTAATAGGCCTGGCTTAGGCTGGGCCAAGCTCTGCCCAAGGCCGGCGTGGAACATGGCAAGTGGGGGGCTGGGGGGGCCTAGCTCCTTCCTGGCTCCGCCACTGCACGACAGACTTTTTTCGACCCATCTCATGGTGTTGGACCCACGCACAAAAAATCAGGCTGAGTGGTGATTTCTAACCATTGGAATTGATCATTTTTCATCATATGTTTCATGAACAGGCCCATGAGTAAAAAGCATTGGGTTACCAAGCCCATGATGAAAATGGCTTAAATTCAATAGCTAGAAATCATCAATCGGGCTGATTTTTTGTGTGTATGTCCACCAAGCGGTGGGTCAAATATGCATGGGTCAGTGGGCCGGAAAAAGAGTAGCACCTAGCATATATTATTTTCTAAGAAATCTTCTATGCTAGAAGACAGGTTTTGAACCCAAATCTTCTGTACAAGTATTCTCACAAACTTTACCAATTTAGCAAGCAATTTCCTTCGACACTTACCTTGTTATATCAATGGTGCCGTGTTAAAGTCGACCAGAGTGGCAGGTGGGATGCACATGCTGATCAAGGGGAAGATCACGAAGGACATCAAAGTTCGATGTTTCATCCAAAAAAAGGCCACATGGCACATTCTTTCGGGCCCATCAATGTTTGATCCAAAAATTAGCCTGATTGGTGATATATGACTTGTGATTCAAGCATTTTTCTTTGGGTGCTTTATGGCCGTCGGATTTTAGCACTTTTGGAATTTCTAATGAATTCTAATTTTAGCTGTTTGGATAACAGAATTGAATTTTTTATCTACGTAAGACAAACATCATCTCATATATGTAAATGGCTTGTTTTAAACTTGCAAAATAATTAATATAGACAAAACATATTGTACCTGTTTTAATCTCGAACAGATAAAACCTAAAGACTTACAATAATTATATTTAAAAGACCTAAAATTAATAATTGAATCATTCAACTTTTTCACATAAAATATAAAAAAGATATAATGCCCGCACCATCCAAATGATGTAAGTAAGATGTTGCATCAAACCATCATTGCTTAATACATAATAACTCGTAAGTCTAACCACTCTTCAAAAATAAAACATAAATACTAACTTAAAGTCTAATTTAGTAGTTCAAGATGCATCATCAACCAATGTTTCTTCATATCTTCTGGAAGCCCATAAAAATGAGCTTTGTAAAGAGGTTCGGCAAGACTACCGCCAATTCAAAAAACCACTTATTGAAAAGGTCTGAAACTTCATAGAATCACATAGTTCTTCAATCTTACTCCATCAGGGTTTAATTAAAGAGATTAGGGCACCGAACACCCCATTAAGAACCAGGTATGTTTTGTTGCCTTGCTTGTTCAATTATTATTTATTTTCATTTGATATTTTTTGTAATGAATTTTTAATTTAGAGAGAGAGGGAGACTTACCAACAAGTTGAGACGCTAATAAATATTTTAAAATACCCACAATTCCATTGACTAATTTTAAGACGTAAGACCTTTACCAAACAATCTAATTTAGACATAAGTCATTAAGCTATCAGACCTTAAGCACTTTAAGCTTTTAGATCTGATAACTTAATTTACCGAACGCCACCTAAGTCCTACCATCATAG
The DNA here is from genome assembly GCA_035048495.1 of Euptelea pleiosperma. Taxonomy (NCBI): domain Eukaryota; kingdom Viridiplantae; phylum Streptophyta; class Magnoliopsida; order Ranunculales; family Eupteleaceae; genus Euptelea; species Euptelea pleiosperma. Next base: position 26,799,877 of record CM068540.1, read on the forward strand.
TTTTCAGCCTAGGGTCACTTTGATTTTTATAAAAATGAACCGCATGTCATTATGGGAAATGATTTTCTCGGTGAGCTTTCTACCTCTTTGAGTCAACATTTGATAGTGTTTGACAAAAATGCCCCTACAGCAAAATTGTCTTTTCCATCCACTAAGGTCACTAAAAGCATTACCACTTAACTTTTTCATCCCATAGAAGATTTTCACAAAACAAAATTTACCATTGAGCGAGAGGTATACCTAACCAGGTTCGAAATTGAAACAAAAGGCAAACAAAGGTTAGAGCCATGTTGCTATCATCCTGAGGAGGAGGACGTCCCTAAGTCTACACCATTAGATGATCATTGATATACTTACCACACAAATCCCGAAGATCATCCAATAAGTAAGGATGTCTAATAAAATTTGGTACATTCATATAAATTCGAATTTGTTGATTCCAACTCATGGCTTACATTGTTATTGCTCTAAATAAAGTTGAACGACAAATTGCGTTAGGCACTCAATGTTGGTAATTTTATCCTTCGATAACAGTAGGATATTTTTTATCTTCTATTTATTTATTGTTCAAGCATATCTAGAACAACACTTAAAGCTAATTGACATGAAATTTAACATAAATTATTGAAAACAATGGGGTATTAGGGCTGTCAATTTTACCCGTTTAATCGGAACCGAAAACACCGGTTCCGGTTTCACATTTTTAGGAACCATTTAAAAAGGAACCAGAACTGAACCGAAAATGATTATTCCGGTTCTGGGTAGTCTAGTATGGAATTGAAACCTATAAGAACCAGAACCGAACCGATAAGAACCTGTACCAATATATAATTATAGTGTCAAAATTCTCATATTCTCAAGATTTGGCCCAATATACCCGGAACCGGAACCAACAGAAATACATAATTGGTTCCGGTTCCGGTTCCGGTTCCGGTTCCGGTTCCAGATCCATCACTTTGAGAACCGGAACTGTTAAGAAACCGAACCAATAAGAATTGGAATTGATTGTTCCGGTTTTGGCCAACTGAACCGGAACCGACCCGTTGACACCCGGAGGTATTACCTTTGTCGGTTCCTTACCCTTCTATATAGGGATCCCGTGCCCCTAGCGAGGAAAAAATTCGCTGGACCTCCCAAGGGGGGATTCAAACTTTGAAGTCCCCTCCAAAAATGTTGGCAAGTACCCCTCGTTAACCACTAACCAAACGCTTAACACAAGTTGAATTAAGGGAATGGGGTACGTGTCTTTTGAAGTCCCCCGGGGCCAGCGAGTGTTGGGTGGAGTTGAACTACTAATTTATTAGGCGGTTTTCTCTGTCTGTTGTACTAATCGCAAACTACTAATTTAATAGGCGGTTCTCTCTCTCTCTCATATTAATCGCATCTACGTGCATCACGCATTGGAAATATTGAGGGTTTGTTTGTTGAAAAAGTTGGGTAGTAAACGGAGATTTGCTAACTATGCCCGAGGGTGTGAAGGGCTCGTGTGGCCCTCGGGACCACTCTGCAACAGGTCATCTGTCCGATTGTTACGTTAGATCAGGTGGATGATTTTTAGCCGTTGATTAAGAGCTTCCAGATCAGCGACCGCATGTGTCACGGTCACATGTACGGAAAATCCCTAAGTTGCAAAGAAAGTTTGGACTTGGGACCACCAGTCCAGTATCTAGAGGACACATGTTCAGTTTTACTCCTCTCGAATCTCTCCTGCACCGACACTGAACCAAATAAGATAATCTTGACCACGAAAGCAGTTGGAAAAAACAATCAATCAGATGGCAACTATCAACCCGTGTGTGCGTGTGTTCAACCATATGGTTTAAAACTTTAAAATATCGCCCGTTAAAATGGTTTTAACTGCCATTAAAACGGTAACACCCCAAGCCCGTTACGTTAAGAACCGTTTTGACACTTAGAAAATAACGGCCGTTATTTTCTGAAAATTTTGTGGAAAAAAAGGCCATTATTTTTCTTTTCTTTTTTTTTTTGTTTTTGAAAATTTGAATTCGTTTTCACGGTAAACAGTAACGCCCCCAGTCTATTATACCGTTAAAACGGCCTCTTTAAAACCTTGATTCAACTTTGAAAATCAATCCTTTAAATAAATATTTTTAATTTCTAAAATTATCCTTTTATTTTAGTTTAGTGCTACCTCAAATTTTCTTTTTCTTCTCGCATGCCTCCGTATCTTCGCTCGTGAAATTCATGGTTATACTCAATTGATTTATTTTTTTTGATAAGTCCAAAATATATTAAAAGGAGATCAAGCCGATCTCAGACTACAATAATGTACAATAAGAAAACAGAAAAGAAAAAGAGTATTTTAGTTACACCCCCTGAAATTTGAAAGTAATTTGTAATACCCCTTTCAAACAGTAGGATTACCCCTTGACCTTCTTTAACAGTAATTGACTTGAGTTAAAATGGACTTGAATCACACGTTGTTAGCATTGTAATTGCAATATTATGGTCCTTTCATAGGTGCACTAACAAGCGCATGATGTTTGTGACATTTTAATATTAGTCAAATAATGGTTAAACTAGGTCAAGGGGGGTAATCCTAAAGTTTGAAAGTATAAGGAGCTACTACAAAGTACTTTCAAATATCAGGGGGGCATTACTAAATTACCCAAAGAATAAAGAACACCAAAATAAAATGTTGTCTCCCTAAATTCAGTTCAACACCTCTTCCAACCTTAATACCAGATCGCCAAAGAAAGTACCCCCTCAACTCAATGAATATATTCTCCTGGAAATAGAGAAACAACTTAACACTAATGAGAATATTGTGTACCGAACTTTTTTTTCCTTCAAAAATTATTTTATTCCTTTCTAGCCAAACTCTTTATACAACAGCAAACGGTACCATTTTCCACAATATCTTCCCCCCAAGGGGATGCATCCACTATGGGCCAACCTCCCAAAAGTTCTACAATGGCTGCTGGCGCTACCCAGGATAACCCCGTATGTCCAAATCTTTCTAACAAAACCATAATGTAACAAAAGATGGTCAGTATTCTACTTAATTGATTGTGCCCTCTTAACAAAATCCTAGCTCCGCCACTCTCACTTGGCACAGTTTTTTGACCCACTGATCCATGAATGAATGGCTCACCACTTGATGGATCTATAAACCAACAATCAACCTGATTTGTGATCTATAGCCATTTTGATTTGACCATTTTCCATCAGATGATTTCTAGCCATTGAATTTGAACACTTTCACCAATCAAGAAGATTTTTGGTGTGCTAAGTCCATCAAGTGGTGGCCCAACACTAAAGACTGCTAGGTGAAAGATTTTTATGCACTCCACAGGCTCACAGCTCCACCGAGAAAAGTCTGTACGTTCCATGACTCTTAACTTGTCAGAAGAAGATAAGCCCGTCTAGTCTGGCATCCAACATTCAACGGGGGTTCGAGTGGCGTCAAGAGTCATAAGTGTGACTACAGTGGGAAGAGCGTTATTACAAATTTACAAGATCCAATACGGCACAGAAAGTATAAGGAGATGATTGAAAAATATTCCTAGTTAAGGCAGGTGAGGTGGAAGAGAGTGGACCATCTCTTCAAGGGTGTAAACTGGGTTCCACTTCGACCCCGTATTCATGGAAGCTGGAATCTTCCTTAAAGCAGATTTCCTTCTCTGTTCTCTCGTTCATACGGACCCACTGGTCCTTTAAAATTTGTCCTACGCATTTAAAACCCTCCATTACTTCTTTCTCTGTTCTCATTTCATATTGGTCCTTTAAAATTTGTCCTGCGCATTTTAAAGTCTCCATCTTTCCATTTTCCATCAGCACACACCCATCTAACAAGCCCACCAAGGGCCCTACCCTATTTACTCTCTCTCTCTCATGGAAGAATTGAACAAAGGGAAGAGTAAAACTTCCATCACACGAAATTGTAAATCACACAAAACACAGCCAATGAGTTCTCGGCACGTACACAAGTGCTTTTGCTTTTTAGGTGTACGTGCCGAGAACTCATTGGCTGTGTTTTGTGTGATTTGCAATCTCATTGTGACAGAAGTTTTACTCCAAAGGGAATGGTCTAAAAAGCATCTTTTAATCATAGAGTATATGATCTTATCTTGTCTGGAAGTGGCCGATCATTGATGACAAAAATAAGGCCACCAGATCCATCATGAAATTGCTCATAATTTGATAAAAAGTCGGGATCTATACACGGGCCGTCTCTGCCTTAAGGCAGTCGCCAAAGGCCCCTTGGTAAGAGAAGCCCCCCCCAGCCCAGGTCCCACTACAAGCCTAGGCCCTATATATCACACTTTTTCGGGCCCACTAACTACATGGATGTTTAACCCACCCTTGTTGGATATACAAACAAAAAATCAGCCTGATTTGGTTATCTCTAGTCATAGATTTTAGTACTTTTTTAAGATTGATTCTAGCCGTTGGATTCAAGCATGTTTTTTGGTAGTAAATTCAATGGGCCCAAAAAATGTAGGGCTACAAGAGTCCTCTACATCTAATTTTTTCATATTTTTTATTATAATAGTTATTAAATAAAGATTTTTTTGTCATGTAGAGAGTTAAAGTTTTTAATTAATACCATATATATTAATATATTAAATAAAAAAAAAGATCTTATATAGAGTTTTCGCCTTAGGCCTCACCTTGTATCAAGACGGCCCGGACTTATAGAACAGCTATCCAACTCCCACATTTTTTGCATGTTCCAGCTTGCTAAGTTAGTAAAGTTTGTGAGTGTTGATGTTATAGACTTGGGTTCAAATCCACCTATGGTAAAGTTTGTGAGTGTTGATGTTAATCTTTGGTTTAGGATTTGGTTTTAAAAAAGAACATTTTAAAAAGTATGCATGGCGTGCAATTATTGGAGCATGATAGAGATGGATTGTCACGTGTCAGCTTTCTGATTGCATTTGAAGTCTAAATTACTAGATTTTTCCCTCGTTTTTGGTCCGTAAGTCCACCTATGGACATCCATACGGTCAGTCAGTCAGTGTTCTCTAAAAGTGTGCCACGATAGCTCGTCTGTAGTCCATCGTCAAAGATTTACTCGCAAAGCCCAAATGACGTAGATGCTTGTCAATCCGGCTCAGGCTCCGGTTACAGGACACAATATGAGCCATGTGGCTCACTCTTAGAGGACTCTTACCGTATGGATGTTTGGCCAATCCCTAAGTGAACCTACAAACTAAAAATCGGCCTGATTAGTGATTTATAGGCGTTGGATTGGACTTATTTTCATGGGTTTCAATTGTGGGAATTTGAGCAGTATTTGAGGTACAAAGATCCACCGTCTAGAAATCACTAATCAGGCTATTTTTGGTTTGAAGGTCCACCTAGGGATTGGCCAAACATCCATACGGTTAGAGTCCTCTAAGAGTGTGCCACATGGATCATGTTGTGTCCTGGGAGCCTGTCATTTTAGGGCGGTAACTAGAGCCCGACCCTATCAATCCAGACCATTCAATCATCGATGGCGTGCCCCAGATGTTAACCATTCATTGAGGATGAACAAAAGTCACAGAATCATCAAAATATTTTTCCACACGTGCGCGTACACAAACAGAGAGGTAAGAACTTAGAACATGAATGAGAACTGATGTGGTGTGCACGAATGAAAATAATAATTCATTTTCACCAAAAAAAGAGAGAGAAAAATCCTTGCGGCTTCTTCACCCACTTTGATTATTACAAATGGGTCAGGCTCCTCGGACACATACTTTCATATAAATTTACACAAAAAAAAAAAATCGTGGGTGCCAATATATAAATTAAAAATTCGGAATGGGATGATTTTTGTGAGGCTGGTCTATGGTGAGGAGATCATCACCCTCACAAAAATTCAAATCATTCTGATATTCATAGCATGGTTTACAAGCTGAAGAATTATGAACCGTTCTATTTTTTACGGTTAACTTGAAACCCACATTTGATGGTGTTAGAAATTTCGAAATGTGCTGATTTTTTGTAGGGGTGATCTATATGGTGAGGAGATCATCATTATCAAAAATCAGCCATTGATTTATCTCCCATGTGGGTACACCAAAATTGTGTGTGAAAATATGTGTCCCTGCTAAATTAAAAGGGTCGGGCTCAAGGTACCTCCTTTTTTGACCCCCATCTTGGCGTACCCACATAGAAGATGAATCAATGGCTGATTTTTGGTGAAGATGATCTATATGGGGAGGAGATCATCCTCACAGAAATTCAAATCATTCTGATATTCATAGACTGGTTTAGAAGCTGAAGAATTATGGACCGTCGATTTTTACCATGTACTTTAAAACCACATTTGATGGGGTTAGAAATTTCAGAATGGGCTGATTTTTTGTTGGGGTGATCTGTATGGTGAGGTTATCATCCCCACCAAAAATCTGCTATTGATTCATCTTCTATGTGGGTACGCCAAGATGGGGGTCCCTTGAGCCCGACCCAAATTAAAAACTCACCAAACTCCAAGTCAAATCCTACCTAGTTAAATTAAATAACGAGCTCAATCTCCCAAGTTCATGTGCTCCAAACTTCTAAGAATTTCCAAAACTAAACTCCCAAACTTATGTTTTTAATCCCCTTAATATGATATAAAATTACAATGGAGTTTGTAAAATCTAACAACCTTACACCCCTTCCAAAGAATACGTATTCCCATTAATCTACCTTTATCTGCTCGTTTGAAGTAAAATTGCAAGACACTTACCGGATTAACTTTTTGCCAAAGCACAACCACCACCGTTGGATTCTAAGAATCCACGTCCAAAAGCATATATTAGTGAGTGCGCGCGAGCAGGATCTAGAGCTTGATCCTCCTGCTAGAATAAAAATGTCAGAGGCTTTACGGACAATGAAGCTAAGCCCTACAGTCATGGATGATTTGCTCCAAGCAGCATCACTATTAAGCTTTAAATGACCATTGGCAGGGGGTCCCCGTTCACCCCCTCTGGTCGAGAAATCGCATAGTGGACCTCCTCACACATGTAGTAATGAACGAATCTCAAAATATCGAGAGGGTTACGAGTTAAAGCACCTTGCGTAACTTCACAACGGAGATACCAAAGTCGCCACATTAAAATGCATGCAACGCCAATCAAAATGTACCACCAGTTGGTCAGCACATGGATCGCCCCTGGACCATATGATCATCACCACTCTTTCCATTGGACGTTTCTTTCTCATCACACACCATTTAATAGTTGTCAAAAATTGTTTGTTTGTCTAGTTTTGGAGCACGTCATCGTCCCACTTAGAACTTGAGCTTCAGTTGGTCAATTGGAACCTCATTGTCCTCATTGAAGAGGGTATGTGATTGATGTCGGGTTAGGCCGGCCTAAGTTGCGAGTAAAACTTCTCTCACAAGATGTGTGACCTAAACCGGTCATCACAACCCACAATATGAGCAACGTGGCACAGTATTAGAGTATGCTGACCGTATGGATGTTTGGCCTGTCCTTTTGTGGACCTGCAAATCAAAATCAGCCTGATTAGTGATTTATAACCTTTGGATCTTTGCACCCAAATAACCCTCAATAATGCTCAAATTCCTACGGTAAAATCAACCCATGAAAATAACTTCAATCCAACACTTAGAAATCACTAATCAGGCTGATTTTTGGTTCAAAGGTCCATCGAGGGACTAGCTAAACATCCATACAGGTCAGCGCCCTCTAATAGCATGCCACGTGGCTCATATTATGGGTTGTGACCAGCTTCTACTGTGAAGCTTTGACAGAAGTTTTACTCCTAAGTTGTATCCCTTTTAGGGTTGTTGGATTCTGGGAAGGGAGCGCATATTTGCACACCCCATTTTCTATCCTGGTGGTGGACACTGACCCCTTACAAAATGAGCCACGTGGCATATTTTTAGAGTATATATACAGACTGTATGGATGTTTGTGTTGAGAAGAAAGAACAATAAACGAGTAATAAAACAAAGATGTAAACAAACCGCAACACAGAGATTTACGTGATTCCATCTAGATTGAAGTACGTCCATGGATCTACACCAATTCTACTATGCCCTAGGGCAAAAGAATACACACAGTACAAGATTGAGATACTCGTGCCTTTATGTACAGTGCTTCAAGAATCATCATTTTCTACATAACACAACAGTTTGGCCAATCCCTAGATTGACCTACAAACGAAAAATCAACTTGATTAGTGATTCCAAACCTTTCGATCTTGTACCCCAAATAATGGTGATAATGCTCAAATTCCCACAGTTAAATCAACCCATGAAAATGCCTCCATTCAATACTTGAAAATCACTAATCAGGTTGAATTTTGGTTTGTAGGTCCACCTAGAGATTGGCCAAACATCTATATGATCAGTATCTTCTAATAATGTGCCACGTGGCTCATTTTGTGGGCTGTCAGTATGGTCACAGGTCAGCCAAGCTTTAGAGAGAGAGATCTCTCTTTTTCGGGTGTGCCCCGACTAGGAGTCCACCGGGATAGGAAATGGGGTGTGCAAATATGAGCTCCCTTCTCGGAATTAATCCATGCCCAAGAACTCTAGTAGTCTGGTGTGGATTTCGTAAATCCAATACGGCCGAGAGCACGAGTGAAAAGATGAGTGCAAAACCCCTGATCCCGACCCTTATTTAAAACGTCTGACAATATAACCTCCCTAAGCTTATTGTAAATTTTCTTTGACAGCTCCACATTTCCATTTTAAAAGAGTATACTTAGTTCTTACACTGTCAAACCCGACCTTCCCGATTATTCTAATTACTACATAAAAAAAAAAAAGAGACCTCTTCTCGATTCGAGAATTAAAAAGTTTATATTTTCTTTAAATCCTACTTATCTGCAAGCTGAGAGAATAATTCTAAAGCCCTAGAACCATTTCCCAGAGATAATGGTCATAAATTGATTTGTTAATGAAATGACCAAACAGAGAACTAATCAATGTGTCATATTCCCTAATCTTGACACATCGTGATCATTTTTAACACCTGAAAATCTTCAAATATTCTACCTTCCAACACCTGTGCAAAAAAAAAAAAGAAAATGACATGCAGTACTCAATGGTTTCAATTCGAATATCTTTAAGGTCAAAAGTCAATAATTTTGTTGATCATCACAACAATCCAATCGTTTTACTTTTTTTCTACTGAATCCAATCTTTTTTTTTACTTTTTATACAGTCCACCTGATCTTCCCATCATTCAATCGCGATGATTCTTGATATAGAAGATCTCTTACATGGGAACCAAGCTTAACAGCACTTGGGGAACGCCACATGTGATGCACATGCACCTTACATGTGGCAGTATCTTACACGTAGCACACTCATAGAGATCACTCACCGTATCGATATTTGGCCCATCCCTAGATAGACCTAAATGCAAAAAATCCACCTATTAATGATTTTAAAGGATTTGATTGGAGTCGTTTTCACGGGTTGATTTTTACCGTAGATTTTGAGCATTATATGGGTATTCAGATCCGAAGGTTTGAAATATCTATAAAGGCTTATATAGGTCCACCTAGGGATGGGGCAAACATCCATACGGTCAGTGGTCCCTGAGAGTGCGCCACAAGGCATATACTATTGTCCCTCATATTGATGAGGGATGTGGGTGTGCTGGACATCCTGACCTCCAGGCTTGTCTTTTCTTTAGAATAGAGGCATTTAAGGAGGGCAGGTTTTGCCTTTTAAAGTAGAGAGGCTTTTAATTTTTGTCACTACTGATTGTTGCTTTATACTAATATAGATAAGTTATAACAATCCCACAACGTTACCCTTATGACTGTTATAACGGGTCACGTCTCAGTCCAAAATAATCAGAATATTGATAAATTATTAATATATTTTTCAAAAAATGCCATTAAAATGAAAATAATGGTCCTTGTAAGGGCTGGAGCATCACCATTACTAGTGAGCCCACAAAGTGATTGTAGGGGCCTTTTTTGAAAGAAGTGGCAAAATCTACCGCAACTCAAGGTACAAGAAAATCAATATTTTGAAGTTGTCAATAGATATGGACTTAATCAGGTTACAAAGCCACCCTTTTTATGCTCCCTCTAGGGAGTCGTGTTCTAGGCTGTCGATTCGAGAATCCAACTATGGATGTTAGTGCTGCCCAAAATGAAAAAAGTGATGCCAACTCAGAACTAATAACCAATGTTGGATTCTCGAGATCCATGGCCGAGAACATGACTTCCAAGAGGGGGTTCCTGAGCCCGACCCTTTTTATAATAGGGCCAATGCTGAGCTGGCATCACTTTTTCACTTTTTGGAGGCCCTGACAACCACCGTTGGATTCGTAAAATCCACAGCCAAGCGTGCGAACAGAGGGGTAAGAAAAAGGGGGTCCTGGGGCTGAGCCTTCACAATATTGAAGAAATGACATAGAACTTAATTATCAAGGGGTTATTTTTTGAAATAGAATAGATAGGTAGTTATTGAGGGACGGTTTTGTATTAATTATTAAGGAATTGTTTTGTAATATGAAAATAATAGCATGGTAAGTAATTAAGTAATTGTTAAGGGACTTTATTGAAAACAAGAATAATGACGTGGAAATTAATTAAGTATTTATAATGGATTGTATTAAGAATATAATTAATACATGAGAAGAATGAGTACGGTATTTTTTTTGTAAGTGGAAATATTAATAGATAACGGACATAATTTCCGTTATAACAATCGTTTTTTTAAACCGTGATGGAACACATTGGAATGTGAGTCCATTAATTTCTTTAAGTTATACTTATATTTAAGCTGTGTTAGAGTGGTCCATGCCATGGATCTTAATCTAAGGGTTCTGGTCATTTCGTTTTCGAAATCGAAATGGAGCCTCATTATGGATCAATAGTGTGGACCTAAGGACCACTATAGACTATCTGTCAAAAGGGTCAGGATCGGGAGAAAACCATTTTTGACAACTATTTTGGCGGACCCACATTGAAGATGAATCAATGGCTGATTTTTGGTGAGATGATCTCCTCACCATATAGATCATCCCAACAAAAACAGCCCCATCAAACGTGGTTTTCGAGTTACACGATAAACATAGACGGTTCATAATTCTTCAACTTCTAAACCAGTCTACGAATATCGGAATGATTTGAATTTTTGTGAGGATGATCTCCTCACCAAAAATCAGCTATCGATTCATCTTCTATGTGGGTCCACCAAATGGTTGTCAAAAATAGTTGTCCCCCGATCCCGACCTTTGTAAAAATGTTTGCCTAAGGAGAAGGCATTCCCTAGGATCCAAACTGTTGGATCGGACCCGAACAGCAGCCAGACTGGGTCCAACTGGATTTTGAAGAAAAATCAGTCCGGGTCATACTAAACCCCACCCCGAAATTGAAGCGAACCTGCGGTTTTTCTCAAACCATTGGTTCGACCGTCGAATCCACCGAAACACCGATTTTTATCAATAAAAAAATTAATTCTTAAAAACAAAGGTGTTATGTTGGCTCTATATATTGGGCAAATTATTTTTACAAATGTCGGTAAATAAGTCCAAATGTATTTAATTTCTCCATATTTTTCTTTAGTAAAATTATTCAATAATGTAAAATCGGCCCGACCACTGTTGGACTAAGGTCGGCCCAATTTGGCAAAATTTCGGTTCGGTTTTTAAAACATTGGGGCGTATCACGAGCTATTTCGAATGGCTTGGACATAAGGAGATGTGCGGCGACCACGTGTACAGAGTAAATAAGATCCTAAGTATGAACAAAGCTTGCTCGTGAAATGCACGTGACTGAAGAGAGAGAAAACTAAAAGTGAAGGGTATTTTTCTCATTCTAGAAAACTAATGCCTCAATAGGTACAATGCATAGGGATATCATCGTAAATCTGTACAAAACAGGGGTCACTCAGTAAGAACATGTTTAGGACAGAAGAACATACGCATTTGCTCAGGGCTCAGCTTCTTAAAAGGAGTAGCTCTGCGCTCTCGTTCCATGAAACGAAATCTCCTTTTTCTTTTTTCTCCTTCTCTAACAAGATTTCTTCGAAAAAACAGTTTTGATTTCAGTAAGACCTAAATGCAGCTCGGTTTCTAGCGTTAATGGCGGATTTCCAGCTATGAGGTTGCCGATTTTGAGAGAAATGCCTTGTATTTAGAGAAATCTCGAGATTTGAGCCTTCTTGTTCAAAAGCTTCGGTTTCAGCTAAGTAGAGCTCTAATGGTGGATCCTAAGCTTCAATGTGAGGATTCATGAAAGAATTATTTTGAAGGTTAAGAGAAATCTCGTCATTTGAGTCTTCTCTGTTCATTGGTTAAGTTACAGTTTTGATTTCTCAAAGCGTTGCCCTAGGAGCTTCCATTACGGCTAAAATGTATTTCTAAGGAGAGGATTATTTGATGAATGTCTGCGAGTTTGGGAGAAAATTCAAGGTTTGAGCCCTTATTTTTTTTATTTCTTAAGTTCGGATTTCTAGTGTTTCTCGTTAAGCTTGGATTTCAGCTTTGAAGAGGTCTAATGGCGGATCCAAAGCGTCCAAGAGCTGATTATTTGAGGAATGTCTGTGAATTTTGAGAGGAGAAATCTTGAGTTTTGACTATGAGTGTTTTGTTGATTTTTGAGAAATTGAGAGTTCCATGTCTTCTTTTAAGCTTCAAGCGACAACTTTTCTGAGAATTTTAAAGCTTTTTGTTTCTCTGTTTGTAAGTTTTTAGTCTCCAAGCTTTCCTTTAGTGCCTTTTTTTCTCCTCTGAACTTTTCCTTCTCACCGGGTTTTTACTGTCTGTTTCGGCGTTCCTTGTTCATTTTGGGCTTTTAAACTTTGTTTTCGAACTCCACATTGTCAAATTTCAGAAATGTGTGTACGAAAGTTTGCATATTTCTGCATCAGATAGGTTAGGGTAAATCACGAGATACTTCTCTGACGAAATATTTTATGAGTTTCCACCGCCATTCATATAATGCAGTTTCCGTTAACCAGTTACAGCTTGAAAAAACGGATTTTTCCGGTAAACTTCGTTGAGAATTCTTATTCGAGTCTCTGAAGCTTTCGTCTCTATGGCTCATGTTTTGCAGGAGCTTTCAAAGCCTTACGTTCTTGAGAGCAATGGTTGGGAAAATAAGCAGATCTGAGTCTTCTGTTCTGAATCTGGTGAGACTATGGTTTTGATCTTGAGCTTATTGATACTAAACCCCCTTTCTTTTGTGCTCCTGAGAACCTCTTTGTTTGTTTTGACAGAGTTGCTGAGATTTTGAGCTCTAATGGCGGGTCCTGATCTTCAACTCATGGATTTTAAGAGAAAACCCGCCAAATCTTTCTATGGTAAGCGGTAACTCCTCTCTCTCTCTCTCTCTCTCTCTACAATTTCTGGGCCAGACCTTGGAATTTAAAATTGTTATTTTCTAATCACAATTTAGGATGCTGCTAAAGTGCGCACATTCGTGCCGATTAACAACCGGGCGCATGCATTCGTGCGCCCAAGTCACTTCTTTCGTTCTTTTGCATGTTTCTCAGTTTTACTTGTCGGAGTTCCACATCTGGCGAGAAAATAATTAGTATTGCTTCGGTTCATGTTGGATTTTACCGCTATGAGTGAGTCTAACATACGCAAGTAGGTCCAGGCACCAAACTTGCATAGGCTTCCTGCGTAATTTAGCATATTTTTTTTCACAGAAAATCGGTGCCTTTTGAGCATAGGGTGCTCCACGCCTTTAATAGAGCAAGGATTGTGCTTTTGCTTTTCCTTTCCAAGGGCCTTGGCTTTTGGATGTTAATTTACTTTTGTAATCAGTGTTTCTTGACCTTCAAGCCTTGCATTTGTCCTAATAAAAGGAGAAAAAAATAGATTGGCTTTCTTTTCCCCCATCTGGAAAAGTCAAAGTGAGTACTCTTTCCGGAGATTCTTGAACTCTTTACTGTGCAGAAATTCTTCAATTTATGCTCTCCAAGAATGGTCGTAATGCCAAAAGCGTCAGGTATAGCGATTCTTGTTACTCACAGCTGCCATCTGGGCCCACTGACCACATGGACGTAGTCACGTTGCCCACCCCTTCGTAGATATTCATAACTTCATACCAAAATGATTTTTTGCCGTTGGATTTACTGATTTAGTACCCCAACCAACGGCTAAAATCACGCCTTAAAGTACTAAAATCTCTATCAGGGTGATTTTTGGTATGTATATCTGCGAAGGGGTGGGCTAAACATCCATGCGATCAGTGGGCCCAGGGAGTACAGGTGAGTAACAAAAATCGCTGTACCCGACGCCTTTCGCGTCAAGTGACTCAGGTCTACCTTGTTACATCTTTTTCCCCCCAAGAATCTAAATCTCGGAAGTATAAAATTATAAATGACAGAAATGTCCTATTCTCTGTACCCACAAATACAAGGGTTTTTTATTTTTTTTGGGGAAAATATATCTGTGATAGCCTTTGGGCCTGGGAATTGGGACCAAGGTTTAAAAGGGGCCGTTATAAGCTTACAAAAAAAAAATTACAAGAGGGGGCCGTTACAAATGTATAACTAACGGCCGTTGTAACGCACAGGTACAAAAAGGGGGAAATACCGCCGCTAAAATTTCAAATTTTCAATAAAATTTATAATGGAAATAACGGACTTTTTTTAACAAATTTTTTTCAGAAAAATAAGGGCCATATTTTCTGAGCGTTAAAACAGTACATATCGTAACGGGGGAGTTCCGAATCCGTTATAACGGCCATTATAATGTCCATTTTTTAAACCATGGTTGTGACTCTTCAATTCGCTCCCAAATGATGGAAGTACCCCTTCTTTCAGTATAAACAGAGACAAGGTGTTCAAATCCTTCTGCATATTGGATATGTTCACTATTTCGTGAAAATTTGTGACTGTTTTGGCGGCTTATTACCGACAATTTCTACATATTATTCTTGTTAGATTTTGCTTAAAAATCTTATATTATAAAAAATAAAAATAAAAAATCTCCAAGGATCTAAGCTATGTGTAGGAGAAAATTTTCTTTGGTTAAAAAAAAGCAGGTAAAAACGAATCTCCTTTTTTTTATTTATTTGAACAAGTTATTATGAAGAAAGAGACCTTTCTCCAAAAAAGAAAAGGAGAGATATAGATGACCCAAGGCCTCATAATATTTTCTCTGTCATTGGATTTTTTTGAATTTCCGCCGCCATGTAGAAAGAAAGGAGTCAAGTTCAATATCTTACAGGCCTTCCCACATTAGTGGTTTCAGGGTCCTAGCCAGATCTAGATATCTTCATTCTCTTCTAAGAGGAAGAAGCAGGCCCTCTGTTTTTTTTCTTTTATTATTATGAAGATTCTTGTAGTTTTGAAGAGAATTATAGGAAAAAAATCTATATAGCATTTCTTAGATTGATTTTTTTTTATCTTTTCGTTCTTTTATATACTGTTACATGGAAAGAGCTTTCGTCATCTGTTTCAGTATCATGTAGGTGGTGCTGCAATTAGTGGATAGCCTTATCTTTTAATTTATTTTATTGTAATTATTGTTCACTACTTTTTGCTATTTGGTTAGCTAATATTGCTTCATTGCTTTTGTTATTGAATCAGAGGAACAACCAGAACTTCTGAGACCATATTCTCATGGTGACAGTCACTTCCATTACTCCCTTACCAAACGAGTCCCCATGGACTACCCCAAACTCAATTCCTTCTCTTTTCCATCACTTCCTTTCCTTTTCCTTCTATTGCTTCTCCTACCTTTGGCCATTGCAGACCTGAATTCTGACAAACAAGCCCTTCTTGACTTTGCTGCTGCAGTCCCTCATGGTCGGAAACTCAACTGGGATCCTGCTACCCCCATCTGTTCCTCCTGGGTTGGCATCACTTGCGATGGTACCCGTGTGGTTACCCTCCACCTCCCCGGTGTTGGACTCTCTGGCCCAATCCCAGCCAACACTCTTGGAAAGCTTGATGCCCTCAGGATCCTCAGCCTCCGATCCAATGGCTTAAGTGGGAGTCTCCCTTCTGACATCTCCTCCCTTCCTTCCCTCCGCTACCTCTACCTCCAACATAACAACTTCTCAGGTGATATCCCTGCCTCTCTCTCCCCTGAAGTCAACTTAATTGATCTCTCCTTCAACTCCTTCACAGGCAACATTCCATCCACAATTCATAATCTGACCCGACTTACTGGATTAATCCTCCAGAACAACTCCCTCTCTGGACCCATCCCAGATCTCAACCTCCCAAGGCTCGGGCATTTGAATTTTAGCTACAACCACCTAAACGGCTCGATCCCATTTTCCCTCCAAAAGTTCCCAAGTTCTTCCTTCGTCGGGAACTCTCTCTTATGTGGACCGCCTCTTAACGAATGCTCTTCAATCCCCCCTTCAACTTCTCCTTCTCCTTCCCCTTCCCCTTCCCCTGCTTCCTTGCCACTCCCACCAACAGTTCCTCAAAAACTAATAGAGGGCTCTAAAAAGAAACTTGGAACTGGGGCTATCATTGCCATTGCAATTGGGGGCTCTGCATTGCTGTTTCTTCTAGTATTAGTGTTCTTTGTATGCTGTTTGAAGAGAAAAGATAGTGAAGGAAGTGGTGTGTTGAAAGGGAAGGTCTCTGGTGGTGGAAGGAGCGAGAAGCCTAAGGAGGTGTTTGGGAGTGGGGTGCAAGAGGCTGAGAAGAACAAGTTGGTTTTCTTTGAGGGCTGTTCTTATAACTTTGATCTTGAGGATCTATTGAGGGCTTCGGCCGAAGTGCTGGGGAAGGGGAGTTATGGTACGGCCTATAAGGCAATCTTGGAGGAGGGGACAACTGTGGTGGTCAAGAGGTTGAAGGAAGTGATGGCAGGGAAGAGGGAATTTGAACAGCAGATGGAAATCGTGGGGAGGGTCGGGCAGCACCCGAATGTTGTACCCCTCCGCGCTTATTACTATTCCAAGGATGAGAAGCTCCTTGTTTGTGACCATGTTCCGGCTGGCAGCTTGTCTTCACTCTTGCATGGTATGTTCTATCTGCAGATCCTTCTATTCTTTTCCAGTCCTTTAGATGTCTTACTACCATGAAGAAATCTGTTAGCAAAACTTGCTTTGCATCTTCAAGAGAATTGTGATCGTGAGTTAACTACACATCTCAAGTTACAAAACTTGCTTGCCATCCTTAATTTAGTAACAAAGTTGCTTCTTACACTTTGATGCCTGGTCGGCATCGTACTCATGTAAAACACAGAGAATATGAGAATCCTAAGAAAACCAGTATCTTCTTGTTTTCCCAGCACCACATAACACACGATATAACCCATTACCTAAAATGATTAACAAAATGTTGTTGGTTGGTCGTTTATCCAAAGAAAAAAGGGTTTTAGTTGTAGCTATTTAGTAGCCCAATAAGTGATTTACATTTTACACTTCCCACAGACTAATGGAGAAAATCTATATATATGAATGATGCACTCTGGTAACTGGAGTATGTGACTCTATGTCAAAGTTAATAATTCATTAACCTTTGTTCCTCTCTTGTCTTCGATTACGATAACAGGAAACAGGGGCACTGGAAGAACGCCACTAGACTGGGAATCCAGGGTGAAGATCTCCCTTGGAACTGCAAGGGGCATTGCTCACATCCACGCCGAAGGTGGCGGGAAATTCACTCATGGCAACATAAAATCCTCTAACGTTCTCCTCAACCAAGACCTCGATGGCTGCATTTCAGATTTTGGCCTGACCCCACTTGTGAACTTCCCTGCCACCCCATCTAGAAGTACAGGCTACCGCGCTCCCGAGGTGATTGAAACCCGAAAACCAACTCAGAAATCTGACGTGTACAGCTTTGGCGTCCTTCTCCTTGAGATGCTGACGGGTAAAGCCCCACTCCAATCACCGGCACACGATGACGTGGTTGATCTCCCCAGATGGGTCCAGTCAGTTGTCAGAGAGGAATGGACAGCTGAGGTATTCGATGTAGAGCTGATGAAATATCAAAATATCGAAGAAGAGATGGTTCAGATGTTGCAGATAGCTATGGCCTGCGTTGTGAAAATGCCAGACATGCGACCTAAGATGGACGATGTTGTGAAGATGATTGAGGAAGTCCGACAATCCTACTCGGATAACCGCGCATCGTCCGAAGAGAACAAGTCGAAGGATTCAAATGTGCAGACCCCATGATTGCTTTAAGGTTGTTTGTCATGTGGTGTCCGATATCTAAATCCCAGCGGTAAGATGAACATTTGCAAGGCAAACATGATAAGGTTGTTAGGAGGAGTGTTCAAAGTTCAAACCTTGTGCATGCATGAGTTGTGTGTTAAGTGTGTTCATTTGTGTGATTTCTTAGGGTCTTAGTGCTATAAAATACTTATTATCATGTTAGGTAGGATTTTCCTATTCATGATTTGCTGTAAAAACGATGTTTATTACAATTACAAATTATGAATTGATTGATGATCAACGATCAATAATGTTCCTCTAAATAAATTCTTGCATCAGGAGTCGTCAGACAGGAAGGAGCCTTCCTACCCATAGTTCGAAGTCTCGGACGAGTTGATCCGGATCGGGATTGCCATTCACCAATCCGATCCAAAAATTGATTGTCTCGCCCAAGATCATTGTTTCCTAAAGAAGTGTTACGTTGTCTCGAGCGAGATGCGCCGAGACGGTGTCGGATTGGACCGACCCGGATCCCGAGATTTTGAACCATGTTCCTACCTGCCTGGGCAACAGATCAGTGATCGTAATCATCTGATATATAAGTTTTGTTGACTATTTGAGTTGTTTTGACCATTTAAAATAGTGATTACAATGGTAAGGGTCATCAGAGGTGGGTCCCTGCATCTCTTTATATGGGTATAAGCAGGGACAATGACTTGGTTATCATCTACTAAATAACCGAAGCTATTTTCTATCCATATAACAAGTGACAGGGGCTGTCTCCCCACTTATACCCCATCTTATAAGCTTCAAGGGCCGAGATCTTATCCCCCAACTGGACGGTGTATCTCACCCACTCACCCGATTTTGGCAAACGCTTTGCCCGGGAGTGCCGGGGGCACGGGCCACCCACTAGTCACATACAAGAGGAAGTATAACAGTGCGGTGTTCAACCCCATAACTGCAGCATTATATTGTAAAGCATCCGGTCAGGAGCGATATCTTGAACTAGTGCAAAGGTGAGTAAACCTTCGATGACACCTGATCAGTGATTTCCAAGCGTTGGATTGAAGTTATTTTCATGGGTTGATTTTAACCATAGGAATTTGAGCATTATTTGGGTACAAAGATCCAAAGGTTTTATATCACTAATTAGGTTGATTTTTGGTTTGTAGGTCCACCTAGTGATTGGCCAAACATCCATACAGTTAGTATCCTCTTAAGAATGTGCCAAGAGGCCCATATTGGCTGCAGTCAGCGGCTTCCCTGATTGCTTATGCACGGCACCCACAACACGTATGTGATTAATAAAAAAAGGGTGGTGTTATTTCCCACCTATTATCTGCACATATCTAAAGTAGTTTAAAAAAAAATAACCGAACAAAGAGGAACTCACCACCACCGTCCTCTTCTTCTTCACCACCACTTCCTCCCTCCCTCTCTCTCTCTTACCTGGTGGTGGGCAGTGGCCTCCTCTTCTTCTTCTTCTCCGGGTGGCCTCTTCTTCCTCTCTCTCTCTCTCTCTCCCTCTCGGAGAAGAAGAGGAGGCCGCTTGGAGAAGAAAAAGAAGAGGAGGAAGAAGAAGAAGAAGAAAAAGAAGAAGAAGAAGAGGAGGCCGCCGGTCGCCTCCTCTTCTTCTATCTCGGTGATGGAGTTTTTTTGGTTTTTTTTTTTTTTGCAACTTATTTGCACACCAAGAGGTGGGTGTCACTCTAAAAAAGGTGTGTGCAAATAACACCACCCTAAAAAAAAAGTCATACAGCCCCCATTTCTTCAGCAACAGGAGGTTTTATAAACGTCAGATTGATCACTTTCTTTTTGTATGGCGTATAAAATTTGATGGAATGGGCCATGTTAGTAGCCTTTGATTTGATGGTTGTTATCATCTGAACAGTACAATTCTTTGATTATAGCTCCCATCTTCACGTTGGTTAAAAGACTGATCAATTAGATGACCGGGCAATGATCCACAAAAACGTTCAATCATCAGATGATTGGTATTATTGGATCCATCGTTACTGAGCACATGCATTCACGTGCGTAAAATCAATAAAGAGACCCCTTACGCCCATACAAATGTCCCGTTAAACGACTATCTTTTCATCCCCACAAAAGGATATTTAATCTTTTAAAGAAAAAATAAAATCCAATTTCTCATGGCAAAACACTAGAAGCTACCTGCCGGAATTTAAAGTGTTGTTAACCAGATCGGCACCGCTGACGTATTTAGCAACAAACGATATCAGTCGGAAAGGAGCCCCAATCAGTGGGGCATCCGTGAGTGGCACACCGACATTTCCATCAGTCTCTACCGCCTGCGACTCCACCTCCTGAATTTCAATATCATCCAATGGAATCTGCACAATTTCTTCAATCTCCCCTGCTTTGTAGGATCCTGGTGATTCTTCGATCTGGAAACCAGCAACAGTAGTAGACTCTGTATCTGCATAATCAACACTGATCCTCTTGTCTTCAGTTTGAATGCTCGCCTTGGACTCCATCCTCTCGCCAGATTCTGACATCTTGTCACTGATATCTGGCATATAATCAGGAACAATGGCAGGTTCAGTATCGCCCGCCGGTTCGAATGCGGCTGTTGAAGAATGCCCAGCAGTTACACTTTGTCGATCAAGCTCGACGTACAGTTCATTCACCTAAACACAAAAATAATGCATAAATCAAATCCAAACAATTTTCAGTGAAACAAAATGCCTTGTTCACAAGCTCATTCACAGGCGAAATCCACTGACTCATTGATGGGCTCAAGATCCACTGATCCCCTTGAATTTGTCAATTTATGTTTATCGAGTCCAACTCAGATTTTATAATCTTAGTATCTGAAGCACAATATTATGATGCAATAGTTCCCACTAAAGATCGCACCGGTCAAAAATCAACACTTCATATCAAGCATATAGTCCATTCTTTTCGGGCAGTCCAGAAAAAATGTGTCCTCGTTGGATGGTTATAATCATACTTGTCAAAAAAAATTATAATCATCCGATTGAGTTCATTTTCAATCTAAGAGATGTATTAGGTTGAACCCTTCAAAAGGTGGGTCCTGAGTCCTGACGCCACCATGTACAGGGGCCATGTGACCTAAGAAATCTATAGATGACGATTTCACATTTACTATACTACAGCTGCAGATCATCCCTTCGTAAAAATCATCCTAATCGATCGACACCTACCAGTCCATGAAAAACTCAGAGACAAGTTCAGAATTTTGAAATCAATGTAAACGTATGGAGTGACAGTGTAAGTTTTCCAAATTGCTGAAATGAGGAGTTGGTTTATTACCTTCTCAACAAGCTCTCCATTTTCTGTGATCAGCTTCTGTACTAGTGCACGTGCTGCTTCCATCTGAACAAGTGAATCCTCGTCTTTAGAAACATGCTGCACCTTTTCCTGGAAATTTATCAGAAATAGCAACTTCTCTTAAAGACCTCTAAATATTAAAGCCAAATCAAATGCAGACCAAATTCTTTCATGATATGAATCTTCAAATTCATTATCCCTGATAAATACTCCTTTCATTCATCTTGCATTTCATTTCTTTTGCAGAAAAAGGTACTAGAAAATAACTTCGTTTTACCTGTCTTCGACTTTTTTCCCTGCCTGGAAAACCAACAAATTTGATTTAAGAGGGCTTTTAATCAGCCAATAACCAGGGGTGGGGGCACTCCAGTCTTTTACCAAATATCTGAAACGTTTTCTTGTTATGGTTTTCTTTGTTCTTCTAATTTCTTTTTTGTATAATGCTTTTTTCTTCCCAAATTTCTATTTAATATTTTTGTTTAATGTTAATATTCCAATGGTGCATAATCAAATTGTTAAGTGTTGACTCATTTATTCTGATCGTTTGAATATTTGTTTTCTGCAATAATTAGATTAAGAATACCTATAACTTCATTTCTAAGCTCCCACAAATTTTCCAAACATTCAAAACATCTTTATGTTTAGTTGATCTGATTGTTAACAACGTTGAGATACATAACACACTTTTTGAGTCATTGTGCACCAACATACTCATGCCCATGCCCGAGCACATGCATATGAACACAGCATTTACAAATTGGAAAGACAATTTTAGATTTTTTCTTTGTTAAGACTTAAGACAACCTGTTTAATGCAAATTAATAGATTCTAACGTTTTTATTTGCGTAGTTCTATGCTTTGACTGCAATCTCTGACTTTCTTGAAACAAGCACTGTTTTTTTTTAAAAATTCATGGAGTTATTAAGAATCAACCAATCGAGCTCTTTGATAATCAACTTCAATCCGAGTTTTTCAACATTATTGTGCATGAGGATCAAAAAGGAAAAGAATCTGAAGTACCAATCAGGTAGATAATGAGTTATGACGACAGTTTACCATAGTACCATCAGTATGTACACATGGCACACATGACCTACCATTAAATGCTCCCACCTAGATAATCATCAACCCCAAAGATTGGCCCAACGGGATGAACATAACGTCTTCCTATTGCAACTTGGGATGGTAAAACAGATGTCACAAATGTAGTCCAGAAAATAACTGTACAGATCAAACAGGTTACAATCAGGATCACTTTTTTGGTGAAAAAAATGCCTACATGGGGTCCATCACATGATAGGTCTCTCCTCCCCGGCATGCGCAAGAAACACAGATATGCTGGTAGCTCACAAATACAGTATGCCCAAAGGGTATATATCTCAGATTTTCTCACTCAGCACCATCATCATACACCTTATCATAATTAGGGTCAGCAACATGAATCCTATTTCGCCACCCGACTCTATTAAAAACTATATCATTTGTCAAGGCTAATGCAGGAGCATTTTCACACCGGGCTCGAATGGGGCAGCCTTATGTAAATGCGGCACACTCGCGGTGGGATGGCCCGTGTGAAATAGGAACCACGAAGGAGGGTTCGACTGAGGGCATGGATCTAGACTATGAAATAAAGGAATTTAATCTCACGCCCCCATCAGTCGCAGATTTTGGGAATATCAGTGAAGTATCATGCGTCAAAGTGGTATCAAAGCAAGAGGTCTCTTGTTCGGGACTCCTCACTGGGGTGATTAATGCAAGGGCATTTTCACACCGGGCTCGAGTGGGGCAGCCTGCGTAAATGGGGCACACTCGGGGTGGTATGGCCCGTGTAAAATGGGACCCACGAAGGAGGGTTCGACTAAGACACAGATGATGAGGAAAGATGGGAAGAGAGATTGCAATTCCCTTACCCAGACACAAATGAGAAAATACCATTAGCAATTGTAATTTTATCAAGATCCAAACAAATAGAAGAAGAGGAAAATAATTAAGGCATACCAGTCATGTGCTCGGAGGCACTTGAATTAATGATCCAGGCAGGGCCGTCTTAATACAAGTTGGGCCTAAGGCGAAAACTCTAAATGGGGATTTTATTTAAAATATTAATATAAATTAAAATTAGTTAAAATAATTAAATTTAATGATAGAAAAATACTCATTTAAATAAAAAATGTTTTAGGAAAATACCCCTCCACCTAAGCTAAGAACAAAAGGCCTTTTTTGGTAGGGTCGTGATGTAACGAGTTATACCTGAGATCTTTTCAATTGCGGAAGTGGCATTTTTGGTAGTCACCGCTGCCATCTGGGCCCACTAACCGCATGGATGTTTAGTCCACCCCTTAGTAGACATTCACACCAAAAATCAGCTTGTTTGATGATTTTGAGCCATTGGTTTTAGTACTAAAAAAATGGTTGCATTCAACGACTATAAGAACGCCTTAAAAAGTGCAAAAATCTAATGGTTATAGATTACCAATCAGGGTGATTTTTGGTGTGTACATCCACCAAGGAGTGGGATAAACATCCATGCGGTCAGTGTGCCCAAATTACAGTGGTGAGTAACAAAAATCGTGCTTCCGCAATTGAAAAAGTTTCAGGCAGACAAATATAGTATGCTACTGTTTGCATACTTAAAAGTATGCAAATATTGTCAGTATTGTTGGATGTCCCTTGAAAAATGTGTTATTTCAACGTTTTCAATAAAATATATTTTATAAATTAAAAACACGCTTTTCAAGGAGCATTAAATGATGGATACAATGTTTGCATACTTTAAGTATGTAAACAGTTGCATACTAGATTTGTCCGTTTCAAGCGTACCTTGTTACATCTTTTTCCTTTTTGGTAAACTGTGCTGCTTACGTACCTTGTTACATCTGACTAAAACTTCTATCACAACAAATTGCAAATCACTAAATCACAAGCCAACGAGTTCTTGGCACGTACACAAGTGCTTTTTGCAACGTACCATGTGCTTTTGCTTTGAGGTGTACGTGCCAAGTTGCAATCCGTTGTGACAGAAGTTTCTCTTTTTCTTTTTTGGTAAACTGTGTTGCTGTAGCATAGAGAAAAAAGAGTGATTGCAGGGCCTGACACTGATGGACAGATGGGGCCTTTTCAAAAAAAAAATATTAATATATAAAAATACTATAAAATATTTTGAGATTTGGGGGCCTTACATGTCGGGGGCCTTAGGCGGCTGCCTCATTTGCCTAATGGTCGAGCCAGGCCTGCGTATGAAGCCTCGTCTTTGTCTTACAGGTCATTTGTTACTTCGTTGTCCACCATTCATATACCTTCCTCAGTGGCAGAAGGGTTGAAACATCCTAAATGGAAGGATGCAATGGTTGAAGAAATGAGGGCCTTAGAAAAGAACAATACCTAGGAGCGGTTGACTCACCTAGAGGAAAGAAACCAGTGGGATGAAATTGGGTGTACACTGTAAAGTACAAGGTAGATGGGTCAGTAGAAAAGTACAAGGTAAGATTGGTAGTCAAAGGATACTCACAGACATGTGGCATTGACTACGTAGAGACATTTGCCCAGTTGCAAAAATGAACTCCATAAGGGAGCTCATATCTCTTGTTGCTAACCGGTCGTGGCCTTTACATAAGCTTGATGTGAAGAATGCATTTCTTCATGGAACTCTAAAAAAAGAAGTGTACATGGTTCCTTCACTACAATTCATACCAGCAGAAGGTGATAGAAGAGTGTGCAGACAAAAAAGTCCTTGTATAGGCTAATGCGGTCTCCCAAAGCATGGTTTGAAAGGTTTACCCAGGCAGTAAAAAATCTAGGTTATACCCAAAGCCAGACTGATTATATACCTTGTTTGTTAGGCATCATGGGAAGAGCACCATTGCTCTTATTGCCTATGCGGATGATATCATAGTGAATGGCAATAATGTTAAAGAAATTGCAAAGCTAAAAAAATATTTAGCTGGCGAGTTTGGGACAAAGGATTAAAAACTCCTAAAGTACTTTCTGGGCATAGAGGTTGGAAGATCAAGTCAGGGGATCTTCATCTTTCAAATGAAGTGTGTCCTTGATATGTTAAAGGACACTGGAAAATTAGGGGTCAGACCCGATG
Source organism: Euptelea pleiosperma (assembly GCA_035048495.1). NCBI lineage: Eukaryota > Viridiplantae > Streptophyta > Magnoliopsida > Ranunculales > Eupteleaceae > Euptelea > Euptelea pleiosperma. The sequence continues at coordinate 26,825,300 of CM068540.1, forward strand.
ACACCCTTATAGAACAAAATCACAAGTTGGATAAGACATAGTGAGTTACTGAAGGACATTGAGAGTTTTCAGAAACTAGTCGGGAGGTTGATTCATCTCTCTTTGACCAGACCAGATGTTGCATATGTGGTCATTGTGATAAGCTAATATATCCACTCACCTAGAGACATTCACTTGGAGGCAGCACAGGATTTTGAGGTATCTCAAATCCTCCTTTGGTAGGGGACTTCCCTTCAAGAAAAATGGACACATGAGAGTGGATTAATACATTGATGCAAATTGGGCAAGTGATAAGGATGACAGAAGATCCACATCAGGGTATTGCACACTTGTTGGGGGCAATCTTGTGACATGGAGAAGCAAAAAGTAACATGTGGTTGCTCGATCCAGTGCAGAGGCCGAGTTTCGAGCTATAGCTCATGGGTTGTGCGAAATGTTGTGGTTAAAGATCCTAGTAGCTAAGCTAGGTTTCCCTGATACTGGACCAGTGAGCTTTCATAGTGATAATAAGACAGCAATAAGTATTGTTCATAATCCAATTCAGCATAATCAAACAAGCACATTGAAGTAGGTCAACACCTCATACAAGAGAAGATTATTACTGGGGAAGTGTATACTCCGTTTGTGAAGACTGAAGAGTAGGAGCGGATGTGTTCACTCAGGGAGTTCCCAGTAATTAGCTATACATGTGTCTCAGCAATACGGGCATGATAGATATCTACGCACCATCTTGAAGGGGAGTGTTGTCGAAGTAGTCTTGTTATTCCCTTTATATCTATAAGGGTGGACTTGTTCGTTGTAAAATATTTTTGGTATATGTGAGAAGATTGGAGTCGTGTGACATACACATGCTCTCCCTTTCTCCTTTCTCCCTCTTTTCTCTCTCTTATATCTCTCTCTTTTCTCTTCCAAACCCTAAATTTCTACTATTTTATCTCATATTGGGTTATTCTTCGATTTCCGCGAATTTGCTCATTTCTAATTTTGTCTTTCCTAGTATTTTCACTCATCCATCTTAACATCCCCATCTCTACTACATTCATTATATGAACATGTTTCTTGATTGCCCAATATTCAACTCCAAAAAGCATAGCTGGTCTTATTGTCATCTTGTAAACTTTTTCCTATTAGTTTATAAGTACACGTCGATCACATAATATAATACTCTCGATGGGCGTCTCCACTTTAGCCACTAAGCACTAATTCTACTGGTCACATCCTCACCAACCTCTCCATCTTTGTGGTTAATCCAAAATAACGAAAATAGTCATTTTGGGGTATTTCGAGCCCATATATCTTATAACTAACATCTCCCTATGAGTATCCTTACTAAAGTTGCACTGCATGTATTCTGTATTGTTTACTTACCTTAAAAATCTTAGTTTCTAAAGTATCTCTTTATAGTACCAGTTTTGCATGTATTCTCTCTCTCTCTCTCTTCTTATAAACTAATACTACGTCATCTGCAAATAGCATACACAAATGAATCTTTCCTTGAATATGAGCAGTTAATCTATCCATAACTAGTGCAAAAAGGCACGGACTTAGGGCCAATCCTTGGTGCAAACCCATAGTAACTGGAAACTTGTCTCCTCACCAAATGTTCTCACACTAGTTACCACTCCATCACGCATGTCCTTAATAATGTCAATATTATCATTTGGGACTCATTTTCTCATTATGCAAAAGAATAACAAAGCATAAAATGACAAGTTCCACTAGCACGGCACGTAGAAAAGCTATAAGAGAGAGGACTGGATACAAATACTTACTGTCTCTGCTGTTGCAGAAAAGGGGCTCTTCCTCTCAAGTTGTTGCATCTGTGACCGCATAACAGATGTGGCTTCTATCAGCTGTTGGTTCTCTTGTAAGAGGCAGGTCCTGGATTCTTCCAACTCTTTCACCTGCCAGGCTTCGTTTTTAATATCCGTATCAGAAACATTGACAACTGCTGAAGCTTACTGTGAACCGATGAACAAGTGATAAAATGTGTAGACAAAACAATTTCTGACATTTTAAAGCATAGGATATGTTACAAGGAATCTGACTGGGATTCATTTTCCCAGCAAGTGGAATAGAGGAAGTAATAAGACGTAAGACAAATCTAAGGTTACCCAAAGACTATATAAGGAAATCTTACCAACAGAATAGCGATACAAGTTGCAATCATGCGGGAGGGTGGGCCCAACACTCAATGGGTCCACCTGGGAAATTTCCAATGCCAAAAAAGATTTAATCAGATGTCTGTACCCATCCAGTCTATCAAATTCTTTTCTGTCAGAAAGTACGTGGCAAATGATCCACAAAATATCAACAGAGTGAACTAGTACATAAGTGGATCAGATCATTTTTGGCATAGGATATCTCCCAGGCAGGACCCACTGGTTGGTTGGCTATGCCTCCTATGTGTGCCAAATATACCAGTATGGATTGGTAGACTGTCCTTCGCTAATGTATTAGTAGGAAACCCATAAATGAAAGATATATTTGTGATCATATTAAAATATACTGACGTAGTTAGTAGAAAACCCATAATGGAAGAAAAAAAATACAGAACCAACAGCCTATAAAGAGGTCACTGAGCCATGAAATGATGATCACGGCCTATGTTACCCGGGTACGGGCCGTACGGCTGAGACACGGCTAGGATACATCATCAACACAGCATTTACAGTTTAAAATGAAGTGTTCGACACGGGTACAGCATCCATTTTGAAGTTTCCGGGCTAGTCTAGGTAGCCTAACGCCAAATTATATGAAGTTTCACCATTTTTTTAGTGGCGACTTTAGACAAACACTAGGTGAGACCTTAAAAATAATTTTTATTAAAATAAAAAAAAATTGGGAATTCAGAATAACTTTATGCAGTTTTAGTTCTTCCCCTTCTTCTTTATTTTCTTTTTCTCCTTCCTTTTAGTTAAGCTGCATGTGTATGAACATTTCAATAGCTTCTTGATTTTTTTGTGTTTCCATAGACTTCCATATATTTCCACAACATGTTCCCATTTTCAGAGGAAAAAAACTTGTACCAATATAGACCCTTGCAGCACGGAATCAAAAACAGAAATGCGAAGCAAGAAAATAATTCAGTGTTTACTGAAATCAGGAGCACAAATACAGATACAGCTTTCTATTGAAAATGTTATGTTGATAATAAGCTAATAGTTTTAGTACTATTGATTTAAGTTATATTTTGATCATTAAAATAGACTAATATTTTGTAGGAAAAAATTAGAAACTCGTAAGATATGTGCAGTCTTTACACTTTATAGCACACTATTTATATTCTTTTTTTGGATATGGTTCCTCACTTTGACAGAGCAGATCAAAGGCACATTTAGCATAGTAATTATAAAAAACAAGAACAGAAGAGACCTTTCAAGTAAGAAGTACAAGTAAAAGTAATACCATGCAACAAGGACACAGACATGTGCCGGTGTCCGACACAGATATGGAGCGACAAACACACTGAGCCCCACAAAACCCAATACATCAACACGTCTGTACAGTTCATTCTTAATGCTGAAAGATATACTTTTTAAATACTTAGTCCATGTTAAGTATGCAATATAGAAAGAATGTATCTAGATTTAAGCTGATATACATTAAAATCACATAAGCCATATACAAATAATAGCTGCAAACAAATTTTTTGAATAAATTGGGATTTGTTTGAAAAGGTGTGTCGGAATGTGTCCAACACGTGAATACGGCAAGGTTTCCGACATGGAAAGTTCTTAGAAAACGGAGCGCCTTGTTAAATAGAAGTAAAATATTAACCATAACTCTAAACAATAGGAATATAAAATCATCCAAACATCAAAAGATGATGACAAACACAAAAAGACACGTTACAAATAGTCATCAAAAATCTAGTACCAATATGAGTAACGTATCATGTCAATACAAATACACTGGGAACATACTTGGCACATACATTAATGTTCAGAAAACAATTAAATGGAAACCTTCAGGTGGAATACTCAAGTTAGTGGATTCATTTACCTGCATTTGTAGCACCATATTATCTTCATTCAGTCTAGTAATCATTTCCTTGGTTGAATTCTGTAAAAGACAAGGACAAGAAAATGAAGCATCTATATGCATATATTTAATTGACTCTATTAGCCAGCCATCTTTTAAGCACCCCAAGTGTTTGATTTTGGGCACAACATGATAAAATGAAGCATCTATGATAAAAAGTAATTACCTCATTTAATGCCCAGGATTCTTTTTTGTTGGAGTTTATGTAATACACCCACGTGGGTGTCTCAAGTGGGCTGCGTCCCACTTCTCACGTGGGGCTATTTTTTGGGTTTTCACTATTCACGTGAATAGTGTCACGTGAATAGTACCACATGAATAGTGTTCTCCTTTGTAGGGTTTCTCCCCATCATATATATATACCGTGTGAGGGATAATGATTTAACAATTCATTCTCTCCTCTCCACAACTTCTCTCTCTAACCCTAATCTCCTTCTCCACATTCTGCCTCCATTACACTTTTTTCCCTCTTCTATCTACAATCTTCATCTACTGGTTACAACCTTATTTACAACATGGTATCAGAGCATAGTAGCTCTAGGGCATGTGTCTTTGTCCCCTAGAGACTCCATTCCGATCTAAGACGGTTATGTGAGCATCCGAAGCTGATGAGAACTTTTGAAGAAATCGCAGAGATCATTCCTACGCTATCCGGGGATTAATCCTGAGGCAAAACACCAGAGGCTCTTATTTCCTAATTAGTTTTTTCCCTCAACGCTTCGGTTTTCTGGGAGCCTCCGGTACACTACCTGCTATTTTTGGTATTCCTGCTCCGATGAGTTCCCCCGAGGCTACATCTGTGATTTCTAGCTCTTCCTCTGAAGATCGTCCTGTGACTCATGGCTCTCATGGAGATCACAACCCTCAGCTCTGCATCACCACTGTGAAGCTTGATGGCACCAACTTCCTGGAATGGAAGACTTCCGCTCTCATGTACATTGGGGACCGTGGCTACAGTGAGTATCTGACAGGTGCTACTAAAGAACCCGATCCGAAAGACAAATCTCATTGGATTTGGGTTATGGAGAACCTGACTGTCATGTCCTGGCTTCTTCACTCGATGCAAACCCAGATAAGCAAAGGGTTTATGTTCTTACCAACGGCCAAAGATGTTTGGGATGCCGTATCTCAGACATACTCTCAGGTGGGCAATTTCACCAAGCTCTATGAACTAGAACAAGAGATATCTTGTCTTCGTCAGGGGGAGATGAAGCTTGGTACATATTATGCTTCCCTTCGAAGCAAATGGGAGGAGATCGATCACTACCAAAGTTACTCCCCCAAGTGTGCAGATGACGTCAAGTCCTTCAAGGCGATGGTTGAACGTTTCCGGATCTTCCAGTTTCTCTCCGGCCTTCATCCGAGCTTTGAGGGAGCTCGTGTTCAGATCCTTGGTAGGATCCTGCTCCTACCTCTCTAGCACAGGTCTATGGTTACATTCGGGAGGAGGACAGCCGCCGCTCTGCCATGCAACTCCGCAGTGGGAGTGATACTCAGGACCGCTCTGCCCTGACTGCTACCAATCAGAAGGGCCAGACATCCAGTCCGAAGGAGTCTGGGGACCGACCCAGACCCAAGTGTGATCACTGCGGTCGCATGGGTCATATCCAGGCCACTTGCTGGAAGCTCCATGGACGTCCCCCAGGACAGGCCCTGACTTCCCGTCAGCGTCAATCAGCAAAACAGGGACCTCAGCGCACTCAGTCACACAGGACACTAGACCACCAGTGTCTACCTCCTCTGGGGACACAGACTCGTTCTCTCCTGCAGATCTTGAGCGACTTCGCCGCATGATGGCCCAACTCAATGGCCAAGCCTCCACTTCCACGTCTGCATTTGCTCACACAGGTATTAAGACTGCTTTTTCCGCCTCTACTGTACCTTCCAGCCCTTCTTAGATCATTGATTCAGGGGCGTCTGATCACATGATTGGTATGTCCTCCGTTTTCTCTAGTTATGGTACTTGCTTTGGTCGTGACAAAGTTCGGATAGCTGATGGCATATATTCCTTTATCTCTGGAAAAAGGGATGTTCATGCCACACCAGCTCTCTCTTTGTCTTCTGTTTTGCATGTTCCGCAATTCACCGCTAATTTACTATCCGTTAGTAGTCTTACCAAAAATCTTAACTGCAGTGTAACGTTTTTTCCTTCTCACTGTGTGTTTCAGGATCTGGAGTCGAGGCGGACGATTGGCAGTGGACATGAGGACGGTGGCTTATACATCCTAGATTCTTCAGTTTCTGCATCTGGACACCAGTCTAGCATCAGTACTAGTAGTAGAGTCAATAAAGACCAGTTAATGCTTTAGCATAACCGGCTAGGTCATGTACTCGTGTCAGTCTTAAAGCGTGTCTTTCCTGCTTTCTCTTCTGTTTCTATAGTTCCCTTTCATTGTGAAACATGTGAACTGGCCAAACATTGTCGTTCTATTTTTCCCATTAGTGAGAATAAAAGTACTACTCTTTTTTCTATTGTGCATTCTGATGTGTGGGGCCCCGCACCTGTGACTTCTTTGTTTGGATATCGGTACTTTGTTACCTTTGTAGATGACTTTAGTGGTTGTACCTGGGTGTACCTTATGCGAACCAAAGATGTTGTATTATCCATTTTCCAAGAGTTCCATAAGATGGTTACCACTCAGTTCCATACCACTCATAAGATTCTTCGCTCTGACAATGGGGGGGAATACCTCGATGGGGGTCTAAAATCCTACTTTGCTTCACATGGCATTGTTCATCAGACCTCGTGCCCTTCGACACCTCAACAGAATGAGACTACTGAGAGAAAAAATCATCACCTTCTTGAAGTTGAGCTTGCTCTCCGGTTAGGCATGCAGGTTCCTAAACACTGTAGGTCTGAGTCTTTCTTGCTTGCTGCTTACATCATCAATCGTATGTCCTCTCGGGTTCTCAGATTTCAGACTCCCCTATCTCTCCTGGTTCCTGACCGCCTAGCTTTCGTTGTTCCTCCAAAGGTCTTTGGGTGTGTTTGTTATGTCCATATCCATCGTTCTTCGAGGGACAAGTTAGATCAGCGGGCCTTGAAGTGCATCTTCTTGGGGTACCCCTCTAATCAAAAAGGGTACAAATGTTATCATCCTGCTACCCGTCGTCACTTCATCTCTATGGATGTCACATTCGCTGAGTCCATCCCCTTCTTTGGTGAGCAGGCCTCTCTTCAGGGGGAGCATGATGTTGCAGAAGAGTGTCCCCAGCCCTCTACCTGTCTCTATTCCTATGCCGGGACCTCAGTCTAGTGACAATGACACTTCCACTACTGCAGCTGATGTGCGTGTATATGTCAGAACCAAGAAGAAAGGACAAGCCACTGTCCCTGCGCCTACATCTCTGCAAGTCTCCCCTCGGATCCAGTTCCAGGTATTGCTTCTGTCCCTGCCTAAGTTCCTATTTCTGTTCTTGAGCCACATGCATCTCTACTTCTGATGATCATATGAGCATTGATATTGACCTCCCTATTGCACTTCGGAAGGGTGTACGTACTTGTACGGAACACCCTATCTCACATTTTGTCTCATATCAGTCTCTGTCTCCGTCATATCAAAATTTTGTCAGTATTGCCTCCTCTGTTTCTTTGCCTTCCAGTGTTGCAGACGCACTTAGTCACCCAAAGTGGAAAGAAGCTATGATGGATGAAATGCAGGTTCTTGAGAAGAACAAAACATGAGAACTTGTTCAACTACCCAGAGGAAAGAAACCTGTGGGGTGCAAATGGGTCTTTACAGTAAAACATAAAGCTGACGGGTCAGTCGAACGATACAAGGCACGACTCGTAGCCAAGGGATTCACTCAGACATATGTGATAGACTATCAGGAGACTTTTGCACCTATGGCCAAGATGAACTCAGTCAGAGTTCTTCTATCCTTAGCTGCTAACCTGTCCTGGCCATTGCATCAACTAGATGTGAAGAACGCCTTTCTGCATGGAGATCTGACAGGAGAGGTGTACATGAAACTACCACCTGGGTTGACACTTGCTGGAAGTGACGACAAGTTGTGCAAGTTAAGGAAAGCCCTGTATGGGCTAAAGCAATCTCCAAGGGCATGGTTCGAGCGGTTTAGCAGTGCGATCAGACAAGTGGGCCACAAGCAAAGTCAGGCTGATCACACGTTGTTTGTGAAGCACCAGCAGACTAGTACCACGGCACTGATCGTCTATGTTGATGACATTGTCATCACTAGGAATGATCCTAAAGAGATAAATCAGCTGAAGACCTTCTTGTCCTCTGAGTTTGAGATAAAGGATTTTGGGCCATTGAAATACTTCTTGGGAATTGAAGTTGCTCGGTCTCAGAAGGGCATCTTCATCTCTCAACGGAAGTATGTATTGGACCTTCTAGATGAGACTGAGTATTTGAGAGCTCGACCAGCAGAGACTCCAATTGATCAGAACCATCGGTTGAATTCTGAGGAGGGTGACACCCTTGAGATGTCGCTATGTTTCAGCGATTGGTTGGCAGGCTGATCTACTTGGCACACACCCGTCCGGATATTGCTTACGTTGTTAGTATTATCAGTCAATTTATGCATGCACCACGGTCATCACATCTTGAGGCAGTTTACCGAGTTCTTCGGTACCTCAAGGGCTCTCCAAGTCGTAGAATATTGTTCAAGCGACATGGACACTTTAGAGTAGAAGCATATACTGACGCAGATTGGGCAGGTTCAGTTACTGATCGTTGGTCTACGTCAGGATACTGTACCCTTGTTAGAGGAAATCTTGTCTCTTGGAGAAGCAAGAAACAGCTAGTTGTAACTCGATCCAGTGCAGAGGCAGAATTTCGCTCTATGGCACATGGTGTGTGCGAACTCCTTTGGTTGAGGACCATGCTTGAGGAACTGGGACTCCAGGTGACAGAGCCGATGAGCCTTTACTGTGACAACAAAGCTGCCATCAGCATTGCTCACAACCCAGTCCAGCATGATAGGACCAAGCATATTGAAGTTGATCGTCACTTCATCAAAGAGAAACTTCAACAAGGATTGATTTGTACTCCGTATGTGATAACACAGGAACAGGTTGTCGACATACTCACAAAGGGGGTGAACAAGTCTATTCTTCATACCTTGACTGGCAAGCTGGGCATGATGGATATCTTCGCACCAGCTTGAGGGGAGTGTCGGAGTTTATGTAATACACCCACGTGGGTGTCTCAAGTGAGTTGTGTCTTATTTCCCATTAGGGCCATTTTTTGGGTTTTCACTATTCACGTGAATAGTGTACCATGAATAGTACCACGTAAATAGTGTTCTCCTTTGTAGAGTTTCTCCCCATCATATATATATATATATACAGTGTGTGAGGGAGAATGAATTAACAATTCATTCTCTCCTCTTCCCACAACTTATCTCTCTAACCCTAATCTCCTTCTCCACCTTCCGTCTCCATTACACTTTTTTCCCTCTTCTATCTACAATCTTCATCTACTGGTTACAACCTTATTTACAACATTTATCACTCTCTAAGTGTTTGATTTTATCCTCTAAGCTGGTCTGCAGATCATTGAATTTGCTTATTGGTGATTCAACACAACCAAATTTTCTTCAATGTTTAGATTTACAAGTATGCACACTCGCACACGCACAAAAACATAAAGCAAACTAAGTGCGGCAAAAGTCAATGTTTCTTTCTAGTCTATTGATCAACAAACTAACAACTTTTAAACAATTTTATGATGGGACTAAAGAAATGCATAAATAATAATAAAAATAGTTACCACTTTCGAAATCCAAACGGCTTTTTCATTCAGTAATTGTTTGATTTTCTCTTCCATGCTGGCCTGCATACCAATAAATTATCAACTCCAGCACAACCTTATAGAAGATCTGACATTATAAGATTTTTTTTATAAAAGGTAAAATAATTTGTGAAAACAAAAAAGAAACAAACAGGGCCTTCAAGGGAAGATTACAAGGCGGTCATATGATCCAAATAATCATAAAGTTCCTAGAAATGCCTTCATTTGCAAGCCTATCAGCCATAGAGTTTCCTTCCCTATGAATGTGAGCAATAAGACGTGTGGCTAATCTAGAACTTAGAAATAACATCTCTAAAAATAGAGGGGTGAATCACAGTTAAGCAAGCAAACCAAAATGATTGCAATGTTAAATAAAAAGACCATACTCGCTAGCAAGCCTACTCTTCTAAAAACCTACAGACTTTAACATTTTCCATTTCTCCAACTATAGCCAATGCCCTCTTTGAAGAGTGGTTTGAGGCACCCCTCTATGACGGGAGGTCACAAGTTCAATCCCACCTGTTCTCGCAGGCTCCTAACCCACAATTTGCTCATCTTGCAGTTCCACCTAAACCACCTTGTCTTCTAACAAAAAAAATAGATATATCAAAACATCAAAAATGACAATAATTACCTCCTTTTGGAGCCAGGAATTTTTTTCACTCTGTAAGTTTATGATTTTCTTCTCTAAACCAACCTGTAGAGTGTAGATCATCCAATTAGCAACAAAACCTTTTGCGGAAAACAGTTATTTCTAAAAATACTCGGATTATTAAAATATATGTAGACATTGCACAACTTCAATGTAAAAAGGCAAACCAACTGCAACCAAAAAAGTTCAAACTCCCTCACTATTCCTATTACCAGTATTATCAACTTTCTATGGGGGTGGGGTGGGGTGGGGCAGCTCAGGTTTCGGGGTTTCATGTTCCTCTATTTTGAACCACTGGTCAAACGGGCTGCCTCACTCCCGTCCGCCCTTAAGTGGAATGGCTTCATTTACTTCTTAAATGGACGTGCTGGTACCCCACCAACCCCCCCCCCCCCCCCGAAAAAATAAAAAGAGCTTACCTCCCTCTGGATGCCAGAATCCTTTTCAAATTGCAATTGTTTTATTCTCTCTTCCAAGCTAGCTTGTAAAACATCCAGTTAGTTATATTCGTGCTCCACTACTACTACAATATCTAAAAAGTCAACCAAAAAAAGAAAACTTAATGGTTCATACTTCACATATATTGTATGTAAAGCATATATACCACACACACATGACACGTGTATAAACATGAAATTGGAGCTAAGAAAATAGGTCGTCACCTCCTTCCAAGTCCAAGAACACTTATCCAATAAGACTTGCTTTATTGCCCCCACCCCCCAATACCTGGTACAAAAAGTACTATATAGAGGCTGAAAGTTCGATCTTAGTCTTGATTTCGTGGTGAACATATGAGTTTTTTTTTTTCAATTAAATGGGTGTTTTGTGGATTATTGGCGACAATTGAGAGGGGGGATTCACATTTTTGCAAAAACTTTTGGGAGGCTCGGGTTTCGGGATTTCACCCCTTCCCCCTATGACCCCCAACCCCTACCAACAACCCCATTCCTCTATTCTGATCCGCTAGTTAGGAATAGCGGGCAGCCTCACTCCCGCCCGCCCTTAAGTGGAATGGCTTCGCCTACTTCCTAAGCGGACAAGCCCCGGTCCCCGGTCCCTCCCCCTGCCCCCCCCCCCACACACACACACACCAAAAAAAAAAGAGCTTACCTCCCTCTGGATACAGGAATCCTTTTCAATTTGCAATTGTTTTATTCTCTCTTCCAAGCTAGCCTGTAAAACATTCAGTTAGTTATTTCTGTGCTCCATCGCTACTACAATATCGAAAAAAATCAACCAAAAAGAAAACTTAATGGTTCACACTTTACATATACTGTGTGTAAAACACACACACATGTATAAACATGAAATTGGAGCTGAGAAAATAGGTCATCACCTCCTTCCAAGTCCAAGAACGCTTATCCAATAGGACTTGCTTTATTTCTTCTTCTAGTAATTTCTACGAGCCATTCTCAAAAAGGTTAGTGACAATCAGTTTATAATTGGAAAAAAAAAGAAAAGGAAAAAAAAAGGAATGTCTGGGGTCAAAGATGTGACAGGTACCTCCCTTTGCAACCAAAGTTGTTTTTCTGCTTCATCAAGCATGACCTGTCAGACAACGAAATAAATTTCACGAAATATTAGTCGGTCAAAATTTATTGTTCATGCGACATATTTCGACATGTATGAAAACATTTCGACCGAAGGTAGATAAACTCTCATTTGACCTCAAAACAACCCCCAATTCCATATTTGATCCAATTAACCTCTCTCCCCGTCTATTCATCAAAAAATAACCAATTCATGTTTCCTTTCAGTACTTGAAACTCTTATTTCCTACTTTGTTTGATTTTATTTCTATGTCTGAACTTCATTGTGAGACTTGTGAGCTTGCAAACCGTTGTCGTTCATCTTATCCTTCGAGGGATAATAGGAGTTTATTTCCTTGCAAAACTTCTGTGGGCATGAAGTACATCATAAAACACTATTTAAACAAATCTAAATTTGGACATTGAAGTGTATTTCTCTTTAAACAATCAATTGCATGGCATCACCCTCTAGTAGAAAGAGAACCCACACAATCTAAGTTGTTGCATCAGCTATCCTACATGAATCTAACACTAGGATTGCCCAGCTCCATTTAACCACTAACACCAACTGAACACAATAGAACAACCCTAGTTGGACAAAGAAAGCTTTAGAATTAGACGCATAAAAACATGAGAAAAAAGGAGGACAAAAGAAGAAGAGGAGGAGGAGGAGGGGCGAGAGATAGAAAGAGAGGATCGATACCCAGATTTCCTCGTCATTGGTGAAAACAGGGAGAGGAAGTGTTTAGTAGTTTACAAACGATAACAATACCTATATATATATATATATGTATATATATATACATATGTATATATGTGTGTGTGTGTGTGTGTGAATATATGATATACATATTGTTGTTGCTCTTTCTTTTATTAAAAAAAAACATAACAAACGAAACATGTGAGGTGCATGCCTGTAACCTAAGGTCTTAAAAGGAGTATATGCTCCTCCCCCCTCAAGTCAAACAAGCATAACTAGTAAGCTTCATATTTTCAGGCACCTTTTGAATACGCTTCTGGGTGTTTTTGGAATGCCTCACATGGAGGCAGGTGCCTTCAGCGCCTCTAAAAACATTGTCGGCATTCTAAAAGAATTTATGACAATTAATGGCACTAATTGGCAATTTAATTTGTCCAGTAACTCTACAAAATAACAAGTCTTTCTATTTAAACCGACATATTGGATTTCTACTTAACCTCAACTTCTTTCTTGTCTCAATTAGATTATTATTGTGTATTTAACGCAAATTTTCTTCTTAGTTTTGTTGTTCACTTCACTTGTTTAATTCGGGATTAGGTTATTAGTTTCTATTTAAAACTGAGGCCCTCGTAGGTTTTGTGGATAAAGATTGAGATTATTTTGCTAAAATTCCTAATAAGGGTTACCTCTCCTCTTAACAAAAATCTAGCACAATAATTTGAGTATATTTGCGTATTACATCCCATGGGAACCATGCATGCTTTTCATAGTGCTAATAAACCATGATCACGTTAATTCGGTAATGAACAATTACTAAGCAATCCAACGTATGATGAATTGGTGAAGATTTACTACGGCGAGGAATTGCCGAGGACAAGGAATGCTACAAATGCTTGATTTCATTAAATTTATCATAGATTTAATGCATGTACAAAAATCCACGTCTTTCAAGTTTCCAAAAGCACCCAAAGAAACAAGGAATCAATTACGTATAAATATACAGCTAAAAGAAATCATCATCAGACAAATTCTGACATCCAAAACCAGCTTAGTATGTCTCAAGATGCGTGAATCATGGTAATCACAATCAAACTTACGCCTTTCACACCATCGGTCTGATGTCCATCCAGCTTTACAGATTCCAACACCCCAGCAATTTGACGGTCAGTAGTTCCTGAATTTTGCATGCAGTGATTCTGCTCAAGGGCAGCTGTTTCTCCAACACTAACCACTACATCTGCTGACGTGTTAGTTTGCTTGCCTTTCTTTTTCTTGTTTTTCTTTTTCTTTTTCTCCTCCTCCATTGATTAAACTCAAGCCTTATAACTCAGAACCACTTGATTGAAGAGTCACGAATATCCAGCAAGTGTCTTGATTTTAAAACAGCATGGAATCCCAACTTTGTCACCTGTCACCATATCAGCCAGTTACATTGAGAAGAGAGAGAGAGCGAGAGAATGTATCCAATTATAAAACACAATTTTGAACGTGTTCCAGTACACCAAATGGTGTCCCCCCACCACCACAAAAAGGTAAAAAAAAAAGATAGATAATTTGCTATTGAGTTTGAGAAGAAGAAAAAATTCCCTTCTATATTGTTCTTAGAGAGCGCAAAATCAGACTGAATGTTACGTTTTCTATTTGGTTTACTGGAACATGTTCGGAATTGTGTTTTATAATCAGATCCTATCTTCTTCTTCTTTTTATTCTTTACTGTTCTTAGAGAGCGCGAAATGTGGCTGAATTTTTCGTTTACTGGAGCATGCTCAGAACTGTGTTTTATCAGATTCCTTTTGTATTCTTTGGACTCCTTCTCTACGAGTTCAGACGTTAGAAGTGACAAAGATTGTTTTTTATCCTTTTTCCGTTACACTGATCTTGGAGGATTCTTTCTATTTCCTCCAATAGAAAGCTAAGTCAGCATCAGATCGGATACTAAGGACCTATTTGGATTTCACTCTTGCGAGAGAATAAAAAAATAAAAAATTTATGGGGGAGATGGGGGGTGGGGAACTCTTCAGAAATACGCTATCCAAATTGACCCTAAAATTTATCTAAATGAAGCTTAGAACTTCAAATTTACTCGGAATTATTCACATTTTTTGAGCTGGAAAAACCTGAAGAACGAAATACAAACATAGAAGATAAAAAATCAGGCATACAAAACAGATCACCGAATGCCGTAAACACTAATCCAGCGCTTGAGATTCGAAACGGACGAACTTGGAATCGTTCTGTTTAGTTTTCATATTTGGATTATGAAACGAGAAACGATTCGAATGAGAAAAAACAATTCAATCAAATACGTACTTGCAATCGGAAGCGTTCGCAATCGAATTCAGCTTCAAAATTGGAAGATTTCCGAAACTTCTGCTCTAAACTCTTAATATTTGAGGAGGGAGCAGAGAGATGGAAAGAGAGGGAAATTTGGGGGAAATGACGACAAAAAGTCCGTAACGGCATCTATCCCTTAAAGTAGTAAAATGTTCGAAGGGCCTGTTTGGACCGTCATTTTGAGCTCTTTTTAGCACACAAAAATAAGGTGGCTTTAGTAAATTAAGTTACCAGATCTAAAAGTGCTATGATTTCGGATAGCTTAATGACTAACGTCTGAATTAGATTGTTTGGTAACGATGTTAGGTCTTAAAACTAAATCAAGGGCATTGTGGGTATTTTTAAATGTTTATTGTGACACTTTTGTAAGGGGTAGCTCTACGAGCACCCACGTCTTTCGGCTGGGCACCCCACTTGGACCCAAATGCCCCTCCTTCAGCCGGGCACCCACCCATTCCTTTTCTCTCCCTTCCTCTCTCTCTACTGTAACTCCCTCCCCCTCTCTCTATACTGTAACTCCCTCCCCCTCTCTCTCTACTATAACTCCCTCCCCCCCCTCTCTCTCTCACTCTACCCTCTCACTCTCCCCCCCTCTCTCTCTCACTCTACCCTCTCTATCTCTCTCTCACACACAATAAAATCCAAAAAAAAATTCTGACTTGGGCTCATGGCCGTGGGTGCCATGGTGACCAAGGCTAGTTTGGCCATGGCTGCCATGGTGGCCACGGTAGTTCCTAGCCGTGGAGGCAAAAATATATATATATATATATATATATATATATATATATATATATATATATTTGTGGGAAGGGGTGCTCCAAACCACCACTCTACCATCACTACCACCAAGAGAGAGAGAGATAGAGAGAGAGGCGTACCTACAGCGATGGCATCCTCCTCCTCCTCTTCTTCTTCCTCTTCTTCTTCTTCTTCTTCTTCTTCTTCTTCTTCTTCTTCTTCTTCTCTGTTTTTTTTTTCAGTGTGGGTAGAGAGAGAGAGAGAGAGGGTAGAGAGAGAGAGAGGGGGGAGGGAGTTACAGTAGAGAGAGAGAGGAAAGGAGAGAGAAGGATGGGTGGGTGCCCGGCTGAAGGAGGGGCATTTGGGTCCAAGTGGGGTGCCCAGCCGAAAGACGTGGGCGCCCGTAGAGCTACCCTTTTGTAAGTCTTTAAAAAAGAAAGCTTGGAGGCGCAAGCAATTTGGCCCCATGTCATAAATTTCAAGCTCTGTTTAGGTTTTTGTATACTATTATTTGTGGTTAATAAACATAATAAATAAATACATAATACCAATTAAAATGTCTATATTATTTTAATGTAAGTAAATTATAATAATATCCACAAATAAAAGTTCAGGGTATTACAAATCAATTGCCCCCTTGCCCCTGGCTCCCCCACTAACCACCATGCAACATGATAACATCCATGACTCTCGAACCATGTGATTATTACTATTTAAACAATGATGTATGTACGGGGTAACTTAATTAACCATATCTTTGGGTTTGTTTTGTTTTTTTCCTTCAAAACAATCACGTTGGCGATAGACCCATGTTACGAGCCAAATGGCACGCTCTTATAGACCACTGACCGTATAGATATGTTTTGTCCATCCCTAGTCGGACTTACATACCAAAATTTGTCTTGATTAGTAATTTATATCCGTTAGAATGTAGTCTTTTTCATGACTTGTTTTCAAATGTGAATTTATAACATTTGTGTTACTCAAATTCAAAGGTTAGAAATCATTAATCAACCCTATTTTTGTCATGTAAGTCCATCAAGGGATGTGTCAAACATCCATATAGTCAATAGCCTCTAATATATAGTGTACCATGTGGCTCAAACTGTGGGTCCATCTTTGATGATAGGCACCGTCATCATTTTTTTTTTTTGGGGGTCAGGTTTCACGTGGGTGTTTAATAAATGTTTTCATGATTGAGTTGAAATGTGAAAATGTTGAATGACCAGAGCATCTCTATAATTTTTAAAAGTTCAAAAAATAAAAGAAATGTTTGTCAATTTAAGCAATATGAGGGTCATATTAGGAATAATATTTTTTTAATATTAAATGAGTTGCAATCGACGCACGCTGACGTCAAGGGTCGCTCTACGGGCACCCACCTCTTTAAGCTGGGCACCCACAAAAGAAAATAAATTTTGAGGACAAAATTGCCTTTTCCCATCCCTTTATATTTTTGTTTGGGCACCCACGCTCATTACATCAATTTACTCTCCGTTCGCACAAAAAATGACAAAGCTGCACTCCCCATTTCTCTCTCTCCCCATTTTTTATGGATTTTTTGATTTTCTCTACCTTTTTGATTTTTTCTTCCTCTTCTTGGTGGTGACGACGATGGTAGAGTGGTGATGGTGGTGGTGGTGTTGGAGTGGCGGTGATGGTGGAGTTGTGGTAGTGAAGTTGGTGATGGTAGAGTGGTGATGGTGAGGGTGGTGGTGCTGGAGTGGTGGTGGTGATGATGGAGTTGGTGGTGGTGGAGTGGTCGTGATGGTAGAGTGGTGATAGTGGTGGTGGTGTTGATGGTAGTAGGTGGAGTTAGTGGTGGTAGGGTGCTGATTGTGGAGTTAGTGGTGGTGATGGAGTTTATGAATAGTGCAAAGGCGGTGTAAGGATGGTGGTTTGGGGCACCTCATACTCCTACCGATGGATGGACAACGTGCGGCAATGCTCGCAAAATTTTTATTTTATTTTTGCCTCCACGGCCTTGAATTACTGTGGCCACCATGGCACCCACGGCCAAGCCATCCGTGGCCACTAGGTCACCCACAGGCCAACTCAATCGTGGGTGCACTGGTAGCCACGACCAGGAGCCTAAGTCAGAAAGATATTTTTTGGTTTTAATGTGGGTGCCCAGCAAAATGAGGTGTCCAAACATGGGCTCTCTAATTGGTGTGGGTGCCTAGCTGAAAGAGGTGGGCACTCGTAGAGCGACCCATTGCTGAAAAGGCCGAATAGAAAAAAGTGCATAAAGTCTAAAGAACCCTTAAAAGAGCATGACTTCAAAACTCAAAGAAACATACGAATGGCATTTTGGGCAAAATAAGGACAATTTTGAGATTTCATCCGTTTATAATGCAAGAACCAAGAAAGGACTTTTCTCGTCGACATCGACTGCGAAGAGAATAATGGTGTGTAAAATCTCCAGTATCCCTAAAAAAGCAAAGACTTAAATTTTTTTAAAGAAACATAAGAGGGATATTTTGGGCAAAGTAGGGTAGTTTTGAGATTTATTCCGTTTACAAGGCAAAAGAAGGGCCACAGAGAAAGGTAATTTTAGTCGCACCCCACAGAACGTGAGGGCACCCGAAATACTTGTTTTTTTTACGTAAATGCCCTTTTAAAACTTTTTACTTTTTAGGCACCCTATGTGCGTGTGTGTGCAGCCCAACTGTTTGAGAGTAAAATTTCTGTCACAATGGGTTGTGACTGGCACAACCCACAATAAGAGCCACGTGGCACACTCTTAGTAGACGTTGACCGTATGTTTGGCTAGTCCCTCGGTGGACTTGCAAACCAAAAATCAGCCTGATTAGTGAATTCTAAGCATTGGATTGAAGTCATTTTCATGGGTTGATTTCACCGTAGGAATTTTAGCGTTATTGAGCGTTATCTGGGTGCAAAGATCCAAAGGTTGTAAATCACTAATCAGACTGATTTTTGGTTCGCAGGTCCACCGAGGGACTGGCCAAACATCCATACGATCAACGCCCTCTAAGAGTGTGCCACATGGCTCGTATTGTGGGCTGTTTGGATAGTCAGTTTTGTACTGAAATGGCAGTCTAAATCAGAGTTTGGAATCATAGTTGGGTGCTTTGATGGTGGAGGGTGCCCCCACAAAATGTGAACTCTTATTGGGTTGCTCTCAACAAGTCGGGTGCCCTCTCATTTTGTAGGGTGACTAAAATTATCCTAATAGAATCAACAGATTATCACCAAGGAAAAAGATGTAACAAGGTATGTCTGAAATTGTTTCATTTGCGGAAGTGGTATTTTTGGTAGTCACCGCTCCCATATGGGCCCACTGACCGCATGGATGTTTATCCCACCCCTTGGTGGATATACAGACCAAAAATCACCTTGATTTGTGATCTATAACCATTCGATGTTAACACTTTTTAGCACTTTTTAAGGCGTTCTTATAGCCGTTGAAGGCAACTATTTTTTGAGTACTAAAACCAAGGGATAAAGATCATTAAACAAGCTGATTTTTTGTTTGAATGTGTATTAAGGGGTGGGCTAAACATCCATGCGGTCAGTGGGCCCAGACGGCAATGGTGACTACCAAAAATGCCGCTTCCGCAAATGAAAAGATCTCAGTAAACCTCGGTACATCACGACCCTATCACCAATAAAAAAAGCACGCGGTATTTTTAAAGTGCTCAAGGGTAAATAGGGAATATTTATTTATTTTTTTCCTTTGTTTTGTTTTTAGGTGTACACTTTTGGGCCCTATAAGGTGCCCTTTACTTCCGGCGTCTCCTCGGAAGTGATCTCTGGGGAAATTAGTGGTTTCGGGGGTGGCGGTGGATCTACTCGAAAGCTGTCCCCCTTTGCCGCCATAAGCTCCCTCTGATTATTTCGAAGCGTTCGATTCGAAACCCTAATTTGCCCGTCAGGTACTCTGGTTTGTCTCATTTCCCCTTTTTTGAGGATGTTCGATACGGTTCTAGGGTTTCGAACTGATCGGGTTTTGGTTTCATAGTTTTGTTTCTTCGTTTTTTGTTTCCGTAGTAATTTCTGATCCTGGAATTATTTTTGTTCAGTTTGTTCTGCGTTACGAGAATTTAAGGTATTCGTTCTTAGGATTTTGATTAGTTACGAGAATTCTAGGATGTTGGGGATTTTTGATTTTTTTTTTTTCCATTTTGGGAACTATACGTCTTTGGCAATCCAAGGTTTCAAATTTGTTTTCTAGTTCGGTGATTAGTAGGGTTTTGAGTCTTGTTTGAGGATTGAGGAGCTTCTTTGTTAGGGTTTCCGTAATCAGGTTTGAGAATTCTAGAGTTTTTTTTTTGTATCTTTCTCGATCTGGGAGATCTAGTATTCTCGAGGTTACAATATTGTCCGAAATCTAGGGTTCCTAGGAGTTCCGATTCTTTCTTGAAATTTGTTGTCGTTGAAGTGTTTGCATCTGTCTGCAGGTCTAGAGTTTTAACTTTATCTGCTTCGCTTTTCATTGAAGCAGCTGCTTCTCATGGCGTCAAAGCGTATCCTGAAGGAACTGAAGGACTTGCAGAAGGATCCACCAACCTCCTGCAGTGCAGGTTTGCTTATTTACTAGATCGCCTTCTGGTTCTTATCTCTCTGTATTTTTGTTCTATCTATATTCTGCCATTATTAAGATTGGGATGTTTACTGTAATTGATAAGTTACACAATTGATCCTTAATATCATCCGCAAGTACATAAACTACAATTTATTTTGCTGACGATTTAAGTTATGTATTTGTCACATCTGTTCAATCACGCAGAGGCATAATTTTAGTTTATGTACTTGCTGCCAGATTTATATGTTGGTGTACGTTTTTGCTGAATGTTAAATATCTGCGTTTTAAGTGATATTTACTGTTAATTTCGATGGTGTTCACTTTTTTTTATTCTTTGTTTGTACATGTCACGAGTACGGAACTTTTCATCTGCTTTACCTTTCCATTTGATGCACATGGTCCTGATTATCAATTACCATTCACTCAATTCTCACGTAATAACATTTAGATGCCTGGTCTATTTTTATCAGGTCCGGTAGCTGAAGACATGTTCCACTGGCAAGCAACAATCATGGGGCCTTCTGAAAGCCCATATTCTGGAGGCGTGTTTCTAGTTACCATTCATTTTCCTCCCGATTATCCATTTAAGCCCCCTAAGGTACTTTGTCGGTCTGCTCTCTCTGGTGGTTTATTTCATGTTTTTAGTTCAAATATTTTTCACCTAACCATAAGGCATAGCATGTATCTTCAATCTTTCATGGAGAGTTCTAGATGTCTTAGGTACTTCAAGTGAATATTTCGTGCTCTATTGGTTACATTGTTCTTTTGTTAGTTCTTTGTGGCTTAAGGGTAATTGTGCCCTTCTAATGTCACAAAGGATAATTTTGCCCATCTAGTTGAGTCATACTCTTCTCACTACCCCTTTCCCCTCCTTATGTGCACGTGTTTAAAATACTCATGGTTTTAGAAGTGTTATTAATCACTGTTCTGCACTTGGTATAAAAGCCAATCTTTCGCAGTTACCAAATCAGACCGATCCATTGCTTGTGAATAGGTCTATACTTTTTCTGTTTCTAGATTTAGCTAGTTTCTGCACACACATGCTGATTGGGTAGTGACCTCGAAAGCTTGTCAAGAATTGAGGTTGAATATATGGAATGATGTTAGTTGTTGACTATGTTGCATATATTCTTCTAAATGGGGGAAGTGCCCGGTGTTGGGACACGTGTCGGTGTCTGATATGATACAAATTCTGGTCTGACACTTCAAATTTTATCTTGTTTTCTCTCTCCTTGCAAGATATTAATTAACATTTGTCATAAGTTTTCTATGCAACAAATATAACATTAAATACATTTATTATATTGTCTGTTATTATACGATATAGATCATAAGATATTCTATCGCATTATCCACTTTATCCTCATTATAATATGAAAAAACAATCTTGTTTTCACATTATTTAAAGTATATCGTTAAGTCCACGAATCCTGTTTTCAAGATTTGTTGAATCGGACACTCCGCACCTATGTCAAACTTTGAGACCCATACCGTATCAATGCGACATACGTTATTGATGAGTAGTGTGATCATGCCATATTAGATATGAAAATTTTAAAGATTGGGATATGAATTGCAAGATTGTAAGATGCAAGTAAATTTTCCTTTTAGATTAAAGAACGGAATGATATCCATCATCTTCATCGTCTACACCTTATCCCAAATGTTTGGGGTCGGCAACATGAATACCATTTTTGCCATTCAACTCTGTTTAGAGTTATATCTTCTGTCAATGTATTTTTTTTTTCGATAAGGTAAAGATTTGTATTGAAAGAAAGAGAATACAGCACGGCTAAAGGGAGGTCGAGAAGACCTACCCAAAACCAGAACCCTATCTACCCCTATTCATAATCGACTCCCATTTGAGCACCGGATCTTCAAAGGCCAGGCCTTTACATTCGATATACATTTTAGACCAAAAAAATAAAAGAGCCTTAATGGACAACACAATATCGTGGGAGGTCGCTTCCTTATCTTCAAAGGTCCTTCTATTCCTCTCCTGTCAACGTATAAGTCTTAAGATATTTTCTTACTAGCTCTAAAAATGTAAAAAAAAAGATTATGCTTCCATAACCCATTATACAACAACAGACTTCTATCTACACCACAAAACATCAAAGTAATTGCGTCCTAGTCTATAAGGCATACCGGAGGCCATCTCCAACAGCTATCCATAGCTATATTCACATTTGGCTAACAATCAACCTCTTTTACCGATGGCTGCTTTAACAAAAAGGTGTTTTCTCCATCAGCTGCTTCAAAATAGCCAAAAGATTCAATATAAATGACCAAAATGCCCCAAAGCATAAAAACATCCCTCTCCATCCATATTTGTCATCCACGACCCAGCCATTTCCAATATCTCTCTCTCCCAGCCACTTCCAACATCTCTCTCCCTCTAGTCTCGTTTGTAGTATTCATAGTCACATTAACAATAGTTACTTTACACCAATCCCTAAATTACTTCACACCAATCAAAACTCCATTTTCTAATTATACAACTACAACACTAAAACACATATTAGAAAACAAGCAAAAGTGCAGAACCCAAAAAATGAACTCACCAAAGTTCTTCTAAACTACTACATTTGGTAGATTTCTGATTCAAGTACCAAACCCAGATAAAAAAAGTAAGAAAAAACAAAAAACCCAGAGCAATGAGAGAATATCTCTAAGAAGTATTTGTGGTGAGGGAGGATCTAATGGGAAAAAGGGTATAATAGTAAAGTTTGGCATGGCCGGGCGGCATGGCGAACCAAAATTTTCGTCAATATTGGCGTGGGGGAGGGAGGTTTTAGCTAATCCCTCAAAATGGCGAGGGGATTAGCGAGGCTGGTGGAGATCAGATTTAGTGGTTTCTCGCCATATTTTAGCTTGGCGAAGGGCGATGCATAGCTGTCGGAGATGCTCTGATGCTAGAAAAGACCTGTTCTAAATTCAAATTTTATGTAATCGAGAAGTATTTGAACTTTCAAGTTTTAAACACATGACAAATTGTTTTCAGATTTCTCCGTTGAACTTGAGATGGTGTATTTGAACTTCACAAAATTCTGTTTGATAATACAAAGGTCCAAAATTTCTCAAATAAACGGCCTTATATCATGGTTTAAACTTTAAAGTAACAAAATTTTTTTGGGTAATGGTGGCGGACCTTGACCGTTCTTCTGTTATACCAATTATAAAGGCTATTATAATAGTAAGAGTGTATTTGTTTTCTAACTTATTCAATACTTACGCAACATTTTAGTGAAATCTAATGTACTTTACAAAAATAATAAAATAATATTGAAACGTTATTAAAGTTTCTAAACTAACGCAACAACTCTTGATATACCTGGGATAATGATTGGTGTATTAGGAGCATATATGATGTAATGGGGTATGATCCAAGGCGGTTGTGACGTTGTTTATCTAAGTAACAAGGACATGTGATACGGGAGCATTCTACTCGATAGTTCGCAGCTACACATGATTAGAATTAATTTTATTTTAATTGGGATTGCTATATTTTTCTTTTATTTGACTTGTAATCAATTTTAAATACTTTTAGAAAGCCTTTGTTTGATTAGGATTAGGAAATTTAGTTTTATAAATAGGGTTGTAATCTTTGATTTTAAAAATAATGATGAAGGGATATTTTCTTTTTGGAGAGATTCCAAAATTTCTGGACGAGATGCCTGGGAGTTGAGAGTGATTCTTCCTGAAGGAGTTATTCCTTCAAACTTGGAGTTATTCCATCAAGTCTCTTTTTGATCACAGAATGGGGTTCCCTTGTCTTGCATCAAATTTGGTATTAGAGCCGAAAAATCCTACCATCGTCGCTATAAATTTGTCGCTGCTTCAAACACCTCATGGTGCCTCACAAGGGTATACTGTTCATGCAGTAGCATTCATAGAGGGAGTGGAGGATTCACCTTCCTTGAGGACCACAAGAAGAAGATGAAGTAAAAAAGAATGGAAACTAAGAAACTTATTGAATTTGGAGGTGCGAGTCCAAGTATATTTGGAAGTATGGAGAAATTCGATTTTTTTTTTTGACCGATTTCCCAAAAAAGTTGCATGGTGAGATGCCTTTCAAGGAAGTGTGATGATTGATGGAAGGTCCAATGATATTGCTTCTGTGAAAGGGGTTTGGTGCGAAGCCAAGGGAGTGATTCCCATCTATCTAAAGGTCCAGATTAGTTTTCCTTCTTGTTGTCTACTTCCGAATTCGAGGTCAAATTCTTTTTTTTCAAGGTCAAATTCTTTTCAACTAGGAGGGTTTGATGCGGGAGCAGTCTACTCGATAGTCTACAACTACACCGGATTAGAACTAATTTTATTTTAATTAGGATTGTTATCTTTTCTTATTTGAGTTGTAATCAATTTTAAATATTTTTAAAAAGTCTTTTAGTTTGATTAGGATTAGGAAAGTTAGTTTTATAAAAAAGGTTGTAATCTTTGATATAAAAAACAATGAATAAAGAGATTTTCTTTTTGAAGAGATTCCAAAATTTCTTGGTGAGATGCATAGGAGGAAGAACGATTCCTTCAAAACTCGGTGGAGTGATTCCATCAAGTCTCTTACGATCGCAGAATGGGGTTCCCCTTGCTCTACATCAACATGGATACGAAGTGTTAGACACACACACTGACCCCCCACAAACCCAATACGTTGACACATCCATACAGTTCTTCTTTGTGCTGAAGTATATATCACTTAAATACTTTAGTCCATGTTAAGCATGCAATATAGAAAGAATGTGTTGATATACATCAAAATCACAAACCATATACAATTAATAGCCGAAAACATAATTTTTGAATAAATTTAGATTTGTTTGGAAAGGTGTTTTGGCATGTGTCCCGACGCATGAATACGGCAAGGTGTCTGACATGACAAATTCTTAGAAAATGGAGTGTCCTTGTTACATGGGTCGTTATTAACCGTCATAACAGCCATTGATAAAAACCTGTTTTATATGGACCTTTGGTCTCTTTCTAAGGTATTTGATTCCATGTATGTTAATCTAAGGTGTGATTCTTTGATGAGAACCGATAAAAAAAAGATTCTTTGATGAAATCTCCATTATCGAACATACTTATCCAATGAACACTCACTGGTTTTATACACCTTTAGTATCTTCTTAGAGGCTCTACGAAGAATGTCTGTACTAATGTATTGTGAAAATTTGAACTTATCTTGATTTTAATCTAATTAACCCGTGAATTTGCCAATATTCTGTAAATACTGTGACTGCACAAAGTGCCTTGAATATGTTTGCAAGCATGGCAGGAGTGCCTAATATATTATTTGCCTACTCAAGTCATTTGTGTAGATTCATCTTCATCTATGAGTGAGGAATTCTAAATTACTTGCATTCATGTGCTAAAATTAACATGTGCTAATTATTAAAAAAAGTAATATTTGCTGGTAAGGTATTTATTGTCTTCCGTTATAGGTGACATATATTGTTATTTAAATATGTTCTTGGTTTTAGTCATTCTTGGATCTTTGTGCTTTGTTCAACAAATCATGTGGTTCAATATCTTATGAGGCTAGCGATTGATGTTTCAGGTTTCGTTTAGGACTAAGGTTTTCCACCCAAACATCAATAGCAATGGAAGCATTTGTCTGGATATCCTTAAAGAGCAATGGAGCCCGGCTCTTACCATCTCCAAGGTTTGATTTAGCTTGCTGATCTTTTTTTTGTCCAATCATCCTCCTATTGTCAATGTTTCTTCTCCATCCAATGAGGGACAAGATTCTCACAAGTGCATCTTTCCTCACTTAGAAAGTTAGAGCACCTTATTGTATGTTTCTGCTTGAAGCATTCTTTCATCATTAAGGATGCATAAACTTGGTTCGACTTGCTCATCACACTTCCAGCTGAGCTTGCAAATGATTGGGCTTGACTTGACTCCACACGTGACTATAATCCTTGTACATTCCCCTTTGTCTGTGAGTTGCTTACTGATTTGCAAACAACACAATTGCTTTGTAGTTGTATTTATATTATGGCAGCCATTTGAGCACGTGGTCCATGTCTAGAATAGTTCAGGGCATCTCTCTGGTTGACTTTTCCAGCAGCTACGATATGGGGTTCTAAGGCTCCTTCCAAGATATCTTTCTTCACTTGCACGACGCCTTTCAGGAAGACTTTGACAATAGACAATCCAATCAAGAGGAAGATGTTCTACGTGAATTTCTGCTCTATGTGCAAGGCGGATAGTGAATTGATTAATCATCTCTTTCTTCATTGTAATGTTTGGGGTTACTTGTTCTCAGCCTTTTGGTATGTGTTGGACAAAGTAGTCATCGACGTCTTTACTGGATCTTCGACCTTCACATTTTCTTTCGAAGGGCCGTATTCTTTGGAGGCTTCTCCCCTTTGCTATGATTTGGGGCAATGGGGCCTGTGGAAAGAAAGGAATACAAGTGTCTTTGAAGGTAAGGAGGCTGAGTATGTATTGGTAGGGCTGTCAAATAGATGGTCGAAAATCCAAATTTGAAATCGTATTCGAAAATTGAAAATTATCCGAAATTTCGGATATTTTTTTAATATTCAAATAGTTTTTGGATACAAATATTGATATATTTGATTCGATAATATCCAATCCGATATATTATTTAATAATTATATTTATTATATATAATAGATTATATTATATTTCTCATATTTAATAATATTATATATAAATAGAATAATTATACGAAAATCGTATATTATTGGATATCCAATAAGTAAATCGCATACGAATTTTGATTCAGAATATCTGTTGGATATCGAATCGGATATCGGATATCGGATATTTTTTCGGATTTGGATCTTATATTCGATCCGAATGATATCCGTTGACAGCCCTAAGTATCGGTGGGCGAAGCGCTTCAATGAGTTTAGAGGGATTATTTTTGAAGATTTTATGTACAAGTGGGATGTAATTGTAAATGGCTTTAGTCAACTTGTTTGCCTAGGCTTTGGAGCTCTTGGTTCTCCTTTGGGTTGCAGGTTAGGTTATCCTTTGTAGGTCATCTTGACATATTTGGAGTGTTTTTCTCCTTTGTTTCTTAATAAAATTCGTCTACTTATCAAAAGAAAATGGCAATACTTATATAAATAAATGGCGTTATTGGTATTGTAGAAGTTAAAATGTTCTATGTTGTTGTGGTTGTGCTTGAGTTTTCTGTCAATCAAACAAAATGCTTCTGTATGGGTTCTTTTGCTAAGTAGGACAGTAGATACTCTTGAATGGCTATAGTATGATCTTTATGTGCAAATTAACCATCTACAATTGGTCTCTCTTCATTCAGTGCCATGTCAGCTTCCCATGATCATCAACATAATGACTCAAAGAGCAGGTTGATATGTCTTACTGAAGTGGTTATAGTGGATTCACAATCAAACTGGGGAGCTATAGTATTGGATTTCTAAGGACAACTATGGGCCTTTTATTTCTGGTCTGGTTTGTGTGCAGGGAAGCAGTTTGTATTAAAAGTGGTATAGGCTGTGGTTGGTGAGGTACTGGGGGGTCTGGTTTTTTGAAAGAGCTATGTGTGCTGATGGAGTGTTTTGCTGGATCTATCACAATTTGTACCAACATAGTTTAGAAGTGATTTGCAAGAGGGGCAGTTTCCTGTTTTCATGGTGATCAGGGTTAATGATTTAGTTAGTTGAGTGCTGTTATTGGGTAGGTTAATGTTATTGGTGTTTGTTAGGAGAATGGAATGATGGGTTTGGTTTATGAACTCTCTGGTGTTTTGTCAGTCTGTTCCTTTTACAAGTTATTGTGGTCTGTTCTCCGGTCGTTAGTTCGTTAGAGGGATACTTGGTCCATGCATGCACTTGAAGGGTTTCTTGGTTGTGTTGGGAAGGTTTTTTTTATCAGTTTGCCTTTATGATCGTCTCCACTATCTGCCTTGTAGTATGTTCTTTTTTTTTTAACATGAATTCAGTCTTTTGGCATTTTTTTGCCCCTTAATCTGTTGTTGATTGGAACAAGTAAATCCCAAGTAAGTCCTGTATTGATGGTTGTGCATCAATGCTTCTTTTTCGCTCACTGCTTTGTCAGAGGAGGATTGTGGCAGCACGTTCATTAAAGATTACCTTTTTATTGATGCGGAACACTTTATTTTCAACATCAAAATAATGAGAAATCTAATGATTGCTGTAGCTGGCAACAGTACATAATGCAGTCGTTTCATGTGTTATGTCATTGTGGACAAGCCATTAAATTAAAATTAGTGATAGTATCCACTCACTCGGTTGTTGAGAACTGAACGGCAAAGAGAGCTCAAGTTGGTGACTTTCTTTCCAAGATGGCTAATCTGAGTTCTGAATGTTCACTTGAGAGTTGGGTCATTTTCCTGTATAGATAGTAGGTTGATCTTCAAGGTGGCCCACCATATCCGTCTAGGTACTATGGTAACTATTTGCACATTTTTCCATTGCCACTAGGGAAATGAAAAAAATGAGCTGGAAAAAAAGGAATTAAAGAATGAACAAAACCAAGAGATACATGTCTGCAGTGATAACAGAACAAGGTGGACAAGGAACTAGAGGTGAACAGGCCAAAGGTTTGGGCATGGGCGGAGGGCATACGTGGGTGGTGAATGGGAGAGTGAGGATATAGAGCATGTAAAATCTTTGCTAAAGCGCAGAGATGCAAAGTATATGCATTTGAAAAGGAAAACAAAAGCTGACATTTGGGATCAACCAAACCCATGAAATGAATTTCCAGTGATAATTCAAGAGAAAATATTTGACCATGCTTATTCCTGAAGTGATAACTACGAGGACTTTAGACTTTATTCTTTTGATGGCTTACACAAAAAAAAGACTTAATTCTTTTGATAAACTTAGCTTGGGCATTTGAAGAACTTTTAGAGCCTGCGATATTTATTTATTGAATGTTTTAAGAATGAACTATTCTTGTGTTGAATCATTTTACTAGAATAAATCATCCTTACCACATATATACAAGCATGCAAGTCTTGAATTTCAATTGGAATTGTGGCTCTTAATGGATTTATCGACTCTTACCATTTGTAAATCAGGTCCTGCTCTCTATCTGCTCCCTGCTGACAGACCCAAACCCCGATGATCCACTCGTGCCAGAGATTGCTCACATGTACAAGTCTGACCGGACCAAGTATGAGACCACTGCCCGTAGCTGGACACAGAAGTATGCAATGGGATGATGATAGAAGAACCCTTGTAAAAGAGCTCATGCCTCAGAAGGAAGAGTAAAACCATGGGTTTTCTCTCTTTCAGAAGAAAAATGATGAAGTTTGGTAAGAAGGAACCCTGGCTCTTGCTCTTGGTGAAATTTAAATTTCGAAGACTTAAAAAGGGAAAAGAAAAGGAAATAACTGTGCTATCAGGATATTTGTTTGCTTTGATGTATTTTTTTTCTTTCTTGATGTTGCTTTTCTCTGACACTTCTTTCATGTACCAAAGCATAAGTCAAACCAACAGTTTTTAGTGTATGACGCTCATCAGACTGTTTACCCTCTTCCCTCACTTTCCCGACAGTCTGGGCGAGCTGCTGCATAATATGTAGATGATCTGTGCCGATAACAAGTTAATAACCAAATTAAACCAGCTTTTCTAGATGGTAAAGAACCGAAATGGGTGATCGAATAAAAATGTCGACAGATTTGATGGCTGCTATCGATTAAATGCACTGACATCTAATCTAGGAGATCAATGTGGGGACCTGTCAAGTTGGTGGCCTGTGCTCCGCGATTTTTTTTTTTTGCTTGATATGGTAGTTGAAGTTGTTGGTTGTACCCAAGGTTCTACTTATACCTAGCTGTCTCCACTGAGCTCTCATTATTATGGGCCATCTTTCCCCATCCTCGTACCTCCATTCCTTTTACCTTTTCTTCTCTATGATCAATATTTCTCTAGCATGTTATCCGAAATAATGGAGCTGGCCTTTCCATAACAGCAGCTTGTCCCACTAATTCAAAGGTGAGACTTGATACCTTTTTCTGTGTTACAAATGCAAGCATTCTTCTCTGGCTGTTTCAGAAAGCCATTTTAACTTTTCAGGTGGGCTCGAGATATTATCTGTAATGGGACCCTACTCGATGGGTTCGTGTAGTGCAGGAAAAGTTCAAAATGATTCGGTTTTGACATTCAAAAAGATCAAATTCGACAGAAGAACTGATGGACTGTGATTCCACTGAGGATATATTCTTGTTTAATATGTTTTTCCCGTAAAAGTGAGACTAAATTTAGCAAATTTAAAGGGTAATCAACATCTATATTCTTATCTTGGGATTTTTAGGTCAACTTTTAAAATAGGTTTTTTTTTTTTTGTTTTGTTTCTTCTGGTTTTGGGATAACAAAAAGAAGGGAATGCTAGCAAGTAGGGGTGTTGATTTGTTCCTGTCTAACCAAAATTTGAACGGGAACCAAAAACACTGGATCGGTTCTGGGTTGTTTGATATTAGAACTGAACTGATAGGAGCAAGATCCGATTATATAGAAATCATGGATCCATCATTTCGAGAACCGAACTGATAAGAAAGAACTGACAATTGGTTCCGGTTCTGGGTACCATAGGAACCAGAACTCCCAAAGAACAGTTGCACAGATACAACCAAGCAAAAAGAGGAGAAAAAAAGTACATTTTTTAAATTTAAAGTGTAGTTTTGAAGGTAATTTTTCTGGTCTTTTGTGGGGTTCCATCTACGAAATGACACCATTAACGTGTTGCTTGCTAGCATGCCTCCTAAAAGAGAGGAAAAAAGTATAACATGCGTATTATAGTTTTTTTTTGGTACATATTGCGGCCCAAAAATTCATGAATTTTTAGCGTAAAATATAGGAATGATACACCCAACTTGTGAACGAGTGGGAGTCGTGCGACAGCATCTGCTTAATCTCTTCTAGGAATTTCTCTGGAGCCAAAACCACGTGGTTTCTTTTTCAACAGTTGAAACAAATTGGTCCACGATTCGTCGCATTCGTTCCCTTTGGACGGGGTAAGGCAAGTTTCCTCAAGTCTTTCTTCCAATTCTTTACGGATTCCGAAAGATTTTGTCGGTTTTCAGGACCAATCAAGTTTTTGACTCAAATGCTCCGTTATAACGTCTTCATACTAACATTCACGTACTGTTATATCTTTATAACGGCTTTCACCAGTCACATCCGAGTCAAAAAGGAAAAAAAAAATATCATTTTAATAACTTTTCGAGTAAAATATGGATATTCGCTCAAGCCGATTTTTTCTGATTTGGGTATTATTTTCTAAAAAACGCAACGGAGTAGCCGCGTTACCGTTATAATGGCTTTCAGTGTTTTTTTAAACATGGACCATATGATGTGGGTGTACCGTGTACATTCATCAGCGAGACATACCATGCAGTGGGTCCTGCTAGAACTCGTAGGGATCATCTGATCTTAACCTTATGATATTTTCTCGCATTTCGATTGTTTGTTTCCAGTGGTTCAGATCGTAGTTAGTAAATTCTCGAATTATACGTGAACCGTACAAATTATTCAAAAAAAATAACCGTACGGTGTCTTATTCGAAGGTTTTGAAAAATTCGCGCATTTTTTAACATGACCAAATAATTCTCGAACTTTTACGGATTATTTAATTTCGAACATGAAAAACCATTTAATAAGACAAAAATGTCAATATTTTACTATTTTTGTTTTTTAAATTAATTTTGCAGAATTTTTGAAATGGCAAATCCGAATTGTACTCGAAACATTTTCCGTACCGTATTTATTCGGATCTATGGTTCAGAATCTTCAGATCACTTTGGAGTCTGGACGGTGTGAATCTTGGGTTGTGGTCGACCCAGTTTTGGAAGTAAAGATCCATGTTCTTAGAGACAGAACCGGTTAGTGGAATAGATATTTCGGATTCGGATCCCCACCACTTTCAGGTGTTGGTTGGTGGGTGGGCCTTGAGGCGGTTATGAGAGAGAAGGGAGAGTTCGCCATGTGCGTAGGGAGATAATCAAATCACCAAACAAAGGGCTCACATTGATTGACTACCGAGCTACTTTAATAAGGTACAATCCATGTTCCCGCAATCCACGCCGACCACTATAGTTTTTAACAGAATCATCCCAATCAAGGAATCTATACCGTTTCTTACGTTAATAAAGGTTCAAATTCCGGATAAGAGTAATCACGAGTACAACTTCGCTGACCTCCCACACGTGGCACACTCTTAGAGGACGCTGATCGTTTGAATGTTTGGCCAATCCCTAGGTAGACCTACAAACCAAAAATCAGCTTGATTAGTGATTTCAAAACCTTTGCATCCTTGAACTCCAATACTTCAATTCCCACAATTAAAATCAACCCATGGAAATGACTCCAATCCAACGCTTAGAAATCACTAATCAAGTAGATTTTTGGTTTGTAGGTCCAACTAAGGATTGGAAAAACATCCATACGATCAGTGTTCTTTAAAATATGACAAGTGGCTCATATTGTCGACGGTCAACAGAGTTTTAAAACTCGTGAACTACTTAATACAGTAGTCCTCACCATGCCCTATCGACCTCTCTTTCGCAGAAACCGATTTCCGTCTGATACACAGTGACACTGCGATACTGGGGAGTACCTTCGCTCACACCTGTGTGAGCAAAGCCGATCACACACCACAATATGATCCACGTGGCACATTCTTAGAGGACAATGACCGTATCCCTCGTTGGACCTGCAAACCAAAAATCAGCCTGATTAGTTATGTCAGACCTTTGGATCTAGTACCCCAAATAATGGTCAATATTGCTTTAAATTCTACGGTTAAAATCAACCCATGTAAATGACTCCAATCCAACGCTTATAAATCACTAATCAAGTTAATTTTTGGTTTACAAGTCGAACGTGGGACTAGTCAAACATCCATACGGTCATCGTCCTCTAAGAGTGGTCCCCGTGGCTCATATTGTGATGTGTGATTGGCTTTGCTCACACATGTTTTCTCGCGATACTGAATTACTGATTGTGACCCCCCAAGACACGTGGTAGAAAAAGTTTGTATTTATGGTTTTTTTGTGTAAAGTGTTGGAGATGAGACACGTAGAATCGGATCAGACATGTTGATGACAGAACGTCTATGTAGTAGGTTACGTTGAGGGCATTTTGGACATAGTAAAGTAATAAAAAAATCAATAAAAATATTAAATATGTGAAAGACCAAGGAATAAAAAAAATCTCGCTTCGTTGACAAGCCAAGAGACATTCGCAAGTTCTGTACATGATTGCTCACGTGCCGACTAATGCACTATATCGGTATATCCCCTTTGCTTATTCTCCAAGCCAAACCAAACTGTTCTCTCTCTTACCTTTTCAACGTCTTATTTAATCCATATTTTGTCAATTAATATATATATGTTTTTTTTTTTTATGTTGGCTAAAAGTCTTTGACATAAGAGAAATGACTAAATCAACCCTGCAGTTGACCGTGGTTTTCTAAACTATGACCAATAGGCCATGGCTCCTGGACAATACTTGAGAATCTGTTGTATTTTCAGCCTGAGTAGTGATTTCTAGGCGGTGGATTGGACTTATTTTCATGGGTTGATCTCAATTGTAGGAATTTGAGCAGTATTTGAGGTACAAAGATCCAACGCCTAGAAATCACTAATCAGGCTGATTTTTGGTTTGTAGGTCCACCTAGGGATTGGCCAAACATCCATACTTCAGTCAACATTTGACCAATTACCCTTCTAAAATGCCGTCTTTTATCTGTCTTTTCAAAAATCAACTGTGAAGTGAGAGGGGTATTTTTGTATTTAATGAGCTTTTTAACCTCTTTCGGTCAATTTTTTTTATTTAATGAAAATACCCATCTAATGAAATTGTCCTTATATGAAGTGGAAGGGGTATATCTGTCAAATGCTCATTTTTAAGTATGAAATCCTATTTAGTTGGGATATGGGCAAAATTGTCTTTTTGATTGTGAGAGCGACCCACCGTGAGAGTTTAGACGTCAGAGTCAGAGCATCAGTAGAGGTGGTAATGTACGGTGAGTAAGACACCATCCGACGGTTGAAAACGACGTGACACTCTTGATCTCAGAGATATACGTCCCTTTCTTTGCAAGTTCTTTGTATCTAAACCTTTTCTATATTGGGTCGGGCACTGGGGACACCCATCTTTGACCCCCATTTTGGCGTAGGCACATAGAAGATGAATGGATGTCTAATTTTTGGTGAGGATGATCTCTATGGCGAGGAGATCATCCTCACAAAATTCAAATCATTCTGATATTCATAGACTGGTTTAGAAGGTGAAGAATTATGGACCGTCAATTTTTTTCGTGTAATGTGAAAACAACATTTGATGGGGTTAGAAATTTCAGAATGGGCTGATTTTTTTTAGGGGTGATCTATATGGTGAGGAGATCATCATCCCCGCCAAAAATCAGACATTGATTCATCTTCTATGTGGGTACGCCAAAATGGGGGTAAAAATTGGGTGTCCCCCGAGCCCGACCCTTCTATATTTATAGATTATATCAAGGTTTAAAGGGGACCGTTATAACGGTATAATGGACTGGAGGTGTTACTGTTTTTTCCGTTATAACGAAAAAAAAAAACGCTCAGGGGCAAAAACGGAAAAAAGGGAAAAAATGGAAAATAACGAGAAAAACGGAAAATAACGGAAAAAAAGAAAATAACAGCCATTTTTTTTCACAAAATTTTTCAGAAAATAACAGTCGTTATTTTCGTTATAATGGCCGTTATTTTCTGGGTGTTTTAACGGTCCATAACGTAAGGGGGTAGGTCCGAATCCGTTATAACGGCCATTATTTTCATTATAACGGCCGTTTTTTAAACCTTGGATTATATAATTGAAAGACAATAATACCCTCACCGGAGATACATTAGATCGGGAGTATACTAAGTCATTTCTGGGACTGTCGTGTCACATTAATACTTACTATTCGTCCTCCTTTGGGTCTACACCGTTGGATTGTCACTCCACGAATCTTGAGAACCATCCCACGTGTGGATCTCAGGAGAACGTGCTCTTTGGTAGGATACCATCGTGTCTGCTAACATCCAAAAGACTGACCAAAGATAGACCAAATTACAGGTGTCTTAGTTTTTCATGACATTCCTAATCTCCTGAAAAACTAAAGTTTAATTTGAAAAATCCAGGCCATCCAATTAATCCATTTTTTAAGTCAATTTTTTATAACGTTAGCAATTTCAAAATGGACTGATTTTTGGTCATGATGATCATCATGGCAAAAAAAATTTAATGTATGGTTAGATTGTCTAACATGATCTCCATTTGGGCCCCACCATCAGGTGTAAGAAAATAACGGCCGTTACTAACTTGGTCAGATTCCTCAAGCGAGATAAAAATCCAGAGCAAAAAGGGGTTTTAGGAAAGAGTGTTGATCCCATTGTGTGTCCCTTATGGATAAAACGTGACCGAGTTCCATGCAAGATAAAAACGTTTTTGTCATTGAAGTATGACTTGACAAGAGCACGGTGGGCGCACGTTAAGAAACTACTACTCAGGTTTTTACGGAGATCATAATAGGCGAAAAGGTTTTCTATACTGATACCCTCAATCTCTTCGTTGGAGTGTCTGCTGTTTTCTTGCCACGTAGAGGAATGAAACATCCAATCCAGATTGTCCATTTTGATGATGTGGACAGCGTTCTTATCTACATCCTGCCTTGTAATATACTTTTCCTCAAGAATTAAAGCTGTGATTTTCTTTTAATTAAAAAAAGCAATGCCATGTGGCGGGATGCTGTGGAGTTTAAAATTGCACATTGGAGATGCTGAGGTGGTGAAACCTCACCATCTCCCCGCGCCACAACCTGGCCCCACACACGCACACCCACCACATCATTATCATAATCACCAGAAGACTAATCAGTTATCCCTACCATATGTGCTCGGTTACACAAATTCTGGTCGTCTGTTTAATCTTCTCCTGTACCTACGTGGCAAGTTTCAGCTCAACAGCACGGGTGGCAAAAAAGAATATATATATTTGAGAAAAGGCCCACAGATTGTTTTTCCTTCCTGATCTTACCTCCCGGCATTTTTCGGAGGTTCCCGCTCATCCCACGGCACCTATTGATTCTGCACCTTTAAGATCTCGAATTGAAAATTCTCGTCACACTTTTCTTTCGCGATTTCTTGGATTCCTAGTCAATTCCTCCTATGTATATCTATATAGCAAAACAGGGAAGTTGTCTCCCCACTTATTTCCCCTCTTATATCTTTCAACAAAGAAGGGCAAAGATCTTATCTCCAAAATAGACAATGGATCTCAGCCACTCACACTTGATTTTGGCAAACGCTTTGTTGGAGATTGCCATGGGCACGGGCCACCCACTATCTATATAACAAGTGAAAGTGATTGTCTTACACCCCCTCTTACCTTATATAACTTCAATAATGAGTGGCTGAGATCCACTATACTTCATATCAATGGCTAAGATTAACTCACACCTGATTTTGACAAACACTTCGTCAGAAAGTGCCGCAGGCACGGGCCACCCATACATATAACAAAATAACTCAGTTAAATCATCTTATCTTATCCTACTTCATAAGATAAAGAGTGGTTGAGATCAAATCCATCCATCTAATGTGGACGGTTAGATTTCAGCCACTCAATCCCCCTCACTTATTCATTCACTCCCACTCATCTGACCTCAATTTATTAAAATTTTAATTTGAACATCGTTATTTTTTGTTATTTATGTTATTTTTATATTTTTTCTTTTGTGCGTTACAATCCATTATAACAGCGGTTATAATAGAAAAAAGGTCACGCCCCAGTCCGTTAGTGCCGAAGGCACCCAATTTTGCAAACGCTTTTGTCGGAGAGTGCCGTGGGCACAGGCCATTTACTAGTCTATATAACAAAACATGGAAGTTGTCTCCCCACTTATACCCCCTCTTATCTGTTTTAATAAAGAAGGGCTGAGATCTTATCTCTCAAATGATGGTGGATCTCAACCACTCACACCCGATTCTAAGAAATGCTTTGTAGGGGAGTACCGAGTGCATGGGCCACATACTATCGATATAACAAGTGACTGTGGTTTTCTTATACCCCATCTTATCTTGTATGGCTTCAATAATGAGTGGCTGAGATCCACTATGCTTCATATCGATGGCTGAGATTAACTCTCACTCGATTTTGACAGACACTTTGTCTGTAAGTACCGCGGGCACGGCCAACACATGCATATAACAAGACAACTCAGTTGTATTGTCTTATCTTATCCATCCATCTAATGTGGACGGTTAGATAAAAGAGTTGTTGAGATCAAATCCATCGATCTAATGTGGAAGTTTAGATTTCAGCCACTCAATCCGCCTCATTTGACCTTAATTTACTCAAAATTTGAATTTCAACACCATTATTTTTTATCATTTATGTTATTTTCCCATTGCTCCTTCTGTGCGTTACAATCCGTTATAACGGCCATTATAGTGGAAAAAATGGTAACGCCCCAATCCATTATACCGTTTGAGTGCCAAAGTCACCCAATTTTTGCAAACGCTTCTGTCGGAGAGTGCCGTGGGCACGGGCCATTTACTAGTCTATATAACAAAACAGGGAAGTTGTCTCCCTACTTATACCCCCTCTCATCAATTTCAACAAAGAAGGGCAGAGATCTTATCCCCCAAATGGACGGTAGTGGATCTCAGCCACTCACACTTGATTTTGGCAAATGCTTTGACGGGGAGTACCCAGGCACAGTCCACCCACTATCAATATAATAAGTGACAGTGGTTTTCTTATACCCCCTTTTATCTTATATGGCTTCAATAATGAGTGGCTGAGATCCACTATGCTTCATATCGATGGCTGAGATTAACTCCCACCCGATTTTGACAAACACTTTGTCGGAAAGTGTCGCGGGCACGGGCCACCCACGCATATAACAAAACAACTCAGTTGTATTCTCTTATCTTATCCATCCATCTAATGTGGACGGTTAGATAAGGAGTGGTTGAGATCAAATTCATCGATCTAATGTGGATGGTTAGATTTCAGACACTCAAACCGCCTCATTTGACCTCAATTTATTCAAAATTTAAAATTTTCAACACCGTTATTTTTTGTTATTTTTCCATTTCTCCCTATGTATGTTACAATCCGTTATAACAGCCGTCATAATGGA
Organism: Euptelea pleiosperma; assembly: GCA_035048495.1. Lineage (NCBI taxonomy): Eukaryota > Viridiplantae > Streptophyta > Magnoliopsida > Ranunculales > Eupteleaceae > Euptelea > Euptelea pleiosperma. The sequence continues at coordinate 26,863,725 of CM068540.1, forward strand.
AAAAACGGTAATGCCCCAGTCCGTTATACCGATTGAGTGCTGAAGGCATCGAATTTTTGCAAACGCTTTTGTCAGAGAGTGCTGTGGGCACGGGCCATTTACTAGTGTATATAACAAAACAGGGAAGTTGTCTTGCCTTTTTATAGGCTTCATAAAGAAGGGTCGAGATCTTATCCCCTAACTGGACGGTGGATCTCAGCCACTCGCACCCAATTTTGACAAACGCTCTGTCGATGAGTGCCGTGGGCACGGGTCACCTACTAGTCTATATAACAAAACGGGGAAGTTGTCTCCCCCTCTTATAGGCTTCATACAGAAGGGCCGAGATCTTATCCCCCAACTGGATGGTGGATCTCAATCACTCACACCCAATTTTGATATACGCCTCTGTCGAGGAGTGCCGTGGGCATGGGCCACCTACTAGTATATATAACACAACAGGGAAGATGTCTCCCCTCTTATCTGGCTTCATAAAGGATGGTCAAGATCTTATCCCCCCAATGGATGGTGGATCTACACCACTCACACCTGATTTTGGCAAATGCTTTGTCAAGGAGTGCCGTGGTCACGGGCCACCCACTCTTTATATAACAAATCAACTCAGTTGTCTTCCCCTCTTATAGGGCTTCATCTATAGATGGCTGAGATCTTATCCGCAATTGGATGGTGGATCTCAGCCACTCACATCCGATTTGAGCAAATGCTTTGTCGGGGACCACCCACTAGTATATATATATATATGGTTGGTAATAGGCATGACATGATCGACTAGGTTAGCGACGTTAGCCCACCAGGTAGCAAGAAAATCCCTGCGTATGCATAGAAGAGATTTGGAGTGACCCTCTAGAAAACCTTTTCATCGGCGTGCAGGTGCAATTTTATTATGCATTTTGTAACGAAATTCATGTTTCTTCCCATGAAAGAAAAAAAAAATCATGTTTTCGTATATTGAATTACCTTGAATTATAATACATTACTGGGTGGCCCGTGCCCATGGCACTCACTCGCTGACAAAGCATTTGCCAAAATTGGGCGTGAGTGGCTGAGATCCACTGTTCCAATTGAGGCATAAGATCTCGGCCCTTCTTTATTAAAGTGTATAAGTTGAGAGACAACCACTGTCATTTGTTATATAAGTTTTTTTCTGTATTTTTCGTGGTTGCATTCACACGATGCCTGCTGCATTCGTCGGGAAAGTACGAAGAGCAAGGATGTGAAGTGGAAAAAGTCAGTCCACGTGGACAAACCAGGGGTAATTTTTCCTGTAGTGTTGCGGGGGGGCGTAAAAATGTGCCATGTACCCTTGATCGACTTGATCGACCTATAAACCAAAAAATTAGACAGATTAATTGGTGATCTATAACCATTGGGGAAAGCCAATCGTTCATGGGTCAGTGGGCCCCCACCCACACACACACACACAATACCACACCAAAAATTCTGCCTCAGACTAGATTTTCTATGGATGGACGGTCTGGATTGGCCATAAAAGCACTGCCATTGCAAATAAGAGGAGAAGATTGGAGCTACTTAGAAATTTATATTCTTCATATTATTTTTTTGACAACCCTGCTAAACTCTTTGAAGTCAATTTACACTACTTTTGAAAAGAAAAACAAAAACTAATTATCCTTCCATAATAAAACTTCCTAAAATTAAACAAAAATGTTTTCCTCTTGTGGAAAGGTATTTGTTGTAAATTAATTTAATCATGGTAACGGGACCATAAATTGATTGCTGATAATTATCTGAAGAAAGTCATAAGTACCATACAAGTTGTACACACGCAAGGGGCAATGGGGAGGGACCCACAACATAATCACAACCATGCAAACTACAGACTTTTTACTAGGATATATACACACCATATGTTTTAACGATCCCTCACCACGTGATGATGGATCGGACGGTTGTCGTTTTCATTTCTGAAATTGTAACTTTTTTTTAAACAATGTAGTAAAAAAAAAAGTTAATAACACCGTTATATAGCGGTAACACTCCAACCATGTTACGTATTTAGAAAAAAAAAACAAAAAAAAAGTTAATGTTTATATCCATCGTTATGCCCATTACTTTGTCAGATTTTTTTTTTTTCCGAAAAACAGTAAATTAATAAATTTAAAACGGAAATCATGATAATGTTACCTGTCCAACCCTTTAATTCTTGGTCAAGGGTACATGTCGGATGTAGAGGCCCTTGAAAAAAAGCACAAATAGACTCGGGACAACAAATCGGTAAGGTCCACCCTTCCCTAGTATAATGCGATGTTGTGTTTTTTCCTCGTGTAAGCAGTTAGTCTAATTCTGCTCGGTTAGTATCTTTGTTTACGCTACATTGTCGCGCCCAAGCCAAAATAACGGTGAGTTACGTTAATGACTAATGTGAAAATCATGTCAAATCTCTTCACATGAATCTGAATTCGTAGCTAATGATGTTGTTAGCAACCATTATGCACTTATGGTCTAGTCCATGGTTTGAAAAAAGACTTTAGGCCACACATTTTATGTTGATAGGTAACATAAAACCCTTATTAGTCGGCACCGGTTTTTTTTTTTTTTTTTCGAAAATAACAGCTGTTATAGACACCATTGTTTTGCATATCAATTTCAAATTGGTGGGGCTCAGGGGACCAACAAAAGTGAACTAATAATTTCACTATTGCTCTCAGGCGTAGATGATGATAATTTTACTCCCTTGGACGAATGTTGTGACTCAATTGCAAGGGTGTTTTCGTCCGTGAAAAGTTGAAGAAGAGTTTCAGTTGGTGGTTGATATTTTATAGGTTTAGAAAGCGATTCTAGCCATTAGATTTAGTACTCTTTAAGGCGTGATTCTAGCCTTTGTTTTCAATCATTTTTTTGAGTATTAAAACCAACGGCTAGAAATCATCAAACAAACTGATTATTGGTATGAATGTCTAAAAGGGGTGGGCTAAAGCGGCTACACCAGCCATTGGATCAGTGAACCCAGATTGCAGCGAGAAAAGATTCGCCGTCCCCTGGGACACCATCCCAACATATCTGACACGTACACCCGATTCACGTTAAGCCCTTTCTTAGTTGGTCAAGGGTTGTTAACAAGGAGTACGTGTCAGACATCTTGGGAGGTGACCTTCAAAGTTTGAAGAACCCCGTGACCAGCGAATTTTTTCTCGTGACTGGTGAGTAGCAAAAATGGTGCTAGCTCACGCTTTTGACGTAAGCTACAGCTTGCTACATCACGACCCAAAAGAAATTACTGGGACAGGTTAGACGGTGTCAGCACTTGCGTTTTGAGAGCAGAAAAGAAGAATAAAGTGAAGAAACATGTTTTCTTGCGGTTCTGATACGGCGGTCAGTTTGACCTCGTGCCCGCGTGAATCGGCACCGTTGGTTTTCGAGCTCTTTTGTAGTCATGATGAGCTATGTCACCCACGTGTCTGAACAACGTACCCACTTGTAGAATCAAATCCCTAAAATACCCCTTACTTTTTTTTTGGTTTGTTTAATAAGCACCCTCACCTTTTTTATTGCAAACTATTGATTTTCTTCGGAAAAAATTTACAAGAAACATTGCGAGTTGCGACTGCAAATGTTGAGATGTAGAACCCACATGTTTTAGAAAGAAAATATTCTAAAATGATGTGGACCCTACCCTCTACTTAATCTCAGCTTTGCAGTCGCGAGGTGACAGCAAATATCATACCATCGTATTCCTAAGGTCTCTACCATTGGATGTTCTTTGATCATTTGGTGTAGGATCTCGAAGATTCGTAGTAATCTTCAGGAATCTTGATGACCATTTATGGTCTGATTCCATAGCTGTTTACCTCTTCAAGAGAGAATATTTTGTATTTGACGAATGGAAATTGATTTTCCCACTCAATTTTCCTATGAAAAATAAATTTCAAATAAAACTGTCTTTATCTGTCAATTGTAAAAAAATGTGGACCAAAGGAAGTAAAAAAGCTTCTAGAAAAAATCAGTTCCCTTTACGGTAATAATAACTCACACAACCGTTTACTTATTCTTTATAAGGGCATTTAGAAGAGTTCAATTTTGCACTTGCCCCGTTAATTAACAGAAAATCAAACTTTTTATAACTTTTATTATTGAAAATTACTGAAATACCCCTGTGAAAAGTCATTGAATGCCTTTTGGTTTTGCAAATTAGGAAAGGCTCGGGCTCCAGTTACCTCCCTAAAATGACAGGCTCCGGTTACAGGGCAAAATATGAGCCATGTGGCACACTCTTAGAGGATTCTGACCGTATGGATGTTTGGCCAATGCCTAGGTGGACTTAGAAACCAAAAATGAGCCTGATTAGGGATTTCGAGGCGTTGGATTGGACTTATTTTTCATGGGTTGATCACAAATGTGAGAATTTGAGCAGTATTTGAGGAACAAAGATCCAACGTCTAGAAATCACTAATCAGGCTGATGTTCTGTTTGTAGGTCCACCTAGGGATTGGACAAACATCCATACGGTCAGAGTCCTCTAAGAGTGTGTCACGTAGCTTATATTGTGTCCTGTAACCGGAGCCTGTCATTTTAGGGCGGTAACTGGAGCCCGACCCATTAGGAAAACTTGAATTCTTCCAAATTAAGTCAATTAATAAGCCATTTTTTAACCAAAAGATAAATATCAGATTTTGGTTGAAATCTGTCACGACTCAAGAGTAACTAATGGAATTCTGTGTCAGCATGCTTTTTGTCCTGCATTGACTCCGTGTGTGTTGTTTCTCCTCTTGGTGGAACTACACTCCAAAATCAGCCTGATTGGTGATTTCTAGCGATCCGATTCGAGTATTTTTCATCACGGGCTTGGAATCCATCCATAGGCTGGTTTAATAACCCTAGGATGAAAAGGTGTTCAAATCAATGGCTGAAAATTACCAACTATGCTGATTTTTGGTGTAGTTCCACGAAGAGGTGGACCATCGCTTGCTGACACAGAATTCCATTAAGTACTGGTGAATAGATTTCAAAAAATGGCTCATTAATTGCCTTGTAGGTCTGGTTTACCAACTTTTGTTCGAAACAGTCAGGGTCAGTGGGCCCGGAAGAGTGTGCCACGTGACATTTGGAGGTATTTCTGTATCAAACATTTGATTATCATAGAATTGACTCCATTATAACAAATGCACACCTACTCATCTTTTTCCGACACGTGTCCTAGAAGAGTTCTACTACCACCCCCACTAAAAAGGGAAAGAGAAAGGGGTATTTTAGTCATAACGTTACCTCGAATTCTCATTTTGGGGTACTTTCGTAATTTTAGCATCTTCCTAGTTTCTCCACCATTCTACGTCAGCATTCAGAAGGCCAGCTGGAACGGGAGTTTTCGGTTTCCACTCCGATACGACCGAAGGAGAGCTGGACTAGAGAGGAGCCTTTACTTTAAATCCGTGCACTATAAATAGCCTCCCCCCAAAACTTATAATTTCCCCCTCGTTTCCTCTCCTCTTCTTTCTCTCCGCACTCTGCAACTCTCTCTCTCTCGACCTCCTCCTTAGATCTGAGATACTCTCTTTCCCGCCAGAAGAGGAGAGGGAAAAAGATACGCTTTTGTGTTAAAAGTTCTTGCAGGATTTCTCTGATAGGCAAGCTTACTTCGGCTTGTCAGTAAGTATTTCGGCTTTTGTCCATTAGAGGTAACTTTTGATAGTCGTTTAAAGCCAGATCTACTACTACTGGATTTAGTAGTACTTCACAGTCTCTAAGAATCTTTCACCAATCGGAGACTTCCGCAGAGAAAAGCAAAAAAAGGTTTTTCTACTAACGAAAGCCTTTCTGTAACTTTAGGTCTCGTTTTCTGAATTCAAATATCGAAAAAAGGACCTCGAAATCTGTAGATTCGAGCTTTCGCGTCTCGTCTGAGAGATCTCAACAGCTAGACTGGGAAACGAAGAGTTTCTTTTCTTTTAGAGTTCTGATTTCTGAGAGCGTCTTGATCAGTTGATCTCCGATCTTGTTTTGTTTGAGCTCTTGGTACTACTTTTGAAATTTTCTGATTTTGCTTCAAAGATCTGATCAAAGTCAAACAGAAGCTTGAATCTCTATCAGAACAAGTTCCATCGTTTCTTTGACTCGATTTCTTACTGATACGGAGATATTATTACATGCTTTTGCCTGCGAGTTTTGATGGATCTGACTGTAGGTATAGACCGGAGGTGCTTCTTCGATGAAGCCTCCGGCATGGCCATTTCGTCGGATGTGAAGTTTTCTGAGCACGTTGTGACAACAAAGAAACTGATTCACTGCCGGAAATCCGCCAGAAAATCTATGGATTCTGATCAGCCAGGGACGAGAACTGTCCGGCAGAAAGTTGTGAGGGTCATCTTTACCGACTTCGACGCCACCGACTCGTCAAGCGACGACGAGGGAGAATTCGTACGGCGAGTGAAGAGACACATCAGAAAGATCGAAATTGAGGCACCTGCTAAAGTGCGCCGGGATGTGTCAGGAAAAAAGAGAAGATTCCGGTTACCGGAATCTGATGACAAACGGCAAAAAAGGTTTAGAGGCGTAAGGCAAAGACCGTGGGGACGTTGGGCGGCCGAGATACGAGACCCCACACGTCGGAAACGATTATGGCTTGGAACGTACGATACGCCGGAAGAAGCGGCGACCGTTTACGATAACGCTGCCGTTAGGTTAAAGGGCCCAGATGCCGTTACAAACTTTCCTTCCATTACTAAAACGGAGACTATCGTCAACGGCGACAGAGACCTCAACGACTTCCCCAAGATTACTGCTTCCTCTCCTACTTCGGTTCTTTATTACCACGGCGACTCGACGCCGTTTGATAGTCTCCGTTACGGTGACGTTGACGCTTTCGGGTTCGACATCGACTTGCCGTTAAATCTGATGGATATCGAGTTGCCTAAAAATGAATTTGGCGAAGTAGACTTCAGCGAGTTTGAACTTTGAAGTGGACGATTTCTAACTCGGAAGTCGTCAGATTCTAAAACAACCAATATCTTCTCCAGAACTACAAAAAAAAGCCCTCACGCTCCCAATTCCATCATCAAAATCTTCAGGGGCAGTGTGGTCAATACCGAAAATGTTTTCGTATACTCGTGGGCTAGCCATTTAATACGGCGATTTTGTGCTCGTATATTTCTATTTATTTTCTTTATTTTATTTATTTCTGTATACTAAGAGAAACTGTGAACTTATGAGAGTGTATATCTTGTATTGTTTCCTCGATTCTAATAATACTTTGTTTTTTGGTGCCCTCATCGTTGAATCTTCTCACTGCCGTTTAATTGCCGTTTAAGTAGGCGGCTGACTTGGAAGCCGGTAAGGTTCGACACGTTGCATTCCTGGGCATTCGTCACGTGGTGAGGTATGCTAAGGGGTTGAGTAAGGTGGGCCCTCCAAATTTATAATGGTCGTTCCTCTTTCACTATATAGACATCTTTTTTCCACTATATTAGGAAAGTACGAAAATAGCCCCACGATAGAGCGACTATGGTGGAGAGAAAGGGACTTAAAAGCTATAGATATGTGAGGGCATCTTTGTAATTGACAGGAATATGTAATGGATTAGAGTCATTAGACTAATAAAGAAAGTGATACAGGAAACCTCGGCGGCTGCAAGTGTTCAATGCTGCACTCCGAAGAAAAATGAGTGGCAAGCGTCAAAAGAGCAAGGACTGTTGCTGTTAAAGGGACGGATTTTTCTTAAGCCCCACTTGAGTAGTGACCAAGCAATCTCATATCGGCCGATAAATCTCTTCTCCACTATCAATTATTTTAAATGATTTTTCAGTTTGGGACGAGGGCAATCAACACCTAAATTTGGCTATTAATGAAAGCGATCGAATGAATCTCAACATATTGTGAGTTGACACATTATTCTTATGTTTTGCTTCACATGATACACGTTCACATTATCTCACCATACAGTGCAGAGCTTACGAACTGCAAACTCCTCCTTATCCACAAGGAAGAAGCCACCGGTTGAGATCCTGGTTAGCAGAGCACGGCTAAAATACGTTATAAGTTTCGAGTACAATTCGGCATAAAATAAAACAATTTTTCTGTCTTCTAAAATGATTTTTCATGTTCAAAACTGAATAATCCAGAAAAGTTTGCGACTTATTGGATCTTGTTCAAAAATGCCTGAACTGTTAGTTTTTTAAATAATTTGTTCGGGGTTCACGAAATAATTCGAGAATTTACAAATTTGGGTTGAGATTTACTCATGGGCTAGCTCTTGATAGGGTCGTCACAGCCTAAAAATCAAATCTGTTAGAAGAAGCTATAACCAAGTGGGTGGTGGGCCCATCACAGTGACTTGTGTTGCTTGCATTGATAAAACACGAGATCCGAATCTTAATTGGAAATGCAAACCCCAAGCTTCAGTATTTAGTACAGAAAACCACGACCTCGTACGTGTTGGTTTTAACTTCAAGGGACTGGGATGCAACAACCCGAAGGAGACGAGTAAAGTTCTAAAAACGCCAACCCAACGATAGGATCGGCAAATGAGGGATGACCTGGCCACAATTAATAACTTGCAGGGGAGGAATGCCTAGTACTCGCATATTAAACCCAAGAAGCAGCAGTACAAATGATCATAATGTGGTGGTGATGACTGGTGGGTCCATATCAGGTTTTGTTCCCATTGCGTCCCCACCATTCGTCATAAATAAGGGCGTAGTTGTTGACAAATTTTTTGACGTAAGAGAGAAATCCACCTATTTAATGCAGTGAGTGGTTTTGTGACTTTTGTCTACGGTTACAAAGCCTTACATGTACACAAACTGTGGTTCAAAAAACCGTTGCTACGAGAGCGTGATTGGCCCACTGAGTCTTGAGATACCCTGAGATTAATTACCCCTATAGGCGATACAAGATTTGCTGGCCCCGGGAGACTCCCCTCCCAAAATTTGACACGTACCCCAATTCCTCAACCCAACCAGCGTTGAGCCCTTAATTGTTAACAAGAGGTACTTGTCAGACATTTTGGGAGGGGGACCGGGGCAAGCAAAGTTTCCCCCCTATTGGCAAAATCCATGTTATAGGGGTTTAACAATTTCCAACTGCGGTGGACTGAAATTGATCTCTCCAAGTTAAACTAGCTTTTCAATGGCTGATTCTGAAGAACAGTAACCTTGCCAGTTCAATTGGAAATAGACAGAAACAAAACTACTCAGATAGCGATGCGACTCGGGAATAACCAGAATCTGCTGAAATGATAGGTTCCTGAACAGTCTTAACCCTAAATGCTGTCCGCTGCAGAATCTGAAAAATAGTTTGCCCCTGCTGGATAGGAGCAAGCTACCCCTCCTAAAAATGCCATGCAGAAGCTTTTGGGGTTCGTGATCCATGAATGTTTGACCAAACCCTACCCATACATAAAAAAAAATCAGCCTGATTGATGATTGATTGATGATTTTTAGCTATTGAGTTCATACATATTTCATGGGGCTGATTTTTGGTGCGTAGGACCAACGACTTGTGGGGTGTCAGTGGACATATGCCACGTGGTTTTTTTGGGAGGGGTAGTTTGCTTCTACAGGGTAGGAGGAAACTTTTTGTACCGGACTGTCTTTGTGAACAGTTCCAGATGAAACAACAAGGAATTGAGTTTAAAAGCGCTATATCAAGAGAAAAAAAGTGTTGGTTTCACCGTCATAAATCCAAATTCCTATGTTGGTTTTTTTTTTTTTTTTTATTGTTTGATACCTCAAACATTAACTTTCACAATGAATTTTTAGAAGAAACTCCATACTTCACTATCCACCATCCAACAGTAGTCATCTCATCAATCCAGTCCACCCCAGTTGGATTTGCAATACCCATTGGATGATTCCAAGCATCTGATCGATCATATTATTTTCGTCTATCAATAACAGAATGTTCGCAATATTCCTTTTTTATTTCACCATCCAGTGTAATGATCATCCAACTGGCGTATTTCTGGGTTATGGCCAACCCAAGGAGTGGTCGATGGCAATATTTATAAGATTGGCCTATCAAATGGACAGCAGACTTGGGATGTTTAGAGTTTCAATAACATGTAAAGCATTTCAAACAGCTTCTTAGAAAACTTACAAAACGCAGGGCATGACACATCACAAGAAAGATGAAAAGATACTATTTGTGTTATTTAGGTTAATGGAAGAATTGAACAGACGATACAAACCCACAAGCAAGGCCGGAAGAAAACCATAGTGGGTACCTTTACTGGAATGAAGTGAAGAAGCTGATGGTGTCTTTAAGTGCTGCGATGAAGGCATCAACGTCTTCCTTTGTGTTATAGAAGTGAAGGCTAGCTCGTGCACTTGAATTGACTCCTAAATAGCGGTGTAAGGGCTGAGCGCAGTGGTGACCTGATCGGATAGCCACTCCATGCTAAAAGAAAATGACATGTAACACTTATCAAAAAATAAATAACATGTAACCAGCAGGAATAATTACAGGCGGTTAATATGCATAGAATCTCGTTGTAGTGATGCAATTTCTACAGCCACACAATAAATAGTGTGGGGTATTCCCTCTCCCTCCCAAGTTATCAAGAAAATATTAACATATTTCAAAAAAAAAATTCCTCCTCCCCTGCTCTCACAAACCCATGTCCATACACACAACCCTTAAATCTTTAGAGGAAGGCCAGCAACAGATGTGCGATTGCAAGACAAGGTGGAACTCACCCTCCTAGTTTGACACCTGTCCCATGTAAGGCTATTTTGGTAATTTTCAACACCTTTAATCCCCAAGTAAATTATTAAGGCACAGGCTATCACAATCGTTAAGTTCTCGGAATCCATGCCTCCCAAGGCCTGTCCCGTGAGCCTGTCATAAAAGGCCGGTCACGGGAGCCCGACCCAATTATTAAAACACCCTTGCAGGGGAGAGGTGTCCAGCAAAGAGGGTACCTTCCTCTTTTACAATCGAGCAACTGCCACAAACGTTCCTCAAAATTTTAATACGACTGAAATCCATCCACCCTAATCACAAGTGTTGCAAATCTATGCTTTTCATTCCCTTTCAGGTTTCAGCTCTCTCTTCCATCATTTTCATGTTGAAAAAAAAGAAAAGAAAGAAAGAAAGAATACAAAATAAAATTATACCATAGAGATGAGGTCTGTTGCCATACCTGCTGATCAAGAAAAGTTGCAATGTCTGTTGGGTGGATATTGTCAACATTGAATGAACAGAGAGCAGCACGACATACAGTTTGTGAAGGAGCGGGGCCATATATGCGGACACTGGGAATAGAACGGAGACTTTCATAGAGATAATTAGCCAACTCTGCCTGAAAAAAGATGAAAACCGAAGTACTCAGTTTTAGAACATTATTACTCGTGATCTTGACACAATCCGACCTTTCAAAGATAGAGAAATCCAATGGACTTTAGCCTTGTTTATTTAAATCTAGTTTATGATATGTGGAGTTAGTTGCATACATCTCACACGTTTACTAATCTATTACATATTCAGGTTGGGAGGATGGGAAGAAGCAATCCACCTTACCACCGCTGTACATATGGCACGTATCCAACAGGATTGGGATGCACCAATGGGCAAGCTGATTCGCCAAGGAGATCTCTCTGGCCAAATTGATCTTATGTGACAATCCTTACCACTTAATCTATCGTATTGTTTCAGACGGTCAACAAGTAAGTCTGAATGGTCTAAAAAATAGTTCACTCAATAGTGTCGATATTTGAACTACGAGTTTCCTTGGTGGGTCCCATCCCCGTCAGATTCACGATACATGTATGGCAATGGCAAGGACATGGCTTGTTTTTTATGTACCCAAAGCTTCTTGACAACTAAAAAGCTGCGCCCGCATACCCAGAGCTTCTTAAAAACCATGAATTCTCAACCAGAGAGTTAACAAGACTCAAGCCTAAGGTATGTCTAAGGTTGAATAGAAATAAAGATGACTTTCTACCTTCTACAATATTTTACAAAAGTAATGGTGGCACTTTCCAATATCACACGTCACAACACATGATTCTATATAACATGAGTCGATCAGCCAATGAAAAACTGAAGGAGCTACATTGGAAAGCATAAAGGGGTCTTTAAGAGCAAACAGAATTTGTAATTAAGTCATATTAATCATTCCAACCATAGGCATTTCTCAAAGAGGATTTTAAACTACACGACTGTTGGACTGTAAAGACACAACCAACAGCATAGTCATACACGTTGGGCACACGCAAGGGGTACCATTTCAGAGAGTACTACGTTTCAACTTAATCCGATATTAACAATCCAATCTGTAGACTTATTTTTTTATGGACCATTTGCCAATTGCCACTCTTTTGGACCGTGGTAGATTATGCCTGCATAGTGCCCCGTGCCAACAAGAACATTTTATAAGAGAAGGTTTGCCACTGCAACACTCATACTTTAGATATTCGTCTATATTGAGCATAAGTAAGAGACGAAAATGGCAGAAATAACCCTCACCTCATAATCATGGATCTTTTGCATGCCAATCCCTGACAAATAATCAATTGCTGCCCCCAGCCCTATGGCCTCCCCAATTGCAGGGGTTCCAGCCTCAAACCTGGTCCAATTAATGAGTGAGTTAAAATCAAAATTCTTTTTACAAGATTTAAAATGCAACAATAGTTATACCAGAATAGACATGACCAAAATACACGATGACTAATCCGTGCAAGCTGAGAAAAACAGCCTTTTGACCAAGAGGAGAAAACAGAAATTGTTTCTCTTTTCCACAGTTTACGACAGTGATTAGGCGGATAACAAGTTGGTCTAAAGAATTTCAGCAGCTCATTTGGATGCCCATGAACCCATTGTACAGAATACTGTCTCTCTAAACTTATATCTGAAAATATGCATTTTTCATTAACTATTGTCAGTCTTTCACCGTCACCAATCTTCGGTAAGAAAGAATCTAGCTCAATAAACAGCTTAGGAAAATGCAACCACTTCCCTATCATAAAGCTGAAAGTCTGCCACACTGAAACAAAAATTAAGAGGCCATGACCCCACCTTGTTCCAGAAACTCGCGAGTGTTATTCTTTTCCAGTACAGCAAAATTATCTTTAATAAAATTTATGGGATATAATATAGCCTTGCAAAAAGTAAACCTAGCCATAAAAGAACTCTTCAATCGAAATTTCAGGCAGGTTTTTGGTAATGGAAAAAAAGGATAGAAAATTGCCACTAGTAAATCTTCGGCATTTTTTTAGAAAGATGTTCCATTCCTAAATAAAATGATTATTCTGTTCACCTCTGAAAACTAGATCAGTTGATAAATGCGGTTTTAATATTAGGTGTTCTTCAAAACAAGGACTACTTGTGTCAGAGACAGGAGGAGAGGAGACATGACCTGGCATGTGATGGATCACACCAATGGGATCTTCTAGGCCAAAATTTACCTGATCTAATATCCAACTATCCAATCTTCATACTTATATAGGTCACATATGCCGTCAAAAGAATGTGATAAATCATATGGTTAGGGTCATCAAAAAGGGTCAATTTTTGGTCTTGGAATCTCTCAAGTGTTGACTCCTCAAACAGTGGATTCCAACTCCAACCCCACTCCACTGCAATTTGCGCCTAGTGTATTGCAAAGGAGGCAAGCTGCTGCTTTCCTCCTGTCCTGACGTGTGTTCCTCTTATCGAACAGGTTGAATAAAGCTGTAAATACTTATAAAAAAAAAGCTGTAAACCAAGTTCACCAACCTGGAAGGAGGTTCTGCATAAGTAGAATGATCTAGAAATACATCAGCAATCATTTCACCACCGCCTGCAACAGGAAAACAACATTAGGCATAGTGGTAGAACCGTCTTTCAAATAAACTTAGATGCCAATGATGCCGCAACTCGCGAGGACAAAAATATAGGAAACTATTACCAAATAAGCATTTTCTTTAAAGCTAAGGTAGCATAGACAAATGAGCTTACCTAAGAAAGGAGGCATTGCAGACAAGAGTTCACTTTTGCCATACAAGAATCCAACGCCTGTAGGCCCACACATCTGAGACATGTTTATTCCTTAATTCTGTGATACGAATTTTTACGGCAACAGAATTTGACAGTAGACCTCTAAAAATCAAAAGGGTCCTGGATAAATCAAACCTTGTGTGAAGATGCAACAAGGAAATCAACATCTAGACTCCGCACATCAACTACCATGTGTGGCACACTTTGACAAGCATCTACGAGCACTTTTGCCCCAACATTATGAGACCAAAGCACGATATCGTCAATAGGAAGAACAGAGCCTACAGAAAGAATAAATTAGATAATGAAGTCCTTTCATCTTCTTTCTTTCCTAAAGAAAACATTCATTCAATATCATCAGCAAAAAAAAATTTTGATTAATGCAATTAAGAACTAAATAAATCAATTGTGGATGATACCCATAATGACATAAATAAGCCTTATTATTATTATTATAATATCCCACAGCCACCAAGTCAATTCAGACAAAACAATGACCATGAAAACATCATCACCCCATTAATGCTTGTGTACCACCGTTATACAACAACGTGAGCATTGTATCTTGGATGGATTTGACATTATAAGATGGCAAGTGAACACTAATACAACATAAAAATTCACTCCATACATCAAGTCAAATGAATAGGTTGCTAACATCCTCACGAAGGCCCTTCCTCAATCTAATCACTCTATGTATCTATCCAAGCTGGCATTTTTGACAAACATGCTCCAACTTTAGGGGGAGTGTAAAAGAATATAGTACGATCACTTAAAAGGATATAGTATGAAACTAAGAATTACTTGTATTCTTTATCAATTTTCTTAGAGGGTGTGAGTGAGCGTAGAACACAACCCTAATATTTTCCCATTTTTTCTCTTCTTCTTTTTCTCCTCCACTTTGTACTTTCACAATTTGACTGCACAAACAGAGGGGGTGGGGGGCAATTGGCAAAATTTCTCATCAAATCTAATGAGTAATGACCAGTTCTATTTAATTACAAACATGCCCTTCGCCTGTTCATACCCAAAGTAAACAATAATAAGGATAAAAAGTTTTTTCATCACTTGAGAGGCAAATGATACAACCAACCAGCTACATGTAATACAATCGTTTAGCGACATAATATTCCTCAAATAATCGCTAACTTGTATATGAAGCATTAGTGAGGATACAATCACTATGCATTTCACTGCAAATGATATGTGCACTTCTTTTCATCTTTAGGAATGTCGCAGATGATATACCCCAATGTCAATACACCACAGCCTCTAATGGAGCGACAAATTTGCAGCAACATAAGTGGAGCTTTAGTTGTCAGCCTTGTAAAGGTAAATGATCTGATCTCCACACTTCCAGAAACATCTATTTAAGGGTTGTAAAGGACACGTCTTAAAGGTGCCAAACTTGATAAGTTGGTTAAGTCTGAACACCAGATCTGCAGCAATGTGAATGGCACATTGACAGTAGCTGCACAGTGAAAAGGCAGTCTAAAGAAACCTACTCCTACCAAGGAGAGGTTAATACAAGGCAACCACCTCGTTTCTAGAATAAGGTATCAGTTAACAAATCCTGACTAAAGTTATCACAAACTAATCCAAGATTTGATCTGTCTAGAGGTACAATGTTGAGCAGACATGCCCACCTTTGAGTAGTATTGGACATTGTGTTACCAGTTACCTAAAGTCTAACAAATACCTGAAACAACTAGACTTGGATATCCATGCAGCGGTCTTCTTCTAATACGCAACATGCTATTTCAGAAACCTAACCATTTTATAACAAGTATCATGCAAATGCCAATAAAAATGATTAAGAAATGCCCGTAAGACTTGGAGGAGTAAAAATCTAAACCTACAGGGTGGAGTATGAGAAAAGTGAAATATAAGAGTCAGTATGTCAAAACAATGGAACACACCTACCGAGAGTGTTCGAAACATGATGGACGACCACAAGCTTCGTCTTCTTTGAGAGCATTTCTTTCAACTTCTCAATATCTGGAACTTCACCTTCTGTTAAACTAACAAACTTCAGAGTGGCACCAGTCTTTTGAGCTACAAATTGCCAAGGAACTATGGCACTGTGATGTTCAGCAACTGTAAGTATGATCTGCAAGGGGGAAAATGTCAGGAAGGGCAAATGAGACTGTAAAAATAGAAACACAAGCCGCAAATCCCTGGTAACTAGCAAAATTAAAGCCTTCTGATAGTGTAAAAGAAATATCACTGCTTTAATGATTCAATTAGCACGTGAGTTTCAATTTTGGATATTTAAAGAGAAAAATGCCTGTAGGATGGGGTATTTGTAAATAAAGAGAGATCCTGCAGAATGGAACAGATGTGGATGGAAGATGAGATTGTGGGAGAGAAGAGAGCTTGTACTGCGAACTACTGATTATGCATGAAAACAACCCTTAAATAGAACAACAATACAATAAGACAAAGCACCTTAAATTTAAGATTTAGTCTTTCTCTTACACTTCCTCTCAATCTCAGCAGTTGGCCACCAACTAAAGCTTGAAACAGAAAAAGTCCTTATGTTTTATTTTGATTTGATTTGGATTTCTAATTCTAATCTAAGTATTTCGGAAGCTCATGGTGCTGAGATGAAAATAGACTATTGGTGAAGATATCAGCTAATTGATTGTTTAGTGACAGAGTTATCATAGCAGCCTCATCCCAACTAGTTGGGATCAGTTACACCTTGGTTAGATGAATCAGTGGAGTGCTAGAATGTGAGATATGGTAACACAGGCACTTGCACCTGTTTGGAAGAATACATGAAACGGCCCCAAATACTTCACTGGCCAAGCCTCAACACATCAAGGACAGTAACAATTACTGTGCTTCCCCTAATCAACTCCAGTAACCAGCAACTCTAACCTCAAAGAAGTACCTATTGAGCAGAACAGCAAAGATCATCCTAACATCTAACTAATGCAAGTAGTTTTCGCATAATTTATACATCGACCCAACAGATTGTGCATGGATCATGTAATACACAAGGCATACATTTTACCTCTACACCTTCATAATCTGAAACCAATCTCTTTTACTTTCAAAAGGAGGATCAGTGAAAATAGAGACAGTAAAACAATGTAAACAGGAACAAGAAGCGATTGAAATAATAGGGAAACATACCTCGTCACCTGCTTTTAAATTTGAGAGGCCCCACGAGTAGGCTACTAGATTTATAGCTTCAGTAGCATTTCTTGTAAACACTATCTCTCTAGACTCTGATGCATTAACAAAAGTTGCCACCTTTTTCCTTGCCAACTCATATTCATCTGTGGCCTTTGCACTAAATTCAACAGAAAAAATTTATAAGCATTTGAGACCAAACAAATTACACCTAACGAAGTCAACAAAAATTTAACAGAAAATAAAAATGAACAATCATGAGTGGGTATATTTTTAGGGAAAAATCATTCCAACCAGTGTGTTGTTGAGGGCTCAAAGCATGTAAACTAGAGGCTGGTGGAATGGCTATTAACCTCGCAAGAATTGAGTCATTTTAAGAGGTGTTTAGGGACTATCGTGAATTTTTTATTTGAAGGCAAGGTCGTTATATGACATAAACCTCAAATTGGACGGGCTAAGATGACATTTGGTAATCTGGATCCCATGGGAATAATCTGGCCTTCTAGAGATGACCAAGTTATATTTTTTAGATGTTTATCTTTCGCACCAAAAAGGTATGTTAGACTTAAATAAGCGAATTCATGTGCATTTTGAATATCTCAGAGTCTTTGAGAGTGGAAAGGTAATTCCCTTATCGTCAATTCGTGGGTTAGGTACAAGGGCAATGAAATAGATCTTTATTTTCCTCGTTTTGCTCTAATCTTGGTCCTAACGATAATATGTTTGTTAATTATCAAAAAAGCAAAAAAAAAAAACATGGGAAGTATCTGAATACCTCAGGAAATGGATACCGCGGTGCACGTTCGAATTATAGGTTTCATAGTAGATGCGTAACGCCTTCAAAACAGCAGTAGGCTTTTGAGAAGTCGCGGCATTATCCAAGTACACCAGTTTCGAGCCATTCACCTCCTATCAATTTCACAGAAACCGTGTTAAATTCACACCAAAATGCAATACAACATAGAGATAGAGAGGGCGAGGGAGAGAGAGAGAGAGAGATTATTAATGTTTGTTCTACCAAGACATTTACCATTCAATCTCTCTCAGATTAATCTACAACAAGTAAGCAAACCCTAATACGCCTAATTCCACAAAATGAATAACTTTTCATTCTAATTTGCCCAAAACAAACAAACCAAAACCTAGAAAAACGTAATTCAGAACGTAGAAATTTCGCGAAGATATCAACAAAACGAATCAATTCAAGGAACCTGATGGAGAATTGGGAAATCTGGTCTGGTGATGTGACCGAGCGAAGTGATTTGAACTGCCCCCTCGCCTTCTTTGACGATCGAGGCAGTTGCAGAGGAAGAAGAAGAAGAAAATCTTCGAAATCCTAATCGGACGGGTGCAGAGGTTCGACTGGTGCAAGGGGGGTTTAGGGTTTTGAGAGAAGAAGGGAGTCTCATAACCACACCTTCCATTGAAGTACGAGAGACGACTGAGACTCTGAGAGAGAGTAGCTTCGCGAGAGAGCGAAGGACTGGCATTCGAGATAACAAGATGGCGAAAATAGCCGAAAAATCTGTGATCTATACGGTGCCACGTGGCGTGTAAAGGGGATACACTACTATGAGTCAGCAAAATGGAAAACCCGGGTTGCTTCGTACAAAGTCCCAGAAATGTGTTGGGCGATCAAGGTCCTTCTTTCAAATGGGGACCATCTCAATTGACTAGCTGATCTGAACCGTTGATTAATAAAAATAAAATAATTGTCTAGGAAGATAACTAAGGAGAAATGGCTGAGAACTTGGGATCATCCAATCATGTTTTGATCTTAGATCTAGAAAAACTCTTAAGGAATGTTTGGACATAAGGATATGCTATTCAAATTAAGGATATCGATGCCCATAAGCAATTTTTTTTTCTGTGTTTCTTAGGAAACAATGGTTCCATCATAGTTAGTAAATCCCGGTTTAAAGCAGTCTTTTTGAAGAAAAAAAATGCATTTATAATGGCTGCTCTTCATAAGTTTTCTAGAAATGTTTTTTTTTTACTAATGTCATAAAACTTTTTCTACATCAACAATTTTTTTTTTTTTTTATACGTAAGCCTGTTTTTAAGGAGATCGGTAACTGGGTGAAGGTGGGTTTTGAACCCAAGTCTACAGTATCATCACCCACGAACATTACCAACATTTTCTAGCTTAGGTGTCCTTTTTCCATATGCTTTTTGTTGATCACCATATACATTTTATATAATGCGAATACGACTTTTTAATGATTAATTCTACTAATTTAATCAATGATGAAAAATGATTAAAAGCACAAAAAAAGTCCCAATGATCCATATGAACCCTGCTCCTCCTTGCTCTAAGCTCTCTCCCCATCCCACCTCCCTCCCTATGCAATCTGTACTCCTCCACCTGCAAGTTGCAACTCTAGTTTACATCGTCATCGGATCCCAATTAAATTAGACTAGTACTCTCTCTCTATCTATGTATCTATCTATCTTTCTATCTAGCTCCATTGGTCGACCACTGAGTCTCTAGTCATTAACCTTATGCAACTCTCTCTCTTTCTCTCCCTTGTAAACCCATATGACCACAACATACTGACTAGACCTACAACTCTAGTCTTCCTAACACTTAATAGTTCACACTTCACTTTTAATTTCTAATTAATTTAACTATAGTATGCATATCCACACAAAACTCAACTTAATCGCTTATCTATTGGTTGAGTAAGTGGGGACTTGTTAACAGTCCTAAGATTTAATATCTTATTAGTCTTACACACATTTATATTTTGGTTGCGAATTTTAGATTATGGACAAATTAAACTCGAATAAATTAAGATACGAACATTTTGGCATTTTATATGCGTTTTATTTGACAATTGTTTTTAGTTATTTCTTTTAGTAACTTTTATCATGCATATGGGTTAATGAACTTTTTCCTTATTATGAAAAGGGTCGGTCTATGGGCGCCCACGTCTTTCAACTGGGCACCCACAATAGGCCAAAATGCCCCTCCCCTTCAGTCGGGCACCCACCCCATCCCTTCTCCTTCTCTCATCTCTCTCCCTTCCTCTCTACTGTAACCCCCCCCCCCCCCCCCCCCCCCCCCTTTCTCTACTGTAACTTTCTCTCTCAATCCCTCCCTTTCTTGCTCTCTCTCTCGCGCTCACTTTAAGCCTCCACTGTGTTGCACGGCAGTTCCCATGGCAGTTCAGCGCCGTAGGGCTAAAAGCCCAGAGAGAGAGAGAGAGGGAGAGGGAGTGTGTGTGTGTGTGAGAGAGAGAGTACAGTAGAGAGAGGGAGAGAGATAGTTAAAGTAGAGAGAAGAGACGAAGGAGAAGGGCTGGGGTGCCCAAACAAAAATGGGCATTTTGGTCCCTTGCGGGTGCCCGGCCGAAAGACGTGGGTGTCCGTAGAGTGGCCCTTATGAAAATATCATGTTTTATTTCACGAGGGTGTTGAAAATGAAGCTATTATTTATTGGTTAACATAACAAGTATTATATTGACCAATAAACTATTTTAATATGAAAAAAATTAGCAATTTTTCCAAACAATAAAAAAAAATTAAGAAATCGACAACCCTATAGGGTTGGGCTAGGGTTGGAAAATCCAGGCAAAATCTAGGCCCGACCTTGGGTTGGGTTATGTTCAAAGCCTTTAAGGTTGGGTTGGACTAGGGTTGACCCGCAACCCCCATTGGACATTTTAGTAAAATTCAGGATAAGGCCAAAGGCCTACCCAAAAAAAAAATCTCTTACACAGAATCTTGTATCAAAATTTTGATACAAAAGTCCCTCAAAGCACCACGTGGCACATTCATTCGGCTCAATGACCCCATCAATGGTTGATTCACACCCTGGCCGACCTACACACCAAAAATAGCATGATTGATGACTTCTAGCCGCTGGGTTTGAGAGCTTTTTATTGTGGGCTTGAAACTAACCCATAGGCCACAGTGAAAAAGTGTCATATTAAACAACTAGAAATCATAAAGGGTTGTTATCTAAAAAGGGATACCTGATGCCTTTTGGGGTCAGG
The DNA here is from genome assembly GCA_035048495.1 of Euptelea pleiosperma. Classification (NCBI taxonomy): domain Eukaryota; kingdom Viridiplantae; phylum Streptophyta; class Magnoliopsida; order Ranunculales; family Eupteleaceae; genus Euptelea; species Euptelea pleiosperma. The sequence continues at coordinate 26,884,790 of CM068540.1, forward strand.
TAGCACATTTTTGTGACCGCATGGATGTTAACTATCACGCCAATAATCAGCCTGTTTGATGTATTTTAGCCGTCGTTTTTAGTACCAAAAGAAATGATTGGATCCAACTGATAGAATCATACCTTAAAAAGTAGAAAAATCTAGCGGCTAGAGATTACCAACCACAGTGATTTTTTGGTGCGTATATCCACCAAGAGATGAGATAAACATCCATGCGATCAGTGGGACCAGAGAGCAGCGGTGACTAAAAGTAACAGGAATCAAGTTGACGCCAAAAAGTGTGAGGTATAACTTGTTACCTTTTTACAATCATAGATCGTGCTGATATCTGGTATGTGTCCGCCAAGGAAGAGTAAGACTTGCCTGACCACCCACAATATATGTCGTGGAAATTTATTAGAGGACACTGAAAGTATAGATGTTTGACCAATCCGTAAGTGGACCTACAAACAAAAAATCAGCTGATTAGCGATTTCAAACCCTTGGATCTTTGTATGGAAATAATGGTAAATAAAGCTCAAATTCCTACTGTTAAAATCAACCAACGAAAATGACTCCAACTAACGCTTAGAAATCACTGATCAGGTTGTTTTTGGTTTATAGGTCTACCTAGGGATTGGCCAAACACCTATTCGGTCAATATCCTCTAATAAGTTGCCACATAGCTTATATTGGGAAAAATCTATGATACCGACTTCTCTATCAAAATTTTGATGCAGAAGTCCCTCAATTTGCCACACAGTAGACTCTTTTGGGCCCACTGCCTCCCTCGATCTTTGGCCCACACACCAAAAAATAAGTGTGATTCATAGCCATTGGATTTCAGCACTTTTTCATCATGAACTTGGAACCAACTCATAGGCCTGTTCATGTAGCTCATGATGAAAAAGTGCTCAATCCTACGGCTAGAAATCACCAATCTTGCTGATTTTGGGTGTGTAGGTCTATCATAGTGTGGGCCAGACACTCAAGGGGCAAGTGGGCCCGAACGAGTCGACTGCGTTGCAATTTGAGGGACTTCAAAATTTTTGATACAGAAGTCTCCATCAAAGAGCAGCCCATTATATTGTGGGCGGTCAGGTTACCTGACCACGGGCGGTCAGGCCCTGCTTACTCGCCAAGGAATAGAATTCTGCAAGACTATAATAGAACAGCTCGACTCGACCGGTCCCTTGTTCTTCTTCTTCTTCTCTACCTTCCCTCCTCCTCTATCTCTCACGCTCCAGCGTTCTCCACGACTCGAGGACTACGACTCCACCTCTCGGTTCTCGAGGAAACCCAATCTCTTCGCGCCCCCCCCCCACCCCCCCCGAAAAAAAAAAAAAAAAAAAAAAAGATCCACGAATTGTTGGATTTTTTTGGCGAAAATGTCATATTCAAGTGCATGATCGCCTGATTTGTGCAAAATTTCTCCCGATTGGAGTATTGAATCCGTTTTCTTCAAGCGATTTTGATACAGGTATGTGTTTTTTTTTTCACCCTTTTTTGGTGATCGATTCATTTTGGTTGCACGAACTGTTCGGATCTTTGTAGGAAGTGGGTTTTGAATCTTTTGATCGATTTGTGTGCGTTCTTGGGTTTGATTTTGGAGATTTTCCTGATTTTTGTGGTGAAATTTCGGTCTCATATCTAAAACTAGGGTTTCGATTAGATAAACATGTTTGATGGAAGACGAAAATTGGGGTTCTTCGTTTTGTTCATGTAGATTGAGGGTTTGTAGATGGAAAATAGTGTAGGAAACTCTGATGTCCCTTAAATTCCTAAGAAGTAAGATCTTTGGATCTTTAAGAGTCAATCCAGGGTTTCGAAAGAAGGTAGGCCCTTGTGAAAACTCTGCTTCGTCAGTTGTTTTTTATTTATGGACAAATCACGGTGTAGCCAAAATTTATTTCTTTTATGTTATTTTTTTTCCTTTCTTTTTGGAAAAGAAGAAATCAGTATGTACCTCATAGAATTACTTGTTATCCTGCTGGAAGCTCTTAGGTTTATCAAAACTTGTTAATTGGAACATTTTTGCGCTGGTCCATTATAAATTTTTTGGGGCTTTTGATTTCAGCTGATCATGATAAATCTTATCACCATTAGCAACCCTAAACTGTCCTTGAGAAACAATGTATTTACAATAGAGTGAGCAGTTATAAAATATATTTATTAGTTAAAAATTACAAGGGGACATTAAATATAAAATATAATAACACCTTGGTTCTTTTGGCATTTGGTTGAGTATAGAGGTTTTAGTTTCTTGAAGAGGTCTTTTATTTCAGTTTCTTCTGTAAATACGGAACAAATGGGCATGGAGTCATGATCACCTTAAATCACAAAATTTGCGCCTTTGCGGCAAAAGCCTCCAGCATCAATATTATGCCTGCAACTAAAAAAATCGCTTATTCGGTTCAGGCCACCACTCTTTTAACTCAAAACGTCCTTCACCCCATGTTTCATTAATTCATTCCGTCTTGTTTCTAGCTTTTACACCATAGTTACTACAAAGTATGAACTGATTAACAAACCATTAGTCGGTTCAGACCATCACTCTTTTAATTTCGTTGCAGATGTAGAGAACTTCAAAATACTTGGATCAGCTCGACTCGACTGTATGTAGATAACTGTGGTCGCACATTGTTGCTATAGATGCTTCAAATGGATTTTTGGTTCTTGTCTCTCACCTACACTGATTTTCCAAAGAAAGGTAATAGGACAAAACAGATTATTAAATATTAGAGAAGAAAAGAAAAACATGCATGTTGATGCATTTTGATTGTAGAAATCACTCATGTGAAGCTAGTGATACCCTTTGATGTGAGGTGGTGGTTTGGAAAGCTCATGCTTTGGCCTAGCCCAGTCGACCTGGAAGAATTGGTTCAATGTTGCAACCTCCTTAAAAAAGCCAACTCTAGGCTCCAGGTTCCTTAGGCCCATTAGGAGAATCCAACTTCCAAGTTTCTTGGGCCCAAGTCTTAAGACCAGCATCACAGAACTCTATTCTTTTCCTTTTTCTACTTTGACCTCCGGACCTCTCCCTTAGGATTTTCGGTTTAGAGCTTCAACTCTCACTATTAGGGTTTTTACATACTGGTTTGAGAACTAATTCGACAGAACACAACTGGATTAATAATAGGAGGTGATCTAGACGCCCAGATAGGATCTCTTTTGAATGTCGAGAAGCAGATGAGACTCGCTGGCAATGTGGCTAGTACAAAAAAAGTCGTTATCGACATTATTCAACTTTGTTATCAACCTCGAGCATGGAATGCCCTCAACGATCAGATTGTTCTTTTGTCATAGCGAGGTTAGCTGAAACATGCAGTACTTGCGATGGTCCAACAAGCGATGCAATATATTGATGAGACACTTGATATTGAAACTCAAATAGAGTCAATTAAGACACTTAATAGTGTATCTGCTGGGAAGATATTTGTTGAAATAGAGAGAGCACAGCTGATCAAGAAATTTGCAAAGATTAAGGAAGAACAGTGGCATCAGTGGACATATCCGACTTCAGACCGATTAGTCTGGTGGGCAGTTTCTATAAGGTCTTGTCTAAAGTCCTAGCTTTGAGAGTCAGAGAGGTTCTCGCTAGAGTTATCTCGCCTTCGCAGGGGGCTTTTGTGTATGGCAGGCAGATTTTGGACGGGTGGCTAATGAGTGCATAGACGAGAGGAGTAGATCTGGGCATCCAGGCTTGGTCTGTAAAATCGTCTTGCATAAGGCTTATGACCATATGTGTTGGGACTTCTTGGACTATCTCTTGGAGAAGATGGGTTTCGGTCAAGTGTGGAGAAACCAGATCCACAAGTGTATTTCCTTGGCTTCGTTTTTTATCCCGATTAATGGCTCCCCGGCGGGTTATTTTCGGAGTTCAGGGGATTAAGGCAAGGCGACCCCCTCTCGCCGTTCCTTTTCATTATTGTGGCAGAAGCGCTGAGCAGACTGATCGTCCAAGCCACCAACCATAGTCTGCTGAAGGGGTTTAGAATTGGAGAACATGGCCTTATGATCTCGCATTTACAGTTGGTGGACGACACATCTTTTTGGAGGCAGACAGTAGGCAGTGTAGTGTTCTTAAAGGCCTTTTGGTATGCTACGAAGCGGTTTCGGGTCTGAAAGTCAACTTCACCAAGAGCAAAGTATATCCAGTGGGAAACAATGTAGACACCCCAAGCCTAGCATCTGCATTGGGGTTTCAGAAGGGGCTCTCCTGACGACATACCTCGGGCTTGTTCTCGGTGCTGCTTATAGGTCGAAAGCCTTGTGGGACCCGGTCATTGAAAGATGCGAGCAGAGACTGGCGGTGTGGAAGGCAAAGTACCTCTCTAAAGGGGGAAGGTTAGTTTTAATCAAGAGCACTCTCTCAAATCTCTCTACCTATTTTCTGTCCTTATATACTATGCCAGTCTGTGTGATTAGAAGATTGGATAAGATGATGCGTCGCTTCCTATGGTTCGGTCATACTGAAGGATCTAGTTTCCCTTTAGTGGATTGACGGCTTGTGTGTACCCCCAGGAAACTTGGTGGCCTAGGTGTTAAAGCCCTGAAACTTATGAATCAAGCTTTGCTAGGCAAATGGTTATGGCGTTTTGCTACGGAGATCGAGAACCTGTGGAGGAAGGTGGTCGTAGCTAGGCATGGAGTTGAACCTATGGGTTGGTTTAGTAGCTCAACCCGTACTCCTTTTGGCTGCGAAGTGTGGAGAGGTATCCAATAGATGATGGCCACCTTCGTGGAAGGTATTCTATTCAAGGTGGGGAAGGGGGATAGGGTGAGATTTTAGTGCGATGTGTGGTGTGGAGATGGGGCGCTCAAAGAGATATTTCCCTAGATTTATGCGATCTCGGATATGAAAGACAACACCGTCCAGGATGCTTTGGTAGAGGAGGTTAATGGTGTGTCTTGGAACCTTGGGCTGAGACGGCATCTAAATGATTGGGAGATTTCCGCTTTGGCAGCGCTCCTCGAGAAGCTTGATGGTGTGACAGTGGATAGCTCCGAGGATGATGTGATATGGTGGGCCGGTAGGACAGATGGGGCTTTCTCTGTTCGTGCCCTTTATGAGTGCGTAGATAGGAGCTGGAGATCCCCCGAAACGTTTTCGACTCCTTTTTGGTGTTCAGATTACCCTACGGCTAAAGTTTGGGGATCGAGAGTGCTGTCGAAGGTTGCATTCTTCGTATGGTGCGCATCCCTTGAGAAGATTCTCACGGTGGACAACCTGATCAAAAGAAACTGGGCTATGTCAAACTATTGTGTTATGTGCAAGGCAGCAGGGGAATTGATCAACCATCTTCTTCTTCATTGCAAGTTTGCCCGAGAAGTGGGGTATTTTCTTCAACGCCTTCAGAATCTACTGGACACTCCCGGTTTCTGTTCTGCAAACTATTCAGAGTTGGTCTTCTAGATGCTTTGCTACTTGTGGGCGTAGACTTTGGAGCATTTTACCTTTTGTGGTTTGGTGGGGCCTTTGGCATGAACGTAATAGGAGGGTCTTTGAAGGCAAGGAGGCAACCATTCAGGCTATCGTGATTAACATTAAGGCCCTTCTCTTTTACTAGTCCAAGGTGTTTAAGGATTGTAGAGGGTTAACCTTCGAAGACATGGTCTTTAGATGGGAGTCCATCATGTGCAAGGATGGCTAATCTTCTTCGGTTTCTCTAGGGAGGTTTTCTAGACCTCTTGCAAGTTTTGTAGCTTGCCTTTCTTTTGAATAGAACTTTTCACCTTATCAAAAAAAAGAAAGGAAGAACAGGGCCATATTGCTGAGGTTGCTGACTTGATGCAAGTAATCGCTAAGGAACATTTGGAGCAATGGTAGAAAAAGTTTTAATTATCTGTCCAGTTGTGTTACCCTATGCACATCACCTCTTTATAAGGGTGAGACTGATGCCGAGGAGGCAAAGAAAAGTAACCATGCGATGACGAAACTAGAGAAGTGTCAACAAGATCACGAGCTTGAAGATGTGGAACCAAGATAAAGTTGCTTAGTTAGCCAATTTGTAACATTTCCAATAGACACATGATTGGGATGTCTTTTTCATGCATATTGTTGTTGCTGCACTATGAAAACAACTTTCAGTCCCTGCATTTCCCATCATTCCGAGTTAGTGAGGGAAGAATCATCATATGATCAATGAATTTACAATTTAGTTGAAAGTTTTTTTCAACCCTCAATGGAAATTATTTTTGTTCACTTACTCTGGGTTGTCCTAAACGTCACTATAAAAATTTTCTCTGCACTGTAGACAAAATCTTACTTGAAGGCTTGAATATGATTGTGTTTCATTCTTATATAGACATTGTTGAAAATCTCGTTTCGTCTTGTTCCATCTTGGCTGAGATGTCTCGTTTTAATAAGGCACTGAGATGATACATAGAGGAATGTATCGCCTCATACCAAAAATAAAATTGAAGTACGAAAATTGGTTTAAAACCTTATTTTCATGGTATATGTACTTTTATAACACATATAAATGCTAAAAAGGTATTTGATGCTTAAGTGAACCGTTCTTAGAAGATGCTAAAGTTGAATTATAGAATTAGGGTTCGGATTAGGGTTTCACAGTATGTGAGAAAGAGAGAAAGAAAAGAGAGAAAAGGGAAGAGAGGATGTCATTGTGTGTTGTCACAATGACTCCATAAATCTTATTTATGTAAAGTCCCAAATACAAAAGACAAATATACCCCTCAGGGGGGTATTTACAGAACTACCCCGATATATATAAAATACGTATTTCTACGTATATGATAACACTCCCCCTCAAGTTGGTGCATAGATATCTCTCATGCCCAACTTGCACAAGCACTTATGGAGTTGCCAACTGGGAACTCCCTTCGTGAAAACATCTGTAACCTGTTCATCAGTCTTCACAAATGGGGTGCACACTGCCCCAGAGATAATCTTCTCTTTAATGAAGTGTCGGTCCACCTCAATGTGTTTGGCACGATTATGCTGAACGGGATTGTAAGCAATGCTGATGGCGGCCTTGTTGTCACAATATAAGCTCACAGACCCTGAAATTGGGAATCCAAGTTCAGCAACCAACACTTTCAACCAAAGCATCTCACACAAGCCATGAGCCATTGCTCTGAATTCAGCCTTTGCACTAGATCTTGCGACAACGAGTTGCTTCTTGCTTCTCCAAGTGACCAGATTGTCCCTAACGAAAGTGCAATATCTAGAAGTGAATCTCCGATCATCTTTGGCCCCTGCCCAGTCTGCATCAGTATAAGCCTCTATACGCATGTGGCCATTCTTCTCAAACAGAAGACCTCTACCAGGGGCTGACATGAGATACCTCAAGATCTGATGTGCTGCCTCTAAATGAACACCTTTGGGTGAGTGCCTATACTGACTGATCACACTCACTGCATAGGCAATGTCAGGTCGAGTTAGGGAGAGATAGATCAATCGTCCAACTAGTCTCTGAAAGCTTCTTACATCCTGTAGTAGCTTATCACTGGCATCTTCTAGCTCGTGATTCTGCTCTATAGGAGTTTCCACTGGTTTGGTACCCAACTTGCCTGAGTCTTGTAACGAGTCTAAGACATACTTCCTCTGAGAGATGAAGATCCCCTGATTGGATCTTGCAACTTCGATGCCTAGGAAGTATTTGAGATGCCCTAGATCTTTGGTTTCAAACTCCTCCGCTAACTGAAGCTTTAGTTTGGCTACCTCTGCTGCATCATTCCCTGTGAGAATGATGTCATCAACATAAACAATGAGGGCAGTGGAGTTCTTCCCTTGATGCTTCACAAATAGGGTGTGATCGGCCTGACTTTGAGTGTAACCCAGCTTCTTCACGGCTAAGGTGAATCTCTCGAACCATGCCCTTGGAGATTGTTTAAGCCCATAGAGTGCTTTCTTCAGTCTACACACCTTGCTACTATGTCCTGGTGGAGTGAATCCAGGAGAAAGCACCATGTAGACTTCTTCATGTAGGTCCCCATGAAGAAAAGTATTATTCACATCCAGCTGATGCAAATGCCACTTTTGGTTTGCTGCCACTGACAACAACACCCTGATGGAGTTCATCTTTGCCACAGGTGCAAAGGTCTCCACATAGTCAATCCCATAGGTCTGGCTATACCCCTTGGCTACTAATCTCGCATTGTACTTCTCAACAGACCCGTCTGCCTTGTGTTTGACTATGAACACCCATCTGCAACCCACAGGCTTTTTGCCTCTTGGCAGGTCAACAAGCTCCCATGTCCCATTCTTGTCCAGAGTTCTCATTTCCTCTATCATAGCAGCTTTCCATCTTGGTTGAGCCAGCCCTTCGGCCACAGAAGTGGGTATAGGAATAGTGGAAATGGAAGTGATAAAGGCTTTATAGGAGGGGGACAAGGCATCATAGGAGACAAAGTGGCTCAGAGGATGCTGAGTGCAGCTTCTGACTCCTTTTCTTAGAGCAATGGGAAGATCAGAAGCATCCGTAGAAGGAGAAATGACAGGCATAGAGAAAGGTGGAGGATTACTTGGATCCAAGGTAGGAACCACTGGTACTGGATCGGCTGTAGCTTTCTCCCTTCTGCAATAGACTTTGAGCTCCTTCTGAGCTCCAGGAGCACTATCAATCCCACTAGTAGTATGAGTAGGCGGAGAGCTCTCAAACTCTAAAGGAGGGGACAGGGATATAGTAGGAAGAGGAACAATCCACCTCTCTTCATTACGACTCTCCCCCCTGAGGAGAGGTGGGTGAGAAAAAAGACAGCTCCTCACGGAAGGTGACATCCATGCAGACAAACTTCTTCCTTGAGGATGAATGGTAACACTTGTATACCTTGTAGGTAGATGAGTAATCAAGAAAGACGCACTCGAGTGCTTTAGGATCAAGTTTGGTGCGATGGGGACCCAGGATATGTACATTGCATACACACCCAAAGATGCGAGGAGGAATAGTAAATAGAGGAGAACCAGGAACAAGGACTTGAATAGGAGACTGGAAATTAAGCACTCGAGATGGCATTCGGTTAGTCAAGTAGGCAGCCCGTCAACACAGCATCCGACCAATAAGATTTGGGGACCTGAGAGCCAATCAAGAGAGACCGAGCTATCTCAGTCAAGTGCCGCATTTTCCTTTCAGCTACACCATTCTGTTGAGGGGTGTAGCTGCAGGAATTTTGGTGACAAATCCCATGGTCAATGAGGTAATTTTGGAGACCCCCAAACATATATTCTCCACCCTGGTCAGTACGAAGAACCTTGATGGAGATACCATACTGGGTCTGGATCATCTTATGAAAACCCTGAAAGATGGAATGAACCTCATCTTTGGTTTTCATGAGATAGACCCATGTACACCTAGTATGATCATTAACAAAAGAAACAAAACAGCGGAAGCCAAAGATAGAAGTAGTGGGGGAAGGGCCCCATACATCAGAATGCACAATGTCGAAACAAGTAGAACTTCTATTACTTCTGGAGGGATAATTCGATCTACAATGCTTGGAGAGCTCACAGGTCTCACAGTGTAAAGCAGAAAAAGAAACAGAAGTAAACAAACTAGGAAATAAAAGTTTCAAGTATTGAAAAGAGACATGCCTCAGACGGGCATGCCAGCTCAAAACATCTATCCTATTACTACTACTAGTAGACGACTGTAGTGCTGTGGGCTCAGGAAAGTGTCCATCCAGAAGGTAGAGGCCATTAGCTTCATGTCCAGTGCCAATCATCCTCCTCGTCTTTAGGTCCTGAAAGATGCAAGAAGTAGGGAAAAAAGTGACACTGCAGTTTAGGATTTTAGTTAAAGCACTAACAGAAAATAGGTTAGAAGTAAATCTGGGAACATGCAATACAGATGAAAGAAGCAATTGGGGAGAGGGAAGGATATTCCCTTTCCCAGACACAGAAGATAAGGTGCCATCAGCTGTCTTCACCTTATCACGACCATAACAAATAGTATAACTGGAAAATAAGGAAGGCATGCCCGTCATGTGTTCTGAAGCCCCAGAATCAATGATCCAAGTGGAACTGGACGATGGAAGAGACACATGATGAGCAGGTCTAGGGTTACCTGATTGGGCAAAGGAGGTGGACGACGTGGCAGAAGGACCGTCCAGCTGCTGAAGCAATCGTCGAAGGCCTGCAAGCTCTGTGGTTGAGATACCACCAGTCGGAGAGATAGTCAGAGACTGTCCAAAAGGAGCTAAACCCGAAGTATCCACACTGGCAGTATAAGCACCAGAAGACCTTGGCTGGCTAGGGCGACCATGTAACTTTCAACACTTGGCACGCACATGCCCTAACTTGCACAGAAATCGCACTTGGGCCTCTCTCTAGTCAATGACTTCCCAGAAGAAGGTCCAGTAGGAGCATAGGATGGAGCTGAGACAGGAGTCTGATAAGATGAGCCTCTCTGAGGCTGCCGTGACTGCTGAGGCTGATAAGCAGGAGAAGCAGCTAGCGCTGATCTCTCTAGAAGGAGATGCTCACTCTGAAGAGAGATCCGCCTACTCTCTTCACTCTGAAGATAGGCATACACCTCACTGAGAGAGGGAAGATCCACCCTGCTACTCAAGATCTGAACACGAGCCAGCTCATAAGAAGGATTGAGGCCAGCAAGAAAATCAAAGATTCGGCCCTTCTCTATATATCGACGAAAAGGAGCAATCTCTATGTGATTGAGAGGCTGATAAGAGTAATAATGATCAAGCTCCTACCACAAGGTACGAAGAGCAATATAGTACTGAGAAAGAGACTTCTCCCCTTGCCGGAATTGAGAGATAGTCTGTCGCAGCTGAAATGCTCGTCCATCGTTCTGCTGCTGCGAATAGGTCTTCTCAGTGATCTCTTAAATCTCTTGCGCTGTGTGCATGAATAAGAAACTCTCACTGATATCAGGCTCCATAGAGTTGAGGAGCCATGACATGACAATAAGATCATCTGTCTGCCATTGTCGATAAGAGGGATCAGATTTGGGTGGCTCAACCGTATCTCCTGTTGTGTGGCCAAGTTTCCCACGGCCCCCAATGAACAACCGTGCAACTAGAGCCCAGCGTAAGTAGTTCTTGCCATCTAACTTCACTGAGGTGATCTGCAAACTTGGGTTTTCATAGGCTAAGTGTTGCACTATAGGGCCTCCAATTCCACTGGAGGGAACTTCTGTGCTCACATCTGACCCGGATGGAGAAACCAAGGAAGGTGGAGGAACAATGGGAGTCGGTGGATCTGCCATGAGGAATTACGGCCAAAGAAACTATCGAAGTACTAGATTAAAGATCAAATCGAGATCTGGATAAGGCTAAATCACCACATAAAAAGACAAACAAACATCTGAATAGGTCCTGATAAACAAATAGAACCCAAGAATATCCACCATGAGTCTCTAATTCCCAAAAAAGAGTAATCCAAAGGGAAATAAGACCCTGGAGCAATGCCGGTGATAAAGAAACGACTAAACGAACCTCAAATAAGCATCCCGGGAGGGCTAAGGGCGGAGAAGAGCAACATATGGATGGTTAAAAACATCCTAGAACCACTAGAAGGCATCTCAACCAGATCTGGGATAAAAAAGAAGGATAGAAATCCAACCGATAGCCTGAAAGTGCTAATAAAGCCGCCGGCCGTAACAAAGGGGTGGAAATATCGTCCCACAACCTTCAATCTGTGGTGGAATCACTCGAGTGATATATCCACAGGTAACTAAGATTGGGGGGGACTAGATCGAAGCAACAAACCACCCCAAAAAGTCCATTAAGGGCTTGAAAAAACCGTTGGTTCAAAAATTGATTTTTTTCGATTTTTCAAGGAAAAAAGCTAAAAAACACTCCAAATGGATCCCAAAAATCGTGAAAAAATAACCAAAAATCCTTAAAAAAGGAGATAGAGTTTGGGGAGGAAACGAGGAGACCTATCCGTACGACGCTGACGTCAGTCTATGGCATGGATGACGTCATCATCTTCCTAGATGAAGTCGGAGAAGAAACCCTTTTCTCAGCGCTGCAACCTTTCTCTGATACCAAGTTGAATTATAGAATTAGGGTTCGGATTAGGGTTTCACAGTATGGGAGAAAGAGAGAAAAGGGAAGAGAGGATGTCATTGTGTGTTGTCACAATGACTCCATAAATTTTATTTATGTAAGTCCCAAATGCAAAAGACAAATATACCCCTCAAGGGGGTATTTACAGAATTACCCCCGATACATAAAAAATACGTATTTCTACGTATATGATAACAGCTAATGTCCATTATATGATCATATGGAATTGACTGGAAAAGTTGCACTTGTGTATGACAAGTGTTTGCATTATTGACGTTATTGATGATGATTGTAATACCATTCTAAAAGTGATATCTGTGCAGCTTTGTGAAGCATATCAGTGAATTAATTTCTTTCTCATAGATGTATGTGGGAGTTGTTTATAGATTCTTGGTGTGTCATTGATGGCAACCAAAATGCCAAGGCTCTACAGATGAATTTGGAAGCTCTTGTGGGATCAGGAGATCTTGGGTGGTTAATGGGCCATAGTGGCACCGATGATATGGGTATGAGTTGGCAAGATGGATTGACAAGTATTAGGGTTGCAGAAGCGAATACACTAATTTATGGGAGACACTTTGTGTGGTTTTCTTTTGAAGCTAGAGCTTCCAATGGTAGGCAACAAGACTGAGAACTTACTTTGAGAATATAAGACGAAATTCAGTCTGGTATCTCAAGCTTAATCTATAGGAGCCTAAGGATATATTATGTCCATTGTCAAAGCTACGGGACATTGGAGATTATAGAACTTGCTGCACCAGATTTTAGATTTATCAATTTGGTGACTTTTCTGGTTGTAATTCATGAATGAGCAGTCCAAAGTTTTGGCATGTTTCGGATTTATTCTGTATAGGGCCTCTTCATCTATTGAGAAGTTTTCTTTAAGTTTCTTTGATGATTTGGTCACTAATCCGAAAAACTTTATGGCATCTTTAGCTCAGGCAAATTAATTGATTTCTACATTGCAGGAGTACATGGTTTAAATGTGTGGATGTTATCAATTGGATCTTTTACAGTAATATGATTGGTGGTGATGGACTTGTTTCACAAGTATATGTTGGGTATTGTGGCACTTCCTTAGGGTCGACTTTCAGTTCTCTACTGATAATGTGATTTTACCTTTAAAAAGACTCTTGATGATCTCATATTCTACTGCTTTTTGCCAAATTTGGTGCTTCTTTTTTTATCTCTCAGTGGAGTTGGAGATACCTGTATGTAGTTTTTTACTTGTCAAGTATGTAGTCTTCTGGTCCCTCTACTAAAGGAGGGAGCCACTCTTTCAAAGATATATCAACTAACTTTCTTTTGGGTTTATGTAGTGAACAAAACATAGTAACTTCTAGAGGTGCTGATGAGGTCGTAAAAGTTGTCAAGGAAAGAATATAAATATATTCTATTTAATTGATGAACTCCCACTAAACTGGATGACCTGGTAAAAAATTGGAATTTGGTGGAAGATGGTGAGGATTTCTATGTGAAGATCATTGAGAGATGGAAACCATCTTTTATTGGGGTTCTAATATTCAACTTTGTTAGTTGATCTTTAGGTAGGGTGTACATAGGCTGAATTCAGACCAGTCTGTGGTCTACCCAAGCCCTTTTTGTGACCCAAATCCCGATCCCAAATTTGACTTCACCAGTAATGAGCCATAACCTCCTGACTTGAACTCAGCCTATCAAGGTTTGGCCAAGCTCGAGCTTAGTCCGAGCTGCAGTTGACTTGAGTGAAAACTATTAAGAGTTGAGCCTAACTTATCAAAGAACATAGGCCCAAGGTCATTTTATGCACACATATGGCACTTAGACACTATCCGAAACATGTAAACCAAGAATTGAAGACTACTGCTTGAAAACAGAGGCTTACTCTCAAGAGGCTAAGAATAATTCCGGTTCATTGGGAGTCGGATGAACTAACTAATGGATTACAATGAGTCAATCTGAGTCAGGTGGTTCAAGGTCCAGGATTGAGATAACTTGTTTTGGGCTGGCAAGATACCGTTGTGGTAAGGAACCAGGTCATGGAAGTAGGTCTATAGTGGCTCTTTTAGGAACTGATATATGGAAAGTATCCCAAATTAAGAAAATAGTTAACATGTCAAGGAAGATGCTTCGTTGCTTACCACATTAGTTTGGTAAATAACTACTTTGATGGCAATGGTGGAGCTGATTGCTTTGATTTTTTTTTTCTTTACCCCCTTTTGTCCTGATCTGTAAGCTTTTAAACCTCTATTGTTGGATATATTCTCAATTTTCCAAAACTGTTATAAGGTTTACTGGGGTACCACTATTGCATTGTACTTGGGAGTATTTGGAGTTTCTATGATGTGCGGGGTACATGCTTATTTATGTATGCCATCTAATCTACGGGACCCACCTCAGAGATCTTCCAGCCCCCGCCAGTCTAGTCCATTGGTCTTTTTGGATAATCGAAAAGGAATTGTGAGTGGAAGGACCAGAAAAAACCATTTAGGGGATGATTAGAATCATCTTATTTGATTGATATAGGTTTGATCTCTAGCTTGTGATCATCAATTAGATGTACTGATTTAATCCTCATCTGCACGTCTATGATAGCCTTGTATTAGTACTATGGTAGTATTGCATCATTTCCCTTTTCAGATTGTATTCACATTTAGGAGTTTCACGTATTTAGTGCCAAACTAACCTAGCAGTCATATGTTTGGATGGTGAAGTGCAGTGTGGGTTACTTGCCCAGCAGGGTCAAATGGATCTGGAGACAGAGAACCAGATAGCTGCAATCCTGATGAAAGAGGCGGCAGAGCTTCGGCGCCAAGCCGAGAAAGAAGGTGTACAAGCTTATCTTCGCCAGCCCAAAGTAAGGGGTAGACCGAATTCACGTTTCCTTACTGCAACTGTTCTTGGGGTGCAACAATGTAAGTGCCATTATTGCTCTAAACGTAGTAAAAGATTTTTACTTGTAAAGCTTCCTTGATTAAATGTGTCTGACTGCTTTATCAGCAAAAAATGGTTAAGATTAGTGTGGATAAAAGGGCCTTGTCTCCATATGCATCAAATGGTGTATATGCTCATCAATCAGGCCCTTCTAATCGTTTGAGGACATACATGACTTATTGGATGCCGCAGACCAAAAGTTGCACCTGCCTTATGTTGCATGGTCTCTTCGTAACGGGTGAAGTACCTGTGTCGGATTCCGACATGATACAGATTCTGGTGCAACACTTCAAAATTCCTTTTTTGTTTTTCATTTCTTTAGTTGCAAGCTACTAATTAACATTTTCCATAGGCCACGCTTCCTATCTTTTACAATTGAAGCTTTTTATGCAAAAAAAACAAAGCTTTAAGCATATGATACAAATCATAAGATACCTTTTACATTATCCACTATTATCCTCATTATTATACACAAAAATAATTACTTTGTGTTATATATTAAAGTATACTGCCTAGTCTACAAATCCAAAATTTTCAAGGTTTGCTGAGTCGGATACTCGCACCCTTGTCACAGACACCCATACCCTTATCAATGCAACTTAGCACCTGCTCGACGATCCAGTCTGACGAGTCACTGGGAAGTTATCAAAAGAATGTGCAACAACCTGTAAATGTTCATCCAATTGGATTGACTAGAATTTTTCAATGTAGGGCTTTGGCTCATCCAGACATGATTCTTGATGACCCTGATTGATGAATCCATACATAGATACTTAGAGAGGCAAGGCCCCATTGTCCATGGTGGAGTGCCATCAAATGCTGCATTTCCACATTTTCTCATATGGGAGCACTTTTTCCGTTTCTCCTTTTAGTAGTTCTTGCCGTCTGCTGGTTGCGTAATTTCGAGGTCTTGGTTCTCTTCAGCAAATCGAGCTGTGGAAGTCGATGAAATGTGGCGAGTTCGGCAGAAAGAGCTAGAGCTGGATGATAAGCTGAAAGGGGGATCAAGAGACGAGAACAGTAATAGGAGCCATAGGGACCACAGTGGCTCCCTCAAAAGTATGAGTATGAGACGGGAAACTGATAAAACTGCTGCGGCTTTGTGCTCGTCTAGCAAAAGGGGAATCGAAGAGTGCCACTCTAGTGAAGATGGTGGTCTGAGGGACGAAGATGTTGAAGAATTTCTACACTCAAGGTTGTATAACAAGCCCTGTGTGTGTTTTTGTACATAAAGGAAGTCTGTCAAGTCATGAGGAAATATTTCATGTTTCACTGTATTATAGTGACCCCATTGTAGGAGGGAAAGAAAATGGGATGGACCCTGGCAATCACATGGCTTAGGGTCTCTTGAAGGTAGTGAGGTCTATAATTCTGTTTCTCCAAAATGGGGTGTTCCATAATGGAATATGATGCTGTGACACAGCATCATAAATAATTGCTTGGTAGTTTGCTTCATCTGACAGGAATTTCTACTGATGGCAGGGTCAAGCGCGGGAGAGGCGCTGTAGGATCTAGGATGGATGAAACAGGTCCTTATCTTCCACCTTCGTGTTCAGACTTCAAGGGAAAGCTGTTAGCAAATCCCAACGTGAGGGTGAGGGAAGATTGGGAACATTGTGTTCTTGGGCCAGAAAGGCCTCCTTCGCTGAAGTCGCGCAAGTCTTCTGAAGATGAGTCCGATCAGGGTAGTAGTTGGAGGAAGGCGAAGAAGGTAGAGTCGGTGAGCTCAAAGAAGCGGCATTCCAAGAAGCACAAATCGGAGGAGGACAAATCCCGGGATAAGAAGAAAAAGAAGACCTCTAAACATCGCCACAAGAGTCGATGATGAAGGAATGACTGAAATGAGCAGATGTTCCGACTATGTTGGGAGTGATAACTAGCTCTTTCGGAATCTTCGGTGAAGAAGGAATGACTGAAATGAGCAGATGTTCGGACTATATTGGGAGTGATAATTAGGGCAATTGTATGATATTTAAACTCTTCAGGATTCATTGAGATTTGATCAACTTGTTTCACTGTTACATTGCAAAAACCAGTACTGTATGTCGTGAAGCTTGTGTGAATGTGACATGGCTCTAGATCTCATCCTTATCTAATGATGCCTGTAACATGTGATCACTTCTCGAAAGAGCCATCTCTGAGGGAAATTTTGTTGTCAACTGATCACAGATTTATCAATAGTGGGGCCCATACACGTCGGACTAATCAGTTGGTGAAAACACTTTTCAGATGGTGAGCCCTGTACCTGAGATCGGGTGGATGTGATGTAGCTAGGGGTGTAAATGAGGCCCGCGGCCAAGTGGGCTTGGGCTTTGAGCACGGCCCGGTAAGAGGATTTATACATGAAATGAACTTGACGATCCTAACCACCTAATAGTGTGGGCTTTTATCATCATCTCTCAAATAAGACGGTCAAGATCCTCCAATCAATGGTATAACGCACTAACCAAGAACCGTTCTCGTTGGACAATATTTTCAAAATGTGAACCGCACTAACTAATGCTCGCAGGTCCATTCATCCTAGCCAAGAACAACCGTTCTCGTTGCAACTTAGCAAGTATGGGAAATTACAGTTTGCCAGCAACAGAGATTTACAAATCTTGGACGTTGGATCTTCGATCTTTTCAACTCCAAACTTGGGCCTCTACTTCCAACCTGACTTTTTTTTTTTTTTTTTTTGTGAATTTTGGACATACCTCCCATGTTTTCTTTGAAATTTGACTTCTCCACAAATTTGAAATTTGACATCTCCACAATATGAAAAAGTTAGAGGTACTCCATGATCTGGTCCACTGTCTATGACCATCGTTGACTCAAATTGATCGACCTCACCTTTAGATTACAAGAACTAGTGGGGTTTTTTTGTTTTAACTGAAACTCTATCGCTAAATTGGACAGTTGTGGTAGTCAACATCTCCACAATTTGAAAAAGTTAGAGGTACCCCATGATCTGGTCCACTGTCTATGACCATCGTTGACTCAAATTGATGGACCTCACCTTTAGATTACAAGAACCAGTGGGGGTGTTTTTTAACTGAAACTCTATCACTAAATCGGACAGTTGTGGTAGTCAACCAGCCATGAGAATTCATAGTAATGGGTGGCACTGTAGTCAACCAGCCATGAGAATTCATAGTAATGGGTGGCACTCAACGACGGAACTAAGATTGTGTACCGAGCAGGTTGTGTCAAAGTGGGACAGGGCAACAGGGGCAAGTTGACAATTGACATCTCATTCCACTAATCTCATATAGAGGAATGGATGCTAAGGCAGTAACGTGTGACATTAAAACGAGTCCAAAAACTTGGATCATTCGAAGAAATTTTGTAAAAAATTGGACCAGCTAGCTCTTTCTTTGGTGATGAGCGGCACACAGGCAATTCACTAAAGTTATACACCTCATTGGAGTGTCATCCATCACAGGCCACTAATATACAAAAGTTTCGTAACCAGCCGACCATTACAACCATCCGATTTGGGGTTAGGTTTTCTTATGATCTAAGGTTGAAAATAGACGTATTTTCATCTTTTAAAAAAAAATTATTAGTCAATTTTGGTCAAATAACGGTCATAAACGGTGCACTGAGTCATGGGGTATGCCAGCTTTTTCAAATTATGGAGGGTATGTCAATTTTTAAAAAAACATGAGGGTATATAAAAATGGTAAATTACATATATTTTTTTCCCCTTTCCCCCTCAATTTTAGGAGTTTTCTTGTTCAATCTCTCTTTCTAGGGGTTTTCCCTTAACTTACTGTTTCTTGTTTTGGTAAATTTCGGACAAACCTTATCTTTTCACCCCTCGTTTTGAGGGTTTTCTTGTTCATTCTCCCTTTACCTGGTATGGCATATGGACGTTCGGACTGTATCGATACAAGGGGAAACCTGACCTAAGGTAATTTTGCTTTTATTTTTTTCTTAATTTTCCTTTAATTTTAGAGTGATTTGGCCATTTTTCCCCCATTTGACGAGATCAGAATGAGGTCTTCTTCTTTTTTTTTTTAAATAATTTTTTATCAGTATTGAAATGCCACGGATTTGGTACTCTGGGTGAATTTGTGCAGATTAAAGTGCGGGTTCCCCGTATTGCTGCAGTTTGAAGGTAATATTTCGTCGGAAAATTGAAATAAATTGTTATGAATTCTTAGAATTTGTGTTGATATCGCTTGCCATCCTTTCATATTTTTGCTTGTAATAACATGCGAGATTCGAACATGAGTAAACTTATGAGTTCACTTTTGCGAGTCCACGGAACCCCCGGCCATTTTATTAATATGGATAATGCATATATAGGTCGGGTTTGAGTTGGGTCAAGTTACTGGAGAACTCAACCTGAGCTCAACCTATCTTCTGGTCGGGCATTGAAATCGCAGCCCGACCCCAGCCAAGATGGGAAAATTCCAGCCCAAGCGGGCCAAGCCTGGCCCAAAGTCAGGTTGGGTTTGGGTTGAGCCCATCCAAGTTGCACCTCTACAACTCTGCTTTTGACCTTTTTCTAATTCTTAGACCCTAACTTCAACTGTAGTCTGTAGGTATACCAAGGCCTGGCCGCAAACTAATGGCATAAGCCCAGGCCTGTTAAAGTATCCACAAGACCAGGCCTGGTTCAGTCTATTAAAATATTTACAAGCCCGGGTCTAGCCTGAGCCCAATCTGTCAACTCATCTTGGTTAACACAAGCCTAGACCATGGTGGGCCCAACCTCAAGGCCCACTCACTAACCACCCTCTTCAGTTGAGGATAAAGAAGAAGAAAGCGAGCTTTTAAAACAAGGGTCGGGCTCCAGGGACCGGCCTTTTGTGACCGGTTCCCGTTACAGGACACAAGATGTGCCACGTGGAACATTCTTAGGTGGACTCTGACCGTATGGATGTTTGGCCAATTCCTAGGTGGATCTACAAACCAAAAATCAGCTTGATTAGTGATTTCAAACCTTTGGATATTTGTACCTCAAACACTGTTCAAATTCCCACAGTTGAGATCAACCCATGAAAATTAATCCAATGCAACGCCTAGAAATCACGAATCAGGCTGATTTTTGATTTGTAGGTCCACCTAGGGATTGGCCAAACATCCATACGGTCGGAGTCCACCTAGCGATTGGCCAAATAATATTAGAATAATAATTTCTTACCCATTCTTATCCGTTATGACACCGTTATAATGGATTATTTAAAACCTTAGAATGTCCCAAAAACAAGCAAGGGATTAATTAGAAAATATTAATAAGATAAATGTGTTTAAATGGTTTATTATTCCACTTAAACTCACAAACCAAACAACCAAAATGAAGACTTAATATTACAAGGACAAATGCATGTGTAATAAAAATACAGGGATGGGGCCACACAACACACCACACCACACCATCCGAATCGGCACGGCATGGCACGTGCGCATGGATGTGTGTAGCTTGGTCTTGTCATCTCCCTAGGGAACAAAACTCCACTTAAAAGAGTCCATTTCCTTCCTTATAAACCCCAAAATACTTCTTGAATCTATGGGACTAAAAGTTCTACCCAAGACAAAAAAAAACACCAAAAGGGAATTATAGAGCCTTATGAAGTAACCCCCACTTCTTTTATTATTATTATTTATAGTAACCAGAAGATATAGTTCTAAACAGAGTCGAATGGCGAAATAGGATTCGTGTTGTTGACCCCAAACATTTAGGATAAGGCGTAGATGAGGATGAATAATCATATTAATCTTTCTTTGTGATTGTTCTTTCTACGGTCCAATGAGATTTGTTATTTTTCTTTTAGTTAGTGTCATGCATGTTATCTGGTTAATCTGATGGATTTTCTACTCTTTAGGGCATTACTGTACTCCTATCACCAAGCTTCAGTACTCTTTAACTTCAATGGGAAATTGTATCAACAGGCTTCAGTACACTTTAAATTCACTGGGAAATTGCAACTCTAAGGTAAGCGTTTTCAAAAACATCATACACCAACTGACCAAGATATTCTCTTTCATTTGCATTAGTGGCCCCTCTTTTCTTGGTTTCCTTTTTTCTTTTCCTTGTCTCTTGTTGTTTTTTTCTTCTTCTTCTTCTTCATCTTCTTCTCTCTCTTCGTCCCAAGTTTTGAAATACCATAGGCAAAAGTTTGGTAGCTTCACCCCAAGGTAGCCACACTGTCTACCTGGCTTTTGGACATAAATGAGTATGAACAATGTGAACCACCTTCAGGTTCATGACCAAATCTAGGATGAATGACTCAAAAATCCCCATGAACCTGCATTACTAGTACTATGACTAGTATTCTTGATCACATATACTAGATCCATATGCAATTCTTAAATCACCTAAAGGTTGGTCCCTTCTTTTCTACTCTTCCAGTCTAGAATTTCATCCTTTGTACCATATCTCTGCATTGAGATAGTTATCTGTAGGTAATTCTCAATATTAAGGGGCTTATGTTTCTATGGTCTAAAATCTTTATCGAACGTCGCAGTATCTTCTTTGAGGATTTTGTCTTTCGTTGGGATCTTCTTTGTATGAGAGAGGGGGATTAGTCCCGTTTTTCATCTTTTCCTATGTTGCTTGTGTCTAGGTTTAGCTTTTAGTATGTCATCTCAATCTCTTTGGCTTCTTTTGGTATTTTGCCTTCAATAAAGCCTATAATTATCAAAATAGAAAAGAAAAAGAAATAGTTACTTGTAGATGTTGCTGCCTATAACCATCCTTTGCCAACCTTTTTACCATTGCTAAGTTGAGAACCCTAACTGTCTAATCCGAAAAACTTTTCCCAACTTCAGATTGCAAACCGCATGGAACATAACTAAATGAACTATTGTTCGTGTTTCCATCTTGCCTCAAAGGATGTGCGTTTGTAAGTATTTCAAGTATTTTTACTATTGTCATTATTATTTTAAAAAGTGATCTTAATGTTGTGAATTAGATCAAATGAATTGAAAACAATATCCTTAAAGAATACTCAAACAGAGAAAATCAAAGTAAGAACAAAGACACAAGCGATTTACGTGGTTTGGTCGAAACCTACGTCCATGGGCGATGCGATCGATTCTTCACTATGAAATTGCAGAATACATGATTCTCACCCACCCTTACAAAACTCTCTACAACCTCTCTTCCTTTCTCTCTCGTACAATACCCCGGAAAACCTTTTTGTTTAACATATTAAGGTTTCGAAGAAGTCCTAAAGCCATTAGGAAACAACTACCTGTGTAAAAGACCAAACTTGGAAAGTTTTCGAAAATAGTTTTCTGCAATCTCATTCGAACCAACTATAGGTCGTTCAAACGACTTGGACTTTGTTTGAACGATGTTGACATTTCGTTCGAATGAACCCTAAGCGAGAATTCATACCATAAGACGACAATCTCCATCTTGGCTTGAATCCCGAAGCCAACCCAATCACCATATCTAATTTGCCTTGTGAGGCGCGCAAACATGTAGCACATTGAGCAAGTCCAAGCAACGCTCAAACTTGATTGCTGGAACTATCTTCCTCATCCTGTCAATCGAATTATCCTTGGTGTTGATTTTCTGAAGAGAAATCTCACAGTCAGTGATAATTTCCTGAAAAAGTGAAATCGAACGTAGATGTGCTTAGTCATTGCATGATAAACTTAGTTCTTTGCCAAGTGAATGGCACTCTGACTGTCACTGTGTATATTTATACTCTCCTAAGTAACCCCCTAGTCACCAACTAAACCCCAAAGCCATAAAGCCTCCTTCACGACCCCAATCACTGCCATGTACTCTGCCTCAGTAGTAAACAAAACAATTGTCGATTGTAACATAAACCTCCAACTCGTAGGACCACGGGTCATAGTGAACACATACGTAGTTGTGGACCCACGCTTATCCAAGTCACCTGCATAATCGGAATCAACATAGCCAACAACATGATCTTCGGTGTCTCCGTTTCTTTGAAAAAATAAGTCCTACATCCACAGTATCCTTCAAGTACCTCAACAACCACTTCACTACATGCTAGTGGTCCTTCCTTGAAATCAATCCACGTTCTCACAATCGCATCATGCATCTTGAGCTTTATTATTCATATTCTAACAATTTTGTAGGCCATATCATTACCCATCAAAACTGTTCTACCATTTATTGTCTGTGGTGAACAAATCCCTCTTGGTACATATGTGATAAGAACAAATAGAGTCAAGACTCCAACTATCGCTTGCAAAAAAATTTAATCTGCTATTGATAATACATTTTCTCCATCATCTAAAGTCTCCTTAGCCGCACTCGCCACATCAGAAGTTTTATCCTTTTTCTTTTCCTCTTTTGCTTTGAGTTTAGGACAATCCTTTTTAATGTACATCTTCTTGTGATAGAAATGGCATTCACACTCCTTCCTGGATTTTGATTTTGATATGAATTATCCTTTTCCAGACCTTTTTATCTTCCAATCTCCCATTCACTACTAGGCCTTTCGCTTGAGAATTGTTACCAAGAGTTCTTCTTACATTCTTTGGAAAGAAGAGTTGCTATAAATCTTCCAATTCAATGGTATCTTTCTCGTAGAGCAGCAATGTAACAAGATGCTAAACAAGTCAGGGAGGAAACTCAGAAGAATTAGGGCTAAATATTCATCTTCTAATTTAACATTTATATTTAATAAATCTAACAAAATAATATTAAAATCATTAAGATGTTCGTTCATAGTCGTACATTCCTTCATACTTAACGCATTGAGCTTCTTCTTGAGGTACAATCTATTGGTGAGAGATTTTTTCATGTAGAGGCTTTCAAGCTTTGACCAAAGCATTGCCGCTTAGTTTTCGTGCATTATGTTGTACGTAATCTCCTTCTCCAAGCACTAACAAATCGTACTACATGATTTGCGATCATAGTCCTCCCAATCTTCATCCAACATGCCTTCAAGCTTGCCTTTTAGACCCTTTAACGCTATGTTTAGACCTTGCTGGATTTGACACCTTCGTATGTTTCGACACCATCCCATATTCAAACTTTTGCTCTAATACTAGTTTGTGTCAGTTTATCCCTAAGGGTCTGTTTGGTACCCCGGAATTGAGCCGGATTTGGATTTGTGATTCTTGGAATCACAAATCTATGCGTTTGGGAGGACCGAATTCCAGGAATTATATTTCCAATTCCGTGATTTTCCCGGAATTAGAAGTTTTAGGGGGGAGAAGAAACTTCTAATTCCTAGAATTCTATCTCCGGGTGGAGAAATTCAAAAGAATTTTTATCGGGCTCCAACTCTCACACTCATCCCTAGGTGGACCTAGAAATAAAAAATCAGCAAGATTAGTTATTTGAAACCGTTGGATTGGTGTATTTTTTTTGGTTGATTCTTAACCGTGTGATATCTAGCATTATTTGGGGTACTTAGATCCAAAGGTTAAAATTTTTTAATCAACCTGATTTTTAGCATGTACGGCCTACGGATGGGACAAACATCCATATGGTCCGTGGTCTCTACTAATGTGCCATGTGGCTCATTGTGGTCCATCATCAATGGATTACAAATTTGTAACCGTTTAATTGATGTCTTTTATGGCGTTGATTTTTAATCATGGGATATATAACATTAGGTGGGGGAGAGATAACTAATCAGCCTGATTTTAGTTTGTAAGTCCACCTAGGGATGTATCTAACCGTTGGATGGGTGTCTTTTATGGGTTGATTTTTAATCGTTGGATTTCTACAATTAGTTGGGGTATGAAGATCCAAAGCTTATAAATAACCAACTGACCTTATTTTTAGTATGTAGGTACACCTAGGGTTGGGATAAATATCCATACGGTATTAATGATTTATAACCATTGGATTCATGTCTTTTATGTGTTGATTTTAACTATGAGATATCTAGCATTATTTGGGGTACTCAAATCTAAAGGTTAGAAATAATTAAACAACCTGATTTTTTGAATGTAGGTCCACCTAGGGATGGGATAAACATCACTACAGTTTATTATCTCTAATAATGTGCCACATGGCGCACTCAGAATGTAGTCCGTTAGTAGTGTTGATGATGGACATCTGTATTTGTTGCCTCGTGTGCCACTTAAGCTTTAGCCATTGATATTTTGGCACATGTTAATTATAATAAAAAAATTATCAAAATAATTTAATTATCATTTTTAAAATTTTTTCTTTAAATTAGCATCGATAACATTTAATTGACGAATGACTAAAAAATAGCAATCGTTATAACACGAAGTTCATGAGATGATATTTCTCTTATGTAGATGGATAGAAATTTCAATTCTGTTAGATGTCCAAACAACTAAAATTAAAATTCATTGAGAATTCCAAGTAATTTCCACGGTGCAACCAAACACAAGAAAGTTCAATTCTTTGAATTCAAATTCTTAGAAATCACAAATCCTGGAATTATATTTTCAATTCCAAATCCGTGTCTGGTTGCCAAACAGACCTTAAGGATCAAACAAATTGCAAATAAAAGCCACCAAGAACACAACACAAATAGAGAAAATCAAATAAAGAATAAAGACACGAGCAATTTATATGGTTCAATCAAAATCTACGTCCATGGGTGATGATGATCAGTTCTTCACTATGAAATTGTTGAATACAAGATTGTCACCCTCACAAAACTCTCTACAGCCTCTCTTCCTTTCTCTCTCAGTATAATCCCTTAGAAACTGTTTAGGTTAATGTATTAGGGTTTCCAAGAAGTCCTAGAGCCATTTAGAAACAACCAGTCGCAGAAAAGACCAAACTTGGAAAGTTTTCGAAACTAGATTTTTTAATCTCATTCGAACCAACTAGGGTCGTTCTAATGACCTGGACTTCGTTTGAATGATGTTGACATTTTGTTCAAACCACAAAACCCTAGAGCAAAAAGTACAACCCAATGCCCCGGTTCATTCGAACGATGTTGCATTTCGTTCGAACGAACCCTGAGCAAGAATTCATGTCATAAAACAACATTTAACATATGTGGATTGTGGATGCTGGCATTCTAAGTATTAAAAAAATCTTAACAAAAGCACATATTGTTTTTTTTTTGATAAGTAATTAAGGCCCTGTTTAGTTCGCTACACTTGGGTGCATTTTGCATTGTAGTGCAAATGAAGTGACTTGCGTGGCAATTACTTACAATGCAATTTACTTACAACCGTTTAGTTCATGCCTTGTAAATAGATGCAAACGAAGTTTAGCTGATTGGTTGGTAGTGCATTGCAAAAGAATGCAGTGGATTATTTTATTTCTTGATTTTATAAAAAAAAATTAAAAAATTATTATTGTTATCATGTTGTTGTTATCATGGTTTAAAAATCGGCCATTATAACGAAAATAACGGTTGTTATAACGGGTTCGGACCTCCCCTGTTACGTTTTCCCCTTTATTCGTTATTTTTCATTTTTAATGTTTTTGCAAATTTGAATTCCAGCGCTATTTTGTTATGTTTTTCCCCGTTATTTTTGTTATTTTCCATTTTTGTCCCTGAGTGTTAATTCATTATAACTGTCGTCGTAATGGAAAAAATGATAACGCCCCTTTTAAACCTTGGTTATTATTATTATTATTATTATTTGGTGGGGAAAGCTTGGGGTTAGGCAGCCCCAACCAAAAAATAAAAAATAAAAGTAAAAAGATAATAACAAAAAATAATCACAATTATTATTGTTATTAATATTTTTCAGAAGAAAAAATGTTGAGCAAATACAATGCACCCACTTGCATCAGTTTTTGGGCTGCAGTTGTTTGCATCTATTTTGTTAAGGAGTTTGCAAGGGCTTGGAACCCACTTGCACGGCAATTCTTTGCACGCCTCCAACCAATCACTTGCAATACGAAAATTGTGGCAAGTGAGTGCATTGCACTCAATTTGTTGTGAACCAAGTAGGGTCTAACTCTCTAGTATTATCCATTTGATATGAAGTAGCCTAACAATTTTAATTTTGGTTGCACATATGATTTGGTTTCTTTAATTGTTTAATTAGAACTTAGAGCATTAATTTTAAAGTTTGGTTTAATAACTTATCATTCTGGCTCTTGGTTTTTACATTATTAAAAACATCACACTTACATGATACTTGCAGTTCTCTGATGATGAAGATGATCCAAATGATACGATAGACTTTGGCCGTGGAAATGTGCATGTTATAACTACCCAAAAAGGTTGGGAAGAAAAGATATCAGAAGCAAGAAGAGATAGAAAAGTTGTAAGCTTTTTGATGCTGTTTTATTTTTCAAGTAGGGGAAAGTGTCAAAGATCATGAGTTGCTATATATTAAATGGTTTTGTAGGCTCCTATTGTTATTTAAAGTTTAAGTTATATTTTGAGTACCTAGGGAGATTTGAACCTAGGACATATTAATATATATTAATCCACTTATTTCGATGTTGTGTTCCTAGTAGGTTTTGAAACTAGGACACACTCGAGTGGCTTTAAAACATGTTTCTTATTTCAGATTTTGAATGAAAATTATGGTGGAAAACTTCGAGAAGTTCTTACATCCTATACTACTTTTTTAGTTGTGTTTAGTCTCACATTGGAGAGAAACAAATACATTTTGTAAACATATATATGTCAATGGATAGAGGCATTAGTAAAACTCTAAGAATAAGAGCACACATGCCATCACACACGCGTACACCATGTCACGCCATGTCGAGCACAGTCTGGGGTCACAGCGTGCGGGGCCAAGCTTCGGGTTCTAATGAGCCCAACCTATTTTTTTGGACAAAAGTTCTTTTGAGTGTTTTGACTATTGACTGTTGGAGACCTTAATGGTCTAAATGAATTTTCAACCATTTGATCATTATTGATTTTTTGCCCGTGTTATGATCATTTTAGTCATAATATTAGATATTAAGACTAAAACGTTCATCTCCCTTCTCCTCGTATATATATAGGGGTTGTTTTCTTCTGTATAGAGACACAGCTAGACATTGAACATACCTTTCTTCTAGTATTTTTAATTTTTCAAGTTCTTTTGTTTAAGAGAGGTCTTGCCATTGTCAAGTTCTTTGGTTAAGCTGTTGAATCCTATGAGAAGACGTCTACATAACCTATCAGTGTTACAATAGAGTATGGGATAAATTTGCTTTATGACAATCCGTGCCTCAACTCTTTTTTCATTAACCGATAGTTTATATTTTTCAGATTTATTTATTTATTTGGAATTGGATATTGCTACTGTATTGTGAGTTCATACATTCTATTTAGTTAAATTCAGTTAATTACATTCGTTACGCCGCATCTTATTTATCTTTTGATTCATTTAATTGCTATTATAACACAGACATTGTAAGTAACCATTTAAAGTAAATTGATTATTATTATGTTACAATATCAATCAATATGAGAGTTCTAAATATTGAGAAACCTGAGAAGTTTGGTGGACAAAACTTAAAGATGAAGCAACTGAAGATGTTATTTTACGTCATGGCCTTGAACGTTGTGTTTGTAATAACTGAAGAAAAGAGAAATTCTTGAAGAAGAAAATGAACCAGCTAGAACACAGTTTATACATGCTTGGAAAAAATAGATTGTTTATGCAAAAGTCATATTTTGAATAGCTTAAATAATTTATTATATGTTTCCTTTACTGTTAAAATCACCAAGAAATTGTAGTATAACCTAGAAAAAATATATGACTGAAGATGCGAGAACAAAAAAAATTCGTTGCTTCTTGGATTTTAAGATGGAAGGTACTAAATTTAAAATGTCATAGTTGCATGATTTAAAAATCATTATTCATGAGATACACATCAAAAGAATGAAAATAAGTATATGTTTTTAGGTAACCTTTATAATAGAGAAACTACCAGATATCAAAAGTCAATTAAAATAAAAAATAAAAATGTCACTAAAGGATTTGTTTGTTCAACTTCATATAGAGGAAGACAACAGAAATAAAGAAAAATAAATAGGAGCCTTGACAATGGTGTCTAAGGTATATGTACTAGAAGAAACTAAGAATAATAATAACGGGAAAATTATGTTTAAGAGACCTCAGGGTAATATTAGTAAAAATAAAAGAAAATGCTACATATGTGGCAAAATGGGTTATAGGCCAAGGATTGTTGGCACAGAAAGAGTGAAGATAATGATATTAACAAAAGAGGTCTTACATAATCCAATATGACTAGAGCAAAGAATCTATTTGCAGTAATGTCAAAAGTCAACTAGATCAACAACATCAAGTGCTGATGGGTGCCACTAGGGCTACCAGACGTATCTGCGTAGACATAAGTGTCTTATCCTCTTACAAGATAGTGGAAAACGAAGAATAATTCTTTACGGTAACTTGTTTCTAGTAGCAAAAAAATGGAGCTAACTTTGAAATTCACTTCTAAAAAACTTTTGACGTTGAATGAGGTGCTTCACCTTCCAAACATCCGCAAGACCCTGGTCTTTAGATTATTTTAATGTAATAAAGGATTCAAAATGGTCTTAGAGTTTGATGAATTTGTACTCCTTAAGAGTGAGGTGTTTGTGAGAAAATTATATCTTAGTGATGGACTTTTTAAACTTAATTTAACTGTTGATGCTATAAATACAACTTTCACTTCTACTTGTATTTTTATTTTTTTAATTTGTGGCATGATAGACCAGGACATGCAGATTATAATTTTATACAAAACTTGTGAATTTAAGTCTAATACCAAAAATAATAATAGATAAAGAACACAAATGTGAGATTTGTGTAGAATCTAAAGCACTGATCTATGTGACTTTAAAGATCTTTTAATTAGGAGATTACACAAAATATTGTAGGACATACTTGCTTTAGAGCAAAGACGAGATTTTAAAATATTTTTTTAAAATTTATAAAACTAAAGTTGAAAACCAATTAAAAAATATTAAAATACTTAAATCAAATAAAGAAGGTGAATATGAGTCAACATTACTCTCAAAATACTGTTAACTAAATAGAATAATAATCAAACTATAGCCTTTTACTCACTATAACAAAACAAAACATTGAGAAGAAAAAATAAAATACTTAAGGACATGATAAATGTCATGTTAATCAATTCAGAATTATATTTGAACTTTTGAGGGAAAATTATTTTTTCTGCATGTTATATATTAAACAGAATACCATTTAAAAAACTAATAAAATACCTTATGAACTCTTGAAAATAAATATTTTTTCTAAAAATACTTCAAAGTGCGAGGGTGGTTAACTAAAATGGTTATATCCCATCCTAAGATAATTAAGTTAAGACCTAAAACTATAAATTATGTGTTCATAGGATATGCCTTGAATAATAGTACTTATAGGTTCTTAGTGGTTAAATCAGGAGTTAACGGTGATGAAAATATTATTATAGAATCCAAAAATGTTGAATTCCTTAAATATAGTTTTCTACTTAAAACTAATTAAAAAAAAAAAATAACCAAGACTTCAGATAAAGCTTCTAACAACCATTATGAGGTTAGAGAAAATATGTAAAACCTAGAATAGATAAAAAGACTAGAATAGCTATAAGATTTGGCCCTAACTTTATAACCTTAATAACTAAGGGAGATCTTAAAAAATTTATTAAAGCTATAAAATCACATTAAACTCCTCACTAGAAGGAAGCTATAAATAATAAAATTAAATAAATAATGCAAAAAAATTAAGAATTAGTATATCTTCCTCCTACAAGTAAAACAATGGGTTGTAAATGATTTTTCAACATAAAACATAAAATAGATAAAAATATAAAAAATATAATGTGATAGCTAAATAATATAACAAAAAGAAAGATTATATTTATTTGACAAGTATTTTCTTGTTACAAAGATAATATCTATAAGAACATTGATAGTTATAACAATTATCTTTAACTTAAAAATACACCAAATAGATGTAAAAATAAATTTTTTAAATAAAATTTAAAAAAATATACATGGACCAACAAAAAGGTCGTGTAATCGAAGGCCTAAAACACAAAGTATGTAGACTAATTATATATTCTTATACGGATTGATACAAGTGCCAAAATAATATAACATAAAAGTTTACTCATGTGATGATTTCAAATGACTATAATAAATATAAGTCAAATAAATATGTATATAAAAAGTAATGGAGACTTTTATATGATATATGTAAATGACATGCTAATAATAGAAACAAGCATTAATATATAATAAAATCAACTAAGAAAATGCTGATCAAAAAAATTTATATGAATTAAGTAAAGATGATGAAATTTTAAGGTTTAAATTAATAAAAAGTATGACTAATTACTTTATCCTAATCTCATTAGATTAAAAAATACTAAAGAAAATTAATTAATATTATGTAACTCTAATAAAAATATAATTTAACATAAACTATAATTTAAAAAATAAATAAAAGATGGTGCGTTTCAATTAGAATACTCTAAAATAATTAAAATTAAAATATACATAATAATTTATACAAGACCAGATATAACTTGCGTTGTAGGTAGGCTGAGTATGTAAACCAACAATCCAAGACATGATCATGAGGAACTCATATTAACGTCTTAAGATATTTGAGATTTACTTTAAAATGTAGTTTAAAATATTTGAGATGTCCTATTATAATTAAAGGGTATAATGATGCTAATTAAATTTCAAATTTAGAATAATTAAAATCTACACGTAAATATGTATTTATCTTTGAAGGAGCTATAGTCTTTTAAAAGTCTACCAAACAAACATGTATAACTTGATCCACTACAGTATTTGAATTTATGTTAGAGAAGAAGTTGAATAATTGAGAAACTTTTTTGTAGATATTCTATTATGGCTTAAGCTAGTGTTTGTCATTATTGTTCATTATGATTGCTAAGCTGCAATAGTAAATGCTAGAAATAACTTATATAATAACAAATCTAAATATCAGAGGCACAACTCTATGAAATAATTACTCTCAAATGAAATTATAATCATTAATTTTGTAAAATAAAAGATAACTGATTCTTTGACAAAAGGACTAGTTAGAGAGAATTTATAAAATATCGACGAAGACGAGCAATGAAAATCTAGCTTATGTGATTAGAGATCCCAATATCAAGGTTTAACGAAAAATTAGTTAGGAATGAATAACGAGATAACACTATATGGAGACACGTATTTTTCCATTTCTATGATATAGATAGTATTACATGTCAATAGAAAATGTTGAGTACTAAACTCTTAACGAATCTATAACTTGGTTATCAAGTGCAGTATGATAGGGTATACTTGATAGATTCATCTATATGAGTGTAGAAGTGATGATGCTTTCTATGAGAACTAAGGCTGATTCTTTAGAGGGCTCGTAAAATATTGTGATTTAACTCATGGTTGAAAAGATCAAAAAGTAAGAAATAAATAGTAGACCAAAAAAGTTGTGTATAGTCTATTATTGTCTTCATTTACATTATATAGTTGGATAGTTCAAGACATCAAGCTCATTAAATAGCTAGTAAATCTAATAAGCTTATATTAAATAAAGGTTTAAGTCTAAAAGACACCTTTGTCTATACAAGACAATTCTATTGACCATTGATTTTCTGTCAATTTGTGATTTAATTTTTTACCCATTTTATGACCATTTTAACCTTAATATCAAAGATTAAGGCTAAAACGTCCATCTCCTTTCACCTTTATATATAGTGATAGGTTCTCTTCTTTATAGAGACATTGACAAGTAAAAAATGTATTCTTCTTTTGTTGTTTTCCATTCTTTTAAATTCTTTTGCTTAAGAGAGGTTGTGAAGTTCATAAGAATTGAAGGACTTGGGTGCTACCTTCCTTTGCTTGAGTTATTGATTCTTAGAAGAAGGCGTCTACAGAATTTGTCAGCATCAAAATAGTGTAGGGGGCGAATATGTTTTAAAACCAATACATACAATGTGTGCCTCAACTTTTTCTTCATTAACGGATAAGTTTCTCTCTTACAAATTTATGTTATTGCTTTGTAATTGGATATTACTATTGGATTGTGAGTTCATGCAGTTTGTATAATTAAATTTAGTTGATTATATTTTGCTATGTTGCACTTTATTCTTTGTTTTCTCCCTCAATTAATTTAATTGCTACTATAACATAGACATTCCAAGTGACACCAACATCATAGATCCCCAGAATCTGTCATGTGTCGAAATAAACATGCAAGAACTATTTTGTTTATGATGTCTAATATCTAATCATCATGGGACGCGAGATCTAAAGTATTGAAACCCATTATACTATTTATATGGCGCTCCAGAGCTACCAAATCAAGCCTCTTTATGATAAATCCTTGCCGACATTGCTTAGTAAAATCTTTGTAATTGAACTTTATAGAGATTGATGCTTGCTTCATTTTGTGGTCAACTTATAAACCATCATTTAGTTGTCTAATACGAAAAGCATGCTAAGAATTGCATAGGTTGTAGTGACCTTTTGGTGTGGCTACTTTCTTGATGGGTATATGCTTGTTTTTTCATGGTTGTAACAGTCCATCGATCATCTTTGCAGGCACATGGTTTCACATGTTATTCTTACTAGCGTCATTTATGTTGATAATTCTTAGCAAGCACGTGCTAGGAGATCAACCAATCCTAGGTAGGATTAGTGATTGATTGATCCTAGTAGCAGGTTTATGCTTTGTTGCATCATTCAATACTATTTGAAATCTATGATACACAGATACCATATATGACCAAAGTACCAGTATCTCTAGGATACAATACAGATATAGGTATCATACCCTTTTTTTATTGTATGTTTACACATGCACATTTGTGAGTCTATGTGTATACACTTTATAACCTTATATGTGAAAGTATCCATGCCATAAATTTAAAGAAATAAGTATGATATTCATATCTTTGATTTTGAAAAATGTTGAGTCATATCCCTACTTTCCGTATCCGTATCCTTATTGGTATCCATATCCATATCTGGCATCATAGCCTAAAGGCTAAATATCATCCCTTTCTCTCTCTGAAACGATCCCGCATATCTATTACTAGCCAAGAGTTACTATTATTAGCTACGAGTTATTATTTTAAAGAATATTAGGAGTTTCTTAATTAAGAGTTGCTATTTTAGATGTTGGGAAGAATCCATAAATTCATGTAGTGTGTTGAGATGAATAATAAGGAAACTCAGTAGTTTATGTATTTGGTTAATTTAGTGAATTGTTTTCCATTAACCGATAGAGTTAAATTCACCGATAGAACTGAGTTCTATCAATTTGGTATCAGAGTAATCAATCCCATGTCTTCCATTGACGGCGTCAACGTCTCAAATCCTATGGCCATGGCTTCTCAGATTTGATGGGACCTTAATTCAATTTGAAAGGAGGTTACCATGATGTGCAAAGTGTTGCAAATCATCAGGTCAAAGTGGGAGGGCTGGAAGAAGAGGACGCAAGCTCTAAGAAACCCTTGAAGCGCGTTTACTAGCTTCACCACCAGGCACTAGTTCAAGCCATCCTTTCGCGTTATCTGTCTCCACTACCTATGCCCAGTGGGGGAGCCATGATTTTGTTCAAGGGTGGGCAATATTGTACAGATTTTGTTCCAGGGTGGACGAAAGTATACTCTTCCAAGGTGGGCAAAAGGATACTTTGAAAGAAAAAAAATCCTTACACCACTTCTTATGCCAGTGCCATCCATTACAAGCCAAAGATCTCCTTCAGTTCCATCTACCATAGTCTAAAATATTCTAGTTCCATCTGTCGTAGATCAGAAACTCTCTAGTTCCTCCGGGCGTCGACTGCAATCTTCTGGCTCCATCGGTTGCAGCCAAAATCCTTCAAAACCACATGTCGCGGTCCTAAGTGTTCTAGTTCTTCCAGTTGTTGACCACAGTCTTTCAGTTCCATCAATTGCATCCCAACGACCTTCAGAATCCCCCGTCAATAATTCTGACTTGTGGACAAGTTAGCTTTCAAGGGGGAAGGAATGATATGATCCCACGTATCTATTACTAGGCTAGGAGTTACTATTTAAAAAAAGACTTATTATTTGGAGTTTATTAATTAAGAGTTGCTATTTTAGATGTTGAGAAGAATCTAGAGAAGAATCTATAAATTTATGTAATGCGTTGAGATGAATACTGACGAGCTTTATTCTATATTATTTTTTTCTCATTTTTTATTAGAGTTGAATGCCTTGGATTTTCTACTTTTATATCTTTGTTTTTATTGTTCAACAGGTTATAGCAAATTTCAGTGCATCATGGTGCGATCCCTGTAGAGAAATTGTTCCACTATATAGCGATCTGTCTGAAAGATACCCTTTTCTAATGTTCCTTACTATTGATGTCGACAAACTAGTTGTGAGTGATACCCTTACTTCCAACTCAGTTAGCTTTCTAGTCTAAGTGTGAGTGTGCGTGGGTTGGTGCATGTGAGGAAGAGCTTGATTATTGCAAGGGAATTTAGAAACATTTTTCAATAAGGGCGTGCTTGATCGCCAATTTTCCCATGGAAAAATTTCAAATTTTCTAAGAAAAAAATAATTGTCCCTTGTTTGATTGCCATTTTAAAATTGGAAATTATTTTCCATCCAAGCCTGGAATTCATTTCCTTTCCACATAAGTGAGAATTGGTTTTCATGAAAATCCACCCTTATTTTCCCACATAATTGGAAATTGCTTATTTTCTTGTGTGCAATCAACAGTCTCATCAGATGTATTTTCCCAGAAAAAATTTTCATGGGGAAAAAATTCTCAAGAAAATATTATGTGCAATCAAACACGCACGCCGTAAGAGATCTTTGCTCTTTTAGTTGTAAGAGATTCTGATATTTGTGGCTAATTTTCAGGAGTGAACCCATGGTGTTTAGGAATCGAGAAAACCCATGTCTGTAAAAGGGCACTTTAGGCACAATTGAAGGCAGCTTATAGGACGAACCATTAATCATCTATTTTTAATCTTTTTTTTTTTTTCCACTGGCAGAGAGTTAGGTGTTTGGATCACCATTTTTAGACTTGAAAAAGTCTTTTTTTTTTTTTTTTCCACAAAAAGGCTTTTTTTCCAAAATAATTGATTGTTTGGATGACCATTTTTTTTTTTAAAGTATTTATTCCATAAAAATATATTTTTTAAGCCAAAAAGTCTTTTTAAAAAAATAGCTGGTAAAAAAATATTTTTTAAAATTTTGCTAGCTCAATGAATATAATAAACAAAGAAACAGTTTTTGGTAGAAGTTCCCTTCCAAAAAAATAAAGATATTACAGTCGTGGGCCCACTAAGAGAAGATAAAGATATTTTGCATTAATGATGATCCATGACCTTTTTAAAAAATGCATATTTTCAAAATTATATTTTCAAAAAAGTCATTTTTTCAAATAAATATTTTTGAAAAATGGCGATTCAAACACTCCCTAATTCTTTTTTGTAAGTAAACACTCCCTAATTCTTAACAAGGTTTTAAATCGTCCATTATAACGGTATAACAGTCCCATAAAGTTACCATTATGACTGTTATAATGGATCACATTAGTAATGTCTCAGTCAAAAATGGTCAAAATATTTAAAAAAAAACTTCAATAACAGGGTAAAAATGGGATTTTTTATCTTCAAAAAATAACAGCCGTTATAACGGATATCCCATTTTTGTAGGTAAAACCACTATGACGAGAAACAATGTAATGGGGTCGGGGTGGGAGTTACCGTTTAACAGCTGTTATTTTTCGTTATAACTGCCTTTTTTAAACAATGGTTCTTAGTTTAAATTTGTATGTTGTGTACTGTTTTAAATTTTTTTTAGGTAAAACACACTATAACGAGAATAATGTAACGGGATCGGGGCGTTTCTGTTATAACGGCTGTTATTTTCGTTATAACTGTTTTTTAAACCATGGTTTTTATTTTAATTTGTATGTTATGCATACCGTTTTAATCTCAATATGCTCGGCTGTTTTAACGAGGGAAAATGGTCCTTGTAAAATACCGTTCGTGCAGACATTCAATTACATATTACGTAGGTTGGTTTCAGTTCCTGTCGGTTTTGGATTGTGAATAAGTAGAACGGGAACCGACGGTTACTTGTTGGGTACTCGTCGGGTATCGGGATTATATATGTAAATTTTTTTTATATAATTTTTATAATAATGTTTAGAAAAAAACTTGATATTTTAGCACTACTACGTATGTCGGTTCCAGTTCCTATTGATCCGTTTCGGTCTGGGAACTAGTCTTTTAAGAACCAAAATCTTTCAGTTTCTATTGGTTCAAGGTCGTTCAGGTCATCCGATTCTGAAGTAACTAGCCTCAGAACTGGGATAATCGGATCTGGTTCGGTTCCTATCGGTTCCATGGTTACAAATTGACACACATGACCCTGTGTCCTTTCTGTCTGAAGTGTTGACCATTTTGAAGTTTCACCCTTTGATTGATGAACATTAGCTCCGCTCTGACCCTCAAATCCCCTGTTAGCTGCATAGCATGGTTTTTAAAAGAAGGCCATTATAACGGAAATGGACCTCAACCGTTATGTTAAATACTTTTTAACGGTCAGAAATTAACGGCCGTTATTTTATGAAAAATTTTATTTTAAAAATCACCTTTATTTCTGTTATTTTCCGTTATAAATTTTACTGAAAATATATTAGATCCGTTGTTTTCCCTTTTTGGTCATGTGCGTTACAATCCGTTTAACGGAAAAAATGGTAATGCCCGGCCCCTTTTAAACCTTGCTGCATAGAACCATGGTTTAAAAAAAGACGATATCACAAAAATAACGGCTCTTATAATGGATTCGGACCTCCCCTGTTACGTTATGTACCGTTTTAACGCTCAGAAAATAACGGCCATTATTTTCCGTTATAACAGTCCTTATATTCCGTTATAAAGGCTCCTTTTAAACCTTGCTGGTTGACCAAATGTGGGACCCATAACATAAATGGAAATTTGGAGCCTTCACTTCTTGAATATGTCACCCAAATTTCTTGAAGATAGGAATGATG
Source organism: Euptelea pleiosperma (assembly GCA_035048495.1). Taxonomy (NCBI): domain Eukaryota; kingdom Viridiplantae; phylum Streptophyta; class Magnoliopsida; order Ranunculales; family Eupteleaceae; genus Euptelea; species Euptelea pleiosperma. The sequence goes on from CM068540.1 coordinate 26,922,517, forward strand.
TTATGTGGTGTGTTGTGGTGCAGGAATTAAGTGCTGCACTTGATGTCCGAGCCACTCCAACCTTCTTCTTCTTCAGAGAGGATCAGCAATTGGATAAGCTCGTGGGAGCCAAAGAGCAGGAGCTCCAGAGGAAGGTTACCGCTGTTGTTAACTCGCTAACTGAACGACCAAATTGATTATGCTGTCGCAGAAAACCATTTTATTTTGCCGAATTTTCCAATGTTTGGATAAAACATTCCTGTATTTTATTTTCCTGTTTTAACTATTGGAAATACTTAATTTTAGATTTCAAAAATTGATTTTTTTTTTTTAATTTATTTGTATTAATTTGTTTTTTAAATGAATTTTCAAATGATATATTAGAATTATACTCGAACTTTTCCCGTACCAAAAATCAGCCAGATTAGTGATTTCTAAGCGTTGGATTGAAGTTATTCTCACGGGTTGATTTTAACAGTAGGAATTTGAGCATTATTTGGGTGCAAAATCCAAAGGTTGTATTTCATTAATCAGCCTGATTTTTGGTTTGCATGTCCACCGAGGGATTGGCCAAACATCACTACGGTCAGCACCCTCTAATAGTTGCCACGTGGCTCGTATTGTGGGTTGTGACCCCGGCTTCGGTCACAACATAAGATCTTTTCGAGTAAAACTTTAGTGACAGTGTGCTGTCATCGAAGCCCCGTGACGGCCAATGACTCGTCGGTCCTGATGTAACAAGTTATACCTGACGCTTTTCGGCGTCAGCGCGTTTTTGTTTCTCCACCGCTGCCATCTAGGTCCACTGTCCACCCCTAGGCATTCATACCAAAATCAGCATGTTGAAAACTAATATTAAAAAAAAGGAAAAAGATGTAACAAGGAATGCCTGAAACTGTTTCAAATGCGGAAGCACGATTTATCTTACTCACCACTGTCATTTGGGTCCACTGACCGTGTGGATGTTATCCTATCCATTGGTGGATATACACACCAAAAATCACCCTGATTGGTAATCTACAACCATTAGATTTTAACACTTTTTAAGGCGTCTTATAGCCGCTAAATGCAACCATTTTTTTGAGTACTAAAACCAACGGCTAAAAATCATTAAACAAGCTGATTTTTTGGTATGAATGTCTATTAAGGGTGGGCTAAACATACATGCAGTCAGTGGGCCCAGATGGCAGCGGTGACAACCAAAAATGCCACTTCGGCAAATGAAAAGATCTCAGGTATACCTTGATCCATCACGACCCTCAAAAAGAATGGTTGGATACAACGGCCAGAATAACGCCTTAAAAGTACTAAAATTTAATGACTAAAGATTACCAATCACGATGATTTTAGGTGCCTATATTCACCAAGGGGTGGGGAGTAAAACTTTGATTCCAGTGCTGTCATCGAAGCTGATGACAACAAGTAATATGAGCCACGTGGCACACTCTTAGAGAACTGACCGTATAGATTTTTTCCAATCCCTAAGTGGACGTACAAACCAAAAATCAGCCTGATTAGTGATTTCTAGGCGTTGGATTAGAATTATTTTCATGGGTTTATTTTAACCATTAGAATTTGAGCATTATTGACCATTATTTGATGTACAAAGATCCAAAGGTTTGAAATCACTAATCACGACTGATTTTTGGTTTGCAGGTCCACCTAGCGATTAGAAAGACATCCATACGGTCAGAGTCCTCTAAGAGTGTGACACGTGGCTTATAGCTGTCATCAAAGTTTTATTCAGAGGTGGGCTAAAGTCTAAACATCCATGCGGTCAGTGGGCCCTCGCGCTAGCAGGTATAACTTGTTGGAAAAAATCTCCTTCCTAGAACGATACGGAATAAAAAGCACTCGCTTTCTCTTTGTTTGGACCGTTTGACAGGTGGAGTGGAGGCCCATGTTCTTGGCAACTTTTCTTTTTTCTCTTTTGATTATGGGAGTGTGTTGACAACCGTCCGCCTTCTAGCTTTCGCCAACCCATTCATGGATGCTGGACCAAAGTCTAAGCATGTTTTGTGTTTATGCATGGTATCGCACTATCTGCATCGTCGCTAATTCGCCATTTCCATCCGGTGGTCAGCCAAGCAAGTGAATTAACCGCGTAAACAAAAAGCCCTCACCCCTGTCTCTGTTGTTCCTCCGCGTATTCCCAGCTGATCCAAAATTCCTTCATTACTGCATCGCTGTTCTGTATAAAAAAACAAACCAGGTGGCCCCACCACATGAACAGTAGGGTCTCTCTGGAAACCAAAATTTGGGTTGCGTTTAGTAACCATTTAGGGCCCACAGATCACAGTTTGCTAATGACATTTTTTTTTCGGAAAGAGTTTGAAACTTTGAAACAATGGTTTTAAAAATGGCCGTTATAGCAGTAACCAGCCGCGGAGCCAGGAGTTTGTTCAAGGGAGCGCACAATCAAATTAAATTTCGGTTTCCGAAACAATTTCGGTGAGGTGTAGAAAGCTATATTTCGGGGATTTTGGTACTCACCGAAATCGAAATTTCGAAGTCGAATTTAAAACACCACCTACAATACGAGCTATGTGGCATATTCTTAGAGATTTCTGGCCGTTTCGATGTTTGGCACAACTCTAGATGAACGCATAGAAAAAAAAAAAATTAGCCTGATTAGTGATTTCTAAGCGTTGAATTGGAGTCGTTTTCATGGGTTGATTTTTAACCATGGAATTTGAACATTATTTGGGGTAGAAAGATCCAATGGTTTGAAACCATTAATCAGGCTTATTTTTGTCTGTAGGTACACCCAGGGACTGCCCAAACATCCATACGGTCAGCATCCTCTAATAGGGGGCACTAAGCTGAGTGGGCGCTAAGCTAAAAAAGAAAATTCAGAAATATTTTAGTTTTCTTTTAAAGATTTTTCAAGTTCCACTACTGGCAGTAACTCTCCAACCCCATTATATTTTTTCCATTATAACACTCAAGACCAAAAAAAAAGTATATTCATTTTAACTGCCATTATTTTGAAGGAAAAAACATTTTATTTTTTTTTTGTGAAAAGAAAGTCTGCAAGAATTCTCAACTTGAAATTTGAACTGGCTAGTAGGTTGAATGTCGGCAGTCTAACGCTTGTTAGATGGGTTCTATACTTCCTAGACGCTGAAAGTTTGATCTTAGTCTTGACCATCCTTTGGCAATGGCTTTAGTCTAGTGTTCCAACGAGCCATTAAAACCTTGGTTGAAACATCAAACTCAGACTTCCAAACACAGTCTGTTAACCCTAAGGCTGTCAATAGATATTATTAACCATATCTGAATCTGGAAAAAATACGAAAAAATATATGATACCCGAATTTGATTTGAAATCGGATGGATATCTTGAATCAATATTCGAATTTGAATCCAATTAGGTTATCAGACATCCGATCAAATTCAATTCTTCTAATAATTAAATCGAATTCGAATAATATCCAATAAGGGAAACTTATAGGGGTATTCTTGCCAAGAAATTATAGGAACCTATTATTATTTGGGTTGGCAACCTATTAGTTCATTAAATGCACTTCTTACCAAAAAGAAAAAGAAATTCAATGTACCTTTACCTACTCTCATGTTAAAAACAACAATATTTTGGCTTAAAAGAAGATTAAATCTTTATTGGGTCAGGCTCAGCGGCCACATAAGTTCACTCACAAGTTCACACACAAAAATTGTGTGGGGTCAATATATAAATTTAAAGTTTTGGAATGGGGTGATTTTTGGTGAGGATGGTCTCTATGGCAAGGAGATCACCCTCACAAAAATTCAAATCATTCTGACATTCATAGCATGGTTTACAAGTTGAAGAATTATGGACCGACCATTTTTTATCGTTAACTTGAAACCAGCATTTGATGGGGTTGGAAATTTCAGAATAGGCTGACTTTTTTTGTAGGGGTGATCTATATGGTGAGGAGATCATCCTCACCAAAAATCAGCCATTGATTTATCTTCCATGTGGGTACACAATTTTTGTGTGTGAACTTGTGAGTGAACTTATGTGGCCGCTGAGCCTGACCCATCTTTATTACCCATGGACCAAGTGAGTCAAGAGACCATTGAGCATATGGTCCATCTCCAAATGGACTTACAGACCAAAAATCAACCCGATTAGTGATTTCTAACCGTTGATAGGAATCTTTTTCATGAGTTTATTTTTAAGCTTGGGATTCGAGCAGTATTTGGGGTATTCGGATCCAAAGGTTAGAAATCACTAATCAGACAGATTTTTGGTTTGTAGGTCCACCTAAGGATGGGACAAACATCCATGTGGTCAGTGATCTCTAAAAGCATGCCACGTGGTTCATTAAAAGTGCAGCAATGCAAGGGTCAAAATTTTTCTCCCGGCCATTCTTATATTTTCAAGGGGTTCTATTGAAAATATAAGAATGATGGCATGGGAACTCTAGGGAAAACTTAGATCTACATTTTGCAAGTTTTTTCCATAAAATGTACAAAAAAAACATAAATGGGAGAAAGATCCTTTAATATTTCTATTCATATCGTTCACTCTTTTAAACGAGTTTGTCAAACTACAATTTGCTTTGCAACATAACATGTTATTGTTAAACTCTTTTAGAGTTTTGACTAGTAGGCCAATTTGATTCAAGCAATTCTTCGTCCAGCCCAATTTGAAAATCACTGTCAATCTTACCGTCCTTTCGGGTTCATGATCTGCGAGAACACGACACTAGGTGTCAACCCATCAGAATCGTCACTAGCAAGGCTCCGGCCCCCATAGCTCATGCTCATCGAGTCCATTACATTATAATCGAATCCCGATGACAAATTCAGCTTCTTTGCAAATTTGCCGGTGAACGGAGTCTCCTCGTTATCCATGTCGCCAAGTGCCTCACCATTCTCTTCCATACTCTCCTGCAGCTGCAGTGCAAACTCGAGGTTCCATAACACATCACCCATCGCTGGCCGGTCAATTCCCTCATCAGCTACACACTTCTCAGCTGTCTCTGCGAACTTCTTGAAGCACTCTGGTGCAATCTTCCCTTTTAGATACGGATCGATGATCTGATCAAGGATGCCCTTCTTCTGGCAATGTAGGGCCCATTCCGCCAAGCTTACTTGCTCCTTTGATAGTTTTGGATTCAACACAGGTCGTGCACATAGGACCTCAAAGAGTACAACACCAAATGAGTAAACATCGGATTTCTCGGTCAATTGTTGCCGCCTGAAGTACTCCGGATCTAAATACCCAAAACTACCTTTCACAACAGTGCTGACATGTGTGTGATCCAATGTGGGTCCTGTCTTTGACAACCCAAAATCTGAAACCTTTGACACCCATTTCTCGTCCAAGAGGATGTTTGTCGTCTTCACGTCGCGGTGGATGATTGTGTGTTTGGCGCCAGTGTGAAGGTAGTGTAAGCCACGGGCAGCCCCAATGCAAATCTCAAGCCTCTGCTTCCATGGGAGAGGTGGCTTCTCGGTCTTGTAGAGGTGCTCGCGAAGGGTACCATGGGCCATGTAATCATAAACAAGGATCATTTCACAATTCTCTTCGCAGTATCCGATCAGCGAGACAAGGTGGAGGTGTCGAAGCTTTGAAAGCATCTCAATCTCTGTCTGGAACTCATGGACCCCCTGCTCAGAGAGTGGATTCCCACGCTTGATGGCAACTTTAGTAGTCCCACCATCGATTTCACCCATGTAAACCTTGCCAAAACCACCAACCCCCAGGAGTAGAGTCTCGTCGAAGTTGTTGGTAGCAGCTTTGATCTCAGAAAATGAGAAGTGGCGACAAAGGTTCAAAGGGAGAGACGAGGCATAGCTTCCTGTATTATTTGTCTGCGCGGACACTGCAGAACGTGAATTGGCATACAGAGATATGGGGAGCCACCCAGGTGGCCCATTGCTAGCACTGGAGTCCTTCCCCTGCCTCCGGCGTCGGGATACCACAAAGACAATGAAACAAAGAAGACAGACAGCAGCTACACCACCTACAACACCTCCTGCAATGATTGCACCTTGATTCTTTGAATTCCCAGAACTGGGTGATGGTGTAAATGAAGTCGGGTTGATCGGTTCCTTTTTCGGAGTGGGAATTGGATTGGGGCCAGCAAGGTTCCCAGCACTATCATTTAGTTTAAAGATCTCCAATCCATTTAAGATTGCATCATAATACATGGGCCTTCTTGCCGTATTAGGATGTAGTGCAAGCCATAGATCCTGCTGGCCATTTCCCTGAGAAGCAAGCACGACGTAATCCTTATACACCGGAATTCCATTCCCTTCTGTCCAAGCTATCACGTCTGCCTCATCATCCACAGTCTGATTGTTGATGAAGATCTTAAACATTCTTTCATTGACCTGGGTTATAACCGCTTGAATCTCGCAGAAATGGAGCCTAACTAGGTAGGAAAACCCCAAGTCAATTGAGAAAAACCAAGTCAGATTGTAATTCTGGTTAATACTTGCATCAGGTCCCATTGATCGAGCGGTGGAGTAGACATCCACTGGTGCAATGTAGGCAGGTATGCTTGGAGGGTACTTAATTGTGATGTTCGAACCAATGGAATCTGTCACACCAGATGCTGCACCAAAGATGTATGGTGAATCATCAGACCAGGACCGAAACAAGCCGGTATCATCTGTGGGTGAGATGTCTTTCCCACCCACATTTAACCGCACAACATTCTCAAGGGCCGTATTGTTACCAATGGAGAATGTAGCTAACTGGCCTACAATAATTGGACTTCTGTCAGCAGTATTGTAGATATCAGGCATCGAAATGACCTCAATCCCATTCACAAAGGCGTAAGCATTGGACGTATTCGAGGATGGTTTGAAGGTTAGGTTCAATCTCTCATTCTCCACATTGAGAGAAAATTCCTTAATGATGAAGGCGTAGGTCAGAGCCTCGGCAGTTTGGGATACACTGAAGTTTCTGAGGAGAGTGTAGGGCCCGGAGGTGACGGAAAAGATTGCATTTGAGGCATTGAAACCCGCATAAGAAGAAGGATAGAAGTAAAGACGGACAAATTTCAGGCCAGAGCTAACAGGGAAGCTGTAGGTGAATTCAGAGCGGGAAAGACGCGCAGTCATGTAAGGGACCTCGGGGATTGAGGGGTCTTGGGTAGCGGCACGGAATGTTAATGTGTTCTCCGCTACAGGTGCAAACTTGGAACCGATATCGGTGGTCCATTCCCGACCGTCGGCATCTGATGTTTTCGAGGATGCACCGCAGTTCATGAAGATTTGGTCGCTCGGGACATATGATGAATTATCAACGGCAGAGATTAGAAGGAATAAGAAGGATAGGTGTAGAAAGATGAATATGGACGTAAGATGATTTTTTTTCGTGTTCTTCATGGAAATAGAACAGAAGGAGAGATCAGGAAAAGGAACTGAGTAGACAAGTCCAGGGTATATCAACTGATTTTTCAACTACAACACGCTAAAATCCAGTAGATGATCGATTTCCACTGAATCAGGCCAGCTTTGTCCAGAAATTTAATCCCATAGAGCCTACAACATACCAGGAAATCAATAAGAAAATTCAGAACCACCGAAATAAGATTTTACAAAGGGCTGTACACCGAAAAAGTAGGGTTTCAACCGGAAAACGGTCAGGAAACCCTACTTTTCTTAGACAACGAAGATCAAATTCATAGAAGAGAACCAGATTTCACTGAAATCCACTCAGAAGCTCTTCTAATTCTTCAAACACTCTAATTTTAATCTCAAATACAGTAAACAAAGAGAAAGAGGGAGAAATCTAGAACTAGATTACATGAAATGCACCAAAAACCTCAGTAGATCGATTGAAACAGTGCAAAACACAGATTTCAATTTTCAACACGAAATCGAAAGAAAAAAAACGTTCAAAAGGAAGAAATTTCACTTTTCGAGATTCCCGGAGATTTCAGAGCTCGATAGTCGCAGATGAGTGAGGAACGGAAGAGAAAAATACCTTCAACGAGTCTTTGAAGAGAACCTGATCAGCGATAATCGCTCCAGATGGTGATAAATTACTGTTTGAAGTTTGTACTCTGCAACCGCGCAAGAAACTGAGAAGAACGGAAATTTGAAGAGGGTTTTAGACTCTCTTCTTAGTTGTAAGCATCTAAATGACGGTTTAGTCCCTGATAGTGATAGCATTGTTATCCAAGTTTCCAAATGAAACTGAAATCACATCTCCCATTTTATTTACGGATTTGCCACTAATCACAAGAGTGGGACAGGTTAAAAAGCACCACGCGCAAAGGCGTACGCGTTGACAGCTTCATTTTTTTGTCTTCTTTGTTACTTGTGAGTCGACTCGGTCTGAATACGCTCTAACTATCCAGTCAGACAGCTCAGCAAGACTGCCACCGAATCCGAAGTAATCTAAAGCTGTTCTACACTCATATAGACAATCCGTATTAGTGGCATAATCACCATCGATTCATGATCAAACGGCATAGGATTTACATCGCTTAAGGAACACATGTTTTTCTATAAAGGAAGTGCATAATACCAGAAGTGATGTATAGTGTGGTGTCGTGAACGGTCAGATCATGAACCAATCAATTTTATGAATAATTTATAAAATTTCAAGTTAACCTCAACCTGAATATCTACGGCTGAACTATTACAATAAGTTTAATCCCATTCGTTGAATTGCTCGACTTGATGAATCAGTCTGTTGAGTCACGATATAAGAATTAAGGTGCATCATACTAAATGTACCTAAATGCATCTTAAGTTTCCTCATTGAAAAGTGTCTCTTTATAATTCTACATGGAGGAGTGCTTACAGCCACAGGTTTCAACTGAAAGTTCACTCTAGCTGTCAGCGATGTTTTTTACAACTTTTTCTCCAAAACACCCCTGCAATATTTAATGTACGTCCAAGGTACATAGAGGGCATTGGTCATTGTGCACATAATATACAAATTTTACGCGTCACCAAGTGAGATTAGTGAGATTGGGGGACAATTTTCTTTCGGCCTCTTTGACCATATGGATATACAGTGGCAGTGACGCATAAAAGTTTGTCCCGTGGCAGAAGTAGCAGTGGTGACAGATGGCAGTGAATCACCACCAAGATTGGTGGTGCTTGACAACTTTAAATATGTCCGATCCATGAAGACTTATGGTGTCCTTGAGAGGAGTACGTTCTCCTTAGGGTCCACACCGACCCATGTCTATGAGATTCACATCTGACAAATCTCGAGGCCATCAAAGGTGTAGAACTAGGGTGCGTGAACTCCTCAAGATCAAGCAATCTTCAACGTCTGTTCAAGAGATGAAGAAAAAGGTGGTTAGTGGTAGGAAGGAAACACGTGAACTGGAGGGTTAGGATAATCAAACTGTATGATTCGTTATCTTTGACTAGGGTCGTAAATGGGCCTGCAATGAATTTTGGGCTCTATGTATTGTTATAAAGATTGGCCTGGTCCAAAAATAAAAATCTAATACATTTCGGGGCTAGTTCGGGCCCATTTACATCCCTATTTTGACTCATGAGGAGTTGTCCGTGCATTAGTTGGCCCTGGTCAACAATTGGTAGATAGGGGTGTTAATGGGTCAGGCTGGCCCGATGGACTTTTAAGCCTGTCCACTATAGGGATGAGCTTGGGCTGAATTAATAAGTCAGTGGGCCGGGCTCGAGCTTGCTTTTAAGGCTAACACAGTAAGTGGCTGGGATTGGACTTTCTGTTAGCAAAAGTAAATTTAGGCCCAACTCAAATGATGGGCTTGGGCTTAATTACTTGTATTTTGAGCTAGGTGTGGCAGAGCACATCCTCGTCTGAACCCGGCCCATTGACACCCTTATGGTTAGGCTCCATGTATGCCCTACGGTTGAAAAAACTAAAGTGGTGTTAGTGACTTCCTTATGAGCACGTCATTCTCAGGGTCCATAGTTTTGGTGTGGAGTCCGGCTTGTGTGAGACCAGGTTTCATACAAAGCTTGATGGATGCGCTCCCCGAAATGATATGTGGCACTCTTTCAGGCCCACTGACCACGTTAATGTTTGGCCCACTCCTTGGTGGATCCACACACCAAACATCAGCCTGCCTAATTGGTGATTTCTAGCCATTGGATTTAAGCACTTTTTGGAATCCTATAGGATTTCCAAAATCCTAGCCACGTTATAATTCAAATTTCATTAGAACTTAAACTCCAAATTCTAATTTTACATGTTCAATTTGGTAAACAACTTAATCTCAACACTTATCAGTAAACACCAGATTTAGTGAAAAGCCAAAAAAGTGATCCCTTCACTTAATGCGATAAGTGAAAGATTCTTTAAAAAAATATTCTAAGATTCTCTTTTAATACCAACAATTTCCTTTTTCTCAAAGCTTTCTCATTTAAAAACTTATAAAAGTGTCATGATAAATATTTTAAAATACCCACAATGCCTACGACTTAATTTTAAGGCTTAAGTCCTTTACCAAACAATCTAATTCAAACATAAGTCATTAAGCTATCAAACTTTAAATGCTTTAAGTTTTTAGATCTGATAACTTAATTTTCTACTGTGTTACCTATACCTTAAATTCATCATAAGTCAATAAAATAAAGTTACTGAAACACGTAAAAATGACATTTTTTTCAAAGAATGCAACCCCCAACAATCTCCCACTTGCCCTCAAACTATTTGGTATCTAATCTAACTCTTATCCTAGTTACATGATACTCAAAAGACTTCGTGGGTAGAGCCTTGGTAAAAGGATTTACAAGATTCTCTGCAAATAAAATCTTCGTCACCACCACATCTCTTCTTCGAACAATTTCTCGAATGAGATAATACTTGCACTAAGTGTGTTTGCGCTTCTTAAGGTGGACACAACAATTTCTATGAAAAAAAGAGAACATAATTAACACACGCACACACATTAACCAAAGATCCACTGAAAACATCAAAATCAAACCTTTGTTTCTGTGACTTGTTAACCTATGTAGAAATTTCAAAACGGGAGATTGAAGAGAAATCAAAATATAAGAACTTAGATGGCGAAGCAAACAAAGTTTATAAGAAGAAAAGAAGAATTATAGGGAGAGCAAGCTTTGGCCAAGCAAACCAATCACTATCCACGAACTCACATAACCACTGATAAAAAGGTGTCACGTGTTACAACCACAGACATCATCTCTCCAACCTCCTACGGTGACCAAATCCCTCGCTCGAGCCCAAAACCCATTAACAACATTTTTTATAGATTTCAACTTGGCAGCAAGAACCTAACCCGAACAATATTAGATTAAATAAACAAACGTAACATGAAAATACAGACTCAAGAACATTCAAAACTCCCCAATTTGTTCTAAATTATGGATACACAGTAAGCCAAATTCGAGGACGATATGAAAGAACTGAACTTACATTTCTGAAGTTGGTAAAGCGGATTTGAGAGAAGAGAAAGCCCCTCTGGAATTTGCATCGGTGGTGTTCTGTTATAATAGAGTGCACATCAGACCGTCCAACAAAAGCTCACCTCGATGATTGTACGACCCATCATCGTCGTCATTATAATCTCCATTTAGTGGCTCTACTTCATCGGGTTGCAATTGAAATACCAATAAAGTTTTTAACCACATTATTTAAAAGGTCAAAGTTGTTTTTGGAAAAAATAAAAAAGATAGAACACCACGTGGAGAAGAGAGAAAACTTTATCTATGTGTTGGCATTAGTATAGACATATATATATATATGAGAAAACATTTGCTAGGGGAAAAAATTTAGATGCGGGGACTTTGGATGCAGAGGGGTCTCGTGGTCCTACATGGCTCATTTTTGGGGCCCACTAACCGCATAGATGTGTAGCCCACCCCTTGGTGGATATGCGTACTAAGAATCAGCTTGATTGATAATTTGTAGCCATTGGATTAATTGTCCAAAAAAATACAAAAAACATGCTTGAATCCAACGGTTACAGTCAATTCTAAAAAAGTGCTAAAATCTATGGCCAAATAAAATCAATGAAACTAATTTTTAGTATACACATCCATCAAGGGGCGGGCTAAACATCCATGCGGTTAGTGGGCCCCAAAAATGAGCCATGCAGGGCCACGAGACCCTCTGCCTCCAAAGTCCTATGCATCTAAATTTTTTCCTTTGCTAGGTGGAGAAGAGAGAAAACTTTCTCTGTGCGTTGGCTTTAGCATAGACACTTTGAAGTCTCCCCGCCCAAAATTTCGACACGCACCAGAGTCGCTTAACCCAACCCGCGTTAAGCCCTTGGTTAGTGGTTAACAAGGGGTACTTGTCAGACATTTTGGTACGTGGACTTAAAAGTTTGAACTGAAGTACCCGGGGCAAGCGAATTTTTTCCCAATACATACCCGGGATAAGCGACTCCTCTATATTGAAAAACACAGAAGCAACGCAACCTCACGGGAGGAGAAAGAAAAGCCGACCTCACGGGAGGCGAAACAACAAAACCCAAAAAACACTTCGATCTTAGTTACCATCTCGAAGGTATGATAATATCTTGATTGGCTTTAATCTTCTAGGGTTTGCAAACGCTGTCTGATTCTTGAATCTAGGGTTTCCGATTTGTTTAAAAAAGGCGTTTATGGATTCTGATTTACGTAGATGATGGATTGAGTTCTAGTTTTATATTTTCTTGTTTATGGATATAGTTAAGTCTAGGGTTTTCAACTGGTTGTGTGTTTGCCGTTTGGTTTTACACTTATTGGTTTGCTTCGATTTAGGGCCTGTTTGGATCGCTAGATAAGGGAGCCGGGAAGCTATTTTCCTGAGTTTTGCGCACTAGAAAATGGATTTTTCTATTTGTCGAGAACTCATCTCAATCGAGACTCGAGTTGTAGAGTTAGGGCATTTTCGCTCTCTCACACTCCACGACCATCATGTTGCTGCTGCGCCCGCTCCCACAGCACCGTAATCATCATCGTGGGCGATTTCGACCCGAGTATTCTGCCATTAAGTTTGTTTTTCTTTGATTTCTTTGGATTTTTAGCAATTACCTCAATTTCATTCGCTAGATTTCTGAAATTTTGTTTTTTTTAAAAAAAAAAAATGAAGTTCTCCTATAAATATGGATGTCATCTATTTTTCTGTCAAGTTTCAATTTTTTTCTGTTTTCTTTTTCTTTGCTTTGCCCTCTTTTAGATGCTTCGATTCTCCCCAGGGTGTTCTATTTGCTCTTTTTCAAGTATCTTTGTTTCTAGGGTCAATTTAAGTGGTTCTTATATTTCGACCTGAAGTTTAATCTCATTTGAAAGGCTTCATCCATCAATGGTTAAAATTTCTTCGGTTGGACCTACTAGCATAGGGTTCAACCAAAGATTTTCCCGTGGGGTTATAACTTGTATCTTGAAAATGTACATTGTCTTCTAATAATTCCTAAAAAAATTGTTAAAAAAGTAATTGTTTCTGTTCTAAACTGATATATATCTTTTTTTTTTTTTGATCGGTAAAATGATAATATATTAGGAGGAGGGCTGAGGGGGCCCTTAAGAACTACACAAACAAAGAAGAGACATGGGTTGTTGATTCGGATGAAATGGTGGTTCTTCCATAAACACTATTCATTTTCTTGTATATTTTTCATTATCCAAAATCAGAAATATATGTATTTGTGAAAATATAGTAGTAGTACGATAGGTGATCAAATAATAGGGAGTCAATTGAGATGGTTCGGTCATGTACAATGAAGACTGGTGATAGCACCATTAAAGATGTGGATTTAAGTATTGAGAGAAGATTTCAAGAAATTTGTCTCAACAGAACACATTGCTTTTGATAGAATTGAATAGAGGCTGACTCCATATAGTTGGGTATGATGATCCAAACAATAAGAAAACAGACGGAAAGAGAATGGTGTACTTTCTAGTGAACCAAATGGAACATAGTGATGCAAACTTTGTTTTATTTTCCTATTCTGGATTTCAGCTTACAGTTTTCTGGGCTGGGGCTTAAGTTTTATGATTTGTGTTGATTGATGATGATTTTTTTATTTTATTTCGTTTTTGTTTTTGTTTTTCAATCTCTCAATATAGGTCATTTTGATATATATATATATATATATATATATGTTTTATTGCTTGTTTGAGTTTGACATTCTCTTCTTCCCAATCATCATTGCCTATGAAAGGTAAGATATATTTTATACTCTTGCTCCAATTAACGGGGAATCAATTTCTGATTTTCATCTTTACTGTGTTTACTATTAGGGTTGATTGTTTCATCTACTCTTTCTTATTTATTTATTTTTATTTTTTTTGTGGATTTGGAACAGACATGGCAGATGAAACTCCTGCTATTGACGTGAAGGACGAGGGGGCAGAAGTAAGTTTGCATTATTTTTTCCTGAAAAATCTTTTTTATGCAATATGTGGTATGGTCGTTTTTATTTTGTGTTTGTTTGTTTTTTATGACAACTTATATAAAGGATTTTCCAGGATACTGTGGGGCTACAAATATTATTGTATCGTTATTACTAGGATCCATGATATCTGTCTTTATCGTGAATAGGAATATAAACACAAATACATATGTATAGTGCGGCTCATAATTTCTCTGAGAAAACTGATATAGGTACTAGTATGAATATCACCTAGAGGTACAATGGGATTGGATAGCTATCAAGATGCTTAATATGTTTTGTTATATCCCATATAGCATCCATATCCGTACTGTGTAGGCTCATTTATGGTATATTGAGTAGTTTTTATGTCCATTTCCATGTACTCATTGTGCACATGTGTGTTCTCATCACGGATGGTGTTAGTGGGTTAGTTGCTTATATTTTACTAAAAGTATCTGTATAAGATATGGTTGGAGAAATATTCGCCCATATGCCTCATCATGTCATCCCTGTCTGTGTCTCTAATGCTTATGCTTCTTCGCACTGGTGTTACCAAAGAATCTGATTTTTCTGTTCTGTTTTGGAGTTTGATATTTGATCTGTACTATCAGGAATACATGGTCAACTTCACAATTTCTGCAAATTTTATGATTTATGAATGATCTAACACCTCTTTTACAATTAATGTGATAACAAGTTGCAATGCATCAAATTCTGCCATACATTATTGAATCTGTTTAAAATGAACAAGAAATGGAAATAAATGGGCAAAAATATTTTTAAACAGAATCAATAATACATGCTAGAATTTGATAGTACATTTATAGCTTTTCAAAAAAAAATTCCGCTCTGGATAAAACAGAATATGTCGATTTTTTTTTTCTGGATATGAAAGGAACTCCCTCCTCATTTTGCGGAAATGCTGTCGATGAAATGAACTTTTTAATATTACAATATCATTTTGTTAGTGTTTCCCACTACAATAGAGGGAAAATGGTAAGGTGGATAATCTTGCAAAATTGAGAGTCAGTTGTAAATTCATCTATATTTATGGATCAAAACTAAAATTCTCTCTCGCTATTAGGGATTAGTTTCTGGAGTTGAAATTTTTTCCCTTGAGATGTTCCTTTGTTTTTCTTTTTCTTTCTGCTGCTTATAGTTGAATTTGAAGGATTAGGGTTAGGGTTAGGTTTGGAGAAGAGAGAATAGAGAGTAGAGAGTAGAGAAGAGAGAGAGAGAGAGAAAGGATGTCTATTGTGTTTAATTCACTGACTCCATAAATCTTATTTATATAAAGGATTACAGAAAAAGGACAAGTATACCCCTCATAAGGTATTTACAGAACTACCCCTATACAAGATGAATACGTATTTCTACGTATCTGATAACACTTATAACATTTTCACCATTTTTATTTTTTCTTATCTTGACTGTGAATTTTAATAAATATGGATAAATTTGAGTTTGGGATATGGTAGGATGCTGTAAAACATGTCCTATGAGCCTATGACGATGCATGATTTGATATTTTCTGTTTTTATTGAGGAGCCATTCCCCAAAATACAACTGGCTTATTTTTTATGTGCACCAACTCCTTGGGGATACCTTGTTTGGATGGCTCTCACTTTGTACCTTTTCCTTCACACAATGTGCCAAACGACTAGAGACTATAGGTAGCGGACGTTTAGGCACAGGGGGACTTACTACTGCAAAGTGCAGAATGCTTTGGAAAGCATATCTAGGGAAAATTCATACAGTTGCTGATTGAATTTTTTGCCGTGGACATTGTTGCTGATGAATGTGATAAATTTGTCAAATCCAGTTCATGTTTGTTACAATTATCATTATATTCTGTATGTGCCACTATCTTGTAGCTTGCCCCATTCGATCCTACAAAAAAGAAAAAGAAGAAGAAGGTTGTAATTCAGGATACTGCAGATGATTCTATGGATAAGTTGGCTGAGAAAACAGAAAGTTTGTCAGGTATATTAATTTCTCATCGAAGTGATATTTTCCCAAACTTATGTTTGTTATATATTTATTTTTTTAAGTGCTAAAAATCTTTAGTAGTTGTGTTATTCGTTTTCAGAGTCTTACTGGTTCTTCACATGCAGTTTCTGATGGGCTTGAAAGTACTTTTGCTGGTTTAAAGAAGAAGAAGAAGAAACCAGTAAGTTGGCTAATTCTCCACCTAAGCAAGCCTATAAGCGCTTCACTTTTTACTTCTTTGGCTGCGAGTGGTATGTATTTTGTGGTGTTCTGTTCTTGCAGGTTGAGACAGAATTTATGAATGATGAGAATGAGGATGCGGGAGAAGTTCCGGATGGTAAGATTTCTCATAAGTCATGCAAATGTTGTTTTTGTGGGCAGTTGCTGTAGAAATAAGAATGTCAAAGGCGTATGTTCAAACCTGCAATTGATAGAGTTCAAAAGGAATCTCTTCTTATAATGTCTTTGTTAGCCTGTTATGATATTATCTGTTGTAAACTAAGACATATATTTTCTACGTATTTTAGATAACATAAGAGAGGATGAAGAAGGAGAAGGGATTGTCCTGCAAGCACGGTATCCTTGGGAAGGAAGTGAGCGAGACTATGAATATGAAGAGGTTTGGTTTTTCATGTTTATGTGATTATTTATTTATGGTGATTCTATAAGGGGCCCATTATCCTAACAATCCATATAGGGCCCTTGTGTCTTTCTTTCATTTGTTGAAAGCTACTGTTATTAAAGTTAAGTGACTTGCACGAGGTACATTCTGCCAATGAAAAAAGACACGAGGGCCCCTTACAGTTATTTGGAGGGGCTCCTTATAGGATCACTATCCTTTTTAATTTTGTGAATTTCTTACAGTTTGTCTTTTACTGATTTTTGTACATGCCAAGATTTACTTTTGGTCATCATACTAAGTCATGTTTAAGTTTCAGTTATACCTTGATATTTGCAGGTTAATATTTCTATGCTATGCATGAATATAATGTTTTTGTCCCATATTGATTACATCTATTTATTGATGAATTTGTGGGTATGGTTTTCGTTTTTCCTCCTGACAAGTAAAGGGAGAATCAGTGTTGTTAAAACCCTATTTTACAATTTGAATCCTATGAACCAAATCAAATATTAACTCAAACAATTTGAATCTTAGGTATGCATCCCTTCAGATAAAATTCCTACGATTTCTATGTGAACCGTATGATTCGAATAAAAACACGGGGCACATTTTTAAGTGAAAAACAATGAATCCTGTTTTGTACTTTTGGTTTTTCATAAACTTTAAACACTATGAGAAAAGAAAATTAGTGTTTTTTTTACTAATTAAACAAATTTATAACATGTTTCTTGCTATGAAAAACATCAGTTTCTGGTAGCGATTTCTGCATATAACTTATCAAAAAAATTCTGCATAAAACATCACCACACGGATGACAAAATGCGTTTTCTGTAGGAAATGATTTGAAAGATTGAGAATTGAGACTGTTGATGCATGTGGAAACTTGTTTAATTTGACGATGAATTGAAATTTGAAGGGTTTTAATATTTCTTATTGTCAGAAGATCTTTTGTTTGTACAACTATGAGTTTAGAACAGTGTCTCTATAGTGCACATTAAGATTTCAGTTAAAATGTTGTCATTATTTATGATTGTTTGTACAAATCCTTGTTATTATATGATGGGTTATGGAGTGGTCAGGCATATTATATACTCTTTTATATTTTTTTAAACTATTTTTTAACTAAAAAAGAAAAATCTTTATGAATCTTACGACCCAACGACTTAAATTCTGATTCGATTGAATCGTACTCCTTACGATTTTATGATCTTATCCGATTCTTACAACATTGGCCGGTAAATTATAGTAGGCATTTCAGGTGTGAGATGTTCTGATGAATTAGTTAGCTATGTTTCAGATATTTGGCTACCAAAGTACTGGAACCTCTATTCTTATGTTATCTGATTTGATTAAGTTGATTGAAGACTTTGCCATATTAAATTTAGGATGAATGAGCTATTCAAGAAAGTGGGACTTTTCTTGGATTTTATTGTTTATCTCTATTTGTTGTGAGGACTTCATGCATTATTCAATTTCTTTCCCCAGACACTTGAGCTAATGTTAATATAACAATATATCTCTAAATCCTGCATCTTCATAGTATCTCCATAATTTAACATCTTGGGGCTATGTATGGCATGGGATTTAACGGGAAACAACTCTATGCATATAATAGATATTTTACTCTAATATGTCTGCAAGAATGGAGCATATTTCTGCATTTTATCTAATGATGTAAAAACTTATCTAGTGGCCTGCCAAAGGATTGGTAGCTGCTGCCATTGTTTTATATGTTCTCTTCATTACTTGTCTTGAGTATCCTTATTCTTTACTTGTGCAAGAATGGAGTTAAGTTTGTTATTTGATAGATTGTGATATTTACTTTTCCAATTATTACTGTGCAGCTTCTAGGTCGAGTGTTCAACATCCTGCGTGAGAATAATCCAGAGCTTGCAGGAGATAGACGTAGGACAGTGATGAGGCCACCACAAGTACTACGTGAAGGCACCAAAAAGACAGTCTTTGTGAATTTTATGGATCTATGCAAGACGTATGATCAGATCTTTGATACTTTGCTTTATTCATTTTTGTAAGATCACTTACTACGGAGGCAGATAAATGTGTATGACAGATATTGATATACAATCGATCCAGACATTGCGTAAAATATCTGTCAACATAATTTTGCAAGTCACCACTGAAACTGTTTGAGTTTATGGAAAATGGTTAAAAAATGCTGAATAATTTCACAAACAATGAAGAAAGAACAGCGATTGATTGGGAAAAATATAGATAGCAATGGAGATAAAAGCAAGGTGAGAAAGGGAGTAGATGTAGAGAGAGAAGAGATCAAGAAAATCAGGTATTAGGGAGATAAGAGGAGTGAGAAATGTAGGAAGAGACTTCCAAGTAAATTCGAAGTCATTTGTTGAGTAGAGTTAAGGGGGTGGGAGGTTGATCTGGAAGGGTATAATGTCATTCAAAAAAAATGTCATTCAAAAGAGAAGTAGGGCTGAGGAGAAAATGAGTAAAAAAAGTGTGGATAGCAGAGATGGGTGAAGTGTCTAGGGTAGAGGGGCTTCTTGTATTGGGGGAGGAGGTATTTGAGGGCTTTTATAAATTTAAAAAATCTGATAATTTCTTTTTGATAGGTAGGTAAACATATATTAGTCTCTTTACATTGAGTTGCTGGTTTTGCATTCTCAAAAAAGTTTTGGACTTTACGATTCAGTATTGAATCTGTTGATATGAGTCTAATATCATTGCGAGAAGATTTGCATAAGATATGCGATTCATTGTTATCTCCTAGATTATTAAAGGATGAGGATTTTCTGCTATCTCTAAAAGCCTAATTGTAACACTAATCAAATATCCAGGATGCATAGGCAACCAGAGCATGTCATGACTTTCTTACTTGCTGAAATGGGAACAAGTGGATCACTGGATGGACACCAGAGATTAGTTGTTAAGGGAAGATTTGCTCCCAAAAATTTTGAAGGGATTCTGCGAAGATACGTCAGTAAGTTCCTTAATTATCTTGTTATAAACAGTGATTGACTCCGTAATTTGACATTTTCTTTTTTTATTTCCGAGAATGTCTGCTTGCAGGTCATGTTACTGTTTTATTTTCAGTCTTCTATCAAAGTTATGCACAACTTATATAGTACAAACAAATTATGCATACATATCATTGCTTTATGGAGGTGCAAAGGTTAGTCTGAGAATTGTAGATTATTATGACACATGGCACCGAGGTTTAAGTACTCGGTGTCGAGGCTTGTCTTGGTATGGCTATGACTAAGATGTCCCAGACTTGTTTTATTAGTCCATTTATGCTCCACATTTTTTTTCTCCTGTTTAAAGGAGACTCGTATTTACTCTGGCTGCAGTACCACTACCACTGTGGTGCCTTGATCATTGTTAATTGGTTGGTAATGAGCAAAGCAAGCCTTGTTATGTCCTAATTGATGGTGGTTTTTGTGCCAACAATTGGTCAGAGTAAACATGTATGCATAAAGACATGTTGTTCTGTCCTCTTTCTGCTGCTCTTCCGAATGCCGTCTTTTGATTGCTGTTTTTATGTGTTTACAGATGAATACGTCATATGCAATGGCTGCAAAAGTCCAGACACAATTCTTTCAAAGGAAAACCGCTTGTTCTTTCTTAGATGCGAGCAGGTAATCCCTTAACATATCTGTTCTCAGTTAGATAGATCTTTGCATGCACTTGATGTTTGGGTTACACAACCTACGTGTAAAATTGGACGTTATACACTCGGTGTGGTTATTGAGATGGAGTGTTTAAATTTAGGTTACCTTTGCGTTGATCTCAGCTTGAAATTCTACTTATGTGGCACTTCAGTTGTCCAATAGATAGCATCATTTGGATTGTCAAGGTGTAGTGACGTTGGATGCTCTGCACAAATGGCCTCATGGTCATTAATTTGGGGGCCGCTTAAATTAATGAAACTAAATATTCATAGGATGTGTAGCAGGGAGGAGTCTTTTGAGATAGATGAGTGGGAAAACTAGGAAAAATAAAATCAGAAATGGGAACATTAAGGAAAGTCAATCGAGATGGTTCGGTCATGTAGAACGAAGCAGTGGACGAGTTTTAGAACACCTGAGTTAACTCGACTCGTTAAGATTTCGATTGTACTCGATCTGTAAGCAACTCGGTCGAGTTACAGTCAACTCGCCGAGTTATTTGTTAATCTTGGATTGCTTGACTCGATCGGGTGAAATTTTCTTCTAAAAAATATAAAAATAGTAACTAAGAGATATAGAGACATACAAGAGAGAAAATAGAAATTAACATTTTTTTTTGCTGCGACTTTTTTCCTCGAAATCCAGTACCCCATCCCACCGTCTATGGTCATGGCCCTGTTTGTTATTTCCGTCGTCCGAACAGCCACGTCACAGTCCTCTGGCCAGCCATGCCGTCGTCATGTCGTTCGTTGTGCATACCGTCCTCTCTCTCTCTCGTCTTTGAATTGTAGCTCTGATTTGAAGTTGAGATCGCATGGCTATCCAAAGGAAAGGAGAAGAAAAAGTGTAAAACCCTCTGTTTTTAATGGGGTTCGAGATCACATGTACAAGGAAAGGAGAAGAAAAACCCAATGTTTTAAATGGGGTTTCCCATATGAAGGACAATCTCCTTTTTTTTTTTCTTTTGTGGGTAGGTGGGGAGAAAATTCTGCTGTTTTGTGGTGGGGCTTCAGTTTGAATTCCTCCCTCCATAATACCACGTGGAGCACTCTTTCGGCTCCACTGACCAATGAATGTTTGGCCCACCTTTTAATAGATCTACCAAAGAAATCCAGTTAGATTGTGATTTCTAGCAATTAAATTTTAGCACCCCAAAAATAGCTCATTTCCAACGGCCAGAATTCACCTCATTAAAATGCTCAAAACCAACGACTAGAAATTACCAGTTAAGATGGTTTTTAATGTATGTCCACCAAGAGGTGAACCAAACATCCATGGTTCAGTAGGCCCAAAGAGTGCCACCTGGCGTGTTGGAAGATTAATAGTTTAATAGAATAATAACTGTATCTCCTCTCCTTTTTCAACATATATATTTTGATAACTCACAAATTGCTTGTCAAAACACACATATATATTCATTCCATAATTCACAAATCACATCACAAATAATGAAAAATTAATTTTTAATATCTCAAATTTTCTCTCTTCCATTACATTCAAATTAATTTGTTTAAAATATATGTATATATATATAATATTTTCGAGTTGAGTTTTAGAACACTGCAACAAAGGCCAACAACACCAGAGGAGTGCTTTGATACATATTGATGGCTATAAAATAGAGAAAGGAAAACCGAAAATGGCATGGAGTGAGGTAGTAAGAAAATATTTGACAACATGTGCCTTAACAGAAGATATAGCTCTTAATAAGGTCAAACGGTGAAATAGGATTCATTTTGATCCAAGATGGAGGTGATGATGATGACGGATTGATTACAGCCCTGAAATTTGCATGGTCGGGTGATCCTAATTATCCTAAATGAATGTTATGAATGGAGGGTTAGAATTTTTCAAATATTGTGGTTTTGGTCCATGGGTAGACCACATGACTATGTGAATGGTCCTTTGAAATTAAATATTTGAATCAGAGGCCAAATGCCATTTTATTGCTGTCTTTGCTCTGTTATTTTACTTCCATTGAAATCTAAGAAATCCCCAACAAAGTTATTTGAAATTTCGAAGTGTGATTATAAATATCTTATTTCAGCTTATTATTTGTTCATTGTGCTAAGGCCTATGATGATCTGCAAAGATATTTGCCTACATTGTTTGATTCTATCATCCATGATAAGAAGAATCTGCGACCCTTCTGAGGCCTCTTTAATTTGCTTGCTTCATTTGGTAGAAAGATATTTATTTTTCCAACGAGTTTTTTAGATATTTTCCCCGACCGTCCCCTCTGTCTAGAATAATGTAATAGATTAAGAGGATCATTTATATCTATTCAGTCAGGATGTTATCACAGAGAACTCCTAGGCAGGACCACTAAATGGTGGGGGTGTGCCCTTTCCTATGTACATGGCTGCACGATCTAAAATGGTGCAGGATGTTAAATATACTGGAACTAATCTCCATATTCGTCTTTTGCAGTGTGGTTCTGGGCGGTCAGTCGCTCCCATCAAGGCTGGTTTCGTTGCTCGCGTTGGGCGTCGGAAGACGGGGACATAATCTTGGTTGCTGTCTTTGTTTTTAGAGGCTTATCTCACCTCCGGAAGTACGAGACAAGAAGTGTTCGTAGTTTAATTTTACTTGATTTTGGCCTAAGCTACCAAGAAAACGCATGGTTTTTTTTTTTGAGTTTTGGATCTTATGATTTAGTTAGAGGGTTGAAAAGAGAAATTCTTACATTTATACTTTGAAAAAAAAAAGAGAAAATTCCCTTCTATCTGCGTAAATCAAAAGCTGTTTTATTTTCTATCTGCTGGGATCACATTAAAGAGGCAAAACTTCGTTGAGCACCACATCATGTCCGTTGCAGATATATGACTACGTGTTAATGGGACCCACATATGGCCCACCAGCAGTGAGATAATGGGAACATCTACGTGTTAATGAGACCCACGTTGTAGATCGACCTGACAAGATACGTGATATTTAATCATTTGACCTGTTACGTTATTCGGCTTCACCAGCAAATTTGAAGGCTCTAAAAGAAAGGATCAAAGAGATCGGAATGGTTTCCGACACGATATCACATATCGTGAAGGATCAAGAATTGTTTTTTGCCTCGCCTGTTGCTTTGCCCTTTGATTGCTTGATCCATAGGGCATTGTCACGTATATCAAGCGGACCTCCAAATACACAAAGCAAAGTGGAGCACACGATAAATTAGAGTAGATCTTTGATGATGGACCAAATTGTCTGAGAGACCACTGACCATCTGGACCCATCCCTCGGTTGACCTACATACCAAAAATCAGCATGATTAGTGATTTCAGACATTCGGATCTATGTACCCCAAATTATGCTCGCGGTTAAAAATCAAACAATGAAATTGAATCCAATCCAATGATTAAAAATCACTAATAAGGCTATTTTTTCGTCTGTGGGGGCTGCCTAGGGGCTAGGGATAAGCGGAAACATACATACATTTAGTGGAGTAAAACTTGTCACAAGATGTTGTGACCGAAGCCGGTCACAATCCACAATACGAGCCATGTGAATACTATTAGTGGGCGCTGACCGTATGGATGTTTAGCCAGCCCCTTGGTGGACCTGGACACCAAAAATCAGCCTGATTAGTGATTTCTAAGCGTTGGATTGAAGTTATTTTCATGGGTTGATTTTAACCGTAGGAATTTGAGCGTTATTTGTGTTCAAAGATCCAAAGGTTCTAAATAACTAATCGGGCTGATTTTTGGTTTGCAGGTCCACCGAGGGACTGGCCCAACATCCATACGGTCAGCGTCGGCTCGTATTGTGGATTGTGACCGGCTTGGGTCCCAAAGTATACTCCGTTATGGCTAAGGCCCGATCACTCCTTAAGTGTTATGTAACGACCGTTCCATAAGGCCAGGTGGTGCCTAAACTTGCCCAGCAAAATTAATCTAATCTTATTAGTTGGTAGCTTTTAGCCTTTGATCTCTAAATTTAAGTTTTGAGCTCAAATTTTGACCACCCTTACCGTAACTAAAAAACGCTTATTTTAATTTGGCAGGGGCCGCGCGAACGCGTACCCCCTCTTTCACAAATTATGACGTAGACTCCACCACTTGGGCAGATCTTAGGCGAGCCCCCCTCCTGTGTGCAATGGAAGTGGCTAACCTAGGCCATGGGCCTTCTTGATCACCCATAGACCCCGTCCAGGTAAGTATGCTTCAACAGCTCCATTCCATCTCATTTTATACTCTCACTTCCACTTATTTCTTCCATCACTATCCGATGTGGGACTAAAAACAAACGACTCTTTCCACCGTTTCCATAGAACCGTATGGAAGTTCACCATAAAGCCATATTATTGCCCATAATAAACTTCCTGAGCTACCTGTGGAGGATAACACAATGTCAAACTGTTGTCCCAGTAGATCTCCTCGACGGTGAGTCTCTCTACCCCTGGATGCTTGCCAGGTGTACTATATGACGGGATGAAGAGATTGTGCCACGTAGCAATTTATGGGGTAGACATCGAAGTTTTGTCTCTGAGCTGGAGGCTAGAAATTTTCGGTTCACCACAGGGTTCCCATCAAGTAGATGGCCCGACCCACATGCATGTATGCCACATGTGGACAGCATTAACGCTATCTGACTACTATAGGGTTTATCTTGATGGTTCGTATGGAACAGTACCACTGAATCTTTCCTTATCACATAAGCATGAAAGGGCTAGAAGAGAAGTGCCACGTATGCCATTCATAAACACATACGTGGCACATGAATCCTCCACGGACCGAGAGGCATTAGACGGATCCTTCGCATTCTTGAAGGTTGAACCTTCGTTTGCTCCAACATCTTAAGCAAGCTTTCTATCAAAAAAAATTCTAAATCTCTGTTCAACAATATCTGGAAGTCACCAATATCTCTATGACTAGCAGTGAGGAGGAGAGGTAACATTTTTCTCCCTTTCAGTTCAATTTTTAGAAATTGATTAAAAAAGGCTCGACCGCATGTAGAGAAACGTGCAGTCTAGCCTCGGACCGTCTGATCCTTTCTCCCCTCCCAAAAACCAAACCAAACCAAATTTGGTGCAAAGCTCGAGGCAGAAAGGATCCAACGGTATACGGCTCAATCCAGCTCTGAGGTTGGTTTTTTGGCTTTCAAGAGTAAAGTTGGATGTTATTATATTGTAATACAACTTGAACTCCAAGCCGTTCGATCAGCAACCATGGCGTCAGAGAAAAGGTAAATGGCGTCATGTCTCAGATTCAATGGGCTTACAAAACTTAAACCACAAAACAATAATCAAGAAAGGGATATGAGAGGAGAGTCTGCCACGTGGCTATGCTTAATGTACGGTCTAATCACTGTGGTCCAATTTCGACCCCTTTTATTTACTTATCTTAGGAGTGATGTTTGCTACAGACTCCCATTTCATTAAGAATCCCCTTATTTCTTTGCTTCAAAGCCAGAGATCATTCCCTCTTCCATACTCCATCACTCCCAACAAAGTACAAGGTTTTACACCCATATATATAAGGGTGTACTTACAGAAAAAAATGAAATACGATTGGGCGACTGACTCAAAATCATGGATACTCACAAGAGAAAAAGCAATTATTTCTCAAATTTTGGATTTAAAACAGCTCTCTTAATATCCATTTTTATGTTTTTTATTGAAAATTCAAGCTCCATGGATCTTGGTGTCAGTGGTGATGAACAACATTTGGAAACAATGGTGGATACTACAGAGAATCATTTCTCACATGCTATGAGAAATCATGGGTAATTTTTTTTTTTTTTTTTTTCTGAGTTTATAAATTTTGATTTATGGGTTTTTATTATTATTTTTCAGGATTTATGAGTTGAGTGAGAAGGGAGATGAGGAATGGGGGATGGTGGAGAAGAAGGGGAACCAATTTGTGGTTAAGGACCAACCCTTTTATGTGAATGGGTTCAATACTTATTGGTTGATGGTGTTTGCTGTGGATCCATCCACTAGAGGGAAGGTTAGTGAGGTCTTTCAACAAGCTTCTTCTGTGGGCCTCACAGTGTGTCGGACTTGGGCTTTTAACGATGGTGGATGGCGAGCACTTCAGAAATCTCCATCTGTTTACGATGAAGACGTCTTCAAGGTACTCTTCCTGTTTCTTATACTGAACAATAGTTGTGAATATTACTCAATTTTAATTCCGTGCTACAATATCTACTTTTATAGACTGAATCGTGCTTCATCCCTCCCTGTAAATTCGAGATTGGTGTGGAGGGAAGATTTGTTTATGGATGATGGGGTGCTTAAGTGGGGCCAATGAGATGGAAGGCCCTTAAGTTGTATAGACTGTAAGTCTGTAACTGCTGTACATGAACTTTATATAGCCTTGGACATGTTACACAAAGCAGACAACCATTTTAGGAATTTTTTTTTATGTAGAGGACTCTCGTGGGCCTACGTATCGCATTTTGTTTGGGCCCACAAGCCGCATGGATGTTTAGTCCACCCCTTGATGGATGTACACACCAAAAATCAGCCTGAATTGGTTTTCTTTAGCCATTAGATATTAGCACTTTTTTTAGGAGTGATTCTAGCCATTGGATTCAAGTATTTTAAGGGTAATGCAACTACATATCGAGTCCACAGTATCTAGGAAATCTCTGGGATCAAACGTTTGCTTGATCGGGTGATCTAATGGTTATAACGGCTGTTAGAATGATAACGCTCCAACTTCATTACATTATATGACATTTAACGTTATATGTATTAATACCCCTTATGATGAAAATAACAGCCGTCCATTATAACTGTTTTTAACAATTATTTTCCATTTAAGCTGCAAAAAGATTTCGAAAAGCATAAAATAATAATAATTTTTAATCGTTAGTTGATCCATTAAACGGTCATAATCATGGTTTGAAGTCTCGGCCGATCCCGTACATTTTGGATTGGGTGATCTGGATTGGGATCAGAAGCCACCAATCTGGCCGATATGCAGATCGGGATTGGCGCAGCCCTCCGATCCCGAGATTTTGAACCATGGTCATACCTTCATCATTACCATACAGTCTAAGGAACTTAGACTAGAATCACCTGATAAGGATAATTTTTTGATCTAGCAGATTTTATTTATCCCTTTATTAATTATTTATCGTTTTGGAATTACAGGCACTGGATTTTGTAGTGAGTGAAGCAAAGAAGTACAAGATCAGACTTATATTGTCATTAACTAACAATTGGGAAGCATACGGAGGCAAAGCACAATACGTAAAATGGGGAAAAGATGCTGGCCTGAATCTGACTTCTGATGAAGATTTCTTCTCCCATCCAACTCTCAAAACCTATTACAAGGCTCATGTCAAGGCAAGTTCCCTTATTCATGGTTTAAAATTTAAATCTATAACAGCCGTTATAACGAAAATAACAGTTGTTAGAACGGTTTTGGACCTCCTCCGTTACTTTATGTACCCTTTTACCGTTCAGAAGGTAATGGTCGTTGTTTCCGTTATAAATTTATTGAAAATTTGAAATTCAAACTTTGAATTTTAGTACCTTTTCCCGTTATTTTTCATTATTTACGTTATTTTCTGTTATTTCCATTATTTTCCATCAAAACGGTAACGCCCCCAGTCCGTTATACCGTTATAACGGCCCCTTTTAAACCTTGATCTAAGCTACTACTGTATGTGGCGTACAAAGTTTCATTTATTTTAGAATTTTCATGAATGTACTTTGCTAATCACGTCTATGACGATTCATTGTGTTTTTATTTCCCTTTAACTTTTTTCCTGCACAGGCGGTTCTAACTAGAGTAAATACGTTCACGAATGTGACCTACAAGGATGACCCCACCATTTTCGCTTGGGAGTTGATGAATGAGCCCCGATGCCTCTCGGATTCATCTGGGGATAAGTTGCAGGTTTGATTCCTTCAACAACACCTCAAGATATTCTAAACAAAATAAATACAAGCCCGCCCCAGCTTTCTTATAGTTAGGGGTGTAAATCTAGCCCGTGAGCCCACTGTCCAGCCCGGTCGACCAGCCCTTTTCCTGGGCCTGTTCTGTGTGTATAGGCCCATCTGACCTCCACAGTCAGGCCGTATCAAGCCGGGTACGATTGGAGGAATAGCTATCCCAATGCCAATCATATTTACGATGTTCAGTAGTTCCTCGATGGCTTCTCTTGCAATTGCCGGGAATGAGTGGTTTTGTTGCAGAATTGGTAGTCTTTTGGTAAACAGTCGCCCGGGCCTAGTCACTGCAATCCCTTTATTTTTGCACCATGTGTAGCCCGCAGCCCGGCCTGTGCATTTGTGTCTTAAATTTGACTGTTCGACACCCAGGCCTGCCCGTGGTACGTCCAACACACCTAGGGGGCGAGGACCAGACCCGACCTGTTTAAATCTCGGTCGCTAGCAGCCTGGCCTGTTTACACCCCTAATTATAGTAACATCAACTTGTAGTGTATAGGAATTAACTCAATGCATGCCATGGTCCTGTAGGCATGGATACAAGAAATGGCAGTCCACGTGAAATCCATCGATGCAAAACACCTATTGGAGATCGGATTAGAAGGATTTTATGGTCCTTCGACGCCTGACAAAGTTCAATTAAACCCGAATACGTTCGCTCAACAAGTAGGAACAGACTTTATCAGGAACCATCAAGCTCTTGGTGTTGATTTTGCTTCTGTTCATATCTATGCAGACTCCTGGTGAGTATCTGAACATCGAAAGCTCGTCTGATGTTATGATCTATAAGGAATTTTCATTTAGACATACACTAAGTGCATGCATACGGCATTCCCATACTCATACGTTCATGTACATACATACATGCATGCGTACATGCATATATCATGCGAGTTGTTCCGTCCATGGTTTAAAAAATGACCGTTATAATGCTGTTATAACGCATTCGGACCTCCCCCGTTACGTTATGTAGCGTTTTAACAGTAAAAAATAACGACTTTTGTTTTCTGAAAAATAATTTGTTAAAAAAAGTCTCTTATTTCATTTATTTTCCATTACAAATTTTATTGAAAATTTGAATTTTGGAGCAATTTTCCCCCCTTTTTTTTTCCATTTTTGCCGCTGTGCGTTACAATCTGTTATAACGCCGTTATAACAGAAAAATGGTTTATACCGTTATAACGGCCCCGTTTTAAACCTTGGTTCTGTCTAATAAGAAATTAAACTCATTTTGAAGGATTTCGCAATCAATCTCCGATGCTCACCTCCAATTCGTGAAGTCATGGATGCAAGCGCACATCGACGACGCCGAGAAGACGCTCGGGATGCCGGTCGTCTTCGCCGAGTTTGGGGTATCTACAAAAGACCAAGGGTACAATTCATCATTCAGAGACACCCTCATTTCCACAGTTTATAAGATCCTTTTGGACTGTACAAAGAAAGGAGGAAGTGGAAGTGGAAGCCTTCTATGGCAACTGTTCCCTGAGGGGACAGATTACATGGATGATGGGTATGCAATTGTTCTCTCAAAGTCACCTTCAACATCAAACATCATCGCTCTACAATCCACAAGGCTTATGATCTTCAATTCCTTGTGTTCTTGGAAGTGTCATTGGGGTTGCAAGAAGAAGAATGCTTTGGAAACATTTCTCTACCATCATGATCTATAGAAAAGTGAATCATAGACCATACTTTTAAGTATTTATTTGGTCTGTTCTTTTATTTTACTAGTAAAGATTACTTGAGACATACATACATACCTCTCTCTCTCTCTCTCTCTCTCCACATACATGTTCTTGGGTTACATGATATTGGTTATGAGAAACCAAGCTGCTAGAGCTGAAACAAAGTGGATGGTCTTGCTCTCTGAGATTTTTCTTGCATTGCTGGTTGCTAGGCCTGTAAAACCTGCAAAAGAAATGGCAGAAAGGCAAAAAGAGCTTAATATGGGACTATTTTGTTATAGGATATATTTAAAGGAACCCAATTGGGACCCACCCACTTTTTGTAGGTCCTATCTAGATATCTTAAGCCTGAAAAATCATCCTGGATTGTGACCATCTGACATGGTTCAAAGTCTCGGCCGATCCTGGTCTGGATTGGGATCGGAGCCCACCGATCCGATCCAAACCAGGCTCTGTCTCGTCCGAGATGGGCCGATCCAGATAGGGATCGAGCATCCCGAGATTTTCATCCTTGCCATCTGATCTACTATACTCTTTTGAATGGTCAGAAAAAGAATATATATGATGAACGGTTCATAGAAAGTCCACCAATTGAATGGCTAAAGTAATCCTATTTTGTTGGCATAGGGGATCCACGGAGTTGGTCCAGACAAGTGCTGGTCCTACTCGTTCTGTATGTCTTCCATGATCCATTGATCCTCATTGGAACTCTATAATACTTTATCTGAGGGCCTGTTTGGAAACTCTAGAAAGGGAGCTGAGCCATTGCCATTCCAGGTTTAGACGTTATAGCCTTTGTTTGGTAACTGCGTGGGGCACTTTTTTTTCAGATCCCCCCCTTAAAACAGGACTGCAGTTGGCTCTTTACTAGGTTAAGACCGGACTAGGCCTCAAAAGTTCAGAATATGAACATATAGTTTAGTGGGTATAAGGTCATAATTAAAGTAGGAGAACTACTGTCTCCTTGCTATAATGGTAGAGCGTTTGTCACGAAATCTTATGGTCAAGGAATCAAGGGGTGGTGCACACAGATTGCGATTGAAGAGAGGAGGTATTCTAAAATACCTCACTTTTTATCTTTAGAACCCATCTATCCATTAATTTTTTTTTTTGTGTCAGATGCGACGACAGTGGACGGGGACCATTCGATGGCTACCAATCAGGAGGGCCACTATAATCAAAATCATCCTGATCAAATGATTGTAACCATCTGATCCTGCATATTCTTTTGACTGGTCAGACAGAATATGATGAACAGTCCATCTTAAGTCCACTAATTGAATGGCTATGTTAATCCTGTTTTATTGGCTTAGGAGATCCACCAAGTAGGTCCAGAGTCCAGAGTCCAGAGTCTAGAGTCTAGTTAGTAAATTCTCGAATTATTAAAAAAATATTTTATTTTATTTTTTAAATAATTTTTGATTGCATTTTTAAAAGTTAAACCAAACTGTACTCGAACATTTCCGTTACCGCATTTTCACCGCACTCTTGAATTGTTAGA
The DNA here is from genome assembly GCA_035048495.1 of Euptelea pleiosperma. NCBI lineage: Eukaryota > Viridiplantae > Streptophyta > Magnoliopsida > Ranunculales > Eupteleaceae > Euptelea > Euptelea pleiosperma. Next base: position 26,954,116 of record CM068540.1, read on the forward strand.
ATTCAGAAGCTCACAGCTAGTTTTGCCAAACAACAATATCATCTTCTACACACGACACAACACTTCTTTAGTAAAGTTTGCGTTTGCCACGCACCAGTCTAAAAAAAATGCTTCTCAATAGTTGTTTCTAGGACTTCTATAGAAGCGCTTTTTCGTAATGCTTTTGTAAAGGCATTCCCAAACAAGGCCTAACTAGGATTGAGACATGTGGTCCTAGACTATTAGTTCCTTTCTATGTCTTCCATGATCCTTGATCCTCCATAAAACTCACCTTTAGGGCCTTTTTGGAAACCCAGAAAAGAGGGCTACTCGTGGTCATTCCAAGTCTACTCAATTTGGCAAATGCTTGGTAATCACGTGGGTTTTAGGCCCCGCTTTTTCAGATTTTGCCAGTAAAAGGAGATTATAGTTGGCTCTTTGAAAAGGAATTGCAACCGGACTAGGCCCAAATCACTTTTATGTCAGCTAGGGCTAACAATGGATCGGTTCAAGTCGGATTGGTGCTGATTTAGTACCGATCCAATAAGAAATCTAATCGATCCGGACCCGATCGGATCAATAAAATTCAGTTATGGAACTGATATGATTTGACCAGTTCTTAGTCTGTTATGATCCGATATGCCATACATATAGACAATAAAATATACAAAAAAAAAAAAAAATGTACATTGCAATTTAAATATGAAAAAAAAACCACCTATAGATGTAAATCAGCAAAAAATTATATATATCGGATCAAAACAGAGTTGATCCGATATCGATCCAATAAGTAGGGTTGACCCGATGTCCTAATGTCAGCTCATAAGATAACATAAGCCAAAGTTATCACCACAGCCCCCTTGTCTAGGTTGGTAGAGAGGTTGATAAACAATCTCATGGTCGAGGGATCAAGGAGTGGTAACCCATGAAGAGGAAGAGAAGAGGTATTTTAAAATACCTCACTTTTTTTTCTTTTAAACCTATAGACCCATCAAATATATTTTTTATTAGAACATCTGGCCAATCTAGATAACCGTCTATTAGATGAATGGTCTAGATTTGCCACAACAGAATTCCTGACAACCGTTGGATTAATGCATACCTGACGAGCATCCATTTCTTATTGTTTGCATGAGGATCGGGACGGTGGACTTGTCTGCAAACCAGTAGTCGCGCTTCACCTCACTAATGCATGTAAGCACCACTATGGTGTGATTTGCACACCCATTACAGTAGTCCTGGGTGTCATTTAGGGTTACGTTCACCCACCCTGATTCCTTTAACGTGTACTTCTCTGAGCAGACACTAGATATCTATCACAATAAACCAAAGCTTAACAAATAAGAAAAGAGGGGTTTTGCTGCTGTTTGGCTGTGCAAAACGTGTTTTCAAATTTAATGTACTCTGCAAAAATGCCTTAAATATAAACAGACCTAAAGCTCTGGGGGGTATTTTGATCGCCATTTTTTCAAAAATGATTTTTCTGAAAATGTGTTTTCTTAAAAAGGATCATCATTAGTGCAAAATGTCTTTATCTTCCCTTGTGGGACCCACCACTATAATTGATGAAAGTAATAGATGGGAAGGGGTAGGAGTAGGGTTTCTTTGTTTATTATATTCATTGAGGTAGCAAAATTTTAAAAAGTCTTTTTTTTACTTGAAAAAAAAGTTTTTGGGTATTTTTTTTTAAAAAAAAGACTTTTTGACTTAAAAAATATATTTTTATATAATAAATACTTTTAAAAAAATCCATCTAAACAATCTAGTATTTTGGAAAAAGTCTTTTTGTGTAAAAAACAAAAAAGACTTTTCCAAGTCTAAAAATAGCGATCCAAACACCCCCTAAATTTCAAATTTTTACACCCAAAAAAATTAACAAATGCGAGAAAAAATTATCTCTTCTAACGAATTTAGGGTGTCAGCATCGAGTTTTGCCGCTTTTCAATTTTCGCTTCCAAGCGCCTTATTGTTGGTTGAATGTACCATTGATTGGATGATCCCAACCGTCTAATTGTTCCTCCATAAAAAATAAAAATAAAATTAAGAGAAATAAATAGGAAGAGAATTTTACATTTTTCATGCACTTGTAAGCACTTAGCCACTGGTCAAATGGGCTTAAGTTCGGATTTGCTCTGGGATCTTTGGCTTCTGCAAAATAAAAGTTAAAATAGCAAGACTTAGGTTCAATTCGCCTTACAAAATTAATAACAAGATACCCTTATTTAACTTTTTTCAGTCGTCCCAAGTCTAGATCGGAAGGTTGAGATGCCTCGATCATATGATGTGACCCACTAGATAGACAGTCAGGATCAGTTTATCAGTACTACTAGTGCATTACGCTTATGGTCTAGATGCCCCACTCCACCAATCTCTATAGACTAGACTTGGCAGTATATTTCCTCCAAACAGCCTTTTGAATTGGTGCTAACCAAGGTTCAAAAGGGGCCGTTATAACGGTTTAACGTACTGGGGCGTTACCATTTTTCCGTTATAACTACTGTTATAATGAATTGTAACGCTCAGGGGCAAAAAGGGAAAATAATGGGAAAGTAATGGGAAAAAAAGGAAATGACGGGAAAATTGTGCTGAAATTCAAAATCTGAAATTTCAAAAACGGACAAAAGGAAAAAAAAAAAAAAACGGCCGTTTTTTTCACAAAATTTTCCACAAATTTTACCGTAATGCTCAGGCTCAAAAAAAGGAAAATAATTGAAAAATGGTGCTGAAATTCAAATTTTGAAATTTCAAAAATGGAAAATAACGGAAAAAAGAAAAATAGCAGAAAATAACGGTCGTTATTTTTTGAGCATTTTAACGGTACATAACATAATGGGGGAGGTCTGAATCCGTTATAACGCCGTTTTTTAAACCATGGTGCTAACTTTTTTTTTTTCATTTAAATGAGAGAAAAGTAACATAAAAATCAATTTAAGAGGCTAAAATCATATTAGAAACTTTCCATAATAAATGGAGAGGATAGAGAATTAGACCTTCAGCAGTGGTGCAACAGAAAAGAAGAAAGAACCCCAAGAGGGCCCCCAAAAAACCATATCTCCCTCCAAAGCGCAAGCTTTTCTCCATCTCTAAGTAGAAAGTGCCTCCAAATTTAGTAGTTCTGATAACTTTGGAGGAGATATCTGCAACAACTCAATAAATACCTTTAAAAGGGCAGTAAAAAAATATTAAAAAGATGGGAAAACTACCAAAATGTACACTAATCACCATGAGAATGTAATTGACTTTCAGTATATACCGCATATTTGTAGGTATTTTCCGATAAAAGCGAGAGAAATAAAATAAAGAGTAATCAAGCGGATAACCCGAAAAGAATCTACACATGCAAACACAAGTGCTGTTTGCCACTATTAGCTGAGAATTTTGTCCCCAACTGTGGTGCCATCATAGGATAGTCGCACCAGCGATACAAGCCGCATACTTATTAAATTCTCGAATCATTCGCAAACTGTACCGACTATTAAAAAAGAAACCGAACATTGTCCCATTCAAAGGTTTGAAAAAATTCTGCAAATTATTCAGTTTTAAACATGGAAAATCATTTTATAAGACACAAAATTTTGCTTTATTTATTTATTTTATTTTTGCCGAATTTTTTATTTTTTTTAATAACAAACCTAAATTGTACTCAAATATATCCTGTACAGCACTGCAAATTGCTAACTATGGCAGAGCGCAATATGAGCCACGTGGCACACTCTTAGAGGACTCTGACTGTATGGATGTTTTTCTAATCCCTAGGTGTACCTCCAGAACAAGAATCAGCTTGATTAGTGATCTCAAACCCTTGGATGTTTGTACCTCAAATATTGGTCAATAATGCTCAAATTCCCACAGTTAAAATCAACACATGAAAATAATTCAAATCCAATGCTTAAAAATCACTAATCGAGCTGATTTTTGATTTGCAGGTACACCTAGGGATTGGCCAAACCAAGGTTTAAAGGAGGCTGTTTTAACGGTTAAACGGACTGGGGGCGTTACCATTTAAACGGATTAAAACGGTCGGGCAAAAATGGGAAAAAAATGGATTTTAACGGAAAAAGTGGCGCTGAAATTCAAATTTTGAAATTCGAAAATAAAAAAAAATTAGAATTTAATGGATTTAAATGGAAATTAAACGGATTTTAACGGAATTAAACGGTTTTAACGGCCGTTTTTTTCACAAATTTTTTCGAAATTAAACGGCCGTTTAAACGATTTTAATGGCCATAAAAACAAAAAAAAACGGCCATTTTTTTCAAAACCGATAAAACGTGTTTAAACGGTTTTAACGGAAATGGGCTTGGGGCGTTACCGTTTAAACAGCCGTTAAAACCGTTTAAACGGCCGTTTTTAAAACCATGGGCCAAACATCCATATAGTCAGAGTCCTCTAAGAGTGTGCCACATGGATCATATTGCGCCCTGTCATCCAAGTGTTACTCCTAACCATGGTTTTAAAAATGGCCGTTTAAACGGTAACGCCTCAAGCCCGTTTCCGTTAAAACCGTTTAAACACGTTTTATCGTTTTTGAATTGAACGGCCGTTTTTTTTGTTTCAACAGCCGTTAAAATAGTTTAAACAGCTGTTTAATTCCATTAAAATCCATTAAATTTTCGTTATATTCCATTTTTTTTTAATTTTCAAATTTCAACTTTCAAAATTTGAATTTCAGCGCCACTTTTTCTGTTAAATTCTGTTTTTTTTTTCCATTTTTGCCCTGGCCGTTTCAATCCGTTTTATCGGCAACGCTCCCAGTACGTTTAACTTAAAACGGCCTCCTTTAAACCTTGCTCCTAACTATGGATGCAAGTTGAGGGGGGTGGGACCGACGATCCCGCAATTTGGTGGGTCTCACCTTGGAGGTCGTCTGGATCAAAGATGATGGCTTGCACGTGCACCATTTGTTATGTTCTTTATGGGACGATGCTTATAAGATTGCCTAATCAGTATGATCAAACGGTCTAGATTAATGAATAGCAGGCTCTGAGTTCCGTATGGCACAGGAAAGTTATGTGACTCATATAACACACGTAATTACCCCCGTTATTCAAATTTTGTAACGCCCTCTGAAATTTGAAAGTAAGGCTCTGTATGGTGATCAACAAAAACTAAAGTTATAGAAAAAGAATTTGTATGTTAGAAAATGTTGATAGAGAAAAAGTTTTATGACATTTGTATAAAAAAAGCATTTTTTCGAAAACTCATTCAGAGCAACCATACAGAGCCTAACTAGTAATTCACGATCACGGGAAATGCTAGCTAGCAACACCTTAATGGCGTCTCACAGACGCAAGCCCTGCAAGAAACAAGAAAAACTGCCTCGAAAATAGCACCTTGAATTAAAGTACGTATTCTTCCTGTCTTTTTTGCGGGTGGCTTGCTAGCATTCCACGTACCCCTATGCTTTCAAATTTTATAAATACCCCCTTACCTAATTTAACTGTCGTTTGACTCACGTTAAAACATGACATACATCATGGGCCTACGAAAAGATCAAACCAAGGTTTAATAGGGGCCGTTCCGTCAAAAACGGAAAATAACGGGAAAAACCGGAAAATTTGAATTTCAAAAACGAAAATAAAGGCCATTTTTTCTCACATTTTTTTTCCAGAAAATAACGGTGCGTTATTTCCCGTTATAATGAAAACAACGGCCATTATATTTTGAGAACATAACAAAATGGGGGAGGTCCGAATCCGTTATAACTGCCGTTATTCGCCATTTTTTAAACCATGATGCGAACGACAACACGTGATTAAACTCGACCACTATTTAACTAGGTCAAGGGGGTGTTAAAAAATTACCCAATTTTTTTTAAGAGGCTAAACAGAGCCGAGCCAATCATTTATCTTTCTTTCCAGTAATCTTGATTCTTGTTTATAACGACTTTACAAAAAAAGTCGTTAAGAACAAAGGGAATTTCTTGTGTAGTCAAGCCACAGCCGTCAAAGGATCAAAGTTTAAACAAAAGATGAAACCAACCACTTCTTCAAACTAATCTCTATATATCACTCCCTCCATTTCTATCACAAATATTCTTATCTCACCATATCTGCCGGAAGGCAAAGAAGATTCCGGCGATGGCCGAATCAAACCAAGCTGTCTTCGCAGCCCTCGACAATGCTAAGACTCAGCTCTACCACTTCAAGGCGATTGTAATCGCCGGGATGGGATTCTTCACAGATGCATATGATCTCTTCTGCATCACTGCTGTCACTAAGCTTCTCGGACGACTGTACTATTATGATCCGTCAACTGGCAAGCCTGGGGCCCTTCCTCACAATGTCAACAATGCCGTCACTGGTGTGGCTCTATGCGGGACTCTTACTGGCCAGCTCTTCTTCGGTTGGCTTGGGGACAAGCTTGGTAGGAAGAAGGTATATGGGATCACCCTAATCACCATGGTTGGGTGTGCATTGGCGTCAGGCTTGTCTCTTGGCTCCACGGCCCAGAGTGTGATGACTTGCCTCTGCTTCTTCCGATTCTGGCTTGGGTTTGGCATAGGAGGAGACTATCCACTCTCAGCTGTGATCATGTCGGAGTATGCCAATCAGAAGACTCGAGGGGGGTTCATCGCTGCAGTCTTTGCCATGCAAGGGATTGGGATCCTGGTCGCAGGAGCCGTTTCTATGATTGTATCCGATGTGTTCCTGCGTGCCTACCCAGCTCCTTCCTTTGAGGAAAACAATGTGCTATCAACCCAGCCACAGGGAGACTTCGTTTGGCGCATCGTGCTCATGTTCGGTGCAATCCCTGCTGTCCTCACCTACTATTGGCGCATGAAAATGCCTGAGACGGCAAGGTTCACCGCCTTGGTTGAAGGAGACCACGAGAAGGCTGCAGCAGACATGGCGAAGGTCCTAGAGAAAGACATACAGGTTGAAACTTCGAAATCAAAACATCCCGCCAATCCCAACTCCTCTTATGGGTTCTTCTCTAGGGAGTTCCTCACTAAGCATGGGCTCCACCTGGTTGGGACTTCTACCACATGGTTCTTGTTGGATATTGCTTTCTATAGCCTTCAACTCACCCAGAAGGATGTCTACCCAGCAATCGGACTGTTGAGAAAGCCCAAAACCATGAACGCCATTCAAGAGGTTTACAAAATCTCCAAGGCGATGTTCTTAGTCGCACTCTTCGCTACAGTCCCTGGATATTGGTTCACAGTGCTACTTATTGATAAGATTGGCCGGTTCATAATCCAGCTTGGTGGGTTCCTTCTGATGTCGGTCTTCATGGCAGTCATCGGAATCCGGTACAAGTACCTCAGAGGAGAACCTTGTGATGCATCTTCGGACAAGGAGTTCTGTGATGGGAACACCACGGCATTTGCCGTTCTCTATGGGCTCACGTTTTTCTTTGCAAATTTTGGACCCAACAGCACCACCTTCATTGTGCCAGCGGAGCTTTTCCCAGCAAGATTCCGGTCGACTTGTCATGGGATATCAGCAGCGGCAGGGAAAGCGGGGGCCATTATTGGTGCGTTTGTGGTGCAGAGTTTTACTCTAGGTGGAGATTCATACAAGATCAAAAAAGCAATAATAGGGCTTTCTGTGGTGAATTTGGCTGGGTTCTTCTTCACTTTCTTGGTGCCAGAAACAAAGGGCCGGTCACTTGAGGAAATCTCTGGCGAAGACAAGGATCTTCCCAGAGGTGGCACCGCCAATGCGGATGAGAAGGCAATGAATTCCAGTGCTGAGATATTTCCAGATGGTGATATGGTTTAGTTCTTAAGGTAACGATTTGTGTACTTTGTGATTGCAATAATGACAGTGAAGTGTATCTGTTTCTGTAAGTTTTTGGGCTGTTTTGTATGTGGTTTTATGCGTTAAGGGTTCTTTTTTTCTTTTGGCAATACATTGTTTTTATGCTCACATGATTATTGATGCAAGATTAAGTTGTGATAGAATGCAAGGAGAGGTAAGAACTCTCCCGTGTAAATCTGAAATGGGAAAGTAAGCTTCGCATGATCAGGGCGGCAAATCACATGCAAGTAATCGAGTTGACTTTCCTTGATGGACAATCATGTTCTTTCCAAGATTAGTGGAGAGGCAAGAGCGACGTAACAAACTATTGGATTCCACCTTTGTAACGGTGTACCCGGAGCAACACTATGTTGATGGGGTTCACTTTTGCAGGACATATTCATAAAAATGCTCTAAATTTGAACTCTTCTGAGGTTACTTTTTATCATGGTTTAGCATGGGTTGGGACTCTTTCTTAGGTACGTGTCCAACAGAGGAGGAACTCCACAGCAAACGAGTTGATGCAGGTAAGGCTAGGAATTTTCCCTTCTATGGGGTATTTTATGGAAGTAGTTAAACGCTCTGTAACAGGGAAGGGTGTTACTGCAACCCCCCCGAAGGAGTTTTTATGAGAGGACAGGAGGACGAGTAAAAGTTGTTCTATCCACCTCTTCCGTACACATGAGTGGGGGTTGGAGGCCCGCATCGACATCAAAATTGACCAAATTGGATGATCCTAAAGGTTAACTAGATCTGATACCATGGGAAAGTCCAGTGGAAGAATGTAGATGGTCATATGACTGTGAAGCCTAATCAGCCATGTTTAGAACTTTCCCATGATGACCTGGGGGTGGGGCAAGGGGTAGCAGCTGTTATTGGTTTCAGGGTTAACAACTTCTAATTAAAGTTATCTTCGATTTTTTGGGGGTTGTGTGAGTGAGGGGAATTTAAGAGTTTTGGTTCTAAGGTTTTTGTTACTCTTGTAAAAACGAAGAAGTTCATTCCTTTCGTTAGTGCTCTGTCGTTCTCAGGAGTGAACAAGTGACAATCTCTGTGAATGTAGCCCATATCGGGTGAACTACGTATATCTCTCGTTCTATGTTAGTCTGCAGTTTCTAATTCAGATCAAAATGTGGATTGTCTCAATACCTTGAGGTGGGCTAAATGTGCTTCACTCCTGGTACTCAAATTCATGATCCTTCATAGGACTTAGATTACCTGATTAGCTTTAATGTCCACAAGATTTCTCATGAACCGAATGAAAACTTGATTGTGAATCAGAAAAAGTGTCTGCAGTGATAGTTTGTATGGGAATCCCTTAGTCATGTCTTTTATAGCATGTGTAACATTTGCACATTCGGGTTTTCCAAATGTATATCTACAAAACAACAATGTCTATGATTACTGATATTGAAACAAAGAAATCAATCATGACATACCCAGTGCTTCTATAAACAACCGAGATAATTTTCTACTAAAATAAAATGCCTTGCACTTTTCTGTACATTGAAGAGCTGATACTCAGTTACCATATTTAAATAGAAATTACATCTCAAAAAATACAGAGTCGGCACAGATTCTGGTGGATACTTGTTCGGCATGGTCCCAATTTGTGTTTGTTCCCCAGATGTGGAATGGTCACGTCTTCAACACATGGTGTTACTATTGATGGAATGACTTTGCAGAGATGCTTGCATTGTATTACGTAAGGAGAGTTTGAGAGGATGTCTTATAAATAGCAAAAAAGAAAATTAGCAGATGTAATAGGAATCTGTTCTTAATACAAAAGGAGAAAAAAAAGAAGAAAGAAAAAGACATTCCTCTTTGAAGAAACGCAGAGTAAAACTTCCGCCAGATTCCTTTGTCTTCCAGAAGAGAATGAAAAATTTACTCAGATCCTCATAAGAAAGCTAAGGTATTTTTCTAAATATCACAGGATATCGACATACCTTCGTTACTTGGTGCAAAGACAATAAGGTTGCTAGATCTAGCAGATAACATTTAACCAATGCAAGAAGCAGGGTGACTCACATAAATGGGATAAGGTGAAACGTTCTTGCCTGAAAGCCCTTACTTTTTTCTTCTGTTACTGCATCAAAGATGATGCATCAGTTAAAAAAATTACCTCATAATTTAAAATATTTAAGAAGTTTGGTTACAGATTACTATAGTGAAATTACACATGATTCAAAATTTATAAGTAGATATGAAGAAATGAGAGAGAAGTCTAGTAACAGATCACTTCAGTGGATTGAATAAGAGGATGAGTCAGAAGGGAAAGGTACAACATAGGCCATCCTTGTGTCAAAAAAGAAAAATGTTAGGAACAGATCCCATCCTGGGAGTGTCAAGCCAAGAAAAAGATCGTTTTGCTCTACTCATCTTAAAACTTCATACCAAAATTGAGGAATCCAAGTATCCATTGGATAGACCATAAGGATGGAAGAAAAAGTTGAAGCATAACCAACTAATGAAGGGAGCAAAAAGTTCAGAAACTCGTCATTTAGAAAGAGAAAATATGTGGGCCTGATATTCATCATCCTCAATAAATCCTATCAATCATATTGTAGACATGAACCAATAACTAATCTATTTGGACTGTTCAATAGTGGGCCATATAGCCCAAGAATCATACCAACTCCCTTTATTTTTCTTGATAGTTAGTGCTAATTTTCAAGCCGTCCAAGTTTTACTTTCAAATCTGAAGGTTAAAGGTCCTCCAGTGAGTCTGATTATCTATGCTCCAACCAAAAAGTGCCGATTGATTGAACTCCTCGGATCGATTAGTTGTTAGGATATGTGTAATGTATAGAGATAAGTTTCATTGAGTATGATGGACATCCAATCTATAACATATGTTCTACACAGATTGACCAATATGAACCAAAAAGCGAAATAATCAGAGAAAATTGTAGAAGAAGGTGTTATACTTACAACAGGCAACTCACTACTTGCTTAAGCTTAGTTTTGAAAGAACTGCAGCTGCTTGGTCACCACCCAACAAGAAATATGGATGCCTTAGTGCTGCAGCAGCTGATAACCTCCCTCTTCTAAGGAATCCTCTCTCAGAAATTAGCCTTGTGGCCAGGTCCCACCCTCTACCAGAGTCAAGATTGAGAATCCGCAGGTCAGGCCTCAATCGGGTGACTTCCTTCCATTTCTTTAAGTCATATCCAACTGTCTTTATTTCTGAATTGAAATTCTTTAAACCTGCTGTCGACCTTAAGGTGGGAATAGCCATTTGCAAGAATGTAATCCCAGCAGAGTACATATCAAACAGATCAGGACTGTTAAGCTGCATCAACCATGAACCACCCCACTTTAGCATTTCAAAGAAGGGGATTTTACCATGTTTTGAAATAGAGTAAATCGAAGGTATACATCAAGTAAGTATAATACACTTAACGTGCCCATGCAGGAAACAACGGGCAGTTCCCACCAGGAGATCAATCCCTTATGTCATAAATCAACCTAATTCAATGATCGTATTCATCCATTCAATGAGTTTCTTGTTGGACATGATGCCCTCCATATTGTTTTGACCATGCAAAATAACGTGATCATCCATCAGGTTGACTTTCAGCATTGATCTCTTTGGTGGGAACCCAATGCCTGTAGATTCCACTCACCTGCATGCGCGAGCCACATTTACTAGTAAGTTTTTTTTAAAAAGAATCCTTCCGATCTAACTCTTAACCTAAATAACTTATGTTTCTCAGTAGAGCTTCTAGAAAGGAAAAGGGGGGAAAACTATACCTGCCATAGAATAGGAGAAAGTAAAGCTGCTACGGGCTCTGGGGGAGGCGTGGGCGTTTCTTCTGGGAGCACGTACAGTTCAGGAGGACAATAGTCTGGATCGAGCAGGCCACGGTTGGGTACAAAGTTCTTGCCAATCCGAAGGTCTGTGGCTGCCCCGAAATCTATGAGCTTGATCTGTCCCTTCCTTGTCACCACCAAATTGGCTGGTTTAACGTCTCGGTGAACAATACCCGTGTCATGGATCTTCTTGAGCGAAGTTATAATCTGACGCATTATTTGTTTGATGATCAATGCATTCCGCTCAATAGAGTCTAGTCCTTGTAAGATGCGTCCAAACATAATGGACTCTAAGTTCAAAGGGAAGTTGCGGTCTTTCAAGTAATCGGCCAGGTCTCGATCTCCCTGGGACATGGGCTTCTCTATGATAAGTGTGACACAACAAATCGACAAACATAAATAAATGAATATACATATTAAATACATATAAAAGTATACATACTTAATTTTGGTGTCAAATAGTATTTTTGTTGGGTAGGCAAACGGGATAGTGGTTGGTAGTCAATTGGTAAAGGCAGGTTTTGAAACCAGATTTGTGGTGTCAAACAAGGTTATGAGGTGTCTGATGAGGATTTTGTAAAATGATGCATGTGGGGATGCCTAAGGGTTAAATAACCATGCAAGATAGAAAACATTGAATTCCTTGAGAAACTTTTAGAACTAATCTAAATTAAAGATATAACTAATTCTTCAACATTATGTGAATTGAACACTATCATTATTAAATAACATTCTATAGATAATATATATTACACAGTTTACAATACAGTTGGATTATATGGTAATCTAATTCTATGTTCAATCAAAGTATACATTTTGCACAAAACATCTCCATACTTGGTGTGGTTGCCATACACAGCACAAATGGTGACCAATGAGGAACGTCACATTGTCAGGCCAGGCCTTCAGGCTCGCCACAGACCAAATTCATGATGTTCGGATGATCCTAATTGTCGATCAATGCACATAAAGTATAGGGAATGGTTGGTTATGGATGCATATATTCAGTGTGTCATGTACTGCGACACCTACATTGGGAGGGAGATTGATAAATTAATATACCTCAAATTTCCATACAAGCCATTTGCCACCCTTAGTGAATTGTGAGTTTGTTTTGTCCGCAACAAAACTTCCAAGGAACTCAGCACATGTTTCAGGAGCCGCTCTGGATAGCCTGTAGTTAAACCACTCCTCAAAATCGCCACATTCCTCAGCCCCTTGAATTCCAACCTTTACCTGCTAAGTCTCATTCATGAGCCATCAAATTTATCTTCCAAAATGATCACTTAGTGGAAAAAAAAAACAAGAAAGAGCTAGTAAATATACATCGTTCAGTCTACTGGTTTCCTGGTTGCTTATGCAAATCCCTCATTAGAAAGAAAACCCTTCTGGCAGTAAATATCAAACAAATGGCAGACACAAAAAGAAATGAAATCTTACTCTCTTTTTTTTTGGTGAAAAAATGAAATCTTACTCTATTAGCGAAAGAGAGACCCATTTTGGGAATTAAATTATACAAAGAAAATTGTCCACAACACAATTTTAGTCTACCGTAATCCAAAATGACATCCAAATCATTCGTTAAAAACATAAAAAAAGGGACCAATTTAGGAAAGATTACAAAACCCGGAAAAAAAAGGTTCAGAAAACTAAAATGTTCCAGTTAACTAAAAGTTTTACCTTTTTCAGAATGACCTTTTCCTTGAACCTCCCATCGATCTCCAGTGCTCTTCCTCTCTTCTGTACTCGATCTTCCACACTCACATTCTTCGGAACAATTGCACCCGAATAAACAACCCCAAAAGACCCTTCCCCCAATCTATCCCCAACCACAAAATCAGTCCTCTTCAAGCTCCTCCGACCCAACAAGCTGTCAAAACCAAGCTGCAAAGGGGCTAGAAGGTAAGCATCAATGGCACCCATAAGAACACCCGGCCTCGCAGTTAAGTAAATCCAACCAAGCCCAACAAAAACCAGAATCCCCCATCTCTCCATTTCTGGTAATTCGTCAGCAACACTCTGGAATTGCGAATACCCAGATTGTAAGAATGGGAACAGAGCCGATGATTCGCTAAGATGAAGAGTATTTTTCAACAAATCTTCTGAAATGTTTCCGAAAAATGCATTGCAGCTCCCTGGCTTTCTTGTAGAAGGGTTTGTAAATGAGGAGAGGTGATTCTGGGAGATGGGCTTTGAAGGAGAAAGCCATGGGAACTTCGGGTTCTGTTGCAGGGACGTTGCAGTCGGGGAAAGCAGAGAAGCCATGAGGTTCTCCTGAAAGAGAAGGCTGTGTTTTGGGTTTGGTTTTAGAGATGTAAAATTGAAGCGTCAGCAGAGGTTCCTCTTTTGCCACGTGTCAAATCTTGATTTATCCAATATATGTGGAGAAAATTGATAAATGCACACCAACCTTTATTGCTTTGCTTTGGGAGAACTGATTAAAAAAAAATTACAGATTCCGAAAATACCCTTTATCCATTAAAAACAAGCAGTTAACAGGTTCAATTACAGCTAAACCTCCAAGATGAAAAGGAAAGAAAACTATAATCCATGAACAACGTGAGCAATTCAGTTTTCGATCCCTCATTGCTCCTCTTTCCTGGATCATATGGGAGCAGAACGAAAATTTACAGCGAACAATCCTGTATTAAAAAGTGGCAATGCAACGTCGTGGGGCCTCTGTATCACAATCCATTGGTTGAAGACATGCACAACTTGATGCAGAGCTTGAGGTCTATGAACTAAGGTGCTGCACAACTCCGAGTCTTCGTACAAGCAAAAATACTCATATAGCCTGGATTCACTGATCATGATCAATACACCAGATGTCGATGATCAAGTTGAAAATTGAAAAGTTCCCAATTTTAGTACAAAAAATGTGGATAAAACAACTGTAATAAACTAGAAAATAACTGTAATACAGACTACAGAGTTTGCCTTCCTGGCAACTACTTCATATTAAGAAGCTTACATTATTCAACAGAGGAATCATGTGTAATTCAATTCACCCTGGCGCCTAATACAAGAAAAAGAAAAAAAAAACAGCAGGTTCACATCTTGTAAACCTTATAAGATCAAAAGGTTGAGTAGGTTCTCCTAGTAGAATGAGTCATTCCTTCGAAGAAAAGAGGCAGCAGGCTTCACGTAAGTGAAACCTTTGAAGTTTATGTCACTGGCTGTTGGGCTGGCAGCCGGAGAATCTAACAGTGGCATGTTGGTCCAGCACTCCTCAAAGTTGGCGATGCAGTTTTTCCCAGCAACTTCGGGTCGGAAGCTTGGCTGGATCTCCCGGGCCTCCAATTTCTTCCAGTTTACTGGCTTGAACCACTTGTGGCGCTTTATCTCCTCGCTCCCACCTGGTCCACTGCCAAGGCGCTTGCTTGGTTCCTTCTGCAGCAGCTGAAAAGGAAGAAAAGGGCCTCACTGATTGAACAAAACTACGAAACATGTGGGATAATGAGTAAAAATTAAGAGCCTGTATTTTGACAACGTGGTGCAGCATTAAATGTCCTCCTTTGTCCATCCACCATCCACATGGCTCAAAAGGAAGGGAATAAAAATTATTTGGTCGATATGTCCGGGTCCATATCTGTAAAATTCTCCCAACTTAATAAAAATCAGCCTGATCGGTGTTCCCAACCTTGTTTTGAGTGGGTTTTAAATCTGGAAAATGTCCATTATTTGGATGGTTGGGGGATCATCCAATAGGGCTTATTTTAGGCTATGAGATCTCCTAGGTGGACCATTCCAATTAAATGGTCTCACCACCTACATCTGCACCACTTGGATGATAGATGAGCGAGGAAGCACCAATTTTCATGCCACGCCACATTATTGATACCACCACAACAGAGAAAATAAGATTACACTGATCGAAAATTTGAAAATATAGATAAGGAAAGTAAATCTTACCGCTTTCAACAAGGAATGTGCTTCGCTTGTCAAAAATGCAGGCAGCTTGATCTTATCCTTTATTATCTTCTGCTGAATTTTCTCTCGGTTGCCAAAAAAAGGTGGCTGCAAAGGTAGTAATCAAAACCAATATTAAGAGAATAATAGTTAAGCAAGACAATACAAGTAGGGAGCAATTTGATAAGACACCTAAGAAATTGAAGTCACTCAAACATTTGAGGATGATCACTATGGTGAGATCATCTTTACCAAAAATCAGCCCGACTTGTCTTCATGTGACCATTCTCACTAAAAATCGGCTCATTCCAACATCTCTAACCCTATGAAAAATATGTTACAATAAAAATATGGACAGTCCATTTTACTGAAATTTCAAGCCCACATTTGATAGGGTTAGAAGTTCTAAAATGGGCTCTCTGAGGAGATCATCCTCACCAAAAATTAGCCTTTAACTCATCTCCACTTGGGCCCCATAAGGGTGTGTCAAAATAACTTGACCCACATATAATATGAGTTATGGTAAACTTACATCCATTTCTTACATTCGGTAACGAGAGCCACCTAAAGATCATGTGGAACAATCTAACCACAGTGTGGATTGGCCTCGCCACGTAGATCATCATCACCAAAAATCAATCGATTCTGACATTACTAACCTTATGAAAAGTGGACCTGAAGTAAAAGTTAAATTAGATGGTCTAGATTTTTCTAATTCAAGCCAACTTTTCATGAGGTTAGAAATATCAAAATAGACTGATTTTTTTTTAGGATGGTCTTCATGGTGGCCAACTTGCTATGTGGTTGGATAGTCCAACATGATCTCCATGTGGGCCCCACCACCAAATTAAAAAGTGGATGTAAGGGCTGATTCTTTGTTAGGACATTCTCCTTGGCATGGATATCAACCTCACAAAACTCGGTCCATTCCGACATTTCTAGCCTTATGAAAAGTGAGGAGATCATGGAATTTACATGCTTCCATGACAAAGATAACAGGTTTTCTGTACTTAAAAGTAGTGTTGCAAATGGGCTTGCCCGCCCATTGATCTTTAAAAGGCAGCCCCGCTTTAAGCTGGCTTGGTCTAGATATTCAAGCCCGTGGCTGCCGCTGGACCTAATTTCTTAAGCTCAATTTTCTATTGGATGAAACCATGGCCTAGAATAGCCAGACCAACAGGCCTTTATACCATGCTTATAAATGGGCTGACCTGGCCCAGCCCAGCCGGTCCCAACCAAATAAATATTTCAATTGTTATTACTATGACGGCTTAACATGTATGTAAACCACCCTTGTATGGAAACCTAGCATCACATGTATATCCATTAGGGTTACCTTATAAGATGGAAATACATTCACCCTTATTTGGAAACCCACCCTTATCGCTACAACTCCATCCACTTACCTTTCCAGTTCTTCTGATTTCTCCAATAATCTCACAATCTTTTCCAAGTCAACAATGTTCTACTTTTTTTTACAAGCTAACCTCTGTTCTCTCTTTAACACGTCCCTAACTAGAACTCTATTTTTTAATCTCTAATAATAAAAATGACCTATAGCATTAAAAAAGGTGTTGTAGAGTGGTTAGCCTTAGATAGATAAAAAAAGTTTGACATGAGCTCAAGTCTTGGACCAAACTGCTTGGGTCCTGGGATGGTCTCCGGCCTCGCGGCCCATTTGCAACCCTACCTAGAAGTAGAAGGAAACGCTAGTATTTTCAAAGTGCCGTAAAAAAGATGTGATGCTTCCATACAAAAACATTAAGGAAGTGCTCTATTGCCATTTCATTCAACTTCAATTACAACCTCTACGGTTTTACCCGATTTTTAAAACTCGCCAACTTGGTCGGATCATGCACCAAGGACTAGGTTAAGATTCCAATTCTATCCATCACATTTGCCAGAAAAAGAAAATGCCTTAGTCTGACACCCATGTCACACATTTTTTAGATATATTTTAATGTTTTTCTATCTATCTAGAATGATCTTACATAATCTCTTTTTACCTCCGTAAACTAATATTTAAGGAATACCATATACATGCATATGTCTAAATCACATAGATTGTACAATAATTGTTTGACATAACTGACACATTAAAATATAGCGCAACGTTGCAACAATTTTTGTTGATGTTTGGTGCATTCATGCACAAGTGCCTTCACACACACATACACACATTACATAATTTCTTTTTACCTCCGTGAACTAATACTTAAGGAATACTATATATCTGCATGTCTAAATCACATAGGATTGTACAATAATTGTCTGACATAGCTGACATATGAAAATATAGCGCAACGTTACAACAATTTTTTGGTGATGTTTGGTGCATGCACACACAAATGCCTTCACACATACACACACACATGCACACACACACACACACGCACACACAAGGTACTAAAAAAGAAATAAGACAATTGCTAAAAAGGATGACTATTTGAAAGAAATATCCACCAAGGATAGTGGGCTGAAGATATAGCAACTAAGGATCGTCCTTACAAAAATAATTGCCGGTAATTCCTTTTTCTCTCAAAGTCTACTTATATTTCCTGTTTTGCCCTTTTACTATTTGAATTATTAAAAAAAAACACGGTTCAAAAAATAAATACCCCAAATGGCAAAATGGGACCTATAATTAAAAAATGTAGTTTGAAAAATAAGACATGACAAAACACGGTTATAGTTACTATGTGAATAAAACTACTTTTAGACTATTTTGTTTTTTCAAATAATTTAAATAGTAGAAGGGAAAAACGAGAACTGAAAGTAGGATTTGAGAGAAACAGGACTTACCAACAATTATTTGTATATGGACAATCCTAAGTTATCATATTTGCAGCCCACTATCCTTGGTATCTTTTTTTTTTCAAACAGTTATCCTTTCCAGCAATTTTCCCAAAGATATTGATAGAACACTAACCCTCCCAGTGAGCATCTCGAACAATAAGATTCCAACACTCCACCAGTCTGCAGCCTTATCATGTCCCTTACCAAGAACAATTTCAGGCGACATATATTCTAGTGTTCCACACATGGAGTTGGATCTTGTATTCTCTTCAAATTGCTTTGCCAGGCCAAAATCAGTCAACACGACCTAAAATCAAGGCAAAAGTAAAATCTTAGTAGGGGGCAGCAATAGAGTTAAGTAGTGATAGATAAATAGATTAACGTTGAGAGAGAACAGCAGCAAAGACTTACATGACCATCTGCATCCAGAAGGATATTTTCTGGCTTGAGGTCCCTATGCATTATGCCATTTGCATGGAGGTGAGAAACAGCTGAAACAATCTCCGCAGTATATATGCGTGCAAGATCCTCTCTGAAACAAATCTAGGAGTTAAATTTCTACATGGATCTAGCATTCTCGCAATCATCCAAAGCAGTAAAAACAAGAGTACCTGAAAAGACCATGGCGGTAGAGCTGAAAAAATAGGTGACCTCCGTTTACAAAATCCAGCACAAGGTACAGTCTATACTTAGTCTGTGCATGACAGAAGCAAACCAACCTTAATAATCAAATTTTGTAGGTTCAAAAAACCTATGAATCCAAATGACGACTACATGGAAAGGGAAATTCCGGGAGAGATTGAACTTTTTATTTTACGTTCTTCTTAGGTTCTATCATGATACTTTAGGGAGAGAAAAAATTACAACTACGAAAATCTATATCAAAACTAAAAATAGTTCATCAAATTATGAACACTAAAATCTTGTAAAACCTCAGGATAGCTTGCTACATTTTGTGAGAAAAAAAAATCATAACAATTTCTGGTCAGATATATAATTTCCTGTAAGAAAATATAGAATTTTAATATCTTTTAAAAATCTCAAAAGATATTGTGAGAGTTCGTAAACCTCATTGATTCGTTTGAGAAACAGATCCCAAGAAGTTAGTGATTGAAGTAAGCCATTACCTGGAAAGAGTATAGGAGCTGCACGATGAAAGGGTGATCTAGTTTAGTTAGAATATCCCTCTCAGCTTTCATGTATCCTGCATGATTCTTCTCCATAATCTTATCCTTACGGATGACTTTCATTGCATATATTTCAGAAGTACCCCTCTTCCTCACTTGAAACACTTTTCCAAATGCACCTTGCCCAACAACCTTCATAAATTCAAAATCATCTAGTCCTAAACCCTGGCTGTTCATGGAGTCATGGTCAACATGGTTGAGAGGTATCTCTATAACATCATCATCAACAGCAGGTTCTTCCAGTATCTCTCCATTGATACACTCTACAAGGTCCAATGAATCCTCTATTTCATGTAATGTGAGTTTGCTGAGCTTCAATGATTGACTAACATAAGTCGTGGGCCCCAACAAAGAATGTGATCGGCTATAAATTACCACTGGATCATCATAAAGTAATTCAATCGCATCTGATGCAGGTACAGAATTTTCAGAATTCACTTCAATTGAGGCTTGAACTGGAGCAGTACCGAATACATCAGAAAAATCAAACTCAATGTGTTCCGAGGGAACAACATCAGGGCCCACCACAGGAAGAAGCAACTGGCTCTGGAAGGACTTACACATACGGGCCCCAGTCAAACTAGGTATTTGAGTGGTAACCATCTCGCCAAATATCACGTGTTGCAGATGGCTAAAGATTAATCACTGCTATGGATGGGTTCTCTCCAAAAGCCTCCAAGATGCGAACTGATGAAGAAGGACTTCTAACAATAGCCTTAAACAACTGAAAGTTCATGTACACAATTGGCGTTCCCAGGAATCTCGGAAGTAAGCAAACCAAAATCCAGAAGAAGAAGTCGTTGGTGTTTCCTTGTTTACAGGAAACGGTGGATGCCACAGTACTTCTTGAATACATGAAGATCAGGTTGTCAAAGCTGTAGTCAAGGCAAAGATATAAAGTTAATCATGGCTAAGTATGCAAAAATCATAAGTATCATACATAAATAAGTTAAAAATAAACTGCATAAGTACTTAATGAGTTGACAAATATTCAGAAGGGAACCAAACAATGTGTCCAAAAACAGTTCAACATGCAATCATCCAATAAAATGGTTCTGCTTGCAAACAGGAAAAACCAGCAGGTATAATGTATTACAAGAGGACTAGAATTTCAGCTATGCTGAAAGAAGCCCTAGTTTCCACCTAAGGTTGAGATGTCCAGACACCCAACCTACCTATTATGTAGATATAATTCACACACAGAAGAGTTAGGACCCACCATTCAATGGATCCCACCTAGGAGATCCTGAGGCATGCTATTAGCAGGCAGATTGCCAGGTGGCTAAATGCAGCATGCCATGATCAAGAAAATGTGTTCTTACACGGTTACACCTATATGGAACACCATAGTGCGTCCTGTCCATCCAAAGTGCAGTGACGAACCCAGGCACACATGGTGTACTATTTAGAATATGATTGCAGATATAGAAATCAAAGATAAAGGATAACATTGGTTCATAAAAAAACCTATGACAAAAAATGGACAGTTACCATAGAAGTGTAAAAATAAATAAAATTTGCATGTGTATACTCTCTCCTGCAATGATAGATAGACAGCTTTACAGCTGCGCTACTGGACAAGATAAAAAGATAAATATAACAAATGCACGAGATAGGAAGAACTAACACAATTCATGGCAATAGTCAACAAGGGAGGGGAATGGAAATCCTTTGAAATTTGAGAGGGAGGATTAAATGTCAGCTAATAAAATACATGGACATAACATATATTCAATAATGAAATACTAATTTCAATTTGAGATTCCTGCTCTTTTAGGAAATATACGATGACTTGTAGGAGCATAGAAGATGACCTTCCATATACCCATACATATGCATGACCAGTGATTCATCATTCATCAATATGGACCATTCATCGATCGGGCCTCTTTTTGAATGCGAATAACAAAAAAAGCGGCTGGAGGCTAAGTTGCCCAGATACGGATACGGTACAGACACTGATATGCGAAATGGAGAGACGACTCTTCATTCCCCAAAATCCAAGACAAAGATATCGTTATGGGTATCCCATCCAATACGTTGATACGATTCTTCAATTTTGTAGTTTTCTTAAGCTAAGGAACAATTTATTATTATTTACATCATGCAAAATATAATGGATTTCTCGTATTATAAAGATTTGTATAGTAGACTTGTTACAATATACTATGTATTTATTTTTATTGACAAAACAAACAAAGATATTCTTATGAGTTAACAAAAAAACCAATAGCAAATAGGATAAGAAAACTGTAAAATAAAAGGATTACTTATAAAAAAAAAGGATTCATGCAAAATGTAATGGATTTCTAGTACTATGAAGATTTGTACAGTAGACTTGTTACAATATACTATTTAGTATTTATTTATTTTTGTTGTCAAAACAAACAAAGATAGTCTTATGTGTTAACAAAAAAAGCAATAGCAAATAGGAAATAAGAAAACTGTAAAATAGAAGTATCCATGCACATGCGGTGTGTGTCAGTAACATATCATTTGGATATGAGGACACTGGGCATCTTGAATTATCTGGGTACTGTAGGCTAGAGGTTCTTACTTGTCCGATCCACTGTTCGAAATCTTGAAACTTGACTCAACTCGAATCATGTTCCTCCATTCGGTTATGTCTAAATTCACGTCTTCCAATAAGTCAAGTATTTTTCAAATCTATGCTCAATACCTCAATCCACGTTCTTCTAGGCCTTCCCCTCTCCTTTTTATAACCTTCAACCTGTAAGTGCTTTCTCACTTGTATTGTCATCAATCTTTGTTGTGCATGACCAAACCATCTCAATTGACCCTCCCTTATTACTCATATGGACTACTCATTTATTATAACAAACGCATTCATTTTATATTTCCTAGTCTTTCCACTCATCCATCTCAACATCCTTGTATCGGTTACATTCTTTCTATGAAAATGTTGTTTCTTGATTGCCCAATATTCTGCAACATAACGGGAATCTTGATTTGAAGGTTGACTTTCAATGGGAATGGAAAAGATTAATATTTTCTTGATAAGGGAGAATACATTGGCCCAACCAAATTTCCAAGTACGGCCAACTCATGTACCAACAACATCACCAACTTCTCCAGCACCGTTGTTGCTATCATTGATTTCTATTTGACTAGTCGATCATCTAAACCACAACTGTCACGCAGGCATCACGCTCATAGATTTTATGCTTTGTCACCTAGCAACACTGATAATGATTGAAGATGGGTATGGTCTAGAAAGGATTTGGGTCTAGTTATTCCCTTGTCTTTTCTCTAAGCTTACTCCATTTAACAATAAAATTACATTTTCATAAATGCAAACTTCTTTGGTCATCGTGCCTTTCATTATTAATGTATCCAATTTTAGTCTTTAGATCACCATTCGATTTGTCTTGGTTAAATCGATATCGCTCGTTTATAATACCATGCAATTGCCATTCCAAAAATTTGAACCTAGAAATATCCTGAAAATCATAAGCATGAAGAACCGCATTCCACAAACAATTGGTTGTATCAAATCTAGAAGTAGCTGAATAGCCATCAACGTTGAAACACGTCACATTGACTTTAGACTGATTCATGTTTGGAACGTTGCACACAATCCCACGTGGAGGAAGTGGCTACACGTTTTGTTCAAGTTGTTTAGCTATCATAAGGAGTTCATTTACTTTACATAAGTCTTGTTAGTTTTATTTTGGGTGAGTTTTGTTGTTCTGGGTCAGGGTTGTTAATGGGTTAAAGCAAAACGATTGGATTATTAGCTATTAATTGTAGTATGTATATGAGTATATCTTGTAGGAGTAAGGTGGTTGAGTAGGGAGTTAGCAGATGAGTTGGTTAGTCGGAGAGTCTAAAACATATAGCAAGAACTTATCAAAAATAAATAAATATAGCAAAGAATGAAAATGAGGAGAATGATTTCAAATTGTGCTTTGCAAGTTGGAGGTTTGTTTCCCCACGAAGTGAAACAACTTTCTTTCTATTTCTCCTTCTTTCATCTTTTTTTTTTTCCTTCTGAATTTCCAAGGGTTGACATTAACATTTTGGTATTAGAGCCAAGCTCCATTTGCGCTTAAGGGAGAGCTACAATTGTGCATGGTAAAAACCGAAAACCAAAGAAAGATGGACCAAGAAATTAAAATACTCAAGGAGAGCTCCAAGCAATAAAGCCAAAACCTCGTGGAAATTCACTATAGAAATCTCAACCATGGGCTCAAAATTGAACAACTATCGACTTCTATCAAAAGAGTTTGGGAACGAGAAACTGGTTTTAGATTGGTCGGTCAACAATCAAGGCTAGAGGTCAAGTAGAATCACACAAGAGTGATCGTGATGGGATGATCTTTATGTGGACGGTGCCGCCCAAATTCCCATTTTTTTATGGCGAAGGTCCAAATGGATAGATATATAGGGTGAAACAATATTTGCTTACCACCAAACACTCGAACCACAGAAGGTGACAATAGCTCCATTCCATTTGAAAAAAGAAGCCCTCCAATGGTACCAATTGATGGAACAAACTACAGGTGCGATGACTTGGCGAAATTTTATAAGGGCGTTCGGTTCTAGAGTTGGACCAACAGAGTACGAGGATTTTAGTGGGGGCCTAGCCAAGTTGCGTCAAACAGGAACATTCAAAAACTATCAAGCCAAGTTAGAACGTCTTGCCAATTGAACGATTGGACTTACTGAACCCTTCCTTGTTAGCTGCTTTGTGAGTGGACGCAAGGACAAATATATCCCTAGACGCGCAAATGTTCAAGCCAACGTCATTTCCCACTATCAGACTTGCACATCTCCAAGTTAAACGTTAATGATATGAAAACAATGGGCAAAGATGACCCAAAATCAATCAAGCTCTCCAAATACTACAGTGAGCTCCTGAATGATAATATCCCTCCAGTTTGTTGCCTTTCCCCAGAAGAGATGGCAGAGCGAAGAAATTCATTACAAATCTCACTTTTAGGGGAAACAGACCCTCCAACATGCAAATCACTAATTTGAAATATTTCTCCTCACTTTCTCTCCTCCTTCCTACGTTTATTGGACTCTCCTACTAACCAACTCACTACTCAATCGCCCATCAAGATTAGACTTATCAAAATTAATAGCTAATAATCCAATCGCTATTCTCTAACCTAATAACAACCCTAGAACTTACTGAAAATAAAACTAACAAGACTTATTCAAACTAAATCGACTCTCGAGGAGACTATGGCAGCTAAACTACCTGACCAACACATAGTAACCACTTCCTCCATGTGGGGTCATGGACAACGTTCCTAACAATTCACCGCCCAGGATCGCAAGATTTGGGACAAACACGAGAACATAATCTCTGGCACGCACAGCCGGAAATTTTGACAAGAGTTACATTCGATTTTGGCCATGCAAACGATTTTAAGTTCAACATCAGGAGTCAGAAACGAGATCAAAAATCAAAAACCGAAACTCCAACAAAACTCATCAAATTTACTCATCTATTCGATTCAAACAAACCCTATAATTCATGATCAAGCGAAAAACAAAACGAAACACAATCAAAACCGGAAAAAATGAAAAAGAAATTAAAAGAAAACATGAACATTCAAAAATATGCATAACCGTAATCGAACTCAGATTGGGAACCAAGACAAAATCAAAGCCGAAACCTTACCGAAATTCTTCAAATCTTAAAAGCTGTTCAAGAAAATCCTAGAACTAAAGATCGAACAAAGACAAGGAGAGAAAGAGAGAGAGGTCTCTCACCTTTGGAGGTTGCAGAGGCAGTGAAAGGGAATGCCTTCCAACGTTTTTTTCACGCATTCTCTACGCACGACTTGCCTTCGCCACTTATACGAACAGGAGAGCTACATGGTAGTTTATGACTTCGGACACGTGGCGAAATATGAATGGTCGATCGGATAACTTCCAACTATGAATTTGTTATTGTATCTCGGCATATGCGTTCCTTTGGATTCGGGTTCGGGGTGGTTGCCAAATTCCAGTGTACGCAAGACAGAGTCAAACTTGCCTGACCGTCGGTCAGTGACTGTCGCCCACAATATGAGCCACGTGACACATTGTTTGGGGACACTGACCATAGGGAGGTTTGTCCAATCCCTACTTGGACATATAAACCAAAAATAAACCTGATTAGTGATTTCTAAGCGTTGATTGGAGTTATTTCCATGGGTTGATTTTAACCGTGGGAAGCTAATCATTATTTTGGGTATAAGATCGAAAGGTTTTAAATCACTAATCAGGTTGATTTTTTGTTAGTTGGTCCTCCTACGGCGTGGCCAAACATCCATACGGTCAGCGTCCTCTAAATTGTCCACGTTACTCATATTGTGGATGGTCAGAACGTATCTGACCGTCGCTAGTCAGGCAAGTTTTACTCCAGAAGACGGGCTAGGGGCTTTTACTGAAGTACCCTTGAATAGTTTTACTGAAGTACCCTTGAATAATATATCTAAATATGACTATCGTCCTTTAGACGACACTGACCCGATTGGTGATTTGTAGCCATTGGATTTGAGTCTTTTCATAGATTGGTTTTTAGCTGTGGATTCCAGCATTATTTGGGATACTCAAATCCAACGGCTTAGAATTACCAATCAGGCTGATTTTTTATTTGTAGATCGACCAACGGTGAGCAAAACATTCACACCGTCAGTGGTACCTAAGAGTAGTGGATCGAACTAGGGTTGTCAATGGGTCGGTTCCGGTTCGGTTCCTAAGTTGACCAGAACCGGAACAATCAGTTCCGGTTCTTATCGGTTCGGTTCCTTAATGGTTCCGGTTCTCAAAGTGATGGATCCGGAACCGGAACCAATTATGTATTTATGTTGGTTCCGGTTCCGGGTATATTGGGCCAAATCTTGAGAATATCAGAATATTTACACCTATATTTATTTATTGGTACCAGTTCTTATCGGTTCGGTTCCGGTTCTTATCGGTTTCGGTTCCATATTAGGCTACCCAGAACCGGAACTGTTATTGTCGGTTCGGTTCCGATTCCGGTCACTTTTTAATCGGTTCCCAAAAATGTGGAACCGGAACCGGTATTTTCGGTTCCGATTCTGATTCGGTTCGGTTCCGGTTAAACGCGTAAAATTGACACCCCTAGATCGAACAACTGAGATGCTCATGTTCACTTAAACGGTTTCATTAAAAGTAAGTTGCATCTTTGATTTTTTTTAACTCCAAAGTTTTGATTTTCTAACTTTCTCGAGTTGCCACAATTTTTAGATTTTTTCACAATTTTTTCCAAAAAATAACAATTGTTTTTTTTTTTGTTATAACAGAAAAATAACGGCCATTATTTTCGTTATAATGGCCAAGGCCGTCTCGATACAAATTGGGGCCTAAAGCGAAAACTCTAAATAGGGCCTTTTATATTTAATTAGTGGGTGCCCCGTGCCATTGGCACTCCTCCACAAAGAATTTGCCAAAATCAGGTGAGTGGTGGAGATCCACCGTCCACTTGGGGGAGGATTAGAGGAGGTATAAGTAGGGATACAACCAATGTGTTTTGTTACATAGAATAGTAAATGGCCCATGCCCATGGCACTCTCCGACAAAAGCGTTTGTAAATCAAACGGTATAACGGACTGGGGCGTTACTGTTTTTTCCATTACAACGGCTGTTATAACGGATTGTAACGCACTGAGGGAGAAATAGTAAAATAACAGAAATAACAAAAAATAACAGTGTTAAAATTCAAATTTTGAATAAATTGAGGTCAAATGAGGCGGATTGAGTGGCTGAAATCTAACCATCCGCATTAGATCGATGGATTTGATCTCAACCACTATTTATCTAACCGTCCACATTAGATGGATGGATAAGATAAGAGAATACAACTGAGTTGTCTTGTTATATGCGTGGGTGGCCCGTGCCCGCGGTACTTTCTGACAAAGTGTTTGTCAAAATTGGGTGGGAGTTAATCTCAGCCATCGCTATGAAGCATAGTGGATCTCAGCCACTCATTATTGAAGCCATATATGATAAGAGGGGTATAAGACAACCACTGTCACTTGTTATATAGATAATGGGTGGCCAGTGCCCACGGCACTCTCCAACAAAGCGTTTGTCAAAATTGGGTGTGAATGGCTGAGATCCACCATCTATTTGGGGGATAAGATCTCAGCCCTTCTTTGTCTAAATAGATAAGAAGGGGTATAAGAGGGGGAGACAACGTCCCTGTTTTGTTATATAGATATATTATTAAAAATAATATTAAATTAAAGTTTTAATTCTATATAATAGTATTACATATCATACATATTGATCGTATGTATGTTGGCCAATCACTAGGTTGACCTACAAACCAAAAATCAGCCTGATTAGTGAATTTAAAACTTTTGCATCTTTGAACTGAAGTAATGCTCAATAATTTCAAATTCCTATGGTTAAAATCAATGTATAAATATAACTTCATTCCCAACACTTAGAAATCAGAGACTAAGTTTATATTTGGTTTATAGGTCCACCTAGTGATTGGACAAAAATACATACGGTTAGCGTCCTCTTAAGAATGTGCCATGTGGTTTATATTGGCTTCAGTTGGCGGTGCCCCCCCACCCCCATTTAAGATTGATTATAGCCGTTGGATTCAAGCATGTTTTTTTAGGTACTTAATCCAATGGCTATAAATTATCAATCAAGCTTATTTTTGGTATGTAATATGTCTATCCACCAAGAGGTGAGCTAAACATCTATGCTTTTAGTGGGACCAAAAAGACGAGCTATGTAGGACCAAAAGATCCTCGTCATCGACTACATGTAAAACTTGTGTCACAAGATGTTGTGACGGAAGCCGGTCACAGCACTCAATACAAGCCACATGGCACATGATCAGAGGGCGTTGACCATATGGATGTTTGGCCAGTCCCTCGGTGGATCTATAAGCCAAAAATCAGCCTGATTAATGATTTACAACCCTTGGATTTTTCACCCAAATATCGATCAATAATGCTAAAATTCCTACTGTATAAATCAACCCATGAAAACAACTTCAATTGAATCGGTTAGAAATCACTAATCAAGCTGATTTTTAGTTGTAGGTCCACCGAGGGACTGGCCAAACATCCATATGGTCATCGTCCTCTAATAGTATGCCACGTAGCTTGTATTGAGTGTTGTGACCGGCTTCCGTCACAGCATCTTGTGACACAAGTTTTACTCCCAAAGTCCTATGCATCTCGTGGACAGGGAATTTTGATTTATATAGTACATTTTGTCTTATACCGTGGGTTCTTTGTAAATAGAAGTAATTTGGGGCCTTTTTCATTTTTGAGGGAAGAGAAAAGGTGAAAAGTGCACGGAGTGGAGATGAATTTTGGTTTTACAAAGTACAGTTGCCATGGACGGTTATAACTCACACGGCCTTTTGGAACTAAATTTATTTTGAGGCCTTTTTATATTTGGGGGCCTAAAGCGACCGCCTTACTTGCCTTACGGTCAAGACGGCCCTGATAATGGCCATTAATTTTTGGGCATTTTAACGGTCCATAACATAATGGGGGAGGTCCGAATCCGTTATAACGGCCATTTTTTAAACCTTGGTTGATACCATAGCTGACTTCTTCTCCCTAAGAGGACGTGTCCCTACTGGTACCAACCCGCACGTGTGCATACCCCTTCAAACCAATGAACACTTTCCAATTAAGATTGGGAAGGAGTACAACCTTCATGGAGCTGGACTCCTCCCAACCCCATGACCACAGTGGAAACCAACATCTTCCAATGGGACAAGGAATCCCACTCGAGAAGACCTCAAGAGGCGCAATAGAAATTGAGAGTTCCCTGACAGGGAAGAAGAAGGAAGGAAAGTCCTGAACAAAGAGTTCCTTCCAGTGGTAAGTCTCTTATCCTCTTAACCCATAATTATAAGTGGAGAGGGCAAGGTAAGATCATCGAATCCATCGTCCAACTACCCTACACTTTACTTGACCTACTCTCTTAAGCTCTTTTGATCTCTAACTTTGGCATCAAAGGATCTTTTGCAGGTCTAATCTCCCTTGACGTGCAACATCATCAGAGGATCAAGTCTTCGCCCCTTCTTGCCCGGATCAGCTTATCAAGGATCGTGCAGTGAAGGTAAAATTCCCCACATGAAGGTTCATGATGTACCCTACCTTTGCTACACCAAGCAAAGTTCATATTTTAAATTACCAATTTAAACATGTAATATGGTTATTATAATTTAGGAAGCTGTTTTGGAAATGTTGATATGAAATAAAACAACGAGCAAAATTTTACAAAAAATTCCAAAGCCCATGTCGGTTCTGAACTGCTGACATAGCCACCAGTGGCGGAGCTAGGATTCTGTTCCAAGGGGGCAAGCGACCATCAAAGCGAAGTTAACGACATGTAGTCGGCGCCTCTAACTACAGTCAATATGACCCACATGGCACATTCTTAAGAAGATACTAACTGTATGGATGTTTGGCCAATCACTAGGTGGACCTACAAGCCAAAAATAAACTTGATCACTGATTTCTAAGTGTTGGATTGAAGTTGTTTTCATGGGTTAATTTTAACCATAGGAATTTGAGCATTATTTGGGTAAGAAATCCAAAGGTTTTAAATCATGAATCAGGCTGATTTCTGGTTTGTAGGTCCACCTAGTGATTGGCCAAGCATCCATACGGTCAGTGTCCTCTTAAGAATGTGTCAAGTGGCTCATATTAGCTGCAATCAGCAGCATCGCTCACTCTCAACAGGTGTCATCGAAGGTGTACTCGTCAAAGTGGGGCAGATGGGCCCACTGACCGCATGGATGTTTAACCCTTCCTTTCGTAGACACTCATACCCGAAATGGGCATGTTTGATGAGTTTTAGCCGTTGGATTTAGTACCCAATCTTTTTTGAATCCAACAGCTAGAATCACGCTTTAAAAAAGTACTAAAATCTAATGGCTAGAGATTGAATGTCAGAGTATTTTGGGTGTGCATATCCACCAAGAGGTGGGCTAAACATCCATGCGGTCAATGGGCAGAGTCTAAAGTCTGAACCACGTGTGTAGTTTCATTCCACTGATCTACGCTGCCAAAAAAAAAATTCTAGACCGTTCATGTTGGTTTGGTTGTACTGGTTAACCGAGTAAAACTTCCCTGAGCCCGATGATCAGAGAAGCCACTGACCTCCCACAATATCAGCCACGTGGTGCATTTTTAGAGAATATTGACCGTACGGATGTTTGGCTAATCCCTATGTGGACTTACAACCAAGAATCAGCTGGATTAGTGATTTTAAACCTTTGGATCCCAATACCCCAAATCTATATATCTATACTATAGCAGAGAAGTGGGCAGCGTCCCTCTCTCTCCTCCACATCAAGTTGACGTGGCACTCTCCTCATGCAGAGTGCCATGTCATCGACACCGAATTTTCTATCATCTATTCTTCTTTTCTGTATTAATACAATTAATGACTATATCAAAATTTAATTGGTAATATTAAGTGTATATTATTCCAAAACCGTTACATACTATCAAAAACGTCTATCTCCTTTCTTAAAACGTTTATTTGGTTTCTTAAAACGTTTTTCATTCTTAAAATGTTTTTTTGTTTTCTTAAAACTTCCTAAAACTCTCCTTAAAACTTCTCTACGCTTTCCTAAAGCGTCTATTTAGTTTCTTATAATGTCTTTCATTCTTAAAATGTCTCTTTGTTTTCTTAAAACTTCATAAAACTATCTTTAAAAAGTTTCTATGCTTTCCTAAAACATCAATATATGCTTTTTTATATAAAACTTTCTAAAATGTCTCTGTTTTCCTTATAAAATCTATCCCTCCATTGTCCAATGGCTAAAACGTTTCCTAACAAAAGACGTAGGAGCAAAAAATTTCTCTACATTGATGCGGGCTAATCAACTTATTGAATATGTATTTTTTTTGCTTCATTGTATATTTTTTCTCTTTTTTAGATTTTTTTTTTCTTTTTCTATTTAATTAGACAAAAATTATACATGGATGGAAAAAACATCAGTGATCTTTTACGCAACTCTCCACAAAAATTGCAGGCATGTTTTATCCACTTCTCCTTTGAATTTCTATTTTCTTTT
This sequence comes from Euptelea pleiosperma, assembly GCA_035048495.1. NCBI lineage: Eukaryota > Viridiplantae > Streptophyta > Magnoliopsida > Ranunculales > Eupteleaceae > Euptelea > Euptelea pleiosperma. The sequence continues at coordinate 26,985,600 of CM068540.1, forward strand.
ATTTTTTTATCTATATTCTATATGTATATAACAGATTGAAAATAACTTGATGAATCGACACAAATCTGTTATTTTTAACAACAATTGCCAAGTTCTTTAGCACCCGCTTGGACTGATAGAGCTTTGTAGGCAACAAATGAAGATAGAATAGTGTGATCGGCTGATCCATTGTAGCATGATCACTTATCAGAATTTTAGAAGTACGGGTGAATATATTTTTTGAAAACTCGAAGCTTTGAGAAATTGCACATCAAGCTAAAGAAAAAGAAATTGAGACAATTTTTGCTCTCGACTACGAATAACACTCTTAAGAATGAATGGACGTATGAATGTAAATAAAAAAAGATTGCCTGTTTTTTTAATATCAATTTGATGTATATGGCCGTATTAGTTAAGAATTATAATGTAAAATTATAAACTAATAATGATATCTTGCTTATTGTATATTATTGTAGTTTTTTTTATTTTATTTTAAAGATCTTAATTATGAAGTCGCCAATAACACATTTTAGTCTTACGTAATTATATTACCGTTTTAAAGAACGTGGTAATATAATTATTCTAGATATTTTTTATAAATTTTTTTACTAAATATATTTAGAGCATGTGTTAATTTGTAGGTATTTTTTATATTCAAGGGTTTAATTATATTTTCCCTTTTAATTTTTATTTAGACATAATAAAAGTTTTTGTTTTTTATGAATTTCTTTGTTTATAAAGAAATTCCTTTTAATTTCTTAGCCCGTGCAAGTACGGGCCAATTACACTAGTAATGGTCAATAATGCTCAAATTCCCACTGTTAAAATCAACCCGTGAAAATGACTCCAATACAACGGTTAGAAATCACTAATCGGGTTGATTTTTGGTTTGTAGGTCCACCTAGGGATCGGCCAAACATCTATACAGTTAGTATCATCTGAAAATGTGCCACGTGGCTCAAATTGTGGACTGTCAGCGGCTTCGCTGACCGTCAACGGTGGTCCCACGCATTTGTCCTTCCTCTTATCTGTTTCATATTCTCGTTTCATACGTAGCAAAACTCCCAACTTCTCCGACCACAGTTACAGAACCTAGGGTTTCACTATGTGCGATTGCTTTCCTTCAACTCCATTAACGTATCCCGGCATTAGGACTCGAAAATTAGGGTTAACTATATGTAATTCGAAGCCAAGTATATGTAGAACTGAGTCATTAGGCAAGATCGATCGCAGAAATCTCGCAAAACCTTCAAATTTCTGCAATTCAGATCGTTTGAGGAGTTGTATAAAAGTTAGATCAGAGAACTATGAGCTATTTGATGAATTAGGGTTTAAGGAGAAACGCCAAAAGGGTTTTGTGATCGAAACACACAGCAAATATGGAGAAGAAGAGAATATTTATTTGAATTCAACACCAGAAAGTGGAATTGATTTTGACAATGAGGAAAAGAAGGAAAATCGAAGTAGCGAGGGATTAGACTCTTCGAGTTTGGATCTTCTCGAATTGAAGAGTGATTTGGAGAATGAGAAGAAGAGTACTAGGAGTTGGGGAAGTCTGGAGGATGAGGAATTGGTTCAAGCTGAAGGTGCCAGTGGGGTTGGTTCGAAATCTGAGGAGCTCGGGCAGTTTGTTGGAAGGCTGGGTTTGAGAAGCGGAAGGCAAGTGATGAGGAGATCGAATCTGCTTGCAAAGCAAGTGATTAGTGTGCAATCTGCTCTTAGCTTGGGTTTTGTCTCGCAACTTTGGGTCGACTCCAGCTCGGTTAGTGCCGTGTTCCCCTTCTATCGAGTTCGAGTTCTCTTATATTAGAATCAAGTAGTTGCTATGTTTAAAGAAACTAAGAGGGTTCTCATGTGATATTTATCATGTCGATGCGTGTGTATATAGTTGTTTAAAAATTGATCGAGTAGGACGATTTGATACAATCAAGTCCCAGATCAAGTCATGGCGTACCAGTATGCCCACATTATGAATTACTACTGCAAAACTTATTGTGAGATGATAAATCAGATTGTAGCATAAGCGTTTAAACTAAAAAAAAATTGATCAGGTGTTTGAACTAGTTTTGGGTCTATTCAGGGTTGGAGCATTATCGTGTCCAAGTTGGTTTTGAGCTTCAAACCATGGTATTCTAGATGTATATATGCTGTGTACAGCAACTCACCTATTACTGCGTACAGCACCTCACCTATAACTGCTGTAGTGCATATGTAAGTAACTGTTAGTTTCATATCCCAGTATTCTCTACTTTGAATGTGAATGTACATCTTATACGGGAGTATTCTCAATTGTGTATGTGAATGTACATCTTATATGGGAGTATTCTCATTTGTTTCTCCTAGGCTAGCGGGTGAATCTGAGCTTGTCTAAATTCTTTATTAGGTTCCTTATTATTATTGTTGTTGTTGAGTTCCTAATATAAATAATATCTCTACTTCTACCAATTCCAGATAAAGAATAGGCAGTTGTGGTCCTGAAAGTATGAGACAAAGCTAAAATAATATTACGTCTTTGTCTTATCAACACTCTATTAGTTCTCGACTTCTCCAATACTATCACTTCTCACAATTCAAACCATGAGCAGCTCCACAATCCCAAGTAGCTAACTATCTGCATTGGCATTGTAGGAATCAATTAATGCAATCTCTGCATTTTCCAGTATGGTTTTTACTTGCATATTTTTTTTGTCAATGATATGTTCATTACTACAGGATTATTAATATTGCTCATTGAGGTTCTTTCATTTAAGCTTTCTCCTTTTAAAATTTTGCTCTAGTGGCTGGTACTTGTGGTAGAAGTGAGGCCTAGCTTGCTTTCTGGGGAAATGGAAAGGTTTCTTTTGGAGGATGTTTGTCAGGTACTCCCAACATTTTATTCTCTTTATTTTATGCATATTTACTCTCACCCTTAAGAGCGCAGTGTATAAGAACAAGATTGTATGGGTATGATTCCGAAATGTCTGGGCTAACCAATAATAGAATGTTATCATCCTAGCATATATTTATACAAGAAGGACAGGTAAACCCAAGGTCTTAAATTTCGGTCTGGGTAACCATTTCAGTGAGGTCCAAAACCGAAAGTTCAGGCGAAATTTCCAAATTTCGGTGGATTTCGCTTTAGAAAGCTATATTTCGGTACCGAAACCGAAATTTCGGTGTTTTGGCTTAGATTTAAAACCTTGGGTAAACCTTACTTGGACAAGTGTTATACAGTCAGGGGATGAGACATAACATTCCCTTTTCATACACCTCACTGATATAACAGAAAGCCAGGTAAACTTTAGCTCAGCACTTGTTTTGCACTGATGGTGATTAGGACTCACTAGTTTGGTAGGTTTCACCTAGAGGATCTCTTAGGTCAAAAATCAACATGTTCGGATAATTGCAACTATCCAATATTTAGATTCTTTTGTGGACCATCGGTAGATTTTTCTTGTATCGTCTAAAAGAGTGCGATGGATTGGTTGATTATGACCTGATTGAGATAATTTTTGACTAAGAGATACCTAGACATGACCTGTTGAAAGGTGGGTCATGAACCCCTGCATGTTTACCACTTTGTTATGATATTTCGTTAATCAATGGTTATAACCATATATAGTTATCAGACATAATAGCTTAGATATATATGACTTATATATCAAGAACATCGTGCCTTTAGGAAAGTAAACCATCTTTGCCCGATTGTTAACCTATGAAGTAATATTTTGCACATCATTGTTCATTTTACTAATATATTCTCCAAATTCAACCTTTCATTTTCCACAGGTTGGTGATGTTGTACTTGTCCAAGATGAGAATGTAATGGAGAACGAATTTAAAATGATTGGCTTGGATACTTTGGTATGACGCTCTTTTTCCTATGTATTATTCAATTTTTCAAGGATTATAAGATCAGTGAAACTATATTTGGGAAAAGAAGGTTTCACATACATTTGAATAACTCTATTCTGATAGAGTTTTCCTTGCAGCCAAACACATCTCTAGGTCAAAATTACCTTTGACCCACCATTCGATGGTAAATCTAAAAGGACCTTGTGGTCGTTCACTTGTCCACTTAATTTTGTTTTGGTTCTCCATTTCTGAGAAGGTTAATGTGTTTTGCATGTTAGGTAGGATACAATGTTGTAACACCCAGTCGGCGCAATATTGGGAAGGTGTGTCAAATTCTCATGTCCACATGCATTCAGATGTACATATTTCACTAATATGTCAGTTATCTCATTTTTCCTTCTTGGTATATTTCAAGGTGCGAGGCTATACTTTTAACATCAATTCAGGAGCCTTGGAATTGCTCGAGCTTGATTCATTTGGAATTTCCGTTATTCCATCTAGTTTGGTAGGTTGATTTCTATTCTTTTAAGGGAAATGATGAGATATTGAGTGTCTGTTGAATCAATACATATCAATGGCTCATTGTCATTTGTGTTGAAAAGTTGAGGACCGCAAAAACCTGGTGATCTCGATTTGGTTTCAGTACTTCTATGCTAAAGTGGATATTAACATTGTGGTTCTCACTTTTTTTCAACCGATTGATGCAAGCATTCCTACGATCTGTTTCCATATATGATATCATCATATCAATGATATGTTGATGAAAGGGTCCACCATAAAGTTTTGGGTAATTTAGTAATGCCCCCTGTTTTTCAAAAGTAATTCGTACTACCCCTATACTTTCAAACTAAGGCAAAACTCCCTTTGACCAGGTCCCACCATCTTTGACTCACAGTCCAAGGTCACATGATTGTTACTATAAGACTAATATGACAAAAAAAGGCTCTTCTTTTATGAATGCCAAAATTACCCTTTAATGTCTTTATGTCGCAGTGCCAACGTACGAAGTGATATCTTGGCAACGAAGTAATCTCACTTGTTTGTACGACTTTAGATCCAATGGTGGAGATTAAATATGGACTGACGCATGTCCAATCGCGGGAAGAAGCTGAACCATCTATTCCAGGAGAATGAAGATGGTTTTTCATCCAACCTATCATCTTCTTCTCAACCAGCCTTGTCCAAAGGAAGGAATCGTAGGTTTTTTACAGAGCTTACCAGAAGGAATCACGGGGCTGATCCTTGACGAGGTTAACCAGAAGGAATCGTGAGTTTTTCTCATCTAAAAGAACGTAGAGAGGATGGAGAAAACGGATTTTTCTCCTCGGTGCCTGAGATACACCCTCAAATCGAAGAGGATGACATCTTTTGAGGTTCACAAACAAAAGAAGTAGCGTTTAATGTTCTTCATTTTTCGAAATATGTTTTATGGGTTGCATGTGTTATGGGCTTGTTCAAAATTTTGTTTTAGGGAACCTTTTCTTATGCTTTGACCTGTTATGCAGGAAGACTTAGAAACAGGTAGACGAGGTGAAACATGCATGACTATTTTTGTCCACTGCAGCATGTTTTCACAACCTTGTATCCTCACATAGTTCTCTAGAAGCCACCTGCCATATCTTTTCCATTTAGGGCAAATCAATCTCTGCCCGATTTATATTTAGCAGTTTGCATGATCAATGATGTCATCCTGATTGCTTGTAACTATGCTCTGAAGGAGTTATCTACGAAAATGGAGGAAAATCAAGAATTCCATCTCATAATTTTTACTTAAAACCATGAGTTGCAATCTTAAAAATTTCTATAATGTTTATTTTTCATTTTCTACTAAGCTTGTATCTGTAAATTAATCTGGTCACAACAAATGACAAGCCTTTTGTTGTGAATTTTGTGTGCTGCACCCAATATTTCCTTTAATACAAAGATTTTCCCGTGAAAGAACATGGCACATTATCAAATTTTCGTAAAGAACTCCTTCGGAGCAAAGTAGCAAACAATCAAGATGAAATCAATGATCGGGCAAATTGCTAAATATAAATCGGGCAAAGATTGATTTGTCCTTAAATAGAGGAGATATGGTAGGTGGCTTCAAGAGACATGTTTGAAGATACAAAGGTAGTGGAAACATGTTATAGTGGACAGAAATAGTCATGCATGTTTCACCCTGTCTACTTGTTTCCAAGTCTTCCTACATAATAGGTCAAAGCATAAAAAATGTTCCTTAAAACAAAAATTCGAACAAGCCCGTAAAACTTGTATAACCCATAAAAGAAATACCTACATGCAACCCATAAAACATGATTTTGGAGAAAAGAAGAACATTAAACCCTACCTCTTTTGTTTGTGATCCTCAAAAGATGTCGTCCTCTTCGATTGGAGGGTGTTTCTGAGGCACAAAGGAGAAAAATCCGTTTTCTCTATGTTCTTTTCGATGAGAAAAACCCGCGATGCCTTCTGGTTAACCTCTGCAGAAAAAACTGCGATTTCTTCCTTTAGACGAATCTGGTTTAAAAGATGATAGGTTGGAAGAAAAACCATCTTCTTTGTTCTACTGGAGAAGATGGTTCAACTTCTTCCCGCGATTTGACGACAATCCATATTTAATCTCCACTGTGGGATCTAAAGTTGTATGAACGGGTGAGATTATTTCGCTGCCAAGATGTCACCGTACGTTGGTGCTATGACGGTGAAGACATTAAAGGTTAGTTTTGGTATGTAGAAAAGAAGAGGGTGTTTTTGCCATCTGTCTTATAGTAACGGTTATGTGACACATGTGACCTGGACTGTGCGTCGAAGACAGTGGGACCTGGTCAAAGGGAGTTTTGCCTTAGTTCAAAAGTACAGGGGGCAGTACGAATTACTTTTGAAAAACAGGGGGGGATATTACTAAATTACCCGAAAGTTTTAAACACGATTTGCTTTTGTGTTTCCGTATCTGATATCATCATTTCAACAATTTTCTTTCATATTAATGAAAGGGCCCACCATAATGTTTTAAATGTGATTTGCTTTTGCCATAATTTCAGGTGAGCACATATGCTTTGTTCGTTGAGGATGTGATTGAAGTTGCATCTGACACAGTGGTCGTGCATGAAGCGGCAGCTTCCCGGTTACAAAGACTAACAAAAGTATGTTATGTTCTGCTAATCATGTTTCTGAGATGGGTTTTATTTGTAACCAATTCTTTGGACACTAAATACCCCTTTGATTTTCCAACAATGGTTGGCGTTCTTTTGGCAGAGGCTTTGTTACATCAAAAGATGATCTTTATTTCTTCTTCTTGACATCTGGCAAAGTTAATGTGTGCTTGCATGCGTCATGCCATACAATGTTAATATGATGGTTTACTCATTTTTTTTTATAGAAATCAACATGTACTTGGACTCACATACATATATACAAACATATAAAAGAGGACTGATAGCATCAGATTTGATACAAACTACCTCAATAAGCACATGGGCCATCCACAGCCCATTTCACGGAGTCATCTATATTTGTGGTGGGATGCACGGCTGAGGCATCTGACCCACTTTGGTCCCACCGTAAACATGGATGATGCCCATAAATGGTCAGCAGATGGCAGAGTGTTTTGGAATTAATCCTTATGATTGCCCTATAGATATAACGTCCCAGTTAAAATCACATGTACCTATACTGATATTATGATGAAAATTCTGCCCTGCTGTACCTTTTATTCTCAAAATGTAGTTATACCATTGATGTCTATTAGAATGCACCCACCTGTTACAGCACAAGTTTCTTTTTTGTAGTTGAATCTGAAAGGATTTATGTTGCTGACCCCAAACATTTGGGATAAGGCATGGATGATGATGATGATGAATCTGTTTTTAAATTGGATTTCTCTCCCTTTGTGGGGCTGTTGCTATATTGGATGGCTCTCTCTTTGCTAAATCTTTATAATATTATTTTATGAACTCACTAGGATTTTCAATTTTTTTTTTTTGGTTAGAGCCAATTTTTGCCATCATTTTAGTAATATTATACTTCAAAATGTTTCTTATCTTAGGGTTTCTGGGATACTCAGAACGTGGAAACCTCCAAAGACGAGCTTGGAGAACATTCTGACCTTGAAAGACGACCTGTTCGAAGCAGTCGGAAAAGGAACCAAAAGTTCCCACCGAAAACAGGAGATAATGAGGATAACTGGGACCTTCCAATGGATTATTTATGATGTGCCTGCATGACCTTTTATTTTTATTTTTATTTTCTCTGTCATTGTAAATCGACTTATATAGTTAGTTTGTATATATCATTATCAAAATCTGTTTTCTTGAAATATTAGTTTATAGATATCTCAATTGTTTTCTTGGTGGAAATCATCTGTAACTTCAACCTATTTCTCTCCTCTGTCGAAATAATACTATTCAGTTATTGTTAATCGAGTTGGAAGTACTTTAATCTCCATGATCGCATCCGGATACTAGCTCAATTTCTGACAACATTTGATCGGTGTATGAGCAGGGAGGCTCAGCTTAATTTCTGACAACACTTAATCGGTGTACGAGCAGAGCTGGCCTGATGCTCAGTGTGAGCGTGTGCTTCATGAGGCTAGTATTAATCATTGGTGTTGACTTCAAATACTTTCCACAAATGTAATAGCTTCACACATCTTGAGCAGTGGCTATGCATATGAAATACTCAAGTTGGATATTTTTGGTCAGTTGATCCGAATGAGTCAGGATTTTATATCAGCCAGGCTTGTGATTGTGTGATTTACAATCCGTTGTGACAAGTTTTACTCGTTTTTGGCCTTCTATAAAATGTCCCTGTATAGTAGTTTGATAAGATTGCCCATCACGGGATTGATGTATGGATCTGGGGACGCACCATTTGATGGGTCCTACTCAACAAATCTGTTATGTATCCAATCGGTTGACGATCTGGTATGCTTCACAAGATCAATTATTCTAGTTTTCCTTTCCACAAAAAACAAAAATGGAAAAGTAAGGCTGTGTTTGATAGTGCATCTTCGACGTGCGTCTTGGCTGAAGGTGTGCGTCGTGATGGAAGATAAGTGTGTGGGTCATACCAAGGCGCGCACCTTAGAAGACACAGTGGACCTTGTAGATTCGCGTAAGTGAACCTTCGAAGGTTCACCTCCCCTATTGAGTCTGCGAGAAGGTTCACCCTCTATCTCCAATGGGCTTAGCCCACCTAATGTGTGGTCCACTTGACATATGGCACATGTGACATGCATGATCTATCAACGCCTCTATATTATTTGGGACCCACATATGATTCATTAACTTCCGTTCTTATGTGGGGCCCACTTGATTTCTCAACTCTAGTTATTATGAGCGGCCCACACGAACTATCGATCTTTGTTCTTATGTTGTCCCCACATGATCTATCAACATTTGTTCTTATGTGGATTTCACATGGTCATGTAGAACCAAACTTCAGTCTTGACCTTTAAAAGTCGGACGTCTTTGGTTGAAGATGCGCTACCAAACACAGCCTAAAAAAAAGGAAATCTGGTTTTCCTTTTAAAGGTTCCACCAAAATCATTTGGAAATTTGTGATAGGAGCATTTGGGAAACCCAAAAAAATACAAGAATATTAATGGCCCATGCAGGTCTCGAACCTGCGACCTTCGCGTTATTAGCACGACGCTATAACCAACTGAGCTAATAGGCCATCTTTATACTCTATTCCACGTGTCAAAATAATAACATAGGAAGTGATATTGACAGATGCGTCTAATAAATATAACCAAAATGTCCTTTTTCTTTTGTTTCATAGTTTGCTGTTAGCGGACAATGACAACCAGAATTCCCTTTTTATTTTTTAATTTATTTATTGAAAATGTGCCCCGGAAATATCACTTCCTCAATGAAAAATGGGTCGGGCTCCAGGGACCGGCCTTTTTTGACCGTTCCCGTTACAGGACACAATATGAGACACATGGCACACTCTTAGAGGACTCCAACCGTATGGATGTTTGTCCAATCCCTCGGTGGACCTACAAATAAAAAATCAGCTTGGTTAGTGATTTCAAACCTTTGGATCTTTGTACCTCAAATACTGCTCAAATTCCCACAGTTGAGATCAACCCAGGAAAATAAATCCAATCCAACGCCTAGAAAAGGCCGGTCGTCCCTGGGTCTTAAGGAAAACTTGAATTACAGCTCCACTTTTAGAAAGTGAAGACAGTGTCCCTTAATGGGTTATACATCAATGTTCTGAAAACTAGACTGGTCAAGTAATCCGAGAAGTGGCTGGGCCGGGTCAATCCGGTTCAACCCCCATCAACTAGTTGAGCCATGAGGTCATAAAGAAGGTTATTTAAATTTAAAAATAAAAAGAGATCAATTCAAATTGTTTAAGCGAGGTTAAAAAAAACGTTACAACAGTAACACTCCAAGCATGTTACGTTATTCCCAAAATTAAAAAAAAAAAAAAAACCGGGTCAGTTCATCCGCCACATCAACTTGTTGACCAATGATGTCATAAATAAGGTTATTTCAATTAAAAATAAAAAGAGTGATTTAAATGCTTTAAGCGTGGTTAAAAAAATGTTACCGTTATTTGCAAAAAAAAAAAAAAAAAAAAACTGAAAAACCGTTATTTTGAAAATAATGGCAGTTATATATATTCTATCTGTTATCCCTTAATTGATGTTATTTTTTGGAGAAAAGAACTAAAAATGATAAATAATATTATTTTAAAATTTATTCTTACCATGTGTGACCCAATTATAACGGCCGTTTATAATGGATGACGTTATAACATATGTATTTGAAACCTTGGATTTAAGTATATCTGAAGCTGAAATGTCATCCGGTCTTGAAAAACCATGTCAATGTCAATGTGGACCGGGTTGTCGGGTAGGCTCACTAGTTCCACAGCAGACAACCATTAGCGGGTCATCGAACTTGGCCTCAAATCGAACCAAATAAATAGAACCCACCTCCATAAGGGTCAACAAAAGTCAATGTCGATTCCACTGTCCATTCGAATTATGTATTTTTTATTTTTTTTCTGCGTTGCTTATTTTGAATGATGACTGTTACAATGCGATCCATCCTCATCCAAGAAGGCGAATTCGGAGGAAAACTGTGCGAAAATTCATGAATGTGCTTATCATCCTCCAACAATACGGATAGGAATCAACCATTTTGTCAGTCTGACTAGGTAAAATGTTCGACTTCGGGGACCAGCAGAAGTAATGTGTTAGGATCCTAGGTTAAGACTTAAGCTTTCCGCTCCACCATCACCTAGGTGCTTAATTTTGGTGTATTGGTTGGGGTCTTAACATTTGGTATCAGATCTAACTCCACGTCATGGGAGGGGTGACCTGGGGAAAGGGCTACCTAGGGGCTCGCTCACAAAAAATGAGAAAATAGGGGTATCGGAGTGAAAGTCACCTCAGTGTCACGGGGTCACTAGTTGGGCCCGATCCAAGCCCGCCAACGAAGCCCGTTCCAAGCCCACCAACGAAGCCCGTTCCAAGCCTATAACCAAGCCCGGTTATGGCTCAAGGAGTCTAGAGTGCTCTGGAAGTTTCTAGAGGACCCTAGAGTATAGTAGAGAGCCTTAGAAGATAGAAGAGTCTAGAATACTCATGAGAGTTCTAGGGAATCTCTACCCATGTATTATATGTAAATATTCTAGATAGTTCCTAGGAGAAACATCTAGAGATTCTTTGGTAGAATAGTATGGAGAATTCTAGAATAAGACTTAAAGCCTATATAAAGGGGCAAGCCCCCTCATTTGTAATCATCCTAGGGAAATCCTGGAATCCAGAATTGAGTAGCAATATAAGCTTCCTCATTCTTCAAGTTCTCTTGTGCCTTTGTGTTCTTGTGTGCTTCTTGAGTGGGTTGAGTACTTAGGCAAGGCAAAGTCCTAAGTGATCAAAGGGAGAAAGGCTGACTTGAGGTAAGCAAGGAGCGCTAACTCGAGTGCCGCACGGTCTCTAGCAAGGGTCAAAGACTAAGTCCGTGACAAGTGGTATCAGAGCCAACCTCAAGAAGACACCATGTCAATGGTCACTGAAGAGACAAAGGGATGTGATGGGCACAACCCCAACCCCACCAAGGGAAGGAAAAGAGATAAGTCCCAGGATATCTTTGCTGCTTGGGAAGCCAGGTTTGTTAAGGTGGAGCTTGCCATGGCGGATGCACGTGATAGGTTCGACGAGTTAGGCATAGGCATGGAGGACCTCAAGACGGGATTTGAGGAACTCAAGGGGGGTATGCTGTGGTCAACGAACTAGTGCATGATCATCAGCAAGAGAGGGATGCCTTCCAAGCCCAAGTAATTGGGATGGTGGAGACTCTAAAGTATCAGGTTGAAGAAATGAGAGGTGACTGGATCCTATGGAAGAAGGCCATGACAAATGAGGGCGTGGTCGCACGGGGGATGCCTAGGATCAAGACACCGGAGCCCAAGACCTATGGTGGGTCAAGGGATGCCAAGGAGTTGGATAACTTCTTATGGGGCATGGAACAGTACTTCGATGCCATCTCTCTACACAACGAGAAAACTAAGATCCGCACAGTTACCATGTACCTCACAGACACGGCTACTCTGTGGTGGCGAAGGCGTCATGCGGACATGGAACGAGGTACGTGCACGATCGACACTTGGGATGACTTTAGAAGGGAGATCAAGAGGCAATTCTACCCAGATGATACTGAACATCAGGCAAGGAGGAAACTCAAACGGCTTAAGCACGTGGGGTCAATTCGAGACTATGTAAAGGAGTTCTCGACCCTGATGTTGGAGATTCTAGACATCCCAGAGAAGGAACTACTCTTCAACTTCATGGATGGTCTCCAGCTATGGGCGGAACAGGAACTAAGACGACGTGGAGTACAAGACCTCGCTAGTGCGATGGCCGCTGCCGAACAGTTACTGGAATTCAAGAGGGATGATTCCTCCAAGCCAAAGTCGTCCAAGTGTAATCATGCCAAAGGTGGGGGAGATGAGACATCAAGTGAAAAAGAATGATCAAATCACAAAGAGAGATCGAGTCACAAGGAGGGGTCATCCAAGCCAAAGTATGGCAAGTTCAGGAAAGAAGGTAAGGACCACTCCAAATTGAGGACTAGTTGTTTCCTTTGTGATGGGGATCATTGGGCAAGGGACTGCCCACAGAGGAAGGCACTGAACGCCTTAGCTGCCAAGTTGGGTAGCGAAAGTGAAGACAGCGACGAGGAGCCAAGGATGGGATCCTTACAACTCCTCAATGCTGTGAAGAAGCAACCTGAGTCTTCCAAGGCTATGAGCAAGGGACTCATGTACGTGGAAGCTCATATCAACGGGAAGCCTACACGGGTCATGGTGGACACCGGGGCGACACATAACTTTGTCTCAAGAGAAGAGGCAAAGCGATTGGGATTGAAAGCATCCAAGGAAGAAGGATGGATAAAGGCGGTAAATTCACAGGCCAAACCTATCCAAGGTACGGCTCGTGGGGTAGAGCTACGCATAGGGGAATGGAAGGGGCTCGTGGATTTATCAATTGTTCCTATGGATGACTATCAAGTGGTACTAGGGATGGAGTTCCTAAGGAGGGTCAAGGCAATACCTATGTCATTTGTGAACTCGGTGTGTATCATCGAGGAAGGAGCTCCTTGCATGGTTCCTACGGTCCAAGGAACCAAAATCGGAACAAAGATGCTCTCGTCCTTGCAATTGTCTATGGGATCCAAGAAGGGCATGGTCGAAGATCTTGAGGATAGGGTAGATAGAGAATTACCCAAGAATGAAGGCAAAGTCCTTGAAAAATCCAAGGACATGATGTCGCCTAAGCAGACAAAGACGCTACCACCTAGGAAAGAGGTGGGTCATCCAGTTGGGATGAAGCTTGGTGTCAAGTCGCCTGCATCGATACCACCTGGGAAGACTATCATGAGCCAACAAAAAAGGAAGAAATGGACAGACACGAGAAGACGACCGGTAGAGTGCAAGGAAGTGGACTACATACTCGCTGATCGTCGGGTGAATAGGCGTGGAGTCCAATTATACATCGAGTATCTGGTGAAATGGAAAGGATTACCCAATGACGAGGCTACTTGGGAGCACGCAGATACTCTATGGCAATTTAAAGACAAAATCACCAAATACTATGGAGATGACGCGCCGAGGACGTCGCGCAATCAGGTGGGGGAGAGTGTCACGGGTCACTAGTTGGGCTCGATCCAAGCCTGCCAACGAAGCCTGTTCCAAGCCCACCAACGAAGCCCGTTCCAAGCCCATAACCAAGCCCGGTTATGGCTCAAGGAGTCTAGAGTGCTCTGGAAGTTTCTAGAGGACCCTAGAGTATGGTAGAGAGCCTTAGAAAATAGAAGAGTCTAGAATACTCATGAGAGTTCTAGGGAATCTCTACTCATGTATTATATGTAAATATTCTAGATAGTTCCTAGGAGAAACATCTAGAGATTCTTTGGTAGAATAGTATGGAGAATTCTAGAATAAGACTTAAAGCCTATATAAAGGGGCAAGCCCCCTCATTTGTAATCATCCTAGGGAAATCCTGGAATCCAGAATTGAGTAGCAATATAAGCTTCCTCATTCTTCAAGCTCTCTTGTGCCTTTGTGTTCTTGTGTGCTTCTTGAGTGGGTTGAGTACTTAGGCAAAGCAAAGTCCTAAGTGATCAAAGGGGGAAAGGCTGACTTGAGGTAAGCAAGGAGCGCTAACTCGAGTGCCGCACGGTCTCTAGCATGGGTCAAAGACTAAGTCCGTGACATCAGAGTGGCCTGATTAGTGATTTCTAAGCGATTCGATTGAAGTTATTTTTATGGGTTGAATTAAACAGTAAGAATTCGAACATTTATTGAGCGTTATTTGGGTGCAAAGATCCAAAGGTTGTAAATCACTAATCAGGCTGATTTTTAAGTTTTAGGTCCACCGAGGGACTGGCCAAACATCCATACGGTCAAGGTCCACTAAGAGTGTGCCATGTGGCCTGTGGTTTTGCATTGTGACAGAAGCTGTGATAGAAGTTTTACTCCAAACCTATGTATTGAAGCTGGTTGTTGAGTCATTGCTTGCAGTTGATGTGTTGGTCACTTTAGGGAGTAAAACTTCTGTGCGTTGTCACAACGCAAAATACGAGCCACGTGGCACACTCTTAGTGGACTCTAACCGTATGGATGTTTGGCCAGTCCTTCGCTGGACCTATAGACAAAATATAAGCCTAATTAGCGATTTACAACCTTTGGATCTTTGCACCCAAATAATGCTCAAATTCCCACCATTAAAATCAACTCATGAAAATAACTTCAATCGAATCGCTTAGAAATCAGTAATCAGGCTGATTTTTGGTTTGGAGGTCTGCAAACGGACTGGCCAAACATCCATACGGTCATCATCCACTAAGAATGTTCCACGTGGCTCGTAACAGAAGTTTCTCTCCACTTTGAGTAGAAAACCTTCTATCATACTTGTGTGAGCAAAGCCGATCACACATCACATCCATACGATGACAGTATGGATGTTTGGCTAAGTCCCTCGGTAGACTTGTAAACCAAAAATTAAGTTGATTAGTGATTTCTAAGCGTTGGATTGGAGTCATTTTTATGGGTTGCTTTTAACCGTAGAATTTAGAGCATTATTGACCATTATTTGGGGTACTAGATCCAAAGGTCTGACCTAACTGATCAGGCTGAATTTTAGTTTTCAGGTCCAATGAGAGACTGACCTTACGGTCATCAGCCTCTAAGAATGTGCCACGTGGCTCATATTGTGGTGTGTGATCAGCTTTGCTCACACACATGTGTGAGCGAAGGTTTACTCCAAATAATGGTCAATAATGCTCTAAATTCTATGGTTGAAGGCAACCCGTGCAAATGACTCCAATCCAACGCTTAGAAATCAGTAATCGAGCTAATTTTTGGTTTTCAAGTCGACCGAGGGACTAGCCAAACATCCATACGGTCATCGTCCTCTTAAGAGTGTGCCCCGTGGCTCATATTGTGATGTGTGATCGGCTTTGCTCACGCACGTGTGTGAGTGAAGGTTCTCTCGACAATTTCCAAAACAATGCCCTCTACGGCTCTACGTACCACGCTGCAATTATGCACGGCAGGTGACATTATTTAACAGGAAAATATTCCAAAAGATGCTATATATGGGCCTCATTCTCAACAGGAATATTCTCCTGTTAAATAATGTCTGCTGCCAAGCCTCCATGCATACATGTGTGGTTGTGATTGATAACACTTCAGCACTTCGAATTTTCGAAATTAAAAAACCGGAATGCAAGAAACACGTTTTTTCTCTTCTACTTGTATAGATGGGATTGACCACATTTTGAAAAAATTCCATGATCTCTTGCGTGTGAGGAAGTCGAAAGAAACCTCCGCTGCGACGACATGCAAGCTTAATTTGAGGCAAAGAAAAGAATCTCAAAACATGTACTTTTCTTCGTTTTCTTGATATCTCTCTCTTGCGAGGTTCGTAAATCCGACCAAGCGATACTTTCACGTATAAAATGTAGATATTTGAGTCTTTTGTTGTTGTTGTTTTCCCATCGAATTTTTCTTTTCCTTTGCTCATTTGTCTTTGCTTTAGCTCCTGGTCGAGTAATCTGAGGTATGTTACCTCGAGAACAACAGAATCGCGTTTCTATATGCTTTGATCTGAGATGTAATTTCAGTTGTTAGATTCTTTTCAGGAATGGAAAATATGGGATTTTCTCTCATTTTATTGGATTAATTGCTTCTTCTTCTTCTATATTTTTGTAGATTTCGAGCGAACTTATAAAATTTAACTAGTTTTAATTCCATGTCGAATTGTTTTATGTTTGAATGAATTCAAATTCCTGATAGATTCAGTGTATTACTTGCGAAATTTTCAGTCTAGTACTTGATAATTTACGAATTCCTGATGGATTAGATGAATTTCAATTGCTGCTTGTGGCTGATGAATTTATTTCGACAGACTTTCTATTGTTTTTGCTATTTTGAACTATGAATTGAAAATTTTACCACCTTTATAATTCCCTCTGGTGCAATTGTTTTGTGCCTAATTATTAATCTTAATCCATTGTGGATTTTGTGTAATTGATGCATTTCTTCGTCGAATTGGGAGGTTTTTATTATGAGTCAGGCTCAGGGGCCCCCGTTTGTCTGACCCCTCTCGGGAGTTGTGTTCTCGATGGTGGATTCCACGATTCCAACAGCGGTTGATAGCAATGCGAAAAATGAAAAAAATGATGCCAATGGGTCAGGCTCAAGAGCCCCCCTTTTTCTGACCCATCTCGGGAGCCAAGTTCTCGACCGTTGATTCTGAGAATCCAACGGGGGTTGATAGCGCTGAGCTGACATCGCTTTTTGCAATGCTATCAAACACCGTTGGAATCGTGGAATCCACGACCAAGAACAAGACTATGATGGGTCAAAAAAAGGGGGGGCACCTGAGCCCGACCCTTTTATTATATATTTGGAGTAAAACTTCAATGACAGGGCCCTGTCATCGAAGGAGAAGATAGGGCAACAGATGATGGCACGTGGATTTGTACAGACTGACCACCTCGGCCTGACCGCCCACGTACACCGGTGAGTGTTTTGGCAAAAAAGCACTTGAGTACTCACCTGGGTGCGTGTGTGGTGAGGCCGAGGTGGTCAATCCGTACAAATCCACGTGCCGAGATCTGCTGCCCTGTCTTCTCCTTCGATGACAGGGCCCGGTCATCAAAGTTTTATCCATATATTTGACGTGGGGTATGAAAGTTTTTTCATTCTTGCTTCTTGTTAGAATTGTTTACATCTCGAATCGAAATCGATATTGATGTTCTTTTAATTTGGTTTTCCAAGTAGACACATTTATTGGTTATGTTACTTTGAGAACCACCATAAGGAAAGAAACTACAGGTTTAAACTTTTTACAATAACTTCTCAGTCTGTTCTTGGATAGAGCTGATCGGATTGGGAATGGCAATAGTCGACCGGCTCCGAAAATTTTTACGTTTCTACAAGGCCCTCATATTCATCACAGGTAATCGGGTTGGTACCTTGTTCACAGGTCCAACAGAGTGCTTTTGCTTATTCGCATTTCATGTTCATTGTAGGTGTGATTTTCAGCTATAGCCTGGTGGAGTTTGCTGTGGTGTTCGACTTGATGACATACTTAACGAACATATGGGATATATCGCTGACAAATGCGGCCGCAATTGTGAATTTCTTTGATGGATTATCACCCTAATGGTGATGGCACTCATTTACATTGCTGATGCTTACCTAAATCATTTCACCGTTGTTCTCTTCTCCATTCCTACCTTAATCATTGTAAGTTCTTTGAAGGTATCTTCCCTTTCCTAGTAGAGAACGATACTGAAAACAAGTTACAAGGAAAAATAATTAGATATTGTGGCACGAAACCAAACTTGGTGTCAGATGCCACATGCATTACGGCAAGGACCATATATATATGGGTCGGGCTCCGTTGACAGATCAAAATGACAGGTACACAATATAAGCCAGGTGGCACACTGTTACAGGACTCTGACCGTACGGATGTTTGTCCTATCCCATGGTCGATCTACAAACCAAAAATCAGTCTGATTAGTGATTTATAGGCTTTGGATTGGACTTATTTTCATGGGCGGATCTCAACCGTGGGAATTTGAGCGGTATTTGAGGTACAAAGATGCAACACTTATAAATCAGTAATCAGGCTGATGTTTGGTTTGTAGGTCCACCATGGGATAGGACAAACATCCGTACGGTCCGAGGCCTGTAACAGTATGCCACCTGGCTTATATTATGTCCCTGTCATTTTACCTATCATTTTAGATCTGTCAACGGAGCCCGACCCTATCACCCAGAGATATCTAATTTTCTTCCTAACATGTTACCCACTACATCCTCAAGGAACCTCAAATTAGCCAGAAAAAAAGAACCACCCTCGAATGTTATTCGTAGTGTTATTTTAGTTTTCAAATAAAAAAAGAACCAGTGACAAGTGTGCACCGAGCCGGGTCGGATTGCGTGCCATGGGTTGTGGCACATACAGTTTTGTCCATTTCTCTCTTAATTTACTGTGTTTTTTGTAAATTTTTCTTGAAAATTCTCGTATTCGTAGGATGCAAATCTAAGAGGGGGTGAGTAGGTTTATTTAAAAATTAATCCAATTACTCTGACTAACCTAGTCACAATGATTACGGTTCATGAAAATTAATCGCATGCAAACAATCCTAGGTGCTTGATTAATAAAAAAATTAACTAATTAACGTAACTGACTCAGATTAGTATCAAGGATATATCTAATATTGATTCGTTTAGTTTAATCTCAACAATATAAAATGCAAAAAATAAATTAATGCACACAATTTTTAATGAGAAAATTCATCACGGGAAAAACCTTGAGACCACGTTCAATTGTGAAACGATCACTATGAGGAAGTTAAACAAGTAAATAGAAGTTTCCCATGTAAAAATGTTACCACAGAACTAAACTCGAATCACTCAAGCCACTACTACTGTATTCATGCCTTCTTGTACTTTCATGCTGTGCATCTTATCGGTGCCTTCATCACGATAAAGATTCCACGGACCGATTCAATCTAATTCTGAATCCCACCACTCAAATCACTAGAACATAATCAAACCATAAATTACTAGTGATTATGAACTATCTACCAAAAACTAATAGGAATCAATGGTGTTCTTTTGGGGATCTAAAGCTCAGAAGGTTTTAACAAGGGGAAAATCTCAAAGCTTTGATCTCAAAATATGATAGAGTTCTTAGGGTTTTTGTACAACCCTACATGAAATAAGATGAAAGTTGTGTTGAAAATATAAACTTAACGAACTTTTAAAAATGATTTTTTGCGCAGTCTAATTGATAGGCTTGCAAGTCCAATCGATTGAAGGTAAAACTTTTTAAATAGATATTTGTTCTTCGATCAAAACAATCTAGAACTTTTTAAAGTTTCGATTTGTTCTCTGAGAAATAGAGCAAAGAGTCCGATCGATTAAAGACCAACGTCATTAAGCGGGAATAAAATTTATACAACAATCGATCGGACATGTCAAATATTGTCTTTATTCTTATATTCGATCGTGTTTTTCCACAACACAAACCAATAGTTCATAAGTACTTAGAGCTTGATATATGAATTAAACTAAATAATTTTTAAGGTCTCTAAGTCACTTATCTTAAATGTGATTGAGTGAAGCTTTCGTTTTCTAGTTGAATCTTGATGATCTTCTAAACGTATTCGAGCGGGCTTGAGTGATATACAGAATGAACACTCACACAACCTACCAATATGTAGAAGGACTATGAATTCATTTTGTCATACAGAATTAGTAAACATTAAAATATAGATCTCCCTCTTTAACAATTCCGTGATAAAATTACACAGGTGAAGGAAAATAAAGTACAATAAATCTAGATTCTAAAGAGACCAAGCTTATCCTGGTTTTATTGTACTTCTCTTTTCCTTCTAGTAGAAGATGTAGTTGATGCTGCATCACATTGTCATACACTCGTGCTGTTAGCTATACCTACTAGCTTATAGGTAAGGCATGACCATCATTTAAAGGCCCAAAAATTTATTCAATTCTAAAGCATATATTGATGTTATGACAGGGATTGATGCTATTATACCTTTCAAATTTGCGAAACGGGCGGGACTACCCCCTCTTGTATGTGGGATTGTTCTTCATTGCATTAGGCAAAGCAAGTCGTGATCCATCCTTACGAGCATTTTTTGCGGACCAATTCAAGGCAAAGGACGTCACAGATGAGAATCGAGTCCAAACCCGCAAGGGGGAGGAGACAGATAAGAATCCTCTCAAAACCCTCATAAAATTATGGTGGAATTTTGCCTCGATTTTGGGTGTCATCGTGGCCATGTTGTGGCTCTATCGTGTTAGTTGGTCATGGACCTTCAAGTATTCAGCCATAGTTCATGGGGTAGCTTATTTTTTGTTATTGTGTGGCATTCCCTCATACAACCGCATCAAACCTAGTGGGAGTCCACTCACTGCAGTTTTCCGTGTCCTTGTCGCCGCAACATTGAAGAGACGTCTTGATTACCCTCCCCCTACAGAACTGTACGAGAAAAATGACCAAGGAATCAGTGGCCGATTGTTATTACCTCACACCAGTCGCCTCAGGTGCATGTAGTTATAAGTATAACATCTCTCTCTCTCTCTCTCTCTCTCTCTCTCTCTCTCTCTCTAACAAGTAACAAATATATAATCGTGTTGAAATGCAGATGGCTAGACAAAGCAGCCATCAAAGAATCGTTCCCTCATAGTTCTCCAGAAGAACACGAAAAGAAATGGAGGGTTTGTACAGTTACAGAAGTGGAAGAAACTAAGCTTTTCGTAAGAATGTTTCCAATGTGGTCAACCTTTATCGTCTATAGTCTAGTGGAGTCTACGGGGACAACCTTCTTTATTGAGCAAGGAACCAACCTGAAAGACTCGATTGGCGAGAAGACGAAACTCCCTGTTTCCATTCTATACTTGTTCAAGGGCATCTCAAAGTATGTCATCTCCTATCTCTATGATCAACTACTACTGTCAAAGAGATTAACCGGATCACAAAAAAGATATGCTATCAAAGCGAGGATTGGCCTTGGAATGCTGTCATCAATGTTCTGCTGTTGTACTGCTTGGCGGGTGGAGTCTCGAAGGCTGAATGTTGTTAATAAAAATGATTTAGTAGACAAACCAGATGATCCTATACCTATGAACATCTTCTGGTTACTTCCCCAATTTTTATTGCTAGGGACAATGAAAGGGCTTGCTGAAGATGGACTAAGGGATTTCTTCTTCTATGATCAAGTTCCTGAATCAATGTGGAGATATGGACCCGCATTCAACGACATTGTGATTGGAATTGGAAACCTCCTCAGCTCACTTACTGTCAAGTTATCAGGAAGATGGTTCGCAGACACCTTAAACAAGAGTCGGTTAGATAAGTATTACCTGACGTTAATGGTATTAAGCTGTATCAACTTGGGTTTCTACTGCTGTATCGCAACTACATTCAATCGGGAACAGATTGACCAACTAGAAAAAAATAAACCAGCAGCTGCAAAAGAAGAGATTGACCTGAAAGAGATTCACCAAATAGTAAACATGAAGCACGATGAAAGATCACAGAAGGGAAAGGATATAGAAGCAGCAGCAACTTAAAAAAGCATTTCTTTTGAATATGTAACCAAATCCATTTATTAATATGATGGTTTACCTCAATAAACACATGGGTCATCCATCCAACGACTCAGAGGCATTTGACCTACTGAGGTCCCATCATATAGGGTCAGGCTCAGCGGACACATTTTTTTACACGCAATTTCACACAAAAAAATAGTGGTGGAATGGGATGATTTTTGGTGAGGAGATCACCCTCACAAAAATTCAAATCATTCTGATAGTCATAGCATGATTTAGAAGTTGAAGAATTATATGGACAGTCTATTTTTTACCGTTAATTAACTTGATCAACTCCATTTGATGGTGTTAGAAATTTTAGAATGGGCTGATTTTTTTCTAGGGGTGATCTATATATATGGTGAGGAGATCGATCATCCTCACCAAAAATCAGCCGTTGATTTATCTTCCATGTGGGTACACCAAAACTGTGTGAAAATATGTGTCCGCTGAGCCTATATATCTATAGTTCCATTAAATCATTTGGAAATTTGAGAAAAAAAGCATTTGGGAAACCAGAAAAAAAGAATAATATTAATGGCCCATGCAGGTCTCGAACCTGCGACCTTCGCGTTATTAGCACGACGCTCTAACCAGCTGAGCTAATAGGCCCGTTTATACTCATTTACACGTGTCATAAAATAACATAAGAATATTTGGTAGAATCAGCCGATCTGATCAAGCTTTGTCCCTTAATTACCATTATTGATGTTATTTTTAGAAAAAAAACTAAAAATGATAAAATAATATTATTTTTACCATGTGTGACCCAAGGTTTAAAGGAGGCCGTTTTAATGGTTAAACGGACTGGGGGCGTTACCGTTTAAACCGTTTAAATGGTCAGGGGCAAAAATGGAAAAAAATGGAATTAAACGAAAAACGTGGCGCTGAAATTCAAATTTTGAAATTTGAAAATTGAAAAAAACAAATAAAATTTAACGGATTTAAACGGATTTTAACGGTTTTAACGGCCGTTTTTTTCACAAAATTTTTCAAAATTAAACGGCCGTTTAAACGATTTTAACGGCCGTTAAAACAAAAAAAACGGCCGTTTCTTTCAAAACCGATAAAACGGGTTTAAACAGAAACGGGCTTGGGGCGTTACCATTTAAATGGCCGTTTAAACCGTTTAAACGGCCGTTTTTAAAACCATGGTGTGACCCATTATATATAACCGCCGTTTATAATGGACATCTATTATATTTAAACCTTGGATTTAAGTATATATCTGAAGCTGAAATGCCAACCGCTCTTGAAAACCACGTCACTGTCAACTTGGACCGGGTTGTCGGTGGGTAGGCTAACTAGTTCACTGGTTGAACTGTTCGATCTGGTATAATTTTCAAAACACTGGCTGATATCAACATCATGGAATTATTCCACAGCAGACAACCATTAGCAGGTCGGTCATCCAACTCAGCCTCAAATTCCAACCAAACAAATAGAACCAGTCTTCGTAGGGGTCGGGATCGTGGGACAACCATTTTTGACAACCATTTTGGCTGACCCACATAGAAGATGAATCAATGGCTGAGATCTCCTCACCATATAGATCACCCCAACAAAAAATCAGACCATTCTGAAATTTCTATCCCCGGCCTTCATATGTGGTTTTCAAGTTGCATGGTAGAGGGTCCATAATTCATCAACTTCTAAACAAGTCTACGAATATCGGAATGATTTAAATTTTTCACCAAAATTTAAAATTCAGCCATTGATTCATTTTCTATGTGGGTCCGCCAAATGGTTGTCAAAAGTAGTTGTCCCCCGATCCCGACCCTCTTCATAATGGTCGACAAAAGTTATTATTGATTTCACTGTCCATTATTATTATTATTATTATTATTTTTTGAATAATCTTGCGACCGTTACGACACGATCCGTCCCCATCCAAGAAGCCAATAGGGAGGAAAACTGAGGGCGAAATCATGAATGTGCTTATCATCCTCCAGCAATACGGATTAGAATCCACAATTTTGCCTGTCTGACTAGGTAATACGTTGGACTTCAGGGACAGTTGAAGTAGGGGCGTTTGGCAATTAAAAAAAAAGTAACTTATTGACTTTTATAAGCCAAAAAGTTAAAAGCTAGTTTGGATTGATATGTTTCATATTTATTTTAACTTTTGAAAAGTTATAAACTAGCTTAAAACTGAAGCTAAAATTTTAATCTTTTAACTTCTAAGAGAAATTACTTCTCAAAAATTAGAATGCCTCAAGACGCTTTTAATTTCTATGACTTTTTTGGAGGTAAAAAATCGACTACTAACTTCTACTACAAGTAGAAGTGCTTTTACTTCTCGTTTTCCCAAACGCCCGTAATAATGACATGTTTATTCAAGGTGCCAGCTTGCTAAGCTGGTAAAGTCTTGAGTGTTGACAGCATGGGTTCAAAACCCACATGCTGACTACGAACCGATTACATTTTTAATTTCACATATTCACGGGATTAATAAGGTTGGGCTTGAATATTCGTGAACAGCACGAATTATTTAAAGAAGGAACTGAACAACATCCTATTCAAAGGTTTGGAAAAATTCGCACATTTTTTAATGTGATTGATTATTTTATGAAGATTTTTGAATTATTTCTAGTTCATAATTTTTTTTATGGAGTAAACTTTTTTGCAAAAGTTTTTAAATTTAATATTAACCCAAAAGTGTAGGCGGTGACTTGTGAGAGTACTTTTGATCAAAAAATTTCTCGGGAAGTCACTAAAAGATTGCAGGGACACGCGTGAATTTCACTTTTCTCCTTTGAATGACATCCATTAATCTTTTTTAATAAAAGAGGGACAAAGAAAAAAAGGTTCTCTTTTTGCCTCGCCCTGGGGTTTCCTTGGACTGAAACTTGCCACGTGGGGATAGCGAGGTTGCAGGTTGATTGATCTATGTGGCATGGGCTAAAAAATGTTAATTATAATGGTAAAGCTCCAACTCTATTACGGTATATATTTGTTAAAAGTTGTTATAATCTATTCTACTTATTAACGAGAGAAGGTTCTTCTTATGTTACGACCCCAAACTCCAATATTCTTGTGTTACTTAGTAAGGGCTCTTTGGTCTTTTGGTGTCAAAGATACATATGTGACCCCTCTGAGCTCATTAAATGCAAATAATGTCCTTTTCAGGTGAGCCAAGAGACCCAAGCTATTAAAAAAAAAGTTTATGACCGGCCACAATATGAGCCACATGGAATACTCTTAGAGGACATTGAACGTATCGATATTTGGTCTATCTCTAGACTCTAGGGATGTAGACATACACACCAAAGATATATACGGTCAGTTGTCTCTAAGAGTGTGCCATATGTCTCATATTATGGTTCATCATCATCGTTGATGAGGGATGTCATCATCAATGTCCTACTTTGCTGCGTCCCTCAATATACTTAACTCATTAATGAACTTTCTGCCTAAACTTCAATACAACTCTTAGATAACCTCTTAATTAATTACTTCTCATGTCATTCAGTAATTTTAGACCTTTAGATCTTAGGTTAATTAATATTTTGCATGTAGGTCCACCTATGGATGGACCGACCATTCATACGGTCAATTATCTTAAAGTGTAAGGTGTATAGGTGCATCGCAGGCCTAGTGGCCAACGTTAGAAGGCCGTCATTTTGAAAACAACAGCCATCATATTATCCGTTACTTCACTGTTATCAATGTGATTTCGGAAATTAATTCAAAAAATAATAATATTTTGAGATTTTTTTATTATGATTTGACACGTTATAACAGAAATAACGGTGACATTATACCTGCCCATCATTGCAGACTTCATACAAATAAAGCTAACTATCTAATCTATTGTGTTCTTTCGTACAAAAAGAAAAATTATGGCCAAAGAGGCTGAACTACAAATGTAAACATGTAATTGTCGGCCATAATTGGATGAATCCATCACAAAAAGTACTGATTTTCACTGAGAAGGGAATGATTTTTGCAATGGATCCATTCAATGAGAGTAAGCTTTCCGAGTAAAACTTCTGTCACAGCCTTTGACAGATGCTTCTGCCACAAAGCAAAACACAGGCCAAGTGGCACACTCTTAGTGAATGCTGACTGTATTGATGTTTTGGCCAGTCCCTCGGTGGACCTCTAAACTGATTTACAACTTTTGGATCTTTGCACCCAAATAACGCTGAATAATGCTCCAATTCTTACCGTTAAAATCAACCCATGAAAATAACTTCAATCGAATCACTTAGAAATCACTAATCAGGCTGATTTTTGGTTTAAAGATCCATCGAGGGACTGGACAAACATCCATATGGTCAGCGTCCACTAAGAGTATACCACGTGGCATGTGGTTTTGCTTTGTGACAGAAGCATCCGTTAGAACGCTGTGATAGAAGTTTTAGCCAACTAATAATTGTATTATTTTTGGACGGCTAGAAATAAGTGTATTTGTTGGATACTTCAGTGTGGTAGTAGTGCCACGATTACCTAACGTTTCTCATTTTTCCAACTGGTCATAAGTTCAAGTGTCGTGGGTGACATCTTTTATACAAAATAACCATAATATCATGTATAGATATTTGTTGTGTGCAAGGTTTAAAAGGGGCCGTTATAACAGTACGTATAGGGACTGGGGGTGTTATACCGTTGCAAACGCACAACGGCAAAAACGGAAAAAAGGGAAAATAACGGAAATGGCAGAAAATAATGAAAAAAACGGAGCTAAAATTCAAAAGTTTGAATTTCAAAAAATTTAAATTAAATTTATAACGGAAAATAATGAAAAATAACGGAAATAACAGACGTTATTTTAACACTTTTTTTTTTTCAGAAAATATTTATTTATTGAAAAAACTATAGAAAAGAAGTTAATGGTGTGGGGCCGGAGCAAGTCCTCTATATATTTACTAATTACACATCGTAGAAGCTAAGGCTTTGATGAGCATGCCAGAGAGCAAGAATGGAGTGGAGAAAAATGGGCTATGGTCGCTCTCCAAAACATACACATCAGACGGTGGCCACCTCTTTATCATTGCATCTTGCTGCTCAGGCTTGAGAACTCGATCATGCATCGTCTTGATGTAGATACGTGTCACCTGGTCAACGTCCTGTCCTTCTGTGAACTGTGCACCTTGTAATGCCCGAAGTGGTCCTGGCTTCAAGAGCATCGAAGCTAGGGTTGAGTCCTGACCCGAACCAAACAAATATTCCAAGAAAATATCAGTACTGTTTTAGTAATAGAAGCAACCTTAGCTCTGACATGCATAATTGAAGACACGTGGCATACGGCCCCGGATCAGGTCTCATTAATGGATTGGGTTTTCGAGTTAGATCCGTACCGAACTGGATCCGACCCGAAAAGAGATTGGATGGGCAACCGTCGTATACCGGTATTGATCCAATCCGATACAACAAAATCTAGGTTCCAGATCCCTTGTTCGGGTCGATTCCATCATTGAACGATTCTATGGACCACTTCTTAGATGATTCGCAGCCCAAAAATCATATCGACATCAGGAATGGTCAAAGATCACCAATCCAACGTTCCAGATGAATGGAGTAGTGGGCCCATCTTATATTTTCATGTATGTTGTTATTGAGCCAACATCATAGTTTTACCTCTAGAGGGCTCATTTGATAAATGATTTTGCGCTGAAATTCCTTCTTGATAATGCAGCTGGTTGGAGGCTGATCCGGTCCCAGTCCAAACCCTAAATCATAGACGTCTCCGAATTCCGATAAATCTGGAGCACCCTGTTTGATAAAAGAAAGAAAAAAAAGGATCAGATAACACTTAAATGATCACCGTAATTCGGTCTGGGCCATTTGATGCCCCTAGACGTGTCATTATGTCAGTATTATGTTACTGGGGCTACAGTATTAGTATTGCGCACTACAATGCTCCAGTACTAATGGAGGAGCAAGTACCTAGCTAGTAGTGCACTTGGAGGAAGTGCTACAAAAAAGTATATCGAACTTCCAAAAGCTGGCTCACTGACCATATGACCTTGGTCGACCTACATGCAAAAAATCAGCCCACTTGGTGATTTCTAACCGTTGGATTTGAGTAGTTTATGGGCTTCATGAACATGTCAGGAATGGGTTCCATGTTAACAATGAAAAAGCACTCAAATCCATCGGCTAGAGATCATCAAGTAGGCTGATTTGTTGTGTAGGTTCACTAAGGGTGGGCCAGACATTCATATGGTCAGTGGGTCCAAAATACTGCCACGTGCCATTTTTTGGGGAGCTAGGTTTTGTGTACTGAAGATGATCCCTCATGACCTGGATCCTTCTAAAATACGCCGTGGCAGTACTAGTACACGTTATAAAGTCTAAACATACAGACCTTCATGGCCGGCCGATCCCTGGTCATATTTGTTTGACCTCATCCACAACTGGCCGGCCGAAGCACCCACACGACAAAAACAAAGGACAAAATTATTGAAATGCTGAACCAGCTAGCCGTTGCTCAATAATGGATGACCTCAGTGGCGTACAGTAGTGAGTACAAGGCTCCTACGTACCCTTAGTGGGCGTCCTTGGTCAGTCCATCCAGACCGTCGGATATATATATACCAGCTCCAGGATGGCAACAACCCGATTAGACAATTTTAACCGCATGATCCAACTCAGTCATTTGTAGAATGGAAATAAAATAAGGCCGGCCTTGTATGGTTGCTTTAGATAATGTTTCCTAGAAACGATCATAGCGCATGAATGTGATGGTAATAAAATGATTATTAACATACAAATCCTTTTCTAGTAAACTTTTCTCTGGTAACCATACATGGTCTAAGAGGAAAATAGTTAAGAAATTTACATCTTTGACATCTTGTTCTGTCCAGAACCCCGATCGCAACATCGTTGCTCCGACGTAGATGGCCAGATGGATTTTCTTCCCAAATTTATGAATTGCACCAGTCACGCTCATACCTCCGGCACTGTGTCCGACCAAAATAACCTGTAATTTGACATAAATTCAAAAAATTCCGACTTAAGAGAAATTAAAAGAGGACCCATTTGGATTGGAAAATAGATTATATTTTAAAAGTTTTCTGGAGCAAAAAAAAACAGGAAAATCAAACTAGAATTAATAAATGAAGCATGCCCTTCAACTCTTGAACTTTAAGCCAGCAAGACATAATCGCATAATGAATAAGAGGAAGGATGACTGGATCATGCAATATTCTGGATCATGCAGGATCATGCAATATTCTAGGAGGTATAATCAATCCAATCATCCACCTTCAACTCTTCCTCCTTAACTAGAATGAATCTCAAGATTGCCTCGCTCTTGATGGAAACTAGATGGTGGATGATTGCGTAAACACTACATAATTATGCTCTAATTACACTTAATACACCAATAAACCAAAACTGAGAGAGAGAGAGAGAGAGAGAGAGAGAGAGAGAGAGAGAGAGAGAGAGAGAGACCTTTTCGTTCTCCGGCAAGGTCGACAAGAAGTCGATGAGTGGCTTACTGTACTCATCTATGCTAAGAATTGAATCCGGGTCGGATGGATCCGTACCGGCACTCTTGAGGTCAAGACACGACACCTTGTAGCCGGTACTCTCCATAAGACACCGGATTTTGTACCAACACCAGCCTCCACCACCTATACCATGCACGAGAACAAAGTGCGGCGCCGAGGGCATTTTCGTTATTTTGGGCTCCTCCCCCGTGTGGTTTTCAGACGTTGGCGACATCTCTTCCTTCCCCTTCTCTCTCTCTCTTAAGCGTGTGAGTTTCTTCCACTTTGCACTTGTTTATATAGCTGGGCACTTTTAGGGGTAAGAGCGTAATTAATATATATTTTTAGTACTTAATAATAAATTATCTTTGGAAATGGAGATTTGTCATCCATTCCGTTAACAAAAAAAGGCATGTTTTTGTTGTTAATTAATATTAATAATACTTTAAAAAATGGGTTTGTCGGGTATTTAATATTTTTTATATTAATGCTTGGATTTATGTATTTATCTTGGGGGCTATTTGGTTGAATCGTGAATGAGGGCTGTTTGGCAAATTGGAAATTGTCTATAAATTGTTAGTTTGCTGGATAACAGTGAAAAGTGTGTATCCAAACAAGCCCTTAATCGGTTTTTAATTAATTTATTTATTTTATTATAAATTGCCGGCAGGCAATATCCTTGTTTTCATATTTTTACCTGAGTGACCAACTAAATAAAATAACTATTAATTGTGCCTTGCTTTGACTTAATTCACGAAAGTGCCACTAGTCAGATAGTTAGCCGGTCTTCCCTTAAGAAGGGAGAAGGGAATATTTGCAGTACTCTCTTGAAACAGCTGTAAATAAAAATATTTTTAAACACCCACCACCAACAATAAAAAATGACTGCCACGAGGCCTTGATGTTTGGACCAAAACGGATGGTATATTTGAATGGAGCGCATATTTGCACACCCCATTTCCTATCCCGGTGGACTCCTAGTCGGGGCACACCCAAAAAAGAGAGATCTCTCTAACACTTGGCTGACCAGTGACGGTAACTGACCGTTCACAAAATGATCCACGTGGCATATTTTTAGAAGACACTGACGGTATGGATGTTTGGCCAATCCCTAGGTAGACCTAAAAACAAAAAATCAGCCTGATTAGTGATTTCAAACCTTTCGATCCTGTACCCCAAATAATGGTTGATAATGCTCAAATTTTCACGGTTAAATCAACCCATGACAATGGCTCCATTCAACGCTTGGAAATTACTAATCAAGTTGATTTATGGTTTGCAGGTCCACCTAGAGATTGGCCAAACATCTATACGGTCAATTTTCTCTAAAAATGTGCCACGTGGCTCATTTTGTGAGCGATCAGTGATTTCAAGAGAGTACTGCAAATATGAGCTCCCATATTTGAATTGGGCAGTGTTCCCTAGGTCCACTGCTTATGGACTTCGAGATTCGTATCACACATCTTAATGACCATCCAAAAGTCTGAGCCTAGGGATGACGAGAGCATAGTGTCATCCTGAGGACTTGACTATCGTTTCCAGTTACATTTTAGTCAAGACTCAAGCATTCTCTAGACCGTTAGATGTTCTTCGAGAGACGCTGATGTGAGTTCTGAGGACCATTCAACGAAGGGAATATGTTTTCCCGATGGTGACGGCAACACGGCATATGTTGATTAAGAGCTGGCAATATTGAAACAAGTGCATTTGCTGACGTTTGGTCACTGGAACGTGTCCCATTTGAGAATGAGGAACCCTAAGGTGTTGTCAGTGGTACGTGTCCTGCATGTTTGTCATCTAAAATAATGCCATGTAGCTCTTTTTGGGCCCACTTACAACATGAATCTTCCTCCCCCTTATCCTGATAAGCTATATTTAGCCATTGGATTTCAGAATTTTTATTATGAACTTGGACCCCAATGTTTTCCAAACATGAACCTGTCCATAAAGCCCATGATAAAAAAAAATCTCAAATCCAATGTATGTTCACTGATGATGAGACAAACACTCACCTAAAAAGTCTACAAGTGGCCGATATATGGCGTGACCATCACGTGGGACAGCTATAAGTGTCCAACACGTC
This sequence comes from Euptelea pleiosperma, assembly GCA_035048495.1. NCBI lineage: Eukaryota > Viridiplantae > Streptophyta > Magnoliopsida > Ranunculales > Eupteleaceae > Euptelea > Euptelea pleiosperma. Next base: position 27,017,082 of record CM068540.1, read on the forward strand.
AGGCTTCCCATTTCCTCTTTAAAAAAAAACAACTAAAATTGAATGCTCCGATTTGTAGGAGAAAAAGTATAGGGATGATGTGTACCAGGGACTGTCAACGTGGTGAATCAGCGGTTTGCCTATCAAATGGACGGTCTTGATTGGATATGTCAGCCCTCTACGCGTAAAAAAAAATCCCCTCCTCAGCGAAGAGTTTTGGACTGGATCTCCAGAAATTTTTGCCAGTGAAAAAAATAATTTTAATTTTCATAATTAAGTTTGGAATTTTATAACAACTTGGTTTTTTTTAAATTCTTATTTGATTTTTTTTTTCTTTTTAACTAATAAATATTGTTTTTCTTTCCTATGAGAAAAAGATGTCTTACCTTACATATATTCTTCCCATATAAATTTGTCTTCATGCTCTTGTATCAAGTGGGTCATTTGGCTGTGGATGATGATGACAGCAAAGTGTTAGGAAACATGGCACATACATGCATGTATCATGGCCCACCATTCAATGGATTCCACTTAAGAGATTTTTTTATGTCAAATTCATAATCTTATTGGATGATTAAGGATGACTAATCTCTTCAATTTTAATTTCTGTTCAGATTATTCTCTGATTAATTATTATAAATCACTTATATTTTAGGTGATTTGCTAAGTAAATTCCTATTCTTCCTCATGTAAAATGGATAATAATCTGCTAGAGAGTGGGGGATGTCGATTGGTACCCGACAGACTCGGACCAATTAGTCAGTTTCGGTTCATACTTTCCGACCTAATTAATTATCTGGTCAAATCTGGGTACTTCAATACGAGGTGAAAATGGGTAAAATCATAGTCAAAATTTCGTTATTTAATGATTTTTTTTCCAAAATAACATTGATAACGATAAAATAATGGATGCTGGATGAAATAACGACTGTTGTAACGTTAAGTCCGTTTTTATTTATTTATAGCAAATACGTAATTGTGCCTGTAAATGTTCAGAAAAGCTTTTTAGATCAACCTTTTTTGGCTTAAGAGTCTTTTTTCTAGAAAATGTTTCTGTGGTGAATTCATTTCCGTGGAGACTGGTTTTCTCCACGAAGTGAAAAGTCTCCACATACATTTAACAGGAGAATATATTCCAAAATATACAATGGTCTTCATTCTAAAATATGTAGGTCCACCTAGGGATGAACCAAACATCCGTACAGTCAGTGTTCTCTATAAGTGTGTCACGTGGCATTGTGGAACAAATTATTTGATCTCCCAAAAAAAATAGTTAATCAAAAGTTTCCCTACTTACTCATTATTAAAAAGGTAATGATCACATGGTCCAAGGTTTATGAACGTGCATGTTGGTGTCGTTTTATCATTGGCCAAAAATGTACCTTGAGTTACGTGTTAAATAGTGATGCACAAATTCCAAAATTAAAAATCGTGCAACCGTTGAAAACGACTTCAATCGAATGCTTAGAATCACTGGTCAGTCTGATTTTTCCACCTAAGGATGGGACAAACATCCATACTGTAGTGATCTCAATAGTGTGTCATTTCTTCCAACTAATGCTCAAGATTCACCGTTAAAAACAAACTATGATAAAGACTCTAATCGAATGGATAGAAATTACTAATCATAATAAATTTTGGTATGTAGGGCCAAGTATCTATATGGCCAGTGATCTCTAAGAAATTGCCAAGTGTAACCCTGGGGGGGGGGGGGCAAAGGACTAAGGAGTCTCGGAACTACTCTGCTTGCTCTTTTTTGAGTAAAACTTGTGTCATAATATGTTGTGACGGAAGCCGGTCACAGCACTCAATACAAGCCACGTGTCACACGATCAGAGGTCACTGACCGTACGGATGTTTGCCAGTCCCTCGGTGGAGCTACAAACCAAAAATCAGCCTGATTAGTTATTTAAAATCTTTGGATTTTTGCACCCAAATAATGCTCAATAATGCTCAAATTCCTACCGTTAAAATCAACCCATGAAAATAACTTCAATTGAATCGGCTAGAAATCACCAATCAGGCTGATTGTTTGTGTACCGGTCCACCGCGTGCCTGGCCAAACATCCAGACAGTCATCGTCCTCTAATAGTATGCCACGTGGTTCGTATTGAGTGCTGTGACTGGCTTCCGTCACAACATCTTGTGACACAAATTTTACTCTCTTTTTTCTATGGTCTATTGACGAACGTAGGCGTCAGGTTGCGCTATTTTTGTTACTCACCACTGCCATCTGAGCCACTGACCGCACTGATGCAGACTAGATTTGTCCGTTTAGCACACCTCTTTGTAGACCTTCAGAATAAAACTTTGATGACAGGGCCTGTCATCAAGGCCGATGCAGGGCACAATATGAGCTACGTGGAACACTCTTTTAGAGGACTCTGACCGTATCCAATCATTACGTGGACTTAAAAGGCAAAAATCAGCTCGATTACTAATTTCTAGGCGTTGGATTGGAATTGTTTTCATGGGTTGATATTAACCGTGGAAAATTTGAGAATTATTGACCATTATTTGAGGTACAAAGCAAGGCCGTTTTAACTGTTAAACGGACTGGGGGCGTTACCGTTTAAACAGCCGTTAAAACAGATTGAAACAGCCAGGGGCAAAAATAGAATTAAACGGATTTTAACGGTTTTAACTATTTTAACGGAAAAGGTTTGGGGCGTTACCGTTTAAACGTGTTTAAAAGGTTTTAACGGAAATGGGCTTGGGGCGTTACCGTTTAAACGGCCATTTTTAAAATCATGTTACAAAGATCCAATGGTTTGAAGTCACAAATCAATCTGATTTTTTGTTTGTAGTTCCATATAAGGATTGAAAAAACATCCATACCGTCAGAGTCCTCTAAGAGTATGCCACGTGGCTCCTATTACACCCTGTCATCGGGCTTGATGACAGTCCCTGTCATCGGGCTTGATGACAGTCCCTGTCATCAAAGTCTTACTCAGACATTCATACCCAAAATCAGCTTGTTCCATGATCTTTAGTCGTTGGATTTAGTATCCAACAAATGGGTGAATCAAACGGCTAGAATCACACCTTAAAAAATTACTAAAATCTAATGGGTAGAGATTACCAATCAGGGCGATTTTTGGTATGTATACCCACCAAGGGGTGGGCTAAACATCCACTCGGTCAGTGAGCAGTGGGTCCGGATGTATGTCACAAGTAGGGAAAATTGGAACTCTGGTCTTTTTCAAGAATAACTTGGTTTTTCAAAAGAAAAGATATGGATAAGATCATTAACAGGTCATAAATGAGAAGAGAATTAATGGAAATATGAAGAGGCCACCATGCAATAGAAGCCAAGGAAACCTCTTGTCCTTCTTCCTTGCTTTTGTTAGTGAGGGAAAAGACTCAAAAAGCAGTGGAAACCCATGAAAAAGTAGGTGAATCTCATATATTTTAGGAAGGGGGTATCCTCTTTTTAAGTTTTTGTAACTTATCTTAAAAACAATGATGGAAGGATGAGAACATAAAAGTCTGGTTTCCTTCACAAAGTATCAAATTCATGTCTAACTTGGTCGGACCCGGGTCAGATATACGTAGATTTATGTTCAAATCCGAATTTGAACAAGCTTATCCGAATCTTGATCCTTATTTGAGCCAAGATCCGTATAAGAGGATCCACATCCGACCCATATATAGATATATATGTCATATAGGGTTCAGATCCACTCTAAAACTACATTTTTTCGATAGGATCCAAGACCAAAAGATCGGTTCGACCTTATCCGAATTTCTAACAACAAGAACCAAATCCAACTAGAATCTGAATAAGATCTAATAGTCTAGATCCATCTTCAACTCATTTTTATTTTGATCCAAACCCTCAAAATATGGGTTCGATCTTGGGTTAGATCCATCCCATTTCATGCCCTACTCATGGTCTGAGATTTAAAAGGGCTGCGTCCATGCCATCTGGGGTGTCCAAGAGTCAAAATTTATGACAGGTAGGAGCAAAAGGTCGGGGGAAATATTAGGGAAAATTTATTTGCACCCCACAAATTGTGCATGCACCCTAAGTAGAACTTCGCTGACCGCCCACAATAGGAGCCATGTGGCACATTTATAGAACATTGACTGTATGGAAGTCTGGCCAATCCCTATATGGGCCTATAAACCAAAAATCAGCCTGATCAGTGATTTCTAAGCGTTGGATTGGAGTCATTTTTATGGGTTGATTTTAACCTTAAGAATTTGAGCATTTTTTTACCATTATTTGGGTACAAGGATCCAAAGGTTTGAAATCACCAATCATGCTGAATTTTGGTTGTAGGCCCATCTAGGGATTGGCTAAACTTCCATACGGTCAGCGAACTTTTACTTGATGTGCTTGCGCAATTTGTGGGGTGCAAATAAATTTTCCCGAATTATCATTCAACTGCACAGGCCTTGGGGAATGGGCCTCAGTAGCTGGGCTCCAAAATACCAACCCCAGACCCAGCCCTTAGAGGAGGTGGGCCGGGCCTATACATCGCCAAATTGGGGCCAAATTGTGTCCGGAAAAAGAACCTGGCCTCAGGATCACGTGCCAGATTGACACCTTACTAATGGCCCACTGATGAACCAATCAAGACCACTCAATAACCAAAGATTGAAATCAGTTACCTTTATCAACTTTTAATCATGATTCAGAAAACCATTATACTGGCAGTAATGGACACATATAACTTATTTTATGTTATATGTGATATTAGAGTCGTTTGTTCTCAAACTAGTATGTGCCCCGTGCCCACGGCACTCCTCGACAAAGCATTTCTCAAAATTGGGTGTAAGTGGCTGAGATCCACCATTCAATTGGGGGATAAGATCCCGGCCCTTCTTTATGAAGCCTATAAGAGGGGGAGACAATTTTCCTGTTTTGTTATATTCTCAAATAGTACGACCACTGTTTCCTCTCAAGTATCTTCTTAAACGACGGCCGTTATGTAAAAATAAAACGCCCGTTATTTTCCCTAGACAATTTCAAAAATAACAAGTGTCACGCAGTAGTACATAGCACATTTTAATAAATATTAAATATAATTATTAAATAATATAGCGGATTGGATATTATCGAATCAAACACATCAATATATCCGAATCTGTATCTGAAAACTCTTCGAACATAGAAGAGATATCCCAATCTGATATCCGAAATTTTTGGATAATGTCCGATATTGTGAATACAGATTTGAATCGAATTCAAATTTTCGATTGTCCAATGAATTTTTACAATCTTATAAATGATTTGGAGAATTCGAAGATTCTAAAGCTTAAGAAGTATTTAACTCATCATGACATATTTAATTGAATTTTTATTAGAAAAGAGAGTTGCATGAGGCGTAAGCGGAAGAGGAGTCGCTAAAAAACCAGCTGTATCGGTTGACTATAACCCTGGAATATGTAGATTCTTTTCTACATTTTGTTTTCTATGTTTGCTCAATATATCCTTATGTGGTTGCCCTGAATAAATTTTCTAGAAATAATTTTTGCATACAAGGCTCCAGGCATCAATGAAAAGTTTAGTAGAAAATAATTTGAATGTCAGACAGTATTGATACAGAAAAAGGTGATAATATTCGATGGCCCGGAGGATTCCAAAATTTGAAGCCCCCCAACACCATCAAACACGAGAAAAAATTCGTTGGTCCCAGGGTCCTTCAAACTTTGTAGGTTCCCTCCCAAAATACTTGACATGTACCCTTTGTTAACCACCCTTAACCAACTAACAAGGAGTTAGGGTGGGTTGGGTTTAAGCTTTGAAGTATGTGTCAGACATTTTGGCAGGGGACGTTCAAAGTTTGAAGGATCCCAGGACCAGCGAATGTTTTCTCATCAAACACTGGCTCACGAGAATAGATTTGCTGTCCTCCCGGACTATCGAACTTTGGAGGACACACTCCAAAATGTCTGACACGTACGCCAAGGCCTAAACCCATCCCAGTTAAACCTTTGGTTAGGGTGGTTAACAAAGGGTACGTGTCAGACATTTTGGGAGGGACTTTCAAAGACAGCGAATCCTGTTGACTCGTCAACCGTCATAGTGACCGATGAATGCGCTCATGAAGTGGTCCCCACACGAAAATAATTTCCGCTTGTGGGACCCAAAAAGATTTCTAAGTTGGATCAACTGGACGATAGGATCACCCGGTGCAATGGACATATTGCATTGAAGTCAAAGGTCGTCGATTTAAGTAGAATTCCATCCCGCGGTTGACTTTAATTTCCTCGGCAGGAAATTATAAGGTGTAGAAGAGCTGAATTTGAGTGCTCCATAGGTCACACGGTTGACCCAATATCCAAGGGCTGTAGATTCACTATACGTGATGTAAAATAGGTAAAACAACTATTTCACCTTCTGCAGTAGTTGCCTCGTGGGCCGTAGATCTCTTGAATTCATGGCTTTAACGGCAAGGGAGGGGCAGCATTATTCTTACAATAATATGCAAACTGATCAAACGGACAGGGATATCTGATCAGTGTAATTATTTTAGCGAAATGCAATGTAAGTGGTGGGTCATAACATGTCCCGATATATACATCAGAGATGCGGTGTCATTCTAATAAAATGTTCATGGTCCCATGGAAGCATATTTGATCGATCGGCTGCAAGAATCGCCGATTTTGATTTTCAATTGACTTGTGTTTAGTGCTTACTCCTCCCCAACGAATAACGGTCGTGTTTGTCTACTGGATTCCATTGACACGTCAAGACGCTATAAATTATGACGGTGCCGACTTTGCTGACGGGCAATCAACGATGTTAATGACGGACCACATTATGAGCCACGTGGGACACTCTTAGAGACTACTGACGTATGGATGTTTGGCCCATCCCTATATGGACGTATATTCCAAAAATCAGTCTGATTAATGAATTCAAACCTTTCGATCTTTGTACCCCAAACAATGTTCCAATTCACGGTTAAAAATCAATTCATGAAAACGACTCCAATCCAATGCTTATAAATCACTAATCAGGCTAATTTTTGGTCTGTAGGTCCACTTTGGGGTGGGTCAAAACCCATATGATCAACGATCTCTAAGAGTGTGCCATGTGGCTCATACTATGGTCCATCAACAAAGTCATACATACTCCTTCGCTTCTTCTCTCTTCTTTCGCCCTGCCTTGTTCGTGTGTAAGAAACGTACTCTGAGTGAGAGAGACAGAGAGAGAGATAGAGAGCGGGAGAGAGCGAGCTTAGTCCGCCTTTGACGAGCGCTGGAAGCAAGAGAGAGAGAGAGAGAGAGAGAGATCGTAAACTTTGCGGCAAAGAAAAGCATCTCAGAATTTGAATTTTCGTTCTTCGTTTTCTTCATCTCTCTTTCTTGCGAGGTTCGTAAATCTGACCAAGAGAGACTCTCACATATAAAATGTAGATATTTGAGTCTTCTGTTGTTGATTTCCGATTCAATTTTTTTTTGTTGTCTTCTTTGCTCCTTTGGCTCTGCATTCTTTAGAGCTCCTGATCGTGTAATCTGAGGTATGTAACCTCTAGAACAACAGAATCGTGTTCCTACTTCGATGTGAGATGTAATTTGAGTTCTTAGATTCTTTTCAAGAAGAGAAAATATAGGATTTTTTCTCATTTTATTGGATTACTTGCATCCGTTTCTGTAGATTTTGCGAAATTTTCAGTCTAGGACTTGAGAATTTACCAATTTATCAATTCCTGATGGATTAGATGAATTTCAATTGCTGCTTTTTTTTATGTGGCTGATGAAATTATTTCGAGGGACTTTCTAGTGTTTTTACTTATATTTTGAACTAGGAATTGAAAATTTTACCACATTTAATTCCCTCCCCTTTTCGGGTGTATGGTTTTGTGCCTAATTATAGATCTTAAGCCATTGTTGATTTGTGTAATTGATGCATTTCTTCAGCAAATAGGGATGGATTTTATATTTGATGTGGGGTTTGAAATTGTTTACATCTCGAATCGAAATCCTAGTGATATCAATGTGGTATAGGCAATGCTTAATGTGTTGATTGGGTGATTACCATTTTGTTGAAAAAAAAAATTGCACATTTTTTTTTTTATAATTAGATGATGTATATTCAATAAACGGAACCAAAGAACAACTCCGAGTAGGTCGAGATGACCTACGGAGGGAAGAGTTACAAGCAACCAAAGGAAAACACAAGAAAAGTAAGCCGAAATCAACAACCTGCCTTGGACTGTTCACGATAACCATCGAAGCGTTCCTCTGCTTTGAAGCGCTTAGCCCACCAAAACAGAAGAGCCTTGATAGAAATGACGATATCTTGAAACTCATCCTTCTTGCCTTGTAAGACCGTCTTATTCTTCTCCTACCACAATTCCCAAATCAAAGCGGAAGGGAGAAACCTCCAAAGGATACGTCCCTTAGAGGATAAAGCATAGGTTATACGTAGCCTTTAGTGGTGAACCGCATGAATTTCTGAGTGTGATTGATCCTTTCTTCATTTTTTTGTTCCTATTTTGCATTGTTGTCAATTCTAGCATTGCTAGTATACCAATTTACAGCAGGTTCAATAATTCTTTCTTTCAAGGTTCTTAACCTTCTTTTTATCTGTTCAGTTTAATCATTTGATTGTTGGATTCTTAAATGTTTTCTTTCTTCTCTTCTTATTATATCTGAACCAGGGATTGAATTTTTTGTCTGAAAAAAACCAGGTTCTCTTTTTAATTGCTTGTTGAATTCCTAGCAATTTTAGTATTGTAAATGGTTATATTTGTAATGATTTGGAACCTTTGTCTGAGGTCGCGGCGTCGCGCACATGTGTATTTTAAAATAGTTCTGTATATTTTTGGTTGATCGTGTCTAATTTTAGTTGGAAAGCGGTTCATTTATTCATTGGTTTGTGGGTCTGTGAACCAGGGATTGAATGTTACTTGGTTTTACTTCTTCTAGCAGAATATTTTCCATTGTTTCTTGAACATAATTGCTATTTTTCGTTAATGAAAAATTCTTGTAGCATCTTTTTTATGCACTATTCATGTATTTTTTTTTCTGTCTCAAATTAGTTTATGTTTTAAGTCTGATTTTTTCTCCAAATCTGGAGCTTCTCTTGTATATCAAAGTTCCCCCCCTTCTTCAGTGTTAATTCCAATTCAGTTATTCTTGTTTGTGTTCTGTTAGAGAAATCATTGTAAGTCTGCTTCCTGTCTCTTTCATGTGTCATTTTCCTTTTATTTGGCTTCATGTGTCATTTTCCTTTTATTTGTCGATGCAGAGGAACGCTTCGATGGATCTAGGTGGTTGTGATGGTTCTCAATGCACATAGTACTAATAAGATTGCTTAAGATTTCAGAAGTATCTCTCTTCCCGAGATCTTGTTCCTGGTAAGATCTGATTCTTTAGCAGTTTAAGTAGGTATAGTTTGCCATATTATGATAAGGGATTTTGTGGGAGCTCAATATCTTGGATACAGGATTAACTCTTTGATAGGTTTTCTTACAGAATCTTAGGGTGATAGTTGCCAGACTTTTGAAGGAACATGACCAGTAGAGACACTTTAGTTCGACTAGTTAGATGTCCCAAATGTGAGGTGGTTCTTCCAGAGTTGACAAAACTTCCAGTGTATGAATGTGGTGGATGCGGTGCAATTCTCCAAGGTAATTTTCTTTTAGATCTAAGGTATCTGTTAAGATGTAAGGACATTCTACCAATGGCATAAAAGCAAAATGACACACATTCGAGGGGTTTATCACGTATTATTTCATTGGTCCCACCTAGGAGATCTGTAAAATGGGCCTGGATGATCCTAACTTTCCAATCTGTTGACTTTTAGGAATCCAACAGAATGCACAGTCAGAATCAATCTGTTGGTTCAATACTTGCCTTCTGCTTCCAGTGACCTCCTAGCCATTGAAATGGTGTTTCCTTCCCCTGTATGTGCCTCACTTGTACTGCTATGCCATTGATTGACCATCTTTAGTGGGTATTATATTTCCCTCATTCTTTTGTTTTACTGAAGAGAGCTATTTTTTATTAATTTGGTACTTATATTTGACAATCATATTTTTGCAAACAGCAAAACATGGCAAAGAATTTGGGAAAAGGGTAAGTGCAGATACATGTGTAAGGAATCCTGCTCAGAAGCATGAATCAGAACATAATTCTGAAGACACCCAATCGACCAGCTTGAACCAAAAAGCATTTCTTACCTCCACAGAAGCATGTTCTTCAGATCTAAATTATGCGAGGGAGCAAATCAAGTCTGGAGATTGTAATAATGAGCAGTTTGTAAGTAGAATAATTTCAAATGGACTTTCTTATGACAAGGAAGAATATTCATCAGAAGTTGGTAAGAATAGGGAAGTAAATGGAAACAATGGGAGAGGCTCTAACTTCGGATACCAAAGTCCTCAGAGGCCATCGAATGAGTGCTTTCCATCAAACACTGATAATTCTTCTTTGAATGAACAATTAGAGCAGCCACAGAAGATTGTTTGCCATGACACTGATCATACAAGGTCAAGAGATACAGGGGAAATTACAGAACCTGCCGAATACCAAAGTCCTCAGAGGCCATCGAATGAGTGCTTTCCATCAAACACTGATAATTCTTCTTTGAATGAACAATTAGAGCAGCCACAGAAGATTGTTTGCCATGACACTGATCATACACGGTCAAGAGATACAGGGGAAATTACAGAACGTGCCGAAAACAGCATTATTTTGAAGGAGGATATGGTTGATACAGAGCTCAGTGGTAGACTTCGAGATGTCTCAAAATCTCCAACAATCAGAAGCTCTCATGCTTATCATGGCAGTGTCTCATCTTTCGATTGTTGGTATGACCAGGTCCCTGAGCGACTTCGGTACCTATCAAAAAGAACTTTGTTTAGGCCCCAAAGGTATGCAGAGTTTGTTGGTACTAAAGGGAAGCAAACAAGGGAGGGTGTCTCAGTAAATAAAAATATGAGGACCAATACCAATTTAGAAGTGCAACATCAGGCAAGGAAGTTCACATCGAGATCATCGAACATGAAGCGTGGTCTGGACGCCATGGGGAATGTTAGTTGGGATCAAGTTGAACCGCCAGAACCTTCAAGATATAGCATTGAAGCACAAATGCAAGTAAACACACGGGACTCCTACCGAAGGGGTTCCCCTGCTAGTTACAAAAATTGTAGCTCTTCAAATTACAGGCACAAGGAGTTTCTACACAGCTCAAGTTTGTATTCATCGGACAAGCTTGATTACCTTGAACATGACCGAACAGAGCTATTGAGAAAAGTCGATGAATTGAGAGATTGCCTTAATAGATCATATGCCCAGAGAGGAAAAACAAATGGAAGGTTTCCCACCAGAGGAACTCAACAGGAAAAGCATTGGGGATTGTACAATAATCATGAACCACCTGATCAGAAAGCTTTGCAGGGTTATGGTGCAAATTATCCTCAGCATCCTTCTGAAGCTTACAGACCAAGAAAATCCATTCCCCACCAATGTGGGGTCTCGCAAATGCCTACCTTGGGAAAGGCCACAAATTGTAGACACCATGTTGATTACTCGTGTTCCTGTTGCTATCCTGAAGACTGGCAATGCCCACTACAGATGCCACCACCTGTCTACTATAACAAAGGGAAATGCAGGGCCTACTCTGGTCATATCTGCTTCAATCCTTACAGCTCTAGTCCTTCCAGTCCACAGCGGCATATGGACTCCAAGTTTTCCATATGGGGTTGTAACACGCAGCCATGGTCCCATGATCAGAGGCATATGGACCCCAAGGTGGACAAGTTGTATCACAGAGAAAAACGTCAGCCCATGAAGCGACATTGCCGGCCCATAGCAGGTGGAGCCCCTTTCATAATCTGCAATAGTTGCTGGAAACTGCTGCAGCTACCTGCAGATTTTATCATCTCTAACAAGAGATGCCATCGGTTACAGTGCAGTGCTTGTTCTGAAGTACTTACATTTTCACTTCACAATAAAAATCGCATTTTTCCTCATTCTCCAAATCTAATAGGGCCTCCACCAAGTGAAGTTGATAACAGTAGTGATGCTACTACGAGAAAGAACTTACCATCCACATCTTATGGTAATGTCTGTCCACAAGCCGTGTCATCTGCGCCTCCAGTTCCCGCCCATCAAAGTAATGCAGTTAATGGAATGCAGCCTTCAAGCAGTTATTGTGTGCCGATGGAAGAGAGAAAGAAGTCAGTCTTGAAACAAAGAAAAGAGTTCAATTGAAAAGCATCTGAATCTGCGAGTCCATCCTCCAAACGAGGCCAAATTGGAGAAATTATCTTTGGAAGCAGAAGTAGGTCGATTACTTTGGCACAAGGGATTGACCGAAAATATCAGTTGTTTAAGATTCGGGATCACGACATTGATGCTAAACAATCTTAGGTTTGGACTATTTTATCTGAGATTCCATTAAGAACATACGTTTTTCCTTTTCTACTCATTCTTCCTTTTCTGAATAAGAAGAAAATTTTGATCATTGGTTTGGAAGAGCATAAAAAGGAGAAATCAAGCTTCATTGCCTTGTGTATAGATGTTTTACAAACAACATCCCCCATTATTTCGCTTCATTTTTGTACATATCTCCGTAGTTAGTGGCTCTACTGTACTCCATCCTCCATATCTCTCGAGCAATCATGTTCTGATAATTTCATATGTAATAAAGTGACCACATTTCCAATTAACTTTTGTATATTTCTGAGTATTGGAGTGGCATGAACTTCTAGCTCAAAAGCTGTGGATCATCTCAGGTATGTTTCATTTCATTTCATCTTATATTATGTTTTTTTTTTAACTAGACAGGTCATATTTTCATCTGAATCTCATATAACTTATTTTCTTATCCTGCCTTCAGCTATGTTTGGATTTGGAACTCAGCTACAGAATGTATCCACTTCACTTAAAGCTCACTGCAGGTGCACTGTTACAATAAGGCTTCTCGCAATCCTCTTAAGGTGCAAACAACTTTCTTATGCTGCCTATACTTGATCTTACCGCTTCAGTTTTATTCATGTGGTAATCACGTATTAGATTTCTTATTTCACTCTAGTTATCAAACTTTCCCCGTTTTACGCCACGGAATCTGGCTCCTGATACTCTACATTTGGTTCCACTAGCTTGTCAATCCAGATGAGCAACCTCTCAGACCAGTTGTGTGCTTTTACTACCTGGTTTACGTGCTTTTCTCCTGTAGACTCGTAGATCGGAAGATTAAAATCCTGCAATCAGTCTGACTTTTGGTTTCAGGTAATGCCTCATCCAATTTGAGCTGTCTAGATAAAGGATTTGAGAGGCCATGTATACTGTACTTGGGGTAGGGTTGTCAGTGGATTGGGTCACCCCGTCAATCCGAGCTGATAACATAGGGTCTGGATCGAGGTATTAGGTCTATTTGGATCGGTTCCGGATCAACCCTAATCTAATCCGATAATGAACCCAATATGATTAGATATATCACTGTTTTCATATTATTAGTGAATTATATTGTATCAGTGAAATGTATGTTGATAAAACCTTCTACCCTTTTTTCTTTGACTTAAGAATTTGCAACTTGTATTTTTATGAATCATATTGTACCAAGTTTATCAATCAGATTGGCTCAATGTTAGATAGGCTTGATTTGATCTTATAGGCTCCGATTGCTTATCAGATCAGTCTGATATGCTCTGATAGCTTATCAGAGTTTTTACTATGTTTGTTGCTGGTTTGCTTTTCTTTGTATATGCGTTGGCGTTTTGGTAAGCTTTCTTAGCCTCCAAAAGCCCTTATCAATAAATCATTATACTTATCAAAAAATAAAAATAAAAATAAGAGATCACGTCCGGATTGAGGTATTGGGTCCATTGAATTGGGTCTGGACTTGTAGTCGTGATCTGATAAGCGATTAGATCTACTGATCAGATCAGTTTTAGATCAACCAAGATAATTTGAACCTGATCGATCCATTGACAACCTTAATTTGGGCCATGGACCATCATTACCATTCAGTTAAGGGGGCCACCTAGGATTCTCCAACAGGTTGGCTACCAGTCAATCATTGACCATAGCTTCATAACGACAGAGAACCTAACCAAGCATTCCCCAACTCCTAGCTTAAGCTCGACTAGTAATATAAACGTCCGGATGGGGGGGACAACCATTTTTGACAACTATTTTTGACAACCATTTTGGCGGACCCACATGGAAGATGAATAAATGGCTGATTTTGGTGAGGATGCATGATCTCCTCACCATATAGATCACCCAAAAAAAAAAAAAAAAGTCAGCCCATTCTGAAATTTATAATCCCATCAAATGTGGTTTTCAAAGTTACACGGTAAAAATAGACGGTCCATGATTCTCCAACTTCTAAACCAGTCTACGAATATCGGAATGATTTGAATTTTTTGTGAGGATGATCTCCTCACCATAGAGATCATCCTTACCAAAAATCAGCCATTGATTCATCTTCTATGTTGGTCCACCAAATGGTTGTCAAAAATAGTTGAAAAAAATGGTGTCCCCCGAATGATAATCCTTTATCAAACTACTAAGACTAAATTTGGATAAGCTCAAAAGAAGCTAAAATTCAGCTTATGGCTTATGAATGCTATTTTTCAGGGTTTTAAACCAATTTTTCTGGTTTAAGAAGTCATTGAAATCGGATTTATTGCTTATAGCTTATGTGGGCAGCACTTTCTAAAATTTAAGTGAAAATCTTTAAATACCTAAAATGTACTTCATTCCTTCAATACAAATTCTAAATGACCACTAAACCTTTAATAAAACATTCATAACTTTTTTAAATGATCGATTCCTCAGTTGTTACCCAAATCCAATGCTTTACGCCATAGCTATAAACTACAAGCTCGAGTTAAGCTTATCCAAAGCCTAAGACCTCAAGAGCTAGTTAGCAGAGAGACGGATTAGAGGCGGGGGTTTGGGAGGTGGCTTGGTGCTTTTTTTTCTTTGTTGTTGTTTTCTGTTGTAGTTCATTTTGGTTTCTTGGTAAGCTGCCTTAGCCTCTAAGCGCCTTTATTAATAAATTCTTTATACTTATTAAAAAAAAAAGTATTAGAGCCCATCTAAGTGGTAATCAAGAATTTAAATTTCGGTTTCGGAAAGAATTTCGATGAGGTCAAAAACCGAAATTTCGGGCGATATTTCCAAATTTCGGTATAGAAAGCTGTATTTCGAAAATTTCGGTGGCCACTGAAACCGAATTTTCAGTGTTTCAACCGAAATTTAAATCCTTGGTGGCAATATACCAATATATATATATTTTGCAAATGGGCGTTAGGATTTTACTTATACATTGAGAGAGTGAGAGAGGAAATATTGTACATTGAGATAATGAAATAGAGGAAACTATTGTAACCGTAATTCTTTAGAGATGGCGAAAGAGCTCTTCTCAACCGTAGATATAGGCACACTGCCAAGCCATATAAATCTGTTGTACCTGTATGCGTGTTTGATGGTCGATTTTCAACCCAAAAGATCTCAAATAACTATAGACTTTCATTTTTGGAGGTTTTCTTCAGAAACCAACTGAGCTATGGCTGAGCCTGATTCTATCTTATACAAATGTCCCATGCCCAAATGGGTCATGAGAAACCATACAAGAGTGATAAGCTCTCCTCCCTCCCCGAGCCGCTCCGCGTGATAATACCCTCTACAGTGGATCGCAGCATAACATAGCATTTCAACCCACATCTTACACATGATGTCTAATCTCTTCTTCGTACTCAATTCTTTGAGTTGCTTGGCAAGTATGCAACCATCCCACAATACGGATTTGCTTTTGTCACCTTTCACTGTTTTGGGCCGGAGATCAGTGTTTACTGACAACAACATTTGGCAAGCTTGTGAAACAGTCAAAGCCTTTCCTTCTTCCTGTAAATATGTGGTCACCTCGGCACATGTATCTTCATACCTCTTGACCCCGATCACTGCTATTGACGATAACATCAAAGGGTGTACCACCAAAAGATACAGCAAATAATCAGATAAAATCTTGGCCATTTGGAGCTGATTTGAAGATTGTTCGCTTTCAGAGGCCGTGGTGCAGCAGAGGTCTGTTGCTATATGCCAGACAAGAAGACTCTCGTCAAATTCTGCTTCAATGCTCCACCCGACTTCATTAAGATAATTCTCCTCCTCAAGGGCAATTTCGCCTCTGCAAGTAGTGAAACGTTTATAGTCCCTGGACTCCTCGGCTTGGATTGACTTTTTCTTCATCTCTTCAAAGATAAAGTTCTTGAGATAATCCGTGAAAGGTTCATGGTCTGTGTACCTAAAATTGTTCCATTCATCTTTGGCACCAAGTAAGTCAACTAACTTATTGAGACGTGACAGGCGATCCTTGACACAGAAACTCAACAAATTGTGTTGCCCAATTGAGTTAGACCACCTAGGTGTTTTGAGAGAGTTAAACAGCAGGATGACTTTCTCTAGGCATTTCCAAGTAGGGAGTGAATTATTTATGATGACGATGGTCCAATCCGAGAAAACCAATCGAGCGAGAGCCACCAGCTCTAGAAGAATGGCTACGCCGAGCAGTGCGAATGTGAAGCCTACATCTATCTCACAAAATCCTTTTCTACTAGTGGAAATGAAGTAGATGAGAGCAACTGGGGTTGAGAAAAGACTCAGACCACGCATAACATAGCTCAAGGTGGTGCGAGACACACTTGCTTTGGTATAAAGCACATCGTACGCAAAGCTAAGCTCGAAGGCTATTACATGGAAGGCTTGTACAGGACTAATTGTGATGAAGAAGGACCGACTGTTTTGTCTATCCTTGAAGGTGAAGATGGCATCGACAAAGAGGCCTTTAAATGTTGTGAAGAACTTGTAGGCCTCGCACAACAAATTTCTTCTGTTGAGGTTGGTCGTTGAGATAGAAGGTGGAAGGTGATTTTGGTGCCTCTGCGCTTCTTCATCCACAGTGATAGGCGCTGGCATGCCAGACCTCAATTTGGCTGCATAGCCATCCATGGTGTGGGCATAGTCCGGGCCAGGATCTGGTTTACTAAGCAGGGAGCTCCTGAGACCATTCATGCTCCCGCGTTTGAGCGCATACGTGCGCTCACCATACTTGAAGGTGCCGGTAAGGAATACCAAGATAATCGGGACGAGAAGGCGTTCCTCAGGGAGCGATCGGATGCAAACATAGACAGCCACAACCACTTGACCAGCCAGCACAAGGCCATGGCGTAGCCAAAGCTGATTGTCTTCTAAGGAGAAAGCTGTAATGGTATCGGGGCCACCAAGGTGCAACAAGAGAAATGGCGCCCAGAAAGAAAGTAAGTGCCTGTTGGCGATACCATCTGAATTTTTACAACCGAACTTACTGGGTGATTCCAACGCACCTTGTCCTCTAGAGAGGATGGCGAGAGCAAGAGTTGCGACGTAATCAGCCATGAGATAGGCTAGCCAGAGGGTACTTCTCAATGGTGGGGACGCTCTTCTTTTTCTTAGGTTTGCTGTCCCCATGAGAACGATTTGGAGGATGAGACTAACAGTGACCAGTGCTCGGAGTTCCCATTCATTCCATAATGTCTTCACTTTTTTTGAAAATCCCTCATCCATTTTTCGATAATGTCAACTTGATTGTGGTTTAGACTCAGAGCTCTTGGGAGAGTGGATGATCGAGTCTTCAATTTAAAGTTCGAACACTGCAAAAACATGAAAATTAATGAATGAAGATGGTGGAGTAGAACAAAACAAGCAAGTGAGAGGAATGCACTAGAAAGTTCCAAGTCGGCAAGTGTTAGACACATTACTCAGTTCTTGTTAAGCTTAAGGCAGGAAGGAAAAATTTTAGATGCAGATCGTTTTAGAGGACTCTAGTGGCCCTACATAGCTCATTTTTTGGGCCCACTGATGACATGAATGTCGAGCCTAATCATTTGTAGTTGTAGACACTCAAAATCAGCTTGATTGACGATTTCTAGCCATTACATTTTGTACCTAAAAAAATTATTGAATCCAACAGATAGAATCAATCCTAAAAGAAGTGCTAATGTCTATGGCTAGAGATAACCAATCAGGCTGATGTTTGGTATGTATATCCACGGTGGGACAAACATCCATGCGGTTAGTAAGCCCAAAAAATAAAAAAAATATGCTATGTAGCAGGTAGGGGCCGTAGGGCATCAAGAGTCCTCTGCATCTAAAATTTTTCTACTAATTTTTTTTTGCTAAATGCAAATAGATTAAATGGAAGACAATACAACCCAGGATAAAAAAGGAAAAAAAACCCGATCAAATTCTCATCTCACAAAACGGAAATAAGTTTGATTAGGGTCCTCCACAAAAACAAGAAAAGAAGGTCTATGGTCCCACCACTCACTAGAGTTCCTAGGTAGTGTGGAGCCTTTCTTAGCGCAAGAATCCACACTAAAATTTGCTTCTCGCCGAATCGAAGAAAATCGAATGCTATTGAATTTTTGTTAGATATCTTCCGGCCATTTGCCTTTTATAGTCCAAGGCAAATCATTCCCTTGGAATGCTTTAAGAAGGTAGTCTGATTTGGAGAAATTTAGATGCAGAGGACTTTGGATGCAGAGGGGTCTCGTGGCCCTACATGGATCATTGTTTTGGGCCCACAAACGTCATGGATGTGTACCCCACCCCTTGGTAGATATGCATACTAAAAATCAGCTTGGTTGATAATTTCTAGCTGTTGGATTAAGTGTCCAAAAAATATGCAAAAAACATGTTTGAATCCAACGGTTACAGTGAATCCTAAAAAGTGCTAAAATCTAGATAAAATTAATGAGACTAATATTTTGTATACATATCCACCAAGGGGTGGGCTAAACATCCATGCGGTTAGTGGGCCCAAAACAATGAGCCATGATTGGTATTCTCTAGCCAATTAGATATTAGTACCTTTTAAGGTCTATCCGTTGGATTCAACCATTTTTTTTTAGTACTAAAACCAAAGGCTAAAACTAATTAAACAAGTTGAATTTTGTTATCAATGTCTATCAAGGGGCGGACACAACCATGCGGTCAGTGTGCCCAGATGGCAGCGGTGAGTTACAAAAATGTTGTTAGCTTGAGCTACAACTTGTTACATTACGACCCTATTGTTTAATGTTTTCTCACATTAAGTGCATTACCTCTCGGTTAGTAAAACTTCTATCACAGCGATCTGACAGATGTTTCGGTCACAAAGCAAAACACAAGCCACATGGCAGACTCTTAGTGGACGCTGACCGTATGGATGTTTGGCCAGTCCCTCGGTGGACCTATAAACCAAAAATCAACCTGATTAGTGATTTACAACCTTTGGATCTTTGCACCCAAAAAATGCTCAATAAAGCTCGAATTCCTACTGTTAAAATCAACCCATGAAAATAACTTCAATCGAATCGCTTAGAAATCACTAATTAATTTTTGGTTTAGAGGTCCACTGAGGGACTGGCCAAACATCCATACGGTCAGCGTCCAGTAATAGTGTGCCACATGGCCTGTGCTTTGCATTGTGATAGAAGCATCTGTCAGAATGCTGTGACAAGTTTTACTCCCTCTCAGTAGACACGGGAAAATTTCGACATTGACTGGTAGATTATAGAGATCCGTGATTCACATGGCAACAACACGAGTAAAACTTATATGACCACCACCAGCCACAAGATATTGGACGTGTGGATGTTGTACGGGATCTTTCACGTCCATACGAGTGAGGACTAAGTCACGGTTAAAGAAAGTGAGCAAGCTTAGGGTTAAAACTTTCGGAAAATTTCTTAAACAAAAAATAATTTTAAACTATATAAAAAAACAAAAGTAACTTCTGAAAATTTATAAAAAAAAAAGAAATGGACCTAGACACAAAGAGTGTCTATGCCTGACAAACTGAAAAAGGATCACCGTGACATTAAGGCTGACAAACACAACAGAGGCGAGGCAGACCAGGTACAGACGCCCTTTAAAAGGGCGTTTGCCTATTGAGAAGTAAAACTTCTGTCACAAGACAAGCCAGGTGGCACACTCTTAGTGGTCGCTGACTGTATGGATGTTTGGCCAGTCCCTCGATGGACATGCAAACCAAAAATCAACCTGGTTAGTAATTTACAACCTTTGGATCTTTGCACTCAAATAATGCTCAAATTCTTACGGTTAAAATCAACTAATGAAAATAACTTTCAACGTTTATAAACCACTGATCATGTTTATTTTTGGTGTGTAAGTCCATCTAGTGACTGGTGAAACATCCATACGGTCAGCGTCCACTAAGAGGCCACGCGGCTTTGTATTGTGACAGAAGTTTTACTATTTTCTCTTGGCGAATCCAAACAGGCTCTACAATCAAAGAGCAGGATGAGAACAAGATAAATAATTACAAAATCCAACACAAAACACAAGATCTTTTTATTTTCTTTACCTCTGAGCTTTGAGTGGTTTTAACTTTTAACTTTTTAAGTTTTAACCAAGGTTTAAAAAACGGCCGTTATAATGGATTCAGACCTACCCCGTTATGTTATGGACCGTTAAAACGCCCAGAAAATAACAGACGTTATAACGAAAATAACAGCCGTTATTTCTGTTATTTTTTCGTTATA
Source organism: Euptelea pleiosperma (assembly GCA_035048495.1). Classification (NCBI taxonomy): domain Eukaryota; kingdom Viridiplantae; phylum Streptophyta; class Magnoliopsida; order Ranunculales; family Eupteleaceae; genus Euptelea; species Euptelea pleiosperma. The sequence goes on from CM068540.1 coordinate 27,037,562, forward strand.
ACGAAAATAACGACCGTTATTTTCTGAAAAATTTTGTGAAAAAAAAAATGGCCGTTATTTTCGTTTTTTTTTTCTATTTTTTTCCGTTAAACCTTGGTTTTAACTTTTAACTCTTAACCCTGAACTTGCTCATTTTTTTTAGGGTCGTGATGTAACAAGGTATACCTGAGATCTTTTCATTTGCTGAAGCGGCATTGTTGGTAGTCACCACTGCCATCTGGGCCCACTGACCGCATGGATGTTTGGCCCACCCCTTAATAGACATTCATACAAAAAATTAGCTTGTTTAAAGATTTTTAGCCGTTGGTTTTAGTACTCAAAAAGTGGTTGCATTAAACGGCTATAAGAACGCCTTAAAAAGTGCTAAAAGTGTTAAAATCTAATGGTTATAGATTACCAATCAAGGTGATTTTCGGTTTGTATATCCACCAAGGGGTGGGATAAACATCCATGCGGTCGGTGGACCCAAATGGCAGCGGTGACTACCAAAAATGCCGCTTCCGCAAAGGAAACAGTTTCAGGCATACCTTGTTACATCTTTTTCCTTTTTGTAAACATGAGTTAGTCATCGTTCGTATGGACGTAAAAGAATCCGTACGTTATCCACGCATCCAGTTTCTTGGGGCCAGTATGATTCTTAAAGGGACAGCTAACTTTTTTAATAGTTCTGTCACAATCGGATTGCAAATCACACAATCACAGCTAATGAGTTCTCGGGGCACGTACACCTAAAAGCAAAAGCACATGGGTACGTTGCAAAGTACTTGTGTTCGTGCCGAGAAGTCATTGGCTTGTGATTGTGTGATTTACAATTGGGTCGTGATGTAACAAGGTATACCTGAGATCTTTTCATTTGCGGAAGCGGCATTTTTGGTAGTCACCACTGCCATCTGGGCCCACTGACCGCATGGATGTTCAGCCCACCCTTTAATAGACATTCGTACAAAAAATCGGCTTGTTCAATGATTTTTAGCTGTTGATTTTAGTACTCAAAAGATGGTTGTATTCAACCGCTATAAGAACCCTTTAAATGGTGCTAAAAAGTCTTAAAATCTAATGGTTATAGATTACTAATCAAGGTGATTTTTGGTATGTATATCCACCAAGGGGTGAGATAAACATCCAAGCGGTCAGTGGGCCCAGATGGCAGCGGTGACTACCAAAAATGCCGCTTCCGCAAATGAACAGTTTCAGGCATACCTTGTTACATCTTTTTCCTTTACAATTTCTTGTGATAGAAGTTTTACTCTGGCGGAGACTTCAATCACTCCCAAAATGTCTGACATGTACCCTTTCTTAACGTGGGTTCAGACATTTTGAGGGAAAATCTATGATACCGATTCGGTGTCCAAATTTTGATGCCGAAGTCCCTCAATTTGGTACGTAGTAGACTCTTTCTTTCGGGTCCACTGACTTCATGAATATTTCGCCCACATCTTGATGGACCCACACACCAAAAATCAGTGTGCTTAGTGATTTCTAGCAATTGAATTTGAGCACTTTTTCATCGTGGGCTTAAAACCACTGCATAGGCATGTTCATAAAACCCACGATGAAAAGCACTTTTTTGCTTTCATATTAAAAAAATTAAAATTAAAAAATCTCAAAAAACACCCATTACGTGCCAAGAACTCAGCGGAAGGTCTGGCCGTACAAAATCCACGCATAAAGAACTACGTGGATGGTCCGGTAGCTACCTCATCACAGAGTAAAACTTCTGTCCCAATGGAATTGCAAATCACACAACCACGGCCAATGAGTTCCGGCACGTACACCTAAAATCGAAAGTACATGGTACGTTGCAAAAACACTTGTGTATGTGCCGAGAACTCATTGGCTTGTGATTGTGTGATTTACAATTACGTGTGATAGAAGTTTTACTCCTCGTCACAATAAGTGGCCAGGCAAGATTTACTTGAGTAAACCCTGGCTATTCGTACAAAGTACAAACAATATTTGAGGGAAGGGTAAATATCTAGACTTTCCGTTTGTGGCGGTGACTCATTACTTCTTGCACCCAACAGCCCTCCCCCACTGTGTACCATCACCACTTCTTGTATCTGAAAATGAGCTGTCATTTGTCGTTTGGATTATGTTGTTTGAAAAATGATATCTCACACAGTTGGAGCAAGGAATTTGGGGGAAAAATCTATGATCAGTGCTCGGAATTCCCATGCATTCCATAATGACTTCACTTTTTTTGAAAATTCCCCTTCCATTATTCGACAATGTCAATGTGATTGTGGTGTAGAGCTCTTGGGAGAGTGGATGAGTCTTCAATTCAAAATTCAAACACTGCAAAAACAAGAAAATTAATGAATGAAGATACGGGTGGAGTAGAACAAGCGAAAGAGAGAGAGAGAGAACCCTGGCTATCCGCACAAACAATAATTAAGGGAAGGGTAAATATTTAGACTTTCCGATTGCTGTGGTGACTCATTTCACGGGTCCCATCGCTCCCATTATATCATTAAAGACCATTATTTCTTGCAGCCAACAGCCCTACCCCACCGTGTACTATCACCACTCCTTGTGTCAGAAAATGACCTGTCATTTGTCATTTGGATTAAGTTGTTTGAAAAATGATATCTCGCACAGTCAGTTGGAGCAAGGAATTTGGGGGAAAAATCTATTATACCGACTTCAGTATCAAAATTTTGATGCCGAAGTCCCTCAATTTGCCACGTAGTAGACTTTTTAGGGCCCACTGACTCCATGAATATTTGGCCAACATCTCAGTGGACTCACGCACCAAAAATCAGTATGATTAGTGATTCCTAGCCATTGGATTTGAGTACTTTTCATCATGGGCTTGGAACTAACTCATAGGCCTGATCATAAAGGCCCATGATGAAAAGTGCTCAAATCCTACGGCTATAAATCACCAATCACTCTGATTTTTTGTATGTGGGTCCACTAAGATGTGGGCCAAATATCCATTGAGTCAGTGGGCCCGAAGGAGTCTACTACGTGGCAAATTAAGGGACTTCGGCATCAAAAGTTTGATACCGAAGTCGGTATGAAAGAACATCCCGAATTTGGGCCATTGACCATTTGATTCAAGATAACACAGTCCACGAGCTAGACAATAACTGCGTAAATCTTTAGAATCCAACAGCCAATGGTCTCAACCCCACATACTTTTGTCCGGATATCCATGGGATAGCACAACTCCTGTTGTTTACTCACTCTGGGCAAAAGCTTACCACCGCCGATGTCCGCCCACACGTGTCACGTATCACACTTGTAGAGGACACTGACTTGATAGATGTTTATCCAATCCCTAGATGGGACTAGAAAGGGTCGGGCTCCGTTGACAGCCATAAAATGACATGATTCTGTACAGGACACAATTATGTGCCACATGGCACTCTTAGAGAACTCTGACCGTATGGATGTTTGGCCAATCCCTAGGTGGGCCTACAACCAAAATTCATCAGGATTAGTGATTTCTTGGCGCTAGATCTTTGTACCTCAAATACTGCTAGAATTCCCAGTTGAGATCAATCCATGCAAATAAGTCCAATCCAACGTCTAGAAATCAGTAATCGGACTGAATTTTGGTTTGTAGGTCCACCTAGAGATTAGCCAAACATCCATACGGTAGAAGTCCTCCAAGAGTGTGCCACGTGGCATATATTGTGTCCTGTACAGAATCCTGTCATTTTAGGGCTGTCAACGGAGCCTGCCCAACAAAAAAATCAGCCTGAATATTAGTGATTTCTAACCTTTGGATCCTTGTACCAAAATAATGGTTACTAATGCTCAAATTCCCACGGTTAAAATCAACCCATGAAAACGACTTCAAGGGTGAGGTCGCATTAATCAACACCAACATGGGTCCATACAGCGGCGGAGCCAAGATTTTGATCTAGGGGGGCACAATCCTTACAGGATTTTGAACATGACACGTGCCATGTTCTTAGAGATGACCACTGTATAGATATTTGGCCCATCCCTAGGTGAACCTACCTACCAAAATTCATCCTTATTAGTAAATTCTATCCGTTGGATTAGAGTCTTTTTCATATTTTATTTTCGTCGGTGGATTTTGAGCATTATTTGGGTTACTCGGATCTAAAGGTTCAAAATTACTAATCAGGCATATTTTTCCTATGTAGGTATATCTAGTGATTTCCCAAACATCCATATGGTCAGTGACCTCTAATAGTATGCCACGTGCTTCAAACTGTAGTCCTGCATCAACGTTGACGACGGAACTCCATCATCAAACCTCTACTCTTTAATAATGGTAAAACGTTGAAGTTAAGGAGTGAGAAATTTTATGTTTTAATTTTATATATGGGCGTCAAGCCACACTTAAAAGTGCCACGTGGAATATTATTAGAGATTTATGACCGTACCGATGTTTGAAACATTGCTAGGTGGACCTACAGAGCAAAAATTAGTCTGATTAGTATTTTCTGGGCATTGAATCTCAGTATAAAAAATAATTTTAAATCCACGGTTGAAATTCAACCCATGAAAAGGATTCAAATCCAATGGTTAGAAACCACCAATCCAGCTGATTTTTTTGTCAGCATGGCCATCTAGGGATGTTTAAAACATCCACACAGTCATGGATCTCTACACAGTCATGGATCTCTATCTTCCAAGTCACATTTATATGTGCGGCTTGGGTGCCGGGTAAAAAGAATATCAGATAAAATTATTCGGCCGAAAATAGTTAAATTGTATCACACCGGCTTTAATGATTCGAATGTGAATGCAAATTCAGTAAAAAAAAACGTAAAAAGTATGAGCCCCCTCTGGCCCCTTACTGGCTCCACCGCTGGGTCCACAACACTTTAGAATATTTTTTATGTAATCTAAAATGTGAATTTCAGTGATAACCGTCTGATTTTGAGTATATCAACAGTCTAGTCTTTCAGGTGAAATCTTTGGTTGAAACTTCTGTCCCCCGATCCCGACCCATTAAAAAACTAAAAAAAACACTCACTATGTGCCAAGAACTCCGCGGATGGTCTGGCCGTACAAAATCCACGCGTCGTGGATGATCAAGTAGCTACTTGACCACCAGTGGTCAGGCAACAATAATTGAGGGAAATATCTAGACTTTTCCAATTGCGTGGAGATTCATTTCATGAGTCCCATCGTATCATTAAGGCCATTTTTTCCTGCATCCAACAGTCGACTCTCCAACAGCCCTACACCACAGTGTACGGTCACCCCCTCTTGTATCAAAAAATGGGCTATCATTTGTCGTTTGGACTAAGTTGTTTGGTAACTTGTTGGATATACGAAACAAAAAGCAACCTGATTGGTCATCTCTAGCCATAGATTTTTGTACTTTTAAGCCATTAGATTCAGGCATTTTTTTTGGGTAATACATCCAATCGCTAGAAATTATTAATCAAGCTGATTTTGAGTGTTTATCCACAATAGGTGGGCTGAACATCCACACAGTTATTAGACCCAAAAAATAATATAGAGCCGCCAGAGTCGTCTACTTGGACTGGAACGGAAGTACAGGAGTCCTCTGATCTAAATTTTTTTCGTAGCTTATGAGTTACGATTATCATGAATAGTTGTTAATTAAGATTTTCTACTATATAATTAAAGAGTTAAATTTTTTCTATTAATACCATATATATTAATATATTAAGTATAAAAGGGCCTAATATGGAGTTTTCGCCTTAGGCCTCAACTTGCATCGAGATGGCCCTGATCAAGAACAACATATATAGATCCACGACAATTTAGCATATCTCCTTTTAGTATTATTTATTTGACAGAGGCTCCCGTGACCAGCCTTTTATGACATGGCTCATAGGACAGGCCTTGCCAGGCGTGGATTAGACTACACCGATTGCTGGTGTATCAACACCCATGCATGATGACTATGCAGCAAAGATATGCGCCAAGATCTCCTCATGATGGAGATCTCAATCACCATGCAAATATATCCAAAGAAATAACAACTCATAAAGATACCAATCTCTATGAGAATCGTTGATACCAAGTGACGAGAATATCTCCAAATCTAGAGAATCTCATTACTAAAATATCTCAATGAGATATTTCTCTAAATAGGCAACTTGGAATCTGCCTTGTATATAGTTTCCTTTCTTGTGTTAATCACATTTATTGTATACCTTGGATACTCTAGAAATATACAGTTCTCTAAGAAGGATGGTACGATTTCTCACCTTCACCAATTATCCTTGTCTTCTTCTTCTTTTTAGACCTTTTATAATATGTGCACCCGACTTCAAACATGTACTAGTCTTGATTATTACAACCACATTTTTTAGAAGTTGCATTCCAATTCTAGTATTATTCAAGAAAGAATATTTTAACTTTTTAGAATAGTCTTTCTTCACTCTCTTGTTAATTCACGTGAATCTCAATCTCCTAGGTAAAAATTATTATAAAAGATACTCTCCAAACACAGACGGAGTCAATGCAAGATTCTTGTTAAACACTGACGGAGTCGATGCCAAATTCTTGCCAAATACGTATGGAGATGACCATTATGGCGCAATTTGAATAACTTCCTTAAAGTGGCGTGGATTGAGATCTCCTAGATCTCAAACAGACAACTTTGCATGATTTGGGCGTGATTGAAGATCTCCTAAAGTGGAAAGGCGATTGTGGTTGGCCTGATTTGAATTCCTCAATTCTTTCCTTCCTTAATCTTCTTTTTGTTAAGAGTTATCCTTACACAAGGAAACACAATATTCTCCTCAATTAATTCTATTGTAACCTCTTACCATGTAAATCTTATAAAAGGAATACAATACTATTGTATCTCTTAAGTTGAGAGTGCAAGAACTAAACCATCCAACGTCTCACAAAGTTCTTTATGGTATAAGAGCTCTAAAGAATATTTATTCTTCTTCTCTTCAATGGCTTTCAAATTCGCCTATCCAACTCATCTTAATGTAGCTAATTTTGTGTCCTTGAAATTAACAAACACAAACTATCTCCTATGGGAAACGTAGATCATTTCATTTATTGAAAGTCAAGATCTGCTCGGCTTCATCAAAGGAGAAACACCCAAGCCGGATTTAGAAATCGAGTCTCCCACTGGTGAAGGGAAGATTCAAAATCCAGACTTAATGTCATGGATACGGACTGATCGACTTGTGAAAGCGTGGATTACAAGAACTCAGATGTTCTTGGGCTAGTTGTTGGTCTAAAGACCTCTGCCGAAGTCTGGTACGCTTTAAGCGATGCCTTTGCTCAAAATTCTCAAGCTAGAGAATTTGAGCTTTTATCAAAAATGCAATGCTTAAGGAAGGGTACGTCTCCACTCTTTGATTATTTGCGTGATTTTAAATCAATTTGTGACCAATTAAATGCCATAGGAAAGCCCGTTTCTAACCGAAGTAATTGTTTTTGGCTTCTAAGTGGTCTTGGACCTAGATATGAGTCGTTCTCAATGACCATGCTAAAACCTCCCGTCCCTTCTTATTCTGACTTGATTTCTCTGCTTCAAAATCATGAATTGCGTAACAAAGGGCATCAGAGTGAACAAGTCAATCACTCTATGGCCTTCTATGGTCAACAATATGGAGGAAATAACAAGAATTACAACAAAAAAAAGGGTTACGTCCAAGGGAAAAGGTCTCCCTCAAACTGGTCAAAGAAATCAATCACCTAAAGATATGATAGAACATGATCGATCCAACCGTCTAGTTAGCGATCGACCCATTCAGAACCTTGGAGGGGCTGGTGGGATAATCATATGCCAAATCTGCAAGAAATGTGAACATAATGCTCTTAAGTGTTGGAATCGGTTCAATAATAGCTTCCAATTAGAAGATATCCCACAAGCTCTAGCTGCCATGCGACTCTCAGATTCGCAAGATGCTGATTGATTCCCAGACATTGGTGCTTCTGCTCATATAACTGAGAACACAGGTATGCTTAAAAATCTAACCCCTTATCATGGATCTGATTCAGTTATGATAGGAAATGGAAAATGTCTACGTATCTCTCATATTGGCGAAGGAAAAATAACTCATGGAACTACTGCATTGCCTTTGAAAAATGTATTATTGATACCTGATATTAAGAAAAACCTTTTATCTGTTTCCAAGATGACTACTAACTATCCTTGTTATTTTGTATTCGATGGTGATGGATTTAAAATCAAGGACTTACAGACAAACAGGATATTAGAATCGGAAAATAGACGTGGAGGTTTTATCTGTTTCCAAGATGACTACTAACTATCCTTATTATTTTGTATTCGATGGTGATGGATTTAAAATCAAAGACTTGCAGACAAACAGGATATTGGAATCGGAGAATAGACATGGAGGGTTATATGCCTTTGATGGTGTGACCACAGAAGCCTATTTCTCAACACGATTCCGTACTACAGATGAAGATGTGTGGCACAAGAGGCTTGGCCATCCACAGACTAAAGTTTTAAATTTTCTAAAAAATAATGGACTTATTTCTGTTAGTAATAAATCAACTGAGATATGTACCAGTTGTCAGTTAAATAAGAATGCTAAGTTGCCATTCTTAGCTTCTACTTCTAAGTCAAGCGAACCTTTGATTAAAATCCATTGTGATCTGTGGGGATCTGCTCCAATTAACTCACTGCAAGGATTTCGATATTATGCTCTTTTTGTGGATGATTTTTCGCGATTCAATTGGTTTTATCTGTTAAAAAGAAAATCTGACTTTTTTAGATATTTTATTATCTTTCAAAAAATGGTTGAAAGATAGCTAGATTGAAAAATAAAGATTTTCCAATCTAATGGTGGTGGTGAATTTCCAAAAAAAGATTTTTTAGATCATTTGGTAGACTGTGGGATCGTACATCAAATGTCATGTCCTGGTACGCCTGCACAAAACGGTGTGGCTGAACGTAAGCATAGATATATAGTAGAGTTGGGACTTGCTATGATGTATCACGCTAATGTTCCAAAGTCCTATTGGGTGGAGGCTTTCTCCACTGCAATTTTCCTCATTAATCGTCTACCTTCCCCTACTCTGCACATGGCCTGCCCATATACCATCTTCTTCAAAAAGAAACCTGACTACTCTGCTTTAAGAGTGTTTGGTTCTAGATGTTTTCCGTATCTAAGACATTACACCACCAACAAGTTTGAACCTAGGTCTCAACCTTGCATCTTTCTTAGATATAACGATGAGCACAAAGGATACCGTTGCCTTCATCGTACATCTGGACATGTATATATATCACATCATGTGGTTTTTTATGAGAAGACTCTACCCTTTATTACTCACACTGATGTGTGTGAGCCAAATGATGGAATCGTCTCTATTTTCTCTGAATAGGTAGATGCTTCCGATGAAACATCTAATTTGACCACCACCCTTAGTTTAGTGCCCAATGATCATGCTTCTCTTTCTTCTCAAGAAACACCATCGATTGTAGCCCACTTTGAAGATTCCCATGGAGCATCCTCATTGGCACAACTCGATCTTGATGCTTCCACAAATTGTACTATCCTTACAGATCCACCACTATTGGTACATCAAGTAATCCATGATCCTACAATAACATCTGAACTACCATCTCATGATATTCACACAAATGATGATCACAGTACATCTCCTCAGCTCACCATCATGCCTAAGGCACCAACACCTTCCAATTCCTTTGCATCTGAGCCCTCTCATGCTTGTGTTTTGCATTGTGATAGAAGCATCTGTCAGAATGCTGTGACAAGTTTTACTCCCTCTCGGTAGACACGGGAAAATTTTGACATTGACCGATAGATTATAGAGATTCGTGATTCACATGGCAACAACACGAGTAAAACTTATATGACCACCACCAGCCACAAGATATTGGATGCGTGGATGTTGTACAGGTTCTTTCACGTCCATACAAGTGAGGACTAAGTCATGGTTAAAGAAAGTGAGCAAGCTCAGGGTTAAAAATTTTTGGAAAATTTCTTAAACAAAATAATTTTAAACTATTTAAAAAAATAAAAATAACTTTTGAAAATTTACAAAAAAAAAAATTAGACGCAAAGGGCGTCTATGCTTGACAAACTGAAAAAGGCTTGCCATGACATTAAGGCTGAAAAAGCTGACAAACGCCTTTTTAAAGAGCATCTTGACAGACGCCAGGTACAGATGCCCTTTAAAAGAGCGTTTGCCCATTGAGAAGTAAAACTTCTCTCACAAGACGAGCCAGGTGGCACACTCTTAGTGGTCGCTGACTGTATGGATGTTTGGTAAGTCCCTCGATGGACATGCAAACCAAAAATCAACCTGGTTAGTAATTTACATCCTTTGGATCTTTGCAGTCAAATAATGCTCAAATTCCTACCGTTAAAATCAACAAATGAAAATAACTTCCAACGCTTGTAAACCACTGATCACGTTTATTTTTGGTGTGTAAGTCCACCTAGTGACTGGCCAAACATCCATACGGTCAGCATCCACTAAGACTAAGAGGCCACGCGGCTCTGTATTCTAATTTCTCTTGGCGAATCCAAACAGGCTCTACAATCAAAGAGCAGGATGAGAACAAGAAAAATAATTGCAAAATCCAACACAAAACACAGGATTTTTTGGTTTTTCGTTTACCAAGACACAAGATCCAACACAAGCGCACATGGGATAGCAAACTTTTTCCATAGTTGGTGGAGACTTCAATGACTCCCAAAATGTCTGACATGTACCCTTTTTATACGTAGGTTCAGACATTTTGAGGGAAAAATCTATAATACCGACTTCGGTATCAAAATTTTGACGCGGAAGCCCCTCAATTTGCCACGAAGTAGACTCTTTCGGGCCCACTGACTCCATGAATATTTGGCCCACATCTTGGTGGACCCACACACCAAAAATATGCGTGATTAGTGATTTTTTGCCATTGAATTTGAGCACTTTTTCATCATGGGCTTAGAACCACTTCATAGGCATGTTCATAAAGCCCATGATGAAAAGTGCTCAAATCCTACAGCTAGAAATCACCAATCACGCTGAATTTTGATGTGTGGGTCCACCAAGATGTGGGCCAAATATTTATGGAGTCAGTGGGCCTGAAAGAGTCTACTACGTGGCAAATTGAGGGACTTTAGCATCAAAATTTTGATACCTAAGTCGGTATCAAAGAACAGCCCCATTTTGAGAGGGGTTCTTCAAGCTCAAGGAGTGCCCCCTCTGAGTAAAACTTCTATCACAGCGTTGTGACAGAAAATACGAGGCACGTGGTACATTCTTAGTGGACGCTGACCGAATGAATGTTTGGCCAGTCCCTCAGTGGAACACATCCGTGCAACGCCCTTAAGGCCGCATTGCTTGCTAGCATTCCTCTATTTTACTTCTTAAGTGTTCTAGCCAAGCGCACATGAGAGCTGCAAAAGGCGTTGAGAGTTAGCTCGTTGAGATAATGGCTGAGATTGCTGTTACCTTTGCCCTGGAAAAGTTGGGAGACTGGCTTGCACAAGGGCTTGACAGATCTGTAGGTGAGGAGGTTATGCGGATCACAGACGCGATCGGAGACATGAGAGACTTCCTAAACGACGCAGATAGGAGAAGGGATAGGGATCCAACAGTTGAGGCTTGGGTCAACGATGCCAGGAGTCTAGCCTACCATGTGGAAGATGTCGTCGATGAGTTCATGATCCGTAATCAGATCCTAGCTTGGATTGCTCGTTTTGTGGAGTTTCTCTTGGCAGTACCTCTTGGATTCATCAACGTGAGACTCCCCTACTCACTTTTTGTGATCCTCATCCCGTTCCTTTTCATGTTAGTGTCGTGGTTGGAGTCTTTGGGACAACGTAAAATCTTCCTCACCCGATTGCGAGGTATCGGGACTAAGGTCAGCGAGGTTAGTGGGAGAATGGGTGGGTTCGAATTTGAACCTGTAGTTGAAAACGAAAGGCTGGAACCTCACGATGGTGCCACTTCTATTTCTCCTTCAGTGGGCATCGTGGGAAGGGAGATAGAACTCATGGATATGGCGAGATGGTTGATCGAGGACAAGACTCCAGGATGCATGGCAATCTTTGTGGTTGGGATGGTGGGAACGGGAAAGACATCCCTTGCCTCAAAAGCATACGAGCGGGCGAAAAGACATTTCGACTGCTACGCATGGACCTTCGTGTCTCAGTCCTATAAGATGGAAACAATCTTAAGAAATGTGTTGAGAGGGTTCTGCGAGAGTAGTTCGGAGGTGGCACCGAGCGGACTGGATGAATTGGACGAGGTGGCACTAAAGAACAGGGTGGCAGAATACTTGCAAGGAAAGAACTACTTGCTAGTGTTAGACGATGTGTGGGATGAGAGTGCTTGGGAGAGCTTACGGCATGCATTACCAGCACCAGAGTCTGAGTCCGAGTCTGAGTGTGTCGGGAAGGTTGTCTTCACGACCCGCAATGCCGGTTTGCCTTCGAGGTCTTCTCATCAAGGCTCCAGCAACACTCTCAATCTTGAACCACTGTCTGAAGAAGATGCTCAGAACCTCTTCCGAAGGAAGGCTCTAGGACATGCCGACCATGAGGATAGGACCTTCCCTCCAGAATTGGAATCTATAGGAGAAGCAATTCTAAGCAAATGTGATCGCCTTCCCCTCGCAATCGTCACGGTTGGGGCCCTCCTTGCAACCAAAGAAGGGAGTCCGCTAGAATGGCAGAAAGTCTTAGAAAAACTCGACTGGTATCTCACATCTAGTGGTTCGGTGGAAGACGTCTTCGTATCATCTGGTTATGCCGATTTAACTCCGGTGCTCAAGCGATGTTTTCTATATTGTAGCTTATTCCCAGAGAACTATGAGATACCACGAAAGAAGTTGGTTCGGATGTGGGTGGCAGAAGATTTTACGCAACTTTCCGATGGGACACCGGAGGAAGCTGCAGAACACCAGTTGGGACAACTCATTGAGAGGAATATGCTTCAAGTAGCAAGATTCGGCATGAACGGGGAAATTATCTCTTGTCGGGTCCTTTGGCTCATGCGAACTTTTGCTTGCCGAATGTCCCACAGAGACAAGTTCTGCACTGTCATGCCCAGTGTAGGCCAAAGTAGTATTCCGAATGATAGGGAAAATGTCATGCCCAACTCAGGCCAAAGCAATGTTCAAGATCAAGCAGTTGTCATGCCCAACGCAGACCAAAGTATTGTTCCAGATGAGGAAGACATCATGCCCAAAGTCAACTGTAAGACTTTCTTTCAGCCCAACATAAACCAAAATACTAATCTAAATGAGGAAGACATCATGCCCAACACAGGCCAAAGTAGTGTTTTGGATCGAGAAGTCGTCATGCCCAATGCAAGACAAAGTAGTCTTCCTGACTGGAAAGACCTACGTCGCCTTGCAGTGCACAGCGATGCTGCTAAGGTCATCAAGTCCGACATGGGTACCTCCAAGTCACTTCGATCCCTCCTATTTTTTGGAACAAATGAGCAACAGCGGACTTTCATCTCCATACGTGGTTTACCCTCGAAGCTCAAATTGTTGCATGTACTAGAATTACAAGGTCTTCGCATCAAGAAATTGCCAGATGGAGTGGGACATCTCGTTCTCCTCCGGTACTTAGGCTTGAGGGGCACAGGGCTTAGGAAGCTACCAAAGTCCTTACTAGAACTACTCGAGCTCCAGACACTTGACATCAGGGAGACTGAAGTGAGGGATTTACCTGACTTATATAGGCTGAAGAAGTTGAGGCATCTTCACCTTGTAGGTTCATTTACATATCGAGTGGTAGCTATTCCTCGTGGAATCATGTGGGCTACGGACCTTCAAACACTTGCAGGAGTGAAAGTCGTAGATGGGCTAGCTCAGGAACTAGGACACCTCACCCGACTCAAGAAACTATCCATTGGAAAGGTGAGAGGAGAAGACTCAGCGAGGCTCTGTGCATCCATTAACAAGATGAAACTTCTTCATTCATTGACCTTGAAGTGCGATTGGGGGGAGAGCTTCAAGATAGACAGACTAGCACCACTTTACCATCTCAACAAGCTAAGGCTCGGAGGTCAGGTGCAAAAGTCACTAGAGTGGATTTGTGGCCTTACATCCCTCACTTACTTGTATCTCTGGGACAGCACGTTGACAGATGACCCACTGTCAACCCTCCAACATTTGCCACATCTCATTCTTCTCTCCCTCTACAACGCCTACGAGGGAACTTATATTCATTGCGACATCGGAGGATTTCCTAAACTCAAGAAATTATCGGTCCTCCACTTGAGAAAATTGGAAGAATGGGGAAAAATAGAGAGTGGAGCGATGCCAGAGCTTCACAAGTTGTTCATTGGCTATTGTCCTTGCTTAATAAAACCTCCCGAAGGCCTTGAAGATCTCACTTCTCTCCAAATAGTGCAGGTGGCAAAAATGTCTGTCGAATTTGAAGAAAAAGTTCGAGAGAACGAAGGCCAAAATTATAAGGTCCAACACATTCCCCAGCTCACCCCTGTTACATGGTCTCAAAGTACTGAAGGAACATTAATCCCAAATAATCACCGCTTGGTCCCCATTTCCTAGGTTTGGTCTTCCTTTTGTTACATCATGCCCTTGTCAAGTTTTTTATATATTACTCCGTAGAAGCTAGACCACCTTTCTGTCACTTGGATTCAGTTGAAACCCCAGATAGGCAACCTATGTAAAAATATTGTCAAATCCTTTCATGAATGCTATCGATTAATTGCTTCAAGCTTATAATGATAGGAATTCGAAGTGATAAGCATCCACATGAAGAGAATAACGTTTGGAGAAGAAAAGGGGTTGAGCTTCCCAGAAGAGGTGAATAGCTCAAACCATGTAAATCTCTTTTATATAATTCAAAGTATTACAATCCTTCTTGATTTAGAAGTAAATAGAAAGTAATAAAGGTAAAGAATATCTCCAACCGTTTCTTCCTAATTAGCAAGCTTCAACAACTCGTAAGAAGCAATAGGATCTTTTAGGACTCCTTTGAAAATTTGGCAGCCACGCTTGCTATTTTTGTAGAACCGTGTATGCCCTGGATACCTAATTGGGCAGAGTCGTGGACAAACTATTCATGAGCTGTAGCTGAGGCGCATAGCTTAACACAAACCCTCAAGCTGGTGGGCGGCGGTGGAAGCACACCAAGATTGGTACGTAAACCTTGAAATGGAAGCTCAGCAATTTGAGAACCAGAAGTAACAAACTGGGTAATCAACGATCCGGTTGCAACCTTTTCCCATACAAAATGAAAGTCAATTTCGATATGCTTTGTGCGGGAAAAAGCAATAGGTAATACCTAGCCTTTAGTGGTGAACCACATGAATCTCTGTGCGTGATTGTTCCTTTCTTCATCATTTTGTTCCTATTTTGCATTGCTGTCAATTCTAGCATTACTCATTTTTATACCAATTTACAGCAAGTTCAATAATTCTTTCTTTCAAGGTTCTTACCCTTCTTTTTATCTGTTCAGTTTAATCATTTAATTGTTGGATTCTTAAATGTTTCTTTCTTCTCTTCTTTTTTGCATCTGAACCAGGGATTGAATTTTTTGTCTAAAAAACCAGGTTCTCTTTTTAATTGCTTGTTGAATTCCTAGCAATTTTAGTATTGTAAATGGTTATATTTGTAATGATTTGAAACCTTTGTCTGAGGTCGCGCGCGAGGCTTGTGTTTTAAAATAGTTATGTATATTTTTGGTTGATCTTGTCTAATTTTAGTTGGAAAGTCGTTCATTTATTCATTGGATTGTGGGTTTTCTCTCTATGTGAACCAGGGATTGAAAGTTACTTGGTTTTACTTTTTCTAGCAGAATATTCTCCATTGTTTCTTGAACATAATTGGTATTTTTTGTTAATGAAAATTTCTTGCAGCATCTTTTTTATGCACTATTCATGTTTTTTTTTTCTCTAATTTAGTTTATGTTTTAAGTCGGATTTCTTGCTCCAAATCTGGAGCTTCATTTGCATATCAGAGTTTTTAATTTCCACCCTTGTTTGTGTTCTGTTAGAGAAATCATCGTAAGTCTGTTTCCCGTCTCTTTCATTTGTCATTTTCCTTTTATTTCTCTATGCAGAGGAACGCTTTGATGGATCTCGGAGGTTGTGATGGTTCTCAATGCACATAGTACTAATAAGATTGTTGAGGTATCTCTCTTCCTGAGATCTTGTTCCTGGTAAGATCTGATTCTTTAGCAGTTTAAGTAGGTATAGTTGGCCATATTATGATAAGGGATTTCGTAGATTGAACATGGGAGCTCAATATCTTGGATACAGGACTAACTCTTTGATAGGTAGAGACACTTTAGTCTGATTAGTTAGATGTCCCAAATGTGAGGTGGTTCTTCCTGAGTTGACAAAACTTCCAGTGTATGAATATGGCGGATGCGGTGCAATTCCCAAGGTAATTTTGTTTTAGATCTAAGGTATCTATTAAGATGTAAGGACATTCTACCAATGGCATAAAAGCAAAATGATGCACATTCAAGGGGTTTGTCACGTATTATTTAATAGTCCCACCTTGGAGATCTGTAAAATGGGCCTGGATGATCCTAACTTTCCAATCTGTAGACTTTTAGGAATCCAACAGAATGCACAGTGACAATCATTCTGTTGGTTCAATATTTTGCGTCCGCTTCCAGTGACCTCCTAGCCATTGAAATGCTGGGTTCCTTCCCCTGTATGTGCCCCACTTGTACTGCTATGCCATTGATTGATCATCTTTGGACTACACAGTGGGTATTATATTTTCCTCATTCTTTTGTTTTTCTGAAGATAGCTATTTTTTATTACTTTGGTACTTTAATTTGACAATCATGTTTCTGCAAACAGCAAAACATGGCAAAGAATTCGGGAAAAGTGTAAGTACAGCTACATGTGTAAGGAATCCTGCTCAGAAGCACGAATCAGAACATAATTCTGAAGATACCCAATCGACCAGCTTGAACCAAAAAGCATTTCTTACCTCCACAGAAGCATGTTCTTCAGATCTAAATTATGTGAGGGAGCAAATCAAATCTGGAGATTGTAATTATGAGCAGTTTGTAAGTAGAAGAATTTCAAATGGACTTTCTTATGACAAGGAAGAATATTCATCAGAAGTTGGTAAGAATAGGAAGTAAATGGAAACAATGGGAGGGGCTCTAACTTCGGATACCAAAGTCCTCAGGCCATTGAATGAGTGCTTTCCATCAACCACTGACAATTCTTCTTTGAATGAACAATTAGAGCAGCCACAGAAGATTGTTTGCCATGACACTGATCATACAAGGTCAAGAGATACAGGGGAAATTACAGAACCTGCGACAACAGCATTATTTTGAAGGAAGATATGGTTGATACAGAGCTCAGTGGTAGACTTCGAGATGTCTCAAAATCTCCAACAATCAGAAGCTCTCATGCTTATCATGGCAGTGTCTCATCTTTCGATGGTGGTATGACTAGGTCCCTGAGTGACTTCGGTACCTATCTAAAAGAACTTTGTTTAGGCCCCAAAGGTATGCAGAGTTTGTGGGTACTAAAGGGAAGCAAACAAGGGAGGCTGTCTCAGTACATAAAAATATGAGGACCAATACCAATTTAGAAGTGCAACATCAGGCAAGGAAGTTCACATCAAGATCATCGAACATGAAGCTTGGTCTGGATGCCGTGGGGAATGTTAGTTGGGATCAAGTTGAACCGCCAGAACCTTCAAGATATAGCATTGAAGCACAAGTGCAATTAAACACACGGGACTCCTACCGATGGGGTTACCCTGCTAGTTACAAAAATTGTAGCTCTTCAAATTACAGGCACAAGGAGTTTCTACGGAGCTCAAGTTTGTATTCATCAGACAAGCTTGATTACCTTGAACATGACCGAACAGAGCTATTGAGAAAAGTCGATGAATTGAGAGATTGTCTTAATAGATCATATGCCCAGAAAGGAAAAACAAATGGAAGGTTTCCCACCAGAGGAACTCAACAGGAAAAGCATTGGGCATTGTACAATAATCATGAACCACCTGATCAGAAAGCTTTGCAGAGTTATATGTGGTGCAAATTATCCTCAGCATCCTCCTGAAGCTTACAGACCAAGAAAATCCATTCCCCACCAATGTGGGGTCTTGTAAATGCCTTCCTTGGGAAAGGCCACAATTGTAGACACCATGATGATTACTCGTGTTCATGTTGCTATCCTGAAGACTGGCAATGCCCACTACAGATGCCACCACCTGTCTACTATAACAAAGGGAAATGTAGGGCCTACTCTGTCATATCTGCTACAATCCTTACAGCTCTAGTCCTTCCAGTCCACAGCGGCATATGGACTCCAAGTTTTCCATACGGGGTTGTAACACACAGCCATGGTCACATGATCAGAGGCATATATATGGACTCCAAGGTGGAGAAGTTGTATCACAGAGAAAAACGTCAGCCCATGAAGCGACACTGCCGGCCCATAGCAGGTGGAGCCCCTTTCATAATCTGCTACAGTTGCTGGAAACTGCTGCAGGTACCTGCAGATTTTATCGTCTCTAACAAGAGGTGCCATCGGTTACTGTGATGCCCGTTCAGAGGTACTTACATTTTCACTTCACAATAAAAATCGCATTATTCCTCATTCTCCAAATCTAATAGGGCCTCCACCAAGTGAGGTTGATAACAGTAGTGATGCTACTACGAGGAATAACTTACCATCCACATCTTATGGTAATGTCTGTCCACAAGGGGATCCAGTGTCCTAATTCTGAAGATTATGGACTCTCTATATGTAAAAGTGGTTCTATGCACCTCCAGTTCCCGTCTTTCAAAGTAATGCAGTTAGTGGAATGCAGCCTTCAAGCAGTTATTGTGTGCCGATGGAAGAGAGAAAGAAGTCGGTCTTGAAACAAAGAAAAGAGTTCAATTGAATCAACTGAATCTGCCAGTCCATCCTCCAAACGAGGCCAAATTGGAGAAATTATCTTTGGGAGCAGAAGTAGGTCAATTACTGGGGATTGACCAAAAATATCAGTTGTTTGAAATTCGGGATCACGACATAGATGCTCAACAATCTTAGATTTGGACTATTTTATCTGAGATTCCATTAAGAACATACATTTTTCCTTTTCTATTCATTCTTCCTTTCCTGAATAAGTAGAAGAAAATTTTGATCGGTTTGGAAGAGCATATAAAAGGAGAAATCAAGCTTCATTGCCTTGTGTATGGATGTTTTACGAACAACATCCCCTATTATTTCGTTTCATTTTTGTACATTCAGTGGTATATATAGCTCATCTTAGTTAGTGACTCTACTGTACTCCATCCTCCATATCTCTCGAGCAATCATGTTCTGATAATTTCATATGTAATAAAATTACCACATTTCCATTTAACTTTTCATATGTAGTAGAAGATATTTCTGAGTGTTGGAGCGGCATGAACTTCTTGCTCAAAGTTGTGGCTCATCTCATTTACAGAATGTATCCACTTCACTTAAAGCTCACTGCAGGGGCACTGTTATAATAAGGCTTCTTGCAATCCTCTTAAGGTGCAAACAACTTTCTTATGCTGCCTATACTTGATCTTACTGCTTCAGTTTTAAGATCCTGTGGGCTCTTTAGATCGAAAGATTAAGATCCTGCAATCAGTCATACTTTGATTTTCAGGTCATGCCTCATCCAATTTGAACTGTCTAGATCAAGGAGTTGGTAGGCCATGTACTGTATTTGGGGTAGGGTTGTCAGTGGATCGGGTCACCCCATTGACATTGGGCCTGGATCGAGGTATTAGGCCTATCTGGATTGGGTCTACATCTGGGAGTCATGATCATGAGTTATCGGATCAGTTCCGGATCAGCCCTAATCTAATCCAATACTGAACCAATCCGATTATAGATATATCGCTGTTCCCATGTTATTAGTGAAATATATTGTATTAGTGAAATGTAAACTGATAAAACCTTCTGCCATTTATTCTTTGACTGAAGAATTTGCAAATTGTTTTTTCTCTAAATCATGTTTTACAAGTTCATCGATCAGATTGGCTCAATGTTAGATTACCAAGCTCGTCCACACTCCAAAGTAGCCCAAAACAATACTAAAACAAGCAAGCATCCAGCCTGAGCTCAACTAAGAAACACTTTACAACACCAGGAAACTGCATCACATAGACAATTATGTAAGGAATGGATACACATTATCCAAATTAGGTACTTAAGCTGCAATTTTGAAAATTATACGTGTCTATGCATGCTGTTTAATATGTTAGAAAGAGAGTACTTAAGGCAGTATTTGCATGCGGGTTTGGGTTTGGATGGGCACCAGAATGCATGCCCTTTAATTTCCTGTTTGGCTGCAAGGAGGGTTAAAAAATTAGTTAATTGGAAGCCAGGTAATTCATCTGGGACACTTATCAATTTGTTTTCTAAGCAAAGCATTTCATCAAAAAAAAACACACAGCACCACAAAACTAACCCTTCTCGTAGGAACCTCACTTGTCCAAGGACATGGCTGAGGAGAGCCATGCCGGACAAGAGTGGGTCCAGTCTCCAGATAAGAGGATCAGACATATGGTTACTTAAAGGACTAAATTGTAAAATAGAAAACAATCATAGCATCACATGCATATTCATAAAAATACTTTCATGTTGCTGCTGGTTTGCTGCTTCTATAGCATCGGTATCGATCTATTCCTTTCCCTTCTCTTCTGTTCTTTCATCATTTTTTACCGTTTCATGAAACCCTTTCCAGTCTATCTCTTCTTCTGCTGGTTTATATTTTTTTTCACCCTCTTCTGTTATTGCTGGTTCATTGGACTTGAATGTACTTGCGATATAGCAGTAGAAGCCCAAGTTGATATAGCTGAATACCGTTAACATCTGGTAATAATTATCTAACCGACTATTGTTCAAGGTGTCAGCGAACCAGCTTCCAGATAAATAAACAGTAAATGCGCTGAGGAGGTTTCCAATTCCAATCACAATGTCGTTAAGTACGGGTCCATAGCTCCACATTGATTTAGCAACTTGGTCATAGAAGAAATCCCTTAGGCCGTCTTCCGCAAGCCCTTTCATTGTCCCTAGCAAGAAAAATTGGGGAACTAGCCAGAAGATGCTCATGGGTATAATAGTATCATCTGAGTCTTCTAAACCATGATTTTTAACAACATTCAGCCGTCGAGACTCCACCAGCCAAGCAATACAACAGCAGAACAATGATGAGAGCATTCCAACGCCAATCCTCGCTTTGGTAGCAAATCTTCTTTGTGATTCGGTTAATCTCTTTGACAGTAGCTGATCATAGAGATGGGAGATGGCAAACCTTGAGATGGACTTAATCACGTATAGAAAGGAAATAGGGAGTTTTGTCTTCTCGCCAATGAAATCTTTCAGGTTGTCTCCTTGATCAATAAAGAAGGTGGTCCCCGTAGACTCCACTAGACTATAGACGAGAAAGGATGTCCACATTGGAAACATTCTTAAGAAAAGCTTAGTTTCTTCCACTTCTGTAACTGTACAAAGCCTCCATTTCTTTCCGTGTTCTTCTTTGATGGCGGCTTTGTCTAGCCATCTGCATTTCATCACGATTATATATTTGTTACTTGTTAGAGAGAGAGAAATAGAGAGAGAGAGAGAGAGATGTTACACTATATGCACCTGAGGCGACTGGTGTGACGTAATAACAATCGGCCATTGTTTTCTTGGTCATCTTTCTCGTAGAGTTCTCTAGCATGCCGGTAATCAAGATGTCTCTTCAATTTTGCGGCGCCAAAGACACGGAAAACTGTAGTGAGCGGACTCCCACTAGGTTTAATGCGACTGTATGAGGGAATGCCACACAAGAACCAAACATAAGCTACCCCATGAACTATGGCTGAATACTCGAAGGTACTTTCCCAACTAACTCTAGAGAGCCACAGCATGGCCACAATGACACCCAAAATCGAGGCAAAATTCCACCAAACTTTTATGCGGGTTTGGACTCGACTCTCATCTTTGTCCTCAGCCTTGCGGGCTTCGACTAGACGACTCTCATCTGTGTCCTCCGCCTTGCGTGTTTCGGCTCGACTCTCATCTTTTTCCTCAGCCTTGCAGGCTGCGTCTCGACTCTCATTTGTGTCCTCCGCCTTGCAGCTTTTGACTCGACTCTCATCTTTGTCCTCCGCCTTGCTAATTTCGATTCGACTCTCATCTGTGTCCTCCGCCTTGCGGGTTTGGACTCGACTCTCATCTTTGTCCTCCGCCTTGCTAATTTCGACTCGACTCTCATCTGTGTCCTCCACCTTGCGGCTTTGGACTCGACTCTCATCTGTGTCCTTCGCATTGAATTGGTCCGCAACTAATGCTCTTAAGAGTGGATCGCGACTTGCTTTGCCTAATGCAATGAAGAACAATCCCACGTACAAGAGCGAGTGGTCCAGATCATCTCGCAGGTTTAAAATGTATAATAGGCTCAATCCCTGTGATAACATCAATGCTTTAGAATTGAATAAATTTTTATGTAGGGCTAATTCCTTTCATTATTGTCTAATTACTCTTCGGTGCATGTACACATCCGGTCTACCTTAGCCTAAACTTTGTTTAGGATCTGCGCTAAGCTCAAGTTTAGCCTCATTACAACCTCAAAAGAACTTGGAAAAATGATAGACAAGGACCAAAGTTTCTCACCATTTGCTAATGTTATATATGGATGGGTTTCTCAAATTCTATTGGTGTTGCAATACACTTGGGTCAGGGTAGCTTCCAACCTAAAATTTTGTTGTATTTTGTATTTTTTTTAATTCTCATATAGTGGAAGCTCTCAATCGTATGAGAGCCAAAGAAGATCACTGAAAATCACCATATAAGCTGGAAAATACAGCAACGTCTCCTTCTACTAAAAGGCAACGTAGCTTCTTCCCAGTGAGAAGAGAACACCGTAGAAGTTATTCCCAACATCCGGTACATCATCGAATCTCTTTTGAAGCTTGCCGCGTTTACTTTCATCAATTTTAGTGAAGGGGTTTCATCAAACCTTAGCTTTCTTTGGAGTTGTCTATAGGTTGAAGATGACCCTAAAGTGGGCTAAAGAGAGTTTCTTTAGGGCCCGATCTTTTAAACAATTGTGAACTTAAGTGAATTGAGCCCAATGTACACCATTACCTTAAACCCACCCCTCAAACAGTCGAAAAGCTATAGTTAGTTATAAGTTTAGGCATTTAAGACTTAGAACTGAAATCTATTACGGGACATCGACTTCCAAATCAGGCAAACGATGTCAAAATCTCCCGAAACCTTTTCTAACACTTCAAATGTGTTGAAACAAATGTGTTGAAAGAGACGGAGTTAAAATCCGATGTCCGGTTGAGAAACTGTAGTCAGTTATAGGTTTAGGCATTTCAGACTTTGAACTTAAATCTATTTCGAGACCTCGACCCCTAAATTGGACAAACGAAGTCAAAATCTCCCAAAACTTCTTCCATCACTTCAAATGTATTGAAACAAATGTGTTGAAAGAGACGGGGTCAAATTCTTAGGTCCGGTTGGAAAACTATAATAAGTTTTAGGTTTAGGCATTTAAGACTTAGAACTTATAAAATTGATTTCGGGACCTCGACACCCAAATCGAGCAAACGAGGTTAGAACCTCCCGAAACCTCTTCCAACACTTCAAATGTGTTGGAAGAGACGGCATTAAATTTGATGTCCGGTTGAGAAACTATAGTCAATTATAGATTTAGGCATTTAAAACTTAGAACTGAATTCATTTTGGGACCTCGATGCCCAAATCGAAAAACAGGGTTAGAATCTCCTGAAACCTCTTCCAACACTTCAAATGTCTTGAAAGAGACGGGGTCAAAATCCGAAGTCCGGTTGAGAAACTATAGTAAGTTATAGGTTTAGGCATTTAAAACTTAGAACTGAAATCCATTTCGGGACCTCGAAGCTCAAATCGGACAAACAATGTTAGAATCCCGAAACCTCTTCTAATACTTTAAATGTGTTGAAACAAATGTGTTAGAAGAGACGGGGTCAAATTCAGATCTCCGGTTGAAAAATTATAGTCAGTTTTAGGTTTAAGCGTTGAAAACTTAAAACTGAAATCTATTTCGAGTTTTAAACAATATATTTAATTTATTATAAATTTTAACATTTTTTATTCTAATTATAGGTTACTGTTTTTTCTTTTGCATAACCCAACTGATGATTGATCTGCTGCAGACTCAACAGATAATTTGCCATCGAGTTTTCTACTTTTATTTATCGATGTTTTTGAACTAAGGATATTGTATTAATATTTAAGTTTAATGAACAATTTATTTTATTTTGTTTATTTAATTTAGTTATTATTTTTAGTAATCAAAATGATACAGGTTATAGGTACTTACAGGCTATAGGTACACATGTGGTAAAAAAAAAAGAAGCTTTTAGCGACGATCAGAGGCCACCGCTAAAAACATATGGAAATGAATATTAGAGGTGGTCATTGGCCGCCGCTAAAACTATGTATTAGTGGCGGCCATAACAAAATCGTCGCTAAAAGTAGGTATTAGCAATGGTTTGCGGTTGCCGCTAATACCTACTTTTAGTGGCGATTTTGTTCTGACCGCCGCTAATATATACTTTTAGCAGTGGCCAATGACTGCCTTTAATACACTTTTGTAAAATAAATTTGGGCATCAGTGTCTTTTAGCGGCGGGTGGCTGTTAGCGACCGTCGCTAAAAGTAGCATGTATTAGCAGCGGTCAGTTGCCACTGCTAATACATGCTACTTTTAGTGGCGATTTTAATTTGGCCGCCACTAATATCCCTATTAGTGGCGGCGACTGACTGCCACTAATGCCCATTTATCCCGCCGGCATTTAATGTTTTCCCCATGACTTTACCGTCAGTTGAGAGGAGCTTTTTAGTGGCGGTCGTTTTACAACTGATCGCCACTAAAGCCTTTAGCGACCAGGGTATCAGCAGCAGTTGGCGGCCTAAAACCACTGCTGAAAGCTTTAGCGACGATTTTTGGTTTTTAGTGGCGGCCACAGCCGCCGCTAATGCCCAATTTTCCTGTAGTAATCATGTAATTAAAATCGATCATTCTAGGTTGTACGCATGCAGTTAGCTTACACAAACTAAATTAGTAAAATGTGTTTAGTTTAAAAGCATCTAGATAAATTTTAAATAACTTATTCACCCTCCCTTTAGATTAACATCTTCTAGATTCTATTTTTTTTTTAATAACCACTAAGTAATTATGGTTCAATTTTGTTCGAGTGATTCGAGTAGTGGGATTCAAGGCTAGACTGAATCTATTTGTGTGATCGTGATGAAAGCGTTCATAGGATACGAAGCGTGAAAGTACGAGAAGGTGTGGATGTAGTGGTAGTGGTTTGAATGATTCAAGTCAGGTTTTGTGGTAACATTATTACACGGGTAACTTCTATACTTGTTTAACTTCCTCATAGTGATCGTTTCACATCTGGACATGGTCTCGAAGTTTTTCCGTGATAGATTTCCTCATTAAAAATTGTGTGCATTGATTTATTTTCTGCATTTTATATTGGTGAAATTAAACTGAACGAATTAGTATTAAATATATCATGATATATTTGATCTTAGCCGGTTTGGCTAATCAACTTTTTATTAATCAATCAACTAGGATTGATTGCAGGCGATTAATTTACCTGGACCGTAATCATAGCGATTAGGTTAATCGAATTAATTGGATTAATTTTTAAGTAAACCTATTCAGCCCCATCTAGATTTGCATCCTACAGATATAGGAATTTTCAAAAAAAAAAAAATTGCAAACAAACACAGTAAAATTAAGAGAGATATGGACAAGACTGTATGTGGGCAAAAGTTTGTCTTTCTGTAATTCATGTATAGAGACACCCCTCTTCCTCTCTTTATATAGAGCTTGGAAGAGAGATCCGTTTTGCCCTTAGTATATGTAATTAAAGGCTAAACAGGAATAAATTAATGTGTGCAATGTTTCAAAAATCAATAGGAGTTATTGGCACATTTTACATAGGTTATGTGTGGGAGAAAGAAAACCATGAGAGTCTCTGAATTTTTTTTTTTTTTTTTTAAAGATATTTTTTTACTACCCTCTGTGAAATTGGCGATATTCGCAATACCCCTAGTACTATCAATTTGTTGCGTCTCCCCCTTTGACCGTCGCCTATCCTCTTTGACTCTAAACAGTATGTTTAACTTTTGCACTCATAACCAAAATGCCCTCACCTTTTTAAAATTATCAAAATACCTACTACCTTTCGTAACAATCTGACCCACCATTAATCTGGGTCGTATTTTCATTTAATGACATTCTGCGTTTATACTACGGACGGTTAAGATTTTCTTGATGGCCAAGTTCTACTTGGACCACCATATGATACTCTTAGATACCACTGACCCTATGGATGTTTGGCCCATCCCTAAGTGGACCTACATACCAAAAAAGCTTGATTAGTGATTTGTAAGCGTTGGATTGGTCATTTTCATGGGTTAATTTTGATCCGTGGAATTCTAGCATTATTTGACGTATAAAGATCCAAAGATTTGAAATCACTAATCAGGCTAATTTTGGGTGATTTCAAACCTTTAAATCTTGTACTAAATCATTGACGGACGTCCCTAATAGGCTGATTTTAGTGATTTCAAGCCTTTAGATCTTGAGTTTAGATGGATGTCGGCCACAGTATGTGCCACATGGCAGACATCTAGAGAACACAAACCTTATGGATGTTTGACCCATCCCTAGGTGGACCTACATACCCAAAATCATCTTGATTAATGATTTCAACCTTTAGATCTTTGTACCTCAAATAATATTAGATTCAACGGTTAATATCAACCCATGAAAATGACTCCAATCCAACACTTAAAAATCAATAATCAAACCTAACCCTGGAATTCAAGCACTATTTGAGTCATTGGTTCAAATCCAATAGTAACCATTGGATGTTTGGCCCATCCCTATGTGGATCGGCATACCAAAACAGTGATTTCAAACCTTTAGATCTTTGGACCGAAATACCAAAATCAGCCTATATTACTGATTTCAAACCTTTAGATTTTGTACCTCAAATAATTCTCAAATTTCATGGTTAAAAATCAACCCATGGAAATTAAATGACTTCAATCCAATGTTTTAAAATCATTAATTAAATTTATTTTTGGTGTCTGGCTACACTTAATAATTCCACGTGGCATACTCATAGAGACCAGTGACTGTATAGATGTTTGGCTCATACCTAGGTAAACCTATACACCAAAAATCAGCCTGATTGATGATTTTCAGATGTTGGAAATTAATACCCAAAATAATCTTTGACTCCCACGGTAGAAAATCAACACATGAAAAACATTGAAATATAACGGTTATAAACAACCAATCGGGCTGATTTTTGGTCTGTAGGTCCACTTGGGGATGGCTCAAACATCCATAGGGTCATTGGTCTCTAAGAGTGTTCCACTTTTCGGGCCCAATGATTTATGTATGATTGGTTGTCCTCGTGATAGAGCTACGACACTCCAACGATTGTCATGGTTGATTATCTCTAGCCATCTGATTTGATTGCCTAAAAAAATTCTTGAATCAAACGGATAAAATATCCCAATGAAAAATGCTTAATCCATTGGCTATAGATCACCAATCAAACTGGTTTTTGATTTGAAGATCCACCTAAGATAGGCCAAACATCCATAAAGTCAATAGTCCTTAAGATTATGCCACGTGTCTCATAATGTAGTACATTAGGCTGGACAAGGGTGAAAAGATGAGATCAAAAGAGAGTGCCACATGGCAAACTTTGGTTGGCAAGAGAGTTTAAATGTAAGTAATGAAAAAGAGCACATTAATGACGGGTCAGTACGGTAGAAGAAACAGAATTGGTATTTTCGTAATTTTAAAAAGGCAAGGGTATTTTGGTCAATGGGGGAAAAGCTAAACAGCCCGTTTATAGTCAAAGACGAAAGGCGACAATCAAAAGAGGAGACGCAACAAACTGATAGACTGATAGTACTAGAGGAGAGGTAGTGCAAATATCGCCAATTTCACAAGGGGTACTACAAAAATTCTCAAAAAAAAATTATGTTTGGCTTTTAACATCACAGCCCATGGTATGCAACCCAACCCGGCTCAGTGCGCACTTGTCATCGGTTCCTTTTTTATTTGAAAAGTAGAAAACCCATTAGCCTCAAGGCCAAAACTTTAAAATAACACTTTATGAATAACATTCAAGGGTGGTTCTTTTTTTCTAGCTAATTTAAGGTTCCTTGAGGACATATATAGTTGGTAACATGTCAGGAAGAAAGTTTGATATATCCGGGTGACACCAAAATTTGGTTTCGCCCTACCAGAAAGCACCATATAGGGTCCTTGCCACAATATGTGTGGCATTTAACACCAAGTTTGGATATTCTTCGTGCCGCGATATCTACACTTTTCCTCCTGACATGTTTAGTTTTGTTCTCAATATCGTTCTCTACTAGGAAAGGGAAGACCTTCAAAGAACTTACAATGATGTAGGCGGGAATGGAGAAGAGAACCACGGTGAAATGACCTAGGTAAGCCTCAGCAATGAAAGTGAGTGCAAACGCCATTAGGGGTGATAATCCATCCAAGAAATTCACAATTGCTGCAGCATTTGGGAGTGTTATCTCCCATATGTCCATTAAGTATGATATCAAGTCGAACAGCACAGCAAACTCCACAAGGCTATAGCTGAAAATCACACCTACAATGAACATGAAGTGCGAATAAGCAAAAGGACTATGTTGGACCTGGGAATAAGCACCTCTATGTGAGGGAAGATATATATGTATGTGATGGAGCCCTGATGAAATGAAATGCAATGCCTCATAGTGAAACATATTTTAGACATTACTCCTGTATGCAATGCCCTAGTTAGCAGTTACAGTTGCGCAAGTTGAAAAACCTAAGGGTATCAACCCGATTACCTATGATGAATATGATGGCCTTGCAGAAACCTGCATAATTTCGAACCCGTTTGACTATTGTCATTCCCATCATACGCCAACCCTCGATCAGCTTTATCCAAGAAGAGAGTGAGAAGCTGCCATAAAATTTAAACCTGTAATTTCTTCCTTATGGTGGTTTTTTTTAGTGACATAGGTCAATTCCAAATCCATGTCTAATAACCAAACAGACCCGGATGAAAGTTAGAAGCACCGAAAGAAAAAGGGGTACCATATATTAAGCATAGTTTAAAAAATGGATGTTATAACCATAACGCCCGACCCAACACCATTATTTTATTTCAAAGATAACACTAACACCAAAAAATAGTAGTGTATCATTATTTTCTTGAAAAAAAAGTTTTTTTAAGGCGGTTATTTTGAAAAAAAATAAAAAAATAAGAAAATGATATTCTGACCTTCTTTCATTTAGATGCGATTGTTGTGACCAGTGGTGGAGCCAGGAATGTTCTCCCGATCCAAGGAAGAGGATGCTACATTATCTTCCTGCTCGGGACGATGCTATCATTTTCATATCTACTTACAATTAGATCTTTATAAGAAGTTGAAAAACTTCAGTTTACCAATGAATACCTATGTAGCAGATGGCGGCCTTGTGATATTATTGGATCCACTTCCGATGTTGTAGTATAGCTTTAGGACCCTATTCTGTCACTTTACCAACTGTTTCTACCAAGAAAGTGAGTCCACTACTTTCAAGTACTTGATCTTTAGACCTTTAAATTCTTCCTTGTGGTTGTTCTTGGAGGAACGAAACCTATACTGATTTATACTTAGAACACTAAAATTGAAGCAGAAAGAAGCTCCATGACGACCTGCGCACAACAAAATACACAAGAAATGATGGATCCATTTAAGATGTCAAAAGAAATGATCAAAGAGATTATCAGAAAAAGGAATACTTGAGAGAGGAAACCAGCTTCTCTTTAAGAGTTTCAAGCGATGAAACTAGCTATGGATTAGGAGTACCGTGAGTTTGACAAAATTTGTAAACACCAAAGTAGGGATTGGGATTGCTAGTTAAAATTGTCACTGAAAATTGATCGTAATCATATGTTTGATTGATTTTTCTTGTGCCGTACGTAGTTCATGAGTGTATATTTTGTACGTGTTAAGTCTCTACTTCCTATAGGTACACTGAGCAATTGAATGAAGCTCAAATGTAGCTAAATTAATCCAACAAGAAGTTGACTTAACTTATAAGAGCAAGCTAGAAACAATGAATTTAGAATTCATTTTGGCAAATACTTAGCTTCATGGTTAAAAAATAAGTGGCTCTCCACAGGAGCAATGCAGTATATGTAACTGCTTAGAAAACCACATCTTAGAAAACCACATCATAAATTAAAAATATATTTTTCCTTAAGTTCTACTACATTGTATCTGTGCAATGCCATTAATGCTTGTTGGTTAGCATTCCTCCAACTTATTAAGGATAGATTTAAAAATAGAAGTTCTAACAACAGTGGGAGGTGAACTCTGCTACCCAATTAAAAAAAACACAAAATTCCAACTAGAAGTTGGGTTGACTTATGAAGGTCAGATATAATGGGTTGACTTATGAAGTTGACAAGATTAAAAAACCAAGTCTCTGTTTAAGTGTTCAAGTTCTATTAATTAATACAAAGTACAAGGCATTCTAATAAAGAAAGTTTTTTCTACCCTTTGAGAAAGTGTTCTAGATTATGAAAGTATCTTATACCCATTGGAAATTGTTTTAGATTAGGAAAATGTCTCATGCCCATTAGATGGAAAAGTGTTTTATACCTATTGAGAAAGTGTAAATTAGGTGAGACTGCTTAGATTAGTCTCTTTTCAATTCTATCAATTGTTATCTTTCTATTTCTCATTATTATAATTCTCTATGTAAACCATCTTAGGGTTAGTGTAGAGAACGCCCAACATTATCAATAAATCAGGTTCTTAACATTACTATTAGAGCCTTTATTCTTCTGAGAATAAGCTCTCGATTCTACACTCTTTCTGACAGGCAACACTACTATCTTCTCGTCGTGTACCAAAAGTTCTCTATTTGCTATTCTTTTTATTTAGTTATATTTTATTTGTTATTTGATATTTTCATTTAGAATTGTTGTAGAAAACCTTGTACAATCACCATTGTTCGGATTAGCCAACATCATCTTAGATTTTCA
This sequence comes from Euptelea pleiosperma, assembly GCA_035048495.1. Classification (NCBI taxonomy): domain Eukaryota; kingdom Viridiplantae; phylum Streptophyta; class Magnoliopsida; order Ranunculales; family Eupteleaceae; genus Euptelea; species Euptelea pleiosperma. Next base: position 27,068,538 of record CM068540.1, read on the forward strand.
TCACAGCGCAATAACGTTATAGTATTTGGCGATATCTCTTCACCTTGACGCCATTCATGTAATTTTAAATTCTTTGAAAAACTGAAACAATTATCTTTTTAAAGATATATTATTTGATATAGTTTGGGTGATACTTTCAAGGCTATTCTCCACGGTTTGATGACAATTAAAGTAAAAGGTGAAAGAAAAAGAAAGACAAGAAATGTCTTCAGTACTCATCTAAGCCCAAGCTCATGGGAAAAAAAAGATCCATGAGTCAAATAGAGGCACAATAGAGAGATATACCTACTTCATCTCAACCCAAAATAGGTTTATTTTGAAGTTTAAACCAAAATAGTTTTTAATTTTCTTCCTTCTTTGTTTGTGGCACTTATTGATGGACGCGTATTGTTTTGTTTGGCGTTACGTATTTTACATGAAATATTATTATGTAGAATTTTACTATTCATTAAGCCATAGCTTTCGCAAGTCCAACTCTACGTTAAGCTGGCTAGTGATTGTAGAGGGCAGCCCTCCCTCGACTTTTAGAGCTAATGGCATTTTTTTGTTCGTACAAGTTCGAATTCATACAAATTGTGTTGGGATACAACTTGTATGAGAGGTACTTTGGATATCTCATTGTACTAGAGATTTCTATATATTCTCTAACGGAGCATTGAGGTTTCACTTGTGCATTGACAGAGTAAGAGAGAGAGAGAGAGTAGTGAAAGAGCTCTTCTGACCGTGGGTGTAGTCACACTACCAAACCATGTAAATATGTCATGTCTATGTGATTGATTTTTATTTTTTTGGTCTCCCTATTTTTGCTTGTTCCTGAAATGTCAATTCTCAACAAAATCTTTCCATCTTAACAACTTTCTTCTAATTGATTACGAAAACTAAAAATAAAAACCTCTCCTAATTCTATTTATAATCTATATTCTAAAATTAATTAAATTCTTTCATATCTAATTAAATATCACAAATTTAATTTAATATTTTTCTAATTAAAATCTATTTTTACTAAGACATTAAACTCTTCCAACAACTCTTGCATTCTTAAAATCTCTCGACCATCTAAATTATAACTACATTTTCTCTGTCTAAAAACTTGTCAAAGTTTTTACTCCTAATAGGGATCTCGGACGCTCACCAACGTCTATGAGCCACATGGTATATTCTTAGAGGCCAATGATCATATGGATGTTTGGCCCATCCCTAGGTTGACCTACAGATCAAAAATCAACCCCTATTGGTCATTGTTTTTTGTCCTTTTTTTTTTCAATTTTCTTTGAAATAGGTCAGGCCCGTAAATCCAACCCGTTGTCTGGCCCATTAGTCAGCCCCTGGCCCAAGGCCTGACCTAAGATCGGGCGTGGGCTGAGCTTGGGCTTCAAAAATTTTGGAGAGCCCATCCCAACTCAATTGAGCCCGTCTCAGCCCAGGCCGAGGTAGGCCCGAACCGACACAAGCCGGGTCCCGCGGGCCAAATTGCCACCTTTAGAAGTAGTCTCGAAGAATGCCACGTGGCTCATATAGACGTGAGCAAAGACGGAAGAAAAACTTTTTCGTCAAAAAGCAAGTCTATAAAATTTCACACACTGTTCTATTTGTTCAGTCAAAAGCAGCGTGACAAAACTTTAAAAAATGGGTCGTTTCTGGGCCCACTGACCGAACGGATGTTTAGCAAAAATCAGCTTGTTTGATGATTTTTATCGGTTAGTTTTGGTACCAAAAGAAAGCTTGACTCAAACGGCTGGAATCACACCTTAAAAAGTACTAAAAATCTAATGGTTATATATTATGAATCAGGATGATTTAATTTGGTGTGTATATCCATCAAGGATGGCTAAACATCCTGGATGTGAGTGGGCCAAGAGGGCAGCGGTGAGTAACAAAAATCACTCTACCTTGGCGTCAGGTCTACCTTGTTATATCTTTTCTCCAGAACGGAAAAAAAGCAACTTGTTAAAGTAATATTTATGTGGATTTAGTACCCAAATAATGGTTGAATCCAAAGGCTAAAATCATGCCTTAAAAGTACTAAAATCTAATGGCTAGATATTACCAATAAAGATGAATTTTGGTGTGTACAATGTATACCCACAAAAGGGATTTGATACACTTGTTACAGTGCAAGTCTGTTTTTTTTTTTTTTTGGCTCAGGCTGCAGTACAGGACACAATATGAGCCACGTGGCATACTCTTAGAGACTATGACCGTATGGATGTTTGGCCAACCCCTAAGTGGACTTACAAACCAAAAATCAGCCTCATTAGTGATTTATATATGGGCGTTGGATTGGACTTATTTTCATGACTTAATCTCAACTGTGGGAATTGGAGCAGTATTTGAGGTACAAAGATCCAACTCCCATATATCACTAGTCAGGCTGATTTTTTGTTTGTAAGTCCCACTAGGGATTGGACAAACATCCATACGGTCAGAGTCCTATAAGAGTGTGTCACATGGCTCATATTGTGCGCTTGTAATCGGATCCTGTCATTTTAGGGCGGTAACTGGAGCCGGATGCTTTTTGTTTTTACGCGGGCAAGTCTACCTTTTTAAGACAAATCTAGACCATTTACAGATTTAAAAGTATGCAACCATTGTCATTACGGTTGGATGTCCCTTGAAAAATGAGTTATTTCAATGTTTTCAAAAATTATTTTATAAATTAAAACACGTTTTTCAAGGAGCATTTAATGGTGGATACAATGTTTGCATACTTTTAAGTATGTAAACAGTTGCATACTAGATGTATCCATCTTTTTACATCTGTTTTTTCCAAAAAATAATTAACCCTACCCCACCTGTCAATCACTCTCATCAATTATAGTGGTAAGGTCCACTAAGAGAAGATAAAGTCGTTGTGCATGATTTGAAAAACAGAAAATTTCATAAAAGAAGATAAAGCCGTTGTGCATGATTTAAAAAAGGGTCGGGACAGAGGGACAGAACTTTTCACCCAAACTTCTAAACCGTAGATTCACTCAACATCCGACGGCTAGTAGTTATGAGACGTGACAAAGACGAGCCGCTCAGCGCTAAAACGAGCCGTTCGACGCCCGACAAAAACTCCTCGGGCTAGAAAAAGAATCTGATAATGCATTGAATTTTGACAACATGTGTCACCAACTGCACGTTCTTCTCCGCAGCTCGGCTTCTCTTCCTTCTCTCTAAGCAGCAAAAGAATTGCACCTTTTCTAGACGTCTTCCGTCCACCATGGTCTTCTGAGCTTCCTCTCCGTCTCCTTTCGAATAGTTTACTAGTTTCATATGTATATTGGCTTACTCGTTAATACCAATTCATCACAATACCTAGATAGTTTACTGGTTTCAAGTTATGACGTGGACATTGAACTTACTAACACATGTTGACACAAATCTGTGATTTGTCCTACAAATGCCATTTAATCTTGAACTTTTTTTCTGCTACCGCAGCTGCTCTCACGGAGGTGAAGAGATAACACGAGAGATGATAAACCAGGAGTTATACATGTTCATAGTATCTATCCTCTACAAAATCCAAACCTCCTTTTCGTTGGAAGTTCCTCTCCATCTATAATCTTTGAGAAATTTTCATGATTTCATTCATTTCAGTTCTTCGAAGCTCTTTTATCTATACTCCTACATTGTTTTTTCGCCGAGTTTTGCTTGATTGTTTCTTCTTTGATCTTCAATCTCACTCTCGAAGCCTTTTGATTTGAAACCTTCAAGTTGTTTTTATATCTTGCTTCCTTTTCTTTTGTAACATTCGTAACTCTCTCGCGCATGAAAGCTTGACTTGTAATTTGAAGACTATTTTTCCTCCAATCTTCGTAAAATTTGCTTTTGAAGCACTAGCTTATCATCTCCAACCGATACTTTATGAGATAAATTAAACAGATTAGCTAATCATCTCCAACCGATACTTTATCAGATAAATTAAACAGATTAGCTTGAGGAATCGAAATTTTGTGGCTTCGGTTATAGTTGAATTTTTTACGGCTAGATTTTAGATCTGTTTGATTATCAAAAAAATTAATCTTGATTTTCTATTATTTTCTCAATGGAGGAACTAACTTTTGATTTCATTTGTTGTTGTTGCTGACCTACAAAAGCAAATTTTACTAGATGGGAAAAGGAATTCTAGAGCGATGGTCTAGGCTTCTTCTTGACATCTACGGACTCACATCATTATCATCAATCCAGGCCGTCCAAATATGGATGATCGTATCCACGTGTAAGAAATCTTCTTAAGTCCATAGATGCCTTCTTGCCTGGATTTGATGTGGTTCAGAGAAGAACGTGCAGTTGGCGACACGTGTTGCCGAAGTTAATGCAATTTCAATTGATTTTTTTCAGCCTGAGGAGATTTCAGCAAGCGTTGAGCGGCTCGTCTTCGCCACGTTACATAACTACTGGCCGTCGGATGTTGAGTGAATCTACGGTTTAGGATTTCGGGTGAAAAGTAGGTGGAAAGTTCTGTCCCTCGATCCCGACCCTTTAAAAAATAGAAAATTTCATAAAAGAAAATAAAATTAAACGAATTTGCAAAAACAAAAACAAATTTTTGACGATTTGCAAAAAAAAGTAACTAAAACCCCTTTAAAAGGGCGTTTCTGTCTGACAAAATTAAAGGGCTGACAGGGCATATGTACCTTAGACGCCCTTGACCATAGAGGCATAAAACTTGTGTCACAATATGAGCCACGTGGCACACTCTTAGTGGGCGCTGACAGTATGGATGTTTGGCCACTCACTAGGTGGACCTACACACCAAAATTAAACATCATCAGTGATTTATAAGTATTGGATTGAAGTTATTTTCATGGGTTGATTTTAACCGTAGGAATTTGAGCATTATTTGAATGCAAAGATCCAAAGGTTGTAAATAACTAATCAGGCTGATTTTCGGTTTGCAGGTCCACTAAGAGCGTGACATGTGGCTCGTATTGTGACAGAAGTTTTATGCTCTATGGGAAAACGCCCATTTAAAGGGCTGTGTGTCTGTCAACTTTTTCAGTTTTAATTTTTATCAGACAGAAACACCCTTTAAAAGGGCGTTTAGTTATTTTTTTTGCAAATGTCAGAAATTTAATTTTGCAAATACATTTAAATTTATTTTTTTTATGAAATTTTCCGTTTAAAAAATGCATTTTTAAAAAGGGTCAGGCTGCGTTGACAGATGTAAAATGACAAGGACACAAAATAAGCCAAGTGGCACACTATTACAGGACTCTGACCATACAAGTGTTTGTCCTATCACATGATGGACCTACAAACCAAAAATCAGCCTGATTAGTGATTGAGATAATATCTACTATTAATTAGAATATTTTCTTAGATTAGTTTCTATCTTTGATCTTGTTTATCTCTATATAAACCCGTGGTTAGTCAATGCAATTTATCCAAGTTTATTAATAAGCTCATTTCTTATCAATAACAACTGGAATATTTACTAACCCAAAAAATTTAGAATACTACTCCAAAAAAATTTAAGAATACCCTAGATCTCAAATAAATTCTTCTTCATAAATAATTTGCATTCCCTAAAATATATTAAAGCCGTGTTTGATTGCTCGGAAAATGTTCCCGAGAAAATACATCTGGGATATGCCTTAAATGGCTGATTGATTGCAACAGAGAGCACATATTTCAATCATGTGAGAAAATAAATGTGTATTTTCAGGTGGAAATGAATTCTCACCTATCTGGATGAGAAATGAATTCCGGGCATAGTAGGAAAAATTATCCAAATTTGAATGGCTTGTTAGGGAAAATTGTACAGATTTATACTGGCTATCTAACAATGGACAGTTGTGTTTTCCCAAGAAAAATGTAATTTTCCCACTTGGTAATCAAACACGGCCTAAGAGAAATTTTCAACTCAAAACTATCTACTAATTTCCAATAATAATAGGGTTTAAACATTACCTAACCTAACTCAAAAAGAAAGCTTAACCCTTAAAATCCAAAATATTAAGAATACATTGACAAATTTAGGGTCTTATAAGCCTAAAAATGATCAAAAGAAGCTCTCCAGTCCAATAAATTGTTATTTATCTATACTAACCCAAAAAAAAAAAAAAATTAGAATATACCAAGAGTAAATTTTTCACCTCGAAATATTGACTAATCTCCAAAAATATACAACACAGTTTAAACCTAACCCTAATTAAAATCAAAATCAAAATAGTTCTTAAAAATCAAAAAAATTAAGAAAAAGGGTGAGCTTCTGGCAATTAACTTCTAGACCAATAGATTTGGATCTTTATAAATCCTGAAAACATGGTCTTAGGAACCCAAAAAGGGAATATACTAAAAGATAAAAAGAAACCATAATTCATATAAAAAAAAAAATTATCTAACTCATAGAAAAACAAGGGAATGAAAATGCTTACCTCTCTGCAGCAATGATTAAAATGAGAGTTGAACACGAGAGAGGAGTGAAGAGCTCCTTCAAGAAATAGGGACATGATAGTCGTCTTTTTGCGCTCCAACTCGTTTAGAGAGAGAAAGCAGATTACTCGGGTTACTTTATAGTGCACTTGACAAAAAAAACAAAAAAAAGAGTAATGATCACATGGTGCGGGGTCCATGGTCGTTGTCTTGGTGCACTGTGGTATCATTCTACATTCCCTGTACTCCACATCTTTATTATTATAAAGGAAAAAACATGAGTTGGCATGATAAGGGCTTCAAGTGACATTTCCATAAGGGTCGTGATGTAACAAGGTATACCTGAGATCTTTTCATTTGCGGAAGCGGCATTTTTGGTAGTCACCACTGCCATCTGGGCCCACTGACCGCATGGATGTTTACACCACCCTCACATTCATACAAAAAAAACAGCTTGTTTAATGATTTTTAGCCGTTGGTTTTAGTACTCAAAAAATGGTTGTATTCAACGGCTATGCTAAAAAGTGTTAAACTCTAATGGTTATAAATTACCAATCAATGTGATTTTTGGTATGTATATCCATCAAGGGATGGCATAAACATCCAAGCGATCAGTGGGCCCAGATGGGAGCAGTGACTACCACAAACGCCGCTTCCGCAAATGAACAGTTTCAGGCATACCTTGCTACATCTTGTTCCTTTCCGGAAATTCAAAAATACCCCTATCTAAACTATTATAAGTTTCTTTACTTAACAGAGGCTTTTATGTTTGTGTCTGCTGATATTTGGTTCGTAGGTCCACCTAAGGATTGGAAAAACATCCATATGGTCAGAGTCCTCTAAAAGTGTGCCACGTGGTTGATATTGTGTGATGTCATCGGCCCTGTCATCAAAGTTTCATGCAGAACACACTAAAAAGGTAAAAGATGTAACAAGGTATGCCTGAAACTGTTCATTTGCGGAAGCGGCATTTTTGGTAGTCATGGCTGCCATCTGGGCCCACTGACCGCTTGGATGTTTATCCCACCCCTTGGTGGATATACATACCAAAAATCACCTTGAATGGTAATTTATAACCATTAGATTTTAATACTTTTTAGCACCATTTAAGGCGTTCTTATAGCCGTTGAATACAAACATTTTTTGAGTACTAAACCAACGGCTAAAAATCATTAAACAAGCTGATTTTTTGTACAAATCTCTATTAAAGGGTCGGCTAAACATCCATGCGGTCAGTGGGCCCAGATGGCAGTGGTGACAACCACCGTTGGATGCTCGGAATCCAAACCCGAGCGGAGTCAAAAAGTTCCTCGGAGCCTAAGCCTCATAAAAAAAATTTGTCGTGTAAAGGACACTGACGTATGATGTTTGGTCTCTCAATAGTGAGTAAAACTTGTGTCACAAGATGTTGTGACGGAAGCCGGCCACAGCATTCAATACGAGACACGTGGCATACTATTAGAGGACGATGACCGTATGCATGTTTGGCCAGTCCCTCGGTGGATAGGTACAAAAAGAATCAGCTTGATTAGTGATTTCTAACCGATTCGGTTGAAGTCATTTTCATGGGCTGAGTTTAACGGTAGGAATCTGAGCATTATTGAGCGTTATTTGGGTGAAAAAATCCAAAGGTTGTAAATCACTAATCAGGCTGATTTTTGTCTTGTAGGTCCACCGAGGGACTGGCCAAACATCCATACGGTCATCGCCCTCTGATCGTGTGCCACGTGGCTCGTGTTGAGTGCTGTGACCGCCTTCCGTCACAACATGGGGGTATGTCAAAAATTCCCTATATTTTTTCTTGTATTTTGCAGGGTTGCATTGTATTTTATGGGGCTGCTTAACTAGTATTCCTCTTATTAATTGTGGTCCACCTGGCATGGGGTCCACCTGATGTGTGGAACATAGAGATGATAATGGGTGGATTTTTAAGCCAGGCTAATGGGCTCAGGTTGGGCTGCATTTCGCCTGGGTTGATTTTAAGGCCCCATAGGTAAATGGGTCGGGTATGCCGGTATGGTTTATTTTTAGTCTCGATTCTCGAAGTAAGAGATCTTGCAACAACCACCGACAGAAGAACGGATAAGATCTCACAGGTAAAATGTAGGCATATGCTAGCAACTGATCACCATCAGAATCCTTCGTGTGAGCATCTTAACCTTCTGATCAAGAGCTAAACCTTGGATGAAAAGTAGTCCCCGGCCCACAAACGGTTGGGATCACACACTGAAGCTTCGCAATCAACGGTTTCTGACCGCCAGTTAATGTATAAGGAAGCTCGCGTGGTATGAAACTGATCCATAAAAAATTAAAAATCACACCGACCTTCTAGAAGATAACGGGAAACAGGATCATTATCTGGTCAAATGGTCAAAAGCCTCCTTTGATTGAGGTGGTGAAAAGTGGGTACTGGCTAGCAGTGGTATTCAATGAGTAGAACTTTGCTGACGGACCGCCGATGAGCCACGTGGCACACTCTTAGAGACCACTGACCGTATGGAAGTCTATCCCATCCCTAAATGGACCTACATACCAAAACTCATCCTTATTAGTGATTTCAAGCCTTTGGATCCTTATACCCCAAAATGCTGAAATTCCCGGTTAAAACGCAACCCATGAAAACGACTTTAATCCGATCACTAATCAGGCTAATTTTTGGTCTGTAGGTTTCACCTAGGGTTGATCCAAACATCCATACGGTCAGCGATCTCTAAGAGTGTTCCACAGGGCTCACACTGTGGTCCGGTCAGTGATCTCTAAGAGTGTTCCACATGGCTCACACTGTGGTCCGTCATCAATAGTGAACCTTAGAGATCAGTGACCGTGTGGATGTTTGACCCATCCCTTGGTGGACCTACAGACCAAAAATCAGCCTGAATGTGATTTATAACTATTGAATATGAGTACCTCAAATAAGTCTCGAATCCCACGTGTCCCATAGTGGATGTCGTGAGCGTCCGCATCAAAGATTGTCTATCTGAAATTGGGCTGTTCTTTGATACTGACTTGGGTATCAAATTTTGATGCCGAAGTCCCTCAATTTGCCACGTAGTAGACTCTTTCGGGCCCACTGACTCCATGAATATTTGGCCCACATCTTGGTGGACCCACACACCAAAAATCAGTGTGATTGGTGATTTCTAGCCATAGGATTTGAGCACTTTTCATCATGGGCTTTATGAACATGCCTATGAAGTGGTTCCAAGCCCATGATGAAAAAGTGCTCAAATTCAATGGCTAGAAATCAATAATCACGCTGATTTTTGGTGTGTAGTTCCACCAAGATGTGGGCCAAATATTCAGTGGACCCGAAAGAGTCTACTACGTGGCAAATTGAGGGACTTCGGCATCAAAATTTGATAACCAAGTTGGTATCATGCGAACGTTTGCATGCTACATGACCATAGATAACTTATGCACTGTCGTGCCCAGCACAGGCCAAAGCGGTATTCCGGATAATAGTTAAGACGTCATGCCCAAGGTATGTCGAAGCAATGTTCAAGATTGAGAAGACACCATGCCCAATGCAGACCAAAGTACTGTTCTAGACTGGATAAACCTCCATTACCTTGCGGTGCAGGCTGTTAAGGTCATCAAGTCGTCTGACATGGGTACCTCCAAGTTACTTCGATCCCTCATATTCTTCGGAACAAATGAGCAACACTAAATATTCATCTCCATACATGGCTAACCCTCGAAGTGAGAGATTTGCCCGACTTATATAGGATGAAGAAGTTCAGGCATCTTCACCTTGTAGGTTCAAGTGGTATTTACTTGTTCCTCGTAGAATAATGTGGGAGACAGGCCTTCAAACACTTAATCAAAATTAAAGCTATATGCTTATAACTTCATCTTTAAAACAAAAATAGTCCCATCAAATCTAATAACTTAAATGTAATATCAAGGCTTTTATTTAACCGATTCTTAAATGATCTCCATTTTTTCTAGCTTGTGTATGAATGAGATGTCTACGATTAAAAAATACATTGAAAGATCTTTTAAAATAAATTTATCTTATCAATTCTTAACTTAAAATTAGCATTTTATCAATGATTGATTAAAACTTTTGATTTTGCGCTCTTGATATAAATAGATGTATCAGGGTTCATACATCATGACATACCTTTGATGATATCACTCAAGCTTATCCATCCAACTCATCAATTTCCTTATTTTTTATTTTATTTACATTTTTTTTTATTTGTCATTTTCACCTGACTCTCCTGTAACCACTCAATTTTTTATATTATCAAACTTTTTCTCAACAACTTAAAAAAAAATTTTACTAGATGTCCATATAGGATAAACTTCTTTTTACTTTTTTACCCTCAAAATAACCAAATTACCATAACTTTATTCTCGAATTACCCTAAATCTTACATTTCACTTATAAATATCAACTTCCTCTAAGAAAGAAAAGCATCCCTTCAAGCCATCTTCTTAGGCCTAAAAAAACTCTTACAAAATAATTTTTAAAGCACCTAAAATTTTTTAGAAAAAACCTCAAAAGACCCATAAAGAGATTAAGTGAAAGAATTGAAAGAAGTCTTGTTCTTGCTCACTTCATTTTTCTTTTCTCGCAAAGAAAAATCAAGTAAAGAGAAATGACTATTACAATGTACAATGTAAACACATGGAACGACTAAACCACCCTACTCCATTTGTATTTTGTTTTCTGTCTTATTTATCTTTTATTTGATTTATTTAGCTTTATTTTGTTATATATTTTGTTGGTTATTTACTTTTTACCTTCATAAGTTCTTTTATGAGTCTCTCCCGGTTTCTCTAACTAACAATATAATCACATGGGACGGATAAGTTATCTTACTTTATTTGCATTTTATTTATTTAGATTTATTTTATTATATATCTTGTTGGTTATTTATTTTTAGGTGGCATTTGGTAAAACTTTTGCCCAGACCTTAAGTCTAAATGGGCTGAAATTTAGTGATTTCAGTGATCAAGTAGCGTTTGGTAAACAACTTAATTTCAGCACTTAATATCGAAATCACTGAAATTAAGACAAGCAAAAAAGTGAGTTGGGTTAACTTAATGCGGTAAGTGGTTTCAACGAAAAGCATTTCCAAAAGAGATTCTAAGATTCTCTCATAAATATCCATAATGCTCTTTTTTTAAAGTTTTCTCTTTTAAAAACTTACGAAAGTGTCCTAATAAACATTTTAAAATATTCACAATGCCTTTGACTTAATTTTAAGACTTAAGACATTTGCCAAACATTAATCCAATTTAGACATAAGTCATTAAGCTATCAGACCTTAAGCACTTTAAGCTTCTAGATCTGATAACTTAATTTATCAAACGTCGTCTTAGTTTATTTTCTTTAGTTTCCTTTAATGTTGGTCTACCCCTTTTTCTTTCTAACATTTATGAACATCCTGAAATGCTTGCATTAGTAAGGTGATCCATTTATTTTTTTAGGTTAATCTCTTTGTTTCTCTAATTTATCTAGACATCCAGAAATGCTTATAATAGTAGGGTGATCAATTTTCTAACCCTTTCTCATCCACTTCTTCTCTCTAACATGTATGGACTTCCAAAATACTTAAAATAGTAGGGTGATCCATTTACTTTTTTTTCTTAGGCTAATTTTTTCATTAACTTATACAAACATCCTTAAATGCAAACAATAGTAGGGTGATCTATTTACTAAACATTTTTATGCTAACATCTTCATCTCTCTAACATGTATGGACATCTGAAATGCTTGCAATAGTAGAGTGATCCATTTACTTTTTATTTTTAGACTGATCTCTTTTTCTCTCTAACTTATATGGGCATCCCGAAATGTTTGCAATAGTTAGGTAATTCAATTATTAACCATTCTTCAAGTTAACCTCTTTCCCCATCTAACATGTATGGACTTCTAAAATTCTTGCATTAGTAGAGTGATCCATTTACTATTTTTATGCTAATATATTTTTCTTCCTAACTTGTATGGAGATCCTGAAATGCTTGCAATAGTAGAATAATCTATTTATTTTCTTTTTTCTCTATTTATTTTTTGTTAATTTCTTTTTCTTTAACATGTGTGGGGAACTCAAGATGCATACATAGTAAGGTGATTTTATAGTTTGCTTTTTGTGTTATAGCAATTGTAACTTTATTTTGTCATTTTCTTTTATTTCACAGATAACTTGAGAGAATGGTTGATGGTACAATATTAGGTAATCATTTAAATACGGATAGATTAATGTGTCTAACACCTTTCTCATCTATAAATAACTCACATACCCACTGATCTCTCAAAATAGTTAATAGATCAATGGAGTCAATAAATTTGTATTTTGTTCATTTTTTAAAAGTTATCTATTTTCAACCCCGATGACCAATCACCATTAAAAAAGATTGGTAGCGACTTCATTAGATTTGACATTTTTGCCTCCGGTTGGATATTCGCTATCTCACACCTTGCGACCAGAGAAATGAGTCCTATAGAATGGCAAAAAGTCCTAAAACCTTTGACTGGCATGTTAGTCAAAGTGAAGATGTCTTCGTGTTATCTAGTTATGTCGATTTAACTCTGGTGCTCAAGCGATGTTTTCTATACTGTAGCTTATTCCTAAAGAATTCTATGAGATCCCACAAAAGAAGTTCGTTCGGATTTGTTTTCCTAATAAGACATCAGAGGAAAAGACTTAGCAAGGCTCTAAGCATCCACTAACAAGATGAAACTTCTACATTCATTGACCTTGAAGTGCGATCAGAGGGAGAGTTTCAAGATAGACAGATTGGCACAACTTCGATACCAATCTCAACAAACTAAGGCTCCGAGGTCAAGTGCAAGAGTCATTAAACTGGATTCCCGCCCTTACCTCCATCACTTACTTGTATCTCTAGAAGAGTGCGTTGACGGATGACCCACTCTAAGTCCTCCAACTTCTGCCCAATCTTGTTGTTCTCTCTCTCGATAATGCCTATGAAGGAACATCTATTCGCTGTAATGCCGGATCCGGAGGATTTCCTTAACTTAAGAAGTTGTCGGTCCTCGACCTCGAAAATTTGGAAAAATGGGAAAGAATAGAGAGTAAAGAGATGTCAGAGCTTCATTAGTTGTTCATTGGCAATTGTCCTTGTTTAATGAGACCTCCTGGAGGCCTTGAAAATCTCACTTCTCTCCAAATAGTGAAGGTGGCAGAAATGTCTGTTGGATTTGAAGAAAGAGTTTGGAAGAACAACCAACAGCAAAATTATAAGGTCCAACACATTACCCAGCTCACCTCTGTTACATGGCCTTAAAGCAATGAAAGAACATTAATCTCACACTGATAGATTGTATTTTGATTAATCGTTGTACTTTATTGTCTAATCAAACCAAAACCTAGAAAAACCAAATTATAAAATTTAAGTATAACACAAGTATTGGGATAGAACCACAAGAAGGGTGAGAATAATGAAGAAACTTGATTAAACAAAAAATCCTTACAAAAGTAAAAGAGAAAATATATTTATTATTTTTTTTATTTTATGATTGCACTGAAATGAGAAAATCTAATTAACTTCAAGAATTCGAAAACTATCAAAGATCGAAATTTACTACCATGATTAATAGCATCCAATTTTATTGCTTAATTTATTTCTCTTGACAAATTATTCACTAGAGATGAAATAATTTTTTTATCTCTCTCAAATGGACAATAAAGAATTATAATCTATACAATGATTTAAGCCATAAAATTAACGGTCACACGCATTCACTGCATCCAAAATATCTTCGTTGGCCTCATTAGAAACTTTGGATAGGGCCTCTGCAAGAAGTTCTCGGACCTTATCGCACAAAGCATCATTACATTTGATCATTGAAGTCAGCTTCGGAGGACCTATAGAGGCTTGTGACGGTTTCTTACTACCAGAAGCTTGCTTCTCTTCTTTTGGTATCTTTTCAACCTTAACCGGCTCACCCCCACCAATCTTCTCAACCCTGACAGTCTCGACCTTTTCAAACCTTTTCTCAACCTTCACAGTTTCCAACTTCTCGACCTTTACGGAATCCGCTATCTGGACCTTCTGAACCTTAACCATCTCTGCCTTTGTAACCTCGACCTTCACCTTCGGAGAACTTTTATGGTCCGAGCTTCCATTTTTCTTATTTCTGGCAGTTTCCTCGATGACTACGTTTTTCCATATCTCAAGCAAGTCAGAGGCCACAGCCTGGATCTTCTCCCTAGGATGCTTTGTGAGATGTCGAAGACGTTTTCCAACCTGAAATTCAAATTTATCTTATGAAAAGAAAAACAAGGAAAACTAAAAGAGAAGGAAATAGATTTAATTAATACAGCATCTAAATGAGGCCAGACAATCCCAACTTGGTGAAGTTGTAGATCGATTTTTATATTAAATAAATAATGCAACATCTATAATGTTACCGTATTGCAGTACAATATCTAAGGCTGAAAAAAAAAAACCAATATAAATGAAATAAAAAGGGAAAAACTTGGAAGCGACGCAACCATTTAATAACTTATTGCCTTCTCAAATAAGTAGGATTACTTCATGCAAGACAAAGCTATAATCACGTGAGACTCAAATATCAACAAAGACCACAATAAATTAAGATTTGGGACCTGCCTCAGTTTTCACGACACGTTGAGAAAGCAGGATAGAACAGGCAAAATGGAGTTCACTTTTTTCAGTCCATGTCACTGCTTTATCAGCTCTGTGTCGAGCTGATGACCCGAAACCTCTGCATTTCACATTAGTCAATATTTTTAAGAAATGATAACAGGTAGGTGATGTTACCCCATTATGACTGTTATAACAGGTCCAAAAAGTTCAAAATAGATGGTGGCACAGATTCAAAAAAATTTGTCTTATGTTTTTAGAACATTTCTTTTATGTCCAACCTAACTGTAATTGGTTCCAAATAATCACAAACATGATGCCGTGCACCCATCCATTGATGCGTTCCATTTTAAAGGGATGAGCAATTCTTTGGTCCCTATAGGTGTGCAGTTTGACAACAATTTGAACATTATATTACGTGAAGGCAACCCCGCCGATTATCCTTATGACTTTGTCACCTAACCCCATGCACCAGAACGTAACAAACAACATGATTATTCATCATTGGCTAGGTAATAAAATTGGACTTTATCATTGCAATCATCCAGACAGTCTTGTTCTTTCTGCATGCGTCCATCTCTACTTATTGGTGTCCACATCTGAACAACCAATTTCATACAATTGGTTGAGATCTATATCTGGCTGAATGTTCCCCGGTTGCATTTTTGCATGATCACACAGAAGGAATGAGAATCTTACATGAAGGGAATGGACGAATGTCGTGCAGTATATCAATAACGTCATTACAAAATAAAAGAGGGGCAGACATTATCTAGCATAGAGACATTAAAAACTGCATTGTGTGGCCACATTGTTATCAGAGTCTAGAACACTTTCCCGTTAGTCTTCCCCCTATTTTCTGATCGTGAAATTTCGTGAAGTCATATACAAATGGAGTGTACATGCACGAACGTTACCAACTGTTGATACATTCAAAGTGGCAGAATGTAGATTCCCCCTGCATTAATCATCCCTGGTGAGGAGTCTCGAACACGAGACCTCCCGCTCTGATACCATTTTGATGCAGAACATCTAACCAATACTCCCAAAAGTCGCGACTGATGGGGGCGTGAGATTAAATTCCTTTATCTCATAGCCCAAATCCAGGCCCTCGGTCGAACCCTCCTTCGTGGGTCCCATTTCACACAAGCTATCCCACCCCGAGTGTGCCTCATTTATGCGGGCTGCCCCACTCGAGCCCAGTGTGAAAATGCCCCTACATTAATGGACCATCTCATAAAAAAAATTAAAGATACTGTATACTTCATCCCTGGTCTTCGTCATGTATACCCACATGCACCGGCATAATCATCTACAAAAGTAACAAAATAATGAAAACTAAACAAATTTTATCGGTTTTAACTATTTTAACGGAAAAAAATGGCGCTGAAATTCAAATTTTTAAATTTGAAAAAAAAAATAGAATTTAAGGGATTTAACGGCCGTTTTTTCACAAAAATTTTTCAGAATTAAACGGCTGTTTAAACGATTTTAACGGCTGTTAAAACAAAAAAAAGGCTATTTTTTTTAAAACCGTTAAAACGTGTTTAAAAGGTTTTAACGGAAATGGGCTTGGGGCGTTACCGTTTAAACGGCCGTTTTTAAAACCATGGTACAAAGATCCAATGGTTTGAAGTCACAAATCAATCTGATTTTTTGTTTGTAGTTCCATATAAGGATTGAAAAAACATCCATACCGTCAGAGTCCTCTAAGAGTATGCCACGTGGCTCCTATTACACCCTGTCATTGGGCTTGATGACAGTGCCCTGTCATCAAAGTCTTACTCAGACATTCATACCCAAAATCAGCTCGTTCCATGATCTTTAGTCGTTGGATTTAGTACCCAACAAATGGTTGAATCAAACGGCTAGAATCACACCTTAAAAAATTACTAAAATCTAATGGGTAGAGATTACCAATCAGGGCGATTTTTGGTGTGTATACCCACCAAGGGGTGGGCTAAACATCCACTCGGTCAGTGAGCAGTGGGTCCGGATGTATGTCACAAGTAGGGAAAATTGGAACTCTGGTCTTTTTCAAGAATAACTTGGTTTTTCAAAAGAAAAGATATGGATAAGATCATTAACAGGTCATAAATGAGAAGAGAATTAATGGAAATATGAAGAGGCCACCATGCAATAGAAGCCAAGGAAACCTCTTGTCCTTCTTCCTTACTTTTGTTAGTGAGGGGAAAAGACTGAAAAAGCAGTGGAAACCCATGAAAAAGTAGGTGATCTCTATATTTAGGAAGGGGGTATCCTCTTTTTAAGTTTTTGTAACTTATCTTAAAAACCATGATGGAAGGATGAGAACATAAAAGTCTGGTTTCCTTCACAAAGTACCAAATTCATGTCTAACTTGGTCGGACCCGGGTCAGATATACGTAGATTTATGTTCAAATCCGAATTTGAACAAGCTTATCCGAATCTTGATCCTTATTTGAGCCAAGATCCGTATAAGAGGATCCACATCTGACCCATATATAGATATATATGTCATATAGGGTTCAGATCCACTCTAAAACTACATTTTTTCGATAGGATCCAAGACCAAAAGATCGGTTCCGACCTTATCCGAATTTCTAACAACAAGAACCAAATCCAACTAGAATCTGAATAAGATCTAATAGTCTAGATCCATCTTCAACTCATTTTTATTTTGATCCAAACCCTCAAAATATGGGTTCGATCTTGGGTTAGATCCACCCCATTTCATGCCCTACTCATGGTCTGAGATTTAAAAGGGCTGCGCCCATGCCATCTGGGGTGTCCAAGAGTCAAAATTTATGACAGGTAGGAGCAAAAGGTCGGGGGAAATATTAGGGAAAATTTATTTGCACCCACAAATTGTGCATGCACCCGAAGTAGAACTTCGCTGACCGCCCACAATAGGAGCCATGTGGCACATTTATAGAACATTGACCGTATGGAAGTCTGGCCAATCCCTATATGGGTCTATAAACCAAAAATCAGCCTGATCAGTGATTTCTAAGCATTGGATTGGAGTCATTTTTATGGGTTGATCTTAACCGTAGGAATTTGAGCATTTTTTTACCATTATTTGGGTACAAGGATCCAAAGGTATGAAACACCAATCATGCTGAATTTTGGTTTGTAGGCCCATCTAGGGATTGGCTAAACTTCCATACGGTCAGCGAACTTTTACTCGATGTGCTTGCACAATTTGTGGGGTGCAAATAAATTTTCCCGAATTATCATTCAACTGCTCAGGCCTTGGGGAATGGGCCTCAGTAGCTGGGCTCCAAAATACCAACCCCAGACCCAGCCCTTAGAGGAGGTGGGCCGGGCCTATACATCGCCAAATTGGGGCCAAATTGTGTCCGGAAAAAGAACCTGGCCTCAGGATCACGTGCCAGATTGACACCTTTCTAATGGCCCATTGATGAACCGATCAAGACCACTCGATAACCAAAGATTGAAATCAGTTTCCTTTATCAACTTTTAATCATGACTCAGAAAACCATTATAGTGGCAGTAATGGACACATATAACTTATTTTATGTTATATGTGATATTAGAGTCATTTGTTCTCAAACTAGTATGCGCCCCGTGCCCACGGCACTCCTCGACAAAGCGTTTCTCAAAATTGGGTGTAAGTGGCTGAGATCCACCATTCAGTTGGGGGATAAGATCTCGGCCCTTCTTTATGAAGCCTATAAGAGGGGGAGACAATTTTCCCGTTTTGTTATATTCTCAAATAGTACGACCACTGTTTCCTCTCAAGTATCTTCTTAAACGATGGCCATTATGTAAAAATAAAGCACCCGTTATTTTCCCTAGACAATTTAAAAAATAACAAGTGTCACGCAGTAGTATATAGCATATTTTAATAAATATTAAATATAATTATTAAATAATATAGCGGATTGGATATTATCTAATCAAACACATCAATATATCCGAATCTGTATTTAAAAACTATTCGAACATAGAAGAGATATCCCAATCTGATATCCGAAATTTTCGGATAATGTCCGATATTGTGAATACAGATTTGAATCGAATTCAAATTTTCGACTGTCCAATGAATTTTTACAATCTTATAAATGATTTGGAGAATTTGAAGATTCTAAAGCTTAAGAAGTAATTAACTCATCATGACGTTTCTAATTGAATTTTTATTAGAAAAGAGAGTTGCGTGAGGCGTGAGCGGAAGAGGAGTCGCTGAAAAACCAGCTGTATCGGTCGACTATAACCCTGGAATATGTAGATTCTTTTCTACATTTTGTTTTCTATGTCTGCTCAATATATCCTTATGTGGTTGCCCTGAATAAATTTTCTAGAAATAATTTTTGCATACAAGGCTCCAGGCATCAATGAAAAGTTTAGTAGAAAATAATTTGAATGTCAGACAGTATTGATACAGAAAAGATGATAATATTCGATGGCCCGGAGGATTCCAAAATTTGAAGCCCTCAAACGCCATCAAACACGAGAAAAAATTCGCTGGTCCCAAGGTCCTTCAAACTTTGTAGGTCCCCTCCAACCAACTAACAAGGAGTTAACGTGGGTTGGGTTTAGGCTTTGATGTACGTGTCAGACATTTTGGCAGGGGACCTTCAAAGTTTGAAGGACCCCCGGGCCCGCGAATGTTTTCTCATCAAACACTGGCTCACGAGAATAGATTTGCTGCCCCCCGGACGTTCAAACTTTGGAGGACACACTCCAAAATGTCTGACACGTACGCCAAGGCCTGAACCCATCCCAGTAAAACCTTTGGTTAGGGTGGTTAACAAAGGGTACATGTCAGACATTTTGGAGGGACTTTCAAAGACAGCGAATCCTGTTGACTCGTCAACCGTCATAGTGATCGATGAATGCGCTCATGAAGTGGTCCCCACACGAAAATAATTTCCGCTTGTGGGACCCAAAAAGATTTCTAAGTTGGATCAACTGGACGATAGGATCACCCGGTGCAATGGACATATTGCATTGAAGTCAACGGTCGTCGATTTAAGTTGAATTCCATCCCGCGGTGGACTTTAATTTCCTCGGCAGGAAATTATAAGGTGTAGAAGAGCTGAATTTGAGTGCTCCATAGGTCACACGGTTGACCCAATATCCAAGGGCTGTAGATTCACTATACGTGATGTAAAATAGGTAAAACAACTATTTCACCTTCTGCAGTAGTTGCCTCGTGGGCCGTAGATCTCTTGAATTCATGGTTTAACGGCAAGGGAGGGGCAGCCTTATTCTTACAATAATATGCAAACTGATCAAACGGACAGGGATATCTGATCAGTGTAATTATTTTAGCGAAATGCAATGTAAGTGGTGGGTCATAACATGTCCCGATATATACATCAGAGATGCGGTGTCATTCTAATAAAATGTTCATGGTCCCATGGAAGCATATTTGATCGATCGGCTGCAAGAATCGCCGATTTTGATTTTCTTACTCGATTTCCAATTGACTTGTGTTTAGTGCTTGCTCCTCCCCAACGAATAACGGTCGTGTTTGTCTACTGGATTCCATTGACACGTCAAGATGCTATAAATTATGACGGTGCCGACTTTGCTGACGGGCAAGCAACGATGTTAATGACGGACCACATTATGAGCTACGTGGGACACTCTTAGAGACTACTGACCGTATGGATGTTTGGTCCATCCCTATATGGACATATATTCCAAAAATCAGTCTGATTAATGAATTCAAACCTTTCGATCTTTGTACCCCAAACAATGTTCCAAGTCACGGTTAAAAATCAATTCATGAAAACGACTCCAATCCAATGCTTATAAATCACTAATCAGGCTAATTTTTGGTCTGTAGGTCCACTTTGGGGTGGGTCAAAACCCATATGGTCAACGATCTCTAAGAGTGTGCCATGTGGCTCATACTATGGTCCATCAACAAAGTCATACATACTCCTACGCTTCTTCTCTCTTCTTTCGCCCTGCCTTGTTCGTGTGTAAGAAACGTACTCTGAGTGAGAGAGTGAGAGAGACAGAGAGAGAGATAGAGAGCGAGAGAGAGCGAGCTTAGTCCGCCTTTGACGAGCGCTGGAAGCAAGAGAGAGAGAGAGAGAGATCGTAAACTTTGCGGCAAAGAAAAGCATCTCAGAATTTGAATTTTCGTTCTTCGTTTTCTTCATCTCTCTTTCTTGCGAGGTTCGTAAATCTGACCAAGAGAGACTCTCACTTATAAAATGTAGATATTTGAGTCTTCTGTTGTTGATTTCCGATTCAATTTTTTTTTGTTGTCTTCTTTGCTCCTGTGGCTCTGCATTCTTTAGAGCTCCTGATCGTGTAATCTGAGGTATGTAACCTCTAGAACAACAGAATCGTGTTCCTACTTCGATGTGAGATGTAATTTGAGTTCTTAGATTCTTTTCAAGAAGAGAAAATATAGGATTTTTTCTCATTTTATTGGATTACTTGCATCCTTTTTTGTAGATTTTGCGAAATTTTCAGTCTAGGACTTGAGAATTTACCAATTTATCAATTCCTGATGGATTAGATGAATTTCAATTGCTGCTTTTTTTTATGTGGCTGATGAAATTATTTCGAGGGACTTTCTAGTGTTTTTACTTATATTTTGAACTAGGAATTGAAAATTTTACCACATTTAATTCCCTCCCCTTTTCGGGTGTATGGTTTTGTGCCTAATTATAGATCTTAAGCCATTGTCGATTTGTGTAATTGATGCATTTCTTCAGCAAATAGGGATGGATTTTATATTTGATGTGGGGTTTGAAATTGTTTACATCTCGAATCGAAATCCTAGTGATATCAATGTGGTATAGGCAATGCTTAATGTGTTGATTGGGTGATTACCATTTTGTTGAAAAAAAAAATTGCACATTTTTTTTTTAGAATTAGATGATGTATATTCAATAAACGGAACCAAAGAACAACTCCGAGTAGGTCGAGATGACCTACGGAGGGAAGAGTTACAAGCAACCAAAGGAAAACACAAGAAAAGTAAGCCGAAATCAACAACCTGCCTTGGACTGTTCACGATAACCATCGAAGCGTTCCTCTGCTTTGAAGCGCTTAGCCCACCAAAACAGAAGAGCCTTGATAGAAATGATGATATCTTGAAACTCATCCTTCTTGCCTTGTAAGACCGTCTTATTCTTCTCCTACCACAATTCCCAAATCAAAGCGGAAGGGAGAAACCTCCAAAGGATACGTCCCTTAGAGGATAAAGCATAGGTTATACGTAGCCTTTAGTGGTGAACCACATGAATTTCTGAGTGTGATTGATCCTTTCTTCATTTTTTTGTTCCTATTTTGCATTGTTGTCAATTCTAGCATTGCTAGTATACCAATTTACAGCAGGTTCAATAATTCTTTCTTTCAAGGTTCTTAACCTTCTTTTTATCTGTTCAGTTTAATCATTTGATTGTTGGATTCTTAAATGTTTTCTTTCTTCTCTTCTTATTATATCTGAACCGGGGATTGAATTTTTTGTCTGAAAAAAACCAGGCTCTCTTTTTAATTGCTTGTTGAATTCCTAGCAATTTTAGTATTGTAAATGGTTATATTTGTAATGATTTGGAACCTTTGTCTGAGGTCGCGCACATGTGTATTTTAAAATAGTTCTGTATATTTTTGGTTGATCGTATCTAATTTTAGTTGGAAAGCGGTTCATTTATTCATTGGATTGTGGGTCTGTGAACCAGGGATTGAATGTTACTTGGTTTTACTTCTTCTAGCAGAATATTTTCCATTGTTTCTTGAACATAATTGCTATTTTTTGTTAATGAAAAAATCTTGTAGCATCTTTTTTATGCACTATTCATGTATTTTTTTTTCTGTCTCAAATTAGTTTATGTTTTAAGTCTGATATTTTCTCCAAATCTGGAGCTTCTCTTGTATATCAAAGTTCCCCCCCTTCTTCAGTGTTAATTCCAATTCAGTTATTCTTGTTTGTGTTCTGTTAGAGAAACCATCGTAAGTCTGCTTCCTGTCTCTTTCATGTGTCGTTTTCCTTTTATTTGTCAATTGTCGATGCAGAGGAACGCTTCGATGGATCTCGGTGGTTGTGATGGTTCTCAATGCACATAGTACTAATAAGATTGCTTAAGGTTTCGGTGACTTCCGAAACCGAAATTTCGGTGTTTCGACCGAAATTTAAATCCTTGGTGGCAATATACCAATATATTTATATATTGCAAATGGGCGTTAGGATTTTACTTATACATTGAGAGAGTGAGAGAGGAAATATTGTACATTGAGATAATGAAATAGAGGAAACTATTGCAACTGTAATTCTTTAGAGATGGTGAAAGAGCTCTTCTCAACCGTAGATATAGGCACACTGCCAAGCCATATAAATCTGTACCTGTATGCGTGATTGATGGTCGATTTTCAACCCAAAAAATCTCAAATAACTAAAGACTTTTCATCTTTGGAGGTTTTCTTCGGAAACCAATTGGGCTATGGCTGAGCCTGATTCTATCTTATACAAATGTCCCATGCCCAAATGGGTCATGAGAAACCATACAAGAGTGATAAGCTCTCCTCCCTCCCCGAGCCGCTCAGCGTGATAATACCCTCTACAGTGGATCGCAGCATAACATAGCATTTCAACCCACATCTTACACATGATGTCTAATCTCTTCTCTGTACTCAATTCCTTGAGTTGCTTGGCAAGTATGCAACCATCCCACAATACGGATTTGCTTTTGTCCCCTTTCACTGTTTTGGGCCGGAGATCAGTGTTTACTGACAACAACATTTGGCAAGCTTGTGAAACAGTCAAAGCCTTTCCTTCTTCCTGTAAATATGTGGTCACCTCGGCACATGTATCTTCATACCTCTTGACCCCGATCACTGCTATTGACGATAACATCAAAGGGTGTACCACCAAAAGATACAGCAAATAATCAGATAAAATCTTGGCCATTTGGAGCTGATTTGAAGATTGTTCGCTTTCAGAGGCCGTGGTGCAGCAGAGATCTGTTGCTATATGCCAGACAAGAAGACTCTCGTCAAATTCTGCTTCAATGCTCCACCCGACTTCATTAAGATAATTCTCCTCCTCAAGGGCAATTTCACCTCTGCAAGTAGTGAAACGTTTATAGTCCCTGGACTCCTCGGCTTGGATTGACTTTTTCTTCATCTCTTCAAAGATAAAGTTCTTGAGATAATCCGTGAAAGGTTCATGGTCTGTGTACCTAAAATTGTTCCATTCATCTTTGGCACCAAGTAAGTCAGCTAACTTATTGAGACGTGACAGGCGATCCTTGACACAGAAACTCAACAAATTGTGTTGCCCAATTGAGTTAGACCACCTAGGTGTTTTGAGAGAGTTAAACAGCAGGATGACTTTCTCTAGGCATTTCCAAGTAGGGAGTGAATTATTTATGATGACGATGGTCCAATCCGAGAAAAACAATCGAGCGAGAGCCACCAGCTCTAGAAGAATGGCTACGCCGAGAAGTGCGAATGTGAAGCCTACATCTGTCTCACAAAATCCTTTTCTACTAGTGGAAATGAAGTAGATGAGAGCCACTGGGGTTGAGAAAAGACTCAGACCACGCATAGCATAGCTCAAGGTGGTGCGAGACACACTTGCTTTGGTATAAAGCACATCGTACGCAAAGCTAAGCTCGAAGGCTATTACATGGAAGGCTTGTACAGGACTAATTGTGATGAAGAAGGACCGACTGTTTTGTCTATCCTTGAAGGTGAAGATGGCATCGACAAAGAGGCCTTTAAATGTTGTGAAGAACTTGTAAGCCTCGCACAACAAAATTCTATTGTTGAGGTTGATCGTTGGGATAGAAGGTGGAAGGTGATTTTGGTGCCTGTGCGCTTCTTCATCCACAGTGATAGGAGCTGGCAAGCCAGACCTCAATTTGGCTGCATAGCCGTCCATGGTGTGGGCATAGTCCGGGCCAGGGTCTGGTTTACTAAGCAGGGAGCTCCTGAGACCATTCATGCTACCGCGCTTGAGCGCATACGTGCGCTCACCATACTTGAAGGTTCCGGTAAGGAATACCAAGATAATCGGGACGAGAAGGCGTTCCTCAGGGAGCGATCGGATGCAAACATAGACAGCCACCACCACTTGACCAGCCAGCACAAGGCCATGGCGTAGCCAAAGCTGATTGTCTTCTAAGGAGAAAGCTGTAATGGTATCGGGGCCACCAAGGTGCAACAAGAGAAATGGCGCCCAGAAAGAAAGTAAGTGCCTGTTGGCGCTAGCATCCGACTTTTTACAACCGAACTTACTAGGTGATTCCAACGCACCTTGTCCTCTAGAGAGGATGGCGAGAGCAAGAGTTGCGACGTAATCAGCCATGAGATAGGCTAGCCAGAGGGTTATTCTCAATGGCGGGGACGCTCTTCTTTTTCTCAGGTTTGCTGTCCCCATGAGAAAGATTTGG
The DNA here is from genome assembly GCA_035048495.1 of Euptelea pleiosperma. Taxonomy (NCBI): domain Eukaryota; kingdom Viridiplantae; phylum Streptophyta; class Magnoliopsida; order Ranunculales; family Eupteleaceae; genus Euptelea; species Euptelea pleiosperma. The sequence goes on from CM068540.1 coordinate 27,093,845, forward strand.
AGGATGAGGCTAACAGTGACCAGTGCTCGGAGTTCCCATTCATTCCACAATGTCTTCACTTTTTTTGAAAATCCCTCGTCCATTTTTCGATAATGTCAACGTGATTGTGGTTTAGAGCTCTTGGGAGAGCGGATGAGTCTTCAATTCAAACTTTCAAAGTTCAAACACTTCAAAAACATGAAAATTAATGAATGAAGATACGGGTGGAATAGAACAAAACAAGCAAGAGAGAGGAATGTGCAGTAGAAAGTTCCAAGTCGGCTACAAGGCCCACAACTACTAGTGATAGGGTTAGATACATTACTCAGTTCTTGTTAAGCTTAAGGCAGGCAGGAACAATTTTAGATGCAGAGAACTCTTGTGGCCCTACATAGCTCATTTTTGGGCCCACTGACAACATGAATGTCGACCCTAATCCTTGGTAGTTGTACACTCAAAATCAGCTTGATTGACGATTTCTAGCCATTAGATTTTGTACCTAAAAAATTTCTTGAATCCAACGGCTAGAATCAATCTTAAAAGAACTAATATCTATGGCTAGAGATAACCAATCAGGCTGATCTTTGGTATATAAATATCCACCGTGGGGTGGGACAAACATCCATGCAGTTGGTAAGCCCAAAAAATAAAAAATATGCTATGTAGGTAGCAGGCCGTCTCGACACAAGTTGGAGCCTAAAGCGAAAACTTTTATTTTTTTTTGAAGGGCATGATAGTCACCCCTTCCGCACATGCTGGAGTGTACTGGAAGAGTTACGTGGACAGAGCCACTGATTACCCTCTACTCTCACCAGGAGGGGGTGGCCCCAAGTAGAGTTGAACTAAGAGCCTCCTACTTTTTGGAGTGGAGTCCTGGCCATCTACATTTTGGGGTTCAATGACTCACAGCATTATAGAGGAAGAGAGAGAGAGAGAGTGAGAGAAAGAGAAGGTGAAGTGTCAATCCTCCCTAAATAGAGTGCCCAGTTCGTGGGGGGAAATTTTTAGATGCAGAGAGGACTTTGGATGCAGTCGATGCAGAGGAGTCTCGTGGCCCTACATGGCTCATTTTTTTGGGCCCACTAACCACATGGATGTGTACCCACCCCTTGATGCATATGTATACTAAAAATCAGCTTCGTTGATAATTTCTAGCCATAGATTTTAGAACTTTTTTAGGATTGATTGTAACCGTTGGATTCAAGCATGTTTTTTGGACACTTAATCCAACGGCTAGAAATTATCAACAAAGCTGATTTTTATTATGTATATCCACCAAGGGGTGGGGTACACATCGACACGGTCAGTGGGCCCAACAAAATGAGCCAAGTAGGGCCACGAGACCCCCCTGCATTCAACTGCATCCAAAGTCCTCTACATCTAAATTTTTTCTGTGGAGTGATTATAGGTAGAGCTATATTTAACAAAAAAAATTGGGACCTATCATTTGGGGGCCTAAGACGACTGCCTTACTCACCTTATGCTTGAGCCAGTCCCGGTAGGTAGGGGCGGTAGGGCAACGAGAGTCCTCTGCATCTAAAATTTGCCACTCTGAAGATAGCCTGAGTTGTCCCTGCAGACTTTGTTTCCTTTGAGGATGTGGAGTTTCTGCCACGTTGAGGGCTGATGTAATCAATCCAGACCAACCATATGTAGGGCATCTGATGGGTTGTTGTCTGGATTGGCCATGCACAATGCCCTCGTTCACTTGGCACCCATATCTTACCACGCTTGTCCATTGTGATTGACAGCTCTTAAACTTTAATAGATGGTTTAAAATATGGGTCGTGATGTAACAAGGTATACCTGCGATATTTTCATTTGCGGAAGCGGCATTTTTGGTAGTCACCGCTGCCATCTGGGCCCACTGACGGCATGGATGTTTATCTCACTCCTTAATAGACAATCATACCAAAAATCAGCTTGTTTGATGGTTTTTAGCCGTTGGTTTTAGTACTCAAAAAATGGTTGCATTCAACGGCTATAAGAACGGCTTAAAAAGTGCTAAAAAGTGTTAAAATATAATGGTTATAGATTACCAATCAGGGTGATTTTTGGTATGTATATGCACAAAGGGTTGGGATAAACATCCATGCGGTCAGTGGATCCAAATGACAGTGGTGACTACCAAAAATGCCATTCCGCAAATGAAACAGTTTCAGGCATACCTTGTTACATCTTTTTCCTTAAAGTATTTGAACTTGCAATCCACTTTTAAAAGAGTAAAACTTGTCTCACAAGATGTTGTGACGGAACACGGTCACAGCACTCAATACGAGACACGTGGCACACGATCAGAGGTCTTTGACCGTATGGATGTTTGACCAGTCTCTCCGTGGACCTACAAACCAAAAGTCAGCCTGATTAGTGATTTAAAACCTTTGGATTTTTGCACCCAAAAAACGCTCAATAATGCTCAAATTCCTACCGTTAAAATCAACCCGTGAAAATAATTTCAATAGAATCAGTTAGAAATCACTAATCAAGCTGATTTTTTGTGTACCGGTCCATCGAGGGACTGCCCAAACATCCATACAGTCATTGTCCTCTAATAGTATACCACGTGGCTCATATTGAGTGCTGTGACCGTGTTCAGTCACAACATCTTGTGACACAAGTTTTACTCCTTTTAAAAAGATTATAAATGTCGGAATGGGTGTGAGGTTGACATCCATGCTATTAGTTTAATGCTAGTCCGGAGTAGGTTTGGCAGCTCATAGATACTATTGCTGGACGGGCTACTAGTCTTTTGATCCCTCCCCGTGTTTGGCATCTATTGCGGCCCATGGGGGCAATGCTAAGCAGGAGTCCGTCTGGTTTTTGTAGGCTTTCTGGTTTTATGTAGTTTAATGCAATGGGTTGATTACCAAAAAATAAAAAAAGACATTCTCGCTGAGAAGAATATGCTCACAAAAATTAGGGCTGCAACTTGGGCTGGTTCAACCCGGCGTTGGGTTGGGTTGTCCCCTTCAGTACTTGGGTTGGGCTTGGGGCTGGATTTTGACAACCCGATCAAAGTGGATTAAGTTAGGGTTGAAGCTTAGCCCAATCCGAGCCCGACATACACTATACACATACACACACATGTTAATATATCCCACATATATACACATTTTACATTAGTATAATAAGATTACATGGAGAATTTTGAACTCGTAATTCTTATATGAATAAACCTATAAAGATGACGAATATAAATGTGTATATATTTTGTTAATTTGGTCCTATTTAACATGATATGGAACTGAAGCTATTATTTAATGGCTAACATAAAGGTCATTATATTGACCAATAAACAATTTTAATATTAAAAAAAATTAACAACCTTTCTAACCAATAAAAAATTATATGAAATTGATCAACCCGATAAGATTGGGCTTGGGTTGAGAAATCTAAACACGACTTCGGGTTGGATTGGATTAGGGTTCACAGACTTGAAGGTAGGAACCCGACCCAACCCAACCCGCCCGAGTTGCAGCCCTACAAAAAATCACCCCTTTTAACTCATTTGCATGTAAGCACCAGGCCATTTATCATTTTATTTATCACGAAGGTGTTTATAATTTTATATTGGGATAAAATGAATTAATCATGCTTCCTATGGAGCGTGGAGATGAGTTAAAGGTGATGTTTTTTATGAGCATGATCTTCAACGTGGTTTAGTTTTCTCCTTGTGTCATTTTTCTAAACTTTTTATATTTTATTTAGGTCCATCCCCATCATCACGGTTTTCTTGTCTGCAATTGTGCCAGCTGTTTTTTATTCTTCTTCAACATTTTCCTGTTTGAATCTTGGACAAGAAAATAGTGTGGATGCACAAACCATTGCACGCGTATTAGTTTGCGTGCAATGGTTCAAACTTTGAATGCTTACCACACTTTTCTAAATTAATTATTTATTGTTTAGATTCCACTCATAAAATAATTTGACCGTCGAGTTTTAAATAGATTCTTTTAGGGTCAAAGTTTGAAATAGAAAAGTGGTAGGCATTCAAAGTTAGAACCATTGCACGCGAACTAATACGCGTGCAATGGATTGTGCATCCACACTATTTTCTTATTTTTGGTTCACACTAACTTTGCATATTGTTCATATTTACCAACATTTTTGGTTCGTGCGCATGTGCGAATGAAAAAATATTCAAATTAAATTGCATATGAACATGTATTAAGACAAGCTATCTCACTTAGGAATAAAAAATATCTGGCTAACCTTAAACACAAAGTCTCTGTTGTCTGTTCTATCTTGCAGCTGCACAGTGAAAGCATGGTTGAGGTTTGTTGTCCTCAGCATCATGTCTGTTGGTATCTATGCATTTTTCGGGTAGCATAATCCAAAAGTTCAAATCATATACAACAGTAGGGCCCCACATAAGAACGGAAGTTGATGGATGATGTGTGGGTCCCGAATAATAGAGGAGTGTTGATAAATCATACATGTGTTATACGTCAAGTGACCTTGTATGTCATAAGTGGGCCACACATTAGGTGGGCTAAGCCCATTGAGGGTGGAGTGTGAAACTTCAACGTACATGCGTCTTCAAAGATTCATGGGGGAGGTAAACCTTCGAAAGTTCACTTTCACACGTCTTCAATGTCCATTGTGTCTTCGAAGGTACACGCCTTGGTATGACCCAAACATTTGTCATCAATAAAGACACATACCTTCAGCCAAGATGCACGTTGAAGGTGCGCTGCCAAACACAGCCTTAATGGCCATCGACCGTGTTTGAGAATAATTTACATACCTCTTTATTGATTTGTGTTGTATTGTTGTATTATTTACTTAGTAATTCTGCATCTCAAAAACCGAGATCACTTTTTTTAGAGAGTGATCTATATTAGAAAAGTGTTTTACACCAACCATCATTAGGAAAGTGTTGTACATCAGAAAATTATTTTATATCCATTAGAAAATAATGTTTTATATTAGGAAAGTGTTCTACACTTAGCCCTTGACTATTCTCACGAGTCACCCCCTCATACCATTACGACCAACCTACTCATGTAAAGATGATGACCGCCCATAATATAAGCCACGTGGCATACTCTTAGAGGATGCTGATTATATGAATGTTTAGCCAATCCCTAGGTGGACCTACGAACCAAAAATCAGGCTGATTACTCATTACTGATTTCAAACCTTTGGATCTTTGTACCCAAAATAATGGTAAATAATGCTCAAATTCTACTGTTAAAAATCAACCCATGAAAATCACTAATGGGGTAATTTTGGGTCTGTATGTGGGCATAACATCCATACGGACATAAATCTCTAAGAATACGCCACATGGATCACATTGTGGGCTGTCAGCAACGTTTCACTCTACACTAAGTAAAATTTTGATGACAGCACGCAATATGAGCCACATGGCACACTCTTAGAGACTCTGACCATATAGATGTTTTTCCAATCCCTAGGTGGACCTACAACACCCAAAAATCAGCTTGATTAGTGATTTCAAACCTTTGGAATCTTTGAACCTTAAATAATGGTCAATAATGCTTAATTTCCCACGGTTAAAATCTCAATCCATGCCAATCACTAATCAGGCTGATTTTTGGTTTGGAGGTCCACTTAGGGATTGGCCAAACATCCATACAATCAGAGTCCTCTAAGAGTGTGCCACGTGGCTCATATTGTGCGCTGTCATCAAAGTTTTACTCCTCTACAGTCTACACCACTGTGTCCATCTACTACCAACCTATTCGTAGGGGATAATGAGCTGTCATTTTTTGTATTTACTCATTTGGGTTCTAGTTTTCTCACACGGGACATTAACCGTTTTGATTCTAGAGATCCATGCTGGACGACGAATCAACGAGTAAAACTTTGATGACAGAGGACTCTCATCAGGCAGATGACAGCCCACAATTAGAGCCATGTGGCATACTGTTAGAGGACCCAACTGTATGGATGTTTGGACAATCCCTAGGTGGACCTACAAACCAAAATCAGCATTATTAGTTATTTCTAGCTAGGCAACGATTGCAGTTATTTTCGTGGGTTGATTTTAACCGTGGGAATTTGAGCATTATTGACTGTTATTTGGGGTACAAAGATTTAAAGGCTTGAAAGCACCAATCAGGCTGATTAGCCTATTAGTGATTTCTAAGCAGTACTGGATTGGAGCTATTTCCATGGGTTGATTTTTAACCGTACAATTTGAGCATTATTGACCATTATTAATTTGGGGTACAAAGATCCAAAGGTTTAAAATCACTAATAAGCCTGATTTTTGGTTCATAAGTCCACGTAAGGATTGTAGAAATTACACATGAAACATATAATCAGCGTCCTGAAATAACATGCCATGTGGCTCATATTGTGGGCGGTCAACATCTTTACACAAGTTGGTTGTAACGGTTGGTGAAGGGATGAGGGTGAGGGTGACTCGTGAGAATAGTCAAGGGTTGAGGGGATGGTGCCCTTATTGTGTCATGCCTATTGATGCAACGAGACAAACTTTTTTGAGATTTTTGACCATATGGATGTTTGGCCCAACCCTAGATGAACATAAAGACCAAAACACCCATCAGGTCTGCATTTTGATCTAAGACCCAAGAATCAATTTGGACCATTTGCTTGATATCTCAAAATCTATGCATAATCCACCAGAAGTGGATCCATACAGATGGATAAATGGATATTCCCCACATCCGTATGGGTTAATTTCCCAAGGTGAGGTCTAGATTAGACAGATCTAGACCCTTCATTTTTGGCCATATGACCTGGGCATGATATCTTCAGATCTATGCATCAGGTCAACAAAGTGGACCCATACAGATGGATAAGTTGGGGAAGTCGTTCCACATCTGTATGGGGTTAGCTTCCTAAGATGGGGTCCAAATCAGAGAGATTAGGTCCCATAATTTTTTATCATTTGATATTTCTCTGATATCTCGAGATTTGTGCATCAGATCCAAGATGTGAACCCATATGGATGGATACGTTGGGTAAGTCCTACATCCGTATGGGGTTAGTTTCCCAAGGTGGGGTCTAGATCAGAGAGACCTTGACCCTTGATTTATGACCATATGAAATTTCTCTGATATCTCGAAATCTGTGCATCAGATCCAAGATGTGAACCCATAGATGGATAAGTTGAGGAAGTCCCACATTCGTATGGAGTTAGTTTCCTAAGGTGGCATCCAAATCAGAGATATCTAGACCCTTTATTTCTAACTATCTAATCGTTCTTTAGTATCTCAACATCTATGCATTAAATCTAAGATGTGGACCCATATGAATGGATAAGTTGGGCACGTCCCACATTTGTATGGGGTTAGTTTCCCAAGGTGGAGAGATCTAGACACTTCATTTTTTACCGTCTGATTTTTAGATGATCTGCTCAAATCTCGGGATCTATGCATGATGTCACATCCGACCCAGGTGAATGTGAAAAGTGACTATTTGTCACTTGTCTAAGGTTAGAACTGTCCAAATGTTCTTAGAACACCCATTATTGATCCCCCTAGTGCGTGATCTAATTAGGAGTCTGATTGTCCCCGTGAGAGGGGTCCATTCACTCCCTTGGTTGTGACATCTGAACTCCTGCCACATTTATTGTCTAACACTTAAAAGACCAAGAAACTAGGTGATAAAATGATGTAGCTTAATCTCTAAGCGACCCTAGACCATTAGTTTTCGTACACAATCGGAGTATTGACACGCCCGAGAAATTCAGAATATAGTAGGAGGCCTTTTTTATATTTAACATATTGATCTATATAATATTAAGTAAAAAAATTAACTCTGAATATAATAAAAGAAAAAAAAGTATTTAAAATATTTTTTGCATTTTGAGAAGCAAAAAAAAAAGTTAAAATATTAATACGTTTGGTGTATTAAAGTTTGGTTAAAATGTCATTTTCAGAGGGACACATTCATAAGTTAATAATAGAATACAGGTAGCATATAAGTCCAGTAAGTCCAAGAAATTACGGGCCGTTGGTAACCATCGGGCTTCTTTAGTTTTGAAGGCTTCATAAACTATTGTCTGATGTGAACTCACTGGGTCAACATGATACTGCCCCATAAAGGCAGTATGTTATCAGTGGAATCCAAATTTTGATTATTGAACTATGTTATCAGTGGAATCTACACATGACGAGAATGCTTTGGAAGCAAATAAAAGGAAGATGTTGAAGAAGAAAACAAACGGCCGACAAGAAAACCAGACAGAGAAATAAAGGTGAAATAATAATATTCATATGAATTTGGACGTACTTCTTTAAGATGAGCTTTGGTAGGGGTGTCAATTTTACCCGATATAACCGGAACCGAATAGGAACCGAAACCGAAAACACCGGTTCCAGTACCACATTTTTTGGAACCGATTAAAAAGAACCGGAACCGGAACCGAACCGGAAACTAATGGTTACGGTTCCGGTACTCTAATATGGAACCGAAACCGATAAGAACCGGAACCGAACCAATAAGAACCGGAACCAATATATAAATATAGTGTAAAAATTCTCATATTACCAAGATTGGACCCGTTATACCCGAAATCGGAACCGGAACCGACAAAAATTACATAATCGGTTCCGGTTCTGGTACCATCACTTTGAGAACCGGAACCGATAAGTACCCGAACCGATAAGAACCGGAACCGTTTGTTCCGATTCTGGTCACCTTAGGAACCGAACCGGAACCGACCCGTTGACACCCCTAAGCTTTGGTAGCTTGCTTTGCTGACTGACGGACCATAATATAAGCCACGTGTCACAGTATTCTTAGAGGACGATGATCGTATGGATGTTTGTTCCATACCTGGGTGGACCTACGTACGTGTGTGTGTATATATATATATATATATATTTCAAACCTTTGGATATTTTGTATCTCATATAATAGGGCTGGCAATGGATCGGATCAAACCCGAGATCCAATCCAAAAAAACCGGTTCTGGTACTTTATTTTTCGTTATCAGATCGGTTCCAGATCACAGATTGTCGATCCGATGTCTTATCGGATCGGTACCAGATTGACCATGTTCCGATCCAATATTGACCTGATGTATATAGAGTTAAATAATATATATAAAATAATTTTTCTTATTAATTTAATTGGCATGTTGACAGCTAAGATTTTACCGTTGAACATTAATTGCTAAAATTATGTTGACAGCTAAGATTTTACCGTTGAACATTAAGTTAAAAATTATGCTTAAATTTGGTAAGTCAATTTTAATTGATTCTTGAATATCTTTTATTTTCTATTTTATTTTAGGGTTTGCCATCTTCTTCATCTCTTTGTTCGAGGTTTGATAAGTAGATTTTAAGCCATCCTTAAATATCTATTATTTCTTCTTCTAGTCTAGGGTTTGCCATCTTTTCATCTCTTTGTTTCTTTTTGGATGTTGCTTTGGATTGGAGTGGAGAAGGGTGTTTGTAACCCACTACAATAATACGGATTCTTCAGTATTTCTCTTCTCTCTTATTTTATTATAATAATTTTTTTATTATCTTATTTTCATTTCTATTCTTTGCTTTAGATTAATGGAGTGGAGGATGGTGTTTGTAACCCACAAGGATAATACATATTAATATTATTCTTCTTTTCTCTTGTTTCATTATAATAATTTTTTATTATCTTATTTTTATTTCTATCCAAACGAATACTAATAGAATGGATCCATGTTTATTGCTTGGTCTTCGTTGGAGCTCAATGTGGCTTTACTTGGTAAATCAACTCGTAAACAATTCCAAAGAGTTACAGAACATCATATCGAATTGGATCGGATCGGACCGGACCCGGAGCCAATCCAATCGGGTCCTGATCGGGTCTGGTTCAATCAGATTTCTTATCGGATCGGTACCAGATCAGTACCAATCCGACTCGAACCCGATCCATTGTCAGCCCTACCATAAATGGTCAATTGGTCTAACTTCCAAGTATTAAAGTAGAGGAATGCTAGCAAGCAACGCATAAAAGTGTTGCACAGATGTAAGGTTGCATCCTTGCAACGCCGTTAACCTTTATTTTACTTCTCTTAGTCTCTGTAAAGTTTTAACAGCTTCATTAATTATTCTAGCCAAGTGCACATGGGAGTCTGCAAATTGCGTTGAGACTTGAGAGTTAGCTCGTTGAGAGATAATGGCTGAGATTGCTGTTACATTTGCCATGGAAAAGTTGGGAGACTGGCTTGCACAAGGGCTTGACAGATCTGTAGGTGAGGAGGTTATGCGGATCACAGACGCGATCGGAGACATGAGAGACTTCCTAAACGACGCAGATAGGAGAAGGGATAGGGATCCAACAGTTGAGGCTTGGGTCAACGATGCCAGGAGTCTAGCCTACCATGTGGAAGATGTCGTCGATGAGTTCATGATCCGTAATCAGATCCTAGCTTGGATTGCTCGTTTTGTGGAGTTTCTCTTGGCAGTACCTCTTGTATTCATCAACGTGAGACTCCCCTACTCACTTTTTGTGATCCTCATCCCGTTCCTTTTCATGTTAGTGTCGTGGTTGGAGTCTTTGGGACAACGTAAAATCTTCCTCACCCGATTGCGAGGTATCGGGACTAAGGTCAGCGAGGTTAGTGGGAGAATGGGTGGGTTCGAATTTGAACGTGTAGTTGAAAACGAAAGGCTGGAACCTCACGATGGTGCCACTTCTATTTCTCCTTCAGTGAGCATCGTGGGAAGGGAGATAGAACTCATGGATATGGCGAGATGGTTGATCGAGGACAAGACTCCAGGATGCATGGCAATCTTTGTGGTTGGGATGGTGGGAACGGGAAAGACATCCCTTGCCTCAAAAGCATACGAGCGGGCGAAAAGACATTTCGACTGCTACGCATGGACCTTCGTGTCTCAGTCCTATAAGATGGAAACAATCTTAAGAAATGTGTTGAGAGGGTTCTGCGAAAGTAGTTCGGAGGTGGCACCGAGCGGACTGGATGAATTAGACGAGGTGGCACTAAAGAACAGGGTGGCAGAATACTTGCAAGGAAAGAACTACTTGCTAGTGTTAGACGATGTGTGGGATGAGAGTGCTTGGGAGAGCTTACGGCATGCATTACCAGCACCAGAGTCTGAGTCCGAGTCTGAGTGTGTTGGGAAGGCTGTCTTCACGACCCGCAATGCCGGTTTGCCTTCCAGGTCTTCTCATCAAGGCTCCAGCAACACTCTCAATCTTGAACCACTGTCTGAAGAAGATGCTCAGAACCTCTTCCGAAGGAAGGCTCTAGGACATGCCGACCATGAGGATAGGACCTTTCCTCCAGAATTGGAATCCATAGGAGAAGCAATTCTAAGCAAATGTGATCGCCTTCCCCTCGCAATCGTCACGGTTGGGGCCCTCCTTGCAACCAAAGAAGGGAATCCGCTAGAATGGCAGAAAGTCTTATAAAAACTCGACTGGTATCTCACATCTAGTGGTTCGGTGGAAGACGTCTTCGTATCATCTGGTTATGCCGATTTAACTCCGGTGCTCAAGCGATGTTTTCTATATTGTAGCTTATTCCCAGAGAACTATGAGATACAACGAAAGAAGTTGGTTCGGATGTGGGTGGCAGAAGATTTTACGCAACTTTCCGATGGGACACCGGAGGAAGCTGCAGAACACCAGTTGGGACAACTCATTGAGAGGAATATGCTTCAAGTAGCAAGATCCGGCATGAACGGGGAAATTATATCTTGTCGGGTCCTTTGGCTCATGCGAACTTTTGCTCGCCGAATGTCCGACAGAGACAAGTTCTGCACTGTCATGCCCAGTGTAGGCCAAAGTAGTATTCCGAATGATAGGGAAAATGTCATGCCCAACTCAGGCCAAAGCAATGTTCAAGATCAAGCAGTTGTCATGCCCAACGCAGACCAAAGTATTGTTCCAGATGAGGAAGACATCATGCCCAACACAGGCCAAAGTAGTGTTTTGGATCGAGAAGTCGTCATGCCCAATGCAAGACAAAGTAGTGTTCCTGACTGGAAAGACCTACGTCGCCTTGCAGTGCACAGCGATGCTGCTAAGGTCATCAAGTCCGACATGGGTACCTCCAAGTCACTTCGATCCCTCCTATTTTTTGGAACAAATGAGCAACAACGGACTTTCATCTCCATACGTGGTTTACCCTCGAAGCTCAAATTGTTGCATGTGCTAGAATTACAAGGTCTTCGCATCAAGAAATTGCCAGATGGAGTGGGGCATCTCGTTCTCCTCCGGTACTTAGGCTTGAGGGGCACAGGGCTTAGGAAGCTACCAAAGTCCTTACTAGAACTACTCGAGCTGCAAACACTTGACATCAGGGAGACTGAAGTGAGGGATTTACCTGACTTATATAGGCTGAAGAAGTTGAGGCATCTTCACCTTGTAGGTTCATTTACATATCGAGTGGTAGCTATTCCTCGTGGAATCATGTGGGCTACAGACCTTCAAACACTTGCAGGAGTGAAAGTCGTAGATGGGCTAGCTCAGGAACTAGGACACCTTACCCGACTCAAGAAACTATCCGTTGGAAAGGTGAGAGGAGAAGACTCAGCAAGGCTCTGTGCATCCATTAACAAGATGAAACTTCTTCATTCATTGACCTTGAAGTGCGATGGGGGGGAGAGCTTCAAGATAGACAGACTAGCACCACTTTACCATCTCAACAAGCTAAGGCTTGGAGGTCAGGTACAAAAGTCACTAGAGTGGATTTGTGGCCTTACATCCCTCAGTTACTTGTATCTCTGGGACAGCGCGTTGACGGATGACCCACTGTCAACCCTCCAACATTTGCCACATCTCATTCTTCTCTCCCTCTACAACGCCTATGAGGGAACTTATATTCATTGCGACATCGGAGGATTTCCTAAACTCAAGAAATTATCTGTCCTCCACTTGAGAAAATTGGAAGAATGGGGAAAAATAGAGAGTGGAGCGATGCCAGAGCTTCACAAGTTGTTCATTGGCTATTGTCCTTGCTTAATAAAACCTCCTGAAGGCCTTGAAGATCTCACTTCTCTCCAAATAGTGCAGGTGGCAAAAATGTCTGTCGAATTTGAAGAAAAAGTTCGAGAGAACGAAGGCCAAAATTATAAGGTCCAACACATTCCCCAGCTCACCCCTGTTACATGGTCTCAAAGTACTGAAGGAATGTTAATCCCAAACAATCATCGCTTGGTCCCCATTTCCTAGGTTTGGTCTTCCTTTTGTTACATCATGCCCATGTCAAATTTTTTATATATTACTCCGTAGAAGCTAGACCACACCTTTCTTTCACTTGGATTCGATTGAAACCCCAGATAGGCAACCTATGTAAAAATATTGTCAAATCCTTTCATGAATGCTATCGATTAATTGTTTCAAGCTTATAATGATAGGAATTCGAAGTGATAAGCATCCACATGAAGAGAATAACGTTTGGAGAAGAAAAGGGTTGAGCTTCCCAGAAGAGGTGAATAGCTCAAACCATGTAAATCTCTTTTATATAAGGGTCGGCCTCCGTTGACAGATCTAAAATGACGTAGATACAATATAGGCCAGGTGGCACTGTTACAGGACTCTGACCGTATGGATTTTTGTCCTATCCCATGGTGGACCTACAAACCAAAAATCAGCCTGATTAGTGATTTATATGTGTTGCATCTTTGTACCTCAAATACTGCTCAAATTCCGACAGTTGAGATCAGCCCATGAAAATAAGTCCAATCCAAAGCGTAGAAATCACTAATCAGACTGATTTTTGGTTTGTAGGTCCACTATGGGATAGGACAAACATCCATACGGTCAGAGTCCTGTAACAGTATACCACGTGGCTTATATTGTGTCCCTGTCATTTTGTCCGTCATTATAGATCAGTCAACGGAGCCCGACCCTTCTTGATTTAAAAGTAATAAAGTTAAAGAATATCTCCAACCGTTTCTTCCCAATTAGCTAGCTTCAACAACTCGTAAGAAGCAACAGGATCTTTTAGGACTCGTTCGATAATTTGGCAGCCACGCTTGCTATTTTTTGTAGAACCGTGTATGCCCTAATTGGGCAAAATCGTGGACAAACTATTCATGGGCTGTAGCTGAGGCGCATAGCTTAACACAAACCCTCAAGCTGGTGGGCGGCGGTGGAAGCACACCAAGATTGGTACGTAAACCTTGAAATGGAAGCTCAGCAATTTGAGAACCAGAAGTAACAAACTGGGTAATCAACGATCCGGTTGCAACCTTTTCCCATACAAAATGAAAGTCAATTTCGATATGCTTTGTGCGGGAAAAAGCAATAGGTAATACGTAGCCTTTAGTGGTGAACCACATGAATCTCTGTGCGTGATTGATCCTTTCTTCATCATTTTGTTCCTATTTTGCATTGCTGTCAATTCTAGCATTGCTACTCATTTTTATACCAATTTACAGCAAGTTCAATAATTCTTTCTTTCAAGGTTCTTACCCTTCTTTTTTATCTGTTCAGTTTAATCATTTAATTGTTGGATTTTTAAATGTTTCTTTCTTCTCTTCTTTTTGCATCTGAACCAGGGATTGAATTTTTTGTCTAAAAAACCAGGTTCTCATTTTAATTGCTTGTTGAATTCCTAGCAATTTTAGTATTGTAAATGGTTATATTTGTAATGATTTGAAACCTTTGTCTGAGGTCGCGCGCGACGCTTGTGTTTTAAAATAGTTAGGTATATTTTTGGTTGATCTTGTCTAATTTTAGTTGGAAAGTGGTTCATTTATTCATTGGATTGTGGGTTTTCTCTCTATGTGAACCAGGGATTGAAAGTTACTTGGTTTTACTTTTTCTAGCAGAATATTCTCCATTGTTTCGTAAACATAATTGGTATTTTTTGTTAATGAAATTTCTTGCAGCATCTTTTTTATGCACTATTGATGTGATTTTTTTTGGTCTAAAATTTAGTTTATGTTTTAAGTCGGATTTTTTTCTCCAAATCTGGAGCTTCATTTGCATATCAGAGTTTTTAATTTCCACCTTCTTCACTGTTAATTCCAGTTCAGTTATGCTTGTTTGTGTTCTGTTAGAGAAATCATTGTAAGTCTGTTTCCCATCTCTTTCATGTGTCATTTTCCTTTTATTTGTCGATGCAGAGGAACGCTTTGATGGATCTCAGAGGTTGTGATGGCTCTCAATGCACATAGTACTATTAAGATTGCTGAGGTATCTCTCTTCCTGAGATCTTGTTCCTGGTAAGATCTGATTCTTTAGCAGTTTAAGTAGGTATAGTTGGCCATATTATGATAAGGGATTTCGTAGATTGAACATGGGAGCTCAATATCTTGGATACAGGACTAACTCTTTGATAGGTAGAGACACTTTAGTCCGATTAGTTAGATGTCCCAAATGTGAGGTGGTTCTTCCTGAGTTGACAAAACTTCCAGTGTATGAATATGGTGGATGTGGTGCAATTCTCCAAGGTAATTTTCTTTTAGATCTAAGGTATCTGTTAAGATGTAAGGACATTCTACCAATGGCATAAAAGCAAAATGATGCACATTCAAGGGGTTTGTCACGTATTATTTAATTAGTCCCACCTTGGAGATCTGTAAAATGGGCCTGGATGATCCTAACTTTCCAATCTGTAGACTTTTAGGAATCCAACAGAATGCACAGTGACAATCATTCTGTTGGTTCAATATTTTGCATCCGCTTCCAGTGACCTCCTTGCCATTGAAATGCTGGGTTCCTTCCCCTGTATGTGCCCCACTTGTACTGCTATGCCATTGATTGATCATCTTTGGACTACAGTGGGTATTATATTTTCCTCAATTCTTTTGTTTTTCTGAAGATAGCGATTTTTTATTATTTTGGTACTTTAATTTGACAATCATGTTTCTGCAAACAGCAAAACATGGCAAAGAATTCGGGAAAAGTGTAAGTACAGCTACATGTGTAAGGAATCCTGCTCAGAAGCACGAATCAGAACATAATTCTGAAGATACCCAATCGACCAGCTTGAACCAAAAAGCATTTCTTACCTCCAGAGAAGCATGTTCTTCAGATCTAAATTATGCGAGGGAGCAAATCAAATCTGGAGATTGTAATAATGAGCAGTTTGTAAGTAGAAGAATTTCAAATGGACTTTCTTATGACAAGGAAGAATATTCATCAGAAGTTGGTCAGAATAGGAAGTAAATGGAAACAATGGGAGGGGCTCTAACTTCGGATACCAAAGTCCTCAGAGGCCATCGAATCTTTGAATGAACAATTAGAGCAGCCACAGAAGATTGTTTGCCATGACACTGATCATACAAGGTCAAGAGATACAGGGGAAATTACAGAACCTGCGACAACAGCATTATTTTGAAGGAAGATATGGTTGATACAGAGCTCAGTGGTAGACTTCGAGATGTCTGAAAATCTCCAACAATCAGAAGCTCTCATGCTTATCATGGCAGTGTCTCATCTTTCGATGGATGGTATGACTAGGTCCCTGAGTGACTTCGGTACCTATCTAAAAGAACTTTGTTTAGGCCCCAAAGGTATGCAGAGTTTGTGGGTACTAAAGGGAAGCAAACAAGGGAGGCTGTCTCAGTACATAAAAATATGAGGACCAATACCAATTTAGAAGTGCAACATCAGGCAAGGAAGTTCACATCAAGATCATCGAACATGAAGCTTGGTCTGGATGCCGTGGGGAATGTTAGTTGGGATCAAGTTGAACCGCCAGAACCTTCAAGATATAGCATTGAAGCACAAGTGCAATTAAACACACGGGACTCCTACCGATGGGGTTACCCTGCTAGTTACAAAAATTGTAGCTCTTCAAATTACAGGCACAAGGAGTTTCTACGGAGCTCAAGTTTGTATTCATCAGACAAGCTTGATTACCTTGAACATGACCAAACAGAGCTATTGAGAAACGTCGATGAATTGAGAGATTGTCTTAATAGATCATATGCCCAGAAAGGAAAAACAAATGGAAGGTTTCCCACCAGAGGAACTCAACAGGAAAAGCATTGGGCATTGTACAATAATCATGAACCACCTGATCAGAAAGCTTTGCAGAGTTATATGTGGTGCAAATTATCCTCAGCATCCTCCTGAAGCTTACAGACCAAGACAATCCATTCCCCACCAATGTGGGGTCTTGTAAATGCCTTCCTTGGGAAAGGCCACAATTGTAGACACCATGATGATTACTCGTGTTCATGTTGCTATCCTGAAGACTGGCAATGCCCACTACAGATGCCACCACCTGTCTACTATAACAAAGGGAAATGTAGGGCCTACTCTGTCATATCTGCTACAATCCTTACAGCTCTAGTCCTTCCAGTCCACAGCGGCATATGGACTCCAAGTTTTCCATACGGGGTTGTAACACACAGCCATGGTCACATGATCAGAGGCATATATATGGACTCCAAGGTGGAGAAGTTGTATCACAGAGAAAAACGTCAGCCCGTGAAGCGACATTGCCGGCCCATAGCAGGTGGAGCCCCTTTCATAATCTGCTACAGTTGCTGGAAACTGCTGCAGGTACCTGCAGATTTTATCGTCTCTAACAAGAGGTGCCATCGGGTACTGTGATGCCTGTTCAGAGGTACTTACATTTTCCATTCACAATAAAAATCGCATTATTCCTCATTCTCCAAATCTAATAGGGCCTCCACCAAGTGAGGTTGATAACAGTAGTGATGCTACTACGAGGAATAACTTACCATCCACATCTTATGGTAATGTCTGTCCACAAGGGGATCCAGTGTCCTAATTCTGAAGATTATGGACTCTCTATATGTAAAAGTGGTCCTATGCACCTCCAGTTCCCGTCTTTCAAAGTAATGCAGTTAGTGGAATGCAGCCTTCAAGCAGTTATTGTGTGCCGTTGGAAGAGAGAAAGAAGTCAGTCTTGAAACAAAGAAAAGAGTTCAATTGAATCAACTGAATCTGCCAGTCCATCCTCCAAACGAGGCCAAATTGGAGAAATTATCTTTGGGAGCAGAAGTAGGTCAATTACTGGGGATTGACCAAAAATATCAGTTGTTTGAAATTCGGGATCACGACATAGATGCTCAACAATCTTAGATTTGGACTATTTTATCTGAGATTCCATTAAGAACATACATTTTTCATTTTCTATTCATTCTTCCTTTTCTGAATAAGTAGAAGAAAATTTTGATCATTGGTTTGGAAGAGCATATAAAAGGAGAAATCAAGCTTCATTGCCTTGTGTATGGATGTTTTACGAACAACATCCCCATCCCCTATTATTTCGTTTCATTTTTGTACATTCAGTGGTATATATAGCTCATCTTAGTTAGTGACTCTACTGTACTCCATCCTCCATATCTCTCGAGCAATCATGTTCTGATAATTTCATATGTAATAAAATTACCACATTTCCATTTAACTTTTCATATGTAGTAGAAGATATTTCTGAGTGTTGGAGTGGCATGAACTTCTTGCTCAAAGTTGTGGCTCATCTCATTTACAGAATGTATCCACTTCACATAAAGCTCACTGCAGGGGCACTGTTATAATAAGGCTTCTTGCAATCCTCTTAAGGTGCAAACAACTTTCTTATGCTGCCTATACTTGATCTTACTGCTTCAGTTTTAAGATCCTGTGGGCTCTTTAGATCGAAAGATTAAGATCCTGCAATCAGTCATACTTTGATTTTCAGGTCATGCCTCATCCAATTTGAACTGTCTAGATCAAGGAGTCGGTAGGCCATGTACTGTATTTGGGGTAGGGTTGTCAGTGGATCGGGTCACCCCATTGAAATTGGGCCTGGATCGAGGTATTAGGCCTATCTGGATTGGGTCTACATCTGGGAGTCATGATCATGAGTTATCGATCGGATCAGTTCCGGATCAGCCCTAATCTAATCCAATACTGAACCAATCCAATTATAGATATATCGCTGTTCCCATGTTATTAGTGAAATATATTGTATTAGTGAAATGTAAACTGATAAAACCTTCTGCCATTTATTCTTTGACTGAAGAATTTGCAAATTGTTTTTTCTATAAATCATATTTTACAAGTTCATCGATCAGATTGGCTCAATGTTAGATTACCAAGCTCGTCCATACTCCAAAGTAGCCCAAAACAATACTAAAACAAGCAAGCATCCAGCCTGAGCTCAACTAAGAAACACTTTACAACACCAGGAAACTGCATCACATAGACACTTATGTAAGGAATGGATACACATTATCCTAATTAGGTACTTAAGCTGCAATTTTGAAACTTATACGTGTCAGGTAATTCATCTGGGACACTTTCAATTTGTTTTGTAAGCAAAGCATTTCATCAAAAAAAAACACACAGCACCACAAAACTAACCCTTCTCGTAGGAACCTCACTTGTCCAAGGACATGGCTGAGGAGAGCCATGCCGGACAAGAGTGGGTCCAGTCTCCAGATAAGAGGATCAGACATATAGTTACTTAAACGACTAAATTGTAAAATAGAAAACAATCATAGCATCACATGCATATTCATATAAATACTTTCATGTTGCTGCTGGTTTGCTGCTTCTATAGCATCGGTATCGATCTATTCCTTTCCCTTCTCTTCTGCTCTTTCATCACTTTTTACCGTTTCATGAAACCCTTTCCAGTCTATCTCTTCTTCTGCTGGTTTATATTTTTTTTCTCCCTCTTCTGTTATTGCTGGTTCATTGTACTTGAATGTACTTGCGATATAGCAGTAGAAGCCCAAGTTGATATAGCTGAATACCGTTAACATCTGGTAATAATTATCTAACCGACTATTGTTCAAGGTGTCAGCGAACCAGCTTCCAGATAAATAAACAGTAAATGCGCTGAGGAGGTTTCCAATTCCAATCACAATG
The DNA here is from genome assembly GCA_035048495.1 of Euptelea pleiosperma. NCBI lineage: Eukaryota > Viridiplantae > Streptophyta > Magnoliopsida > Ranunculales > Eupteleaceae > Euptelea > Euptelea pleiosperma. Next base: position 27,113,555 of record CM068540.1, read on the forward strand.
TCGTTAAGTACGGGTCCATAGCTCCACATTGATTCAGCAACTTGGTCATAGAAGAAATCCCTTAGGCCGTCTTCCGCAAGCCCTTTCATTGTCCCTAGCAAGAAAAATTGGGGAACTAGCCAGAAGATGCTCATGGGTATAATAGTATCATCTGAGTCTTCTAAACCATGATTTTTAACAACATTCAGCCGTCGAGACTCCACCAGCCAAGCAATACAACAGCAGAACAATGATGAGAGCATTCCAACGCCAATCCTCGCTTTGGTAGCAAATCTTCTTTGTGATTCGGTTAATCTCTTTGACAGTAGCTGATCATAGAGATGGGAGATGGCAAACCTTGAGATGGACTTAATCCCGTATAGAAAGGAAATAGGGAGTTTTGTCTTCTCGCCAATGAAATCTTTCAGGTTGTCCCCTTGATCAATAAAGAAGGTGGTCCCCGTAGACTCCACTAGACTATAGACGAGAAAGGATGTCCACATTGGAAACATTCTTAAGAAAAGCTTAGTTTCTTCCACTTCTGTAAGTGTACAAAGCCTCCATTTCTTTCCGTGTTCTTCTTTGATGGCGGCTTTGTCTAGCCATCTGCATTTCATCACGATTATATATTTGTTACTTGTTAGAGAGAGAGAAATAGAGAGAGAGAGAGAGAGAGAGAGAGATGTTACACTATATGCACCTGAGGCGACTGGTGTGACGTAATAACAATCGGCCATTGTTTTCTTGGTCATCTTTCTCGTAGAGTTCTCTAGCATGCCGGTAATCAAGATGTCTCTTCAATTTTGCGGCGCCAAAGACACGGAAAACTGTAGTGAGCGGACTCCCACTAGGTTTAATGCGGCTGTATGAGGGAATGCCACACAAGAACCAAACATAAGCTACCCCATGAACTATGGCTGAATACTCGAAGGTACTTTCCCAACTAACTCTAGAGAGCCACAGCATGGGCACAATGACACCCAAAATCGAGGCAAAATTCCACCAAACTTTTATGCGGGTTTGGACTCGACTCTCATCTTTGTCCTCAGCCTTGCGGGCTTCGACTAGACGACTCTCATCTGTGTCCTCCGCCTTGCGTGTTTCGACTCGACTCTCATCTTTTTCCTCAGCCTTGCAGGCTGCGTCTCGACTCTCATTTGTGTCCTCCGCCTTGCAGCTTTTGACTCGACTCTCATCTTTGTCCTCCGCCTTGCTAATTTCGACTCGACTCTCATCTGTGTCCGCCTTGCGGGTTTGGACTCGACTCTCATCTTTGTCCTCCGCCTTGCTAATTTCGACTCGACTCTCATCTGTGTCCTCCACCTTGCGGGTTTGGACTCGACTCTCATCTGTGTCCTTCGCATTGAATTGGTCCGCAACTAATGCTCTTAAGAGTGGATCGCGACTTGCTTTGCCTAATGCAATGAAGAACAATCCCACGTACAAGAGCGAGTAGTCCAGAACGTCTCGCAGGTTTAAAATGTATAATAGGCTCAATCCCTGTGATAACATCAATGCTTTAGAATAGAATTGAATAAATTTTTATGTAGGGCTAATTCCTTTCATTGTCTAATTACTCTTCGGTGCATGTACACATCCGGTCTACCTTAGCCTAAACTTTGTTTAGGATCTGCGCTAAGCTCAAGTTTAGCTCATTACAACCTCAAAAGAACTTGGAAAAATAATAGACAAGGACCAAAGTTTCTCACCATTTGCCAATGTTATATATGGATGGGTTTCTCAAATTCTATTGGTGTTGCAATACACGGGTCAGGGTAGCTTCCAACCTAAAATTTTGTTGTATTTTGTATTTTTTTTACTTCTCATATAGTGGAAGCTCTCAATCGTATGAGAGCCAAAGAAGATCACTGAAAATCACCATATAAGCTGAAAAATACAGCAACGTCTCCTTCTACTAAAAGGCAACGTAGCTTCTTCCCAGTGAGAAGAGAACACCGTCGAAGTTATTCCCAACATCCGGTACATCATCGAATCTCTTTTGAAGCTTGCCGCGTTTACTTTCATCAATTTTAGTGAAGGGGTTTCATCAAACCTTAGCTTTCTTTGGAGTTGTCTATAGGTTGAAGATGACCCTAAAGTGGGCTAAAGAGAGTTTCTTTAGGGCCCAATCTCTTAAATAGTTGTGAGCTTAAGTGAATTGAGCCCAACGTACATCATTACCTTAAACCCACCCCTCAAACAGTTGAAAAACTATAGTTAGTTATAAGTTTAGGCATTTAAGACTTAGAACTGAAATCTATTACTGGACATCGACTTTCAAATCGGGTAAACGATGTCAAAATCTCCCAAAACCTCTTCTAACACTTCAAATGTGTTGAAACAAATGTCTTGAAAGAGACGGGGTCAAAATCCGATGTCCGGTTGAGAAACTGTAGTCAGTTATAGGTTTAGGCATTTCAAACTTGGAACTTAAATCTATTTCGAGACTTCGACCCCTAAATTGGACAAACGAAGTCAGAATCTCCCAAAACTTCTTCCATCACTTCAAATGTATTAAAACAAATGTGTTGGAAGAGACGGGGTCAAATTCTGATGTTCGGTTGGAAAACTATAATAAGTTTTAGGTTTAGGCATTTAAGACTTAGAACTTATAAAATCAATTTCGGGACCTCGACGCCCAAATCGAGCAAATGAGGTTAGAACCTCACGAAACCTCTTCCAACACTTCAAATGTGTTGGAAGAGACGGCGTTAAATTTGATGTCTGATTGAGAAACTATAGTCAGTTATAGATTTAGGCATTTAAAACTTAGAACTGAATTCGTTTCGGGACCTCGATGCCCAAATCGAAAAACAGGGTTAGAATCTCCTGAAACCTCTTCCAACACTTCAAATGTCATGAAAGAGACGGGGTCAAAATCCGAAGTCCGGTTTAGAAACTATAGTAAGTTATAGGTTTAGGCATTTAAAACTTAGAACTGAAATCTATTTCGGGACCTCAAAGCTCAAATCGAACAAACGAGGTTAGAATCCCGAAACCTTTTCTAATACTTTAAATGTGTTGAAACAAATGTGTTAGACGAGACGGGGTCAAATTCAGATGTCCAGTTGAAAAATTATAGTCAGTTTTAGGTTTAGACATTTAAGACTTAAAACTGAAATCTATTTCGAGTTTTAAACAATATATTTAATTTATTATAAATTTTAACATTTTTTATTCTAATTATAGGTTACTGTTTTTTCTTTTGCATGACCCAACTGATGATTGATCTGCTGCAGACTCAACGCAGACTCAACAGATAATTTGCCATCGAGTTTTCTATTTTTATTTATCGATGTTTTTGAACTAAGGATATTGTATTAATATTTAAGTTTAATGAACAATTTATTTTATTTTGTTTATTTAATTTAGTTATTATTTTTAGTAATCAAAATGATACAGGTTATAGGTACTTACAGGCTACAGGTACACACGTGATAAAAAAAAAAAAGAAGCTTTTAGCGACGATCAGAGGCCACCGCTAAAAACATATGGAAATGAATATTAGAGGTGGTCATTGGCCGCCGCTAAAACTATATATTAGTGGCGGCCATAACAAAACCGTCACTAAAAGTAGGTATTAGCAACGGTTTGCGGTTACCGCTAATACCTACTTTTAGCGGCGATTTTGTTCTGACCGCCGCTAATATATACTTTTAGCAGTGGCCAATGACTGCCTCTAATACACTTTTGTAAAATAAATTTGGGCATCAGTGGCTTTTAGCGGCGGGTGGCTGTTAGCGGCGATTTTAATTTGGCCGCCGCTAATGCCCATTTATCCCGCCGACATTTAATGTTTTCCCCACGACTTTACCGTCAGTTGAGAGGAGCTTTTTAGTGGCGGTCGTTTTACAGCTGATCGCCACTAAAACCTTTAGCGACCAGGGTATCAGCGGTAGTTGGCGGCCTAAAACCGCTGCTGAAAGCTTTAGCGACGGTTTTTGATTTTTAGTGGCGGCCACAGCCACCGCTAATGCCCAATTTTCCTGTAGTAATCATGTAATTAAAATCGATCATTCTAGGTTGTACGCATGCGGTTAGCTTACACAAACTAAATTAGTAAAATGAGTTTAGTTTAAAAGCATATAGATAAATTTTAAATAACTTATTCACCTTCCCTTTAGATTTACATCTTCTAGATTCCATTTTTTTTTAATAACCACTAATTAATTATGGTTCGATTTTGTTCGAGTGATTCGAGTAGTGGGATTCAAGGCTAGAATGAATATATTTGTGTGATCGTGATGAAAGTGTTCATAGGATATGAAGTGTGAAAGTACGAGAAGGTGTGGATGTAGTGGTAGTGGTTTGAATGATTCAAATCAGGTTTTGTGGTAACATTATTACACGGGTAACTTCTATACTTGTTTAACTTCCTCATAGTGATCGTTTCACATCTAGACGTGGTATCGAGGTTTTTCCGTGATAGGTTTCCTCATTAAAAATTGTGTGCATTGATTTATTTTCTGCATTTTATATTGGTGAAATTAAACTGAACGAATCAATATTGAATATATCATGATATATTTGATCTTAGCCGGTTTGGCTAATCAACTTTTTATTAATCAATCAACTAGGATTGATTGCAGGCGATTAATTTCCCTGGACCGTAATCATAGCGATTAGGTTAATCGAATTAATTGGATTAATTTTTAAGTAAACCTATTCAGCCCCATCTAGATTTGCATCTTATAGATATAGGAATTTTCAAAAAAAAAATTGCAAACAAACACAGTAAAATTAAGAGAGATATGGACAAGACTGTATGTGGGCAAAAGTTTGTCTTTCTGTAATTCATGTATAGAGACACCCCTCTTCCTCTCTTTATATAGAGCTTGGAAGAGAGATCCGTTTTGCCCTTAGTATATGTAATTAAAGGCTAAACAAGAATAAATTAATGTGTGCAATGTTTCAAAAATCAATAGGAGTTATGGGCACATTTTACATAGGTTACGTGTGGGAGAAAGAAAACCAAGAGTCTCTGATTTTTTTTATTTTTTTTTAAAGATATTTTTGTACTACCCTCTGTGAAATTGGCGATATTCGCAATACCCTGGTACTATCAATTTGTTGCGTCTCCCCCTTTGACCGTCGCCTATCCTCTTTGACTCTAAACGGTATGTTTAACTTTTGCACTCATAACCAAAATGCCCTCACCTTTTTAAAATTATCAAAATACCTACTGCCTTTTCGTAACAATCTGACCCGCCATTAATCTGGGTTGTATTTTCATTTAATGACATTCTGCGTTTATACTACGGACGGTTAAGATTTTCTTGATGGCCAAGTTCTACTTGGACCACCATATGACACTCTTAGATACCACTGACCCTATGAATGTTTGGCCCATTCCTAAGTGGACCTACATACCAAAAAAGCCTGATTAGTGATTTGTAAGCGTTGGATTGGTCATTTTCATGGGTTGATTTTGATCCGTGGAATTCTAGCATTATTTGACGTATAAAGATCCAAAGATTTGAAATCACTAATCAGGCTAATTTTGGGTGATTTCAAACCTTTAAATCTTGTACTAAATCATAGACGGACGTCCCTAATGGGCTGATTTTAGTGATTTCAAGCCTTTAGATCTTGAGTTTAGATGGATGTCGGCCACAGTATGAGCCACATGGCAGACATCTAGAGAACACTAACCTTATGGATGTTTGACCCATCCCTAGGTGGACCTACATACCCAAAATCATCTTGATTAATGATTTCAACCTTTGGATCTTTGTACCTCAAATAATATTAGATTCAACGGTTAATATCAACCCATGAAAATGACTCCAATCCAACACTTAAAAATCAATAATCAAACCTAACCCTGGAATTCAAGCATTATTTGAGTCATTGGTTCAAATCCAATAGTAACCATTGGATGTTTGGTCCATCCCTATGTGGATTGGCATACCAAAACAGTGATTTCAAACCTTGAGATCTTTGGACCGAAATACCAAAATCAGCCTATATTACTGATTTCAAACGTTTAGATTTTGTACCTCAAATAATTCTCAAATTCCATGGTTAAAAATCAACCCATGGAAATTAAATGACTTCAATCCAATGCTTTAAAATCATTAATTAAATTTATTTTTGGTGTCCGGCTACACTTAATAATTCCACGTGGCATACTCATAGAGACCAGTGACTGTATAGATGTTTGGCTCATACCTAGGTAAACCTATACACCAAAAATCAGCCTGATTGATGATTTTTAGATGTTGGATTTTAATACCCAAAATAATCTTTGACTCCCACGGTAGAAAATCAACACATGAAAAACATTGAAATATAACTGTTATAAACAACCAATCGGGCTGATTTTTGGTCTGTAGGTCCACTTGGGGATGGCTCAAACATGGATAGGGTCATTGGTCTCTAAGAGTGTTCCACTTTTCGGGCCCAATGATTTATGTATGATTGGTTGTCCTCGTGATAGAGCTACACTCCAACGATTGTCATGGTTGATTATCTCTAGCCATCTGATTTGATTGCATAAAAAAAATTCTTGAATCAAACGGATAAAATATCCCAATGAAAAATGCTTAATCCATTGGCTATAGATCACCAATCAAACTGGTTTTTGATTTGCAGATCCACCTAGGATAGGCCAAACCATGGTTTTAAAAATGGCCGTTTAAATGGTTTAAACGGCCGTTTAAACGGAAACGCCCCAAGCCCGTTTCCGATTAAACCCGTTTTATCGGTTTTGAAAAAAAGGCCATTTTTTGGTTTTAACGGCCGTTAAAATCGTTTAAACAGCCGTTTAATTCTGAAAAATTTTGTGAAAAAAACGGCCGTTAAAACCGTTTAATTCCGTTAAAATCCGTTTAATTTCTGTTTAAATCCGTTAAATTCCTTTTTTTTTTTAATTTTCAAATTTCAAATTTTGAATTTCAGCACTACTTTTTCTGTTTTTTTCCGTTAAAACCGTTAAAATCCGTTTAATTCCAATTTTTTTCTATTTTTGCCCCTGACCGTTTCAATCCATTTTAACGGCCGTTTAAACGGTAACGCCCCCAGTCCGTTTAACCGTTAAAACGACCTCCTTTAAACCTTTGGCCAAACATCCATAAAGTCAATAGTCCTTAAGATTATGCCACGTGTCTCATAATGTAGTACGTTAGGCTGGACAAGGGTGAAAAGATAAGATCAAAAGGGAGTGCCACATGGCAAACTTTGGTTGGCAAGAGAGTTTAAATGTAAGTAATGAAAAGAGAGCGCATTAATGACGGGTCAGTACGGTAGAAGAAAGAGAATTGGTATTTTCGTAATTTTAAAAAGGCAGGGGTATTTTGGTCAATAGGGAAAAGCTAAACAGCCCGTTTATAGTCAAAGACGAAAGGCGACAATCAAAGGAGGAGACACAACAAACTGATAGTACTGGAGGGGAGGTAGTGCAAATATCACCAATTTCATAAGAGGGTACTACGAAAATTCTCAAAAAAAAATTATGTTTGGCTTTTAACATCACAGCCCATGGTATGCAACCCAACCCGGCTCAGTGCGCACTTGTCATGGGTTCGTTTTTTATTTGAAAAGTAGAAAACCCATTAGCCTCAAGGCCAAAACTTTAAAATAACACTTTATGAATAACATTCAAAGGTGGTTCTTTTCTTCTAGCTAATTTAAGGTTCCTTGAGGACATATATAGTTGGTAACATGTCAGGAAGAAAGTTTGATATATCCGGGTGACACCAAAATTTGGTTTCGCCCTACCAGAAATCACCATACAGGGTCCTTGCCACAATATGTGTGGCATTTAACACCAAGTTGGGATATTCTTCGTGCCGCGATATCTACACTTTTCCTCGTGACATGTTTAGTTTTGTTCTCAATATCGTTCTCTACTAGGAAAGGGAAGACCTTCAAAGAACTTACAATGAAGTAGGCGAGAATGGAGAAGAGAACCACGGTGAAATGACCTAGGTAAGCCTCAGCAATGTAAGTGAGTGCAAACGCCATTAGGGGTGATAATCCATCGAAGAAATTCACAATTGCTGCAGCATTTGGGAGTGTTATCTCCCATGTGTCCATTAAGTATGATATCAAGTCGAACAGCACAGCAAACTCCACAAAGCTATAGCTGAAAATCACACCTACAATGAACATGAAGTGCGAATAAGCAAAAGGACTATGTTGGACCCGTGAATAAGCACCTCTATGTGAGGGAAGATATATATGTATGTGATGGAACCCTGATGAAATGAAATGCAATGCCTCATAGTGAAACATATTTTAGACATTAATTATCCTGTATGCAACGCCCTAGTTAGCAGTTACAGTTGCGCAAGTTGAAAAACCTAAGGGTATCAACCCGATTACCTATGATGAATATGATGGCCTTGCAGAAACCTGCATAATTTCGAACCCGTTTGACTATTGTCATTCCCATGCCAACCCTCGATCAGCTTTGTCCAAGAAGAGAGTGAGAAGCTGCCATAAAATATAGCTTTAGGACCCTAGCTATTCTGACACTTTACCAACCGTTTACTACAAAGAAGGTGAGTGAGTCACTACTTTCAAGTACTTGAACTTTAAACCTTTAAATTCTTCCTTGTGGTTGTTCTTGGAGGAACGAAACCTATACTTATTTATACTTAGAACACTAAAATTGAAGCAGAAAGACGCTCCATGACGACCTGCGCACAACAAAATACACAAGAAATGATGGACCCATTTAAGATGTCAAAAGAAATGATCAAAGAGATTATCAGAAAAAGGAATACTTGAGAGAGGAAACCAATATGAGCCACGTGGCACACTCTTAGAGGACTATGACCGTATGGATGTTTGGCCAACCCCTAAGTGGACTTACAAACCAAAAATCAGCCTCATTAGTGATTTATATATAGGCGTTGGATTGGACTTATTTTCATGACTTAATCTCAACTGTGGGAATTTGAGCAGTATTTGAGGTACAAAGATCCAACTCCCATAAATCACTAATCAGGCTGATTTTTTGTTTGTAAGCCGACTAGGGATTGGACAAACATCCATACGGTCAGAGTCCTATAAGAGTGTGCCACATGGCTCATATTGTGCGCCTGTAATCTGATCCTGTCATTTTAGGGCGGTAACTGGAGCCCGATGCTTTTTTGTTTTTACGCGGGCAAGTCTACCTTTTTAGGACAAATCTAGACCATTTACAGACTTAAAAGTATGCAAATATTGTCATTACGGTTGGATGTCCCTTGAAAAATGTGTTATTTCAATATTTTCAAAAAAATATTTTATAAATTAAAAACACGTTTATCAAGGAGCATTTAATGGTGGACACAATGTTTGCATACTTTCAAGTATGTAAACAGTTGCATACTAGATGTATCCATCTTTTTACATCTGTTTTTTCCCAAAAAAAAAAGGTAACCCTACCATCACTCTCATCAATTATAGTGGTGAAGTCCACTAAGAGAAGATAAAGTCGTTGTGCATGATTTAAAAAACGGAAAATTTCGTAAAAGAAGATAAAGCCGTTGTACATGATTTAAAAAAGGGTCGGGATAGAAAGACAGAACTTTCCACCTACTTTTCACCTGAACTTCTAAACGGTAGATTCACTCAACATCCGACAGCTAGTAGTTATGAGACATGACAAAGACGAGCCGCTCAGCGCTAAAACGAGCCGCTCGACGCTCGACAAAAACTCCTCGAGGCTAAAAAAAGCATCTGATAACGCATTAAATTTCGACAACACGTGTCACCAACTGCACGTTCTTCCCCGCAGCTCGTCTTCTCTTCTCTCTAAGCGGCAAAAGAACTGCACCTTTTCTAGACGTCTTCCGTCCATCAGGTTTCATATGTATTGGTTTACTCGTTATTACCAATTCATCACAATACCTAGATAGTTTACTGGTTTCAAGTTATGACGTGGACATTGAACTTACCGACACATGTTGACACAAATCTGTGATTTGTCCTATAAATGCCATTTAATCTTGAACCTTTTTTCTGCTACCGTAGCTGCTCTCATGGGGGTGAAGAGATAACACGAGAGACGATAAACCAGGAGCTATACATGTTCATAGTATCTATCCTCTACAAAATCCAAACCTCCTTTTCATTAGAAGTTCCTCTCCATCTGTAATCTTTGAGAAGTTTTCATGATTTCGTTCATTTCAGTTCTTTGAAGCTCTTTTATCTATATTCCTATATCATTTTTTCTCCGAGTTTTGCTTGATTGTTTCTTCTTTGATCTTCAATCTCACTCTCGAAGCCTTTTGATTTGAAACCTTCAAGTTGTTTTTATATCTTGCTTCCTTTTCTTTTGTAACATTCGTAACTCTCTCGCGCATGAAAGCTTGACTTATAATTTGAAGACTATTTTTCCTCCAATCTTCATAAAATTTGCTTTTGAAGCACTATGTCACGGGGTCACTAGTTGGGCCCGATCCAAGCCCGCCAACGAAGCCCGTTCCAAGCCCACCAACGAAGTCCGTTCCAAGCCTATAACCAAGCCCAGTTATGGCTCAAGGAGTCTAGAGTGCTTTGGAAGCTTCTAGAAGACCCTAGAGTATGGTAAAGAGCCTTAGAAGATGAAGAGTCTAGAATACTCATGAGAGTTCTAGGGAATCTCTACCCATGTATTATATGTTGATATTCTAGATAGTTCCTAGGAGAAATATCTAGAGATTCTTTGGTAGAATTGTAGGAAAAGTTCTAGAATAAGGCTTGAAGTCTATATAAAGGGGCAAGCCCCCTCATTTGTAATCATCCTGAAAATCCTTGAATCCAGAATTGAGTAGCAATATAAGCTTCCTCATTCTTCAAGCTCTCTTGTGCCTTTGTGTTCTTGTGTGCTTCTTGAGTGGGTTGAGTACTTAGGCAAGGCAAAGTCCTAAGTGATCAAAGGGGGAAATGCTGACTTGAGGTAAGCAAGGAGCGCTAACTCGAGTGCCGCACGGTCTCTAGCAAGTGTCAAAGACTAGGTCCGTGACAAGTGGTATCAGAGCCAACTTCAAGCAAGCACCATGTTGATGGTCACTGAAGAGGCACGGGGAAGTGATGAGCAAAACCCCACCATCCCTATCTCTAGGGGAAGGAAAAGGGATAAGTCCCAAGATATCTTTGCTGCTTGGGAAGCCAGGCTTGCTAAGGTGGAGCTTGCCATGGCGGATGCACGTGACAGGTTCGACGAGTTAGGCATGGGCATGGAGGACCTCAAGACGGGATTTGAGGAACTCAAGGAGGGTATGCTGGCCACCGTCAATGAACTAGTGCATGATCAGCAGCAAGAGAGGGATGCCTTCCAAGCCTAAGTAATTGGGATGGTGGAAACTTTAAAGGATCAAGTTGAAGAGATGCGAGGTGACTGAGTCCTATGGAAGAAGGCCATGGCCAATGAAGGCATGGTCACACATGGGGCACCCAAGATCAGGACCCCAGAGCCCAAGACCTATGGTGGGTCAAGGGATGTCAAGGAGTTAGATAACTTCTTGTGGAGCATGGAACAGTACTTTGAGGCCATCTCCCTACGTGATGAGAAGACCAAGATTCGGACGGTCACCATGTACCTCACCGACATCGCTATCCTATGGTGGCGTAGACGTCACGCAGATATGGAACGAGGCACATGCATGATCGATAGTTGGGAGGACTTCAAGAAGGAAATCAAGAGACAGTTCTACCCTGAGGATGCGGAGCATCAAGCAAGGAAGAGTCTCAAACGATTGAGGCACACCGGCTCTATCTGAGACTATGTGAAGGAGTTCTCAACCCTTATGTTGGAGATCCCTGACATGCCAGACAAGGAGTTGTTCTTCAATTTCATGGATGGTCTCCAACCATGGGCAGAATAAGAATTGCGCCGACGAGGAGTGCAAGACCTCGCTAGTGCTATGGTCGAGTTCAAGAAGGGAGACTCTTTCAAGGCAAAATCTTCTAAGGGTGGTCATGCCAAAGGTGGGAGAGATAGGCCATCAAGTCACAAGGAGGGGTCATCCAAGCCATTCAACTACAAGTATAACAAGACGGGGAAAGGTGGCAAGGAAGGTAAGGACCACTCTAAACCAAAGATAACTAACTGTTTTCTTTGTGATGGAGATCATTGTGCAAGGGATTGCCCACAGAAGAAGGCATTGAATGTCTTGGCAGCCAAGATGGATGATCGGGAAGAGGATAGCGACAAGGAGCTGAGGATGGGATCGCTACGACTTCTCAATGCCGTGAAGAAACAGCCCGAGTCATCCAAGGCAGTCAACAAGAGTCTCATGTATGTAGAAGCTCACATCAATGGGAAGCCCACTCGAGTCATGGTAGACACTAGAGCAACCCATAACTTTGTCTCGGTAGAAGAGGCAAAGAGACTGGGATTGAAGACGTCCAAGGAGGAAGGTTGGCTTAAGGCTGTGAACTCACAAGCCAAACCTATCCATGGCACAGCTCGTAAGGTAGAGTTGCGCATCGGAGCATGGAAGGGAACAACCGATTTATCTGTCATTCCTATGGATGACTATCAAGTGGTACTAGGGATGGAGTTCCTGAAGAGGGTCAAGGCAATACATATGTCGTTCGTGAACTCGGTGTGTATCATCGAGGAATGAGCTCCTTGCATGGTTCCTACGGTCAAAGGAACCAAAACCGGAACAAAGATGCTCTCGGCCTTGCAACTGTCGATAGGATCTAAGAAGGGCATGGTCGAAGATCTTGATGACAGGGTAGATAGAAAACTACCCAAGAATGAAGGCAAAGTCCTTGAAAAATCCAAGGACCTGATGTCGCCTAAGCAGACAAAGGCACTACCACCTAGGAAAGAGGTGGGTCAGCCAGTTGAGATGAAGCTTGGTATCAAGTCACCTGCATCGACACCACCTGGGAAGGCTATCAAGAGCTAACCAAAAAGGCAGAAATGGACGGACACAAGGAGACGACCGGTAGAGTGCAAGGAAGTGGACTACATTCTCACTGATCGTCGGGTGAATAGGCATGGAGTCCAACTATACATCGAGTATCTGGTGAAATAGAAGGGATTGCCCAAGTATTAGGCTACTTGGGAGCACGCAGATACTCTATGGCAATTTAAAGACAAAATCACCAAATACCATGGAGATGACGCGCCGAGGACGTCGCGCAATTAGGTGGGGAAGAGTGTCACGGGGTCACTAGTTGGGCCCGATCCAAGCCCGCCAATGAAGCCCGTTCCAAGCCCACCAACGAAGTCCGTTCCAAGCCCATAACCAAGTCCGGTTATGGCTCAAGGAGTCTAGAGTGCTCTAGAAGCTTCTAGAAGACCTTAGAGTATGGTAGAGAGCCTTAGAAGATGGAAGAGTCTAGAATTCTCATGAGAGTTCTAGGGAATCTCTACCCATGTATTATATGTAGATATTCTAGATAGTTCCTAGGAGAAATATCTAGAGATTCTTTGGTAGAATTGTAAGAAAAGTTCTAGAATAAGGCTTGAAGCCTATATAAAGGGGCAAGCCCCCTCATTTGTAATCATCCTGAAAATCTTGGAATCCAGAATTGAGTAGCAATATAAGCTTCCTCATTCTTCAAGCTCTCTTATGCCTTTATGTTCTTGTGTGCTTCTCGAGTGGGTTGAGTACTTAGGCAAGACAAAGTCCTAAGTGATCAAAGGGGGAAAGGCTGACTTGAGGTAAGCAAGGAGCGCTAACTCGAGTGCCGCACGGTCTCTAGTAAGGGTCAAAGACTAGGTCCGTGACAACTAGCTAATCATCTCCAACCGATACTTTATGAGATAAATTAAACAGATTAGCTTGAGGAATCGAAATTTTGTGGCTTCGGTTATAGTTGAATTTCTTTCGGCTAGATTTTAGATCTGTTTGATTATCAAAAAAAATTAATCTTGATTTTCTATTATTTTCTCCAATGGAGGAACTAACTTTTGATTTCATTTGTCGTTGTTGCTGAGCTACAAAAGCAAATTTTACTAGATGGAAAAAGGAATTCTGGAGCGATGGTCCAGGCTTCTTCTTGACATCTACAGACTCACATCATCATCATCAATCCAGGCCGTCCAAATATGGATGATCGTATCCACGTGTAAGAAATCTTCTTAGGTCCATAGATGCCTTCTTGCCTGGATTTGATGTGGTTCAGAGAAGAACGTGCAGTTGGCGACACGTGTTGCCGAAGTTAATGCGATTTCAATTGATTTTTTTCAGTCTGAGGAGATTTCAGCAAGTGTTGAGCGGCTCGTCTTCGCCACGTTACATAACTACTGGCCGTCGGATGTTGAGTGAATCTACGGTTTAGGATTTCGGGTGAAAAGTAGGTGGAAAGTTCTGTCCCTCGATCCCGACCCTTTAAAAAATGGAAAATTTCATAAAAGAAAATAAAATTAAACGTATTTGCAAAAACAAAAACAAATTTTTGACGATTTGCAAAAAAAAGTAACTAAAACCCCTTTGAAAGGGCGTTTCTGTCTAACAAAATTAAAGGGCTGACAGGGCATATGTACCTGAGCCGCCCTTGACTATAGAGGCATAAAACTTGTGTCACAATATGAGCCACGTGGCACACTCATAGTGGGCGCTGACAGTATGGATGTTTGGCCACTCACTAGGTGGACCAACACACCAAAATTAAACATCATCAGTGATTTATAAGCGTTGGATTGAAGTTATTTTCATGGGTTGATTTTAACCGTAGGAATTTGAGCATTATTTGAATGCAAAGATCCAAAGGTTGTAAATAACTAATCAGGCTGATTTTCAGTTTGCAGGTCCACCTAGGGATTGGCCAAACATCCATACGGTCAACGTCCACTAAGAGTGTGACATGTGGCTCGTATTGTGACAGAAGTTTTATGCTCTATGGGAAAACGCCTATTTAAAGGGCGTGCGTCTGTCAGCTTTTTTCAGTTTTAATTTTTATCAAACAGAAACACCCTTTCAAAGGGCGTTTAGTTTTTTTATTTGCAAATGTCAGAAATTTATTTTTGCAAATACATTTAAATTTATTTTCTTTTATGAAATTTTTCGTTTAAAAAATGCATTTTCAAAAAGGGTCGGTTGCGTTGACAGATGTAAAATGACAGGTAAAATGACAAGGACACAATATAAGCCAAGTGGCACACTATTACAGGACTCTGACCATACAGGTGTTTGTCCTATCCCATGATGGACCTACAAACCAAAAATCAGCTTGATTAGTGATTAAGATAATATCTACTATTAATTAGAATATTTTCTTAGATTAGTTTCTATCTTTGATCTTGTTTATCTCTATATAAATCCGTGGTTAGTCAATGCAATTTATCCAAGTTTATTAATAAGCATCTCAAATAAATTCTTCTTCATAAATAATTTGCATTCCCTAAAATACACCAAGAGAAATTTTCAACTCAAAACTATCTACTAATCTCCAATAATAATAGGGTTTAAACCTTACCTAACCTAACTCAAAAAGAAAGCTTAACCCTTAAAATCCAAAATATTAAGAATACATCGACAAATTTAGGGTCTTATAAGCCCAAAAATGATCAAAAGAAGCTCTCCTGTCCAATAAATTGTTATTTATCTATACTAACCCAAAAAAAAAAAAAAAAATTAGAATATACCAAGAGTAAATTTTTCACCTCGAAATATTGACTAATCTCCAATAATATACAACACAGTTTAAACCTAACCCTAATTAAAATCAAAATCAAAATCAAAATAAATCTTAAAAATCAAAAAAATTAAGAATATGGGTGAGCTTCTGGCAATTAACTTCTAGACCAATAGATTTGGATCTTTATAAATCCTGAAAACATGGTCTTAGGAACCCAAAAAGGGAATATACTAAAAGATGAAAAGAAACCATAATTCATATAAAAAAAAAATTATCTAACTCATAAAAAAACAAGGAATGAAAATGCTTGCCTCTCTGCAGCAATGATTAAAATGAGAGTTGAACACGAGAGAGGAGTGAAGAGCTCCTTCAAGAAGGGACATGATAGTCGTCTTTTTGCGCTCCAACTCGTTTGGAGAGAGAGAGCAGATTACTCGGGTTACGTTATAGTGCTCTTGACCACAAAAAAAAAAAAAAAAAAAAAACGTAATGAAATAGGGACGTGATAGTCGTCCTCTTGCGCTCCAACTCGTTTAGAGAGAGAGAGAGCATATTACTCGGGTTACATTTAGTGCTCTTGACCACAAAAAAAAAAATGCCATCCTCTTGCACTTGTTTTTTTGTATGAATGTCAATGCGGTCAGTGGGCCCAGATGGCAGTGGTGACGACCAAAAATGCCAATTCCGCAAATGAAAAGATCTCAGGTATACCTCGTTACATCACGACCCTTATGGAAATGTCACTTGAAGCCCTTGTCATGCCAACTCATGTTTTTTCCTTTATAATAAGGAAAAAGATGTAACAAGGTATGCCTGAAACTGTTCATTTGCCGAAGCGGCATTTTCGGTAATCACCGCTGCCATCTGGGCCCACTGACCGCTTGGATGTATATCTCACCCCTTGGTGGATATACATACCAAAAATCACCTAGATTGGTAATCTATAACCATTAGATTTTAACACTTTTTAGCACCATTTAAGGCGTTCTTATAGCCATTGAATACAAACATTTTTTGAGTACTAAAACCAACGGCTAAAAATCATTAAACAAGCTGATTTTTTGTACGAATCTCTATTAAAGGGTCGGCTAAACATCCATGCGGTCAGTGGGCCCAGATGGTGACAACCACCGTTGGATGCTAGGAATCCAAACCCGAGCGGAGTCAAAAAGTTCCTCGGAGCCTAAGCCTTATAAAAAAAAATTGTCGTGTAAAGGACACTGACGTATGATGTTTGGTCTCTCAATAGTGAGTAAAACTTGTGTCACAAGATGTTGTGTCGGAAGCCGGCCACAGCATTCAATACGAGACACGTGACATACTATTAGAGGACGATGACCGTATGCATGTTTGGCCAGTCCCTCGGTGGATAGGTACAAAAAAAATCAGCTTGATTAGTGATTTCTAACCGATTCGGTTGAAGTTATTTTCATGGGCTGAGTTTAACGGTAGGAATCTGAGCATTATTGAGCGTTATTTGGGTGAAAAAATCCAAAGGTCGTAAATCACAAATTAGGCTGATTTTTGGCTTGTAGGTCCACCGAGGGACTGGCCAAACATCCATACAGTCATCGCCCTCTGATCGTGTGCCACGTGGCTCGTGTTGAGTGCTGTGACCGGCTTCCGTCACAACATGGGGGTATGTCAAAAATTCCCTATATTTTTTCTTGTATTTTGCAGGGTTGCATTAATGTATTTTATGGGGCTGCTTAACTAGTATTCCTCTTATTAATTGTGGTCCACCTGGCATGGGGTCCACCTGATGTGTGGAACATAGAGATGATAATGGGTGGATTTTTAAGCCAGGCTAATGGGCTCAGGTTGGGCTGCATTTCGCCTGGGTTGATTTTAAGGCCCCATAGGTAACTGGGTCGGGTATGCCGGTATGGTTTATTTTTAGTCTCGATTCTCGAAGTAAGAGATCTTGCAACAACCACCGACAGAAGAACGGATAAGATCTCACAGGTAAAATGTATGCATATGCTAGCAACTGATCACCATCAGAATCCTTCGTGTGAGCATCTTAACCTTCTGATCAAGAGCTAAACCTTGGATGAAAAGTAGTCCCCGGCCCACAAACGGTTGGGATCACACACTGAAGCTTCGCAATCAACGGTTTCTGACCGCCAGTTAATGTACAAGGAAGCTCGCGTGGTATGAAACTGATCCATAAAAAATTAAAAATCACACCGACCTTCTAGAAGATAGCGGGAAACAGGATCATTATCTGGTCAAATGGTCAAAAGCCTCCTTTGATTGAGGTGGTGAAAAGTGGGTACTGGCTAGCAAGTGGTATGCAATGAGTAGAACTTTGCTGACGGACCGCCGATGAGCCACGTGGCACACTCTTAGAGACCACTGACCGTATGGAAGTCTATCCCATCCCTAAATGGACCTACATACCAAAACTCATCCTTATTAGTGATTTCAAGCCTTTGGATCCTTATACCCCAAAATGCTGAAATTCCCGGTTAAAACGCAACCCATGAAAACGACTTTAATCCAATCACTAATCAGGCTAATTTTTGGTCTGTAGGTTTCACCTAGGGTTGATCCAAACATCCATACGGTCAGCGATCTCTAAGAGTGTTCCACAGGGCTCACACTGTGGTCCGGTCAGTGATCTCTAAGAGTGTTCCACATGGCTTACACTGTGGTCTGTCATCAATAGTGAACCTTAGAGATCAGTGACCGTGTGGATGTTTGACCCATCCCTTGGTGGACCTACAGACCAAAAATCAGCCTGAATGTGATTTATAACTGTTGAATATGAGTACCTCAAATAAGTGATGTCGTGAGCGTCCGCATCAAAGATTGTCTATCTGAAATTGGGCTGTTCTTTGATACTGACTTGGGTATCAAATTTTGATGCCGAAGTCCCTCAATTTGCCACGTAGTAGACTCTTTCGGGCCCACTGACTCCATGAATATTTGGCCCACATCTTGGTGGACCCACACACCAAAAATCAGTGTGATTGGTGATTTCTAGCCATAGGATTTGAGCACTTTTCATCATGGGCTTTATGAACATGCCTATGAAGTGGTTCCAAGCCCATGATGAAAAAGTGCTCAAATTCAATGGCTAGAAATCAATAATCACGCTGATTTTTGGTGTGAAGTTCCACCAAGATGTGGGCCAAATATTCAGTGGACCCGAAAGAGTCTACTGCGTGGCAAATTGAGGGACTTCGGCATCAAAATTTGATAACCAAGTTGGTATCATGCGAACGTTTGCTTGCTACATGGCCATAGATAACTTATGCACTGTCATGCCCAGCACAGGCCAAAGCGGTATTCCGGATAATAGTTAAGACGTCATGCCCAACGTATGTCGAAGCAATGTTCAAGATTGAGAAGACACCATGCCCAATGCAGGCCAAAGTACTGTTCTAGACTGGATAAACCTCCATTACCTTGCGGTGCAGGTTGTTAAGGTCATCAAGTCGTCTGACATGGGTACCTCCAAGTTACTTCGATCCCTCATATTCTTCGGAACAAATGAGCAACACTAAATATTCATCTCCATACATGGCTAACCCTCGAAGTGAGAGATTTGCCCGACTTATATAGGATGAAGAAGTTCAGGCATCTTCACCTTGTAGGTTCAAGTGGTATGTACTTGTTCCTCGTGGAATAATGTGGGAGACAGGCCTTCAAACACTTAATCAAAATTAAAGCTATTTGCTTATAACTTCATCTTTAAAACAAAAATAGTCCCATCAAATCTAATAGCTTAAATGTAATATCAAGGCTTTTATTTGACCGATTCTTAAATGATCTCCATTTTTTGTAGTTTGTGTATGAATGAGATGTCCACCATTAAAAAATACATTGAAAGATCTTTTAAAATAAATTTATCTTATCAATTCTTAACTTAAAATTAGCATTTTATCAATGATTGATTAAAACTTTTGATTTGCGCTCTTGATATAAATAGATGTATCGGGGTTCATACATCATGACATACCTTTGATGATATCACTCAAGCTTATCCATCCAACTCATCAATTCCCTTATTTTTCTATTTTATTCACATTTTTTTTTATTTGTCATTTTCACCTGACTCTCCTATAACCACTCAATTTTTTATATTATCAAACTTTTTCTCAACAACTTAAAAAATTTCTTTATTAGATGTCCATATAGGATAAACTTCTTTTTACTCTTTTACCCTCAAAATAACCAAATTACCATAACTTTATTCTCGAATTACCCTAAATCTTACATTTCACTTATAAATATCAACTTCCTCTAAGAAAGAAAAGCATCCCTTCAAACCATCTTCTTAGGCCTAAAAAAACTCTTACAAAATAATTTTTAAAGCACCTAAATTTTTTTAGAAAAAGCCTCAAAAGACCCCATAAAGAGATTAAGTGAAAGAATTGAAAGAAGTCTTGTTCTTGCTCACTTCATTTTTCTTTTCTCGCAAAGAAAAATCAAGTAAAAAGAAATGACTATTACAATGTACAATGTAAACACATGGAACGACTAAACCACCCTACTCCATTTGCATTTTGTTTTCTGTCTTATTTATCTTTTATTTGATTTATTTAGCTTTATTTTGTTATATATTTTGTTGGTTATTTATTTTTTACCTTTATAAGTTCTTTTATGAGTCTCTCCCGGTTTCTCTAACTAACAATATAATCACATGGGACGGATAAGTTATCTTACTTTATTTGCATTTTATTTATTTAGATTTATTTTATTATATATCTTGTTGGTTATTTATTTTTAGGTGGCATTTGGTAAAACTTTTGCCCAGACCTTAAGTCTAAATGGGCTAAAATTTAGTGATTTCAGTGATCAAGTAGCGTTTGGTAAACAACTTAATTTCAGCACTTAATATCGAAATCACTGAAATTAAGACAAGCAAAAAAGTGAGTTGGGTTAACTTAATGCGGTAAGTGGTTTCAACGAAAAGCATCTCCAAAAGAGATTCTAAGATTCTCTCTTAAATATCCATAATGCTCTTTTTTTAAAGTTTTCTCTTTTAAAAACTTACGAAAGTGTCCTAATAAACATTTCAAAATATTCACAATGCCTTTGACTTAATTTTAAGACTTAAGACATTTACCAAACATTAATCCAATTTAGACATAAGTCATTAAGCTATCAAACCTTAAGCACTTTAAGCTTTTAGATCCGATAACTTAATTTATCAAACGCCGTCTTAGTTTATTTTCTTAAGTTTCCTTTAATGTTGGTCTACCCCTCTTTCTTTCTAACATTTATGAACATCCTAAAATGCTTGCATTAGTAAGGTGATCCATTTATTTTTTTAGGCTAATCTCTTTTTCTCTCTAATTTATCTAGACATCCAGAAATGCTTATAATAGTAGGGTGATCAATTTTCTAACCCTTTCTCATACTAACCACTTCCTCTCTCTAACATGTATGGACTTCCAAAATACTTAAAATAGTAGGGTGATCCATTTACTTTTTTTTCTTAGGCTAATTTTTTCATTAACTTATACGGGCATCCTTAAATGCAACCAATAGTAGGGTGATCTATTTACTAAACATTTTTATGCTAACATCTTCATCTCTCTAACATGTATGGACATCTAAAATGCTTGCAATAGTAGAGTGATCCATTTACTTTCTATTTTTAGACTGATCTCTTTTTCTCTCTAACTTATATGGGCATCCCGAAATGTTTGCAATAGTTAGGTAATTCAATTACTAACCATTCTTCAAGCTAACCTCTTTCCCCATCTAACATGTATGGACTTCTAAAATTCTTGCAATAGTAGAGTGATCCATTTACTATTTTTATGCTAATATATTTCTCTTCCTAACTTGTATGGAGATCCCGAAATGCTTGCAATAGTAGAATAATCTATTTATTTTCTTTTTTCTCTTTATTTTTTGTTAATTTCTTTCTCTTTAACATGTGTGGGGAACTCAAGATGCATACATAGTAAGGTGATTTTATATTTTGCTTTTTGTGTTATAACACTTGTAACTTTATTTTGTCATTTTCTTTTATTTCACAGATAACTTGAGAGAATGGTTGAGGGTACAATATTAGGTAATCATTTAAATACGGATAGATTAAGGTGTCTAACACCTTTCTCATTTAAATACGGAAGGCTTGTACAGGACTAATTGTGATGAAGAAGGACCGACTGTTTTGTCTATCCTTGAAGGTGAAGATGGCATCGACAAAGAGGCCTTTAAATGTTGTGAAGAACTTGTAAGCCTCGCACAACAAAATTCTATTGTTGAGGTTGATCGTTGGGATAGAAGGTGGAAGGTGATTTTGGTGCCTGTGCGCTTCTTCATCCACAGTGATAGGAGCTGGCAAGCCAGACCTCAATTTGGCTGCATAGCCATCCATGGTGTGGGCATAGTCCGGGCCAGGGTCTGGTTTACTAAGCAGGGAGCTCCTGAGACCATTCATGCTCCCGCGCTTGAGCGCATACGTGTGCTCACCATACTTGAAGGTTCCGGTAAGGAATACCAAGATAATCGGGACGAGAAGGCGTTCCTCAGGGAGCAATCGGATGCAGACATAGACAACCACCACCACTTGACCAGCCAGCACAAGGCCATGGCGTAGCCAAAGCTGATTGTCTTCTAAGGAGAAAGCTGTAA
Organism: Euptelea pleiosperma; assembly: GCA_035048495.1. Taxonomy (NCBI): domain Eukaryota; kingdom Viridiplantae; phylum Streptophyta; class Magnoliopsida; order Ranunculales; family Eupteleaceae; genus Euptelea; species Euptelea pleiosperma. The sequence continues at coordinate 27,135,647 of CM068540.1, forward strand.
TGGTATCGGGGCCACCAAGGTGCAACAAGAGAAATGGCGCCCAGAAAGAAAGTAAGTGCCTGTTGGCGCTAGCATCCGACTTTTTACAACCGAACTTACTAGGTGATTCCAACGCACCTTGTCCTCTAGAGAGGATGGCGAGAGCAAGAGTTGCGATGTAATCAGCCATGAGATAGGCTAGCCAGAGGGTTATTCTCAATGGTGGGGACGCTCTTCTTTTTCTCAGGTTTGCTGTCCCCATGAGAAAGATTTGGAGGATGAGGCTAACAATGACCAGTGCTCGGAGTTCCCATTCATACCACAATGTCTTCACTTTTTTTGAAAATCCCTCGTCCATTTTTCGATAATGTCAACGTGATTGTGGTTTAGAGCTCTTGGGAGAGCGGATGAGTCTTCAATTCAAACTTTCAAAGTTCAAACACTTCAAAAACATGAAAATTAATGAATGAAGATACGGGTGGAGTAGAACAAAACAAGCAAGAGAGAGGAATGTGCAGTAGAAAGTTCCAAGTCAGCTACAAGGCCCACAACTACTAGTGATAGGGTTAGATACATTACTCAGTTCTTGTTAAGCTTAAGGCAGGCAGGAACAATTTTAGATGCAGAGAACTCTTGTGGCCCTACATAGCTCATTTTTGGGCCCACTGACAACATGAATGTCGACCCTAATCATTGGTAGTTGTACACTCAAAATCAGCTTGATTGACGATTTCTAGCCATTAGATTTTGTACCTAAAAAATTTCTTGAATCCAACGGCTAGAATCAATCTTAAAAGAACTAATATCTATGGCTAGAGATAACCAATAAGGCTGATCTTTGGTATATAAATATCCACCGTGGGGTGGGACAAACATCCATGCAGTTGGTAAGCCCAAAAAATAAAAAATATGCTATGTAGGTAGTAGGGCCGTCTCGACACAAGTTGGAGCCTAAAGCGAAAACTTTTATTTTTTTTTGAAGGGGCATGATAGTCACCCCTTCCGCACATGCCGGAGTGTACTGGAAGAGTTATGTGGATAGAGCCACTGATTACCCTCTACTCTCACCAGGAGGGGGTGGCCCCAAGGAGAGTTGAACTAAGAGCCTCCTACTTTTTGGAGTGGAGTCCTGGCCATCTACATTTTGGGGTTCAATGACTCACAGCATTACAGAGGAAGAGAGAGAGTGAGAGAAAGAGAAGGTGAAGTGTCAATCCTGTAATAGAGTGCCCAGTTCGTGGAGGAAAATTTTTAGATGCAGAGAGGACTTTGGATGCAGTCGATGCACAGGAGTCTCGTGGCCCTACATGGCTCATTTTTTTGGGCCCACTAACCACATGGATGTGTACCCACCCCTTGATGCATATGTATACTAAAAATCAGCTTCGTTGATAATTTCTAGCCATAGATTTTAGAACTTTTTTAGGATTGATTGTAACCGTTGGATTCAAGCATGTTTTTTGGACACTTAATCCAACGGCTAGAAATTATCAACAAAGCTGATTTTTATTATGTATATCCACCAAGGGGTGGGGTACACATCGACACGGTCAGTGGGCCCAACAAAATGAGCCAAGTAGGGCCACGAGACCCCCCTGCATTCAACTGCATCCAAAGTCCTCTACATCTAAATTTTTTCTGTGGAGTGATTATAGGTAGAGCTATATTTAACAAAAAAAATTGGGACCTATCATTTGGGGGCCTAAGACGACTGCCTTACTCACCTTATGCTTGAGCCAGTCCCGGTAGGTAGGGGCGGTAGGGCAACGAGAGTCCTCTGCATCTAAAATTTTCCAATCTGAAGGTAGCCTGAGTTGTCCCTGCAGACTTTGTTTCCTTTGAGGATGTGGAGTTTCTGCCACGTTGAGATCTAAAATTTACTACCATGATTAATAGCATCCAATTTTATTGCTTAATTTATTTCTCTTGACAAATTATTCACTAGAGATGAAATAATTTTTTATCTCTCTCAAATGGACAATAAAGAATTATAATCTATACAATGATTTAAGCCATAAAATTAACGGGCAACCAATTTCATATAGTGAAAAAAAATTATTTGTTCAAATTAAAATCAATGTCAAGATTCGTAGTAAAATTAAAATTTTAATTATAAATTACGTTGAATTTGTTTAACTCTCAGAGAGGCGAGCATTGTGTGAATCTCAATTTAACGGAATACACACGATCTAGTTGTCACTTTGACATTAAAAACACAACTCAAGGAATTTTTTTTACTAAACATTAATGATCAATTGCAAGAAGAATAAAGAAAGACAATAAAATTGAGATTAACTACTTATTCATGGAGCAAATCCATTTCCTTGATAGAAGAAATCTTAGCCTACCATAGTGGTACAAAAAAAATTAAAAATTTAACTTGCATAAATAAAATTGGCATAATAGAATCTAAAGAATTAATTGAATTAATTAAAAGAAAAGTAAATTTAGATTGAGATACTGAATTTAAATACAAGCTAATCTCGAATGGATGAATTCTCAGAAAAATAATGAATGAAAAAAATTCTGAAAACCTTGATTCTTGTCCAAAGTCATAATAAAGCTTACAAAGTCGTGAACCAAGCAGCCGAACGAAAAATGAATGTCAAAATATCTAGAGCCACCCACCACACGTCTATTGAAGACCCTTTTATAAGTTGGGATGTGCAACATTATTTTCATCTTTAGTAAATTACAATTTTCCTTTACTTAAAAAAATTATTTTAAAAGATGAAAATAATTATATAAAATATTTTTTTTCCAATTGAATCAATTACTAAATTATTCTTTTGAAACTTCATTTTGAAAACCAATAAATTATTTTTCTTTTCTCAATGGAATCAATTACTAAATTATTCTTTTAAAACTTTCTTTTAAAAACCAATAAAACATTCTATTATTTTTAAATGAATTTTTCTTTTGATAAGATATTTCTTTCTTAAGCATTCCATCATTTTTAAATTTCAAAAATCAAAACTATCATTTTATTTTTAAAAAGTCATCCCCATGCCTTTTGTAATACAAAACGTTCGTTTTGTTATAATCTAGACCATATTGGTCCATACTTGGTCCATCAACATGACCCACTACGTTGGCCCACCAACATGGCGACCTTATCATCGAGCACTTCTGGCAGACCACCACCTTTCTCGGTAGTGCAAGGCCTAAAGGTGGTTCAAAGGTGAGGGATATCCTAATCGGCGAATCGTGCGACTCACCGTTGGTGGGCCTAGTGTCTTGGACACAATGATCGTCATCAGCGGGATTGACAAAGACAACCCGAGATCGAATTGGGTCAGCAGCCTTGAAGAATGCATCTTTGATGGATTTAGGTAAGAGAGCACAGTCCTCCAACCCATGATGGGGATCTTCTTGCCGGGCACAGTGTTGAACATGATGACAAACACAGCAATTTTCTCTACAACTTGATGCAAGAGCTTCCCGAAAATCGTAATTGTCGAGGAAACTTGATGCAAGGACAAAACAGTCGTTTGAAGGGGCACAAGTGTTTCGGTGTGGTGTGAGTCAACGACGATGGAACTTCGTCAAATGGGGTATCATTCAATAGTTATCAAGATCCATATATGGTATCACATCAATACCAAGAAAACAACTTTCCCCGATGCTTCTAAACCGTCGGCAATCGACTGTTGCATCAACATAGAGAAAGAGATTTGGCCGATGGTGTAAAACCACGGGTGAAATGTATTTGTCTACGGTTTAAAACAGTTAGGGAAACAGCTATGAACGACGAACTTAGTGTGTTGTTGTTTGGAACATAATTTTTTCAAAAAAAGATTATTGATGAGTCATTATTACTTAACCTAATAGATAACAAACAAAAATTCAATTTAATTGATTGATAACAAACAAAAGTTTGATTCAATTAGTATATACGCTACAAAAGCCCCCCCGTAAATAAACATATGTACAAAAAAGAACATGAAAATATAAAAGCAAAATGCATATCAAGAGTCGGGCGTCCTAATATGTTGTATCTAAGCCATCCATTACATCCAAAATGTAAGTCCATGTATGTTCCAAGTCTTGAATTGCACTGAATTCCCTTGGAGAGCTACCACAACTCTTTGCCTAATGATGGATTTAAATGTAGTTTTTCTTGTATTTTGCAGGGTTGCATTTATGGGCTGCTCACTTACTAGTATTCCTCTTATTAATTGTGGTCCACCTGATATGTGGAACATAGAGGTGATAATGGATGGATTTTTAGAGCGGGCTAATGGGCTCAGGCTTGGGCTTGGGCTTGGGCTTGGACTGCATTTACAGGAGAAGCATGGGGTTGATTTTAAGGCCCAATAGGTAAATGGGTCGGGTATGGTTTATTTTTAGTCCAAGTAAGAGACCTTGCAACAACGTAAAATGTATGCATATGCTACCAACTCACCATCAGAATCCTTCGTGTGAGCATCTTAACCTTCTGATCAAGAGCTAAACCTTGGACGAAAAGTACTCCCCGGCCCACAAACGGTTGAGATCGCACACTGAAGCTTCGCAATCAACGGTTTCTGATCCGCCAGTTAATGTATATGGAAGCTCGCCTGGTATGAAAATGATCCACAAAAAATTAAAAATCACACCGACCTTCTAGAAGATAGCGGGAAACAGGGTCATTATCTGGTCAAAAGCCTCCTTTGATTGAGGTGGGTGAAAAGTGGGTACTAGCTGGGCAGTGGTATTCAATGAGTAGAACTTTGCTGACGGACCACCGTATGAGTCATGTGGAACACGCTTAGAGACCACTGACCGTATGGAAGTCTGTCCCATCCCTAAATGGATCTACATACCAAAACTCATCCTGATTAGTGATTTCAAGCCTTTGGATCTTTATACCCCAAATAATGCTGACATTCACGGTTAAAACGCAACCCATGAAAACGACTCTAATCCAATCACGAACCAGGCTAATTTTTGGTCTGTAGGTTCATCTAGGGTTGATCCAAACATCCATACAGTCAGCGATCTCTAAGAGTGTTCCACGTGGCTCACACTGTGATCCGTCATCAATAGTGGACCTTAGAGATCAGTGACCGTGTGGATGTTTGACCCATCCCTTGGTGGACCTACAGACCAAAATCAGCCTAATTTGGGATTTACAACTGTTGAACATGAGTACCTCAAGTAAGGCTCGAATCCCACGTTACAAATGAACCCAGGGAAAAGACTCAAATCCAACGGTTAGAAATCACCAATCAGGCTTATTTAGGCTTGTTGGTTCAGATGTTCCAAACACCCATACGGTATTTGGTCACTAAGAGTGTGCCACGTGTCCCATAGTGGACGTCCGTGAGCGTTGGCATCAAAGATTGTCTATCTGAAATTGAGATTAAGAACACTTACCAGACTGTTAGATGTTCTTCGGGATTTGTGAAATGTAAAACTCGAGGACTATCAACGGTTTGAAGTTAGGGACGACGACAGATGATGGTAACACAGCCTAATTACGGAGAGAGATCATAGGTCATAGTCGTAATTTCCTCCGAGGAGAATCTTGGCATAAGTTTAGGGTTTTTTTTGGGAACTCGAAATGTCACGGCACCTGCTTTCGTTCAAACTTAAAAGCTCAAACTTGGGCAAATGTTTATAAATACTAGCCGTTGCCGTTGCCGCTGCCGCTGCCCTCTTTCAAATTCAAACTCCCAAATCGCTCTCTTTCTCTTTCTTTCTTTCTCACAGAAGAGATGTTATCAATGCAATCTCCGATCAGCGGAAATCAGACAGTCCGGCCGAAGAGTAGCCGGAAACCGCTGCAGCCGAAAAACATTCCGGCCACTCCGACCGATAACCTTGTAAAGAAGAAACCAAAGCAAGAATGGATCGAGATCTCACTGTTGGGAGATTCGAACAAGGAGAACTGTCCGATGATCATTTCAACACCAACGAAGATCGAACCTTTCGACACGTCACTTGCAGAGGAACTGAGCGCGATCCGGAAGAAGATGGAACGGCTGAGATTGGATAAGGAAAAGACGGAGAAAATGTTGAGAGAGAGGGATTTGGTATTGGACATGGAGATGGAAGAGCTCGAGAAGAGAGGGAAAGCGCAGAGGAAGCTTGAGATCGAGGTCGAGAAGATGCAGAGATTGAAGGAACTCAGATCTTCTTGCATGGTGAGTGAATGAATGAGAGGGGGGACAAAATATAAATTGATTTTAATTGTTTTAATTCTCTCATCATCCCTTAACCATTTTTTCCATAACACCAGAGAATTGCTCCCATTCAATCTCTCAGAGAAATGGAACAAGGAAAGAAGATTGATGAATCTCAATTACAGGCAAGTAATAGACCAATGTATATTTATTTTTCTTTTCTTCTTTATTTTTATAATTCTTTAATTTTTGCGAATAATTTCCTCATTCAGGAAGAGAAATCTGAGGAAAAAGAGAATTTGGTGGCAAAATCAGAACCAGTGGATCAGAGCGTGGAGCAGAATCCGATTTGTGTTTAATGGTTTTTTTTTTTTTACTATTTTATTTAAATGAGAGAGAGAGAGAGAGAGAGAGAGAGAGAGAGAGAGAGAGAGAGAGAGAGAGAGAGAGAGAGAGAGAGAGAGAGAATGTTAATACCTCGTTATTTTTCTGATATTCAATTGAAATTGCTTTAATTCTTATAATTTCTCCCCTCTTTGTATCTTAAGATCATAATTCAATAAGCTCGGCTGCAGTTCTAGTCCGTCTGATTCTTTCTGCCCTCGAGATTGCAAAAAAAAAAGGATGCATCACCGATAGAAGGCTGGATATGAAACGACGGTTCAGGGTTCGGTATTAGTACTTGGGGTGGTGGGTCAGGAGACTCAGGACTCTCAGGAAGGGTATCGAACCTAGCTGCAACGTACACGTGTAGGTTGATAGTTGGGACTCCCTTGATGTCTAAATGCTACCCATCCAAAGTGCATTCTGATGGGCGGTCAGGGAAAATAGGAAAAAGATGTAACAAGGTATGCCAGAAACTGTTTCATTTGCGGAAGCGGCATTTTTGGTAGTCACCGCTGCCATCTGGGCCCACTGACCGCATGGATGTTTATCCCAACCCTGGCTGGATATACAGACCAAAAATCACCTTGAATGTAACCATTTTTTTAGTACTAAAACCAACGGCTAAAAATCATTAAACAAGCTGATTTTTTGTATGAATGTCTATTAAGGGGTGAGCTAAACATCCATGCGATCAGTGGGCCCAGATGGCAGTGGTGACTCCCAAAAATGCGGCTTCCGCAAATGAAAAGATCACAGGTATACCTTGATACAACGCGACCCAAGTTTAAATTTCAAAAAATTTAAAAATAAATAAGTGTTGTCAGGTGCATCAGCGGTGCAGAGGGCCCGTGAGTCCACCGCAACGGCATCATTATGCAAAAGTGGACTCATGGGTCAACAAGTGATTTATAGGGGCGCGCATAAAAAGGAACCGCGTGGCCCACACCACTCATCAAGACGTGGATCAACTAACGTATATATGGCCGAGCCTAAACATGGGCGATGAAACTTCATCATACCTTGATGATCTTCTCCACCAAAGATTTATCCAATAATCAGATGATCAGAATCATCAAATGTATTGTGTATTAATGACGATGGTCCCTGTGCGATGTCCATAGCTTCTAAGAACATTTCTGCAAGATGGAAGTCTTAACATCCCAAGCATTTAGAGCATCAAAACCCAAATTATCAATACTTAGAATGATACTAGAGATGATCACTTCATAAATTATAATTTCATTTGAATGAACTTATAAGTAGCAGTGGTAAAATAAAAACAAACTTTGATGTAAGAAGAAAGCCATATAAATTGTTTGTAATTATAGTTTGTGGATCCTCAAGAACAAACAAACATAGGTGTTTGTTGTGTTGCCTGCAGCCAGAATCAGATGGTCATCTGTTTTTCAGTTGTCCCTTCTCATCATATTTAGCAAGAAACATATTCAGATGTAACATCCTTCTTTGTTAAGGTCTGGTAGGGCTCCGCCTAACCCAAGCTTACCCGCCAAAAAAAATCTAAAACATAGAGAGAGAGAGAGAGAGAGAGAGAGAGAGAGAGAGAGAAGCAAGGTTTAAAAGGGGCCGTATAAGGGACTGGGGGTGTTACCGTGTTTCTCCGTTATAACGGTCGTTATAACAAATTGTAATGCTCGGGGGCAAAAATGGAAAGTAATGGGAAAATAACAGAAAATAACAGCGGCCAATTTCAAATTTTCAATAGAAAAAATAAATGAAATAACGAGCGTGTTTTTTACAATTTTTTTTCCGAAAATAGTGGATGTTATTTTCGTTATAACCGAAAATAATAACAGCCGTTATTTTCTGAGCATTAAAACGGTACATAACGTAATTGGGGAGGTCCAAATCCATTGTAACGGCTCGTTATAACAGCCGTTTTTAAACCATGGGATGAAGTACACAAACAAGAAGAAATGAAAGACCTAAATACATGGAACCAATTGAAATATAGTAGAGATTGGGTCACCCACGGAAGATCCTCGCAATTTCTGATTGGACCACGTGTTTTTTCCCCCTTTAATGAGACCCAAACATTTTACTTTCTGAGCAGAGCAATAAGAAACCCAAAGGATGAAACCCAGAACAGAGCAGATTCACTTGAGGGAATGGGAATAAGAAACACAAGGATGAGCACATGAGAAAGAAAACTGGATCAAAATCTTCAGTCTTTTCAAGGATTTACCCTGAATCAAAATCCATCAAGAAACAAGTATGAACAGATGAGATAGAGAGAACTGGATCAAAAACTTTAGTCTTTTCAAGGATTTACCCTAAATCAAAATCCATCAAGAAAAAAAAATTCTGTTGATATGATTTTGTTCTCCCTCTCATAATAGGGCTTTTGTTTTTAACAAAAATAGTCTTCGAAAAAATAAAAAAAAGGATGCATAAAAGGATTTTCATGGAGAGATCAAAGATTAAATGCATAAATGTTGAAACATCATAAAGGATGGAGCTTCATAGCTCAACATCTCGAGTCAATGTGTTACACATGGATGGCAACTCACAAGGACAAACCTACTAACAGAACTTCCAGTGGTTGTTGCAGTTCACACACGTTACGAAGGTCGTCATGGGTTCATCTGCACTACGAGTCTGCATTTGATAGTAAGTGCACTTCCGCTGCCCGCACCGACCACACTTGAACTGATCTGTCGAGGCTTTCGGTGCGCCCGCACGTTCACAATCAAGTAAAGCTTTCTCTTTGATTTGGTTATTTTCACGCTTCCTTTGATCACTTGCCATTTCTTCTGGGGTCATATCAATAAGTCTGTCTGGCTTGACCTGTCCAAGGAGGACTTTTCTTCGCAAATCTGGGTTGTTCGGATCCTTGATGTTGAACATTATAGATCTGTATTTAAACTTCTGGGGCCCATTAGAGCGGCCCAATTTTTCAAACATTATAGACTCCACAGAGACAGCAATCCGAATTGGGTCACACGCATTCACTGCATCCAAAATATCTTCGTTGGCCTCATTAGAAACTTTGGATAGGGCCTCTGCAAGAAGTTCCCGGACCTTATCGCGCAAAGCATCATTACATTTGATCATTGAAGTCAGCTTCGGAGGACCTATAGAGGCTTGTGACGGTTTCTTACTACCAGAAGCTTGCTTCTCTTCTTTTGGTATCTTTTCAACCTTAACCGGCTCACCCCCACCAATCTTCTCAACCCTGACAGTCTCGACCTTTTCAAACCTTTTCTCAACCTTCACAGTTTCCAACTTCTCGACCTTTACGGAATCCACTTTCTGGACCTTCTGAACCTTAACCATCTCTGCCTTTGTAACCTCGACCTTCACCTTCGGAGAACTTTTATGGTCCGAGCTTCCATTTTTCTTATTTCTGGCAGTTTCCTCGATGACTACGTTTTTCCATATCTCAAGCAAGTCAGAGGCCACAGCCTGGATCTTCTCCCTAGGATGCTTTGTGAGATGTCGAAGACGTTTTCCAACCTGAAATTCAAATTTATCTTATGAAAAGAAAAACAAGGAAAACTAAAAGAGAAGGAAATAGATTTAATTAATACAGCATCTAAATGAGGCCAGACAATCCCAACTTGGTGAAGTTGTAGATCGATTTTTATATTAAATAACTAATGCAACATCCATAATGTTACTGTATTGCAGTACAATATCCAACGCTGAAAAAAAAAAACCAATATAAATGAAATAAAAAGGAAAAACTTGGAAGCGACGCAACCATTTAATAACTTATTGCCTTCTCAAATAAGTAGGATTCCTTCATGCAAGACAAAGCTATAATCACGTGAGACTCAAATATCAACAAAGACCACAATAAATTAAGATTTGGGACCTGCCTCTGTTTTCACGACACGTTGAGAAAGCAGGATAGAACAGGCAAAATGGAGTTCACTTTTTTCAGTCCATGTCACTGCTTTATCAGCTCTGTGTCGAGCTGATGGCCCGAAACCTCTGCATTTCACATTAGTCAATATTTTTAAGAAATGATAACAGGTAGGTGATGTTACCCCATTATGACTGTTATAACAGGTCCAAAAAGTTCAAAATAGATGGTGGCACAGATTCAAAAAAATTTGTCTTATGTTTTTAGAACATTTCTTTTATGTCCAACCTAACTGTAATTGGTTCCAAATAATCACAAACATGATGCCGTGCACCCATCCATTGATGCGTTCCATTTTAAAGGGATGAGCAATTCTTTGGTCCCTATAGGTGTGCAGTTTGACAACAATTTGAACATTATATTACGTGAAGGCAACCCCGCCGATTATCCTTATGACTTTGTCACCCAACCCCATGCACCAGAACGTAACAAACAACATGATTATTCATCATTGGCTAGGTAATAAAATTGGACTTTATCATTGCAATCATCCAGACAGTCTTGTTCTTTCTGCATGCGTCCATCTCTACTTATTGGTGTCCACATCTGAACAACCAATTTCATACAATTGGTTGAGATCTATATCTGGCTGAATGTTCCCCGGTTGCATTTTTGCATGATCACACAGAAGGAATGAGAATCTTACATGAAGGGATCGACATGGACGAATGTCGTGCAGTATATCAATAACGTCATTACAAAATAAATGAGGGGCAGACATTATCTAGCATAGAGACATTAAAAACTGCATTGTGTGGCCACATTGTTATCAGAGTCTAGAACACTTTCCCGTTAGTCTTCCCCCTATTTTCTGATCGTGAAATTTCGTGAAGTCATATACAAATGGAGTGTACATGCACGAACGTTACCAACTGTTGATACATTCAAAGTGGCAGAATGTAGATTCAAGCACACGTGTTCAGCACACACTCGAAAATGTGGTTAAACCATATTCAGGCGATGGTGAAATGGATAGAAGAAAGAACAAGAAGGTAGAGATGCAGCGACATCTGTCACCTTTTGTAATAATCAACGAGATAAGTAGGGACTTTGGCATAAGAGTTTCATATAACAATGCGGCAAAGGTGAAGAAGAAAGCCTTAGAAATGATTATCAGGCCTAAGGATCTTGGTTTTCTTTCCAAACTGAGTATAGATGATGCAGGACATCTAACCAATACTCCCAAAAGCAGCGACTAATGGGGGCGTGAATTTAAATTCCTTTATCTCATAGCCCAAATCCATGCCCTCGGTCAAACCCTCCTTCGCATGTCCCATTTCACACAGGCCATCCCACCCCAAGTGTGCCCCGTTTACGCAAGCTGCCCCACTCAAGCCCAGTGTGAAAATGCCCCTGCATTAATCATCCCCGGTGAGGAGTCTCGAACACGAGACCTCCCGCTCTGATACCACTTTGATGCAGGACATCTAACCAATACTCCCAAAAGTCGCGACTGATGGGGGCGTGAGATTAAATTCCTTTATCTCATAGCCCAAATCCAGGCCCTCGGTCGAACCCTCCTTCGTGGGTCCCATTTCACACAAGCTATCCCACCCCGAGTGTGCCTCATTTATGCAGGCTGCCCCACTCGAGCCCAGTGTGAAAATGCCCCTACATTAATGGACCATCTCATAAAAAAAATTAAAGATAGTGTATACTTCATCCCTGGTCTTCATCATGTATACCCACATGCACCGGCATAATCATCCACAAAAGTAACAAAATAATGAAAACTAATAATTAAGTGATAGGGGAAGATCCCCAAACATCAGAATTTACAATAGAAAACGAAGATAAACTTCTTTTATTAATACTAGAAGGAAACGAAGAACGACAATGTTTTGCTAATTGACAGACTTCAAACTGAAAATCAGACATGACTGAGAGACCGAAACAAAGATGGAAACAGACGTTGCAAATAAGAAAAAGAAACATGACCAAGCCAAATATGCCATCACATTATTCGGGATTTATTGACCTAACTACTACAACTTGATGCATGTGCCTATGGAAGATGTTGGACTGCCAGAACGTTGAAAAGATACAAGCCATCCGCTTCACGATCACTACCAATTAACCTGTCTTCGTCGTGTATACACCAGCATAATCATCCACAAAAGTAACAAAATAATGAAAACTAATAATTAAGTGATAGGGGAAGATCCCCAAACATCAGAATATACAATAGAAAACAAAGATAAACTTCTTTTATTAATACTGGAAGGAAACGAAGAACGACAATGTTTTGCTAATTGACAGACTTCACACTGAAAATCAGACATGACTGAGAGATTGAAACAAAGATGGAAATAGACGTTGCAAATAAGAAAAAGAAACATGACCAAGCCAAATATGCCATCACATTATTTGGGATTTATTGACCTAACTACTACAACTTGATGCATGTGCCTATGGAAGATGTTGGACTGCCAGAAGGTTGAAAAGATACAAGCCATCCACTTCACAATCACTACCAATCAACCTCCTTATTGCCAAGTCTTGAACAACACAATGAGAAAGGAAAAAGTGACACTACAATTCAGATTTTTGTAATACTACTGATAAACGCGAGATTATTAACAAGATTGGGAATATTTATATAACAAGTGAAGACTGATGTCCTCTCTTAAATAGTGGTCCAGAATCCAGATCAACACACTACTTATTACTTAATCCAACGGTTAAAAATGGGAAAGGTTTTCGTTTTCTCCCCCAACCCACCTACCACTACCTCTCCACGTAGAACACTCTCACCCTCTTCACCCCCCTCCTCCTCTCTCGCGCAAACTAACTCCTCATCGCTACAACTCCCAACTATTGCAACTCTTGCCGTTCTCAAGGTCTCCCCTCTCTCTCTCTAGCTCTAGGTTTGAGTGTCTTTAATTGTACGTGTTTACAATGTCTTTCAATTGTACTTTAAATTCAATTTTTCTTAGTGTGATACTTGGTATTTTAAAAAGCTTTAATTCATTAATTTAATTCAATGTTACACAAAACAAAACAAAATACAAAATCAGGGAAGAGGAAGAGGAACATAAAAATAACTATTTCTTGAACGTGCCTCTAGTTCGCCATAGATATCATTCTTGCGATGCTCCTAATAAGTTTTCGCCCGAGGCTGAGGTGTCACATTTTTTTTATACCATGGGTTTCCGGGCCTCTTAAAGCACTCGACTAAGTCCCACATGGCACTTATGTTACCCCTTCCACACGTGCCAAGTCTACTGAGAAATATCCCAGGGGGTGGCCCCAAGGAGATTCGAACTCAGAACCTCTGTTGACCCAAAGCAAGGTCCTGGCCATCTCCACCCGACCCTTGGGGTTAGAGGTGTCCATCATCAATTCATCATCTTTTTCTTTCTACTCCCTAGCCTTTCTCTCCTCAATGTCGCATGCTTGTTTGTTAAATTTCTCCATCAAATCACAAAATTGAGAGCTCGAAGTATCCGCAACTTTGCTCTTCCTACGTGATTCTTTTCCAGCCTTCCTTCCGAAAGGCCTTTTAGTTCTTAGGGAGTTGACGCTACGTCTCTCCGGATCTTGGTCCGAGTCAAGACAAAATGGTAGTGTCAGGAATCTGGGAGGAAGAGGAGTTTGGGGGACGTTATAGGAGTCTTTAGCTTCTTGGGGAGCGCATATTCTCGCCACTTCATGTTATGTTGCAAGATTGCCTAACAATGCTCCAAAGAAAAAGTTTTTTTCTCTAACTCACAATACAATAGTTTTGCTCGAAGAACCGAGTTACATAAATAAAACTTAATTATTAGGATGACAAGTGAAAATCTCTTACTTTGTCTGCTTTAGTGGTTCCGCTTTGTTGTCCATTTTCTATCTGTGTGAGATACCCACGGAACTTGCTATAGCTCCTCGTGATCATGCCTCAGCAAAATTGAATGGAAGATTGTGTTCGTACAGTATGATCGTTGGTGTTGTTAGTGTAATTTTGGAATACTCGGTTCCAAAAACTGAACTCTATCTGCAAGTTACCGACAACCAGATCTTGGGTGATGCTCAACCAAATGTTGCAGATTGTAACATCTTGAACCACCATAAATGACTTTCTCTGTCTTATTGATTGTTAAGTGTCTTCCATTTTTTCGGAAGTGTAGAGAACAGAGTTTTATAGCCATGGGAATACAAGAGAAAAATGAATTTTTTCTATTGGGGGCAAAATGGTCAAAACCCAATAGAAACCATTATGGGAGCAAAATAGTCAAAAACACAATAGAACTATTTTATATAACCATTGGGAGGTGCTGAATGCTTTTAGATGGTAAACTGATAAAAAAACTAAAAGATGTCGCTTTCAGATATGCTAAATCTCGTGCCATTTTTTGTGGCACAGGATAAGCATATGATATTTGGCAACCCTTTTAGAACATCTCCAGTGGCATGCTAAAAAGGGGGAGCAATGCTAAAATTTAGCACGAGTTCCAAAAAAGGAGCTCCAACACTATGCTAAAAGGGGTGACTAATATAACATATGTTATATCTTGTGCCAAAAATGACATGAGATTTAGCATATCTCAAAGCAACATCTTTTGAAATTTTTTTACCATTTTGCCGTCCAAAAGCATTTAGCATCTCCCAATAGTGCTAGGTTGAGAATAAATGACATTTTTTTTTAAACGCAACATTGGAACGCCCCATGCCAAAAATGGCATTTTTCCACTTTATCAATCTCATTTTTGAAATTGATATAGCATTGCCATTGGAGATGTCATTGGAGATGCTCTTAGCATAACATTGGAGCTCCTTTTTTGGAAGTTCTGCTAAAATTTAGCACAAGAGTTCCAAAAAAATTTATCATTGCTTCCACTGGAGCAATGCTAAAATTTAGCTCAACTTCCAAAAAGGAAGCTCTAACGCCGTGCTAAAAAAAGTGCCAAATATAGCATATAATATATCAAAAATGGCACGAGATTTAGCATATCTCAAAGCAGCGTCTTTTAGGAAATTTATTCATTTTTCCATCCAAAAGCATTCAGCATCTCCAATGACTCTAATGGGGTTTTGACTATTTTGCTCCATAATGGCTATTGGTTTTTTTACCATTTTGTCCCTAATAGAAAAAATGCACTTTTCTCTTGCGCTCTCACTGTTATAAAACCCTTCTCTTTACACTTTCTTCTTCCAAAAAAATAGAAGACACTCAACAAGGCGGGAAAAATCATTTACGGTAGCTCAAGATGTGGCAATCTATAGTGCTTGGTTGAGCTCACCCAAGATCCGACTATCGGTAACTCGCAGACAGATCGACTTTTGGAATCGAGTATTCCACAATTACATCGACAACACCAACGACCAAATTGTATGAACACAATCTTCTACCCAATCTCGTTGAGGTATGATCATGAGGATTTGTAGCAAGTTTCATGGGTACCAAACGGTCAAGTCTGATTGTTGCAGTCATCATCTATAGACCAAATAACCCGACAATGCCGACGGTATCATTCCTTTGGACGAAGTAATCATCATTTTATTCTATCGCATTTAAAACACGAAGGAACAACTAACGACTCATTCAAAAGCACCTCCGAAAGAGGTTGGCCGAATAGACAGGATTCTCAGCAAAGTAATCATTAACTAATCGCTCATTATTGGAGACTATCACGAGTGTTACCGACCTCTTGTAGAACCAACATGTTAAGTTGGTTGGTTGTCCCATTGCGTTTCCATTCTATGAAACTCCGATCCGATAAGCTGCACCACGTTCGTTCTCTGATCCCTTAGATAACAAAGATTCGTCAAAGTCTCCTCTCGAAAAGACTTTACTCAATCTACTCCTTGATGTTGAAAGTGTAGGAATATTGATATCAAGGTTGAAAGTGTAGTGTCTTCTCTAGAAATGTTAAATTTATAGAGAAGAGAATGAATAGTGGTTGGTAAGAGGAGGAATAGTGGTTAGTAAGAGAGGAATGATGGTTGGTTGACAATAAATGGCATTTTTTTTAAACGCAACATTGGAACACTCGTGCCAAATATAGCATTTTTTCACTTTATCAATCTCATTTTTGAAATTGAGATAGCATTACCATTGGATCTCCAGTGACAATGTTATCTCAATGTTATATTTGAGATTGCTAAAGTGGAAAAATACTATATTTTGCACGAAACGGCGAAACGCTCAAATGGTACATTTCAAAAAAATGTCATTTTTTCAACCACCATTCCTCCAACCAATTAGCATTCTCTCTTCTCAAAGAATATATACATTTACAACATTGATCACCAATATTCTCATACTTTCAACACTATAATGAGCAATTTGTGAATGGTGTTTTAGTGGAGATTTCGATGTTGTCCCTCTCTTCTCTATAATTAACATTTCGCTCGAGGCTCCACGTTGGAAGTGTCTATCATCATAATTATATCAGCTTTCTCTTTTTGCTCGATATCATTCATCTCCCATGTCACTTTTACTTTTCATTCTTCTATTCGAGCCTTCCTCTCTTTAGTGTCGCATGCTTGTTTGTTGAATTTCTTCATCAGATCACAAAAACAAGAGCTCGAAGTATCTGCTGCCTTGTTCTTTCTACATGATTTTTTTCGGCCTTCCGATACACCTTTTAGTTCTTGCAGTCAACGCTACATATCTCCTGATCTTGGTTTAAGTTCAAAGAAATGGGTATCGGGAATCTGAGACAAGAAGAGGAGTAGGGGTCGTAGGAGTCTTTGACTTCTTGGGGAGCGCATTATCTTGCCACTTCATGCTATGTTGCAAGATTGCTCAACAGTGATCCAAAGAAAAAGTTCTTTTTTTCGACCTCACAATATAGTAGTTTTGCTTGAACCCAGAGATGGGTACAAAATTAGATATATTAAAAAAATTGGGACGGGAGATTGGCACCCGCGTTTTCGCTCAGTAAACCCATCACTCATCACACCCATCCACCAAAAAAAAAAAAAACAAAACAAAAAAAAAGAAGAAGAAGAAGAAGAAGAAGAAGAAGAAGAGGAAGAGAGGACGCCGCCGCCGCCATTACCATCGCCGCAGTACGTCTCTCTCTCTCGGCAGCCCCTGAGGCCTGTGGCCGAGTGTGGAATGCCACACTCAGCCTCGGGGGCTACCGATGCAGTCCAGAATCAAGAGTGAGAGGGAGAGATAGCAAGAGAGAGAGGGGGAGAGAGAGAAGAGAGAGACAAAGAGAGGGGGAGAGAGAGAGAGAGACACCTGGACGGCGGCAACGTCCTCCTCCTCTTCTTCTTCTTCTTCTTCTTTCTTCTTCTTTCTTCTTTCTTCTTCTTCTTCTTCTTTCTTCTTCTTCTCTCTTCTTTCTTCTTCTTCTCCTCTGTTTTTTTTCAGTTTTTTTGGGTTTTTTTTTTTTTTATGGGTGTGATGAGTGAAAAAGGAGGGAGTGGGATTTTTGGGATTACTGAGCGAAAATGCGGGTGCCAATATCCCGTCCCAAAAAATTAGCTATTAAGAAAAAAAAGTAAAAAATCTCACCTTGTCCGTTTTAGTGGTTTCATTTTGTTGCCTATTTTCTATGTGAGCTACCCAGGAAATTTGTTGTAGCTCCTCATGATTATGCCCCAACAAGATTAGATACAAGATTGTGTTCATACAGTTTGATCGTTGTTTTGTCAATATAATTTGGAATACTCGATTCAAAAATTAATCTGCGTTTGCAAGTTACCGACAACCAAATCTTGGTGACGCTCAACCAAGCGTTGCAAATTGTCACATCTTGAGCCATCATGAATTACTTTCCCTCTTTGTTGATTGTTAAGTGTTCTACTTTATTTATTAAAAAAAGTATAGAAATAAAAGTTCAAATGAACAAGAAATTTTTCAAAAATGCTAGATATTTTAACACAATAGAAAGTGAGTATGCAATGGGATATTTATATGCATTTTTATGAGGGAAAATAGTAAGAAAATCAATATAGTTGTTGGGAGGGCAAAATTTTCAAAAGTTGAAAGAGATGTTTGTAGAGAATTATAGCCGTTAGTAGAATTATAACCGTAGTCAAGTTTTTGGATGGGTCAAACTGGTCAAATCCCAAAAGGCTGCCAAGACATATTTGAGACATGCTATGTAATAACTCGAATTTTTCTAAACTCTTTACTAGTGTAAATCTTAGTGTAGACTGTTTTGTAACACCTAAAATTTTTTTCTAATAAACCCGGAGACCCTATCTCCGAATTTGTAGGTTTTTCGAATAATTCCCTATCGGAAGGGTATTTTTGTAATTTGGGTTTATTGTGACTTGTACATCTTAATTTCACTCACCCGATAATTATTTTATCATTATGTGTTACTTAGGAGTCATCTACAACTTTATAGATATTTTTAAAAAATTTCAAGTTAGGAGTATTTCAGTCCTTCAAATATGCCGATAAATTTGTACATTTCTTAAGTATTCGGGGCATAACTTCTACCTTGATGTCAAAATTGCGATCCGTTTGATTTTTGGGAATCCTTGTGTTTATGTCGCTCAAATCATCGTCAGATGGAAATTTTGAAATTTCGTTGTTTTGGGCCCCGAAATTGGGTCTGACAATTAGGTATTTAATTTACAAAATAATTAATAATGAAACTAATATAAACTGAAAATTTAAAGTGAGGTGGACCCCACCCCATGCAAAAACGAGGGAGGCTCTTTTAATTAATTTTCCTAATTAATAACATAAAATAAATATATAATATAATTAATTAAACAAGCATACACCTAAGATAATTTGAGTTGGAAATTAGGAAACCTATTACAACTAGAAATAAGAAACCTAGTTGAATTTTGAAAGGGAGAACCTCTTCCTAGCCTCTTATATAAACACCCCCATAGATAGAAGAATAAAAAATCTCAACACTCTTGAGAGAAGAAAAATTAGGTCTCAAATCTAGATCTAGTTTTTAGAGCAATAATCAAGGTAGGTTTCTCTCCTCCCCATGCTCTATGGTTATTTTTGAATCTATATACCCTGAATGCATTTTTTTATAATGTTACATGTTTATGGTATGTAAAATCATGTATGTTGCGAGAAATTATGTTTTGATCTTTTCCAAAGCATGCTAGAATTATCTAAATCATTTTTGAATGTTTTGAAATTTTTGAAACCTTAGCCCAGATTGGTTATCATGGTCGGATGGACCTTTCTATGGTCATATTGGCCTGATTTTTGGAAGATGTTGAGATTCTTATTTAAGGATTAAATATCAAAAATTTAGTCCAATCTAACAAACAGATCTTGACTTATGATATTTCTTCTCTCGTTTTTGGGTTTGAGGGTTACCCGAGCCCAGAATCTTATTTAAATCGATTAGACCCCTTTCTGTGGCGGATTGGACTGATTTTTGGAGGATGTTGAGATTCTTATTTATGGAATAACATATCCAAAATTCAGTCCAATAAGATGTATAAATCTTGAGTTCTGATTTTTTTTATCATTTTCAGGTTTGAGACCCATTTTTAGCAGATTTTGATATTGTTGTTTTTGGCTATTTGCATATTTGTTATGCATTTATCTTGCATCCTATAATGTTTATGAGTTGCCTTGGGATTGGTTTAGAGGGTGTGGTCTTACTAGATGCCCTATGGGTAGAGGGTGTGATCCTACTGGATGCCCCCTATAGGTAGAGGGGTGTGGTCCTACTAGACGTCCTGGTAAGCAAGAAGGGCATTGTGTTTCCTTGGGTGAAAAACCCTAAACCACCTTGGATCCATGTGTAGGGATTGTGGCGAGCCTAGCGGGCTATTGGTATTGTGGATTATGAAAGTGGTTCTATTTATATAATTTGGGTTATGTTGGTTATGAGGAAGTGGCACTTAGCCGAGTTCTAATACCAATGAATTTACCTTGGTTTTGGTTATTGCTTATTCGTATTGCATCCATTTATCGTAGCTTATTTATATTATTACACTATTTTCTTTGTTGTTTTATTGTGGTTAGTCGGTCATCCCCATAAAAGTATTGTGGTGGAGCGAGTGTACTGGGTGGGTTTAGCTCATTCTTATATTAACAATTTTGCAAAGATACCGAATGGACTGGTGGCATGATCGGTAAAGCCGAAGACTTGATATTTGCTTGCTTTGATTTTTATTAGAAAATCATGTATAGGATGTTATTTTTACTTTTTGTATTTAAATTCGTAAATACAAAGGACGATTGGCTTTTGGGATGTAATTAAGTTTCTTATTTATTTGTATGAAATTCGGATTATTTAAGGCCTGATAATATATTTAGCTTATTTTGTTAAATTTCAGTTTCTGGATTTTTCTATATAACGGTTAGTAATTTGAGCATAACTTGAGCTCTATAGATCCTCTTTAGGTGATTCCAAATCTCACGTTTTTCTAACTCACATGACCATCCTCAAACCAAAATTCATTGCAAAACTCAATTTTTTAGTACCTCCGCAAATCGGAACAAATTCTGTGAAATTTCTTAAAAAATTTATATTTATGTCAAAAACCCTTTACTTCACTATTTTTGGACAGATTGGCTGAGATTTAAACTTAGGTCAAAACATGAAAAAGTAAGATCTATCAATTAGCTTTCAAACAAAATTGGAATCACCTGGTTCTGATTTATAACATAGGAGTTATGCAGTTTTCCCAAGAAACTGCATCTGCAGAAAATGTTGGAAAAATTCAGTTTGTCTAACTTCGAGATTGTTTTTAACCCAGTAGCAGACTGAAAAATTACTTGGTTTCCTTCAAGAACGTAGGAAATCGAGTTAGCTTTCCAAATTGTGGTTGTGGGCCCAAATCCAAGTTTTCTACATAAAGTTATTGCCTCAATATTGATAGGGTGTCAAACCAGTTTTTTTTATAAGGTCAAAATACTATATATAATAGAAAGAAGAGTACAACAGTATCAACAAAGGGAGGTCGAGGGGATCTCCACACAGCTAAAGCGAAAAAAAAAGGCTCCTAATGGCTCCTGAACATAATGGATTCCCGACGGAAAACCAAATCCTCAAAGGATAAACCTTTGCACTCCTCAAAAAGTTTGGACCATTGGGACATGAGAGCTTTGATGGAGAGTATGATATCAAAACCAAAGGTCTCTTTATCCTCGAAAGCCCTTTTTTTCTCTCTCCAGAAGCCCCACCAGATTGGAAAGGGAAGAATACTCCAAAGTCTATGACCACAAGGAGAGAAACAAGGGAGATGCCAACTAAGAATAGTTTCTAAGACAAATCCAAGTAACACCCAAGAAATCCCAAACGAACTGAAGAAATGGCTCCAAACCTCCCATGAGACTTTGCAATGAAGCAAATGGTGATTAACCGACTCCCCCGCCTCCTTACACATGACGCAATAGTTAGCCATCACCATATTCCTTTTGATGAGATTATCCACAGTGAGGATCTTCCCCAAAGATGCACACCAAACAAAGAAAGCAACTATAGACGGGACCTTCAACCCCCAAATCTTGGCCAAAGGAAACGATTGTCTCCAAGGGATATGGGATGTTGCCGATGAGGATCTCCAAGCCTTATCCAACATCACGTAGAAAGATCGGACTGAGAACCATCCATTTGATCTGCCCTCCCACCAGATGACATCCTCCATGGAGGAATCCACCCGGGTCCCATCCAATCTGTGAAGGTCTGCCATGGATGGGATTTCCCAGTCGTCCAATTGCGTCTGAACCCAAAGTCCCAAGACCCTTCAATCCCCTCCCCCACATAACAGTTCTGCACCGAGCAGAAGTTTTTATCAGAAATAGTAGAGGATAGGAGAGTCTTCCTTGAGAGCCTTGTCGCCGCACCATACATCCCACCAAAAGCAGACCTTGTTCCCTGCACCCACCTTGAAATGAATGCCCCTTAAGAATGTAGAAGCCAGGTTCAAAATTCCTTTCCAAACACCACACCCATGAGATGTCTTAACATCCTTGCCAAACCAGCCCATAGGCTCACTCCCATGTCTAGCATCAATGACCTTCCTCCATAAACTTTCGTCCTCCACCGCAAACCGCCGTAGCCATATTCCCAGAAGAGCTTGATTCATCAAGCGTAAACTCTTTACCCCAAGGCCTCCCATCTTGTTGAGAGCACAAACAATTCTCCAATCCACCAGTGGGTATCCTTTCCCATCAACTCTTCCAAACCAAAGGAAACGCTGGCACATTTTCTCTACTCTCCTTATGACCCCAACCAGCATGGGGAAGAGAGAAAGTATGTGGGGAGGTTGGAGAGAGTGCTATTCGGCAAGACGAGCCTACCTCCTTTAGATAGATAATTCGCCTTCCAAACAGCAAATCTCTCTCACAACGCTCGATGAATGGTCCCACAAAGCTGCTCTTCTGCAAGGAGCACCGAGAGGAAGACCGAAATAAGTCGATGGGAAGGATCCAACAAAACTCCCATGGTCGAGGCCAGACTAGAGGCATCCACTACCTCGCCCACTAGGAAGAGTTTACTCTTTCTACAGTTCACCTTTAAATCGGACACCGTCTCAAAAGATACCAGAATCCCTCTCAAGGTGTGGCATTGCTCCCTTGTAGCTCCCATGAGGACTAGCATGTCATCTGCGAATTGTAAGTGAGAAATCATCGGCCCTAAAAACCCTGGTTGAAAACCTTGTAACACACCTTTGTCAACAGCCGTGTCGATCATCTTGCTAAGAGCCTCCACCACAATGTTGAACAAGAAGGGAGATAAGGGGTCCCCTTGCCTCAAACCTCTCGAACTTCTGAAATAGTCTGTTGGCGAATCATTTGTAAACAGAGAAATCAAATCTAAGACTCAGATAATGTAATCAACTCTCTTTATTAATGATAATCATTTTAGAACACAAAGCATCATAGCTAGCAACGATATTAAAGAGGAATCCATGGCATCCGAGTCCAGAGTTCTGGGGACTAAACGGCTGTAGAGGCCACAAAGAAGGAAGATGAAGAGGAGAGGGTATGAAGAAAGGAACAGAGTAGGAGATCAAGGTAACACATTGGCTCTAGTGTGTTATTTTTTACTTTCAACCCTCTCCTCTATTTACAGTGAAGGGTTGAAGGTTAAGAGGGCACGATTGTAATAAATTTGACAATCATCATTGCGCGTCTGTATCATGTCACGTGGATCAAAGGTAGCGCCGTCGTATCTGGATTACGATCATTCGATCGAACACGTGACAAATTACAATGCATCTGTGTTGCCCTGGACGACGGTCGATCAAGCGAGTATCTCGTTCCCACGTATTTTAGTGGTTTTGCAAACAAGATTGCATCTCACCGACCTCTCATACACTTGCCCCGCCAATCCTACAATTTATCTTTGACACTAGCAAGAGTGGTAAACAAAATGGAATTCCTATTAGCGGGCACGTGACCCTTGTACGATTAAAATTATCGTCTTAGCACTACATGCAAGTACCAACGGGTACTTTGTGAACGAAAGTTGGTATACAACACCGTATGACGTGTTGTTGCCGTCTATTAGACAAGTTGTTCATGTCACTATCTGACGTGTGAAGTGCCGCCTAATGGACAAGTAGCCCGTGTCACCGTCTGACGTGCAAGGTGCCGTTTCATAGACAAGTTGTTCGCGTCATTGTCTGACATGCGAGGTACCATCTGATAGACAAGTTGCTTGTATCACCATCTGACGTGCGAGGTGCGGTCTGATAGACGTGTTGTTGCCGTCTGTTAGACAAGTTGTTCATGTCACTATCTGACGTGTGAAGTGCCGCCTAATGGACAAGTAGCTCGTGTCACCGTCTGACGTGCAAGGTGCCGTTTCATAGACAAGTTGTTCGCGTCATTGTCTGACATGCGAGGTACTGTCTGATAGACAAGTTGCTTGTATCACCGTCTGACATGCGAGGTGCGGTCTGATAGACAAGTTGCTCATGTCACCGTCTGACGTGCGGAGTGCCGTCTGTCTTTTGTTTGGGATATCTACACCATTTCCTCCAAAAGGGATCGAAACCCATTTTCTGCAACAGATAGTCAAGAAAATCCCAGCATACATGGTCGTAAGCTTTTTCTAAATCAATTTTACAGACAATGCCTGGCTCTTTCGACTTAATCCTCGCATCAATGAATTCATTCGCCACTAGCACACCATCCAAAATCTACCTGACGTGGACGAAGGCACCCTGAGATGTAGAGATCACCCCTGGGAGAACCTCTCTAAGTCTGGAAGCGAGGACCTTAGCCAGACCTTGTAAAAGCTAACCACCAAACTAATCGATCCGAAATCTAAGATGTCCAAAGCTCCCTGACACTTGAGGATGAGGACTGTGTATATATGTCAGTCTTCTTTACAACCATAGGTGGTAGGACACATGGTTCCAAAAGATGAGTATTGTGGAAGGTCGGCAAGATAGACATGTCGGGCAGATTTTCCGGGTTTGATTAATTAAAACTAATGTTTTTTTAAATCTATTATAATTATTAATTTCTCGTCCAATTTTGGTACAAATCAGATGGTAGTGGTTGTGAGACGGATGGGTCATGGTGAGGGAGGATTTGAATTGGGTTGACTTTATTTGACTCTTGATTTTATGGACTTATTGCACTTGATTGAGAACTTAGACATATGATCATGATTCTTTTCACTTTTATTTTCCCCAACCTCACGCCCTAGCCTTGGGTTTCCAGGTCATCCATGAATATCTGGGCCAGGTCGTGGATCTTGGGTTTGGGGAATGACATGCTCTATCATGTGCCAATTTTGGCACATATCTCAAATTTAAGAGCTCAGATGGCACGGCATTGGAGAAGAGATTTTGGCATTTGTGCCAAATTTTGAGATTGACATGGTGATTTGGAGATGCTCTAAGAGATAAATATGGAGAGATTTGCATCGCTAGCTATGCCTGCTATGTCAGATATGAGACCCACGTAGGGTTTTAACAGAATGCTAATAACTAAAACAGAGCTTATTCATCTCTTTCCTTAGTTCTTTTCAGTAGCTCTTCGGATAATTTTGAATATATATAAGAAATTTCATGCCAATCTACTTTCTTACTTGGAAAAGTTGAAACAGATAAACTCCAAATAAAACAACTTTTTTTTAGTTTTCGTTCAGACATGATAACAACCTAGTTAAAAATTAATAATCTCCTAAAACACATTACAAATATTAGAATAAGCATACTTTTTTTCTGTTAAAAGAAGAATATAACCCCTAGAACCCGAATCGAATCCCCAAATTCGAACCAAAGATCTTACAACATGATTCAAAACTCAACAAGAATCGCGTACCTGCGTCGCGAAAAGAACCTGCATCGTCACGGGGAAATTCTTCAGCTGCTTCAATGCGTCAACGCACCGAGCTTCCTCCGACCCACCAGACGAAGCTTCATCTGCTGCCGCAGCGTCTGCCGCCTTCTTAGCGGATTCGAACAGCTCGATCAGCTCTTTCTCCATCGATTTGCAGACTTCTAGAGATAAAACAAACCAAGAATCTAAGTAAGAACGATTGAAGAGGACGAATAGAGATCAAAACCCTGTATATTGAAATAATCTCTCAGAAAAAAAAAAGGGGGCAGAAACAGAAACCCTAGAAATTGCGAAGGTAGAGAGGGATACCTTAGTCCTTAATGCCAAAACGATCAATTCAGTGAATAAGATAGAAACCCCATAAATGAGAGCGATCTCTTCGTAGTTTGGGAGAAGAGAAAACGAGGATTTGGGTATGAGATGTAGATATCGCTATCATACGAGGCGAGGCCTCGTGACATCGACGGTTGATTTTGATGCACGTGTGAAAGACTTTGCTTTGTAATTGGAACTGGATGCCTTCCGTCTCGGTGGAACTGATCTTAAGTAGGGCTGTCAATGGACTGGGTTCAAGTTGGATCACTGCCGATCAGGAACCAATCTATATAACAAAACAGGGAAGTTGTCTCCCCTCTTATCTATTTAGACTAAGAAGGGCTGAGATCTTCTCCTCCAAATAGATGGTGGATCTCAGTCATTCACACCCAATTTTGACAAACGCTTTGTTGGAGAGTGCCATGGCACTGGCCACCCACTATCTATATAACAAGTGACAGTGGTTGTCTTATACCCCTCTTATCTTATATGGCTTCAATAATGAGTGGCTGAGATTAACTCCCACCCGATTTTGACAAACACTTTGTCGGAAAGTAACCCACGCATATAACAAGACAACTCAGTTGTATTCTCTTATCTTATCCATCCATCTAATGTGGACGGTTAGATAAAGAGTGGTTGAGATCAAATCCATCGATCTAATGCGGATGGTTAGATTTCAGCCACTCATTTGACCTCAATTTATTCAAAATTTGAATTTCAACACCGTTATTTTTTGTTATTTCTATTATTTTACTATTTCTCCCTCTCTGCGTTACAATCCATTATAACAGCCGTTGTAGTAGAAAAAACGGTCATGCCCCAGTCCGTTATACCATTTGAGTGCTGAAGGCACCCAATTTTTACAAACGCTTTTGTCGGAGAGTACCGTGGGCATGGGCCATTTACTATTCTATATAACAAAACACATTGGTTGTCTCCCTACTTATACCTGATCCTCCCCCAAATGGACGGTGGATCTCCGCCACTCACCTGATTTTAGCAAATTCTTTGTCGATGAGTGCCGATGGCACGGGGCACCCAATAATCTATATAACAAAACAGGACAGTTGTCTCCCCCTCTTATCCGGCTTCATAAAGGATGGCCGAGATCTTATCACACCAAATGGACAGTGGATCTCAGCCACTCACACCCAATTTTGATAAAGGCTTCGTCGATGAGTGCCGTGGGCACAGGTCACCTACTATTTTCCTATATATAAGGAATCAAATGGGTTGGATTTACATATAGCCCAAGGGTCAGGCTCAGGAGCCCCACTTTTTATGCCTCGAGAGGGGTGTTACCGTTAAAACAGATTGAAACGGGCAGGGCAAAAATGAAAAAAATGAATTTTAACGGATTTTAATGATTTTAACATAAAAAAGTGGTGCTGAAATTCAAATTTTGAAATTTGAAAAAAAATAAAAATAAGAATTTAACAGAAATTTAATGGTTTTCTTATTCCCCTCTTATCTTATATGGCTTCAATAATGAGTGGCTGAGATCCACTATGCTTCATATCGATGGCTGAGATTAACTCCCAACCGATTTTGACAAACACTTTGTCGGAAAGTGCCACAGGCACGGACCACCTACGCATATATCAAGACAACTCAGTTGTATTCTCTTATCTTATCCATCCATCTAATGTGGACGGTTAGATAAAGAGTGGTTGAGATCGAATCCATTACAATCGGAGAGTGCTGTGGGCATGGGCCATTTACTATATAACAAAACGCATTGGTTGTCTCCCTACTTATACCTCCTCTAATCCTCCCCCAAATGGACGGTGGATCTCTGCCACTCACCTGATTTGGCAAATTCCTTGTAGAGGAGTGCCGATGGCACGAGGCACCCGCTAGTCTATATAACAAAACGGAGAAGTTGTCTCCCCACTTATACCCCTCTTATCTATTTCAACAGAGAAGGGCCGAGATCTTATCCCCCAAATGGACAGTGGATCTCAGCCACTCACCCCTCATTTTGGCAAATGCTTTGACAGGGAGTGCCGAGGGCACGGGCCACCCACTATCAATATAACAAGTGATCATTGTGATTTTTTTATACCCCCTCTTATCCTATATGGCTTCAATAATGAGTGGTTGAGATCCACTATGCTTCATATCGATGGCAGAGATTAACTCCCACCCGATTTTGACAAACACTTTGTCGGAAAGTGCCGCGGGCACGGGCCACCCATGAATATAATAAGACAACTCAGATGTATTCTCTTATCTTATCCATCCATCTAATGTGGACGGTTAGATAAAGAGTGGTTGAGATCGAATCCATCGATCTAATGTGGACGGTTACATTTTAGTCACTCAATCCACCTCATTTGACCTCAATTTATTCAAAATTTGAATTTCAACACCATTATGTTTTTTTAGTTCTATAATTTTTCCATTTCTCCCTCCGTGCGTTACAATCCGTTATAATGGCTGTTATAAAAAAACGGTAATGCCCTAGTCCGTTATACCATTTGAGTGCATAAGGCACCCAATTTTTGCAAACGCTTTTGTCGGAGAGTGCCGTAGGCACGGGCCATTTACTAGTTCGATAACAAAACACACTTTGACAAGATATCAACCACCATACCCAATCGGATAGATGGAATAGAAATCCGGACCCAATCCGATCTACTAAATTAAAGAAAAAAATTATAGTTTCCTTACTTAGAAAAGAAAATTGACATATCTATTACTATATATAAAGTGAAGCGACCTTCCCAATGGTTATTTGAAGCAGGAATGTCGATTTCCAACCATATCATCTATTTTATAAAAAAAACATATACATGATCATGAAACATTGAGTTAATTACGTAGCTTATCTAAAGGGTACGATTGTCTGTGTCAAAATATTCAAAATTTTATTTACTAGGGAGGAAATAAATGTAGGTTGCTTCCTAAATTTTATCTATTTTACCTAACAAGATTGGCAATTTTCAAGAATTTTTTTTTTCATTTGAAAATTTTCAAAAACTCAACATACAATTCATAAGTTGGTTAGTAAAAAATAGTACGGTTGGAAAGCTCTCACCGAGATCTTTCCAATGATATCTATTTACTAAATATTTTTATTAATTATAATTTTATGTTTAATTACTATATTTATGATTAATAATGAAATGCAAAACAGCGCTTTCGTTGTTTAAATTACGCACTTCATATTTTAATTCCATAACTTAAGAGGCATGTGCAACATGCGTGCCTCTCCATTAGTGGCGAAATGACCTTCCCCACAGTTATTTGAAGTTGAATGATTAGTTTCTAATCGTGACCTCTATTTTTTTATGAATGACATATGTGACCATGAAATATTGTGTTAGTTACATAACTTATTTATTGGGTACATTAGTCTTTTGTGTCTAAACTTTATTTAATTAAGAAGAGATAAGCGTAGGGTGCTTCGTAAGTTTTCTATTTTACAAAACTATATTGATATCTTTTTACGGAGCTTCTTTTTTTTTCAATTTAAAATATTTAAAAACACATAACTTAAAATCTATGAGTTGGTTTACATTAAAAATTATACCGTTACAAAGCTCTCGCAAAGATCTTTCCAATGACATCCATTTACTAAATATTTTCATTTAATTAAATTTTTTTATTAAATTAATATTCTTTTAATGAAAAATTTATTAAACAAAAAAAATTAAACTATTTATAAAAATAGAAAAAACTTTTGAAAATTTATAAAAAAAAGTAACAATATGTCCCTGACAAAAAAACCTGACATATGCCCTTTAAAAGGGAGTTTGCCCATTGATGAGTAAAACTTTTGTCACAATACAATACGAGCCACGTGGCACACTTAGTGGACGCTGACCATATGGATGTTTGGCCAATCACAAGGTGGACCTACACACCAAAAATAATCACGATCAGTGGTTTCTAAGCATTGGATTGGAGTTATTTTCATGGTTGATTTTAACCGTAGAAATTTTAGCATTATTGAGGATTATTTGAGTGCAAAGATCCAAAGGTTGTAAATCAACAATCAAGCTGATTTTTAGTTTGCAGGTATACTGAGGGACTGGCCAAACATCCATATGGTCAGCGTCCACTAAGAGTGTGCCATGTGGCTCGTATTGTATTTTACTCGTCAAAGGGCATCTATCGTAAATTTGCAAAAAGTTTTTTCTGTTTTTATAAATAGTTTAAACCTTTTTTTTTAATTTTTAATTTCGTTCTTTTAATGCCCTCGTAAATTTGCTTCTATAAATAAGAATGATGTGTAGAAGAGTCACTTCGTTGTTTAAATTACACACTTAATATTTTAATTCCGTTACACGGGGGGGGGGGGGGGGGGGGGGCCAAGCCGGACCCCTACCAGATTGTATTAATGAAGACACGTGCGTTGCATGTGCATGATTGTAGGGGCTCTTTTGGAAGAGGGCAAAGTACGAAAAATTTAGCCCAAAATGGCAATTTTGGAATATTAGTTAAGGGAACCGAATCCAAAAATTGTGGCAACTCAAGTCCCAGTTAGAAAAGGAGGATGATAAAGTCAGAAAATTCACATTTGCTCGTGGAGTCTGATGAAACGAGAGGAAAAAATGAAGGAAAATAGCCCACTTGAGCAATTGCCTTAATAGTACTAGGGGAGGCATGTTATTGATTGTAGACGTTGATGACGACCCACAGTTTGAGCCACATGGCACACTCTTAGAGATCACTGACCATATGGATGTTTGGCACATCCCCAGATGGACTTACATACCAAAATTTAACCTAGTTAATAATTTCTATTCGTTGGATGAGAGTTTTTCGTGGTTTATTTTTAACCTAGATTTCACGCATTATTTGGCGCATTGAGATCAAAATGTTAGAAATCACTAATCATGTTTATTTTTGGTATGTAGGTCTACCTAGAGATGGGCCAAACATCATTAAAGTCAGTAGTCTCTAAGAGTGTGCCACGTGGCCTACACAGTCACCCGTCACCAACATTGATGATATCGGCCTATATCATCAAAGTTCTGCTATGCTTGAGTGAAGCCAGCGTGGATGGCAACCCCAATTTTGGCTATATAATGATATAGATAGATGTAAAATAAAATATAAAAGGGTAATTTATATTTTATAATTGTAAGTTAACCATCATATAAATAGCAACAAAATAGATACGAAGGAAAGCCTCCCTCGGGATATTAAGTCCACTAACGAGGAGGAAGGAGACCCTGACCAAACCACAGGATAACCAAATGGGGTAGCCCATGCTATTGCTGCAAAAAGGTAATTTTTTATATTTAAAATAATATGTATACTATTATACAACAAATGGGACTCAATTGGGATGTTGGTCATTTTTCTCTAAAAAATGCCTCTATTTTGTTTCGTTTGTTTTCTTTGAGTTTTTCATTTTAGCAGCGTCCTTTGGTATTTTGGCGTAAAGGGCACACGTCAACTGTAAGCTCATTCAATACTCTTCTCTTATTAAAAAATAAATAAAAAAAGTCTCTATTCTTAATTTAACATTCAAATTCCTTAAATTTATAAATATTACTTTTTGAGTTTTTTGAATTTTTTTTTACTTTATAGGGGTGCTTTGGTCATTTAACATTTTAATCTTCAACTCAACTGTGAAAACATTTATTGAACTCCCACGTGGTACTTGAATTCTGTCCCTAGAAAAATTTGATGATGGACACCATCATCAAAGTTGATGTAAGAACCGCAGTGTAAGCCACGTGGCACACTATTAGAAGATACCGATTGAACGTATTTTCATGGTTGTTGGTTTATTTGTTTTTTATTTCAAAAAAGTCAGCCAAAGTATATGGGTTCTCTAATTCATCTTAGTCGTGAATGCAAGGGGCTTTGATAGTACTAAATATTTGACTTATTTCTCATTTAAAATAAGGTGAGTAGAACTTTGTTGACGGACCACAATATAAATCACATGGTATACTTTTAGAGATGTTGATCGTATGGATGTTTGGTCCATCCATAGGGTAGACCTACACACCAAAAATCAGCATGATGAGTTATTTCAAACCTTTGGATTTTGTAACCCAAATAATAGTCAATAATGCTCAAATTCCTTAGTTTAAAATCAACTCAATTTAAATTCGACTTCTTCAAAAAGGAAAATGCATTGTAAGGTATGTTTCATTACTTGTTTTTTAATCGTTAATAGAAAACAAAGGTGAGTAATTGCACGGGCATCATCAACGTTGATGATGGACTAGAATATGAGCCACATGGCACACTCTTAGAGACCATTGACCGTACGAATGTTTGGCCTATCCTTAGATGGACTTACATACTAAAATATAACCCGATTAGTAATTTCTATCCGTTGGATTAGAGTCTTTTCCATGGTTTATGTATAACGGTGGATTTCGAGCTTTATTTGGGGTACTCGTATCTAATATGTGCGTGTACATATGTCTATCTTTCTGGTTGTATGTACACTTATATTAACAATAGGGTCCAACTTAACAATAGGGTCCTGAAATCCACACCAAACAAATCTTAGAGACCATCGAACGGTTTTAACCAAGGGACGACGATGTCACAGTATCTCCCTCAGGACGATACTATCATTTTGCAAACTATGCTATAAAAGGCGGGGGATTCCCGAAGAGACGAGTCACCGGCCAACGCCACACAGACGAAGCAAGATTCGCGCCCCTCCACTCGTCTCTCTCTCTTTCTCTGCTATTTTATCGCACTTTGAGCCCTTCGATGATCGACCTCTCCTGCTGCAGAAGTTCACTTTTCCTTTAAACCTCCCGACCGAAGAACTCAGAGAGAAACCTGCACTGACGAGCAGATCTGTGCGAGCGACTGAAAAGTTCTGATTTTTCGACGATTTCGTATTCAGTGCATTAAAAGACATCTGTGCAGGTTTTCTTTTGCGAAATTCGAGAAGATAAGGATTGAAATGGTGAAGGGAGCGACGTTCTTAGGATTTGTCTGTGTTTGATCGCTACAGGTAGGCGTATCCGGAATCCGGATCACATTTTCTGTTTTTCACTGTTTTTGGCGGATCGCTTGCTTGATATTCGGTTTCTGGAGAAAGAGAAAAAGTTGAGTTACTTCGGTTTCGGAACGGTGTGGAGCAGCTGTTTGATTTACATTTTGTTTTGCTTTACTTTTTGGTGTTTTTGAATCGATACGTGGTTCAATCAATCTTTTCGATGTCTCGGTGGATGAGAGGGATTTTGAGTAGATTAGGGTTACAAGCGGTCGTGATTTGCTGATTCATCTAAGATTCTTCTATTATTTTGTTTTTTTCTTCTTTTGCTTTTTGGCATTTCTCGGGGAACTCGTATTCAGTTGTTGATATCCGGAGTAATGTGGGATATTTTAAGTATCTAAGCGAAAAGTGGTTGTGAATTTGCACAGATTTCAGTACGTTTTGGAAGTGAAATTCCCAAAGTGCGTCGGAAGTTCATACAGTTTTTAGAAAATTGCAGAACCAGGGGCTTTGAAAGAACAATCCCGTGCGAATGATTCTTTGAGAACTTGGAAGGTGTATGATGCAGTTGAGCGAGCAAGCAAGCAGTCCCTTCTTCTTTGTTATTAATACACGGCAACATAATACGTTGAAAAGATGATATAAGGGACAGGAAGGTGTTGGCTCTCCAGCTACATATTACGGGAGAGGGTATTTAGATGGGATGGATCTACATTTCCCGCTAACGGGAGCTCGAGTTCCTCTGGCTGATTTGTTTTGGCCGAGGACAGAAGGGGAGGAAATTTGTTCTGGACCACCGATTTTTTGTCAATAATATCTAGAAAAGTCGTGTTTTCCGTTTACCTTTCACCAATGTGTTTCTCGGAGGAATATTTATGACTTCTGGCCAGCCGTTGCTGTCATCATCTTTATCTTGTGATTCAGATCCTTCATCTGTGGTGCCTCCTCCGGGGCCTGTGAATATTGGCTCCTTTAGCTGCCTCTGTCTGAATGCTTCCTTTTCCTCTTCAAATTTTGACGATGCTACAAGCCGTTCCTTTGATGTGAAGGACGAGGACGCTGTCTCTGTTGCAGATACAAATTGTTGTCTGGGCCCCCTTGAACACTCTGATTCTCTCACGACCACCAACCGGTTTAATTCGGCTGGGTCCCAGTTCTTTCAACAGTTTCTGTTGGAATGCCCCATGCAAGAAGGACGGCAGCTTGTATCCTGGGGTACTATGGAGCTGCAGGGCAATTTAACAACTTCTGAAGTTTCTGGGACTTCTCTGGTGCAGGAAAAGTTGAACAGATCTCAGCGGATTCGCCACAAAAGTGTGCAATTTGAAGATAATTTGTCATCGGAAGAGAATCCTAGATTAATTTATATCAACGATCCGAGGAGAACGAATGCCAAGTACGAGTTCACAGGGAATGAGATCCGAACCAGCAAGTACACGGTTATCACTTTCTTGCCAAAAAATCTGTTCATCCAATTCCAACGAGTTGCTTATTTGTATTTCCTAGCTATTGCTGCTCTGAACCAGCTTCCCCCTCTTGCTGTTTTTGGAAGAACAGTGTCTCTTTTCCCTCTCCTCTTTGTGCTTTGTGTCACAGCTATTAAAGATGGCTATGAAGATTGGCGAAGGCACAGATCAGATAGGAATGAGAACAATCGAGAGGCCCTAGTGCTCCAATTTGGTCAGTTCCAACCGAAGAAATGGAAAAAGATACGAGCTGGTGAGGTTGTGAGAATCTGTGCCGATGAGACAATTCCATGTGACATGGTTTTGTTAGGGACAAGCAATCCTAGTGGAATAGCATACATTCAGACAATGAACCTGGATGGTGAGTCAAACTTGAAGACAAGGTACGTTCGGCAGGAAACAGCTTCAACAATTTTTGATGGGGGGAGCATTTCAGGGCTTATCAGATGTGAGCAGCCTAATAGAAATATTTATGAGTTCACAGCCAACATGGAATTCAATGGGCAGAGATTTCCCCTTAGCCAATTGAACATCATTTTGCGCGGTTGCCAGCTGAAGAACACAGAGTGGGTAATCGGTGGTGTTGTGTATGCTGGACAGGAAACGAAAGCAATGTTGAATAGTGCAGCTTCTCCTTCCAAAAGAAGCAAACTAGAAACCTATATGAACAGGGAAACCTTGTGGCTGTCGGTTTGTCTTCTTGTCATGTGTGTGATTGTTGCACTTGGGATGGGCTTGTGGCTAGAACGCCACAAGGATATGCTTGATACTTTGCCTTATTACAGAAAAAGATACTTCACAAAGGGGTGGAATAATGGGAAAACCTACAAATACTATGGGATTATCATGGAGATATTTTTCTCATTTTTGAGTTCCATTATAGTGTTTCAGATAATGATACCGATATCTTTGTATATTACAATGGAGTTGGTCCGGTTGGGACAATCGTACTTCATGATTGAAGATGAGCAGATGTATGACAGTAGTTCTGACTCAAGGTTTCAGTGCAGATCGTTAAATATAAATGAAGACCTAGGTCAGATACGGTATGTATTCTCAGATAAGACAGGGACACTGACTGAGAACAAAATGGAGTTCCGGAGAGCCAGTGTGTATGGGAAGAATTATGGGTACTCCTTGAATATCACTGATCATCCATTGCAAGAAGCAAGCATTGCAGGTACGGCCTTCTTTTTTTATTTCTTGTATGACCCTTTTTCCAGTGTGGTTTTGTTTATTATGAAGATAGATTATGATCTGGTGCTAGGCTTTGTAATAACGATGGTTCATTATCTGAAACTTTGGTTGCTTTGGACTCGTGTTGGATACAAGCTGGCACTCTTATTAAACAAAACTTAATTTATTCAAATATCTTGTTCTCAACTATTATTAATTTTATACTATTTCAGGTATAACTGTTAACTAAATGCATTCCTTTTATATTGTGCGTCTTTAATATACGTACTAAACTGTATGGACGTGTCTGCATATTGGGTTTGTCGGGGTTTTTCTGGCAGTTTATATCCGTGTTTCACAGTGGTACATGTTGGTGTCGAAGTTACATAGTCGTTATGCCACATAAATTCAACAGTCTTGCACTTGCACAGAGTGTTTGTCCATTATGACGTATTTGGGGATTGAAAAGAGAATTATCATGCATTAACTGTGCGCAGCAAATGCCAGATAGCTCTGTATTCTGAGCCATCAGTTTTTCTAATTTGTTGCAGCAGAAGTAACAGAAGGAAAAAGATGGAAGCTTAAATCTGAAATAACTGTTGATACTGAACTTGTGGCATTGTTGCATAAAGACTTGTCTGGAGATGAAAGGGTAGCTGTGCATGAGTTTTTCCTTACATTGGCAGCTTGTAACACTGTGATCCCAATCCTTACCCGAGATTCATCTTCTAGTAATACGGTGAGTGAATTACATGAAGATGTAGAAGCTATTGACTATCAGGGTGAATCTCCTGATGAGCAAGCATTAGTCGCTGCAGCTTCTGCTTATGGATACACTCTTATTGAGCGCACATCCGGGCACATTGTGATTGATGTCAATGGTGAGAAACTAAGGTAGCGTGCTCTCTCTCTCCATGTCAAGTTTATGCTTTCTCATTACCTACCAATTCTACTTTTCTTGGTGATTTTAGTTTTGGAAACTAAATGATGGAACCATGCAACCGAAGATATGGTTGTGCAATTAATGACACCATTCCAGTGCCTTCTGTCTTGTTGGTAGATTTTTTTTTCATCCAAGAGAATTCTGTATTGATGACTTTGTAACTTTGTTAGTTGTTATTTCTATCTTCAATTCAGGTTGGATGTATTGGGCCTGCATGAGTTTGATAGTGTGCGGAAAAGAATGTCAGTGGTTATTAGATTTCCTAACAATGCTGTAAAGGTTCTGGTAAAAGGTGCTGATACTTCAATGTTCAGTATTTTAGCAAAAGAGACTGAAAAGTCTGACAACAGAGAGCCTCTGTCAATTAATACGAGACATAAAACACAGAATCATTTGACTGAATATTCTTCACAAGGTTTACGCACACTTGTCGTTGCTTCAAGGGATCTTACAGATGCAGAACTTGAGGAGTGGCAATGTAGTTATGAAGAGGCAAGCACTTCATTGTCTGAGAGATCGACAAAGTTACGCCAGACGGCAGCTCTTATAGAATGTAATTTAAATCTTCTTGGGGCTACTGGAGTCGAAGACAAACTACAAGATGGTGTGCCCGAGGCCATCGAGTCCCTTCGGCAAGCAGGAATCAAGGTCTGGGTTTTAACTGGAGATAAACAAGAGACTGCAATTTCAATTGGTCTCTCAAGCAAACTCCTGACCCCAGATATGCAGCAGATTGTTATAAATGGCAATTCAGAGGATGAATGCAGGAATCTTTTGGTTGATGCAAAGGCCAAATTTGGTGTCAAATCAGCAGATAGCAGGAATAAGAGTTTGAAACAGAAAAAGAATGATTATCTTGATTGTCTTGAGATTCTTGATGAGCCAAGGACTTCCAATGTGTTACAATGGCATGCGAGGAAACTGGCAGATGTGAAAAATACTTCACTAGCACTCATAATTGATGGGAACAGTCTCGTGTACATATTGGAGAAGGATCTGGACTCAGAGGCATGAATCTTTCTCATCTCAAGTAAAACCTTACATTTGCAATATGACATGTTTTGAAGCTCCTTCTACTACGTAAAAAATGCTTATTTTTCCTGAAGCATAGCCTGGCTTCAATCCTATTATCTTTCTGGATGCATGTACAGCAGACTGTAGCATTTGCTTTTAACTGTCGATTCATGTTTAAGTTTAATATTGTCTCACATGATAACCATTCCACTTCTACAGCTTTTCGATCTGGCAACTTCCTGTAGAGTTGTGATTTGCTGTCGTGTTGCTCCTTTGCAAAAAGCTGGGATTGTTGATCTAATTAAGAGTCGGTCAGATGACATGACACTGGCTATAGGTGATGGTGAGTTTGATTATTCTGGTAGTTACTATGCTATATACTTGTGGCTTAGCTTCTCCATTCATCGAATGTATTTGTGGGGTTGAGGGTTTGGTGTGGGGGTTCAACTCGAGTTTCCATGAACAGTTGCCTTTTTTCTGACCAGTGAATTATCAAAGAAAATCTGTTGTGCCAGCCTTGCTTTCTGTTGACTGAAATCATTTCTGACAGGGGCTAATGATGTTTCAATGATCCAAATGGCGGATGTTGGCATTGGGATATGTGGTCAGGAAGGACGTCAAGCGGTGATGGCGTCGGATTTTGCCATGGGCCAGTTCCGGTTTCTGAAAAGATTACTCCTTGTGCATGGACACTGGAATTATCAGCGTGTTGGTTACTTAGTTTTGTACAACTTCTACCGTAACGCTGTATTTGTATTGATGCTGTTCTGGTATGTATAGTTTCCTTATGGTATTTAAGAAGCCTCAGTTCCTTTGGTTGCCCATTGCATCTTGTTCATTGGAGTATGCTTGTACATCAGTTTGTTTATTTTCTTGTCACTTTGTGTTCTGATATCTATGAACTTGGAATCCTTCAAGAGTGCAGAGGCAAATCCTTTTTGGACTTGTAAGATTTTTATATATAGACATTGGAAACCATCTTCTGTCAAAAATGTTTTGTAAAAAATGTCCACCCTTAAGTGGTCCCGATCAAACATGTTTGTATGTCCAAGATCTGCAAGTTTATGATGCCCAAATGGGAGTTTTTTTTTCTCCTATTAGTTTTACAAAGTTCTTGTCACTCTTATTTGTTGGCAAATATGCAATTGGATGGTTAAGAAGTCAATGGTTCTGATTCTGTTAATTCACATGTACGCTGGTTGAAAATCTTGAGCTAGTCAAAGTTAAAAGAGGCTAGCTCAGGAACTGAGGCGTAAGCCTCAGTTTTAAAAAAAAGAAGTGCTTATCGAATTCTAAAAAAAAAAAAAATTAAATCTAAAAAATTGAGAAACAACATATCATGTGAAAAAATAACTTAAATACGCATAAAAGTGAGGCTATAACTTTTACTTTAGGAGCGATGCTGTCGGGAATGCCTGAATGCTAATATCAAATCTTAAAAACATAAAAGTACATATGATCTGCCAATGCCATAACTAAATTACCAAATCTTAATACTAACAAGATAGCGTTAAGCTGTATTAGAAGCTCAAGCTGGACTTTGAGTGGATATTAATTGCTTATCCAAAATTGAGTGGTAACTATATATACAGAAGATTCACAAATTTACGAAAATTCTGAAATGTGATTATTTTGGGGCATCATTAATTTGTTTTTGCCAATGCTTATTGTGAGATTTTCTCAAATGTATAGCCGATGATGCTATCTCATGCTTTAGATTCCATTGTTATTGTTGAATTAGTCAAGTTTCTTCTGCAGGTGGTTGTTATGATGCTTTCCTTAATAGCTTGTTGTTTATTTGCAGGTATATATTATGCACAGCTTTTTCTACGACTTCTGCATTAACAGATTTGAGTAGTATGTTCTATTCTATTATCTATACTTCAATCCCTACGATAGTTGTGGGTATTCTGGACAAGGACTTAAGTCATAAGACACTTCTCCAGTATCCAAAGCTTTATGGGGCAGGGCATAGACAGGAGAGTTATAATATGCACCTCTTCTGGATCACAATGATCGACACTCTGTGGCAAAGTCTTGTTCTCTTTTATGTACCTCTCTTTACCTACAAGGAGAGTTCAATTGACATCTGGAGCATAGGCAGTATGTGGACAATTGCTGTTGTTGTACTAGTGAATATTCACTTAGCAATGGACATTCAACGTTGGGTATTGATTACTCATGTTGCATTATGGGGATCTATTATCGTTACATATGTTTGCATGGTGATATTGGACTCCATTCCCATCTTTCCAAATTACTGGTTAGTCTCGCACTTAAATATTCATTGACTTCCATTGTAATTATGCATTGCCATGCTTAAAGATGTCTGTATTTTTGACAGGACAATTTACCATCTGGCGAAGTTGGCTACCTACTGGCTCACCATTTTACTTATAACAATCTTAGCATTGCTCCCACGTTTTCTTTTTAAAGTTATACATCAGATTTTTTGGCCTTCCGATATTCAGATTGCTAGAGAAGCTGAAATACTGAGGAAACAGCTTCACCATTTGCAATCAAAACCAGATCAAGGTTCAAGTTAAATGTATCTTGTTTTGTAGACAAATCCCATTTTTATATGGTTTCCTTTGAATTTATCCCTCGTGTGGCTTCCATATGGAGCTTATCGTCAAAAAGTCCACAGTAAGTGTGTGGTTCCATTTTCTCTGTTTCATCGAATGATATACTTGATCTTAGAATTAGTTTTTTTCCATTCCAGTTTATGATGCTAACTTGCTCTAATTTGTTTGTCTTTTATGATGTAGTTCATTTTTATACTGACTGTTCTGAAGCCCTTAATAGTTGGAGTTCATATTTCTGGTTAAGAATCTTTGCTTTGCTTGATTGGTCTTTATATGAATTGTTCTTTGTTTAGTCTTCTTTGATTCTTTTATGGAAACCTGAATGAATGGATTGACTTGATTTAAATGCTTTTATATAAACAACAAACAGTGTAGGATGTTCTTTAAAAGGAAAGTACTACAATGCATCTGACCTCTAATAATTGTATTGGCTGACCTCCTTGGAAAATAAGGAGTTCTAAGTAATGTTTTGTATTGCGGTGTGGAGATGATCTTTGTTCTTCCCTTTTCCACAAAATCTCTGATTTTTTCAAAAAATTGCCAAAAAATCTCCGATTTTTCGAATTCACGAATCAATCTCCGATTAATCAATAAACTTGGCAATTAATCGATGATTTTGCCGATTAATCAGTTGAGACCCATCTTTTTATTTTTTTCCCCCTTGTGAGTTCTAATGACGAATCATGCTTATGAGTTATGACTTATTATTATGGAATTGTAGATGTGTTTTTCATCATATAAATGTGTTTTGTTAAAAACATTTCTAACTTGAAATATGCCATGATACGTTTTTTATAATTTTGCCAACTTTTCCCAATTTTTGCTGAATTTTCCCGACTTGACCCCTTGCCGATTTATTATTGAATCCCGACTTTGTGACTATGCTCTTTTCGCCCCTCCCCCTCCCCCTTTCTTTTTTAATAATTATTACTTAATTTTTTAGTGAAAATTACTGGAAAGGATAACTTTTTGAAAGAAATACCCACCAAGGATGGTGGGCTGAAAATATGGCAACTAAGGTTCCATTTCCAAAAATTATTGCTGGTAAATCCTTTTTCTTTTGACTCCTACTTTTAATTCCCATTTTGCCCTTGTTTACCTACTATTATATATGCCTATTTTATTTTTCAGTTACGCATATCATCATAAGTTTTACAAATTACAATTCGGTTAAATGAACTCTTTCATTTTTTTCTTGTATATACTTTATTTTTAATTTTTCATGGACAGTTCAATGAGTCATTATGATCTTTTTGGCTTGCCGAGTCTGATTCGTTAACATGGGTCAAGCTGACATCTGTGTCTGAGACCATTTGGAAACACAAATTGATGGCATTTAGTCATTTTATTTGACTTGGGAATTTTTCTGGCTCTTAGTTTTCTCCCACTTTTCTTCTCATCCCACCCTACTTGTAACCATTACTCCCTTGCCTCCTATTGTACAGCAAGTGCAACCCGTCTTCTGTTGTCAAAGTGTAACAGTGATGCTGCCCTTGATGCCTACACCTTTGTAGTTATTGCCTCTTGCCATTTTTCCTAACCTCTTTCTCTTGATGTTAATCTTGATTTCTAGGAAGACCTTGTTATAATGGATTTTGACAATTTGTTTGTAAGTAAGATATTTGTATTAAAAGGGGTTAGAATCCCATGAACTATACAAAATACAGAAGTGGCTGAAAAAAGAAAACACCTCCAAAGAGAATTAGGTTAACCCAAAGAGTTAACAAATTAAACAGAAGTGTTCCACAAAGAACAAAAAGTTGTATATGAGGCATAGTCACAAAAATTTCCGATTTTTCGAATTCATGAATCAATCGCCGATTAATTGGCAAAATCTCCGATTAATCAAAAAACTTAGCAAGTAATTGGCAATTTTGCCGATTAATCGACTGAGACCCATTTTTATTTTTTCCCCTTCTGATTTCGGTTTTGCTGATTTTTGGAATTTTGATTTTGAATGATGAATCATGCTTATTATGATTTATGACTTATTATTATGGAATTATAGATGTGCTTTTCATCATATAAATATGTTTTGTTAAAAAAAACATTTCTAACTTGAAATATTCCATGATATATTTTTTTTATAATTTTGTCGTTTTTCCCTATTTTTACTGAATTTATCCGAATTTTCCCGACTTTGTCGATTTATTGCCGAATCCCGATTTTGTGACTATGATATGAGGTTCCCTTTAATTCTTTCAAAAATAGAATTCCACCAAATAGCTTCGCTTTGACCCTTCTAATCCTTTGGACTACTGATTCAGACCTGTCTTCAAGATCTTACAATTCCTTTTACTTTCATAGAGACCAACAAATATCTCAGGGGGGCAGTCTCCAAAGAACCTGACTTCGAACCTGATATTGCGGGCAGATTCATCCATTAATGAGATCTTTAGGCGTCTAGGCATAATCCACTTGATTCAAAAGGCCCTGAAAAAATGTTGCCATAATGGTAACGAGAAATCACAATGTATAAGGAGGTGATCAATTGATTCAACATCCCTTTTGCAGAGAAAGCACATATTAAATTATTAATCATAATCTTACCCTTGCAAACTAGTTGGTTCATTGTGAGATTACCATCATGCGTAGCTGTCCATAGGAAAATACCTTGGATGGGATTGGGTTGCTCCATAGGAATCTGGTTGGGAAGTCATGGGGTGTTATGCCTTCGAATCTAACGAGGGCTAGAGCAAAAGATCCGACTGAGATGTTTTATTTTGGGCTCCACCTCTGTATACGCTTATCCTCCACTCCAAGTCTACATGCAATGGGACCTCTTCAAGTCGAGCAAGGAGATTAGTGAAACTATCAAGCTCCCAATTGTTTAAATTTCTTTTGAAAGAAGGGTTCCATACTGGTCTCCTACTTTATAAACTATCTGCAACCAAGCCATCTTTATGGACTTATAGATCATAAAAGGCAGCGAACTCCAATTTGAGTGTAGAATTTCCGCACCAATTATCCTCCCAAAATCTGATCTATCCCATTCCATTCTCACACCTTTGTAGAAATTGTTATATTGGTTTAAAATACCTCCCCATACGCTGGCCCTGTAACTAGAGGTGACAGTGTTGCTGTTCCACTCCCAATTTTGGCTGCCTTATTTGCTGACAATGACCCTTCAAAGACTACTGGGTTCTACACCAAATCTCCACAATCATTTTCCTAATAGGGTCTTGGTCATGACTTTGACAGGCCTAAAGCCAAGATCTCCTTCTTTGGGGCTGCAAACCTTATTCTGTGCCACTAGGTGATACTTATGAGCCTCATCTTTGTTATTCCAAAGGAAATATCTCTCCACCTTTTCAATTCTCACTGCCATGGATGCCGGAATGAAAAGAGAGCGAGGAAGTATATAGAGGGTCACCTTACCACCTTTAGATAAGTAGCCTTTCTTTTATGACACTAATCTCCTCTGGAAACACTCAATCTATCTGATAGCGCTCTGGACCGATAATTAGTGCCAAGAGGAAGACCAAGATATGCCATAGGCCGTTTACCTGTTCCACATCCCAAAGTGCCTGCAAGGTCCGCCACATTAAAATTTGCTTTCCCACTCCTATCACCTCGCTTTACCTAACTTGATACAAATTCCAGAAACTGCTTCACACCTCAACTATCGAAGTTGCTTATGATTCAGCTTGCAAAGTATCAAGCATGGTTCAAAGTACACAGTATTGTTTCGGTGTCGTTCATGGGTGATACCAAAACGTATCGGAAGTATTGTTCAGTTTCGGACGAAACTTTGTGAAATCGAAACGAAGATGCAGTGCAAATTTACACATAAGATGAAGTATTGTTCGGTTTCGGAACGATACGATACGATACAAAAATGATATGTTATGGTATGACCCGATATGTTATTGCCACGTGTTTCATTTCCTTAGCACGTGTTGGTGCCCTATTCAAGTTGTGAAATTTAATATCATTCTTAAATTGATCCTTTGTAAATTTAAATTTTGGTGCACTTTTTCTTCTCCCGCAATTTCTATCCACGTGCTCTTTATCTCCTGATGTGCTACATGGCTTTGTTCCTGCCATACAAGTTTTACAAATTAATTTGGATTTCAGCTAGGCATCTGTGTCTTTTGCTTCATTGACATGGCTGCCCTCCTTACACATGTCAGCCGCTCTACGCCTTCTTGACTTGACATGTAGCCAGCTGGGGTACACTTCTTCCTCAATGCCATTTCTCATATGAGCTACGACCACGTCATCTCCTCTTGGCCCACCACCTGTCTCACTCTCACATACGAACACGTCATCATCTTCATCCCTGGTATGGGCGAACTCAACCCCACCTACAGAGCTACACAGCATCCTATCCCTTGTTTCTTCTTCCAACTCTACCAGAATTTGAAAGAAGAATCATCTGTCAAGCAACGATATTACACAGGGATTTTGGGCAAACTGATTTTTCCAATTTTCAACCCTATCTTCCCCCCGCCTGCTCCCCAAGAGCTGCCGTTAAGTTCAATCAGACCCCCACATAGTGCACACAATGACTGGACAACCTGGATTGTTCTTAAATGAAAGGGGACTCCAGTGAACAAAAGCCATCGACTTCTAATCGTTCTTCGTCACTTCATCTATCTTCTCTTCATCCACTGGTGGTCTAATGTTATGACGCAATTCTGATAGTAGACCTCACTTTTACATCCATATAAACATGTAATCAGTGACGAGCTTTGGTACAAGGAGGTAGCCATTCTTTGAAAATAATTTGCTATGGCTGGATACATATTGAGTAAATACAATGTGAATCTAACACAATTAACTCAACTCTTTTTACTCTGAAAGTTGCAGGATGAAC
Source organism: Euptelea pleiosperma (assembly GCA_035048495.1). Taxonomy (NCBI): domain Eukaryota; kingdom Viridiplantae; phylum Streptophyta; class Magnoliopsida; order Ranunculales; family Eupteleaceae; genus Euptelea; species Euptelea pleiosperma. The sequence goes on from CM068540.1 coordinate 27,180,433, forward strand.
CCTGAACGAAAATAATGCAAATGTTCCACAATCACTTCGTAACGGGCAAAATAGTTGGCAATTTGTCACATAGGTAAGAAAATAGAAGTAGGCAATATGTAAAATAAATGACTGATTTCACTTTCATTTCTTGGTGTTGATGGAATAATTGAATTAATGGTTATAAGTGTTAACTGTGTACCATGCTTTGTGCCATTGTCTTCTGTATATGGACGTTTTAAATCGATGTTCATTTTTTTTCTTTTCTGTGTTTTTTTTTTTTTTCTGTATATCATTCATTTGCACCCACATATGCAAGTATGTATGCACATTTTTGTCCGTTTTTAGGGTTGGATCAGACACATGCAAGTATGCACTCAGTTAGATGGAACCAACTATCCAAGTTAATGTGATAGATTGTAGGTTACCCAGCCGGGATTTTGCCTGTGGATCTATTATGTGAATCTATTTTGCCCGTGTATGTACTCAGCAGGGTTTTCTCTTCTGTCTGGATGCAAATATTTGTGTTAGGTTTTTCTCTATAAGAAAAGAACTTGGACCAAGTACAACATGATAAAAAGATGTTTCTGCATGCGTACTTGTGCAATGCAATCTGATCCATGATCCCAAAGGGGTTTTAATTTGTTTGGCACTGCATTGACATTTTTTGTTTTTGTTTTTGGTTTTTAATTTCTTCTTTGGTTCTCATTCATTAGATGAGTTTCGTGACTGCAAGCACGCGACAGGGAATTGTCATTTGGTGAAAGAGAGATGGGAACAACCAAGTGAAGAATAAAAGGAAGCGAGATGGGGTACTCAAAGCTGAGGGGAGAGGACTCGGGTGAACGCTGGATGAAATGAGACCATTCGGATCGGAAACGAAAAAGGTCTATCCTCAAGTAGAGATTTCCAGCAACTTCGGGTGATATCCATTGAGGCAGCAAAGGTGGGGGTTAAAGAACCAGGTCGCGGGCCGGGGGTTTTTAACAGGTGAAAATGGATGAGAAACGTATTTATTGTTGTGCAAAAAAAAAAATAAAAAAAAAATGAAAAGTTTGGTCTTTGCCATTTAGCAGTGAAGATGCATTTTAGTGTTGAGGATATCTAAGGTGCCCGTAGGAAAAGCAAGAGAATCCAACCACTCCAAAATTGCCATGTGGCACGCTTTCAGGCCCACCGACCTATGGATGTTTGATTCACATCCAAAGGGGGGGATGATTATTAGCAAAAAAATCCGGTAAGAATTGTGAATCAAATTGCAATTTGCAATTTTTTTGAGAAAGCTGATACTTAATTAGTTTCATTCACCTTCTCAATCAATTCACAATGAATCACAAATCTGTTTGAGTGAATTAATTCGTGACACAACGGTGTGGGTGCAAGCGTGAGATAAGATATGTGGTTTTGAGAAATTTATCCAAAAAGAGAGCAGATTTTGGTTGAATGGTTACAGAAAGTGAAAAATTTACTGACAGTAAGTGGGTATCTATTTACACACGCACCCACCGAAAAAAAAAAAAGAACTGTGAAGAGTTGCATTGCCCTTGTCCCCTCCAATGGCTATGTCCTTGCAGCCTGGTCATTGTCTTCATCACTCTTCTTGTCTCCATCAGTCCCGACCCGAACATGTAAAGAAGATATAACAAGAGTATTATCATAAATAGTACCAAATATGATGGTTCTGGGGTCCATCATCTCGAATGGATCTTACCCACTATAACATACACATGGGCCACTAATTGATCAGGCGTCCATTCTGAAGCAACCTTTGGGGCATAACCCAAGATGGATCATGCAGATAAAAAAAAAAAGAGAGAGCTTATGAATAAACCTGAAAACTATAGAATGGAATAAGTGTGCGCCACCATAAGAAGCAAAAGAGCTACTCACGTTGTAGAGGAAGAGTTATAGGGCAAGAAATTAAAGAGCAAGGCAACTCTCATGGAGTCTCCCCCAAGGGCTTCAACCCTCCATTGGACATGGTTAAGGAGAAGCCCTTGAGGGAGAGTCAATGTTACATGCCTTGGTACACCACCACAACCTCTCATGTACGCATCCCTTATTATGTTCATCGTACACCTTGCATGCTAAATATAAGAGCAAGTCAACAGCTTATATAGGCGTTTCTTCTTTCGTATGTGTGACTGGGGGATCTCAAAATCTTCAAATGCTTCTTGGATAATAGATAGTGGTATAAAGAATATGTTCCTCTTCTTTTCCAATTGGTTATCTTCCCTAATCGCAATCACATATATAGAGATCTTTGAGAGACCCACAATATCTTCTAGTTTCTATGATGAAGATATAAGGTGGTGGCTCCATGATTCAACGGCTGTGATGAGATCGCGACATAATTTTCTGACCGTCCAGAAGAATATGATGTATCTCATGACAAAGGCATATATGATAAGGTTTGACTTTTGCTGTGCCCTCAACTGGTTGACCCTTAGACAAGCATAAGAGGTAGGCTAGAGGCTGTATTTGTGCATGAGAAGGGAATAAAGTGACGATTATGAGAATCCTAATCTTGTACCCTAACACTGTATTGACATTCTTCATAGGAGTAGTGATCCAATAGGGGTGCCTATATCAAGTCAAATGATACGGGCTCTTTGCATCTATTTTTCATTGGATAAAAGAGTACCTTGGCAAAGGCTTGCACAGATCTTGAGGCCAGTCTAGTACAATAAAAATAGCCAAAGGAGGGAGGCATATGATTAACTTGACACAGCCACCCTTATTGGATCAACGCTCTCTTTCATTGACTTATAGAAGGGGAATAGAGAGCTAGAAACCACTTTTTATCCATCCTTTTGGGTCTATTTGGATTGCATGCAAATGTGGCAAATAAAACATTCGCGTTCACAAATTACATTTTTGTGCATTTGGCCCCACAATGTGGGTCCACCAATTTGCTTTTCCATGTAGGTAAATAAATTCTCTTCCCCCCCTCTTTGGTAAAGTATTCGTCCACCATTTTAGGTCTTACGTGGACAAATTTTATTTTCTCGTAGGCAAACGAAGGAGGCAGATTGTATGTGCAGGGTCCACATACTGACCAAATCATTTGGATGAGAAAACCAAAAGCGATTCAAATGTGTACAAAATTTTTGTGGCGTTAATAATTAGGCGTAGCGTTAGAATTTTTCCTTGGTATTGCCAAGCAGACCACGTTTGGCAAACCAGTGGAAGCAAAAAGTAACTTCTAAATTAAGTTGCTTTCTGGAAGTAGAAGTTTGTTTGGTGAAATGCTGACTTAGAAGTTAAAAAGTAAAAAAGTTAGTTTGCATGAATTAAGTCAAAAAGTCATTTTCTTATAATTTTATGTACATATTATATTCTAATAAACCATTAATAAAGATTATAAATCAATATCACATATGTTATTATTTTTTTAACTACAAATGGCCAGTAATAAACAACGCACCAGGCGAGTAATTTTATAGGTAATTATTTAAAAAAGAAGAGATGGTCCGCTGACCTGCTTCTTAGCAAACCGTCCCTGCTTTTTCTCCCTTCATATGATGTTTTCTATCTACATTTTATTATGTGAAATTTAGTAGATATAACCCAAACACAAATTCCTTGAAAATATCATTTCATAATAATCACAAAATCTAACTATATGAAAACAAGAAAGATGCATGATTCTAAAAAGGTTAACCATAGGAAAAGAAGGTTTGTAACAATGGCTTTTATAAATCAAACCAAAGTAACTAACAACTACTATATGTGGTGGAATGTGATGTAAAATCTAACCAATACTATTTATGGCAAGTTAGATTACTGCCCATATTATGGCTAAAGTGTTTTTAATCTATAATTGTGATGTAATTTTTTTTGTATCTCCTTGAGCCAAGGGTAAAATTGGCATTTGAAAAGATTCCCTTAAAATTAGAAGCATCGGTTCCGCAAAATTTTTTTTGGCTTTTGCTTTCACTGGAAACAAGAAGCAAAAAATATTTGTTTCCACAAAAAGTAAGTTTTTGACTTTTGAAAAGCAATTCCAAAATATATACCCAAACAAACTTTTCAACTTTTTTACTTTTGGAAGCAAAAAAATAACTTATTTCGGTGTTGGCAAACAGACCCTTAATATACTAGCAGAAGGCATATGCAAAGTTTGCAAGTAGTAACTTTTCACCCTACTTGCAAACTTTAAAAACTTTTCACCCTTGAAGGTGCCAGCTTGTTCAGTTGGTAAAGTTTGTGGGTGATGATACCATAGACCTGGGTTCAAAACCCGCCTTCACCAAGTGTTACTGGTCTCTTTAAAATTGCCTTTACCGAAAAATAAAAAACAAAAAACTTTTCACCCTTGAAAGTTGTCTTTGTAAGAGTAAAGATTGAATGCTGTTGATAAGATCATAGTAACCTAATTCACTTAAACTACTTGCAAATTGCTCATCGATTTTGTGGCGTGGCAGCGAGGGTAGCTAAAATTATGCTATTTCTCTCTTAATTTCTTAAAAAAGGTTGTGCTTTTTGTGAACTAAGGGCGTGTTTGATTGCCAAGTGCGAAAATTGCAATTTTCACCTGAAAATACGCCTTTATTTTCTCACATGATTAAGGTCAAAAGTGAGGTGAAAATATGAAGGATCCAAAAATCTTTCCCCAAACAAAACCCCACCAAGCTTAGAGCCCATTTCCCTTCCACACAAGTGAGAATTCATTCCCCTCCAAGCCCAGAGCCCATTTCCCTTCCACATAGGTGAGAATTCATTTCCACCTAAAAATAATGTGTTCACATGTGCAATCCAATAGCCATTCAAGGCATTTCCCAGATTAATTTTCTAGGGAAAATTTTCCATGTAATCAAACACACCCTAAATAGCTCGAATAAACACCAAATTGGGGAAGTACGATTAACACATTCACAGCAAAGTGTTGAATTTTCCAAAAATTTTGATGGATAAAGTATGATTTGGGTAATTCAATTGGGTTGACCTTAAATCCAGGATATCTCCTAGGTAGCAGTACCTGTCGGATGGTGGATGCTTAGGGTGCACAAGGCAACCCAAGCACTTACATTCCCCTAGGCTGTTCTTAGGCTCAAAATTTTGTCCGATGGATATGAGCGACGCCCAGACGTAACTTAACTGTAAGATACACTTGCTTGTCAAAAAAAAAAATGTTATAGAAATAGCAAAAGAGAAAAATAACGGCAAGATCCAGAGGCAATTCCTTCAGAGAACTGCTCAGAAATTATTAAGGAGACAAAAGACGGAAAATGAGCAAGGAAAATAGAGGTAACAGCACATTACGGCAAGTCATATTTCCTCGGCTCATCAAAAGAGTTGTCATAAAAGGTCTCCACATGGAACTACAAGCAAGAAAAATCAAATCACATTATTCGAAGATATTCTCTGTTTATGGTTTTCTCATCAGAATCTGCTGGATGACCAGAACTGTTCTACTGGCACTCAAAATCATAGATCATTGCCCTTCAGGTTCAGGTTTCTCCAAAAACGTCTTCTTCAACCAATTAAATGGCTGTGAAACATATTATAAAAAGGAATTAAGATCAAAAGAACAATAAAATAAACGAGAGCTCATCCAAATTGTGCCAAATCTGGAAATTCTGAAACATACAATGTTGAATTTTCTTTACAACGAGGCCGAGAAAAAAGCATCAAGATGAAAAGGCAAGACAAACTCTTTTATCATACAAATGGTGAACATTACATGTGACAAGGAGAAGCTAAAACACATGACCCACCTGGGATCCAAAAGAAATAAATTTGCAACCATCCAATTCATAAACCTGGCAGAATGAAGTTGGTGCATTACAAAATACTCACCCAATAACATGCATATATAACACCAATTCTAGCCAAAACATACTTTTATTTCAATCCAATACCAAGTATCTTGTTTCTTTTCTTTATTTCTTCTACTTTTTTTTCTTGTTCACTTGTTTTATCTACTTCATTTTTTGTGTTGTGTTCGAGCATTGAATATCAATGTGCCACAATCTTTCATGGTCTTCAAGATTGCCAAAACACAAGGCCCCAACCACGAAACCGCTTAATATCAGCTTCTATATATTATTCTCCAGCAAGATCTATGATCCTCTCATAGGTTGCAGACACAGTAAATAAACAGCATAGCCTACCTGGCATAGATGCAGGAATCAGAAACCACCTAGGAATCGACCCAATAGGATGATTGCAATTTGTAAGTTTCTTATTTATTAAGTTTCATGACCATTCAACAAATTTTCCAAATGCCCAAAAGAAAGCAATTATTTGGATGGTTATGGTTGATTATTAGCCCATGTGTGCCATGCGTACAGCGCTTCCACTTGTAAGACAGAAATCTCATATTATTCATCATCATCATAAGACTTATCCCAACGATATGGGGTTGACCGCATGAATCCGGTTCCTCCATTCAATTCTGTCTAAAGCCATCTCTTCCATTAGAGCAAGTTTCTTAAGATCTCTTCTCAAAACCTCAATCCACGTCTGTTTTGGCTTTCCCTTTGCCCTTTTGGACCCTTCGACTTGCACATTCCTCCTGACTGGTTCTGTCATTGGTCTTCATTGTACAATACCAAATAAAAAATCACGTCCTTAGAATATTCAAAACGAGGAAGTTCTTGATATAGGATCTTTCTTTCTGAACATGCTCCAGAGTAATCATTTCTCTGCCAAAAACCTCGAAACAGAGAACATACATGTCTACCACAGATGAAAGAGGCAAAGCTGGACATCGTGCTACCATAAAAGAACAAATTCCTACGTGTCTACTACTACCCTGCCATTGGGTCAAGCCTGCAGCTCAACTGGTTAGGTTTGGACGTTAATTACTTACCAAACAAAGTACATAAATAACTTTGCTGGAGCTCATCTTACCTCATCCTGAAAAAAGCTCTGTTATGTTGTTTTCCTATTTTTCCTTGTGAAATTGACTAATACATTAAAGAGGAAAGAGGAAAGAGGAAATGAAACCTTAGATGAAACAGGATATCTTCAAGAAGGGACAACAAAAAAGCCATTAAAGCGAACAAAATCTCAATTGTTGAACATGATATCTCACAATTAGGTTGGCAAAACGATTAGTTCATACCCAGTTGCAATCTTAAAAGTGTCGTGGGGCACAAATGCCTACAAAAAGGCTGAGATATCAAAGGATTTTCTCCAAAACAAAGGGTGAGGAACAGACGGGAAAATGTGTTGGCTGTAGCACAACCTATTGCCAAGCCAAGAAATGGATGCGATAAATAGCAGCAGGAAAATGTACTTTCCACCAACAGCAAGTTGACAACAATACATACTCATCCTAGCAGGCAAGCCACAAAAAACCAACCTTCACCTTCAAGACGTGATCGCCCTTCTTGTAGTTACCTAAGTCGATCTAGAATCCGCCTAGTGGACAGTCTCAATTTTCTGGTGTGGAGGCGTTTTGGATAGGAAAATCTTCCATCTCAATATACCTGAACTAAATCTTCCAATTTTACAAATCAAAAGGAGAGGAAACACAAAGTCCAGTTCTTCATGAGGTGCAAAGGTAAGCAAGTGTGTTGGAACTCAGCCTCTAGGCTAATCACTTCCACAAAACCAAAGACATGCTTTCCATAGAAGTCTGAACTCTTCAAGATGTACCAAACTCATTGCTGTATTTTTGGGGTATTTCGAGAGAGAAATATAAAAAGGTACAAAATCTCGAATCCACATTACGGCAATTGTTACTTTGAAGTTGAAAAGGCGCAAAACAATAATGAAGGGGAACTCTACTAAAAACTGATTTTTATCATTCAATTTTGGTGGCCGACAAGTGTTGTGGGGCCCACTCACCAAAAAAATGCAATTGTTGAACGGACAGTGGGGATTGAAATAAATTCAACTCTTCAAAGAGTCTTAGAGACTGCAACTATCAACTGGTTTTTCCAACTCATTTATGGAGCATAAACTTCTCTCTTCTACAAACACCTTTCTAACAAAATGACAATCAACCCTCGACACATTTCATCTTCTAACCATTGCTACTTAATTATCAAACCAAATTTCCATGGAAGGACTAAACAAAAATCCATCTGCAGCTAAAATAGTTCATAAGCAAACCCATTCACAAGCAGCACATGCCGTAGCCTAGCACAGAGTGCTTGCACTCAATCTAGCTACCATGATCTGCTCCTTGCTTTCTAGGTAACGAAGATCTGCTTGGCCTTAAGATAACATCGGACTAGCCCGCCCATTAACAACTAGATAAATGAGTCCAAAAAAGCAACTACAGCTTTATCATTCACAAATATAGTTAGCAAATTGTGAAGCGGAAAAACTTCGCAAACTGAAAAATGCGAGTTTAAAACAATTTAGGTTCACAAAAGAGTAAAAAAAAAGGTCAAAAAGAGAACGCCAAAAGATTGATAATATAGGACTTCAAGTTTAATATTTTTTAGTCCAAAATTATGGACTCAAAAAAACGTATATGTATATGTGCATATACCCATGATGTGTAATATAAAATAGTATAATAGTACTAAAACTATATGATGCTCCCCTTAAGTCCATTCATATAAGCAAAACTCATAGTTTCCCGAACATATTTCTCATTTATCAAGGTCTCCAAAAAGGTAGGAATCTTTTAATCTTTTCGAAAAATATTTTTATAAACACAAGTGAAATATATTATTGTGAATAAAAAATATCCTTTGATTTTTTTTTTTTTGATAATTATAGAATGCATTAAAAGGCAAAAGCCAAACGAGAACACAAGACTAGCCAAAGAGGTCAAGATGACCTACAAAGGACAAAGCCGAACAAGACAACCAACAAATTAGGAAGCAAAACAACGATCGCCACTAACATCCATCTCTAGAATATAACATCTACCAACGGAAAGAAAAATCTTCAAAGAAGAGACCACAACACTCGAGAAAGATCTTAGACAAAGAAAACATTGGCCCTTAATGTTGATGATGTTAATCACCTCTTTCTCCTTCCCTTCGGAACATCTATTATTTCTCTCCCTCCAAAGATCCCAACATACCGCAAAGGGAAGAATACGCCAAAGCACGTGACCCTTAGAAGAGAAGACGTATGTGTGCCAACCCAAGATCAGCTGCATCAACGAACTAGACATCAACAAAGAAATCCCGAAGTCCAAAAAGAATGCTGCTCAAACTGCTGCCGCAATCTCGCAATGTAAAAGAAGATGGTTAACCGATTCTCCGCTATGCTTGCAGATAAGAGCAAAAGTTAAAGATGATAATCTTCCTAGTTATCAAATGGTCCACTGTCAAGATCTCCAAATAAGCTAACCACATAAAAAAAAAGCAACCTTCGAAGGTAACTTGGATCCCCAAACAAAAGACGCGGGATAACAACTAAGAGGCCTAAGAAGAGCCTTATAAAAGGATTGCACCGAAAACGTCTCATCCCTAGTCCATCTCCAAAGGCGCTTATCTGGGCTTGTGATGTAAAGTTGGCACTCAAGCATACGAGAATAAACTAACCACTAATTCAATCTACCAATCATTTAGCCTTCTTCTAAAGCCAAAATTCCAAGACAAAACTTCATCCTCCCTCATAGAACAGTTTTGGATAGAACAATTCTTCTTCTCAGAAAAAAAACCCGAAAACTCCATCATCAAAGGCACATCACCACACCACTCGTCCTCCCAAAATCTAACCCTGTCTCCCATCCCAACCTTGAACCGAATCCCATCAGCAAATATCCTCAGAATCTTCATAATGCCCCTCCAAACATTGCATCCAAAAGTCGTACGTAGTTCTTTCCCCACCCACCCAAACTTCGAAATCTCCTATTTGTCTGCTATCGCCATCCTCCACAAGCTAGTAGTCTCTTCCCCGAACATCCACAACCATTTACCCAGGACTAGCTAATGAGAGAATTGACTCCAGGACTAGGTCGAGGGTGCCTGACATAGTATGTAAGATCAATATGGAGAAGGAATATCATCGCGTTAGTTGGGGATTCTTGGACTACTTGCTTCGCAAGATGGGTTTTGGGGTGAAGTGGAGAAGGTGAATTTGGAAATGCATCTCGTTGGCTTTGTTTTCCATCTTAGTCAATGGATCCCTTGTAGGTTACTTCAAAAGTTTGAGGGGGATTAGGCAAGGAGATCCTTTGTCACTGTTCTTGTTTATAGTGGTGGTGGAGGCCTTGGGGAGGATGGTTTCTAGAGGTGTGGATGGAGAGGAGCTAGCGGGTTTTGAGGTGGCTATGGGGGTCCTTGCGATTTCTCATATCTTTAGTTTGTGGATGACCCCCTATTTTTTCTTGGAGCCTCCATTTTTTTTTTGATAAGTTCTTGGAGCCTCCATTTAGCAGCTCAAGTTCTTGAGAGAGAGGTCTCTTATGTTGTTTTGTGGCTGTGTAAGGTTTACGAGTTAATCCGGGAACGAGTATGGTGTTCGAAGTAGGAGAGGTGGAAAATATTGCTAGTTTGGCAAATATTTAGGGTTGTGGTCTTGGTTGGTTACCTTCTACGTACTTGGGTCTCCTTTTAGGGGCTAAGTACAGGTCAAAGGCTATCTGGGATCCAGTTATTGAGAGGTTTGGAATAGGCTAGCCTCTTGGAAATCTAGTTATCTCTCGAAAAGGGAGAAGCTGGCGCTTCTCAAGAACACCTATTTCTAATTTGCCTATCTACTACTTGTCTATTTTCTATCCTCAGGGCATTGCGAGGATTCTGGAGAAGTTCATGAGAGATTTCTTGTGGAATAGTAGAGACGAATTAAACAAATTCCACCTGGTTGATTGGAAGAAAGTGTGCAACCCAAAGTCTCAAGGGGGTTAAGGGATCTGGAACAACATTGTGATGCACGAGGCTTTGTTGGGTAAATGGTTGTGGAGGTTCGGAGTAGAGATTTCAAGTCTTTGGAGGAGAGGGATTGAGGGCAAATTATGAGTATTGAAGTTTAGATTGGATTGTAGAGCTTTTCACTCATCTTATGGTTGCACCATTTGGAGGGGAATTATGAAGGTCTTTGAGAATATTCCAAGGGCGTTTTTTTCAAGGCAAGGATTGGTGACATAGTCATATTTTGGGATGATAGGTGGTGTGGTGAGGTTCCTCTTATGGAGGAGTTTCTTGGACTTTACTCCCTTTTAGAATAAGAAGTGTTCTATCGAGGCCTGTTTAATTGGAATTGGGAGGGAGGAGATGTATCTTGGAACTTTGGTTTCAGAAGAAGCCTCAATGATTAAGAGATTCATTTAGCAATGGGTTTACTCTCTCACCTTCTTGATCACTACTTCTCTTTTGGGAACCTAGATAAACGTCTGTGGAGATGGTCTAGAAATGACATTTTTTCGATTTGCTCGTTCTATATAGCCTTGGTTAGGCCTCTTAGCAAGAGTTATCCGGTAGCGTTTGTCTGAGGAACCAAAATCCTTTCCAAAATTGTTTTTTTTTTATGTGGACAACATCTTTGGATAAGCTTCTGACGATAGATCATTTGATTTCTAGATGAATGATTATTTTTGACTTTTGTTCGATGTGCAAACATAGCAGAGAGTCGGTTAATCACCTTCTATTGCATTGTGATGTAGCGAGAGTCTGGACCTTTTTTTGCGGAGGTTGGGATGGCTTGAGTGATGTTGAGGTCTGCGCTTAATTTGATCTCTAATTGGCACTCACATGCTTTTTCTTCGAGAGGGAGAGTGCTGTGGTGGATACTTCCCTTTGCGATATGTTGAGGTCTCTAGAAGGAAAGGAATCACAGAGTTTTCAAAGGCAAGGAAGACGAGATTACTAGTATTGTTCTTAACATCAAACGTTTGATCTATACGAGGTCCAAATCTTTTGTAGAGAGAATAGGCCTCTTTTTTGAGGACTCTATATGTCAATGGGACACTGTTTGTTCTAGAAAAGGCAGCTAGGCTGTTTTCTGTTTTCTTTCTTCCCTTTTAGCGTTGTTTTCTTTGCTGGCTTGTCCTTTGTAGGCCATCTCAACCTATTAGGCTGCCGTTGTATTCCTTTTGGCTGCTTTGGACTTTTTATATATTCTACACTTCTCAAAAAAAAAAAAAAAAAAAAAAAAGACAGTTGTTAGAGACTTTCATTTGAGCTATTGAATTGGGTAGAGATTTTAGGGAAACATTTCCAGTCTGTGTTTGACAATTGGTGATTGATTCTTCACAAATACTTGAAGGCGGCAAGTTTTTTTTTCTTCTTGTTTTTACGTGATTTCCTCCGGTAGCAATCCAAATGCAACTATATTGAATAGCTTCATTGTCAATTTTCTCAGAGTTCTAACCAACCTGGGATCCAACCCATCTAGTATTATAAAAAGATCGCGAAGTTAACATAATCAAACTAAAAAAAACAGCATATATTACCCTTCTAGGCTCCATCAAATATTTTGTTGTAGGCATTATGTCTACAAATAGATCTACCATATTTACAGGAAAGGGCACAAAATAAAAATGAGGATGAATAATAAAAATTCAAATTAACATGTAGACATTGAGAGATACGAGATATGGGATCGAGATGGTAAAAAAAAAGGGGACCCGAATCGTCTCCATATTCAACAAATCAAGAGGGAAAACCTAAACCCGAGAACCAATCTCCAATCAGATATTAAATTAAGAGACTAGATTGAGATCGAAAAGAACAAAATTGAAAGAGAGTAGATTTATTTACCTGGATAAACCAAAGAGCACCGGTAGTCGCAGCGACGCCCCACATGGCCGCGGCTTGGATATCGGTCGATTGAGGGCGAAACCCAGGACGCAGGAACTTGAAGAGGCCTGATCCGGTTGCAGATCCAGCTACCATTTTCGCTTCTCTCGTCGATAGACGAAACCCTAACAAAACTTTTTTACTTTCGCAGAAACCTAGGATTGGTGAATGGAGAACAGATTTCGGCTATGTAAGGTTTATGGAGAAAGCAGACCTGGTTCTTTAAAAATAAAAAAAAGTAAATGGAGCATTTTTCCATGTGGAGCGAATTAAAACGCGCCACTTAGTACATTTTTTCGGGCCCACTGACTTATAAATGATTGGCCCTTCATAGACCTGCACACCAAAAATCAGCCTGGTTGGTGATTTATAACCATTCAATCTAAGTATCCAAAAATATGTTCAAATCCAACGGTTATGAAACGTTAAAATCCAATGGATAGAGATCACCAATCAGGCTGATTGTTAGTGAGTGACAGATCCATCAAGAGGTGGGCCAATCATTCAAGGGTCAGTGGGCCCGAAAGAGTGTGCTAGGTGGCGTGTTTTATCACGTAGGGGTGCAACTTGGATGGGCCAAACCCGAGCGTGACGGGCTCAACCAGAGTTCGGGTCAGGTTTGGGCTGGCATTTTTGGAACTTGGATTGGGCTCGGGCCAGAATTTGTAAGCCTGATCAAAGTTGGTTTGGACCCGGACCGAGGCCTCGGGCAAGCCTGACATCTTTATGAATTATATAAGAAGGAATTTTTTTTTATTGTAATCGTATAGGAAGGTAGTCTAGTCCAAGGTTTAAAAAACGGCCGTTGCGTTATAACGGATTCGGACCTCCCCCGTTACGTTATGGATCGTTAAAACTTAAAGCACCCAAAAAATAACAGCCCCTATAACAAAAATAACGACAGTTGTTTTCTGGAAAAATTTGTGAAAATAATGACCGTTTTCCCATTATTTTCTGTTTTTGAAATTCAAATTTTAAAATTAAAAATTTTAATTTCAGCGCCATTTTTTCCGATATTTTAGTTATTTTTCATTTTTTTTTTCCTGTTTTTGCCCCTGAACGTTTATAACGAAAAAAATCGGTTACGCCCGGAGTCCGTTGTACTGTTATAATGGTCCCCTTTAAACCTTGGTTTAGTCTTTAAAAGAACAAAAACAAAAGGATTGGGATCAGCAGACTCAAATTTTTCACCCAAACTCTCTGCCCTAGATTTCTTGAAATCCAATGATGGTTTTGCTTTGGGAAAGTGAATGCAGCTCAACATTATTGACCACGGATGGATTTCAAGAAGTCTAAGGCTGAGAGTTCTAGTGAAAAACTTGAGTAAAAAATTTGAGTCTCTCTCTCTCTCTCTCTCTCTCATACATACGGCGGCATGCGACTTGAGTGGTTCATGAAATCTACAACTATGGTTATGAAGAAGGTGTGTAGTAGCCTAGAAAACTTAGTCCATCTAGTATAACAACATCATCGCCAAACTGCCACATGACACTCTTTTGGATCACTGATCCCAGGAATTTCTAACATATTCTTTGGTGGACCTATTTATATACCAAAACACAGTGGTTGTCTCCCCACTTATACCCCCTCTTATAGGCTTCAACAAAGAAGGACCAAGATCTTATCCCCCCAAATGGATGGTGGATCTCAGCCACTCACACCCGATTTTGGCAAATGCTTTGTCAGGGAGTGCTGTGGGCACAGGCCACCCACTAGTACACCAAAATAGACAGATTGCTGTATGTAACCTTTGGAGAAGCAAATTTCTTTTTGAATCATGGCTACTTGTAGATTAGTACCAAGCCCATAATGAAAAAAAAAAAGTTCAAATCCAATGACTAGAAATAACCACCTAGGCTGGTTTTTGGTGTGTAGGTCCACTATGGAACGGCCCAACATTCACGGCTCATTAGGCTCAGTGTCACGTGGCATTGGAGATGTCAATGTACAATTCTGTGTACAAACATCAGTCATCGTCATCGTCATCTATGCCTTATCCTAAATGTTTGGGGTCAGCAACATGAATCCTATTTGGCTATTGGGCTCTTGGACTTTATTTAATGCTAAGTCTTATGTCATGACATATGCCCTCAAGTCTTTTCTTACTACTTGCATCCATATCATTTTTGGCCTTTTTATCTCTCTTTGAAGGCCTTGAACTTGGAGAAAATATTCGTTGTCTTCTATGGCCTTCAATATTTGAAGTCCAGGTGATACAAATCAGGATCGGGGCCCACCGATTCGATAAAAAAATGGATTGTCTCGCTCCGAGATCACTTTTTTCCCGAAGGAGTCTCACTTTGTCTCGGCCGAGATGATTCGATCCCATTTTGTATCGGACCGATCTGGATTGGGATCGAAGCCCACCGATCCGGTCTCCGATCCCAAGATTTCGAACCATGGAAGGCTCCCCCTCCCACAAATTCCAATTGGAGAACCCTTAAGGGCCCACTGACCTTTTGGATGTTTGTTCCAACTCTTGGTGGGCGTGCATACCAAAAATCAGCTTCATCGATGATTTCGAACAGTTATATTTTAGCATCCAAAAAGGGCTCTATAAATGACAATATTAAAATGCTAAATCCAAAAATCACCAACTAAGCTGAATTTTGATGTGTAGATCTATCAAGATGTGGACCAAACATCATAAAGTTAGTGGGCCCTAAAGCATGCTCCACGTGGCATTCTGAGAGGGAATTTCAAACTTTGAAGTTCCTGGGGACATCAAACTGGGGTTCCTGGGGACACTCCTCATTGGTGCCATCATCAACCATTCAATCATCTGCCTTCTCTAATTAATTTTAATTATTTTTACTAGCCATCCAAAAGAATGTAAGAGCATGGTTTTAAAAACGACTGTTTAAACGGCCATTTAAACAGTAACGCCCCAAGCCCATTTCCATTAAAACCGTTTAAACATGTTTTAACGTTTTTGAATTTAACGGCCATTTTTTTTTTTGTTTTAACGGCCGTTAAAATAGTTTAAACAACCGTTAAATTCTGAAAAAAAATTATGAAATAAAAAGCCATTAAATCCGTTTTTTTTTTCAAATTTCAAAATTTGAAACTCTGCCCATTTTTTTTTGTTAAAATCCGTTAAATTTCATTTTTTTCCATTTTTGCCCCTGGCCGTTTCAATCTGTTTTAACGGCCGTTTAAACGGTAACACCCCAGTCCGTTTAATTAACCATTAAAACGGCCTCCTTTAAACCTTGTGTAAGAGATTGGATGGCCAACGATCATGACTGCATGAAACCCATCAAATCATGGGTTTGGTCCCTTGCATGTGCACCAAAAGCATAGCCAATTGATGACTTCATTGTCAATGCCATAAAAGGACATGACACCATACATTTGTAATCAAGGGCAGTGGTACCATCATCTGCAGTGGTTGTTGTCCCTAGTGTCATCACAAGATCCATATCGTTGATGGTCCTCGGGATTCACATTATACAAGTATCTAAGATATTCCAACATTATGGACCTGTCATTTCTCTTGAGCGGGTTGTCACGGGGTGCTTCCAAACCCAAAAGACTAGCTTATTAGGTGGTGCCTATCCCTCACACTTATAGTCCAAGACCTCTTAGTACACAGCCGATGTGGGACTAAAGTCCGTGACATGGTGCTTGGTTAGTTGCTATGTATCCTGGTAGGCCGTAAGTTCGTTCTTGTGATCTTCATTTTTGTGTCTTCGTTTTGGCGTTAGGAATTGCGATTTTTGTTAGTCGCTGATGTCATATGGGCCCACTGGCCGCATGGATGTTTAGCCCCACCCCTTGCAGATATTCATACAAACAATCAGCTTGTTTGATGATTTTTGGCCGTTGGTTTTACTACTAAAAAAAGTGGTTGAATCCAACTGTTAGAATCACGCCTTAAAAATCACTAAAAGCTAATGGCTAGAGATTACTGATAAGGATATTTTTGTATATCCACCAACGTTTGGACTAAACATTTGTGTGGTCTGTGGGTCCATATGACATCGGTGAGTGAAAAAAAAATAGTGCTTCCTCACGCCAAAGAAGGGAGAGACTAATCAAAGAGTATAAAAGGGTTTTATAGTGACTAAAATGCTCTTGCTTATCTTTGACGTATATAAGACTAGTAGTAGGGGTGTCAATTTTACCCTTTTAACTGGAACGAATCAGAATCGGAACCAAAAACACTGGTTCCGATTCCACATTTTTGGGAACTAATTAAAAAGGAACCAGAACCGAACCGAAAATAATGGTTCCGATTTCGGATAGTCTAATATGGAACCGAAACCGATAAGAACCAGAACCGAACCGATAAGAACCAGTACCAATGTATAAATATAGTGTAAAAATTCTCATATTATCAAGATTTGGCTCATTATACCCGGAACCGGAACCGACAGAAATACATAATCGATTCCAGTTCCGGATCCATCACTTTGAGAACCAGAACCATTAAGGAACCGAATCGATAAGAATCAGAACCGATTGTTCTACTTCTAGCCACCTTAGGAACCGAATCGGAACCGATCTGTTGACACCCCTAACTAGTAGGTGACCCGTGCCCACGGCATTCTACGACAAAGCGTTTGCTAAAATCGGGTGTAAGTGGCTTAGATCCACCATCCATTTGGGGTGATAAGATCTCGGCCATCCATTGTGAAGCCATAAGAAGGGGGATAAGTGACTTATCTATTACCTAGTAGAGCACGATAGAGAAGTGATAGTAGGATTGCAAGGAGAGGAGGAGGGGGGATGGGCCACGAAACCCCCAAGAACACCATATGGTTGCAGGGTATGGAAAGGCATTATGAAAACTAAAGACAGGGTTTTAGAGGGTTCCAAAAAATCTCTAGGAAACGGGTCTAGAATTAAATTTTGGGAAGATATTTGGGTCGGGGATACATGTTTGAAGGAGTCCTTTCCTAGGGAGTTCACTTTTTCACGGCGCAAAGGACAAACAGTAGAACGTTTTTTGATCGGTTTCTTAAGGGAACCTAAATGGGACTTAGATCTCAGAAGTAACCTTTTCGAATGGGAAAATAATAGATTGATGCACTGTTAGAGAGTTTGAAACTTTACCTGGTTAACATTTCAGGGGAGGATGCACTGGTCTGGAGTCATTCCAAATCAGGCATATTTTCGGTTCGATCTTTTTACCAACTTCTATCAACCTCCTCTACAAACACACCCACATCCATTGGGCCCCTTTCTTACACTTTGATTTGGAATTCATTGGCACCTCTGAAAATTCGTTTCTTTGCTTGGACTGCAACCCTTAATAAGATTCTTACTGTTGAAAATTTGATCATTAGAAAATGAGTGTTAGTTGACTATTGTGTTTAGTGCAAGGTTAATGGAGAAAACACTAACCACATTTTTGTTCATTGTGAGTTTGTTCGATAGATTTGATCTCTTTTCCTTGGCCACATGAAATTATGTCTGGTATTTCCGACAACACTAGGAGAAGTCCTTGAGAGTTGGCCCCAGTTGCCCCTGTCGGCAAGAGGTAAAGTGATATGGAGGCTACTGCCATTAGCTATCACTTGGGGGGTGCAGCTAGAAAGGAGTAGGAGAACATTCTTAGGCAAGGAAAGACCTCTCCAAGAGATCATCATCAACATCAAGTCCTTTCTCTTCAGTTGGGGCAGCATCTCTCAAGAAATGAGAGGGGCGTTTTTTGAGGATATGGTTTTTAGATTGGATCAGATTTTACCTTGACCATTATTCTATTTTTGTTTTCTGTTTTTGTAATCTCGATCCTTATGTATTTTGCTTGAAATCTTCTGGATCTCCTCCTTTCAATATATTTTCGATTTATCAAAAAAAAAAAAGTGACTTCTCTATTTTGTTATATAGATATCATATGGATCTTTTGAGAATAAAAAGCAAAACAGACTCTTAATATTTCGCGGGTTATTGATTAATGAAGTAATTATCGTGAAATCCAGCAGTCATTAGGATTTGGACAAGTGTTAAGCAAGTATTTTAACCAACAGTTCAGAAATAGATCAAAATACCCTTATTATTCATTTGTCAAACATCTCAGGGACGTTAATCACGGCGTTTACGACTCGAAACCTGTCGCGGGTCGTGGACTAATCGCTGGGTTGGTTAAGTGAACGTGGTTCCCATAAAAGTTTTTTTTTATTATTAAATGGTAGGTGCCATAAAAAGTTCAAAGTTAGAGGAGTGTGAACAAGGTGAAGCAGTCAGGGACCGCGTTGCAGGTGAAATTTTTAATCCAGTTGATTAGTAGCCCTTCGCAGCCCTATGTCAGCATCTTTTTGGCCCCACTGACGTCATTGATGTTTAGCCCACCCCTTAGTGGATATACACACCCAAAAGTCATCCTGATTCTAGCCATTGATTTGCTAAACATCCATGACGTCAGTGGGCCCACATAAATTTGCTACGTAGGGCCACCAATTGGATCGGGGCCAAGTAACTTTTAAAATATTCCCCGTGGTAAAATTATGTTCTGATGTGGCCATGTGCATATGACTTTCCTTGATTGGACAGATACACCTACATCGAAATTGGCCTTGTATATTTTTCATACTTAGCTTATGTCAGATGGCCGTCTTTGATTGGTCTCCCACTCCACCGAAATAAAAGTTGGAAAACGATAGAATCGTCGTTTTCGTCCGTATATTCAAACAATTAGATATTCTTTGAAATTCCTACGGTAGTCTTTGGGATTCGTGTGGTGGGATCATCCATCACAATTAGTGGTCTGGATATTAGGACGATGTATGCTGCTCTTATTTTTTTAAAAAAAAAATCTTTTCCAAGATAACGGTTAACAGACAAAATACAAAAATAATGGTCGTTAAAACATTAAGTCCGTTTATAGTTTTGGGCGTTTTTCAGCAATGAAAGTAACTCAAGATTCCTTTCTTATACCAGCCGTCATAACGGTTTTTCAACGGAAAATTTCTAAAAAGAAAATAAACTTTAATCTATTTACAAAAAAGAATACAACTTTTCGCAAATCCCAAAAAAGAAAACGAAACGTCCTTACGTGGCACATGTTTACGAAAAAACGTCATTTTAAAGGGCATTTTTCAGTAATAGACGCCTTTTTAAAAAACGCCTGTCAGAAACGTCTGTCAGACCTCTGACAACTGACAGACGTTATTTTAAAGGGCGTGTGTCAGTAGAAAACGCCCTTTTAAAGGGCATTTTTTACTGACAAACGCCCTTTTAAAGGGCATTTTTTGATACCCCAATTTTTACGCCCATTTTGGCATACCCAGAAGATGAATCAATGGCTGATTTTTGGTGAGGATGATCTCTACGGTGAGGAGATCATCCTCACAAAAATTCAGATCATTCTGATATTCGTAAATTGGTTTAGAAGTTGAGGAATTATGGGACGTTTTTTTAAATTTCTCATGAATAAACGCCCTTTAAAAGGGCGTTTGTCAGACGTGTCAGCCATCAGTCATTCTGACTCGACTGACAGCAGACGAAAGCTTTCGTTTTCTTTTTTGGGATTTGCGAAAAGTTGTATTCTTTTTTGTAAATAAATTAAAGTTTGTTTTCTTTTGTGCAATTTTCCGTTTTTTCAAACCATGGTTTTTTCTCTTTCTTATTTAAAGCAGAACAGCCACAAAGTTCTAGAAGAAAACAAAATGGGTTCTAGAAAAAAACAATTCTAAGAGTGAACTATAAAATATAGGGTCAGGCTCCGCTGACAGCCCTAAAATGACAGGATTCTGTACAGGACACAATATATGCCACGTGGCACACTATTGGAGGACTCTGACTGTATGGATGTTTGGCCAACACCTAGGTGGACCTACAAACCAAAATTCAGCCTGATTAGTGATTTTTAGACATTGGATTGGACTTATTTGCATGGGTTGATCTCAACTGTGGGAATTATAGCAGTATTTGAGGTACAAAGATCCAACGCTATAAATCACTAATCAGACTGAATTTTGGTTTGTAGGTCCACCTAGGGGTTAGCCAAACATCCATACGGTCAGATTCCTATTAAGAGTGTGCCATATGGGACATATTTGTGTCCTGTACAGAATCCTGTCATTTTAGGGCTGTCAACGGAGCCCGACCCTAAAATACGTTTTTTTTTTTTTGTTTGTGTAACCCCCCTAAAATACGTTGACAGCCCTAAAATATAACAGAAGCTACAATCTAAACTTTAAAAAGTATACCCACGGATATGGAAGGGTATTATTGTCATTTAACATTTTTTTTTGTCATAAACTTCCAAAAGTAAAGTAATACTTCGCTGACCGTGGGAGTTAGTAAAACCGCTGACCGCCTACAATATCAGTCACGTGGCACTTCTTAGAGGACACTGACCGTACGGATGTTTGGCGAATCCCTAGCTGGACCTTCGAACCAAAAAATCAACTGGTATTGGACTCATTTTCATGGGTTGATTTTAACCGTGAGAATTTGAGCATTATTGACCATTATTTGGGGTACAACAATCCAACGGTTTGAAATCACTAATCAGGCTGATATTTAGTTTTTGTTGGACCTAGTGATTGTCTAAACATCCATACGGTCAGCGTCCTCTAAGAGTACTTCACTGGCTCATATTACGGAGGCCAGTAGATTAGATGACAGTCGACGGTCAGCTAAGTTATACTCATACCAAAGGATATGGAAGGGTATTATCGTCATTTATCATTTTAATAATAACTTCCAAAGTGACATTTATATTAACGGTGACAGGAGAGAAACGGAAGCTGACGTCAAGGCGTGACGTTTATGATAACGTCACACAGTCACACGTAAGCACCAGGGAGGATTCTTCCTGCCTAGCTTCCTTTGAACTTCTTTGCATTTGCTTTGCTACCTCTCATCTTTTTCCACATAAAAAGCTCAATCAGTCATCTCATCACCTTAGTGTAAGATTTAAAAGGGGGGAGGGAGAGAGAGAGAGAGAGAGATCTTATCCCAAAAACAAAAGAGAAAGAGATAGAGGAGAGATAATGGAGTCTCCTTGGCCGGAAAATATATGGATTGATCGGAAAAAGGCTTCGGAAAATCTAATTCAAGGCCGTGATTCTGTAAACCAACTTCAAATTCTCCTCCAAAAGTCTCATGGAGATGGTTGGTTGGTTTCCGCCGAAGACCTCGCCGAGAAAATTCGGCAATCGATCGACGGCGCTCTTTCGATACTAAATTCCGGTGAGATCGGAGGAATTCGTCAAAGTCCGGCGATTACCGGGGTTAGTTCACCTTGTTCCGATGACCGGAAAACTGAAGATTCCGGCGAGAGCAGGAAGTTTCCGGCTTCAAAGGATCAAAGAGGAGGCTATAAGAGGAGGTGATTATTGTTAATTTAGTACCATTGTTGTTGCTTCTTAATTTCATGTCAAGATGAAGGGCATTTTAGTCATTTAAAGTAGTATAAAAGACATAAATATCATTTTAGTATATTATGTTGAGGGTTCATTTTACCCGTATTCCAAGTCAATTAGAGATAAGGTAGATGTCTTTGTTATCCAATGACAAATATGTCCTTGCTCGCGTCTAAAATTTACTGTTGCACCAACCATAGTAGAATCAAGGGAGGACTAGCCATGGTGACATGGTGTAGACCCTGCTCTTTATCTTTAAAATTATAATTGTAATTTAATTATTTTATAGCTAATTTTTATTTCTTGAATTTCTTTACAATTTTAATTTATTAAAAAAATTATTAATAAATTTTAATTTTTTTTGCTTGCAGAAAGACTTCACAGACATGGACAAGGCTCACTCCAACCCCTATCGACGACGGCTATGCGTGGCGAAAATACGGGCAGAAAGAGATCCTCAATGCCAAATTTCCGAGGTCTTTACTTCTTTTAGCTTCATTTATGTCGAAATTTTTGAAATTTTGTGTGCAGTCAAGAATAATTTGACTACAACCAGCGGAGGAGCGAGGAGGGGGGCAGTGGCACGAGCCCCCCTCAATTTTGAAAATTCTTTAAAAAAGATTTATTTTCCAAATTAACCTTATTTTGGTTTTAGTGCCCCCTCAAATTTTCTCTTAATTATATCGATAAAAATCGACTAATTTTAAAAATTCTTATTAAATAAATTACTTAATTTGTATATATATATATATTTTAGCTAACCCATTTCTTGTGATCCACAGGAGCTACTTCAGGTGCACACACAGGAATGATCAAGGATGTGACGCAACCAAACAAGTTCAGAGAACGGAAGACGAATCGTCCATGTACCGGACCACATACATGGGGCATCATACATGCAGAGATACACTAAAGGCTCCTCAGTTCGTCTTGGATTCTAGTCCTAGAAATCCTTATGTTCTTGACTTTCAATCAAGTAAACAAGAGTCGTTCACCCCCTTCTCATCATTCCAATCAATGAATCAGAAATGTAAAGAAGAGATACCATGCGATCTGACCTACCACGACCAATCGTCCTCTGAATATCTCTTTTTGCCGGATCTAACGACATTCGATTCATCTGGGCCCACAATGTTGGCTTTGACACCCGGGTCAGATACGACGAGTTCTCAAAGTCTGGAGGTGGGTTTGATGGTGGAGTCTGTTGATTTTGACGATGTGTTCCATTTTGATGAGGAGGTGTTCTTCAACTAGAAGCTTAATTAGCTGTTGTATACCGTAATTCTTGATTTCCCCAAGAGAGAAGTGGTTTGAAAGCTGCTCCAAGTAAAAATAATGCCATCTTTATGTATGTATTCATCATATAGTACAGTAATGTCAATACACTTGAACCACCATAACACATTTGGATTAAAACCTAAATAGGCAAGCCCTGATGGAATGGAACTAGATTTCAATTTTCCTCTTCCTCGCATTGATGTTCTGGTGGACAACACTCCTGGACATGTGATGCTTTCTCTTGATATAACAGATCAAGATGGCTGAGGAAAACAGAGAGAAAACTGTGTTTATCACTCTATGGTGCACATTCTGCTACGAGGTGATGCCGTTTGGTCTAAAGAATGCTGGGGCAACCTACCAGTGAACAATGACTGTGCTATTGATCATGATATGATTCATAAGGAAATGGAGGGCTATGTCGATGACATGAGATAATCGTAATCATCCAACCGATCGATGAGAGATGTTAGGTTTTGTCTATGATTTGTATGTTAGGAAGTGTTGATACATAATTTTTTTTAATGACAATTAGACTTTGTATGGTTGCTAAGTTTTCTATAAATGTCATAAATCTTTTTCTGTATAAACACTTTCTGATATACAAATCATGTTTCTGTAAATTTTTTGTTGACGATACATATACAGCACCCTTAAGGTTCGATAGGTATGGTCGCCTAGAATAAGTTTTCTACAAATGATTTTTTCATGTAAATGTAATAAAACTTTTTATGTATCAACACTTTCTAATGTAAAAATCAGTTTTTGCAAAAATCATTTTCTAGAAAACTTATTCAAACAACCATACAGAGCTTTAATAGGAATTGATCCTAATCAATACTGATTTAGAGAATTTTTGATTTTTTGGGGTAGGCAAAGGGGTTAGTGGCATGGTTCAAAATCTTGGGATCCAGAGTTTGGATTGGTCGGCTCTGATCTCGATCCGAATCGGTCCAATCCAGAATGGGATTGGCCCATTTCGCCAGAGATAAAGTGAGTCTTCTTTGGATCGGATCGGTGGGCTCTGATCCCGATCCGGATCGCCCGATCCAGAACGGGAGGAGACTTCTTCGAACCATGGTTAGTAGTCAATGGGTGAGGGGGTTTTGAACCTAGGGGGTATTAGGACCTTCTAGAGAAAAAAGTTGGGGTGGGGCCACGCTGGTGTGAGAACCCTGACCGACTACGCGTTCCTGTGGGACCAACCAAAGTCAATCGAACTTATCTTTAAAAGATGTAGAAAAACACCCTGGTTTTTTTTGAACAGACTTGTACAAGCCCTAGCTCTCTTGGGCATTTTCCCCTAACATTCAATAATGGTCTTCTTCTTCAATTCAGTGTTGACTTTATTACTTTGTTTTGTTTAATGTAACCATGATAATAAAAAAATCTAATGAAAGATACGCTGCACAGTGATACGGTGTAACTCATGCACTTTATAATCATATTTTTAATATTTAATTTTGAATTTCTAATCTCCATTTCATTGTTTTGGACTAATATATGAACATGGTTGTGGTTATCCTGGTCGGATCAGAGTAAAACTTTGATGACAGCCCTGTCATCCAATATGAGCCACGTGGCATGCTATTAGAGGATTCTGATCGTATGCATATTTTTCCAATCCCTAAGTGGACCCACAACCAAAAATCAGCCTGATTAGTGATTTCTATGGGTTGGATTGGAATTATTTTCATGGCTTGGTTTTAACCGTGGGAATTTGAGCATTCTTGACCATTATTTGAGGTACAAAGATCCAAAGGTTTGAAATAACTAATCAAGCTGATTTTTGGTTTGTAGGTCCACCGATGGATTGAAAAAACATCTATACAGTCAGAGTCCTCTAACAGTGTGCCTAGTGGCTCATATTGCTCCCCGTCATCAACGTTTTACTCCTCAGATCAATATATGCGGAGACCTACAAGTGGGACCCATTTAATAATCAATGAAATACTGATCAGGTAGGGACGGTTTTTGCCACCCCCTATAGGCCTAATTGTACGGACATGCATTTACTGGTGCATTGGCAGGTAGGGACAGTTTTTTCCCATAAAATAGAATTTGCCAAAAAGACAGAAGTGTTAAAAGAGAAAAGTCGAATTGTCACGATACTACGACGAACCCCAATACCAAAGGTTCAGTTAATCTAGAAGAATGGGACCCACATATAATAATGATCCTCTCCTCTGCGGCCTTAATTAAATATTTCATTGGGAGGTCATGGTTACACGTAAGTTAGGGGAATCAATGGTCCTCAAAACTGCACACGTGTATAGGAATGGGACCCATAACAAGATCTCTTGGCCAAAAACTTACTCAATCCAATGATCATAAGCAATTTATATCAAATTTGTTTGGACGACCGGATAAAATAAGATGCTTTTTTTTCTTTGGTGCTTGGAATAGTTATGATCACAGTTAAAAAAACTGCCGTTATTGGTAATACCTTGACCCTGTTACGTTTTTTCCGTCACAACGCCAAGAAGGAGATAACAGTTGTAAATAACGGCTATTATTTTGAAAAAAAGATGAATTTTCGTAGGTAGGTCTACTTAGAAACGGGCAAAACATCTATACCATCAGTCACATGTGTATAGTGGTGTCATTGACAAAAAATACACCTCAAACTGTGTGCTAAATAGTAATTCTAAAAACCTACGGTTGAAAATAAATTATGAAAAAAATTATAATTCAATGGATAGAAATTGCTAATCAGGATGAATTTTCGTATATAAATCCATGATTAAAGACCGCGTCACGTCTGCTAAAACTGAACTCGACCCGAACCCAATGGCACCTTTAATATGACCTATAATTATAAGATAAGATAAAAAAAAATCTAGTGTACCAAGATAGACCATAGTAAATACCAAAAAATCACTATTAAGAATTAATTAACAGAAAAAAAAACTAAGGGATGGAAGATAAGTGGGTAGGCTTATATATGGTGTGAAATGAATGGTATGTTGCTTCGTAGAAAGATCCAAATCAGAGAAACAAAAAAGGAATTTCATGGAAGAATTCAAGCAATTTCTTGGATCTTTCCTTTACAAAGAGAAGAGATAAACTCTGCTTTTTGGCCAAGAAAAAGAAATATCGAGGAAGTTCATAAATCATTCAAAGTTGGTTAAGATCTTATCCCCACATGGGAATGTTAGTTAGCAAATCCACATTTGATTTTTCAACACTCCTGTGTGTGTGTGGAGGGTCCCACTATTATATCGTAGGATCCTTCAAAGGTTCACCTCCCCTCTTAGCCTTCGAAACGCATGTCCTTTGAATGTTCATCCTCCACCCACAATGGGCTTAGCCTACCTAATGTGTGGTCCACTTATAATGTATGGGCCCTCTTGATATATAACATATGTATGATCTATCAACATCTCTCTATTATTTGGGACCCACATATGATCCATCAACTTTCAAACTATAAAAGGGATTCCATATTAAAACATTGAAGAAAATTATAAAAGCAAATATTTATCGTCACATGAATGAGGAAAAAGATTTGCTACCATCAGGGCTGATGGATAAGAAAATTCTGGATGTCTATGTGAGTGCACTTTTGCTCACCGATGTCTTCACGATCCAGGTGGTACACCTTTAGTGACCACTTTTGCTCATGGATGTCTAACCATTGGATTTGAGTCCTTTTTTCACGGATTGATTTTTAGCTATGAGATTTGTGCATTATTTGGGTAATCAAATTTAACGGTTAGAAAAGGATAAATATATATTCGACACGGAGATTCACATTGTTCCCATACATTATAAGTGGGCCACACATTTTAAACAAGAAACCACAAATTTAGGATGTATTTTTTATTTTGTTTTTTTTTTCCATGCTTTTGAACTGAAATAATTTTAAATCCAATTTTCTCACTTGTCAATCTTTTTCACACTCATTTTTTTATATTGTTTTTACCATGGTTTAAAATAACGCCGTTTAAACAGTTTTAACGGCCGTTGTAATGCCCCAAGTCCATTAAGTTAAGAACTGTTTTGACGCTTAGAATAATAAAGTTGTTATTTTCTGAAAAAATTATGAAAAAATGGCCGTTATTTCCGTTAAATTTCGTTTAAAATTCCATTAATTTGCCATTTTTTTCGTTTTTGAAAATTTGAATTTGAATTTTGAATTTCAGCGCCATTTTTTCCCGTTAAAATCTGTTAAATCGTGTTTTTATTTTATATATATATTTTTTTCATTTTTTGCCCGTCTATTCCAATTCGTTTTAATGGTTGTTTTAATGATTTTAAAGGTAGCACCTCAGTCCGTTATACCATTAAAACTGCCTCTTTTAAAACTTGGTTTTTACCCCATTTTTTAAATTGAAATTGTATTAATCTCGGATTATCAAGTAAGGAAAGCTGTCATTCCCCGCATTAAAAAAACTTGGACATGGACCACTTATTATCCTTGTAAAGTTCTTTAGGAGTTATAAATACTAGGGTTTTTGGGAGAAAAGGCGAAAGAGAGAGTAGCCACGTGTGAGGAGTTTTAATGGGGAATAAAGGCATTTGTGGGATATTTAGGTTTAGCGTGAGGCACGGAAGAAGGGCCTTTGTCCATCAAATAGTAGAATGCAGTTTTATCCATTTCCTTCCCTCTTGGGTTGCTTCATTCGTGAGGCCATTTCAGAAGATAAACATCTGATCAAGGCGAAAGGCTGATTCCATTTCGTTTAGCTTGTCTGTTAGTCAGTAATTTTGGTCTCACATGAGAGAACCGAAAGGTATAACTATTGGAGCTGGTACCGGTACTAAAAAAAGATGTCGCTAATTTTTAGGAACGACCTAAAATGGTTCCAATTTTTTCACTTTGGATGATGTACCAAGTGCGTGGAAAGTTGCGTTGTACGTAAGAGCGTTGTAAAGACACACCTAGCACCTAAAAGGACGGGCATTTATTTTTGTTACAATAGACCGCCGTGTTATAATGAAAAATAACGACCTTTATTTTATCAAAAAATAATGTGAAAAAAATGACCGTTATAAATTTTATTAAAAATTTGAAATTCAAAATTTGAAGTTTGAATTTTAGAGTCATTTTTTTCTCGTTATTTCCATTTTTCCTTTTTTTTCTTCTTTTGTGCCCCTATGCATTACAATTCATTATTACAGCCGTTATAATGGAAAAAACGGGAACGCCCCCAGTGTATTATACCGTTATAACGGTCCGTTCTACACCTTGTTTACAATGGCTACTATCATTTTGGAATTGATTTTTCCAATTTAACTTTCCATCTCTTTCCAGGCAAATTTTTATGACATATGACAAAAATGACCATCTCACTCTCCATTTGATTTTTGAAAAGACCAACTACAGTTTTGTTAGAAGGGTATCTTAGTAAAATGTTGACCGGAAGATGTTAGCCTTTGATTTTTCTATACTTGGGCTACATCTCATTCCAAGCCATCGCATTCAAATTGAAAATTCAAGTTGAGATCGACCGTAAACGGATTAGGGTCTCATCGAAACTTTGCAGATGGGATTGTGGCAGAGTAGATGGTCATGATCAGCTTCCAGTATTATTTGCGCTTGGATTTTGGGAGTAAAACTTGTGTCACAAGATGTTGCGACGGAAGCAGGTCACAGCACTCAATACGAGCCACGTGGCACACGATCAGAGGGCGCTGATATAAGCGTTGGAGAGACCTACAAGTGGGACCCATTTAATAATCAATGAAATACTGATAAGGTAGGGACGGTTTTTGCCACCCCCTATAGGCCTAATTGTACGGACATGCATTTATTCGTGCATCGGCAGGTGGGGACAGTTTTTTTTTTCTCATAAAAGAGAATTTGCCAGAAAAAACAAAAGTGTTTACAGAGAAAAGTCGCGAACCCCAATACCAAATGTTCAGTTAATCTAGATGGAGTAAAACTTCCATCACACGAAATTGTAAATCACACAAAACACAGCCAATGAGTTCTCGGCGCGTACACAAGTGCTTTGCAACGTACCATGTGCTTTTGCTTTTTAGGTGTAGGTGCCGAGAAGTCATTGGCTGTGTTTTGTGTGATTTGCAATCCCATTGTGACAGAAGTTTTACTCATCTACATATAATAATGATCCTGTACCCTGCGGCCTTAATTAAATATTTCATTGGGAGGTCATGGTTACACGTAAGTTAGGTGAATCAATGGTCCTCAAAACTGCACACGTGTATTGGAATGGGACCCATAACAAGATCTCCTGCCAAAAACTTACTCAATCCAATGATCATAAGCAATTTATATCAAATTTGTTTGGACGACCGGATAAAATATGATGCTTTTTTTTTCTTTTGTGGTTGGAATAGTTATGATCAAGGTTTAAAAAACGGCCGTTATAAAGAAAATAACAGCCGTTATAATGGATTTGGACCTACCCCATTACGTTATGGACTGTTAAAACTCCTAGAAAATAACGGCTGTTACAACTGGAAAATTTTGTGAAAAAAAGGCCATTATTTTCCTCTATTTTCTGTTATATTCCATTTTTTTCCGTTATTTTCTATTTTTGAAAATTTGAATTTCAGCACCTTTTTTCCCATTTTTTTTTTTGTTATTTTCCATTGTTTTCTCATTTTTTCTATTTTTGCCCCTGAGCATTTTTTTTCCCTTATAACGGGAAAAACTATAATGCCCCCAGTCCGTTATACTGTTATAACGGTCCCCTTTAAACCTTGGTTATGATGACAGTTCAAAAAACTGCCGTTATTGGTAATACCTTGACCTTGTTACATTTTTTCTGTCACAAAGCAAAGAAGGAGTTATCCGTTATAAATGACGGCTATTATTTTGAAAAAAAGATGAATTTTCATAGGTAGGTCTACTTAGAAACGGGCAAAACATCTATACGGCAATCACATGTGCATAGTGGTGTCATTGGCAAAAAATGCACCTCAAATTGTGTGCTAAATAGTAATTCTAAATATCTATGGTTGAAAACTAACTATGAAAAAAATTATAATCCAATCGATAAAAATTGCTAATCAGGATGAATTTTCATATATAGATCCACGATTAAAGACCGCATCACGTCTGCTAAAACTGAACTCGACCCGAACCCCATGGCACCTTTAATATGACCTATAATTATAAGTTAAGATAAAAAAAAAAAAAAAATCTAGTGTACCAAGATAGACCATAGTAAATACCAAAAAATCACTATTAAGAATTAATTAACAGAAAAAAAAAACTAAGGGATGGAAGATAAGTGGGTAGGCTTATATATGGTGTGAAATGAATGGTATGTTGCTTCACAGAAAGATCCAAATCAGAGAAACAAAAAAGGAATTTCATGGAAGAATTCAAGCAATTTCTTGGATCTTTCCTTTACAAAGAGAAGAGATAAACTCTGCTTTTTGGCCAAGAAAAAGAAATATCGAGGAAGTTCATAAATCATTCAAAATTGGTTAAGATCTTATCCCCACATGGGAATGCTAGTTAGCAAATCCACATTGATTTTTCAACACTCCTGTGTGTGTGTGGAGGGTCCCACTATTATATCGTAGGATCCTTCAAAGGTTCACCTCCCCTCTTAGCCTTCGAAAACGCATGTCCTTTGAATGTTCATCCTCCACCCACAATGGGCTTAGCCTACCTAATGTGTGGTCCACTTATAATGTATGGGCGTGCTTGACATATAACATATGTATAATCTATCAACGTCTCTCTAATATTTGGGACCCACATATGATCATCAACTTTCAAACTATAAAGGAATTCCATATTAAAGTATTGGAGAAAATTATAAAAACAAATATTTAACGTCATATGAATGAGGAAAAAGATTTGCTACCATCAGGGCGGGTGGATAAGAAAATTCTGGATGTCTATGTGAGTCCACTTTTGCTCACCGACGTCTTTACGATCCACGCGGTACACCTTTAGTGACCACTTTTGCTCATGGATGTCTAACCATTGGATTTGAGTCCTTTTCCACTGATTGATTTTTAGCCATGAGATTTGTGCATTATTTGGGTAATCAAATTTAACGGTTAGAAAAGGATAAATATATATTAGACACGGAGATTCACATGGTTCCCATACATTATAAGTGGGCCACACATTTTAAACAAAAAATCACAAATTTCAGGATGTATTTTTTATTTTATTTTTTTCCATGCTTTTGAACTGAAATAATTTTAAACCCAAATTTCTCACTTGTCAATCTTTTTCAGACTAATTTTTTTATATTGTTTTTATCATGGTTTAAAATAACGCCGTTTAAACAGTTTTAACGGTTGTTAAAACGGTAATGCCCCAAGTCCATTACGTTAAGAACTGTTTTGACGCTTAGAATAATAAAATCGTTATTTTCTGAAAAAAAAAATGGCCGTTATTTCCGTCAAATTTTGTTAAAATTCCATTATTTTTCCATTTTTGAAAATTTAAAATTTGAATTTCAGCCCATTTTTTCCTGTTAAAATACATTAAATTGTGTGTGTGTTTTTTTTATATTTTTTTTTTTCATTTTTTGCCTGTTTGTTCCAATTCGTTTTAACGGCTGTTTTAATGATTTTAACGGTAACACCTCAGTCTGTTGTAGCATTAAAACTGCCTCTTTTAAAACTTGGTTTCTACCCCATTTTTTAAATTGAAATTGTATTAATCTCGGATTATCAAGTAAGAAAAGCTGTCATTCCCCGTATTAAAAAAACTTGGACATGGACCACTTATTATCCTTGTAAAGTTCTTTAGGAGTTATAAATACTAGGGTTTTTGAGAGAAAAAGGCGAAAGAGAGAATAGCCAAGTGTGAGGAGTTTCAGTGGGGAATAAAGGCATTTGTGGGATATTTAGGTTTAGCGTGAGACATGGAAGAAGGGCCTTCGTCCATTAAATAGTAGAATGCAGTTTTATGCATTTCCTTCCCTCTTGGGTTGCATCATTCGTGAGGTCATTTCAGAAGATAAACATCTGATCAAGGCGAAAGGCTGATTCCGTTTCTTTTAGCTTGTCTGTTAGTCAGTAATTTTGGTCTCACATGAGAGAACCGAAAGGTAGAACTATTGGAGCTGGTCCCGGTGCTGAAAAAGATGTCGCTAATTTTTAGGAACGACCTAACATGGTTCCAATTTTTTCACTTTGACGATGTACCAAGTGTGTGGAAAGTTGCGTTGTAGGTAAGAGTGTTGTAAAGACACAACTAGCACCCAAAAGGACGGGCCTTTATTTTTGTTACAACAGACGGCCGTTAAAGTGAAAACTAACGACCTTTATTTTATAAAATATATTGTGAAAAAAATGACCGTTATAAATTTTATTAAAAATTTAAAATTCAAAATTGAAGTTTGAATTTTAGAGTGTTTTTTTCTTGTTATTTCCATTCTTCCCAATTTTTTTTTTCTTTTTTGTGCCCCTATGCATTACAATTCATTATTACAGCCGTTATAATTAATGGAAAAAACGGGAACGCCCCCGGTGCATTATACCGTTATAACGGTCCCTTCTAAACCTTGTTTACAATGGCTACTATCATTATGGAATTGAATTTTCCAATTAGCTTAATTTCCATCTCTTTCCAGGCAAATTTTTATGACATATGACAACAATGACCATCTCACTCTCCATTTGACTTTTGAAAAGACCAACTACAGTTTTGTTAGAAGGGTATCTTAGTAAAATGTTGACCGGAAGATGTTAGCCTTTGATTTTTCTATATTTGACGGCTACATCTCATTCTAAGCCATCGCATTCAAATTGAAAATTCAAGTTGAGAGGTAGCAAAAAATTCCGTAAACAGATTAGGGTCTCATCGAAACTTTGCAGATGGGATTGTGGCAGAGTGGATGGTCATCAGCTTCCACTACGTACTATTTCCGCTTGGATTTTGGACCTCTTCCTTTCCTTTCAAAAACTTATCATTTTTAACCGTTTGTATAACTATACTGCTCGTACTATATCCCAACGGGCTCCTCCTTTCTCTCATCCTCAACTGTGGAACTGGGACCCTCTGGAGTCGCTGAGTTCTGCCGTGTCTAGGCTAGGGAGGTGTTTAATTAATATCTGCCCAAAAAAAAGGGTTGGGGGATCGATATTGCATGGGGAAGGATTTTATCACTAATGGGGCTGAATTTTTGGTTTGTGGGTCTACATAGGAATTGGAAAATATTTAGATATTTGGATGCAGTCAATGCAGAGGGATCTCGTGGCCCTACATGGCTCATTTTTTGGGGCCCACTAACTGCATGGATGTTTACCCCACCCCTTGGTGGATATTTATACCAAAAATCAGCTTGTTTGATAATTTCTAGCCGTTGGATTAAGTGCCCAACAATATGCAAAAAAAACATGCTTGAATCCAACGACTATAATGAATCCTAAAAAAGTGCTATAATCTATGGCTAGAGAAAATCAATGAGACTGATTTTCGGTATGCATATCCACCCAGGGGTGGGGTAAACATCCATGCGGTTAGTGGGCCCCAAAAAAATGAGCCATGTAGGGCCACGAGACCCCTCTGCATCAACTGCACCCAAAGTCCTCTGCATCTAAAATTTTTCCATAGGAATTGGACAAACATACTGTTAGAGTCCTGTAAGAGTGTACCACGTGGCTCATATTGGTCTCTGTCGTCAAAGTTTTATGAGAAAATTTTTGAAGCGGCGAAAGTTAGAAGCGGCGAAGCAGTTGCCAATCACGTCAAGCCACAATCCCCCGTTCAAAAGCATTTTTTGGATTTGTTCTAAAACATCAGGGGATTGTGGCTTGACGTGATTGGGCACTGCTTCGCCGCTTCTAACTTTCTTCAAAAATTTTCTCAAGTTTTAGTACTCCTTTTTTCCTCCATGCAGCACTGCTTTTTTCCTGCTTAACAGAAAAAAAAGAAGTCAAAAAACATTCTTTCCTATAAATGTGGAGGTGATTCAGCCGAGTGCATGCTAAAAATCAATTTCCACGTTGCACACTCTTAGATAGCGCTGACCGTATGGATGTTTGGTCAGTCCCTCGGTGGACCTGCAAAACAAAAATCAGCATGATTAGTGATTTACAACCTTTGGATATTTACTCCCGAATAACGCTCAATAATGCTCAAATATGGTTAAAATCAACCCATGAAAATTACTCCAATCCAATGTTTAGAAATCACCGATCAAGTTTATTTTCGATTTAATTTGTAGGTCCACTTAGTGATTTGTAGGGCTGCAAATTGGGCGGGCTCAACTCGAGCCCGACGGGTTGAACCCGACATTAGGGTTGGGTTGGGTTAGCCTTTTTAGAACTTGGGTTGGGCTTGGGCCGGATTTTTGGTAACCCGATCAAATTGGGTTGGGTTAGGGTTGAGGCTTGGCCCAACCTGACCCAACCCGAGCCTGACTTACAAATTAAACTATATATATTAGTTTTGGGTCAGGATCGGGGGACAACAATTTCATACAACAATTTTGACGTACCCACATGGAAGATGAATCAATAGTTGATTTTTGGTGAGGATGATCTCCGCATCATATAGATCACTCCTAAAGATCAGCTTATTCCGAAATTTCTAACCCCATCAAATGTGGTTTTCAACTTAACGATAAAAATAAACAGTCCATAATTCTTCAACTTGTAAACCAGTCTACGAATATCAGATTGATTTGAATTTTTGTGAAGATGATCTCCTCACTATAGAGACCATCCTTGCCAAAAATCATCTCATTCCAGTACTTCTAATTTATATTTGTTATAAAAAATGTTGTATGAAGCTATTGTCCCCCGATCCTGACCCATTAGTTTTATTGACAAATATCCACACGATATTTTGGTAAATGCAGCAACCCATGGATGTTTGTCCTTAGTAACTATAACCTTTGTGTGATATTATCAAATGTCACTGAAACTACATTTTGGCATTTTATGTGATCGGCTGATAGTGAAAATATCGTATTTTTCTCTAACGATTGTTTTTTATTATTTCTTTAGTGACTTTTATCATGCATTTGAGTTAATGAACTTTTTTGTCAATATGAAAATATCATATTTTCTTTCAAGAGCTTTGGAAATGAAGTTATGCTATTATTTAATGGTTAGCACAACAGCTGTTGTATTGACTGATAAATTATTTGAAAATGAAAAAATTCAACAATATTTCCAACCAATAAAAAAAATTAAGAATTAACCAACCCGAAGAATTAACCAACCCGACTAACCTGACCCAACCCAATAGGGTTGGGTTAGGGTTGGAAAATCTAGGCCCGACCTTGGGTTGGGTTGGGTTAGGGTTGACATCTTTAAGGTTGGGTTGGGCTAGGGTTGACGGCCTCCAACCCGCCCGAGTTGCAGCCCTAGTGATTTGTCAAACGTCCATATGGTCAGCGCTCACTAAGAGTGTGCCACGTGGCTGGTATCGTGTGCTGTGATCGGCTTCGCTCACATCATGCAGTGAGCGAAGGTTCACGCCTAAAAATGTAGATCAACTATTTGACCCCCATTTTATGCTGGGAGCGAAGATTCTGAAATGGGATTTTAGTAAAGAACGAGGAGGTTGAGTTTGTTGCATGGAAATACAATGGACATTCGAGGGGAACGAAAGCAATTTCATGGAAATATCCCTCCTAGTCCTATCTCACGAAGCGACAAGTGTGTAAGGAAGAAAAGCTGAATTTTATTTAAAAATAAAGACTAACGTATCACATGGGTTGAATTATCTTCGCCTGAGACAAGAAAGGGATCTGCACTGGAGGTGGGTCCACATAGGGAATATTACCCAGTGTTACGGGGCCCACCACCTCCCATGTATGGATGGACCGTCCCTTGTTTTTTGATTGACGTCCATTTCCGTCTAGCTTTGTCTGAGGCAAAATTCACGCCCCCCCTCCCCCGGCCCCCATACGAATTAGGGAAATTTCACAGATAATGCCACGAGATTACGAGGAAATAATAAGTGACTCGGTCGCAAAGAAAAACAAAGATCTAAAGGTACCCCACTTACGAAACCAACAAGGAAAAGCAAATAGACGGAAAAAGATCCCAAACGTGAAAAAGTGGTGGGTTTAGGCCAACATGTCTCATGGCGGGGGTTTAGACTTTACTCTCTCTCTCTCTCTTAACCATTGTTTAAAAACGGCTAATAATACGACAATAACACCGTCGTAACGGTAACGCCCCAGATCTCTTGTGTTCTTTCGAAAATGCCCAAAACCCAAAAACCAGACTTTTAGTGTTAATAAAGGTCTTCCTAACAGGGAAAAAATGTTAATTTAATTTTACTGTTATTAAGGTTATTTTAAAAAATAATAATATTCTGATAGTTTCTTTTTACTCAGAAATTAAGAAGTAACTGATGTGATGATGGCAATAACGGTAACGTTAAGAGTCCCGGTGTGACGTTATAACCTTGCTCTTAAATATTATTTCGGATACGACCAGGATTCTTCCAGCGTTTCAAGATTCACCTGGTACAAGTCTAGTTGGTCCAGGACCTCCAGGTCCACATTATCAATATAGTAAACTTTCTCGAGAAGATTTCTAGAAGATTATATAAATTAAATAAATCTCGCTTTTCAGTGAGAGAATTTAGCAGAATCTTCTAGAGTTTCAAGTTAATTCTCCTTGTCAAACACAAGAACATAAATAATATAAGAAAGCCCCTTACATTCTTATTATAAATTTGTATAATAATGTCCTAAATAATCATTGGATTCCATCTAACCCAAGAAAAATATATAATGCAGATGGCCCACCATATTACATATTGTAACATGGGCCCACATCTTTTTTTTAGAACAATTCTATTGTCAAAAACACATTGGACTACTACACTTGAGTTCTACATGCCCACAACGGATTTTCTCCACGTCAAAAATCTTTTCTTGGTTGTGGGCCACGTGTAAGGAATAGAAGGTAAGCACCATTATTATTTCCTTATCTAAGCTATCCCTGATCAGTAATCATGCTTCTGCTTCCTGGTTTCTATTTGTCATGCATGGAAGGGAAGATGGAGTCCATGCTATTGCTTCTGCTCCCTGAATTAAACATGGCATCAGCAAGATCCACCACTGGACATTCCACCTCTTTCGGATCTGCCACGTGTACTGGTCCCACTGTAGCGCTGCTACTTGCACCGCCACCCAAGTCAAAGTCCATGAACATTCGCACAGGCGATTCTAGAAGGGTATTTGTGTCTTTTCTCCACAGCAACGGTTGTGTTGTTTCGAGTGTCTCTTCTTTGACATCGCCCATTGGCCGGACAGATTGAAGAACCATGGAGGACATGTGGCACGTGTGTTGCCCGTAGTAGGTGATTTCATACGTGCTGGGATCGTCGTCGAGACGCTGAACTTGCTTCTTCGCTTCGCACCCGTAGAAATTCTTGTGGGTGCACCTGTAGTAACCCCTGAGAGACGATAGAGAAAAACAACGTTATGGCCGGAGGGTAATTTCGTCATTTAAGAAGGTCAATCTACAGTTTCTACAAGCACACAAAACACATATGTTGGGTCCCACCAAAGTAGATCTCATCTCCTGCACGAAGACCTGACCCGATCTAATTAATAGAAGCCACTCAATCTTTTTTTTTTTTTTGTAATTAGAAGCCACCCAATCTTATCATAATCTTTTGGATGGTTAGAAATTCTAGAACAAATAGTCAAAACAATAAGATAAGGAAAAAGTTGAAGATCAGATGGTCATTCATCAAGTCAGGTCAGCTTTAGAATAGAAAAATCTCCTACGTTGGACTCATCAAATGGGTCCCATCTTCTACATATCTAAAACATATAGGTATGCATCAAGGTAGACCGTTCTTGGGAGTCGTGTGCTAAGCCGTACTGGATTTCGAGAATCCAACGGTGATTGAGCGTTGGGAAAAAGTGAATGCCAGCTCACTACTATTAATCATCGTTGGATTCTCAAAACGACCGCCCACACAACTCCCAAGAGGGGTCACAAAATGAGGGTCCCCTGAGCCCGACCGTTAGAATAATACCTCTAGGATAATTTTTTTTTTTTTCAAAGTAAAATTGTATTAAGAGAAAAGAAGAGTAACAACTACAAAGATGTAGGAGGTCGAGATAACCTGCTAAAACAAAAACAGGACAACCTCTAGTTACTCTGTACATAATAGCCTCCCATCTAAAGACAAAATTCTTAAAAGAAAAAGACAGCTCTTTACATTCCTCTAGATGATCTATGTTAAGGATCGCGGCTGTCTATTCTCTGCGTCCTAACTGAAATCTCATAAATTACTCAATTAACAATACTTCTTAGCAAAAATCGTGGGGCACGTGGTACCATGGATGAAAGTCTTGGGATCGGTGGTCGTCTGTCGGACATCTCCAACTCAGTCTCAGGATGTCTCATTCGAGATGATGTGAGACCCCCTGCTGCAAATGACTTGTTTGGGGCAACACAATCCAAGACAGTTCACACCGTGGGCGGCTAGTTTTGCTGTTCACATCGGTGAGCGCTGGCGGATCCAAATCCGGGTCGCCCGTCCAAAGTTGGGTTGGCTGAGACTTTGAACCAGGCGTACGTGCAATGAACGTAACCAAAGAGGGGAGGTATCAACGTCAAGGTCAGGGTTGTGGGTCAAGGTCTAGTTTTTGACTTTAAATTAGTATATAGGTATTTCTTAAAATTACAAAAAAATCAAAATGCTCCCATTCGATCAGAATAAGTGCATTGCATTTTGCATGCTTAAAAAGGGTATTTTTGGAAGAAAAGAGACAAAAAACGTTGGTGATCTAAGAGTGAATCAAAGGGACCAACGTTTTTGCCGGACATTACCTAGGGAAAGTTGACCCGAGTATTTCTTTCTGACCATATTTTCTCCAAGTAAATCCGTCGTCGGGCGGAATCTCCGTATTTCCTGTACGAGGGGCAGGTATTCTCACCGTACGTTTGTCCACACCATCCTTCCTGAAAATAAATACATGCAGATACATAGCCGTCAATACCCCAACCGTCACCTCTAACGGATTTTTGAATTTGCATAAATAATCCCTAGGTCTGAAACGTTAATAGTAGAAACGCCCGCAAGGTTAGGGGTGACAATTTTACCCGCTTTAACTGAAATCGAACTGGAAACGGAACGGAAAACAACAGCTCCGACTCCACATTTTTGGGAACCAACTAAAAAAAAACGAAATCGGAATTGAACTGAAATTCATGGTTCCGGTTCTGGATAGTTAGATTTGGACCCAAAACCGATAGGACTTGGAAACTAATGGATACAATTTTTAACCGGTATATAAATATAGTGTTAAACTTGGAATATTATCAAGATTTGTACCAATATACCCCAAACTGGAATCGAAACCGACAAGAACCAAATAATCGGTTGCGGTTCTAGATCCATCATTTTAAGAATTGGAACCAATAAGAATCGAAACCAATAAGAATCAGCAATATCGGTTCAGTTCTGGGTACCTTAGGAAACGACCCGGAACCAACCCATTGACGCCCCTAGTGTACATATCTGGTGCGGAAAACATTTGCATACAAATTAGTTTTCATGCGTTTGGCTAGGCATTTGCATACAAATTAATTTTCATGCGTTTGGCTAGGCATTTGCATACGCAAAATGCAAAAGCTTTCTGTGGGTCCACCAATTTGTCTACTGACACGTGTAAATGATTTTTCGTTCTCCCATGAAAAATAGTTGTCCACCATTTTATGTCTTGGTGAGCAAATTTTATTTTCAATTCGGAAAATGGAAAAGCGGCAATACATGCAGGCTTGCACACTGACAGCAATATTTGGATAAGAAAATCGAAAGTGGTTTAAGAGTGCATAATTTTTTTTGCAGTAAATAATTAAATTATTTTGATAGGGTAAAATATATTAAAGGAGAAAGAAGAGAATTTTAAATAACCATTTACCTCAAAAGATCGACCTGTTAGGGAAAGGCAAAACAACTATGTATGTCAACGGATTGTCGGACCAACACAACATGTGTGCGGGAACACACCATTCGCTAACATGCCCCCTTAGCATGAATACACACTGCTGGAGATTTGAACCCGTGACCTCTCAGACTTTAAGGCTTTGATACCATTTTAAAGAATCACTGACTTCAAAAAATCGACCTGTTGGGGAAAGGCGAAACAACTACGTATATCAATAGGTCATTGGGCCAACAAAACACATGTGCGGGAACACACCATTCGCTATAGGGAACAAAGCGGAGAATGAGGTTGAGGTGACCTTCGAAAGAAAGAAAAAAAAAACTGCTAGCTTCCCTTAAGTATAAAGGACTCCTATCTAAAAATCCAAGTGCTCAAAAGAGAGACCATTACATTAAGAGAAAATCTTAGACCAAAAAAAGAGGAGAGCTTTGATGGAGATCATGAGATTATAGACTGACTCCTCCTTACTTTCGAAGACCCTTTTGTTCCTTTCCTTCCTAAGACCCTTTTGTGTACCATCATTTGAGCGCACAACTATTTTCTGTCAGAAATTCTTTTTTTCGGTTGCCAAACAGACCTTAACAGTTCAAAATTTAGGTAATCTTTGTTGGAAGTGAAACAAAGGGAAACAAATGTTTATGAATCCTTGTTTTAATAAAAAAAAATATGGTTCTTTTTTTTTTTTCTGTCGAGAAAACTTATGTCCCCATTTGTCGGATGGCTTAGAGGTATAAGTGTCATGCATGCAAGAAAGTGGTTCCACCGGCCATTTGATGGGTTCCACCTAGGTGTTCTTCAATGACGAATATGTACCTGAATGATCATCATATATGATACCTTTCAAAAAAAAAAAAATGATCATCATATGATTACGAAATTTGATGGGGTGATTGTGAAGTAGATCTAGATCTTCTAATTGGGACCCATTGGATGGTTTAAAGTATTTTGGACCATTACAACACCTCTTTCAAATTTATTGGAGATTAGTTTTACAATTTTATTCAAATTTCAGTTGGTTTATGAGAGAGATTCTTATTTTACCACCATCACAAAAACCCAATCCTCAAAATGTAGAAAGAAGTACCAGAACTAATGAATTTGATGAATATTTACCTCTTTCGTGATCGTTGTGACATGGGACTCTTGCCGGATTCTGACACCTCCATTGCCCGAAACTCTCCTACGCTTCTCGACAGCGTATTTCCTTCCACAGTCCCTATGTAGTCCATAACTGTGATACCCAATTCAGGGACCTTTACACTAGAGTTTGACGCTCGAATTTCTAACCCCAACTCCGGCGACTGCGTCATACCCATCTTATTAGACGGGTTCTTATCAGCTAAGAATTGAGATTGTAGAATATCCATGGCTTTTGTGTAACTAGACCTCAGCCATTCAGCATCGAGCTCTAAAGAACGCGGTTCCGACGACTCCTGAAAAACCATGTCGGGATACGAAGTCGGGTTTTGCGAGTTCAATCGATCGATTACACTCTTGAAGACCCTTATGATTTCATGACAAGAGTCGGAGAGAAAACTGGGTTGGTTTGATAATTGTGGGAGATTTGACTCAAGGTCTCTAGCTAACTTGCACCCACTGACGACTAGAGACAAGGTTTCCTCCATGGTTAAGGAGCTTATAATTCAGATGGAAGGAAGGAAAGAAGGATGCTTAAGAAATTTAAATGAGGAAAAAGAAGTTTTGGGTGAGTTTCTATGTATGTGCCTTATTTGTGGAAAGAACTTGGAAATTATTCAAAAACGTTTGTATATGTTTAACACGGTACAAGGAAGAAATGGGGAAGGGAGGACTTGGCGGGAAAAATTTAGATGCAGAGGACTTTGGATGCAGTTGATGCAGAGGGGTCTCGTGGCCCTACATCGTTCATGTTTTTGGGCCCACTAACCGCATGGATGTTTAGCCCACCCCTTGGTGGATAGGCATACTAAAAATCTGCTTGGTTGATAATTTTTAGTCGTTGGATTAAGTGCCCAAAAAAACATGCTTGAATCCAACGGTTACAATCAATCCTAAACACATGCTAAAATCTATGGCTAGATAAAATCAATGAGACTAATTTTTCATATACATATCCACCAAGGGGTGGGCTAAACACCTATGCAGTTAGTGGGCCCCAGCAATGAGCCAAGTAGGGCCTTGAGACCCCTCTGCATCGACTGCATCCAAAGTCCTCTGCATCTAAATTTTTTCCGGACTTGGCGGTCATGGTCTATCTTATTATTTCACACTTTTTTTTTCTTGAGTAAGGGAATGAAAAAGAGCCTTTGAACTTTGAAGTTTTACTTTCTACTTGAGGATTGGAATTAGGTCTTCTTCTAATGAAGAATTTGTGGGGACATGACTTTCATTTTCTTCTATTGTTTTTTCCTTCTACCTTTGTAAGTAGGCGGGTCCAACGCTTGACCCCTACCTCACGACCATTAGGTTCTAAGCTCCATGATACATGACCCAAGATGGTCCGTTCAATTTAGTGTATATGCGATTATCACCGTCGATTTTCGTGGGGCCTACTAATTGACATCTATCTCATTAACTTCAACCATTCGATTAGTGGACTTTATACTAGATGGGGCATGGAACAAAACAATATATACACTAGACGACCCCACGTGGCACACTCTTATAGATCACTGACCTTATGGATAGATGGCTTACCCCTAGAAAATCAGCCTGATTAATGATATCTAAGCATTCGATTGGAGTCGTTTTCATGGGTTGATCTTTAACCATAGATTTTGAGCATTATTTATAGGTACAATGATCAAAGGTTTAAAGGAGAGGCATTGAATGAGGCAGAGAGTGGAGCCCGGGTGGCTGGACCTGGTTTTGGCTTTATAACTAAATTTTTGTTTTTTCTATTTTTTTTTTAACTTTTTTAAGCCCGTCCCAACTCAAATCTTGTCTTTTTCTATTTTCCAAACTTTATTATTGTTGTGATATGTTGAGTAGCGTGTAGGTGTGTGGCGCGTGTCCCCAACCCCAATTTTGGTTTTATAATAATATAGATATGGGTCCGGCTTTGGGGATTCCCTTTTTTCTGACCTCCTCGATAGTGATGTCCTCGGCCATGGATTCTGACAATCTAACAATGGTTGATAGTTCTGAGCTGCATGGTATCACTTTTTTCGCTTTTTGCCAGCGCTAGTTCAACCACCCGGACTTGTGAAATCCACAGCCGAGCACATGACTCCTGAGAGGGATAAAAAAAAGGGGGTGCCTTAAGCCTGAGCCTATACATATATACTGAAGATGAATGTCACAACTAGAGCTTAAACTGAATAAATTAAAATATGATAATTATAGTGTCCAAAGGATGTTGGACGCAAAAGGGAAATGGAGGAGACCATGACAACCGATTTCCCCCATTCTCTTGCTTGTTTTGTTATTAAAAAAAGGGCTAAATTCCTTAGGTAGCCTGAAACCTTCGTTCACAGTTAAGTGTCCAAGGACAGGTGACCCTATAACAACCCATTAATCCATCCAACACCA
The DNA here is from genome assembly GCA_035048495.1 of Euptelea pleiosperma. Taxonomy (NCBI): domain Eukaryota; kingdom Viridiplantae; phylum Streptophyta; class Magnoliopsida; order Ranunculales; family Eupteleaceae; genus Euptelea; species Euptelea pleiosperma. Next base: position 27,223,999 of record CM068540.1, read on the forward strand.
AGGGGAAAACCAATTGACAAGGTCTCCCGGTTTTTCAAGTACACGTGGCTCTATTTTATTAGTATTGGATACTTTTTGCATATAATCTATATAACAAAACAGGGGAGTTGTCTCCCCACTTATACCCCATCTTATCTCTTTCAACAAAGAAGGGCCGAGATCTAATCCCCCAAATGGATGGTGGATCTCAGCCACTCACATTTGATTTTGGTAAATGCTTTGTCGAGGAGTGCCGTGGGCATGGGCCACCCACTATCTATAGTATTATAAAGCAACAAATGGGGTTGGCACGCATGTGACACAATTAGAGGCATTTCTACTTTCAAAGGTAAAACCTTCTTCATTAAATGTCTTCAGGTTGTTTGGCACGCCCACGTCGCGTCTCTCATCAATGATGATGAGGGACAATAGTATAAGCCACGAGGCATACTCTTAGAAACCACTGACCTTATGGATGTTTGTTTCATTTCTTGGTGGACCTATATACCGAATATCATTCTGATTAGTGATTTCAAACCTTGGATCTGAGTACCCCGAAATAATGCTTGAAATCTATGGTTAATCATCAGCCCATGAAAACGACTCCAATCAAATCCTTAAAAACCACTAATCAGGCTGATATTTTGCATATAGGCCCACCTAGAGATGGGCCAAACATCGATATGATCAGTGATCCCTACAGATGTTCCACGTGTAAGGTCTTCCATGTGTAAGGTGCACGTGCATCGCACGTGGCGTTCCCCCTAGTCTATATAACAAAACAGGGAAATTGTCTCTCCCTCTTATAGGCTTCATAAAGAAGGCTGAGATCTTATCTCCCCAATGGACGATGGATCTCAGCCACTCTCACATGATTTTGGCAAATGCTTTGTCGGAGAGTGCCAAGGGCACGGGCCACCCACTAGTCTATATGACAAAACAGGGAAGTTGTCTCTCCTCTTATAGGCCTCATATATCCAAGGGCCGAGATCTTATCCCCCAACTGAATGGTGGATCTCAGCTACTCACACCCAATTTTGACAAATGCTTTGTCAATGAGTGTCGTGGCACGGGGCACCTACTTATCTATATAACAATATAAGGCTCTTTGTGGTGATCAACAAAAAGTTTTATAGAAAAATGATTTGTCTCTTGGAAAATGACGATGCAGAAAAAGTTTTATGATATTTAGGCTTTGTATGGTTGTACTGAATAAGTTTTCTAGAAATGATTTTTGCATACAAATGTCATAAAACTTTTTCTGTATCAACACTTCCTTACAAGCAAATCGTTTTCTTGATAAATTTTTTGTTCATTACGACACGGACCGTTATATGAAAAAATCATTTCTAGAAAACTTATTAAGGAAAACATAGAGAGCCACAAGCTTAACAGTTAAGGAAAATAGTTCGTAAATCATAAATTTGACAATTTAAATATTTTTCGCCGTTAATAAAAAAAAATGCTCATCTGAGATTGACTAACAGAAAGATGGATGTTGAAAGTCGCCACATAACAGAAAGAAAAATCAGGTTGACTGAAATTTAAATAAAGTCGCAAAAGTTGTGTGGCGACTTTCAACATCCATCTAGTTGAGCAAAATTTTCTCGCGGATTGGTCTGATGTCCGATGACTAACAGTTGATGTCATAGCACCCTTTGGCATGCTAATCAACCGCAACAGCTGTTGGATATGGAATAATGATGTCATATATCTATCTTTTATTACGGGTCGAGCTATCCCATGCTTTACTGCAAAAAGAGTTGTGTGCAGTTGAGCCGTGGAATGTCGATTCAAATATCGACTGTGAATCCAACAGTCCACGATTCAACCACACGGCTCTTTTTTGCAGTTAATAGCATTTTCATTTTAATAACTAGGGACGCCATGTGCACCTTACACTTGACACAATCTTAGAGATCAGTGACATACATAGATGCTAATTGGCCCATCCCTAAGTGGACATACTTGCAAAAATTCATCTTGATTAGTAATTTTTATCCATTGGATTAGAGTCTTTTTTATTGTTTATTTTTAACCGTGAATTTTGAGTATTATTTGGCCAATGACAAATCAACACCACCATGCACTATGATAACATCCATGGACCAAGTGATTGTATTTTTTTTTTTTTTTTTCAAACATCCACATTGATGATGGACATACTATGAGTCAGTGCTACGCTATTAGAGACTAATGGCAGTTTGGATGTTTGATCCATCCCTATATAAACATACATACCATGCTGATTCGTTGGTTAGAAATCACTAATCATGCTGATTAATTTTGTTATGTAGGGATGATTCAGGAGCCTCAAATAGAGTGCCACATGGCTCACACTAGTACATCATCAAAGTTCACCTTAGATATCCACCACCAATTTTTTTTAGGGGAAGGAGTTCACGCTGCATTAAATCAGGGAAAAGAAAAGTAATTTTAAAAATTTTAAAAATTAAAAAATAATAATTAAATAAATATAACAAGCGCAATTCAAAGAGACAAAATGCTCAATGTCATAAATGTGACTGAACGCATTAAATGAAGGAGAAAGACTAAAGTACCCCTAAAAAGTAAAGTAACATAACATGGGTTCGTTCAACCTAACATTGCACGTTTGTTATAAAATATTATGTTAACATAAAATCGGAGTTATGAGATGTCTTTCTTTTAGGATGGCTAAATTTCCCACCAGATTCTTAAAAATTCTTATAAGGTCAACTCCCTGAGCAGAGGTCGAAATAGATCGAGGGCTTTATGGTCTTATAAAGTCAAATCTCTTCTCTTTGCTAGGTAAGCAGTGATCGGCAACCAGATCCAAAAACGACTTTCAATTAAAAATTGATGTTTGTGCTACGTTCATAGTGATTTTGCTTCTTTAGTCATTCTTGAACCCATAAAAATTGAAATTTTAGAAATAACCTGACAAAATTTTGAGTTTTTTCGTGAAATTTCAAAATTTTTATATAAATGCATGGCAACAGAGGTGTGTTTTCTATTTCTTTTGGAGAAAACCGGACAAAAAGGTATGTTGTTGAAGCTATTGACTAAAGGATTCAAGAGATCCATGGTCCACCAGGCAACAACTGCAAAGGATAAAAAAGTTGTTGCCTATTGGATCTCTCAAATCGAACAGTCAATGGCCTCAATTGCACATATTTTTATCCGATTGTGGCAGCACGGACTTAATTCTTTATTACTTATTACATAGATAGTGACCAGTGGGGGAAGGCGGATATTGGTCAATGTGTTTGGTTTGTATAATTAAGTACTAATGGAGGGGGCTGTTGACGGTCGTGATGATTAAGCGAAGATCATGTTTTAAGTTAACTACTTATTTAAAGTGGATCGGAAATTTTAACAATTCAGGGGTGTTTCCAAAAGTTTTCCATATATTTAACAGTCGATTTTATGCCGCGAATACATAAAAAGTTGTGGGGATGTGGGATATTTTTTACAACAAAAAAGGGCAAAGAGCACATTATAAGTGGTAGAGATAATGATGGAGAGGCACACATGACGCACATGTAATTAAAAAAAAAAAGCTTTTTACGTAGAAAAGAATTCATCAGTGACCAAATGCCCTTATTTATATTGAACATATCTTAAATATTTGTGGGATATTTTTGGAAAAAAAGTGGCAAAAAGCTCGACCCAAAAAGGGGCCTTGCGTGTTATCATAGTAATCATATAATTAATTTAAAGGTAGATTTCCTTCATGTGGACACGGGATTAGCTAAAGAAGTTCAGATAAGCAACCCACCAAAAAAGTTTAATGTTCGTATTAGCTTCTAATTTCCAAGAAAGTAGTTCAAAGATGCTTAGAAACCTCTTCGAGAATAAAAAAAAATGATCCATATGTTTCATGGTGTGTAGAGGATGGTGAAGGCGAGTTTTGAACCCTAGTCTGAAGTGTCAAAAATCTATTATTATATAACAAGTGGAAGGAAAGAAAAAAATAGAGGCGGATTCTGCTACCGAGCGCAAGAGAGAAGATGAATGAAGAGGAATGGTCGAAGTCTCTCGAAGAATAGATAGTAGGATATATTAATAAGAGTGGTAATGACTGTAAAACCCTTTAAAATGAGCCATTGCTAGATAGGTTAGACGGGGGTATTTTTGGAATATTTGGGGGTTTAGCATGAGGCATGCAAGAATGACCTTCTTGCGTTAATAAGTAGAATAGATGAGTTTGATACTTAGAATATCATGAACGTTTTTGACACATTTATTCCAAATTTGCCCCTGCAAAATATAATCCCTACTAATTTATAAGGCTATTTAGGCCTACTAGCATTTAAATCTAAATATTCAAATCGTTATGAAATTTCTAATATTACACTTTTAAGTAATACTTTTTTGACTCGTGATGTATACATATTCTAGATGTCATCGGCTTGAAAACCATGCGTTCGAGGATGTCTTCACCCATATCACGAGGATAAATGGTCCTCAGCCCTTCCCATTCCTTATCATGAAATTGTTTGGCGGCAACCTTATCTATTTATAAAGACTAAAGACTAAAGAGAGAATGGCTCCTCTTTCTGGGAATATTAACCACAACTCGACTGGCAATTGATATATACTTGAGTAAGATCATTTACAATCATTAAGCGTATTTGTCTTTCTGCCTAATATGGTTCTCTAATCGTTAGACATAATGACAATTTTACTTATTTTAAAAAAGAAAGTCAAGAGACAAAAATCGACATAATCTTATTCATTAAATAGGCAATTGACTCAAAACGCTTAACCAATGATTGGAGGGACTTGTTGATGTGACTAGACATTCTGGGTGAAATGCTTATTGAGGTAGAAGAACGATCGGAAATGTTCTAAAGTTTTGAAAGAGACATTATATCATGCATCTAAGGTGCGCTAAGTCATCAATCTAAACATGTACAACCTTTAGGCATGCACGAATTACATGCCAGAGGAAAAAAAAAAAAAAAAAAAGAAGGTGAATCAAACATTGTGCACCTCAGATGCCCTATTGTAGTCTCTAGAACATCAAATGCGACATGCCTCTCATTGAAGAAATTTTCATAATCAGCTCATCTACTAAAGAATTTTTTTGATGTGGGCCGGTACTTAATCGGGGCCCCCATTTGTACATGTCAGAGTGGAGCTTACATGATTTGACAGAGAATTTTCTAAGGAATTATGTGGGTCATGTTGCCAGGGACAGATGGCAGTCCCTAATTGGGGACCACATCCTTGCTAGGAAATCTGCAAGTGGTAAGAGTTTTAAGATTCTATCATTGTCCTTTGACCATGGAATCAACTACCCATGTACATGGTTTTATAGGTATACTTATGCCACGGCGTAAATCCCCGTGACCTCAATATTTGGGTGCTCAGCTCCAAATAGGAGTGACAATTTGGCCCGTGGCCTGGCCCGTGAATAAGCTGGGTCGGGCCTGGGTTCTAAAAACGCCCGCAACCCAGCCCGAACTAAATTTTCATGGGCTGAACCACGGCTGGGCCTTCAAACCGGAAGTTGACCCCGGCCCGAGCCCAAATCCGACTCATTAATGAAGTCTGACTGTTGGGTGCTATTTTACCAATTTATAAGTTATATATAACTTATATAAGTATACTATATAATAAGTTATATAAGCCTACGTGTGTATATATGTATGTATGTTATATATATATCTATATAACAAAACAGGGAAGTTGTCTCCCCCTCTTATACCCCCCTCTTATCTATTTAGACAAAGAAGGGCTGAGATCTTATCCCCCAAATAGATGGTGGATCTCAGCCATTCACACCTAATTTTGACAAACGCTTTGTTGGAGAGTGCCGTGGGCATGGGCCACCCACTATCTATATAACAAGTGACAGTGGTTGTCTTATACCCCTCTTATCTTATATGGCTTCAATAATGAGTGGCTGAGATCCACTATGCTTCATATCGATGGCTGAGATTAACTCCTAACCGATTTTGACAAACACTTGGTCGGAAAGTACCGCGGGCACAAGCCACCCACGCATATAACAAGACAACTCAGTTGTATTCTTTTATCTTATGCTGCTTCATAAGATATATAAAGAGTGGTTGAGATTAAATCCATCCATCTAATATGGACGGTTAGATTTCAGCCACTTAATCCCCTCATTTATTCATTCGCTCCCACTCATTTGACCTCAATATATTTATTGAAAATGTGAAATTCAAAATTTGTTTAACACCGTTATTTTTGGTTATTTATTTATGTTTCCATTTTTTTCATTTTTCCCTCTGTGCGTTACAATTTGTTATAAAATCCATTGTAACAACCAATTTTTTCAAACGCTTTTGTCGGAGAGTGCCGTGGGCACGGGCCATTTACTATCTAACAAAACAAGGAAGTTGTCTCCCCTCTTATAGGCTTCATAAAGAAGGGCCGAGATCTTATCCCCCAACAAAACGGTGGATCTCAGCCACTCACACCCAATTTTGACAAATGCTTTGTCAAGGAGTGCCGTGGGCACGGGCCACCTACTAGTCTATATAACAAAACAAGACGGTTGTCTCCTCCTCTTATCCGGCTTCATAAAGGATGGCCGAGATCTTATCACATCAAATGGACGGTGGATCTCAGCCACTCACACCCAATTTTGACAAACGCTTTGTCAATGAGTGCCATGGGCATAGGTCACCTACTATTTACCTACATATAAGGAATGAAATGGGTTGGATTTACATATATCCCAAGGGTCAGGCTCCGGAGCCCCACTTTTTATGCCTCGAGATGGGTGTTACCGTTAAAATGTATTGAAACGGCCAGGGGCAAAAATAGAAAAAATAGATTTTAATGATTTTAACGGAAAAAAGTGGTGCTGAAATTCAAAATTTGAAATTTGAAATTTGAAATTTGAAATTAAAAAAAAAAAATGAATTTAAAGAAAATTTAATGATTTTCTTATATCCCTCTTATCTTATATGGCTTCAATAATGAGTGACTGAGATCCATTATGTTCATATCGATGGCTGAGATTAACTCCCACCTGATTTTGACAAACACTTTGTCAGAAAGTGCTGCGGGCACGGGCTGCCCACGCATACATTAAGATAACTCAGTTGTATTCTCTTATCTTATCCATCCATCTAATGTGGATTGTTAGATAAAGAGTGGTTGAGATCAAATCCATCGATCTAATGTGGACAGTTAGATTTCAGCCACTCAATCCGTCTCATTTGACCTCAATTTATTCAAAATTTAAATTTCAACACTGTTATTTTTTGTTATTTCTGTTATTATTCCATTTCTCCCTCTATGCGTTACAATCCGTTATAACAGCCGTTATAATGGAAAAAACGTAACGCCCCAGTCCGTTATACCGTTTGAGTGCCGAAGGCGTCCAATTTTTGAAAACGCTTTTGTCGGAGAGTGCCGTGGACATGGGCGATTTACTATTCTATATAACAAAACACATTGGTTGTCTCCCTACTTATACCTCCTCTTATAAGCATCAACAAAGAAGGGCTGAGATCTAATCCTCCCCCAAATGGACGGTTGATCTCCCCCACTCACCTGATTTTGGCAAATTCTTTGTCGAGGAGTGCCGATGGCACGGGGCACCCACTAGTATAGTATATATACTAAGTTATATAGTAAAGAATATAACTACTAGTAAACCCGCAACCCAACCCGTGGCCCAGCCCGAACCAAGCATATCGGCTTGATTGTGGACTGTGCCACAGGCTGGGCCTGAGTTAGACTTTTGGGGTGAAGCCCGGACCGAGTCACTTGTGGGCCTCATCAGCCCGGCTGACGGCCGAATTGCCACCTTTAGGTCCACATGTTAGAAATCACTACTCAAACTTTGGTATGTAGGTCCCACCTAGAGATGGACCAAACAACCAGACGTTTGACACTTACTCTGATGTGAGAGATTTTTTTTTTTTTTTTTTTATTGTTTTTTGGAGACTTCATTTTTAAAACAGGGGTGACTAATGTGCCTCGAAACCAAAAGACAAAACAACCCTGCTGAATGAATAATTCAAGAAAAATAAGAAAAAGCGAAAATGAGGGTATTTTTGGGATATTGGATTTGGGATGTCATTTGAAGCCTGCGTCATCACCAACCCCTAAGGGTCAAGAAATCCGTATCGAACATTTTTGCCATTGATTGTGTGATGTTCCCAACTATTCTAGAAGAAAGCTCGGCCACACAATAGGGCTGGCAATGGACCAGATCAACCCGAAAATCCAATCCGTTCCGATCTGATAATTTTGGGTATGGAACTACCTATTTTCTTTTCGGATCAGTACCAGATCAAGCATCTATCTATCCGGTACTCATCCGGTATATATAATCTATATAAATAATATTATTATATTAATCAAACATTGATATAATATGTGTTATATATAATTATAAAGATAATCAGAGTATTTTTTATATAATTATTTTACAACATTTCAATTTTGAGTGGATAAAATATATAATTATAATATTTTTTCGATTTAGTGAATTGAATCATATCGGATTAGGTCCGGAACTCTATTCTTTCTATCAGATCGGTTCCAAATCATGATTATGCGATCTGATCAAAATCGTTATATTTTCTTATCAGATCGGATCCAGATCAGCACTTATTCGACTCGAACCCGATCCATTGCCAGCCCTACCGCACAAGGAGAAAGCAAATTGCATGGCTAAAAGGTACGTATATAAAGAGTTAATTTCATAATAGAATTTGTTGTTTAATTATTCATATATATACTTTTTGGAATTTTAAAAAAAAATTAGGCCAAACCCCTTGAAGAATTGGGTCGGGCTTTAGTATTAGGCCCACGGCCCAGTGAGAATTCTCCTTCGGATTTACATCTCTATTCCCTCAGCCCTGGACACTTATTAGTCAAATTCTAGAAGCATCCAACTTTTATTAGGTAATTGGTTATGGGTGCTAATGGGCCGGGCTAGTGCGATGGGTTTTCTGGTCAGCTTGAATAGTCTTGGCCTCTTGGGTTTGAGCTTCATTTATAGTCCAGATGGTATGGGCATGGGCTTCATTTTAAGGCCTACTAGATAAAATCTATGGGCTTTGGCTTAGCATTTTTAAAACAAAAACCTTAGTCCTGGCTGAAATCTAATGACCTGGTCCATTATATGTATTAAGTGGCCCGGTTTATGCCTAAACCAATGGGCCCATAAAATGACGGCTGGGCTTCGGCTAGCTAATACATCTCAAGCCGAGCTTGGGAAGAGCTAGGTTTGAACCAAACCCAACCCATTAACACCTCCAAATATGGACCACCTAGAGCTAGAAAGAGAGATTTCTTACGGGTAGTACTAACATCGTCTTTGTCGTCGTGGTTGGGTCCAGACGGCTGATGGTCATCAGGATGCACACCACACGAATCTCAAAGACTATCATCCTGATCATTTTCCCTTTCTTACACAGGTAATTCTGCAACACGTATGGACCGTCCTAATTCTTGAGCCATTCACAAAGAAATGCACTCTCTGATAATTCCAAAACTCAATGCAAAATTGAGCAGCCAATCCAAGAGGTGGACTATAACATCTTGGATAGTCTTGATTGATCATAGGGATATAAATTTGGCCTGAGTCCTGGCCCAAGCATGACCTTCGGCCCGGTTTAAGGCCCGAGCCCAGCCCTGTCTGAAATCAGACCTGAAGTCCGCCCACTGCCCTCCCTAGTTAGTAAATTTGCGTATTAATGCGGCCATATAAAATAGAAAATCAGAAAAAATCAGGAATTTTAACACTATACGAATAAAACACATATTATCCGCGTTTAATACTCGAATTTTATGTTTTTTTTTTTTTTTTTAAAACGTATTAAATGGCAGCATAAAGTGAAAAAAATTGGTAAAATTCAGGCTTGTAGGCCAAACGAATATAACATTTCAACAATGACCGAATTTTTTTTATCCCGAAACTGAATTCAACTCAAACATTTCCAATATACCGAATTGCTAACTATGCCCTCGCCCCCACCACCGCCTTAAGCCCGGCCGTATGTCGGGCTTGAGCAGGGCTTTTCTTTAGACTTTTCTCTGGGCCTCCGGCCCGAAGGAAGCCTGAACCCGTGCCCGATTTGCATCCCTAATCATGGATAGAATTGTCAATCAGATGGTTAGGATTGGACCAAGCAGTATGACCTATGGTCCAGATTGATAACCAAAGATGTCATTTGTAAATAAACTGTTGTTGGAGCAGAGATGAAACCAGACCTCTTAGAACACAAGATAACACAAACATCGCAAGAACAGCACGCTAAACACATTTGTCAAGTGCAGAGAAATCTCCATTTCATCTAAAACCTAAATCAAAGACAACATTTCAAGAAAAAGAGAAACATCGAAACGGGTCGAACCTGCAAATGACAGAAATAATTACTTTTTTGTTCAACAGACAAGGAAGGAACTTCAAAATCATGATCCATCTCTATCATGGGGGGCCAATTTGTTGGATTTAACGTTGAGAACCATGTGATCGCCACTACTCTTTTGATCGTTCTCAAGTTCAGTAGGTATGATTTGCCGACAGGTTTTATCACACATTTTGAAGATTAGTACGATGTGGGCTCATAAATGTTCACAAATGGCAGATGATTGGCCCGTCCCTAGGTGTACCTACAAACCAAAAGTCAACTTAATTGGCGATTTCTAGCCGTTGAATCTGAGTACCCCATACAATGCTCAATTCACACGTTTGAAAATCAATCCGTGAAAAAAACTAAAATCCAATGGTTAGAATTCACCAATTAGTCTTATTTTTAATTTTTAATGAGTCCGTCTAGAGCTACATCCATTTCTTGTATCTGGTGGTGGGGCCATATAAAGATCATGTTCGACAATCCAACCACATAGTGGGTTTTACATACTATAGTTACCCTCCTTACAAAAAATCCTGTCTTTTCAACATTTCTAACCTCATGAAAAATTGACTTTAATTTGAAAAATTCAGACTATTATTTTGGGTCAAATTTTTTGGAGCCGTATCTTGCTGCCCTCGGCCCGATCATCCAATTCGCTCCAACAGACAGGCATGGTTCAGTAGTCAAAGCAACTTCGTCACTTTCGTGTACCTGTCGAACGGGGTCCTTTCCTGAAGCCGAATCCTATGTTGCGGTCAATGTTGCAATGAATTGATTTTTTGGTGATGATGATCATCATGGCAAGTAAAACTCAATGTTGTCGGACCACGAAATGCTTCACATTGGTTATAAAAATATGTGGTTCGTCAAATGACGGTGTGGTCCTTTGGGCCTAATGACTGTGTGGATGTCCAGCCCACCTATTGGTGGATAAACACACTAAAAATCAGCTTGATTGATGATTTCTAACCATTGGATTTACTCCTAATAAACATGCATGAATCCAGTGGCTAGAATCAACCCTAAAAAGTAGTAAAATCTATGGTTAGAAATAACTAATCAGGTTAATTTTGTTTGTATATCCAGAAGGGGTGGGCTAAACACCCATGTTGTTAGTGGGCTGGGACCATCTCTCACCTGGGGCCTAAGGCAACCGACTTATTGGCCTTGTAGTAGAGACAGCTGTCAGGACATACCAAAAATCAGTCTGATTGGTTATTTCTAACCTTTGGATCTGATTACCCCAAATAATGTTTGAATCTCATGGTTAAAAATAAACCCAAAAAAAAAGACTCCTATCAAAGGTAGAAATCATTGATCACCCTGATTTTTTGTCTGTAGGTCCACCTAGGGATGGGCCAAATATCCTATGGTCAGTGGTCACTAAGAGTGCCACGTGGTTCATCCATGGTTAATGTAAGTGGTCATTCGATTTTATTGGTGAGAGGCCTACACTTTTACTTGGTTTGGTAGAGACTTGGAATACGAGTAAAACTTGCCTGACCACCAATGGTCTCGTAGCTACCTGACCATGGGTGCAGTGCTCTGGATTTTGTACCGACTGATAAACACAGCCTGACCAAACACGTACCCGGGTGAGTTATTTAAGATTTAATTTTTGATTTTTTTTAATGCAAAAGAAAAAAAAGACCTAGGCGTACCTGCCAAGTACTCCACGGTATTTCGCCAGTACAAAATCTACGAGCACTGCAAGGATGGTCAAGTAGCTACCAGACCATTCAGGCACGTTTTATACTCCTTGTAATAGTGACAAAGAATGGTACCAACTTCTTATGAAAACAGTGGGAGGGGACACGCCACATGACACCTCTTGACATCTCTTTAAGTGATCCGGCCCTAGCCACCATAAAAACACACGCCTACTCACCTTTCCAAGGTCCCATGGAGCTCACATGACACATGGATAAGACCTCTCGTGTCGATCTCATAATTGGCCAGAATGTTAACACGTCTTCTAACACAGGCAAAGCACGTCGCATCCAATATAATGGTTGCTATAATGCTATCTAGCTTGTAAGATCCGAATTGTTGGATGTGGTGGATCGCCTGGTGGATTTCAGACACTTACATTCGATTTTGGCAAACACTTCGTCAGCGAGTGCTGTGGGTATGGACCACCCACTAGTTTATAAATAAAAAGTACTATTACTGTGTTATATTTGGTGTCTCGATTAAGTTAGATTGTGGTTTTAAAGTTTCATTTCATATGACAATCAGCGACAACTGGTTATATTACGGGACAACTTATGATGTTCATATCAATCTATTATGCGCCTCTGCATTTAGCATTGGGTAGACCTCATACAATAATTGTCCTAGTTTTACCGTATCTTTTGTTTCATTTCTTATGGAACAATCACAAACGCTTTTTTGACTATGGATCTACTACCAGAAATTCAATGCATAATCTGGGTTCAGACAAAGTTCAAAAAGATCAAACCTTTAATGATTCCATCATATATGATTCCATCATATATGATTGAATTGTGAAAATTTCTAGATAGGGATCCTATATTTGAATTGACAGTAGAACTAGGAGGGTTAGTGTATGAGGTCTATCAACTTTGATGATAGCGGGCTGTCAGCGAAGCCGCAGACTACCACAGTGTTTTGCGAGTGTTTTTTAAGATATCTTTCTTAGGTTTTAGGGTATTTTAGTAACACCCACCTGAAATTTAGAAGTAATTAATAATACCCCTTTATACTTTCAAACTTTAGGATTACCCCCTTGACCTAGTTTAACGGTGGTTGATTTCACTTAAAACGGACTTGAATCACACATCGTTAGTGTTGGAGAAAAAATTCGCTGGCCCCGGGGGACTTCAAACTTTGATGTCCCCCTCCCAAAATGTATGATAAGTACCCCTTGTTAACTACTGATTAGTGGCTTAACTCTGGTTGGGTTAAGGGATTGATGTACATGTCTGACATTTTGGGTGGGGGACTTCAAAGTTTGATGTCCCTCGGGGACAACGAATGTTTTCTCGTTAACATTGTACTTGCAATATTATTGTTCTTTCATAGTTGCATTAATGGACGCATGATGCATGTTACAGTTTAACGTTAGTCAAATGATGGTTAAACAAGGTCAAGGGGTATTCCTAAATTTTTAAAGTATAAGGAAGGGGGTATTACTAAATTTCCTCTTCTCAATTCCAACAGTTTTGTTATTAAATAATTTTTGCCGTCTCTTTTACCATCCATTTTTACTGAATATATTTACTGTTTTATTTTAAATAAGCATAATGAGCATGTCAACCTCGTCACTATCCTTGGGCGTGACCGTAATTTAAAGACGCACAGGTGGTCTTAAAAAATTCAACCAATATTCTAGGGGTGTAGACTGTGTAGTGGTAAAATGCCTATAATTTATTTATGACATCATGATTCACCGGGTTGATCTGGACCGTCTATTTCTATGGGTCGCTGACCCAGCTGGTTTCCATAACACTGCACAAAATGCAAAATACCCAGAAAAAAAAATATTTGTAGCCTAGATATTGAATGGTTTGGACCAAGTTTTGAAAGGGGCCGTTGTAATGGACTGGGGGCGTTACCGTTTTTTCCATTGTAACGCTCGGGGGAAAAATAAGGTGCTAAAATTCAAATTTCAAAATTTCACTAAAAAAAATATCGGAACATAACGGACGTTTTTTTCACACATTTTCTCAGAAAATAATGGTGGTTATTTTCTTTATAACGGAAAATAGCGGCCGTTATTTTCTAAGCGTTAAAACGGTACATAACGTAACAGGGGAGGTCTGAATCCGTTATAACGGCCGTTTTTTAAAACATGGTTTGGACTAAGCTATGAACAAGGGAAGTAAATGATACCAAACCCTTTCGGAAAATGACCCCATCATCCTTAGAAAAAACGTATTTCTTGTGATCCAAATCAATGGTGGAGCCAAGATTTTGTTCAAGGGTGGGCAAAGTGGCAAGTGCAGTCAATCGTCCCTTAGGCCGTGTTTGATTACCAATTGGGAAAATTACATTGTCCTTAGGAAAACACAACTGTCCATTGTTAGATAGCCAGTATAAATCTGTATAATTTTTCCTACTAAGCCATTTAAATCTGAATAATTTTTCCTACTAAGCCTGAAATTCATTTCTCATCTAGATAGGTGAGAATACAGTTCCACCAGAAAATACACCTTTATTTTCTCACATGATTGAAATATGTGTTCTGGTCGCAATCAATCAGCCATTTAAGGCATATCCCAGATGTATGTATTTTCTCGGAAAATTTTGCGTGCAATCAAACACAGCCTTATATAAATGGGCAATTAAAGCCCATCTACTTTTTAATTATTCTCCCGTACTGAGAGCAAACCTTTTTTTAGTAAATATGTTATGACGATCATCAGTTACTATCGTTGATGACAGACCATAGTATGAGCCACATGGCAAACTCTTAGAGACCACCGACCGTATGGATGTTTGGCCCATCCCTAGGTGGACCCATAGACCAAAAACCAGCCTGATTAATGATTTTCTAACAGTTGAATATGGAGTGCTTAGATCCAAAGGTTAGAAAACACTAATGAGGCTCATTTTTGGTTTATATATAGGTCCACGTAGGTATGGGTATGGGCCAAACTGAATTAAGCCCATTAGTGGTATGGAGGCTGGAGCTAGGGACCACGGGCAACTAGGTATCAAACGCTTGAACTAATAATCAACCATAAAACTGAATTAAGTAGGTACATATGCTACCAAACTTTCTATGAACATGTGTTACGATGTACCGATCAAGTTTGGTCATTTTTGCTTCTCAAATGCCAAACAAAAAAAACGATATTCCCAACTTTTTTCTTACCAATTTCTTGCGTTTTTCCAATTCCATTCTCGAAATCAAAATCATGTTTTAAAAAACGGCCGTTATAACAAAAATAACCCCCCCTTACATTATGTACCGTTCAAACACTTTAAAAATAACGGCTATTATTTTAGTTATAACGGCCGATATTTTCTGTTATTTTTTCGTTATAATGAAATAAAATAATGATCGTTATTTTATTGGATATTTTGTGAAAAAATGGCCTTTATTTCTTTTATTTTTGTTTTTGAAATTAAAATTTCAGCACCATTATTTCTGTTATTTTCCATTTTTGCCCCTGAGAGTTATAATTCGTTATAACAGAAAAGTGGTAACACCCCCAGTCCGATATACTGTTATAACTGCCCCTTGTAAACCTTGATCAAAATTGCCCTTAATATCTCAAATGTCTAGAAAAATATATATATAGCTATTAAAATTTGTATTTTCGCAGTCCAAACTCAAATGGCGAGATATTGCCGCGACGGACGGCATCATATGATGACTTTGGATGACTTAAAGTTGGTGACATCAAACGTGCCTGCACCTACAACACTCAATCCCCTCTTCACCTACCTATATATATATATATATATATATATTTGTTATCTCTTTCCCAAAAATACATTCTTATCAGTTCCACGGACAAGAAATAAAATGGTTTTGTCTCTAATTCTCAACTTGATTGATTGGAAATTAAATAGAAATATGATGGGGTCTTTGTCGGATTTCTGTCAAGAAAAAATGAGATTAGAATGAGAAATGCTAGCAAATTAACGCGTTGACCGGATCCACTGCATTAGAAGACAATGAAAAACAACTCGCAAGTTGCAACCACATTTTCTATTAAAAATTGCGTCTTTTTCTATTTTTTCTTCTACATTTCCGCCTATGCAACTCAGCTACTGCAGTGTTTGCTACAATTCCGCAGAACAAATATGAATGTAGTTGTCCCCACCCCTAATCAGCTCCGCCAGTGGTCCTGGTGCAATTAGTTAAGCGTCACCTGTCTTGGGGTTATAGTGGTCCAATTTTAGGAAGCAACTACAGTTAAAGGTCACCTTGACCCCAGGACAGGTGGCACTTAACTAGTTGTGCAAGGACACTTGGATAAAATCAAAAATTTGCTTGATGGGTCCAGATTGTTGTTGATTGTCGTCAAGTTCCCACCACATTCGAATCTCAAAGACCATCACACAAATTTCAAACAACATCCAATGGTTTGAACCATGGTTTAAAAAACCGCGTTATAACGGCCATTATAAGGGGATTTGGACCTCCCCTGTTACGTTATGTACCGTTAATACACCCAGAAAATAACGGTCGTTATTTTCGTTATTTTTGTTTTTGCTCCTGAGCATTACAATTCGTTATAACGGAAAATGGTAACGCCCCGTCATTTATACCGTTATAGCAGCCCATTGTAAACCTTGGTTTGAACATAGGGACACGTTAATAGTGTCCTTACATGATATTATCAATTTAGGGTTTTTTTTTTTAAATACCTTCTGAAATTTAAAAGTAATTAGTAATACCCCCCCGCCTTGACCTAGTTTAAAGAGGTATTTTAACTCGAGTCAACCACTGTTAAAAGTAAAAGCTAGGTCAAGGGACTCTTCATAAAGTTTATGCAGTTTTCAGGGGTTGGCTGCAAAAAATACCCTTTTCCTTTCTTAATTATATCAATTTGGGATCATTAATTTTCACACTAAATTCTTGGAACGTCATATTGACGTAAATATGAGGTGGCAAAATGTTGTCACGGGTGATGGGATCAGATCAGGAGTGGTGACTTAGCTTTGCGGTTTGTTGCTTGTTGGATGTTAGGTGTGCCATTTGTCCACGTCACCGTCCATGAAGTAGGTAAGTGAAATAACAAGTCTCCAAATCTTTTTTTTTTATTGGATATGCAATTTTATACACGGAAACTAAGATTGAGAATGGACCACAATTATAGGGTTGGGGGGTAGGTAGGCATGTGGAGGCTCAACAATACCTCGAGATCCAAGAAGATAATACCTCCTTGACGCCGTTACACTAAACGGTAGTTTTAGACGGCTAGCTATAACGTAGGGGTTGACTGTTGGCTGTTGCCTTTCTTGCTAGTAAGGGGTGTCAATTTATACCCGTTTAACCGGACTGGTTCCAGGTGTCAATTTATACACTTTTAACCGGTTCCAGTTCCACATTTTGGGAACTGACTAAAAGAGAACCAGTATTAGAACCGAACTGAAAACAACAGTTCTGGTTCTGGGTAGTTTGATATTAGAACCGAATAGCTAAGAACTGGAACCAATGTAAATATAGTGTAAAAATTGTAATATTACCAAGACTGGAACCAATATACTCAGAACCTAAACCAACTAGAACCAGGAATATTGATTCGGATTCTCACTACGAGTTAAGAGGTTCGGAGCGTTGTTTAAAAAATAGCCGTTAGAAGATAAATAACGGTCTTTATAACAGATTGCTAAGAAAATAACGGCCGTTGTTATATAACGAAAATAACGACCAATATTTCTATTGTTTTCTGTTATTTTTCTATTTTTGCCCTTATGCGTTACAATCCATTATAATGGAAAAACATTAATGCCCCAATCTGTTATACCGTTATAATGGCCCCTTTTAAACCTTGGTTGGGAGTGTCGCTCCAAAAAACCCGTTCCTAACTTATTAATATTAATTTATGATAAAAGTAAATTGGTGAAAGAACATCTCTGTGATTATAAGGCAAAGGCCGATTTAACTATTTTTACTGAAATACCCATGACACTTAAATAGTTTCACTAAAAGTAGACTACTTGGCCGCACCTACGTTGCATGTATGTGATTTGTAGAGGCATGTTGGAAGAAGTGGCAAAATAAGAAAGTTTCAACCTAAAGGCCAGTTTGGACGGGTGAATTTCAAAAAAGTGGTATCTCAACGTACAATTAAAAAATTAAAAAATTAAAATTTTGAAGTTGTCCATTTATAATATACATATAGTTATTAAGAAGTTGTTTCGGAAATATCAAGATAATTATATAGAAAGTATATAAGTTGTTATTAACGAACTGAATTGGAAATCTACTAATGTAAGTAATTAAGTGGTTATCAAGGAGTTGTACTGAAAATAAGCAGGGAGTGCATATTTGCAAACCCCATTTCCTGTCGGGTCGGACTCTTGGTTGGGGCACACCCCAAAAAGAGAAATCTCGCTATAAGACAAGAGAAACTTGGCTGATTGGCAACTGTCCACAAGATGAGCCATGTTGCACATTTTTAGAGGACACTTATCGTATGGATGTTTGGCCAATCCTTAATTGGATCTACAAACCAAAAAATTAACTTGATTAGTCAATTTAAACCTTTCAATCTTGTAACCAAATAATGTTGGATAATGCTCAATTTTCCACAGTTAAAATCAACCCTTAAAAATGACTCCAATCCAATGTTGAAAAATCACTAATGAAGTTGATTTTTGGTTTGTAGGTTCACCTAGTGATTGGCCAAACATCCACACGGTCAGTGTCCTCTATATGAGCCACGTAACACATTTTTAGAGGACACTGACCGTATAGATGTTTGGCCAATCCTTAATTGGATCTACAAACCAAAATTAACTTGATTAGTCATTTCAAACCTTTCAATCTTGTAACCAAATAATGGTCGATAATGCTCAATTTTCCACAGTTAAAATCAACCCTTGAAAATGACTCCAATCCAATGTTGAAAAATCACTAATCAAGTTGATTTTTGGTTTATAGGTTCACCTAGGGATTGGCCAAACATCCATACGGTCAGTGTCCTCTAAAAATGTGCTACGTGGCTCATATTGTGGGCGATCACTAGTCAGCCCTATTTTACTTAGCTTAGAGAGAGATTTCTTTTTTTGGGGTATGCCCCAACTAGGAGTCCACCCCGACAGAAAATGAGGTGTGTGAATATGCACTCCCAATAAAAATGATGGTATGAAAAATAATTAAGCATTTATCAAGGGGATGTATTAAAGATATAATTAGTGGCATGATAATAGTTGCATACGTTAAAGGATATTTAATGAAATTTTGATAGATAAGGGCATTTAATGAATTGGTACATTAGTTTTCCATAAGGTCATCAAGAGGTGGACCCAACATCCTTAAGGTCAATTGGCCCTAAAGAGTTTAGGAGGAGAACTTCCAACTTAAGGGACCAAACATCCATGAGTTAGGTTAGCCTCACACATGTTTCCTTGTCGAAAATTGGGAAGTCACAAAGAAGGTATCAATATCTTCATCAAGAAAAACCTTATTGGAAGTAGAGGATTTTTCGTACATCTTTGATAAGATGGCCATTGAATATTCTATCGTCTTCTCTTTAGAGATGTTGCAATCTACAAATGCAATAAGAGTAAGCCGCACTGTACCTATGGCTTTCCTATCGAATATTTCTTACTCATCATAGGTCATCTTCATAGGCTTCTTTGAATTTTCTCCTAGAGAAAGAGAGAAATTTTTATGATAGTAGTCCTTCATCAACATTTTCTACAATTTGAAGTTTGTGCCATTGAACTTTTTGATCCTAACCTTCCATTCTTCTGAAATCGCTCCTATTGAAATTACGATCTACCAATTCTAGCTTTGATGCTAGTTGTTGAGAGCAAACACACCCTTACACAAGATATAGATGGTTCATCAAATGTGGGCTACGTCCATAGAGATCGGAAACAGTTCAATACTGAGAACGATAGATCACTAACGAAGGGAATAACCTTCCTCTTTGATTTATAAAAATAATAAAAGAAACCCCAAAACTCGAAGATAATCAAAGGCAACATTAAATAGAAGTCTTTAACCTTGAAACCAAAGATAATTGTCGGATTTGATCTTATAATCAACGGACTAGATTAATCCTGCAAGATTACAATTTCATATAAAAATTACTAATGAAAATTTTTTTTTCATTGGCGCTGCCCCCCAACCCCTGCTGGAGGGCAACTGAGATTTGTTTCATGTGAATCTCAGTGCAATTGGATTGGGTACAAATCTCAAGGTAATGGGATCCAACAGTAGAGAGAGAGAGAGAGATTGCATTGATGGAGCAAACTTAACCCGATGTAAGTCAAACACGCAAACTTTGCTGACCGCCCACAATATGAGCCACTTGGCACATTTTTAGAGGACGCTGATTGTATTGATGTTGGGTAAATCCCCGAGTGGACCTACAAATAAAAAATCAACTTGATTGGTGATTTCTAAGCTTTAGATTTGAGTAATTTTTTTGGGTTGATTTTTTGTACGTAGGTCCACCAAGGGATGGGCCAAACATCCATACGATCAGTGATATCTTGATAAGAGTGTGTACCACGTGGCTCATACTGTGGCATGTAATCAACGTTGATGACGGACTCCGTCAACAAAGTTCTGTTCGTTATCAAACTGCTCTTAATTAGCGCAGCGTAGAGTTGTAGGCCTGTAGCCAACTAAGCACGAATCATTCAAAAAAAAAATTGTAAGATGAGCAGTTGGATCATCATCAACGGACAAGCAAATGACAGGTGGACGAGTTGATTATAAAAATGCGCCTGTACGCTTGGATGACCATCTGACCGTAACCGGACCCAGGTCACCGAAAGGGACTATAATCCCGCCCTTTGGTGGACCCACAAACCATCAATCAGCCTGTGGGTGATTCCTAGCCGTTGGACTTGTGCTCCAATGAAACGGTTCAACCCAATATTCGTACGGTCAGTGGTCTGGAAGAATGTGGACTCCTTATAAGGGTAGTCAACTTTTGAAGCCCATTGGCGGAGCCGAGGGCGAGGGTTGGCAGCTCACCCTCAAGTTTGAATATTTGCGGATCCCTAAGTGGTATACAGGGTTGAGTCAGTGCAACAGTCAATGTTTGGTGATCTCTAAGTGGACCGCAGTATTTGCCACGTGCAACACTCACCGCTGACTGCATGGATGTTTGACTCATCTCTAGGTGGACATATATACCAAAACTGAGCCTCATCAGTGTTTTCTAACCTTTGGATCTAAGTACCTCAAATTATGTGAATCCAACGGATATTCTCGTGAAAAACAAGTCAAATTCAATGGATAGAAATAATTAATCAGGCGGGTTTTTGGTCTGTGGATCCACGTAGGGATGGGCCAAATATCCATACGGTCAGTGGTCTCTATAAGGAGTAATTCCGTTAATTAAAAATGTCGTCAGCTGTTATCAACGTTGTCGATTGACTGTTGGTTGCCAGTGAATTTTTTCTCGTGGTCCCACATTATTTGAAGAGAATTTCGAAGGTTTTTTTTTTTGGTAGGAGAAATTAGGATAGTTACACCGCCTAGACAGTACGCGGGTAGGTCCGCCCAGCTAAACCATCCCGATAACAAAGGTCTCATCTCTGGGGTACGTGGTTACCCCACCCAGATTTGGATTCTTTGTAACCTGTGGTCTATCCTCGCTAGTTCGTCTGCTGTCATAGTCCCTTCTCTATAACCATAGCTTGCCTTCCACTCAATGTTGGCTGCTTAGAGGTTCTCTTTGATGCATCGCAGCAGGTTCCAGATCTTTCATGTCTTATCTCGCTCCAACATGAGCCTCAGATGGTCTCAAGTGAGTAAAACTTTGATGACAAGGCCCTGTCATCAAGGAGTAAAACTTCGATGACAGGGCCCGGTCATCAAAGTTTTATCCGTCATCGAGGCATGATAAGGCGCAATTAATATGAGCCATATAGGACTCTGATGGTATGGATGTTTGGCCAATCCCTAGATGGAGCCACAAACCAAAAATGTATTTGAATTATTTTCATAGGTTGATCTTAACCGTGGGAATTTGAACATTATTAACCATTATTTGAGGTACAAAGATCTACAGGTTTGAAATCACTAACCAAGCTGAGTTTTGTTCTGTAAGTTCACCTAGGGATTGGAAAACCATCCATACGGTCAGAATCCTCTAAGAGTGTGCCACATGGCTCATATTTTTCCTTGTCAACGACTTTTTTACTCATCTTAAGCGAGATAGCGTAAAACTTTGATGACAGGGCCCTTTGATCGGCGGAAGTGACAGGGCTGCAGTTCACCGCACGTGGATTTTGTACAGCGGACCACCTCTGCCTCACCTCATGTATCCAGGTGAGTGTTTCACTGAGTAGGTGGCAAAAAGCACTCGAGTACTCACCTGTGTACATGTGTGGCGAGGCCGAGGTGATCCGCCCTACAAAATCCACGAGAACTGCAGCCGATGACAAGGCACGGTCATCAAAGTATTACTCGCTGGCTCTCATCCATGATTAATGGAAGGAACCTTTTCGAGGGAATATTTTGTGCTCGTTAGCTACATTGAGGACAATGCTCCCTACAACCTATAATCTTATACTCCACAAATGCTTCATCAACTCGACAATCAGAACAATTAATCAGGCCCGAAACAATAAATGGTGGGTGGCATCTTCCAACAGTCTACACACACCATTTGTGAATATACAACGCATGGGAGCATTATTATCGCCATTACAGTAGCCCCACTTTATCGGTGGGCCCTACCCATTTTTACTTTAGTGCCGCACCAAGGCATCATCATGTAGCGCCGCAACATTATTTACTTATTTAATTATCTAATTTTTTTCACTTATCTAAAAATAATTATTAATTTTCAATAATTAGGTTCATACCAAATCTCTTTCAAGTTTCAACGATGCCTAATGCCTTTCACCCACCAACCCCCTCACCTACCCCCGCCCCTATCTCCCTCGCTCTCCGTCTCTCCTACCCCTCCAAGTCCGTCAAATCTAACACCGTCAATGTCATCCACCGCCCCCATACTTGCCCACACACCTAACGTTTTCCGTCAAAATCTACTACCCCATTTCACCCACCCTCCACCACTTATAAAACCATCCCACCTCTCCACTCACTCCTCCAACACCATTCTTCTAACCTACGCACTCTAACCTACACCATGGATCTCCTCCTCTTAGAAAAAACTCTCATTGGCCTATTCTTCTCCATCGTCCTCGCAATCACAGTCTCTAAACTGCGCGGTAAGCGTTTTAAGCTCCCTCCCGGTCCCCTCCCTGTCCCTGTCTTCGGTAACTGGCTCCAAGTCGGCGATGACCTTAACCACCGTAATCTCACCGACCTTGCTCGCAAGTTCGGCGACATATTGCTCCTCCGCATGGGCCAACGTAACCTCGTAGTGGTCTCCTCACCTGACCACGCTAAAGAGGTTTTACACACACAAGGTGTCGAGTTCGGGTCTCGAACCCGTAACGTCGTCTTCGATATCTTCACTGGTAAAGGTCAAGATATGGTCTTCACTGTCTACGGTGAGCACTGGCGCAAGATGCGAAGAATCATGACCGTCCCTTTTTTCACCAACAAGGTTGTTCAGCAGTACAGACACGGGTGGGAATTTGAAATCTCGAAGGTAGTCGAGGATGTAATGAAGAATCCTGAGGCGTCGACGACTGGGATTGTTTTGAGAAGGCGTTTGCAACTTATGATGTACAACAATATGTACAGGATCATGTTTGATAGGAGGTTTGAGAGTGAGAACGACCCGTTGTTTGAGAAGCTGAAAGCTTTGAATGGGGAGAGAAGTAGGTTGGCTCAGAGCTTTGAGTATAATTATGGGGATTTTATTCCCATTTTGAGGCCATTTTTGAGAGGGTATTTGAAGATCTGCAAGGAGGTTAAGGAGAGGAGGTTGCAGCTCTTCAAGGACTATTTTCTTGATGAGAGAAAGTAAGTTTTCTTTTATCAAATTTTCAACTTTTTAGTTCTTTGATTTGTTTATTTTATGAATTTATTCATTTGGGTAGTTTTAATTTCTACTTTTTTGGGATTTTTCTCTCTCTAAAATCCAAATTCTGTTAAAATATAGTTTTTTTGTTATTAAATTTGTGGGATTTTTCTGACTTCTGCCGGAATTTTAGGAAAAGAAGACGAATTCGAATTTACGTTTTGATCTTTCTTGCCTTCTAAATCTCTTCTTCAACTACTCTCGGGATTTTAGGTCACTGGTTAATTTTCATTGACTTTTATTACAGGAAGCTCGCAAGCACGAAAAGCACCGACAACGCTGGGCTAAAATGCGCCATAGATCACATTCTTGATGCCCAGCAGAAGGGAGAGATCAACGAAGACAACGTCCTTTACATCGTCGAGAACATCAACGTCGCTGGTACGTTATTTAGATTGAAGGGTAGTTTGGTCATTTACTAATGGGTAGTTTAGGTATAATGAAATTGTTTTGAGATAAAATTACGTCAACTTCCATTTAAATTTATTCCTTTCTGCTGGACAAAACTTGTTTTAAAATGACTATAATGCCCCTGTACTTATTGTACGAGTGAGGGTAGTTTAGTCTTTTTAATATCAGTATTACTGACTAATAAAGCCTATTTTTGTCTTATTCTGAAACCAAACCTCGTTTTTGTACTTTTTTTTATCCTTTCATAGTATATGACTTTAACTTTTTCTTGTCTTTTACTGCAATTTTACTCTGTGGTCAGTGGCGTGTAGCCAATATGAGCCACGTGGCACATTCTTAAGAGGACAGTGACCGAATGGATGTTTGGTCAACAATTAGGTGGTCCTACAAACCAAAACTCAGCCTGATTAGTGATTTCAAACATTTGGATCCTTGTACCCAAATAATGCTCAAATTCCTACGGTCAAAATCAACCCATGAAAATAACTTCTATCCAACGGTTATAAATCACTGATCAAGTTTTTTTTTTGTATTTTAGGTCCAACTAGTGATTGGACAAAACATCCATACGGTTAGTATCCTCTTAAGAATGTACCACGTGGCTCAAATTTGTTGTAGTCAGCGTCGTCGCTGACTACATGTCAGCGAAGGTATAGTCATTTTTTACAAGCTGTGTTGCTGTCATCCTGAGGATAAAGTCCCCTATGCTCGAGGCCATTCATGGTCCTTAGGGAGAATGTCCTCCTCAGGATGAGAGCTTCGTTTCTACATTTATTTTATTTTATTTTATTAGCTGTTTGACATAGCTGGAAAGGCTGGGTTCACTGGACGAGAACAATCCTTTTGGTTGTTAGTCAACGAGGAGTAGAATTGCTGACCGACAACTTTTTTTTTTTTTTAGTACACTGCCCGTACGGATGTTTGCCCAATTCCTAGGTGGTCTTAAAAACCAACAATCATCTTGATTGGTGCTTTCAAACCTTTGGATCTTTGTACCCCAAATAATGGTCAATAATGCTGAAATCCCACGGTTAAAAATCAACCCATGGAAATGACTCCAATCCAACGCCTAAAAATCAATAATCAGGCTAATTTTTGGTCTGTATGTCTAGCTAGGGTTGGGCCAAAAATCCATACGGTCAGAAATAGTAAGAGAATGCCACGTGTCTAATATCGTGATCAGTCAACAAAGTTCACCTAGTCATCAAGTGGATCCTTGGAGCTATTATTGGAAATTTTGGCGGTTGAGGTGGGTCTCCCACCAATCATGGTTGGTCTGCGAACTACATCTATAATTTAGTTCCAACTTCTTTTTCCAACTTGAAAAATAAAATCTCCGATGAGTCACTCCTTACCACGAAAAGTTCGTTGGGTCCCACCATGACCAGGCTAATTTTTGGTCTGTATGTCTAGCTAGAGCTGGGCCAAACATCCATACGGTCAGTAATAATAAGAGAATGCCACGTGTCTAATATTGTGATCAGTCAACAAAGTTCACCTAGTCATCAAGTGGATCCTTGGAGCTATTATTGGAAATTTTGGGGGTTGAGGTGGGTCTCCCACCATTCATGGTTGGTCTGGGAACTACATCTATAATTTAGTTCCAACTTCTTTTACCAACTTGAAATATAAAATCTCCGATGAGTTCCTTACCACGAAAAGTTAGTTGGGTCCCACCATGACATTTTTTTTTTTGTAATCTGGTCCCACCATGACTTATCATCATGCTTACAAAAGAAAAAAAAAGGACTTATCATTTCTTGTAATAAGGAATAAGGATGTTTTGTGCCACGTTACTACTTCGATATGATATGAGGGCACTACTAGTTACATAATTTTAAATGACCAAACTACCCTCATATTTTCTCTTTATTGGCAAAACCGTGCTTTTATGTAATTCGGATTGACGAATTTTTGTCTTTTAAAATGATTTTCAATGTTCAAAACTAAATAATCCGAGAATAATTCGGAAAAGCTCGTGAATTATTATCATGCTCAAATATTCGACAATTTTTCCCAACTTTGGAATAAGACATTGTTCGATTCGTTTTTTAAATAATTCGTACCGTTCACAAGTAATTCGAGAATTTACTCTGTGTGTGATACAGCGATCGAGACGACATTATGGTCGATCGAGTGGGGCATTGCTGAGCTTGTGAACCACCCCAAGATCCAGCAGAAGCTCCGGCACGAGCTTGACACAGTGCTTGGACCTGGCGTGCAGATCACCGAGCCAGACACTTACAAACTCCCCTACCTCCAGGCTGTGGTCAAGGAGACCCTACGTCTCCGCATGGCAATTCCACTATTGGTCCCACACATGAACCTTAATGATGCTAAGCTCGGCGGGTACGACATTCCAGCTGAAAGCAAGATCCTGGTTAATGCATGGTGGCTTGCGAACAACCCGGCTCATTGGAAGAACCCAGAGGAGTTCCGTCCCGAAAGGTTCTTGGAAGAGGATTCGAAGGTCGAGGCCAATGGTAACGACTTCCGGTACCTCCCATTCGGTGTCGGACGGAGGAGCTGTCCAGGAATTATACTTGCTCTGCCAATCTTGGGTATCACATTGGGCCGTCTGGTGCAGAATTTCGAGCTCTTGCCACCTCCGGGACAGAGCAAGCTCGACACGACCGAGAAGGGGGGGCAATTCAGTTTGCACATACTGAAGCATTCCACCATTGTTGCAAAGCCTAGGGCGTTTTAAGACATTTGCTTCAAGTCCAATTTACATTTTAAAAAGATTGCATTTACATGGCGTTCTTTGTTATCACTAGATGGATGGAATTTGTGTTTTGGTGGGGACTTGAAAGGAATTAAAAATGTGGTGGTTGATGGTGGGAAATGTTTAAATTTAAAAATGTGATTCATTCCTGGGTATAAGAGTGTAAAATGTATGGATCTGTAAGGGTAATTTTCCAATTTTCAATAAGTGCATATCCCCTCCCCATTTGGTGTACAAAGGGTGTTTTTTTTTTTGGGTATTTTAGTAACACCCCCTTGAAATTTGAAAGTAATTTGTAACACCCCCTTATACTTTCAAACTTTAGGCTTACCCCCTTCACCTGGTTTAACAGGAGTTAAAACGGACGTGAATCACACGCCGTTAGCATTGTAGTTGCAATATTATGGTCCTTACAAAATATAAGGGGGTGATACAAATTACTTACAAAATTTAGGGTGGTATTACTAAAATACCCTTTTTCAACCTTTAACTAAGAGGGCATGTGCAAATTGTGCAATGTACATGTCTGAAGGGGATAGTTTTGGATTGCGAATAAATGTCGTTGAAGAATATATTTTAATTTATTTAAAAAAAACTATAAAAATATAAAATGGGGTTTTTAACCAAGGTTCATGATTTGCTTAGAAGGATACTTTTAATAACTATATTACTCTTTTGTAGCTTATTTGTTTCTAATAAAAAAAAGTTAATATTTAAAGATATTATAGTAAATTTAAAATAAAATAATAACAATCGATATAATTAAAATTAAATATTTTTAGTAACATCCCCCTTAAATTTGAAATTAATTAATAATACCTCCATAGAGTTTCTAACTTTATGATTACCCCCTTGACCTAGTTTAACCATCATTTGACTAACGTTAAAACGTGACAAATGCATCATGCGCCTGTTAATGCACCTACGAAAGGACTATAATATTGCAAGTACAATGCTAACAAGGTGTGATTCAACACCGTTTTAACTTAAGTCAACCATTGTTAAACTAAGTCAAGGCGGTAATTCTTTACGTTTAAAGTATAAGGGTGTATTACTAATTATGTTCAAATTTTGGGGGTGTTACTAAAATACTCTTAAATTAAAGTAGTTCATCTTATATATTATTATGAAGCTCTTTAATGGATCCATTTTTATGGAAAGCTCCCTTCGAATATTCACTTTGGTGCGTCTTCAAGGTCCACTCGTGCGTCT
Source organism: Euptelea pleiosperma (assembly GCA_035048495.1). NCBI lineage: Eukaryota > Viridiplantae > Streptophyta > Magnoliopsida > Ranunculales > Eupteleaceae > Euptelea > Euptelea pleiosperma. The sequence goes on from CM068540.1 coordinate 27,252,273, forward strand.
TTGAAGGTGTGCGCATTAGTGTGAATTTAAAAGTCATGAACTTTTGAAAATTTTAATTATAAATAGTTTTTAAAGAGAAAGAATGAAAGTTTTTGAAGAGAAATAGAGTGGTGGGTGATTGGGGAGAAAAGATTCGTTGGTCCCGGGGAAGGTTCCCTCCCAAAATATTTGACACGTTAAAACCTTGGTTAGTTGGTTGAGGGTGGTTAACATAGGGTACGTGTCAGACATTTTGGAAGGGGACCTTCACATGCACCCGAGACCAACGAATTTTTTCTCGGTGAGAGGGGAGGACAGACACGTGGGTGGTATGAATAGTCTTTTGATCTTCTCGCAAGCCACTGAAATTTTAATAATTTTTAGTCCACGTCGAGGCCATTGACTGTTGGATTCAAGAGATCCACGGTGGTGCACGAGCCAACAACCATTTTACCTTTTGTAGCCTTGTGGACTATGAATCCCTTGAATCTAATGGTCAATGGCCTACAACTGTGTCCTTTTTTCGTCCGACTATCCATGGGGTAGCTTTTTCTCGATTTTTATTTAAAGAAAAACTGAAATACCGCATTTTAAGGGTATTTGTAGGCGTTGGATTGGACTTATTTTCATGGGTTGATCTCGACTGAGGGAATTTGAGCAGTATTTCAGGTACAAAGATCCAAAGGTTTGAAATCACTAATCAGGTTTATTTCTGATTTGTAGGTCCACCTAGGAATTGGCCAAACATCCATACGGTCAGAGTCCTCGAGTTTTCCACGTGGCTCATATTGTGGCCTGTAACAGGAGCAGGTAAAAAAGGCCGGTCCCTGGCCGGGTTGCTTGCTAACAATACTTTAGGTTTATTATAGCTACCCAACAAACACTTGACAAGCACACGTGACCACACCTGTTTTTAAATCTTTGCTCGTTAGATATCACTAGTGCAACTGAGCAAAAATGGACTCATTTAAAATTGGTTGTCCTGGCTTCACTTAGTTGTACTCTGGTTAGGTGGAGGAGGTTGGGTGGTTTAAATTTTGTACCACGTGGTTAGGTATGCTTTTATAGACGATTTTCTAATTTTGTTTTTATGCACTATTTTATTTTTTGGGTAAATTGGGTTGGCCTATGGGCTTTAAGGCCCATATTTCTATAGTACTGGGCTTGGGCTTATCCGGCCAAGGTTGTGGCTGTAAGGGAGATTATGACAAAAAAGAAGAAAACAAAAACAATCTCCAAAACATAAGTTGATGAGAATTAAGAACAACCCATGTCCCAACATGTTCTATGCATCATTGTAAAGAAAATATTTATTATTATGGTATCAAAGCCATTGTTCTTCTAAACAAGTTCTCGATTATGTGTCTTCCGGCCCGACTGGCGGCAGTACTGCCACTCGTCTACTAATCTTTGCCTACCATCAGGGACATCTCCATACAAGTTGAGGCCTAAGGCGAAAACTCCATATAAGACCTTTTTTATATTTAAGGTTGTGTTTGGTAGCACACCTTCTACGTACGTCTTAGTTGAAGGTGTGTGTCTTGATTGATGACAAGTGTTTGGGTCACACCAAGGCACGTACCTTCGAAGACATAGTGGACCTTGAAGACGCATGAAAGTGAATCTTCGAAGGTTCATCTCCACCCTGAGTCTTCGAAGATGTATGTACTTTGACGGTTCACCCTCCACCCCAATGGGCTTAGCCCACCTAATGTGTGGCCCACTTACAAAGTATGGGCCCACTTGATATATAGCAAGTATGATCTATCAACACCCCTCTATTATTTGGGACCCACATGAACCGGCAACTTCCGTCTTATGTGGAGCCCACGTGATTTATCAACTCTAGTTATTATGTGCACACGAACCATCGTTTTGTTCTTATGTTGGGCCCATGTGAGCTATCAACATTTGTTCTTATGTGGGTCTCACATGATCGTATAGAACCAAACGTCGGTCTTGACCTTTAAAGGTATTTGAAGACGTGGACCTTAAAGACGCACGTCTTCGGTTGAAGACACACTACCAAACACAGCCTAATATATTAATGTGCCCACTTATGATGTATGGGCCCACTTGATATACAGCAAGTATGATCTATCAACGCCCCTCTATTATTTGGGACCCACATGAACCATCAACTTCCGTCTTATGTGGAGCCCACATGATTTATCAACTCTAGTTATTATGTGCACACAAACCATCGTTTTGTTCTTATGTTGGGCCCACGTGAGCTATCAATATTTGTTCTTATGTGGGTCTCACATGATCGTATAGAACCAAACGTCGGTCTTGACCTTTAAAGGTATTTGAAGACGTGGACCTTAAAGACGCACGTCTTTGGTTGAAGACACGCTACCAAACACAGCCTAATATATTAATGTATACAATATATATGGTACTAATTAAAAACTTTAACTCTCTATATAATAGAAAATCTTTATTTAACAACTATACCACAAAAATTTAGATGCAGAGGACTCCCGTTGTAGTCCATGTAGGTTAGGACTCTCGTAACCCTACATAGATCATGTTTTGGGCCCTATGAATGTGTTCAGTCCGCCTATTGGTGGATAAAAGCACTAAAAAATCAGCTTGATAGGTGATTTCTAGCCATTGGATTTATTACCAAACAAACATGATTGAATCCAACTGCTAGAATCAATCATTAAAAAAAAATCTATGGCTAGAGATAACCAATCAGGGGTGGGCTAAACATCCATGTGGTTAGTCGGCCCGAAAAATTGTGCTATGTACTAAAACATGTGCTTATATGGGCCAGCTTGGGTTGAATGACACTTGAGCATTCATTCATGACATTAGTTCAAAAGAAATTGGCTCTTATCTTTTGATGAAAAATAAGAAAATGATAAGAACCCATTTCTAATTTCCTTCGAAACAAAGCCCAAAATAGCGCGAGCTGTGGTCAGTCCAGGTCTGGTCTTTCTGGACTGTGTTTGGTAATCATGTGGGGTCTACTTTCTTGAGCCCAGCTTTGTTCGATTTTTGCCTTTAAAACAGGACCAGAGTTGATTTTCCTAAAACTAGTTGCAACATGAAAACTGATTCTTCTGGACTAAGACTAGGCTAAGTCCTGAAAACAAGAGATTTCCAAACAGGAAACCCCAACGTCCGTCAGTTTGGACTCAAATATTTCCTTTGGCTAGAGTCAGGGAAACCCCAATGTCCATGCCAAGGAAAAATTTTAGATGTACAGGACTTTGGATGCAGTCGATGCAGAGGGGTCCCGTGTCCCCACATGGCTCATTTTGTTGGGTCCACTAACTGCATAGATGTTTACCCCACTCCTTGATGGATATGCATACCAAAAATCAGCTTGGTCGATAATTTCTAGCCATTCGATTAAGAGCCCAAAAAATATGCAAAAAACATACTTGAATCCAATGGATACAATCAATCCTAAAAAAGTGCTAAAATCTATGGCTCGAGAAAATCAAGGAGACTATTTGGTAAATATATTCACCCCTGGCCCCTTCTTGGCTCCGTCACTGCACGAGACCCCTCTGCATCCAAAGTCCTCTGCATCAAAAATTTAGGTTTAAAATTTTTGGTTTCGCATGACATTTTTGTGAGGGCCGAAAACAAAATTTTGATCGAAATTTCGTGTGAAACTTTGAAAAAGTTTGAAATGGAAGTTATTGATGAAAATTTCAACTGAAATTTCACGAAAGCTCCCGACATCGCATTGGGGTTTTATCGAAGAACAAAGAATTTGCATAAGTATATCATCTCTATTTCCTGTGTGATCACATATTGCATGCTAGCTATAAATAACTTGAAAGCACTTTCTTTAATAAAAACATGTAATCAATTATGGTATATTGCAGTTCAACAAATACTACATACTGCATTTGCTTGACCCAGCTGGTGACTCTTCTTGAGGCCATTACCGCTGAAATCGAGCTCATATAGCACCCAAACCATTGCCACCGATGACAGTGCCATCGGTATAGGCCCCAACATCCATGACAACAAAGGGAAAGTGACATAGAGCGCCCGATTGCCTGCAAAAGCAAACAAAAATCCTCGCTCCAACATAGCTTGCACGTACCCAGGCGGGAAATCGGACACATTTATAAGGAAAACGACGTCGTTCAAGCACCCAAGTGCCATGGAGCTGCATAGGAAACTAGTTAACAGGGAAAGTGATCCAGAGGCATACTTTAGAGCTATGGTCAGGCTGGATTGTGAGCCAAAGAACGTGTCGTTGAGGATGTGGCTTGCGTTGTACGTATTGTTGGTTATAGCAGCTAGGGACGTGTTCAAGACAACAGCTATTGAAGCAGCTAGTATGGAACCCATTAGGGCATTTCTTATGCTCTGGGCAGCCAACATTTCCTTTTTATCATCATCATCCTGCACAAATCAAAGAAGAAACCAATGGACTATTATAATGGCTTAATGATAGGCAACTGTTCCTAGTGGCGGAGCCGGGGGGGCAAGGCGGCAAACGAAGCGTGAAGTCAGGGTGAAATAGCAAAAAGCAAAAAAACCAGGGGGGGGGGGGGGGGGGGGGGGGGGGGGGCAAACCAAACTGAAAGGGTATTTTTGAAAAGTAAAAGAAATTTCAAAGTTGAGGGAGGCAGTTGCCCCGTCGCCCCCCTGGCTCCGCCACTGAACATTACAAGGCATGGCGGCATGCGAAGTCGGGGTGAAATCACTAAAAGAAAAAACCAGGGGGAAAACCAAAGTAAAAGGGTATTTTTGAAAAGTCAAAAAAAATTATGAAATTTCAAAGTTGAGGGGGGCAGCTGCCCCTTGGCTCCGCCACTCACCGTTACCATATTTTACCAGACACTATGGTGCCTTTTTTCTATAAGCGACGATATGCCATTTTTAATGTAATGGTAAATAACAGAAATCGTAATGGAACGTTGCCGTTAATATATGGTTACAACGGCAGTTGTACCATTTTTTTGACCATGGAAGAAACTACCAAATTATAGGCTACTGAAAACTACTAGAGTGTCTTCCTTCTAAGGATCCATTGTGCGATCTCCCATGACCCTAGAAAATCTCTCTCTCTCTCTGTGTTCTTGATGAGGGGATGAGGGGATGAGGGGATGAGGGGAAAGAAGACTGTCACATGCTTACCTCTATGATGTTGAGAACCCACATTCTTCTCCTCAATGTATTAAACCCAATGGTGGTAAGATGGGGGTTGTTCTTGAATATATGCCATAGGTAGACATGGTAGCCTATGGTAAGAAAAAGACTGAAGAGCACTAATATGGGGTCTAAGTAGGTAAGCACCCCCATCTTCAATAAAGGAACGCATGAGATGGAATTGGTTGCAAAAGGAGAATATTTATGGGTGTTGGCCTGCCTAGCTACCTCATCCTTTGCCTCTAAGAACACAAGCCATATTGGTGGTGGGATTTAGGTCAGGATGAATAATATATATAATCCTTATGATTGTTTAATAAGGTGTAAGGCTTGTATTTTTTCATTTTTGTGGTATGATAAGGCTTGTTGCGGAAGTGCATGTGTAATGGACATCAAGGGGAATCAGGGTTTGATTAATATAAAAAAAGGTCCACAAAACTCGACCAATTGGTGTCAAGTCGCCTAACGTACCCCACTACTTGTTGCAACTTGCAAGCAACATCACTCCCCTCAATGCAAGCAAGGTTTTGAATTTCTCTTTAAATATTTCAATATCAAAAGAGAACTTCTCTATCATCTGTAATTTGTAGGTCCACTTAGGGATTAGTCAGAGTACTCTAAGAGTGCGCCACGTGGCTCATATTGTGTCATTTAATGCGAGCCTGTCATTTTAGGGCGGTCACGGGAGCCCAACCCTATTTTCTAAAGAAGTGTGGGGATTTTCACTTGTACACTGAGAGAGTGAGAGGAAACTATTGTAACCCTAATTCTTTAAAGACAGTGGTGCATGGTTTCCCAATGAGAGAGATGGCTCGAGATCATTTATTTATTTTAATTAGGTATAACTAATGGTGCGTTCTACATACGGGGATTGGAATTTGTTTTCTGAGGTCAGCTCTCTCGTTGTGGCATTGTGGTGGGTGACATGTGCACACTAAAATGACCGTTAACTCAAGTCAGATAAGCGTCCATCTCAAACATTATAAAAATAAACAAGAAAGGAAACATTTTTTAAGGGTCCGTCTAAGCCTAAATTAATGTTACCTAACAAAATGAGGTACGCACTTGTGCAATTTATGGGCATTGGCGCATACCATATGTTATGCCTAATTTATATGATGCAGCTCGGCACCATGAAGATCTATACGGTCATTGTCCTCTTAAGAATGTGCCACGTGGCTCAATAGGTGGACCACCTCTTTGACGGGGTCTATAATTAGCGGAAAATGATTTGACTTTATTAACATACCCAAATGATTGTTTCACAATTTGCGATTTCCACATGGATTATGGATCTCTTGAATCTGACGGTCCACAACTCATTTTTGCCGTTAAGCATGTGATAGCTTGGTCCTATATTAGATTGATTTGAATTGATTGGAAGATTACCTTCAGCCTCAAGAGGATTTCCTCCCTTGGTCTAGATCCTGGATAGTCCTCGATATTCACATAACACAATCTGAATATCATTTGTGCTACTTATAATGAACAAGCACCAATTGTAACATTTAATGTTGTTTTGTCACTTTTTCTAAAGTATTATTTACCCCAAAAGATCGATCTGTTGGGGAAAGGCAAAACAACTATGTGTACCAACGAGTTGTCGGGCCAGCACAACACGTGCATGGGAACACACCATCCACTAACAAGCCCCCTCGGGGAGAATACACTCCGTTGGAGACTTGAACCTACGAGGCCTTAAGGCTCTGATACCATGTTAAAGAATCGTTTACCCCAAAAGATCGTTCTATTGTGGAAATACGAAATAATTATATATACCAATGGGTTGTCAGGTCAACACAGCACATGCATGGGAGCACACCATCCCCTAACAACTTCTACTAATTTTTTTTATGTACAAGGATTTTTTTGGTCTTTTCATTTGTATAATCATTACAAGGTTTTTAAAATTATCCATAAAATTGTCATAATTTTCAAATTTTTCCTCCAAAGTTAAAAATACTAAAATTTGAATTTCAGCGCCACTTTTTCCATTTTTTTTTCCCTTAAATTCTATTTTTCCCATTTTGTCCCTGGCCGTTTCAATCCGTTTTAACGGCCGTTTTAACTGTAACACCCCAATCCGTTAAACCATTAAAACGACCTTCTTTAAACCTTGATCATTACAACGTTTTCAAAGAATTGCAACAACTTTCAAACTGCCCTCTAACTCCTGGGTAAGATTATTAGTAGTAAAGATATGTTCAAATTTGTTATTTAATTTAGAATAGTTTAAGGGCTATTTTTAAAATTTTGGCAGCCCAATTTTCACTAAGAGACTCACTGGTCATGACTCTCACCCATTATTTAAAACATGTTTTTGTACTAAGGCCTTGTATGGTTGTCTTTAGAAAAGTTTTCTAAAAATCTACTTTTCTAAAAAAACGATTATTGCCCATAAATGTTTATAAAAGTTCTCTAAATCAAAACTTTTTAACTATGACAGTATGACTTAAGAAGTAGAAGTGCGTGCACTGAGGTGGGGTCTTCAGGTGGTGGCGCAATTTTGCAGAACTTCTATTATGGTGGAGTCGGATGCTAAATTTGTGGTGGATGCGCTGCAGGACGGTTCGTCGACCCTCTCTTTGGATTTTCTCTATCGCTTTGGCTACTGATATCGTAGACTTGATTTCTTGCTTTTCTTCGTGTTTGTTTGTATATACTGCTAGAGCATCCAATGTGGCTGCTCATACTATTGCTGGTATGGCTTGTAATTTTTTTGGCCAACTTGCAAAACATATAGGGCTGTTCTTTTGTTGCCAAATACTCTTCTTATTCTAAGAGGCTGCGTTTGGTGGGAAAATAAAATTTTTGCCCGCATGAATGTGATTTTTGTAGTGTTTGGCATGCTATTTTCTTATAAACATATTTAGTCGGCTCCACAGATTTGCCCACCAAAGTGTGAATATTTTACCACCCCCTCCCCCTTTTTGCAAAAATTTTCACCCCATTTTAGTTTTGGTGGAGGGAAAAATGTAAGAAAATGACTCACTTTTAGGCCAAGTTTCTTAAAGTCTACACTTGACACACCTTTGTAGACCCACTTGCACCATAAATGTTGGAGTCCTAGTGTATCTACCAGTATGACATGTGGCACACCTTTTTTGGGCCCACTTGCACTATAAATGTTGGGACCCCTTATATATCTACCAATATGACATGTGGCACACATTTTTGGGCCCATTGACCGTATGGATGTTTGGCCCATTCCTAAGTGGAAGTACACATGGTTTTAAAAATGGCCGTTTAAACGGTAACGCCCCAAGCCCGTTTCCATTAAAACCATTTAAACACGTTTTATCGGTTTTGAAAAAAATAGCCGTTTTTTTTTTATTTTAACGGCCGTTAAAATCATTTAAACAGCCGTTTAATTTGGAAAAATTTTGTGAAAAAAACGGCCGTTAAAACCGTTTAATTCCGTTAAAATTCGTTTAATTTCCGTTAAAATCCGTTAAATTCTATTTTTTTTTAAATTTTCAAAGTTCAAAATTTGAATTTCAGCGCCACTTTTTCCGTTTTTTCCATTAAAATCGTTTAATTCCGTTTTTTCCCATTTTTTTTCATTTTTGCCGCTGACCGTTTCAATCCGTTAAAACGGCCTCCCTTAAACCTTGGATGTACATGCCAAAAATCTGGCTGATTATCACCATCAAAATAATAGACTTTATTATTTAGTCGATTGGTTCATTAATTGGATGGTCCAAATCATGAACATGTGCATAAAAATTGATCCGGTGATATCACAACTTTTTTGTTTAACAAATACCAAAGTATGCAGGTAAAGCATTTTTAAGGCCACTTGCTCAGGATGCAATATGAGCCACGTGTCACACTCTTAGAGGACTCTGACCGTATGGATGTTTGGCCAATCCCGAGGTGGACCTACAAACCAAAAATCAGTCCGATTAGTGATTTTATGGCGTTGGATTGGAATTATTTTCATGGGTTGATTTTAACTGTGGGATTTTGAGCATTATTGACCATTATTTGAGGTACAAAGATCCAAAGGTTTGAAATCAGTGGTCAAGCTGATTTTTGGTTTGTACCTCAAATAATGGTCAATAATGCTCAAAGGTTTGAAATCACTGGTCAAGCTGATTTTTGGTTTGTGGTCAACCTAGGGATTGGCCAAACATCTATTCGGTCAGAGTCCTCTAAGAGTGTGCCACGTGGCTCATATTGCGCGGCCTAGGCCTAGGCCCCTGCCATCAAAGTTTTACTCGAGGTAAGGAGTAAGAATGGGACTTGACCTTCCAAAGTCCTGACCAGACTGAGCTGCTTAGGTCAACCTTAAAATGGGACAAACATCGACATTGTCATTTGTGAGTAAAACTTGTGTCACAAGATGTTGTGACCGAACACGGTCACAGCACTCAATACGAGCCACGTGGTATACTATTAGAGGACAACGACTGTATGGATGTTTGGGCAGTCCCTCGGTGGACTAGTACACAAAAAATCAGCTTGATTAGTGATTTCTAACTGATTCTATTGAAGTTATTTTCATGGGTTGATTTTAACGGTAGGAATTTGAGCGTTATTTGGGTGCATAAATCCAACGGTTGTAAATCACTAATCAGGCTGATTTTTGGTTTGTACGTCCATCGAGGGACTGGTCAAACATCCATACGGTCAAAGATCTCTGATAATATGCCACGTGGCTCGTATTGAGTGCTGTGACCGTGTTCCATCACAACATCTTGTGACACAAGTTTTACTCGTCATTTGTGGCACATAAGCCGCTGTTTGAAAGAATAATCGTGTCCAACGACCCCCTTTGAAACGCCTCGGAAGCATATATGATGTCACTGGTCAAACAAGCAAAGAGCCATTTAACCCCACCTAGAAAAATTCCAGTATGATGTCACGTGTTATATAAGCAAAGAGCCTATTACCTACTGGTCCCACCTATAAAATTTCCTAAGTCAGTCTCCAACGCAATTGGGCAAGTATTATGAGCCTGCCTTCCCTGTGGATTGGCCGTGGGAAACTGTCCCCTTTAGTGGCGGAGCCAGGGGGTCGACCCTTCTCCGTCTCTTTTTCATCTATATAACCAAAAAAATATAGTGGTTGGCTCCCCACTTATACCCCTTCCGATAGGCTTAAATAAAGAAGGGCCAAGATCTTATGCAAACTCACACCCGATTTTGGCAAATGCTTTGTCGTGGAGTGCCATGGGACGGGCCACCCACTAGTTTGGAAAAAAGGGGTGGTTAGTTGAGTGTGGTTTTCCAAATGGAGTGGTATAATTTCCAAAGGCTCAGGCTCTAAGGACCCTCTTTTTCTGACCCCTCTCGATGTTCATGTGCTCAGCTGGATTTCACGAATCCAATGGTGATTGTCAACGCCCCAAAAAGTGAAAAAGTGATGCTAGCTCGGCGCTGACAACCATGGCCGAGCACACGAGAGGGGTCAGGAATAAGGGGTCCCCCCTAGCCCGACCCATTTCTAAAATAGATTTGCTCTACCCTTCTAAAAATGCCATGTGGAACACTCATCCAAACCCCTGCCACATGAATGTTTAGTTGGCCTCAGTGGATCTACACGCCAAAAATCAGCCTGATAGTTGGGCCCAAAAAATTTACAACGTACGTGGGGGTTTTTGGGAGGGACAATAGGAGCAAAGTCTAGGGCAGTTGATGACTTTTCAAATCCAATGGTTAAAAATCACGAAGCATGCTGATTTATGGTGTATAGGTTCACCCAGGTGAGCCAAACATTCATGAGCCAGTGGGCCCAAAAAAGTTGCAACGTGGCATATTTGGGACAGGTCACACCTAAAATATGTGAGAAAATGTCACGGAGCACACTCTTAGATATCTATGACCGTCCGGATGTTTGAAAGATTACTGACGAATAGACGAAAAATAAGCCTGATTGGTAGTTTCTAACCATTGGATTTGAATCTTTTTCATAGGTTGATTCTTAACCATGGGATTTAAGTATTATTTTGGGGTACCGAGATCCAATGCCAAGAAAACACCAATCAGTCTGACTTTTAGTCTACAGATCTACCTGAGGATGTTTCAAACATCCGTACGGCCATATATCTCTTATCGTATGCCAAGTGGCGTTTTCTCGTGCGGCCTGACGCCAGGATCAAAAAAACTAAAGGACCAAAATATTTCTCCTCGGTAGGAGCGTAGTTGAGGAAATTTGCCAAGAGGGTCAATAATCGTTCAACTGTGAGTAAAACTTGTGTCACAAGATGTTGTGATGGAACACGGTCACAGCACTCAATGCGAGACATGTGGCACACGATCAGAGGCCTTTGACCGTATGGATGTTTGACCAGTCCCTCGTGGACCTACAAACAAAAATCAGCCTGATTAGTGATTTAAAACCTTTGGATTTTGGCAACCAAATAACGCACAATAATGATCAAATTCCTACCGTTAAAATCAACCCGTGAAAATAACTTCAATAGAATCAGTTAGAAATCGCTAATCAAGCTGATTTTTTGTGTACCGGTCAACCGAGGGACTGCCCAAACATCCATACATTTATTGTCCTCTAATAGTATACCACGTGGCTCATATTGAGTGCTGTGACTGTGTTCAGTCACAACATCTTGTGACACAAGTTTTTCTCACTGTCAGTCCAAGAGAGTAGACCGTATCTTACCGATTTGTGATGAAAGGGAATTGTTGGTATTTACGACGACTTTTAGGTCAAATATGTGTCGTGTACGCATAAGAACATCTCTCTCCGCTTGAATCTCTCTCCCGTAAGTTTCACAGACAGAGAAAGAAACACTCGCACACAGGAAAAGAGAGAGAGATGAATTACAGAAGCTCTGTTGCGGATCTGGTATGGCTAGTGTTTAATCTAGGGTTTCTCTTTCTCTGCAACTCTATAATCCATGTCGGAGCAGCGATCCACGAGTATAAAAACGAAGCATTCACTCCTCAGTTGAATTCCTTCTTCTTCCATGGTGGTAGTGAGGGCCTCTACGCTTCGAAAGCTCACGATAAGGCTACTTCCGAAGAAAAACCCAACAATGGAAAGTCGTTCATTCGGTAAGCTTTCGATCCACCAAATTACCTTGATTGGTGCCTCTGATTGCTTCGATTCTACGCTTTCCTTGCATCTGCTCGTGTATATTTTCATTTTATCCAATCTGATTAAAAAAGCAATATGATTTGATCTGTATGTTTTTGGAGAAAGCTGATGTAGTATTTTGCTTGACCGGTGACCTGATTTCTCTCATCAAAAGTTAGATTTTTGATGATGAACGAAATGTTGGTCTTGTTGACATAAATCACTAATCTTTCTTAAAAGATTGAATTTTCAATGAAGAAAGTGCAGAAGCCTTGATAGTGAGGATTTGGGTAAAGATTTTTTTTTTTTTTTTACTATTACTTGGAGCCTCTTGTATGCAGAGGTAGGGTTTTTCTTGCCTCACTGACGTCTGATGTGGTCAATTTAAACTTCGTATCTGATAGCCAGGCCTCTGGTTTGTCTGCATGGGTATTTCCTTGTCTACATCATGCCTATAACTTACCATGTATTGTACATTTCCCCTACAAATTGTACCCATCGATTTAAATTTATTTATTTATTTGATAAAAATGCAAACTAACATGCCTCCTTATTCGTCTCAAGGCGTATGCCTCAAATAACTTTTATTACATTGGGATGTACTAAATATATTTGATAACACGAGACTTCCAAAAGATTTTAAGCAATTTGTTCACAAGATTAAAAAATTACAGTTTCTTTTCTCTGACAGTTTACATTGACAGCGATCTGTTCAATTTGTAGGAGTTCCAAAGCATCTTATTTGGGACTTTTCTATCTTCTATGCCCAAGTAGTATATAATACTTAGACATTTCTAAGTTATGTGGTGATTAGTCCTTTGCATTGAGAAGGCTCATTTATTTTTTCCTTTACTTGGTCAATGTTTGTATCTGCTGAGGAAATTTAGTTGAAAGTTGAAATATTGACACCTGACAGTGTATGGCCGATGATCTAAAACCTCAAATTACTGCATACGAGCATTAAAGAAGCATCACTGAGATTCTCAAAGATGTTTATATCTTGGTGTGTCCATAACAACGTTTCACCCATTTGTATCTTTAAGATTCGTTAGCTGTGTTTTCATTCTGAAGTAACCTAATGCTGTGAACAGAACCCAATTAAAGAGTTAATTTATAGTTGAGCATGATTGATTGTAAATACCATCTATATATAGGGAATTTAGTAACACCTGGTGCACATGCATGGGTCCAGGATCCACCATTTAATGGTTCTCACCTTGGAAACTGCCTACTTTAAAGTACAACAGAGCTATCCAATCCATTGTCATGGACCCTTTGCTGAAATATTTTTACTGTTCACAAGAATTGTGGATCAGATGCTTACCGTTGTCAATAAATTTGACTTGGGAGATATCTTAGGTCAAATTATTCAAATGGTAGGTCCTGATTCCTTGCTTATGCACCATGTGCCCCCAAATAGAACTGGAAGACTTTCAATTCATTTATTAAATCCTCCCCATTCATATCATACAGTACTCTAAAAAGTGTAGTTTCAGGTTCGATTCTGTCATATTTCAGAGGACAAAGGAGTCCACTGCTAAGCAGAACGACATGCAACAAAAAACTGGATTGGTGGAGGCTATAATAGTTGAGATCAAAGACAGGGAGAGAATTGGTGGTTCTTATCTTAATTCAGATGCAATATGCTGCACTCCAGAACTTGCCAAGGGTGGATCCTGCAAGCTAGGAGAAGTAATAATACGCCAAAATCCAGACAACCCTGACTGGCCAAAACGCATCCAAACCTTCTTCGAAGGAAAAAATGAAGAAGCTAAAATGCTTCAAAATGTTGAAATAAACAGTACAGGAATTTACTATCTGTATTTTATGTTCTGTGATCCACAACTCAAGGGCACATTAGTCAAAGGAAGAACCGTGTGGAGAAACTCAGATGGTTACTTACCCGGAAAGATGGCACCGTTGGTGAAATTATATGGATTCATGTCTTTAGCTTACCTTGCACTTGGTCTCATCTGGTTTCTCCAGTTTGTCCGATTTGGGAAAGATATATTACAATTACACTACCACATCACAGGAGTAATTGCTCTGGGAATGTGTGAAATGGCACTGTGGTATTTTGAATATGCAAATTTCAATTCTACTGGGAGCAGACCAATGGGCATTACCATATGGGCTGTAACCTTTAGTGCTGTCAAGAAGACTGTATCTCGCCTCCTCCTTTTGGTTGTTTCGATGGGCTATGGTGTGGTGAAGCCAACCCTTGGTGGGATTACCTCGAAAGTACTTTTTCTTGGTGTCATATATTTTGTCGCTTCAGAGGCACTTGAGCTCATTGAACATCTGGGAAATATCAATGATTTCTCTGGAAAAGCGAAGCTGTTCCTTGTGCTACCTGTTGCCCTCTTGGATGCCTGCTTTATTGTCTGGATCTTCTCATCATTATCTAAAACTCTAGAGAAGCTTCAGGTAATCTATCTGTTCAGTTTTCATCCACGCTTCCGCACCCACCAACACACACTGTGCTACTTGTATACAACTTAAGGTAGGATAGTATTGGTGTCCTTACACATCACTTCACGATCTGTCTTCTGTAATTCACAAATTATAATCTACAGCCTATGACATCCTGTGCACTTCAATAGTGCATATTGTATGATATATGTGATCTATGGACATCAAAAATGGAATATGATATTCAATTCTATGTTGTATGATGTATGAGACAAGAAAATGATGTATGATATTTTGTTTTCTAGAGTTGAAATCTAGTTTGCACGTTAAATTATTTATTCTCGTCAACTGTGTAACAATGACACGGACGTGTGTTGATGCGCAACATACAAGGTGTTTGTCACAGTGCTTTCAAGAAGCCTGAAATGCAAGCACATCCATACACATGTATTATATCTAATATTTTAGTTATATTTAAATCATTTTTTTAATAAAAGTAAATAATATATGAAAAGTAAAATAAAACGTTTCCATACACAATAGAGCTATCTATAACGTAATTAATATAAGTAGATATATAAAGGGGAAGACTTATCAAAGAAATATAGCTTATAAAGTAGCATATGGAGGATGAACACACCAGCCCTCTTCTGTTTGCAAAAGAATGTCAGCATGTGTCTAACACATGAGTATATGGTATCCGAGATGGCAAATTTTCCAAAAATTGAGGTGTCCTTGTTAAATAGCAGTCATAAATATATAGGAAAAGACAATAAATACTTATGTTTTTATTTTCCTTGATCCATTTAAAATGCTAACTTTATACCTTTTATACATTCAGTAGCTATAATCTTCTCATGTTTTCTCATATCATCCATTTCAAAGAATACATTGTGTAGCAGGCATGCCAGGCACCTTTTGTCTGCATCTGAAACTGGCCATATGGGATGTAGAACTCCACTATTTCAAGATGCCGGATGTGCTGATATGACCTTGCTAATATTGAAATATGCAAAATATCCAAAAAATATAGGAAGAAGAGATGCTTAAAAGATTAGTAGAAGTTATAAGAAAGACCTAACATCCCCTTTGATAATTATAAGCACAACGAAACACCCAAAAATTGGAACAACTTTTATTGTATTAGCCAACTGCACAGTTAAATAAGGCATATTAGTGGTTACAGCAGGTTCATCTCTAAAAGAATGCTACTGTGGTTGAAAAATCTTGGTTGTTGTGCCCTTCACAAGAATGGGATGCTCCATGCACCTTGACATCTTGCATCACCGTTGGTCATCTCTTTAATGTGCTTAGTGTAACTTTTGACGTGATTCTCTCCCTCTTTATTTTGTGTACAGATGCGTAGAAGCATGGCCAAACTTGAGCTCTACCGGAAATTCACCAATTCCCTTGCAGCATCTGTGCTGGTCTCTGTTGCTTGGATTGGCTACGAAGTAATCTTTCTTTCTTGCTCTTCTCACCAGACAATCCATAAGAAACATGCCACAGTCAAGACCATCAATTGATCAAGGGTTACTTTCTTTTGTAAATTTATCATTGATACTATTGGTCACACTCCTTGTATTTTTGTTTGGTGCAGCTATACTTTAACGCAACAGATCCCTTGAGTGAGCTGTGGCAAAGGGCCTGGATCATCCCAGCTTTTTGGATGGTGCTTGCATACTTACTCCTGGTGGTGATATGTGTCCTCTGGGCTCCTTCACATAGCTCAACTAGGTACTCTTTGGAATCTCTCCTCCCTTGGCTTTGTTTCTTAGGGTCAACTAATTGCTGGAATTGTTGTTTTTTCTAATACTGCTATAGTTGGCATTAGAGGATTGGTAGGGCCCAATGTTGGCAACAAGAGTATTGAGTTTATACTTTTAAGGGTCCAAAACCATAGATTAAATTCAGCAGACAAATTTCAGTGGTTGCTGGCCCAGGAAACATGATACACTGGCTACTTATCGAAAAAAAAAAACATGATACACTGGCTAGCCAAAGCCAAGAATAAGCATTCTGTTGTGTTAATGTTTTTCTTGTTTCTGTAACCATATTGCGTTAATACAGTTTTGATCTATTTTTGTGTACTTTGATACATTATCCTTTGTTGAATGAAATGTCATT
Organism: Euptelea pleiosperma; assembly: GCA_035048495.1. Taxonomy (NCBI): domain Eukaryota; kingdom Viridiplantae; phylum Streptophyta; class Magnoliopsida; order Ranunculales; family Eupteleaceae; genus Euptelea; species Euptelea pleiosperma. The sequence goes on from CM068540.1 coordinate 27,268,959, forward strand.
TAAAATACGAATTCTGGTTACATTGTTAATTGTTAATTTTTTGTCTTTGCAGGTATGCATACTTGGAAGAGACAGGGGACGACTTTGATGAGGAAGGTATCGCGCTAACAGGCAACGGGGCGAATGTGACCAGTGATATGACAAGCAAGATGGAGAGAAAGGAAAGGAAGGCATCGAGTGCAACGGACCATGTGTTTGGGGTTGGAGAAGATCTTGAAGAGGACAAACGAGAATGATGATGGGATTTCTTTTCTCTTGTATTCCGACAAACCATGGGTTCAATCTTTGATAACTTGATGAGGAAAATACTGGTATGTTCTCTTGTACCACTTGTTTTATATGTACAAAGGACCTGAAAAAGAAACGCATACAATGAAGTACTAAAAAATGGAAAGTTGAGAAAAGCGTCCTGATTTTTGGGCTGAATGAGTATATCACTTGGCCACCTGGAAGCAATCATAGAAAAGGGTAACGAAAAATGAACTCATGAACTGCCTCTGATTCAGCCTCGGATCTTATCTGCTTCAAAGTTATTTCTTTTACAAGAAGGGATTTGTGTAATTTACCTGTAATTAGGGGAAAAAAAAAGCTGTTGGGGCGCTGATGGAGGCATGTTTTTCATTATTTAATCATTGTTGTATGAGGGTGGTATTGATACGTGGTGGTTTGATTAATGAAAGGGGCAGAGATTGGGTTGGGTATGGTTCATAATTTGCTTGAATGAGGGTTTGATGTTCAGCCTCTGAAGGATCTGTTTATCAACTGAGAACAAAAAGTCTACAGGAAAAACAAATGCGCATTCAAATGGTGGTGTGGATAAATTATTTGTGCACGAAAACTATATGCACGTTTGGATCACATTCGATTTTATCATCCAAATGATGCGGTCAGTGAGTGGGCACACGCCGTTTCTTTCATTTTCTGATGGGAAAATAAAATTTGCTCACCAAGGCTTAAAATTATTGATGTAATTTATTAACTGACGGCCAAACACACGAAAGCGTAATTTGTGTGGGCAAAGGTCTTATTTGCACGTGATCCAAACAGACCCTAAATGTAATTCTCTCTGCATGTTTGAATGTGGCAGTGGGAGAGGATTCTGGCAGCGCTGTAAAAAGCATTTCAATGGAAAGTTACAAGGATGGGGAGTTGATGTTCATCTTTGATACTAGGGCTGTCAATGAATCAATGGCTGATTTTTTGTGTTGTAATCTCCTCATTTCACCAAAAATCAACCCATTCTGATAACTTTAGGTTTTACTTGTTGAAAAATTATTGACTAAATTTCTCCGTTAACTTGAACTCTGCATCTAACAGTGTTAGAAGTTCCCATCCTCACAGTAATCAGCCCTTGAATCATCTCTAGGCGGGCTCCACAATCATGTCATTTAGTGTCATCCATGGTTTTAAAAACGGCCGTTTAAACGGTAACACCCCAAGCCCGTTTCCGTTAAAACCGTTTAAACACGTTTTATCGGTTTTGAATAAAACAGCCGTTTTTTGTTTTAACGGCTGTTAAAATCGTTTAAACAGCCGTTTAATTCTGAAAAATTTTGTGAAAAAAACAGCCGTTTAATTCTGTTAAAATCCGTTTAATTGCCATTAAAATCCGTTAAATTCCTGTTTTTTTAAATTTTCAAATTTCAAAATTTGAATTTCAGTGCCATTTTTTCCGTTTAATTCCGTTAATTCCATTTTTTCCGTTTTTTTTTTTTTTTTTGCCCCTGGCCGTTTCAATCCGTTTAAAAGGTTTGAACGGTAAGACCCCCAGTCCGTTTATCCGTTAAAACGGCCTCCTTTAAACCTTGGTTTCATCTACCATGGCATTGGTTCTGGATAAACCCTAATCCAATCGACACCCCCGATCATTTGATAGGCCAATTGGCACTCAGAGAAGTACTTCCGGTCATAGTTATCAAGTTTGCATATTATCTGCTATTATACACAAATTTTTGAAGACAAATGTTTTATATGGTCAAAGATTCGGTAAAATTCACACTATATAAAGAAGGGTGGCGTTAATTGCACACACCTTTTTTGTAGTAACACCCACCCCTTGGTGTGTGCAAATAAGTTACAAAAAAAAAAAAAAAAAAATCAAAAACGAAAACAAAAACAAAAAAACTTCACCACCGAGAGGAGGAGGAGGGGTCTTCCTCCTCTTCTCCCAACGGCCTCCCCTTCCTCCTCTTCTCCTGGCGGCCTCCCCTTCATCCTCTTCTTCTTCTACTCCGAGCGACTTCTTCTTCCTCTTCCTCATCTTCTTCTTCTCCAACTGGCCTCCTTTGAGAGAGAGAGAGAGAGAGAGAAGAAGAAGAAGAAGAAGAGAAGGAAGATGAGGGAGGGAGAGATCTCTTTCTCCCCCTCTCTGTAAAAAAAAAAAAAAAAAAAATTCGCTCTGTATCGGTAACGCAGGGTGGACATGGCTTTGGCCATATCGGTAGCGGCTACCGATACGGCCAAAGCCATGTCAGTAGCAGGCTACCGATACGGAGCGAAATTTTTTTTTTACTTTTATGGAGAGAGAGATAGGGAAAGGGAGATGGAGGGAGGAAGAGAGAGAGAGAGAGAGAAGAATAAGAAGGAGAAGGAAGATGAGGGAGGGAGAGATCTTTTTCTCTCCCTCTCAGTAAAAAAAAAAAAAAAAATTCGCTCCGTATCGGTAACGCAGGGTGGACATGACTTTGGCCATATCGGTAGGGCTACCGATATGGCCAAAGCCATGTCCACCCTGCGTTACCGATACGGAGCGAATTTTTTTTTTTTTACGGAGAGAGAGATAGGGAGAGGAAGATGGAGGGAGAAGGGAGAGAGACACACAAAGAGAGAGAGAGAGAGAGAGAGAGAGAGAGAGAGAGAGAGAGAGTAGAAGGAGGAAGAGGAAGCCGCTCGAAGAAGAAGAAGAAGAAGAGGAAGAGGAAGCTGCCCAGAGAAGAAGAGGAGGAGGCCTGCCGCCCACCACCGAGTAAGAGAGAGAGGGAGGGAGGGGGTGGTGGTGGTGGTGTAATGGTGGTGAAGAAGAAGAGGACGGTGGTGGAGAGTTCCTCTTCGTTCGGTTTTTTCTTTTTTTTTTTTTTTTTTTCTTCTTCTTCTTCACAACTTTGGGTATGTGCAAATAAGTTTTGGGTGTTACTACAAAAAAGGTGTGTGCAATTAACGACACCCATAAAGAAATGTGTAATGCATACTATTCTAAATTATTGAAAAATATTTTAACAAATGTTCGGATGCAAACCCGAATTATACTTAACTTTTCCAGTAACTATTTTTGCTTTGGGCAACAAGTATGCCTCAGCTGACAAAGGCCACCTAGCTACTATATGTGAAAGGGTCGTCCGCAGACCAACTTTTTGGACCAACGCATGAAACGTCTGCTCTCGGGTGTCGATTTCGAGAATCCGCTGGTGGTGGTTGTGCATCCCTGGCATTCACTGGATTCACTTTTTGCCAAATCACAGCCACCATAGGATTCTCAAAATCGATGCCCAAGAGCAGACGTCTCATGCGTTAGTTCAAAACATTGGTCCCAACGCAGGAAACGTCTGTACTCGGGCGTCGATTTCGAGAATCCGCCGGTGGTGGTTGTGCATCCCTGGCATTCACTGGATTCACTTTTTGCCAAATCACAGCCACCGTAGGATTCTCGAAATCAATGCCCAAGAGCAGACGTCTCATGCGTTAGTTCAAAACATTGGTCCCTTGAGCCTGGCCTTATGTGAAAACTATCTGTCGAAGAAATTGAATGTTATATCCCCCTATGGTTGAAAATTTTGTTTCGTCTCGGCCCAGATGTCTCGCTTTGGTAAGGTACCAAGACGATGCACATGGGGAAAGTATCGTTTCGTGTTAAAACTTTTATTAAAGTATTAAAATTAGTTCTAGAATCTTCTCTATGGTATATGTACTTTTATAACATATAATGTAAAAAAAAAAGTGTAACCTAATTAAGCATTAATAAAATGATTTTACCTCATCGATACATATAGTATTTTTTCCATTGTCTCGTTTCATCTCATTTCATTTTGGTCAATGCATCTTCCTTCAACTTATCAAGACAACGAGACAGCGCGATATTTTATATTTTGAGCACCCCTAAAACCTTTTATGGTCATGTGAAGAAAAAGGGAAAAAGAATTGGGGACGGACAGTGTACAATCCTACTGTAGATGAACAAGGATGTGTGACATTGTTGGTCCAGGAAAGCAGGCTTCGAACGAAGAAGAGTTTAGAGATCTGAAAGGCATAAATGGTATTCATGAATTTCCATGCAGTCATGTAGTTTAGAGCTGTTTGAGAACAAATTAGATACCAAGCATGTGTAACATTGTAAAGTCAAGCCTTTGACGAATGTTACTTGCGCTTCTTAATACACGCCTCAATATAAAATCAAGCTACAAGAAGTAATTGGATAACAGATCTACATAAATCTTATTATTTTCATCGAGATGATCACTGAACGCTTCAGTGATTTCTGGCAACACGACTGTCTTTTTGGCCAGTCGTTCCTTGCTCTGTAAGAAGTACACCGAATGCTTAAGAAAGCAGTGCTAGATCCTGATGCATACATGGAGGATGAAATGTTCTGAGCCTTCGAAGAGATGTGAACTAAGTCTCAGCACGAAGTCTTGGCCGGACAATAAGCAAAAGCCTTGTAAAAACAGTAGACTCAGATGGTTGGGATCATACAATCAGGTACTGCTCTTGACAGAAGAGATACATGTGAGACCCATCAAATGTGGGTCCAAACCCTTTCATGGCTAGTTGGCTACCCACTTTGTAGACACTAGACACTAAATATTTTCTGAAAGACTTGGACTGTAGAGCACTAGTTTTCATAAAGCCATGTGGTCACAACTTCACCTTGCTCGTTTTCCATGTCAACCATGATCTTTAGAACTTGCATTTCAGGAAGATTATGCTCCCTTCAACCCAAAACAGCTTCCTAATTTATTGGGTCTCGTAAGGCAACAACTTCATGAGACCTTCCCTCCCCTTCCATGTTTCTTCTCAGACTGCTCAATGTGGCATAGATCTCTACTGTCCATGGGGAGGATGAATCCCCTGAGAAGAAGACATCAACCCTGTCTTTCATCTCAATCCAACTGCACCCAGGATTCTTTTTCAATCCCCTCTCTTTCATCGATACCCTCAAATTAGCTGCCTTGTCCCACAATTCCCCCTCCCCATATAAATTTAACAATTGAACGTAATTGCTACCTCTTGTTGGTTCCATCTTTAATAGCTGGTCAGCCGCTAATTCTCCAAGCACTATGTTGTGATGAGTTCGGCAAGCACATAACAGACACAACCAAACACTCTTGTCGGGTTCAATAGGCATGCTTTTTATGAAATTGTAAGCTTCATTCAAATGTCCGGCACGGCCCCAGAGGTCAACCATGTTCACATAATGCTCCATTCTAGGCTCAATCCCATAGTCTCCTCTCATTGATTGGAATAGTTTGAGTCCTTCATCAATCAACCCCGAATGGCTGCATGCTGAGGTCAGAGCAAGAAAAGTGATCTCATCGGGCATTTCCCCTGATCCTTGCATCTCATCAAATAATCTGATTGCTTCTAGGCAATCCCCATGAGATCCATAACCAGCGATCATTGAATTCCATGTCACTATATTTCTCCGAGGCATGTTTTTGAAGATACGCAGTGCATATTTTAAGCATCCACACTTCATATACATGTCAATGAGTGCATTCTCTACTTGAAGATCTAACTGAATCTCAAGTTTTATTTGGTACCCATGCACAGTCTTTCCTTTAAGCAGTGCTGTTAATGAGGAAATTGCAACAAGGGTATTGGTAATGGAAACAGAGTCTGGAGTCAAGCCATGCTGTACAATTTGAGGAAAAAGACTAATAGACAGTTCAGGAAGGCCATTCTGTGTGTAGCTGGAGGTTATCGAATTCCAAGCCACCAAATTTTTATGCGACATGCCAGAAAACACACTTCTAGCCATCTCTGGCAACCCACATTTTGAGTACATATCTATCAGAGAACTACCAACAAAAACATCTAATTCCATGCCATTCTTGATGACAAATCCATGGACCCCATAACCCAATTCTACATACTCTAGCCCTGCACAAGCACCAAGTACACTCGCCATGATTGTGGAATCCGATTTTACTCCTTCAGCCTTCATCACTTTGAACAAACTCAAAGCCTCCTCGAATTTCCTATTTTGGCAAAATCCTGATATCATGGAGCCCCAAGCGACTGTATCCCTTTCCTTCATTGTACTGAAAACCAAATTAGCATCCTTGACGCTTCCACATTTGGCGTACATAGTCAACAACGCACTCTGTACAGCCATAATACTCTGTATTGGCCTTTTGAACAATTCCCCATGAATTCTGCTACCAAAATCAAGTGAACCAATCATACTACAAGCTGATAAGATATTTGAGATTGTGAAAGAATCAGACTGTGACCCACTTAATCTCATCCGATCATAAACATCCAAAGCTTCATGAACACAATCATTACCAATATAAGCCGAGATCATCGCATTCCATAATTCAACCCCTTTATCTGGTATCCCATCAAAAACTCGATGCGCATCTTCTAATAACCTACATCTTGCATACATGGTCAAGAGAGAAGTACAAACATAAGGATCCCTTTCAAAACCCATCTTTATGACATTGCAATGAACCACCCTACCACAACCCACATCTTCTTCATGCGAACACGCTGTCAAAACACTCGAAAATGTTACAGACCCAAGTTTACAATTCTCATTCTTCATGAGTGCAAAAAATTCCAAGCTCATCTCCCACAACCCATTCTCACAAAACCCACTGATCATTGCATTCCATGCTACAATGTTGCTCTTATCCTCCAAATTATCAAACACTTGCCGTGCCTCCGTTGGTCGACAACATTTCGCGTACATATCAATCAACGCAGTCTCCAAGAACGAGTCCTGATCAAACATATTTCTAATAATGTAACCATGAATCTGTTTCCCTTCTACAAGACTAGACAGATTATTGCAAGTTGCAAGAAGGATACTGAGAGAGTAGGCATCCGGTTTGACACCCGCTGACCTCATTCTATGAAACTGAATTACACCGTCACTGATGAGGCCGTATCGGAAATACCCATCAATTATAGAGTTCCAGAGAGTGACATCTTGTACCAAAATTTCACTCTCAGAGATTTTAGCAAACAGTTGAACTGCATTACTAAGGGACCCACATTTTACATACATGTTAATCAGAGAAGTTGCGATGTAGGGATCAGATTGTAGACCCGTTGTGATGATCTTGTTGTGGATTTTCTTTCCATTGTTCTGATCTGAAAGGGCAGCACAGGCCTTGAGAAGAGAAGGGAAGGTGAATTTGTCAGGTTTTTGAGGAGAATGAGTTGTTTCAGAGTATAATTGGAGGGCTTCTAAATAGTGTCCTTGTTGAACAAAGGCTCTGATCTTGGCATTGATGAAGGATGGTAGATCTGATTGTCTCAGATTTGAGAATTTTCGAGAGATTGATAGATTGAGAGGCATGTCATCCTCGTAACAACAAGGTAGGCTTGTTTACTAGTTGAAAAAGCTTTTGATTCAGAAAGACCCGTGGGCCACCAATCAGACCATCCTAACCATCTATTCTAGTGCTAGATGTGAGCCTAGGAGGACATCCTCCCTAGGTTACTTTTTATGATCCTTGAGATTCACATCACACAAATCATAAAGACTATCAAGAGTCTGGATCCTAGGGAGGAGGACGTCTCTCTGAGGGTAACATCATCAGTTGCCTACAGTTTTTATGGTTGTAGCAAATTCAAAGGAGTGGCTCTGAACTTGGGGTGAGGGTTCTATAGAAACTAGAAATTATAAAACAAAGATATGTTGCAAGGGTATACAAAGATAGTTTTTTAATCGGATGGCTTAGATCATTCCATAAGCCATCCAGGAGGTGGGCCATCAATTGGATGATTCTAAACCACTGAGAGGTGAGACCCCATCACCTATGATAGTGTGCTGCATGCTATATTTCACTAGTGAAGGTCACGCGATGCAAGCGATGATCAACTGAAGATTTTTAAGCTAACCCAGTTTATTATAAAGGCAAGGTCGTTAGAAACAGAGAAAATTTTGTAGATGTGATTTCTAGAAGGGTCGGGCTCGGGGAACCCCCATTTTGTAACCTTTTTGTTTCGGCTTTTAGGCCTAGCCTGTAGGGCTGGCAATGGATCGGATCAAACCCGATCCGATCCGAAAAAACTGGGTTCGGAACTTTCTTTTTCGGATTGGTACCGGATCACAGATTGTCGATCCGATCTCTTATCGGATTGGTACCGGATCGACTTTGTTCTGATCCAATATAGACCCGATATCTATACTATATATAAAACTAGGAAATGGCCCATGCCCACGGCACTCTCCGACAAAAGTGTTTGCAAAAATTGGGTGCCTTTGGCACTCAAACGGTATAACGGACTGGGGTGTTACCATTTTTTCCATTATAATGGCTATTATAACGGATTGTAACGCACAGAGAAATGGAAAAATAACAAAAGATAATGGTGTTGAAATTCAAATTTTAAATAAATTGAGGTCAAATGAGGCGGATTGAGTGGCTGAAATCTAACCGTCGACATTAGATGGATAGATAAGATAAGAGAATACAACTGAGTTATCTTGTTATATGCGTGGGTGGTCCCTGCCCGTGGCACTTTTCGACAAAGTGTTTGTCAAAATCGTGTGAGAGTTAATCTCAGCCATCGATATGAAGCATAGTGGATCTCAGCCACTCATTATTGAAGCCATATAAGATAAGAGGGAGGGGGTATAAGAAAATCACAGTCATCACTTGTTATATTTATTGTGGGTGGCCCATGCCCTCGGCACTCCGTCAAAGCATTTGCCAAAATCAGGTGTGAGCGGCTGAGATCCACCGTCATTTAGGGGAAAAGATCTTGGCCGTCTTTTGTCAAAATAGATAAGAAGGGGTATAAGTGGGGAGACAACTTCCCTGTTTTGTTATATAGACTAGCGGGTGCCCCGTGCCATCGGCACTCCTCAACAAAGAATTTACCAAAACTAGGTGAGTGGCGGAGATCCACCGTCCATTTGGGGGAGGATTAGATCTCAGCCCTTCTTTGTTGATGCTTACAAGAGGAGGTATAAGTAAGGAGACAACCAATGTGTTTTGTTATATAGAATAGTAAATGGCTCATGCCCACGGCACTCTCCGACAAAAGCATTTGCAAAAATTGGGTGCCTTCGGCACTCAAACGGTACAACGGGCTGGGGCGTTACTGTTTTTTCCATTATAACGGCTGTTATAACGGATTGTAATGCACAGAGGGAGAAATGGGAAAATTACATAAATAACAAAAATAACGGTGTTGAAATTTAAATTTTGAATAAATTGAGGTCAAATGAGGCGGGTTGAGTGGCTGAAATCTAACCGTCCACATTAGATGGATGGATAAGATAAGAGAATACAACTGAGTTGTCTTGTTATATGTGTGGGTGGCCTGCACCCGCAGTACTTTCCGACAAAGTGTTTGTCAAAATCGAGTGGGAGTTAATCTCAGCCATCGATATGAAGCATAGTGGATCTCAGCCACTCATTATTGAAGCCATATAAGATAAGAGGGGTATAAGACAACCACTGTCACTTGTTATATATATAGTGGGTGCCCGTGCACCCACGGCACTCTCCAACAAAGTGTTTGTCAAAATTGGGTGTGAATGGCTGAGATCCACCATCTATTTGGGGGATAAGATCTCAGCCCTTCTTTGTCAAAATAGATAAGAGGGGGTATAAGTGGGGAGACAACTTCCCTGTTTTGTTATATAGATATATTATATAGATATATACTTAATTACATAAATATATTAAATATATGCCTAATGGGATTACATGTATATATATTATATACATATGGGATCGGATCGGACCTGGAACTGATCTAATCATATCAGATCGGTTTCGGAACTGAATTTTATTGATACAATCGGGTCCAGATCGATTGGATTTCTTATCGGATCGGTACCAAATCAGGACCAATCCGACTCGAACTCGATACATTGCCAGCCCTTCTAGCCTGCTATTGGACCGAGATTGGCGTGTATTGTGGGCCCGGGACTGGGATTGCTCTTAAGGCTTGTAAAATAATTGGATCAGGCTTGGGCTTATTTTTAAGGAAAAAAAAAGGAGCTTAACCCAACTAAAATCTAATGGCACAACAACCCATTATACCTATCTTGGGCAAGGCTTGGGCTTTAATTGTTTGGGCCGGCACAGGTAGGCTGGGCTTGGACTTTAGTTACTTTGCTATGGGCTGGGCTTGGGCATAGCCAAGCCAAACCCGAAACTTTAATACAAAACTGCTACTTATGTGGGGTTTGAGTTTTGACCCAAAGCCTTGTTCCAAGGATGAAGACAAAGGCATTTTTGGCATCTATATAACAAAACAGGGAAGTTGTCTCCCCACTTATACCCCCTCTTATCTAATTTGACAAAAGACGGCCAAGATCTTTTCCCCCAAATGACGGTGGATCTCAGCCACTCACACCTGATTTTGGCAAATGCTTTGACGGAGTGCCGTGGGCACGGGCCACCCACAATAAATATAACAAGTGATGACTGTGATTTTCTTATACCCCCTCTTATCTTATATGGCTTCAATAATGAGTGGCTGAGATCCACTATGCTTCATATCGATGGTTGAGATTAACTCTCACACGATTTTGACAAACACTTTGTCGAAAAGTGCCGCGGGCAGGGGCCACCCATGCATATAACAAGACAACTCAGTTGTATTCTCTTATCTTATCCATCCATCTAATGTGGATGGTTAGATAAAGATTGGTTGAGATCAAATCCATCGATCGAATGTGGACGGTTACATTTTTGCCACTCAATCCGCCTCATTTAACCTCAATTTATTCAAAATTTGAATTTCAACACCGTTATTTTTTGTTATTTCTGTTATTTTCTCATTTCCCCCTCTATGCGTTACAGTCCGTTATAACAGCCGTTATAATAGAAAAATGGTAACACCTCAGTCCGTTATACCGTTTGAGTGCCGAAGGCACCCAATTTTTGCAAACGCTTTTGTCGGAGATCGAGTGCCGTGGGCATGGGCCATTTACTATTTACCTACATATAAGGAATGAAATGGGTTGGATTTACATATAGCCCAAGGGTCAGGCTCAGGAGCCCCACTTTTTTTGCCTCGAGAGGGGTGTTGCCGTTAAAATGGATTGAAACGGCCAGGGGCAAAAATAGAAAAAAATGGATTTTAATGATTTTAACAGAAAAAAGTGGAGCTGAAATTCAAAATTCAAAATTCAAAATTCAAAATTCAAAATTCAAAATTTAAAATTTGAAATTTGAAATTTGAAAATTAAAAAAAAAAAGAAAAAAGAATTTAACGGTTTTCTTATACCCCTCTTATCTTATATGGCTTCAATAATGAGTGGCCGAGTTCCACTATGCCTCATATCGATGGCTGAGATTAACTCCCACCAGATTTTGACAAACACTTTGTCGGAAAGTACCACGGGCACGGGCCACCAACGCATATATCAAGACAACTCAGTTGTATTCTCTTATCCATCCATCTAATGTGGACGGTTAGATAAAGAGTGGTTGAGATCAAATCCATCGGTTAGATTTCAGCCACTCAATTCGCCTCATTTGACCTCAATTTATTCAAAATTTAAATTTCAACACTGTTATTTCTGTTATTTTTCCATTTCTCCCTCTATGCGTTACAATCCGTTATAACAGCCGTTATAATAGAAAAAACAGTAACGCCCCATTCCGTTATACCGTTTGAGTGGCGAAGGCACCAAATTTTTGCAAACGCTTTTATCGGAGAGTGCCGTGGGCATGGGCCATTTACTATTCTATATAACAAAACACATTAGTTGCCTCCCTACTTATACCTCCTCCTATAAGCATCAACGAAGAAGGGCCGAGATCTAATCCTCCCCCAAATGAACGGTGGATCTCCGCTACTCACCTGATTTTGGCAAATTATTTGTCAAGGAGTGCCGATGGCATGGGGCACCCACTAGTTTAATACAAAATTTGGCAGTCAACTGGGGTCAACACTGGTGAAATAACAGTGGATTAAGTCAGAGTGGAATATGTCAGCTTTTTCAAATTGTGAGGGGGTATGTCAAATTTTAAAAATAACTTGGGGGTATGTCAAAAGTTCCCTTTTATTTGGTAAGCATTTACATCCCCATTTAGTGGTAGCTAGATGTGCATTAAGGTGAGTGAGAACAAGAAAACTTTTTATGGGCAGGAACAGGAACTGCTGCGAAAATCAATTCCCACGTCTCAATCATGAGTTAATTGAATTTAATAACTTGTCTTCTTTGTAGGTGGCTACTTTTGTCCGTATTAATATCGATCGTAGCTGCAATTCCTTACCAAAATTTTATAAATTATACCCAAAATTCGAAGTATTAGTAAAAATAATGCGATAGATGGGATGGTTACAATCATTTGGTAAGGTTGACTTGAGTTTTGATGCACTGTGCGTTTCAAACGCAGCAGAGAAGGGAGTGTAAGGTGACTACAGACGAGAATCAAAATCTTTCAGTCCTTAGTTTAATTTACAAAGAAACATCAAATACTCTTAAATCCCGTCACTACTATTACACATAAATTTTAAACATAGATTTGAAGTCTGAAACGTCAGAATCTTGATAAAATTTTTGAGATAGATGTTGCAGTTCTTGAATAACATTTTTTTTAACACATTAAACGTCTTCTCAATCGGATATATGAGTAAAATGTTATGTTTCTCGAAAGGTAAGTATTTCTGAACCAGACAACTTGGATATCTTTTTTTGGCATCTATTTGTCGCAGCTTCAATTGATACTTGGTCTTTGACTTTCTGACAATTGATTTAGAAAACGTATTTCTTTGGATTGCATCAAATTTCCTAGATGTGGTCATGGACTTTGATGGACAGTTCCTTTTGTAAAAAATTTGCATCCCATCACGTATGCCACCCAAGTCTACAAGTATACATCATGTAGTGTGTGGAGTGTAGACTAAGGACCTCTCCTGATTTGTTTGATCATCATATTTACAGATCAAAAAGGATCCCCTTATCCGAAGAATCCATAAAAATGTGTACCTTGTGCTATGGGCAAGCAACTTAATTGACTCGCAGTACATATGTCGAATGAAAAAAAAAAAAAAAAAGACACAAGGTATATACCAGATGGATTCTTTGGACACTAGGCTTTATGAACCACATGAAACATTAACGTAGTGTGAAACAATAAAGAGATGTGACCAATGACAATATCTCGAGGTACAGAGAAGAACTCTCTAAGGAGCTAAATCATGAAATCTTATTGATAAAAACTGACGTTGCCTTTCGACTTACAACCTATTTAATGTAAAACGAAAATAAGCAAAAGAGAAAAATTACTGAAAATGACAAAATCTAACTAAGCATGAAAAATGATAATATTAGCTCCTAGAAACATGTCAGAATCGACGGTGAGTGATTCTGACTTCTATAATTAAGTTATTGCTAAAACAAAAAACTATCTAAAATGGCAAAATTATCGTTTTTACCCCCTAAACGATGGAATTTGATCGAAAAGCAGTGTACATCACAACAAGTGTCTATTGCTTAACTCATCATTTCCTTTCAAGAAGTCCAGCCTTGTGTAGTTCTGACACCGTTGACAATTTCTTTAATACCCATTATGTCTTATTTCCATCAACATATCTATTAATGCCCGTTGTGTCCCTTTAGAATCGTTTGAGCTTTTGACGATCCAAAAGCTCCATTAAAGAATCCGCTACTTGTTCTACATCAAACATTATTTGAAACCATTGACCGTATGGATGTTTGGTCCATCCCTAAGTGGACCTACGAACCAAAACTCACTTTGAGTGGTGATTTCTAGCTATGTCAATTTTAGTCTTTTTTATAGGTTGATTTTTAGCCCTGGGGTTCAAGCATTATTTTGGGTTGTAATATCCAATGGCTAAAAATCACATTTATTTTGGTCTGTAGGTCCACCTAGGGATGGGCCAAACCTCCATATATTCAGTGGTAAGACTGACCATGGATCGGATCGGGGTTGATCAAAACCTAATCCAATAGCTTATTGGATCATGGTTCTCAAATCCAAACCCGATTCGATAAGTAATTGGAACTTTTTGGATCAGATCTTGATAACCTAACAAGAAGTTTAAAAAAATAAAAACTTTATTTCTTAAGTTAAATAACAAATGGTAGAAGATTTTATCAACATACATTCATTAATATAATATGTTTCATAAATCGTATGAAATATAATATTATTTTTATACTATATTATATATATTTCATTAATAGTATCGGATTGGATTTAAATCCTAAATCCAGACCCAATGCTATCCGATCGGTACGGATAGAATTAGTGGGGCAACCTGATCCATTGACAGCCCTAGTCAATGGTCTCTAACAATGTGCCACGTGGCTTATGCGGGCGTCATTGAGCATTTTTGCTGAAAGACATTATTGAGCAAAAATGGACTCGTTATTGGTCTTTCCTAACTAGAGTCACCCCATTGAATATTTTTAAATTCTGGTAAAATAGACTGTCCTGATTCTTTTGATGAAGAAATCTATGCTACAGACTTGTGTAGCAAAATTTTGACGCAGAAGCCCCGTGAATGGCCCACACCTTGGTGGATCCACACTGCAAAAATCAGTGTGATTAGTGATTACTAGCCATTGGATTTGAGCACTGTTTCATCATGGGCTTGGAACCAACACATAGACTGGTTCATAAAGCCCATGATTAAAATGTGCTCAAATCCCACAGTTAGAAATCGCAATCACACTTATTTTTGGTGTGTACGTTCATCATAGTGTGGACCAAACATTGAAGGGGCAAGTGGGCCCAAACGAGTCTACTACATTGCAATTTGAGGACTTCTGCATCAAAGTTTTGATACAGAAATCTGCATTAAAGAACGGCCCGATTCTTCTGATGGGCGCCTTCAATTTTAATTGATGCATTCACTGGTTTTGCCAAGGTAAACTTTAGCAGAGTCGCGTCATTGATCATTTTCTCATTTAATTTCTGACCTACCAAAATAACTATTTCCATCAATACAGAACCAACTTTTCTCCCCTTACAAAGAACCACCAAATTCTTTGAGGATTATGCAGAAGGGATTTCTTCATTTTTCTCAAAATTGGAAGTGTTGCAGGCAACTGGGTTTTGATCAGATTTGGATTTGAGGACGTTGATCTTGTGATTTCGTTCAATGTGCTTTGGCTACAAGGGAGAAACATAAGGTACTGTTGTTAAAAGTCTTGGTAGATTTTAGTCTTCCCTTCTTGTTCTTAGTCTGATTTCCTTGAATTTTTTTGTCAATTTTCCTATTTGGGGTAATTGAGATTTTGATCATCTATACATAGGTAATTGGGTGGTTGGGACCAGGTGGGGTTGATTCAAGGAAAATGAGTAACCGCCAACACCGTCACCATAGAAGTGAGAGCCCTTATGATGATCCTTTCATGGCTTGTTGTTGGTGCCCATGTTTTCTAGTTTCCTCTATGTTTAGAGGACTTGGGAGATGCCTCTCTGCAGCTTGTTACCCTCTCTTGCGGTGCTTTGGATGGGATGACTCTAGCCATCACCATAGGGATTTCTAGTGATCATCCCCATATGCAAATGTTTGCATAGATAAGAGCTTTGTTGGATTTATTGTCACAATGCCATGTTTTGGACATTGTGGTGTACTGTAATCTAGGGTTTGGTGCTTTGTTTTTTGGATTTGAATGTGATATGTTAGACATCAAATGATTTGTTTCTTTCCATCCCATTATGAATCTTTATAAAATAAATAAATAAACTTGGGCTTATATGTCATGTTTCTTAGTGAGTAATTTGCACATTTGGGCTTTGATTTTTGTTAAAAACTAGTAGGTGCCCCGTGCCCACGGCACTACTCGACAAAGCATTTGTCAAAATTGTGTGTGAGTGGTTGAGATCCACCGTTCAGTTGGGGGATAAGATCTCGGCCCTTCTTTATGAAGCCTATAAAAGGGGGAGATAACTTCCCTGTTTTGTTATATAGACTAGTGGGTGCCCCGTGCCATCGGCACTCCTCGACAAAGAATTTGCCAAAATCAGGTGAGTGGCAGAGATCCACCGTCCATTTGGGGGAGGATTAGATCTCGGCCCTTCTTCGTTGATGCTTATAAGAGGAGGTATAAGTAGAGAGACAACCAATGTATTTTTTTATATAGTATCCACGACACTCTCCGACATAAGCGTTTGTAAAAATTTAGTGCCTTCGCCCCTCAAACATTATAACGGGCTGGGGCGTTACTGTTTTTTCCATTATAACGGCTGTTATAACGGATTGTAACGTACGGAGGGAGAAATGAGAAAATAACAAAAAATAACGGTGTTGAAATTTAAATTTATTTGAATAAATTGAGGTCAAATGAGGCGAATTGGGTGGCTGAAATCTAATCGTCCACATTAGATCGATGGATTTGATCTCAACCACTCTTTATCTAACTGTCCACATTAGATGGATGGATAAGATAAGAGAATACAACTGAGTTATCTTGATATATGTGTGGGTGGCCCGTGCCCGTGTCACTTTCCGACAAAGTGTTTGTCAAAATCGAGTGGGAGTTAATCTCAGCCATCGATATGAAGCATAGTGGATCTCAGCCACTCATTATTGAAGCCATATAAGATAAGAGGGGTATAATAAAACCATTAAATTTCTATTAAATTCTATTTTTTTTTTAATTTTTAAATTTCAAATTTCAAAATTTGAATTTCAGCACCACTTTTTTCCGTTAAAATCCATTTTTTTCCATTTTTGCCCTTGGCCGTGTCAATCCGTTTTAACGGTAACACCCCTCTCGAGGCTTAAAAAGTGGGGCTCCTGAGCCTGACCCTTGGGCTATATGTAAATCCAACCCATTTCATTCCTTATATTTAGGTAAATAGTAGGTGACCTTGTGCCCACGGCACTCATCGACAAAGCGTTTGTCAAAATTGGGTGTGAGTGGCTGAGATCCATTGTCCATTTGGTGTGATAAGATCTCGGCCATCCTTTATAAAGCCGGATAAGAGGGGGAGACAACCGTCCTGTTTTGTTATATAGATGGGGTAAAGATGGGAGACTGTAGTCTCCAATGTGTGCTATGTCCATAAAATCCAATAATAATAATAATAATCTCTCTCATGTATGTTTTCCGTCTGTTTGGTTTCCCGCATTAAACAAAATGTTAATAAGCCATTTTCACACTCGCAACTATAGTTTTATTTGAAGTTTCCAATGGAAATTGAAAAGAATCTATATAACAAAACAGAGAAGTTGTCTCCCCACTTATACCCCCTCTTATACGTTTCAACAAAGGATAGCCGCGATCTTATCTCCAAAATAGACGGTGGATCTCAGCCACTTACACCTGATTTTGGCAAATGCTTTATCGTGGAGTGCCGAGGGCACGAGCCACTCACTATCTAAATAACAAGTGATAGTGATTGTCTTATACCCCCTCTTATATTATATGGCTTCAATAATGAGTGGCTGAGATTAACTCCCACCTGATTTTGACAAACACTTTGTCGGAGAGTGCCGCAGGCACGGGCCACTCACACATAAAACAAAATAACTCAGTTGTATTCTCTTATCTTATCCCGCTTCATAAGATAAAGAGTGGTTGAGATCAAATCCATCCATCTAATGTGGATGGTTAGATTTCAGCCACCCAATCCCCCTCATTTATTCATTCACTCCCACTCATTTTACCTCAATTTATTAAAAATTTAAAATTCAAAATTTGAATTTTAACACCGTTATTTTTTGTTATTTTTTCATTTTTTATTTTTCCCTCTTTGCGTTACAATCCGTTATAACAGCCGTTTGAGAGTGCCGAAGGCACCCAATTTTTGCAAATGCTTTTGTCGGAGAGTGCCTTGGGCACGGGCCATTCACTAGTCTATATAACAAAACACAGTGGTTGTCTCCCCACTTATACCTTTCTTATAGGCTTCAACAAAGAAGGGTCGAGGTCTTATCCCCCAATTAGACAGTGGAACTCAGCCACTCACATCCGATTTTGATAAAAGCTTTGTTGGGGCCACCCACTAGTGTAGTACGTATCATCTAGGAAGAGAGCAAGATACAACAAGGGCGATTTGTGATATTTTTTCCTTTTTGTAAAACTTAAGAATTTTTTTTTTTTAAATTAATGATGATTACACAAAAAAAATTTAATTAATTCTTATTTGTAGCTTTCCTCTTATTCCTTTACGATTAAAGATAGGAAATCATCTGGTGGTTCTTTTAAAATTATATCGATTGGTAAAACATTTTTGTTGTGACCAAGATATAATAGATAAGATCAAGAATCAGTTCCTCATGTTTGCCACTTGGGTATTCTTCATTCCCATGAGTTTTTCATATACCCACAAAATCTTCTCATCTTTCTAACAGATGGTGGGCATCGTATCGTGATCTGATCGCGATTTCCAAGGTCAATTACCAATGGGATATATGATATGGTTTGATCGAGTTGCACCCAATTGGAGGTTTATTCCTATTAACAGAGGATTGCAAGAGATCTCCTCTGTTCCACATCAGCAGCTATTACAGCAACAAGATTCTCGCTGTAATATTGATTCTGGGTAGTATGATATTGGAACCAATCGATAAGAACCAACAATATTGATTCCGGTTCTGGGTACCTTAGGAACTGTACCCAACCGAGTTGACTCCCCTAATCTCAACTAGTTGACTTCTTGGACAATCTTAGGAGGGAATAAAATCTGCTAATGAGAATACTAATCTTGTACCCTAAAACAAAATTGTCGGTTCTTTATTCAGTTTGACCTTCAGAAGGGAATGGGCGGCACGCAATGCGATACACATCAATACCCACTGGGTGAATCTGTTGTCTTTGTCGAATCATCGCGCGTGCGATGACCATCGCTACACAAATGTTGGGACAAGTGGTGCACATCCATGGGGTTGTAACTACCAATCAACTGTCCCAGTTACACTTGGAATAAATAAAACGTGGTTAGTGGTCCAGAAAAGTCTGCCATGCCCAAAAAATGGCGCAAAATGCCTATATTCAACATGTTTTAGCTAGCATAGGGGTATTTTTTAAAAAGAAAAAGTTGTAAAAAACGATGCTGACCTTTAAGGTGTATCGCGTGTAATAATGCTCATAGTGGAGTGATAGTTGAGCACCCACAGGCTGAAACTCCTCTATGCTGATTTGGGCTCAAAAGAAGGGAGTGGAAGGATTGAGGATTTTTGTTGCAACCGTGTGATTGTTTTCATCAATCATCTTCCCCCCAAAATAGCCCTGTTGTTCAAGTCCCCAAGGTTTGGTAGGGAAGACAACCTACAAGCCAAGCTAGAGCTGGCAATTTGGCCCGCAGCCCAGCCCATCCCATCCCGTCCCGACCAAACTTGCTAAGATTTTGGGCTTAGGATTTGAGCCCGCAGCCCGGCCCGTGAAGAGAATCCCGTGGGCTAAGCTGTCCCAGCCCGTGATCCAAAGTTTGAATTTACCGTTGGATTCTTGAAATCCACGGCCGAGCACACGAACACCAAGAGCGGTCAGAAAAATGGGGTTCTTCTAAGCCTGACCCTTTTACAATGGCTCAGGCTCCGAGGACCCCCTTTTTCTGACCCTCTTGGTGTTCATGTGCCCGGCCATAGATTTCAAGAGTCCAACAGTGGTTGTCAGCGCCCCCAAAAGTGATGCCAGCTCGGCGCTGACCACCACCATTGGATTCTTGAAATCCACGGCCGAGCACACGAACACCAAAAAGCATAGAATATATGTGAAAAACTTAATTAAGTAACGAAATTTAGGAGAGATGAACCTTCAAGTAAGTGATTCGAGCTATAAGCAGGGATGACGCCGGCAAGACAAAGCAAGGCAGCTGTCATATACTCTCCCTCAAGAGCCAGAAGCCATTGAGTTAGAGTAAATGCTAGATGCCTTGGAAGAAGAAGATCATTTCTCATGTCCATGTTTGGATGGCAGATATTAGAGCAAGTCAGCCACTTATATAGATTTGTTTGTGGGGACCTCCATATAGATAATTGTTCTTACAAATAGATGAGATAAAGAATCAGTTCCTCGTTTTTGTCAATTGGATATATCCTCATCATCATCTATGCCTTATCCCAAGTGTTTGAGGTCGGCAACTTGAATCCTATTTTGCCATTTGGTTCTATTTAAATATGGTTGTAGGTCCCGTGTCTCGGTGGGCATCCTATCGTGATCGAAGGTCAACTACCAATGGGATATATGTAGTCATCTTTAGATCGATCACGATGACTCTTACTACGCCAAATGTTAGGACATGTGGAGCACATCCATGGGGTTCTTGTGATTATAGGAGCTGGTTTTGCTTATTGGTGAAATATACCATCTCTTGAACAAAGGTATTAGGCTTCTTCTAAGAAGGTGACCTAGTGATGTTGATTATTTGGTTAGGTTCACCTTTGAACTAGGCGTCTTCCAGGTGATTTGGGCTCGGTATAACTTGTAGTTAGGTTACACCCAACTTGGCAGCTCAAATGGTTGGTGTGTATCCACCTCTTTCGAGAGGTCGTGGGGTCAAAACCCACACAGGTAGATTTCGTCCTTTGAGCAGTGTGCTAGGAGTAGAAATCCCCTTTAACCGGCTTGACCGGGTCCATGCAGGTTTCACCTGCTAATCCATGGGAGGCCCCACGATGGTGACTACAAAGAAAGAAAAAAAAAAACTTGTAGTTAGGTTGCACCACACGGTCCACACCCATGCACATGCTGCATGCACATGGGCATGTGTCCATAAGTCAAAACTTACACTACATACAAGTTTGTGTGTGTACGTGTATGCAGTTGTGGGTATTGCTTAGGGCGTGTTTGATTGCACAGAAAATGTTTCCGAAAAAATACACCTAGGAAATGCCTTAAATGACTGATTGATTGCAACTAAGAACACATTTTAATCATGTGAGAAAATAAAGGCTTATTTTCATGTGGAAATGAATTCTCACCTATCTGGATAGAAAATGAATTCTGAGCTTAGTAGAAAAACTTATCCAGATTTAATGGCTTGGTAAGAAAATTATACAAATTTAAAATGGCTATCTAACAATGGACAGTTGTGTTTTCCCAAGGAAAATGCAATTTTTCCACTTGCCAATCAAACACGCCCTTCGAGAATTTGCTCTACCCCTACCCCTTCCCTTTCCTCGTTTTCTCCTTGACTTTTATGAAGAAACCTAGCAGAAGTATCCGAAGGGTAATAGGCTGTTGCTATCACGTACGGACACTGAAAGAAATATAATGCGAGAAGAGTTCAAGAATCTGTAGGGACCTTCAGCTAGAAGAAGTGAGGCATCTACGGCTTTTCTCTCTCTATCTCGTAGTCCTTCAAGTGGATTCTTACACACTTTCCACACATCTATAGGATACTAGTTTGACTGACTGCCAACTTATAGGTACCGGTCTTCATCAAACCTATCAAAATAAATAAATAAAATCTTCATCAGAAGGTCAAGGAAGTGATCTCGCGCGTTGAATACAGAATTGGGTCTGAAAACTGTCAACCTGAGATTATACACAATCACGAGGTAGAAGGAAGGGATTCATTGCTTCGCTTGGAAAGAAGAGACCTAACCCGAGAAATGAACGATGTTGAAAAATGAAACTTACCAATAAGTGTTGCAAAAAAGGTGAGACTTCACTTAACTGGAGAAGAGGAAGAAGCTGATTCTTCCAATTCTCCTCCATAACTTATACACGTGGCACTTTCTCGTGTTGCAGCTGGACAACTGCGTACGTTTGCAGACTTAAAAGTAGGAAACATTGTATCAAGTTCATTGAAAAATGTGTTTTTAATTTATAAAATATTTGTTTTTGAAAACATTGAAATAACACGTTTTTCAATGGACATCCAGCAATCCTGACAATGTTTGCATACTTTTAAGCAAGGTTTAAAGGAGGCCGTTTTAACGGTTAAACGGACTGGGGGCGTTACCATTTAAACGGCCGTTAAAACGGATTGAAACGGTCAAGGGCAAAAATAGAAAAAAAAAATAGAATTAAACGGATTCAACGATTTTAACGGAAAAAAAACGGAAAAAGTGGCGTGGAAATTCAAATTTTGAAATTTAAAAATAAAAATAGAATTTAACGGATTTTAACGGAAATTAAATGGATTTTAACGGAATTAAACAGTTGTAACGGCCGTTTTTTTCACAAAATTTTTCAAAATTAAACAGCTATTTAAACGATTTTAACGGCCATTTAAACCAAAAAATGACAGTTTTTTTGAAAACTGATAAAACGAGTTTAAACCGTTTAAACAGAAACGGGCTTGGGGCATTACCATTTAAATGGCCGTTTAAACGGCCGTTTTTAAAACCATGCTTTTAAGTCTACCAACGTATGCAGACTAGATTTGTCCGTGTTGGACGGCCTGGACCCAGGCGCACTCTAACTTAAATCACTACATGTTGGAGGGGGCAAGAGTTTAGAAAACATTATTTAGGTCAAGTAGAATGGTCTTTTTCTGTTACATCTGGAATTCAACTTTAAAATTGCTTTTTTCCATGTCTCGTGAAATTTCCCATATAGTTCGTGAAAATTCGCAAGGAATCTAAATAATTGATGAGGTATGTGCAATATTCCAATATGTAGGGAAAATATATAAAATCCGGACAAAAAATGTGCAGTTGAGGCCATTTACCATTGGATTCAAGAGATCCGTGGTCCACCAAACAACAATTGCAAAGGATAAAATAGTTGTTTTCTCCTAGACTTTGGATTTCTTGAATCCAACGGTCAATGGCCTCAACCGCACATTCTTTTGTCTGGTTATGCGACGGGATTATGAGAAAAAAAATTATTTTTTTATTGGGAGGGGGAAGACAAAGAAACGATTTTCTATCCCTTTCTTTGGACCAAACGCCCATTCGGTTAAACCTGACCCCACCCATTTTATCTTTGCTATGTAATAGAAAATACAACATACGGTTAGAGAGACAAGTCGATCAAGGTTTAAAAAACGGCCGTTATAACAAAAATAATGGTTGTTATATGTTATAACAGATTCGGACCTCCCCCGTTAAACGCCCAAAAAATAATGGCCGTTATCTTTCGTTATAACGAAAATAACGACAGTTGTTTTCTGGAAAAATTTGAGAAAAAAATGGCCATTTTTCGTTATTTTCCGTTTTTGAAATTCAAAATTAGAATTTCAGCCCCATTTTTTCTGTTATTTTTTATTTTTTTCCCATTATTTTCTGTTTTGCCCCTGAGCATTTTTTTTCGTTTTAACAGAAAAAAACGGTATCACCCCCAATCCGGTATACCGTTATAACGGTCCCCTTTAAAAAAAGGAGCGTAACGTTGTTTTCATTTTTTTTTTTATCAAAATTGGGAATCATACCGACCGAAGATCTTAAATTTTTTACCATATTTTGCTGATGATTTCGCTGGCATCCAAATAAAATTATTGATGATGATGCTAGTGGACGTAGATTCCTAAGATTGTAACACCTGTATTCCTTTTATTGAAACTGGTAGGTGTTCTGACTGACCCCAGCTTCCCACCAAAAAAATTCTTCACCATGGGCTTTATATTTATTAATAATTGTGTACACGCTAAAAAATCAGCCTGATTAGTAACTTTTAGCCGTTGAATTTAATAATTTTTTTCATCCTGGGCTTTATGAACAAGCCTATGGATGGGGTAAAAGCCCATGGTGAAAATTGCTCAAATCCAACTGCTAGAATCACTGATGAAACTGAATTTTGATGTGTTGGTCCACCAAGAAGGGAGATCAAACATTCACAGGGTCAGTGGGCCCGGATTGACAAAGTTCAACCTTAGGTCAAACTTCAACATGGATGGATGATGTCAACCGTCTGATTTTACCCATGTTTTCTAATGAGTAAATCTAGTTAAAGGTTAGAAAGGAAAGGTCTACAGATCGGAAGTTTGCTATCATTTGATACCGTTAATTGTTTGACTTGAAGATCTACTTGGCGTGGTCCACGAAGTGGTTGGGCCCTGATTCCTTTGTGTGCCATGTGTCCTATCGAGCTTGTAGATGATTCCTTTGGAGAAGAAAAAAAAACCTATGATACCAGAAGTTCAATACAGAAGTCGCTCAAAATGCCACGTAACACACTTTCAGGCCGGCTGACCATGAAGGTCTCGTCCACCTCTTGATGGAACTACACCGAAAATCAGCCTGGTTTGGTGATTTCTAGCCGTGTGATTACCAGTCTTTTATCTTGGGATTGTTCTTAATGACCATGATTAAAAAGCGTTAAAATCTAATTGACAGGTATCACCAATCAAGCTGATTTTTTTAGTGTCTAGGTACACCAAGATGTGGGCCAAACATTGAAGGGGTCAGTGAGGCCGAAAGAGTGTGTCATGTGTCACATACATGAATGTTTGGTCCACCTCTTGATGGATTAACTCCCTAACCCTGCTACTTTAAAATAACCCCCAACATCGAAAATGGGCTTAGTGTTATAACAGCCGTTGTAACGGAAAAATAAAGACTGTTACTATTTTCTCTACTCAAATGTGACAGATGTGACCTGTTATATAACTGACAATGGTAACGTCTTCCCGTAAAAACAACGAAACTAAACAACAAAAGGACCACGTCCTTGGCTATAACAAAAAATAGCCAGAAGGGGATCACTAGACCAAGGTTTAAAGGGGACCGTTATAACGGTATAACGGACTGAGGGCGTTATTGTTTTTTTCCGTTATAACCAAAAAAAACGCTCAGGGGTAAAAAGGGGAAAATAACGGAAAAGAAATGGAAATAATGGAAAAAACGGAAAAAATGGCACTGAAATTCAATTTTTGAATTTTAAAATTTGAATTTCAAATTTTCAAAAATAAAAAATAATGGAATATAACAGAAAAATAACAAAAATAACGGCCGTTTTTTTCACAAAATTTTTCTGAAAATAACGGTGGTTATATTCGTTATAACGGAAATTCGTTATAACGGCAATTGTTTTCTGGGTGTTTTAACGGTCCATGACGTAATGGGGTAGGTCCGAATCCATTATAACGGCCGTTATTTTTGTTATGACGGCCATTTTTAAACCTTGCACTAGATTACAAAAGAGGAGTTATATAGGTTTTTGCCTTGGCGGCAATACAGTACAGTGAGGTGCTCCAGAGCGGTCAATATATACAAATTCTAAAGAAACAAAATCCTTGGAGACCTACACATCAGCAGCATGGGTGATATAAGAATTGTCCAAATCCAACGAATCTGCTACCAAGCTCTTGATAACTTCTTGTGTATCCGACTCCACAATGACAGACAGCACTGCAAAAAGAGAGAGTTGGGTGAGTCCCCATCTTAGGGTTCTAATCTTGGCTTCTTCGGCTGATTACTGGGGCCGAACACGTGCTTCTCATGCTACGAAACATTGATTAGATGCATCTCGCACAATAAAACCAAGACCAACTATGTTAGATTTACAATCCCAAGATGCATCCGTATTCAATTTAACCGTTCATGTGGTAGTGGCATCCATTTCACATTATGACACTAAGGTTTAGCTTTAGCCATACTATCCTGTATCATTTAAAACTTGGGTCGGGATCGAGGGACAGAAGTTGAAACAGAACTTTTCACCTGATTCACAAAGCCGTGGATTTAGTTGAATCCGACGGCTATTACTCACATCCCAACTGGCGACAAAGCTACGAACTGCAGCGCCAAGCCGGTCAAGCCGATGAAAGTTGATAAGAGAGCATTAAAGAAGGATCCACGTGTCCGTCAGCGCACGGCTACTGTGTGGAAACATCTCCTCCTCCTGCAAACGACCGCCACGCACCGCCTAGGGTTTCTTCGCTGCTAAAGTTTAGTAATTTTTTTCTCTGCCTCTTTTATGTCTCTTTTTTTCTTCTTTTCCTTCTCTGGTTTTCCATCCTCTGTTTCTCATCCGTATTTGCATTTTCTGGTTTTATTTTTTTGTGACTATATTTAGTAGATACAGTTCCATTGTTGTTTGGAATTTGGGGTTCTATTCGGTCTGAAAACTCATTTTGCGAAAAAAAAAAAACCCTAAAAAGTTGCAGAAAAGAGAAGAACTCTCCGCCCTTGACACTATTGAGCTGTAGATGTCAACCTTTCTGGTACACTATTGAGGATTTTCATCTTAAACTATATATAAGAGTCTGTGTACGGTAACTTATGTTGTGTGTCAAAGACCAATCTCAGTGCTGATTGGTTTTGATCCGTGTTGGGATCATAAACCAGAACCAAATGAGGCTTCAGTTGCATGCTTCTACTGCATTTCCCTTCCAAATTTAGGTTGTCCAAAGGAGCTACAGGTTGCAGACATTATTGATATATGCAACAGATGTTGGATTGGCGATAATGTGACTGATTTGGAAGAACCTGACTTCTGGATTCCTCCTGTGTGAAGTCGTTGGGACTTCGATAATGGAAAAGATGGTTGGGACTTAGGATAATGTGAACAATATTAGTATGTTTCGAAGCTTAACTTATCATATTTTCTTCTATTGTTACAATGGAGTGATGTCCTAAATATCCTGCAATGTATTCGTTCATAGAAGATGTGCATTTTATTTTGCTAAGTCTATAAACAGTATAAGCATACACAGAAAGGGGATCAGGGAGGTGGGATATCATTCAATGGTTCACACCAGGAGATCTATTTCAACATGGATGCAATCGAATGATCATAACCATCCCAACTACAGAACTCCTTTTGGCCCACGGAACATAGTGTTCCCTACTTTGCAAAAAGAATGTGACTAAGTTGGATGCTTATGATCTGATCAGGTTAATTTTTGACATAGGAGATCTTAACCCCACCCATCAAATAGTGAGCCTCGGCTCCCTGAATGTGAAGCACTTGCGCGGTATGGTGGATGGACGAACCTCGATGAATAGATGTGAAACACGGTTGTAGTATTCTGGACCTTCTGGTTATAGGCTACCATGGGTGAAGCCAAGGTTGTAGTATTCTGGTTATAGGCTACCAGGGATCTACGACAAGGAAAATTAAACATCCAAAGATATCCTTGTCTGTAAAATAGTACCGCTAATTTGTAGAAACAAAGCATTTACGACTGATGAAATCCATATTGTTCAAATTTTAAGTTAATTGGAAGCATAAAAAATCAGATTGTAGCAATTGTTCACAGAGCAACTGAGACCCACTTGCTAAATCTCTAGCTAAGCTAATGAACATGGAGAGAAACAGAGAGCAATTGCAAAATGTACAGATGGAGATTATAAAAAGTATTAATTTATTTGTCCATTTTGATCCGAAGGGAAATGTGTACATTGAAAGAAGATTTAGTATACATTGGTCGGAATGTGAATGAACATCTGATCTTAAGGATAGATACACATTGTAGTTTCTCACTTATCAACACATTTTTTTTCTTTCATTTGCTTTGTTAATGCACTTCTTCATGTTCACCAATGACAACATCAGAACCGCTGATCCGGTCCATTACTATGCATCCCTTGTTGAAAAGTGCATCACAACTAGACATCTCAAGTTTGGAAAACTCTGCCTATGCCCCAATTAGAACCATGTGTTGAGATTTCCTCTGTCTATGCCCCAATTACAAGAGTACTCGCATCCAACCACACAAAGGTGAACCACATTGAGTTCGTTTACAAGTTCTTCCCTACCATTATTTGAGAGAAAGTTAAAACAAATAAAAAGTTGTTAAAAAAAATTACACGAGCATTTGATCTCCTCCTAATGCAAGCATCAAAACAAAATTATCCAAAGAAATGTATCACATCTCCACCAAATCTCAAAAGAAACGAAAAAATCCAAAGAACCAACAAACCCCACTAAAATAAATGAGCAGAGAGGGAGGGTTTAGGGTTTGAGGGGGGGTTTAGGGTTTGAGAGAGAGCCATGGCTTTGAGAGAGAGAGGTTTCAGAGCGGGAGTTTGAGAGGTCAAATTTGAAATTAAAAATGTCTCCTCTCTCAGTCACTTTGGAGAAGTGTGCCGGCTTGGCTTCCTTCTTTGTCACTCGGCTTGCCTTCCTCACTCTGTTCGGCTTTAAGAAGCCACGGCTTTGCATTTCTGGCGGTCGGATGGTGTGAGCATCCAGGGCTCACAATTTCGGGTAAAAAGTCTGTTCCAACTTCTGTCCCTCGATCCCGACCCTTAAAACTTTGGTACACCAAAAATCAGCCTAGTTGGTGATTTCTCGCCACGTAATTCGAGCACTTCTTTTTTATCATGGTCCTGAAACCCGTCGATAAGCCTGTTAATGATGAAAAAGTACTTAGTCCAATGGCTAAAAATCACCAATCATACTATTTTTGTTGTGCGTAGGTCCACCAAGGTGTGTACCGAATATTGTAAGACTTTGATGACAGGGCGCAATAGGAGCCACGTGGCATACTCTTAGAGGACTCTTACCGTATGGATGTTTTTCCAATCCCTATATGGACCTACAAACAAAAAGCCAGCTTGATTTGTGATTTGTAAGTCCACCTAGTGATTGGCCAAACATCCATACGGTCAGAGTCCTCTAAGAATGTTCCACGTGGCTCGTATTGTACCCTGTCATCAAAGTTTTATTCAAACTTGTATCAATCGAACGTCTCTCATAGTTTTCTTTGATAACCGATATTTTCTCGAATATATCGAAAGACCTGAGTATATCGCGATAAATGAAACTGTGATTTTTAGTTACCAATGGCGGTTCTAGATCTTGTTTTAGTTCTTAGTTGGATCTCTTTATTAAACTAGAGTTCCTTCGCCGTTAAGAAATCCCCCAACTTTTGAGAGATTTTTCCAAGTAGGAGAAGACTTCATTTCTTCCCAAAATAAAAAAAAATCAAAAAGAAGAAGAAGAATATAAGGGTGGGAAACAAACAACAGCTGAACTCTTTGAACATTAAACACGTCGTTCTTTTTCTCGGCCTTCTCTTAAATTTGTCTCCTCTGCGGAGTATTCTAAGTTCTAACCTTTCTTTTCATTCTTAATTCTGTTGAAGACTTATCAAATTGTAGAGACAAGAGGTGCTTCCGTGATTGACGATCGATCTGTATCAGGTTTTTGAGGGAAATATATGTTTCCCCCCCATCTGGGTCTTCTATAAATTCTAGTTTTTGAGGCAAAAATTTGTGGTTTTCCATCTGGGTTTTGTTAAATATCGAGTTTTAGAGGGGAAAATTGTGTTTTTCGATCCGGGTTCTTTATTATCGAGCTTTTTGAAGGAAAGGTTAAGTTTTTTGATCGATAAGTCTCTGGTTTTGACTTGGGTTTTGTTTGGTAAGGGGCGAAAATGAGGGAAAAGCTAGGGTTATTGGTCTGGGTTTTGTTTCTCTGGGTGGGTTCTTGTGTCGGTAGATTTGTGGTGGAGAAGAACAGCTTACGAGTGACTTCTCCCGAGTCGTTGAAAGGCGTCAACGAATGCGCGATTGGAAATTTTGGGGTTCCTCAGTATGGAGGAACCATGGTTGGCACTGTTGTTTATCCGAAAGCTAATCAAAAGGCATGCAAGGGTTTCGATGAGGTCGATATATCTTTCAAATCTAAGCCAGGAGGGCTCCCCACCTTTCTCCTTGTCGATAGAGGAGGTCAGCTCTGTAATTCAATCTTTTAAATTATTGATTAGGTGTTGAATTATCCACTTGATTTGGGTGTAGAGTAGATCTCCTTACTGTTTTTTGGGTTTTTTACCATGTGACATGACTTATCATCTCTATATGTGAAATGGATTCATGGAAATGAGTTTGATTACTTGATTGCTGGACCCTACTTGTGGAACCTGGTAGTCTTAGTTGCTTCGATCAAGTTTTGTTAATTTCGAGTTGACGAGCTTGGGATCTTGTAAATTATGAGGACTTTGTTTCTAGTGATTGTTAACCTACCATGCAAACTATCTTCTGATTGGTAAGAGGTTGCTATGTTGGCAGATTGTTATTTCACATTGAAGGCCTGGAATGCACAGAACGCTGGAGCAGCAGCTATCCTTGTTGCAGACGACAAGATCGAACCTTTGATCACAATGGACACCCCTGAAGAAGATAACTCAAAGGCTGATTATCTGCAGAAAATCACTATTCCCTCAGCACTTATTAGCAAAACTTTTGGGGACAACATCAAGAAAGCTCTGTCAAGTGGGGAAATGGTTAATCTTAATTTGGATTGGAGGGAGTCACTTCCCCACCCCGATGAGCGGGTTGAATATGAATTCTGGACGAATAGCAATGATGAGTGTGGGCCCAAGTGCGAGAGTCAGATTGAGTTTGTCAAGAACTTCAAAGGAGCAGCTCAGATACTCGAGCAGAAAGGTTACACTCAGTTCACCCCACACTACATCACTTGGTATTGCCCAGAAGCTTTTATTTTGAGCAAGCAGTGTAAGTCCCAGTGCATCAACCATGGGAGGTACTGTGCTCCAGATCCTGAACAAGACTTCAGTAAAGGGTATGATGGGAAGGACGTTGTGGTTCAAAATTTACGCCAGGCTTGCTTGTTTAAAGTTGCCAACGAAAGTGGCAAGCCATGGCTTTGGTGGGACTATGTGACTGATTTTTCGATTCGATGCCCAATGAAAGAGCAAAAATACACCAAGGAGTGTGCCAATCAAGTCATTGGGTCTTTGGGTATGTTCAAATATTTTCATTTTCTGGGGACTTCATGGCCACACATGCATGCATATGTAGAGATTGTTTTTATTGTTCTTCATCTATTCTGTGTGTATGCCCCCACGTATTCCTCAATCAACTATCCGTTCAATAAACATCTCTTGGATACACGATATTTCAAGAGATACAAATTTGGATCGTACGGTCGTACCAATGTTAAGGCCTTTTGTTTTTATGCTAACATGCTTGCCCCCTCGTTAGCACTTTGCTTTTTTGTTAATTGGTGCTTTGTATATTCTCCCTTTCATTATATGTACATACTTAAAAAAAAAAAAAAAATCCTATCCATCCTAGGCATTTTTCCTTTTCAGACCCTTACCCATTTTAGCAGTCTATGATTTTCTCATGCATGGACAGTTAGGGTAGCTGATCTATATGATTATTGCACTATGGTCCAACTGAGGTGACCTCTGGATTGAGTGCTCCTGATCATTTGAATTCACTGCAAAGGTGGGCTATTTGTACATCATAATTTGAAGGATGCAAAACTTTTTAAGTCTGTCGGGGCCCCAAAATTTAGTCCATGTGTGATATATGAGTAAATTTTTGAAAACTCTCGGATCTACTAACTGGCTGATTAGACTCTTTTCATTGGGCCAGCCAAGTTTTAAAAGATGCCAAAGTTTATCTTTCACTTGGCTGAGTTGAAACTAGAAGAGAAGCTAATTAGCTGCTCGACATGGAGTTTTTGAACTTTGATATCTGCTGATTAGCTTTAAGAGGCAATTGTATCTTCTAGTATCCGAAGTGGATCATATAATATCTAATTTGGCTAGTGTTTCCCTGGACATATCTTAACAGGCCTCGATTTGGATAAGATAGATCAATGTATAGGTGATACCGATGCCGATGTAGATAATCCAGTGCTCAAAGCAGAACAGGATGCACAGGTTAAGTTCCTGACCATGGTTCTCAATCTGTAATATTGTTCCCTTATTGTAGCCTCGCTTCTTCTTCATTTCCTTCTTCTCTCTATGTATGGATGGGATGGGTGGATCTGTGTTTCTACTGACGTTGTGTTCAATCTTGCGATGTCTGATTTTAGATTGGCAAGGGTTCTCGAGGTGATGTGACTATATTGCCCACTCTTGTAATCAACAATGGACAATACAGAGGTTTGAAGTAGCTTGGTTTAATGATTCTGATTGAGCTTTCTAACATGATTGATTCTGCATATGTAACTGTAATCTATACTTTTGACTGGTTTCAGGTAAGTTGGACAAAGGAGCAGTTCTCAAAGCCATATGTGCAGGTTTCCAAGAGACCACCGAGCCGGCTATTTGCTTAAGTGAAGGTCAGCTAAGTGTTTGAACATTGCCTCATTCATTTACCTTGTCTCTGAATACCAAAGTTTTAAATTTCAGCCGAAACGTCGATCGGTTTCGGTGGGTACCGAAATCCCCGAAATATAGCTTTCTAAACTGAAATCCACCGAAATTTGAAAATTTCGCCCAAAATTTCGGTTTTTGACCTCACCGAAATCGAAATTTAAAGCCTTGCTGAGTACTGACATCATGCCAGAGTTTCATCATCCTCAATGTAGCCTACAACCACACACTGTACACATCCAATCAACTTATACCTTACTCTGTTACCACACACCAAAGTTCTAACCACCTGTCATATGAACCATTGTCCTGATCAAAATCTAAACCCAGCTAAGAAGTGACATCTTGATCCAGTTAGATGTGTCAGTGGGCAAAAGCTCTTCAGTTTGTGTTAAGGGTTCACTGAGGATGATGGACATCAGGCCCATCACATATGTTCTCTTATCTGAGTAGGGTTACAGGATAGAGACTATCTCATGAGGAGCCAGTATTCATCTATTTGATATGAATTGATCTATACAGGAATAGAAACAAATGAGTGTGTGGAAAATAATGGTGGATGCTGGAAGGATGAGGTTGCTAACATAACTGCATGCAAGGTACTTTTTATCATCTAACATTTTACCCTCAGTACTGTTGGCTTTTCTTGAACATTCTATTCCAATCAAGGTTTCAAAAGTTCATGTCTTTACTGGAGGCATTTGGACTTCAACTGCTCTGAAATTAAGTATCGTCAACTTGACCAAGTTTTTCAAGTTATTGATATGCTTCAAGGCAGTTGCGCACAAGCCTTTATTATTTTTCATGTTTTTCATTAATTTTCTTTATGGGGTTTTGTAATATTAAGTTTCTGATTTCTTTGCTATTGGTTTTAAGTCAAGGCAAGACCAAGTTCTTGGGCAAGCTAATATCTCCTCAATTTTGTTGAGTTTTCAGTTCTCTTCAATTCTTAAATAAAGTTCTTTGATTTTCTGCTGCACCTGAATTCCATTGTTTTAAAACCCAGACCGGCTATTGACCCGATGGCTATCTAGTTCACCGATTCAACCAGTTGGTCAGATGGACAGCCCATCCGAGTTTTACCGATAATTAAAAATTAATTTTCTGGGTTGATGCTGACCCGGACCGTTATGGGACCGGCTCACGGGTTCAACTAGCCAGTTCGGTCCAGGTCTTACAACACTGATGAATTCTGTTGTAGGATACTTTTCGGGGGAGAGTGTGTGAATGCCCTGTGGTGCAAGGCGTAAAGTTTGTCGGTGATGGTTATACGCATTGTGAAGGTAAGTAATTTTTCCAGTGTTCAACTTCAATGCAATTTAGTATATCATGCTCACGAGATCATAAAAGTTTCTTTACTTCTATGGAAGAATCATACTTTGCTTCATTAGTATTGCTAATTGTGATCTTAATTTGATAACCTTCTATTCTTTTGGAGAATTAAGTCTTTTGGTGTATCGAAATCAAGAAGTGATAAAGATTTTCCAAGCCTGGGTTGCTAGTATTTGGATTGGATGACCTGAGTGTAGGTTCTGGAAGTGTATTTTATGCAAGCCCGCATGTGCATGAATGGATGCTTAATGTATTGCCAGTAACTGTCTCAATAATTATCCATTGTACGTGGCATGTATTTTGATAAGGCAACTATTTCTTGAATGTGATGGGTCTTCATCTACATAGAAACTAAAACAAAACCTTAACGAAGATGCTAATTAGAAAGGCTAAATAATATTGACATAGAAACATGTCAAAATTGTTACTATGGTGGGAACAGAACCGAAATGTTAAAATAGTTTTAAGAAACTTGGTGCCATTTCTGATCAAGGCTTCAAAAATTGGCCATTTAACTTCTACATTGTATTTACTTATTGCTATTATTTATGTGTAGTTATATTGAATATCCTCTCACCTAATCAACTGATTGATCATGGCTCAACAGCTTCAGGAGCTCTACGTTGCGAAATTAACAATGGAGGCTGTTGGAAGAAAACCCAAGATGGTAGGACTTACTCTGCCTGCATTGTAAGTGGTTCAACTTTTAGGTTCAGAACCTTTTTTTTCCTTTTTAATTATTATCACGACTTGTTTTTCTTGGTTGTAATTTGAGCGACTTTCAATGGATTCTTCAGGATGATCATTCCAAAGGTTGCAAGTGCCCACCGGGATTCAAGGGTGACGGAGTCAACACATGTGAAGGTATTCCTGCATTCGCCATTATTTGGTTTCTGCCATTAATATCTTAAAACACAAGTTAATATGAGTTGGGCTGATCTGTAGTTCCTCACTTATTTTACATGGTTATCTATTTTTTGTCGTCAGATTTTTCTATATTTTACAAAGTTAAGAATATGTCTGCATTTAGTAGACAGGAACTTTACAATTCCTTGCTATTTTAGTTATTATCTCAGTATATTTTTCTCTATTTAATACAGTTAAAATATTTTTTATCTTTCAGTGTTACCATGTACTTGTATGGTCGTACCACTGTCAAGTTAGGGTCAGCATATCCGACTGTCACACCCATCCGTGTGGATGAACATTTATTTTGGCTTTTGTGATGCTGACAGTTGATTTTCATACAATGTGGTGTGTTGTACCTCCTTTTACCTTTAAGGTGGTCCACCTTCAATGGATGGCCACCTCTTGGATGGGCCATGGTCTAGAAATCCATTCTAGAGCTGTTTACCGCAATTGCTACAAAAAGCATTATGATTGCTGGGTTATGGTCCGATGTACGAGGTGCCCCACACTCCCATTCATGGTTTAAGTCTAAGCAGGGGCTGGCTCATGTTGTCTCGGGCTGTCTCGCCCAAAACAGCCCATGTTCTTTATGAGTTAACATTGTGTTGGTCAAGTTGACTCGCTCCCAAGACTGAGTTGACTCGAGCCAACTCAGTCTTAGCACCGAATGATCCAATGGCCAAGACTGAGTTTTAAAGCCATGCTCCCAGTGGATGGAACAGTTCTAATTGAGTTGGTGACCCACTTGAATGGTACGGGGGTGTAGGCTCGATTTTATATTTCCTCCATCCTGACCGACTTTTAATGGAATGATAGCCAACAACAATGTACTACACTCTGCTGACGCAAAGTAAATGTGTTTTGCTTGTGTGTTTCAGATGTCGATGAATGCAAGGAAAAGCTTGCATGTCAATGCTCTGAATGCAAATGCAAGAACACCTGGGGTAGTTATGAGTGCGGCTGCAGTGGTGGTTTGTTGTACATGCAAGAACATGATACATGTATACGTGAGTATCTCAGTATTTTCGTTTTCCTTGTTTGAGAAGGTAACCTAATAACGGAAAGAAAAGACAGTTGTTTCAAGAAACCCTGTGATCAACTTGTAACTCAGTCTTAGCGACTTGGTTTGGTCTGCTGACCTCTAAATTCTAAGTCTGAACTGCAATTACATATTAGAAATCAGCTGGTGTTAACCACTGAGTGAGCTAATTTTATATAAAAACAGCAAATTCTTCAATTGACTTGGCTTTGTTAAACTTGGGCACTGCATGGTTATTAAAGAATTTCAAAAGGGGTTTCTACCATATTTTCAGCAGATCTTGTAATTTCTGGAAAATTTTCGCATTTGTTCCTAATTTCTCTTTATTGTGCATAGCTGCTAATCTTCTCCTATTGAAAGATGCAGGTACAGCGGTGTCAACCACTGTCAGTGGGAACTTTGTGTGGGTCATTTTCCTCGGCTTGGCTGCAGCTGGAGTTGGAGGGTATGCTGTGTATAAGTACAGAATCCGGGTATGTCGTTGTCTTTGTCCAAGTATCTAAAGTTTTTCTTATCTTTTCCCGTCAGAATTTAATTGTCTATCTGCTAGCTAGCTAGTTAGCTGTGGTGTTGTTCCTCATGCATCGTCGTGAATTCATTGCAGAGCTATATGGATTCAGAGATCCGGGCTATTATGGCACAATACATGCCATTGGATAATCAGGGAGAGAACTCCATTCACATTCCCCATGGGGATATATGAAATTGGGGCGGCGCGACTCGAAATGAAGAAAAAGAAAAGAAAGAAAAGAATTACATTCAATCCTAAGATCCTCTCCCGGTTATTTCAAAGAGGTTATGGGTCAATAATGTTTCTCTCCCAAAAGTTAGTAGCTTTGTCAATTTCTCTCTTATATATACAGTGTGTACGTTGATTTCATGTACATTTGAATCTAATACAGGCACCGAGTTCACCCACTAGGGGGTTGGAATTTTTATTTTTAATTTTATTTTGATACGTAGGAATTCGTTCTCATTATTTTGATAAGTAGAAATTTGTTCTCATTTTTTTTTCTGACCATGATCTCTAATATAATCAGTGTTTGAGCACCGGACTACTGATAAAATATGTGCTGTCGAGCTCTATTTATATAGTTTTCCCCATGGTAAAATAAAAAATTAATTAAAAAAAGCCCACGCTTCTCATTCTGGCTTCACAAAAAAATCTTCAAATTTAAAGATAGACATCCTCCAAGAAGTGTTGAATTTGGACCAGTCCTGGCTTCAAAAAAGCATCTTTTGAAAAGGTTCTGACCCCTTTCGGTGTTCGTGTGTTTCGGCTGTGGATTTCAAGAATCGAACAGTGGTAGTTGGTAGTCAGCAGCTCGCTTTTGGGGGTGCTGACAACCACCGTTGGATTCTTGAAATCCACGGGCAAACGCACGAACTGAAGGGTCAAAAAGGGGTCTTCGGAGCCCGAGTCAAGAGCAAAAGGAATTAAAAGTTTTTCAAAAATTTGTTGGTAGGTCCCAGCCACATTGACGCATGCTTAGGTAGGTCCCCACGCCTTCGAACTAATGGTCCTCGTCTTGGATATATTGAAAAATCATCTCGACTAAGTGATCCTAACCATCTGATGTAACAAAACATAGTCAATCAGATCAGAATGGTGGATTAAGCATCATAGCAGTGTGGTATCGTGAGCATCAACACAGTAACCTGGCCCCAATACAGAATATTGCCTAAATTTTATAACTATTTTTCAAGCTACAAATGGGATGTGTATCACACATTTTAACACCAACCTTGGTGTTGTAACACGCATGGCTTAAAAAACAGTAACGCCCCGTTAGGTTATTTCGGAAAAAAATGCCCAAATCCGAAAAAATGGGCTTCGCGTTATAACAGACAAAATGCTAACGTTAAGGGCCTACAGCATTGCATGGGAATTAAACTTTCTATACTTCTCCCATTTACTGTCTACGCAACTCACCTGGACCATCAAAAGCTGGCCCCCACCAACTAACCCAGTGAATGATGCAAACTAATCTGATACATGGTCCTTTTTTTTGTCTTTTGAGATCTCACTGGTCGGTTGGGATGGCTAGGATCACTGAAAAACAGGCAAACTTCTAGGCTTTTATCCAAGGATCCAGCTCCAGTGACCGGCCTTTTATCACAGGCTCACGGGACAGGCCTTGTCCAGCATGGATTCCGAGAATTAACAGTTGTGATAGCACTGAGCTGGCATTCACTTTTTGCCAAAGCAAACCACGGTTGGATTCTCAGAATCCACACCTGACAAGGCCTGTCCCGTGAGCCTGTCACAAAAGGGGCCGGTCACGGGAGCCTGTTCCTTAATCCAATCCAAGATACAACGCCATCTTAATGTGCGCCAAATGTATAAAGGAACGAATTTTCTTACAGAGCTGCACCCATCGATTCGTATCACAATTCTTGGTGCATTCAACAAGGAACAAAAAACCAAAAACAATTTACCAAAAAAAAAAAAAAAAAACAAGCCATATTTTATGCATCTCCCTCATCAAAAGTGAGGGACGTCTTCAGATTTCTATGTAATTCTTCATTCCTTCCTTTCCTGAGGCATTTCCTTTGTTCAACAATAACAATACAAGTGATCTAAACGAAAACCTCAAGGGGTGCTTGATTCTTCACTGACCTTAACGCACTCTCACTCCTGCAGTTTTTACTTCCAAGGTATCCCAAAGCCATCCAAGTCCAGTAAACCGTGTTTCTGCCTGGTGAACAACACAGAATTGAGCTTCACATTCCTCTGCTTCCCTTAAAAAGAATTCCTGAATTAATGATATAAGAGGAATACTTCGCTATACGATAGGAGGAGAAAAGCCCACCCCTCCTGCCTCTGCTGTACACGTGGTACACAAGCAGGTGACTTTGAAGTCACCATTGGATGGGACCAACCAAGATCATGCTCAAAGAATCAATTCACAGATTTTCCCATTCAGAATTTCCTCTTTTTGTGCTTTTTTTGGGACCCAAGGAACATAATCAAATACATTAGGATCATCCCATGGGTCCAACTTCGGCCAAGGAGATCTCCTAGATGGAACCTGTCAGGCTACAGCCCAACATGTGCACGCTTATATGGCAGAGGCAAGCAAGACGGCTTCATATTGTCCTTCCATCGAGATGCAAATATTCCTCGATCAACTTATAAACATAAACCAAACTACCACTAGCCAAAATGATAAAAGTTGGAAACAAAAACCTGGATAATAGACGATTGGCAACATAGGCTGGCAATGGATCAGGTTCGAGTCAGATTGGTACTGATTTGGTACCGATCCGATAAGAAATCTAATCGATCCGGACCCGATCGGATCAGTAAAATGTAGTTCCGGAACTGATCCGATATGATTGGATCGGTTCCGGGTCCGATCCCATATTATGTATACATGTATAACAGTATAATCCCATTAGGCATATATTTAAATAATATATATTTAAATACGTTTATACAATTAAATATATATTTATATAATATATTTTATATATAATATAGATATCGGGTCTATATCGGATCGGAACAAGGTCGATCCGGTACCAATCCGATAAGAGATCGGATCGACAATTTGTGATCCAGTACCGATCCGATAACAAAAAATAAAGTTCCGGACCCAGTTTTCGGATCGGATCTCAGGTTTGATCCGATCCATTGCCAGCCCTATACCCAGGTGATGATTTTCAAGTTGGCAGGCATAACTAGATCAGTTTTGTTATTTCTCAGGTTCAAATTGCACATTGCGCTTAATGGGGATTACTATCATTTCCCCTGGATACAACTTTTTGGTAAAAATAGGACATTGACAAGAACCAAATACTAACCTTGCACAAGCATATACTAATTTCCCAGTCCATTTTCCGTGCTTGGACCTTTCTTCTGATCACCATCTAACATGATCCTATATAAATAAAATACTACCACCGCAGCACTGCACAGATTACGCTATTATGTCAGATAATCAGAGGTCAACCTAGAAGAGAAAGGGACAAAGCACATGCTGAAGCTTTATGTAGAAATATGAGTTTACAGAATCAGAAAATGTCAAAAGACAGTCAAGAAGCAAGAGCATCAACAGATTGTCTGCAAGAAAATAATGTTATAGAACTTGGAATATGTATTTATATTTAAGAAACTAAATGAACTAGTTCATTTAGTACTTGTAGTTACGAAAATTTAGAATGTTAAGAATCAGAAAATGATATATCAAAAAAGCTTGTGTTGGACTCGTGCAATCCGTGTGTGTGCCGGGGATCCTATACATTGTTACGCCTCCCTCTAACAGCTTAAGCTTTTAAAGTGGTTGTCGACAGTTACAACATTTAAACTTTCACTCCAATCTTCATTCCACACAAATAGGCCACGTCTGTTTTTTTTGGCAATGTATGTGCTCCAGTATCACTATAAGTTGATGGATAACCCTAGCTTTTGTTCCTTTTGCCGCATAGGCTACTGAGACTATTGCTCACCTCGGCCTTCCTTGCCCATTTTCATTGCTCAGGTATGCAGGGTCTTTCAGATCAATCACAACACTCTCCCCGGGCCATTTTGTATTACTTCCTTTATTTGGGTTATTCCTCCTTTTTCCACCATGATGGGCTTTGGCTTTCTCCAGGATTTTATGGGCCATGTGGACCAAGTGAAACATTCCCCAGCTGTTCCACTATTCCCCTTTCAGGAGGATATGACACAAAACTTGCCCAGCTTTGGACTAATCATTCCTTTCCCATCTACCCCTCCAATTTATGAACTGTGAGTGACAACAGTTGTCCTTAGCTTTTTTTTGTTCGTTGCAATACCAAATTTGATTTGATCTCTTCGGCAAGATGTATTTATACATGAAGCATTGATGTCAATGCCACAGTTGAGCGGCAGCTAATTTTCGGAAAAGGAAAAAAATTGCCGTCCAAACTGGCTTACTCTCCCTGCTGTTAAATTCATGAATGCAATGGCAAGACCCCATGCCAACAAAGGAAATAGGACACTGGAAAAAAATAAACAAATAAATGAAACAAAGAAAGAAAGAAAGAAACAATGCACATATTTTGCCAAGTTATGGGTTTAGCGATGCTTAATCAAACACAATAGGGATGCTGATGAATGTTGGCTTTTCCAGTCTAACAAAGCACTAATAGTTGCCAACAGCTACAAGAAAATGTAATTTATACAGAATGAGGTTGAGCCTGTAGCTCAATTGGTTGATGTCCTGTCCTGTACTGCAACAATAAAGTGGCAGGTCCAAAATACCCATTAATTTTATTATGGGCAATACTGGGCTTCTCTCTTTTCTAGATCAGTGGATGAAAATTTCTTAAAAGGATTCTTCAAACACTATCTTCCTTCTTCACCAAAATTCCCTCAAGAGGAAATTTTCTTTTTTGGTATGGGTTTGTAAGATTTGGTTTCAAATGGTTTGTTCCAAAAGCAAAGCATTGGTGTATCTTAGTGGCATCTCTCAATAAGATCCGTACTGTTGAAAACTTGGTCACTAGGAAATGGATCTTAGTGGACTTTTGTTGTATGTGTAAGGCTAGCGTGGAGAACACTAACCATCTTCTTTTACATTGTGAATTTGCTAGACAGGTTTGGCAACTTTTCCTAGGTCTCATGAATGTGAGTTGGGTCTTCTGAAAACAATAGGAGTAGCCTTGGTAAGTTGGCCCAATCCCTTTGTCGGAAAGAGGGAACTTACTTTGGAAGCTCTGCAGTCAAGGTGCACTGAGGCACACCTAAGAAGCCTTGAAATGGTCAAGGCGAGGCGCATTTAATAAGGCAAGCTCCTCAGTCCAAGCGCAAGGCGCGCGCCTCACTAAAATAACTGATTTTTTTTTTTTTAAGTTAAAAATCAAAAAATCTTATTCCTAATTTGGCCCTCAAATCCCTTAAATT
Organism: Euptelea pleiosperma; assembly: GCA_035048495.1. Taxonomy (NCBI): domain Eukaryota; kingdom Viridiplantae; phylum Streptophyta; class Magnoliopsida; order Ranunculales; family Eupteleaceae; genus Euptelea; species Euptelea pleiosperma. Next base: position 27,310,144 of record CM068540.1, read on the forward strand.
TACAAACATTGCTTCTTTTAGTTTTTGAATTTTTTTTACTTTATAGGGGTGTTTTGGTCATTCAACATTTCAACTTGTAAAAGAAAAAATTTGATGATGATGTACATCAAAGAAGTTGATGACGGACCAACAGTGTGAGCCACGTGGCATACTATTAGAGGCTATTGATCATACGGATGTTTGGCCTATCCCTAGATGGGCTTACAAGACAAAAATGGGTCTGATTAGTGATTCTTAACCTTTTAATATGAATACCCCAATAATGCTAGAAATCCACGGTTGAAAATAATCCATAAAAAAGACTAATACAACAGACATAAATTCTAATCAGGATGAATTTTGGTATATAGGTCCAATTTAGAAATGGGCAAATTTTATGGCTTTTTGATTACTTGTTTTGTATTTAGTTAATGACAATGTTAACTAGAACCTTTGATACTTGAATCTCTGTATCCCCCATCGTAGTAGTGTTGACACGGTACGACGCAGATACAGGTATGGGTCACGGTACTAACACGTATCCGGAACGTATCCATCATATATGCTGATATTTCTTAAAAAACAAGATTTAAGTAATAAATGACGCACCAGGTGTGTCGTTTTCTGGTAAATTTTGGAAAAAAGTAGAAAAAAATGATAAGTTCTTGATATTATATATATGGCCTAATGATTACTTGTTTGGTTATTTTATAATGTTATTTTTTTTAATTTTTAATATTTTTTATTATAATTTTTAATATTGCGCATCGCTTCAGTCAGGCGCGCACCTCGCCTCAGGCTCCAGAGGTCTTAGCACCTTAAGTACGCCTTGAGCCCAAACTAGTGCCATTAGCAATCATATGGGGAGTGTGGATAGAAAGGAACAACGAACCTTCCATGGCAAGGTGTGTACTCTTCATGAGGTCATCTTGAGCATTAAAGCACTTTTATATAGATGGGGGAGCATTTATTAGGAGATGAGAGGCACCTTCTTTTGTGATTTGGTATTTAGGATGGAACAAATCTTGTGTTAACTTTTTTCCTTTTCCTTCTCTCCTTCTTGTACTTTGAGATCTCCTCGATCTCCTTTTCTTTAATATAGCTTTGACTTTAAAAAAAAAAAAGCAAAGCATTGGGAGAAACCAAAGGGATACATTTGGTTCTTCGATTTCAGATGACAAATAAGGAGAAACAAGAAACAGTGATAGGAAAAGAGGTAAGAAAATCGTGTGATTCTGTAATTAGGTTATAGGGTTTCACGTAGTACTATGGTCTTTTTCTTTTCTCATTTATGAATTTTCATAGCTTATCTCCCCAAAAGAAAATCCACAATAAAACCTCAAATTGCAATGTCTTTTAGAGAGTGATAGATAGAGCGAAGTGGTCAATGAACACTCAAATTTTTCAAAGGGAATGGATGCAATAAGCGGTGGGCGGGTGATTTAAAGAGGGGAATAGACGGTGATAGCAAACAAAGGGCGACAATGGTTGTTGCAGAGGAGGTCAATGGGAACAATGGAGGAGCTTTAGTAGAGGTGGTGAGGAGACATGAAGTGATTGTGATTAAGGGGCCAGTGATGACTACAGGGGTTCGAAACAGGCAACAAGAGAAGGAAATCAAAACCTAAAAAGAGACGAAAATTACAATGACTTAAATACCCTAAAACCAGTATTTTGGTGTGTAAACAAAATCATAGGATATTTTGAGTATTTAAGTGTTGAATGATGATAGCATCACAATAAATGTTGCAGCGTTAGATTACCCATATATATATAATTTCTTTTAATCTCTACGAAGAGGAAATGTTCTCTATTGCATTGAAAGATATAATCATATATAGATATCAAACAAAATGGCTTACACTAAAACTAAAGAGATATGGAATCATAAAACCTGATCAAGGTTGAAAAAAAACTTGGAAAGGAGGGCCTCTGCAAGAATGGAAAAGAAGTATAAGAAACTGCCAGATGAGACTGTTAAGGTTGACAGAAGCTATAGCACCCCAATTAACGTAAGGCACCATTATGAATATACTAAAAATTATAATTACGTGATGAATGCCTTTACCTGAGAAAGTAAGCGTAGCTCCCTCAGAAAGATTATACCCACAATTGCTGCAGCACCAAACAGTGAAAAAATGTATTTAAGACACTAATTACAAATATAAAGTAGAACAATATATTCAAGAACAATAAGATCTTTGGACCAAACTTCTACCCATGGTTTAGAAAAAACATAATAACAGGCGTTATAACACCCATTATAATGGTAAAGCTTCAAGACCATTACCTTATTTGCAGAAAAACACAAAAAAGCCGCAAAAACGGACTTAAGATTATAACAACCATTATTTTGAAATTAATGACCACTATAATGCCCGTTGCCTATTACTTCACTGTAATCCATGTTATTTTGAAAAAATAATAATAATATTTTCACCCTTTTTATTACAATGTGACCCATTATAACGACATAACAGTAACGTTACCTGTCCATTATAAGCAATGTTATTTGGATCTTAAGATTTATGATTTGAATCTTACGGTTCATATCAAATCGTAACCAAAACAGTTTGAATTTTATGTCTAAATCCCTTTAGATAGAAATCGTATATGATTCGCAACTTGAATCTTAAGATTTGAAATAAATTATAACATGTCTTGTGCTATGTTTGCACACACACAAAAAAAAATAGAGAGAGATAACAATACATGTCCATTCACACAATGAAACACCACCTATCAAAGATAACAAGAAATACACGTTAATGCACATAATATGAAAGACTGGCAATTGAGACTGTTGATGAGAGATAGAAACTTGTTTAATTTGAAGATGGATTTAGGATATAGAGTTTTTTCTTTTTCTTTTTTTGTGGAAAGATCTTTTATTCGTAGAACCTATGTGTTTAGAACAGTGTTTCTATAGTGCATACAGGGAGTGCCATGTAAAATGTTTTGTCATTATTTGTAAGTGTTTGTACAAAACCTTGCATTACATGATGGGTTATGGAGTGGATAGGCATCTTATATATTCTTAATTAATTTATTGGATATTATTTATTTTTAACTCATAAAGAAACATCTTTATGAATCTTATGGTACAACAATTTGAACCTACTCCCTACGGTTTCACGATCCGATTCGAATTTTGACCACATTGATTATAACGATCCAATTTAAACCTTGCTTCCAACTACGATTCCTAATTAAGAATATCAAAACTCAATTTAGATTTTTGTATAGGTGTAGATGATGATGATGAATTTAGATTTTCGTATAGTCTATTTGCCTTTGTATGGGAATTGCCTTTGTATAAAGCAGTTGCTTTAGGTGAGCGCCTTCCACTCCTAAGTGTGGCTTTCCTTTTGTATATAGTGGGGGTTTTCCCCTTTGTCATTAATATAACCTCACTTACTTATCAAAAAAACTCAATTTAGATTTGTCACAATGAAGAAAAGATTCTGACACATCAATAGCAAAAATGAATATAATATTATGATGCAATCACTTGAACCAGCAAGATCTTCCCCTTGTTAATTTTTGTTTAGCTATTTATAGCCAACATGAAGGTCAAAATCCTTTCTCCATCTATTAACTACTCCTCTGGTAAAAGGAGATAGACAATAAACCACCAAAACATTATAAAATATAGTGTGCTGTCGAGAGATCATAAACAGCCAGAAGGCCCAGAACATCTCCTAAAAATTAGAATTATGTTCTTGGTTTGAAGCAATATTTACCTACTGTCAGACTTGCTGCAAATTCTTTCGTTTTCTTAAGACATAAACAAGCAAACAGAGTATCCACGTAGTAAGCACAAAAGTAAAATCAGTAGTATTGCCACAGCTATGGATATGACAAACCAGCACTTGTTTAACTGTTAATGAATCTTAAAACATAACATATACAAATGTGATTTCAAAGATTTAGTCAGCTTTGACAAATAAGCAGACAGTGCTTTATTTCATGTCTCCGTAATGTCCTTCAAACACTAATTAACAATTCCTAAACTTTTGGATGAACTTGAATGCAAATAGCAGAAAATCATACAAACTGCTTTAGCTTAGCGTGATAAAGACAGTACCAATAAGCTGGATGAACATGGTACTCTGAAGTTTGTACTTGTTAAACATACCTATAAATCTAGCATATACATAAACTACTTCATCAAATGGGTCAGGCTCGGGGGACCCCCATTTTTGACACTCATTTTGTCGTACCCACATAGAAGATGAATCAATGGCTGATTTTTAGTGGGGATGGTCTCCTCACCATATGGATCACCCCCACAAATAATCAGCCCATTCTGAAATTTCTAACCCCGTCAAATGTGGTTTTCAAGGTACAAGGTAAAAATCGACGGTCCATAATTCTTCAACTTGTAAGCCAGTCTATGAATATCAGAATGATTTGAATTTTTGTGAGGATGATCTCCTCACCATAGAGATCATCCTCACCAAAAATCAGCCATTGATTCATCTTCTATGTTGGTACGCCAAAATGGGTGTCAAAAATGGGGGCCACCGAACCCAGTTCTCCTCAAATATGCAGCATATTATAATTGAACTGCAATCATTTCTGGAGCTACACTATTGGTTTAACATAGGCCTAGTGCCAACATTTAAAATCTTTTTTTTTCCTGCCACGTGATTTTGGTTAGAAATGAATTCAAAGTTGTTGGATGCACTAACCTGCTTGTCCTTTCAAAGCCAGATTAGATGATTCTCCTCTTTTCCATGATCTTAGACTTGATATACTCAAGGCCAAAAGAGTACCGCCTAGGATGACACCAAACCTAATGGCGGAAATGTTTCCAGTTAACATAAATAAAAGAAAGCCCCCAAGAGAAAGAAATGCACCTGCACGGAATAAAAAGTTTCATGACAAAGATTGAAATCAAAATGAAAGAATAAATCACTACTACATCTTATCTCTCTGTATCATGATAAATACTGCAAGGAATAACAAAAGACCAGTGAATGGAAATAATATGACACTTGCACCCAAAACATCCATGTTTTGAAATACATATTACATACCATACGGAATCCCAAGGTAAAAGTCCCGAACTTTAGACACGTCTCTCAGATCATCTGTCGAGGAAGCAAAAGTTTCCACAATATCCTTCACTTCCTCAGGAGATTTCTCTGCCGCTGTGGAAAGATATTCTTTACCTTCCACGCTGATCTCCCTCGCTACTATACTCAAATCATGACTTGCTTTCTCTGCTTGAATTTTCAACTGCTCTGACGTTGCCTTCAGAATTACCATTGCTTTTTTAGAGTACAACTCATATGCTTCTTGTGACGTGCCTTGCATCTTTATGGCCTGTTCTTTGAAAGATTCTAGCATTTGCTTCCATGCTTCTTGTGATTCCTCAGCTCCTACTTCAAGCTCACTCTTCTTCCCCTTTTCAAATTCAATCTCTGAATGCTTCTGAATAAACAAATACATGATCGAATCTCAAAAAGATTATGAAAGACTCTAAATTATGATTAAGGGGGATAAATGGTATAACTCAAATTTCAGACTGCGAAAAGAGAAACAAATTTCCATGCCCAAATTTCCAGTCCGAGCTATATAACAAACATTGTTATTTTCAAGTTGCACCCCTAAAACCCCACTACCCCTATTGCTATCATAAGATTCAAAGTTTAACTCGGGCCAGACCTCGGTCTGGACCCAACCCACTTGAGTTCAACCCTAAAACCCCACTACCCCAGTTACTATCATAAGATTCAAAGTTTACCTTGCCCCTCCTCCCACCGTCCAAAAAATGCTCACACTCAAAACCCTTGTCCCGTGTCTAACAGGAAGGCCAATGGATCCCAACTTTCCTATTCTAGTAGATACTATCATACTAGTTTCACAGGCCCCACCCCCAGGGTACCCAACTCAGACAATAAATACCAGAACCCAATAGAGAGCAAGGTTTAAAATAAATGAAACAATGATGCAACGGTTGGGTTTTATTTTAAAAAAATATTATTTTTCAGAAAAATATTTTAAAAATTAGAAAATTAGGCAAAAGGTGTTCTAAAATTATATGTAAAATTAGTACATTAATGTAAGTGAATAAGGATTCATTAATCCTTTGATTATAGTGTGAAAATTTGAAATTTGGGGTTTTCCTCAAATTTCAAATTTTCACACTAGATAATTTTCAATCTATGCACAAATTCAATATAAATGCATCATAGATCCATAGATCTAATGCATTTACAACTAAACTATCCATTTGTAACAAGAAACAACAAAAAAATTCAGTACATTTCAAGAAATTTCATACTTCATTGTCAAATTGAAAAAAATATCAACATGAGTTTTGATTCATCCTCATAATTGATCCACGAGGTTTTCAGCTCAAAATCTTCAATGAAATTGTCTTTTTTGTCAATGAATCCAAGAGGATGGGTTGATTTGAGCAAAAATCAGATTTATGGTGTTTTGAGGAGTTCTCCCATATTCAGTTGAACATTTTCATTTATGTCTAAATGTTTCCACCAAAAGAATAGATTTTTTAAGGAAGCTTTGGTCGAAATGCTACTATTCATCTAAATAAATTGACATAAACCAAAATATTTCCACAAAATAATGCATTATTTCTCGGCATGTAACATTTCCTATTGGCAAAGTTTAAAAAGGCTAGTTTGGGAACTGAGGCGTTTTGTCACAAAAAGGCGAGGCGGTACCGAGGCGTAAGTCTCATTTAAGCCTCAAATTTTTTTTTTAAATGCATAAAAATTTCTAAAAAAATATAATTAATTCTACGAAAATGAGAAACAACATATCATGTAAAAAAATAACTTAAATAAGCAATAAAAGTAATTAAGGCTATAACTTTACCTTAGGAGAGACACTGGCTGAATGCATGAATGCTAATATGAAATTTAAAAAAACATAAAACAAATAACTAAATTACCAAATCTAAGTAGTTACTAGTTACTATGCTAAGTCCACTATCTAGTGTGATAGTGTTTACTAATAAAATATCAATACTAACAAAGTAACTAACAAGATAGAGTTCGAAAAGTAGAGCAAGTCTATAGTGTAATAAAAGCTAAAATCTAACAAGTCAACATATAAACACAAAGTCTAATAACAAGAACACAAATCTAAATCCTATTCTTTTACAACAATCATCAATCTTCTATTCTTCTTTATCCCCAATATCATCATCGTCATCCCATTTAATCTATTCTAAATGGGAAAAACTAGGGATGAAAAGTTAGATTTAGTGTTTCTCCCAAATAAAGAGCTTTAGATAACAAAATGAAACCTTTTAGGTCTTTTTTAACATAAATGAATAGTGGAGAGGGTATTTTGGAAAAAAGAATGCAAAAAAGTGAAAAAAAATTAAAAAAAGGGGTTTAGGGTTTTAAAATTTACCATGTAAATCTGAGGCTTAAGCCTCAGAAAGGTACCTTGAGGCTTAAGTGTCGAGGCTATTTTTGGGCGCCTCGCATTGAGGCGTAAGCCTCAAACGCCTTTTTAAACTATGCCTATTGGTGGGCTGAAAAATGGAAATATTTCACAAAATTAATGAAATTTAATTCCTAGATTATAACAGTTTGAAAGAAGATGGGATAATGGTTAATAATGGCCATTATATTATAAGCATTAATTATAGCATTCTTTACATAGAGAACATATAGGGTATGACCCGAGATAGTTATATCACTGTTATTAGCAATTATAATAAATGTTTAATCATATTGGAGATCAATTAAAATTATTTCATTACTCACAAAAATGTTCGAAAAGAAATTTAGCCACATATCAAAGTGAATGTGATAAATTCACTGAAAGTTTCGAATGAAGATACCATTGAGTACCTTATAAATTTCATCAAAAACTACATGGCATCCGCTTTTCTCTTGAAAAATTCATTCCCCAACCTCAACGGTGCATTCTTGAAAATTTTAGTACTCAATATCACCCATAGCCTTGGAACTCTGGCATTATTTACATACATAACATAAAAGGGTAAGACCTGAGATTATTATAACTCCGTTATTGGCAATTCTAATGGATGTTTAATTATATTGGAGATTAATTTTTAGAAAAAATTTCTTCCATTACTCCCAAAGATGCTCGTTAGGGAAATTAGCTACATATCAAACTGAATGTGATAAACCTCACTGAAAATTTCAAATAAAGGTACCATTGAGTGTCTTGTAAATTTCATCTAAAACTACACAGCATTTGCTTTTCTCCTGAGAAATTCATTTCCCAACCTCAACAGTGCGTTCTTGAAAACCTTATTGCTCAAAACCACCTATCTAGCCTCACAAAGAGTTCCGATTTTTCACAAACCGTGTCCTGAAATTCCACAAAACATTTCGATATGCTAAATCACTAAGAATACTGCTCATCCGTTTCTGAGAAGCTTCAGAATTTTACAGATTGAAGCCTTTGCATGCTTACAAGACCGCTAATTTCATCTAAAACTACTTATGAAAAAAAATTCTAAATTCGATGCTATAATGGCACTCTATAAAACCAAGACTTGAGATTTCAATTCTTCGAAGCAGTCAAGTTAAAAGGAAAAGAATAAGAGATTGTAATGAAGTTATATAGCAGTGATAACGAAATCCAGCTCACCGAATCTTCGTGCGAAGCTGCGAATGAGACAACAGATCGGTTCTTCGACCTCCGATTATCGAGTGAGATAAAACGAGCTCCAAGCCCTTTCGGAGAGACGCAACGAGCTACTATGGAGACTCTGTGGAAGTGAGGGCGACGAAGAGCGTCGAATCGAAAAGAAGAAGACGAATGAGGGTGAGATAAAGCCATGGAAACTCTCTTCAAGAAGAAATTAGGGTTAGGGTTTATGTGCGAAACGAAGCTCTCGAGTGTAGCAGTCATGCTTCTGTAACAGAGAGAGTGCACAACCCGTGAGAGAGAAAATGGCGAAAATCTCGAGGGACAGTGCCCGTCGAATCATTGAACTTGACTATAAGAACTAACTCTACTTCTAAATTACGCCTGGTGCGTGATGCGCCAAGGCACCATTTATGCTTTGTTGACACGTAATCAACAAAAATTATAATGCGACGACCCCACTGAATCTGTTGAGAGGATTGTATTATGGTGGATTGGATACACATTATTCTTGATGTTCCACCAGCAATGTACCATACTTTTAATAAGCATCAAGTCATAGATCCCGACTGTTCAATGAGTGGGCCAACTCTTGCATGAAACAAACCAGAACTCTTATTGATCAAGCGCTAAAATTTTGTCGACTGAAAGAAGATAAGATCAACGGTGGGGACAACAGCTCGTACATCAAACACATAGAAGCCCTACTCTATCTAATATGGGGCTATTTTCCCATTAATCAATCTATTGTGGGGGCCACATCTATAGTGGTCCACTCAGATTTGCTTGTCACTTCATTTTAGAAATTTGGAGAATTTGCCTTCCACGATTGTAGGTTTGAACTCTGTAAGCTGTGAGACGGGATCGAGGTTCCCTCTGGAGCTACACTACATAACTTTTCTCAAGAGTTGTTGGGTTTTATTTACATGTGGCAGCTGAGGTGGTGACCAAAGGAACCATCTTTCCATCCTGACTTTCTACCAAATAGCACTCCACCACGTGGCAAAAGGCGGCATGTTTCTTTTGCCTTTTTTATTTAAAAAAAATTAAATTCCAATCCAATGCTTAATAGATCTACGGTCCACGTGGCAAAAACTGTACAGGGTAAAATAGTCATTTTGATATTAATAGTCACTGCCACTTGAACCATAGATCTCTTGAATCCAATGGTCAAAAGTCTCCTTTTTTAGGTTAAATGGGATTTTTCTATAAATCAATGGCTACAATTTGTGGGGTTGTATGGTACAATACACCATCACGGACATCTATCCCCGCGAGTTAAGCGGGAGTTAACAATGGGGTACGTGTCAAAATTGGAAGATGAGGGACATCAGAATTGCCGTCCCAGGGAACAGCGAATATGTACCCATAAAAGCATGACCTGAACAAGGAGCACCATCTAGGTTGCCGCCTGTTGTCCATTGAACGGATTTGAATATGCCATGTCATCCTTTTCATGTGGCAAGAAAACTCTGCACTACATTGAAGTGTTCTGGACGGTAGCCCCAGAAAACCTCATTTATTAGGTATCAACCACTATCAAAATGACCATAATACCCTCAACATGAAAGGATAGTTCGAGATTTTGTTGTCATTTGGAAGGGCCTTTTTTTGTCAAAAAACCAGATTATTTTATTTTTAATCCCCATTGCTCGACCAGCGAATAACCAGGTAGGACAAGCAAGGAACTGATGCAGCCCAAATAAAGCACATATCATGCCTCAATAACAAAGCAAGGAACTGATGCAGCCTTTTCTCCTAAAACACAGCTAATCACAAGGGATCATGCATTGTACGTTAAGAAATAAACAAACATGGGGGCCAGTTGCAGGGTGGGTTCCAAAAATTGATGTGATCGGATGATCGTAGCCATCCGATCAACAATCTTTCACGAACATTTCGTTATATATTTTCTTACCTAATAGTGCAATAGCTCAGTGAACCATATCAATTCAAAGACAAAAGGCATAAAAAGAGATTACAATTAAGATAACAATGGGCACAGGGGGGGCAACTACATGAAAGTGATGGCCCACTGAATTTATGACACGCGACGTGACATAAACGTCATGGACCATTGAGTGAGAACTTGGAAGAGTATGCATGCTACCAAGCCTCTACATCTTCATTTGATGCTTGCATTGGGGACGGAAGATGTGCATGGCCCAGCAGATGTCATGAAGGGTATTCCCTTAAATGTGGCCACGCCCTTGTCGTCGGTGTAAAGATGCTGCACCAATGGAAAATCAATCATCACACATAAAACATACCACTTTTAAACCATACCATAAAGAGAGGAAGTGTAGATGACACCCAAGCATGGATGAGGCATGAGGGGGCACAACGTCTCTGACATCACAATCAAGGAAAGCACTGATTGATCCAGACCGTTCAATCAATGCACCTCTTGAATTGGCCACAATCCAAAGATCCAACCAATCTAAAAATCCAAACCATCCGTTCCAGTTATTTATCCTAGAAGCTCAATAGAAATACATGCAGTGGATAATGCAAAGCTCAATAATTGGATGGTTAGGATTGTCCTACTGTTCTATTTTCAGTTTATGGCTCATTCACCAAGAGGGCCCATTAATTGGACGACTGTGATCTACAAGATACCTCTCATATACGAGACACCTCAATTGAAACAAAGAGAATTGCAACCCCACCATCCATCATTTCTCCATAAGAGACGTGACAAATGCTACACGAATCAGGGGTTAACAGCCATCCATGGTTCATTGCTTCAGGAAAGTTCACAAACCAAAGCTTAAAACAACCGTTTCCGCAATTAAAGAGAGATGCTCAAACAAGGATGAAGTAAAAGAGAAGGTCTATAGAGTTTGAAATATATACCGGTGTAATCTTCTCCAACTGTTTCTTTTTGGGGTTCAGAACATCTTCTGGCTTTCCGTCATGCCTAGATGGAAACATTCACAGAATCAAGTTCAAAAAATAAACTAGTCCCCATTAAAAACTGCATTTATACCATTTGGTCACTCATAATTTTCTGGTACAACCGTCTCCATGCAGTGAAAAGAAGAATAATATTACCAAAATAGAAAATGGATTTATTAGTAACTAGTAATACTTAATTAAGGTTGTTAATGAGCCAGGTAGGCCCATCCCAACATGGGCCAGCTTTGGCTGCATTTATAGGCCAGGAGGGTCAAGCCTGGGCTTAATTATAAGGCCCACTAGATAAATGGGACTGGCTCAGTCTTCAACTTTCATGAAAATAAGCATAGGCAGGGCGAAATCTAATGATCCAGTTCGTTACGCCTATTATTGGGCTGGAACTTGAGCTTAAAATTTTTGGGTTTGTAACAGGCCGGGCTTGGGCAGAACTCGGCCCATCCGAAGCCAACCCATCGACACTCCTATACATAATAATGAACAAGGTAACTGCGACAAACGGGGTTTCAAGATGTAGCTAGTTCCAATCTACCTAATAGCATTCAATTTGTTTAATGTAATCATATTTTTCTCTTTGATGTTGAAGGGTAAAGTTCTCTATATCTCTGGGTAATCTTATATTTTCAAATTAGGACATTAGTGTATCTTTCCTATTCTATGTACTTTGCATGCTTACCCTGAAAATGAAACACACTCCCCAAGTTTGGCCCCTTCTGGAGGAAGCAAAGGCTCCACAACCGTATGATCCTGATTAGAAGCACAGAGCACCTGAAAACACAAACTGATCAAACTGAGACACAAAACATTAACCTCATGTCCTTAGTTTTGATGCCTAAAAAAATAGTCCTAAGTTTGAATAAACAAACAAGCAATCCAATTAGACTTCTGTACCCCATAAGGGAATCATTTTGGTTGGAAAAGGTAAAAATCCAAGGAATAAAGTTGTGTAGTTCTCAGGTTTCATATAGGGGATTTATATGACTGCAAAGGGCATAAAAGTTGTCTTAATCACAGATGCAAAGGTTACCCCTCACTGAAGTTGGGGAAAACACTAAGCACGTCACTATTTGTTCAATCACACCATTAGAAGACTGTGCCAAAAGATATACCAGACCAGCAGACATCACATCTCGTAGCTTTCCAGGCTTCACATTGGTAATTAGCACCACCCGACGGTTCTGCATGACAGATCACAGTGTCTTAAAGGACCATTGAAAAGTAACGTCCATTGATTAATTAGCCTATAGACCAAAACTTTTGTACAAATCAAATGAAGCTGTCATTCAAATCAAGGCCACAAAAACTAGAAATGATGTAAAGTAGCTATAAGTCAGTAGCTCGAGTGATATTCTTACCATTAACTGATCTGGACTGCAATACTTTGCAAGACCACTGACCACTTGACGCACATTACCATCTCCCAAGTCTATCTCCTCAACCAGTAAACTGTGTGATAGATAAAAACATATAAGGCGGAGATCTGATGGCAGACTGTAAGAATTGTATTAAATCGCTTCTTGGCTCCAACATCATGAATTCCACATCCACATTGTTTGAAGTCTGCTTGCCAAATGTAATTGCTTGCAGTTTCCACAAACTGGTTCAAAACCAGTGACTATGTGGAATCCACACTATTAGTACCCCCCAAGCTACCACAATACATCAGCGTGTGGGTCATTATTCTTTATAACTAAGAATATCCCTTGGAAAATGGAAAAAGCAGAGGAAAACTGTGGAGCATACCTGTCCGCAGATGGATGTTTCCATGCCTTGCGAATAAGACCAACCCGTATATTAAGCAGACTAACGCTAGCTTCTGTATCCTTCTCCACTGATTCTTTTTCTGATACTTTTTTCTTCTCCTCGGTGGCTTTACCATCTACCGCAACCTTTTTCTTAAAGTTCTCAAAGAGCACAGCAACAATGTCATTGTGTGGTAAGTAAATGAAAAACAAACAATAAAAATTCGAAAACTAAATAAGACCTATATAATATAGTGGTAAGTACACAGCAAAATATTTTCAGAGCTTTAATATCTTCTGCAGTATGCTAAATGGTAAATGAACCTCTAGGAAGGGAAAGTTGGCCCCACAAAAAATTCAGGGCTAGCTTGGGCATTCACACGATTTTGGGATACTGATCATTCCTCAAAATGACTCTCCCAACCATTATATCATCATGAAGTAATGAGGATACTATACTTGAAGAAAATAAGGAGACTAAGGCAAAGAGATAAAACGCACTTACCTCAACATTACTGAGCACTGAAACTATGCATCTAAAAGAAAAACAGGTAAAGAACTGCAGCACAATTTAACAAACAAATTACCTCAGCAGCACTCTTCTTTGAATTTGAGTCTGGTACTAACTTATCAGTCTTCTTTGCATTTGAGTCTGCTTCTAACTTATCTGCATTCTTTGAGCTCTGCACACTTTTTTTCGAATTCAGATCAGGTTCGACTTTAGCTACATTTTTCAAGTCCTACAAAACAAATCAGGAAAGATCTATTAAAAAGTGATGTCCAATATGAAGGAGATTGATTTCTGCTGAACAGGCTACTGCAGATATATTCCTCTTTACATTCACTTGTACTGGCAAGTCAGGGAAAGTGCGGTGCAGCACAAGGAATTCCCAATAGCTCATCCATCCTAATACAACTCTCACTTACACAAGGAAACAGAATTAATTGCAGAGTTGAGATTTCTAATTGGATCTGATGCACCGGAGTTGGTATGGTCGCACCACGGATATATCTTTCTGACTATAAGGAGAACAATTTCGGACTTCATGTCCTAAACACTCATCTCACTCTTCCCTACCAAAAAAAAGTCTGTCACCCCACCCCCACCCTCCTCCCACACACACACACACATATTCTGATTTCCATGCCACCCTTTGCAATGCAATAACATAGCAGAAAGAGTGCATAAGGAAATCTGGAAATGGAACAAATCGGAATTGATAGTACCATACAAGTAATGTTGTAAAATCCCTTCAATCACTGATTAAGTCAGTGAAGGCACTTTTACTGACAAAGTAGCCAATGTGATGTAGAGATTACTCACTTGAGGCTCAAATCCAGTCTTCTCCACTAGAATCTTTTCAAATACTTCCCTTAGATCTTCCTTATTCTACAGAAATAAACGACATGAGCTTCAGAAGAAATGATTCGTAAGTTCCATGAAAATAGATACAACATGTAAGTGATGTAACCATAATTGCTGAGACATTGGGAAAAAAGTGAAGTATTATGTGTATTAGCACTACGCATACACACCCATTTATGAATTATAAAAAATGTGCTATGAATATATTGGACTACATGGTTGAATAATCATTAAACCATGTAGTCCAATATATTCACAGAGGGAGAGGGAATATATTTCAGGACTAATCAATCAGTCCATGTTGAACGATACCACTGAATGGGATTGTTAGTTATAGTAGAGTAGATAAGTGCGCTTGTAGCATTTTCTAAATATTGTATAAAGGTATCACAGTGTTCATTCTTCTATGATGACATCACTCAATGAGACAAAGCAAATGATATTTAAATGGAAATATGAAAGACCCAAGTCCCTATTGGCCTACCTGGACATAGTCCATCCACCTCAGCACATTTGGGTATTTCAGCTTGTCTGTAATTGAAAGACCACTCTGGCAATGAAGCAACAGTCAAGAATATGAAAGACGACAAAGTGCATAATTAAGCTGATTAAGTTCCTTGTTCATCAGGAGCACAGCAATCAGTAAATCCTAAGCCTTTAAAAAGGTTGGAATACAAAATGAAGGGACCTCTAATGTCCCTTTTAGATTTCATTTTTTTTTTTTATAAACGTCCCTTTTAGATTTCTCAGTTTCATAAAAAGGAGAAAATAGGTGTATAACATTACAACAATGGGCTTCTGGGAAAATGACAACAGGCATTATTGTTGTCCCACAAAGAAACTATTGCTGTTTAGCCAAGATCCTCAGCTACAATTACTTGGAAATAAGTAAAGAAAGAGACCAAATGTTTCAGAAAAGAACAACCACAGAGCAGTATGAAAAGAGGGGCATTACATACCACAAAAGAATGCAAGGCCGAAAACACAACAATATCCGCTTCCGAAAGTTTGAGTCCATCCCCCAAGAGAACAGACCTTTGGGTTAAATCTTCATTTAATCCCTTAAGAACTCCACTGCAGTCTTTAGAATCAACAGGAAAACTGTCTGCAAATGCTGCCCATTTCATCACCTACATGCAAATCGGTTTGTTGATGTTAATGCTTAAAAAGTCGGCTATGTGTGAGACTCAACCAACACCCAACTGATACAACTCGCTCAGACTCAACCAAATCTTTTCACATATATAAGAAGTTTGCTATGACCTGGACGAGTCACATAAGCATCTTTGCCAGCTACCCTGAAACTGAAACAACTCGATACCTTCTGTGATTCTAAACCTTCAAAACTATGACTAAGGAATGCTCAAGCATCAGAAACTCTAGCTAAAGACATCCCAATCAACAAACCAATTTGACTTCACCTCGTCATTGTCTTTGAGAGGGGCTCCATTTCCAGATAACTTCAAAATGTTCGAGAACAGGCTCTTAAAGTCATTTGCTACAATGCTTTCGCTTGAGAAGCTTTGCTGCATGGAACAATTATACAATTTCATCAACAGGTTTGACCCATGATCAATTTATCACCTTCCATGAAACATAATAGAAGTTCTAATAACATTTCACCTTTTATTTGGGTAAAGAAAATTCATCAAAGGGAAAAAAAAAAGGGGGACAATTAGAGAAAGCCAACTGTTGCATATTAAAGAAAACTACTTTAATGGAAATTTCTACTATTTATTATCTAATTAGCCAACTGTAGCAGATCCGTAGTGAAGCAAGTTTAATCACTTTTTCTGTTGAAAATCAATGCAAGTGCAATCATAATCGAATGTATATGTATGCAAAGTGGGATGAATCAGCAGGCTCGGGTGTGGAATCAAGCAGGATGAAGCCTCTAGCCAAGAATTCAACAAGTTTTCAAAGTTCAAAGTGAGTGATGGAAGGCCCACTTTCATTTGGTCTATGACCAAGAAACATGCAATGTCTTCCAAACATTTTCAAGTCACAAAAGATATGAATGTGAGGGTATTGGGTTATCTTTACCATGTCTTGGGGCTTGTGGAGGGAAATGAACTTGTATATCTCTAATGCATCCAACTATGGCGCACAATTTCTCGTTAGTGGGACTAGATCGAAGGTGACAATAAGAGCGTCGATGTCCCTTATTATAGTGGCATCAACTACTTCTACTGCAACATGCTAACTTCAAGTTATGTGGGGGATCCTTGCAGCTATTTAGGCCTATGATAGAGTCTCCACATGGAATTATCAAGCTTAACTCCAATAGCTCCAACGGTAATCCCAGACAGTGGGACAGTTTGATTGTCCCAGGTGCCATGCTTGGAAGAACAAAACTCCATGATCACTTAGATTAAGGATTGATTTAGGACGGAGATGTCAAGATTAGGCCTGCAAACTAACAGGTGGTTTATCGAGTAAAACCCTCAAGGCCACTGTTTAAGCCAAGAGGGGATATTTTGAGGATCAACCAACTGCTTTCCAGAGATTTTTTACCTCTTAAAAGGACTGACAGAAGTTAAGGTAGTTTACACTCTAAAGGTTTAAATTCATCAGTTCAAAGCTCAACTAACTACTAACTACTTATCAATAAAATTAATTAATTAATTAATTAAAAAAAAGCTATACTATTTTTTTTTTAATTACTAACTGGGGACTGAAGTTTCCCCATTTCTATATGCAGATAATCCAAAAATATCATTGAATTCTTAGAGTGATTGAAGGAAGTTAAGGCGGTGTATACTCTAATGGCCAGTCGGCCACCACAGTTTCCCTAACAACAGACTGAAAGTTGTCTATTTCCATATGAGAGTTGGCAATCAATTGCCTTTCTAACACTTTTTTTTTCTTTTGATAAGTTCCAAAGAAAACAAAAAATGGTATCGTGATTTTGGCATATGTGCCTGGGATGAAATCTTCTCGCCCAAAAAGGCACAAATCAGCTTCTGAGTAACTGAACCTAAATGGCTAAAAGTAATCAAGAACCATATATAGCCAAATGGGAGCAGTACCCAAATCAAAATGCAGACATGAAATTACATCGATGTCTACTATCTGTACTGGGAATCTATGTCCAAAAATATATACTCTTTTAAGTATTAATTTGGTCGAAGTGCCGTACTGAAGTTTAATGGCAAAGAATTGCCCAATTGGGAATCTATCTCCAATAAGAATATGAAGTAAAATGCTAAATCAGTCTAAATGCAGCGCCCAAACTAGTTCATAACGTATGTCCGAGCCGCTGTTTTAAAGATTCCAACTGAATTATGTGCTCCAAACTATTCATTTGTCAGTATATCATATGTAATTCTGTATTACAACCAATACAGATAACAAATTATTTCAATGCATGTAGAAAACCAAAGCTATCAAATACTGATTTTGAACTCCTCACTCAAACCATCAAATACAAACAAACCCAGTTCAAAAAATCAAAGATTATTAACAAATGAGCAAATTTTAACCAATGAAATCAAAAAATCCACTAGGGAAAATTAGATTAAAATCCTAATTTTAGATGAACAAATCTTGATTACTCAAACATCCTAAAACAAAAACAAAAAATTTATAAAAACCCATTAAGGAAGATTGATTTTGAGGGGTTTGAGAGCTTACGGAGTCTAAGGAGAGGCGTTTGCAGAGAGATGATACGATTGCTTGCTTTCTCTTGTAAAGGATGTCGTCCGCAACTCCGTTCGACGCCATTTTTTTCTGATTCGCTTTGTTCTTCTCAGTCTACTTCATTGGGTAGGTTTTGTAGGGTTTTGATGGGCTTTTTGAACTTGGACCTTTATGTGGACCTGATCCAGCTATTTAAAACAGCCTAGATCACTAGAGGCCCAGTCTTCAGCCAGGCTCGAGCTTCCAAACTACGACAGAAACTGGTCTTGGGTCGAACCAACATCACTAGTAGCTGGCTAGACTTGGCCCTAAATTAAGATTAGACAATATTTTGAGGATTAAACTCGGGCCACTCATATGGAGTCTGGCTCATAATTGGCCTGGGCCAAGGTCGGGCAACTGGTCAAGTCATGAAACTTAGTCATCTTTATTAACATGGCTGCAAGTAAAAAAGCGTCCACTTGCACACTCCGCTTAAGCCGTTTCACTTGGGATTCTTTCTTATGGTTGGTTTTTGCAAGCCCTAACTGGGTCGATCAATGGAAATCCATCGAGAGGGTCAAGTTTTTGACATCAAAGATCTTCGAGAGGGTATCGAAGTTGCTCAATCTAATCGTGGCAGGCTCGATACAAATGTTATAAACATGTGCGAGTAATGGTGGGTTTGACAACGGGACTGAAAGTCTCATTATAGTCTTAGCCCATGCTGCTGCCTGAAACATAGGCGATTATGTTGCTCACATGCGCAGACTGACCTTCTCTGACGTAGAATTGGATTATTTATGAAGCCCGTGGGCCTGTAATTAATGGGCCCGACTTTGAGTGCCAATACATAAAAACTATCTGGTCTAGGTCTTGTAACAGGATCAGGCTTAGGCTTAGCCAGGGTATCTAGTCATGGACTGGCCTGGTATGAACCTAGTTTATTGGGTCATGGGTCAGACCTAGGTTCACTAGCCCTGCTTGGTTCAATGCAATGCACTCACTTGCCACAGTCTTGGGATTACAAGTGATTGGTTGGGGGCGTGCAATGAGTTGGCGTGCGAGTGGTTGTCAAGCCATTGCAAACTCTTTAAAAAAAATCGATACAATCATGTGCAGCCCAAAACCTGTGGTAAGTGACTGCAGTGCAAAATGCATCCCAATGCAGGGCCAAGCCTCACCAAGGTGCTAGATGGGGCTGTCAATTGATCGGGTTCAGATTAGATTAGCCGAGTCCAAGAGTAATCCAATAAAACACTAGAATACCTTTTATTTTATTTAAAAAACACTAGAATACCATTCAAAGCGTATTTGTTCTAAATGGGGTATTTTAGTCTTTTAAAATTTTATAAAATATTTTAAAGGGTCGCTCTATGGGCGCCCACGTCCCAGACATTTTTCTTTTACTCAAAAAAACCCCTTCAGTTTGAGCACCCACCCCTAGGGCTCAACCCGAGTCCAACGGGCTTAACCCGACTTCGGGTCGGAATTGGATTGGGTTTATCAGACTTGGGCTTGGGCCTAAATTTTAAAGCCCGATTGAAACTCTAGTTGGGCTCAGGCTGAGGTATCATGCAACCTGACCCACCCCGAGCCCGATCAATCTAATATATAAGATCTCTTATTTATTAAGAAACCGTAACCAGCTCTTCATCTTATGGCTGCAACTCGGGCAGGTTGGGTCGGTTTAGAGGCCAACCCGACCTTTAAGGCTCTGAGCCCGAGCCCAACCCGGTCAGGTTGATTTCGTTAATTTATTCCTTGCAAATTAGTGATAGGACCTCTGCTTTTTCCCTCCAGTCGTCATTTTTACTCTCATCACGGACCGCTTGATTTGGAGCACCAGTGGTCCACCAATTGAAACCGTGCAGATCAATTAGTTTGATGTAAACAATGGGGTTTAAGGTCCATTCAAGACAATTAAATCTGAGGTCCATTGAAGATGATTAAATCTAAGATCTATCAGATATACAAATTTGGTGGCTCCATAGAACCTACCGAGATTTGGTTCGAACTCTCTAGATACCGACTGAAGGAGACTGATAATCCTTCATTTTCGTGTTTATGCATATTACGAAAGAGAAGATTTTCATCTCGATCTTTTCAGGCATTTGGTGGTAGCCAAAAGATTCTTCAACGAACGCCATTCATTTTCTCCAATGCAACGCGATGAAGATGTGTTACACGAGAGTTTTGGCAACGGGTGAGACTGGTGAATGATGAGGGTCGTCAATGCTTCCAAGAGGCAGAATCGTCTCCAACGATATCTCCTCATCTGTGAAATCTGCACAATCGTCTCAACGGGATCACACACAAGAGCTTCTCATTGTAGGACGATGGCAGGTGCAAGTGAGAGTAACCAAAGTGTGAAATTCCTAAGAGATTTAGAGATGGGTAAACCCTAAAAGGAGACTTAGAGAGAAGGGGAGAGTAGTGATCGGGAATTACATTTAGGGCTGTTTTAAGAGTTAGGCTTTACTAATATATAAAATTATATAACAATATAAATATATCGTCGGGCTCAGGTTGGGTTGTCCAAAATCTCAGCCCGAGCCCATCCTGATTTTGATCGGGTTTTCAAAATTAGGTCCAAGCCCGAGTACTAAAAGGGCAAACCCAACCCGAGCCCAACATCGATTTGAGCCCACCCAAGTTGCAGCCCTACCATCTTCTCTCTCTCTCTGTCCCTCCCTCCCCACGGTAGTTCAGTACCATGGGGGCTGAATGCCCAGAGAGAGAGAGAGGGTAGGTGCCCAAATTAGAGGGGGGCATTTTTGTCCCACGTGGATGCCCAGCTGAAAGACATGGGTGCCCGTAGAGCAACCACAAACAAAGAACTACCCAAATAACCTTTGCACACAACTCCAGCACATATTTCGCTTCGGGCTAGTTTCATAAAAAATTAAATGAGTCGCAAGTCTTGACTAATGACTATATTGTAGTCCTATTTTCACACCACAAATTGGGAAGGATTGAAGGAAAATAGCAACATCAAGGTGCACGTGAAATCATCATCATCTACACACTATGCCAAAAAATTTGGGTGGGCAACATGAGTCCTATTTCGCCATTTAACTCTATTTTGCTATTCATTCATATATATTCTACGGTCCATGAGGCAACAACTGCAAAGAGCAAAATAGTTACGTTGTATCATGGACCATGGATCTCTTGAATCCAACGGTCAATGGCCTCAATCACACATGTTTTTGTCTAGTTATCTGTATGGTAGCACGACTCTTATCATGTACACATGGTGGTCCCTGATCATGAGACACATCCCATATGAAAACTTTGGAAAAACGGAAAAAAAATGTTTGCTGCACTGTCGACAAAAGTTTGATCCATAGCTTCCTCAAAATGCCACATGGCATACTCTTTCAGGCCCACTGACCCATGGATGTTTGCCCACCTCTTGGTGAGCTTACACGCCAAAAATCATCCTAATTGATGATTGAAATTGGATTCAAGAATTTTAATTACATGGGCTTCATGAACAGGCCCTTAATTGAATTGCAAGCCCATGATAAAAAAAATTACTAGAATCAAACAGCTAGAAATCATCAATCAAGCTGATTTTTGGTATACAATGCCACCAAGAGGTGGGCCAAACATCCATAGACAATGGGGCTCGAAAGAGGATGTCACGTGGCATATCAAGGGCACACCGATGGATCAAACATTTTTTCCTGTAAATCTCACGAGGACACTTTTGTGAATTTTTAAGAAACGGAAGGTTGTCTTGGTCATCCCAAGTTTCCAAACACAACTCCCGCCAAGTCTTTCCTCAGCTTTTCGAACTTCGGGTCTGCGCCCTTCACGCCATGCCTACTGCCCACTCTCGAAACCCGGGAAATTCCTCAACGACGGCATTAATACGCATACGAGTAGTAAAAGTCAATTAATCGGCAAAATTCCCATCGCCGTAGCCAACAAAGTAAAACAAAAAATTACAAAAACCGATGTTGCTCGATCAGACGGTGATAAACGTGTCTCCCACTCTAGCTCCATTAGATGATGGTCCCCTCTCCCAACGAGCTACCGATCAAAGCGTAACGAAAGATCAAAAGCGACGGTTCATCAGCGAAATCTCCGAGTAAAACTTCTGTCACAATCGGATTGCAAATCACGCAATCACGGCCAATGAATTCTCGGCACGTACACCAAAAAGCAAAAGCACTTGGGTACGTTGCAAAAGCACTTGTGTACGAGCCGAGAACTCATTGGCTTGTGATTGTGTGATTTACAATTTCTTGTGATAGAAGTTTTACTCCGAAATCTCCATCTCCAACTCCATCTTGCCTTGCTAACTTCCGCCTTGCCGGGTATTTGCGGAAGAATTTCCCCGTGATGGTACGGACAACGAACACGACATTCTCGAAAGAGCTGTAAGTAAAAGCCACGTGAGCCCTGTCATTCTACTCTCTTTTTTAGGATCGCGATGTAACAAGCTGTATCTTACGTCAAAAGCATGAGCTGAGCTGAGCTGAGTAGAGTAGAGTAAAACTTCGGTCTTGTAGAGCCACGTGGCACAATATTAGAGGTGATGACCGTATGGATGTTTAACCAATCCCTCGGTGGACCTGCAAACCAAAAACCAGCTTGATCAGTGATTTCCAAGCGTGGGATTGAAGTTATTTGGGTGCAAAGATCCAAAAGATTCTAATTCACTAATCAGGCTGATTTTTTGTTTGCAGGTCCACCGAGGGACTTGCCAAACATCCATACGGTCAGCGCCCTCTAATAGTGTGCGACGTGGCTAGTACTGTGGGTTGTGACCGGCAACCCGCTGTGACAGAAGTTTTACTCTTGGAAAACCTAACGGCGCAGAAGCGTTGACGGGAGCAGTTTGTTTTGTATGTCTCTTGCCCATTCTTTTAGCCCCACTGACTGGGCCAACACTGGGCCAACAATGGACCTACATACCCAACAGCCTGACTGGTGATCTCCACCCCATGAAAAAATATTCAAATCCAACCGCTAGAAATCACCAATTGTTGGTTTGTAGGTCCATCAAATGGTAGGCCATTAGTGGATCAGTGTGCTCAATAGAATGCCATCTGGTTTAGTTTTATGCGCTCCACGGCTGCATAGGACCACGGAGTATATTTGTTCCTCAGTCCAGATTTCCAGCTCATAAGGACCTCCTCAGCCAATCACAGTTAAGCTTTCCATCAGGCCATCGACCTCGGCAACTAGTACAGCGCATCATGATTAAATTAGAAATTAACGGTCTAAAATCTACGAGACAGAGAAGACGATTCCCTACAGCAGAAAGTTCCAATACAAGTCACACACGTATTACCATAGAGAAAGACAAGACAACCTTTGCTGCGGGCCACCACCGCATGAAGCAGGGAGAGAGAGAGAGAGAGAAACGCAGCAAAATCTGTCTTTTGTCTTTGTTTTCCTTCAGGTGTATAAAACTAAATTCTTCTTTTCCGCTTCCATTACCTTTTTTCGCCGTAAAATTTCATTTTTGGAATTTTGAGAACTTTGCTATGATACACCCGTCTGCAATTTTAAGTAGTGCTCGGAAGAAAATTAAGAGTGACGTCACGACCTTTATCTTAAAAGAGTAATTTCGAAGATTCAGCATTTTCGGTTCAAATGTTTGAATCAAAAGCGTAGAGATAAAAACCCTCCTCCAACCTTTGACCATTCATCGCTTTGACAGGTGGGCCATGGGACCTAAGTAGCATCTAATGAACGATACTAACTACCTGATCAGTTTTGCTTTTTTTTTTTTTTTTTTTGGCCTTTCCGTATAAACTGCTGGCTTATTTTGCTGACCGTTCGATCCACCAGCCCCTAGAAAATGTCACATGGCATACTCTTTCAGGCCCACTGACCCTATTAAGAATTGGCCCATCTCTTGGTGGCCAGACATGCCATAAAATACCATGATTGGTGATTTCTAACTGTTTCATTCTAGAATTTCTTCATAATGGGCCTGGATCCAAATAGGACCTGTTCATGAAGCCCATTATAAAAATGCTAGAATCCAATTTCTTTTACCGTCTTTAATTTGCACTCATTCTCATTACTGTTGCCATTGGTCTTCACTAATGTTTTTTAAATTCGGACTGACCATTGAGTCATTGACCAAGTGGACTGGCTATTTTACAGGGTCTCTGGTTCGACCGGATTGTCAGAAGTACATCTCGTTAAACCGGCCGGGCCAACTTTAAAGAATTCTAATGCCACGTCGTCAAAACTTACGTGGTCCCGAGAGAGAGAGAGAGAGATGAATTTAACCATGGTTAAAATTGGGGTTATGTGAACCGGTGCATTTAAGTTCAAATGAAACCGTAGTAAACATTGAATGGAATTTAAGAAGAAAAGCAGATGAGGGCCTCTTGTTCTCTGCACAGTCTGCACTCTGCACTACCTCCCCACTTTCTTTATTACCCCACCACCTACCTCCTTTATTACTTTTGCCTCCTTTTTATCCTTCCACTGTTTTCCCAACTCACCCATATCTTTCCAATTATTTACTATGACGACGTTCCCAATGCCAATTTACACCAACCGCCCCCACACCGAATTAAACATAACAAGGGCTGCTATTCTGAATCAAAAATCTTTGATGCTGAAGTCCCTCGATTCGCCATGTAGTAGACTCTTTTGGGCCCACTGCCCCTGGATGTTGGGCCCACATCTTGGTTGACCTACACGCCAAAAATCATTGTGATTAGTGATTCCTAGCCATTGGATTTGAGCACTTTTTCATCATGGGCTGGGAACCAACTCCATAGGCCTGTTCATAAAGCCCATGATGAAAAATTTGCTCAAATCCCATGGTTAGAAATCACCTATCATACTGATTTTTGTGTGTAGGTCTATCATAGCGTGGGCCAAACATTCAAAGGGAAAGTGGGCCCCTTGCAATTTGAGGGACTTTTGCATCATAATTTTGATACAGAAGCCTGCATAAAAAACAGCCCTAGTTGAAGAGCTTTCTGTATTACAAGAAACTGCGGCTGGACCATATCTTGAACAGCTCAGCTGGACCTATCATCTCTTTTTCCAAATCCCATATATTCTTCCCTATTATGTCTTTATAGCACTGAATTTTCTTGTTAATTTTTTTGTAAGAATCAGACTTCAGGAGCCCCACTCTTTCTGCCTCCTCTCCGAGTCGTGTTCTTGGCCGTGGATTTCTAGTACCCAACGGTGGTTGATAACGCTACAAAAAGTGATGCCAACTCAGCACTATCAACCACCGTTGGATTCTCGAAATCTATGGCTGAGAACTCGACTCTCGAAAAAGGTCAGAAAAAGGGACTCTTGAGCCCGATTTATTTATCTTATTTCTAAGGTGCACAAAGACTCTATGAACAAAGTAACTTCAATTAAGCACGCGTGTGGGTAACCACTTGACACATACCCCTGACAACCCTATCTTAAAATTAAAAAAAAAAGAGGCAAATTTAAAAAAGAAAAAAATTAGGATTTTAAGGGGTTATCACGACCATGGTTTTAAAAACGGCTATTTAAACGGTAACGCCCCAAGCCAGTTTCCGTTAAAACCGTTTAAACATGTTTTATCGGTTTTGAAAAAAATGGCTGTTTTCTTGTTTTAACGGCCGTTAAAATCGTTTAAACAGCCGTTTAATTCTGAAAATTTTGTTAAAAAAAGCGGCCGTTAAATCCATTTAATTCCGTTAAAATCCGTTAAATTCTATTTTTTTTTTCAAATTTCAAAATTTGAATTTCAGCGCCATTTTTTCCGTTAAAACCCGTTAAAATCCGTTAAATTCTATTTTTTCTCATTTTTTTCCATTTTTGCCCCTGGCCGTTTCAATCCATTTCAACGGCCGTTTAAACTGTTTAAACGGTAACGCCCCCAGTCCGTTTAACCGTTAAAACGGCCTCCTTTAAACCTTGATCACGACTTCAGTATTATCTGTCGCTGTGTAGCACTAATCAGCAAAATTGAATCCACTGAAAACCTGGCTCTACCCCTTCAGGCTCTTGTTGATCTCCTAAACAAACGTGGAGGGTTATTTTCGCCAATTTAATTCTGAGGGTAAATTGGGAATCTGAAAAATCGGAATTTCGAACTTACTGTGTCAGTCCGTCAGATTCGTAATTTTCAGTAAAGCCCAGGGGCCATTCTAAATTCCATTTTCTTATATATTCCCCGTCAAAGCGCGCCGAACGTTGTACTGCCACTTCTCCGAGCCACGTCACACGCCAAATGCCATGTGTCGTCCAGCTCGAATTCCATTTCACCAATTGTATTATACCACGTGTATTTACTGTAATAAATAGATAACAACTATATCTGAGGAGGAATATTTTTTCCTCCTCGCGCGATGGGGAAAAAATAGCATTTCACACCTTCTACGTTTAACACGCGTCTAGGGATAGGGCGTTTTTGTAATTTAGAAACCTCTCACTTTGCTAAATTACTAAAACACCCTTATACGGGACACGTGTTAACCACAAAGGGCGTTGAAATGCCTTTTCTCTCCTCGCGCGAGTTGATAAAAAGCTACTCTCTTTTCAGACCGGTGAAGAGAGAGAGTGCTCTTTAATAGCGACGAAGCTCGGAGATTTGCAAGTCTCTCAACGGTTCGGCGTTTACCGGCGAGCGTTTCAACTCTAAGTTTTCGACGTAGGTGGCGGAGCTTTCTTGTCGTGTTGTCAGATTCCGGTTGCATTTCTGTCGAAGAGAAGGGGAATCGATCGCAGTTGTTCTCACACTCGCCGCGCATTTCTCGATTCTTAGATCTTAACTCTCATACAGTCTTTTTGTAGTCTTCTGAGTTCTTCTGCTGTTCGAAGCTCGAAATCAGGGGGTTTCACTACTGGTTTTGTTCTCTGGAGAGGTTTTCTAGGGTTCCTTTACTGAAGCTTTCGTTCATTCTCAGATTCCTTCGTTTTGTAGGGTTTTCATTGCTAATGCGACTGTTTCTCATTGTGTTTATTGCAATCTGTTGAAGATCGAACGTTTTTCGAAGTAACTCGCCATTTTTCTCAACCTTCTGTCCTTTTTGCGAACTCAAGCAGTAGAAAAAAGGAGTTTTTTGTTTCTTCGAACAGTTAGTTGTTCGAAGGGATTTTAGTTGTTCTTTTAGCATAATAGCTTAGAAATCGTTTGCTAAGAAGATTTCTTTCTTCTGTTAAATCTCTGGTAGTTGAGAATCCACCATTTCAGCTCTGTTGAATATCTTTGTCTATACTATTAGCTCTAACGGTTGAGAACCTAACAATGCGAGGGTCATTAGCTTTCTTTCCCTGTTGTACAGAGAAAAAATTCTCTTTTTGAGTATCTTTAGCCCATCGGGCCTTGAATCCGTTTGGAAACCGTCTTGTTTGGAAGATTTCCTCGGTTTTTCAGGTCCTCTTAGGTGAAAAATAATCCTTCTAGTGAATCAGAACTTGTTTACTCGCCCTTTGAGGATTTGGAATTTCTTCTCCAGTCCTCTATATTTCTGTTATTTATAGAAACAATCCTTTTACTGTTCTCTGAATCCTTTAATGGCGGCCTAACATTTCCCTAGCTGGCAATTAAAATGAGAAGGCTACTCAGTCTCATTGCCTTTCTCCTTTTGCTTCCGGCTTTTGTCAGATCTTTGGCTCCGAGTCTCAACGATGACGTTCTTGGGTTGATTGTCTTCAAGGCCGACCTCCAAGATCCAGACTTGAAGCTGAAATCGTGGAATGCAGATGATGATAGTCCCTGTAATTGGGCTGGAGTGAAATGCAACCCTAGAACCAACCGGGTCTCGGAGCTCGTCCTTGATGGGTTCTCTCTCTCCGGGCGGATAGGCCGAGGCGTCCTCCAACTCCAATTCCTCCGCAGATTGTCACTCTCAAAGAACAATTTCACAGGGGGTATAAATCCTAATCTTGCCCGCCTTGAGAACCTACGAGTTATTGACTTAAGTGAGAACAGTTTCTCTGGATCAATTCCGGATGAACTTTTTAGACAATGTGGGTCTTTAAGAGAAGTTTCGTTTGCCAGGAACAACCTCTCAGGGCAAATACCACAGAGTTTGAACTTGTGCTCGACACTCACAGATGTTAACATCTCCTCAAATCAACTCTCTGGTCATTTACCCTCTGAAATCTGGTCTTTGAATGGCCTTCGATCGCTTGATCTTTCAGATAATTTGCTGGAGGGGGAGATTCTGAAAGGGATTAAAGGTTTATATAATTTGAGATCAATTAATTTACGAAAAAACCGGTTCACTGGGCAGTTGCCGGATGACATTGGAGGTTGTTTGCTTTTGAAAGTGCTTGATTTCAGCGATAATTCTCTATCTGGAGGCCTACCAGATTCAATGCAGAAACTTACTATGTGCAGTTCCCTAAGTTTACAAGGGAATTTGCTTGTCGGAGAAGTTCCAGCATGGATGGGAGAAATGAGGAGCCTTATAACTTTGGATCTTTCCAGGAACGGATTTTCTGGCCAGATTCCAGATTCAATGGGAAATCTTCAGTCACTGAAGATACTGAATGTATCCGAGAACAAGTTTACTGGGGTCTTTCCAAAGTCATTGATCAATTGCAGAAGCCTTTCGGCCATGGATTTTAGCCGGAACTTGTTGACGGGTAATCTTCCAGCGTGGATCTTCGGGCTGGGCTTACAGAGAGTTTCGCTTTCAGAGAACAGACTAAGTGGAATAATAGAAAATCCTTCTTCCCCATCAATGGAGGCCTCATATCAGAAGCTTCAAGTCTTAGACTTATCTGACAACACGTTTTCGGGTGAAATTCCATCCGACATTGGGGTTTTTAGCAGCTTGCAGATCTTGAATATGTCCAGGAACTCACTCGTTGGAGCTATTCCTGCCAGTGTAGGTGAATTGAAGGCTGTAGATGTTCTTGATTTTAGCGAGAACCGACTAAAAGGGAGCATCCCTTTTGAAATCGGAGGAGCAGTTTCTTTGAAGGAGCTGAGGTTGGAAAAGAATTTGCTAGAAGGGAAAATTCCGACCCAGATTGAGAAGTGTTCATCTCTAACATCTCTGTAAGTTCTCTTTCCTCCTGCTCTATTTGAATACATTTAAGAAGTTTGGACTTTGCTTCTCCTGCTTATTGCTTATATTCTCCAACAAAAACCGTTCCACTTGCGTACTATAGTAAAAGCTGTTTGCCATTGTTGTTTTGCACTCAAAGCTTTTTTAGGTTTTGTTAACTGCAACAAGTTGACTATAAAACGGTTTCTTGAGACTGCTCATTGAATTACCCACCCAAACATACAAAAGAGTTGAAGGGCCAACCTCTAAGTCATTGAGTTCCCTCACCTACTGGTTTGTTAAGATTCATCCGTTGTCATTGTCATTGAGGGCTGATAATCAAAACCTAAATTGTTTTAAATTTTAGATTGCTCAAATTGCCTTGCAAATGGGTATGGTGTCTTCATGCAGTAAGATTTGGCAACAAGGGCACTTTTGGCCTTTAGGTTTGCATTTGATGCTATTAGGACAAAAACAAGAAAACTCACATATTGCAACAACAAAAAAAAGGACAAAATCTCCGTATCTTCTAATTATGGAATGAAAAACCTCATGCATATCTTTTATTATTTGCTTGATATTAGTCTTTTTTCTGTTTTTCAATCCAGAAATCTAGAAGTCTCAGTTCCTCTGCATTTTCGGATTCAAACACTGAATAGTTTGTCAAAGTATCATTTTGTCTGATATTTTCTCTTTCAAAGCTTCAAATTAAGAAACCGAGAATTCGTATCATTCTAACAGGTTCTCTCTTTTTGTTCTTCCTTGGTTGAATTGTATAGGATCCTGTCGCAGAATAAACTCACAGGCCCTATACCCCCAAATATAGCAAACCTCACCAACCTACAAATTGTAGACTTATCTTTAAACAACCTCACTGGAAGCCTACCCAAGCAGCTCGCAAATCTCCCTCACCTCCTCTCCTTCAATGTCTCCCACAACGACCTCCAAGGTGAGCTACCTGCTGGCAGCTTCTTCAATACCATCTCCCCTTCCTCTGTTTCGGGTAATCCGTCCCTCTGTGGCTCTGCAGTAAACAGCTCTTGTCCTACCGTCCTTCCCAAGCCCATTGTCCTCAACCCTAACTCTTCTTCTGACTCTGGTGCTGGCTCCTTCTCACCGAACATCCGCCACAAGAAGATCATTCTCAGCATCTCTGCCCTAATTGCCATTGGTGCAGCTGTAGTCATTGCCCTCGGTGTGGTTGCCGTCACTGTCCTCAACCTACGTGTACGGTCCTCTACCCCCCATTCTGCTGCAGCCCTCGAATTATCAGGTGGTGATGACTACAGCTGTTCCCCCACCAATGGCGCTAACTCTGGCAAGCTTGTAATGTTCTCTGGTGACCCTGAATTCAGTGCTGGGGCCCATGCACTGCTCAACAAGGACTGTGAGCTTGGGCGTGGTGGGTTCGGAGCTGTCTACCGAACAGTCCTCCGAGATGGACGTCCAGTTGCGATCAAGAAGCTCACTGTGTCAAGCCTGGTCAAATCCCAAGAAGATTTCGAGAGGGAAGTTAAGAAGCTTGGAAAGATTCGGCACCATAATCTCGTGGAGCTTGAAGGGTACTATTGGACTCCATCGTTGCAGCTCCTCATTTATGAATTTGTCTCCGGGGGGAGTTTGTATAAACAGCTCCATGAGGGACCAGGCGGAAACGTTCTCTCGTGGCATGAGAGGTTTAACATAATTCTTGGGACAGCAAAAAGCTTGGCCCATTTGCACCAAATGAACATAATCCACTACAATCTGAAGTCAAGCAATGTCTTGATTGACAGCTCCGGTGAGCCAAAGGTTGGAGATTTTGGCTTAGCAAGACTGCTGCCTATGCTAGACCGTTACATTCTTAGCAGCAAAATACAAAGTGCACTTGGGTACATGGCCCCCGAGTTTGCCTGCCGGACGGTGAAAATAACTGAGAAGTGTGATGTGTACGGTTTTGGTGTCTTGGTTCTGGAGGTTGTCACAGGGAAACGACCAGTGGAGTATATGGAGGATGATGTTGTGGTGCTTTGTGACATGGTGAGAGGGGCATTGGAGGAAGGGAGGGTTGAAGAGTGTGTGGACACAAGGCTTCAGGGTAAGTTCCCGGCAGAGGAGGCAATTCCAGTGATGAAGTTGGGTTTGATATGTACATCTCACGTCCCCTCAAACCGGCCAGACATGGGAGAGGTCGTTAATATATTGGAACTGATCAGATGCCCGTCAGAAGACCAAGAGGAGTTGGTATGAATTTGAAGTATATTTCTAGATTATAAGGGGATGGATAATGAATATCCCGGCGAAGAGGAATCCGGTTGGTTTGTTTTAATTAACAGAGAAGAACAGTGAGATTTGATTGTTGTAAGTTTTTTTGCTGTTTTCTTTTTTTACTCACTTTTGTTTTTTGGTTTCTGTTGTTTTGCGTTTCTGTTTGTAGTCATTCTTAATTCTCCTTCTCTTCTTGTTGTATTGCCGGATTCCTTTTCACCGGGTTCTAATTTATAAGACCCTTTTGGATATTGTTCTAAACTTCCAAGCTTCTTTCTTTACTTTCTCTTTTGTACCGTTTCCTAGTGTTTGTTTCTCATGAACTGCAGAATGGATATCCATTAGAACCAAAGGACTGGTGTCAGAGGTAGTTGTCAGACACCAAGCGATGGGTCCACCCAAGAATATCAGATGTCTACAATCTACTATGATCATCTGGTCTAGATTCTAGAATTGATGGAACCTTTGAATGGGTGGGCCCACCGTCCGCCACCGAATTTCTAACCCAATTACACCAGTTGGACCACAAACAGCTATGCTGTGGAATTGTTTAGTCCCCCCACTTGTATGACTGTTTATGTGCCCAATTTTGTCATTTCAACCCTACAAAAGGGACAATTTTGCCAATACCTACCACCTTGAAAATCATTCCAACCACCACCACCCCCCCATGAACATATTCAAAAAGAAAGTTTTACAGGTCAAAAAGGGTGTCAAGGAGTTTGAAGGGAAGAACATGAGTTTGAGAGGATTCTCAAAGAAAATTCGTTTGAAGCAAAGGGCAAAGAGCAAAGGTAGCCTGTGGTTGTCACAGCAATCTTTAAAAGTCTCCAGCAGTGTAAGAAGAGAATAATTAAAAGGAGAGGTAAGAAAAGATGATGGATAAAAAGATAAAGATGAAGAGGGGACTCAGAGAATATTATACACAATATGATGCTGTCGGAAAAGCAGCACTCTTTTCTTTATTCAGCTTCCCATCTCTTTAGGTTCAAACTTTTTAACATTTTTAATCTTGGTTTTTGTTTCTCTTTTCTTTTCCATTTTCAATGCTCTCCTCTCTTTTCTTTTCTTTTTTCTAAGAAATTGAAGACAGGCTTAATTGTACTCATCTCTCTCACACACACATGTTCCTCATTCTTGTATGATTTCAGGGTTTTTTAAGCTACTGAATTTGGATTCTTCTTCAAGTTTTGGGGGAAATTTTGTTTGTTATTTGTTGATATACAAGATTCCATATTTTCGTTATGATGTAATGCTATAGGTGTTCCTCTTTTCTTTTCTTTTCTTTTTTTTCGATAAATTCCCCCTCCCTCCGCGGAGGTTCCCCCTTGGAATGGGATGATTTTTGACGAGAATGGCCTCTATGGCAAGGAGATCATACTGACAAAAATTCAAATCATTCCGATATTCGTAGACTGGTTTAGAAGTTGAAGAATTATGGACAGTCTATTTTTACCGTTATATATATCGTTAAACCTTATTTTTCTTTCGTTGACATCCCCTACAAACTAAATTGGCCAATAGAATTAAGAAAAAAGAAAAAAAAAAGTAGAGTGTAGAGAAAACCTTATGAAGGATATTGTAGTTTGAGAAACAGTATACAAGGTTAATATTAATGATTAATATTGATCAGGCGTGAGGTTTTAGTTAATTAAAGGGTGTTGGGCCCAAGGGAACCTAATCAATGGGCCTCTGGCAACAACAAGCACATGGGTCTTCAAGAGCTTTTTCTTTTAGTGGAGAGAGCCTTGGATTATGGTAAGTGACAAAAGGCTGCTTTGTTTTTCCAAGGCTTGACAAAAGTAACAATTTTGTTCTAATTTTTTTGGCTAGGCTTGACCAAAGAACCAATTGATACTAAGAATATGATAGCATGGTTCTCAGCAGTATCGTAAGCAATTCGGTATACGGCAAAGATTCGAAACGGGAAAAGTTTGAGTTTAATTCGGTTTCAGTATATTAAAATCTGGTCAAAAAATTCGGCCATTGTTGAAGTGTTATATTCGGGTAGCCTTAAAAACCCTAAATTTTACCAATTTTTCATTTTATACGGCTGTTTAATGCATTTTAATCTACGAAAACGTAAAATTTATGTATTAAAATCGAAAATTTTCATAAACGAAAATAAATTTAAATCTATTTGCAAAAACAAAAACAACTTTCTACATTTACCAAAAAAAGTAAAGAAACAACCTTTGAAAGGGTGCTTTGACAAAAATAGAAAGCTGTTAAATCTGAAAAAATAAAAAAAATAAAAAAAAAAAGGCAAAAAAAGGCTGCCAATTCTGCCTAAGCTGGAAAAGGCTGACAGACGCCCTTTAAAAAGGCGTTTGCCCATAGAGAATAAAACTTTGATGACAGGGTGCATATGAGTCACATGGCACACTCTTAGTGAACTTTGACCGTATAGATGTTTTTCAAATCCTAGGTGGACCTGCAAACAAAAAATCAACTTGATTAATGATTTCAAACCTTTGGATCTTTGCACCTCAAATAATGGTCAATGATGTTCATATTCACACGGTTAAAATCAATCCATGAAAATAATTCCAATCCAACGCCTAGATATCAATAATTGAACTGATTTTTGGTTTGTGGGGCCATCTAGGGATTGGCCAAACATCCATACCGTCAGAGTCTTCTAAGAGTGTGCCACGTGGCTCATATTGTGACCATGTCATCGGCCTTGATGACATGCCCTGTCATCAAAGTTTTACTCTCCCATAGAGGCATAAAACTTCTATCACAATACGAGTCAGGTGTCATATTCTTAGTGGACGCTGACCGTATAGATGTTTGGCCACTCACTAGGTGGACCTATACACCAAAAATAAACATAATCAGTGGTTTATAAGCGTTGGATTGAAGTTATTTTCATGGGTTGATTTTAACCGTACGAATTTAAGTGCAAAGATCCAAAGGTTGTAAATTACTCATCAGGCTGATTTTTGATTTGCAGGTCCACCTAGTGAGCGGCCAACCATCCATACGGTCAGCATCCACTAAAAATGTGACACGTGGCTCGTATTGTGATAAGTTTTATGCCTCTATGGGCAAATGCCCTTTTAAAGGGCATTTGTCAGCTTTTTCAACTTTAATTTTTGTCAGACAAGGCGTCTTTTCAAAGGCGTTTAGTTACTTTTTTTGTCAATATCAGAAAGTTGTTTTTGTTTTTGCAAATACATTTAAATTTATTTTGGTTTATGAAATTTTCGGTATTAAAATTCATGATTTTTTTTCAATTTTTTATTTTATACGGCAGTATTCAGCGTTTCTTAAAAAAAATGAAAATTTTCGTATTAAAAGCGAATTTACTAACTAGGGTTTAGACCGTTTGATAGTCTTTGATTGTGCTAATACTGCCCTTGATACTGTAGCTTTGAGTTTAAATTAAGGAGGTGTACTCTGCAAAAGGTTACTATTGCAGATATCAATAAAATATGGAAATATAATCTTTTTCACATTAAAAATAAATTTTAGAGGAATGCCATAGATGCAACCTTCTGTATCAAAATTTTGATGCAGAAGTCCATCAAATTTTGAATGTCTAGCCCACACTATGATAGACCTACACACCAAAAATCAGCATGATTGCTGATTTCTAGCCCTAGGATTTGAGGATTTTTCATCATGGGCTTTATGAACAGGCCTGTGAGCTGGTTCCCAGCCCATGATGAAAAAGTGCTAAAATCCAATGGCTAGGAATCACTAATCAAACTGATTTTTGGTGTGTGGGTCCATGTAAGTTTAAGATAACCCAAAATCTAGACCTCAGTTAATAAAGGATGGAAAAGTTTGCAAAAGCAATTCCTTGCATTATATGAAAAGCATTCTTGAAATGTGGACAAGTGTTTGTAGAACAAGAAGAGAAGTTTTGTACTTGTTTACTTTATGGAGAGACAAAATGATACCTCACTACTTCCACTAAGCACTTAGTGGTTGAGACTTGAGAGCATATGATATTGGAGTTTTTTTTTTTGTGTGGGCCCCACAAAACACCCCACTTTATTTAATTATATATATATATAAAGTGAGTGGCATCTGCAGCTTTATAAGATTTCAAGGATTATGGTTACTGTATAGATAGATTCATCATGGGCTAGTGGTTATATTAAAGTGGGTGGAACTATTGTGCGCCTGTGGACCCTCTAACACAGAGACAAGAAAGGAACTGTTTGGACCGTTTGATTGGACATAACTAAGATCTCCGATTTGCACTTTTGAATCTGAGTTTCTAGTTGCACCAGCCAGGATCAGTGTTTTCTAAGATCTGGTAGTTTGATTGGTTATGCTGTTGGGATTAAAGTTGCAAGAAACAAAATATCAAAATGTATAAGGGATGATCTAATGTTGTGTCTCATGTAGAATAGTATTACTACACGTGCTGCACATGCAGGAAGGAATCAACATTTCATGGGTCCCTCCCTCCCAAAATATCTGCATTTCAGAAATAAACCCAGTCTGATGTGCGACCATGCCCGAGCAGCATGGTGGGCAGGGCTAGGGGTTTTAATGGGTCGGGTTTGGGCCAAGCTGTACTCAAGGCCAGGCCTAGCTTATTTTGTAAAAATCAAGCACAAGAGCCTATTCCATCCCAGCCCCACTTTGCAACTCAACGTCAGAACCAAACAGTAAATGGGCTTTTTATCCTGGATTTAGTTGAGTAAAACTTTGATGACAGCAGACTGTCATTGAGGCCGATGACAGCCCACAATCTTAGAGGAGGCTGACCGTATGGATGTTTTACCAATCCCTAGCTGGACCTACTACAAACCAAAAATCAGCCAGATTAGTGATTTCAAACCTTTGGATCTTTGTACCCCAAATAATGGTCAATAATGCTCAAATTCCCACGGTTATAATCAACCAATGAAAATAACTCCAATCCAACGCCTAGTAACTAATCGTGTTGATTTTTGGTTTGTAAGTTCACCTAGGGATTGGCAAAACTTCCATACAGTAAGCGTCCTCTAAGAGTATGCCACATGGCTCATATTGTGGGCTCATTGGCCTCGATGACAGTCCACTGTCGTCAAAAGTTATACTCGATTAGTCTACTCTGTACAGAGCCATCCCTCCGTCAGAAGCATCCCTCCATGGAAGCATCCTTCAGTTTTTTTGTTTATTGAACTACATCCACTGTCCACAGGTTCCACTTCAAATACAGCTTATTTTGAAAACTGGGGGAAAAAAAACTATTAACACACTTCCACGCTTGTACGGATGTCATTTGGCAAGTTTTCTATTCATAACCTGGAGCCAATACCCAATTACCCGACAGATTTGGCAGGTACCAGCTTTGAAACTAACCGAGTGTACATAAAGAATAACATAATATAGTCTCGTTCTTAAATGGTAATCTCACCATCTCGTGAGTAATCCCAGGGAGCATTCCTGTATGAACTCCAGAAACAAGAATTACACAAATGAAAAGGCAAAAACACTAAAGACAGATGATCAAATTTTCAATAAGACACTACAAAGAAGAAGTATACCAACCTTCTTTTTCCTAAGACACTACGTACAGAAAGATCAAATTCTCTTTCTTTTTCCCAACCATCTGCCGTATCCCCATTGAAGGCTGAACCAGATCCTGGCAGTCCCATCTCGAGCTCCCGATATGGGACCCCACCATCACCCCGACTACCCCTCTTCTGGAACTTGCAACAGGCCCATGCTCCTCCAACAACCAGAACTGTTAGAAACAAAAAGTAGGCACCATAGATCGGGGTCAAAAGGTGGGCATAAGGGATCCACCAGAAAAAGGCTGCTTTCAGATACAGGCACTCCAGTGTGAATCACACAATCCCCCTTGCCAGCATTTAACACTATGTCCAGACTTTCTGAGGCATTGATCTGAAACAAACAAATCAATCAATAAGTAAAAGGCCAATGTAGTACTAGTGCCCCACAAATATTAAACAGTGAGGCACAAGTAGAGTGGACAATTCAAGGTGTCCCACATAAAAGATCTCTTAGGTCCCGAACCAATCGATCAGATGACCATGAGGACCTGAACCAAGACCAAGCCCTTCGAAATAAGGAACTCACTAACACACCACCAGAAGAAGCAACAACTTGGGTCTAGATTTTTTACGATCTCGAGTGCAGAGAATTTATTTCTCTTCTTACTTTTTCCAAAGCTCATGTATCCCCCTGTTTCAATGAGAATCAGACAAACACGGTAAAGAGAAATGCAATAGAGTAAGGAGACAGACCCTTCTAGCTTGGTGTTTGGGTATTTCATGCTCCTCAGTTCTGTTAACCAAAGATACGACCGTAACATTAACTTTAAGAGTGCTCTCTCCAACATTCTTGATCAGCATGTAAAATTGCTGTGACCCTGTAACAAAGCAAAAAAAGGGAGTCAAAATGATGAATTCTAACAAAACTGAAGAGAAAAGAAATTTAACACCTAAACAACAGCAACTTAAAATTGCTTATCAAGCTCATTAAACAACTCCTCTGGTGTAGTGCACTTTTACAACCGGTCCAACCTGGATGAATGAGGACGGATACATAAAGTCTGCAGCTAATGCAAAATTTTTCCATATGCTCTCATGAATCCTGATCCATTGTTTTGTAAATTGAATGAAAGAAAGGATTCGTGCAGCTGTCCCCATATAGTTGAGATAAAGGTCATGATATCGATAATGAAGCTTCGTAGAACATTTTTTTTGTAAACAATAGTTTTATTACCTTTTTTCTTTTTACCAACTTCAATTTATTAAATGAGAAAGGAAAGTGTTGCAGAGAAAGGGACCCCATTCTACAATCAGTGATGACGATAGTGAAATCACTCCACCAAGCAAGGCATTTCACTTAGCAAATTTGGTTATCAAACCCAAAATAAAAGCAATTTCATCCATAAAACATAAAAGATGTCAAATGTCGAAAATCTCAAGTACTCCAAAAGCAGTTCTAGTTAACATTGTCATTATCTCAATACGAAACAAGTAATCAAAAAGTCATAAAACATAAAAGATAACAAATGCTCAAAATCTCAAATAGCCCACAATTAGTTCTAATTAACATCGTCATTATCTAAAATATAATCATTAGCTTCATCCCTATCATCATCAAATGTGTTAGCCTCCTCAATATATTCTTCTTCTTCTGTCTCCTCCCAATTGGCCTCTTCCTCTTCTGGCTCCCTTATTGAAGCTATTGCCCTTACTTATGACCTTGATTGTGATCTAGTATTTGATGTTGATTCACCAACTCTAGTATCTCTCGCAACAACACTCCATATCAAGCTATATCCATAAACGCCAATTCATCTTCAGCTTCTCCACCTTCTGTTTCCATCTACCCAAGTAGCTATTCATTGCTTTTATCAATATCTTTCAATGAGATATGTTCAACTCTATCTCTCATATCATACCGATGCTTAATATAATAGGCCAAAGTACATAAGTTTTGCAAAAAAATTATTTATTTTAGTGAGGCACGCACCTGATGCGCCTGGAGCCTGGTCTGAGGCATGTGCCTTCAGCATAAGGTGCACGCCTTACTTAACGCGCCTTGCCTTGACCCTTCTAAGGCGCTTTAGGTGTGCCTGAGGCGCGAGCCTTGACTACAGAGATTACAAATTACTATAAATTGATAATAAAAAAAAAACTATAAAGATGCTATAAAATTGATAGAAGCTATAAAAAATGAAAAATACGTTATCTATTTACTAAAATATCAAAAAGTAAAAGAATTCATAAAAATTTATAAAAATAGAAAAATGTAAAAACTTTCTATTATGTTTAAATAAAATATATGCGTATAACCCTAATCTTGATCGACCAATATGACTAATACCGCAACCATGTGATATGGAATAAAGCATTCCCAAACTGTTAAAATATAATAAATTTCACAAAAATTAATAACTATTATAAATTGATAAAATTATAAAAAATGCTATAAAAATACTATAAACTAATAGAAGCTATTAAAAATGCAAAATGCATTCTCTCTATCAAAAAGATAATCTTCTCTCTTCTATTCTCTGCAACTTATATCAAAACCCCACTATTCTATTATCATACTAGATACCATGTATTTTTATGTATTATATTTGCATCTTTTAGGTCACTATATATAATATCATAAGTCTTCAAGTTTGTCCTATTTAAAGTTAAATTAGGGGATCATTTGCTCATGTTTATGTTGTACACAATGAGATGACTTTTTGCCCACATTCATTACGTTGAGTTTTTGTCCACATTCATAATGATGTAGGTGTTCAACAAACTATTTGCATGCACGATGGATGTTTCTCTTATATAAAAGTTACTATTTAAAATATTAGTTAGGTAGAAAATTACTATTATGTTAGATATACAAACAGCTAAATTGGAATTCAGTGGGAATTCTAAGCAAATTCCATGGTGGAATCTAAAACAAGCAATTAAACATAAATACTAAAAAAAAAAAAAATCCTAATCTACTTGTCCACACTTGTCAACTGGATGTGAGCCCCCCAATTGACTTTAGACACCTGCAATTGGGTTGGGTCCTGCTCCTGCATCAGTCCCTCCCGGTTGAAAAGTATTCGACCTTGAATTCAAATTGAGATATTTTACTCATCCTTACTAACGAGAGAGATGCTTGGAGTATTTGTTGTTCCCCAATTTTTTTTTTTTTTGCATCATCCAGGTTGAAATTGAAACCTTGGCCTTAGTCCATCCAATCTTCAAACAAATCATGTGATCAACACAAATCAGAGGTATCTTGTCATCTCCAATGAAGTTGAGTGAGGTATGTCAAATTCTTTTGGAATCTACAACACATCCCAATATCGATACAAATCAAAGGTGGACTGTCAACCTTTGGCTCTTCTGCATGTGACTTGACTTCTTGTTGAAACTTTTGTATGTGCATCTTGTGGAAGGTCTTCATCATGCTTGGTAGCTTAGGAAAAGTTAGTTTCTCGGGATTCTTCTTTTGCGGTTGGACATCTGGACTAGGATCCACCTTTTCTTCATCTTTATTCTCAGCTAAATTTTTTGCAGTACATGTTTGATGTATTCCTTTTCAAGCTGATATTGCATGTCCTTCCGAAAGGTATAAGCATGCACAACAAAATCGTATACACCATATCTTTCTTCTAACCATGGTTTTGCCCAAAGAACGTGGCAATGCTTCATTGGGATAACCACTCATTGTACGCAATTAAAATATCTTAGTCCAAATTGCAGCAGACACTTATCCATCCAAACATAATTGGGTATGTTCCTCTTAATTCAACTATTTTTTTGGCTGCATTCTCATAAATATAGTTTATTTATTGTACAAGTCAATTCCAAGTCCTACCTTTTCGGTGATTTCACAAGTGGTTCGGAACTCTTATGCCTACATGTATGCTTATTGGGACTGATCTCTTGGCGATAAACAATCTTCCCTTTTATTTTATTTTTATTTTTTCAGGTTGGGTCAAACGGGCATGGGTCCTAATAGATATGGGCAAGTTGAACCATGGGCTCGGATTTGGGCCTAAGTGGATTTGGGCCTGGACCTAAATGGATGGCTCAACAGGTTGGATCTTTAGACTGGGCTTGGGCTACATTATATGGGTTGTCTTATAGCACAAGGTTTGACGAACTTACCGAAAATTTGCAAGATATTCAGCGACAGTAAAATCATCGATCAAGCAACTTTTGGTCAAAAAGGTTTCCTACATGTGTGGGTGTCTATCGAAAAACAGTTCTCCTTACAATGATTATGCAAACCATTTGTGTAATATAGGCTAGGTAGTAGCTTAAATTTGAAAGTACCCAGAATAATAATGTTTCTCGTATAAAAATCTCCTAGAGGTCATCAATATTGCTCAATAGTTGAATACAACAAAGAACTCCAGGACACATCCTGCTTCTTGCTCTTCCAAGCTAAAGAAAAGATCCAAGGAGTACGTAGAAGCTAGCTTTAGATTGTCTACTGTGAACGCATCTTCCCTAATCAGAGTCAGGGTATTCAATTTCAATGTAGGCTTTGAGGAGAAGGCAGCCAATAACCACATGTACATCACAAATAATACATATAGAAGAGCTTGTTAAATGAGGATTGAACATTGGTCATTAACTGACTGATGATATGAGCATTTGGTTAAAAAAGGACACAAGGGCTGCATTGTTTAGTACAAATGTGAATGGAACTAGCTGAATATATGAACAAAATGCATTATAACAACTGATTAATGATGGCACACAAAGACTGCCAATGTTGCCAACACCAAGTAAAATCAGGCAATATTTTCATGATATAAGAAGATTGCTCTACAATTAAAATCAAGAGCAGTGTCACTATTTTTTTTGTCAGAGAAAGGGGCAACCCTAGGAATGACTATATTGATGCAGATAAACCATAAATATTTGAAACTTTTCATAACCTGCATCTGTCAAATGAGGAAAAACAATCCAGGTTCATGTCAATTTCCTTAAACTTTCACTTCCTAAAGGAATTTATAAGGAGGTTGATAGGAAGACCACAAAATCAGCACTAAAGGGGAAAAAAAAAAGAAAAAGAAAAAGAAAAACCTTCCCAAGTGATCGCTGAGGGCATAATTGACATGCAATCTGACAGAGTGAATGAAATCTCAACAAACAACCATGGATTACCCTCACAATAAACCACTAAGCAGGCCCAAGTTGGGCACTGTAACGTAGTTTGACTAGGCAAATTCTTAATCTGAAAAGAAGAAGGCCCACAACCACATGAATATCCATAATATATGAGAGCCAATAATGAGGTACTTGTAGGAAAGACTTCAACTCTTTGAACTTGCTACGGGACAGCAGCCGTTGACGCCAATTACAGGGGGTAGAGCCCTTTAGCTCATCACTTCCTACAAGGTAGCTTGGCTTGAGAAGGATAGCCTGGTGAAGACACGACATATGATGCTTCTGTCCTTACTCCTTGACGAAAGCTACCTGCCTTCCTGGCAGTGAATGAAGCTCTCAGGAGCTGGCAGTCTGGCCAATAATCAGGGAATAGTGGCATCTTGAACTCCGGGACAGAAATCGATTGACGACCAGCGTAGAAAACTCCAGAGCACTTGTGTATGTTGGTGTTTCTCTTTTGTAATTGTGTTATTCTATATTAACCACCTAACTACTGAAAACCAAAAGTCCATCTATTAGCGACTGACGCCAACTACAGATGCAAAATTAGTCTACCTGGAAAGATAATTACGTCGCACTAAGATGACACTATAAACTGAGCAAAGCATGAAATTAAAGCGATCTTAATTACCATTTTCAGGATCTCGGAGGCAGGCAGTCATATTCTTCTGCTTCAGGCACCTATTAGACAACCCCTCACACTTTTTACCAATTCCTTCTTGTGAAACACCGGGGTTATCCGTGTCTCCATGAGCTTCATTATTCGTAGTCCCCGGAGTCTTACCCTCTTGGCCCTTTGAACCCTGAGGGTTCTTCATACCAGCCACGGGGCTAGGCGATGGTGAAACCTAAAAATAGACTCATTTCTCAGCCTTCTAGCTTGAAAACAAATATTTCGAAATCGCAAATCTACAAAGACAAATGAAAAAGCAGAGTACACTACCTGTTTATTGGTAGGTTTACTCTCCGGCGTTATTCCCACCATTCTTCGAAACTTCCCAAGCAGCGAGGCATCAGATCCTTCCGCAACAATTAAAACCAAGAGAATCACTGCAAGAACTCCGTTTCTATCCATTCTCGCAGATCTCTGACCCCTTTCAGTCCAATAACCCTAGCCTTTCGATAGGAAATCATCAGAAACCTCTCCAGTGCTGAAATTAAACAAAAACAGCTCCAAGAACCTCATTTTTCAACAAAACTATACGTCGTACGTGAAGTTTTAATGGCGAATTGGGACTACGAAGCA
Organism: Euptelea pleiosperma; assembly: GCA_035048495.1. Classification (NCBI taxonomy): domain Eukaryota; kingdom Viridiplantae; phylum Streptophyta; class Magnoliopsida; order Ranunculales; family Eupteleaceae; genus Euptelea; species Euptelea pleiosperma. The sequence continues at coordinate 27,353,451 of CM068540.1, forward strand.
GGAAAAACTAATCAAATTGAAGAAGCGATACAGAGATGCATCAATCATCAAATAGAAACAAAGATTCAACAAACTGAGAAGTTGCAGAGATGACTAACGAATTGAAATCGCGTCAGCTACAAATCCAATTGTCTGGATTTCGGGCTTTTGAAACGTCAAATATCTAGGGTTCTCGTTTTTTTTTGTTTTCTTTTTCGGGGAGCGAGAGATCTGCAAGTCGCGTTAGAGAGATGGAAAGAGCGGGTGACGTTTTCTATGCCTTCGTTTGGCGGTTATGCCTTCGTACTTAACGAAGTCAATATGAGTCTCCCAACGCATATGATTGGCCCACATATGCGTCAATCATGGCCGTTAATCATTGAGAAAACTCTTCAAGGTATTGCAACATCGTAGATCTGATCCTAACCCTCGAAGCCGGCCAAATAGTCTAAAGTCTAAAGTCCAAACTAATAAACCGGTGGCACAGTATAGTCTTTTTGATAAACAACTGTATAACCTGTTGACAAATCAGCATAACCTGGCGTGTATATAACGTAACGAATAAGAACAAAACCGTTATAACGCCGTTACAGTAAACTTCAAACGACAACAAGGCATTGAAAGGAAGATTAGAAAGTCAGTTAGGAATCTGGTAAGACGGCCAGTTAAACAGTTAAAACAGTTGAAAAATGGACAAGCAAAGTCTTGTTAAGAGTAAATTTCTCTGGGAGCAAAGTGGTGCGTGGAGCACGTAAAAATGCACCACTGTGGCACACTCTTTCGGGCCCACTGAGCCATGACTAATAAGCCTACCCTTGATGGACCTACGCACCAAAAATCAATCTGGTGGGTGATCTCTAACCATCTGATTGGAGTACCCAAAAAAAAATAAATTTTGCTCGAGTGCATTGGCTAGAAATTGCCCCATGAAAAACGTGAAATCCAAAAGATAAAGATCACCAATCGGGCTGAGTTTTGGTACATAGGTCCATCAGGGATGGGCCAATCATTCATGGATCAGTGGCCCCAAAGAATGTACCACCCTGACCCATAACCCCTCTGTCCCACAGACTAAATTTTTTCGTCTTGTTCAAGGTGAACGATGGTCTCAATGGCTTAAACACAAGCCCAGGTTCCTCAACTGAGGAGAACATGGTTCTAAAAACGGCCATTTAAACAGTTTTAACGGCCATTTAAACGGCAACGCCACAAGCCCGTTTCCGTTTAAACACGTTTTAACATTTTTTAATTTAACGGCCGTTTTTCTATTTTAACGAATCGTTTAAACAACCATTCAATTGTGGAAAAAAACAGCCGTTAAATCGGTTTAATTCTATTTCTTTTTAATTTTCAAATTTTAAAATTTGAATTTCAGTGCCATTTTTTCATTTTTTTTCCCACTAAAATCTAATTTTTTTTTGTTTTTATTTTTATTTTTGCCCCTGGCCGTTTTAATCCGTTTAAACAGTCACACCCCTAGTCCGTTTAACCGTTAAAATGGCCTCCTTCAAACCTTGGACTTGGAGGAGACCCCTAGTCCGTTTAACCGTTAAAATGGCCTCCTTCAAACCTTGGACTTGGAGGAGACCACTTTGGATTTCAGTGAATAAATAATAATTGAAACCCATTACACAGTTAAATAGATTACCAAACACATTGAGTATGCAGGCAACCGAAAGAAGCTAGGCCTGTTCATTCTCAATCAAGTTGCTTTGTGCGCCCGTTGAGGTAGGGAAAATTGCCTCTCGCTCTGCGTTAACTTATGGTCGTAAAGATTAGACGTCGAGTTGCATGGCACTCCGTAAGTCGACCTAGTCTACATTGATAAGTCTCACTTTGAACGCGAATGTTTAATCCTTGCTTAACACCAGTGGAAAAATGGAAACACTAAAAAATATCAATTTGTCACTAAAACCCTAGTTTAAAAAACGGCCATTATAACTGGTAACACCCTGACCTGTTAGTTTTTTTTTCTTTGATAACACCCAAAGCCGGAAAAATGGAAACACTAAAAAATATCAATTTGTCGCTAAAACCCTAGTTTAAAAAACGGCCATTATAACGGTAACACCCTGACCTGTTAGTTTTTTTTTTCCTTTGATAACACCCAAAGCCGAAAAAGGGATATGACTATAATGATTGTTAAGTTTGTTATAGCAGTCGTTATTTAACTTATTTTATCGTTTTAGAGGTTTTTAAAAAATAAAAAAAATAAGCTAATAATTTTCTGACCTTTTTTATTCAGACGTGACTGATATGACCTGTTAGAACGGTAACTTTATGAGACCGTTATAACGGATCACTTAAAACCATAGTTAAAACTGAGATATTATACTTCCAGCTCGGAATAAAACTTTGATGACAGGGCACAATATGAGCCACGTGGAACACTCTTAGAGGACTGACCGTATGGATGTTTGGCCAATCATTAGGTGGACCTACAAACCAAAAATCCGCCCGATTCGTGATTTCTAGGCATTGGATTGGAATTGTTTTCATGGGTTGATTTTAACCGTGTGAAATTTGAGCATTATTGACCCTTATTTGAGGTACAAAGATCCAAAGGCTTGAAATCACAAATCAAGCTGATTTTTTGTTTGTAGGTCCATATAGGGATTGGAAAAACATCCATAAAGTCAGAGTCCTCTAATAGTATGCCACGTGGCCCCTATTGCACCCTGTCATCAAAATCTTACTCCCAGCTCGTAAAGCTTTCTTCCTCACAAATGCAGCCTCGGTTTGACAACATGAAGAAACTCTATATAAAACCACCGGAAAAGATTTACATAAGAGTTTCCGATACAAGCAACAAAAGTACAAACAGATAGAGCACAACAATATTTTAATTTGTAAACATACTCATTTTTCATAATTCAGATTGCACGTACGCCATAGCCGAACGACACGAATAAATAATGAGAATTTCGGATCCATTTCCCATAACAGCTATTGAGCATATTTTCTGTTGTTTAGTAAATTTCAAGGGTTTCTGCGGGACATTGTCTCATTGTGTGCTACTCTCCTGAATAATGAGACAACGTTACAAACAATTTTGAGTTGTGTAGCTTAGTTGGTGGTGCCCAAAGCACTCTTTGACAAAGTGTTGGCCAAAATCGGGTGTGAGTGGCTTAGATCCACCATCCATTTGAGGTGATAAGATCTCGGCCATCCTTTGTGAAGCCGATAAGAGGGGGGAAATAATTGACTTCTCTGTTTTGTTATATAGATGTATAGTGGGTTCGGCACTCCCCTACAAAGCATTTTCCAAAATCGCCTTTGTGAAGCCAATAAGAGGGGTATAAATGGGTAGACAATTTTCCTGTTAAATTAATCCAACCATCTACATTTTATTTTATGTAAGGGTGGATATGGGACCTTGATATATGAAGCCTATAAGAAGGGGAGACAACTTCCTGTTTTGTTATATAGACTAGTGGGTGCCCCATGCTATCGGCACTCCTCGACAAAGAATTTGCCAAAATTAGGTGAGTAGCGGAGATCCACCGTCCATTTGGGGGAGGGTTAGATTTCCGCCATTCTTTGTTGATGCTTATAAAAGGAGGTATAAGTAGGGAGACAACCGCTGTGTTTTGTTATATAGAATAGTAAATGGCCCATGCCCACGGCACTCTCCGACAAAAGCGTTCGCAAAAATTAGGTGCCTTTGACACTCACACGGTATAACCGACTGGGGCGTTACCTTTTTCCATTATAACGGCTGTTATAACAGATTGTAACTCACATAGGGAAAAATGGAAATTCAAATTTTAAAATTCAAATTTTTAATAAATTGAGGTCAAATGAGTGGGAGTGAATGAATAAATGAGGGGGGTTGAATGGCTGAAATCTAACCGTCCACATTAGATAGATGGATTCGATCTCAACCACTCCTTATCTCATGAAGCAGGATAAGATAAGAGAATACAACTGAGTTATTTTGTTATATGTGTGGGTGGCTTGTGTCTACAGCACTCTCCGACAGAGTGTTTGTCAAAATCGGGTGGGAGTTAATCTTAGCTATTGATATAAAGCATAATGGATCTCAGCCACTCATTATTGAAGCTATATAAGATAAGAGGGGGGTATACGATAACCACTTTCACTTGTTATATTAGATAGTGGGTGGCCCATGCCCACGGCACTCTCCAACAAAGCGTTGCCAAAATCGGGTGTGAGTGGCTGAGATCCACTGTCTATTTTGGAGATAAGATCCTGGCCCTTCTTTTGAAACATATAAGTGGAGGTATAAGAGGAGGAGATAACTTCCCTGTTTTGTTATTAGACCAGCAAATGCCCCGTGCCCACGGCACTCTCTGACAAAAGTGTTTGCAAAAAATTGGGTGCCTTCGACGCTTAAATAGCATAACGGACTGGGGTGTTACCTTTTTCCATTATAACAACTGTTATAACGGATTGTAACGCAGAGGGAAAAATTGAAAAAATATGAAAATAACAAAAATAACAGTGTCAAAATTCAAACTTTAAATAAATTGAGGTCAAAAGAGGGAGTGAATGAATAAATGAGGGGGATTGAGTGGTTGAATCTAACTGTCCACATTAGATGGATGGATTTGATCTCAACCACTCTTTATCTTGTGAAGTAAGATAAGATAAGAGAATACAACATAGTTATTTTGTTATATGTGTGGGTAGCCCGTGCAGGCGGCACTCTCCGACAAAGCATTTGCCAAAATAGGGTGTTAGTGGCTGAGATCCACCGTCCATTTGGGGGGATAAGATCTCGGCCCTTCTTTGTTGAAACAGATAAGAGGGGGGATAAGTGGGGAGACGACCTCCCTGTTTTGTTATATAGACTAGTGGGTGGCCGTGCCCACGGCACTCCCCAACAAAGCATTTGCCCAAATCGGGTGTGAGTGGCTGAGATCCATCGTCCAATTGCAGATAAGATCTCAGCCATCTATATATGAAGCCTATAAGAGGGGGAGACAACTGAGCTGATTTGTTATATAGATAGTGGGTGGCCTGTGCCCACGGCAATTCCGGACAAAGCATTTGCCAAAATTGGGTGCGAGTGGCTGAGATCCACCTTCTAGTTAGGGGATAAGATCTCGGCCCTTCTTTGTTGAAGCCATATAAGATAAGAGGGGTATAAGACAACCACTATCACTTGTTATATAGATAGTGGGTGGCTAGTGCCCACGGCACTCTCCAACAAAGCGTTTGTCAAAATTGGGTGTGAATGGCTGAGATCCACCATCTATTTGGGGGATAAGATCTCAGCCCTTCTTTGTCTAAATAGATAAGAGGGGGGATAAGTGGGGAGACAACTTCCCTGTTTTTGTTTTGTTATATAGATACTTATGTTTTAAAACTCGTTGAGTCGACTCGAGACTTGGCTGAATCGACTCGACTCAATTGCATTTCAAGTCAACTTGGCATTTGCAGGCCTCACTCAGAAACTTGACCGGGTCGACTCAAAATATGCCGAGTCAACCACTTAAAGGCCGAGTTGACTCAAAACTCAATGCCTTTTTTAATTTATAAATATTTTTATTATTTTTTCTATATTATAATATAATATTTCAAAATTTTTAATAAATATTATTTTTTTATATTTAAAATATTTAATAAATAATTTAATGACTCGACTCTTGAGTCATTGATGTGACTCGACCCAATGGACTTCCGAGTCAAGTTCGAGTTCCGAGTTTTAAAACATTGGTATACACTAAAGGAGGTTAATGTAATGGGCCATACCAAGGTTTAAAGGAGGCCGTTTTAACGGTTAAACGGACTAGGGGCGTTACCGTTAAAACGGATTGAAACGGCCAGGGGCAAAAATGGAATTTAACGAAATTAAAGGGATTTTAACTGAAAAATGGTGCTGAAATTCAAATTTTGAAATTTGAAATTTAAAAAAAATGAAATTTAACGGATTTATTGTCTATATTTTTCACAAAATTTTTCAGAATTTAACGGCTGTTTAAACAATTGTAACTGCCATTAAAACAAAAAAAAATGACCGTTAAATGCAAAAACATTAAAACGCGTTTAAACAGTTTTAACAGAAACGGGCTTGGGGCGTTACCGTTTAAACGGCCGTTTTTAAAACCATGGGCCATACTATAGCCTATGAGGCATCTTCCTTTTCCTGCATGGCTATGTTTTGTTCTGAGGAAAGATGGTTCTAGCTGTTCCCCTTACTTCTTGTTGTCTCTTTTGGCTTAATGAAATGGACAAATTTAGTATGCAAACATTGTCAGTACTGTTGGATGTCCCTTGAAAACTGTGTTATTTCAATGTTTTAAAAACAAAATATTTTATTAATTAAAAACACATTTTTCAATGAGCATTGAATGGTGGATACAATGTTTGCATACTTTTACGTATGCAAGTGGTTGCATACTAGACCGACCCTAATGAAATAGTCGATTACAGAAAAAAAAGACTATAAGGATGAAATGAGAGACTATAATTAAGTATTTATAAAAGGACTAAAATGTTAATGCGAAGAGTTATTTTGAAAATGATTTCATACCTGGAGTAATGAGTCTGACTTAAAATAATTTTTTATTTTTAAATTAGGGTTTAGGTCAAGTAAATGATTTATGGTTAAGTTGAAATGACTAAATTTCACTATTTAACACTAGGGGCGACACGTGCATTGCATGTGAGCGATTGTAGGGGTGTCTTTGCAAGAAGTGACATGCTATTAGAGACCCCTGATCCTATAGATGTTTGGCCCATCCCTAGGTGTACCTAAATGCAAAAAATAAGTCTTTTTTTTCGCAATATAAAAATAAAAAATAAGTCAGATTAGTGATTTCTAAGCATTTGATTGGAGTCGTTTTCATGGGTTGATTTTTAACCAGAATCAGAGCATTATTTTGTGTACAAAGATCCAAAGGTATGAAATCACTAATCAGACTGAAATTTGGTATGTAGGTCCACTTTAGGATGGGCCAAACATCCATATGGTTAATTACAAAAAAAAAAAAAAAAAAAAAATCTATATGGTTGGTTTTCTCTAAGAGTGTGCCACATTGCTCGTACCGTAGTACCACATCACAACCTGTAATTTTGTGAAGCCAGCATCATCGCCAACCCCGGACATGATCCGCCATGAAAACATGTGACTGTTGTATCATCTTTGTTCACAGCCGACCAAGAATGTCCATATGAGTGATGTGGCATGTCATGCTCTTTGAGATCATCGATAGTATGGATGTTTGGCTCATCGTTAGATTTTTGAACTGTTGGATCTGAGAACCACAAATAATGCTCAATATCACGTTGAAAATCAACCCATGAAAAGACTCAAATCCTAACGGTCAGAACTAACCAAGCAGCTCGACTTTTGGTCTGCACGTCAGCCAAAATCAATTCGGTCGGTGATCCCGAAGAGTGTGCCACGTGGCCCATATGTACCTACTTGATTGTCCATGACCTTGAGCAAAGACTTTAGTGAGCAAAACTATACTCCATTTAGCTAGGCTTTTTGGCGGCAAATCTTCGTTGAGCTACGTTGACATTCTCCTAAGAAAATAATAGTATCGTCTTGATAATGGTAAAGTCATCCTACGATCAAACCGTTGAATGTTCTAATATATTTGTGCGGTGGGAATCTCGATGACCATCATCCATTTGGATAGGGATGTAGATCAAGTAGAGAGTCTCAGGATCGGCCCCTCTTGCCCAAGACAAAGTGAGACTCCTTTGTAAAACAGTGATCTCGAAACGAGACAGAGCTTGGTTTTGATCGGATCGGTGGGCTTCAATCACTATCCAGACCAGGATCGGTGGGGACATTCGATCCTAACACTGCTATCACCCTTACAGAGGATATTTCCCCAATCTAGATGTGGAGTGGGAAAAAAATTGATGTCTGGCCGGGTAGAAACAGAAAGGACGTTGTTCTCCTTATTCATCCTTGGATTTCGTGAACTTCAGTGGTAGTTTTGCTTTGGGAAAGTGAATACCAGCTCATCACTATAAACCCTTTGGGTGGAAAACTTAAGTAAAACATTTGAGTCTCCGGATCCTGAGCCTTCACACAATTACGATGGTCCGCAAATATTTTTGCCGTGTTTGCAACACAAAAAATAGTAACTTATTGACTTTATAGGCCAAAAAGTTAGTTTAGATATGTTTCATATTTTAACTTTTGAAAAGTTAAAAACTAACTTAAAACTGAAGCTAAATTTTTTAGCTTTTAACTTCTAAGAGAAATTATTTCTCAAAAATTAGAAGGCCTCCTGCCACTTTTAATTTCTCTGATTTTTTTGGAGGTAAAAAATCAATTGTTAACTGCTTTTACTTCTTGTTCCCAAATGCCCCCTTAATGTTGCCAATGGACATAAAAAATTTTCTGTATGGACTGTGGAATCGTTCTTGAGGGTCAAGGATGTGTCATAGGAAGGATGTCCTAATAACATGTTCATCATGATCCCGGGGTGAACCGTAGGGTTGCCAATGGATAGTTGAAAATTCGAATTCGATTTGAATCCATAATCGAAAAATCAAATATTATCTGAAAATTTTGGATGTCGAAATGGTACCCCCAATAAGGGAGCCCAAGTTGGTTGTACCTTGGGGGGCTTCAAAATTTGAAGTCTCCCTCCAAAAGTGTCACAGGGGCGCACACATAGATGGATCTATGCACCAAAATCAAATTAATTGATGATTTCTAGCCATTGGATTTGATCATCTTCACAGAGTGGTTTCTGGTGGTTAGAGGTTTTTTTTTTTTTCAATTCTAATTTCTAGAGATTACCAATCAAGTTGATATTTGCTGCGTGTATCCACCAAGTAGTGAGTAAAACTTGCATGACCGCACATGGTACACTCTTAAGAGGACACTGACCATATGGATATTTGGCCAATCACTAAGTGGACCGCTAAATAAAAAATCAGCCTGATTAGTGATTTCAAACCTTTCCATCTTGTACCCCAAATAATGCTCGAATTCCCATAGTTAAAATCAACCCATGAAAATGAATCCAATCCAACACTTAGAAATCATTAATCAGATTGATCTTTAGTTTGTAGGTCCACCTAGGGATGGGCCAAACATCTTTATGGTCATTGTCCTCTAACAGTGTGCCACGTGGCTCATTTGTTACCGTCTGACCGAGTCACTGATGGCCGTCAATGCAAGTTTTACTCCCAAGCGGTTAGCAAAACGTCCAAAAGGTCAGTGGTCCTGCCCCCCACCTCAGGTGGGCACCTGAGGTGGGGAGCAGTCTCGGATGCTCTTTACTCCTCTTTGAAAGAATAATGAGGTCGTTAAAAGGGGGAAAATTTAGTCTAAGGCGAATTTTTTCCCGTGGCCCTGTCGCCTGTCGGAAACATAAAAAATGCACCACGTGCCACCCTATTTCCATGCCCACGACCTACTACTACATACCAAAAATAGATTAAATTCTAGCCTTTTTTTCACGGGTGATATTTGACCGTTGATTCCACCAATTTTTGAGTTCTCAGATCCAACGTATAAAGATCCCCGATCAGACTGAATTTTGGTATATAAGTCATTTAAGGGGAAAGACAATCATTCATAGTTAGTGGGCCAGACCGACTAATACCACGTGGCACGTTTTTATGCCCTCATAAGATCAGAGAAAAAAAAATAGTTTCAGCCTAGATATTCTTGTTAAAAAAAAGTGGGGAAACGCTCTCGTTTTCTCGTACGAACAAAATCTCCCTCTCCGTATCAAAACCCAAAAGCCATCACAGAAAAGTCAAAATCATTCTTCTCATTTAAACCGTAGAACGGAAAGGAAAATGATAAATCATCCTTAGGATGTTACTGTAGCAATGTCGTCCGCGTGTTAGTACCTTTCGATATTCTTTTATGTGAATCTTAAGGAATATCAACGGCATGGATCTAGGGACGACGATAGAGAAGACGACCACTAAGGACAAGAGTCACATCCGGTCACACTAGGTGACACAAACCATCTCATTTTGCCCTAATTTCTTCCCCCAATCCTCTAAGAGAACCCGTCAAGTATGCAGGTCCTCTCTCACTAAAAAAATGGCTCAAACCTCTTTCAATCCCCTTAAATCGTCGTCTTCAACTACAATTCACTCTCTGAAATTCTCAATTTGTAGAGAAAATTCGTTCTCTCGATCGTCCGAGCTCTAAATCGGGTGGTTCTTCGACGATTTCCATGGCGCGCTAGGGTTTCTGGTGTACAGAAATGGTCTCCGAGAGATGGATTTGGTCCCGGCGCAGAGGATGGAGAACGGACTGAATTCGCAGATGGTTTTCCAGGACGAGAGCTTGCAGTTCAACTGTGGCGCTCCGCCGCAAGGACAGCAACGGCGCGTTGTAGATCCTGGACGGAAAACCAGAGAGGTGAGTAGTTTTGTTGATGAGAAGATTTTTTCCATTGAACGGGAGCGATATTTCCGGGCTCAAGGTGCTGAATTCCGGCGGAATATTTACGATAACTCGCCGGCCCAGCAAGACCGTCAGGGGAACCAGAATTGGAATGGTGAGGAAAGTACGGGCACACCGAGTGGGGATGGATCAGAAGGCGATGAAGAAGAGGAAGATGATGACGAAGAGGATGAAGATGATGAGGTTGACGAAGGAGACGGTGAAATCGAGGGTTTGGTTGCCGTCGATGATGGTAATAAGAATAACAATAGCAGCGGTAGTGTACATAGTGGTTCGGAGAAGATACGCAACGAAAAAGCGAATTTACAGAAACACCATTCTTTTGGTATGGAAATTTGATATGTTTTATTTTCTTGTTAAAAGTTCTGTTCAGTTTTGAATTCTTAGTTGGAGTTTATGTTGACGTTAGGATCGAGTAGAGGAGTGTTGGTGAAGGATGGAAATGTTATTCACTCTGTAAATAATATTAGAGGGAGTTCAAGTGAACAACACCACCAACAAGGACGGGCCAGCCACTACGAGAACGCGATTACAATTGCGGAACCTGATATATACTATTCACAGTTTCTACAGGGGCCAGAGGGTTCCGCCCTCGGGCAGAAGGACGTAGGAGGGGAAAATGGGTGTGGGTTTAGTGGGAGAAAGGATGTTTCTTTGTCAATAGAATCAGGGGAGTCTCTGAGGATGATTCTTTCAGATCCTTTGACGTAAGTCTGCCTGAACATTTGCTGGTTCTATATTCTTTTGTTATATTTCCTTTCCTAACAGAACGGGAATCTGCAATATACTCTTATGCATGGTCGGTAGGATATTTGCATGATGGACCTGAAACTAACTGCTATGTAGTAGTTTAGAGATTTGAATCTGTAAAAGATATGTCGAGCTTTGCTTGAGATGAGGTTAGTGGAATGAAGCGCAAGGTCCTAGACTGCATTGTCTTTTGGATAATAGAGCCATTAGGTTATCTACCCACCAAGAAGGGGAGATGATCTTGGGGAAAATCCTAAATGTCAAACTTCCACTCTAGTTAAGCTTTTAAGTGACTGCGATGCACATTTTACAATATTAATTCCATTGGGATCAAAGAGTAGGCGTAAAGAAGGGACAAAAAAGACTCTTCTGACCTTGAAAAATACACATACATCACCGCACTCTACTTCCAGCTGGTGCACGACTATCATCATGCCAAGCTTGCCCACAATATGCTGAATTAGTTCATCCACCAACTTATCTTCAGGTCTCACATTTGACTCATTTCTTTGAATGCCACTATCTCTCACAAAATGACATTCCACTTCTATATGCTTAGTTCACTCATGAAAAAAATAGAGATAACCAAATCATTGCCTTTGTGTAACAACCCATCTCCATGGGCTACTCAAAAGGGATAAGTCAATAGAGTATGGACACTGATGTTATAGCTCCGTGGTAATTTAATATAATACCACCTCAATGTTAGCGTTGGATTTGGGTATAATGACATCATACACCATTTTTTTATGTCATTATTTTTTTTTATAAGTGATTTATGTCATTATTTTCAAACGCAAGGGCTGACATTGATGTGGTATTATACTTAAAAACCATTGGGGCTACAGTATCATTGACAAAAGAGTTAATTAGACCAACTCACATGCTACATACATGGTTGCAAATCTCATTGTGTCTCGGCCGGGACGTCTCGTTCCAGTAAGGTACAAAGACGTTACATAGGAGAATATATTGTCTTGTGCCAAAAACTTAATGTAAGTATTAAACTTGGTTTAAGGTCCTCATATGCATGATATATGTACTTTTATAACATAAATAAATGCTAAAAATTAAAATTTTAACATAATTAAGCATTAAATAATGGTTTAACCTTATAGGGACATATAGTGTTTTTTTCATTGTCTCGTTCCGTCTCTTTTCGTCACCTTACCGAGACAATGAGACGGAACAATGTTTTAAACCTTGGCTATATGTGTCATAATTTATACTTGAGTTCCGCACTTGTTCTTGCTTCTATTATCTGTTTACTTTTCCCCTCACTAAGTTTCCTTTTATCTTAGATGGAAAGGTGCCAATGAGGAGCATAAATTATCCCTCATATATGGGAAGACTTCTAATATCCAAGTATTCTTTGACAAGGGGTATGCAGTGATTGCATAAATTGACTAACCTCCAACAAAGAGGAGATGTTTAGAAGGGTGATTGTTAGATATAATATATTTTGATTAACATTGATAGGTGGTGACACCTCTAAATAACTCACCCTCATTTTTATTAAGAGGATGATTCATGGTCATTGGAGTATGAAGCGGCCCTAAGGAGTCTATTATCTTCCAGCAGGTCTAAGTGTATTTCCAATGCTAAATTTATAATTCACATAAAGGTCCTATTTTTGGATATATTGTAGGGTGACTAAGTTCTATGACCAAAAGATTTGGATAGGTGACGTAGGACGAGATGTCGTTCTGCGATTTTGGGGGGAATAAAGAGGGAAGGTTACTATTCACGTGACATTATTCACACGACACTATTCACAGTGTTGTGGTATGATTTGGGTTTTCTAGGTCAAAATTGATCTAAAAAGAAAATAAAGATGGAGAAAAGAAAGAGAATAAGAGAAGAGAAAGAGAGGGAGATAGGGATAGAAAGATACCTTTGGCTTCGCACTGAATTAGCTTAGATTCACACCAAGGTAGAGTGATTTTGCACCACAAGAGAGATTTCTCTTTCTTAATTCATCGTTTCATTCTTAAAATCAAATGGTACATCATCTTTTATAAGACTCCCTACTTGAAGTTTTCTAATTCTAATCGAATTGAAATTCCTACTTCCAAGCAAACTAAAATAAACAACATCTACTACAAATCTACTAATTAGAAATAAAGTATCTCAAAATCCCAATTCGATTACAACTCAAACTCTATCTAAAAATAGAAAAATCAGAATTTACTATAAATAGTAAAACCAGAATTACTATAAACAGTAAAAACAGGATTTACTATAAATAGTAAAAATGGGTCCACTTGCTTGACCGGGTATAGATTCGGTGTAGCGTGGACTATCGTAGTAGAATGCTCCTGCATCAATAGGGATGGCCAAGATAAGTCTAGTATGTAGCTTTAGCATTTGATGAGGGATACCTCATATGGGTTTCATTGCTAGAGAAAGTATGGATTTGTACTAACGCGTCTAACAAATCTTTTAAAGATCTCTTGCTTCCATCTTCAATTTTTTTTTTTTTTTTTATTATTTATAATTACCATCGTCTAAATTGTTAGACTGCAGCAAATGATTTTTTTACTAATTTTGGTTCTATTACTACTAGCAGTAGTATTGTGGGATTACCCATTAAAGGGTGGCACATTGTTAATCACTGTATATTGTTGAAAAAATTAATTAATCAGTGAACTAGTTATATGTAGGTGTAATAGTTAATTTATTAGGTGCGGGGAAAACTCAAAAGTTGTCGACGTCTTCAAACCGGCTTGTTTAGTTAGCTTACCAAGACATGGAACGTGATGGGGATTTTTAAACCTTTACTCTAGGTTGCGTAACGATCTTTCTCTTTCATCGCTGTTAACCACATGGAACACATAAGTGGGAAAGCAACCTCTTCCATTACCATTTTGGCGTGAACCCATATTAACTGTCATAATGGTATTTTTGTGGCATAGAAGAGAATTCCTTCTCAAGATGCATTGTATATTTTTCTGCAACACAGATTATCAAGTACTCTTAAGGACATATTTATTTTTTAGATCATTTGATGTTTAAGATTACTTCTACATGGTTTGAATTTTTGAAAGCTTATTCAAGGTGTTGGAGAATGTTGAAGGTTGCAAGATGTTGGAGAATAGTTTAAGGTTTGTGCAAGTGCTTTGAATCTATAAATGGATGCAGAGGGTCTACCATTTTTTTTTTCTATATGTTCTGCTAGGCTGATTCAAATAAGGTAGAATATTTAGTGCTAACTTCTTATCCTCTGTAATTCCCGTGTACCAAGGAAGTGAAACTAAAATTTTCTTTTGAATCAAAATCAAAAGTTGGATCTCTGTGGCTATGGAACCTTTGATGGATGGTAAGATGACTTATTCTTTTGTGCAAGCTTTCAGCTTGAAGGAAGAGTACACTAAGAATACCAAAGAATGTGAAGCTGAATTTTTTCTGTTAAAACAAAGGCGAAAGGTAGCCTGGGAAGTTGCTGCACACTTAAGGCTGCAGCAACAAGGTTTTCTGTTACGTGGGGGTATGACACTTAGTTGCCAAAGTCTTCTACATTAGGTACCACTCCTGCCCCAGCTTCATAAACTAATTCACTTAAGACTAAGTTGCAACAGCCACTTCGCCACTCCCACAATTGGCTTCTCTCCCGCTCCCCTTCCTGCATTGTACAACTAAGGTTTGACATGGCTAATCCAGACCATTCATTTGATAGGGGACCCTCTGGATCAGCCACAGGAACAGCTTCCTCATCGACATCAGACCCATGAGCTCGTGTATTGGACTTTCCCCTTATGAATAATGGCATTGAATATATTAATTTTCTTTAACTAAAAGAGTGGCAAGAAAGGAGGCTCTCGTTTTGCCACATGGCGGAGGTTGCTTGGGCTGAAACTTGCCACGTGTAGAGGGGGCAGGTGGTGGAAGGGGAACAGGTGGACCACTGCAGGCTTCATAGCTGCAGCGATGGCCCAGAACCCAGCTTCCGAATTAAGTTCAAAAGTCAAACCTCTGTGGTTATGGAACCTTTGATGGATGTTAAGATGACTTATCCTTTCTGTTTAACCATTCAGATTGGAGGAAATGTATGCTTAGAATGTGATTCAGTTGATAAGAAGATTGATCTGCCATGCATCTTTGTGTTGTATAGTTTCTTGTTCTTTTTTCTTGTTTATATAATGATTAGTATTGGTCTACATGAAGGTTATTTTGTGACAAATCCAAAGATCTTGTGTTACATATCATTAATTGGTACTTCGTCTGAAAATTGTGATAAACATTGTTATGGCAGTTTTATGTTACTAATGGCTTCTTTGAATATGCATTTTAATATTTTGCTTGCTGATCTATTCGAGTTTTAAATTAACTTTTAATTTCATAAATGCTGATAACTGATTATTTACCATGTTGATTGTGGTTATATAGAGGAACCCTCATGGATGATGCCATGATATTGCCTTGTGGACACTCTTATGGAAGTGGTGGATTGCAGCAGGTTATTAAAATGGTGGGTTATCACTTTTTTTTTGGTGTGTTGGTTTTACCATTTCATTTATCATATCATTTTTTATTCATGAGGAATAGAATCATTTCACAGTGTTTGTTAGAAATGCTGCGGGCTTTCTGTTAAAGGTGATAGATGAACTAATGAGGAGAAAAAGTGTACCATATTTTAAATTGGTCGTTTGACTAATGAACTCTGCTACCCAATGGCATATACATTGTCTAAATAGTTTATTTATTTATTTCTGTTATAATTTGCCATGTGGCTCACTTGATCACCAATCTGAACCTTCAATATGTTAGAATACACCTAGGATGGACCAGAGCCCCAAATCAGATTGGTTGTCGTCCATTCCAAAACTTTCCTTCGGATGGTCAAAACGTGATCTGTGCACGTCCAAAACTGCTCCATCAGCACCGAGTTCACTTGCATAAATCATATGGCCAGGAATTTTGTAAGGTCTTGTGTTGTAGCTAGACCAAGGGGTCACCGACAGATTCAATGGTCTGGATTACATTAAGTCGGAGGAAGCTAAGTGACATTATTTGAGGGAACACAGGAATATGCATTTACATGTTTATTAATATAATTTTCTTTTTTTATTGTTGATTCCATTTTGGCTACTGAACCATGGGATTATTTTCTGACTGAGCTTGATACTAACTGTAGAAAAGAAATGTTACTATCTAGTTATCAAGTTTAGTTATGGTTGGATATTCATCTTCTGCAATGCACATGCAGAAAGTTTGCTACAGTTGTCCACAGACAGTTTTAGAAGACTCAGCGGCACCAAATCTCTGTAAGTCAATATTAACACTCATTATTTCAGTAATTATATAAAAAAAAACTCATTATTTCTGCGAGTGATTGAATCATTGAAAAACAAAATCAAGATCTGTTAAGCATGGTCTGGATTTTCTCTTATCAATTCCAGAACTTACAACGTGTTACGTGTATGCTTGCTTATCCCAGTTACCATGTTAAATTTTATATTGTTGGTTACAATTGGCACAATCCGTCCTCCTGATTTGATAGTTAATCTGCAATTTTTTTTGAATTTACTATTTATAATGTTAATCTATTTGAGTTGTAATTTTCTAGCATCCTGCACAAGATAATTTGTGCATGCATTGAAATCTATGTAATAGTTTTAAGCTGAGTTGCTTTTGAAATTTGCTCTGTTTAGTGTAGAAATTTACATAAGACATTGACTTTGAATGTTACACTGCAGATATCTGCTTGCGGTATGAATAATTAAAGGATATCTCTAGGCTGTTCAGAGAGTAATTATTTAGGCTAGGGGCTTCGAACTAGTTCCCTTATGAACTTCATTTGTTATGTATCACTAGTTGCACACTCCTTGTTGGTGTGAATGTTTGGTTTGTTTCTTTGGTCTGTGAAATCATTCTGTTCATGGACTAACATAAGCCTGTTTGGAAATTCAAAAAATGAGACCAGCCTGTCAGTCCAGGATGGTCTTTCTGACCCATGTTTGGTAGCCGTGTGGGGCCCACTTTTTCAGATTTTATCCTCAAAACAGGACCAAAGTTGGTTTTTTGAAAGTAGTTGCAACGTTGAACTGGTTCGTCTGGCCTAGAGTTGCGCTAAGTCCTGAAAACATGAGATTTCCAAACACTAGGGAACTGACGAAGGTCCTACAAGGGAATGCACCCCTGAAGCCTACACCAACTGATGACATCGTTAGATTGAACAGAAGGAAGTAATCTTGTATTTCAAAAAAAGAATCAAGCAGTAAAACTGAGGTTCTCCTCCAGTAAGACCTAACCCTGATGCATCCAACTTCGCTAGCGCAGCTAATGGCTTTATTTGATTTATTTCTTGGAATACTTTTCCTTATCCATATATTTTCTCAAACTCATTCTAGTATCTTCAACCATAAAACCAGCCCCCTGAGCTTCATCTGCCTTTTATTTTATTTCTCAATGGCCAAGCCATAATGAAGTTGGATATTAATTTTTGCCTCTTTTTTCTTTTGTCTATTAAAGAACCTGGAAAGGGACATGATTTTCTGCAAACCTGCATCCCACTGTTTGATCAGTTCTCTTTTACCGTAGGTCAAAATTATGGTAATCATTACTGCCGTCCAAAACATGAGTGGCATACTTAACTGTAAAATTTGTCAACGGTGCCTCTGAAGATCCTACCTTTTATCATCATTGCCACCCTTCTCTCCTATGACTGGTCAACTTATGGGAAAGAGTGGTATAGACTGAGCAAGCTCTCCTTCTGTCACTGAGTGCCACTTGGAGATCTGAATTTCAATTGGAAATGGTTTGAATGGCTTCAGTTTATGTGATGCTGCAATTTGCTATGGTTCATACTTCATACATTGGTTGTGATTTTGGGAAACCCAATGCAAACCCAAGTGTGTTACTTTTCTCATTTCCAATGCAAGGTTTGATGATAACCACAATAAATTTCTGTTGCTTATAGTGAGTCTTAGTTGGGGATAACCATATGAAAATTTCTCATGGGGAAATGGCTGATTCATTTCATAGGCCATCAAGAGGAGGAAGGTGGCTGTTTCAACAATTTATGGGCCCAAAAGAGTGTGAAGTACACATGGGCCCGTCAATAGCAGCCTGTCCTTGGGCTTGACCATTGACTTGACTGGATTGGCCTGGATTAAGCTTTGGCCCATCTCAGGTTTGGGTGGGCGTGGGTCCAGCCCTAGGAACTTGTGTGTGGGTCATAGAAACCTGATGCATCTGGAGCAGGATCTTATGGTTCAGGAAGGCTCATCTTTGCAGTAGAAGGGCCATATAATTCACGGTATCTTAATGCCAAATACTATCAATTGTTTCTGATAGACATCTTATCAACATATCATCTCACTAGGCCTGGTATATGTAAGGAATAGACATGTTTTGTATATGAATAAACCTGGGCTATTTATGTGAAACATGGGTACTGTATCTCATTTTGTGTTACCCACATGTGGCACGCATGCTCATGTGTCCAGATTGCACAGATGCCAGACCACTCCTTCGATGGGCTATAGCACAAAAATTGCATTAAGTAGATGATCCTATCCATTTTGCTGGTTTATTAAAACTTGGGCAACTTTAAAAAAGTAATCTGTTGAATGGTTGGGAAAATGTCAATACATTGAGGAGTTATTGTCAAAGGTGGTTGCATGGCACCCATTTACCAATACTTAGGCTGCTTTTGGTACACGGGTAAAGTGAAGAAAATAATAATCCAGGAAACGGGTATATTTCCAATGTTTGATTCGTGCGAAAGTGTGGGCCCAGAGGACAACCCATTTCCAAAACTCTTCAAAAGGGAAACTGGCTTGCTCTTTTAAAAAAGAAGTCATTTTCTTACTCAAGCACTCCCATGTCTTCGACCCTAATCCCCCTCCCTCATATCTCTCTCTCATTTATGGCAACAAAGCTCCTCACCGCACCTCCCCTATCCCTCCCTCTCTACACCAATCATTATTTCTAATGAGAAAAGGGAGATTGCGCAATTCTCTTGGAGTCGAGGCAAGGAATGAAAGGGCCTCAGCAGAAAAGTTTAGATTCCTGGCTAAAATAATGTGGAACGACAACAAGACTTCTCCATTGATAAGAGCTTTCAACACCACTGCCACAGGCATCAAAATGAGTCCTATATTCTCCAATGCCATTGATGGAAAAAAGAGTACTCTCTTCAACTGGCCATGACAGATTCTTTCCATGCCATTCACAGGATATCACTACTACCGCCGTCCATTCTCTCTCCGCACAGCATTGTCAAACAATATTATTGGGTTATGTGAAGTAGTTGGCACATGAAGTGATTAATTCTGTTAGGTTGAGTAAAAAGGATGGACAAAGAAGAAGAGAGTGTTGTAGTAAAATGTATCAAATCCAAGAGAAGATGCAGGGATTTTTGGTCTGAGTCTATAGAAATAAGTTAATTATATAGTCGGCTACTTCATCTTGATATACTACATGGTCCTTTGATCTAAAAACTGTTGAAGTGATGGGCCACGATATGGATGGACCATATCTCAAAAATTACAGAGATTAGATAATATGGTGCTATATTTCAGTGTTAATATAGCAAGGTGTTGCTTATTTTGTTTGGTTTCCCCATACTCATCTAGACAGCATGAAATCAAATTCTAATAAAATGAAATCCTGAAAAACATTTTTTTTAATAAAAGGCTGTTGTCCCGAAAACCACATTCCTGTGAGCCGAACACACCATAAAAATTGTGGATCTTATCCTTCAAGTAAAATGTAACTCTTGCAATTTAGCTCATGGTCAAAGCTCATGACTATGCAACACATTTGTTTTTTCCACTTTTGGCTCTAGTTCAACTTTTCTCATCTAGTCTTGGGTTAACAAATGTTATTATATTGCATTATTTGCTCTGACATTTTATATGTTACAACAGAAATCTGAATAACAAATTTGATGGGAGGGCAAAAAAAGGATAGTAATTCTGAATTATATTCTTCCTGTGCTTGTATAGCTCTCCGTTCTGCAGTTCAGGCATTTCGTCGGGAAGAGGAGTTACAATCTTATGGGGCATCCAAAAGAAGAAGAGAAAGGTTTGATCAGGTTTGTCTTTTCCATGCTCTCATACTTGCAACATCCTTAATTAAAATATTCTCATGCATGGCATTTCCTTTTAAACTTCTATGTGCTCATTCATGCAGGACAAGTGTAGTTACCGTGATCCATTTTCCATGGATAAAACTTACAATTCAAGGGGTAAAGGTGTTCAGTTTCCATTTGCTGTCACTGATCGGGTTATAATCAAGGTAGTTTATAGATAAAGCCAAGTTCTGTTCATTATACTTGTTTACTTATAAAATTGGGAACTAATACCCTAAAGGAATTTGGTTCAGGGGAACAAGAGGACACCCCTACGCTTTGTTGGACGCGAGGCTGTTGTAACAACACAGTGCTTGAATGGATGGTTAGTTATTCCTGAACAATTGCTTTTATTGTATCTTTCTACAAGTTTATCATAATGTACATTGTCAATTAGATGAGGATGTCAGAGATAAATGCAGAAATACAATTCCCAACTTCCTGTTCATGGCTCTTTCAGGGCTAATCATTCATGCAGAAGCTTGTGTTAATATGATTTGAACTATTTTATTTCTCTCAGCAATCAAGATTACTTATCATTTTTCCTATATAGTATATACCATATTTATCACCCCAATGACGGTAGCTTATACGTTTCCTTTCCTTCAATATGTTCCCTTAGTGATATTTCATACTTCTATCAACCATTGCTTTTTACCATGCCAGCAAAGAGTGATAAAATCAATCACATTAACTTTTACTGCATCTAAGTCAATCCCATCCTTTAAACTCCTATTCCTTGCGTAACTAAGGTTATCATTGAACTAGTTATAGTAGTTGGGTTCAGAAATACATGATAACACTACAGATGTAGGATCAAACCCATTTAGTACAAATTTTGACAATTGAAAAATTAGTGAGTAGGATGCTCTACACAAATAACCAGCACAGCCTAAACCCAATATGCTTAACAGTATATCCAACTGAAGTTAACACCAAGTTGTTTGAAATACTATTATACAACAAAATACCCACTCTTTCATGACAACTAAAAAAATGGTATTAGAGATAAGATCTTAGTTCCGATGTCATAAGATGTATGAGATACACCAAATCACAACTGAAGTGCATTTCATCACATTCTACAGTTGTCACTTGTCATGATTAGTATAAGATCAATTAGGATTAATAGTTTGTATGTTTAGATTACTGTCATTATCTAGATAAACCCTGTTAGGATCCATGTAATTAATCAGTTCATTATCAATAAACTCAAAACATTATTATGGTATTAGAGCAGATCATTCCCTGATCTGTGCTCTACTGATGGCCACTCTTTGTCCGCCACCTTTCTGGCGGGCACTGGCAATGCCGCCCATCCTGCTTAGACCATCTCACTTCTCTCGATTCGGTTTTCATAAAGGAAAAAAAGTGAAAAACACCCTCTTTCTCCTTTAAAAAAAACACTCTTCTCCCTCTCCTGGCTAACGGTTTCTGTACATCAATGTTGGACGTCATCATCACCAACATCAGCCTCTGCCTAAAGGGTTCGCTGATGGTTCATCTATACCTAGACTTTCTATTAGCTCTATTCACATTGCTGGAAAGCTGCTCATTGCCGTATGAATCATCTATCACCACCACCATCTTTGTTTAGACCTGTCATCATCATCATGTATACCATTAAACATTGCTGCTACAGACATCATCATCACCATCACCATCACCATCAATCCGCCTGTCAAGTGCTCCACCTCTGCCCAAGCTGCTGCAAAAATGTGCTGCTCATTGTTATTGGTAACTGTAGTAAAGATAATACCTCTCACAACTTCGTTGTTTCTGTTCACCTTTGTCCGTGAGCCATCATCATTGGTAGCAGCTCACAATCAACTTTTGCTTTCGACTGTCTGCGAATAAATTTGCTCTCATCAGTCTTTCTCCTCAACACCATGCTATGGCCATCATCATCACGCTGCCTCAGCACTACCCACATTAATGGCCGCTTGTGAGCAAGAAAGGCCTGCCGTTGCCACTGTTCTTACCACAGCCGTTCATCTGCCACTGCTGCTCTTGTCACCTCCCCGAGCCACTGCCCAATGTCCTTTTCTCTAAGTTGTTTGCCTTCCCTTCTCTTCTTTTGGCTGACGTGTGAAATATGAAGAACCACCACTTTTGCTCGTGGGTTTTGTCAGTAGGCCCAAAACCCATTTGGTGTTTACTTATGGGCCTCTCTTGAAGTCCAAATTTAAAAGAAAAAACTGTTTTGCTAGAGGAATTTTTTAAAGCTCAAACCTATTGAGGCAGAAGAATGCCCACGCCCACTTCATCTTAACCCAGTCATGTCCCTTCTAAGGTACTATTCGATTTGATTAGAGCCAATTGCTCATTGTTCCTTTTTGTTTTTTCCCAATCCAACCACTCTCTCCCTAATTTATTTGGACCCATTAGAGGCAACATCATCACACATCTCCTCTCTAAATGTAAACTGACCCATTTCTCATCTCTTTGGGATAGAATCTCGACAGGTTTTGGTATGCCTAAACCAATTGATTCCCAAACCTTCTCTTTTTGGCAGCTCTTCCAATAGCTTGGCATTATCTTAACGATATCTTACTGGCGATTCATTTTCAAGCTACAGATTTTGGCAAACTCACGATGATCGTTAATCCCCATGAGTTTGAGGGCAAGTATTAGAGATAAGATACTAGTTACAATGTTATAAGGTGCATGAGCTACACCAAACGAAGGTGTAGTTGAATTATAGAATTAGGGTTTGGATTAGGGTTTCACAGTATAGGAGAAAGAGAGAAGGAAAAGAGAGAAAGGGGAAGAGAGGATATCATTGTATGTTTTTACAATGACTCCATAAATCTTATTTATGTAAAGTCCCAAATACAAAAGACAAATATACCCCTCAAGGGGGTATTTACAGAACTACCCCCGATACATATAAAATACGTATTTCTACGTATATGATAACACTCCCCCTCAAGTTGGTGCATAAATATCTCTCATGCCCAACTTGCACAAGCACTTATGGAGTTGCCAACTGGGAACTCCCTTCGTGAAAACATCTGCAACCTGTTCATCAGTCTTCACAAATGGGGTGCACACTGCCTCAGAGATAATCTTCTCTCTAATGAAGTGTCGGTCCACCTCAATGTGTTTGGCACGATCATGCTGAACGGGATTGTGAGCAATGCTGATGGCGGCCTTGTTGTCACAATATAAGCTCACAGATCCAGAAACTGGGAAACCAAGTTCAGCAACCAACACTTTCAACCAAAGCATCTCACACAAGCCATGAGCCATTGCTCTGAATTCGGCCTCTGCACTAGATCTGGCGACAACAGGTTGCTTCTTGCTTCTCCAGGTGACCAGATTGCCCCCAACAAAGGTGCAATATCCAGAAGTGGATCTCCGATCATCTTTGGCCCCTGCCCAGTCTGCATCGGTATAAGCCTCTATACGCATGTGGCCATTCTTCTCAAACAGAAGACCTCTACCAGGGGCTGACTTAAGATACCTCAAGATCCGATGTGCTGCTTCTAAATGAACACCTCTCGGTGAGTGCATATACTGACTGATCACACTCACTGCATAGGCAATGTCGGGTCGAGTCAGGGAGAGATAGATCAATCGCCCAATTAGTCTCTGAAAGCTCCCTACATCCTGTAGGAGTTCACCACTGGCATCTGCTAGCTGGTGATTCTGCTCTATAGGAGTTTCCACTGGTTTGGTACCCAACCTGCCTGAGTCTTGTAACAAGTCTAAGACATACTTCCTCTGAGAGATGAAGATCCCCTGACTGGATCTTGCAACTTCGATGCCTAGGAAGTATTTGAGAGGTCCTAGATCTTTGGTTTCAAACTCCTCCGCTAACTGAAGCTTCAGCTTGGCTACCTCTACTGCATCATTCCCTGTGAGAATGATGTCATCAACATAAACAATGAGGGCAGTGGTGTTCTTCCCTTGATGCTTCACAAATAGGGTGTGATCGGCCCGACTTTGAGTGTAACCCAGCTTCTTCACGGCTAAGGTGAATCTCTCGAACCATGCCCTTGGAGATTGTTTAAGCCCATAGAGGGCTTTCTTCAGTCTACACACCTTGCTACTTTGTCCTGGTGGAGTGAATCCAGGAGGAGGCACCATGTAGACTTCTTCATGTAGGTCCACATGAAGAAAAGCATTCTTTACATCTAGCTGATGCAAAGGCCACTCTTGGTTTGCTGCCACTGACAACAACACCCTGATGGAGTTCATCTTTGCCACAGGTGCAAAGGTCTCCACATAGTCAATCCCATAGGTCTGGGTGTACCCCTTGGCTACTAATCTTGCCTTGTACTTCTCAACAGACCCGTCTGCCTTGTGTTTGACTGTGAACACCCATCTGCAACCCACAGGTTTCTTGTCTCTTGGCAGGTCAACAAGCTCCCATGTCCCATTCTTGTCCAGAGCTTTCATTTCCTCTATCATAGCAGCTTTCCATCTTGGTTGAGCCAGCCCTTCTGCCACTGAAGAGGGTATAGGAATAGTGGAAAGGAAAGTGATAAAGGCTTTATAGGAGGGGGACAAGGCATCATAGGAGACAAAGTTACTCAGAGGATGCTGAGTGCAGCTTCTGACTCCTTTTCTTAGAGCAATGGGAAGATCAGAAGCATCAGTAGAAGGAGAAATAACAGGCATAGAAAGAGGTGGAGGATTACCTGGATCCAAGGTAGGAACCACTGGTACTGGATCAGCTGTATCTTTCTCCCTTCTGCTATAGACTTTGAGCTCCTTCTGAGCTCCAGGAGCACTATCAATCCCACTAGTAGTATGAGTAGGCGGAGAGCTCTCAAACTCTAAGGGAGGAGATAGGGATATAGCAGGAAGAGGAAAAGTCCACCTCTCTTCACTACGACTCTCCCCCTGAAGAGAGGTGGGGGAGAAAAAAGACAGCTCCTCACGGAAGGTGACATCCATGCAGACAAACTTCTTCCCAGAGGACGGATGGTAACACTTGTATCCCTTGTGGGTAGAGGAGTAACCAAGAAAGACGCACTTGAGTGCTTTAGGATCGAGTTTGGTGCGATGGGGACCCAGGATATGTACATAGCATACACACCCAAAGATGCGAGGAGGAATAGTGAATAGAGGAGAGCTAGGAATAAGGACTTGAATAGGAGACTGGAAATTGAGCACTCGAGATGGTATTCTGTTAGTCAAGTAGGCAGCCGTCAACACAGCATCCGACCAATAAGATTTGGGGACCTGAGAGCCAATCAAGAGAGACCGAGCTATCTCAGTCAAGTGCCGCATTTTCCTTTCAGCTACACCATTCTGTTGAGGGGTGTAGCTGCAGGAATTTTGGTGACAAATCCCATGGTCAATGAGGTAATGTTGAAGACCCCCAAACATATATTCTCCACCCTGGTCAGTACGAAGAACCTTGATGGAGATACCATACTGGGTCTGGATCATCTTATGAAAACCCTGAAAGATGGAATGAACCTCATCTTTGGTTTTCATGAGATAGACCCATGTACACCTAGTATGATCATCAACAAAAGAAACAAAATAGCGGAAGCTAAAGATAGAAGTAGTGGGGGAAGGGCCCCATACATCAGAATGCACAATGTCAAAACAATTAGAACTTCTATTACCTCTGGAGGGATAATTCGATCTACAATGCTTAGAGAGCTCACAAGTCTCACAGTGTAAAGCCGAAAAAGAAACAGAAACAAACAAACTAGGAAATAAAAGTTTCAAATATTGAAAAGAGACATGCCCCAGACGGGCATGCCAGCTCAAAACAACATCTATTCCACTACTACTACTAGCAGACGACTGTAGTGCTGTGGGCTCAGGAAGGCGTCCATCCAGAAGGTAGAGGCCATGAGCTTCATGTCCAGTGCCAATCGTCCTCCTCGTTTCTAGGTCCTGAAAGACACAAGAAGTAGGAGAAAAAGTGACACTACAGTTTAGGGATTTAGTCAAAGCACTAACAGAAAGTAGGTTAGAAGTAAATCTGGGAACATGCAAAACTGATGAAAGAAGCAATTGGGGAGAGGGAAGGATATTCCCTTTCCCAGACACAGAAGATAAGGTGCCATCAGCTGTCTTCACCTTATCACGGCCAGAACATATGGAATAAGTAGAAAATAAAGAAGACAAGCCCGTCATGTGTTCCGAAGCCCCTGAATCAATGATCCAAGTTGGGCTGGATGATGGGAGGGACACATGATGAGCAAGTCTAGTGTTACCTGACTGTGCGAAGGAGGTGGATGATGTGGCAGATGGACCATCAAGCTGCTGAAGGAGGCGTCGAAGGCTTGCATACTCGGTGGCTGAAAAACCACTAGGAGGAGCTGAAGGAAGAGGGCTCGTTAGGGCCTGTCCTGGGAAAGGAGCAGAAGAATCCACACTGACTGTATGAGCACTGGAGGAGGCTGGCTGGCTAGGACGCCCATGTAGCTTCCAACACTTGGCACGCACATGCCCTAACTTGCCGCAAAAATCACACTTAGGCCTCTCTCTAGGCAGAGACTTCCCAGGAGAAGATCCAGTAGGAACATAAGATGGAGCTGAGGTAGGCTGATGAGATATACCCCTCGACGGCTGCTGTGACTGTTGAGGCTGATAAGCAGGAGAAGCAGCTAGCGCTGATTGCTCTGGAAGGAGATGCTCACTTTGAAGAGAGATCCGCCTACTCTCTTCACTCTGAAGATAGGCGTACACTTCACTGAGAGAGGGAAGATCCACTCTGCTACTCAAGATCTGCACACGAGCCAGCTCATAAGAAGGATTGAGGCCAGCAAGAAAATCAAGGATCCGACCCTTCTCTATATATCGACGAAAAGGAGCAATCTCTGTGGGATTGAGAGGCTGATAGGAGTAATAATGATCAAGCTCCTGCCATAAGGTACAAAGAGCAGTGTAATACTGAGAAAGAGACTTCTCCCCTTGCCGGAAGTGGGAGATAGTCTGTCGCAGCTGAAAGGCCCGTCCATCGTTATGCTGCTGCGAATAGGTCTTCTCAGTGATCTCCCAAATCTCTTGCGCTGTGCGCATGAATAAGAAACTCTCACCGATATCAGGCTCCATAGAGTTGAGGAGCCATGACATGACAGTCAGATCATCTGTCTGCCACTGTCGATAAGAGGGATCAGATCTGGGTGGCTCAACCGTATCTCCGGTAGTGTGGCCAAGTTTCCCACGGCCCCCAATGAACAACCGTGCAGCCTGAGCCCAGCGTAAGTAGTTCTTGCCATCTAACTTCACTGAGGTGATCTGCAAACTTGGGTTCTCATAGGCTAAGTGCTGCACTATAGGGCCTCCAATTCCACTGGAGGGAACTTCTGTGCTCACGTCTGACCCGGATGGAGAAACCAAGGAAGGTGGGAGAATCACGGGAGGCGGTAGATCTGCCATGAGGAATTACGGCCAAAGAAACTATCGAAGTACCAGATTAAAGATCAAATCGAGATCTGGATAAGGCTAAATCACCACATAAAGAGCAAACAAACATCTGAATAGATCCGAATAAACAAATAGAACCCAAGAATATCCACCTTAAGTCTCTAAGTCCCGCAAAAAAGTAATCCAAAGGGAAAAAAGACCCTGGAGCAATGCTGGTGATAACGAAACGCCCAAACGAACCTCAAATAAGCATCCCAGAAGGGCTAAGGGCGGAGAAGAGCAACATATAGATGGTTAAACACATCCTAGAGCCATTAGAAGGCATGGCAACCAGATCTGGGATAAAAAAGAAGAAGATACAGATCCAACCGATAGCCTAAAATGGCTAATAAAGTCGCCGGCGGTAACTAGGGGTGGAAAAATCATCCCACAGACTTCGATCCTTGGTGGAATCACTCGAGTGATATGTCTACATGTAGCTGAGATTGGGGGGGACTAGATCGAAGCAACAAACCCCCCCAAAAAGTCCATTAAGGGCTCGAAAAAAACGCTGGTTCACAAACTGATTTTTTTCGATTTTTCAAGGAAAAAGGCTAAAAAACACTCGAAATGGATCCCAAAAATCGTGAAAAAATAACCAAAAATCCTTAAAAAAGGAGATCTAGCTAATGGTAGAGTTTTGGGAGAAGAGGAGGAGACCTGTCCGTACGATGCTGACGTCAGCCTATGGCCTGGATGACGTCATCACCTTCCTGGATGAAGTCAGAGAAGAAAGCCTTTTATCAACCTTGCTCTGATACCAAGTTGAATTATAGAATTAGGGTTTGGATTAGGGTTTCACAGTATAGGAGAAAGAGAGAAGGAAAAGAGAGAAAGGGGAAGAGAGGATATCATTGTATGTTTTTACAATGACTCCATAAATCTTATTTATGTAAAGTCCAAAATACAAAAGACAAATATACCCCTCAAGGGGGTATTTACAGAACTACCCCCGATACATATAAAATACGTATTTCTACGTATATGATAACAAGTGTAACTAGTCACATTCTACAGTTGTCATGATTAGGATAAGATCAATTAGGATTGATTAGTATCCTAATAGATTTGATTAGGATTGATAGTTTTCTATGTTTAGATTACTGTCATAATCTATATAAATCCTATTAGGGTCAATGTAATTAATTGTCTGATTATCAATAAACTCAAAACATGTTTTTAATTTAGTCTCTCTCTCTCTCACACACACACACACAATATGCTTTTTGAGGTAGTGGGCAGATGAGTTAAGGATAGTCTCATTATTTACCACATAGACTTGTAAAATGACAAGCTGTCGTGGGCTCCACATTGGACAAAAGATTTGTGACCACATCTGACATTACTGATGTTTTGTTTCTCTTTAATTTATCAACTGTTGAACAGGTATGTGGTAAAGACATTGGACAATGCAGAGAGTGTCAAATTGCAGTATCGTTCTTTAGCCAAGGTTTCTGATAATCCATCCTCAAACATGATGTCTAGTAAGACTACACCAAACTGGCTTTAGATCCCTAGTTACAAAACAAAGACAGTGAGAGGAGGCTATGAACATGCTGCATCTCGGATACTAAGATTGACTTTATCGCTCAAAAGGGTTTTCCTACTTGACCATTCTACTGTATTTATTACAACTGTATCCTGTCATACTCGGTCCATGTAAGTTATGGAACACCTATTGTGTCCCAGTTAAAATATCTTAAAATGGGAGTCCGAAATTGAACAATCTTGTAATCATTTTTGCATCAAATATCTAACAAGCAGCAGGTCTTTGTATGAACTGGTCCCTTGTACTGATTTCCTTTCTGATGCTTGTTGTCTATAAACTCCTTATTATCGTCTTTAGGTCTAACGTTTTACATTTATTGCTTAACCCATTTGTTTTTCAATTTTTTTTTTATCAGAAGTTTACATCATTTTTGAATGATGATCTTATGCTTGACACAAAGGGTAAATAGATAGAAAATCGTTAAATGGAAACCTGATTTACTATGTTGGAGTTGAAAGTCTCAATATTCAAAACTGGCCTTAAAACACTAGATTTGTTGCTAGCAAGACTCTTCTAATAGATCTCCCCCTAAATGACAATCCTTTTCTAATCCATCAGTATGATTTTTGGGCTATGGATCTTCCACGAGATGGCAGTTGGTTGAATTGGTGGACTATATTTGCATGGTATGGGTACAGTTCAACTTTTGCACAAAAAAAAAGAGCCGAATTTGAGGCTGTGGCTAATCGAAGGAGTATAACATACATTTGGACATCCAGGATCATTCCATCAAGGTTGGTTTTAAAGTAAGGGTCGGGCTCGGGGGACAACCATTTTTTACCCCCATTTTGGCGTACCCACATAGAAGATGTATCAATGGCTGATTTTTGGTGAGGACGATCTCTATGGTGAGGAGATCATCCTCACAAAAATTCAAATCATTCTGATATTCATAGACTGGTTTAGAAGCTGAAGAATTGTGGACCGTCGATTTTTACCATGTAACTTGAAAACATTTGATGGGGTTAGAAATTTCAGCATGGGCTGATTTTTTTTTCTTGGGATGATCTATATGGTGAGGAGATCATCCCCACAAAAAATCAGCCATTGATTCATCATCTTCTATGTGGGTATGCCAAAATGGGTGTCCCACAGGCCCCCTTAAAGTAAACTCACCTAGATGAG
Organism: Euptelea pleiosperma; assembly: GCA_035048495.1. Lineage (NCBI taxonomy): Eukaryota > Viridiplantae > Streptophyta > Magnoliopsida > Ranunculales > Eupteleaceae > Euptelea > Euptelea pleiosperma. The sequence continues at coordinate 27,383,676 of CM068540.1, forward strand.
GCCTATCAAGTGGCCCGCCTGTTACAGTACTATTAGAACAATACTGCCCGACATTTCCCTTTGAATGGCTGAAATCCAATATGAACAGAACATGTCACATGGTACAAATTTCTGACGTTGAGCGAGGTGTCCAGCCCGTAACCTAAACAGCCATTTACATGTACCACATGTGCAGATTAGCACTACTGCCCTCTGTTAACAAATATTTTACATTCAAATAAGAGAAGTGGTTACTTGAAATTTCTCGTACCTTTTTATTCAGGAATTGAAGTTCAATAACATTGATAATCTGCTCCTAATCTGGAAATAAAAATGCACAAATGTGCAACAAATGTTTCTAATGATACATGGAAACAGATCTATTCAGTAAATCATAAATGCACATTATGGAGATCAGTGAGGCCGGAATTATGAGAGAAAAAAAAATGTTATAAAATTAGTAGGCCCTTGGGATGAACTGGACATAATAAGCTTAGAAAGAGGACGCATTTTCTGTGGTCATGATGAAGTTGCATGTGGAGTAAATGGAAGCTGCAGCTGCAAGAGCAGCTAATTCCCTCTCTGAGTTTTCTGCTTTCTTCGATCTGTATAAGAAATTGAAGAGCAGCTTATGTGATGAAATCTATTTGTCATAGAAAGCAACAAGATCTATTTGTCTCACCGAGCAGCATGTTATCTACTATGCGCCCTACCAAAGTCGACCTCAATGCAAGATTGTCTATACCAACAAAAACATGCTCGCGTTGTATAATGTCCGTACGTTTTTGTATATTGCAGTATGGGTCAGGTGTTTTTGACAAACCAAAAATGGCAAACCTTTGTGGAACCTACATGGAGATGAGTTTAAGGGCTGGTTATTGGTGAGGATGATCCCCTTACCATGGCGATCATCCTCACAAAAAATCAGCCCTTAACTTATCTCTTTGGGGGCTACAAGGGCTTGTCAGACTAACTGGACCTTTGCAGTATATAGAAAATAATCAAAATATATTGAAGTACATATCAAATATATTTAGATAAACTGGCTCCTAATTTTATACAAGGATAATTGCAATGTAATATTCTTATATTATAATCAAGATGACTACTTAGGTCAGGAGGTTCAACCTCCGTCCAAGCCTTCCTATGCAGGATTGGGATCCAATATTTGATGCGTCCCACTTTAAAGATTTCCTAGGCTAACCCGATCGGATGATCTACCCATCTAATTTGCATTCATTTGGATGATCAGAAGAATATGGTGAACGGTACAAAAAAGATTTGATATATTAGATGGAGAGGATCACCCAACTAGGTCAATTTTTGGCTAAGGAAATCTTCTAGGTGGGACACAATACATTGTGACCCCCAACCCCTCTGCATGTATTCCATGTTACACCAGATAGGGAGGAATTAGATCTTCCTAACCTAAGTATTCCCTGCTTAGAGAAGAGAAATAAAAAGAAAAAGAAAAACCTTAAGTATTCCCTGCTTATCAAATAGGACTCTATAATAGTCTATTCTATAATTTATGCATATGCTCAGACACCTAGCTTCCTGAAATGCACTTCAGACCTCAGCTCCCATCACGTCCCCACCTTCATGCATTTAGTGCGCAACATGTTTTGTAACTACTAGGGAAAATTCCACCTACAACTAATGTCCAACAATCACAAAAGCAAGATACTAATGCACCCTTAGAGTAAGCAATTACTGAGAACAATGTCATTAATATTTAACATAAACAAGTTGTACCTGGATTCATCTTCTGATCCGCCTAGTTGTAAACCATGCTGGTTGACACATTGCAGACCCCACTCACAACGCAATTGCATTTCTTTTACTTGCTTCAACCAGCTTTCCTGAATCAAAAGTCCAAGAAAATAGTTAAATATCCTTACTTTGAGAAATAAATTCCCAAATTGCACATATTTGTGTGAAACCAAAAACATGTTCATTCTACAATGGAGGTCCTCCTACAGTATTCTTGAGAAGACAGAAACCAATCTTCTCTATCCCTGTTCAACACATGTGGCACCCAAACAGATCCCAACTAGGAGGGTCAATGGCCTAATTAGATTCTTGACCGTCCAATATAGATTTAGTTTGTCTACTCACCATATTCTTTTGACCTGTCCTGAAGAATGTGATAGATCAGACTGTCACAATGATTGATTGATTATTTGCCTCATAAATCTACTAGGCAGGACCTTTCAAATGGTATGTCCTAGACCCTGCATGGACACCATGTCGATAAAACAGGTGAAGGCAAGAATTCCTGTCTTCTGAAGAATAGCCCAGGGCTCCTTTACTAGAATTGGGACAATGAAACAATTATTTAACTCTGTGGTACCAGACTCACTAGATGTTTCCCCTCTTCAGAAAGTGCCATTTCCATCTGATCAAAAAGGGCCATCCACCTTGCTTGATGCATGTCTCGAGCTGCAGTGTTGGGACCTCCAGCAGTGTAGGATTGCCTAAAATAAGGGCAATTCTCTTGGTTAGATGAGAACTCTCTTGACATTAGAAAAGGCAGTTCCGTCTTAATTACAGCCTGAACTCTCTTCTTACTACGCCACAATGCTGCACATAAAAAAGGAAAACTATATAACTTTACGGATATAAGGATTTATTTCTACTCTTTCTAAACTCCTGTAGTATTTTGAGAAAAGCAGATCATCACCTGCCAGACGTCCTCTTATGTCCTCACAAAGAAGTTCCAACCATTGGGAAGCCACAGTTGCCGCTAAAAACCAAAGGAAACATTCCAAATCAGCTCAAAGCATCCTACCCCTTCTCTTTTAAATCATCCAAATACAATATTTGGTTTATAAACCACCTGTTATTTTCCTGGTGGGTGTATAAGACTACCATTTAACTACTGGAGAAAATTTAGTTTCATGTTATTCCTTGATCTAGATGATCTTCTAGGTGGAATCCACCGACGGTGTGTCCCCTAACCATCACTATCAACAAATGCCCTAACCTAATTAGAGATAACCTATTCTTATCATAAACTTATCACTATTAGCAAATGAATAACATTAAGATACTGCATAACGCTAGTGCGGGGGAGCTGTGTTTGGTAATATTATGTAATTTGCTGATCGTTACTCTTAACAGTTTCTATTAAGTGAGGCCTTTTCCCTTTTGTTTGATAAACATTTCTACTGTGCACGAGAGGTGTCCAAGCTGAAACTCTGACTGTAATTGGCCCAAGTGGATCAAAATGTGACAAAAAACAAAGAAGTCCCTTGGTTATAAGGCTCCTCCCTATTGATTCATAATGAAATATTGCTATTTCAATATTCCATTACGAAATTCAACATCAGAGAGTTGAGACACCAAAACTAGTGGGGGAATGGAGAGTGGTATGACTCTCCCCTAACCTTCTCTGTAATTGCCTCCGATCCAACTAACTAACCATATCTCATCATATTCATTGTTCTAACTACTGGGAAAAGACGGAGACCCAAGACGTGTTCTCATGTTTCGATAGATGGAAACCATTCAACTCCTAATTCACTCTTTCACTGAATATTTTGCAATATATATATATTTTTTTGTTGGTAGTGGGTCGCAATGGTGTATCTATCCCCCAACCCCTTTCCAACTGTATTGTTAGGCTATATGTGTATGACAGTGGAAAACTAATCAACAAGGAAAGAAGGGGCATGGCTTGAAATTGAAACTGACCTTGTACAGACAAAGAAGAAACACTTGCTTGGTTTGCTGACTCCTCGTTAGACACAAAACTCATATTGCCTGATGCCATAGTTACAGAAGATGATAATTTTAGTGTAAAAGTATTGTCCTTGTGGGCTGAGGTGGAGTCTGAAGCACCAGAAGTTTCGCCAAAAACCCTTCTCTCTGCAATATCTGAGTTGCCAACCCCACCCTTGTGCTCTGAACTTAAAGGAATAGTAGGTCTATTCAAGGACATAGAGTATCCTCTTGTCTGCCTATTTCCTGCTAAGGTATTTGAAGGCTCATCCTCGTGAGAAAGACCGACTCTACTGGCTCCTGAGTCATGCATATTTCCTGGATCCTTCCTTCTGTCACTAATATCCTTAGCTCCTCTTTTAGATTGGCTTGCTGACCTGCTCTGAATAGCATTTTCAAGCTTTTCAGACCTCACTAGGGCCTCGATTATAGAATGGACTTGTTTACTATTTCTTACATGGTTTATTATCCCAGGATTCAATTCATTGAGCAATCCACTTGGAGCTGCAATCTTTGTGAACCTGTCAACCTGTTCTCTCTTTGCAAGCTCCATTTTTTTCTTCAGCGCACCATTTTTACTTATCCTCACACGTTGCTTTGGTATTGGTATGCTTCCATGTGAAGATGAGAGGAAGCCATTTCGTTTCATCTCATTCCACACTCTGAATGAGTCATTCTCTTCCAAGGGGCCGGTAGAGCTCCCACACTCTGAAGCCACTCTAGATTTCACATGACCTTGAATTTTATAAGGATAAAATGGATCTTGGTCTACTGAGTTAGAGATATCTTCTGCATTGAGGTCCAAACCAGTACCTCTTGTTACAAAATTAAGGTCGGTATCTTTGTCGTGCTTTGCAAATAATGAATGTTTGCTATTATCATCAACAAATGCATCTGTGACATCACAGGCTGAGTTTTTAGCAACACAGGCTTTGGTATTGAGATCCATAGGACTGGAAGCAGTGTCAACGCGGCCCAAACTCAAACAAAGAGCATCTCTTAAGAGAAATAGCGTCTTCTGTCCTGTTGTTACTGCTTGGGATGAATCTAAAACCATGCTTACGGGCGCCTCTGTAATTTGGGAAGTCTCCTTTTTACCAAAATGAAATTGGTCATTGGCTTCTTTGCATATTGAAGATTCTGGATCATGGGTATCAATACCTGCAGCAAAAGATCAAAACTTAAACTGGACATCAAGTGTGAAGTAATAATCAAGATATGCACATACAAATGTAAATGAAAAATAATGAAGATCAAAACTTTACAGTTTCTTCTTTCATTACTTCAATATTAGTAATTCTGGATCCAATGATGTAGACGGAGTCTCTAAGAAATGCAGAAACTATTTTTATCACATTGATAATAATTTCTGAAACCAAATAAAGAAATCAAGAGAACATTCCATCATTTTAATCGGCACATCAAGGTTTTGGTACGGTTAATAAGAATTTACTAAAGCTTCAAGGAGAACGAAGAATAAGCAACAACAAATATTTATTCAATAGAGTTTGGTAAAAAGTTAAATCTTTATTAATATAATGGCAACCCAGGGATGTGAAGAAGTTGACAATATACCACAGCTTTTCCTAAAAAATCCTTAGTGGTTCGTGATAAAACCAAACCTATCTTTCTTATTATAATGCCAATCACAGGGATGCTCCATTGTCCACAATTTACCACAACTTTTCCAGAAACATTCCTTGGTTATTAATCACTGTTAAGGTAACACCGGGATATTTCTGTACTTTTACCTTTATTGTAATAATTGTGAAGGTTGACTAGTGTAAGTTCAAGACACTAGTTCGACCTCTCTCTCTCTCTCTCTCTATTCTTCTCCTTCCTCTTCACATCTCAAAGCCCTAATGTATTTTACATGGTATCAAAGCATATAATCCATTAACTAGGGTTTCCTCTTTTCTTCGTTTTTTCTTTCTCTTCTATTTTTCTTTTCTTCTTTGTGGTGATAAATAAGAACCTAGAGTCAGGTTGTAAAACCCTATGTTTTCTCATCTTTTTTCCCTTTTGTAGTGGTTTCTATTACCTATGTGCAAGAGGGCATTCATAAAAATTTGAAGGGATAACCTTGGCCTCTATGTGTGTATACATGGTGTGTTTCCAAGGAAAATCACAAGTTCTTGTAATTTGTCATGATGTGTTTCCCAAGGTTCGTTGTGAGTAAATTGCAGGTATTAGTTTTTCTCCCGAGCTTTCTAGAGCAAATCGGAGGTGCTCGAATTTCTCTCTCAGGCTCCCTAGAGAAAATCGCACATGTCCAGATTTCTGTCCCGGTCTCTCCAAAGTATATCGCAGGCATCCAAGGGGAATTGCATGCTCTATGGACTGAGTATAGGTGTTTGTGACCTAGTGGCTGGTGATGGAATCAAAATCTGGTACGTTGTCTTCTTCGGAGATATTCATGTCTAAGATGACTTCCATTAAACTCAATGGGAGTAATTATGTACTTTGGTCTAAATCTATACAAGTTTTCCTCACAGCTAGAGGGAAACTCAGTTATTTGACTACAGAACAGCTTCCGGGAGAGGCCGGTAATTATGAAAAGCGAGAGAGTTTGGGATACGTATTTTGGTAAATGTGATATTTATGGACACAACAAAAATATATGACAGACGATTCGAAATATGTATTCTGGTGAGAAAACTTTTACACAAGTGTATCTACCGTTTCATGAGTTTTTTACTATCTAACAAGGTAATAAAAGTCTTGGTGAATATTATGCCTACATGCGAGGAACAATTGATGAGTTGAACGTACATCAGCCAATTACTACTTATCGGAGATCCAACGAAGACAACGAGAGGAGTATCGAATTACGAAGTCTCTTTCTGGCCTAAAAGTTGAATTTAAGCTTGTGCGAGCTCAAATCCTTATTAGCAAGGGCTCCCATCGTTGACAGAAGTTTATTCTCACCTTCAGCAGGTCTCCCTCTCTGCCACTAGTGCCATAGCAACTGATAATTATGCTCATGCAGCTTCGGGCAATTTTCCTATCTCGGAGAGAAACACTTTTACCAGTCATGGTGGTCAGACAAGTGGTAGAAGTTGTGGAACTAATAGAGACTCAAGGGGACGCTGCAGACTGTAGTAGAAAACATGGTATTCGTAAGTGTATTCATTGTGGTCGTGATATTCACACCTCCGATACTTGCTAGAATCTTCATGGGAAACTGGTACGGGCCATTCAAGCTTTTGCTATAAGTGTTGAGGCTAGTACTCTGAACTCTACAACCCCTCCATTGTCTTCCATGTCTACTACTATTTCTATTTCCTGGGAAAAATATGCCAGGTTGATGAAAGCCCAACAATCCGTTGTTCCTCCAACCAACAGTTTAGTGTTTTCTTTAGCTCTACTACCACCTTGGTTTAGTCAGGTATATCTTGTATTGCTTATACTAGTTTTCCATGGATTATTGATCTCGATGTCTCAGACCATATGGCTGGCACCCTAGATGTGTTTTCTTCCCTTAGTTCATCTAACTCTACTCAGTGTATTACACTATATCTAAAATGTCCAGCATTGGTACTACACATTCTCATCCCTTTCTTTCATAATCTTTTGTCTTATACATACCTAAATTTCCTTTTAACTTAATGAAGAAAAGAAGAATGTAACACTAGAATTTAAGCATTTGGTAAGGAAACTAACATATAACAAATTTGAAATAAATTTTAGAACATGTAAAACAGAAGATAAAGAAAGTTGGGAAGAGGGATTAACAGTCCCTTTCCCAGCCACAAGGGATAGAGCACCATCAGCACCTTTAACTATATCTCTACCTGAGCAAACAGAATAAAAAGAAAACAAGGAAGACATACCTGTCATGTGGTCGAAGGCACCTAAATAAATGACCCAGGTGGGACTGGAAGATGAAGTAGACACATAAGGACAGTGTGAATGGTACCTGACTGGGCAAATGAAGAGGTGGAATCGTGGAAGTGGTAAAAGGACCATCGAGTTGGGCAAGGAACCTTCGAAGATTTGCAATCTTGGCCGACTGAACTAGTATAGTGGAAGAAGAGGAGCCTTGAGTAACCATAGGCAGAGACGACCATGTGGGTGTGTCTGAAGGTGCACCAACAAGAGTCTCTGTAGTGACACTATGAGCCGCAGGAGCCACGGAGCGGTTGGGCAAGGTGGACGACCATGCAATTCCCAACACTTGGCCTTCACATGCCCAAGATGGCCACAATAGTCACACTTGGGCCACTCACGATCAAAAGACCTCCCAGCATAGGACTAGCAGAGGGAGGGCATACGACATAAAAGGTCAGTTCTTCTGGAAGCGATGCGTAGCGGAAGCATATATAAGGGCAGATCGATCTAAAATGGGCGCTGGTGCCATGACACTGCGTTGGCTCTCCTCACTCTGGACATAAGAGTACACTTGACTGAGTGAGGGAAAAGAGTCACGATTGAGGATCTGAATCCTAACTAATTCGTACTCAAAGTTCAACCCTGCTAGGAACTCAAAGATCTGAGTCTCCTTCACAAACTTACGATATTATTGCATCTTCAATGCATAAGGGATGAAAGGAATGATAGTGATCCAGCTCCTCCCACATATTGCGAAGAGTAACAAAATAGTCGGAGAGAGACCTTTCCCTTTGCTGGAGAGATGGGAGATATTTTGCCTAAGCTGATAGGCCCGAGCCAAGTTCTGTTACTGAGAGTAAGTTTGAAAGGCTGTGTCCCAAACCTCTTTGGCCGTGTGGAGAAACAAGAACCCCCTACTGATATGGGGCTGCATGGAATTAATAAGCCATGACATGACAATGAGGTTATCAGTCTCCCATTTCTCAAACAACGGGCCATCCTGTGTTTTAGGTTCAACAACACGCCCAATAAATGTAGCCCAACTTGCCTCGGCCACCAATAAACATCCGGGCTGCCTGAAACCATTTCAGATAGTTCTTCCCATCTAGCCTTACTATGGTGATTTGTAATCTGAGATTTTCGAAGCCAACTTGAGCCGTTATTGAACCTTCGTCACTGCTTGAGGTAACTTCAGTGCTCGCAGTGGATGCTGTAGGACCCCCTCCAGTAGACATAGCTACTCACAAAGGAACCAACACGCATGACAAAGAGGCCATGTACACGGATAGACCTTCAAACAACTGGTGATCAAAATAAAGGAGGGTTAAGACCCTAGAACAATCCAAGCAAGGGCATAACGTGGGCTGACAGTAAGGTAACTGGGATTTTCCATCTCACAAAACTCAAATACTTCAAGGGATGTGCCAACAACACAGCAACACACATCAAATCAACATGTAGAAAGGTAGCAAAGGAGAATCACGGGGTTGTAGAACCAAAACACAGCCAAAGAGCCATATTATAGGGGCTGGCGGTAATATTGGAGGGGAGATTTTCCTCCAAACTCTTCTCCTCAACGGAATGCAGCGAGACTTGATCCAATGCATTCGTAATTATGTAGAAAACCAAAACATAGCAAAAAAATCCAGACTAAAAACCTCTTAGGGATCCAAGAAACGAGCTTAACCGAAATGAATTTCTTACCTTTTTTTACAAAACTGAGCAAAACTCCAACAAGATAAACTCAAAAAAATTGACAAAAATAACGAAAAACTCCGTAAAATCATTTGTCAGCTAGTGGTGACCTCAGTTGCTGACCTCGAGATGCATGTCCGTACGGCCGTTGACATCAGTCGTATGGCCTAATGACCTCAGCACGTCCCGTACTTGATCTCTGGTACGTTCTATTGATCTTAGACTCTGATCTTAATCTTAGGCTCTGATACCAAGTTAAATTTAGGGTTAAGGTTTCAAGAGAGAGAGAAAAAAAGAGAAAAGAGAGCAAATATGGAAAGAAAAGAAGAGCATGTGTATATCACGACTCCGAACTTTTTTATTTATGTAAAAATCTTACATGGACAATAATGCTCTTACAATATAAAAGGGGGCCCTTATAGCATAAAGGGTACACCCTGACAACACCTTCAACAACACTACTTTGTCTAACATGCCTTATTCTAACTCTGGGACGCCTTCTTTGTCTTCCAATAACTTTGATGGTACAACTTCTTCTTCAATGGTCACGTCGATTGCATCCCAATTACCGAGTCTGAGTAAAAGCTCTATTTTGCTTCAAAGTATCCAGTTCCCCAATGTTTTCTATCTTAATTGTCTAATGCCACAACAATTGAATTAACTTGTTATACCAAGGCTAATAAGGACCCTAACTGGAGAAATGTCATGCATGAGGAATTCAATGCTCTCCTCTGCAATCACACGTGGTCTTTAGTTCTACTTCGTGCTGACATGAATCTCATTAATTGCAAGTGGATCATTAAACTGAAAAGGAATGCAATGGAACCATCGAATGGTACAAGACATCGAGTTGCTTGATGGACCATCTCTGTGAAACTTCAAGGGCAAGAACCATCCGCATGGTAGTAGGTTTAATATTGGGCTGAATGTCTCATCAATGTTTAGTCCATGTTGAGAAAATCCCTTGGCTACCAGATGTAAATGCATTCCTTTGTGGAGCGCTTATTGAGGAAATATACATGCGTCAACCTCTGGCCTTGTTCATCCTTGCTTTCTGCATCATGTATGTAAGTTACACAAGGCCATCTATGGACTAACAAGCTCTGAGAGTCTAGTTGACAAGATGTAGTTTTTTTCTACTTGAGATTGGATTTTCTTGCTCTTGTTCGGATACCTCTCTGTTCATTCATAGAAGCAACCAGAAAGTTGTTATTCTTCTTCTTTATATGGACGATATCATTCCAACTGAAAATAATTCCTTGATTCTTCTCTCATTTCTCGAATTGGATTTGTCTTCTACATAAAAGGCTTAGGAAACTTGCATTATTTTTTGGGAATGGGAGTCTCTCATTCTCCTGATAGCCTCCTTCTTACTCAAACTTGGTGCATCATTGATCTTTTAAAGAAGTCAAACATGCTAGAGGCCAATCCACTTTCATCGCCTATTGCATCTATGGGGACCCTCTCTCAGATGCCACACCTTACAACTGTCTTGTTGGGGCTCTTCAGTACGTTACCATCACACGTCCATAAATTACCTATGTTGTCAATCAGATTTGCAAATTCATGCATGCTTTGATCACAGTTCACTTAATCACTGATTCATTGCTAAACGTATACTTCAATATCTCAGGGGAGCTCTTGGTTTGGTTTTATTATTTTGATCAAATAATGATTTCTCATTCACTGCCTATTTTGCTACTGATTGGGCTGGATGAATGGATGTCTAGATTCTCATCACTCTACTATCGGTGGCTGTATTTCTTGGACATATTCTTATCCTATGGACATTGAAGAAGCAACCTATTGTGTCAAGGTCTAGTGTGGAAGCGGAATAAAGATATGTTGTTATCACCGTGGCCAAACTTACATGAACTTAGTATCTTCTTCATGATCTTGGTGTGCTCACCAAGTCCATTCCAACTCTTTATTGTCACAATGTTAGTGCAACCTATCTCTGTATCAACCCTATTCTTCATTCTTGGACTAAACATATAGAGATTGACTATCATTTCATCTGAGCATCTGTTGCTCAGAGATCACTTTGGGTTCTTTTCATTCCAAGCGTCGATCAACCAGCCAGTATCTTCACAAAAGGGTTCACGCCCACTCGGTTTAAACTTCTTTTTATCAAGTTTTCTCTGTGCACTAATGGCACGATCAACTTGCGGGTTGCTAGAGAATAATATTCTTATTCTACTCTTTCTAATATATAACTCAAGGTTATAGTTGATGATACACCATTGTATTCTCACTTTCCTTTTGTTGTAAATATCATTCAGAAAACTCCAAAGAGGGTTAATGTGTTCTCTCAGTATCTTTGGCTCTAATACTATCCAATACCCATGTGGCCAATCCAGAAGGCTGTTTATCTGATGGTCGGTCTGGATTGGCCAAGTCATCCCTCCACGTGGCAAGCGAAACCCCCACCATTCCAGTGAAGATGTTGGAATTGTCAATCGAGAAACCTCTTTCCCAATATTAAAACCCAAACCGTACGGACTTTCAATGTGTATCGTTCTCAATCATATTCTAACATTGCGAGCTCCAAGCCTCGGGATTTATTTCTCAGGAGATGAGAGGTGTCTTCTTTAGCGATATGGTGTTTAGTTTTGATGCCATTTTGGGGAGAGAGTAGTACCTTCTTGTTGTTCTTTGTTGCTCTTGGTTATCACCTTTGGGTGTGTTTTCTTTTGTAATCTTTGTTTTTCTTTCCTTGTACTTGTTTTTTTTGAGATCTCTCGATCTCCTTTAATGCATTTGAATTATCAAAAAAAAAAAAAAATAGTGCTTAGTTTGAAACACATTCTGTATTTTTTTTTCACATTCACATAGTAAATGATCGATAATAGACTATAATTCTCCAATAATCGAGATCGGAATTGGAATTACCTTTCGAACGGCACACCATGTCAAGATCTCGCATTTTGATTCGCTTACAAGTGAGTTCAGATTTTCCTCCTGATTCCGTGTTACACCGCTTCTCCCCCGTTAACTAACAATCAAAACAAAGAAAATCAGCGGAAAAACAGAAGGAACTACAATCTCTTCGAAGAACAGCTAATCAAAAAAGAATATAAAAAAAATCCAACCTTGGAGTCAGATTTAAGGTTCGCGAGCGACGAATCTAAGACAGATCGTAAACAAAGTCGATCATCCTTTCTTCTCGCAATACAAAGAAATATCGGTGTGCAATGCAGCCGTATAGATTTAGGATTCGAAACACGAGACTTAGCTCCGTCTCTTCCCTAAAACCCCCAACTGGCGGGAAAGGTCGGATTAAAGGTCATCCATTCTTGTTCTCTGATTGAAGAAAGATTACTGGTTTTTAGGTTTTTTTATTTTTTTTGAATGCCCAAACGCGCGCTGACAAGCTTTTTTCTGCTTTCTCTCGCAATGTTCTTTTCAAAATTCAAAGGGACCCCATGTTATCTTTGAAATTTGACATACCTCCCCCACAATTTCAAAAGGCTGACATACCCCTGTGACAGTCCATCATATCACTGATGTTGACTCAAAATTTATATTTTCAAGACAGAAATGTCAATTTCTTGAACAAAAGTTGGGGTTAAAACCTTAATCCCAAATCAAACGGCAGTGGTGGAGGGTTAGCCACGAGATTCAAGTGGGTTGGCCCCCATCACCGGTGATCATTCAACCAGTCCCATAGCCGGCCGAACACCACTCTGGCAATTATTTTGGAGATTTTTTTTCAATTTTTTTTGTCTGTACCAATTTTTGTATTGAAATTTCTTCTTGCCACAAGTATAGTAGAGACTGTTCACAAATAACAAGCTCTTAAGTAATGGTGCATGGACCGCTTTTCTACAAAAGCCTTAATTGGAACCATGGCTTGATCTTCATGCACTCTATTTGTGTATTTCCCTTGAAATGATTCCGTCAACAAGAGAGACTTGGGCAGAACATCAAATGTAGTTCTTCCATGTTTTCTCTTTGAACTAGGTGAAAAACATTTTTGGGTACATAAAATGGTAAAATACTGAGGTATCAGAACCTATACACCGCGTCGCACCAAATCGGACCTGCAAAGCACTAAATCATTCCTCTCCAAATCCCTAGAGGCCTTCTCAGATGGACACGTGGCTGAGGAGAGCGTATATTTAAAGAAGAATTTGCAGACAGATGAGGAGGGAAAATAAGTTCTGGCAAGAGACTAGTCGGCGATCTCATCACTAGTTAACAGTGACCTCGGCACCAATTCATAGTGACCTTGAACACCCTTCTCGGACACCTAAGTATGGGTCACGTGGCATTGTCAACAAAAGCTAGCAGAGTTAGAGAGAATGTAGTGAGAGAGAGGAAGATGGTGCAAGATGCATCCCATTTGTTATATTTTGCACAATTACTATTTCATAGTGAAGATCGGTCGGTGTCAGCCACCTGTGGATGTAGTCGCCGACAAGAGACCAACGACGAACCATGTAAGTGTTGTGTTCACTGTTCTCTGATTATTTTTCATTTGTATCTACTTTATCATTTGTGCTTAACGAAGTATTTATTCGATAATCTTTGTAATGGATAAATAAGGGATATCCGATGGCACTCCGATTTTAACCCACACAACATTGTACTTATAGCGCGACTAGCAAGACACAATCCCATTTCTATGGTTACTATCCTTCGCTCTTTTGATTCTTATACGCACCGATCGATCGCTTGATAGTAAGACCCGTGCACTTAGATTATCCTTCCCTCTTTCAAAATGTCTGAGTAGTGTGCAATCAAATGATTTGTTGAATGAACAAGAAGCTTGTTCCAAAATATAACTCTCAAACTCTCAAGTGTGTCTCAACAACCACACCCAACATGGCAGCTCAAATGGTTGGTGTGTATCCTCCTCTTTTGAGAGGTCGTGGGGTCAAGTGTGCCAGGAGTAGAAATCCCCTTTACCGGCTTGACCGGGTCCATACAGGTTTCACCTGTTAATCCGTGGGGCCCACGATGGTGACTACCAAAAAAAAAAAAAAAAAGTCTCAACAATCATTTATCCGAAGACATTGTGTATTTCTTATTAAATAGCCTTTTTGCAAAATCTATTACAAGAGTGTAAGTTCAAGGATGCTTACAAAAAATAAAGTTTAAAGGAGAAAATTTTCACTACTAACAAAAAACTGTGAACTCGATCTCAACACTCCTAACAAACCACATGGCAGAGAAAGAGACATGCGCTTAATTGTTCATTGGAGTGGTGATTGGCCGGCCTCAAGACTTCAGTGGGTAGGCTGCCAGTGTTTGGTCCAACCTTAGATGGACATACAGACAAAAAATTAGCCTCATTAGTGATTTCTAAGTGTTGGAATGGAGTCGTTTTCATGTGTAGATTTTCAACTGTGGAATTTGAGCATTATTGACCATTATTTGGGGTACAAAGATCCAAAGGTTTGAAATCACTAATCAGGCTGATTTTTGGTTTGTATGTCCACCTAGGATTGGCCAAACATCCATTCCTCTAAGAATATGCCACATGGCTCATGTTGTGATTGGTTGTTCTCGGGCGAATTTGACCTTTTAGGTTTGCACTCGAGTATCGCTACATATTTCAATCAGTCCTTCCCCCCAGTCCTCCACAGCGATCTCCAATTAAATGGGCCCCACCTACAACAGGCAATCTTAAGATCAACACAGATGCCTCATGGCAACCAGATACTGGAAGGGCAGGAATAGGTTATATTATTAGAGATGCGACTAACAAATGTCTAATGGCAGGAGGATGGCGAACCCGAACATTCACAGCAGAAAAAGTTGAAATCCGAGCCATCGGGTGGGGTCTGAAATGGGCCAAGAAATTCCAATCTTTTGGGATAGAGGTGGAATCAGATGCCAAAGTGGTCGTCAATGCTCTTCACAACGATCTCTCCTCTCTCCATTAGGCTTCAGAATGGGTTGCTCTAGCTATTTTGGATTATCACAGTTACTTCCCTTCTCTCTCTTTTGTTCACATCTCGAGAGAAGGTAATGGTGCCGCTCATCTAGTTGCGGCAAAAGCGTCATCTATAGACTCTTATCAGATCTGGGAATCTTCCTTCCCAGATTGGCTTGTAAATATCTTAACTGAGGACACTGTCCAGTGTTCTCAAAACCCCTGTTCTTCTCCTGTTTTGTTATGATAGTGTTAATTACAAAAAAAAAAAGGTTTGCACTCGAGTGGGACGAGGAAGTAGGGCATTGTCCGTAATCTCGTGTACATTAAGGATGCTTTAGTGCGCCAACTGTTGTACACCCAAAGTGATGCATCCACGTGGCCCAGCTTCCTTGTGACTTTTGTATTTGACATCAATCCCATCGGATTGGTTAACTTAGTATTCAATTTGACTTCCTCTCCAGTACAAGGATTAGTGTCATGGCCCGCCGTCCAACTGCAACATGTCACCGTCTCCGATGACCCCCCAATATTGAGATGGTTGACGGAATATTTTAGGTAGGGCAATTATAATAATTGTGCCCCCCCCCCCCCCCCCCCCCCCAACTCTAACCCAAGGTTAACGGTACCGTTATGATGGGTCACATCAGTAACATTGAAGTCAAAAAAAGATTGGGATACTATTTTATATTCAAAGTAACAGCGTATTCAGTGAGACGGTTCATGCTTTTTCGTTGCTCGCGAGTCCATTTTTGCTGAGTTGATCTTGGAAGACTGACCACACTATGAGCTGAGCCACGTGTAACACTCTTAGAGATCACTGACCGTATGGCCCATCCCTAAGTGGATTTACATGTTAAAATTCAGCTTGATTAGTGATTTCTGACCTTTAGATCTGAGAGCCTAAAATAATGCTCGAAATCCCACGGTAAGATAAACTATAAAAAGACTCTAATCCAATGATTATAAATCATTAATCAAGCTAGTTTTTGGTATGTAGCTCCATCTAGGGATGGGAGAAACAACAATAGGGTCAGTCAGTGGTCTCTAAAAATGTGCCAAGTGGCTCACACGGACATACACGTCCATCGGCAAAAGTGGACTTCTGCCATGGCCCATGGGTAAGATGTCGGGAAAATTTGCTAATTTTCCACTGTAGCTGTGGAGACTGGAGTGCATAAAACGTGCCACTTGGTACATTTTTTTGGGGCTGACTAAACCACGAATGATTAGCCCATTACTTGTGGACGTACACACCAAAATCAGTCTGGTGAAGATCACCAATCGGACTGATTTTTGGTTCGTAAGTCCATCAAGTGTTGGGCCAATCCTTCAGGAGTCTGGGGGCCCGAAAGAGTGTGCCTGCGGGGCACCTTTTTTATGAGCTCCACAAGGGAAAAGAAAGTGCTCAGCAGAGAAAAAGATTTCAGCAAGTTTAGGTGGGCTCACACTTATGTGACCCGCATAAAATTACTTTAGTCAACTCAACATGGGGGTACACCCAACATGGCAGCTCAAATGGTTGGTGTGTATCCTCCTCTTTCAAGAGGTCGTGGGGTCAAACCTACACAGGTAGATTTCTTCCTTTGAGCAGTGTGCTAGGAGTAGAAATCCCCTTTACCGGGTCCGTACAGGTTTCACCTGTTAATCTGTGGGGCCCAAAAATAACCTCAATGTCGGGTTGTCTCAATTATTAGGTGAAAGGTAGTCTGCGATGACAGCCTGCGTTGTCATCGCAGACTTCGTCTCCTATGCATGGTTCGAAATCTCAGGATTGGAGGCTGGATTGGTGGGCTCCATCTGGATTAGGTCCGATCCAGAATGGGATTGGCATATCTCGCCCAAGACGAAATGAGACTTCTTTGGAAAACAATGATCCCGGGTGAGACGATCCATTTTTTGATCGGATCGGTGGGCTCCTTTTTGTTCTCAATCCTAATCCTAGATAACAATGTTTCCTAATTTAGAATACATACAAACACAAACACGCACTCCTAAATGCCACATGTAACTATTTGGGGTCCACTGAACCCATATATGTTCAGCACACCCTTTTTAATAAGGGTCAGGATCTGATGACTCAAATTTTCATCCAAACTCTCGGCTGTGGATTTGGCGGTTGGATTTCACGAAATCCACGGCAGAGAGTTTGGGTTAAATTTGAGTCCTCGAATCCTGACGCTTTAATAAATGTTTGTTGAATTCATATTCATTTATTAAATATTTTTATTTAACTGTAATTTAATATTTTTATTAATTTAAGATTATTATTATTCCCTTATAAATTTATTTTATGACTAATAACGAGTGAGAAAAAATAATTTAGTTACTTACATATATAAAAGGGACCCTATATAAAATTGCATCCCTAAAACCTTCAATTTCTCAATCTTTGTCATGTGGGACCCTTACCTCTCCAACTTCACGACACTAAGCAAATTTGTGAAAGTGGCATCTAGAAGCAGTTTAGTGCATCGCGCGGTGTGTGAAAGGAATAGAAGATTTTAAGACTCTTTATGAGAAAGGAGTTGCATGTAGGGGTGTCAACGGGTCGATTCCGGTTCAGTTCCTAAGGTGGCCAGAACCGGAACAATCGGTTTAGGTTCTTATCGGTTCGGTTCCTTAACGGTTCCGGTTCTCAAAGGAATGGATCCGGAACCAGAACCGATTATGTATTTTTGTCGGTTCCAGTTCCGGTTCCGGGTATAATAGGCCAAATCTTGAGAATATGAGAATTTTTACACTATATTTACACATTGGGACCGGTTCTTATCGGTTCGGTTCCGGTTCTTATCGGTTTCAGTTCCATATTAGACTACCCGGAATCGGAACCATTATTTTCAGTTCGGTTCTGGTTCCGATTCCTTTTTAATCGGTTCCCAAAAATGTGGAACCAAAACTGGTGTTTTCGGTTCCGATTCTGATTCAGTTCCGGTTCTGATTCAGTTCCAGTTAAACGGTAAATTGACACCCCTAGTTGCATGTGAGGTAGTTGGGTTATGTGACGCAGATTACACAAGAGACATGATGACTCGTGTCGTTGGTTATGTGTCTAGCTTGGCTTCTAGAGCACTATTTTGGTGTAACGAGAGGCATCCAATGGTGACGTTATTGACTACTAAAGTAGAATACATGGTAACAACTATAACAACACAAGAATGTGAGTGGCTCGTGCAGCAGATGTTGGATATTAAGCAACGGGTGATTATTCTTATGGGTTGTATTATGATAATGAAAGTGTGATTTGATTTACGGATCGAATCTAGTGTTTCATTCTGAATGGTGATATCAACTTGACACAGTGTGAAACAATAATGAGATATGACCAACGTCAATATCTCGAAGTTTGGAATCCACCAAACAGAGAATAATTCTCACAGGAGCTAAATCACGAATATTATTGAATCAAAACTGTCTTTACCTTTTGGCTTATAACTTATTCAGTGGAAAACGAAAATAAGTGAAAGAGAAAAATTACTAAAAATGACAAAATCTAGCTAAGCATGGAAACTGATAATACTAGTGTCTATAAACATGTTAGAATCGACGGTGAGTGATTCTGACTTTTATAATCAAAGTTATTGTTAAAACAAAAACTTTATAAAATAGCAAAATTGCCATTTTCACCGCCTGAACGATGGAATTTGGCCAAAAAACAACGTACATCACAACAAAGTGGTGACTACTGCTTATCTCGTCGCTTCCTTTCAAGAGCCCTGATCTTGTGTGGTTCTAACACTGTTGACAATTCCGTTAATACCTGTTACGTCATTTTTCATCAACAAGTCCGTTAATGCCCATTATGTCTTTTAGTACCGTTTGAGCTTTTGACAATCCAAAAGCTCCATGAAAGAATCCGCTACTTGTTTTACATCACAACCCTTTACTAATGAATATAGATGAGCAAATTGTAGTCATCCTTACCAAGAGATTGTTATTTCGGAAGTTATCCAGATAAAATCTCAACTTAGCATGATGAGCAGAGTTTTGAGGGGGAGTGTTAAGAGCCATTGTTGACTTTTCCACCACCATGGGACCTACTTTCCAAGAGTCCAGAGGGTTCTAAAGGAAAAAGTCGCTTAGTTGGCAATGTCGTCCACCCCATAATTAATGTATTAGTAGTGAAAGTTTTTAGTTTTATTAAAACTTTCTTTGTTAGTAGAGAGTTTGGTTATGATTTTAGTTTCCTAATTTTTAGGTTAGATTTATTAAATATGGGTTGGGATAAAATGACAAATGGTATTCTTGCTAATAGAATGACTAATGAATGTGGGGGCCCACATGCAGATGAGTTAATGGCTGATATTTTATGAGGATGATCTCCTTGGCTCACCAAAAATCAGCTCAGTCCAACATTAGCAGCCTTATGAAAAGTGGATTATAAGTTGAAAAATTGATCAGGAGATCATCCTCACCAAAAATTAGGTCAGTCCAATATTAATAGCCTTATGAAAAGTGGATTACAAGTTGAAAAATTTCGGACCATCTATTTTCACCATTTAATTTAGGTCCATATTTGGTAGGGTTAAAATTTTCAAAAATTACTAATTTTTGGTGAAGATGATCTCCATGGGGAGGAGATCATCCTCACAAAAAATCATATCTTAACCCATCTGCATGTGGGCCCACTTCCATTAGTCATTATATCAGTGAGAACAGCATGAGTCATTCTATCCCAACCCATTAAATATAGACAATTCTTTATCACTGTAGATTGAGTCCATTCTCATATCATTGCAAAGTTTTTTAAGGGAGAAGAGAATTAGCGACTAAAGTAATATTTAGGAATTATTTTCGTGTGTCTACGGGTGTGTATAATTTTATAATTATTCTTCTACATTTCATCATGTATAATTTTATAATTATTGATCAACGATCTACAACGAGTCATCTAAATTTATTTAGACATATTGCGGTCCCATCTATAACAATTATTGGATGTAGAATAAACTCAAGCATAAACATTTTGGAAATAAATAAATAAAAATGCATTGATAAATCATGTAAGAGTCAAATTTGTTATAAAGTAGAATAGATTATTATATTAGCATAACGCCATGTGCACCACAACTTATTTTAAAATTAGATCACCATTAATTAAATTTATTATGAGGTCACCAGTAGTCAATGCTTTAAGCGTCCAATACTTAGGTGGCGTTTGATAAAACTATTTTTCAGACCTTAAGTCTGATTCAACTGAAATTAAGTGATTTTGGTTAATAAGACGCTAACATATGGAAGGAGAATTAGGGGTGACTGAGGAAAGTGTTATGTTTTATTTTTTCCCCTTTTGTCCTTAAGGTTCCATCCTCTCATCTCTCACCGCAAGAGCCATCCCACCACCAACCCTGTCGTGTTGCTGTGACCGTCATGACTCTTCCTGGCCTGCTGCTACTCTATTGTTGCCGCCACTACGGCTATTACTACTGTTAGCGCTGGGACACGTGGTGCGGATTTTTAGTATGAGGCATGATCGCATGCCACATATACCCATGATTACTTTTTAAAACCAATGCCTAAACCATGGGTATATGTGGTAGGCGATCATTGGCGCATGATCGCAGCTTCAAAATTCCCGCGAGAAATTTTTTGAAGTGGTGAGAATTTTTGAAGCCATCATGCCACCAATGATCGAACGCCACGTATAACCATGATTACTTTTTAAAAAGTCTTTAAAACCAAAGCCTAAAACATGGGTGTGTATATATATATATATGTCATGCGATCATTGGAGCATGATCGCCCGCTTCAAAATTCCCGCTTCAGGTGAATATTATTTTGAAGCGGTGGGAGTTTTAAAGCCATCATGGCACCAATGATCGCACGGCACATATACCCATGCTTAGTTTTTGAAGATTCTTTAAATCCAAAGCCTAAACCATGGGTATATGTGTTGTGCGATCATTGGCGCACGATTGCTCGGTTAAGGCGAGAAATTTTTTGAAGCGGTGGGAATTTTGAAGCCATCATGGCGCCAATGATCGCATGCCACATATACCTATGATTACTTTTAAAAAGTCTTTAAAACCAAAGCTAAACCAAGGGGTATATGTGTCGTGCGATCATAGGTGCATGATCCCCGCTTAAAAAATCCCAACGCTTCAAAAAATTTCTCCCCTAATATACACCTTAAAAAACATGTAATTATCACTGCTTTTAGTTAGAAATTTAAAACACATTTTTCAAGGTGCATCCGAACGGTACACACGAGGTTTTCATACTTCAAATTAAATTTATTCAATGCCTTTGGTTCAAACTGAGACGGCCTAAAAGACAAAAGTAGCCTCATAAATCATAACAGAGGAGTTTTTTTTTTTTCTTTTTTCTTTTGTTTGTAAAAAACTAACTAATATTTTAATTTAGTCAATGTTTTAAGCATAGTTAAAAAGATGCCGTTATAAGGGTAACCCCGAAACACCATTATGTTTTTTTCCCGTTATAACATCCAAGACCGAAAAAGGGATATCTATTATAACGTCTGTTATAATGAAAACCCATGTTTTATCGTTAGCAAGGTTTAATGAAAAATAATAAGATAATATTAGAATAATAATATTCTGACACTTCTTTCTCAGACGCGACTGTTGTTATATACCTGTTATAAGTCATAAGTTAACGTTAGGGACCAATAAAACGTTGGTTTTAATGAGTAGAACCAAGGTTTAAAAGGGGCCGTTACAACGGTATAACGGACTGTGGGCGTTATCATTTTTTCCGTTATAACAAATTGTAATGCTCAGGGGGCAAAAAATGGAAAATAACAGAAAAATTTTTAAAAATAGAAAATAATGGAATAATAGAAAAATAATGGAAATAATGGTCGTTATTTTCGTTATAACAGCCCGGGGGAGGTCTGAATCGTTGTAACGGCTGCTTTTTAAATCATGAGTAGAACTTTTGTGATTAAGAATGGAAAGAGAGACCACTGACCGGAGGGATGTAAAGAAGAAGACTTATAGAGACCACTGACCGGAGGGATGTTTGGCCCATCTTAGGTAGACTTACATGTCTAAAATCAACCTGATTAGTGATTTCAAACCTTTGGATTTTTGTACCCAAATAATGTTTGAAATCAAAGTTAAAAATCAACCCATGAAATCACTCCAATCTAATGCTTAAAAATCACTAATCAGGCTGATTTGTGATATATAAGTCCACTTACGGATGGGCCAAATATCTATATGGTCAGTGGTCTCTAAGAGTGTGCCACATGGCTCATAATGTGGTTCGTCAGCAACGTTGATGACGGACATCCATCAGCAAAGTTCTACTCAGTTTTAAGTGATTTTCTTTTTCTGGTGTGCCACATGGTCAATTACCGAAGATGTTGGAATATTTGGTATGCTGAGAAGTTACCACGTCAGTGGTCTAAAGCATGGTTTAAAACAAGGTTTAAAGGAGGCTGTTTTAACGGTTAAACGGACTTGGGGCGTTACAGTTTAAACGGCCGTTAAAACGGATTGGAACGACCAGGGGCAAAAATGGAAAAAAATTGGAGAAAAACGGAATTTAACGGGTTTTAACGATTTTAACGGAAAAAATGGAAAAAATGGCATTGAAATTCAAAATTTGAAATTTAAAAAAAAAATAGAATTAAACGGATTTAATGGCCGTTTTTTTTTCACAAAATTTTTCAGAATTAAACGGCTGTTTAAAAGATTTTAACTGCCGTTAAAATAAAAATACGGCCATTTTTCAAAACCGATAAAACATGTTTAAACGGTTTTAATGGAAACAGGCTTGGGGCGTTACTGTTTAAACGGCCATTTTTAAAACTATAGTTTAAAAAACTGCTGTTATAATGAAAAAACGGCCATATAATGGATTTGGACCTCACCTGTTATGTTATGTACCGATATAACGCCTATAACAGTCGTTTTTTTTTTTTTTGAAAATAATGGCAGTTATAAAGAAAATAACAACCTTAATTTTTTATAAATTTTAGAGCACTAAATTTTATTGAAAATTTGAAATTTGAATTTTAACACCATTTTTTCCTTCGTTATTTTTCATTGTTTCTGTTATTTTCCATTTTTACCCTGTGCATTACAATTTGTTATAAGGGCTGTTATAGCGGAAAAAACGGTAATGCCCTCAGTCCGTTATCCCGTTATAACGGCCCCTTTTAAACCTTGGTCTGAAGAGTTCAACACAGTAATCCCATCGTTTAAGCTGTGTGACATAGCTTACCTTGCGTTGTTCAAAGGTCATAAACTGGTCAACTGAATCACGACGTTAAAACTTGGAGCCTGCGACCATGGTTTTAAAAATGGCCATTTAAACGGTTTTAACAGCCGTTTAAATGATAATGCTCCAAACCCGTTTCCCTTAAAACCATTTAAACACATTTTAACGTTGTTGAATTTAACGGCCATTTTTTTTTTTGTTTTAACGCCGTTAAAATCGTTTAAACAGCCGTTAAAGTCTGAATTTTTTTGTGAAAAAACGGCTGTTAAATCCGTTTAATTTTTGTCAAAATTCCGTTAAATTCTATTTTTTTTTATTTTCAAAATTTGAATTTCAGTGCCAATTTTCCGTTTAATTCCGTTTTTTTCATTTTTGCCCCTGGCCGTTTCAATCCATTTTAACGACCGTTTAAATGGTTACGCCCCCAGTCCGTTTAACCGTTAAACGGTCTCCTTTAAACCTTGCCTACGCCTATAGTAAAATTGGAACCTGCGAGACCGTTTTATTGGGTGGGTTGCGAGATACCAGATGGTTTTCCAATCTTAAACACGACTTGTACAATCTAGAGTGACCAAAATGCCCTCATCAAATAGACTCTAAGCATCAACATAAGTTGACTTGTCAGTCAAAAGATTAAGAACATGTTGGTAATTCAACCAGAGGCAGAGGCTATAATAGTCATTGAAATGTAGTTTGATGATTTTGGGGCTTTTGCGAGTAAAACTTGGCTGCGCGTGACGGTCACTGACCGCCCAGCATATAAACCCCGTGGCACATTTTTAGAGGACACTGACCATATGGATGTTCGGCCAATCCCTAGGTGGATGGACCTACAAACCAAAAATAAACCTGAAGTGCTTTCTAAGCGCTGGATTGGAGTCATTTTCATGGGTTGGGTTGATTTTAACCGTGGGAATTTGAGCATCATTGGCTATTATTTGGGTACAAGATCAAAAGGTTTGAAATCACTTATCGGATTGATTTTTTATTTGCATGTCCACCTAGGGATGGGACAAACATCCATACGGTAAGTGTCCTCTAAAAAATGTGCCGCGTGGCTTATATTGTGGCTGTCACGTAGTACATTTTTTTGGGTACACTGACCCATGAAGCTAACACACGAAAAATCAACATGATTGGTGATATCTAGCTCTTGGATTTGCGCTTTTTGATAGTGGCCTTGGAACCAATTCATAGGCCTGTTCATGAAACCGGCTCAAATCCAATGGCTAGAAACCACCAATCACGCTGATTTGTTGTGTAGGTCCAAACAATCATGGTCAATGGGCCCGAAAGTGTCCATGTGTCATTTTGAGAGATTTATGTAGCAGATATACAGAATTTTACATAATAGATTTTTCCAAATGTAGGTAGCTTTCAACAAACTATTAAGATGGTCGCCAACACAGTGACGTTATTGTCCAACTTTATGACGTCACGCAATTTGAAAGGCGCGAGAGATCAACGGTCATCATGGTCCATGAACCAGCGACCTACCGAATGGGTCTTCGTGTTGAAACATGGGATAGTTTGGTTTGCTAGTCGTGGAATTGAAGAAGTCTTCAGGGAGTAATGGTGAAGGTAGGCGTTCCGTTCCAATCGAACAAGTTGTGAAAGGGACGGGGAGGTTTTGGTAATTTTGCCAATAATGCGTGCGGTAGGAACTAAAAGGCGCCTAGTGGCGCAGCTTACGGAGCTGTCCCCACGCCGTCTTAATTTCTTAGAGAAAACACAGGTAGGAAAGAAGGAAAAAGAGGTGAGAGAGCTCGCCGTGTCGTGCATGCATTTTTGTGCCATCTATTCTGCATTGCGTTTGCATGCACACGCTTCCTTCCTTAAACCCGATCTCCGTAACAGTTTTCCGGTGACCGGAAACTGACATCCTCTTGGATCTGACAAATTCCCGGGGTCAAACTCTGGCCAAACTCCGGTCCAAGATAGAGAGCTTGAAGAACACACGAAGAACAAGAAGAATAAAGGGAAAGAAGCCATGGTTTTCTATGTAGGGTTTGGAAAGGAAACAAAAAACACAGTTAGGGTTTTGTTTCAGAGATTGAGATAGAAGGTTAGCTGTTTTCTCTCTCTCTCTCTCTCTCTCTCTCTCTCTCTCTCTCTCTCTCTGTCTCTCTCTCCATTTCAAATTCTCAGATGGATTTGCTTGTTTGATTTTCTATTAATCGATAGTTGTTGTTTGAATAAAGAGGAATACTGAGTTTAATTTTTTTTTTTTTGGGGATTTTTTAGATTTGAGAGGGATTGATTCGGTGAATGGCGTCGAAGGTTTGCATGAATGTTTCATGCGGGGCGACATCGTTGATTGAGTGGAGGAAAGGGTGGGGTCTTCGATCTGGTGGATTTGCGAATCTCTGTGACAAGTGCGGGTAAATCTCATTTGTAGCTTCGTGTTCTTAGAATTTGATTTCTTTGTATGTTTCTGGTTTAATTTGGCGTTGTACGGACAATTTTGGGATGTGGGGTTTTGTTTCTCGCTGTGGGTTTTTCCGTTTTCTGGGTTTTTGTTTTAATGCGTTCTATATTTGGTATAATTTTGTGACTTAAACGATTTCGTTTTTGAACATATATTTCCTATTTATGGCTATATGTTTTCATTTTGGCCAATTATGTCATAACCCCAGTGGTACTCATGGTACAATGCCACTTCAATGTCAACCCTTGGATGTGGAGAATAGTGACGTCATAAAAACATTTATGATGTCATTATTCTCCAATCCAAATGTTGGCATTGAGGTGGCCTTGTACTAAAGTACCACCGGGTCTATTACATCAATGGCCTTATGTTTATTCACTCTAGCAATGTACTTAATGGGTTTATTAGAAGCAGTAAATGTGATTGTTGGTCTTGTTTCATTAAATTTAATGTACTTTAAATAATAATTTATTTTAAATTACTATACAACAACAACAATAATAATAATAATAATTGTTATTATTATACTAACACTGGTACTACTAAAAATAATTATAATATTTAATAATGGTATTATTATAATATTAAATAAATGAATATTGAACAAATTAGGGAATGGGAAACACTCCTTGACTTCTCTAGAGGTAAAACTTATAATGTTCTGAACAAATTATTTGTAACTCAATATTGAACTAGGACAACAACATCCAAGGACTTGATGACGTGCAGGAAGAACACTAAGATTTGAGCGTACGACTTCGAAACCCTTCGAGATAAAAGGGCAAGGGCTTCCAGTATACTAGTGATAGATGTTGTCAGAATATTTTGTCCTCATATTTGAATAAAGAATGCCACGTGGGTTTTAGGTTCCACGAGTGTTTCTCATACTTGTTTTCCGTAGATAGTTCGAAGAATGACTACCTTGAAGTAACAGCTGCAACGCCAATAGTAAAGTATATCTTATGTTTGTCATTAGCCACTGAAGCAAATCCCTCACTATAGTTTATCTCATGAACTAAGTAGCATAATTGTGAGGTGCCAATTCACATGCTTCAGAATGAACACTTTGATGAGTTAGGACTTTTTCCTTTACCGATGAAATTTCTAAGTCAATTCATAAAGAAATGAAACATACATCCTATGCAAAACAAATGTCATTTATGATTTGATGTATTGTTGTGGTTAAGAACCTCACGTGGCATATCTTGCAAATGCAAAATTAGAAGGGGAGTCAACTACAACTCAAAGGATGACTCGGATGATTTTAATGCAGAATCACGCGCTTTCAAGTTTATTTGAGGTTGTTTTGAGAAACAAGTGCATTTAAAAATATTAGAGTGAGAAAACAATGGGAGATAAAACAAATAAAAAAAAAGGTGATAGCAGATTGGCCTATTTGATTGTTGTATGGGGAATGTTGTGGATGAAGAGCTAAATACTGATCTCAGTCTATGTTGCGTTATTACGGGTGTGGGAGTTAGAGTGAGACATGGGTACAAAATGTGGGTTGGGCAATATTTTCTATATAAGGTAAAAACTTAGTTGTTTTCTTTATTATAAATGATACATGTAATAGTGGATTACATAATTGGACGTCTTATGATTTTTGTCATATACCCATGCGCTCGAGGTCAGAATCATGCTTATGAACGTTGGGATCTCGCTCCCTATAGCTACTGTACAAAAATGTTGGATTCTACAAATCCTAAAAAATAGATTTTGTGCATTTGGCAGTATTTCCGAAATAGTGTACATCTAAGTAGTAATTTTGTACATGTAATACTAAAGTTAGAGAAAAGAAAGAATCTCTCCGTCTCTTTATTTGTTGGACAAAATGTTAGGAATCAATTGGTTTGCCTATTCTGCATAGTTGTCAGATACCAACCCCCCTAAACTGGCTTGGTGATATAATTTTGTTTGTGCTATGATCGCATAGGTTGCAACACTGAATTTCAACCATGACGAAATAATAGGTGTAGTATCTGGACAGGAGCAAAGGATTTATGTTGTTTGAAGGACAGAGAAAGTAAATTTAAAGAGCAAGAAGCAATTGATGTAAATGAGCTGAGATAGAAGCACATTTCTAGTTATTAGAATGAACCAATTTTCAACCATGATGAAATAATAGGTCTGGTAGCTAAACGGGAGCAAAGGATTATGTTGTTGAGGAAGGGACAAGTTGATCTTATAAGAGAAGGAAGTAGTTCATGAAAATGAGGTGAGATGGATGAATGATTTTTTGTATTAAAATGTATTGGTCACCAAGTGGGATGAAGTCTTCTTGTATTAGCTTTTAGAGAATGAGGGGAGAGCTAGTTGGAGCGAAGCCTAAAATGTCTCATTTTCTGGGGTGATGAAGTCTTCTTGTATTAGCTTTTAGAAAATGAGGGGAGAGCTAGTTGTAGCGAAGACTAAAATGTCTCATTTTCTGGAGACGCATTGCAATCATCTATTGTCTGGACGGAACATGTAGAAATGAGTGCAAAACATGGCTTGGAACTAAATGGTATTCCTCATCCAATTCATTTCGATTTCCTGCCCCACCTTTAAGAGGAGTGATCATTTGTTCTTGAAACTTTTTGTCAAACAACCAAGAGATTATCTAGCTCGAGCATTTAAATGACGCTCAAAGGATAGGAAGTATCATGGTTAGAATTTAGAGATGTTTAAAGGCCTCGCGCCCAAATACTAAAGTCAGCATGTGAAGCATGGATCCCAACAATCTTGCTTCCCGTGGCAGGAGCCAGGGAGCTTAATTGATCAGATTGGTTAACTACACTCATTTGCATCTTAGACAAATCCTTCGAACCCTAACTCTTGATCATAGCTTTCATATCTTGGAATTCCGATTTCTTGATGATAGAATTTGATCTGGTGTTATCGCCATACAAGAGCGATTATGTAGTTTTAAATGGATAAATGGTAGTCAACATATACATGCTGACTAACCTTAAGTTGCAAGAATGTTCTAATGTTGCTCTTGCTTTAGGAGCTTGCCTTGCTTCTGGTCTTGCTTCCACTTCTGCTTTAGGACCTGTATTATCCATCTTTAATGTCTAATTGTGTACTGTCTGCAGTCTTTTGTTGTTTTGGGTTCTAATTATTGTTAAAATATTAAATTTAAATTAGCATAATACGCAATTTTTTGTTTTTAAAATAAAATGTATTATTTAAATTTTTATATAATATATGTAGATGCTTTTTAGTCACATCCCCTACCCAACTTTTCTGATAGCCATCTCTTTCATGCTACCGCTCTTGCTCCCAAATTTGCAACTCCAACTCCTGCTTTGTGCAGTTTAGGACTCACCTCCTACGACAAATTCATTACGAAGTCACTACTACATACAATCACACACATTGTACACCTTTCAACCAACAAACAATGCAGTTTTCTTTTTCTTTTTGATCAGAAGGGCAATAAACCACTTTTTTTTTTAAAATTTATCATCTATGAATTACATAAAAGTTCAAACAAGAGATCTTATTACTTAAAACATATTAATATTTCTATTTTTTTTCTTGGTACTCTTCTTGACGTGGTATTCATATTGATTCCAGGTCTGCATATGAACAATTAGGTTTCTGTGACACATTCCACTTAAAAGAATCTGGCTGGAGGGAGTGCAGTTCTTGTGGCAAGGTAAGCTTGTCGTCTGTCAGCATGTGTTCTGGTTTCTTCCCTTCTTTGGTGCTTAATTTTGTTATGCGTCATAGATCTAATTGAGTTTTGCAATGGCAGCGTCTCCATTGTGGATGTATTGCTTCGAAATCTTTGCTTGAGCTACTTGATAATGGTGGTGTAGCGTGTATTAGCTGTGTGAAGAGTTTGGAACTTTCCTCTGTAAGATCAATTTACATAAGCAGTTATACCATCATGTTAGAGATTATTAATAAGCATGCATACATGTTAGCCTCCATTATACTTTGGGTTATATGCCTTCAAATAGTCCTTTATTGTCTCTGTTCTCTCATCATGTTGACAAAGAGAAGAAGACAACTCATTTTTTTGTGAAAAATGTATTTATTAAAGAATTCATTCTTCTCTTTTGAAAGCTATACAACAACCAATTTCATATAGTCATGTTAATAAGCTATGCCTATGCTTTATAACCTCTCCACTATTCACCTGCATTCATGTCCAACCTATGTAAACGAATGAGTGCTTTGGACAGATTTGATATAGATTTTATCAATTACTCTCTAAAAATTGATGTATTTTGGTTATGTTATTGTACCATACCATCATCAAATGGGAAAAAAGAAAAGAAAATTGTTATCATATCCATTAGGCTTTGTTTACAGTAACAAAGTGCTAGGTACTGGTAAACTGGTTCTTGACACTTTTATAAGGGCACAAGATAATGATCACTGTGGGGGGCCTGTGTAAGGACGGGAGAAAGGGGTGGGGGTAGACATGAAGGATCCTTTGGGGAAAATGAAATTTTTATGGTAAAGACATGAACTGGTTCTTGATGCCTGTATAAGGGCACAAGATAAGGATTACTTTGGGGGCCTGTGTAAGGACGGGAGAAAGGGGTGGGGGGTAGGATATGAAAGAGCCTTGGGGGAAAATGTACTTTTTGTGGTAAAGAAGCAACCAAGAGGGGTTAGTAACTTTTTATGACAAATAGCAACCAAATGGGCATTACTCTCAAAGTGCTGATGGGAATTTGAAGTACTCTACCTCTGAAACCTCAAATATTTCTGAATCTTCTGAAACTTTATGCAGATCCCAAGTGATGAAAAGCCCAAAGGTTTCAGTACATCAGCAGCAGAGAATGTTGGCGAAATGCATTCAACTTTCATGGACAATAGAATAGACGGTGTTGATAACGAAAAGCTTATGCAGTTGGGCAAAAATATGGAGGGTAATGGGCAGAACAACTTGCTTCAATCTCAGAAATATGGCACAAATGGGTCTCTTGGGCAAATCAAAAGAGAGCAAGTCATGCCTTATGTAGGGGAAGATGGAAGCACGAGCTTTTCAAATTTAAATCAAGCTTTCATGGGATCATCTCAGATTGCCACACTAGATGATATTAAAGAAACTGCGGGGGTTAAAGATATGTATGAGTCACTAGCTCAGACATGCTTTAATATCACCTTGGGTGCGCCTTCTGGAACCCCAAATCTTGCACTGCCCCTTGCTGGTGTGTTTGTTGAAGGAAGGGAGCAGAGCAAAACAGCATCTCCCCTTCAACAAGGGCAAAGGTCCCGCCATCTTTTGCCCAGGCCCCTGAAGACGGGCTCTGGCACAGGTTCAGAGGCATCCAAGGACATGCTTCCACAGATACGTGTTGCACGGCCACCTGCTGAAGGACGGGGGCGGAACCAGTTGCTTCCACGTTATTGGCCAAGGATTACAGACCAAGAACTGCAACAAATATCTGGAGAGTATCCATGGTTGTATTAATTTCTTCCCTTTTGAATAACTTGCTGTCAGAATTGCTCATCTGTTGTTATATTGTCATGCATGTTTATGTTTTCCAAACATTTTTGATGCCCTTGACCATGTTATCTTCAAGTTCGAATTCCACCATTGTGCCGTTGTTTGAGAAGGTTCTGAGTGCCAGTGATGCAGGTCGAATTGGTCGCTTAGTTCTACCAAAAGCATGTGCTGAGGTAAGATTTGAAGAGTACTATTTTCTAGTTTTCCATCCACGACCTCTGTTCCTGCAGTTCTTTATTTTCTGTGTTGGTTTTATCCAGCTATATGTGTTTAATATGAAACCATATGCAGGCATATTTTCCTCCTATCTCTCAACCAGAAGGTCTTCCATTAAGGATTCAAGATGCGAAGGGGAAAGACTGGGTGTTCCAGTTCAGATTTTGGCCTAATAACAACAGCAGGATGTATGTCTTAGAGGGTGTAACCCCTTGCATACAGTCTATGCAGTTACAAGCTGGCGATACTGGTACTATCCATGACTTTCGTACTTGGAGAATGATTTCTAATATCTATCTAGTCAATAGACATGTCATTTGAACTAAAGTTTTTTCCCCTTCCAGTAACTTGTACATATAACCCCAGTGATCACAATAGAGTACTTGATACTGAGTACTGTCTCATTATTAATCTCTGTTGTTTTCCCTTGTTTTGACATGGTATTAGAGCATGAGGTTTCCAAGGATTGGTGTTTAGGCTTTTTTTTCCCTGCGGTCAGTGGGAACTTAAGCGAAACCCTCTTCAGTTGGAATCACTGCTTTCCGCACCTTGCTTTTCTATTCCTCTCTGGTTGGGTTTGTAGTTTTGTAGGACCATTAAATCTTTATATCCAGGATTTTATTGGTTGATAATGAGCACATGGGGATGTTTGGTTGCAACAATAACTCTGGTTGACATTTTGAATAGAGATATAGGGTCATAAGAATTTGTTGTCTGGCGTGAGTGGGATTATGGGGTTGTGGTTTACATATCCTCTTCCAAAGGAGCATTTTTACTTGTTTTTCGGGGGTAAATGTATCCTCACAAAATAAAGATGGTTTACAGTTAGTTACACCTTTATAATTCATATGCAAATAAAGTTATCACCACAACCAAACAGCTCCCACATAATTGCTATGTGGGGATCTAGATGTAGGAATGTGGTGGGTGCAATCACTTTAATTTGATTCATTCTAACAAAGATTTGACAGTCTCTAGACTTGAAACTCAGAATGACTCCTCTGGGCATCTTGATGCACACTTTCATTCTAGATAACTTGCTAGCTTACTCATTTTCACTATAATATGAATCCTTTTTGTAGAAGTCAAGATTTATATTTAATTTCCTTTTCCTTCTGTTTTGAATTCTTCTTTGTTGCAGTAACATTCAGCCGGATAGATCCCAAAGGAAAACTTGTTATGGGCTTTCGGAAAGCGTCAAGCTCTTTGACTATGCAGGTAGAGAGCTTTTTATGCATCTGTCACTACCACCAATATCTGCATCCACACACTTAGGAACCATAGTCAAGTTTTTTATTAGCACACTAACAATTATTAATTATACAGGATACCCAAATATCTGCAATTGCTAATGGTGCACTGGCCAACGAAACTTTCTTTTCGGGTGTTATTGAGAACCTACCTATAATCAGTGGTTACTCTGGCCTTCTTCAGTCACTGAAGGGAAGCACAGATCCGCACCTAAATGCTCTGTCTGAGCATTTGAATTTGGCAGATGGGGACATTAGCTGGCGTAAAACTGAGAAACATGGAGGCAGGCCGAACGAGGGCTTGCCGTTGCAGCCATTGCTGGTTTCAGATAAGAAAAGGAGTCGTAACATTGGGTCCAAAAGTAAGAGGTTGCTCATAGATAGTGAAGATGCTCTGGAGCTGAAGCTTACATGGGAAGAGGCACAGGATTTGCTTCGTCCGGCTCCAACTGTCAAGCCTAGCATTGTCATGATTGAGGACCATGAATTTGAAGAATATGAAGTAAGTAATAATCTACGAACTATCAAATCCTTTTAAATCTTCTGTGTTCTATATCTTAATTTTTTTTTCATTTGGAGCATATATCCTTCCTAAGTTGCATCTCATTTCAGTTTCCAATAT
Source organism: Euptelea pleiosperma (assembly GCA_035048495.1). NCBI lineage: Eukaryota > Viridiplantae > Streptophyta > Magnoliopsida > Ranunculales > Eupteleaceae > Euptelea > Euptelea pleiosperma. The sequence continues at coordinate 27,416,940 of CM068540.1, forward strand.
CACACATATTTAACTTGGTCAACCATTTCCATCTAAAGTCATAAAAACTTGTTCTATGGAATTGTTCTGCTTTCTTGGTTTCCCTTTGTTGTGAAAGAAATGACTTAAATTCAATGGATGGCATTTGGAGGAAATATTGAAACTGATCTATCTCAGGGTAATAAAAAGAAGAGATACGTTAGATAAATATGTATAGTTGACCCTAGTTTACCCCCTTCAAGTTACAGACCTATAGGATTGAAGATTTTTTGTTCTTAAGACTCCCTCAGGTTGAAATGTAAGTCAATCATTTCTAGCCTGCATATAAATTTTCCCACTGTGTCCCTTTTAAGTGTTTTAGCTATGCTTCCTTTTTGACAAAAAGAATTTTCAAAAAATCCATGGATTGCCTTTGCACCAACAATGGGCAATTGTCTTCATGAAACACAATAATGGGGGCTATATGACCAGCATTTTAGCTGTCTGATGTAGACATGTAGAACTTGTCATTGTAAAGGTTTAACTTTTTTCACAAGCTTGAATTGCCTTCTATTGAAGAGTAAGCAGCAGAATGGCATAACTCTCCGGAATATATTGTGGTGAATGAGTTCTGCAAGTACACTGAATGCTATTGGGATTTAATTTGTGCTTCAGAAGAGTCAGATAATGCTCCTGGAAAATTAGGAGTGGCAGAATTCTGATGCCTTGTGGCTCAACTAGCCTGATCCAGCTGCCTTGCTTGTTAATGTGATTTGCTCTTGCATAAGTTTCCTTGGAGTTTAGATTAGTTTTACCCTTAATTAGTGAAGTTCTTAAAGTTCTATAATATACATTTAAATGAAACTTTTCTTATTCGTGATCAGTCTAAGCTTCTTCTTGTTGGGACCCTTAGCGCCTGAAACATGGCTCGGGCAGGTTCTAGATAACTCAATTTTCACACACACACGCACACACACACACACACACACACGCACACACACACGCACACACACACACACACACACACACACAGAGTCATCACAGTCACAGATATACTCCAAGCAAAAAAATTGGCTCCCAAGGAGAATAATTAAAAAATTGATGGGCTTTAATTGCCCATTTTTATAAGGGGTAATTCCGTCAATTAAAAATTTCATTAGTTGTCAATGACATTGTCAATTGACTGTCGCTTGCCACTTTGCCCACCCTTGAACAAAATCCTGGCACACACACACATTAACACTAGTGGATGTCATGCGTGTTTGCATGTGATCTACAAATTTCTGAAGTACTAATTGGGATTCGTCCCTTTAAGTGATATTTACTACTTATAAATTTTTTTTTTGCAATCCAAAGGGTTGTTTTGGGAATTTCGATACATGACCGTCATATGGTGAAGCTCCAGTTTGAGCCTTCAAATAGAGAATTATTAAAATATAGGGGGTTTTTTTTTGGAAATTTTGGCAATCAAGGTTTTAGAAATTTTGTCAATTAGTGGACTGTTTTGGAAATTTGAATGTGTATTTAATAATAGATAAGTGAAGCCCGGTGCAGTGATGCCTTAAGTTTTCTTTGATTCAAGTAGGTTTAATGAGCTGTTTTGGAAATATGAATGAATTTGAATGGGAAGAAATTTAGTTAAAAAGTTTCTTTTGGAAATGGAATATAAATGTTTTCAATAATTTGTAAGTGACGTGGTGTGAAGCTTCAAATTTTTGATCTTCACAAAAAAAATATCCCTTTATGACATTTGTAGCCCTATGAAAAGTGGATTACTGATGCGGGAGCATTCTACTACGATAGTCCATGCTACACCGAATCTATGCCAGTCAAGCAAATGGACTTACTATTTATAGTAAATCTCGTTTTTACTATTTATAGTAAATCTGGAAATTACAATTTATAGTCAATCCCATTTTTACTATTTATAGTAAATTCTGATTTTACTACTTTTAGATAAGTGGACCCCACGAAGATTTGTTTTAATTTAATTATGATTTTCAATTGAAATTAGATTTTATTTCTAATTAGAATTTTTATTATTGATTGCAATAGTTGATTTGTATTAGGAGTTTCTAATTTCAATTAGATTAGAATTAGGAAAGTTCAAGTAGGGAGTCTATAAAAGGTGATGTACTCTTTGATTTAAAGAATGAAAAATTATGAATGAAGAAATAGGAATCTCTTTGAGAAATCTCTCTTGTGGTGTGAAGCCATCTTCTCGTGGTGTGAAGCCAAGCTAATTCGGCGCGAAGCCGAATGTATCTTTCTATCCCTATCCCTATCTCTTTCTCTATTTCTTCGCATATTCTCTTCTCTTTCTCCATCTCTATTTCTTTTTTAGTCAATTTATTATGTAAGAAAACCCAAATCATACCATAGTGCTGCGTGAATAGTGTCACGTAAATAGTGCCGTGAATAGTAATCCACTCTTAATTCCTTCTCAAATCGCAGAACGGTACCCCGTCTTGCGTCAATTACATTTTGAAAAATTCTGTACTGTCTGTTTCACCATTAATTTTAAGAGAAATTTTATAGGGCTAAGAATTTCAGCCCTTGAATCATCTGCATCTGGGCCCTACATAGGCGAACACGGGCTCTTCTTCTTGTGTGTTTAAACAACAACGGCTGATGTTTACTGTTGTCTACAAGCATTCAATTCCAGTTTTTTTTTTTGGTTTTTGATTATATCATTTGTATGGAACTATCTTAATTTCTTGAATTAAGGATAGTGAAAATTTGCGTTCTCTGAATTTCTTTAATTATTATGATTTAATAAAATAAAATTAGATTTTGGTCACCTAGGTGCTGACTTGCCTAGGGAACCCCTGGCGCCTTTGACTGTTTGTGATTTTGTTAGTTTGGTTAACTTCCATTGGACATTAGCTCACCTATTTGATAAACATCAAATGGAAGTTGGTCACATTCTCTTTTGAAAGCAGCAAATTATTTAAATATATGCACTACTTCTTTAATGAAATTCTTAGGAACCAATTTGCAAATTTCTCACAACAGCTATGTTGCTTCAGGTAAATTACATGACTAACCCTTCTAGTATATCATGTTATTTCTGTCGTACAGGAGCCCCCAGTTTTTGGGAAGAAGACTATTTTCACAGCCCGGCCAGCTGGGTAAGGACTTCTGCAATTTATATTTGCTCAAGTATATTAGAAAAGATTTGCAAATCTAATGGGATCCATTGGCTGAAATCATCTTTTAGTCTACCATCTCTTTTCCTGGGTGTTTTTTTTGTGAGCTGGAATTTTTTTTGTGTGCCGGAGTTTTGGGAGTTAGGTCCTCCTACTTGAGGATTTTTCTTTTGTTGCAAAATTTTGTATTTATAATTCTTTTTTGTTAGTTTATAAATTTCCCATTTTCACCATCTTAATTTAATGTGGAATACTTGCATCAAGGAGGAGCATGGGAAAAAGCCATCCTCCACAGCTACGGTCATACATTTGACCCCTCCATTCGCTGGGTCCCACCAAGATCTCTTAGGTCAAATCGTGACCTGATTGAATGATCCAATTCTTTTGTGACTATCAAAAAGGATTCTATATATCAAATGGTTAGATTCAGCTAATTGATTTGTTTTTGGCCTTTGAGATCTCCTTGGTGACTCACCTTCGAATCATCTGTGTGAACTGCATATGTGCCACAGGTACTGCAGATGCAGGGAAGACAACTTTTTCCTGCTCTGATGCAATTTCATGTCTCTACGCTGCATGCCTGAAATTCCTTGTTTGAAACATTTTTTTTTCAGGATGTAATTGGATATATCCATCTGATGGGGATTTAATGAACTTGGTCTTCCAGGGGACAGGATCAGTGGGCTCAGTGTGATATTTGTTCCAGATGGCGAAGGTTGCCTGTGGATGTTCTTCTCCCACCAAAGTGGACATGTGCGGACAATGCTTGGGACCCTAAAAGGTACCAGGGGTTTGTGAGGACTTTCTATGACTATGAATGAGAACTAGCGAAAGTAAATCTCTATATTTTCATTGTTTTTGGCATGCTTGCAGGTGTTCGTGTTCTGCACCGGATGAAATGAACCCAAAGGAGCTGGAAAATCTTCTGAGACTGAATATGGGTAAGATGCGGCCTTCATGTTTCTGTCTTATGCTTAACAAAATCACCGCAGCCAGCACTCTATAATTATAAATTGGTTATTTTGTCATTTTCTTAATGGGCTCAGGTCTTGGAGTTACATATGTACTCTTTTTATTCTTTGGTGTCATGTAATTACTACTTTTCTGGACTGCACTTAAAAATGTGTGTTGTGCATTGTGTATATACTGGTTTATCAGTTTACTGTGGAAATGTATGGTTTGTCATCGCTGGTTCACTTATTGGATTTTCCAGTGTTTGGATGTGCACTGTTGGTCACTTTATGTCTGTGTGTGGCCGGCCCCACTACCATCCAGATCCCACAAAAAAATCGGTTTGGGTGGTAAGGTTCGTTATGGATTGAGGGGGGGGGATCCCGTGTACAATACCAATTTTTTCAAGTGGGGCTGGGAGGGTTTTAGTTTATGGAATGTCACAACCAACCACAATGTCATCCTAAAGAGTAGTAGTTGTCAGATGACAACTCCATAAACCATGCCACAATCTTCATGCACATTACAAAAACATGGCACCAGGTGATTAGATGGCCTTATACATACAATGACTAGATATAGGACCATGCATTATGCATTTATGTGTGCTCTCATGTAGGTATACATGCATGCAAGCATGCATGTATCTCCATATAGATCCATGCTTGAATTTATGGAAGAAGGCATGGGTGCATGCATGTACATAATTCTGTATGGATGTATATATAGCTTTATAGATCCATACTTGAATTGATGGGAGAAGGCATGGGTATATGTATATATGCATGTTTTATGTTGCATATATTTTTACGTATTGTAGATGGATAAATGCAGTGTGTTGAAACCCAACCTTTTTTTTTTTGGCTAAGTGATGAAATTGATTAGAACAAAAGAAAATAAATTACAGATAGTGGGTCAAAGAGACCAAGAGGAAAAGGAAAAGAGAAACAAAGGGACAATACAAGAGATTAAAGAGGACTCATCAGGGAATAAATCTGTACTAAGTCCTACATGGGTCTTCAACCAATTTGAGGAAGGGTGCTGTGCAGAAAACCAAAATTGATATGAACGGAAGTGGCTCATTTCAATTGACACAAATCAATAAAAATAGTTAAAAATTTAAGAGAATCATTATAAAATGAAAAAATATAGTGACAATATATTAAATTTCGGAAAAAAAGGCTTTAGGAGAGCTTCACTCTTCTCTTAATCAGTCTCTAAAAGGTTGGGAGTTGAGAGACTTGTTATTTTTGGGTAAGGATTGTTTTGGGAATCGTTTTATGGGGCAAGTCTATTATTATTAGTAGGATACAGTTGAGCTAGTTGTTGCTTTTTTAGAAGAGGAATTCTAAGTGAAGAAAGAGTTGGTTAAAACTTTTGTTCTATTGAAAATCTTTCTTCCTTTTTGATCGTTGGGTGTGTACAAAAGGTAAGAGAGCCTTCTATTGGATTGACTTTCTCCTTCCTCCATTCCTCTTCTATTGGGATTGGACGTGTGGTTCCTTCCTTTTTGATCTTTGGGCGTGTACAAAAGGTAAGAGAGCCTTCTTTTGGATCAACTTTCTCCTTCCTCCATTCCTCCTCTATTAGGCTTGCACGTGTGGTTCCTTCGTTATTGAGATTTGAGTAGTGAGCTTTAATTAATGTCCTTAATATTTGTGTGCTTTTGATGCTTTGCACAAGTCTTTCATGACACGTGCTTTCACTCTTACTAGTTTTTTATGAGACTACTTTTCTCATTCGATTGGTATTGCGATTCGTGTGAGATACCCCAACTCAAATGGTATCAGAGTACGGTTCAATTCCTAGAAGTGAAGTTGACTCGCTCGTATGGACCTGCATTGAAATAGGGACGTTTTCACCGCTGTTGCTTATCTCATCTTATGCGATGAATTATTTCACCACGACTGCCACATCAAGAACTCGTGGTGAACCCTCAGATTAGACAAAAGACATGTGGAGAGTGCCATGTGTCTATTGACGGTGAAAGGACCAACAGAGAAAAAGAATCACAATGTTAATCAAGGAGTCCGATTTAGGGAATATATGGTCGTAATTTTGCACGATAAGAGAACTTGATCGAAGAAATGGCTAGTGACTTGGGTTTCTCATTTTTTATGAAACTGAACGACTCCAACTATGATTTGTGGAAGTTGTGCATGGATTCGTATTTGTTAGGGCATGAACTCTAGGATGTCGTGTGCGGAAAGAGCATAGAACCGCCAAAGGACCCTATGTTGAAGACGAAATGGAACGCCAAGGCCACTAGATCTCTATACACATTAAAACAGTAAGTCAAAGATAACACTATTGTTTGCATCGTAGATATGGAAGCATCTAAGCAAGCAAATGACACATTTGTAGGGTTGTTCGCAGAAAAGAATACTCATTGGCTACAACTCTTGGAAAAGGAGATAGGGATCTTGGAATAAGGAAAACTGTTCGTTTCAGAGTATTTTCTCAATATGAATAAGTCTTGTAGCGAGTTGTCCTTGTTGGATTCAGAGAATAGGGTCTTAGAGTGCAAAGTGTAGGAGACTCCTTCAAAGAATAGGGTCTTAGAGTCCAAAGTTTAGGAGACTCTTAATAAATGGCTTGTGCCAAAGTACGAGGCATATCTGGTAGCTATTGCCAGATGGGTGATAGAGCCTTTTGTGGATGAGCTGGAGAGTTTGCTCATTTGTCACAAGATAATGTTGCTAAGACCGAGGCCGTAAAGATCGAGGACAAGGAAGAGAACATGTTCTTGAAGGACTAAAGGAAAGAGATAAGGAGGAAATTCCATATTGAAACTAGGGAAAATCGAATTGAAAGATAGGAGAGATTCCTATGGCTATGGCAAGAACTACCGGTAGAAACTACATAAATAATCTAAGAAGTCTTGTTATCGTTGTAGAAAACAAGGTCACTTTGCAAGTGACTTTAGAGTGGAACTTGTACCTAAAGAGGTAATTCGGCTATAGAGAACTTGAAGTATAGAAGAGCTTGTGCACGGGAGAGGGGAGCTAGTGATGAGGAGTGGGACCCCTTAGGTGAATTATGCAGAAGTATAGAAGAGCTAGTGTTCTTAGGGAAATAATGTAGTAGTAGTCAAGGAAATAGCTTTGATATGTGTGTTGATCAATCAAGTGTCCCTAGATCATTGTGCATAAGCTAACATTGATTCTAGAAGTTGCATAATTAGCAGGTGCGCAATGGTTAATTATGCGAACAAGAATAGTGGATTTTGGTTCTTCTAATTATATACGATGGGATTGGGTGGTCGCGATCGCAAAGAACTCATAGCACCTAGTGAAGCACGTAGTTGACGTGATAATTGTAGCAAAGTTCGGTAACAATTGTTTACTATGTGGAGTCTACCATGACCCTAACATAACAAAGACTTTGCCATCTGTTGCAAATAGTGCGGATAAGATGCAAAGATCTTTGAGAAGGTATTTGACTTTGATGTGACTTGACATTGCTTACGTGGTTGTAAGCACGTTCATGTAGAGCTTAAGTCACCTCTGGAAGTAGTTTGACACACCTTGCGGTATGTGAAGGGCACAATGGATTTGGGATTCTCTGAGAAGGAATCACATGTGAGGTAGTTGGGTTCTATGGCGAGGATTATGCGGAGATGTAGACAACTGTTTGGTCTATGTGTCAGATTGGGATCAGTAATTAACAATCTCTTAGTGTAGTTAGAGGAAGATAATAATATCATTGTTGTGTGATCACTGGAGCAAAATATAGAGCAATAGTTATGACAACATAAGGATGTTAGAGGCTCGTGCAACTAATGAGAGGCATCAAGCAGTACAGAGACTATTATGTTGGGCTATACTACAACAATAAGAGTTCCATTTGACTGGCAGAGAATGCGATTTTTCATGTTTCATGAAACAGATAGAAGTGCATCTTTTCTGAAGTTCTCTCGATTCAAATCTTAGCTTGATTCGATGGGTAAAGAGTCAATGCCGAGGGGGAGTATTGAGAGTTATCTTGGACTTGACATTTTTTAAGGAAGTGGACTGCCAAGATAAAGTTGTTTTTGATTAGATTGTTATTATACTAGGTTTTATTTAATGAGTTGTTATCTTTAGAGTGTAAGATAAGAAACTAGTTATCCTAAATTCAATGAATCTAGTCGTGTTTAGTACGCTAGAGATAAAGTGTTCTAGTTGTTTTAGGTTATTCTTACCTGTGTTTTTATTTTTTTTTTTTCATATATGGGTGATAGCAGGTTATAGTTGAGCTAGTTCTAGCTTTTTGAGAGGAGAAATTGTAAGTGAAAAAGGAGTTGATTAAAAGTTTTAATTTTTAGAAAAGCTTTCTTCCTTCTTTTGGGTTGATCTTTTCTTCCCCCATTCCTCTTCTATTGTATTTGGATGGATCTGTTTTGTTTGTTTGTGATTGGGGTTTAAGTTGTGAACTTGAATCAATGGCCTCAAAACCTGTGTGATTTTAACGCTTTGCACAAATCTTTTGAGACTTGTGTTGCACCTCTTATTGGTCTCTGGTGAGATTGCTTACTTCATTGGATTTCTTGAGTTCTGTGCGATTCTGCTGCGAGATACCCCAACTCTGACAAGAACCCTAAGGTTTCTTATTTTGGTTTGGTTTGAGCGAGGAGGGACAGGGGGTTGTTTGTGCTTATTTGACATTTTTTCTGTACAATAACGATTGGATGGCTATGATTAAAAGAAGACCGGATCACATGGAACTGGCTGATTAGCACAAATCAGTGAGAGGGTTGGCGGCTAGTGTAACGATTTTCCCTGGTATTGTGTACATATCTGGGTATAGTGACAAACTGGACTGGATAGGGGTCTGGTTCCTAGTTTTTAACAGCTGAAGGCCAGGCTGGTCTGGTTTTTATAGCACAATGGATGATTCCTTATATGTTGTTTTTAACATACGTCTTTATATCATGTAAACTCTTTTGGGTGCATAATTTTTGAGTCTCGAGACACCGACGATACCTCTCCTCTGTAATTATTACACAGATTTCAAGAAGCGGAGAATCACAGCAAGCCATAAACCAGCCCAAGAACTTGAATCTTCTGGCCTAGACGCTCTGGCTACTGCTGCAGTTCTCGGAGACAATGTGGGCAACTCTGTCACATCGTCTGTTGCGACCACCACCAAACACCCCCGGCATCGCCCTGGCTGCACGTGTATTGTGTGCATCCAGCCCCCTAGCGGGAAGGGCCCCAAGCATAAGCCCACGTGCACATGCAACGTGTGCATGACCGTGAAGCGACGCTTCGAAACCCTCATGATGCGCAAGAAGAAACGTCAGTCAGCGCGTGAGGCAGAGATTGTCCAGAGGAAGCACCTTATATGGGGCCCTAAGGATGAAGTAGAAATAGACAGCACCTCAAGATGCACACTATTGCCTCTAGATCCTTCAGAGAATGAAGCCAGGCAAGCAAACGTGTCAGAGCCCGGTGGTCAGAGCAGGAACCTAACTGAGAAGACTGCCGAGACCAGCAAGGGGCAGATAGACTTGAATTGTCAGCCCGACCGTGAAGAAGATCTGCAAGCGGGTTCGGCTTGCGTTAGCATGATGAGTCTTCTTCAAGTGGCGAGTCTTCCGTTAGAGACGTATCTGAAGCAGAACGGGCTCACAAGCTTGATATGTGAGCAGCAAGCAAGCTCCAGTTCTCATGTGCCGCTTCAGGTTAATGGGGAAAGTGAAGGACGGCCACCTGACGAGGGCCACCTTGCTCCGGTAGTTCAGGAGCGGGAGAGTGGGAGTGATGAAAATCATTGTGGGACTGATCAAGCCCGACATGATCCAGTGTGAAGATCTTTTTTTTTTTTTTTTATTTTAAATTTATTTCTTTTTCTTATAATGTGGTGGTAGAATTAGAGGATGTAGTATGCAATTGTATGTAAATTAGTTATTTGTTTTCTGTTGTTGCTTTGGTGGTCTGTTTACGCTCGTATGCATGGATGCAGCGTTAGAGGGGGTGGAGGTGCAATTTCGTCTTCTTTTTTTTTAATAAATTATTATTGAAGAGTAGGAATAATATCACAACAGTCCAATTCTGAAGTTCTCGAATCAATGTGTAGACGTTTTGTCAAGATTTCAGGGCGTGCACATACAGGTATTAAGACCACTATTGGGTTCGGTTTGGATCTGGGTCTGCCTTGTGTGGTTCGGGTTTGGTCCCGAGGAGTATGGCGGTGTAGCCTTGGTTGCCTAAAGTGGTTGGTTGGCATACGGGATGGAGTGGGAGTAGGCTGGCCTCGGTATGGGATGTAGTTGATCCAGAACTGATCTAATGGCTTCTCAGATCACGATTTCCAGATCAAGATCCTAGTTAGTAATTTTGTGTATTATACGTGTATTGTATCTGAATAGTACATTTTAAACGACCATACAGATTGAACTGTAAGGATTATTTGCTGTTTTTTTCAATAAAACTTTTCAATAATACTTCAAATTCGACATCTGGGGGAAAAAAGCCTATTGACACATTCTTAGAGATCAATGACCTGACTTTCTTTTATCTGGATGATCTCCAATCTTGATTGAAAATCAGCCTGATTGGTGATTTTTAGCCATTGGATCTTTCTACCCACCCCAAAATAATGATCCAATCCCATGGTTGAAAATAACCCATTAAAAAGACTAAAATCTGACGGATATAAAGCACTAATCATGCTAATGTTTGGTCTGTTTATCCACCTAGCTAGGAATGGGCTTAACGTCAATACGATCAATGGTCGAACTGTTTTTTCTTTTCGTTTCCCGATTATTTGACCATTTTGTTACAGTATTTCAAAATGGATAATATTCATACTATTTTTTTCATACGACGAATTGCTAACTAGGAACCAGACATGCTCAGATAAGCATTTGTAGGTTGTCGGATGGACCGGGGTGAGTCGATCTGATCCATTAACTAGGATCCAGACATGCTTAGGTGAGAGGATCGTTGTTGAAATCCCTGGCCTTACACAATCGTGGATCTGACGATTTTTGCTGGATGTTTTGCAGCTCCTCTTTAAGCACTCTCTACTGTGTATGAAAGAGAGAAAAATGGAGTGAGAGAGGAAATAGGAACAAGAGAGGGAGGGAGGGAGAGAGGAAGCAATGGCTTCCCATTGGTGTCCTTAACCGAAATGCAGACGACGAGGATGTTGTGAAAAACAATGATCGACGAGGATGGAAGAAAACGACAAATGGAAAAAACAATCAAAACATAAGATTTGACGTGTTTCATCACTAAAGACTACAGTCATGGGGCGACGGCAATTGAGAGCTTTTTGATAGCCAAGAAGTGGACTTTGGTAAACTTTTGTGCGATGTGCAAGTCTGGTGGTGAGAATACTAACCATTTGCTATTGCATTTTGAGTTTGTTTATCAAATGTGATCTTTTTTCTTAACACGGGTGGGTCTTCTCTGGGCCATGCCAGAGGCCATAAGACCAACTTACACGGAGAATTGCCTCGAATTTCTACATCTCAAATGGGGAGAGTTCTCTGGAGGATGGTTCCATTTGCGATTATATAGAGACTGGACGTAGAGAAATAGGAGGGTCATTAAAGGAAAGGAGTGCATTCCAGGAGATGATCTTCAGTATCAAAGCCTTTCTATTCAGTTGGGGGAGCATCTTACCCGAGATGAGAGGCATTATCTTTGCTGACTCAGTTTTTCGATTTGACACTGTTATCGAGACACCAATACCACATACAACAAAATAATCTTCAGCCTCCTTCTTGGGACAACATTCATCTTCCCCTTCTCTACATTCTTGTATTCTCTCGTCAATTATCAGATCAGGATAATTGTGAACTACCCTAATTGCCTCCTTCATGGACGTGCAATCAGCCTGATTGGTGACCATTCAATCCGAGCAACTCAAAGAATACTCGAATCCAACAGCTAGAAATCACCCCTAAAAAAATGCTACTAAAGATCACCAATCTGGCTGTTTGTTGATGGTAGGTCCATCCACCATAAGTGATGGGATTGTGCATTTGATTATGGAAAAATCATGAAAGAAAAAAGAGTGCGCGTGTGATAAGGAAGAGTAGAGAGTGTGAGAAATTCTCACACTTTCTTTATTTTATGTATTAAAAATGAAAAAAAAAATGGAAAAGAAAAAATACACTTTCCTCTTGCACCCCAGGCCCAGGCCCAGGCCTTGAACACGTAGCTTGTGCGAAACGCTCCCTCACCCTCACCCTCACCAACCCAATCAACAATCCTGACTCACACATAATAACACAACCAAGAATTACGCATAAATCTATCTATATATGATGTAATTGAATCCCTCAATTAAAAATGGAATGTAGAATCGTCTCAATGTGTCGGGTACACGTGCGAAGGCAAGCGTGGCTTCGCAATCGCATGCAGTGACTTAGCCAAGAAGAGATCATTTATCGACTCAGAGAGGTCAATGCTCGACTCTCCAGCTGGCACACTCCAGCTGAATCCCTGAAGAAGTCTAGCCAATAGCATGACAGTCATTGCTGACCCCAGTGAGGCCCCCATGCACCCACGCCGTCCAGTGCTAAATGAGATGAATCGCAGCTCCGGCTCAATGAGCTCCACTTCAGTAGAGCCATCCTTCAAGTGGCGCTCCGGCTTGAACTTGAGTGGTTCATCCCAAACTTTAGGGTTTCGACCGAGCCCGGTTCGGCTCAGCAGCACATGGCTACCCTTGGGGATGAAGTAGCCGGCAACGGTAGCATCGGTGTTTGACACGTGCGGAAGGTTAAAGGGTGCAATGGGGTGGAGCCGGAATGCTTCCCTAGCACATGCCTTGACATAATTAAGCTGCGAAAAATCGGACTCTTGTACCAGTCTTTCTTTTCCGACGACGGTGTCGATTTCCTCAACAGCTTTCTGTAGAATATCAGGTTGATTGATCATCTCTGCCATCGCCCATTCAACGGCATTTGATGGGTTGTCTACCGATGCGTAGATTAAATCCTGCAACATCATAAGATTACCAAATAGGATCATTTTAATTTTCTTTTACTTGCTAATTATTCTTGTGGTCAATTATTTTATGAGGAAAACGAAGAGAATATTGAAAATTTTGCATGTCATGATACCAGTACTTTCTTCATTATGGGCTTGGAAGAACCTTGCATAGGCCTGTTCAGGAAGCCCATGATGAAAAGTGCTCGAATCCAACAACTACAAATAAGCAATCAGCAGGCTGATTTTTGGTCTGTAGGTCCACTTTTCCTAAGAGACATTTCACCATCGTCGTGGATGTCTTTGACCAAGGACCCGAGTCACGTGGCATACTCTTAGAGTCCATTGACCGGCTGGATGTTTGTCGCATCCCCAGGTCGACCTACAGAACAAAAATAGCTTGATAGGTGATTTCTAACCATCATGTTAGGTCTTTTTCATGGGTTGATTTTTTAATTGTGGGATTCTAACATTATTTTGGGAATTCAGATCCAACGGTTAGAAATGATCACCAATCAGGCTGATTTTTGTCACTAGTCAAACATCCATATGATCAGTGGTCTCTAATAAGATTGTCCATGTGGCTCATACTATGGTTCGACGTCTCGGCCAATATATACCGTTCGATCTTAATCTGTATTTCAACTAGTGCTCAAATTCCACAGTTAAAAATCAACCCATGAACACGACTCCAATCCAACGCTTAGAAATCACTAATCAGGCTAATCTTTGGTCTATATGTTGTTCTAGGGTTTAGACAAACATCCATACGGTATGAAATCTCTAAGAATATGTCACGTGTCTCATAATGTAGGCGCCTTGAACAAAATCCTGGCGCCACCAATTGTAACACCGGTAAAAACGAAAAAAGGCAACAATAACGCTAACATTCAAATTTTCAATAAAATTTATATCGGAAACAACGGGTTATTAACTTATTATAACACTTTTTTTTTTTTCAGAACATAACGGTCATTATAACGGAAAATAACGGCCTTACTAACTACCTAAGAACACGTACAGGTTTTTTCTCGTAGTTTCATGCACGGAAGTTATATTTCATGATCTTTTAAGTAAAATTAAAGAAGAAAAGATGTTAAAAACATAAATATATCTTACCGCGGTTTGTGCTTTGATCTCTTCTGTTGACAGCAATGGCTTCCCATCGGTGTCCTTAACGGAAATAAGGACGTCAAGGAGATCCTCAGCCTCCTCCTTGAGACAACCACCATCTTCCACACCTCTCCATTCTTCTATTCTCTCCTCAATTATCCGATCATGATACTTATTAACAACCCTAATTGCCGCCTTCATCATCTTCTCATGTCCATCCAAATCCAACCATCTCAAACAAGGCATATAGTCTGATACACAAAACGCATAAAGGAGGGACAGAACGGTGAAAAGAGCATCAACATGTTCTTCTTCTTCCACACCTGGCCCACCGTCCTTCCTTCCCTCCCCAAAATACCTCTTGTTGAACATCATCTTCCTTATCACATTTCCACTATATTGTCGAACAGCAACTCTCACATCTACAACTGCACCGGCGGTGTTGTTGAGTTCACTGTTCTTGCATTGGTTATAAATGTAGCGAACAAGGTTATCAGCTTCCTCCACTCTCTTGTCAAGTAGCCACCGCAGTCTCGCCGGAGTAATCACCTCAGAGGCCACTACCCTTCTCATCTTCTTCCATTGCTCTCCCCATGGTGCAACCGCAATCGATAAGAACCCACGGCTTGAGTACTCTGTCCCCATTGTAATAGGCCTCGAAGCGAATATCGCATCTTGTTTTTTTAAGAATTCTCGGCCGATATCGGGGCAATTGACGGTAATTATATGAACGTTACCGAGACGAATACAAGCGATATTGGTATTCATCTCCTTCATGAGCCCTAGTATCCACCGAAATGCCGGTTTGTTTCTAAATAATTCGGGGAGGTTTCCGATTATCGGCCAGGGTATTGGGCCTGGAGGTAATGGGACCGGTTTACGCGTCTTATGGGTTTCGGATCGAAATTGGATGAGAAATAAGAAAATGGATGCAAGGAGGAGGAGTGTAGTGGTTGAGTAAGTGGAATTCAAGAGAATCCCGGCAAGCCCCGTGGCGGCTGAATCGGCGGCGGCACCCCATCGGAGGGTCAGGAATGAGGAGGAGAGGGTGGAGGTATTGTTCTTCATGGCTACTAGTTAGAGTATGGTGGGTGGGGAGAGGAGAGATGTATAGGCCTCCTAGGAGGGGTGGTATGGGAAGTGAAGAATTTATATGGGGAGAGTGAGTGTTAACACGGACTTCACGTGAGATTACAAGCCTGAGGGGTCGATCAGCATTTTTTGCATGCATGGAATGAGAATTTCATGCTGAGTTGGCCACGTGGAATCCGTGGGTTTCGTGGATTGGAAAATTTTTTGATGTTGAAAATTGATTGGTGCTTTATGTTTTTTCCCCTCCTAAGATGTTTCGTGGCACATGTTTTTGAGCCTATTGACATTTGACAAGTGGATGTTTGGCCTCCCATTGGTGGATATACAAACCAAAAATCAGCCTGTTCCGTGATTTCTCGTCATTGGATTTGAATACCTCAAAAAAAATGGAAAAAATTTAGATGCAGAGGACTTTGGATGCAGTCGATGTGCTCGCTGGGTCTCTTCCTTCGTCTCTTCTAAGGTCACCCTCTCTTCACTTTCCACGATCCAGAGGGGTCTCGTGGCCCTACATGGCTCATTTTTTTGGGCCCACTAACCGCATAGATTTTTACCCCCGTCCTTGGTGGATATGCATACCAAAAATTAGCTTGGTTAATAACTTCTAGCCGTTGGATTGGGTGGCCAAAAAATATTTAAAAAACATGCTTGAATCCAACGGCTACAATCAACCCTTAAAAAGTTCTGAAATCTATGGCTAGATAAAATCAGTTAGACTGATTCTGCATGCGTATAGAATCCACCAAGGGGTGGGCTTAACATCCATAAGATTAGTGGGCCCCCAAAAATGAGTTATGTAGGGCCACGAGACTCCTCTGCATCGACTGCATCCAAAGTCCTCTGTATCTAAAATTTTTCCAAAAAAATGCTGAAATCATTGGGTAGAAAATTAGAAATCACCAATCAGGCTGATTTTTAACGTGTGGATCCAACAAGGGGTGGACCAAACTTGGAAGGGATCGGTGGGCTCAGAAAGAGTGTGCCACGTAACATTTTGAAAAAGGTTCGTTCTGTAACAAGGTATACCGGCCTGAGATTTTTTCAAATGCAGAAGCGCAGTTTTGTTACTCACCGCTGCCATCTGGGCTCACTGACTGCATGGATGTTTAGCCCATCCCTTGGTAGACGTTCATACTAAAATCAGCTTGTTTGATTATTTTTGGCCGTTGGTTTAAGTACTAAAAAAAATGGTTGAATTCAACGACTATAAGCGGACCTTAAAAAGCACTAAAATTCAATGGTTAGAGATTACTTATCAGGGTGATTTTTGATGTGTATATCCACCAAGGAATGGGATAAACATCCATGCCGTCAGTGGGCCCAGATGACGGCTGTGAGTAACAAAAATCATGCTTCCGCAGTCAAAAAATTCTCAGGTATACCTTGTTACATCTCTTTTCCTTTTGACAAGGGAAATTCCAACATCAAACATCAAACATCAAACACCGATCGATTCTCAACATAATATATAATTTTTTTTTCGTATGTGTGGTGTACGCGTGCTACGTTATTAACATGTGTGGTGTACGCGTGTTACGTTATTAATTTATTATCGTTATTTAATAATTTTTCTCATTTAAAAAGCCATCGAATACACACACAAAAATGAGAGTGAAAGTGGGAAAATCAAAGCCATTGAATACGCGCACAGTTAAGGATACAGATCCTCTAGAGATCTTCTTTCCTATCCTTAGCAGTGCACGTGAGGATCTGTATCCTTAACAGTGCGCATGACCCAAATCTAGAGGAAAGAAGATTCTCATGTGCACGTGGCCAACATTTCTATATATTTGGCTCTTTGCTAATTAAGGAACCTTCAGCTCTCTCTCTCTCTCTCTGAAAAAATTTAGATGGAGAGGACGATGCAGTCGATGCAGAGGGGTCTTGTGGACCTACATGGCTCATTTGTTTGGGTCTACTAACAGTATGGATGTTTAGTCCATCCCTTTATGGATATGCATACCAAAAATCAGGTTGGTTGATAATTTTTAGCCGTTGGATTAAGTGCCTAAAAATATGCATAAAACAAACTTGAATCCAACGGCTACAATCAATTCTAAATTAGTGTTGTAATCTATGGCTAGAGAAAGTCAATGACACTGATTTTTCGTATACTTATCCATCAAGGGGTGGGCTAAACATCCATGCAGTTAGTGGGCCCCAAAAATGATCCATGTAGGGCCACCATACCCCTATGCATCGACTGCATCCAAAGTCCTCTGCATCTAAAATTTCTCTCTCTCTCTCTCTCGTTTGGATGTGCAACCCCAAAGCTTGAATAACCCGTTTACACTCGTTACTCTCTAATTTCATTATAGAAACTAAGGGCCTGTTTGGTAACGCACCGCGGCGGGCAAATAAAATATTTAGCCGCGCAAATATTCGCCCGGTGGTGTTTGGCAGCCACCCGCCCTTGGCGAATATTTAGCCGGGCCCACATATTTGCCCTCCGCGGCGGGAAAACATTTGATCACCCCCCCCCCCCCCCCCCTGTGAAAATATTTTCACGCCGATTATGCCTTGGTGAGAAAATTTTATTTTCTCGCCGAAAAATCACTATTTTCAAAAAAAATTAATTTTTTAATATATAAAAAAGATAAAAATAATTTTTTTTTATTCTTTGACATAATATGTGGTTCCCGCACTGACCCAACCTATTTTTGACTTACTTTGATATGTGGGACCCACTCAAATTGAAAGAAAATGAAGTAAGCTGAAGTGAGCTAGCTCGTACACGTACCAAACATTGTTAAATATTGCTATGAGCAAATATTTAGCCAAGATAATATTCGCCTGGCTAAATATTCGCCGTCGGAACTCTTTTTCTCACGTACCAAACAGGCCCTAAGGGCCTATTTGGTAAGCCATCGCAGCAGGAAAATAAAATATTTGTGCGCGCTAATATTTATCCGGGCGTGTTTGACACACATTTGCCCACGCCAAATATTTAGTCGGGATCACAAATTTGCCCACTACGACAGGAAAATATTTTATCACTTCTCCTTGTTAGGTAAATATTTTGACACCAAATAAGCTTTAGGGCCTGTTTGGTAACGCACCTTGGCGGGAAAATAAAATCTTTAGCCGTGCTAATATTCGCCCGGCTGCGTTTGGCAGCCACTCGCCCTCGGCGAATATTTAGCCGGGCCCACATATTTGCCCTCCGCGGCGGGCCCCCCCCCCCCCCCCCCCCCCCATGTGAAAATATTTTCACGCCGATTATGTCTTGGTGAGAAAATTTTATTTTCTCGATGGAAAATCACTATTTTCAATAAAAACTAATTTTTTAATATATAAAAAAGATAAAAATAAATTTTTTTAACAGAAAATTGTGAAAATAAATACAAAATTAAATCTATTTGTAGAAAAGAATACTTATTTTCAAAAATTGTAAAAACGAATACACATAGCCGTTCGAATCGGCGTCAACTTTTTCCAAAGGTAATACCCAAAAAGCCCTTTAAGTAGCTGATTGAATTGGAGCCAAATTAGATTTGACGCCGATTCAATCGGCGCCAAAATTGATTTGGCTCCGATTCAATCGGCGTCAGAATGGATTTGGCTCCGTTTCAATCGGCGTCAAAATTGATTTGGCTCCGAATCAATCGGCGCCAGAATTTATTTGGCTCCGATTCAATCGGCTATTCGACCGTTGCGCACATACCCGACCGTTGCTCATAAACTTTTATATCGGAAAAATTTATAGTATCGTAATGCTGAAAAATTAATCAAATAAATTTTATATGTTTTATCAAATAATTGAAAAAAAATTTATAAAGGTGTAACCATGGTTTTAAAAACAGCCGTTTAAACGGTAATGCCCCAAGCCTGTTTCCGTTAAAACCGTTTAAACAAGTTTTATCGGTTTTGAAAAAAATGGCCATTAAAATCGTTTAAACAGCTGTTTAATTTTTAAAAAAATTGTGAAAAAAACGGCCGTTAAATCTGTTTAATTCCGTTAAATTCTGTTTTTTATTTTTTTTTAAATTTTCAAATTTCAAAATTTGAATTTCAGCGCCACTTTTTCCTTCTTTTTTTTTTTTTTCCGTTAAAATCCGTTTAATTTCATTTTTTCCCATTTTTTCCCTTGACCGTTTCAATCCATTTTAACGGTAACACCCCCAGTCCGTTTAACCGTTAACTCCTTTAAACCTTGGGTTTAACCGTTTCAAACGGAGTCAAAATGAGTTTGGCGAAACGGAGCCAAATTCGTTTTGGCGCCGTTTCAATCGGAGTCAAAACGGTGAGGGTAAAATCGGATTTAATCAAAAAAAGTTGTTTTGGCGCCGAAGGAAATGACGCCAACTTATTGACGCCGATAGAAACGGCTATGTGTATTCGTTTTTACAATTTTTGAAAACAAGTATTCTTTTCTACAAATAGATTTAATTTTGTATTTTTTTTTCACAATTTTCTGTTTTTTTAACCTTTGACATAATATGGTTCTCGCACTTGCCCTCGGTGAATATTTAGCTGGGCCCACATATTTGCCCTCCGCGGCGGGAAAACATTTGATCACCCCCCCCCACGTGAAAATATTTTCACACCGATTATGCCTTGGTGAGAAAATTTTATTTTCTCGTCGGAAAATCACTATTTTCAATAAAAATTAATTTTTTAATATATAAAAAAGATAAAAATAAATTTTTTTTAACCTTTGACATAATATGTGGTTCCCGCACTCGCCCAACCTATTTTTGACTTACTTTGATATGTGGGACCCACTCAAATTGAAAGAAAATGAAGTAAGCTGAAGTGAGCTAGCTCATACACGTACCAAACATTGTTAAATAAAGATATGAGCAAATATTTAGCCAAGATAATAGTCGCCGTCGGAACTCTTTTTCTCACGTACCAAACCGACCCTTAGTGGGAAAAATTTATTTCTCGCCGGAAAATAATTACTTTCAATAAAAATGAGTTTTTAAAAATATAAAAAGATAAAAATGAAACCATTAAAACCCATGTTGGTAAACTTGAGATTTTTTTATGAATTAAGTTTATTGAGAAGAAAAAAAACCCCCAAAATAGATAAAACTCATGAAGAAATATTTTAAAATTGAGATAACACATCTTTCTAAAATCCACATCTCAAAAGTTTAAAATATAAATTGCTTTGTCTTGTTTTTCATTTATGTTAATAAAAATTTTAAAATTAAAATTTTATACTGTTTTTTTTAACACTTTGGGTTTTAAATTATTGACGGAGTGGTGGCCGACTGGCTATGAGACTCCGGTTGGTTTGTCGTTGGTGATGGGCGGCGAACCCATTGGAATCTCTTGGCTGGCTGTCCACCACAGCCGTTTGATTTGGGGTTTGGGTTTTTGTCCAAACCGTTGTTCCACGGTTGAAGACAAGGGCATTTTTGCTATTTAATAAAAATTTGGCAATCAACTCGGGTCAACACTGGTCAAATGACAGTGGACCGAGTCATAGGGGGTATGTCAGCGTATGTCAAAAATTCCCTGAAAGATAAATACTAATTTTACTTTTGAGGTTGGGGGATTTTGAACCCTGGTTATTTAATAAAGTATCAATATCAGTTTTACTTTTGAGGTTAAGGTCTTTTGAACCCAAGTCCGTCGGGCACTAAAATATAAATCTTAGTGTGTGAAAGACTAATATAATATGAATTTTGCTTTGGTTTCCATTTATTGAAGATGATCAGGAAGCCAAAAACCGACCATGGAACTAACTCTGGCACCCAATTAACTTTTACTTCGTTAGAGATTTTGAACTCGTAAATGTTCTTCCCATGATCTGAGATCTCCACGGTGATGGGCAGTGGAATAAGCTTAGGCGTCGGACAGCTCGGTGGTTGGGTAGTAAAATGTTTTGGGATGCAAGAAATGATGAGAGAGTGGGTAGGGAACGTCCGGGCTAAGGAGAGCTAGGGATGGGATTCAATAAGTTGTTGACTAGAGACTAGGTAAGGTCAAGGTTTACAAGGTTTAAAAGGGACCGTTATAACGGACTGGGGGCGTTACCATTTTTTCCGTTATAATGAATAGTAACGCTCAGGGGCAAAAATAGAAAATAACAGAAATAACGGAAAAATGGCGCTGGAAAATCAATGCTAATGATCCTAACGCAAAGACCAATAACAAAAAAATAAAAATAAAAAAATCAATTTACTTGAGTTTGTCTTTTTGTTACGTGGCTTTGGGATTTTAGCATCCATTTTCCTGCTAATCATCGGACACACAATTTTCTGGGGCTGTCAAGAGGCTGGCCACAGTCAATCTTGGCCCGGCCCGGCTAGAATTATAGACCCTGGGCCCAATTGTTGTGCACAAGGGGTTCAACTGGACCAAGCCCAAGGCCACCCCTCTAGATGTTTAAAGTGTATTGGGGGCCTGATTCAAATTCCTCTCAAAATGCATCCGGTACCTGGTGGTGGATAATCAGAAGGGCGATAAGATCCAGGCCTGGGCCTTGTTCAAGGGTCAAAAATTTCTGCCTAAGCCCAGATCATAGCAGGTACGCCTTTGCATACCCCAAACACCGGGCCAGCCGTGGTCAGTCAAGGTCCAGGGCCCACTTTTGTGCATCCATTTTTATTTTTTATTTATTTATTTATTTTATTATTTTTTTTTTTTCAGATTTTGTCCGTAAAACAAGACCAGAGTTCGTTTTTAGAAAGAGATTACAACATCCAACAAGTTTTTCCATCCCTGAACTAGGGTGGGCCCTGAAAACATGAGCTTTCCTCTTACTAGTTCAGAGCCATTTTCAAGCTTTCGTGTATACCAGTAGATTTATTCGTTGTCCATGCTTACCATCTGATCGGCCTCATCTGGTTGTGAAGAATCATCTATCAACATTGGACGGTCATGATCTACGACTCATACGAAACTTAGTTGTGGTTTTTCACACCATAACACCAAATGAGACAAATGTTATAAAGATTGGAAATAGTCCGGCCAGGATTCTTTTTATGTGCGGCCGGTCCGATAATTTCCACGAATGTCAAACAAAACATCAATATCATATCACATATGTTTCAACTATATCACAAGTAGTCCAAACTTTGAGACCTCGGAGTCAGAGATGACAAGATGAATGGAGATGATTCTTAGAGTAGATTATCCATGATTTGGCCTACCAAATCAACGTTCCCCCTTTGATGATTAAGTGGGGCCGTATTTATAATGGTGTGAGTGGTTTGATCCACTGTTATATGACGCAGCGGGCATACGTAAAACTTTTTGAGACGTTTTTTCGACCCATCTTCCTAGCTAAAGGTTAGTCCTTGACTTAGACCGGCCGAACATCTTGGCTTTTTTTTTTAACCATGGTTTCTCTTCTATAAAGTCTTCAAACAGCTCTAGCAATTCCTCTTCAATCTCTCTCTCTCTCTCTCTCTCTCTCTCTCTCTCTCTCTACGTCTGTGTGTGTGTGTGTGAGCTTAGGGGTACAATAAAGCACCATTGTGAAAAAAAATGGGAGACTTAGCAATGTTGGCGAAGGCGCGACGAGAGCTTGAAGATCTTTATCTGGGGGTCCCCGACGAGTCAGTGAACCTCACTTTTCAAGACCTCGCAGAATTAAAACAAAATGGAGTAGCAGAAAAGAAGAAGTCAAACATGGAGCCAATTCAAGAGGTGGACATAAAGGAAGGACTAGCTCTTGGCAAATCACCAAGCCTTGATTTTGCCAAGGCCTTGCAAGCAGCGAAAGCTCGTCAACACCATGTTGATGGTGAAGGCATGCATACATCTTGGGGTCATCGTCACGTGGCCGAAGGGGAAGGTTGGCAAGCATCTAGAGGTCATCGACGTGTTGAAGGAGAAGGCCTACATGAATCTAGAGATCATCATCATCATCATCATGTTGTAGGGGAAGGCATGCATGCATCCAGAGGTCATCACCATGCAGGATTGAGAAGTTCAGTAGAAAGTAGCTACATATATGACGATGTAAGTGGCATGAGCGTAACATCGATGAATCCATATCAAGAGAGAGGAGGAAGAAGGAGACCTGGAATCCCTCATTCAAACATTTGCACCGTATGCAGCACATACATCTACATTTTTCGACATCGATGCCTGGTGAACTTCTAGACGACTATCTCACTATCTACCCAAATAATTTCTTTTCTCTAGCTAATTTCAACATTTTTTTCCATATTTTGATACATTTAGTGCTTATAGATGAAAAATTACATAAATGAATTCTATTATTAAATGAAAATTATATGGGTTTTAACGCCGAGGTCGCAGGTTCGAGTCCAGCTACCTCCACCTCAAAAAAAATATAAAAAAACCCCTAGTAATAACTGTGTCTACTAATTATGCTTGTAGGTGTGTGGAAGAGTCTATTGCAGGCGCTGTGTAAGTGTGGGTATGGGAGAAATGACAGAAGGAAGGAAGTGTATTGAATGCCTGGGAAAAAGGTTTAGCCAAAGGTAACAAAAAACTCCTCTTTATAATTCCTTATTATTAGTGCTAATATTAATCTTTTCTTAGGATTTTTTTTTTATAATTATAAATTTTTATTGCGTTAAAGAGGTCGAGAAGGCGTCCAAAGAAAATGAAAGACGAGATTAAGATTCGGATGAGGGAAATACTCCTCTATTTGCAAGCGGCTCCCATCTAAATACAAAATCTTCAAAAAACAAACCCCTGATCCAGGAGCAAAGATTCGCTGGCCCTAGGGCTTTGAAGTCTTCCCAGTACCCAAAATGTCTGACATGTGCCTCAATCCCTTAACTCAACCCGCGTTAAGCCCATTAAAGTCCCCTGGGGCTAGTGAAAATTTTCCCCCAAACCAGGTGTTTGGTATTAGCAATTGAGGCCATTCTTGGCTTATCTAGTTCCAAATTCATTTTTCAGGATTTAGACAAACAGTGTTTTTAAATGGTGTAAAATATATTAAATTCTTCTTCTTTTGTTATCTTGTTCATAAAAAAAAAAGTTTTGTTTTGTTGTTGGACTTGTCCCTGTAACTGTGGTCCTTGTTGTTTATGTAAACGGATCTTTTTTAGACCAAACAGGACAACTAGATGAGAACTGAGAAACGTACATTTCTAAAATGGACGGCCATCATTTGTGGTTCCCACCACCTACAAACATTGATGATCTCAAGTGGCTGATGGAACAAATGAAGACACATTTTTGACATGGATGTTTCACATGGAATCATTGCTTGTACAAATAAACAAGTTTGCCGTCTTGTTTTTGGTGTTTGGCGGATCAGGTCATCCAGCCTATGGGGGTGTTTGGTAGCAGGGATAGAAATCATACCATACGCTGATCCTTGGATAAGGGATGAGAATGTGCTCATCTCCAAGAAAAAAGCCCCTTTTGGGGGATACCGTAAGTTTGAGGGATACCCTATCCCCATTTTCCTGCAAGCTACACGAATAATTCTTATCTTAGATTTAGACTGTCTAAGACAGATCCATTCCTGCACCCAAACACCCCAGAATTTGGTAGCTGGTTTGATCTAACACGGTTTTAATTACATACTGTATGGTCAAGATTAGAAGAACGTATGGTGATTTATTGTGGTGGTTTTTATGTAAACTGTTGACAGGTACATAGAAAGAGCGGGAAGTATAGGGTGCTGCGCGAGGTACCCAAGCATGGTAAAACAGCAAGAGCTTAAGTGGGCAGAGAAGGGGCCCAGGAGGAGTGGCGAGAGGGGACAGGGTAGAAGCGGCATGATGTCGAGATCGAGAAGTCCAATAACGCCAAGAACCCCCACAAGGGCTCATCACGTTAGCAGCAGCCCCCCTTCTTTTGTTATGAGCTCACCGTATTCAGTCTATGCCTCTACTAACCATCCGATTCCTTTCTAAGGGCTCTGATTTATCAAGTTTTTTACTGTTTTCTTTTTTTATTTGATTCAATAAATAGGGATGAGGGGACGAGAGCGAGTGAGAGGTGTATTCTCGGGATATATCAATCCACTTAAAACTGTTTGGCTATCTTACGTACCCTTAAATTAATCTACCATACAAGTAGGGTATGTTCTTATCAGTCCCAAATTGTGGGCCCCCTTTAGAAGACTAGCTCTCAGCTCCATCAGACGATCCTAGCCACCCACACAATCGTACTTCTTCTTGACGGACAGAAATGTAACGACAGCAGTTTTAAAAAAAGTGCTTAATGACATTGTTAACATCATCTGATCAAGCTGATTTGTTGGTAATAAAGATCTCCTACATGGGGTCCACTAGACAGTATAGGTTGATAAGAATATGCATCATTTGTGTAAAATCCCAAGTCAAAAAGCATTAGTATTTGGAAGATCACACCCATCCAACCTATGGACCTTTTCTTCATCATTCATTGGATTCCCTATCTTAGCCAAATTTAAAGGACCCACCTTATTTCTTAGGTCGATGTGATTTTCAAAGCGTAGACCGTTGATTGGACATATTGATCAACGATGATATCCAGTCAAACTAGTCTTCTTTTTTTTTTTTTAAATTTAATTTTTTTTATGAAGCCATAAAATACATCACAGTTTGCGAAGGTAATTGACCTGGCCGGTTGAAGCGGCCGGCCAATACTGAAGTATAATCTAACATATGTCTTGACGGAAAAGTTAAGTTGAATGACAAAAATAAGATTCATGTTGCCGACCCCAAATAGTTGGATAACGCCGATATAATATAATGATGATGATGGTGGCAATGATATTTTAAGATTCCGAGGATAGTTGGAAATAGATTTTTTTTTTCTTCGTGTTTGATCAATAAGTCGAAGTGGCATAGTTTTTGTAAAGAGTAATGATCCGATAAGGCCGCTCATCCAAAAACCATGAGGGGGGGACCTCTGACATCAAGTGCCGTCTCAACCTTAAGGCCATTAAGGCGGTCGCCTAAAGTCCCTTGGTAAGAGAAGGTACCGTGGTTTTTTATTATCAAGAATAATTGTTAAATAAAAAATTTCTATTATATAGAATTTTCAGATTTTTTAATTAACATTATATATATTAATATATTAAATAAAAAAAAAGCCTTATATAGAGTTTTCACCTTATGCATCAATTTGTATCGAGACGGCCCAGCCCTGTCCGACAATGAATAGGATCTACTTTTGTTCTATGCAGACCATTTATTTAACCCTTTGGATCTTTGTACCCCAAATAATGCTCGAAATCCACGGTTAAAAATAAAACTATGAAAACGACTCCAATCCAACGCTTAGAAATCAGTAATTAATCGAGTTAGTTTTTGGTCCATAGGTCCACCTAGCAGGGTTGAACCAAACATTCATACGGTCAGCAATCTCTAAGAATGTGGCATGTGGCTTATACTATGATCCGTCATCAAAGTTCTACTCCTTATGGTGTTAATCAGCGTTTCGAGGATTTGTCCGTTTCCAAGGCAGACATACAGAAAAGACGAATCACAACAACCACAGTTTGCTATATCCCTCAAAAATGCTAACGTGGCACACTCTTTAGGGCCTAAAGATCCAAGAAATATGGTTCACTTCTTGTTGGACCTAGACACCAAAATTCAACTTAATTGCTGATTTCTAACCGTTGGATTTGAACATTTTAATGGTATAATTGGCTGAGCCTGGTCTTTAAATTAAGGCAAGTTAATTGGATGGCCAGGATTTGAGGGTTAGCTTGGCAGGTCCAACTGGCAATTATGCAATGCTTACAAATAGCTAGGCCACTCTGGAAAGCCCAATTAATCCTCTAACCTAATCCGGGCTACACCATAAAAAGCCCATAAGATTATTTATACCTTTGAAGGAGATTACCTTTCCTAGCTTACACCAGGGCCGTTGATAGATCAGGGTCAATACAAGACCGAGATCTTCTCGATCTCCTTTAATACATTTGACTTATCAAAAAAATAAAATAAATAATAGGCCGCCAACTTAATCAAGATTGGATGAGGTTTCAACGCATGGCACCTGGATTATCCGATCTCACGGGAAATATGACATCGTGCCCATCCAATAATTAATAAAAAAAACCTGTTAAATTTGATGAGTATAAAACCTACAAATTGTCAAGTCACCTATGAACGTCACCGGTTGGTCAATTATCAATGTTAATGAGAAATGAAGTGAGCCACGTGGCATGTTTCTGTAGATTACTAATCATATGGATATGTTTGGCCCGTTCCTAGGTAGACCTACATACCAAAATCAGCCTGATTAGTGATTTATAACCTTTAGATTTGAGTACCCCAAATAATACTTGAAATCCACGGTTAAAATTAAACCTTGAAAAAGAGTCTAATTTAACGGATAGATATGATTAGTCCATCTAGGGTTGAGTCAGATGTATATACATACAGTCAGGGATCTATAAGATTGTGCCATGTGGCTCATAATATGGTCCATGTCAACATGACATTTATCGGTTGGATGTCTAAAAAAAATACCCACCCATTGGTTCATTAAATGCACCTCTTACACACTTTTTACCAAAAGCAAAACTTTGATGATAGAGATATATCCATCATCAGCATTGGCAACGGAACCACAGTGTAAGCCCCGTGCAGGTACTCTTAGAGACTACTGACCATATGGATGTTTGGCATGTCCCTAGGTAGACCTACATACCAAAACTCAGCCTCGTTAGTGTTTATCTTTGGATGTGAGTGCCTCAAATCCTGTTCAAAATCCACGTTAAAAAAGTAAACCATGTAAAAGACTAATGTTTTTAAACCTGGCCAGGCCTGCCCGGTTGAACTGGTGATCACACGGTCACAAAACCGGGTTGAGTTGGTCCTAATCCAACAATCTGTGAAAAAATCGTTCACATTTTTGTTACCTGCTCAACCCAGCCTGTTGATCCGGTGACCCAGCTGACCCAGAGACATGTTGAACCGGTGAACTGGGTGGTCCACCAAGGGGTGGGCAAAACATTCATGGATTAGTGGACCCCCAAAAGAGTTGCCATGTGGTGGGTTTACCCAGTTGAACCGGTCCCTTGACCGGTCCAGGGTATGAAAACATTGTGGCCGGTATCATTCTATAGGCCGATCGAGCTCCGAGTTTGTATATCAGGTGACTAGTAGAAACAGACCTATCTGTATATTATCATCAAAAGATAATGGACAAGCAACCCCAAGTAGTAAAAGTGTTATACATCCAAAGTCTGTATATTATCTAGTCTCTATGATCGATGGATTCCTTGTTTTGAGCTTGATTGGAAGACCCATTGAGGGATATGGCATTGGTTGGCGTCTGATCACTTCTTCTGGATTCACCTGTGACCACTCGAATTTTGTTACCAAGTGATGGATCACAGCTAGGGTTTCAACCCTAGCAAATTCATTTCCGATACACATGTGATGCCCTCCTCCGAAAGGAATGAAAGCATAGGGAGGAATTGGCTTCGATGGATTCTCAAAACGAGATGGGTCGAACTCCGTTGGATCATCGAAGATATCCTTGTTCATGTGGGTTCCACTCGACACCCAAAACACCTGAAACACCCATATAAATTCTCACGTCAACAAACAATATTTTGCTAAAAATAAAGGGTATTGCTTGTTTAGTTCTAGTGGGTCCCGTTGGGGATATGATCTCGGCCCTTCTTCATTGAAGCCTATAAGAGGGGTATAAGTGGGGAGACAACCATTGTCACTTGCTATATAAACTAGTAGGTGTTCGACAAAGCATTTGTCAAAATTGGGTGTGAGTGGCTGAGATCCACCGCCCAGTTGGGGGATAAGATCTCGGCCCTTCTTTATGAAGCCTATAAGAGGGAGAGACAACCGTCCCGTTTTGTTATATAGATGTGGTTTGGTTCCCATTGTATATTTTTTCATAAAAATTCACTAGTCACCATTTACTTTATTCAAACAATATATATAAAGTCCTACATGTACAGAAATAAAAAATCAAACAAGAAAGATGGTTTGTCTCTTTGCCTAATACATAGGGCTGTCAATAGATATTTTTCAAATCGAATATAAGAATATCCGAATCCTAATTCGAAAAAAAAAAATTGATATCTAAATTCGATTTGATATCCAACATATATTTTAAATCAACATTCGAACTTGAATCCAATTAACTTATCAAATATACCCGATTTATCTAATAAATAAATCGGATATATATAATAAATTATTTTATTTACATAATAAATGTATAAATATATAATAAATATAATTATATTTATTATAATAATTATCATTATATAATATATCGGATTGGATTTTATTGAATCATCAGATATGTCCAAACAACAAAAATTATCTGAATCCGATATCAAAATTTTCGGTAAAATCCAATTATTCGATACGGATTTGAATTTGGACTAGAATTTTTGACTATCCATTAACACCCCCACGAAAATGTTTTTTCTTTTTCATGCATCCAAACATGTTCTAGGATGGTTTCTCTTCATAATGTTGAAATATATAAATATATACCTGCCATCCCTTGGGGATATCATACCCTCCAAAGCTAGTGTCTTTAAGAGCTTCTCTGAAAGCACCAAACACTGGAGGGATGATCCTCATCAGCTCTTGTGCAACTCTCCATGTATATCTCATCTTCTGTACTTCACTCCATGTAAGCTTTCCTTCTCCTCCTTCTCTTTCAGCAAGAATACCCATTTGCTCTAAAACAACAAAAACACAAAGACCAGTTCAGATGCTACAGAATTTACATGCAGGAGTGTGATGATCGAAGTTTGTAATTACCTTCTAGAACCTTCTTATAGACCTTGGGATCTCTGGCCAACTTCCATATAATCAAACTCAAGAGAATCGCCGATGTATCATGACTAGCAATCATTAACAAAATGAAATTATCCATAATCTCTTCTTCAGTGATGGGTTCTTGATTCTCGTCTCTCAGTGCTAACAAGCAAGACATCACGTCGCTTCTTGGGCTCAGATTGCCTTTCAAGAGCTCCTCATTTCTCTTCCTCATGATCGGCGACATCCGTTTAATGATCCTCGACCGTGCTTGCAGACCTCGTCGGAACGTTGTGCCGGGGAAATTCACAGGGATCGACCACATGGCTTTGAAGGCGACGGTGAAATCGTTAAACAAGGCCGCCTTAGTGGGTTCGTCGTGTATTCCAAATAGTATACTACATGTAACATTAAACGTGATTTCCTTCATAAAAATTACGGCCTTAATCGTATCTTTGTCTTTGGTTTCTCTTAGTAATTGGTTCTTAATCAAATCGTCCATTTGTCTTACGTAGCCTTGTAAGCTTTCCGGTTTCAAGAAGCTCACCATCGCCCCCTTAACAAGCTTGTACCTGTATATGATGAAATTAAGAAGGATTTTCCATACAAAATCAATATGTTTATATTTGTGTACGGCGTTATTTGCGTTATAACGGCCACTATAACGGAAATAACGGCCATTATTTCTGTTAATATATAGCACTATATATATAACTGTAAAATAATATATAAAGGATAAAATAATGGCCGTTATTTCTGTTATAGTGGCTTTACACCGCTAAGCTAGTTTTCACGGTTTTAAGCGTTATTTTCCTAATAGTGTGACGAGATTGGGGCCTTAGCGTTATAACGACTGTAACAATGCTTTTTTTTAAATTAATTGTTTCAAGAATTTAAATTGCGCGAAAAAAATTATATATTCAGGCTGAACATAAAAAAAGTTGGTGCTTGGCGCCTTCACTAATGAACACACAGCAGCTCTTTATTTTGCTTGACGAATTTTGGTCAAGCACTGCCTGAGCAATAAAATTATTTGTTGCAAGATGTGAATTTTTTTAGGGTTGTAATGTAACAAGGTGTACCTGACGCTTTTTGGTGTGAGGATGCACGATTTTTATTACTCAATTATGCCATCTGGGCCCCCTAACCGCATGGATGTTTCGGCCGCCCTTTGGTAGTCACTCAAACCAAAAATCAGCTTGGTCATTGATTTCTAACCGTTGGTTTTATTACTCAAAAATAAATGGTTGACTCCAACGGCTAAATCATGCCTTAAAAAGTATTAAAATTTAATGGCTAGAGATTACTAATCTGGCTGATTTTTGGTGTGTATATCCATGAAAAGGTGGGAGGAACATCCATGCAGTTAGCAGGCCTAGATTACAACGTTGAGTAACAAAAATTTCAGGTATACCTTATTACATATTTTTACAAACTTTTCACAAGGAACCTAATTAAAGTAAAAAAATGCGAAAAAAAAAAAAAAGGAAAAAGATTTAAGAAGGTATGCCTCGAACTTTTTCAAATGCGGAATTCCGATTTTTGTTACTCACCGCTGTCATCTAGGCCCACTGACGGCAAGGATGTTTATCCCACCTCTTGGTGGATATAGGCACCAAAAGTCAGCCTAACCGTAGGATTTTAGTACTTTTGAAGGCGTTGGTATAACCGTTGAATTCAACCATTTTTTTTTTAGCACTTAAACAAACGGTTAAAAATCATCAAACAACCTAATTTTTGGTATGAGTATGTACTAACGGGTGGACTAAACATCCATGTGGTCAGTGGGGTCAGATGGCAGCAATGAGTAACAAAAATGCGCTTCCGCGTTTGAAAAGATCTCGGGTATACCTTGTTACATGATTACATCACGACCCAAAAAAATTATATCTGTAAATGATTGGAATCCATACCTGGCACCTCTGAGATACAAGAGGTTTTGTTTTCCTGAGATTCCGGAGATCGTCATGGGTTGATTCGTAGCAAAAACTTCGTGATCCGCGCCAAGTATGAACTTGTTACCTGCTTGACCGGTGACAACCACAGTAGGGGAGCCCATTAAAGAGGTTTTGAACACTGGACCATGTTTCCGCACCCTCTCGTTTATCCATTCGGCGCCGCGTTCTTCCTTTCGAGCTTCAAGGAAGCTCAAAGTTTCCCCAATTACAGGAAGCCCCAGGGACCCTTTGGGAAGATTTCTTTCCCTACGACCCCTCCTAACAAAATTAATTACAAACAAGGACGAAACAAGTGTGACTACAAACAACACAAGAAACGACATCTCCAACAACTACGATCTTGAAAGCTCTAATACCAGCAATCCTCGATCAGGCGAAGACGTTATTTATAACATCATGGAATCCCATGATGTCATACACCTGGTGATACTTTAGTATAATATCACCTCAATGTCAGCCCTTGGATGAAGGGAATCGTGATGTCACATGAAAAGATGTAGCATGTTATTATTCTCTAATCCAAAGGCTGACATTATCGGAACCTATGACAACAGTGTCCCACGTAGAATATGGTTTTTATGGATAACATCAAGGGCGGTTTTGTCCTTTTACATTTGTCATTATGGAAATATTTTAGTGTAACACGACATAATTTAGTGACGAGATCAAGCGGATGAATCTGAAAGAAAAAAGACAAAAAAAATGATCAGGAAATGACGAACTAAAAAGACAAATCACCAGATTAAGGCATAATTAATAATATGAGCATCTGATTATCAATCAATAGAAACCCAATTGATCAAAGACAAAAGCCCATCCTTGATTTTTCCGAAATAATAAGATCCCTAGATTCCGTGTTTGGAAGTTTATCCCTTAATCAACTCGATCGAAACATGAAAACAAAGAAAAGCGACGATCAGGATATTATTGACATGCTTATGTGGGGCTCACGTAGTTTACTTTTAATATCATGATCCATATCCAGATTTGGATTCGACTTGAATCTATGACATATGATCCGAATACGAACCATGATCCATATAAAATATTTGGATTCAACTGACATTTTCATAGGATCCGATCATATGTATAATTTGGGTCGATCCATTACAAAATGACAAATTTTAGTAAATATCCAACTCCCAAACCCAGTATTTGACCCAATCCAAATACTGAACACCATGATCTGAATTGGATAACTTTTTCACAAATCCATATCTGATCTGCTTTCATTCAGATTGGATCTTAATGATCCAAACCCACTAAATACGGGTTTGAATCTGGTCGTAACCTGAGTTTGACCAACCCCATGTCATGCCGTAGTGGCAGTGAGAGGGAGCATCGGCGGCAAAGGTGACAGTCGTGAAGAAGAAGAAGAGAAACAGAGACAAAAATCAATTTATCATTATATAAAAAAGGATTTTTTTTTTCCGATTATGATTTTAAAGAGAAAATAATTTAGCATTATAAAAAAAAAAATAGTTTATGTATATATATTCTCACTAAAAGTATTTATTTGGATTTATAATTGAAAGTCATATTAGTAATACCCCCTTATACTTTCAAAATTTAAGATTACCCCCCTTGACCTAGTTTAACCATCATTTGACTAACGTTAAAACATGACATGCATCATGTACCTGTTAATGCACCTATTAAAGGACCATAATATTGCAAGTGTCCAATGCTAACAGCGTGCGATTCAAGTCCCTTTTAACTTAAGTCAACCATTGTTGAACTAAGTCAAGGGGTATTATTAAATACTTTTAAATTTCAAGGGGGGTGTTACTAAAATACCCTAAATTTTGTAACCTAGTTTGGCATTCTATAAAAGACTTTCTTCAAAAGAGGAAAACCCTAATGATCCAGGATGAATTTTTTGTTTTTTTACAAGGGAGATGCAATATATTTGAAATACCGGCCAGAAAGTGCAACTTCTGAGTTACTAAAATAACGGCTAGAAATGGCAGTTGAAATTCAAAAGACGTCTGGAAAAGGCCAAAGATCGACGAGTTCCATTGTTAATGGGATGGCTTAAAAAATGGTCGTTGTAACTAAAATAACTGCCATATAACGGTAAAGACCAATGCCCAAAACTGAAAAGGGCTAAGTGAGACGTCTATTATGAAAAGAGCGTTATCTTACCATAATCAAGGTTATTTTGAAAAAAAATTAATAACAATAATATTTAGACTTTTTATTTACTCATATGTGACGCATTATAACGGTCGTTATATAAGAGACATAATGGTAACTTCAAGAATCCATTATAATGTTACAACGGTCGTTATAATGAATTTTGGCCCCACGGGCTGGGCTGGCCTAGGACTTGCTTGGACCTGGTATACAGTCCCAGGCCGCTCCAAATCTCAAGGCCTAGGCTTGGACCCGGCCCAAGGCCCGTAGGGGCGGGTTTTGGGCCAGCTGGGCAGTCAATTATTTAAAAAATATAGTATAAAAAAAGCGGGCTAGGTTGGGCCAGGCCAGGCTGGTTTGGGTGGAGCCTCGGGCCGGGCAGGACTTCTAGGGGAGACCTGGGTCCAGTCCAATGGCCTAACAGGCCGGCCCAGTCCTGGCCATGTTTTGGCCTGAAAAATCCCTACCTGCGCCATGGGCGGGCCAAAATTAGAGGCTGAGATGGGGAGGATACTCAACCCGTTCCCCCCCCTCCCTTCCCTCTTCCCTTTTTTTTTTTTCTTCATTTTGGCCTCTCTGTGTTACAATTCTTTATAACGCCCCCGATCCGTTATACAATTATAACGGCCCCTTTTAAACCTTCAGCATGGGCACTGAGATAACACAAATACAGTGAGTAAACAGGTTCATATAATCTTAATATTTATTCATAATTAGAAGCAAGGTTTTAAATGGTCCGTTATAACAGTCCCTTAATGTTACCGTTGTCACCGTTTTATTGATCGATCACATCAGCTTTGTTTGAGTTAATAAAAAGGGTCAGAATATTATCATTTTATTATTTGTTAAACAAAAAAAAACTTTCATAATGGTTAAAAAAAAAGATTTTTTTTCCTTCTTAAAAAAATAAAAATTGTTATTTCCGTTATAATGGCCGTTGGGGCGTTACCATTATAATGGCCATTTTTAAACCAAGATTTGAACGACCAATGTCATACTTGTGCACTTTACACAATTTCAATGAATTTTCACCCGTTCGATCCATCATGCGATGCTCCCGATGTCTTTCTGGCCGGTGATATCCATTCAAGGAAGCATCACGTCGAAAGCGAATTGAATTTAGTACCACGGTTAAGTGACATAAATTACAAAAATATAACAAAACACTGGTTGTCTCCCCACTTATACCCCTCTTATAGGCTTCAACAAAGAAGGGCGGAGATCTTATCTCCCAAATGGATGGTGAATATCAGCCACTCACACTCGATTTTGACAAATATTTTGTCGGGGAGTGCCGAGGGCACGGGCCATCCACTAGTAAATTACAAAATGCGGGTGATCTGTGATAGATGTCACAAATTTATGATCTGTGATAGATGTCACAAATTTATTAACTTTGTATATCTTTGCGCTTATGTCAGATGCGATAGCTTAATTTTCTTTTCATTAATTAATCATTGATTAACCGTAGACCTCAGGTCCATAATGTGGAACTGTAGACCTTAGTGTCTATCCGTTGGATTGCAAGTCCTTGAGATACGTGTCATGTCTGTTTTTTATCCTATCTGACATGTATCTCGATGATTTGCAATCGAATGAGTTGACGTAATGGCCAGACCTTTTGTGGACAAGGCTAAGGGTGTACATTTGGGCGACCTGGCCCCAGTTTTCATGTTCGGGCCGCCTGAGCCTGCCCGAATGTAGTCGGGCCAGGTCAAAACTCGAGGACCCTACCCAAGCCCGACTCGAAGCGGAAAAAAATTTAGGATGGTCTTCCGGCCGGGTTTAGTTTTCAGGCTTGGACAGGTTCAGGCCAACTAAAACCTTCTTTTTAATAACAAATTATAAGGGAGGTTTTTTTTTTTTTTTTAATTCGGGTTTGAGCCAGGCTCGGGCATATGGCCTGAATTTGATCCGGGTTCAGGTTCAGGCAGATCCGGGGTGGGAGCTGGGCCCTATTTTGAATTTTGGGCCAGGATCAGATAGCCCACAGCTCGCTGAACTACCATACTTAATTGTTACACGGACAGACTTCGGACCTTCTTGCACCCCTATGATGATGGAGAAAATCTTAAGGTTATAACTTGAGGAAGCACAACTAGTGCACGTACACTACTGTTGTTATTTGTAAAGTTTCTATATAATTGGAAAGGGTGAGGATCAGGGGACACAAATTTTGACACAAAATTTCACACCAATTATGGCAATACCCAAATGGAAGATAAATCAATGGCTGATCTCCTCATCATATAGATGACCCCTTAAAAAAAATCAGCCCATTCTGAAATTTCTAACCCCATCAAATGTGGGTTTCAAGTTAACTGTAAAAAAATTATACGGTCTATAATTCTTCAACTTGTAAACCAGGCTTCGTATATCAGAATGATTTGAATTTTGTGAGGGTGATCTCCTCACCATAAAGACCATCCTCTCCAAAAAATCATCCCATTCCAAAACTTCTAATTTATATATTGGCCCTGCCAATTTTTTGGTGTTATTTTTTGTCAAAATTTATGTCCCCAGATCCTGACCCAATTGAAAAAAAAAGATTTTTTTATGGTCCAAAGGTTTTAAACATGGCTCAGGCTCAGGCTCAGGCTCAGGCTCCAGTTACTGCCCAAAATTTGACAGCATACGGTTACAGGACACAATATGTGCCACATGGCACACTCTTAGAGGACTCTGACTGTATGGATGTTTGGCCAATGCCTAAGTGGACCTACAAACCAAACGTCAGCCTGATTAGTGATTTATAGGCATTGGATATGACTTATTTTCATGGGTTGATCGCAACTGTGGGAATTTGAGCAAGTACAAAGATCCAACGTCTAGAAATCACTAATCAGGATGATTTTTGGTTTGTAGGTCCACCTAGGGATTGGCCAAACATACATACGGTCAGAGTCCTCTAAGAGTGTGCAACGTGGCTCATATTGTGTCATGTAACCGGAGCCTGTCATTTTAGGGCGGTAACTGGAGCCCGGCCCTTTAAACATTAGACCTTTTAGTTAGTTAGTTGCTTTTTGAAATTTTGTCTTTTCCTAATTCACTTTTGCAAACCCTTAAAAAATATTTAAATGAAAATTTGGAGGAAAACTTTAGAGCCACTTTTGATCAGTGAATGTATTATTGTTGAAACTATAGTCCCACATTCATTAGGAGTTTAAAGGTTTTTGAGCTTATATATTGTGAAGATTGAGCTTAAAGGGTGAAACCCTTGGGTCTCCCAATTTTGTGTCTCATTGATACAACTCTACACAACAAAAAACTCATAAACGTGCTTGTATGTCAGGCTCGGGTCCCAGTTTTGTTATTTTTCTTTGGAATTTCAAATTTCAACATGTAAACAACTACTCCATGTGCAAAGTCGATGGTGAATTGATGAGCCATCTCCTCATTTACTGCCCGGACGCCACATAAGTATGGACCCGCTTTCTTTTGACGTTTGGGATTGCTTGGGTTATGACGAGGACGGGGGGAAGTTCTTGTGGGCTCTTGGTATATTTATTCATTCTCCTTGCGTGGAGGAAGGCTGTGGAGCATCTTTCCTTTTGCTTTGATGTGGTGCTTGTGGAGGGAGAGGAACCAGAGAGTCTTTCAGAGTTCTTTCTATCAAAGCTCTCATTCTCTAATGGTCAAAAGTCTTTAAGGAGTGCAATGGCATTTTCTTTGAAAACTAGGTCTTTAGATGGGATTCGATGTTATCTGGGATGATTAGTGTTGGTGCTGTTGTTTGGGCTTTGGTTCTTTCTATGTAGGGTGGGCTTTCTCATCCATCCTGTAGCCCCTTTTGTATTCCCTTCGCTGCAATAAAATCTCTTTACCTAAATAAATAATGGGTGGAGATCCGCGGACTCAACTTTTCACCCAAATTCTCGTCCGTGGATCCGAGAAATCCTGCTGCGCTGGCATTCACTTTACCAGAGCAAAACCACCATTGGATTTCGTGAAATCCACAGCCAAGAGTTTGGGTGGAAGTTTGAGTCCTTGGAACCTGTTCCGTAAATAAATAATTTGTATACCAACCGGGCCAACCCGATATGATGTGGGTATGTGTGTCTGTGCTGGATATGGTTCAATCGTCACTAGATTTTTTAGAGATAAAGCAAATCCAACTGAAATCGAAATAACATAGAATAAGACAATTCATGGATAAGTTTACAAATTTATTCAGGCATTCTATACCATCCATGGCAGACATCATTGACCACAGAACTTGTTTTTGTGGTTTAATAACCTGCACCATTCATTGGGGTCCAACCGTCAGTCTCCGAACATTGTCTTCTTTATAAGATACTTGTGGGTGGCCCGTGCGCACGGCACTCGCCGACAAAGCATTTGCCAAAATCAGGTGTTGAGTGGCTGAGATCCACCGTCCAGTTGGGGGATAAGATCTCAACCCTTCTTCACTGAAGCCTATAAGAGGGGGAGACGACTGAAATTTTCAATTGAAGGTCACGAGGACAAAGATAACATGAAATTTTCCTGGTTCATACTATTAGGAGCATTGTCCTCTTTAAGTTCAGGGTATATGACAATAAAGCAGTATGAGGAAGAGCAAAAATTGGAACAGAGGAAGAACTTGTACAAGTGGCATTAGTTGGGCTCTGGATTGGAGAAAACTGATTGAATCCATTCCAAACGGGCTTACACTCTTCTTTATCTACAAAGGGCCACCCTCTACTTTGCATCTTCCTGAGGGATGGGAAGGGTGGAAGGACCACATCTTTATCTTCCATATATATCATGTTAAATCACAAAACCAATCAAAAATGAAGAAAAAAGAAAAAACGTATATAATATTAACAATCAAAACCCTTCAACTCCAGCCCGTCGAGCCGATGAGGAGGTAGATTTTCGACTTTCCTGTGACACGTTCTCTTCCAGTGAGACCACAGATGAACATGATCGGGGAGGAAGCGACATGGGCATTGAGGGTCGCCTTGTAGGAGAAATGGATGGCCGGGTTCTTGAAGGTGGAGAGGGAGGGAAACCTAATCTGGGTGCTGGGGTAATAATCCCATTCAGACTTGGAGACCTTGACATCTGTTTTCCAGCAATTGTTGCTGGCTCTTGGAGAGGGAACCGGCGCGAGTACTTCATGTCTTGGATGTTTTTGAGAGACTCAACAATGGTTCTCATGGTGGGTCTTTCTGAGGGATCCTTCTGGAGGCATCTTAGAGCAATGTCAACCACAGTTCGAGCTGCTTTGGCAGGGAAGCGACCTTTTAGCCGTGGATCCATGATCAGGGATAGACGGTCATCGTCAGCCAGGAAAGGTCGGCTCCACTTAACCAAGTTCCTTCCTTCCTTGGGGTGGCGGCTGTCAAGATTCTTCCGGCCGGTGAGTAATTCAAGAAGAACAATCCCAAAGCTCCATACATTGCTCTTGGGAGTGAGTAGTCCTCTCTCCAATGTCTCCACTGAAAGATTCGCAGCTGCCTGGACAGTTGCAAAAAAAGAAAGTAAAGTAATTAATACACGACTTCGCAAATTATAAGGGTCTCCTCACTGATTAACCCCAAGGACAGCAGAAGAGATGGATTGATAAAACAGGATAACAATAAGAAATTAGCAATAATTGCTTATGGAGCCATCAAGTTAGTCCTATAAAAATGAGGAAACTTGAGGAACATCCACAATATAAGAACCCTCAATGTAAGGTCATGAGGACAACTGGCAGATAGACAGGGTTGACATCGAGGAGACCTCACAGGTCAAAAAACCAACCTAACCAATAATATAACCATCTTCTCTATTACATTCTTGCATCGCAAAAGATTCCGAGGTCTTTTGGTTTTGGCTTTCCTTAATGACAATAGAATAACATGTAATAAGGATGGATACACTATATCCCATGTCCACACATAACCAAGAGGTGCACTAAGGGTCAAATTTTTAAAAAAAATGGTAGCATTATCATTATTTTTAGTTTCAGAGAACTTACTGGGGAAGTATTTGAGATCTCAGCTTCTAGACTGTGGCTAACACAGCCATAACCTGAAAGCTTTGCACTAAAGTCCTTGTCGATCTGTATGTTAACAGTTGAGAACTCATTGTACATTGCCTGTAAAATACAAAAGAAGCATTGAGCCATTCAGTAAAATAAAAAAGCACCAAGTAATACCAAATTTATAGATGAACTATTGGATTCAGATGATCGCACATCCACAAGTATTCCTCCATCTCATCTAACCTAATACATATGGAGCATATGAAGAGTGGCCTATGAGATCTCCTGAATCAGACCCATTTGCCAGTGAGTACTGATCTAGGTCAGCCGGGTATTGGTTTAAGTGTCTGGTAAGGTATTGGTTGAAGTGTTGGACTTTCTTGACCCAAAAATCTAAGGGTACAGGGGCAAGGTGACACAGTATTTAGTTAAAATTAAAGTATTTTCATTATTTTCTTTCAAAGTTTTAAAATATACATATGCCTGTCCTAACATATTTTACATAAAATACTAGGGTATGGCTGAGTCATTTCTGACAGGGATCCTCTCTACCCATACCTACACTGTGTCATGTGTATGATGGGTGACCAGGCAATTTTCCAAGGATCTGGTTAACATAGGACCAGACCCATCCAACATGGTACAAATGTACAGTACCAATAGATTCAGATGGTGAGTACTTGCAAAGTATTGATCAAAATGAAACAACTGACTGAACTACAATCATAGGCCAAATTTCAAAATAATGTTAAATTTCATAGAACTATAAATGATATTCTGGATGGAAGCTTGTGTACCTGAAAAGGCCCTTCTTCATGCAAAAAAGCAAGACCCTGCGCTGCACAGAGAGCTACTTTCATCCTGCCACACCAGTCAATAGGAGGCCCATCAGATCTCCCATACAGCAGAAAGTCTAAGCTTCCATGGAAGAGTCTCTCATAGACCAACATCCGTTGTTCAGAGCCTTCACGTGCATGGTAACCAACTAATTTACATAGCTGGGGATGTTGCAAAGATGCAATTATGTTAACCTCGTTGATGAACTCCCTGAACCCCTGCAATAACACATACAGGCTCAGATGCTATAGAGGGTGCATTTGTAAAGACATGAAAGCTGGAGAAGCCTAAAACAACACCGAGAGGTGGCAAAAAGACCAAAAGCACTCCTAGGTTTCCATAGGAAGATCACTGGTCGACCAATTGATACAACCCAGTCATTGAAGAACCACAAGTGAGTGGTCTTCTGAGGTTGCTCTATGATTAGTAACTTC
Organism: Euptelea pleiosperma; assembly: GCA_035048495.1. NCBI lineage: Eukaryota > Viridiplantae > Streptophyta > Magnoliopsida > Ranunculales > Eupteleaceae > Euptelea > Euptelea pleiosperma. The sequence goes on from CM068540.1 coordinate 27,458,081, forward strand.
TTGGATAGAGGGTCGAGAACCATAAGTTACCTGAGTGGATGGAAGAAGGCGAGTGACAGTGGCTTCCAGCTTCTTGGAACTGAACGCATCATCTCCAAAAGAAGCTTTATAAATTACTGAAGAAAGACCACCCGACATGCATCGGTCTGGTGAGAATTGGTGGCAAGCATCTGCAACCTCTTCATATGAGAAGTTCCGAAGGCCTCCTAAAGGAGGAAGTGGCAGAGGGCCAGACGCGACGATATGGCCGCTTGCATTCCCTGCCTTGAAGCTTCCCATAGTCTTCAAGACAGCGGCACTCTGAGGCGACGGAAGAGGAAGAGGCTGTGGACTAGCACAACGTTCCTTTGTAAATCCACCTCGGCTCTTCTCTTCCTGTTCATCATATTCAACTGACGAGAGAGCATCACGCTCTACCCCGTTTAGGCTTGATGGAGCAGATAATGCCCGGGTTCTACTGTTGCTGATTCGGTTAACTGGTTGAACAGGTTTGGCTATGGTCTTGAAGCTTGGAGGAGCGGATTGGAGAGATCGGCTGTGGGTCTGTGGTTCAGGGAGCACTGCAGGTGTACTCTCCTGAGGGTTGATGCGTTTGACATAGTTAGGCTGCTCGGACTTCTTCTTTTTACTCTTCAAGACTGTGAAACACCTCATATCGTAGGTATAAGATTCGATTCCTTCCTGCAAGAACAAAACAGAGAGATTACAATTACGAAAGCCCCAATGCTTTAGTAAAAAATCCGTAATTTTAAAGAACGATAAAATTTTGTGGTTAGGAATACTGAATAAGAATAAAACAATCCAAATAAACTGCTTAAATTGCAGAAATACTGCCCAAAAGTGAATTATCCAAATTCTTACAAGAACATAAAGAGCATGACCAACAATGAATCAAAATACGAAGATCCCAACACAAAATGGTTAAGTTCCTCGACAGTTGCTGAAATAAACATCAAATTCAGACAGAATTTCCCAAATAACGCCATGAAAGACCAAAAAGCAAAATCCCAGCTCGTCCAAATTAATCACACGTCTTCCAAATTTCCCCGAAAAACCCAATACCCAACAGTTTCAAAATTAAACCCAGCTGAAGCTATCAAATAGCAGTTCAAATCCACAAAGAAACAGCATATACATCAGACCCAATTGGAACATGACAAAGAAAACCATGAATCAGCATCCTGAAAAAGGAGAAGAAAAACAAATCCAATCCTGAAAATCCAAATTTCAAAAACCCAAAATTTAATGATTACAAAGTCGTAAATCAACTTATCAAAAAACCTCAAATTTCCTAACAGGACACCAAATCCATGAAAATACCACATACCGACATACAAAATTACGTAAGAAAAGCAGACCAAATCACCAAACCACAAAAAAAAAATCCATTTTTTCACCCAAACGCAAACAAATAACAACCACGAATACTCTACAATTTCAAACCAAACGACGTCCAAGCCAACCTAATCATTCAATTCCCTAAACAAAACCCCCAATTCACCACCGCCCAGCCCAAATTGCACAAAAAACACCAAAATCCAGGCGCATAACAACCAAAAATGGGGGAAACCCTAATCACCGATCAATCAACCTCATAAATCACTTAAATTCCTGAAATTTGAATAAAAATCCAAACTTGAATAAATTATCAAGGGAAAAAAAAAGAAGAAGAAAAAATTCCTTAAAATCCCCCAAACCCATCAAAGTGTTCGAAATTCCAAGAATCTCAATCATAAAATCTATAATAAAAAAAAAATGAGAGAGAGAAAGAGATGAATCTAACCTGAAAACAACCCCTTCAACTCCACCAATCTCTAGCCCTTAAAAGAAAAAACGATTAATATTGCCTCCACTCGACCGATCTACGACCCGAGCAAGAATTCTAAAAATGTTGGCTTTCGTTTCTGATCGATTCAAGCAAATGCAGAGAGGAGAGAAAGCAAAACCCTAAGAAGTCAAAGAAAGCAGAGCAGTGGAGGCGAGAAAAAAGAAGCAAAAGTTGAGAGAGAGAGAGAGAGAGAGAGAGAGAGAGAGAGAGAGAAGCAGTCAAAGCTCTTAAAATCATTTAATAAACTAAGATATTACAAAAACAACATAAACTGTTTTCTCATTCCCTCCTTCAGATCAATGGCCTCTCTTGTTCATCTTATTTCGAAAATACCCTAACATTACATGGTGCAGTATATAAAACTTTGACGACAGGCCCTGTCATCAAGACCGATGACAGGGGGTAATATGAGCCACGTGGCACACTTTTAGAGGACTCTGACCGTATGGATATTTGTCCAATCCCTAGTTGGACCTACAAACCAAAACTCAGCCCGAGTAGTGATTTCTAGATGGTCGACTTGAATTATTTTCATGCGTTGATTTTAACCGTGAGATTTTGAGCATTATTGACCATTATTTGAGGTACAAAGATCCAAAGGTTTCAAATTACTAATCAAGCTGATTTTTGGTTTGTAGGTCCACCTAGGGATTGGAAAAAATCCATACGGTCAGAGTCTTCTAAGAGTATGCCACGTAGTTCTGATGACAAGGCCCTGTCATCAAAGTTTAACTCATCCTTGTATACCCTCTCTTTTTTTAAATGCCTTTTATGCCCTTGATTTTTTTTGTTATTACATGAATGTTATTTTGGCCAATGAGATTATGTTTTGGTGCATGTAAGTTTAAAGCTATACAAGAATGAGATAAAAAGGCCTAAAAATAATTTGGATTCAGATGGTGGAAGCGCGCTTTAAGGATTCTTCGAAGATTTTGTTTGCAAGTTGAGTTGTAATCGTGCATAGTTCTAATTAACTTGTCGGTCTAGGCTTTGGAGCTTTTGGTTCTCCTTTAGGATGTCGATTAGGTTTTATAGGTCTTCTCAACTTATTCGGAGTCCTTTATGCTAGTAAGAAACATGATTCCATAAAAGATAAAGTTTTAAATAGAACTGAAAGGCAAAACCAGTTTTTTAAAACTCGTCGAGTCAACTCGAAACTCAGCCGAATTGACTTGACTCGGCTGAATTTCGAGTTGAATTGAAATAAACTCGAATCAAATAAACATTGCGTTATTTTTCTATACAAAATGACACACCCAGTCTATTGTTTTATAATCCACGCACCAAATAAGTTTCTGAAATGCCTTGTCAACACAAACTCAAACAAATCTTTTAAATTATGCTTCAAAAATATATGATATTTATATATGGTTATAACTAGGGGGTGGCTCGTGCCCACGGCACTCCCCGACAAAGCATTTGCCCAAATCAGGCGTGAGTGGTTGAGATCCACCGTCCAATTACGGATAAGATCTTAGCCATCTATATACGAAGCCTATAATAAGGGGAAACAACTGAGTTGACTTGTTATATATATAGATAGTGGGTGACTTGTGCCCACGGCACTCCCTAACAAATCATTTGCCATAATCGAGTGTGAGAGGCGGAGATCCACTGTCCATCGGGGGGATAAGATCTTGACCATCCTTTATGAAGCCGGATAAGAGGGGAGACAACTTCGTTGTTTTGTTATATAGATATTAGTATGTTACTCGAGTCGAGTTACTTCGGGTTGAGTTTGAGTCTTCGAGTTAACTCAACTCTATAGACTTTTGAGTCGAGTTGAGTTTTCAACTTTTCAAACACTGGGCAAAATAAGATTCACGTTGCCAATCCCAAATAATTGAGATGTTATTTATACTGATAATGATGATTATACTAAATTTGGAAAGAGGTTAAAGAAACGTTGGTCGTGCAAAATCGTAATGGTGATATAATCGATTTGTAACCTAATTTTCAATAAGAAAATCAATTATGTGATCCACTTTTAACATAGAGACCTTTTAGGTGGTACCTATTGAATGATGGTTTTGGTATTTTACAACCACATAAAATTCTCCTTTTACTTGTGCTTTTCTGGTTCATGATTTCTTAGGATACTTTAAAGAATCATCTAGAATTGAGAATAATTAATACGACTCTAAAACATTTTGAGCGCAATACATTCTCCTCTTCTTCTAATCAAGAATTCTTCTTTCCACCTAGTTGGGATGTCTGTTCTTAGAGTGATGCAATACCTTAATCTCAGTCTTTATAAGAAATTCCTTTTTTTTTTTTTTTTTCTTTTTCCTTTTTAATATAAATTTCTTACTTAACAAAAATAAAAAAAATAAAAAACTCATATTTTATTCTCATGAAACAAATTCAATTGAGAGTGTTTTGATTACGCTCTATTGGACCATTTTTGGTTGATGATTTCACTTAGGGGGTGTTTGATTGCACATAAAATTTTCTAATACATCTGGAAAATGCCTTAAATGGCTGATTGATTGTAACTGAGAACACCTATTTCAATAGTGTGAGAAAATAAAGGCGTATTTTCAGGTAGAAATGAATTCTCACCTATTTGGATGGGAAATGAATTCCGGACTTAGTAGGAAAAATTATCTAGATTTAAATGGGTTGGTAGGAAAAATTATACACATTTAAACGGGCTATCTAACAATGGACAGTTGTATTTTCCCAAGGAAAATTCAATTTCCCCACTTGGCAATCAAACATGCCCTTATGAGATTCAGGCTGGGGTTGAACCTACCACAAAAGCAAAAAACTTAAAATAAAAGAAATCGCTCAGGCTCCCCGGACCCCCTTTTTGTGCATAAAAAGTGAATGCCAGCCCAAGGCTATCAACCACCGTTGGATTATCGGAATCCATGTCCGAGAGCCCGACTCCAGGAGGAGGCACAGAAATGGTGGGGCTCCTAGCCCAATCTTTTTATATTAGTCTCCATTGATGTTTATTATTTATCATTTTCTTGTGTGAAAATGCCCGTCTAAAGCTACACCCATTTCTTACATCCAGTTGTTGGGCCCACCTAGCGATATGTTGGCCAATCCAACCATACATTTGCAACCAAATCGAGAAATCAGTTTTATTTTGTTTTAGGAATTCATCTAAACATAGGCTAGACCCGGCTCAAGATTAGTTAACAGGCCGGGCTTGGGCTCGTAGATATTGTAAAGGGTAGGGCTGGGATGGACTTATGGATATTTTAGCAGGCCCAGGCCTATGTGAATAGTTTAAGGAGGCCCAAGCTTGAACCATTAACACGCTAGCAATGCCCATAGAACTTAGATTCCAAACATGCCGTTAAGGGTCTTTTTGGACATTTTAAAGAAAAAGGTCGTCATTTAAATCTGAAACCATTTAGGTTTTATCGTAAATTTGTGAAACTAGAAGGGTATCTCAGACTTTTCAGATGCCTCGTTGGAAGTGACAATCCAGTCAAAGGTGATAGATAAATCCCTATTTTTTTAGGAGTTATTGAACGTAGTCAAAGAGACTCATCATGATAAGTTTTGACTGAATAGTCTCCATCAGATTTGCGTGTATGTGGCGGAGATATTGACGGACCCATATATTGTTCAAAGTTCAAACTTCAAACTACATAGTGGGCTCCACTGACATCAACATTTGTACAGCGAATAAACAGAAAATTCTTGGTAGAACTTTGCTAACCGACCGTAATTTTAGATACGTGGCATACTAGTAGAGGAAGATGACCGTATGGATGTTTGTACCAATCCTAGGTGGACCTACATACCAAAAATTAGCCTGATTAGTTATTTCAAACCATTGGATCTTTGTACCTGAAATAATGGTCAATAAAGCTCAAGTTACTCGGTTACAATCAACCCATGAAAACGACTCCAATCCGACGGTTAGAAATTATTGATCAGGCTCATTTTTGGTCTGTAGGTTCACTAGGGTTGGGCCAAACATCCATACGGTCAGAAATATCTAAGAATATTCCACGTTGATCGGTCGTCAACTTTGATGACATACGTCGGTCAGCAAAGTTCTGCTCGTAGATTCGGAGGGAAGAGATAAGAATTTCCTCTAAAAACAGATTAATGATAGGTTCAATCATTTTTTTTATAAGCTTAGGTTAAATAATTTAATCTCGGTTCACTTGCTCACATTTTAAGAGTTTTTTTTTTGGAAAAAGATGTAACAAGGTATGCCTGAAACTGTTCATTTGTGGAAGCGGCATTTTTGGTAGTCACCGCTGCAATCTGGGCCCACTGACCGCTTGGATGTTTATCCCACCCCTTGGTGGACATACATACCAAAATAACCTTGATTGGTAATTTATAACCATTAGATTTTAACACTTTTTAGCACCATTTAAGGCGTTCTTATAGCCGTTGAATACAATCATTTTTTGAATACTAAAACCAACGGCTAAAAATCATCAAACAAGCTGATTTTTTGTAGGGATGTCTATTAAAGGGTGAGCTAAACATCCATGCGGTCAGTGGCCCAGATGGCAGTGGTGACTGCCAAAAATACCGCTTCCGCAAATGAAAAGATCTCAGGTATACCTTGTTACATCACGACCATTTTTTTTTAAGTCACAGCCGTCTTTCATCACGGACATCGGTACAAACCACGTGGCTCACTTTTTATAGACCGCTGATCCTATAGATGTTTGGCCCATCCTAAGTAGACGTACATACCAAAAATCAGCCTGATTAATGATTTCAAACCTTTGGATTTTTTATCCCAAATAACCCCCAATAATGTTCAAATTCCGCAGGTAAAAATCTACCCATTAAAATGACTCCAATCGAATGTTTAGAAATCACTAATCAGGCTGGTTTTTTGTATGTAAGGCCACCTAGGGATGTGCCAAACATCATATGGTCAGTAGTCTCCAATCTCTAGGAGTGTATCACATGGCTCGTACTGTGGTCTATCCGGCAGCAAAGTTCTATTCACAGATCGTAAGGATGTTTGGAGTAGAACCTTGCTGACGGACATATATTCATGATGAACCTCAGTATGAGCCACATGGCACCCTCTTAAAAATTGCTGATCGAATAGATGTTTGGCCCCTCCTAAACCTACAGACCAAAAATTAACCTGTTTATTGATTCCTAAGTGTCGGATTGAAGATGTTTTCATCATGGTTTTAAAAACGGCCGTTCAAATAGTTTTAATGGACTTTTAAACGGTAACGCCCCAAGCCTGTTTCCGTTAAAACCGTTTAAACACACTTTGACGCTTTGAATTGTTTTAACAGCCATTAAATTCAATTTTTTTGTGATTAAATCCTTTAAATTCTTTTTTTTTTTTTTCGAAATTTTCAAAATTTGAATTTCCGTTTTCTTCCCTTAAAATTGTTAAAATCCATTTTTTTCATTTTTGCCCTGGCCGTTTCAATCCGTTTTAATGGTTTTAACGTAACGCCCCTTTAAACCATTAAAATGGCTTCCTTTAAACCTTGGTTTTCATGGGTTGATTTTTAACCGTAGAATTTGAGCATTATTTGGGGTACAAATATCCGAAGGTTTGAAATTACTAATCATGCTGATTTTGTTATGTAGGTCCACCTAAGGATGGGCCAAGCATCCACATGGTCAGTGGTCTCTAAAAGTATGCCATTAGGGAGTGAACCTTTGCTCACACCATGCTGTGAGCGAAGCCCATCACAGCCCACAATACAAGAACACTGAAACAAAGGCAAGACCGAAAAAAGAAGAAATAGAAATTTGCTTAAGGACTTGTAGAGCCTAAGCCCATGAGGCACAAAGATGCCCATCTAATATCCTTGGCCCAAAAGAGGCCCAAACCAGTGATGCCCCAAAAAGGCACACACCCGTGAGACCCCAACCAAAAAAGAAAAAAAAAAAAATCAATTTACACCTTTCTTATGAGATCCAAAGTGGCCTACACACTTTTTTGCTCGTTAGGTCTTTAAGGACTCATAGAGCCCAAGCATGTAAGGCAAACAGATGCCCACACCAATTTTGGCCCTTTTATCTAGATTAAAATCCGATGGGTTCCAATTTAGCAAAAATCGAAGATTTCTTCTCATGGTCCAGAAGAGGTCCAATTACAATTTTCTCTTGGAGTATCGGTAAGCAACATATTTGACACAAATTTAACTCCCTAACTACATTTTTAAGACGATCTCTCTACAGTGACTACAAATTTAAGCAAACTCCTGAGGATTCCCAATCCATGTGAGTTTGAGAGGGAATATTAGAGAATATATTACAATAAATTGTATGAAATACACTGTATCATTATTGATGTATCTCATCACAAAGTTAGGGTAATATCAAATCTCCATTAAGATTAGATTTGATCTGAATAGGATTTTTTTTCTGTTTTGAATTCTTGTAATGCTTTACATAAGAGCTTCGAGTGGGTCAATGTAATCCATCCAAAGTTTATCAATACATCAAAATTTCTTCAGTATGATCATAATACATAGTAGGAAACGTAGATCAAAGTGGAGACGTGAATGATATGGAGATAAGTCTGGAGTGGTACAATTAGCTGGGGCTAAGGGAGTGTCTCGTACAATTTTTGGATCCTTAGATAACAACCTATGATCTCTATTATTCATACTATTATAAAGCGAACCGACCTTGATTCTAAAGTTCATCAACTACAGAGGAGTTAAATGTGGAGTGCTTTTTATATTTTCTCTGTTACAAAACTAAATTGTTATCTTTGTAAGAAAATTCTGTTTTTCTTTTGAAACTTTTCAAAAGCTCACTACTTTCAATTCATAACTTGATTTGTAGTAAAAAAAATTGATATACACTTGCTAATTTTTAGATTCCTATAATAGCTTTATAAACTTAAATTTTTATAGCGAATAGTGAGGTACAAAAGGATTTAAGGTTAATTTTGGCAATCAACCATTTTTTTTGTAGGCTCAAGCTCCGAGGACCCCCTTTTTCGCGCTTGGCCGTGGATTTCACGAATCCAACAGTGGTTGTCAGCGCCCAAAAAAGTGAAAGAGTGATGCTAGCTTGGCTCTGACATCGACAGTTGGATTTTTGGAATCGAACGGCCGAGCATATGAACATGAGAGGGGTTAGAAAAAAAAGGGGTCCCCTGAGCCCACCCCTTTTTTTTATAAAGGATTTGAAAGTACAGGGGGGCACGGCCCCGCTGGACCCTTCTTGGCTTCGCCCTGACTAGAGGAAAGCATGTTAAAGCATAGTTAGTGATAAAAAGACGAGTTCGGCAAAAAACGATAAGTAGGTGAGAAATTTGGGTTTATTACATTTTCAAGTAAACATTAGTGTAAAACAAAATATGCATATACTACATGCTCCCATTATATGATTTAGACTAGGCTCTGTATGGTTGCTATGAATAAGTTTTATAGAAATGATTTTTGCACATAAATGTCATAAAACTTTTCCTGTATCAACACTTTCTTATATACAAATCCTTTTTAATTAAGCAAAACTTCTTGTTGATCACCATACAGAGCCTAAGTGGTAATATTAGTATAACAATGTCACAACTATTTAATTCTGTGGGAATACTAATGATCTTTTTATCTTTTATATATATTTTTTATTTTTTAAATTGAAGAGACTTGAGGAGGACATCTCATGGAAAAGTTACAAAATGTGGATCAACTTTTACCCTTTAGAGTTCCCTTTATTATTTTGTCCGTCTAGAGCTACACCCATTTCTTACATCTAGTTCTTACACCCGTCAATGGGGCCCATGTGGAGATCGTGTTGGCCAATCCTACCGCAAACTGAATATTTAATGCTATGGTTACCCTCCTCACAGAACACCACCACTGGGTGTAAGAACTGGATGTAAGAAATGGGTGTAGCTTTAGAGGGACTCTTATTAGAAAAAAGGCTGCTATCCCAATAGCCGGCGGGCGGAACGAGGAGAGGGCCCGGCAATCATACCACCACGGTAGAAAAGGCGGGTTCCCTTCATATAACACACACCTTAGGGCTCACGTGAATTCTGTTTTATCTTTAATAGAAAAATAAGATCCATATTGTCGACCTCAAATAGTCGGGATAAGCCACTACAATGATGAATGGCATGGTTAAATAAAGTAAAACATAAAATAACCAAAAATTTTAAAAAAAGTTGATGCCTCTTGCTAATTAAGATTAACTAGGATTGGACAGGTGGCAATTTGTACCCGTTTAACCCAAATTGAATCGGAACCGGAACCAAAATACCGGTTCCACATTTTTGGAAACTGACAAAAAAAAAACAAGAATTGGAACCAAACCGATAATAACAATTCCAATTTTGGGTAGTTTTTGATACTAGAACTGAACCGATAGGAACCGAAGCCAAACCAGAATTGATATTTAAATATTATGTTAAAATTGTCATATTATCAAGATTGGAACTGATATACCTGGAACCGGAACCAAAAATTCAGTTCTGGTTCTATTTTGAGAACCGGAACCTATAAGAACCGACAATATTGATTCTGGTTCTGGATACCTTAGGAACTGAACCGGTCCGGAACGATCCCGTTGACACCCCTACTAAAACACTTAAGTAAAATTTTAACATCAACGGGGACACCGCTAAATTTTAACCTCAACGACGACAGAGCTACCCCTACAACCAAACGCAATCAAATTGGGCTTGGTCCAGAAAGTTCGATGAGTTGGCTTTCCACTAACCAACTCCAAACCTATGTAGTTCGATGCATCCACGTAGATAATGTACGTGTGTCGTACGATTTAGCCTAGTGGTACATGTGTGTCCTTGTACGATGTATCCGTGGTGGCACTAGTGGCACAATAGCTAAAGTGGATGGATTGTTGAAGGACCAAAATAGAGTCTGTATGCGACACGTAGCACATTCTTAAAGAAAAAAACCAGTCTGATCGGTGAATTCTAACAGTTGGATCTGAGTAAACCAAATACTACTCACATAATTAAAAATGGAGCCATTATAAAGATTCAAATCCAACGGTTAGAAATCACTAATCAGTCTGATTTTGGTTTGTAGGTCCACCTAGGTATGAGACAAACATCCATACGATTATTAGCCACTAAGAGTATGCCATGTGGCTCACATGACGTCGGTGAACATCCGTGCTAAAAGACGTCTGTGAGCAAAAATGAAGTCCCTTGTCATCATCAAGATGTCCAAACGCGCGCCTAAATTCTTCCTCATCTTTCCCATCGAAAAATCTTTGAAGGGAGATACTCCATCAATCAGGTACAAAAGTGGTCCAATGATGCCCAATGAAAGTGTCCCAAGCTCAATAACATCCCTCCCCACAACGATTCTCCTCATAACCAGACACTGTTTTGGTCTGTTTTTTAAAACCCGGCCGGTTGAACCGGTGAACCACCTAAAAACCAATCTAGGGCGGTTCCAGTTTGGTTCGTAAGTTCCGGGTCTTATTGGTTCCGGTTCTCAAAATGATGGAACCAGAACTGATTATTTGGTTCCAATAGGTTTTGGTTACGGTTCCGGGTATATTGGTTCCAATCTTGATAATACACCAAATTTAACACCATATTTATATATTGGTTCTGGTTCCTATCGATTCGGTTCTAGTTCCCATTAGTTTCGGGTCCATATCAAATTATCCAAAATCGGAACCATTATTTTCGGTTCGCTTCCGATTCCAGTTCCTTTTTAGTCAGATCCCAAAAAAAGTGGATCCGGAACCAGTGTTTTCGATTCCGATTAAATGGGTAAAATTGAAACCCCCCTACTCATAACTAGATAACCTGACATTTCACCTAATTGACAACTGGTTGCACCAGTGGTCCAGTTCACCGGTTCGATGACGGGTCCGGTTCTCTCAACATTGGTTTGGGTTGTAGGGATGTAGTGAATAAGTGAGATTCCTTATTGTGGGCCTACCAAAAAGTGAAGAGGAAGAAGAAGGATTTGTAAGCAAAAGAGAGTTGAGATTCGATGCTTTGTCCTTAAATCATGAGTCCTAGTGCTCCATATGCCAATCAAATCACCAAACAGAGACCAAATGTTCAAAACAAGAAAAAAAATTTTAATTTCAGATTTAAACTTATTTGGATAAAAATAAATTTAAAATATTAGATACACATTATATACGTGTCATGATTTCAGGATTCCAGAAGGGGCAAAATTAAGGTTTAAGCAAGATAAACTATAAATCGACGAGTGTACCCGAAAATTCGTCGAGGATTATAAGTGAGGGCTATTAATATTTTAGCATCAACATGATGTTGATAGACTAACATGGCGTACGGGTAGTCATCGGATGCCCATTTTCGGGCATCATCCAGGTAAGCAGCTGGACCAACGATTCCAAGGCGGTGGATCCATATTGTGATTGACCCATTTGTGTCCGTTACCTACCTGGATGATGCCCCGAAGGAGGCGGCGAATGAGCAATGGCTCGATTTGGTCAATCCACATCAGGCTGATGCTATAATTTATCTTTGAATTATTACTATTATTATTGTTATTGTTATTATTATTATTGTAACAGATTCAGATCTCCCCCGTTACATTATGTACCGTTTTAACGCTCAGAAAATAACAACCGTTCTTTTATGAGAAAATTTGTGGAAAAAGCCCATTATTTCTATTATTTTCTTTTATTTTATTGAAAATTTGATTTTCAAATTTTGAATTTTTGATTTTTTTTTGTCTGTTTTTTCCATTATTTTCCATTTTTGCACCTGAGCATTACAATTCGTTATAACGGAAAAACAGTAATGCTCCCAGTCCGTTATACCGTTATAGCGGCCCCTTTTAAACCTTAATTTTAAATAGTGTTAAAATGCATAAAATAGTAAATTTTAATATCAAAAACATATATGCTTTATAATAGTTCTCATTTTGACAAAAATTACCCTAAAATTTAAAGAACATAATTCTAAATCATGGTATAAAAACACAGCCATTATTAAATACCAAAACTCCGTTACTCTTTTTCCCGTTATAATGCCGAAAATTTAATAAACGGGGTATCTGATATAACGGCCGTTATTTTTGGTGAAAAAAACTATTGTTTACGCGTTATACCATTATTTGAACATTTTTTCCACTCAGACATAACTGATGTGACCCGGCTATAACGGACATAACAGTAACATTAACTGACCGTTATACCGTTTAATATTATAACGGACCATTTAAAACCTTGCATTAAAATAAACTACTGCATTTTCACTTTGCCGTAGCACTTCCACAACTTACAGATATTGCATTGACAAGAGAAAATAAAAAATAAAAAGTGAGGAAGTGGTAAAAAGGTCTCTCTATCTATACATAAATAAAACCTTACACAAAAATAGAAAAATCGATTACCAAAATTTGGATATTTTCCGACCAGCATCAATTCACCTCATCAACAATTACAACCACTCCTTGTCCACCAGACCCATTTACGGTTGGCCGGAGTCCGGCATCCAATTCAGCTGCATCAGGCGGCGCTGGCCGTTCCAGCAATGAATGACGGCAAGTAGGGCACGATGAGTGTGACACGAGCCATGTGTCTATACACCTAACATGGAACCCATGGTTGCACTTTGGTAGGACCCGAACCTTCTCTCCGTCAACAAATTCTCCAAGGCAAATTGGGCAATCCGTTGCCGGAATACTGGTTCCCGACCCATACACGGCCACTGGAATCTGACGCAATGCGCGCTTCTTGAGTCCAGTCCCAGCAAGACGGGCGGCAGCCTCATCTGGTGTCTCGAATGCGCGACGACCACATCGTAAAGCACAACGTACAATTGAGTTCAATCCAAGGGCAAATATCAGTGCACATAGCAAGGCAGCGAGGATGATCACCATGTTGGTGTCGAAGTTTGCCTCGTTAAATCCCCGTGGCCTACTTCCATCGTTTGGTAGCGTTCTCGGTTCATCATTGAGGAGGCGGCGATGCACCATTGCTAATTGTACTAGTCCACAAAACCTGAACAAATTAAGAAAATTCAAAATTGGTATACCCTCTTATCAGATGGCGCGATAAATCGATCCGTGCAAACCAGTTAGCGGAAAATTTGTAATTCGATTTTGTTACACCCCATGATCAACGAATCAAACTGATGAACTTACGGAATTTCACTTCGAATTTACGCAAATCGAACCGAAAATGAGATCAAGAAAACCATCTTTCACCTACTTGCACTAATATTGCCCTTCTTTTATCTTCTGACAATTTTTTTTGTTTTTGAAAGATTAGAAATGGAGGGTTGTAACGGCTAGATGAAGAAAAGTTTTGGGTTTTGGGTTTTTTTTGGGGTTCTTCAAGCTAAAAGAGAGAGATGGGTGTTTGGGTTATTAGAGTAATGTTGTCAGGATTCCAAGTAGATAAAGACATAGCAAAGGCATCTTCTTGGTCACTAAGATAAGGAAGAGTGTGTTGGAGGTGGTTGTTATCCGAATTCGGGACCGTCAAGGCAGGATTCTGGCTTCTTAATCAGAAATGGTCCAACCACAAATGAAGAAAGAAGAAATAGATGATGATGATGATGATGATGGCAGCACTCGCTTGCTCGGGCGCGAGAAACCTTACCTGATGAGCTTCGTCCGTCACTAAAATTCGACGTCGCCGGTGATCCAAAATCTTCTTCTTGTCATCTACATGTTACAAGAACGATTTTTGTGGTGCAAAGAGAGGAATTCAGAAGGCTTGGAAGTGTTTGTAGTGTTTGGAGGTGGTAAGGGGCAATGGGACACAAATTCAAAGTGAAAGTAAGATTTATGTTTGGTGTCTTTAGATTTCTTTCAACTGTTGAGAGATAAGACATGTGGGTTAGCTTTAAAAACCAAAAGGAGAACAAAAGGGTGCAAGAGAATTTTAATTATGGTACCTGATCCTATTTAATCATGATGATTAGGGTTTTAAATTGCTTATTCCAAGCCCTAATTCTACCCTAGTTGAGGTTTGGGCCGGGCGAACACGTGCCAAACCTATGATCGGTATGAATGGTCTAGATTGAATCATAGTTGATTTGCTGATATTATCTCTTTGACCATTTTTAACTTTGTAGCATGACAGGAAGATTAAGGTCTTTAAGTAAGAAAAGGGTTGTCAATTGAACTGTTTCGATCGGTTCGGATACCAGTATATACAACCTGATCCGTTAATAGTCGGGCGGGTCAGATAGATGGGCCAAGAACCAGAAAAATTGATAAATTCTACGCTATTTTAGTAGCACCCTTTCAAATTTGAAATTAATTTGTACTACCCCCGTATACTTTCAAACATTAGGACTACCTCCCTTGACCAAGGACCATAATATTGCAATTACAATGCTAACGTTGTGTGATTCAAGTTCATTTTAACTCGAGTCAACCACTGTTAAACTAGGTCAAGGGGTTAATCCTAAAGTTTGAAAGTATAAGGGGGTATTATAAATTAATTTCAAATTTCAGGGGGGTGTTACTAAAGAACCCTAAATTCTATCAGGGTATCATATTGAGATCTCTTTGTCTGGTGATCACTTGTTAATGTGGCCCACTGATTTGAGGACATGTGGAGAGGATAGAGGTACACGTAGGTCCTGTGGCCAGGTGAAAGCTCCGCGACCATTAAAGCCTTCTGGTTCTTTCCTGTAAGAGGCAGTGATAGGTTCTCTTGTGTATAATTTACATCACTAGTTAGTGGACCCTCCAATTTATTGAATTGGGACCCACATCCCGTCTAGATTGAATGCCCACCGTTCAAGTTCAAAACTATATATGTTCTCACCTACCTCATTATGCTCATAATCAATGATTTTAGTTGGGTGGGAACAATGAAAAAGCTTTTGAACAACCCCACCACTTGTACCAAATCCTGAGGTTAGGTCAAGTAAAACGATCACTGAGGTCAAGCTGCCCGTCCTCTAGAGCTTAGGATGTCAGGTTTGCGACGTCGAGTTCTCGAGTCCAACCCAAAGTTAGCAGATCCTCAACCGGTAAAACTTTGCCCATTGAAAAATGCGAGTTTAAAACGTTTTGGGTTAAAAGAAACGGAGTCAAAGAAGAGGTAAAAAGACGAAAGCGTCCAAAGATCCATAAGGACTTCCTGTTTAATATTTTTTGGGTATTTTTGTGCCGGGTACCCCTTGTAAAATCGTTGATACCCAACAAACAGAAACTACCAGGGGATAGTGCAGATCTCGACGTTTTTACAGAGGGTAATACGAAAATACCTATATTTCTTTTAGTCCAAAATTATATGATATTTCCCTTAAATCTAAGTAATATAAGCCAAGGTTTAAAAAACGGCCATTATAACGAAAATAACGGCCTTTATAACGGATTCGGACCTACCCCATTACGTTATGGACTGTTAAAACGCCCAGAAAATAACTTCAGTTATAACGAAAATAACAGCCATTATTTTCTACCAAATTTTGTGAAAAAAACGGCTGTTATTTTCGTTTTTTTCAGTTATTTTTCTGTTATATTCCATTTTTTTTCCGTTATTTTTCATTTTTGAAATTCAAAATTTGAATTTCAGCCCCATTTTTTCCGTTTTTCCCCATTATTTCTGTTATTTTTTTCGCTATTTTCTGTTATTTTCCCATTTCTTTTTCTATTTTTGTCCTTGAGCGTTTTTTTTTCGTTATAACAGAAAAAACGGTAACGCCCCCAGTCCGTTATACCGTAATAACAGTCCCCTTTAAACCTTGATATAAGCAACACTAATAAATTTAAATCTCTAAATGTGTAGGAATCTGTTAATCCTTTCTAATTTTATTTTTTTTATAAAAATTGGTGATATATATTATAAATAAAAAAAAATTATTTAATTTTTATAATAAAAATGAGATTTATTCACAAGTTTTTTAAAAATTTAAAATTATTGTTTTGGATTATTGAATAGGGTCAGGCTTCGTTGACAACCCTAAAATGACGGGATTCTGTACAGGACACAATATATGCCACGTAGCAGACTTTTGGAGGACTCTAACCGTATGGATGTTTGGCCAATCCCTAAGTGGACCTACAAACCAAGATTCAGACTGATTAGTAATTTCTAGACATTGGATTGGACTTATTTTCATGGGTTGATCTCAACTGTGGGAATTCTAGCAGTATTTGAGGTACAAAGATCCAACACCTAGAAATCACTAATCAGGCTGAATTTTGGTTTGTAGGTCCAGCCAGGGATTGGCCAAACATCCATACGGTCAGAGTCCTTTAAGAGTTTTTCAGGTGGCACATATTTGTGTCATGTACAGAATCCTGTCATTTTAGGGCTGTCAACGGAGCCCAACCCTATTGAATATTTCGTGGTTTTTTTTTTCCCGCAATGTTTTGAATGCCATAATTTGAAATGTTTTTACAAAAGATGAGTATTTTTTTTCTTTTTCAAAAAATCGGATTTTAAACTTGGGTTTGCTAATCATGGTCCAACCCGACCCACCCACCACAAAAAATGGGCCATCACAACCACATCGTTCACTAGTGTACTTGTATCCAACCCCCCCAACCCACTCCAGCATTAGTGCCATAGCCATTATGTTCCAATATAGTCCTCCATCTCATCATTCTTCACTCGGGTCAACTTGGTATAAGATGTGAAATATATACGTACAAGTCAATAGAAGGGCTCTTATCGAATCAAGCCATACAGCCCCACGTGTCTCATTTTAACTGGATAAAATGTACCTCGAGCTCCTCACAAGCCAATGCAAGGAGCCCGAGGTACACTTAATCCAATGAAAATGATACAAGGGAGGCCGTATGGCTTGACTCGATAGGAGCCTTCCTATTGGATGGCCATTCGTACAAAAAAAAAATTTAGGAACAAACATCTTATATCCATCACGACGGCATGACCTACTTGTTATATTTATTGGAGCTAGCTCCTGATGGTTCTAGATCACCGAATATACTTCGGTTTGATTTTCATGAGACGATCAGTATTGTACTATGAATTTTTCTTTTGCCTCAGAGCATAGTGGAATTGCTGCGAGTCCATGGACGTGCCTCAATTTTGAAGCAATCACGTAAATTTCTATATCGTGTGTTTGCATCTTCACATTATTATCTCTCTTGGGTTTTCCCCTTGCCCTTTTAGATCCTTTAACGTATCCCAAGGTACTCTTTCTCGTGCGTGCATGTCATCATTGGTCTAGCTTAGACATGCCAAAACTATCTCAACACACTTTATTTTTTGTTGGAGCTACTCTTAGTTTCCCTTAGCTTATTTTTTATTTTGATAAGTAGGCTTGTTTTTAATGAGATCAGTAGCTCGTGAAGGTGGGTTTTGAACCCAGGTCTATGGTATCATCACCAACAAACTTTACCAACTAAGCAAGCTAGCTATATTTTTTAATCTTTTCACTCGTCCATCTAAACATTCTCATATTTGTTATACTTAGGTTATGTATGATGATCAACAAAAAGTTTTACAGAAAAGGGATTTGTACGTCGGGAAGTGTTGGTACAAAAAAAGTTGTACAAATATTTTTTTTGGTTGTTCTGCTCTATCAAATATGGGTCAGGTTGGGGGGGCAACCATGTTGTCGTACCCATATTGAAGATGAATCAATGGCTGATTTTTGGTGAGGATGATCTCCTCATCATGTAGATTACCCCAACAAAAAAATCAGCCCATTCTGAAATTTCTAACCCCATCAAATGTAGTTTTCAAGTTACACAGTAAAAATAGACGGTCCGTAATTCTTCAAATTCTAAACCAGTCTACGAATATTGGAATGATTTGAATTTTTGTGAGGATGATCTCCTCACCATAGAGATCATCCTCACCAAAAATCAGCCATTAATTCATCCTGTATGTGGGTACGCCAAATGGTTGTCCCCCGCACCTGACCAATCAAATATACATGGTCTTATTGTAGTTATAATTTTTTTCTTTAATGAAATATGTGCCTTAATCATATAACATTGAAGTGTCTCTCAACTTTAACAACTTAACTCTAACTTAATTACCAAAAAAAAATATTTTAACCAATAATTTATAGATATTGAACTCCAGCCTTTAATTTTGGCCTGTGGCCCGGCCCGAGCCCAAGTCCGATGGTCCAAAGCTTGGCCTGGCCCGATAGGATCCTTGGGTTGACCCTAGGCTTCCCTCCTAACTTACTGAGCCTAGGCCCTGGAATTTAACCCATCCTGTCATTGAAGACCAGGCCCGATTCGCCCGGCTTGGCCAAATTGCCAAGTAAGTTACTTTGGAGGCATTTTCTATACATCAATATTAACTAAAACTATGTCTATTTGAATGTCCTTAATGAAATTGTTCTATATATACTCTATCTTGGTTCAACTTAGTTTAAATTCTCTTCAACGAACTTGTGAAAGGTATCTTGTATTTTGCAGGTCCACGAGGACATCAAGATGGAACGGAGTTAAGGAGATGAGAGTTCAACGGAGGAGAGGATTTCGAATAAGAAGCAATATAGTTCATAATTGGGCTCGGCCTGAGTGGGTAAAGCCTTTTGTCGAAATTCAAGATTACTAGGTAAGATGATGACAAGAGCATTTTAGTTTTTCATATAAGTTATTGTTTATATCATGCTATGTGATTGGTTCAAATTTTAAGTTTATGGTTCACAACAAAATGCAGAGACCGGGTCCTGTACAAAGTTTGCTAGGCCACTCCAAAACTTCGGGCCCACTGATTTTTGTTGAAGTGCCTAAACCCATTGAAAACAAGTTATAGATTGGACTCTTGTCATCATCAAAGCAAGTTGGGAAATATGTTTCAAAACACGAATTAATTAGAAATCGCCCAAGGCAAAGAAGTACATTTAGACAAAAGGCTTGACCCACTCAG
Organism: Euptelea pleiosperma; assembly: GCA_035048495.1. Lineage (NCBI taxonomy): Eukaryota > Viridiplantae > Streptophyta > Magnoliopsida > Ranunculales > Eupteleaceae > Euptelea > Euptelea pleiosperma. The sequence goes on from CM068540.1 coordinate 27,477,624, forward strand.
GCTGAGCCCAATTATGAACTACATTCGGACAAGGCAACGAAATTGAAATGCACTTATCTTCAAGATCAAACAGGTACATGTTTCTATCTTCTTCAATTCCAGTAAAGTAGATAGAGCTCCCTTTCATTCCATATTCTGATGCAGAACACGAAAAGCACGTGTATGGACCAAAGAAAAATGCACGATCTCCCAAGCTTTCCACCTTCACCCAGGCCTTTGTAGAGAAGTCCATCTTAGCAACCTCCATATCCCGAACAATTTTCGTTTCAGATCCTAAAAAACTAGTGACAACCACGAAGACCTCACCACAAGATTCTAGCAAATATGTTGCCCACATTACTGTCCCTGGCAACCCTGGCACCGACGATCTGACTCCCACCTCTACCCCCAATTGCTTCACCGTTGGAGTGGATCCAATTTCAATCATCACAAGAATTTGGTCATAACTTGTAAGGCCATAAATCTTCCCCCCACATGTGATGGCAGATTGAATATATTCATCCCCAAATCCCAACTCTTGTTCAGTCCATTCATCGTCGGCAGGCCGGCAGAACATAACGTTTGAGTTGTTAATGAATACGATGGTGCAGTCGGGATCATTTGGGGGGGATGAAAGAATGCAAATTTCGTAAGTGGATTTCATTGGCGGTAGTACGATTGTCTCCATTGAAACAGGATTCAATAGAAAAAAATCATCAGTTTGAATCCCCAACATCACCAACCATCCATGAGAAGATGTGCAAATATATTTATCACGCATCTGAGGAATGTTTTTGAGATAGCAGCGATCTTCAGATACGCTGAAGAAGGTATGGCTTTGTTTGCACTTCCCATGGGAGAACATAAGCCAAGGACCTGATTGAGGGGGAGGTGGACGAGATACGCACGACTTGCTGTTCTTCTTGCTTCTTGTCATCTTCTTTTTTGCGTACGTACACTGTACCGATCATCGATATAAATCTCTTAGAATATTCTTTCTTTCTACATGAAAATACATGGAAAAAGAAGAAGCAAACTTTAGCTCTAAACATAAACTGAATTACATAGGAAGAGAAAGAAACTTGAAAATAGCCCAAAAAATTCAGAAAAATTAGTTAAAAAAAAACCGGATCGATCTAGTACCCAAACATCTATTCATTAAAACAAAAGGATTATAAAGTTCTGATCATACCTTTAATCACTGGTGAAGGCTTGATGTGACCTCGGGAAACGTGAAAGGAGTCTTCTAATCTGAACCTAAAAAGAAAATAGAAAGAGACGTGGAACGGTGGAAGTAGAGAATGGAGATGGACTTCCCTCTCTTTATAATACCAGAGGAGAGAATTTCTCGTTAGGAAAACGAATCGAGAAATCCTGGTTTGAAGGAAACACAAGACTTAATAAAAAAATAGAAACTTCAAGAAAGAAAAGGAAACGTGCTGCTATTCCCTGTAATTTGAAAACGAAAAATCCTTCCTCACCCATTGGGTTGAGGAGTTGCCTCAAGGCCTTCAACCTCCAATCATCTATCGTCACGTGGAGGGGAGTTCAAGGGGAACCGGAGTAATTAGTTTTGGCTTTAAGATTTTTTTTTTTTTTTTGGTAACAGTTCTAAAGTTTCCTTGTCTCCTCATTTATTACTTAACTTTCCTTTAGGAAAAAGACGTAATTAGGTATACTTCACACTTTTTAGCGTCAGGTAGCTCCATTTTTGTACCTAACCGTTGTCCTCATGGACCGCATGGATGTTTAGCCCACCCTTTAGTGGATATATAAACCAAAAGTCACCCTGATTGGTAATCTCTAGCCATAGATTTTAGTACTCTTTAATACGTTATTCTAGCCGTTTGATTCAGTCATCTTTTTGAGCACTAAAACCAACGGCTAAAAATTATCAAACAAGCTAATTTTTGGTATTAATGTCTATCAAGGGGTGGGCTAAACATCCATGCCGTCCTTGGACCCAGATGGCAGCGGTGAGTAACAAAAACGTGCTACCTTTGTCGCATCACGACACTTCCTTTATCTCTATGCAATCTCTCGACAGTTCAACCTTGTTTTCAACGGGCACACTCTACAGGTCATCCTTTTCAATGGGCACTACTCTTCTTCTTCTTCTTTTTCTTCTTCTTTTTTTTTTTCTTCTTCTTCATTTGCTCATGTTCTGTTTGTGAGTGCGTTAAAGATGTCCAGTTCTTCCTTCACTTGGAGTTTTCTGAATCCAGTTTACTTGGTTAGTTTGTTTTAACTTTAGAGAGTAAAGAAAGGAAAGTAGGGTTTATTGGCTTTAATTGAGAGGAGAGACAGTAAAAACATTGTAGATTAAAAAACACAAAATGCAAGTTTTATACATATAACCTACTGTTTAGGTAACCCTTGCCCTCCCCTCCACACGTCAAAACATGATAGGGGGTTCAGGCATCTCCTCAACCAAATGGGTGAGGCAAGCCAAACTCATTTGAAAAAGCTGACTCAACCCTTATGACCCAGTCCACCGCCTATGATTTCGGGTACTTAGCCACTTGATTTGTGCATATTTTGGGAACGGGTGTGATCCATTTTAACTTTACAACTTTTTACATGTGGCAGCACCTTACTCGTAGAGATCACTCATCATTTCGACATTTGGCCCATCCATAGAACCTACATGCAAAAAAAAAATCAGCTTATTAATGATTTTTAAGGATTTGATTCGTCATTTTAACGGGTTGATTTTTAACCGTAGATTTTGAGCATTATATGGATATTCAGATCCAAAGGTTTGAAATCACTATACAGGCTTATATAGTTTCACCTAGGAATGGGACAAACATCGATACGGTCAGTGGTCTCTAAGAATGTGCCACGTGGCTTATACTATTGGGCGTGTTGGACATACTAACTGTGCAGGGTGTACTCCATCTAGGTTTTGTCTTTAGAAAAGAGGCATTTACTATTGTCCCTCATCTCGTCGGTATGCTATACAACCTAAACTGTGAAGGGACATTTAATAAAGGAAGGTTTTGCCTCTTAAAGTAGAGAGGCCTTTAATTGTGTCACATGGGTGGCAACACCAGTTGTTGCTTTATAATGTATAGATATGTTTTGATATGAAAGTAAATCTCCTTCTTCAAAATAGCCTGAAAATGTTGTCCTAAAGTATATATCCCGTGCTTCCTCCTATCTTCCCATAAAGCAAATGCTCCCTAAACATAATAAAAATTTTAAAACACAAAGTAAACATTAATAGTAAACACAGTAAAACACAAATTAATGTATTGCAATTCACACCATTTGTGGCATATTTGTATTTTTCTTTCTCTTATAGTTGTCTCAATAAACTCTGTTCTCTAAAGATTAGTTGTTCACACCAACATCACAAGTATCACATGAAGGAATTAAAAGAAAGGAGGGTCTTCAAGTGTCCAAGGAACAGTAGCCATGGTATTCTGGGAGCTAAACCTGAATGAATCATGGAATCATGGAGAAGATGTTGACTAATTGAATTCATAGTCACAAAAATCTCCGAATTTTTCAAAAAATTGTAAAAAATCTCCAATTTTTTAATTCACGAATTAATTATCAAATTTACTGATTAATTGACTAAGACCCATTTTTTCCTCTTCTGATTTCGATCTTGTCGATTTTTGAATTTTGATATGAATGATGAATCATGCTTATGAGTTATGACCGATTATTATGGAATTATAGTTGTGTTTTGTTAAAAGCAACATTTCTAACTTGAAATATGCCATGATATATTTTTTATAATTTTGTCAATTTTTTCTGATTTTTACTGAATTTATCCAAATTTTCCCGACTTGAACCCTTACCGACTTATTGCCGAATCCCGACTTTGTGACTATGATTGAATCATTCTTCATAGGCCTTGTTTAGGCATAGGGAGACATCTTAGAGTGACTACAAGACGTTCATAAAGTGACAACTTGGGAAACCTTAGTCCCCAACCTCTCGACAGCAAAACGGAGGATCATAGAAAGGGCGACATCTTGGAGATGTTATGGTAAGAATTATAAAACGACAACTTAATGCGTTGGTCGGCCATAAGGGTGACTTCTTAGGATGACACACACACACAAGGGACAACGTTTAGGCATGGTGACCATAGGATGTCAACTCAGTGATTTTTTATCACGATGAAGTATCCAGCGTCTCAATGACAAGGTGAGACAGCCATAGGCGACGTTTAGGTGTTATGGAAACAATAAGTGTAAACGTGATGTTCACAAGGCAACGTCTAAGTGAGAAAGTTGTTGAGCGACGTCTATGCACAATGTCACAAGGCAACGTCTAAGCATGATGGCCACAGGTTGACGTCTTAGTATGATGGCAATATGGAGACATCTTAGAGTAACCACAAGGCGATGTCTTAAGGTGGTTTTCTAGCTGTGGATAGTAAAACAATCCCTCGAGTGCGTTGAGTGGGCGTGTATCCAAGTTAAGCCAGGGGGTGAAGTCCCGCTAGAGGCCAATTTCCTGTACAAAGGTTGTGTTTACAGAGTCAATCTATGGTTGTAGAAAGCTCCTGTGCTTTTTGGAGCACCGACAGACACTCAGATTCCAGCAAGTTCAAGGTAGGATATAGTAGGCGAGTCTACGATAGCTGTAAATCAGAATTATCTCCATCACTTGTCGGAGTGGAACGACCAATGGAAGTTTGGGGACGATGCTAACGTGGAATGCGACCATCGTGGCAGTAGATGTGGAGAGTATTCCCCATCTGTCGTGGCAACAGGTGAGAGGTGTGGGTATGTTTCCAGCTACATGTATGGGCTGATTACCACCTTTAATCGGTGGTATAAATAGAAGGTGGATGCTCACACGTGGCAGAGTCGGAGTGGTCTCAGTATGGAAGGGAGAAAATGTAAGTTGGACGTCAATTGAGACTATCTCAAGTGGACCGGGTTGGATGAGATAAGTTGGAGGTAGAAGACCAAAGTGAGATGGTTGAAGGAAGGCGACATTAACATGAAGTTTTTACACCATATGGCGAACGCTAATAGTATCTCCAGTTTAAAGGTTGGTTAGAATCTGGTTGAGGATGAGGATGTCATTAGAGACCATACTGTCCAGTTTTATTCGCATATTTACTCGGAACCCGATGTTGTTAACCTTCTATCGATGGGCTAAATTTTGATTGTATTAGCCTGGAACAAAACTTGTAGTTAGAGAGACCGATTGTGGAGGAAGTCTTGGAAGATATTCATGGTCTTTGTGGAGATAGGGCACCGGGCCCTGATAGCTTCATGTTGGCTTTCTATAATAGGTGTTGGTGAATGATTGCGGAAGATTTTATGCGGGTTGTTGAGGAGTTTGCAATGGACGCTTCTCTTGACAGTTATTCAAATAGTACATTTATCACTCATACAATAAAAAAGAAGGGGCCACCTCTTTGAAAGATTACCGCCCTTTTAGTCTTGTGGGAAGCACCTATAAGATTTTATCCAAGGTGTTGGCCTCTAATCTAAGAGAGGTGTTAGGTTCGATTATTTCTCCAGCTCAAGGTGCTTTTGTGAAGGGACGACAGTTGTTGGACAGTGTCCTCATTGCCAATGAAAGCATTGATTCTAGAGTCAAAGAAGGGCGGCAAGGTATCACGTGCAAGATTGACATGGAGAAAGCCATGATCTTGTCGGTTGGGGCTTCCTTGAGCATGCGATGTCCAAGATGGTGTTTGGGGATAAGTGGAGAAAATGGATGAGGTTGTGCCTTCTGTCAGCATCGTTTTCCATCCTTGTTAATGGGTTACCAACATGTTACTTTACTAGCTCGAGAGGGCAAAGACAAGGTGATCCTCTATCCCTGTTCTTGTTCATGGTAGTGGTGGAAGCTTTGAGCTGTATGACGAGTAAAGCAGTAGAAGGAGGTTTTATTGAAGGGTTCCAAATCGGTGGTTTGGACCTATTATCACTCACCTTCAATTGTCGATGATACAATTTTCTTTACGAACGCATTGCATAGTCAACTCAGGCATCTTCGGTGTGTTTTGAAATGTTTTGAGGCGGCTTTAGGTTAAGGATTAATCTATCGAAGAGTGAGATGTTTGGCATTGGTGTGTTTAACATTTTTATCATGGGCTTGAAACCAACCCATAGGCCTGTTCATCAAGCCCATGATAAAATATGCTCATATCCAACAGCTAGAAATCATCAGTCATGCTGATTTTTGATATGTAGGTCCACCATGGTTTCATCAAAATAAGACCCGTACGAATACGATAATACACAAAAATAAATAAAATAATGTATACTACTCTAAAGCAAACCGGAGGCATAGAGCTTCACAAGATGTTCACCATTATTCTTTGTAAAATTATTTTTATTAATAGGGGTTTTTAAGTCTTTACACATCTTTTAGAATGTGAACACATTTATTGCGTTCACATGTAAACATGTGTGAAAATTTTTGCTCTACATAATGGCTAGAATCAATCCTAAAAAGTACTAAAATCTATAGCTAGAGATAACCAATCAGATTAATTATTGGTTTGTATATCTTAGGGCCGCGGCCTTCTCTCACCTAGGCTGGGGGCCTTCTCTCACCTGGGGCCTAATGCGACCGCCTTGTTGGTCTTATAGTAGAGCCGGCCCTGCCCCCAAATTTATGTCCATATGGCACTATATCATGCTGCAACTGGATAGCAGTTGTCCAGCTGAGTTGGACCCTAGGCGCACTCTATAAGAGTTGAATCCCGCTACAATACTAGCTGCCGGTACACCATAGGATGTGAATTCTTGTCTATGTCTTGGCCCATGGGCCCGCAAGCCTCTCCCACGTGTCTTGTTCTTCCAACACGTGCTACCACCGTGGCCCTCTCCAACTTTATCAACAAGGCCCAATATAAAAATTGGGGGAAAATAGCCCATTAAATTCAAAGTACATACCAGAAAAGCCCAACATGCAAAATATTCCTTTCTTGAATCCGAAGTCACGTACCCTTTCTCCAACAATTATAACATCGTCCTTAGGATGACACCGTAGCATCGTCATCTCATATGTTCCAACCACTCGATATTTTTGAGATTTGTGAGGTAGTCTTTCAGATTCGTGTTATACGAATCTCTATAAAAAAAATCAGTGGTCTAGACCTTGGGATAACGTACTATAGTTTCGTCCTAAGGACGATGCTAAAGTTGTCCAAAAACTAAAGAATCGTTTTAAAACCCACCCTTTACTAAAAAGAAACCCGAAAAAATGTTCAAAACTAAGACAGAAAACTGAAAACCTTCGTTTGATCTTCTCTTTTTGAGTTACGAACCAAATCCAAATATTCTTCTTCTTTTCTCTCGTCTTCGCCATTTCTATTTTCTCGCATTTTCACAATGTGAGAGAAGAAAACCAAAACAACTAAAAAACTAAATCTCTTCTTGCAAGAGGAGAGCGGCACAGAACATAGAGGGAGAGAGAGGGAGAGAGACGCAGTCATGGAAATGCAAGATCCTACAAACCATAGCTCTGAAAATGTCCAAAAGACAACAGGGACGACGATGCTCGGAAACCCTAACATCTCCTTCAGAGGCTCTCACCATCGGCGAGCACACTCTGAGGTGAATTTCCGGCTCCCTGACGACCTAGATCTCGTCTCTGATCCCTTCGATGCGTCGACGACGAGTTTCGACGAGATCGGATCGGAGGACGATCTTTTCTGCACTTACATGGACATTGAGAAGCTCGGATCCAGATTTGAGGATCGCCAGCCCGGAGGAAACAGGACAGGAGATTCTCAGATCGAATATGGAGGGAATTGTGTGGATCAGAATGGAGGGGGAGGAGACGTACGGACGGAGAGCGACGTTGGAGAGAAGAATATGAGGCCTCGGCATCGGCACAGCAATTCGGTAGATGGCTCTTCGATCTTGAGAGGAGAAAGTCTGTTTGGGGATGCGATGGATGCCAAGAAGGCGATGCCCCCAGATAAGCTCTCCGAACTGTGGGCACTAGATCCGAAGCGAGCTAAGAGGTGCGCTTTATTATGTGTTTTGTTTCTTATTTACGTTTTGGTTTCTGGATTACTTAAACGGTTGTTAGTGAAGTTATGTTTCGTATGACTTGAAGTTCCGGCTCATCTTCTTTGGTTCTCTTTTAGGCAAATTTCAGTTATTTTGGTTGAATTGGTAGTTATGCTTCTGATTACCTCTTACAAGGAGAAACATGAAAATGATTGAAACAAACAGAAAACATTTTTCTCCGATTCACAGCTGAATTTGCTTGAGTTATAAATCCAAGAGGGACTTGATTCGCCAAATGTGATTTGTTCGGGCCTATGACATTGAGGGAGTTCTCGCAATTCACAGTTGAAGAACAATAACATTCCTGTGAACATGCCTAGACCACCTTGTAAGTGTCTTATACAGATCAAGTGTGGATCCTGCCTTCCGCGTGAATGTCATGTGTCCACAATGCAGTTGGTACACTATCCATAGTTCCAAACAGCATAGTTATTAGATACTTTAGATGTCCTCTCAAAAATGGGGAAAAGGGAGTGATAAAAAAAGGGGAATATCACTTGAGGACCAAAAAAATTTGTATGTTTGAGTTTCGCAACTCCAAAAATAGAGGAAAGCACTGAATTAGTACACGATCACATTCATTTGCGGTTTGTAATTTATTTAGCTTTGAAAAGCCAAATTATATGGGTGAGACAAACTTTCTCCATAGGGTGGCAAATGTAGTCATGTTTTTTAGTCTCAGCCGAGATCTAGTTGACTAAAAGTCAATTCAATCTTGGCCAAAACCAAGTCATGATCCTTATGTGAATCAGATCAGATTAGGATCATAATCTTCTTATCGCTGTTGTTGTCCTAGCTGAGACAGTCTCAAGATTGAGTTGACTCACTCAAATGATCCTAGTCCCAAGACCGAGACTTGAAACCATGATTGTAATTTCTAGACCAACTCCTGGACAATCAAAGAAAGGTGAGATATTGAAACAATAACAAAGGATCACAACTTTATTTTGAAGAATCAAATTCTCGTTACTTGTGAATGTAAATCTATATGAAACCCTCAAGGTGCAAAACTCTCTTGAGATTTCCACCAAGAGGCTTTGCATGTCCACCCAATCCAATCCCCAACCCACTCTATAATAATCCTTAACATATTCAGAGGATCAATAGTGTCCCTTTCCTATGATCATGTAGAATAATGAGATTAGATTGAGATATACTTTATTACATGAGTTGGGCCCCTTTATATAAGCAGGGACCAAGACAAGACTTTACTAACTTATCCGATGTGGGACTAGACGTCCTTAGACCATATACTAACTCTAGTGATTAATGACTTAATTCTAACAGATCCAATTATGGAAGTGCTTTACAAGGCTGTTAGGTTCACATAATTCTTCAGACACGGGTAAACCTTCTTCATTAACTACCTTAAACCTCAGGCATTGAAGGAAAGCACCTTACATTAAAGTCCACTCATGTTACAATGTCAAGCATACACATGTGATTATAAGAAGAGAAACATAACTAGGATAGAATATATCCTTGTTTTCTAGAGTTAATTATTTCTGGAACTCATCTTTACTTCTAGGTTTCTCATCGAAGGGGTTTTCAATTTTCTACAAACATCTAATTATTCAGCCAGAGTTGCTAAAAATGATGATGAAGAAACAAGTCGGGATCAGTTATCCTTGTTACTTAATCCAAGTAGCCAATTAGTTTTTTTCTTTACATCATTATGACCAATTTCTAGGAAATTTTGTTATGTATATTGTTGATTATAATAGAACGAGTTGTTTATTATAGATAGTTGAAACTTAAAAATGTTCCCTTTTATTATGGCATTGCTTTAATGAAAATTAAAATAACTTTCATATTTTAGAATCAGATTATCTTTTTTTGAGATTTGAATTGCCATCCGTAACTATGGATTAGTTCTTTAATCGTATTTCCTGAAGGCACGCACGCTAGCAGCAGATGTAGCTCTAAATAAAATTGAATTCTAAAGCAGGATTGTTTCCAGTCCTAAATAGTTGGGATAAAGCACTGTGAATGATGATTATGATGAAACCAATTAACCTTGCTGCCAAAAGTGCACATTTACGTTGAATGAAATTTCATGTTTCTATTTATGAATTTGATTTTGGGTTCTAGTGTCATTTTTTCTTTCGAATGCAGGATTCTGGCGAATCGGCAGTCTGCTGCTCGCTCAAAAGAGCGGAAGGCACGTTATATATCGGAACTTGAGCGAAAAGTTCAGACCCTTCAAACTGAAGCAACGACTCTTTCTGCACAACTCTCACTATTCCAGGTTTGTGTTGTTGTAATTCTCGTCTGACATGTTTGAGCTCCAAGATCTATTTGTATCTCTGAAGTCTACTTTGACCTCATCTGTACTACAGCAAAAACTATCATGTATAAAGAAGAATTTATTGTAAATTAAACCGCATCTATATATATTTTCTATTTTTCTTTTTCCATGCGCATTGATGACTAGAGTATAAGTTTTTTAATTGTGTCTTATATGCTATAGAATTGCAAAATATATGTCAGAAGTGGTAGTTTGACTTGCATTTAAAAAAAATCCCGATTATCCAAATAAACTGTTATTTTATGTCAATTTTCTTTATAGCGTTACCACTATCAAAATGGACTGATTTTTGGTGATGATGATCATCTTGGCAACTCATTGTATGGTTGGAATTGTATAATATGATTTCTATATGAACTCCACCACCGAGTGTAAAAATTGGTGTAGCTCTAAACGGATTTAAGGGTGAAAATAGACTGTCCAAAATTTTCAACTTGCAATCCAATTTTTGTAAGGCCACAAATGTTGGAATGGGCTGATTGTAGGGATCACATACAGATGAGTTGAGGGCTTATTTTTGGTGATGGTATTCTTCTCAACGTGGAAATTAAGTTCACAAAAAATCATCCCATTCCAACATTTGCAGCTTTTATGAAAAGTGGATTGCAAGTTGAAAAAATTTAGACCGTCCATTTTCACCGTTAATTTAAGTCCTTGCTTGTTACGTTTAAAAGTTGTAGAAATTGCTGATTTTTGGTGAGGATGATCTCTATGGTGAGGAGATCATCCTCACCAAAAATCAGCCCTTAACTCATCTGCATGTTGGCCCCACGTCCGTTAGGCATTATATTAGTAACAAAACATGAGTCAAGTATCACAACCCATATATATATATTCTTGAATTGGATCGGTTCAGAACAAATCATATGACCACGGATTGGTTCCGGAACTCAAGTTAGCCGGGTTCAGAGGGATCTGGATTGGCACTGATCTGATGATTTTCCTTTTAAAACTTTTGACGTGTGAGCTACGAAAATATTGCAGTTTTGGTTGGATTAATTGACTCGCCTTTTTGTTTTTATGGGCTTAATGCTTTCAGTCTTTTGAGTGCTACAAGACAGTACATGACCTTACTTTTGTTGATTTTCTTTAGAGAGATACAACAGGTCTGACTACTGAGAACACAGAGCTTAAGCTTCGGTTACAAGCTATGGAACAACAAGCACAGTTACGTGATGGTAAGTTCAATTCCTAACATAATTTATTTCAGAAGTATTTTGAGCTTAATCTATCACTCCCATCTGGTGCATCTTTTCTGAAAATGGGTATATAAGCATTGAAATGACATCCATTTGTTGGATATAAGAGCAATACGTATTTGCATTTTTTATTATGCTTTCTACATGACTACATCTGAGTGTGTTCCATGTTAATCTACTCGTGCTTGACGCTTTCAGCTCTAAGATGCAATGACATGGAATACCTACTTTCTTAATTATACATTAAAAAGTCATGTTGACTCATATTTGATGCTTGTTTATCTAACGAGGACATTCAGATTTATCCATTAGCTTTTCAGCTCTATAATGCCATGCACGTGTGAAGCTGATGATTTACTCCATTCTCATGTTTTCAATTAGAAATATGTTATGGTTGCCTCTTTATGTTTCAAGATGAAAGCCCAGATCAATTAATAATCGTTTTAGTTTCTTGCCATGGTTTGGTTGCTTTATGTTTCTTTTAACAAAAATCATTACATAAATTTTATCATCTATTATCAATATAAATTATTGATTTAAGATTTAGAGTATTGTTTTATACGGATGCTCCCTGAAATTTCTAAAAAAAACACTACCTGCTCTTGTATTGAATTAGCTCTCTCTGTGCAACTAACAATTAGCAGATGTAGGGCACCAAAGAGGCTTTTCTTCACCTGGTGTAATGTTGGAATCCAAAGATATGTTTGACTTGTTTGATCCTAGTTGAATTCTTCCTAATCCAATCATTGTACTGGCTAAAATTTGTTAAAATATTATGACTTGTCTGAGCACAAGATTCTGGCTTCTATGTGAGAATTAGGGCATATCTATATGATTAGATTCGATAGTAAATGGAAGCATGACAAATCAGAGTGACGGGATGATTTTTGCTCTAGACCAGAATATGATGATCATCTGGTAGTCTGATTTTTTTGGATAAGCCTTGTCTAAGAAGTGACCAGCCAATGGAAAGTCCAGATCAAGGAGTTGCTTAGCTAGTTTATGGTGTGGGAACTAGGGTCTGTGAAGGATGAAGGAACCTCAGGCCCATCTCATAACAGCTCTCTATGTACATGTTTTGGAATTCTTATTCATTCGTTTTAATATATCGTGAGAAATCTAACTAAGCATGTGCTCTTATGATGTTGATAACACATGCAGCTCTGAATGAAGCACTGAAGCAGGAAGTTGAGAGGCTCAAGGTTGCCACCGGAGAAATAACGAGCCCAGGTGAGACATTCAACTGGGGAATGCACCACATGCCATATATCCCATCATCCTTTTCACTTCCGCAACAACCAGGGCTGGGTGGACACCAGAACATGCAGTTGCCGCAGTTCCATCCTTCCCAGTCTACCATGACAAGCCACCCTCTGCTTGCTGCCCACTCGCATGCTCTCTCAGAGATGTGGCAGCAAGACCCACTAGGCCGATTACAGGGGCTTGATATCAATAGCAGCAGAGGATCACATTTTGTGAAATCTGAAGGTCCCTCGATCTCTGCTAGTGAAAGCAGCAGCACATTTTAACTCAAAACTGGTTTCCGACCCGCTGACCTACCTATGGCCCTACCCCATTTGTTATATTGTCCATAGACTGACATCCAGTTCATTCCATTGGGCTTCTTTCTTCTTCAGGTACTACATGTTTTATTTAATTTTTATTCCCTTGGTATCTTGCTTGTGGCTCAATCCTTATTGTTTATTCTTAGGGATATCCACACCCTTCTTTTGTCAAGCTCTCTCAGGTTTTGTTTCCATATTCACAAGTTATTCTTCTGTTCAATTTGGAATTTCAATTTTCCTGGGTGTGCTGTAATGTGGGAAATGAAAGGTTTGTTCCCAAGAGGTAGAAAGAGATGGCATTTGTTTCTAAGCCAACACCCCCTCTTTTGTATTGTTTCCAAAACCATTTGATACTGTGTAATCTTTATTTATTGTTCATGTTCTCTTTAGGATGAACTTTGAAAGGAGACACTCTCTTTCTCCCTCTTTTTTTTTTCTTACCTTCTTGTATTGATTTGATTTATTGGATCTGACTCGATATATCTAACCCTTTTTCTTTTTCTTTTTGTAGTTTCTCATAAGCAGAGAACCATATTTAGAGTAATTATCTGGTATATAATGGTGAAATATATCTATTCTACTTATATACGAACGATGGTGTTCTTGCGTGTCACAGTATTCCCAATATTCCTAAAATGTCCCCCTCTTTTCATTCTTTCCTTTGTTTTAATTACATCCATCCTTAATAAGTAGAATATATTAAATAGGTCAGGCTCAGGCTCAGCAGACGTATTTTCACACAAAAAAATCGTTGGGGGCCAATATATAAATTAGAAGTTTTGGAATGGGATGATTTTTGGTGAGGAGATCACCCTCACAAAAATTCAAATCATTCTGATAGTCATAGCATGATTTACAAGTTGAAGAATTATATGGACAATATTTTCTACCGTTAATTATCTCGATCACCTACATTTGATGGTGTTAGAAATTTCAGAATGGGCTGATTTTTTTGTAGGGGTGATCTATATGGTGAGGAGATCATCCTCACTAAAAATCAGCCATTGATTTATCTTCCACGTGTGTACACCAAAAATTGGTGTGAAAATGTGTGTGCGAGCCTGACCCGTGAGAAACACCAAAATAGGAAAGTTTTAGTCCAAACGGCAATTTTGGTAGATAGTTTAGAAGGGCGAATCTGAAAATTGTGGCAACTCAAAAGATGAAGTTTGCAAAGTAACATTTGCCCATGAAGTTTGATGACAGGAGGGGCAAAAGTTGGAAATAATATGTGAACTTTACATGTGGCAGCACCTTAGAGATCACTTACCGTATAGATGTTACATCTTAGGTGGACCTACATGCAAAAATTCAGCTTGATTAGTGATTTCTAAGCATCCAATTGGAGTCATTTTCATGGGGTTGATTTTTAACCGTGGAATTTGGGTGTGTTATGCAACTCGATGTACTTTTTTGGCCAATGACAAAATGACACCACCATGTATATATGTCCATGGGTCTTGGACTATGTGATCATTTCTTTTAATATTTGGCCAATGAATGTTTGATACACCATTGACTGTTCCTTTTGAAAAAATGTGTTTATAATTTAGAAAATAATTTTGTTAGAAAACATTGAAATAACACATTTATCAATGGACATCCAAAGTGGGCTGACAATGTTTACATACTTTTAAGTCTACAAACGTATGCAGACTAGATTTATCCCAGCGATGCTAGGAATGGCATTAAACCTAGTGCAAATGCATTCATTCAGGTCATGACTTATAACTGTAAAACTAATGCTGAACGCCTTATAAAGGGTGCAATATCGGCACCTTGAATAATCAACTTAAGACTCCCTACAGCACCATAATTAACCTGCAAAACCACCGCATGGTTTGGTAGGAGATATTTCAAATCTGTGTAAACACCGCCTCAGCAGGTGTTGGTGATTATCAGGCTGCCACCATTGTTAGCACAAAAGTACCTTACCCCACCATACCGAGTAAAACTTTGATGGCTGGGCCCTGTCATCAAAGGTGACGACAGGGCTGCAGTCCACGGGCACATGGATTTTGTATGGGCGGACCACCTTGGCCTCATAACACACGTACACAGGTGAGTGGTTTGGCAAAAAGCACTCGAGTACTCAGCTGGGTACGTGTTTGGTGAGGCCGAGGTGGTTTGCCCGTACAAAATCCAAGTGCCGAGAACTGCAGCTCTGTCATCGCCTTTGATGATGGGTCGAAGTTTTACTCCACCATACCTGTAATAAGGTTTGCTTTTTCTCTTTCTTTTTTTTTTTTTTTTTTCTTTTTTTTTTTTTATGTAACCTTTTGCAACCATGCATTAGTTTTCCGTTCTGCAATGTTAGTATCTTGAGGGATAAGGTGCTTACGTCCCCTTGACTAGGTGTATCTTTTGTCCTAATAAATAATCTTTCCTCCCTCTGAGGTTCTAGGAATAAATTTAAAAATAATAATAAAAATTGATCCTGCGTTTTTTTATTCAGTGTCCGAGGCAGCATCTAAAAACGTTAACGGCCAAAAATCACGCTATTAAAATGCTAAATCCAACGGATATAAATCACTAATTAAACTGATTTTGGATGTGTAGATCCATCAAGAGGTGGATCAAACGTCCATATGGTCGGTGGGTAATAAAGAGTTACTACATTTTGGGAGGAGAATTTCAAAAGCTCGGGCTCCAAATTAGAAATTGACATGATTGTCGGTTGATTGACATTGTCAGGGCCAGGTACAGGGTACTGTCCAGTGGCGGAGCCAGGGGTATGGAAGTTTTACTCTGACGGTGGTACTCAACTTTTAATGTTTGGTCGAGCATTATTTGGGGTATGAGCCACTCCAATTGACCACCTTCATCTTTGAATGTTTGGCCCATCCCTAGGTGGACCTACATACAAAAAAATCAGCCTAGTTAGTGATTCTAACCGTTGGATCTACGTACCCCAAATAATGCTCAAATCCAAGGATTAAAATATTCCCATGAAAAAGAGTCCAATCCAATGGTTAGATATCACAAATCAGGTTGATTTTTGGACCCTAAGTCCACCTAGAGATGTGCCAAACATCCATACGGTCATTCGTCTCTAAGAGTGTACCACGTGGCTCATACTATGGTCCTCATCGAAGTTGATAACCGACATCCATCTTCCAACTTCCAAGACTTACTCAAAAATTGGGTCCCGAGCCCTCAAATAATTAAAAAAGTTGGTGGGCTTTAATTGCTCTTTCTACGTGGAGTAAGTAAAAATGCCATCAACACTTATTTTTACTGTTCAAAACAAATGTTTGGATTATGGATTTATTTTTACAAGGGTGCCATATGCGATGCATATGCACCTTACACGTAGTACCCTCTTAGAGATCACTCACCGTATTGATATTTGGCCCATCCCTAGATGGACCTACATGCAAAAAATCAGCCTATTAATAATTTTTAAGAACTTGATTAGAATCATTTTCACAAGTTGATTTTTAATCGTAGATTTTGAGCATTATATAGATATTCAGATCTAAAGGTTTGAAATCACTAAACAGGCTTATATAGATCCACCTAGGGATGGGACAAACATCCATGCGGTCAGTGGTACCTAAGAGCGTGCCACATGGCTTATACTATTGTGGGCGTGCTGGATATATCCTGAACTGTGGAGTGTGTACTCCAACCCAAGTTTTCCCTTTAGAACATAGACATTTAACGAGGGTTTTACCTACGAAAGTAAAGAGGACTTTAATTGTATCACATGTGTGGGTTATGTCTTTAGAACAGAGCCATTCAACGAGGGTTTTACCTTTGAAAGTAGAGAGGCCTTTAATTGGTAAATCCCCTATGATGGGTGGCCAATTTATTGGAATCTTGTGGCCACAACCGTTTGATTTGAGATTTGGGTTTTAGCCCAAACCCTTGTTCCAAGGTTGAAGACAATGGAATTTTGCCCTTCAACCAGAAATTGGGTAGTCAGCTCAGGTCAACACTGGTCAAATGATAGTGGGGTATGTCAGCTTTTTCAAATTGTAAGGTATGTCGAATTTCAAAGATAACATGGGGGGTATGTCAAAAATTCTCAAACAAAAAAGGCATGTTTAATTGAAATTAAATATACAAAAAATGGTCATGAGATCATTGTGGACGTCGGACATCAAAAGAACAGAACTTTTCTATTGTGTACTTAAGCTCTGCCATCCCGATTTTGATAAGGTGATACCGTTTAAGCAGATAATGGAGACGCCTAGAAACAACAATTGAGGTGTTTTTGTTAGATAAGAGACTTTAAATAAGGAGAAAGGTGACCGTGTTAAAATGAGATTTCGAGAGTGTTGGTTTTGAAGATGAAGCAGGGATTGAATTCGATCCCCGTTGAGATTGAACCAAGCTTTGTAGTTCCTTCAACTCAAACTATGGTTGATGTCTTTATTTCATACAACACTCATAACACAACATAAGATACAAATAAAAGCTAAGAACCAAAGAGGCTCTGAAAAATGAACACTTGCACAGTTGCACAATCGGAACGTCTAATTTATTATCACATTCTGAATCCTACGTACGAACTTGCGCGTCCCACCAACTTCACTTCACCCTGCAACACGATAACACCCAAAAATAGAATTTACATATAACCAAAGTACTTGATATGACTTGCATTAAAAACAAGAAGAAGAAGAAGAAGAAGATGATGATGAAGTATACCACCTATGTGCCTAGGTCCTAAATAGTTAGGATTGCAACTTGGGTAGGTTCAACCCGAGTCCGACGGGCACAACCCGAAGTTGGGCCTAGGTTTGGTTGGCCCCTTCAGTACTCGGACCTAGATTTTGACAACCTGATCAAATTGAGTTGGGTTAGGGTTGAGGCTTTAGCCCAACGTACCTGACCCAAGCCCAATATGCAGTACACACACATTTTAGGTTTAGGTTTAGATTTATAGGAGGTCACATTCAACCCTAAATCACCATAACCCCGTCAACTCAACAACTCCGTGAAGCTAATCCTATTCAATGAGACAATAGCACTTGACCATCAAGGTAGCACATTTAACATTTTCCCAATTCTTACATCCAGTGGTGGGGTCCACATAGAGATTAAGTTGGACAATCCATCTGCATATAATTTGTCCATACTACGGAGACCACAAAAAATCAGTCCATCTCATCCATCCTAATCTCATGAAAAATTGACTTGAATTTAAAAAATCCAGACCATCCAATTAAACCTCTATTTTGGGTCAATTTTTTATATGGTTAGCAATACAAAATGGACAGATTTTTGGTAATGATGATCATCATGGCGATGACAACTCAATGTATGGTTGGATTTGTACGTATAACATAATTTCTATATGGGCTCCCCCACCAGATATAAAAATTGATGTAAAATATGGGTGTAGCTCTAGATCGGACCAACTGCTGAAAATGGACGGTTCAAAAATTTTCAAGGGTACGTACGTAGTCCAAAATTGTTGTCATCGGATTGGTTTCGGAACTCAAGTTGGCCGGGTCCTGGATCAACACCGATTTGAATCAAACCCGATCCATTGACAACCCAACTCAATAAGTCTTGCATCAGACTAGCGAGTCACCGACATCAAGACTCCGCAGAGAGTAGTAAGGTGATCAAGTAGAGAAAACATACTTGGAACAGTCGATAGACTTGCTGATCGTGTAAGGGATCGCGACCGAACATTTGGTAGGGAGCGACTGAATGCGACCCTGATTGAGTCTACTGTACCTTGTAATCGCATCCTTCAAGCATTTGCACACGGTCCTCCGCTTCTGTGTGGTGTTGGCTGCGGCGTTAAGCCTAACCACGCCTTGGCAACAGTGCCCCGGCACGACCCCACCGTTGAGCAGGTAATGGTAGCAGGGTGTCAGATAACTCACGCAATTGATCTGGGCGTTCACACCTGGAGCAGCAACCAAATTGCACGTTAGTACTACCATGCATGCGAGCTTCAGGATTCTGGACCTGTCCATCGCTACTATGTTTTGTTTTTTCACTCCATCAGCTCTAGTTTTTATAGAGTTGCAGAGAGAAGGGCTGCTAGGTAGGAGAAAACCTTGGTTGTCGCGTTGCGACTGCAACGGTGTGGTCGCAGTAGTCAAGACCACCAGTTGAGGTAGGGTCCATATCACTATTGGAATAGCGCCTTTTAAAACATGTGGGCTCCACTTCAAAATGTGGTCTTCCTTACTGTAACCACACTTTTTGCAGTCACAATGCGCCAGAAAATATTTATGTTCGGTTGTTGGCTTGGAATTCTATGCTACAGAATTCTAGATCAAATCTTGATACGGAATTCCTTAGAATTACCACGTGTCCCACACGACCTATACACCAAAAATAGGATGATTCACGATTTCTAGCCATTTGATTTGAGTATTTTTTTTTTTCATCACAGGCTTGGAACAAACTCACCAAAAAGTGCTCAAATCCAACCACTAGAAATTCACCAATCCCGCAGAATTTTCGTGTATGGGTCCACCAAAATGTGGGCCAAACATTCATAGATCAGTGGGCCAAATGTCGTGTGTCAATTTTAGGGGCTTCTTTATCAATATTTTGATAAGAGATTCTGTATCGTAGAACGTCTATCGGTTGTTGGGGTTGAATTAATGCGGGAACCACTTGCTTGGTTGGGATATAATTGAAGGAAAAAAATTAATTTCGGTCCGGCTGAGATGTTCAAGGATTGATCCAGCTGTGCTTTACTTGCATGCCACGTGGAAATGAGCACTTTTGATAGATTTTTTGGTAGTTAAGCCTGTTTTTAAAGAGATCAGTAACTCGATGAAGGCGGGCTTAAAAGGGACCATTATAACAGGAGAGAAAATTCGCTGGTCTCTAGTACATTCAAACTTTGAAGGTTCCCTCCCAAAATGTCTGACACATACCCTTGTTAACAATTCACATGTTGTGTAGGCACGTCGACCCGTTTTTATACATAGTTGTTTCGCTTTTTTCCAATTGGGGTAAATAGTTAAATAACATGGTATCAGAGCCTTATGGCCTAAGAGGTTATTCCCGCTGAGGGGGAGTGTTAGCGGATAGTGTGTTCTCACGCGTGCACATGTTGTGTTGGCCCCTCGACCCGTTTGTATATATAGTTGTTTTGCCTTTCTCCGACAAGTTGATCTTTTGGGGTAAATGGTTATTTAACACCACCTTTAACCAACTAACCGAAGAGTCAGCGTGGGTTGGGTTTAGGCCTTGATGTAGGTGTCAGAAAATTTGGGAGGGAACCTTCAAAGGGACCAGCGAATCTTTTCTCGTTACAACGGAGTACCATTATCTTACCAGCCACTTATTAAACTGTAAATAACGATAACAGTACCAAAAAAAAACGATAACAGTACCGTTAAAACACCGTTACAAGTTTACAACCGATTTTTTAAACCACGGAGAAAACTATCCTAACCTCCTAAGGATGGATCTTGTCCTACACCTGCCCCAGCCCAAGTTAAAAAGTAATAAAAATTGAGTTTTAAGTGAGTAAGACTTCTATCACACGAAATTGTAAATCACACAATCACAAGCTAATGAGTTCTCGGCACGTACACAAGTGCTTTTGCTTTTACGTGTACGTGCCAAGAACTCATTGGCTGTGTTTGTGTGATTTGCAATCCCATTGTGACAGAAGTTTTACTCGTTTTAGGTGGGGCACGTGTCGTAGAAATCTCTACTCTCTAGGGTTTAGGAATCAAATCACCGAGCAACAACGAAGGCAATGACGGGCTCACTTTAGTACGCAAACAGTGTCAGTACGGTTGGATGTCCCTTGGAAAATGTGTTATTTCAATGTTTTCAAAAAAAAATTATAAATTATAAACATTTTTCAAGGAGCATTCAAGGGTGGACACACTGTTTGCATACTTAAACAGTTGCATACCACATTTGTCCGGCAAGGACCCCTTCTTAGCTTGGTCCAAAAGCAGGAGAAAGAATCAAGGGTCAGGCTCCAGTTACCGCCCCAAAATGACACACTCCGGTTACAGTGCACAATATGTGCTACGTGGCACTCTCTTAGAGGACTCTGACCGTATGGATGTTTGGCCAATCCCTAAATGGACCTACAAACCATGGTTTTAAAAACGGCCAGCCGTTTAAATGGTAACACCCCAAGCCCGTTTCCGTTAAAACCATTTAAACACATTTTATCGGTTTTGAATAAAACGGCCGTTTTTTTGTTTTAACGGCCATGAAAATCGTTTAAACAGCCATTTAATTCTGAAAAATTTTGTGAAAAAAACGGTCGTTAAATCCGTTTAATTTCCGTTAAAATCCGTTAAATTCTATTTTTTTTAATTTTCAAAATTTGAATTTCAGCGCCATTTTTTCCGTTAAAACTGTTTAATTCCATTTTTTTCATTTTTGCCCTTGGCTGTTTCAATCCGTTTTAATGGCCGTTTAAACAGTTAAAACAGTAACGCCCCCAGTCCGTTTAATCGATAAAACGGCCTCCTTTAAACCTTGCTACAAACCAACAATCAGTTTGATTAGTGATTTATAGGCTTGAATTAGACTTATTTTCATGGGTTGATCTCAACTGTGGGAATTTGAGCAATATTTAGGTACAAAGATCGAATGCCTAGAAATCATTAATCAGGCTGATTTTGGGTTTTTAGGTCCACCTAGGGATTGGCCAAACATCCATACGATCAGAGTCCTCTAATAGAGTGACACGTGATTCATATTGTGTCATGTAACCGGAACCTGTCATTTTAGGGCGGTGACTGGAGCCTGACCCAAGAATCAAATACTTGGGTCTGGCCCGATTAGGCTAGGTTGCCTGACAATAGCCCGCCATTTTACATTGTTTTCAATTTTTATTTTTATTTTTTAAATTGACCGAGCCAAAACGGACCTTTAGTCAGGCCCAACCATGACCCGGCCCAACCCAGCCTGTCGGGTCAAATTGCCGCCGACGTTGAGAGAGAAATCCAAAACTCAATCTGTTGTTATTCTCTTTGTGGTATCAAAGCTAGTGTGAAAATCTTGCTACTTCTCTAATGCCTACCTTAGTTTCTTCCTCCTCATCTGCTAAGAAATATCCTTATTCACCAGATCTGAATATTAGGAACTTTGTTTCCATCAAATTATCCCACACCAACTATCTCTTATGGCCTACTCAAATGCTTGGACTTAATAGAGAGCCAAGGCATGATGGGATTCATCAATGTAGAGGTTGTCGCACCACCAGAAACGATCACCGTCCTAAAAAACTCATCGTAATCTGGCAGGCCAAAACTTGGCCCATTGCCCGAGTCAGGTCGGGCTTGTCCCCTTGAAGCCTTTCCCGATCTGAAACCACCCGGCCTAGCCCAGCCCGAAAATAGGCTGGCTTTTACATTTTTTCAAGTTTTAAATTGGCCGGGCCTTACATGGTTGAGGCCTAGCCCATGTTTTGGCCCTGTCCAGCGGGCCAAAATTACAAGCTTAGTTATAGCATTTTACCTAAAGAGGTACATGAGGTCTGGTATTATTCAAATTTACAACCCCTACACATTCATTCAACAAAATTTTGATCATGGTTTGAGAAATGTGCATAACGCCATTATAACGGCAACACTTCATCTCTATTACGTTATTCTTCAGGGTTTAACAAACGACCGTTATTGAAGTTATCTTGTTATTTAGAACTGTTATTTATGTTCTTTGAAATAGAATTTGAATTCTGATGTGTCTGTTATAACGGTTGTTATGACAAAAACTAATGGTAGCCGTACCGTTATAACGATCCACTTTAAAACCAATGTTTTAAATGGACCGTTGTAACGGGATAACGGACAGGGGAGTTACGATTAGAAGGCCTGTTATTATGCCCTAACAAATCTTAACAGCCTCCCTACCCCCCGAAGGGGGGAATCGAAAGCTACAAATAGACAGTTTAGTACTTGATCTACTTTTATCTTAAATAATGATCGAAATCCCTTAGTAATGTTTCAGATTTATCACTGGTCTCCGGAAAACCTCTGCTTAGGTTATGTTTTTAGGTTCTCGCCATGCCGTCCCTTTTCCAGTATCCATTCTGAGTGAGGATTGGGGATCCTGTGATAGAGATGAGACAATCAAATCAAAGCTAAAGCACTTAAAGGACAAGAAGGCGATCATTGACCCTAGTAAGTTGTTGGCGTGTCCTCCTTTCGCAGGGGGACTTACGAAACAGCTAAGGTCGCTCTCTCAGATCCTAGATGAGGTAACGGTTCAGGCTGAAACTTAGGTCGAACTAAAATAGAGATTTTCTCTAAAAAGATTCAATCTTGAGAGCAAGCAGGTTATACGGCAACGCGGTTCCATACCCCTAAACAGATCTGTATTGGACTTTCGGTGAGATTAAAGGTTTACTTTCAGGTTCCCTTAATCAAACTAAAAGCTCTATACAACATAAGGGGTGGTGGGCAAAGCTGGCAACTCTGCCCTCGGGAGGGGGGTGCTAGTAGTTACTAAGCAGTTCAACAAGTACTCATAGGAGCTATTAGTTACAATACAAGCAAGCAAAGCGATAAGGGGCCTAGCTCCTATGTTAGCTCAGTAGCTCATATGTTGTGTTAGCTCAATAGCTCATAGGTTAGCTACTCTTAGTAGTTAGCTCATATAGACCGTTACCCCCCTATAATCCCCTCGGGGGGATAGTAGCTCATTAGCTCAGTTGTTAGCTCCTTAGCTCATTAGCTCAGTAGCTCATATGGAACGTTACCCCCTACCCCCTCGAGGGGATATAAAAGGATACTAGTCCCTTACTCTATGCCTTTCCTTTGGTCAGTCATAGCGGGACGTAGTTATTGACTTACCCGCCGGAACGTATCTATTTGTAGCTATTTCTTTCTCTATCTCTTCAGGAGTAGCCGCGTGCTTCCGACCCCTACGAGCCCCTGTTCATTAGCTCATTAGCTCAGTAGCTCATATGGAACGTTACCCCCTACCCCCTCAAGGGGATATAAAAGGATACTAGTCCCTTACTCTATGCTTTCCCTTTGGTCAGTCATAGCGGGATGTAGTTACTGACTTACTCGCCGGAACTTACCTATTTGTGGCTATTTCTTTCTCTGTCTCTTTAGGAGTAGCCGCCTGTTTCCGACTCCTGTGAGCCCCTGTTCTCGGGGTCGATTAAGAAAGTGCTACTGGTCCCTCCACAAGCCTGTTTGCTCGGCCGGCCGGAAGGGAATAACCCCTAGAACTCTCCTAAGGGACAATCCTAGATCTCCTTCCCATTGGTCAGGCATAGTGGGATGTAGTTGATAGTCTGTCTTTCAAAAGGCCGGTAAGACCACTACAAAGCTCTGTATCGCTTGCTTTGACTATTTGATGAAGGGGAACCTTAAGGGATCTTTGAACTGTCATTCTGTCTTCATCAAAATGCCTTTAACGACCTCTCCCACCATGCTTGACTGCTGTTATTATCTGTCTCGTACAATCAATACTCTCTCATGCCTGTCCGAAGATTTTTTACCTCGCCGGAGGTTATTCTTGTTAACAAATCTTAACACCCCCCCTACCCCCCGGCGGGGGGAATCGAAAGCTACAAACAGACAATTTAGTACTCGATCTACTTTTATCTTAAATAATGATCGAAATCCCTTAGTGATGTTTCAGATTTATCACTGGTCTCCGGAAAACCTCTGCTTAGGTTATGTTTTCAGGTTCTCGCCAAGCCGTCCCTTTTCCAGTATCCATTCTGAGTCTGTGTATGGGAGGGGGGGGTTAAGATTTGTTAGCAAGAATAACCTCCGACCGGGTAAACAATCTCCGGACAGGCATGAGAGAGTATTGATTGTACGAGACAGATAATAGCAGCAGTCAAGGGCGTTAAAGGCATTTTGATGAAAACAGAATGGCAGTTCAAAGATCCCTTAAGGTTCCCCTCCATCAAATAGTCAAAGCAAGCGATAAAGAGCTTTGTAGCGGCCTTACTGGCCTTTTGTTTAACAGACAATAATGGAGTTACCATTCTATTCATAAATAAAGGCCGTTATATTCGTTATAACATATTAATAATGAATTTAATGGTTGCTATTTGCGAGAATTTATATGGATTTTAAATTTTAAACTGAAATTTTAAAATTTGAATTCCTAATTCAAATAAAAACAAATTTGAAAATAGACAATAGTGGGAAAAATGGAAATAATACGTTTTATTTTAAAACGTTATCATAAAATTAGCGGACAATATTTTTGTTTTAACAGCCATTAATTTACGATAATTGTCATTATA
Source organism: Euptelea pleiosperma (assembly GCA_035048495.1). Classification (NCBI taxonomy): domain Eukaryota; kingdom Viridiplantae; phylum Streptophyta; class Magnoliopsida; order Ranunculales; family Eupteleaceae; genus Euptelea; species Euptelea pleiosperma. Next base: position 27,502,859 of record CM068540.1, read on the forward strand.
ACAGGACAGTGTTAAATTAGAATTAGGTAATGGGTCAGAGTACGTGTTACCATTATAACGGATGTTATTTTCGTTATTACAACCTTTTTTTAAACCTTGATTTCAATGTCTACCATAACGTAATCGGATATCACCAAAGGCAACAAAAGGTCGTTGTTAACGAGAAAATGTGGAGCTTTTAAAGTTTTAGGTAAGGGAGAGACTCAATTACCAAAAAAAAAAAGGTGAGGGAGAGACTCTTCTACCCTACTTTGAGTGTTTAGGGTAAAATAGGGTAGGGTTTGAGATGCTCTAAGAGCGCTTGTGGCCACGTGCCACATTCTTAGAGACCACTGACCCTATGGATGTTTGACCCATCTCTATGCGGACCTACGGCCATAAATCAGCCTGATTAACAATATCTAGCTGTTGAATCTGAGCACCCCAAATAATGCTGAATCCCCCGGCTTAAAATAACCCCTGAAAAGGACTCAAATCCAACTAATAGAACGAATGGGCCAAACATTCATGGTTCAAAGTCTCAGCCAATCCCAGTCTAGATCGGGCGATCCGGATCGGGATCTAAGCCCACCGATCCGATCCAGAAATGGATCTATTTCCCAAAGAAGACTCACTTTGGATTGGGCGAGATGCGCCAATCCCGTTCTGGATCAGACCAATCTGGATCGGGATCAGATCCCACCAATCCCGAGATCTCGACACCACATGGCGGACGGATGAAAATTAAACTCTTTACTAAACACGATCGATGAGCAAAGGCTGAATCCGGCAGAGCAAAATTCTCCCGCAGAACCTCTTCTAATGCAGGATTGTGTGTCCACTCGGAGACTGACACGTACACATGAAAAGTCTCACCGGAGTTAACTATGTTTTTGGTGTGTACGTGCCAGGTCTGGAGTGGACACACAATTCTACAGCAGAAGAAGCTGTACAGCAAAATTTTACTGAGTTCACCATCCAGAAATGTGTTGCACACAATAAATTTTATTTTGTAACGCAATACATTGGATCATAATTCTCATATATAGATAACTTCAGTTCATACAACCATAATATAACGCAAAATGCAAAATAAAGGACGAGAGCCTAATTAGGGCATTGCACTCAAAACAAGGAGCACCAAAGCTTATTCTCACGTTCTTGATCCTACGTAGGAAATTGCACGTCCCATCAAGCTCACTTCACCCTGCAACATAATAACACCCAAAATATAGAAATTAATTAGTAAGTAAATGTAGTCAAGCTAGAATGGTGATCCAATGTCAGTCCACTACACCAAATCAAAACTCAAAAAACCAAATTTATCTAATGGGTCCCATCCAATCGACCTTATGATGCTGCCCCAAAAAATGTGGTAGATTAAACGGTCATGATTGTTCTATCGGATTAGTTTCTTGGGTTAGGAGGTATCGTTAGTAGGAGTAGGATCAATTGAATGGTTGGATCCACCCCTACTCACATGAGCTACATATTCCAGGATCATTGGGCTGGACCGTCATTTGTGTTTTATTTTTGGTTAACACCTGGACTCATCCCATAATGTAATGGGCCTTAAATTTAGGCCCAAGCCCAGCCCAAAGCAGTAGAGTTGTAAGATAATGAAGTATAGAAAGCATACTTAGAACAGTCGGTAGAAGGGCTGATCTTGTAAGGGATGTTGACCCCACATTTGCCAGGGAGCGAGCCAGCCAAACCCAGATTGAGTCCACGGAAGCCTGCAGCAGCAGACTTCAAGCAGTTGCACGCGGACTTCCGGTCCAGTGTAGTCTTTGCTGCGGCGTTAAGTGCCTTCACGCCTCCGCAACAGGGCTGCGGCAATACCCCACCCTTGATCAGGTAGGTGAAGCATGGGACTAGAAAGTTTGACACCTGACCGCACGATGATATGGCCCCCTTCACGCCTGGAGCAGCAACCAACATGCACGCTAGCACTACAATGCATGCAAGCTTAAGGACTCTGGAGCTGGCCATGACTACTACTTTTACTTTCACAGTCACTCTCGTAAGTTCCTAACACTCTTCTTTGTGAGACTCGCTCAGCACCCAGTGTTTATAGTGTCTTGCGTGGGGACCAGGGGATGTTGGTGGTTGGGATTGATTTAATGCTGGGACCCACTCTTGCAGTCTTGCTTCATTATTCATTATAAAACTACCCATTTTTGGAAAGAATGTCCTACACTTCGAAAAATCATATGTCACACTAGTAGTGGGGAAAAACACTAGTCTGCCAACGTTCACAGACTAATTAGTCTGCTATTCACCACAATGTAACACGTGGCATATTCTTTTGGCCCCACTTACCCCATGAATGTTTGGTCCAGCCCTTGTTATACCTACATTCCAAAAATCAGCCTGGTTGATGATTTCTAATTATTGAATTTGAACATTTTTCATCATGGGCTCTTGAACAAAGGTCTCTGATGAGTTCTAAGCCCATGGTTGAAAAAAAATGCTTAATCCAATAGCTAGAAATCACCAATAAGCTATTTTTTGGTGTGAAGGTCCACCAAGGGATTAATCTAAAACATTAGGGTCAGTAGGCCCGGAAAGAGTGAGCCACGTGGCTTTTTTGGTGAGGGGTGTGCATACTACATTTTTTGGTTGTTAATATAACATGACCATGATATCATAGATCCGGTTGTGAGATGATATAGTATTTCAAGAGTAAACCTTTGCTCACAACCCGTCGTGAGCGATCACAGCCCACAGTATGAGCCACGTGGCACACACTTAGAGTGCGCTGACCGTATGGATGTTTGGCCAATCACTAGGTAGACCTGCAAACCAAAAATCAGCCTCATTAGTAATTTACAACCTTTGGATCTTTGCACCCAAATAATGCTAAATAATGCTCAAATTCCTACGGTTAAAATCAACCCATGAAAATAACTTCAATCCATCACTTTAGAAATCACCTAGTGATTGTCCAAACATCCATACGGTCATCGTCCACTAAGAGTGTGCCACATGGCTCAACTGCGGGCTGTGATCGGCTTCGCTCACAGTGTCACACCCCGAAGGTTTACTCGTATTTCAATTACAGCTGTAAGATATGGGAACCCCTACCTCACAAATACTAGACGACAGTCATTACAGTATAATTATCCAAGTCAGGGGAGTGGGACCCGCCAAACATGATAAAACTGGTAGATTCCACTGGACAAAAGAAAAACTGACTCTATTTGATGATCATACCACCAATGGATCCGATGGTTGTGATCATCCTTGATCTCAATTTTAGACATAAGAGATCTCATCGTTGGGACCCATTTATGGATTTCCTTGACGAGGGCATAGATTTGAATGGCCGTGCCGACAACATCCTATCTTTCCAGCTACCCATATTAATTACTGGATTTGGGCGAGAATTGTGAGGCCTAGGGTGGGGAACCTAGAGCCTGGAGGAACCTCTATCTCCCATCTTCTTTGTCTTTTCTTTTCTCTACAGTTGACCCAGAGCATTCAAGATTTTCTAAGGCCCCATAAATGAGGCCAAGTTGGCCCAATGGGCTTTCCGGCCTGACCTACCTTGGCACGTACGGCTTAAAACTGGAGTTGCTCTATGTTACAAAATTGTGTATCAAAATTTTGATACAGAAGTCCTTCAAATTAGAACATGGCACACTCTTTCTGTCCCACTGACCACATGAATGTTTGGCCCACACCTTGGTGGATCTACACACAAAAAATCAGCATAATTATTTGAGCACTTTTTTACCATGGGCTTGGAACCAACCCATAGGCATGTTCACGAAGCCCATGACAAAAAGTGCTCGAATCCAACTGCTGGAAATCTCCAATTACGCTGACTTTTGGAGTGTAGGTCCACCAAGGTGTGGGTCAAAGATTCATGTGGTCAGGGGGAGGGTTATGTCTGATTAGCTAGTTAGTGAGGACATAAAATTCCATGGTGATGATCAGTAGCTAGTCTGAGAGGATGATTTGTGAATGGACATGAGCCAAATGCGGGCATGGGCCTGATGCAAGGTTGGCCATAGCCCAACCATTGGTCAGCTGGAGTTGGGTCGATCTTGGCCCACTATAAGCCAATCATTAATAACCCTAGAGGCTAGAGAGAGTGCACACTCCATCTGTACTTAGACACGAGATGTAGATGCAAACATGGTTTAACAATAGGGTTATAATGGCGCCACTAAAACACCATACAATATTAAAGCCCATATATCATACTGATATTTTACATTTTTTACCATTAAAATGCGTAAAATAACGGTAACGGGCGCATGATGTTCAGCAGTTATCACTTTTAAGACACCACTTAGAATGGATATTATCTGATTTTTTGCCGTGATTAATCTTAGAATGTCAGTCAAAATTAGGGAATGTAAATTTGGCCTGAGGCCCGAAGCCCAAGCCCGGCCTGGCCCAATATTAAGCTCGAAGCCCAAGCCTGAAAATGGGCCCACCCACCCTCTTTCATTATGATTTTTGGGGAAAGGGAGGAGGAGGATTCCCAATAAAGGAGTCCCCTCTTACCTTTGACATGTCCAATTTGAGTGCCAAGATAGCATTTTTCCCTCCTTTCCATCTCACTGTGTGATGCAATTCATAGGCGACAACGATGTTATCTGCAATATGGCGTTTGGGCACGAAGGCACTTTTAAATGAGGAAATGAGTTCATTCATGCGAGTCTCAACGCAAATCCCTTATGATGCACTAGATCCGGCAAGGTTAGGTTAGGATTAAAAACCGGCCCATAGTATGAATCATGGTTTAAAAAATGGCCGTTATAACGGATTCGGACCTCCCCCTTTACGTTATGTACCATTAAAACGCCCAAAAATACTGTGTGGTGTGTGTGTGTGTGTGGAGTGTGTGTGTGTGGATGGGTGGGGTACCTTAGCAGGCTGCATATGGGCCGTTAACACGGTTTGCCTGGCCAGGCCATATGGCCTGTTGCCAAATCCTCTAACAGGCTAGGTCGCAGACTGAACCTCAAAGACCAAGCCCCGCCTGGATGCATAGAAGGAGAGCATGATCTGCAGATCCTATCACAAGCAAATGATTGGCAGGCCCGGCTCGACCGCTAGGCAAGTGAGGCGGTTGCCTAAGGCCCCCCACATGGGAGGCCCCCAAATTTCAGAAATTTTGTACATACTTTTATTAAATTATTTTTTGAAAAGGCCCCCAACCTTTCCACAGGCGTCAGGCCCTCCAATCACTTTTTTTTTTCTATGTATGCTATAGGCTATAGTCCACCAAAAAGTTTCTGTATGCTACAGGCTATAGCCTACCAAAAAGGGGCTTCTTTGTGTATGCTACAATACAACAGCGAGTAAAACTTCTGTCACAATGGGATTGCAAATCACACAAAACACAGCCAATGAGTTCTCGGGCACGTACACCTAAAAAGCAAATGCACATGGGTACGTTGCAAAGCACTTGTTTACGTGCCGAGAACTCATTGGCTGTGTTTTGTGTGATTTACAATTTCGTGTGATAGAAGTTTTACTCACAAAAAGGCAAAGCGTCCTTTTTTTCTTATTACAATACAACCTACCCAAAAGGTCTTTTAACTTAACTGTATGAGCAGTAGGGTATTTTTGTAAAAAAAAAAAATTTGTTTAAGCAAAGAGGCAATATGAAATAAGGGTCTGGCTCTAGTTACCATCCTAAAATGACATGCTCCGACTACAGGACACAATATGGGCCACGTGGCGCACTATTAGAGGACTCTAACCATATGGATGTTTGGCCAATCTCTAGGTGGACCTGAAAACCAAAAATCAGCCTGATTAGTAATTTCTAAGCGTTGGAACTTTGTACCTCAAATACTGCTCAAATTCCCACAATTGAGATTAACCCATGAAAATAAGTCCAATCCAACACCTATAAATCACTAATCAGGCTGATTTTTGGTTTGTAGGTCTACTTAGGGATTTGCCAAACATCTATATGGTCAGAGTCCTCTAAGATTGTGCCACGTGGCTCATATTTAACATGAGCCTGTCATTTTAGGCCGGTGACTGGAGCCTGAGCCATGAAATAAAAAGGCCCCATTTAGAGTTTTCGCCTTAGGCCTCAACTTGTATTAAGACGGCCCTGATGATTGGCCACCCCATTTGGAAAGATATACCTCCATTTTGGATTTGTAAAGCCCTTATCTAATCATTCCTTAATATTAGCCATGGATCATCAAAGTTTCGATTCGATTTATTACCGTTCCATGTATTGATAGGGAAGAATTTTTTTGAAGCAGCGGGATTTCGGAAGCGGCGATCATGCGTTCGATGATCACGCACCGCATATACCATATTACCATGGTTACTTTTAAAACCCAAAGCCTAAACCCTGAGTTTATGTGGTGCGTGTTCATTGGCAGCATGATCGCCGCTTCAAAAATCCTGCTGGTTCAAAAAACTTCTTGTGATAGGGCAGAGTAATAGATTGTTACGTCCCCAACGAACAATAACTAGTCGCACGCTGTGGTCAAAGTAGAAGTGGTTAGTAGTTGCTTTTGTTGCATCAGTCAATTAGGCGAATCCGTCTTGTTAGGAGTTTTTGTTGCGTCAGTCAGTTAGGCGAGTCCATCTTTTATCATTTTGAACTCCATGTATTTCAGGGTTGACTGGTTAGCCAGAATCTTTAAATATGTATCTTGTAAAAGGTAGAAGGAATGAAAAATATGATTCTCTTCATCTAAATCCCTAAATTTCTAAAGCTCTCTCCCCTCAACGAGAGACTTGTTTGGGGGTTTTCAGATCTGGGAGTTACATAGATCCAAACAATTCACTTTCCTAATCATCTTCACTTGTCACCATTTGTTTCCTTTCAAGGCCATCAAAAATCATTCTCTATGATGACCCACCCAAACTAGATGACCCACTGAGATAGCATGCCATGAGCAGGGCTGTCTCGATACAAGTTGAGGCCTAAGGCGAAAACTTTGTACTAAGGCTTTTATATATATATATATATATATATATATATTTTGATATTAATTAAAAAAGTAAACTCTATATAATTGAAAATCTTTATATATAAACCATGGTTTTAAAAACAGCCGTTTAAACTGTTTTAACGGCCGTTTAAATGTTAACTCCCCAAGCCCATTTCCGTTAAAACCGTTTAAACACGTTTTGACGCTTTGAATTCAACGGCTGTTAAAATCGTTTTAACAGCAGTTATATTCTGAAAAATTTTGTGAAAAAAACAGCCGTTAAATCCATTAAATTATGTTTCTTATTAAATTTTTATATTTCAAATTTTGAATTTTGGGGCCATTTTTTTTCAGTTAAAATCCATTAAATTCTATTTTTTTCACTTTTGCCCCTCGCCGTTTCAATCTGTTTTAATGGTTTTAACGGTAACGCCCCCAGTCCGTTAAAACGGTCTCCTTTAAACCTTGATATAAACTATTCTTGATAATCAAAAACAATGGAAAAAGTTTAGATGCAGAGGACTCCCATTGCAATCGATGCAGATGACACTTGTGGCCCTACATAAATCATTTTTTGGGCTCAATGATTGCGTGGATGTTCAGCCCACCTATTGGTGGATACGCACACTAAAAATCAGCTCGATTGATGATTTCTAGCCATTGGATTTACTACCCAAAAAATATGCTTGAATGCAACGGCTAGAATCATGTCCTAAAAAGTATTAAAATCTATGGCTAGAGGTAATCAATCAAGTTGATTTTTGGTTTGTATAACCAATAAGGGGTGGGCTAAAAATCTCTGTGGTTAGTGGGACCTGGGCCAGGGGCCTTCTCTCACCGGGGGGAGCTTAGGCGACCACCTTAATAAACTTAAGGTAGAGCCGGCCCTGGCAGTGAGAACCATAGGAAGAAGGATGATTGGTAGGTGGAAAGGTATGGAGGTTGGGAGTGGTGGGGTTGGGTATGGAGAGAAACATAGTAATGGTTTCAAGAGATTAGGTTAGGATGAGCAGAGAGGTTGGGTCTCTTGGGGTGGTTGGATTTGGGTTGGGTTTGTTCGGCCTACAAATAACCCTATGATTTGTTGGGATGAGTACAAAGGATTGAAATCACTAATCAGCCTGATTTTTGGTTTGTAAGCCCACATAGGGATTGACCAAACATCGATATGGTCAGCGTCATCTAAGAAAATGCCTCGTGGCTCATATTGTGGGCGATCAACAAAGTTTTTCTGGTCTAGCTACCCATGAAGTCTTTCTGATCAACTAGATTGGTTCAATTAGTCAATAAGAAACATAAGTTTTGATCCAAACGTTCTTTTTTTCGCAAGTCGTGCTACCCATGAAAATGACTCCAACCCAACACTTAGAAATCACTAACCAGGTTGATTTTTGGTTTGTAGGTCCACCTAGGGATTGGCCAAACATCCATATTGTCAGCGTCCTCTAAGAACATGTCACCTGGCTCATATTGTCGCGGAGATTTACTCGAAATGTATGAGTGCCCAACCAGAAAGTCAGTAGGAAGTCTTTCTAGCAACTAGATTTGTTCATTTAGTCAAGATGAAAAATAGTTTTGACCCAAACATTCTTTTTGCACGAGTCGTACTACCCATGAAAATGACTCCAATCCAACACTTATAAATCAGTAATCAGGTTGATTTTTGGTTTTTAGGTCTACTTGGGGATTGGCCAAACATCCATATGGCCATTGTCCTCTAAAAATGTGCCACGTGACTCATATTGTGGGCCACTATCGGATTGTTCGACGGTCAGGGAAGTTTTACCCGTACATTTTTTCTCACTCTCTCTTTCCCCAACATGTACGAGATACGTCCTTGTACTTCCAACTTCACTCCAGAACTCTTCTTTTTCGGACCTTCAGATCGCCAATTCTCAACCATGGCCTACAAAAGCATGGTTCGAAGTCTCGGCCAGTACCCTTGGACTGCGATCTGGATCTGGATCAGGATCAGAATCGGAGCCAACCATGTGATTTTAGTGAACCAATCTACATGACAGATAATTCCGTAAACGGTTGGGATCCGTGGACTTGCTAACGTGAACTCATAAGTTCACTCATGTTCGCCCGAGCATTGTTTTTCTTTTGCAAAAGTGAATGCCAGCTTAGCACTATCAACCACCGTTGGATTCTTGGAAACCACACCCGAGAACATGAGTGAACTTATGAGTACACTTCTGCGAGTCCACAGATTCCTACTGTAAAATATTCCGACCTGGAACTTCACTTAATAGTTGATACTTACTAGTATAGATGGATAGATATAAGATCCTATAAATTTCGGGCGACCCGAACCATTGACAACCCTAACTGGAACTCCAACGTGGGGCCCTTCTAATGGTGCGTCCCAAGTGGCCCCACTGGAAGTCTTCCAATCGAGCTCATGGGCGCTCTCGCTGCGGCGTTGTGATTACTGTCCTGAAGGACCTAAACCAATCTATTATCTATACTAAAGCTCGGCATTGCTGAGGTGGCGCTCTCTCTATCTTTTTTTCAACATTTGTTCCGAAAATACCCTCCATATTTTTTTCAACATTTTTTTCAAAAATATCCCTACACTCAACTTTATCTCTCCTTTATTTACTCATTCTCATAACTATACCTCTCCTTAAATCCCTCATCAATTCTTAATTTCCCTACCAATAAAGACGTGTTCTCTTTCTTATTTTAATAAATCTCTCATTAAATCCCTCATCAATTCTTAATTTCCCTACCAATAAAGACGTGTTCTCTTTCTTATTTTAATAAATCTCTCATTAAATCCCTCATCAATTCTTAATTTCCCTACCAATAAAAACATGTTCTCTTTCTTATTTTAATAAATCTATCCCTATTTACCATAAATAAAATTCTCCACCTTCTTTCAATTCTCAATATATCTTTCTCTTTCTTAAATAGAAAACCTCTTATACTATGTAATACTTCTCATACCATAAATAAAAAATCTCTTATATATATTATCTATACTAAAGCTGAGGTGGCTCTCTCTATATCTTTTTTACATCGTTTTTTTCCAAAAATACCCATATTCATTCTCTCAACCAAAATTAATGTTACATTTTGAAACTTTTCTTTCTCCAAAACGTCTTCTTTTGGACTCTTCCTTCTCCAAACCGTTTCTTCTTCCAACCAAGATTGTCTCTTCTTCTCCTTAAACTCCTCTTCAGTCTTTAATCCTTCTTCTTTCTCTAAAACTTTCATTTACATCTTCTATTTCCAAAACGTCGCACCATTCTCCAATTATTTCCTAAAATCTCTTCATCAGCTTTTAAAACATCGCACCATTCCCCAATTATTTCCTAAAATCTCTCCATCAATTTTTAAAAACTCTCTATAAATATTATTTGATTTCCTTCCAAAACATTACGTCTCATTCTCACATGCCTACAAAATAAATCCTCTTTTATCTATTCCCTACTCTCCACCCAACGCATCCACTAAGATTAGATTATCTGGTGAGAGAAGATTTGAAAATCGCCATTAAATGCGGTACGAACGTTGATTTTGCATATAGAAAGATGATTAAATTTGGGATTGGGACCTTCAAAAAATCTATGTCCAATTCTCATCGTCGTCGAAAGAAATCCTTTTTATCTATTCCTTACTCTCCACCGACGAATCCACTAAGATTGGATTATCTGGTGCAGGATGCTCTGAAAATTGCCATTAAAATTGAGCGTTGATGTAGTAGAGGAGGATAAAGTTTAGAATTGGGATAACAATGCACAAAAATTGTTGGCGCTGCAAGCATCATGTTTCCTCTACTAAGCAATAATTAGATTTATGGGTTTTCTTGGTTAAATTATGAATATTGTCATTTATGCTATTATTGGACATGTCAAAAAATTTATTTCAATATGTAAATTATTTTAACAGTGCCCGTGCTTAAGCACGGGCTATTGATTACTAGTAAAATAAGCAAAAGGGCGTTCAGAAGCCGCCTATCAGTCGGCAGTGGGAAGAACTGAGTAGAGAAACAGTGGGATATAATAGAGCACGACTGTGTTCTGAACATTAGGGTTCATATTTCTCACATTTCACTCTCTGCTTCTCTCTACTGCAAAAAGATGGCGGTGCCTCCTTCTTCTTCAGACAACGTTGTGATAAAGGCTCCAACAGACCGTCGTTTATACAGAATTGTTCATCTCCCCAACGGCCTTTGTACTCTTCTCATTCACGATCCAGAGATCTTCCCCGACGGACCCCTCGATCCTTCTAAAACCCTAGAAAATGACCACGAAGAAGATGAATACGAGGACGAAGACGAAGATGAAGATGAAGACGAAGACGAAGATGAAGATGAAGACGAAGACGAAGAAGAAGAAGAAGACGACGATGGAGAAGAATTGCATGAGAAGAAAAAGAGCGGAGTTTCACCAACTAAGAAGGTTTGTGTTTCTTCACGATTCACGGAAAATGCATGTGGGGCGATCATTTTATTTGTTTTTATTGATTTCCGTAGATTATGTTTCTGGGATTCTTTTATATCGATACAGTTTTTAGTTTTATATTTTGCATAGTTTTGTGTACTTTCCAGTTCATGAGATTTTATTGAGTTAACTGGATCTTAATGAGTACCCATCCCTTAATTGAATAATATGGGCATTGCTTTAGGTCCTTGATACAGTTTTTAAGCTTGAAAAATTTAAGTACAACAGGAGTACATCTAATTTGAAATTAGGATTAGACCTCGCCCGATGTTTATTGAAATTGGTTTTCTTTCAGTTTATTTTTGTCGAAGATTTGTATACATTTTGCGATTTATTCTCTCAAGTGGTGTACTAGCTCTTAAAATATTTTTGTGCTTTAAAATTGTTCTTTTTTCCCCTAATTAGTATGCTTTTTTTCAGGCAGCGGCAGCAATGTGTGTCGGAATGGGCAGCTTTTTTGACCCTTTTGAGGCACAGGGTCTTGCCCATTTTCTAGGTTTGATCCTGCAACTGCTTTGCTCTTCTCCTTTCTTAGAGACCTATATCTTTTGTTTACCTTGTGTTTATGGCCTTCAAAATATGCACAATAAAATAATTGACTATCAGTATGTTAGATAATTCATATTCAAATCTATCATCAGGAGCGGAAATTAAATGATGTAGAGATTCCACAGGGTTAAACCATTGAAATGGAACAAATTACGGAATATAACTCTTGGAACATGTAATTGGACCCATATGACTCCATTGACAATAAAAAAATTATCTGACCTTTGCAAACTAGAGATTGTTATATTGTTTTCTGTGGGAAGCACTGGCATGGTGAATAAACATCAACCAAATACTATATGTTGTCTGTAAAAGAAAATCTGTTTGAGCATGTGATCAGTTTTGATATGCAACTACTTACAAGCCTCATGTTTTGCAGAACACATGCTCTTCATGGGAAGTGCAGAATTTCCAGATGAAAATGAGGTTTGTTAGTCTATTTACAATTCTTTAACCATGTAAATTCCGTTGCCTTGGAGTTTATTTAGAATCTTCATCCATTCAGAATTCAGATGCCAATTTTGTTATCTGAGTCAAAAGTCAAACACTTTGATATGGATTACAGGGAGATCTCGTAATTGACATGTGCCTTCACGTATTCCTTTGGGTAAATCAACGAATTGTTGCTCTGCGTGCTTATGTGCATAAGCAATATTCGATGAGCACTAAGACAATCTAAAACCTCCTAAAATGAACTCGTGTAATCATGAGTAAATGTTTAAGTCACCATGCTCAACATTTTTCTGCTGCATTATCTCCCAGACAATTTTAGTAGCTGTAGCATCAAATAATTGTCAAACTTAGGAGCTCTTTCGCAATAAGTGTTGCAAGCTTGAGGTTTTGACAAGTGTTGCAACTAAATGACTTTTAACAATTTTCCTAGAAGCTCCAAAAATTACTTGATGAAGATTTGAACTCATGCATCTACTGTCATCACGGGGTTGTTGAAGCAAGGGCACCAACTTTAATATTCTAGAATCTTGAAGTATCCCAACAATTGCTTCTTAAACGTGATTCCACCTCAAGTATCATTCTATTTATCATGCTTGTAGGCCTTTGGTCTTCTGTGTTGTAGGCTAACTCATATTCTGGTCTTTCTTTTTGGGCCTTTAAAGAGCGTCCATCACTAGTCCCCTAGAATAAGACTTTTTCCCATGCTTGCTTGCCCAGCCACTTTGATCTGCATATTGTCATCACTCATCAGATTCATGCTCATTTTTCATGAGTTTGCCTCTCCTTCAACCACATGGAAAGAATGTGGTTTGAGTTTATTGTGTCGTAATTGTTTGAAAGATGCAGAGAAACGATCTCAAATGGGCTTTATGGTTTTAACAAATCATTTCAGTGCTGCCTTTTCCAAATCTGTCACGGTGTTAATTTTTGAGCCGGTGGTCTCATAATTTAATAACTACCATGAAAATGCCTCCTCCTTTCCTTGTCTTATATTAGGAATACGATTTCTAGGGTACTCTGCATCGTGGAAGTCATTTGACTGCGTTTCTAAGGTTCATGCTGTTGTTTATGCTGTTACAGACATGAAAATTCATAAGATGTCTCCATGATAACGCCTATAGAGATTGTGATTTGATTAATCATTCATGGTTTCCACTTTTACTTGATATAGAAACTCATATTATGTAGGTGACACAGCCTTGGATTTAACACTATACTAACTGAGACTGGTGGTTCAAATTGCTATTGGTCTCCCAATCTGACTCTTTTGTCTTCTAGTATGATAGTTACTTGTCCAAGCATGGGGGATCATCAAATGCTTACACAGAAACCGAGCATACCTGCTACCATTTTGAAGTTAAAAGGGAGTTTCTCAAGGGAGCCTTGAAAAGGTAAACACAGAGTTCATCGACTGTTTTTTTTTTTGAAGTCTTTAGAATCCGATAATTAATTTATGTTGATGCAGAAAGGGTGGAACACTTTGTATGTTCAGTTTTACTTTGATTTAAGCCTTGGTGATTTATCATGCTGAATGTTATTAAAATTCAAAACTTGAGAAATCATTTGTGTGGTCATAACTATCAAAAGTGAGGTCATATGAGTGAAAAAGGGGGGAACACTTATATTTTTCAAAAATGCTCATTTGTTTGATGAAATGATACTTTACCATAGTTTTTCAAAAAGTTGGAAAGAAAGCAAGATTTATGGCACAACGAGGGCAAACTCGGTGTTCTTCACCCATTCTATGTTTCCATTTCTTTGTCGTGTAAAAAAGGCTATAACTTATTCTTCTTTTAGAAATAATACAAATAATGTATCTTTTCTGACCCTATATCTCCTCCATTGTCAAATCTACTTTTTCTCCACATAAACCATTTTTCCTTCAGCCTCCCTTCATCCTCTCTAAACCCTTCTCTATTTCATTGAAGTGTTTTCATTTACCCTTTTTATAGGCCTACCTTACCCTATTTTTTTCAGATTCAAGCGGCACAAAATATTCATCATGTTACCCTGTGAACATTGTTTTTATTTTTATTTTTTAATTTTTATTTATATATATATATATATATAATTATTATGAATGGGAGCTTCTTGTAATTTTTTAGATGTTAATGTTGGTTCATTTTCTTCATCAGATTTTCTCAATTCTTTATTTCACCTTTAGTTAAAGCTGAAGCTATGGAACGGGAGGTTTTAGCTGTAGATTCAGGTAGTTTCTTACTCATCCGAGTTCTGGTTTTCATTTCTGTTTATAACCGTGAGCCCAGGCTCTGTTTACTTTCCATTTTTTCCTATTGTTATGCTGACATTGGGTTCTATGCTTGCATGATATTGTGGACAAAATTGAACATAGAATTCAATCAGGTTCTGCAAAATGATATTTGTCGCCTTCAACAACTTCAATGTCATACATCTGTTCCTGGTCACCCTTTTAACAGATTCTTTTGGGGTAAGCATGCATCCATGTATTATTGTTTGTGATGTATTTATATTTGTTTATTCTATTATTCTATTATGCAAGTATTGATGTTTTTCTCTACTTGCACGGAAGGGAATAAGAAGAGCCTGGTTGATGCTATGGAGAAAGGGATTAATTTACGAGAACAAATTTTGCAATTGTACAGAGAACATTACCATGGTGGATTGATGAAACTAGTTGTCATTGGGGGAGGTGATGTTTTCATTTTTTGCGATATTGATTTTCCTCTTGTTATTCTGAACCAGTGTTTTCAAAGGCGTGTGAGGCTTATGCCTTGAGGTGCGCCTCGGGGCAGAGCTCTTAAAAAATGCCCTGAGGCTCATTCAAAAGTTGTTTACAAATCTAAGGCTTATGTCTTACTCCAAGAGGCATTGACGAGGCTTACGACTCTCAGTGAGGCGTACGCCTCGCCAACGCTTCTTGGATTGGGCGTACGCCTCGGATGTGCTATTTTTTTTGGCATGCTGTTTTAAAAAAGAAAAAAAAAAGAATGTCAAGATATTAAAAAAAAGGGTTGGATGTCGAAGGGACCCAACATAAAAATAAAACAAAAACCATAAGTCTTTGATTGGTGTTGTGCTTTTTTGTTAGTGGTTGGAACTTGGAAATATGCTTTGTTTTTTGAATTTTTGCTATATTTATTTATAGATTTAAATACTTATCTACCTAAAAAATGCGTGTGTGTGAGGCTTACGCCTCAAGGCTTTGGCTAGTGAAGCACCTTAGCGTTTAAAAACACTGTTCTGCACTACCTGGGGACATCTAAAATCCGAATAAAATTAGTCTAATTTCATCTATGTTTAAATAACTGCACACAAAGTGCAGGATAGGGGGCTGGACAAAAAATTAAACTGATTGTATAGTCATAACCATTTGATTAATCATATTCTTTTGGATGGTCAAAAGATGTAAGAAAAAAGCCACTTATCAAAAAAAAAATGTAAGAAAAAAGCCTGTTTTTTCAACTTTTTGTCTTGAGATGTGTGGAAAGAATACAATAACCATATTTTGAATAAAATAGGTTGATAAAGATGTCTGTTGAAGGTATTGAGAAATAGTTTTGGTGTGTTTGGTCATTGTTTCGAGGATTGTTGTTGCTTCAAGGTGTTGGCGCTTGGAAGAACATTGTGTATAGTGTTAGCTAAAGTCAAAGGTGAAGCCTATGTGGGGTCCCTTCCAAGTGTTGGGGTGAGGGAGAGGTGATGGTGGTTTGCTCAGGAATTTGGACTTGGGAGAATTGGGGGAGTTTTTAGAGATGTTAAAGATGAGATTGTGAAGGTCTTCTTATGTCTGGCTGGCTAGGTGGATTCCAAAAGTCTCTTAATTTTCACGCCCTTTTTTTAGGGCCTCAAGAAGTGGATGGAGATTCCCAGTTCGTCGTTTTGTGGGCTCTGAGTAGAGGCGATGCTCCTTGTGGATTTACCAACGTTCTTAGTCTTATGTTTATTCTTTGTCATAATTCTCATGTCATGTTCTCCCATACCCTTAGATTTGCCAATGCAACTGCAGACTTTCTTGCATAAAGTGGTGACATAGACCTTTTATACATAGGCAACTCTTTTCCATAATCTTGTTATCTACTTCTTCTTCTTCTTCTTCTTTGACAACATTGCTAATTATTACCCCATTTACTATTTGTGACTAAATGGAAACTGCCACGACTATGATGATATTGTGATTATTTATATTAATTGTGATGCTCTTTGATGCCACAGAGTCTCTAGATGTACTTGAAGATTGGGTGGTGGAACTGTTTAGTAATGTCAGAAAAGGACATCAGTTAATGACAAAGGCTCAGAAGGAGGTTCCTATCTGGAAAGCTGGTAAACTTTACAGGTTAGAGGCAGTTAAAGATGTTCATGTCCTCAATTTAACATGGACATTGCCATGTCTTCATAAAGAATACTTGAAGAAACCAGAGGACTACTTAGCCCATCTCATGGGGCATGGTAAGCTGTTTCATGGCCTAGATGAGCTTAACTGGAGAGATGATAAAATGAACCACCTTATGTTTTGAATTTCTTAAAGAAATGGGAATATGATATCCAGTTTATTACTTTATTTTTGTTAGGCTTGTTATATTATGGAACTCCAATTTCCTGCAGCTGCGCATTCTTTTTTGTGCTTTGTTTTTTAAATGAAGTCCCTTACCCAAAATAACTTATTTGATCGTCTGATCTTAATATTATTCTTGGTATTGAATCTTTTCCTATCTTTTCTTCTTGAGAAATTTGGTGATTCTTTTATGTAAATTACTGAAATGATATTGTTGGCTCCACTGATTGGTGTCCATGGAAAATGGATGGACTTAACAAACTTAAGAAGGTATTGTGCTATTAGAAAAGATTACCATATGAGAATGAATTACAGGTTCGTCATGATGCAAATTTTTTGTGCTATCCTGGTTATAGTTGTTTTGCTTCATGATGCACTTGGGTGAATTTTTCATGCTTTACTTGTATTTTGAAATGGGTGACATGTTGCTTTGGCCATTAAGTTTAGATGTTTTCAACGTGTCAAAGAAAGTATTCAAATATAAATAGCTCGTAACTTGTTACGAGTCCTTTGCTTCTTCGACTTAGATTATTAGCACTGTTAACTCTTATTCTGAGCTCATTGGACCATTTGCCGTTGTATACTTTTGTGAATGATCTGGATCAATGCATTCATTCACTGTGGTTTGTTGGAATTGCCTGACATGTTCTCTGTGATAACTATCAATCATGTGTTAAAAGTATTGTTCTGTCTTGGAATATCTCAAACCAGACATCTTGGTCTCGGGTTGACTGAAATGATACATAAATGCCCTGCTTGGAATATAGAAACTCACTCCTTACACGACCTAATGCCTTGGTAAACAAATCAACTAGTCTCTCTCTCTCTCTATGTTCCTTGATATATATAAATTAAAACAATAATAGAAAGTTACTGAAATACCCCTAAACTCATATGGATGTTGTACGGATGTCCCGGGCCTTTGGCCCAATGTGGAACTATGTACCCCTTGGGGGGCCCAGTGCCCGAACACTCAGTATTCACTAATGTACGCTATTATATAATTTACATTAACAACCATATTTGTAAATTGATTCAACAAAGATAACAATGGAGCTTTGAAAGTCCCGATGACCTATTGCTATGTCTGAGCTTGTCATGATGCACGTATGTTCTCTAGAGTACATTTCATGCTAAGATGTTTGTTTGTTTCTCTTTTTCCACTCTCCATACAACAACTTGCTGCCAAAAGTGGATTGCAAGACATGAGCATGCCTATTTAGGTTTCAGAAGGATATCGTAGGATGAAAACATAATTCTCAAAAGTAGGAACACATTACCTATATGTGTTTGTGTGCGTGCATGCATGCATATACATGCAAATTTTGTAACATAGGAAAATAGATATGTGTGTGTCTGTGTCTGTGTCTGGTATTATGGTTTCTGAAGACATGCACTTTAACGTAAAACATGACTCTAGATGGAACATAAGGCTGGAACAGATTCATGTTGCCATCCCCAAACAGTTTGGATAAGGCACTGTTAATAATGATGACGATGCTGAGTGTGTAGTTTCTGAATCCCACTTTAGTTTATTTGGAAATGCATTTCTTGCCTAGGGCAGTTAAATTAGGATAAATCGTACTGGTAGTTGTGTTTCAGAATCTTGTGGAGGTTCCCTGTATCAAGTGATACCTTTGAGAAAAGATTCTTCCCTTGGCCATATTCTCTGTCACAACTTATCTGTCTTATTTTCTATACATTGTCTGTGTGGATTGAAGAGATTCTCAGAATCATTTCTGCCTTCGTATTAATCCTGTTTGCAACTCACTTGTATTTAGTGTGTGTGTGTCTGACCTGACAAAAACTTAATTTTCAGAGGGTAAGGGAAGCTTGCATTTCTTTCTAAAGGCTAAAGGATGGGCAACTTCATTATCTGCTGGTGTCGGGGATGAAGGAATGCACCGATCTTCTATAGCTTACATCTTTGGCATGTCTATACACCTCACTGATTCTGGCTTAGAGAAGGTACTTATTTGTTTTTTTGGTAGGACGAGGTTCTTATTTCTTCTTCCCTAAGTTTTATTGCTATTATTACTTGAAGCAAAATTAGTGATTAGCTTTCTAGGATTTTCTGTTTTCCTACTTTAGTGGTTGTTTCTATTCAGTATGAGAAAATATTATTGTTCCACTTATTCTTTGGTAATTGGTACCAACCTCATAACTGGGGTCTGTATAGGTCATAAATATGTCCTGTAAATGGCACATTCATTACATTAGGGATGCATGCAGTGATGGGACACAACATTCATTTGTAATTATCTTAGGAGGTCTCCTGCAAAACTCGACCTGATCGGATGATTATAATTGTCTCTTTTTTTTTTGTGTTAATGTATGTGTGTTGATAGTGATACTTTAATGATTGAGAACTCACTATCCATTATTATGACAAAGTTAAAAAAGTAAACTTCTAATATTCACCAGCATATTCTTACCCATAACTTTTCACTGTTTGTTTATGTAACACATTGCAAAATTGTTGCATAAAAAAGGTCTATGTAACCACGTCAAACTCTTGTTCATTTTATTGTAAAAGTGATTTTATATAGATTATTATGAATTTTATCCTATTATTTCTGCATATATTATTGGTATAGTGCTTCACAAGATTAGTTGCGTGCTCCAATAATAGATTAATATGATTGTTCTTGGAGAACTGAAATGTCTTGCTAGCGAATCTGCACCGAAAAAGTAATTTTCTAGCACTGTTTTCATGGAGATCGACACATAAATATAAATAATCTTCTACCCAAGGTGCTGGTTCCCCATCTGAACCTGCTTTTGCTCCTATTTCTATTACCACCACGGTACCACCATGATTCCTCAAGCCCATTTTTAGCTGAATTTTGTGCTTGGCCACTCTATACAACTCCTGTTAGAGTTGCTGACTTGCTATTTACTAGTTTTGCTTTCTTCTTGATCAAATCCGGTTTGCCAGATTAAAAAAGAATGTCCTCTTAAGTTTGAGGAGGTGGTTTGTGAGTTAAACTCCCTTATCATTTTAACCCCCAAACAGGTTGCCTTGGTCCTGCTTCTTATGCATTCATGCCATACTACAGGCATCCAAGAGGCCACTTTTGACAGAACTGCTTTTTTTTGTGTTCCTACACAAAAATGGCATTATCTATACTTTAACAGATTGCAAGATGCTGTTGAATATATTAAGTTAACCATTTGACCAGTGTTCACATCCATATATTTGTGCACAATTTTGTTTGTCATTGTAATTCTATGGGCTACCATGGCATTAAGAGGGTTGGACCAGCCAACTGCATGGTTGCATCCCTTGCCCCATGTTTTGCCATGTCTTGATTTAATTCTAGCTCTCATAGCTCTTTGTAGCACTGAACTTTTCATTCTCACCAGTTGGGTAAAGGTACATATTTGTACATTGTTTTCTAACTCATTTGCCTTTTACGATCTGTGTAAAATTTTTAAATATTTGGTTCAGTTTCTACCCATTCATATTCTCATTGATTATATTGTATGAATGAGCTCAAATATATAACACACGTAAAATTATCTTATTTACTTATAAAAAAAATCTTATTTCCATTTGCTTTTTCTTATTGCATATTCGCTATACGATGCTGTGGCAGGTTTATGAGGTCATTGGGGTTGTTTATCAGTACCTTAAGTTATTGCGCCAAGCTGCTCCTCAGGAATTGATATTTAAGGAACTCCAAGATATTGGGAATATGGAATTTAGATTTGCAGAAGAGCAGCCCCAGGATGATTATGCTGCGGAACTTGCAGGTTTCTTTCTTTTTCTTTTTCTATTTTTTATCATTATTCCCTTCACAATATTTTGGCGAATAGATGGTCCCTAAGGGCAAGGGAGTGGGTGAACTTTTGAGAATATTTTTTAAGGAAAATTAGGTTCCAATATCCTTCTGATATGTTTTACTCCTTATATTAGGTAAAAATAAGATCAACATGCTTGTTGCCTGCCAGGGAAGTGAGCCCTAAGTTCACCTTTAGTTGCTTATTGTAGGTTTACTTTACAGTACATGTTATAGGTCCCGCTTCCTTATATTCTTACTCGTATTTCAAAACTCTAATCATGTTGATCTTGAATGGTACAAAGTATCGGGCGATACTGAAATGTTTCGGTATCGCCAGTGGACGAGGCAAGATATGCCAACACTGGGAATCATAGAGTTTCATCCTTGTTTCGTCACATATTGGCAAGGTTTAAAATATTTTTTCGTCTCGTTGTCTCGCTAAGTTGACGGACCGAGACGAAACGAAACGAGACAAGGGGAAAAACAGTATATTTCCCGAAAAGATTAAACCATTTTCTAATGCATAATTAGGTATTAACTTGTGTAAACAGAGATGTTAGGTCTAAGACTTGGATAAGATAATCAAATCTCTTTATTAGTGAGAATCATTTTAGAACACAAGCAACAAAGCTAGAAACAATATAAAAGAGGAATCCATTCCATCCGAGTCTGGAGTTCTGTAGACTAAACGGTTATAGAGACCGCAAAAAAGGAAGATTAAGAGGAGAGGGTAGAAAGGAACAGTGTAGGAGGTCAGGACAACACATTGGCTCTAGAGTCTTCTGCCCTCTTTTCCTTCAACCCCCTCCTCTATTTATAGTGGAGGGTTGAAGGCTAAAAGGGTATGATTGTAATTAATTTGACAATCATCATCGTACATTTGCATCATACCACGTGGATCAAAGGTGGCGCTGTCGTATCTGGATTACGACCCTTTGATCGGACACGTGACATGCTACAGTGCTTGTGTGCTGCCCAGACGGCGGTCAACCAAGATATTATCTTGTTCCCACATATTTTGTTATAAAAGACAAATATATCATGTAAATAAGTTTTAAACCAATTTTAGTACTTAAATTTGGCTTTTGTCATGAGATGATACATTCCTCTATGTATCATCTCGGTACACTACTGGAATGAGATGTCTCGTCCTAGATGAAACGAAATTTTGAACCATGCATATCGGTGGTATCTACCCATATTTAGTGGTATGATGGTATCTAGGGCTGCAACTCGGGCGGGTTGGGTCGGGTTTGGGGTCAACCTGAGCCCAACCCGATCTTCAAGGTTGTGAGTCCGAGGCCAACCCGAGGTCGGGCCTAGAGTTCCCAGCCTAAGCCCAACCCGATCGGGTTGGTCAATTACTAAAAAAAAAAATCATTTTTATGGTTCTCATTAGGAAGCACTAGTTCCGATAGAAAAAAAATCTTGATTCGTTGGTTCTTACTTGGAACAATGCTTGTTAGGGTGAATCAGTAGGGTATTAAGGTGAACCGGTAGTCTATACTACAACAAATTAACCAATATATAATGAATGGAGTGATGGAATTAGATCCATTCGTTTTTCATGGGGACTCATCATCATAAATCTAGCTCTAGTCTTTTAAGGGAACAAGTGCTAACATGCACATGTTGAGAAGGAAAAGAAGGGACAAAGGGGCGTACCGGCGGTGACGAAGTTTCTGTTGTACTTCATCCTCTTGTGAGCCTTACCTTTGGGTTGCTTCTTGTCCCGCTGATGCACATCTCGTCCTGCGTCACCTGCCTTGCGAACTTTGGGGTTTGGCCTCTCATCTTTTTCCTCGAAACACTGGATTTTTGCTGCTACCTCTTATGGCTTCCCCTTCGCTGACGAAACATAGGGTTTCCGCTGCTGCCTCTTATGCTCCCCCTTCATTAGAGAGGGGGATTGGGGAGAGGAGATCGACAACCCTAATCATATTATGTGGTATATATACATATGGGTTTTAATAATGTGTACGTGTCTGTTATATAAACATATCCTATGTATTGTCGGACTCGGGTTGGATGGGTTTTTTCAAGTTTCACCCCGAGCCCGGCCTGATTTTTATCAGGTTGAGAAAAGGCTGGCCCGAGCCCGAGTATTGAAGAGGTCAGCCCAACCCGAGCCCAACATCGGGTTAAGCCAGCCCGCCCAAATTGTAGCCCTAGTGGTATCGTTTGTACCAAGTATTGTTCACATTGTTCGATATGTGTTGAACGATATGAACCAGTTTTCTTTTTTACTTGAACCACAAGGTTTTATTTTATACTTAAAATACGAACGAATTTCTTTTTTTTTTTATCCCATTTTACCTCTTATTTTACTCTATGCTCCTCTAATCTCACCCAGATCTATATTGGACTCTTCAGAATTGGAATCTAACTGAGATTTCTCACAATTTATGACACAAACAACAATTTGGGCTACACATTGATTTGTTTCGAAGTCAACGAAATTTATAAATTTTACAATTTGAGGTATGAATGCAATATTTTCTACTCTTTTACTACTGATTGAAGCTTAGAATCAAAGATTCATGGATATTAGACTTGATCCATGGATTTTTGTGTTTTTTTTTTTTTATGGGTTTTTAGTAATTTTGAAATAAAATTGGAAGAAAATGCATATTTTTAGCCTTTTTTCTTCGCTTGATGTAATTTGTGTGTGAAGTTGTGATCAAAATTTTTTTTTTTGTCTTTATGAATATATATGTAATTCATAAAATATAAAAATTATAGAAAATATGTTTTTTTGGGTCTTTTTCTCCCAATCCTTTGCAGTCGATAGATCTTCTGATCTATCATGTGATGAAATTTGTGTTTGAATTCGGGACATATTGGGTTTTTGGATTCTTTTTTCTAATTTTTTAAAGTAATTTCCGAAATATAGAAATTATAAAAATTATGTCATGTTCAAATCTTTTGCAGTAGATAGATCTTCTTATGATCTCATGTGATGAATTTTGTGTCTGAATTTGGGATATATATTTTTTTTTTTTTTCTGATTTTTTAAATAAATTACGAAATATAAAAATTATGTTAAGAGTATTCTGTTAAATAGTTACCAATTTGTTCTAACTAAAACACACCTATAATGTGCACACCTAGAGGGATTTGCACCCATAATCTTTTGACTAAACACAGCCCTAAAACCATTTGAATCACAAGTGTCTAGGTAGAAAAAGTTAATGTGTTTTCTAGGTAGAAAACTGACATATTTTTTATTATCAAAATAGTCTGTAGAGTGAGTACTAAGAATGCAGGTTTACAAGACAGACTCGAGTTCATCCCGATATCAATGTAAATCACTTCTCTTGATCCTAAATTTGTTATTTAATTGAGTTTATATAATTTTTCTTGCATTTATAATTTTTTTTTTCTTCTGATTTTTCTAGTATTTTTTCGGAATTTGTTGAAGCCTCCACATTGAGTTTCGTTGGTTTCATTTAGGTTTCACAAGGTTTCGGCTGAAACCGAATAATATCAATGATATGTTTCGGTATCGCCTATGAATGATACCGAAACGATATCATGTACTTTGAATCAGAATCTTGATGGGCAAAAGCCCTACCATGTGGCTACTGGTCAGTTGACTTCTGTGGGCTGTTGCACCCTGTACCATGAGTGACATGGCATAAGGTTTAACAGGCATGAGCTGCAGCTGGTTGTTGGGGTGTACGGCCCTTGGGTCTTAGCCCACTTCTTGTTATGAGTTGTTTTCGGACCAATACCATGTGTCGGAAATGGCTCTCGAGGTGATACTTGCCTCATGATTTTGGAATTTCATTGCGTTGATCTATTCTGAGTATGATAATCTAATACATAATTATTACATTTATTATATGTTCATGTTTTGGCATCTTTGGTAGACCGCACATGTAACAGTACTGCTATTTTTGGGGAAATTATATTTCATGAAAACATGTCAAATACATTCTTGATCTTAAGTCATATGATTGTAGTACTTATAAAAGGGCATATATATATATATATATATATATATTATAGTTAGTGACATTTCTTGATGGTTTTGATCACTCCATGGTTCATACATGAGCACACACATTATAGCCTGGAGGTATCAAAGTGAGTAGTGACACCGAACCACGGATAGAAAAACCTTTGTTATAGAGGAGAATTCTTGTTTATTTCCCCCCTTATGTTATGCTTTCATTTCTCATTTCCCACAAGAGGAAATGTCTTTTTCTGTAGAATGCTGATATTATCTGATGAAGGTATGGAAAATGGTGAATCTAACAATGTGTTGTTCTTCTAAAATGTTTTTGAGCATGTTTAGAATAGTATTTAAGTATTACTGATCACTTTAATGTTCATTCATTTTGTGGCTAACAATCTGTGAGGATTTGTTGTTGCAGAGAATTTGCTTCTATATTCAGAAGAACACATTATTTATGGGGATTATGCATACGAAGTGTGGGATGAGAAATTGATAAAACATGTTTTGAGTTTTTTCACACCGGAAAACATGAGGATCGACATATTGTCAAAGTCTTTTGATAGGCAGTCAAAAGGTAACTTTTGCCTACTTTTAGTCAGCCATTATGTTATTTGCTATGTCTCATGAGCCTTCTCTCTCGAATGATCTTACTATATTTTCGATAAATAGAAACATAAAGACGTTTTGTTTCATTGTGAAGAAGGGTCTCTAGGAAGTATGTTCTTGTCATAGAGTTCTAATATTTTGGGTCAAAATGAAGAAATCCTTCTAATTTTGTCACCTAAGGATGGTGTTGAAGACATGTAATGCCTCATCATGCCCAATTGAGAAGTGCATTTTCAATTTAGAGAGCTTTTGGTGTAATGACATATTTTCGTTCTTTTGGTTTATGTGGGCTTCCCACATCTTTAAAATTATAGGAGTATTAAGTATTCTTCCTAAATTCCTAGTGAGTGACAGACTGACATGTCCATACAATTATATGATGATATAAAAGGTATATCATTATAAAAATGCTGGTCATGTAAATATGCAATATTTTAAAGCATAAAAAGAATTCAAAGTTGTACATGTATGGCTAATATGAATATAGGGGTACTTGGGTCAAAGGAGCCAGGACATGCCGTGTGATTGTATCCACCCAGGAGATCTTTGAGATCAATACTGTACCCAATTGGATGATCCTAACCATTAAATTCATATGTTTTTTTTCCTGGACTGTGATCCATAACTTGTTCTTGCTGTTGAAAGAATGCGATAATTTGATGATTAAGATCAGCAACATGGCTAACTTTTTGGAGGAATGGATAATTTTTGCCCATGGCCAATTCAAGAAGTGGCCCACTGAATAAAGGGTCCAGAATTTCTTTTTTGATTGGTAAAGTATATTGTATAAAGAGAGAAAAGGGGGAACAAAGTTCCACTGTACAAAAGAGAATACATGAGAGGAAAAGGAAGAAAACACGATGAGCCAAGCAACAACATTAGCTAACCCCAAGCTTGGTTTCCGCCAATCTAAAAATTAAAACCCTCAAATCTAACATCCTTAAAATCATCAATCAAAGCTGACCCAAAAAATAGCTGTGCCTGAATGCTTAAGACAGTGGCTTCAATCTTCTTCACCTTATCTTCGAAAATGTGTATTTCTCTCTTTTCAAATGGACCACACTAGTTGAAAATGGAAGCAATCTCCAAAGTTAGTGCCCATGAGATTCTGGACCATCAAAACACCAACTAGAGAGGGGGTTGAAAACATTGCTGGCGATAGTCCAATGAATCCCAAATGGCATTAAGGAGACACACTACACCTCATATGAGAAAGGGTAGTGAAGAAGAAGATGGTCAATAGATTCGCCGCTGGCCCTACAAAGAAAACACAGTCGTCATTGATCTCCCCCCAATATCAGGTGGTCCACAGTAAGAATCTTGTCATGCATAGTTGTACCATTGACTCATCGATGTATAGATTGATGAGTCAATGAGCCACATGCAGGTATCTGGTGATTGCGACCACCATATATTTTCTTACATCCATAATGATAGGAATCATCATCATCATCATCATAAGCCTCATTCTAACAATATGGGGTCGGTTGCACATATCCCGGTCCTCCATTCACATAAGAGAATACTCTTATTTGAATACTCTTTATGTTAAGGCAAATTTCTTATAAAAAAAGGGAAGGCAAATTTCGTAAAATTTATTCTCAAAACCTCACTTCACATCCGTTTTGTCCTTCCCCTCGCTATTTTAGCCCCTTCAACTTGCACATTCCTCCTCACTAGTGTTGTCATTGGTCTTTGTTGTATATATGACCAAACCTTCTCGGTCGAATTTCCCTCATTTTGTTTCCTATTGGGGCTACTATATTTTCACGAATGCGTACATTTCTAATTTTGTCTTTCCTTGTCTTACCACACATCCATCTCAACGTCCTCATCTCGGCTACTCTCATTTTATGAGCATGTTGTTTGTTGATTGTCCAACATTCTGCTCCATAAAGCATCGCTGGTCTTATTGCCATCTTAATGATAGGAATTCATATTGGAAAATCATCTTCGAGAAGCCTGAAACACCTCATAAGAATCCTAATGGCCCTTGCATAGGACTTTCTAGTGTCGCTACTTAAACTCCATCTAGTAACTATTATACATCATCACACACAAGTAACAGGCTCAATTTACAAACATTAGCACTTCTTGATATACATGTTGAAATATAAAGTATAAACTTACTGAAAGCAAATTGTGTAGTTAAACGAGGATAAGGCAGGCATGTCAAGTGCTCCATCTTGTGCCCTTGCGTTGCGTGGCTGCTATCATTAGGTTGGGGCCATGTGTAAAATCATTGTAAAATACAGTGAATGATTTTTGCACTTAAGAGTGCACAGGGTGGAATCCATTTCTAGGAAAGGTGAACTAGGAGCATGGAATTGAAGTAGTTACAAATTATAAAAGGTGCCTTCTGTTCACAAACAATTGAAAAGGATGTACTCTGATGAAGACGTGGGAAGCTAAAGGCCTAAAAGTGTCTGTGTTGCCTGGGGTATCTGATCTGAAGGGAAATATCTTCTGCCCTGTTTGGCAGCTTCTTTTACATTAGAACTTCTACAGGGTTTTGCTGTTCTGAAGTACCCTCCCACTAAGGTATAATTCTGCCATCTGAACCCACTGAAAAAAAAATTACATAAAAATGATTCTGTTGAGGAGAATAGAAAAAGTTGGAGGATGTCATCCACAATGTACAAAAATTCCTCTGAGTGCCTCCTTAAACAAGAGAGTACACTTTCTCATTCACACCCGTTAGTGTCTATTCAAAATATTTCTTGCCACATCCCTAATGTCGTCAAGCACATTAGACATTTTCGGCTGCAGATTTCATCCTTAATGTGGATTTTACTTCGATTTTCTGTTTAAACTCACAGCAACAAAATCTTTGGTTTTTTGCTTTCATCTGCAGAATGGTACGTGTACCTATTTGTGCCACTGACACTTTCCTTTAGCAATCTCTGTAGATTCACTCACACTGAGTTTATACATGACAAGCAACTAAATGAATGCCATAACTTCAAAGAAATGGTTGATGTGTTTAACTTTTTCTTCCTTTACTTTCAGATGTTCAATATGAACCATGGTTTGGATCGCAATATACCGAAGAAGAGATTTCACCATCTCTATTGGAACTATGGAGGGATTTTCCAGAAATTGATCCGTCATTAAATTTACCTTTGAAGAATGAGTTCATTCCATGCGACTTTTCCATCCGCAGTGCTAACTCATTCAATAATCATTCAAACGTGCATCTTCCCAAATGCATAATTGATCTACCATTGATAAAGTTCTGGTACAAGCTTGATGAGACCTTCAAAGTTCCTCGTGCAAACACATATTTCCTTGTAACTGTGAAGGGGGGGTACGGCAATTTAAAAAGTTGTGTTCTGACTGAATTGTTTGTAAATCTTCTTAAAGATGAGTTGAATGAGATTTTATATCAGGTAAATTACTTAACTAATTTCTGTGTAGGAATCCATTCCTCCTTATTTATTTAAGCAACATTATGTGCTTAGTATCTAAATTGTCACCTGAAACTTGTTGAATGAACTGAATACATTTTTGGTTCAATTCAACCGAAAACATAGTAAACATGATAGATTCTAATGCCTCATAAGGCCAACTAAATCACAGTGGGCTCAAATTACTCGATTTAGTTCTTTTGTTTTTTCTATTATCTCTTTATGTTAAGAAGGTAAATAAAAATAATTTGTAGGAGAGGGCTATTTTTCCCTAGACTTTCTAGTTTCATAAAGTGTAGAAAGAAACCTCTTATTCAGCCATCTTTTATGTTTCTGTAATTTTTCATAATATCTACATATTTTCCGATCTTTTCTTATTATAGTATTTCTACTACTTCAAATTTAATAAGGACTCAGTTTCAACTTTCAGGTTGAGCCTTTACTCGACTCAACTTGGCCAACTTTGGATATCAGTCATTCTTTTATGTTATTGGACAGTGTTTTAAATAACTTACCCTGTGCACAAGTAATACTACATTAAGGGATGCTTTTATTGTTCTGTATTGTGAAGGACCCCTCAATATATTTTATGTGTTATTTATCATCAGTTCTGCTCATGATTCAAAATCTTGTTCCGTCTCATCCCGTCTTTTTTGATAAATGTAAGATTTATTGAAGACTAAACCAGAACAAAGCAGCCTAAGCTAGAGAGGTCGAGATGACCTACACTAGGCTAAGGCAAAGATACAAGAGGAAACAAAAAGCACCAACTAACAACCTTCCTTATTACATAACATATCCCACCTTGGCCAAGACGTTTCGTTCTGGGAGGGTACCAATGTATCATCTCATGCCAAAAACCTAATTTAAATACTAAAACTGGTTTAGAACCTTATTTTGCTGGTATATGCGTCTTTTATAAAACATAAATACTAAAAAATAAATTTGGAGCCTAATTAAATATTAAAACATCATTTAATCTTATCAAGACATTAGTGTTTTTTCTGTTGTCTTGTTTCGTCTTGGTCGAGATGTGTTGTCAGCTTACCAAGACAATAAGACAATGATATTTTAAACCTTGGTTTTGCTCTTTTTGTTTTAATCTACTTTTTGATAAGCTTTCCACCTATGTAATTGACACTGACATTGACACATGCATCAGTGTCCGACACAGATAAAAGGTGTCTAATACGACGCCTTTAAGAAATGCAAAACACAGATATGTCCATACACATGCATTATATTATACTATTTTAGTTATACTGTTATATCTAGACAACGTTTTTTAAATAAAATAAGGAAAGAAATAAATTATAAGTAAAAGAAAACATTTCCATATGTCATGGAGCTACCTGATAATATAATAAATATAAGTAGATTTATAAGGAAAACTATCAAACAACTATAGGTGTGTTTAACAAAAAAAAAGAAAAGAAAACACTTTAGCTGTGTTTAACAACTTAACAAAGTACTATATGGAGGATGGAACACACTAATGTCTTTTAGAAGTCAGTTTTTTAATAAAATATTAAAATAAAGGGTGACACTGCGTCCTTGTTACCTATATTTTCATGTTTCTTAGAGCCCTTTTTTTCCCTTTTTGGTTTTGTTTTTTGTTTGAATATATGGTATTTCAGGTCTGTACATGTCATGAATCTTCAAACTCTTCTGTGCAGGCTGGTGTTGCGAAGTTGGAGACTTCCTTATCTATTATTGGGGACAAGCTTGAGCTAAAGGTCTATGGTTTCAACGACAAGCTCCCAGTTCTATTGTCTAAAGTTTTGACCATAGCCAAATCCTTTTTGCCAACTGATGATCGTTTTAAGGTATGTGTACAGTAGCTTTTTGAATATATTATATTTTCTATCTGCTTATTGAGAAAAATTCATAAATTTGGCATAGCCTACTACATCTATCCTATTCATAATTTGCAAAATAGGAATGTTCACAACTATACGTAAAAATATCGAACATGTGTCTAAAACAAAAGGGACATATTAGGGATTTTTGTGTCGGGCTTATATTTTAAGGAAAACCCATTGGGACGATTACTGAATTGATGCCCAAAAAAAGGGAAACTCGAGCAAGTTTCACTTGTAGTTTGTTGTTCATTTTCTATTATGTTAATCATATCCTTTAAGTTTCTGTGGAAGGAGAGACAGTTGAACTCAATTTGAAACCATGGAACATCATCACACCATGGTTTAAAGTCTCAGTTTTGTGGTATTTCTTGGTCAGTTGAACAAACGAGACGTCTTGACCAAGATGGTACAAGACAAATTTAGACAATTGGAGACAGCTGAGACAAGTCCCAATGTATCATTCCGGTCACCCTGAGACCCAGATGTCTTAGCCGAGACATTTTGAGATAGAACTATACTTTGAACCATGCATCACACAGATGGTTGCTAGAGCAGGAAATAAATGGGTAGAGAATGAATCAGAAGTGAGAAACACCACATGCAGAAAATGTTTGTGGCCTTGCACGGTCATTTGAGTTGTGTGCTACAGTATGCAAAAGTTTTAGCTTGCTTAGCCCATTGCCAATATGGATTCATAAGTATTATGTCCTGAACTTTTTGATGCAGGACATTTAACCAATACTCCCCAAAAGCCGCGACTGTTGGTAGTGTAAGATTAAATTCCTTTATCTCATAGGATCTATCTAGGTTCTCGATCGACACGACCCTTCGTGGGCCCATATCACACAGGCCACCTCCTCGTGGGCCCATATCACACAGGCCACCCCACCCCGAGTGTGCCCCATATTACACAGGCTGTCCCACTCGAGCCCGGTGTGAAAATGCCCCTGCATTAATCACCCCCGGTGAGGAGACTCGAACACGAGACCTCCCGCTCTGATACCACTTTGATGCAGGACATTTAACCAATACTCCCCAAAAGCCGCGACTGTTGGTAGCGTGAGATTAAATTCCTTTATCTCATAGGATTTATCTAGGTTCTCGATCGACACGACCCTTCGTGGGCCCATATCACATAGGCCACCTCCTCGTGGGCCCATATCACACAGGCCACCCCACCCCGAGTGTGCCCCATATTACACAGGCTGTCCCACTCGAGCCCGGTGTGAAAATGCCCCTGCATTACTTTTGATTGCTGATATCCCCAAGTTGTAATGTTGATTGTATATGTTTGCTGATAGTCCACATATTGTATTATTATTAGAGTGTATGAAATGGCCAATTACATGAGCATTTCCATCATTTCCAAGATACGCATGGTTTGATTTTAAATTTGCAGTGAGATGAAAATGATATTGGCTTGTAAGTTACTGGTTTCCAGTTTCCAGCTGGGGTTTAACTGCACGAGATTATAACAGGTTATTAAGGAGGATATGGAGAGAGCTTTTAGAAACACAAATATGAAGCCTTTAAATCACTCATCATACCTGAGATTGCAAATCCTGCGTGAGAACTTTTGGGATGTAGATGACAAGTTGTGTTGCCTTACTGACTTATCTCTTGCTGATTTGAAGGCGTTTATCCCTGAGCTTCTTTCCCAGGTACACGAATAATGACAAATATTTGCTGTTTGTATCATTTCTCCACATTTATGTTCTTTATATCAGACAACACTATTCTGCTACCCATTTGTAGTCCCTTTGTACTTTGGTCTGGACCTCCACCTCAAGCTACTTATGCTGTAATGTGACATAGATGCAGATTGGTTGGATCCTTTCATTTGATGGGTTTAACTTAGGAGATCTTGGAGGCCAAAGATCAACCCAATCAGATGAACTTAACTTTCGGGTCTATAGGCATTTTTCTGTTTCTGAACCATTTTCCATAATTCTCTAAGCATACAAGGAACACAATTGCTCAAATTCATATAATCATCCAAATGGGTCAAGTGTTGTCCAGGATATCTCATAGGTTGGAGCCACCAAGTAGTGGGATTCCTATCCCCCTGCAAGAGCACAAAGTGGAGAACACTTTTAATGACAAGTACCCCTGACACCCCTGTTTTTAATTTTTGAAATTTAATTTTTTTTTTCGAAAACAGTGTTGTCAGGGTTATTTGTCAAGTGGAGAGGTGCTTGTCAGCAAAAATAAACTCCAAATGTACAGCATGGGTGGGTCAAGACGGAGGTCAGACATGCAGTTGTCTTGGACAAGTGTTTTTCTTTTTGGTTCCTATTTTGCAGTTGGATTATATTTGCTCCTTTTTCTGGGTCTGGACAGTTGCATATCGAGGGCCTTTGTCATGGCAATTTATTAGAAGAAGAAGCAATCAAAATATCAGATATCTTTAGAAGTAACTTTCCTGTACAACCAATCCCTATGGAACTGAGGCATAAAGACCGCGTTGTATGTCTTCCCTCTGGTGCTAACCTTGTTAGAGATGTACACGTGAAGAATAAGTCGGAAGTGAACTCTGTAGTTGAGGTAATTGAATTAGTTGTACTGTTTTTGTTTATTCCTTTTAATTTTCATGAGGTCCTCAAGGCCTCTTATACCTCATCTGTTATGTTTATTTTTTTTTCTGATTTCAATTTTCCTTTGCAGCTTTACTTTCAAATAGAACAGGACATTGGGATGGAGTCTACAAAATTGAGGGCCATAGCAGATCTTTTTGATGATATTGTGGAAGAACCACTTTTCAATCAGCTAAGGTGATGCAATCTTGTGCCAAGAGTATTTCATGTTGACTATTCTTAATCTGATGTCCAGGTCTTTATGTACTGGGACGTAGGACCTACCATTCAATAGGTCTCACCTAGGAGATATCCTACACCAAAAACTGATGCAATCGAATGATTGCAACAGGACAACTTATTGCATTCTTGTGGACAGTCGGAAAAAGAATGTGGTGAGAAGTCCAGAAAAATGGTCCATAAATCAAGTTGATTAAGGCCTGGAACAAGGAAATAAATTTCACGAAATTAAGGAAATATTTCGCTAGGTCACCGACAAGAGAGAATAAATACATGGAAAAAATGTTAAATTTCACGAGTTCACGTGAATAGTAAATTTCGATTAATTGACAGAGTAAATATGTATTATTTCGGTCGAAATATTTGGACATGTATTGAAACATTTCAATCAAAGATAGGAAACATCCAGTTTGAGCTCAAAACTACCACAAATCCCATTTTTGATCCATTTAATCCAACATTTTACAGATTGATTGTAAAGATGAATTGAACCTGTTTTGGAGTTTTTTCAAATTTGAAATGTACGTTTAAGTATAAAATTTCTTGGTATCGTTTCTTGCTACAAATAGATAGATTAAGTGTAAATGTATCAAATCTATGAATCTATGATGCATTTACATTAAATTTGTGTGTGGATTGAAGACTGTTTAGGGTGAAAATTTGAAATTTGGGGAAAACCTAAATTTTGTTGGTTTTTACCCTTCACATCCATGATTGTGCATAAATTGATTATACGTTGCATAACTTGCCTGCTCTACGAGTAGGTTGGATTAAATTTTTTTTGAAAAAAATTATTTGAACATTCAAAAAATTAAGTAAATGTTATAAGTTAATGACAAATAGGTTTTCTAAAATTATACATAATATTAAGACATTAATGTAAGTGAATAAGAATTCAGTAATACCTTGATTTGTGACTTTTTATAATTAGTAATGAAATAATACCTTGATTGACTATTAGATACCTACCTCAACATATTACAACCGCAATGGTCATTCATTTCCATACTACATATGGTTTGATAGCTTATGAGTGATTTTTTATGCTTGTTTTATCATTGCCCAAACTTTCCGTGTTATTTCCATCATTTCCATGAAAAATGTATTATTTCCACACTGGTTGAAATATTTTCCATTTCCGGGCTGGTCGAAATAAACTTCAAAACCAAAATTTATATCATAAGTGGGATCAACTAGTTTGTGGGTCCCAACTCATTATAAATTGTAGTTAGGGTCTGCAAGAAGCAGACGATAAATCATCCCATAATTTATGTAGAAATAACAAGTTTGTGAAATATCATATCTACCTTAATGAGACTTGTTTCTTGTGGTTATTGAGAATGGAAAGAGTATCGAAGGTGTGTGATTTAATTGGCAATATCTTCTATCATGTGGGATGCAGGACAAAGGAGCAGCTTGGTTATGTTGTTGAATGTAGCCCACGTGTAACGTACCGGGTACTGGGCTTCTGCTTCTGTATTCAATCTTCCAAGTATGATCCACTCTACTTGCACAGGAGAGTTGACAACTTCATAAATGGCCTGCAGGAATTACTGGTAGGCATCCAAATTTATGATTTGTGGAGGAAATTTAATTCTTAACTTATTATCAACATGTTGTAGTCTTGCTGAAGATTATGTAGCTCAAGACCCTAAGCAGTGTATCCTTAATATTGTTCAATGAGGAAAACGAAGACCTATGTAATGAGTGCAGTCCATTTTTTAAGAATTTGATGTGTTGGACATTGTGTTGTACTCATGTGTCCGAAACACATAAAATAAATCTTTATTTATTTAGATAGAACCAAACCCAGTAGGTGTCCAAGCCTCCATAAGCATTCCCAGGATTCGATAGGTCCACTCCACATCAAAGAGAGAACTCGCACCAAATCTCACATGTGAATGGGCAATATATAAACAAATGGTGTATGTTTTCTTGCACATCATTGCTAAGAATGTAATCATTTGGAGATTTTTCCCACACCTATTGAGTTGGTCAATGGTGAGTATCATATTGTGAGAAGCCAGCCACAGAAAAGAAGACTGTTATTTGGATGGTTTGGACAATCCAGTTGGGTTAGTTTTTAACCTGGTGGATCTGTGTGAGACTCATCAAATGGTGGCTCACACTCCTCCATCTGCAGCATATGTACCATTACGCCATTGGTAGGTCGTCCCGACAGTCTACTACTCAAACATGTCATTAGGTTGCTCAATATCCACTCTAAGGCTATGTTACTAAGACTTGGACACATTTGTTAGTATCTAACACGTATACAAAGTGTTAGACACACTAGGGCTGCAACTTGGGGTCAACCCGAGCCCGACGGGTTCGACCTGACTTGTGGCTTCTACAGGTCTTGGGCTCGGGCTTGGTTTTTAGAACTCGATCGAAATGGAGTTAGGCTCGGGTTGAGGCATTGGACAACCCGACCCAACCTGAGGCTGACCAATATATATGAAGTTACTCTTGTACCATGATCGAACTTCATATCCTAGCCTAGGAGCTCTTGATTTGGGGGAGAGAAATACATATGTACGTGACATTGGAGGGAAAATTAAGGAAAATTAATTGCACATTCTTTTTAAGATGACTTAAGGTCAAGGTTATTTTTGGAAAATAGTTCAAGCTTTTGTTGATATGTATCACCAAAAAAGTTTTTACATGAAACTTTCTTATGCATTTCACCAAACAACTATTTTTTACAAAACAAAGTCGCCAACCCGACTGACCCAACCAAACCTGATCGGGTTGGGCTCTGGCTGAGATTCTCCTTCCTGACCTTGGATTGGGCTTAATCTCGGGATCAATGCCTTGAAGGTCGGAGTGGGCTCGGGTTGATTAGCAACTCAAGCCAACCCGCTTGAGTTGCAGTCCAAGACACACTCACCCCCCACAAAACTGATTAGCTGATATGTCTGTACTATGCATTCTTTTGTTGAGAGAGAAATTTAGCAAACTACAAATCTTGTTAAGTGCACCATATAAAAAATGTACCGAGATAATCTGACATACATTACAATCATATAAATAATAGCTGAAAACAAAATATTTGCATGATTGAGATTTGTTTGAAAAAGTGTGTTGGCATATGTCCGACACAGAAAATTCTTAGAAAATGGAGTGCCTTGTCACATAGCTTCAAAGGATAGTTTATAATTTGTATATAGGCCCCAACCAACAATGTTCCTTGTCAAGTACTAAGTAATTTGTATATATGTGCCTTGTCAAATACTAAGTAATTGCTGCACAGTATTTGTGTCTAATAGATATCTGGCCATTACAGGATGGGCTTGATGACGAGTCCTTTGAGAATTACAGAAGTGGGTTGATAGCAAAGAAATTGGAGAAGGATCCGTCACTCACATATGAAACCAATCATCTTTGGGGTCAAATCGTGGATAAGAGGTACTATGCTTATATTCTCTTAGTTAATATAAATGGTAATCACCATATTTAAATGGATTATCAGATTATTGTTCAAATGAATGGGGTTGGAATCCCCAATCTATGGTTTCGCGTGGAAGAAATTAAGAGATATTCTTGGTAAACGATCAACCAAATCAGGGGAATGCAACTGACCCAGTCTGTAGACATTTTTTGTGGACTGGTTGTAAAATTCTTTGTGGACGTCAAGGATTAAAATTTCGGTCGAAATTTCGTGTGAAACTTTGGAAAATGTCGAAATGAAGAAATTTCGCCCATATTTCACAAAAAAATCATAAAATAAATAAATAAAATTGTAATTTTATGATAATTAACAAGTTTCGTAATAATTCTAGAATACGAAACAAATTTTAAAAATATTAACATATAACGAGTCTTGCAATAACAACTACAATGGACTTTATGATAATTACATCTAGAATACTTAATGAAATTTACAATAACAAAGTCCAAACTACAAAGTACTTAATAGAATTTAGATAAAAACAAAAAACCACATCTATCGTTCAAAGTCTCGGCGTGGGTAAAGGTATGAGTACGGATATGGATACGGATACGGATATAGAGGAGGGTATAATCTATATGGATATAGATGTTGGCTTTCCGGTAAAAGATAGACAGGACCATACACATGACCTTGCCCTTCATGATGTGATTCCCGGCCATAGGTGGAGGTACTAGATGATTGAACTCCTTGATCAAATCCGTAATCATCAAAATGAACCATTTGCACCCCGCTCTCAATCATGTCAACACTTTCTTGGTTTTGTGAAGACCGACTATTATCGGAGTTCTCATATTCTTGCCTACATTGCCGGGTACGTTGCCTTCCAAAACTACTAGTGCGGGATGACATTGCTCGACTTGGATTTCTTGCACCATGGCGAGAAAATTGTTCGCATGTGAATTGGGTCATGGGCTGCCTCTCTGTAGCACTACCACCACCACCATAACCACTACCACTGCCGCCGCCGCCACCATAACCACTGCTACTGCAGCCGCCACCACAACGACCATAACCACTACCACCGCCACTGGACGTCCTCATTTTTTTACATCTGCTAATTACCATCTATAAAACTGAGAATAAAGACTACCCACTTGCAGTATAGTCAAATAAGGGACATAGTTATGATGACAGCTGTAATTTTAGATATGAATTGCTGGATATTATGCAAATGACTGAGCAGTCCCTGGACAGTGATGTACTAGCCAGTTTGAACCACTTTGACTAGAACTGGCATCTCTGACAGTGCAGTTTAATCCCTAACGCTGTCATACGATCTTTTGGTTCTTAAGTACCCTATCTTGCTGGTTTTCTAAAGAACCAGACAGTTCAGCCGATTTACAGAAAAATCGTTCAGGATCTGTATGATGATGTTTTACAGAAAAAGGATTTTTATGTTAGAAAGCGTTGATACAGAAAAAGTTTTCTGACAAATATATGCAAAGATCATTTCTACATAACTTATTTAGGGCACCCATACAGAGCCCCAGTTGATATGGGTTTGAAAATAACCTTTTGAATTGTATGTGATGTATAAATTTACGTCACATATCCATAGTGAAATTGTGGTATAGGCTGGTCTGAGCCGTCTGACTCAGCCAGTTTTAAAACACACCTACTGATTCAAAATGTCCTGTTACACTCGATTAGATTTTCTTGAACTAGCAAATCCCTTTTTTGACCAAACCTATCTGTCCCTTCACGACTGCTAGATGGAATACAGAATACTTGATGCTAATACTCTTCCCTGCCCATAGTGCACATTTGGCAAACAATGGGGGCAGAGAAACACCATTCGATGGATCAGTTTGGGCCAGAAGATTGATCTGATCATATGCTTATAACCATAAAATTATATTTCTGGACTGATTGCTGTACTACTAAAACTCAAAAATTGCATTGATTTTCAGGTACATATTTGATATGGCAGAGAAGGAAGTAGAGGAACTCAAAAGCATTTGCAAGAGTGATGTTATTGACTGGTACAACACATATTTAAGACCAACATCTCCGAAGTGTCGACAACTTGCTGTTCGTGTATGGGGCTGCAACACCGACATGAAAGAGGAGGAAACACAATCGAAATCTGTT
The DNA here is from genome assembly GCA_035048495.1 of Euptelea pleiosperma. Lineage (NCBI taxonomy): Eukaryota > Viridiplantae > Streptophyta > Magnoliopsida > Ranunculales > Eupteleaceae > Euptelea > Euptelea pleiosperma. Next base: position 27,541,727 of record CM068540.1, read on the forward strand.
AAGGTCATTGAAGACCCTACGGACTTTAAGATGTCAATGGAGTTCTATCAGAGCCTTTGTTGAAGCAATGCCGACCCCATTATTGAACATACAATAACATCAGTGTAAGCCATTGGAAACTTGTTGAAGGTTTAGGTCAAATGTAGGTGGGAAGGTTCTATTTGCTTCCAAGCCAGAAAAGAAAAATAGGAAGGAATGAAAAAGAAAATGGGAAACATTAGGGTTATAGATAGATTCATGTAACATTTCATTTTTTAGCTTAATACTAAATAATGCTATTGGGGCCTATATGGTTGCCCTGAACAACTTTTCTAGAAATGTATTTGGCATATAAATGTCATAGAACTTCTTCTGTAGCAACATTTCATAACATACAAATCCTTTTCTGTAAAACTTTTGGTAGATCACCATTCAGAGTACACGAATACCCCAATACTCGGCCATGGATTTCACGAATCCAACTGTGGTTGTCAGCACCCCAAAAAGTGAAAAATTGATGCCAGCTTGGCGCTGACAAGCACCGTTGGATTTCTGGCGAAGTACACGAGAGGGGTCAGAAAAAAGGGGTCCCCTGAGCCCAACCATTAACATAAATGAAAATAGTTACCACAGTTTGTAAAATGTTAAGGCATGGTCAGTTCGTTAAAGGAACTATAAAGCATAGATTTGCAAGCTGGCTGGTTTGTTTAAGCACTAATATTAAGAACAGAAACTGTTTGGGCAGTAATACTCCCAATACTATCTTCATACAAAATAATTCCCAAGCCAAATGGGAGTATATAAAAAACCACCGACCCCATGTGTGGCCGAGAATATTTCGCTAACCAATCTGCAACAAAATTTGCTTCCCTGTGGATATGTAGTCAGATCACTCTGATTCTGTTCAAGGAGTGCAAGGCAGCGTTGGAGAAGGCGGTGCAAACACCTCGAGTTGGACTTGCCGTTACCCATCTCCCAAGCCATCTGCAGACCAGAGAGAACAGCCAACAACCATGGTTTAAAATCTCGGAATGTTTTGTATGAAACATTTCAGATTTTAAGAGAATCGAAATGAAACATGCATAAATTCAGAATCATAAATTTTATTTGTTTCTGATTGTTTCCTAATGTCTCAATTTGTTTCGTCGAGATAAACCAAGACATTACGATACAATCAGAAAAAAATCATTGTAAGCTTATCTATGCATTAAATGCATGATTTTCAGAATATTTTATAGTGTCATCTGTTTCGCCATTTTTTCAAAATCACAGAAATGTTTGGTTTCATTTCGGAGTTTATCGTGGGTTTTCACTTGACCGAGACATTCCTCCGAAACGAGATTTTAAACAATGCCCACAACTCAGCTACTATATTAGTAGTAATACCAATAAAGTATGCAAAACCCCGAATGAACTGTCCTGATTAATCACAGATCAAACCTCCAACACAAGCTGGACCCGGGTTACCTAAGACTGCACTGTCATTATCGAGCTTACATGCTAAACGTTCCACAACCACTTTGGGCCGCACCACCCTCGTGAAGAGCGTCATCACCAGCATTCCAACATGGAAAAAGATGTAACAAGGTACGCCTAAAACTTTTTCAAATGCGGAAGCACGATTTTTGTTGCTCACAGGTGTCATCTGGGCCCACTGACCGCATAGATGTTTATCCCACCCCTTGGTGGATACACATATACACACCAAAAATCACCCTGATTGGTAATTTTAAGACGTTCATATAGCCGTTGAATTCAACCAATTTTTTTTTTTTTTGAGTATTAAAATCAACGGTTAAAAATTATCAAACAAGCTGATTTTTGGTTTGAATGTGTACTAAGAGGTGGGCTAAACATCCATGCGGTCAGTGGGCCCAGATAGCGGTGAGTAACAAAAATGCGCATCCACTTTTGGAAAGATCACGACCCTTCTAACATATACCATGCAGCAGTACGCCCTTCCCAAGGCGTTAATAATATGACAGAGATTGGCTGAGCCGAAATTTCCTTTGGTCCCCGAACCCGGACAAACGTTGGCTTCACCAAGTGAAATGGAGCCAAGTTACTTAACCTGTGCACCCAGGTGGGCTCCAACTTTGCAAGCCAGATTGACTCAACCACGCCATACTAGCCAAGCTGGCTCTATGGACAGAGGTACATGATATCCAAATACCTGAAACAGGACACGTTTTTCGACTGGCCGGTGCACCCAAATATCTCATGGGGCTGGATGATCATACTTTGGGGGCCGCATAAGCGGAAAGTTGGAGATGGCGTAACGATAAAATTCTGGCGAGACGGTTTGTTTTTGTACTGAAAAAAATCTTTGATGACGAACAGTTCCTGACGGACCACAGTTTCCTGGCACATCCTAGTACCGAAATAATGCTCCAATCCCACGGTTAGAAATCACTACAGGCTGATTTTTTTTTTTATCTTAGGTCCACCTATGGATGGGTCAGACATCCATACGGTCAGTGGTCTCTAAGAATGTGCTACGTGGCTTATATTTTGGTCCTTCATAGGTCATCAAAGATTTGTTCTGTTGCTACCCACCCCACTTCTGTTCCACTCATCACCGACTGTCCCTGAAATCTTGATTGTACATTTAGGGCTCTTGTGTAGTCAAATTTTGGTTAACGGGGTAAATCTGTTTAAACACGCAAAAGTTTTTCGTCCCCTTCAACAGTGAGGGAGATTTTTATTTATAGGTGTCCTTGTGCTAGGTAGGATGTATTGTTCCCCAAGTTCTAAGCATGGCGACAATATGATGCTGTTGTTTATGTATGGACAACATCCATATCTCTCCTCATATCATTCTGAGTTTGTAGGTCACATTCCATCTTGAGCAGGTATGAATTGTCCAATCCATAATAAGTGAGAATTGCCCATCTTGAGCAGGTGAGAGCTGCGCCTACAGATGGAATCATGCCAACTTGCTGAATAGTCAGGCTCCTTCGTCTTAGCTAGCGTTCTTTGAAAAATCGGCTCTCCCTTCTGACAACTTAAGATTTCGTGCATGTTGATATAATCAACAAAGGATTGTCTTGCAAGGTTTAGGATATACTGGTCCGAGTTGCTAAATGACCAAAAACCTCATTTGCATGGATCTTGAGGTGACACGTACGGTTTGGATGCAGGCCATTTTTTGGCACTACATTCACCCACTATTCTCGTTTTGCTAGGAAAGAGCTTCTCGGGAGGTTTCTTTTTGGCAGATTAGGAATACGAACTATCTTCATTAATTTAATGCTAATACATGTCTCAATCTGAGGTTTGTTTGCGAATGGGTGGAAAGCATGCTCCTGCAACTCCGAGCCCTGACGATTGGACTTTGGCAATTAATGTTGCGCAATCTTGTTGGTCCATCCCAAGACACACGTTACAATCCAAGTACGGGTAATCACTTTATAAATAGGGGACAATCCCCCTCATTTCACATTTTCACGAATTTGAACTTCTCAGAGCTTGCCGACTTGTTGTCCCGGACTCAGGGCCATCTCGACACACAAGTTAGGGCCTAAAGCGAAAACTCTTTAGGCCAGTCCATCAAGAGGAGTCAATCCCGTAATAGAGTGCCCAGTCCATGGAGAGGAGAAAACTAATTTTCAAAACACGTGGCGAGTGATTATAGGTAGATATATATTTAACAAAAAATTGGGGGCCTTCTATCATTTGGGGGCCTAAGGCGATTGCCTGACTCGTCTTATGCTTGAGCCAGCCCTGCCGGACTTTCGCAAGTTTCAAACCGTGTAGCGTTTGTTTTTCATTTTTCTTTTCATTCTTTCACTTTTAACGCTACTTCGTCCGTTTTTTTTTTACTATTCTTGCACTGTTTTTATTTAGTTGTTCTAGTCGACTAGCTAGGTGGCTTTACGACTCAGCCCCTAGGCCTAGACTTAGCAGGCTCTAGGTTTTTTTATGATAAGTAACAAAATTGCGCTTCCACATTTGAAAAGATCTCAAGTATACCCAGAATGGGGTAGACGGAATCGTGTAGGGTTTCTAGGACTAGGATAAGGACTGGAAGGATGACCCCTTCTAATTTCTAGAGCCTGGGACTTCGGGGACATGGAGCCCAACCAAGATGCTGCCAGAGTCCCTCAAACCATCAACACCGATCATAATTGTCGAGATCCCTTCTTGTTTTTAATTTTCTTTCTTAGTCGGATCATGGTATGAGTTACTCATCATACTTTCTTGTTGCATGTAGGTCCGACAAAGTCACCTCGGGATGTGCGCATACCAGCCGAGGTAGTATGAGAAGATTCCGATCAAGTCGATGAACCCGACAACACCTAAGGGCTCTCCATCTAGTTTGTTGACGTTTTTAGACCCAGCCCCCAGCAACATGCCTACTAGTAGTTGAAGGGTGAGATCACTGAATCCTATGGGGTGATCATCAATAGCCTGTCAGCATCTACAATATCAACAGGGGAGCAAATATCACTTTTAGGACAACGAGTATAGCTCATGCCTTGATTTACAAACCGATAAATTCATCCTTTATTTTTCTTTAGTTTTTTGAATTTCAACACATTATATCTATATAACAAATCAGCTCAGTTGTCTCCCCCTCTTATAGGCTTCATGTATAGATGGCTGAGATCTTATCCACAATTGGACGGTGGATCTCAGCCACTCACACCCGATTTGGGCAAATGCTTTGTCAGGGAGTTCCTGTGGGCACATGCCACCCACTAGTCTATAACAAGGGAGCTCAGTTGTCTCCTCCTCTTATAGGCTTCAATAAAGAAGGACCGAGATCTTATCCCCCAGCTTGATGGTGAATCTCAGCCAGTCACACCTGATTTTAGCAAATGCTTTGTTGGGGAGTGCTGTGGGCACGGTCCACCCATTAGTCTATATAATAAGGGAGCTCAGTTGTCTCCCTCTCTTATTGGCTTCAACAAAGAAGGGTCGAGATCTTATCCCCCAATTGGACGATGGATCTCAGGCACTCACACCCGATTTTGGCAAACACTTTTTTGGGGAGTGCCATGGGCACGGGCCACCACTAGTTTCTAACAAAAAAACATCAAACCCTGTTCCCTTAAGAGGACAGCCTAAAAACCCACAAACCATACAATTCCTTAGTTCTCCAACCCTAGAAAGTAGGGTAATAAAGCCCAAAATCCCAAATTCTCTGTTCCAAAAAGTTTCAAAAAGTACATTTCCTACCCAATAACATAGGACCGCATTCTAACATTTCCTACAAAAAAACATAAGACAAGTTCACAAAATAAATCTTCCAAGAGGTAAAGCAACCAAAGCTATCCCTTTCTCCTCTCATAAATTAAAAGCAAAAAAAAAAAAAAAATGTATCTTTCAACCCTTGCACAACAACAGAACATTGCATGAGGAGGGCCTCACACTAGACTCGGCGACCAAACATCCCTAACATGTTGCCCTTCTAGGATCACGTTTGGCCTACCACCACATGTTCGTATTAAAATGCACATGGTGGGGTTCGAACTTCGAACCCCTGTGATCTCCAGTCGAAGGTCACATAGGTCCCATTTACGCCAACCATGTGTGGCAATGTTGTTAACTACCACTAGAAAGCAACCGCTCAACCCCCTATTTGTAGGGGAGCATTCCATGTTGTAGGGTCATCCAAGTGGGACTACAAGACAATCCCTTGTGAAGGGCACTTTCATTGGCTCCCAATCAACAACATTACTGGATAAAATCCACATGCCCTTTATTGGATCTGATTTCTAGTTTTGATCAACAGTGTCCTCAGAAGGATGTGTTGGGTGGTTAAGGATCATAGGACCTGCTCCTACCTTACAGTTGCACAAAAATGGTAAAAACATTTAACTTTTCTTTGACTGATAACGAATAAAAAAAAAAGAACTGCTTTTATGGCTCAAATTGAGCTAACGGTGTTATAACGGTCTTCGTTCGCTCACCCCAACGCCGTTATAAAGACAGGGCCGGCTCTAGGTCCCATTGACCACATGGATTTTAGTCCACCCCCTACTGGATATACAAACAAAAAATCACCCCAATTGATTATCTCTAGCCATAGATTTTAGTACTTTTTAAGACATGATTCTAGCCGTTGGATTCAAGCATGTTTTTTGTGTAGTAAATCCAATGGCTATAAATCATCAATCAAGCTGATTTTTAGTGTGTTTATCCACCAATAGGTTGGCTGAACATCCACGCAGTCATTGGGCCCAAAAATGATCTATGTAGGGCCACCAGAGTTCTCTGCATCGACTACACCGGGGGTCCTCTGGATCTAATTTTTTTTTTCCGTAGTTTTGATTATCAAGAATAGCTTTTATACAATATTTCCAATAAAAATGCCTTATATAGAGTTCTCGCCTTAGGCGTCAACTTGTATCGAGATGACCCTGTATACAGATGAACGACGACCCTCATTATCCCCATTTTAATGGCTGCCATTATGTTATTTTGGTCATGTCATGAAATAATAAATCAAATTTAATAAAAACAAATAAAGAAATTAGTATAAATCAGAAAAAAAAAAGAGAACACACTGATTAATTAAGCTAAATAAGGGTCCTCATGCCCCCAACCATTGCCGCCACAAATTTCGCTATTTTCTATAAAAAGAAATTGCCATGTCTGACATCGCGATCAAGTAATCGAAAAGACGCGGCGCGACGTTGACTCGCGCCGATATTTGATTTGGTCAAATCACATTAGATCATAATTTAAAAAGACAAAATTATTTTTAACCAGTAGCCCTTGTTCAAGAATCAAGATCTTAGGAAAGATATGTAATCTTCATAGAGATTGTAGGTTCTTACAGCCTTGAAGGGCCAAGTAAAAAAACCCCAATTCAAAAAATATTCTGGGAGAGAGAGAGAGAGAGAGGACAAAATCAAATTGGATAGAAGGAAGGAAGATTTGGTGAGAGAAAATTCTAAGGGAGTAGGAAGGATGTTCAATCCATGCAAAATCTCATATTTTTTTCAGCTTGTTGTTATCTTATATACCTTTAGATTTTGAATGCCTCCAAAAACATATGAAAACGATGCACGAATATATGGGCCGAAAAGCCCGGAAGTTGCATGTGCCCCCTAACATGGTAGGTCCCAAACAAAATCCCCACCTTCTCTTTATAGTACAATTTTGATGACAGCCAGCAATATGAGCCCTGTGGCACACTCTTAGAGGACTCTGACCGTATGGATGTTTGGCCAATCCCTAGATGGACCTACAAACCAAAAATCAGCCTGATTAGTTATTTCAATCCTTTGGATCTTTGTACCTCAAATAATGGTCAATAATGCTCAAACTCCCACTGTTAAAATCAACCCAGGAAAATAACTCCAATCCAATATCTAGAAATCATTAATCAAGCTGGGTTTTGGTTTGTAGGTCCACCTAGGGATTGGCCAAACATCTATACGGTCAGAGTCCTCTAAGAGTGTGCCACATGGTTCATATTGTGCACTGTCATCGGTCTCAATGACAGCGCCTGTCATCAAAGTTTTTACTCTTTTCATTGAGACTTCCTACCTAAATAAATATGTAGCCCCCATCAAACTAATAAAAGGATAAAAATATTTCTTTATTTATTTAGTTTTTTTTAAGCAAAAAGATTTCTTTATTTATGAAATTACCCAACATTAATAAAATAACATATATAGAAAATCATCCATCCACCAATGCTCTTATTTCGATTAAATTACGTTAAATAACGCACATTTTTTTGTTTTAATTTCTCGAAATCGGTGCATCAGAAGTAACTACGTGTCCTTGAGATACTGTGCGCAGACGTTCAGCGACAGGGTGTAGCTTGACAAATTGTATCGATAATGCTAATATTTTAATTCCTACCAAAAATTTATTCTTTTAATTATTTATTTACATGGACATTTAATATATGATTTATTTATATTTATATTAACCGACAGACTACCCTTATATCCCTGATGCTATGTTGACGATAATACCTTATTTAACTATGGTTTATAAGTTGGGAAAAAACGAAAAAATAAAATAAAAAACACCCCCCATAATACTAAAAGGTGCATGAATAAATTCTTTATTGATGAAAATTACGGAATAATAAAATAACGTAGAAAATCTTCCATATATCCATGTAAAAACGGTCCTTTTCCATAAAATTACGTGAAATAACACAAGCACAAATACATAAAACCAAAGTGACACGCATTTTTTTGTATTCATATTTCTTGGAATCGTTTGTATCGGAAGTAACATTTGTACGGGAGATACTGTACAACGTTCACATACAAGTTATATAGATTGATATATCGTATTCGCTGATGTTAATATTTAAGTTTTACCAAAAAGTATTAAAACATTTTTTAATAATTTAGTGACACAGATTTCTAATATGGTTTATTTACATTACCCGACAGACCGCCCTAGATATCGCTATCAACGTCCCTGATACTATGTTCATGACACCCTTGTCTTATTTAACTGGCTTGGTTTATATTTTTATTTTATTTTATTTTTTTGCAAATACGACCGTGAAAATGCCATTTTGTTTGGTAGTAACGTAACGGGTCACGTATCGTTAAGCCGTTATAATGGTCCCTCTTAAGCCATTATCAAAACAACCTTGAGCAACTTTTTTTACCAAAAAAATCCATTTAACTTTGTAATAATTTAAGGGTATCTTTGTCATTTTAATGCAGTGTCAATTCCTCAAAGAACAAGGGCATTTGTGTCTCTAAAAAGAAATACATTATGATATGGATCACCGTATGAGCCACGTGGTACTCTTAGAGATCTCTGACGTATGACCGTATGGATGTTGGGCACATCCCTAGGTGGTCCTACATCCCAGATTAGTCGTTTACGCCAGGAGAGCGGTTGATTTCGGCTTTCTCGTTGACGTGCACAATTTGAGCACGGCCGTTCTGTTTGGTCTGTGCGGCCCTGGCGCACGAAGTTTCCATGGGGGGTACAAAGATCCAAAGTTTTGAAATCACTATCAGGCTGATTTTGTTATGTAGGTCCAACTAAGGATGGGCAAACATTCATACTGTCAGTGATCTCTAAAAGTCTGTCACATGGCTCATACTCTGATCCATCACGTCCGTTAGCAAGGTTCTACTCGAGAGATCATTTCTAAAAGTGCTATGGGCCCACCTCCTCATGTGTTCGATGGACAGTCCTTTCGCGTGACACCCTTCGCATTAGGTATTGCGCGAGTGGGTGGTACATGTCAGTTCCACGTATAAGCCTTCCCCAACCGACGCCGAGAAAATTTTTGAAGCGGCGTTTTGAACAGCGGATTGTGGCGCGATGTGATTGGCCACTGCTTCGCCGCTTCAAAATCTGACGCCTTACGTTGGTCGGCCGGTCAGCCTCAACTTTCCACGTCTAAGCCTTCATGTGATCCAACTGCCAACAATAAGCCGACACGTCAGCATCTTTTTTGCTGCCATGTAGGATACCAGTCATATGACCCTCGAGGAATCCTTAAATGTTCGTTCCATACTTCCATCTGGTCAACACATATTCACCTGCGCACTCCCCCCCTCCAAACGTGCGGACCGCCTTATTTACCTCGTGCAAAAGATCGGCGCGATTTCACGCGATTTAGATTTAAAAAAAAAAAACAGCGGAAACAAAAATATATAAGTACTTAGAAAGATAACAAAAATAAGAAACCGTTGAGAATGCATGTGCGGGTAGGGCCCATGGGCTAAGCGGTTGTTAGCCTGATTAGAACATTTGCATGTGCACTTGATTTGTGTCATTACTTTCAATCCGTTTCGTGGCTTTGGCCGGCCCAAACGTGAGAACCGCTAACTTGTCTATTTACACAACAAACAAAGCTTCATCACTCCCCCCAACACCCCCCAACACCCCCCTTCCCTCACTACTTTCTTATATAAACACACCCCCCTCCTCCCTTCATCCCCCAAGTACTTGTGCTTAGCAACCCAACTCTCTCAATCAAAACCCACCTTCCCCTTCCCCTCTCTCTCCCTTCCTCTGTTTAGGAGCTTGCAATGGCCGCCATTCAGGGTTTCTCTGTTCTTCCTATTCTCTTCCTCTTTCTCTTTAACTTACGCTTTCGAGGTACTTACGGAGACTACGGGGGTTGGGAGGGTGGGCACGCTACGTTCTACGGCGGTGGTGACGCAGCTGGCACAATGGGTAAGTTTGAGCTTACTTTGTTTTTCTAAATTCAATTTGAAGTAACAAATATGTTGTGTTTCTTATGGGTTAATTGCTTGTTGGTCTTGCAGGGGGAGCATGTGGGTATGGCAACTTGTATAGCCAAGGGTACGGAACTAACACCGTAGCTCTCAGTACTGCCTTGTTCAATGGTGGCTTGAGTTGCGGGTCGTGTTACGAGATGAGATGTGACGATGACCCCAAATGGTGCCTCCCTGGGACAATCACAGTTACTGCCACCAATTTTTGTCCCCCTAACTTTGCTTTATCTAACGACAATGGTGGATGGTGCAATCCTCCTCTCCAACACTTCGATATGGCCGAGCCTGCTTTCTTGCAAATTGCTCAATACCGAGCCGGGATTGTTCCAGTCGCCTTTAGAAGGTAAAAAATGACTACTAATTAAAATATCGATCCAATTGTACTAATTAGAAGGACATAGTAATGTGAACTGGATTTTAGACTTGTCAGAAACTAAATCCACTAGCGGTTTTCAAACATTAATGTTTTGTGATTGATCTTGACAGGGTTCCTTGTGTGAAGAAAGGAGGAATAAGGTTCACAATCAATGGTCACTCCTACTTCAACTTGGTCTTGATCACCAACGTCGGTGGTGCCGGGGATATCCATTCAGCGTCAATCAAGGGGTCTAAGACAGGGTGGCAAGCCATGTCTAGGAACTGGGGCCAAAATTGGCAGAGTAACTCCTACCTCAATGGACAAAGCCTGTCCTTCCAAGTTACAACTAGCGACGGGAGGACAGTCACTAGCTACGACGTGGTACCGGCCGGTTGGCAATTCGGGCAAACATTCCAAGGAGGGCAATTCTAGAAATTTACTGCAAGAGTTAGTTCGGTGACTGGTGACCGACGGGTGAAATTTGTATATGTAAGATCTTTGTTACAGGTATAAAGAAGAGTCATACCAAGTAGGGAAGCTCTAGCGACGTGGCCTTCCGATGCTGAGGTGGCTAGTTCGCACCCGCTAGGCCTTTTATGTGAGTGGTTGTGAGACATGATTACCTCACCTATTGATATTACATTGGCAGCCTTGTTGGAATCAAGGCCATGAATATCAAAAAGTTTGTAGATTTAGTCCCCCATATAGTTCAAAACCATATGTGGGGGCGGCGGGCCAAATAAATTATCAAATTTTATGATTATCTTCTCTTGTATGTCAAACCGTGTCCTTGTGCTTTTTGAAAACGTATATATCATAAGTTCATGATTGTACAAGACTAAGAAATTACCCGTGCCTACGATACTCTCCGACAAAACATTTGCTAAAATTGGGTGTGAGTGGCTGAAATCCATCGTCCAGTTGGGGGAAAAGATCCCAACCCTTCTTTATTGAAGCCTATTAAAGGGGAGACAACCACTGTCACTTGTTACATAAATGAGAGTTCTTTCTATATATCCAAGTTCCACTAAACTCAAGGCTTAACTTTATATGGGCCAGGTTATTTTGACACGTCAAAGTCGGGTAGGCTTCACAAGAGCTTTCACCTAACAATTCTCTGTGTTACATTAAAAAAAAATATATAAAACAGAAAATATAAAACAAAACTTGAGTTGGGTGACTGTCCCAAGCTTCAAACCGTACTTCTTAAGAGAAATCAAATTTTGGATGATAGAGGTCCATCGAGAACGTTGATGATGGATGACTGTGTGAGCCACATGGCATATTTTTAGAGATTACAGACTGTTTGGATGTTTGGCCTGTCCCTAGATAGACATACATACCAAAGATCATCCTGATTAGTGACTTATAACCTTCGGATATGAGTACCCCCAAATAATTCTCGAAATTCATAGTTAAAAATAAACCATGAAAAAGACTCTAATCCAACGGATACGAATCACTAATCAGGCTGATTTTGGTCTGTAGGTGCATCAAGGGTTGGGTCAACAAAAATCCATACGGTCGGAGATTTCTAAGAGTGCCACGTGACTCATACTATGGTGCATCATCAACGTTGATGAAGTCTGGCCTAAAATCACTAACGGGCAACACACGTGCCACTCCCTGGTGGAAATAAATTGAGGAGTCATTTGGGTGAAAATGCATATGATCTCGTTACCATAAAGCTCATTCTCACAAAATATAAGCTCATTTTGAGATTTCTATAACAAATGTGAACTTTAAAATTAATGGTTTTTTTAATTTGAAAGTAATAACACCTCATGGTTTAAAATAATGCCGCCCGTTAAAACGGTAACACTCAAAGCTCGTTACGTTAAGAACCGTTTTGACGCTTAGAAAATAATGACCGTTATTTTCTGAAAAAATTGTGAAAAAAATGGCCGTTATTTTTCGTTAAATTTCTTTTTTCATTTTTGAAAATCTGAAAATTCAAAATATGAATTTCAGAACCATTTTTCCCGTTATTTCCGTTCAATAACGGCAAAATAGAAGTTCAATATTTTATCTACTTTTCATAGGGCAAGAAATGTCGAAATGGGAAGACTTTTTATGCTTACGAAAAACCATCTCTTAGTTAATCTCAACGTGTCAAATGGCGTGTCAAAAATCTCAGCCCTTATTTAATGGAATTAAAGGGTCATAGAAGCATCTCCATCTGTGACACCTAAGAGAATCATGAATAAGGGCATTTTAAGTATAAATTGTATGGTTGGACCGTTGGAGTTTTAGGTTTGTAATCAATTGGCGGGGGGTGGGTGGGGAGGGTCATTGTAAATATAAAAGGGTTTAAAAACGGTAGATATATATTTTAATTAGGGGAGCGGTTGCTTATAGAAAGAGGACCTATTAACCATTTAGATAATATTATCTCCTGAAGGGCATTTTATTCAATGTCACCCTCCAAAAAAAAAATTTGTGGGCCCACTGACTTTATGTACGTTTGGTCCATCTCTTGGTGGATCTACTGTCTACATATCAAAATCAGTTTAATTGGTTATTTCTAGTCGTTATATTTGAATATTTTTAATAGAGTGAATTCTAAACGTTGGATTTGAGCATTCTTTGGGATCGCTAAAATCTAATTGCCAGAAATCGTTGATTTATTATATGTAGGTCCACCATGAGGTGGAACAAACATCCATATGGTCAGTGGAAGGGCTGGAATGGATCGGGTTCGAGTCGGATTGGTACCGATCTAATAAGAAATTCAATCAATTCAGACCCGATCGGATTAATAAAATTCAGTTCCGGAACCGATCCCATCCCATATGTATATAACTAGTGGGTGACCCGTGCCATCGGCACTCCTCGACAAATAATTTGCCAAAATCAGGTGAGCGGCGAAGATACACCGTCCATTTGGCGGGGGATTAGATCTCGGCCATTCTTTGTTGATGCTTATAAGAGGAGGTATAAGTAGGAAAGACAACCAATGTGTTTTGTTATATAGAATAGTAAATGCCCATGCCCACGGCCCTCTCCGACAAAAGCGTTTGCAAAAATTGGGTGCCTTTGGCACTCAAATAGTATAACGGACTGGGGCGTTACCGTTTTTTTCATTATAACGGATTGTAACGCACAGAGGGAAAAATGGGAAAATAACAGAAATAATAAAAAATAACGGTGTTGAAATTTAAATTTTGAATACACTGAGGTCAATTGAGGCGGATTGAGTGACTGAAATCTAACCGTCCACATTAGATCGATGGATTTGATCTCAACCACTCTTTATCTAACTGTCCACATTAGATGGATGGATAAGATAAGAGAATACAACTGATCGTGAGTTGTTTTGATATATGTGTAGGTGGCTGTAGGTACTATAATTTTCACACGAATCTCAAGGATTGATGTGAACATATCTCGAGATGTGCATCTATCGGGGATATTTCAAAGGGTGCATTATTTCTAACGTACACTCATCCCGGGAACTCATCCCAGCAACTCCAACAACTCAACTCGATAACTCTCAGCATCTTATCCCGACATCTCAACCCGGCAACTCTAAGCATTACATCCCGACATTGTCGACGGGATCGACATTCAACTCATCCCAACAGATTTAGTTATCATACTTAGTGGGAATGACGTTCAACACATCCCTATAAGGTCAGACGGCATACTTGATGGGAGTAACGTTTATCTCATCCCGACAAGGTCAAGTGACACGCTTGACAGGAAGGATATTCAAGCATATCCCGGCAAGATCAAACGGCTTACTTGGCGGGAGTGACATTTATATCATCCCGACAAGATCAGCAGCATATTTGGCGGGAGTGACTTCTATTACGCAGCTCCCACGTTCTCCTATTCAAATATCTGCCACGAGGAATGCCACCTCAGTCGTTTCAGATATAACTGAATAAGGGCAGTTAAGATCTAACAGGAAGAGACAGTTTCGTAACAGAATCTCTTCAGATCATAACTGACTAACAAGGAGTAGACACGTGGAAGGTGAGTCACACCAGTTCTGGGGGTATAAATACATGACCCTCAGAATTGAGAAGGGATCTTGCTCTCCAGATTCAGATAGCCTAAACTCTGAAACATTTTACTATTTTCATAAACCCTGTTACCATTCCTAAGCTGACTTGAGCGTCGGAGTATTGTCAACAGGTACAACTATATCTCATCTGGAGATCATCCTATCCTTCGCGGAGGAGAAAACAGTTTCATCCTAGAGCATAAGATTCGTCCGATCATCACCAAAATCCGAATCGTCTGACCTCGAAGAGTGTGCGGGTTAGATCAGATATTTTTCCCCCACAGTGGCCCGTGCCCACGACACTTTCTGACGAAGTGTTTGTCAAAATTGGGTGGGAGTTAATCTCAGCCATCGATATGAAGCATAGTGGATCTTAGCCACTCATTATTGAAGCCATATAAGATAAGAGTGATATAAGAAAACCATTAAATTTCTGTTAAATTCTATTTTTTTTTAATTTTTAATTTTCAAATTTCAAAATTTTAAAATTTGAATTTCAGCAGCACTTTTTTCGTTAAAATCATTAAAATCCGTTAAAATCCATTTTTTTCATTTTTGCCCTTGGCCGTTTCAATCCGTTTTAACGATAACTGACCCTTGGGCTATATGTAAATCCAACCCATTTCATTCCTTATATGTAGGTAAACTAGTGGGTGCCCCGTGCCATCGGCACTCCTTGACAAAGTATTTGCCAAAATCAGGTGAGTAGTGGAGATCCACCGTTCATTTGGGGGAGGATTAGATCTCGGCCCTTCTTTGTTGATGCTTATAAGAGGAGGTATAAGTAGGGAGACAACCAATGTGTTTTGTTATATACCACAGCACTCTCCGACGAAAGCGTTTGCAAAAATTGGGTGCCTTCGGCACTCAAATAGTATAACGGATTGGGGCGTTACTGTTTTTTCCATTATAACGGCTGTTATAATGGATTGTAACGCACAGAGGGAGAAATGGAAAAATAATATAAATAACAAAAAATAACAGTGTTGAAATTTAAATTTTGAATAAATTGAGGTCAAATGAGGCTGATTGAGTGGTTGAAATCTAACCGTCCACATTAGATCGATGGATTTGATCTCAACCACACTCTATCTAACCGTCCACATTAGATCGATGGATAAGATAAGAGAATACAATTGAGTTGTCTTGATATATGCGTGGGTGGCCCATGCCCGCAGCACTTTCCGACAATGTGTTTGTCAAAATCGGGTGGGAGTTAATCTCAGCCATCGATATGAAGCATAGTGGATCTCAGCCATTCATTATTGAAGCCATATAAGATAAGAGGGGTATAAGAAAACCATTTAATTTCCGTTAAATTCTTTTTTTTTTTAATTTTAAAATTTGAATATCAGCATCACTTTTTCCGTTAAAATCATTAAAATCCGTTAAAATCTATTTTTTCAATTTTTGCCCATGGCCGTTTCAATCCGTTTTAACGGCCGTTTTAAGGGTAACACCCCTCTCGAGGCATAAAAAGTGGGGCTCCTGAGCCTGACCCTAACCCTGACCCTTGAGCTATATGTAAATCCAACCCATTTCATTCATTATATGTAGGTAAATAGTAGGCGACCCGTGCCCACGGCACTCATCGACAAAGCGTTTGTCAAAATTGGGTGTGAGTAGCTGAGATCGACCGTCCATTTGGTGTGATAAGATCTCGGCTTTATGAAGCCGGATAAGAGGGGGAGACAACCGTCCTATTTTATTATAGATAGTAGGTGACCCGTGCCCCCGGCACTCATCGACAAAGTGTTTCTCAAATTGGGTGTGAGTGGTTGAGATCCACTGTCCATTTGTTGTGATAAGATCTCGGCCATCCTTTATGAAGCCAGATAAGAGGGGGAAACAACCGTCCTATTTTGTTATATAGACTAGTGGGTGCCCCGTGCCATCGGCACTTATCGACAAAGAATTTGTCAAAATCAGTTGAGTGGCGGAGATCCACCGTCCATTTTGGGGAGGATTAGATCTCGGCCCTTCTTTGTTGATGCTTATAAGAGGAGGTATAAGTAGGGAGACAACCAATGTATTTTGGCACTCTCCAACAAAAGCGTTTGCAAAAATTGGGTGCCTTCGGCACTCAAATGGTATAACGGACTGGGGCGTTACTGTTTTTCCATTATGACGGCTATTATAACGGATTGTAACGCTCAGAGGGAGAAATGGAAAAATAACAGAAATAACAAAAAATAACGGTGTTGAAATTTAAATTTTGAATAAATTGAGGTCAAATGAAGCGGATTGAGTGGCTGAAATTTAACCGTCTACATTAGATAGATGGATTTGATCTCAACCCTCTTTATCTAGCCGTCCACATTAGATGGATGGATAAGATAAGAGAATACAACTGAGTTGTCTTGATATATGCATGGGTGGCCCGTGCCCGTGGTACTTTCTGACAAAGTGTTTGTCAAAATCGGGTGGGGGTTAATCTCAGCCATCAATATGAAGCATAGTGGATCTCAGCCACTCATTATTGAAGCCATATAAGAAAAGAGGGGTATAAGAAAACCATTTAATTTTCGTTAAATTCTATTATTTTTTAAATTTTAAATTTTGAATTTCAGCACCACCTTTTTTCATTGAAATCTATTATTTTTTCATTTTTGCCCCTGGCCATTTCAATCTGTTTTAACGGTAACAACCCTCTCAAGGCATAAAAAGTGGGGCTCCTGAGCCTCACCCTTGGGCTATATGTAAATCTAACCCATTTCATTCCTTATATGTAGGTAAATAGTAGGCGACCCATGCCCACGGCACTCATCGACAAAGCGTTTGTCAAAATTGGGTGTGAGTGGCTGAGATCCATCATCCATTTGGTGTGATAAGATCTCGACCATCCTTTATGAAGCCGGATAAGAGGGGGAGACAACCGTCCTGTTTTATTATATAGATATATATATATACATGTATAATCCCTAGGCATATATTTAAATACCTTTATGCAATTAAAAATATATCTATATAATATAAATTATATATAGTATAAATATTGGGTCTATATCAGATCGGAACAAGGTCGATCGATCCAATACTGATCCGATCTCTGATCAGATAAGATATCAGATCGACAATCTGTGATCCGCTACCGATCCAATAACGAAAAATAAAGGTCCAAACCTGATTTTTTCGGATTAGATCAGATCGGATCTCGGGTTTGATCCGATCCATTGCCAGCCCTGGAAATAGTACTCTGGCATTTTGGGAGGGGAGCTTCAAATTTTGAAGTCCCAACGGACAACACATTCAAGGCGAAATATTGAGATAAATGGACTGATAGGATGATCATCATGGCATGGATAACTCAATGTGTGGTTGGATTGTCCAACATGATCTCCTAAGAAATGGGTGTAGCTCTAGACGGACTTATAAATAAATAGACCGTTCAATATTTCATGTGTACCTTAGGCGGATAGGTGCACTAGAGTCCCAAACCTTTTTCTTTTTTTTTTCTGGTTTGATTTCCTGTACAATGTTTGTTAGCCACATTTACACCAACGTAGCCATTTTTCTTTAGACATAAAAGATGAAAGTGAAGTTTGGTAAAATTTAATTTCAGACCTTAATGGAACATTCAGACCGTTTGCTAACAACATGAAATTTAATATTCGTTTAAGTCGTTTCCTTCTATTTAATGCGTGGTAAATGTTGAAATCTTTAAAAAGATTCTAAAATTTTATCAAAATACCCATATGCCCTTGTCTTAATTTTCAGATATAAAGACCTTTAACAAACTATTTAAATTTACTAAAATTAAGCACTTAAATTTAAGGAGGTATTACTAATTACTTTTGAAATTTAGGGGGATTTTATTAAAATAACCTATAAATAATATACCAGTATGTAGTAGGGGTGTCAATTTGTTCCCGTTTCCGAAAACTCCAATTCTACTTTCACAATTTTGGAAACCGACTAAATAAGAACCGAAACCAGAACCGAACCATAATAACAGTTCTGGTTGTGGGTAGTTTGGTAAGAACCGAACTAGTAGAAATTGAAACCGAACTAGAACCGATATATAAATATAGTGTTAAAAATATAAATACAGTGTTAAAATTGTCATATTATCAAGATTGAAACCAATATACCCGGAACCAGAATCGAACGGAACCAAATACTTGATTCCGGTTCCAAATCCATCATTTTGATAACATGAACCAATAAGAACCAACAATAACTGAAAACAGTTTTTTTTACAATGAAGCATGCAATGCAATTTTTATTGAACCACATGTATGGGATGTCAATTTGTACCCGAACCAATAACCAGTAGGAATTGGTCCCCTACGGTCCCAATTATCCTGGTTCCAGTACTAACTATTTCAGAACCGAACTCAAAGAGACCCAGAATTGATAAGATCCGGAACTGAAGTATGTAATAGGGTTCTTGGCAGTAGTATCTGAAGCCATAGGACCTGGAACGGACATATATAGTAGTGTTAAAGATGTCAAGCTTCTTCGAAAATTTAGAATGAAAATTAATTTACTTATATATTTGTTCTTTTTTGACAAAGCACACGACTACCTGATACCCAATGGGTGAACAGGATATTTATCGATTCTGGTCCTAGATCTACTTGTTTAGGAACTGGAACCGTCATAGCTGAACATAATAGGTTCCATTTCTGGGTACCTTGATACCCGAACTAGAACAAGTTGACAGGTACAAATCAAGTTGAGACAAACTATACTTTACTGAGCTAAATGTTAGGATATATATTTTAGAACATAGCGTATCTGAGAAATTGAGATATTTTAGGCATGTGCAACGAAGATCAACGATGGCACCAATGAGAAAAAAGTGCTTCGGTACAAGTTAAAGACCTTAAAAACGAGAGATGAATACTGAAAATGACATGGATGAAGGTAGTAAGAAAGTCGAAGGGCTAAATAAAATTCAAGCTACCAGCACCAAACATTTGGGATAAGGGATAGATGATGATGATGACGATGGCAAGCTGATAATACAAGTATGGTCACCTCTACCGATTCTCATATGACTTGGGCTGACTGGATCTATCCCAAGTGTGACTCAGTCTCTCAACGTAATACTCGTTCCGACCCACTTGCCCTTTCAACGTCTGGCCCACACTATGATAGACCTACACACCAAAAATCAGCATGATTGGTGGTTTCTAGCCGTAGGATTTGAGCACTTTTTTCATCATGGGCTTTATGAACATGCCTATGAGTAGGTTCCAAGCCCATGATGAAAAAGTGCTCAACTCCAATGGCCAGGAATCACCAATCACGCTGATTTTTGGTGTGTGGGTCCACCAAGATGTGGGCCAAACATCCAGGGAGGCAGAGGGCCCAAAAGAGTTTACTACGTGGCAAATTGAGGGACTTCTGCATCAAATTTTTGATACAGAAGTCGGTATCATAGATTTTTTTCCGTCTCTCAAGAGTATCAAACATCAGAATCCCTTGTATACCAACCCATATAGTACAACACTGATTGGCTCATTATTTCTTATATTAGAATCCATGATGTACCAAATCGTATTGTACAAAGATGACTTTTTTTTTTTTCTCTTTTCATTCCGGCGAACAGTGGGTCCAGCAGGACACATATATACTCCTGAAACATTTTTCAAATGTGGAAGCACTATTTTTGTTACTCACCGCTGTCATCTGGCCCACTGATCGCACGGATGTTTATCCAACCCCTTGGTGGATACACACCAAAAATCACCTTGATTGGTAATCTCTAACCATTAGATTAAATCACCCTTACAGCCGTTGAGTTCAACCATTTTTTGAGTACTAAAAGCAACGGCTAAAAATCATTAAACAAGCTGATTTTTGTTATGAATGTCTACTAAGGGATGGGCTAAACATGCATGCGGTCAGTGGGCCCAGATGGCAGCAATGAGTAACAAAAATGCACTTCCGCATTTGAAAAGAACTCAGGTATACGTTGTTACAAAGGAGTGTTGCTGTGGGTACACCGTAGGCTAGGAATTTTCGCGCTCATGAGTGCAAGTGAGCAACTGCAAAAGAACCCATGATGCACATCAATTCAGTCTTACCACCCCATACATATATATGTTTACCTACATCCTACCAAATCATCAATCCAGACCTGCAACTTGGTTTGCTGCCTCTTGACGGGGCAAAGCCAAAAATCATACCGGTGGGGAATGATAAATTGATAGTTATCTAATTGAAGATATAAATTGCAAGGCTATCACTTATCAGAGAAAAAAAAACCAAGCAAAATAGAATTGCAAGGGCACCTAATTGTGATAACAAAAAGAATAAATTAGAGTTATTATGAAGTGAGGTGGTTTATCAAGAAAATGGGATTCTCTAGTTGATATTTCATTAAGACTTAACCAACTGAAGAATCCAAAACAGAGAACCTAGTGCAATGCTTGCAGTATTGGGTGATAGATGGCAACAGGACGACGCAATCGACTGAATCAAATTCTTACTTTCTTAATCCTTCAAAATATGGATTTATAACTATTTTCGTTTTTGCATCCCAAATCTGGTTATCAAACCAAGTTTCGATCATTATCCATCATCGATGTTGAAATGTCGCATTTGAGAAGACAAAAAGAGTTATCGTCTGCCCTTTTGGGCAGACAAAGGGGCCAGGGGGTGATGGTGAGTAAAACCACTCCTGCCCGAGACATAGGTTGGTTAAGGGGTGGCAAAAGGCAATTACTAAGCTTACCAACTGAAGGTCCATGATAATGTCCAGAGTTAATATCCAGCTCATTGTTGGTGGGAGGCCTTGCAAACAAAACGAACCGCTCACCACCAAACAACAAATACCAGAGCTTCAATCGCTTGTCTCAGTATGCCAACTGCACAAGACAGGTCCTTGAAGAGTAAACTGATTCGGTATGGCATCGTTGTTCTATCTATTGCCCCTGTTCTGTTTCCAGGTCCATGTGCATTGCTGAAGCCCCACCAACACTCAATGCGCCTCCAGCCTCCAGCCTCCACCTCCCCCCTTGTTATCTTCAAAGAGTCCCAGCCTTGGACCCTACAATCCCATAAGAACAAACCAAAGTGGGCAGTCCTGATCAGCACAGAAAAGGCCAGACCTAGAGCCATGCTCACCTTCCATCCCTGTTGGTCACACTTGTATGTAGATCAACTCTCAGCCATATCACCAAACCATTATTTTGCCAAAACTATCAAAATGCAAAATCCCACACCCTTTGTAGAGCCATTTTAACCACCTTTGTATTGAGATCTTGAACAGAAACTTCACATCCCCCACCCCCCTCCAAACAGCAAGAGAAACAAGAACAAACCCATCAAAGAGCACATCCTCGTCTCTTTCAATTCAAGTCCATCAAGCTGCCATAATTTACATGCATGATGAACACAAAACCCATATCCAAAAAATACACCCCCTCTAGGCCAGAAATTGCCGGTACTTATCCAGCACATCTTCAAACAATCATTGTGGAGAACTCAGTAATTCAGTAACGAGTATTTAACTCTCAAAACAATCTTCCCTTTCTCCACTCCTAGCTTTCCACCTGTCACCAACCAATGCCCTGGAGAATCCTGCGGTCCCTTGCTCATCTCAGACATATCAACTAACTTCACGAACTTGTTACTTGCTGCATCTTTTGAACTGGAACCTGAATTGTCGGAGTTGGTAACACTTCCATCAATGACCAGTTTCTTCGACTTGCCATTCTGACCGGCTGGATTCTGGTCCCATAAGGATCTTCTTATTGTGCATCCTGGTAATCTAGAATACAAAAGCTTCATGTGTAAGACATTCCTCGTCCCAAAGTCCCACACTCCGAGCTGAGCACCAGTGACTATGTATACGCCAGAGAGGTCACCAATGAAGGTCTCGTTGTTCTCAATCGGAGCAGTGCTAACATGGGAGAAGTTCTTCCACTTTACTGGCTCGAACCAACGGCTATCTTGCTCCTCAGGTCCCTGCCACCTGGGTGCGCCAATTGCCACATGGGTGTCCCAGTACGGCTGGAGGATCTTCGGAAGAGATGCCAAGTGCTGAAGCTGAATACTGAGCCGATTCTGCTTGGCCCCCTCTAGGCATAATCTTAAGCCCGTTACAGGCTTACGTCCAACTGATACCTGCATTTTCCTTAAGCCAGCATAGTAAGCAGACACAAGAAAAAAGTTTTAATTAACCTAGTATTGGCTAAAAAAGGCATTTTCAGACGAAGAAATGCTTGTATTGGGACAGAAGATACGTGCTTCTGCTGTACGTGTGGCAGAAGTGCACATGCACAGGCATCACAACCCAAACTCTGATGACCCCACCAGATCGTCTAGGTTAAATAAACCCTATGGAATAATAGTAACCATCTAACCCATTCATGGATTACTAGCCATATTTTCCCCAAGCATCATGAAGAATGTGACAGATTGGATGATTAGGATCATTGAATCTGGTCTATTTTGGTCAAGGATACTAGGCAAGATCCATGAATTGTTGGCCCAACAGCATGTGTGCCACTGTACTCCCATCCTAATGTAGCTAATCTTGCGGGCGGAGATGGCCAGGACCCTGCCTCAGGAAGCGGAGGTCCTGAGTTCGACTCCCCCTTGGGCCACCCCCTGGGGATTTACCCTGGTTTTACCTGGCGCGTGTGGAAGGGGTAAACCCATTCCCTGGGGGACTAGTCAGGTGCTCTAATCCCAGATACCCTCGGTCTCGAAAAAAAATGTAGCTAATCTCGTTATACATCTTTCATGAGCAATAGTTCCTATGCAGGAGTAATAAAAGAGCTTGAGTTTTTCTGGGGCCTACTGAAATTAAAATTTTCCACATGAAGAACATACCTGCTCTTGGCTGATATAAAGCTTCTGCCCCATTAAGCTGAACTGCAAAGAAGGGCAAACAGGTTCCTTTCTTTGGTGGCCAGGAAGCTTGCCCTGTTCTGGGGCCCATACCCGAGGGATCTGAAACTCTAAGAAATATCGTAGTTCTTCGATTGGAGGCTTGTCTGCACAAATTGTCCAAAAGAAAATTCAAGGTTGTAGTAAAAAAAAAAATCAAGGTTGTAGTTAAAAGGGAAAGATTTTGGAGAAGAAACATCTAAAGGCATAGGAGCTTCTCAAATACATCTTTAAGATGCATATTATGAGCTGGTGAGATGTCTTACATTCAAGATAGAGACCAATTGCACGAGTGAGATAGTCCTTTCCAGGTACCCCATCGAGGAGAGCTGTAATGGGGAAGAATGTCATCTCAATGACATCTGGGGAACCCCGGACAGTTCTTACCCACAGGGCGTGGCTTTGGACTAGATCATCTCCTCCCCTCCGCCTGAAAATGACTGTAACATCCTGCATCAATATATGTTTTAACAATTTTGAGCTCAAGGACTTTTTGGGCACTTGAAAAACCAAGTCATAGCAATCGATTAAGAAAAACCATGAAATCCATATCCGAAATATTACAGACATAAATCACTAACTCCAAAATTGTACCAACTGAACGATCCTGACTGATCAATGAACTTTTACCATTGATTTTGGAGAGTTGCCAATGTATTTACTTGACAACCTTAATGAGGGTTCTGGGGCCAATTATTAAGCTATGGCCCATCCAAGAGGTGGTCTCACATTGGACAGTTAGACTGCTCAACATGTGTACCATGGGTACACAGAAAGATATCTGAGGCATCTCCCTGCAAAGGAGACCAGGTTTCCAACGCAGATGTTCAAAGAGGGTTGGAAACAAACTATGGCATGGTGGAGATGATAGGATAACCTGTCAGAAGGAAATCCCATTATTTAAACAGTTGCTGCCATGGACATCTGTCCATCTTTGACATGGATCAGACAATTGCCAAACATATTGTTCTTTTATATTTAAGTATCTTATTCTTCTAAGGAGAAATGGAAATCTCAATCCACAAGAGATCTGGAAGATATCAGAGATCTCCAAGTTCAGGTTGCAGCCAAAGATGAGTCTTCAGTCAGAGAAACACAATAACATCATCATAGGAAATGATTGTGCCAACAACCCATAGGCCAAAACTTGGCCTGCTACCATTCTTGTAAATGACCTATGCAGCGGGAATAAAAGCCTCTCAAATCAGTAGTCCACTTTGGCATCACTCCTTTGGTTTCTGATTATGACCGAGTCCTTAGATGGGCACGAATGGGAATTATGTTTATAGAATCTAAAATCTCCACCATTAGGAATAGCAAAGCTACATATAGCACAAAACAGAGATTAATGCAATCTTGGTGAAATCATGATAGTAGCAAGGAATTAAATTTCTTTTATTTTGTGAGATATTTCTATTTCAGTAGGGGCCGATAGGAAAGATACCATACAGATTGTAATCTGTGTTATTTCGTGAAATGAACAGTAAATGTCAATAAACAGTAACATTCAACCCAAACAAAGTATAAAACTACATTATTTCGGTGTTGAAATATTTCAACCTGAACACAATAAACCCTTGTAACTTCAAATTTTTTTTTCTGCAGAACTTCCAATCCTCAATCCATCTTATATACAAAAAACAACCTTTGTACTTTGATTATTTGTTAAAAAAAACTCCTCATTTCAACCAGTGGAGCAGATGAAAGTAAAATTTGGGGGTTCTTTAATTTTCAAGGTAACAATGAATTCTTTAAAGTAAACTCATTTTTTTTGTAGTTTCTTGTTAAGAATAGAGTTTAAAGGTCTACATGCATCAAATCTATGGATTAATTATGCATTCACACTAGATCGTGCACAATTCAAGGACTTCTAGGGTGAATTTTTTTGAAATTTGGGATAAACTCCAATTTCCTTTGTTTTCACCTTAAACATCCATGGTTGTGCATGACTGAATTATATGTTGTATAACTTAGCCCGGTCTACAACCTGGTAGGAATTGTTTTCCAACATATATATATATATATATTTTTTTTCAAAATAATTATTTTAAAAATATTCTAAAAAAATACAAAAATAAGGCATGTGTTATAAGTTTATGGTAGATATGACTTGTATCTTATATAAAATATCATTCATTAATGTAAAGAGTTATGAGAATTCAACATGTACCTATCTTTCTCTAAGTTTACTTCCCCTTCTCAACTTCCCGTGTACAAGTTAAGGGCAAGCAGCAAAGAGAACTAATTTTAATCCCCTACATTCTATAGAGTTCTTAGTACTAAGGATGTGGTTAAGGACTATAAAGAGGGAATAGAAAGTAAAGTGGTTCTAAGTGCTATTTTTCACGAAAAATCTCTCAAAAGAGGAAACTGACCATTTGACAAGCTTGTTGGCTAGACTAAAAAGAGTACTTTATTCCTATGATTGGAGCAAATGGAACCCCCAATGTAGGTTCTCCTCTACTGATAATGCCAATTTTGTGCGTATTATTCATTTTAACCTTAGGACATTATCAGATTTCATTAGCTTATAACTCCGCATTTATGCCTACAATGCATCTTAGATGTCTCATGCATATCATATCCGATTTAGACCCTCATTACGCGTACATTGGATAATTGTAGGACAATGGTGGATCGCCAATAGATTATCATGGATGCGTAGGATCATCGAAGAAGATCTAACTCCCCATAGACCATCTCCAAATGTGTGTCACATGGAAGCTCCCTAGCCATTGGATTATTCTTGAGAGCTTTATGGAGCATCATAGCCATGAAAGCCATAACTAAGTGGTTGATGAAGCCATGAAAGCCATTGAAGCTATTACACCTTTATGGAGCCACCACCAAGCCATTAAAGACATGCAAGCCACATGGGAGTTTCTCAAGCCATCTAAGCCACATATTAGACATGTGTGATAGAGACACAACATGGGAGACTTCAAAATTAAAAAAAAAAAGTCAAATCTCTCTTGGGAAGACTCACCAATAGAAAAGTGGCACTTTTTTCTCTTGGAAAGACCAACCAACCAAAAGCCAACACACCCAACTCCTTAGAGATCAAACTTACCACCTTTTACAAGGCTAACCTTATACAAATCCTCCTCCATTGGTTCTATTTTCCAACCATTGATCTCTTTCCACCTCATCTCCACCTTTCATCTCCATTTATCATTCTTCCACATCACCTTCCACCTCACCACCTCCCATTTGAGCTTATAAGAAGGTATTCATTTCTCTTGTGAGTTTTCTTGAGAGAGCTAAAGAATCCCAAGCAAGTCTCTTCCCCATTCGCATTCTTCTTATCTCTTTCTCTTTTTACTTATTTTTCATGGCCAACCACACTATGCTTGGCTAGTTTTCTACTTGGGCATAGAAAGGAGGACATATCATCTCTCTTGAGACTTATGGAGGAACTCACCAATGAATGGGCTTATTGTTGTAAAGGGCTTTCTCCACCTTTTTTTTATATTGTTTTCACTTTCACATGTTGTATCGTGTACACCTTGTAGTTTGTGATTACATTTATAAATGAAGTAAGGTATTTTTATTATGTC
Source organism: Euptelea pleiosperma (assembly GCA_035048495.1). Classification (NCBI taxonomy): domain Eukaryota; kingdom Viridiplantae; phylum Streptophyta; class Magnoliopsida; order Ranunculales; family Eupteleaceae; genus Euptelea; species Euptelea pleiosperma. The sequence goes on from CM068540.1 coordinate 27,568,664, forward strand.
TTAATTTAGAAGACATTTTATGAGTGCTTTTAACTTTCGATGTCATGCATCTATAGTCTTGGAGTCTCATACTTGCTCTCTTTTTACCCCTAGAACACTTCTTAGTTTTAGTATGCTTTTATAGTTTGAAAATACCTCTTGGTGGAAACCCTACTTTTGAATGTTATTTATGAGCTTCATTGTTACATCTTAGTGGGGAGAACAACTTAGTAGTTGATTCTCTCCCTTTGTGAGTTGTCTCCATAAGGACTAAGATGATGGGATGGGCTAAATCTTAATGCCCAAACTCTTATCTCTTGATTTTTCTTCAAATATTTTACTTGTTTTGTTATTTTATAGCACACGCCACTCTCATTCAATTTCTTCACCCCACCGTGCATGTAGTAACCTAGTTTTAGAACACTATACCCCAATCATTGCGGTTCAACCTTAGGGCTTCCCTCAAGTTTTTAAACTTATTGCATTTACTATCCTTCACACCCTAGTTACAATACCTTCTTTGTTGCATTAGAGACTTTAATGTCTAGGGTTTGATTTGGTGCATTTTTAATTCATGTTACTTAAGGATTACATTTTTGTAATTCCTTAGTGTTCTAAGTGTGCACATTAAAGTAGGCAACATCTACCATGGCCTCCCTCCTATATAATTTCCATCTCTTCAACTAAATCAAGATTTGGACAATCCTGATTTGATGAGTTTTCAAGATGGATGAAAAACCATCAATCCTACTTCCAGGACTTAGTATTCAATTAATCCAAAACCCATAAACTGCCTGTTTTCAAATGCAAGAAATCTTCATCATCAAAAACCCCATAATGCAAGAACCAAGCTTCAATATTGGAGTTCCATCAACAGAGAAGCACTTGTTCTTCAATTAAGGCCTAACCCCTAATGCTGCCCCTCTGCTAATCAATGAGAAAGAGAAGTGATCTTCCAATCTTGGTCTCTCCTCATCCTATTTCTGAATTATATTTTTCAGTTGTTTTAAACAGAAAGCTTTGAGAAAAAAATTTGATTAATATCTCTCCCTCTGTCCCTCTGTTGAAACTTGACTACTTGAGAGGTATCTGCTTGTTCAGGTCTGTCATCAGGTTTCCCTTGACGGAGAGAAACAAGAAGGCCGCAGGGTTTGGAGGCGCGATCCATGAACCAGAAAAGCACCCTTGCTTGAGGAAGACCCACCAGCAATGACATATCTTGATGTACTCAACATGTTTTATGGGTCGCACTTATGTTTGACCAGAACTCATCCATGTTGTAAATATCGTTAGGGGCTTGGCTTACATCAATTCTGGTTCATCTCCGTAGATGTTGGCAACCAGAAAGACAATGAAGTCTTAATTATGATTAGTGATGGGAAGGAAGGGAAAAGACAAGACCATTTATGTCCTTCGGTTACACTAAATTGCAATCCAAAGTCATAATGTCACACCCCCAAATCCGATATTTGGTCATATCGACCTTTCTCGTATCTTGAGGCGCGATCTGATCATACAAACGCACAGTTAAACAAAACTGGTATCACGATGCAGCGGAAATACACCGGATAATTTTTTTTCATTTTGTTTAAACAATTCATAAGACGAAACGCACTTCATTGACACATTAATAATGTTAGAGGATGTCTCCCTTCAAACAAAACCGTAATATGCCCATCCAAAAGAAAACATTGTATATATATCGTACTTCCAAATACATGTTACTAAACGGTCAAAGGACCTACATAACTCATGTATCCTTCTACAAGATAGAAGAATTAAATAAAATATAACATCGTCAAAAGCACAAGTCTATCAACAGAAATGCTGGAAGCATCAGTCCAACTTCCCCTTATCCTTTCCTAAAAACAAAACATTTTAAAACGATGAGCTAGGGCCCAGTAAGTACATTCCTCATGCGTAAAACCACTTAAATCTGCGACTTTTGTTTATTTTAAAACAAATACGATTTGCAAATGTATTTCACATGTAATTCGATAAAACTCAACTCTCCATCAATTACTTACGTATAACTTCGAATACAATGAAGTCTTTTCATATAATAGTCAACCTTTCTCTTATCGGAATACCCGTGACCATTTCTATAAAGTCAAACTATCAATTCTGATGTATTTCGTACCAACATTCCATCGGTCCTAGTGTACGATGTCAACACTTCTAGTCCACAAGTAAACTCCCTAATGTGCATACTAATTGTTTCATTAGGTATCCTCTCTCCGGATTCCCTAATTTTCTTTTAGGTATAAATACCCGAGGGGTCTCATGAATGAGACAACGCCTCTTCTTTAGGGGACTGGAACCCCAAGGGGTCTTAAGGAAATAAGACAACGCCTGATGCTTTAGGGGACTAAAACCCCAAGGGGTCTCGAAGAAATGAGACAACGCCTGATTCCAACTAATCTGATATTCCACATTCCCAATCACGTTCTTATTCATGTCATCAATCGTATTTATATGCATAAAATAATAATGTTTGTAGAAACATCTTTACATGCATAGCATTCCTATTTTTGTATTTTGAAAAAAATAAGAACATTTAAGCCCTATTAATATCTTAGAAAATGAATACATAAAACGGATGTAAAACGCATATATCTCATTTTAAATGAATTTGAGCATGACTTCATCCAACTAAATAGATTACGCATGTCCTCATCTATCATAATTTCATGCTTTTAAGATTACAAGAAATTATCAATGCATTTACACATTTTATGTGGAAAATACAAGAATTGGGATTTTTCCTTGCTAAAATTTAACAGATAACAAGAATAGCATTTTCAGACATTTTCCCCAAAAATAATAGAATTTTCTAGAATTTTTCTACAATATTCTGTGAATTTTCTACTATTTCAAAAAAAATAAAAATAAAAATTAATATTTATAAATAAATAAATAATAATTAATCAATTAAATAAATAAATAAATAATTAAATAAATAATAATTAATTAATTAATTAATTAATTAATTAAATAAAGGCATAAAATAAATAACTATGTACTTACCAGTGAATACGCTAGAATCCCAAAATCTTTGAACCTCGTACGATGCGAATCTCGAGGTAGCGCGTATCTCGACGCAGTAGGTCCCACAAAAAAAAACTTTTCAAAGGACCTCCTGAATATTTTCAGGAATTCCTGGGAATTTTCTAGAATTTCTTCTAGTTGAGGGACTTTTTTGCAAATATTCTTACCTCAGGGGTTAGAATGCAAATACCCAAATTGATGTAATTTTCTTAAGGCTTGGCCTTCTATTTATAGAGGTTGAGAACTCAGAACTTTTTATTTTTAACCGATGTGGGACTAAAATTTTGGAAATTGTCTTTTTTTCTTTTTTTTTGAATTTTAATAAAAACTTAAAATGTTGCTCGGAACTAAACACAATAACTTTTGACTCGCACGTCCGATTTGGATGAACTTGATACCGATAGAAAGCTATTGTTGAGACCTTTAAAATGGCATACATATAATGTTCAAAGTATTATAAAAAGTCTACTATAATATTGCTAGAAATAGGGTCATTACACATAATGCTACCAGAACTGTAATAGGTTCTTTTTCCTTTTCATTTTTTACAAGTTCTCTTTAAGTAACTTTTTATCTATTGATAGAGATCAATCATTTATTCCCAGATGTCTTTTTTTGATTACCTTCCTCGCGTATGTATAAGACCGATTAATGTTTTTTGTTTATTGGTTAAAAGACACCAAAATTATCATTTTTCATTGCCAACAATTCATCAGGTGTGAAAGTAATAACTTGAATAACTCTTCTGAATGATGTCATGGGTTTCTATTGATAAAAGGGATGGAGAGTGAACAGAGGGGATTCATTGATATCAGCATTAAAACTTGAGAGGAGGTCAGTGTTACTTTAGAAAACCGAGGGGAGGTTTCTGTGTTTTGCCCTAATGAAAAATTTGAAGAGGGATGTCAATTTGAAATAAATAACTAGTTTTCAACATACCACTTGGCCAGGGTGGTTAAGTTTATTAACATAACTTGTTTTGTTATACTTCAAAAACATATCAAGCATCAACACATCCAAAAAGAAACAGTGTATGACCAAAGAATAAACCTATCATGTGCAAAAAAAAATTGAAAGAGCAATCAGGACATTGTACATACTTCTTTCCCAGTAAGATAAGGAGCACTTGGGGGTTGAGGGTATATCCCTTGGCTGTTGAACAAACAAGGGTCCGCAGCCTGCCAGTCCGAAGGGAAAAAGGTATATGAGTTAAAAGATGTGCAACAGGCAACCGTATTAACATGATAATTAAGAAGTCCACGCAGAAGAAAATAATGTGCCACTGGCCTTATCCTTGAATTTCATTGGACCTGAACTCGTACGGCTTTCCATATCAAAGAATCTCTGATCTCCAATATCCCGAACATAGTTTTTTATCTCCATGGTCGACAAAGGTGATGAGTGATGCTGCTTGACATAAATTACATCCTTACCTCCAATCGTTACAGATGTAATAACATGAGTTCCAAAGTTTTCGATAAAGCTGGCCAAAAAAGAATGATTAGAGGCAACCCAAAATTCTTGATATCAAGCTTCTCTTTTAAGATAATTAGCACATTTTACCTTGCTAAAGATGATGAGTCCCACGAACATGGGATGGCTCGCTTGACATTTTCTTGCAATACTAAAGGGAAATTTGTGAGCTGAACCTTGCAAAGTTGGATGAAAAATCCATCCATAGCAAGGCTTTTTGTAGCTTCAGCATCAATTTGCTTTGAGCCGGTAAAGCTAAATACAGAATTAAAACTTCCGAGAGGGACATTTCCTGATAGATCTGCCTTGCTATTAAAATACTCCACCATCTGCAGTCATTCATCAAGATAACAATATGAGAACATTGTGGTGCTCAGTCTGCATGTTGGGCTTGGAGCCGAGTTGATTTACTGGCAGCCATAATTTCTCTTGGATGTTTGGAGAGACGAATAGACAACGGTGCCTCACACTGTAGGCAGCAATTAACACTTATGTTCTTGATCATTATGCCCAGCAACTTCGCATACCCATACATCAGAGTTACTAATGCTTCCAATAGTACAATCATTTAGATATTTTTGACATCTCTAGAATCTAGATATTATTATCCACAATCATAATCACTCAAAAAGTATAAACTTTCTACGATTACCTATACTGATTTTTTAACTGTTATTCTCTTGTCAGATTCATTCTAAATTTTCAGAAGTAGCCCCTTATCTCATTTTGTGGCTGCTTTGCAACTAAGATAGTAAGCCGACTCATGTGACAAAAACAACCAAATAACCAACTCTAGTTCAGTAGACTAAAAAAACACCTTTTATGGTGTTAGATCGTAAACCAAGAATGTATCACAATGGGGTTGTTAGCTGGTGACAGAGTTAAGTGAGACAATATAACACGAACAAGTTTATAGTTTATAGTGGAGAAATTAGTCAATGCAAAATCAGGCAACAACGGTTCTCAAATTCAACTTAGACTAGACAACAAGCCATCATCGGAAACATGAATCCTATTTCGCCATTCCATTATATCAAAAGCTCTATCTTTTCTCAAGTCCAGTCTTCAAATCTTTTCTTTGCTACCTCAATCACGTCATTTTCGGCCTTCCTCTCATCCTTTTAGAACCTTCAACCTACATCAAAGTGCTCCTTCTCATTAGTGCATTGTTGAACTTCGTTGTGCATGCCAACTTCAACTTTCCTTTATTTTCTCCTATTGGACTACACCTAGATTCCATCAAATGTGCTCATTTCTAATTGTCTTTCCAAATTTTTTCATTCATCCATCTCAACATCCTCATATTTGCTACACTCATTCTATAAACATGTTATTTCTCGATTGTCCAACATTCTACTCCATCAAAAATAGCTAGTCTTATCACAATCTTTTTAAAGTTTTCCCTCTAGTTTTATTGGTACATGTTGGCCACATAATAGTCTAGAAGCACCTCTCCACTTTAAACACCCAACTCTAACTATATGGCAACATCCTCACCAATCTCTCCCTCTTAATGGATAATCAAACCTAGATAATGAAAATGGTAGTTTTGGGGCATTTCCTGCCCATCAATCTTTTGTGTGTCCTTACTAAAGTTGCACTGCATATACTATGTCTTAATCTCGCTTATTTTAAAACCCATGGTTTTAACGTATCCCAATATTGTTCTAGTTTTGCATTTACTCTCTCTCTTTAATTTCATCAACTAACAATACATCATCTACAAATAATATATATGAGAAACCTCTCTTTGAATATGAGCAGTTAATTCATCCATAACTAGTGTAAGAAAATACATACTTGTGGCAAAGCCCTGGTGCAAACCCACTTAACTAGAAACTCACTTGTATGTGTATCACCACCAACTATTCTCACACTAGTTACCACTACCTCGTATGTGTACCTAACGATGTCAATATATTTGCTCAAGGCAACTTTTTTTTGCTAATATTCACCAATTTAACTCACCAGAGCTTATCGCATACTCTTTCGAAGTCAATGAATGCCATGAAAAGTTTCTTCCTCTTTTCTCAAAACTTTTTCATTAATTGTTGAAGTAAGAAAAGGTAGTCACAATATGGTTGATCTCCCTCGCATGAAGCCCAACTAGTTCTTTGATATCCTTATTTTTTGTCTTAATCTTTACTCTTATCACTCTCTCCAACAGTTTCATATAGTGGCTCATAAGTTTGATCCCATGGTAGTAGGTGCCACTATTTTAATAGGCATTTGAGGATCGCATCTTGAGGCAAAGCTTTCCCAAAATTCCTTGAGGCTTATTAGAAAAGTGTGAAAGCTCCCTTTACCTCATCAAAAAAAAGTGTAAAAGCTCGTGAGTCATACGCCTCATCCACGAAGGCAATAAAAAAGGCTTAGCATCAAGCCTTTTACATTTTTTTTAATGCCTCATGTCGAAGGCATGTGTCTCACATGCATGCGTCGGTAGTAACAATATTAGGTCATCAGATGTTAAAGGCATGTGCCTCACATGCATATGTTGGTAGTGAGAATATTAGGTCATCACAACTTATAAAATTTTAATTACTTTTTTTTTCTATTTCTCTCCCTAACTCTTATTTAAGTAGTAATAAGTTATTCTATGGTAAATAATAATAACGAAAACATATTTTTCCCAAATGAATTAGATTAACAATTTTTCATATTTTTTCTTAAATTTTTCCTTTTTGATATCATATCGTATATTTTCGTTCTTCCTCATGATTCTTATTTATCTGCTTGATATTTTGAAAATAGATTGGTTGAACTTGAAAATGCACTCATTGAATGAGTAAACAATTGGATTGAATTCGGTTGGATGGTACCAACAAAATTGAGTACGAACTCCCATTTCTTATTGAATTAACCGATCAACTAGTGTAGAAAACGGAAAAGTGCTCTTTATCTAACTATTCAATCAAAAAGGCATACTCATGAGGCTTACACCTTACACTAAAGTACCTTGCCCCACACCTCTGTGTTTAAAAATATTGGTTAATGCAATTACTCTACATCTCCCTTGTTTTTGTAAATAGGTACCAAAATACTTTTCCATTAATTCACCATTCTCTTAGTCTCAAAAATCTTGTTAAACAACTTAATTAACAAGGACATTCCAATAGTTTCCATGCACTTCCAGACCTTTATTGGAATAACATCTGGACCTAGAGCCTTTCCTATGTTTATCCTTGTCAAAACTTCTTTCCTTCTATTAACATTAATTCTGCAGAAGTTTATATGCCCTGTAGTTTCTCTAGGAGTAGTGCCTCCTTCGAGTCTAAGCCTCAATGTAGTTTCCATTTAACAATTTCTAAATATAGGCCCTCCACCTTTCTTTAATCTTCCTGTCCCTTACCAAGGCTATCTGGTCCTCACTCGCATCTCACTTAATCTAGATCTCCAGTTTCCTCTTTCTCATCCTTGCAAGTTTGTAAAAATCCTTCTCACCCTTTCTTATACTCAACCTTTTGTAGTCATATACATTATGTTTAACCTCACTTGCTGTTTCTTTGCTTCCTTTTAAGCTTATATTTTTCAAAGTTTTCCTCACATCTACTTTGTTGCCAAGTCTTGTACCAGAACGTTTTCTCTAATAACCTTCTGAACCTCATCACCACCAAAAAAAATATTTTGCGAACAAATTTTTCCTTTAAATTCCCCAGGAACTTCTTACGCCACTCTCTTAATACAGTCTGTCATTTCAACCATCACGTAACTCTTGTCTAAACTCCATGTTCCTTCCTTTATCAATTTGTCTCTAAAATACATGGTTTTTTTCCCATTTAGATTCCACTAGCGTATTCTTAGGCACCTTTTAATTTCAATCATTCTCTTCCATCTTTAATCTAGACATCCAACATCACTAAATGTTGTGTAAGTTACCGCTCTACAAAGAAAAATGTCAAGTTGGCTTCTACTCGACCTATTCTTGAAGGTAACCTCTTGCCTACCCTTCCATACAAATGAAACGCCCTAACCAACCCTTGCCCACTTAACCCTTCACCCAGGTTACTTTGCAGCAGGTCACTTCGAGGGAACACCCTAGCATCAGCTAGAAACAACAAATCAGAAGGTAGAAACTACTAGACAATAAGTAGCTACAAATATAGAATAGTAAACTAAAGGGAATAAAAAATACATCAACCACCAATTGAACTTTCTTGGCCATCACATGCATCATCAGGGCCTTGTGTGTATCTTCATAATGTTAATCCACCAAATAGCAAAGTAGCAACAACATTGTTCCTTGAATCCCAAACAACTCATATAACTTCATTAACCACTTAATTTGATCAACAAAGCGCGGGAAACTAAACCAATTCACTTCATTCCATTGGCCCCACATACTCTATCCAACACAATGAATAAAACTCCAACAACTAAATTCGCCCATAAAACCAGAAAAAAAGGATTTAATTCACACCCACCCATAACTCTTGAAGAATCACAAAATCAAGAAATTTACAAAAAAAAAAAAAAAAGAGTAATAGAATCATTTATTTCAAAAGAGGAAAAGCTATACTGTACCTCATTGAAACTGCAAACGCCGGAAAACTCGCGCCCATAGGTCTCCTCGGAGCACTTAATGTCCCTAGAAACACTGGGCAAAACCATATCACAAACCAACAGATCTTTGGTGTGCTCATCGTCGACCTCGACTAACCTGGACCCTGCAACCCCTTTGCAGTAAAGCAACCTCGTATCGAAGTTCACATCGAAGCCCCTACCTAAAGCCTGTGTAGAATTCAACACAGTGTGGAAAGCTGCTGCATTTTCCTCCATCCTCATCAACCCCCAAAACCCAAATCAGCAAAAACCAAGCCAAAATGAGAGATATAAGAGAAAAATACTCAAACCCTCATGCAAATTCAAAATCGGATCCAAAGCGAAACCCAAATTGACAAATCCCCATTTGGTCTCTTTGCAATAATCATCTCAGAAGTCACAAGTGGACACCCATCAGAACCCAATTTCCCATCTGGGTCCTTTCAGAAACCTCCAGAAAATATAGCAAAATTAAATCGTTATCTTCACTGAGAAAAATCAGAATCAGAAACCCAACTCTCTCTCTCTCTCTCAAATTCTTTTCCTTCCTCGTTAGGTTCGGAGTTCAGAGACTGAGAAGTTGTGACTCTCAAATTCTTTTCCTTCCTCGTTAGGTTCGGAGTTCAGAGACTGAGAAGTCCACAAAAGGATTCAAAGGACCAATAAACGATGAGATTCAGCCCCTGGTGATTTAAGGCCCCTGCTACATCATCTCTTCTGGGTTTATAGTATCTCGATAATAACCAAGATCTCGTATTTCGCGTGATATATTATTCTATCTGGGTACGTTTGGCAATCGCTTAGCTCACGTGTGGCCTACCAAATCATGGATCAACGGTTTTGATCGACGAGAATTTCTTCGATGGCCCCACAATTGGCTATCCACGTTTCGGCTCTAGATTCGATGTTACTATCGTCCCAATCGGTGGTCAAATTAATGGATGGTCGGGATCGAGTAAAACTTTGATGACAGCATGCTGTCTTCGAGCCAATGATAGCGTGCAATATGAGCCACGGAGCACACTCTTATAGGACTCTGACCGTATGGATGTTTTTCCAAAATCCAGTGGACCTACAAACCAAAAATCAGCCTGATTAGTGATTTCAAAGTTTCAAACCTTTGGATCCTTGTACCCCAAATAATGGTCAATAATGCTCAAATTCCCACCGTTAAAATCAATCCATGAAAATGACTCCAATCAACGCTTAGAAATCAATAATCAGATTGACTTTTGGTTTGTATGTCCACCTAGAGATTGACCAAACATACATAAGGTCGGAACCTCTAAGAATATGCCACGTTGCTCATATTGTGCGTTGTGACAACGTTTGGATCATTTTTTTATTTTTTGTGGAATGGGAAATGCTTAATCTATCCAGATAGAGGGAAATTCTCTTCAGAAATGAGTAAAATCTGTTTGTGGTGACAAGGAAATCCAATGTAGTAGTTGTGAGTTTGTTCATGGACTGTTGCTTGTAATCTGTAATGCCAATTTGACTAGAAGATTGGATGGGCTTTTCTGAAACTATGACTGCCAAAGATGAGACTGTTTAGAATGGACGATGGGACAAACCATAGTTTTGTAGCTGTTGCTGTACTTCCATGTTGCTGACCACCCATGTATGCTGCTTGTAAGGCACAACAGCAAGAATGTATCAAACAAAAATGGCCGTTACAAAATTTTGGTTTAAAGTGAAATTTCGCAGACTCCCTACCATCTCTCATTTCATATCCAGTCTTATAGCTCAAATCCTAGCCATGAGACTCAGGTTGGTTGGTCGCCAGTGATGGGCAGCCGACTCATAGGAATCTCTTGACAGATCGTTTATCCACCACAGCCGTTTGATTGGGGTTTGAATTTTTTGCCCAACCCTTTATTTCAAGGTTGAAGATAGGACATTTTTTTTTCTTTCAATCAAAATTTTGACAGTCAATTTGGGTCAACATTAGTCAAATAACAGTGGACCACGTAATAGGTCATAGGGGTATGTCAAATTTTAAAGATAACATGGGGGTTATGTCAAAAATTCAATTTTCTTTAATAATTAATGTCGGATTCTTGGTTGTTGGCCATTTCATCCGATTCATATTAATGATTTGCAACAGATGTCCATCGACAACAATGGTCTAATCAACATGGGACTTCTTGGGTGGGGCCATAGACCGAAAGTCGGTCTTGATTATAATTTTGGTAGAGACACGTGACTCTTTTGTCCCCTGACTTTTTTTTGACGCTTGGAAAGCAAGTTATCGACCATTAAATATCAACTCAAATGTGGCTTTAAACTAATCTAAGAATGATCGGTGTGGATCGAGCGACTTATGCTAAAAGGGCTCTTCATCCTCAATAATTGTACAGGTGGTCAATCAGACTCCCACCGATCGGGTCAGTCAAATCGGTGGACCAGCTATTGAGGCTTGCATCACCGGACTAAATAATTGAAGGATCTTAACCTCCCAACAAAAATGCAGATTAATGATTAAAAAGAAGCCATGCATGCGTTTATGAGAGCACTTGATCTGATTTTTCAGTATCTCACCCCCCATCTTAGAGGCGTGTCTATTGATGATTATAGTCATGAAGTCCCATAATATAATTTCCTGTAGACCACTGGAAAACGTTAAAATATCGTGAGATATATGAAAGAGTCGACTCGTAAATTGGTTTCTCTTCGTATCGGATAAAGAAGGCGAGAAAATGGCAATCAATTCGTCAAAAACGAGTAGTAGATCTTCTCCGTTGACTTTAGAAATTGATAAATGAGAAAAAGAGTCTCTATCAAATAAAGGCATATTAAAGGAAGTTTATTACGACTTTGAATAAACCTATGATGACGGAACACCGTTTGAGCCACGTGGCACACTCTTAGAGAATACTAACTGTAAGGATGTTTGACTCATCCCTAGGTGGACCTGCGTACTAAAATTAGTGATTTCTAACCTTTGGATCTGAGTACCCTGAGTAATGTTCCAACTCAGGTTAAAATTAAACTCTTAAAAAAAATTCCAATCCAACGGTTAGAAATCAGTAATCAGGATGAGTTTTGGTTTGTAGATCCACTTAGAGATGGTCCAAACATCAATACGGTCAGTGGTCTCTGAGAATATGCCACGTGGCTCCTACCGCGGTACGTCATCAAGACTTCTGCGCTTCTGCCACGACCGATCTCTGAAATTTCGTGAACTAGGGAAAACGCGTGTGACTTTTTTTTTTTATTTGTTTTTTTACTTAATTTGGCTTCCAAGCAAGGCACAACACTTCGCTGACCGCCCACAATATGAGCCTCGTAGCACACGCTTAGAGGACTGGATGTTTGGCGAATCCCTAGGTGGACCTATAAATAAAAAATCAGCCTGATTATCGATTTCAAACCATTGGATCCTTGTACGCAAATAATGGTCAATAATGCTCAAATTAGAACGGTTAAAATCAACCTATAAAAATGATTCCAATCCAACGCTTATAAATCACTAATCAGATTGAGTTTTTGTTTGTAGGTCTAGGGATCGGCTAAACATCCATACGGTTAGTGTACTCCAAAAATCTACCACGTGGCTCTTATTGTGGGCGGTCAGTCAGCTTCGTTGACCGCTTACTCGTCAACTCAATATTCTTCTATGCTCCTCTTTTTTTCCTATCTGATTCCAAAAATAGAGACTCCACTTCTTCTTGTAGACGTCTCTAGCTAAGGAATTTTCATCACAGACGACTGAATGAGCCACGTGGAACAAAAGAATTTCTTAGAGACGTCTCTGACGAAAAGTGGGACTCAAGAGATTAACATAAAGTGAGAGATAAAACACCACGTGGAAGCTGGTTGTATAAAAATGTAATGACATTTATAGATGGAAAATGACCATCAATAATGCTCAAATTCCTACGCGCGGTTAAAATCAACACATGAAAATGACTTCAAATATCCAATGCTTAGAAATCACTGATAATTTTTTTTTTTGGTTTGTAGGTCCACCTAGTGATTGGCCAAACATCCATACGGTTAGTGTCCTCTTAAGAATGTGCCACGTGGCTCATATTAGCTACAGTCAGCGTCGTCGTGCGGACTGGAGTTGTCATCTGGAAGGTTTACTCACTCGATTGAGCTAACAATTCTGAAACCTAGTTATGAACTTATGATGGACAGAGCTGGGAGGCGATCCGACAAGAAAACCTGCCAAGTCGTGAGTTCTGTAAGTTCATTTGTCTTACATGCATACAGATTTACCATCTGGAAATTTACTAGTCACGAGTGACGACGGTGGAGAGGTTATGGTCGAGGTACAAAGGACGCTAATCTGACATGGGTGCTACCTGGAGAGAGTCCAGTGTTTTAAGGCATGCACGCCGCTCTTAATTAAGCAAGTCAGAAGATGCAGCTCTCCCTCTTGTACAAGACCATCTCTTCCTCCACCCTTCGACCAAAATAATTCTGCAAAGGAAAATGGCGTCAGTTTGAGTGATGTACTGGTGTTTGTTACTCACCGCAAAACATCTATGCGGTCGGTGGGCCCAGATGGTAACGGCGAGTAACAAAAATCGCTTCCTCACGCCAAAAATCGTCAGGTATGCGTATACGACTAAAACTTATATGACCGCCTCAATATGAGCCACGTGGTATATTTTAATTTTAGAGCACACTGACCATATGGATGTTTGGCCAATCCTATACGAGCGTACAAACCAAAAACCACCCTGATTAGTGATTTATATCCTTTGGACCCTTGTACCCAAATAATGGCCTATAATGCTCAAATTCAGATGGAAATGACTAAATCTAACGCTTAGAAATCACTAATCAGCTGATTTTTTTGTTTGTAGGCCCATATAGGGATTGGTCAAACATCCATATGGTCAAGTCCTCTAAAATGTGCCACGTGGCATATATTATAGCAGGTGGTCATTTAGGGCGATCATATAAGTTTTACTCTCAGGTGTACTTTGTTACATTACGACCCTATATAAAATGGGTCGGGATCAGGGGACCAACAAAAGTGGGGACAATACTTAAAACTATGTAAACATTGTCAGTACGGTTGGATGTCCCTTGAAAAATGTGTTATTTCAATGTTTTCAAAAAAATATATTTTATAAATTAAAAACACGTTTTTCAATGAGCATTCAATGATATATACAATATTTGCTTACTTTTAAGTATGCAAATGGTTGCATACTAGACCGACCCACAAAAGTGAACTAACAAATTCCCGTTTGTTCTCAGACGTGGATCTTGATAATCCAACGGTGGATAATAGTGCTGAGCTGGCATTTACTTTTACAAAGCTAAACCACGAGATCATTGGATTCTCGGGATACACGGCCGAGAACACAAGCGTATATTTGTTGGTCTCCTGATCCCGATCTATAAACTTGTATTTAGGTAGGAGTCATAGGACAAAGCTATCCCACAGATAACCCGACAAACATATCTGCGGTTTGAGGCCATTCACCATTGGATTCAAAAGATTCAGTCCACGGGGCAATAACTTCAGGGATTTCTTGAATCCAATGGATAAATAGCCTCAACCTCATATATTTTTGTCCGGTTATCCATGTTATAGCACGACTCTTTAGATATGCACGTATTTCTTGAATCCAACGAATAAATGACCTCAACTGCACATATTTTTGTCCAGTTATCGGTGGGATAGCACGACTCTTTGGAGAGGTCGGATCAGTGGGATTCAATCCTGATCCGGATCGGTCCGATTCAAAACAGGATTGGGCGAGACAATGTGAGACTGCTTCAGGAAACAATGATCTCAGGCAAGACGATCCATTTTTTGGATCGGATCGGTGAATGTTGATCCCGATCCAGAACTTCAAACCATGATGTGTAATCAATGCACATCTATTCTACTATTGGGTGAAATCTCGAAATTGCCCCTATTTTGCCGAAAATGTCTTGTTATGCTTTCTTTAATTTTTTTAATTTTTTTACTTTTGGGGGTACTTTAGTCTTTGTGCAACAATTTTTTTTTCTCTTCGGTCTTTAACAATTGAAGTCAGCATACTTCAATTGCTCCTCCTTTCTGTCATCACATGAAATCCTTTCCCTTGAAAAAATTGGTAATTGAAGTCAATCGTCAACATTGATAATAGACCACAATAGGTGCCACGTGGCACTATATTAGAGGCCACTGATTGTATGGCCGTTTGTATCATCCCTAGGTAGACATCCATAACAAAAATCAGAATGACTGGGGATTTCTAACCTTTGGACTTGAGTACGCAAAATAATGCTCGAAATCCACACTTATAAATAAACCATGAAAAACACTCTAATCCAATGGATAAAAGTTACTAATCCGGATGAATTTTAGTATATAGGTCCATCTAGGGATGGATCAAACATCCATACGGTTAGTGGTCTCTAAGAGTGTGCTACATGGCTCATAATATGACCCATTATCAACGTGAATTTTTGAAAAAAAAATATTAATTAAATCTACCCGTACATATCCCATTATTAAAAGAGTAATGATCACATGGTCCAACGGCCATGGACGTTATCATGATGCATGGTGGTGTCATTTCGTATGGGCTATACAGTCAGTGATCGCTAAGAGTTTGCCAAGTGTAAGGTGCACATGCATCGCACATAGTGTACCCCTGGTTGTCTTAATTCGGAAGACAAAAAAAAATAGAGGCAATACGAAGTTATCACGCCATAAGCTTGTGTAACATCTCTTATAAACTTATAGCTAAAAAATTCTAATCAATAGGTAGTGAAAATAGAATGTATTGCATCCTCTCAATTACTGAGGCAACTAGAACAAAAGGATTCGATAGATGGGATTCGAAAATGGAGTTTTGGTTTAGTTGGTAGGAGGTCCCAACAGAATTAACAGATGAAGAATTGCCCCTAAAAAGGGATAGGAATGGACCAAATGCAAGTCCACAAAGAAGAGGAGAAAGGAGAGGGAGGGAGAGAGAGCTGACTGAGTTGGAGTTGGGTGTAGGCAAGCCTCATAGAGAATTACCTTTCAGACGGGGTGCCCAAAACCTCCTATCACAGGCTAATTTGGAGTTGATGGGAGTTGGGAAGAATATGGCGGGACAATATTAGATCAAGACATAATTCATTTAACAGATCCCGAAGATTCCTAATTTCAAGTAGATTTGCCTGACAAAGATGATGTAGTCATCCACAAGTAGGAGATGGGAGATGGAAGGGCTAGATCTAGTTAGTTTGAGACCATTGAATTTATTATCCATATCTTGTTGGAGGAGCATGGCTGAAAGAATATTCATCCCCAAAATGAAAAGAAAGGGGATATAAGGTCCCCTTGTCTAATAAGCCCTCAGCTAGGAGAAAATAAACCAAAAGGAAACACATTCAAGATAACAAAAAAGTGAAGAAGGAAATACAGTTCATGATCTAGGTGATCCACTTAGTGAAAAATCCCATAGCCTCAAGAGTATATTTCAGAAAAGACCATTCAAGCCTATCATATGCTTTAGACATACCAAGTTTAACTACAATGCCATTTCTTCCATTTGATGGTCTGAAAAGTCTCTTGGGCTAGAATGGAGTTATCAAAAATTTGACAACCAGAGAAAAACCATAGTCTGATTTGGAAAAATGAGTTTATTAACAATACTTTTCAGACGTGAGGCCAGCAACTTGGAAATAATTTTGTAAGTGACATTACATAGGATGATGGGGTAGAATTGGGGAGATGAATTCAGGAACTTGGGTTTTAGGGACTAAAGCTGCATTGGTATCAGTGTTTTAAAACTCATCGAGTCAACTCGAAATAAACTCAAATCCACTCAAATCCAATATACGATGGACTTGGTGTGTTGCTTTTCTGTAAAAAATGTCTTACCAAGTCCGTTGCTTTTATAATCGACGCACCAATAAGTATATCTAACACTTAATTAACTCAAACTCAACCAAATCTTATAAATTATATTTATAAAAATATGATATTTATATATTAATATTAATATATGTATATAATATTAATATATTACTCGAGTTGAGTTAACAAAACTCGGTAGACTTTCAAGTCGAGTCGAGTCGAGTTTTCGAGTTTTCAAACACTGGTTGGTATGTTGAGGAGGGGGTTATCCTAAAAATATTCCTCAACCTTCCGACAAAGATCCAATTTCACTTCGGACCAGTAGTGTTGGAAGAATAAGCTTGTGAAATCGTCTAGTCCTGGGGCTTTGTTTAATCTAATGCTAAATACAACATCTCTGATCTCGTCCTGAATGACTGGACGAGTAAGGAAATTGTTATCTGCTTCTGAAAGTTGAGGAAGGCCAAGAGTGGAGAGACAATCGGGCTTTGGTGGGGAAGAAGAGGTAAAGGGATTGTTAAAGAATTGGACAAATGCCTTCACAATGTCAGATCTTTCCAAGCAGCAGTTGGACAAAGAATTGGACAAATTCAATCTGAAATCCATCTCTCCATGCAGCAATTAAACCCCTACTGAAGCACATAGCTAGGTGGATACAATTGTGAGACTATCCCAATTTTTTAACCAAACTCGAGCTTCAATCAACATTAGCGTTAGTCTCATAGACGAATAAAATATTAGGATCATGTTCTCTGAGGTGGGTTTTCAGAGCCCTAACTATCGAGGGTTTCCCACTCCCTTGACAGTTTCATGCCATTATCAACATATCCCAGTGGGGGACAAATAAAGGCCCGTCACCTACTCCCATAAGTTGGATTTAGAGAAGCAAGCAGATGTGAACAAAAACTCAAGGAAAAGGGTAAGAAGATAAAAGGTACGTACGTCTGTATTAGATTTGATCTGAGTCTGTTGTCTCTGAAGCCGGTTGTTGTCTGAGGAATCCTGACCCTCTTTTTCCATATGTGATCCAAAAATGGATCGCGAGATCACTGTTTTCCAAAGATGTATCACTTTATTTCGGGCGAGATGCGCCGATCCTGTTCTGATCGCACCCATCCCAAGATTTTGAACCATGACAGAAATGACCTCTTTGTTTTCTTGCATGCTAATCTTGCTGAGGTCAGAATCTAAAGGATAGTCTTGAAAAATATTGTAGTATGTCGGGCCAATTGGTAAATTTTCAGCAATTGTGAATCACATTTAGTCATAATATTCCATCTCGTATCTGTTGTATGCTTTCTCCGGTGTTAGGAGTCAGGTGACTAAACAGAAAGATTAATATTTAGGAACTTTTCTCTCTCTCGATCAAAATATAATGATTTTCAATGAATCGTTGAAAGAATTAATGATCAAGTTCAAGATTGAAGGCTAGAATGCTGTCAAAGAGCTGCGGTCACAAAGCTGATTCGCTCACCCATTAGATCTTAGGTGTGATTCAAAGAGCTGAAAAAATATTGATTCCCGTGGCCTTTGACAGAAAAAACTTCCATCATGGTTCAGAAGTACTTGCAACCAGAGAAGACTCCCCGCCTGCGACGCGAATGGTAGCGACTTCCCTCATCAGTAATGGGTGGTTCGAAACTCTTAAAGCCGGTAGGCCACTCTTTCAGCCAACTTGATTTGATCAAATGTGTTCTCGCTGGGGAATCCCGGATGCCTCATCAAGCAGGTATTGCTGTATTGCATGCTGTCCAGCATATGGTGAACATGGGAATCATAATGCAAAATTTCTTTCAGGCATTCAACAAACACTCAAAACATCTATCGGTTCGTTTATGCATCAGCATAACTTGTTTAATTATTTCACCTCGATCTGGCTTGCACCGGGTTTCTTCGACACTCCCAAACCAATCATCTCTTTCCTCACTCGTTCAACATCCTCCCATCTCTCAGATTCGGCATAAATGTTTGATAACAGAACACAATCACCATCCTTAAGAGGCTCTAACTCAGCAAGCTTTCTAAATGCTTCCTCTGCCAAATCCACATTCCTGTGTGTCCTGCAAGCACCCAACAATGTCCTCCACAACACACAGTTTGCATCAATTGGCATTGTTTTGATAATGTGATGAGCTTCATCCAACAAACCCCATCTGCTGAGAAGATCAACCAGGCACCCATAATGCTTTATATCAGGCCTGATATTGTATACTTCGATCATACAGCGGAACAATTGGCGACCCTCTTCAACCAAACCCTTATGGCTACAGGCAATTAGAACACCAATGAAGGTAATCCTGTTGGGCGTGACCTCGGCGCATCTCATCTCCATGGCTGCAAACAGCTCTAAAGCTTCCTCACAGTAACCATGAACAGCCAAAGCCATGATCATCGAGTTCCAGCAGCTTACATGCTTCATCTTCATCTCATTAAAAACTTGACGGGCCCAATTCAAGCTCCCACACTTAGCGTACATATCCACAAGGGCATTCCCCATAAACCCTTCTATCTTAAATTCTTTCCATTTCAAGAATTTGTGAATCTCCCTACCCATCGCCAATTCCCCCGTTTCTGCACACGCACCCAAAACCGATGTGAGTGTTATTTCTGTTGCTTCCACCCCATAAATCTGCATTTCGTGAAAGAGTTCCAATGCCCTCTTGTAATCTTTAGTCTGCACATAACCAGCAATCATTGAATTCCAAGAAATCGCATCCCTTTCGGGCATTTCTTCAAATACCTTCCTTGCAGCTCCAATATTATTTAATTTAACGTATCTTGTGATCAGGGTATTCCACGAAACCACATTCTTCTCGGGTATTAATCGAAGCAAAGAATCTGCCGAGTCGAAATCATTAATCCGATCGTATGCTGCGATCATGGTGTTCCAAGAAGCAACAGTTTTATCTGACATTTCTTCGAAAATCCGGCGGGCAAGGTCAAGATGCCCACACTGAGAATACATATAAATCAAAGAATTCTGAACAAAATGATCAAAAGCAAGACCCGATTGAAGAGCCCTGCAATGGATTTCGGCGCCCTTTCTAGCAAGAAAGAACCCGGAAAGACTCTCATCTTCTACTCCAGTTCCAGTATTGTTTGACGAAAATCTAGCGCAGGCCTTGAGCACAAACGGGTACGTAAAATAATCGGATTTAACGTTCATACGGTGCATCTGGTTGTAAAGATGAATGGCTTTAATGGGGAAAACACTGTGAGAGTAAGCTCTGATCATGGTGTTGCAGAGGAAAGGATCTTCCATGGTGGTTTCCTTGAAGATGGCTCGGGCGTATTCGAGGCTGCCTGACATGGATAGAGCGGAGAAGGTGACGAGTTTGGTCACAAGAGGAGAGTGGTTGGTAAGCCCTTTTTTGGTGATGAGGGCTTGAATTTGTTTCAGCTCTTTCATGGTGGAAAGTTTTTGAAGGATTGAAATAATGGATGAAACAGTAGCTCTCCACATTTTCCATGTCTCAACTCTCTCTCAGCCTTCTTCACTGATCTTCTGAAACGATGCCAGAAGGCCCCGAACTAGTTAGATAAAAATGAGAAGAGAGACGGAGATCTGATGGTCCCAGAATCATAATTCTTATAATATTGCCGGGTCTCTACCACAAATTGGTTGTATTGAATTCTTTATCAATCTAGATTCCAAACCATCAAATCAATGAACACTTGCAGAATTCTTAGATGAAATACTGATTTCATTGGATGATCTCAACCATCCATTAGATGGGCTTTTCTGAAGTAGTGTCCTCTTTAACTCTTACTGCCAAAAGATTTGGTTGGATAGTTAGAATAGCATTAGCCCGGCCATAGGTCAGGCTTCAGGATGGGCCTTGGGCCTCCCCTTCAGACTTCGACCTGAGGCCCAAATATAGCATAAACTTTTGGGACGGGCCCGTCCTCGCCCGATTTACATCCCTAAATGCAAGTAGGCATGCAGGCTATGCAGCGGCTACACTGTCTCAATTGTCAACCGTGGGCAGTACCAGCGTCCAGCGGTGACTTGATCAGATGCCTTATATTGTGGAGGAGCTGGTGAAGATAGCGAGGGAGGGTCCTATGCGGGTGAGGGGAAAAGCATTGGCCTGGATGACGGGGTTGAGGAGCTGAAGCAGTGGAGGGTAGAGCTGTCAATGTATCAGGTTCAGATTGAATCTAGGTAGATCCAGACCTGATCGATAAGTTATCGGAACTTATCAGATTGACTGGGGCAATTTAACATCAATTTGATCGGATCAAGGTAGATTCAGAAACGATCTGATAGCCAGACCTGATGTTGTCAGATTGGATGGATTCGGTGCTTAAACTCATTTCACCGATCTTTTGGATCTGGTTTTGTGAACAAGGATCAAGGATTTGGGTCAAGTGGTTTGAAACTGGTGCTGGGCCCCCCATGTATCGTATCAATCAAATATCAAGTGGATTTCATATGCAAAGTGCTCTGCGTGTCATGTTATCCACCATCAAGTGGAGCTGCCTACATACTAAGTGAGCCCCTAGTGTTAGTATACCAAGGTCCCGTGTTATGCGGCCCCACATGCTGTATGGTCCAAAGATTTGTGGGTCCATGTGCCATGTGTTCAGCATATCATACTGGCTCCACATGCTATGTGAGATCCCACTTGCCACATGTCAGTGTATTAAGGTCCAATGCCATGCTGTGCATAATAATATCATGTGTGCATAGACACTAAATCAGCATTGGTGCATATTAATTGTGAACAACAGTGCACATTATCAATTCCTGGAGGAGAACATTACAACACCGTCTTGGCACACATTAAGGCCACGTGTAAGTGTGAATGTGCGCAAATTTGTCTAACAAAAGCACAAAAATTGACTAGGTTGCACACATTCACGTCAATGCACGCACGTTTGGCAGTAAACAAACACAGCCTAAATCAATTTTATGAATGTTTTGGAAACACATGTTACTGTCAAAATTTCTACCAGCAAGACATTATTATCATGAGAATCTCACCGAATGAGAGACACTGGGCAGTAAGCATTGTTGCAGTTTGAAATAAGACCAAATCTTCACTGAACAGAAACATCTTTATGCTCCAAGCACGGAATCGAAATATTTGTGGTGATCAAGATTCAATCTACAATTCATTTGTGATGATCGACTCCTTTTATAGATAGACAGATTGGTTACCACTTTTACGACGAAGAAGAGCTGTAGTAACTTTTTATCCATTGGTGGTAACGATTTTCAATGATGCTAGTAACCTTCTACACAAGGTTGATGAAGATTCCTAGGTAAATCCAAGAATGAGCCCTTCGAATTAAATGGGCAGGAGACACTTAAAATTGACGGTCTTAAGAAACACCATTAGTAAATCACTAAGGCAGTGTTTGATTGCACACAAATTTTTTCTGAGAAAATACATGGGGGAAATGCCTTAAATGGCTGATTGGTTGCAACTGAGAGCACATATTTCAATCATGTGAGAAAATAACTGCGTATTTTCAGGTGCAAATGAATTCTCACCTACCTGAATGGGAAATGAATTCCGGGCTCAGTAGGGAAAATTATACAAATTTAAAATGATTATCTAACAATGGACAGTTCTGTTTTCCCAAGGAAATTGCAATTTTCCCACTTAGGCAATCAAACACACCCTAAAAGTTTAAAAACAGGCTTACCTCGCAAAAAAAAAGTTCAAAATAATTATATAAGGCTCTGTATGGTGATCAACAAAAAGTTCTGCATAAAAAAGGATTTGTATGTCAGGGAGTGTTGATACAAAAAGTTTTTGACATATATATATGCAAAAATCACTTCTACGATGGGCAGGGTCATTTTGGGAATGATGGTTCGCAAATAAAAAGCCGATCCACTAAACAACCCGGAATTCTCTTCATCATAGAAAATATTAGAACAGGTAAAGGGTACTCTATTTTCTCTTTTCTTTTCTGTAAATTTTTTCTCCTTTAATATCATTTCCTTGTAGTTTTTCGTCCTTTACTAGTAATCATGATTTAGGTAATTAACCACAGATTAATTGAAGGATATATATCTAACATCAGAGGACTGTTTTCTTTAGTTGGAAAAACCAGAAACTTTTCAAAGTTTACCCACTCATAATTGTGTGTTCCTAGTCCTCCTTGCAGTAAAAAGTTGTCGCAGGAAAGAGAACTTCCCTCTTGCGCGTGCAGATGACTCAGTCATGATACCATTACTTGGCTCTGCTGCTTCAATGGAGTCAGAGTCTGACAAATGGGGTGAGGATGGCGAGAGTGTGAAGAGGAATGCATTGAGCATGCGAATGATCTGGCTGAAACTGGGCCGCACATTAGGGTCCTCGACCCAACATGATTGTATGATGAACGCGAGATCTGGAGGCATGTCCGGCGGAAGATTCGGCCTAATTTGCTGCATTCCCAGAGCACAACGCAGTAGATTAGTATAAAAGATACTGGTTACAAATGGACAGTCATAACGATTATGGCTAAGGTCCAAAACCTATGGAACGGATGGTTAATATTATCTAAAATCCTCCTTGGTCGGACCCTTAACTGGTGGGTCCTACCCACTGCCTACATCTGCAGCCTGTTTGAAGCTATTGAGAGAATTTTTTTGAAGCGGCGGGATTTTTGAAGAGACAATCATGCGCCAATGATCGCGCGCTGCATATACCCATGGTTACTTTTTAAAACCAAAGCCTAAACCATGGGTATATGTGGCGCGCGATCATCGGCACCATGATTGCCGCTTCAAAATTTTTCTCTTCATTCAAGGTCATCCTTATGGTATATACCCAATGGGAAGCTGAGCTCATGGTAACATTGAAGCTAAAGCTGTTGGGGATGATGGCAATCCATAATGGAACTAAGAGATCAACAACAGTCTTCTAACATGATGTTTTACACGTTTATAAGAATGCTACTAGGAACAATGACTAAATAGAAAAAATTTACAGGATTTATAAAGGGGAAGAGTGTGAGACGTGATATAAAACCATAAATTAAGAAACATCGCAACTTCAGGCAAGTAAAATAAAGAAACCAAGAGAGATCGGAATAAAGGCATCAAAGTTACTTATAAAGCCCAAGGAATCCCACAGAAGTGCGCCAAAAAATGGCAATTTCTGAAAGATAAGAAAGGCCGCATCAGAACCATCCCAGGAAGAATTGAACAAAGTGACCATTGGCCCTTTATCTTGTGTCTATGTGAATGTTGTCCCATTAATGCTCCACTGAAACCCACGTATTCATAGTGTCGACCATGCTTTCAACTGAGAACTCAAGCTATTATTCTTCAATGCCACGTCCCATGCATGCCAAATGTGTTTTGGAGATACGTCAACAGGCTGTTACAAAAAAGGTATATTTTTTCTTTCATATTTTTTTTCAGTGTGCATGTATCACTTTGTAGTTCATAGACTTTCTATGTAAATTTTAATGTTGTCTGTATTACATACATACTTTTCTTATTTATGCCTTATATGAAATGTGACTTATCTAATATTTCATCCAGGTTTAAAAAGGTCCATTATAACAGCATACCGGGTAGGTAACGTTATCATTATGACCAATTTTTATTTTTGAATTCATTTCTCTGCTAAATGTGAATAACAGTTAATGGCCATTATTTTCAAAATTACAGAAGCTATAATCATTAAATATGTTATAAAGTTTTTAGAATTACATACCAATGGGGTCGGGGTTTTACCGTTATAACTGGGTTTTTTGCCCAAACCATAATTTCATTTCTCAATGTTTTCATGTATGTGTGTTCGGTTGTGTTTGACACCCAACAAGTGTCCCTATCTTAGTCTTATGGGGTTTCCCCATCTTCACTGACGAGGTATCTATTTCATAATGGGTATACTTTCCGAACTATTTGCATTTTCGTCCCCAAAACTGTCACTTATGTACTCTCCAAATTCTTCTTGACATTATATCAAAGAGAAGACCTTTGAGTCATCTCCATGTGGGCCCCACAGGTGTGTCAAATGGTGTCGAAATAACCCAATTTATACACACACACACACACACACACATACATACATGTGTATATATAAATAAAGTGAAGGCGTGAGGCAAGGTGCTTTAATGGCCTAAAGTGCGAGGTAAGCTTCAAGGCGTAGGGCATAAGCATCACAAGCACGCCTTATTAAATAAATACTAAAAATAAGAAAATAAAACAATAATTCAATAAAAAATATAGTTTTTGGTAAATTTGCGGAAAAATAAAATTAATCTATTTCACATGGGGAAATAGATGTTTTGTTGTTTTAATTTAATCTAGAATAGCTTATTATTATTTAACCATAATTTAGGGGGAAAACAAAAAAGGGAGAAATAGATTGAAATTTTTAGGATACAATTCCCTACCCCGGCATATCCTTGTTACATAGGTATCATCTGATCAGGTTGATTTCCAATCTAAGGGATCTCTGAGGTAGATCCATCAAATGTAGTTCCCGATTCCCTGCATGTACACCGTATGTCCTTGTACTGTTTTTATAAACAGCAATTGCCATATATAACCCACAGATTACAGGTTTACACAATTACATGTTTCATTTAGAGGCTTCATAGATCCACCAATTGAACTAGTTGTGAGATCAAACATACAGCAGCTTGTATGAGTTTTCCCCTTTTTGGTAAGTCATGGGTTTCACCGAGTTATAGTGTATTGTCTTTGCCTTTAAAAACAACTGTTTACTCTATCACATAACTTTTGATTCACAGGATCTTGGTGACAATAAATTAAGCTTCAGTAATCAACACAGAAAGTTTGTCTTCTTGTGAAATCTTG
The DNA here is from genome assembly GCA_035048495.1 of Euptelea pleiosperma. Classification (NCBI taxonomy): domain Eukaryota; kingdom Viridiplantae; phylum Streptophyta; class Magnoliopsida; order Ranunculales; family Eupteleaceae; genus Euptelea; species Euptelea pleiosperma. The sequence goes on from CM068540.1 coordinate 27,594,286, forward strand.
TGCCAAAGCCACAAGTATTGGGAAGAAAAAGAGATGGTTTGCCACACCTTAAAAGCAGCAGCATAAGCAGCCTGCAAGTTGGACATGCCCTCAAATGGCATTCGATTGGTCAATAACTCCCATAGAACAATCCCAAAGCTGTAGACATCAACCTTGTTGTTGTAATGCTTCTTTTCCCCACGTCGCAGTGTAACAGTGCTGTATAACTGCAAGACCACATTCCAATATCTGGTAAAAGGAGAGTTTGTGACAACTAATGAGGAAAAGAAATAAAACATTGCTAAAAAACCAAGGCCAGATTAAATTCTGTGGGTAGGTTAACCTAATATACCTGATCATTTTCTCAAGTAATATTCTCACTTCATCAAAACTATACTAAATACATATCGAAAGAATGCTAAATTTCAAGAAGAATAGTTAACACCAAAGGAGATCATTAAAAAGCTTCTGCTTATATTTTCACTTCTGCCTGATTTAATCATGAACTTTGCCTTGATGATTCTTCCAAGAATTCAGCTTTACATAATTGTTTTTTGATTAAGAGGCTTCCTTTTCTAATTTGAAAGACAATGAGTTCTCTTTGGAAATAACCAAACATGAAAACAGTTATACAAGAGGAGAGAGGAACACTGAACCAACAAATACTATTTAGTACTTAAAAAATTCACTTCTCTAGCCAACCCCTTTCTCAAAATATATAAAGATTTGCGTAAGTTAAAGACTAACCAATTGGACGATATCAACAATCGAATAATGAACACTACTCACCACCAAATTGTTTAGCTCTTTATCACATACAACAATGGCACAGAGATAGAATGCAAGCTATCAAAGTATTAATAAAATAGCATATTAAAAAGTGCAAGTCAAATAAGTCAAAAGCAGTACATACCTCAGGAGCCATCCAACGATAAGTTCCAGTTTCTGCAGTCATCATCTCAGTCACAGTTTCTTCTCTTGCAAGACCAAAATCGGCGAGCTTCACAGACTTCTGATTTGCCGTAAGCAACAAATTGTCTGCATCATGGATTTTCATATATCATACATAATTAGTAAAGGGCATCAAAATATACATATTGAATAGCATAAAACTCCTCTTGCTTTTACATAATTTAAGGGAACCGAATATATTTGACGCCGCATAGTCTGGTCAATTGCACAAGTTGAACATCAAAGGACTACTCACAAGTTTAAACGCCAAGATGCCCATCAAATTTTACCCAATGTCAAAAAGAAATAATCAATACATCTATATACATATTTCTGTATAGGCAGCGCCTGATAATCCTTTTTTTTCTTTTTGGAAGCAGGGGTAGGTGAGCTGGAATTGGACCTGCAAATTCATGGCCATGACACAGAGCACAATTGAGCGATGAGCTCGACCCGGAATCAGCCTGAGCACTGCCAATGGATTGGGCCTCAATGTAATAAAATAAAAAATTGAAGACAGATGCAAATGATTCTTATTCCACTGCACATCAATGTTGTTAGTGCCAACTTGACTTTCTGTTAATTGCTTGATTTCAAAAAGTATTAATAAGTATTAATAGAATTTATTGAAAATCTATTCTAGTTGTTACTTAAGGACTTTTGCAGAACTACTCTTGACGTATCGTATAATCCATATCCTCGAAAGGACTGCTTCATATGCCACCTGTTTGAATGTTTCTTATAAAGCCAGTGTAGCCAATACATTTGAAAAATAATAAACAGAGTAAGAAATTTAAGACATAGCAGTTAACCATCAAGAAGACCCTCAGATTCTAAAATGAAGACTGGAAGAACAAAATCAGCAACAACTAAGTGTTTACATCTACTACACATGATTGTATCATACTCAAGTACAAACTAACTGTTATATAACTCTACTTGCCGTAGAGTACCAGGTTTCAAATCTCTGTGTATAATCCCATTGGCATGTAGACAATCCATGGCCCGAGCAATATCAAGAGCAAAATTTATGACCACGCGAAGATTCAACTGTTCTGGACGAATACTGATCAAATACTTCCGGAGTGACATCCCCGGTAAAAGCTCTGTAACTATCACCATAAAAGGATCCTTACAAGCTCCAATGAACTGCAAGGGGAAGGAAAGAATTACAAACAATGAAATAAACAAAAACACGACAAGTAGGATGATGAAATGATTTAATCCCCTAAGGAACATGAATTCAGTTTCCCAAGCGCAGCTGAACCAACCTGGGGGACATATGTTACCTGAAGTCCCCTGAAAATATGCATTCTGATCTAGGAAACTCACCTTGACAAGGTTCTCATGTTTTACTCTAGACATCATGGCAACTTCCCGGGAAAAGCGACCTTCAAGTGCTGCTCTTTCTTCTGGGGTATTTCCACGATTGAGAACTTTGATTGCAACGATTTGACCACCATACCTGACGGAATAAAAAATGCATGAGTAAAAGAAAAAATAATTAACAACAGAACACTCATCAACAAGTAGATGGTTAGAAATATATTAATATACAGAAAATGTAAGGAACATATCCATATGAGCAGATAAACATAGCTGAAAAGAGAAAGGATAAACTAAGATTTGTTCTTAGGAAATGATCCGCACCCATTTTTCAGAATATGAAGTATGTTGTTACAGAATACCATACGCATTGTGACGTTGACATTGTACATTCATTTCACAAGTTTTAGAAGGAAATTACTAGCAGGGTTACTGAAAAATCAAGTATTCCTGGTGAATAAAAATACTGTCAGACTTAACTTTGCATACTCAATGAAGAGTGAAAAGCAAAATTGTGCACCATAAAAATTGACACAATACCCAATTAGGATATATATATATATATTCATTCATTCACAAGTATATCTCCATTTACACCTCAACTTCAACAGTGACTTTATACTCTTATGAGAATTTTTATAGAGGATTCCACTCCCAAATTGTCGGATCAACATCACAGAGCAAGATTGGTACCCTGTATAGAAGGTTCCAGGCACTAAAGGTAAAATAGTATGCACAAGGAGAACCAAAAAATCCAAAAGCAAACCCAAAAACACCACAATTGTTGTATGTGAGCTGTGTACAGTGGAAAGTTCCAAAGAGAAAATATAAGGGTCTATAGTTAATAAATATAGTATTAGAATGAGCATAAGCAATTTCTTGACTACTAGCAGGTATATAGCAACTAACATGGGAAAGCTTCAAACAAAAGAATTGCTCCATACCTTCCTTCATAAACTTTCCCATGGGCTCCCTCACCAATCTTCGACCCAACAAACAGTAATTTCGGGTCGATCAACAGTTTCTCATCAATATTAAACTCTGGGACAGTGATCGATCCATTCTGTGTGACTGAGTGTTTCTCCAGATGGATACCAACCACTGCAGACTTGTCCCTTCCCCTTCGCTTAAATTCCCCCTCTTCTCCGCATTCTTCGTTCTCCTTTCCGCAACTCATGCTGCAACCTCAAACGTCACCCGGGCACCTCATTGAAACTATCCTTTATATCAAATACAGACACCTGTTTTTCTGCTTATTAACAGGGTGTCAAGGTAGCTCCGAATCAACCACGGCAAAACATTTCTTGAAATTACCTGTATGTCCTCCAGGCATCAAACCAAAACCTAAGTTTTTAGAATTTTTGGTTCTTTCCTATCAGCTAGCGAAATAGGATTCATTCTGCCCCAAAACATTTGGGATAAGGCATAGATGATGATGATGGTTCGTTACTATCAGCTAAAACATTTTGTAAACTCCAAATTAACCATCGAGGCTTGAAGAAAAACCAGTTGTAATCCAATCCACGCCATTTTTTTTCACAGAATTCTACTTACTCTCAAATCAAATATCTCCTGTTTCATTAGAAATTCGTGTACAGGACAAACATGATCAACAAAAACTACAAAAAAAAATTAAGGAAAAAACGTTTTTTATTGGGCAAAACCCCCACTTTTCGACTTCTAGGAACCTGAAATAATCATCTGAACCTCGAGTTCGAATTCGAATTCGAATTCTGCAAAATTTGGGTCGAGCTTGAAGCCTCGTAATCTGTACAGTTGGGAACCAAAAGCTAGCCACGACGACCAGGAGAAACCGAAGAAACTTACAGTTCTGACTTCTAGTATAGACCTCAATGGATTAAAGAAAATTTGTCAGAAAAAAAAACTAAAATCACTAGCTCGAGATCGTCTCCTTCGATGTTTAAGGCTTTAAGCCTCTCTGTTACTGGTTCTTAGTTCACAAACCCTAACCTAACACTCTCTCTCTCTCTCTCTCTCTCTGAAATCGGAGGCGTTTTGGTGAAGATATTCCGAGTATCAGTTCCGTCAGGGCTTATAGTGGACGGAGGGTGGGGTTTGGAAAAACCGGGAAGCCACTAAATGACCGACACGTGGAGAGCACCATGGCCACAGCATCAGCGGTTTGGTCGGTCTTGGACCTCTTGGTCGACGGATATGAACACATGGAGAGAAACAAAATGATCCCCACGGCTCGGCTCGGCTCGTTTTAAATTGGCTCCAGGACTCTTTATAGTTGGGTCGTGATGTAACAAGGTATACCTCACGTTTTTTGGCGTGCGGAAGCACTAGTTTTGTTATTCGTGGATGCCATCTGGACCCACTCACCGCATGGATGTATAGCTCACCCCTTAGTAGATATTCATACCAAAAATCAGCTTGTTGACATGTTTTTAGCCGTTAGTTTGAATGCTCAAAACTAATGTTTGAATCCAACGTCGATAATCACGCCTAAAAAGTACTTAAATCTAATAGTTAAAGATTACCAAAATCAGAGTAATTTTTGGTGTACATATACATCAAGGAGTGGGCTAAACATCATGTGGTCAGTGGGCCCATATGGCAGCGTGAGTAACAAGTCATGCTTCCGCACGGCTAAAAGCGTGAGGAATACCTAGGTACATCTTTTTCCCCCTTTATATTCGTCTCGTGCTAGAAGAAAAGTCAAATAAATTACTTATTAAAGAGCCAAGTTTTCGATGGTCTGCCTGTGACTACACACATCCTCAGATCTGACCGTTCACTAGTAGCTCCATCTGATGAATCAGATAATTTTTTATTTGACGGACCACCTACCATCCGACAAGTTTCATTCTTTGGTTGAATAGGTGTCTTATTTTGGGCTATGGATTATCCAATATTTGGGTCATGAATTGGACGTCTTGATCAATGAGATGACCGACAGATCCAATGGTCGATAGTGAAGAATTATGGTGGCGCACTAAAACTTTGAATTTTAAAAACTTAAAAAAAAAAAAATAAATAAAAGCTTTAAAATATGTATAACCGAAAGGATAACTGTCACTCGTTTTTTAAGGTATTTTATCGAAGAGCTGCTATCTTAAAAAATCGAGTGGGGCCCACCTGTTGTGCGTGAGTTGATATTATGTATTTAGTACATACCGAATACCAATCTCGTGATGGAGCAGTAATGGGATGCTGTCAACTGTCAGTCTCCAAGGTGAGGACCAGCTCTGATTCTTTTTTTGAGGGTGATGGATATATGTAATGCCACAAGGTTCCATCACCATCAGATTAAGACTGGACGGTGATGGAGGTCTGACATACAAATGATCCGTTATGTGAAAAAATATCAGATCATAACTTTATTATATGTATACATCCAAGTTTAGCCTATCCGAGACCGACGTTACACGACGATCAACCTGAGCCTGAGGTGGAGCAGGCTTGATTCGCCTTAGTAGAATAAAATTTATGTTCCTATAGTTGGTAAATATTCGCTATGATACTGAACCATTAACTGTAGACTAATATACTAATGGAAATGATGGTGTCGGTGTCAGGAGAACATCACAGACCATCGGATTAGTATTCTGGACCTAGGGAGGATGTTCTCCTGAGGTTGACAGCAAACACCACTATCTGGAATAAACAAGGGTGTCAATGAGTGTCGGATTAACCCATACCCGACAGGACCAGGTTTCAGTACCATACTCAAAGCATAGTTAGCAAATTCTTGAATTATTCGCAAAAAATTCAAATAACGAACCGAACAACTTCTTATTCAAATGTTTGAAAAAAATACGCTCTTTTTTTTAATATGATCGAATAATTCATGATTTTTTTCTGAATTATTCCTGGATTATTCAATTCTAAACATTAAAAATCATTTTATAAGATAAAAAAGTATCAATATTTTATATTTTATTATATTTTTTATATAATTTTTGACAAATTTTTTGAAGCATTTTTAAATGACAAACCCGAATTGTATTCAAACATTTTCCATACCGTATTTTTTGCCGCACTCTGAATTGCTAACAATAAGACTCGGGATTAATACCCAAATCAAATTGGAACCGGAGGTCGGGAACCAATAATACCCACTTTTTTTTATGTTTAGAATCTTGCATGAATATTCTTAGGTAGTAACATTTTACAAATTGTGAGAACTATTTTCATTGATGTTATATTTGTAATATTTATAAGGCTCAGGCTCTAAGGAGTCTGCTCGATCGGCCATGGATTTCATTACGAATCCAACGGTGTGCTGTCAACTACCATTGGATTCTCGGAATCCACGGCCGGACACACGACTCACGAGAGCCCGACCCCTTTTTTAATTGTTGTTAATAACCAAAAATTCTTAGGCACAACGAAGAAGTGTCCTATTTTTATTTTTAAATATTATTTTGACAAATGGGTAACCTGATAGGTGGGAATTTGTCGATTTCCGGCTAGAACCCGAATCCGTCACATACTGCCCGGGTGACACATAGTAGAAGTTTTGTTTTATTAGCAGATATTATTTTTTTTTTGAAGTATTTGGAATCTTCGAAACACGTGACACACGACATTCATTTTCATTGGACCATGGCAATCCACAAGTGGGGAAGGAAAATCTCTCCGTTGGTTAGAATCAAGTGGATTAAACGATATCAACCATATGATCTAGAGATTATTTTCTTAATAACCAATAGTTGATTAAGTAGGTGGGACATATGGAAGAGTGGGTCCCATGTGAAGAGCTTAAAATTAAAATTAAATCAACATCCCTATCTCTTTCTAAAGGCACTTACTTTAATGATTCATGAATTAGAGAAAAGAAGGGTCCTTTAGAAAAAGACAGCCAATAAAAGTCAGTAATAAGTCTGTTGTTGGGAGTTCTTTTTTTGAAAGGTCTAAGGGTTATCGTCTTTGGTGGGGAATCACTTTCCATTCCAAGAATATATTTATTTATTGTAGTTGCTTTGAAACGTGACATTTTCGAATGGTAAGAGCCCATCTAATGGGAGTGATGTCGGCAATCTTGGGAGAAAATCAAAATACAGGAACCATCTAGTATAAACTTTCCCACAAGTCTTTTTGGGACCCACAATTATACATTTGTCCCAAATCTGTAGGCCCGACCTGTCCATCAAGATCAAATGATTGACTAGTTTTTTATTTTTTTATGATATAAATGTTGTGGGCTCCTTCAAGGTTCTTGCCAATGACTAACCATAAACGAATGATTATTCGAGTTCGGGTTAATTCCCGGATATATCCTAACCGCAACTTCCAAGGTCGTAAGGTACTGATACCATATTAAATAACCATTTATCCCAAAAGATCGATATGTTGGGGGAAGGCAACACTATGGTTTTAAAAACGGCCATTTAAACGGTAATGCCCCAAGCCCGTTTTCGTTAAAACTGTTTAAACAAGTTTTAACGTTTTTGAATTTAACGGCCATTTTTTTGTTTTAACGGCCGTTAAAACCGTTAAACACAACCGTTAAATTTTGAAAAAAATTGTGAAAAAATGGGCGTTAAATCCGTTAAATTCCAATTTTTTTTATCAAATTTAAAATTTTCAATTTCAGCACCATTTTTTCTGTTAAAATCATTAAAACCCGTTTAATTCCGTTAAATTCTATTTTTTTATTTTTTTTTCATTTTTTGCCCCTGGCCGTTTTAATCCGTTTTAACGGCCATCTAAACGGTTTAAACAGTAACGCCCCCAGTCCGTTTAACCGTTAAAACAGCCTCCTTTAAACCTTGGGCAAAACAACTATATTTACCAACAAGTCGTCGGGCCAACACAACACGTGCATAAGAGCACACCATCCACTAACAAGATATGGGTACCGAAATTTGTGCTCGTTATCCAGACTCAAACCATAATGACCTGATCCGATATTATTAGCATAATATATATTGTATAGAAATTAATAATATTAATTTTTTATATGACATTAATAAAGTATATTATAATAAATGTACGTTTGATAAAATCTTTTACCATTTGTTATTTAAATTAAAATTTTACATTTTTTTTTCTTAAAATCAAATTTAATAGTTTTATTGATCAAATCGACTCAATGTTAGGTCACCCAGATATGATTCGATAAGGTTCGATAGGGATCAGAAGTAGATCTGAATTTGTGATATGATAAGCTATTGAATCGGGTCTAGACAAGCACACGTGCTCCTCCATCTGGACCGTCCAATCGTTGAAGGAATCTTCTATGGATTACAGCCCTTTAGTTGATTTGACCGAACACATCATTTGTTTGTATCAATCACTTTCTTGCAGTTCATCCTTTTAGCGGGGGGATGTTGAAAAATAACATGCTTACCTTTGATTTGCAAGAAAAGTTAATTATTTAACATATAGGAATTCAATTATTCACATTGCTTTTACAATAAAGTGTTCTATAAGACCAGCACTTTACGGCCATATGCTTATATCCCAGTATATTATTGCTCCAGAGAAAATCCAATTCTCATAAGGAACGACCTCATTTCCACCTTTTGATGTTGTGGTTACAATCTCCTTTGCAAGACCTTTAGTCAATGGATCAGCTAAGTTTTCTTTCGACCGGATTAGTTTAGGGCGCGCTATTATTTCATCCCTAATCAATTACTTCACAAAGTTATGCCTCAAATGAATATGTTTGAGTTTCCCATTATATGTATCGATCACGCTATTAGCTCTAACTAATGTTGTTTAGTTATCGCAATATATAGCAATTGCAGAAACTAGCTTCAACCATAATGGCACATCTACCTTGATGTTTCTTAGCCATTCTACTTCTTCAACAGAGTTTTCATAGTTAAATGCAAAATGCATGCTTGTTTGTTTTTTTGGATTACCAAGACACCACTAGTCGCCCACGCCTAAAGTATACATCTCCTCACTCTTGGACGTCCACTTGTTCAAGTTAGTTACCCAATAACATCACTATACCCTTCAAGTACAATGGGATACTCCTTATAATGGACTTCAAGTACATAATATGTTTAAGACTAGTAAATGGCACGGGCCCACAGCACTCTCCGACAAAAGTATTTGTAAAAATTAGATGCCTTCGGCACTCAAATGGTATAACGGACTGGGGGTGTCACCTTTTTCTGTTATAATGGATTGTAACACACATATGAGCAAAAATGGGGAAAATAACATAAAATAATAGAAAATAATTGTGCTAAAATTCAAAATTTGAATTTTGAATTTTATATTTGTTGCGTGTAGGGGTCAAATGAGAGGGGAGTGACCGAATAAATGAGGGGAATTGAGTGGCTGAAATCTAACCGTCCACATTAAATGGATGGATTTGATCTCAACCACTCTTTATCTTATGAAGCAGGATAAGATAAGAGATAAGACAACTGGGCTGTTTTGTTTTATAGACTAGTGGGTGGCCTTTGGCACTCCCCTACAAAGTATTTCCCAAAATTGGGTGTGACTGGTGGTTGAGATCCACCGTCCATTTGGGGGATAAGATCTCGGCTGTTCTTGGTTGAAACCTATAAGAGGGTGTATGAGTGGGGAGACAAAACAATAGAAACGCAGCATTCTAATATTCATGTCGAAGTTAACGTTACTAGTAAATTTACTTAGATTTTCCTACCTCAAATGTTGTACGGCATTTGGAAGCAAACGAATGCTAGGATCATAAGGTGTACTATAAGGCTTATGATTATAATGATCAAATTTTATTCCTCTTAGAATAACTGTTTCACCCATGTTCAATTTAGATGATAAAAACTGCTTTGTTTCACCCATTTTCAATTTAGATGATAAAAACTACTTTGTTTCATTTGCGTATCTATCTATCTATCTATACTATTATAAAAGCGAGAACTGGGGTTGCCACCTATGTTTGTGACAATTAAAGGACACTCTACTTTAAAGTAAAAATCTTGCATTAAGCCAAAACCTAGGTTGGGGTACGGCCGACCTCTACAACGGACCATAGTATAAGCCACATGGTGCACTCTTAGAGACCACTGACCGTATGGATGTTTGTCCCATCCCTATGTGGACCTATATAACAAATATCAGGCTGATTATTGATTTCAAACCTTTGGATCTAAGTACCCCAAATAATGCTCAAAATCTACAGTTCAAAATCAACCAATGAAAACCAAGCCAATCAAATCCTTAAAAATCACTAATCAGGCCGGTGTTTTTGTATGTAGGTCCACCTATGGATGGGCCAAACATCGATAAAGTCAGTGATCTCTAAGAGTGTGCCACATGTAAGGTGCACATGCATCGCATTCCCCTAGTACTATTATAAAGCCAAAACGTGGGTTGCCATCCATGTTTGTGACAATTAAATGCCTCTACTTTAAAGCAAAAAACCTTGCCTCATTAAATGCTTCTCTATTTAAAAGCTAAAACTTGGGTACGTGAGGGACCAAAGTATAAGCCGCATGGCACACTTTTAGAGACCGTTGACCGAATGGATGTTTGTCCCATCCCTATGTGGACTTATATACTAAATATCAGGCTCACTAGTGATTTCAAACCTTTGGATCTGAGTACCCCAAATAATGCTCGAAATCTACGAATAAAAATCAACAAATGAAAACTACTTCAATCAAATCCATACAAGTCACTAATCAGGCTGCTTTTTTTGCATGTCCACCTAGGGATGTGCCAAACATTGATACGGTCAGTGATCTCTAAGAGTATGCCACGTGTAAGGTGCATGTGCATCGCACATGGCGCTCCCCTAGTTCTATATTAGTTCCACAATTAACATGTACCCTTAAAAACACTTACAATACTGTTTTCTAAAAGTTCAAATTTAAAAAAGTTTAAAACATGGGTTGTTAGGGATATATATCGAGTGTACAAATGTGACCAAGAATGTGCCACTTGGCATTTTACCTGGCAAGGGACAACAAACTTGGCTTGTTATGTAGGGAAAAAATTTCTAGTATGCATACGTTTGCAGACTTAAAAGTATGCAAACATCGAGTCTGCAAACATTGCATCCACTGTTGAATGTTCCTCGAAAACACGTTTTTCAATGGACATCCAACAGTGCTAACACTGTTTGCATACTTTTAAGTCTGCAAACGTATACAGACTAGATCTGTCCATTATGTAGTCGTCGTCCTGTCGTATTTAGTTCTACAGATCTCAAAAACCATCTAATGGTCTCGATCTAGTAACATTAATGCTACTAAATTATCATTTTCCTTTTATGTGGGCAGGGGAAATGATTATATTGTTCTGATATGTAGTTTTGTTGTAGTCTTACCCAAGGTTTAAAAATCGGCTGTTGTAATGAAAATAACAGCCGTTATAACGGATTCGGACCTACCCCGTTAAAACACCCAGAAAATAACGGCCATTTTTTCCCGTTATAACGAAAATAACGACTGTTATTTTCTGGAAAAATGTGAAAAAATGACATTTTTCTGTTTTTTTTTTCATTTTTTCCGTTATTTTCTGTTATTGAAAATTTGAAATTCAATTTTCAAAATTTGAGTTTTAGTGCCTTTTTTTCTGTTATTTTCCATTTTCTCCCTTTTTTCCGTTTTTGCCCCTGAGCATTTTTTTCGTTATACCGGAAAAAACAGTAACGTCCCCAGACCGTTATACCATTATAACAGTACCTTTTAAACCTTGGTCTTACCTTTGGTTCACAGAAAAACTGCAACTCGGTTTTTTTCGAGTCACTATTTTTCTAATGTTTTTTCTTTCCGCTGTTTGGTTATCTTGGAACAAAATGTACTCTGACTAATCATCAGAAGCGGGTGGTGGTTTTCCGTGTTTCAGTTGATGCGTAGGACTGTCGTGGGCCTCGTGGCCCTTCATCACGCATTCTTTTGGGCCCAGTTAACTGCATGGATGTCTAGCCCACCCCTTAGTGGATATACATACCAAAAATCAGCCTGATTAGTTATCACTAACCATAGATTTTGGCACCTTTTTAGAATCGATTCTAGTCGGTGGATTCAAGCATGCTTTTTTTTTTTACTTTGGGTACTTAATTCAAAAGCTAAAAATCATCAATCAAGCTGATTTTTAGTGTGTATACCAGTGGAAGGGCTCAACATCCATGTGGTCAGTGGGCCCAAAAAAAGTAAGTAGGGCCACAAGAGTCCTCTGCACCGACTTCATCCAAGGGAATTGTGTTCGAGCATGAGAGAAGAGAAATAGGGGCGAAGAGGTGAGGTGGAACACAAGACCATTAGCGCTGGGCCTAAAAGCCCAACCCGTTAACACCCTTAGATGTTAAGGAGTTCTATATTGACCCTAGTTGTTAAATTTGTGATTAATTCATGAATTAATCACTTTTAGGTGGTACCCATACTATTGGCACGAATACATCTAAAAAAATGAATAATTCGTGATTTTATAGGGATTCACGAATAGAACACAAATATGACTTTTTAACGATTAATTCGGTTGATTTAATTGGGTTTCAAAACGATGAAAAAAATTATTAAAGCAAACAAAATTTATTAATGGTCCCTATTGTACGAGCCATGGTCAAGCGCATTCTAAGTCCAGAATCAAGTTTGGTTATGACACGAGAAGTTTAGAGTGCCCTGAAAGATTCTAGAGTACTCTAAAGTCTTATGGATAACCCTATAAACTGAAATGATCTAGAATACTCATAAGAGTCCTAATGAAGCCTCTACATGTAGCCTATGTACAATTCCTAGTAGACTTGTATAGAAAATTCTAAAATGGTCATAATTATTAGATCGTCACCACTTGGCACAATCCTGTACACTAGTCCAAGGCTTGAAGCTTATATAAAGGGACAAACCCCCTCATTTGAACCATCAAACTTTGAGTACCAATACAAGTGTTTCATTCACTCAAACTCTCTTGTGTGTCCTTCTTGGTTGTGTAGTATTTAGGCAATGACAAGTCTTAAGTTACTTTGGGAGCAAAAAGTTAACTTGAGCTAGGAAAAGAGTGAGACACTCAAGTTCCACACAGTCACTAGCATGGATTAATGACTAGGCCCATTACACTTCAGACCCTACCCCTTTTTTATTTCGTCTTTCTCCCCCATCCCACCTCCCTCACTGTGCAATCCACAATCCCTACCACCTGTAATTTTCAACTCTGGTTTACTCGATAAGGCACTTCAACCAAAGCACCACTTAAAGCTAAGGCCCTTCAATCAAACCAAGAATCTGAGTTAGAGACTTTGCTAGGACCAATGAAATTAGGTTTTGTAGCTATTAATTACAACAAACCTGAAAATATAGAAAAAATTTAATCCAATCTGAAAATGGTGGAGAAGAACCATGGCGACAAGAATGATGGAGGTGGTAAGAAAATGAAACAAAATGGTTGGAAGAAGATTGCGAATCCACCTCGAGTGATGTTGCAAACCACAACCACGATTGCTAGGTAAAACACTTGTGTTTTATTTATAATTTTAATTTAATTTATTTCTTTGATGAATAAACTGTTTATTTATAATCGTCTATGTTCCATTTATATTCATCTATTTACAGTGATGACGAAAATGTTTATTTATGTTCATCTATATGTTCCATTTATCTCCATTCCTTTCCCTAGAACTCCAATATTGCCTTGCTCTCAAGGAATCCACTGCTATCTTATCATGCTTCCTGTTGTAGATATCTTCTTTCAAGAAGGCAGCACACAAGATTGGGTGATTGACTTTTAGAAGATCCTCCCTCTCTAATTAATTCCTTCTTGTGACCTCAATCTTCTACTTGCCTGTTGGATTGTTAATCCAATGAGTAACCAATTCCTGGATATAATCCAACGGATTATTCGGTTCGGTTTAATTTATTAGTTTTATACATCATTACAAAAGTATATTATAATCAACTAGGGGAATGCCACGTGTGATGGATGAGCACATTACACGTGGCACACTCTTAGAGATCACTGACCGTATCGATGTTTGGCCCATCCCTAGGTGGACCTAATGCAAAAAATTAGACTGATTAATGTTTTTTAATGATTTGATTGGAACGGTTTTCGTTTGTTGATTTTTAACCGTAGATTTTGAGCATTTTCTGGGTACTCGGATCCAAAGGTTTGAAATCACTAATCAGCCCGATATCTGGTATATAGGTCCACATAGGGATGGGACAAGCATCCAAACGGTCAGTGGTCTCTAAGAGTGAGCCACATAGCTTATACTAGACATGGTCCCTCATGGAGGTCGGCGTAGCCCAACACATGCGGCCGTACCCCAACCCAGGTTTTTCCTTTAGAATAGAGAAGCATTTAATGAGGCATGGTTTTTGCTTTAAAGTGGAGAGGCTTTTAATTGTCACAAACATGGGTGACGATAACTCCAATTTTGACTCAATTACTTATGTTAATAGGGTTTTTTAGTAGGGCCGGGCTCCATTTTACCGACCTAAAATGATAAGCTCCGGTTACAGGACACGATATGAGCCATGTGGCACACTCTTAGATGACTATGACCATGTGGATATTTGTCTAATCTCTAGGTGGACCTACAAACCAAAAATCAACCTGATTAGTGATTCCTAGACGTTGGATCTTTGTACCTCAAATACTACTCAAATTCCAACAATTTAGATCAACCCATGAAAATAAGTCCAATCCAACCCCTATAAATCACTAATCAGGCTAATTTTTGGTTTGTAGGTCTACTTAAGGATTGGCCAAACATCTATATGATTATAGTCCTCTAAGAGTGTGCCACGTGGCTCATATTGTGTCTTGCAACGGGAGCTTGTCATTTTAGGGCGATAACTGGAGCCTAAGCCTTTTTAGTATTTACACATCTTTTAGATAGTGACACTGAAACAGCACATGGTGCATGAACTCTTCACGAGAAAAAAATTGATGACGGACCACAGTGTGAGCCACTAACCACATGGATGTTTGGCCCATCTCTATCTAAGCACCCAAATAGTGCTCAAAATCTAAGGTTAGAAATAAACCATTGAAAAGACTCTAATCCAATGGATAGAAATTACTAATCAGGATGAATTTTGTTATGTGGGTCCACCTAGGGATGGATCAAACATCCATTTGGTCAGTGGTCCTTAGGAGTGTGTCACGCGGCTCATAATATGGTCCGTCATCCACACGCACCTGTTATATGGTGTCAAAATTTAATGTTAAGAAAGATTAATTAAATGTTCCCTTACTATACATACCCCATTATTAAAAGAGTAATGATCAAATGGTCAAAGGTCCATGGATGATATCACTGTGCATGGTGGTGTCATTGGTCAAACATGTACCTCGAGTTGTGTGCAAATAGTTTGAACCACTTAACAAATTTGAACCACATGACACACTCTTAGAGAACACTTACCATACCAAAAATCAGTTAATTAATGACTTTAAACCTTTGGATCTTGTACCAAAAATAATGCTCAAATTCCACAATTAAAAATCAACCCATGAAAATGACTCAAATCGAATGCTTAGAAATCATAAATCATGTTGATTTTTTTGCATGTAGGTTCACCTAAGAATGGGCCGAACATCCATACGGTTAGTGGTCTTTAATAGTGTGCTACTTCATCCAAAAATGCCTCTGCACTCACGAGAATATTGTTATCTAATAGTTCAAATTTAAAAAAGTGACACTTGTACAATTGGCATGTACCCTTCAAAACAATTATAATATTGTTATCTAATAGTTCAAATTTAAAAAAGTTTAAAAAAGGGGTTGCTAGGAACTTAGGGTACATTTCAAGTGTACAAATGTAAGTGACCAAGAACGGGCTCTATTAGTGGGATGAAAGTATGTGCCGCTTGGCATTTTTGGTGGGCAAAAGCACGACAAACTTGAGCTTGTTATGTAGTCATTGTCTTGTTGTCTTTAGTTCTAGAGATCTCAAAAACCATCTAATGGTCTCGATCTAATGACAATGCTACTCTTATCATTTTTTCTTTTCGTTTTATGTGGGACATGATAAATGATTATATCATCCAGTGGTCCACACATTCAACCCCTTCAACCATTCACTGCAACTATTTTATCATTTTCATCTCTTTGATTTTTATTAACCGAAAGCACTATACTTACCCAGCACAAAAAAAAATTAGGTTTTCTAACAATACCATTACAGAAAATACAGATAGCTAGAAACCCTAAGCAAATTGAAAAAATGACAAACAACAATAATGGAAACTAGAAGAACAGTTGTGGCAAGAAGAAATAATTTGGCAAGAAAAAGGCCGGTAAGAAGATTGCAAACCCCCCTCGTGTGAACAAGAATGGGGAAGCAAAGGAAAGAGGACAACCACAGATACAGATACTGTTATCAAATGGATGTGTCCAAAATGCAAGAGTATGTTACTTGTTATCAACATCAACCACTACTAGGCAAAACATGAGTGTTTTATTCAAAATTTTATTTATCTTGTTGAGGATATTGTATTTAAGTTCATGTATGTGATCTCTGAAATTCTCTTGAGCAAAATCAACATCCACTAACAAGATCCTCCCATTTAAAAACATCCTAAAAAAGACTGAAATCCAGTGACTAAACATCACCAATCAAGCTAATTTTTGGACTGTAGGTCCACCTCAGGATAGGCCAAACATACTGTGAAATGCATGGCTAAAACTGTACAAAGTCCATGTGGGTTGGTAATGTGGCCACAACCTGGAAAGATACGTAGAGCGGAACAGAAAGGGATTAGGCACCCATTTATGGACTCAATCTATCATACTGTTAATTTTGGTATAAAAGTCAATGCAAGCCATCCCACAAGGTCAGCTTCTTCCGCGTAAACGGAACTAAAGTTACAGTGTGATTTAATAGCCCAATTTCAATATAGTTGTCTAATAAATGACAAGACATTGATTAGCATTTAAGAGTATATGACTTGGGCAGGACCATTGCCTACATCCTGTATAATGCCAATCCTATGTCAAGCATCAATCTAATTAAGACCTACTTTGGTTAGGGTTGGTATAATGATATAGGGACACCCACCCAATCATTAGTTTTTTGATGTCCATCACCTCCCTTACTAGAAAGATGAGATCTTCATTTAAGGTACTATCTGTTTTTAATTTGTTCCTAACTTTTCAGATCTATCTGCAAGACTGGGGGTTCTCTATGCATTAGGAAAGTCTACTTTTCAATATAAATTTTAATTAGGTGAGACTTCTAGCATGATTCGACGTATAACACAAAACATATGTAAACCTAGAACAATAGAAAATGTTTTATGACATTTATATGCAAATATCATTCTAGAAAACTTATTTAAGACAACCATACAGAGCTTAAAATTAGAAGTACAAGTTCCTCTACAATCTTATGTAGGATAACTGCTCAAGGATTGTAGAACTAATTCTTATTTCCCGTAAACAAAATTGCTAAACCATCTTTTCTGTTTTAAGTATTAAAGAGAACGAAAGTTAACGAAAGAACTTAAATAGTTATACTTATTTTTTATAATCTTAGTTGATTATGTTATGAAAGTAATCTCATAGATGAACTAGGATTGGCACTTCTTTAGCAGTGGCTATGCATATGAATTATGAAATACTCTTTTAACTTAGATATTTTTTGTGGGGTGAGTGTGTGTGAGTGTGAAAGTATCAACAAACTTCAGGGACACATCTAGCATGCAACTGTTTGCGGACTTAAAAGTATGCAAACACTGTAGCTACCATTAAATGCTCCTTGAAAAATGTGTTTTTAATTTATAAAATATTTTTTTGAAAACATTGAAATAACACATTTTTCAAGGGACATCCAACCATACTGACAATGTTTGCATACTTTTAAGTCTGCAAACAGTTGCATACTGGATTTGTCCAAACTTCAGTTTGTTATGTAGGGAGAAATCTAGTATGCATACGTTTGCAGACTTAAAAGTATGCAAACATTGCATCCACCGTTGAATGTTCCTTGAAAAACGTGTTTCTAATTCATAAAATAATGTTTTTTTGAAAACATTTAAATAACATGTTTTTCAATGGACACCCAACAGTACTAATACCGTTTTGCATACTTTTAAGTCTGCAAACATATGCAGACTAGATCTATCCATTATGTAGTCGACGTCATGTCGTATTTAGTTCTAGAGATCTCAAAAACCATCTAATGGCTCGATCTAGTAACATTAATGCTACTAAATTATCATTTTCCTTTTATGTGGGACAGGGGAAATGATTATATTATATGTAGTTTTGTTGTAGTCTACATTTGGCTCACAGAACAAAGTACCCAAAATAAAAAGTAATTCTTTTTTTTTTTTAAGGCAAAAGTAATTTCTATTAACTCAACTAGCAATAATAAGTTTTATAGTATTATGAATGCTAATTATTCTTCAAAAGACTGAACAGACTTTAGCATTTCAAACCTTTCACAAATGAACTTCTAGTCTGCTAAGGAGACTGCAGCGCCCTTTATCCCAAGCACGATATAATGTTCTGGATGGTTAGAAAGTAAGGCTCTGTCTAGAAGACCTAGGTTGATTAAACTGATTAGTTATAACAACTTGGGCTACTATAATGTTCTGGATAGTTAGAAAGTTGAACAAAAACAAAATGTTAACAGAACAAGAGGTATGGTTATCTGATAAGGTTAAATTTATGGCACATATCTTTTAGGAAAAACTGCTCTAATAGTTACTCCTTTGTTTGAAGCTTGTACAATTTGCATTCTTTCACACTCATGAATATTAAACTATTAAACTATTAAAAACCTGTAAATGCCGATCGAGCCTAAATTTCTAAAGTAGAGCCTAAATTTCCAGAGAACATATTACGTAGATGCTTCGATTAGGGAAATGCTCTCTCTATTTCATCATATCACTAGGGCCAGAGCTTGTATCACTGCTCCCAAACAACAAGGGTAACAGTACCGACATCGGAAAAAACTTAAAGAGAACCAAAACTTAGCTGAATTAGATGCCAATTAGAGTTTTGGAAAGGAATGGTGGATTTTCATTGTAAGGTGTGCTTAAGTAATTGAAATAAATAGTTGTTAGTTCATTGGAGCATATGAAAGTAGACTTAGGCGCGGGACACAATGAATCACTATATATTCTTGTGTTATGGATTGATTGCCTCCCCATCTCATTCTTGCTTAATTAAGTTGATTATTGTTCTGCATTTGTTTAAGTTAATTCTTGAATCTTAGTAGTCAACTTGGTATAATTTAAAATAGAACTATTCACCCCTTTCTAGGTCTTTTTGCATTAGTATTAAGGGAATTTCAATAGGTATAAAGGCTAAATACTTAGAGAAAAAGGTTTGACGACCTAAGTGTGATCTTATTCCCTTAATATGGCTATGAGAGATGAGGCTAACTCCATATCTAGAATATCATTGTTTAATGGCTCAAACTATGCCTATGGAAGACTAGGATGAGAGTATTCCTCAAATCTCTTGATGAGAGGATCTATGATTCTATTGTAGTAGGATGGAATTGTTCTACTGAACTAGTAACTAATGTTGGCATATCTATTAGTAGAACTAAAAGTAAATCTGATGGTTTAACTCTGAGAAAATGTCATCTTATTTTTGCAGCCAGTTTGCGTCATCCTCCTTCGTCTCCTTTATGATGATGCTAATGAGCACGGGGACACTGCTATTGGTGAGGACGAGGACGTTGCTATTAGTGTGAGGGAGGATGCTGATATTTGACACTATAACTGAATAATCTTTTTTCTTTTAGTCTTATGTTTGATGCATTTGACTCTTGATTAGATTTCCTTTTTGACGTATCTAAGGGCATGTTTGATTTTACAGAAAGTTTTCTCGTAAATAGATGGAAATGTCTTAAATGGATGATTGATTGCAACTGAGAACACATATTTCAATCATTTAAAAAAAAATAAAGGCGTATTTCAGGTGAGATGGAAATGTTCTCACCTATTTGGATGGGAAATGAATTCCAGGGAAAATTGTCCAGATTTAAAATGGCTATTTGATGACAGCGATAGATGGTGGACAGCTTTTTCAAATTGTGTGTGTGTGTGTGTTTTGGAGGGGTGTCTAAAATTCCCTTAAAATATTCACACTATCCTGAGAGGATGTTTCATAGGATTGTTCTTTGAGAAAGTGCATTTTCCTTCAATGTGAGCAAATGTCAAGCATCTCCCAGGCTTCCAATCTAATTAAACTGATTGATGTAAATCAAACCATGTTTGAGCTTGACTGGGATGGTACTATATCAGATCCTTCACCAGTCTCTACATATTGTCCACCAATGCATGGATTCATTAACTTAGTATTGTTTCGAAAATGCGAAAATCGACGTGATATATCATATGATAGAGCGTCGGTTTTTGTAAAAGCGACGCAAATAGTTAACGTCGGTTTTTGGAAAAACCGACACGAGAATCTATAGATAAGAATATAGTGTTGGTTTTTACAAAAACCAACGCAAAATATTTTCTCAAAAAATTTGCGTCGGTTTTTGCCAAAATCGACGCGATCACTCCAAAACTCGCCGACGCCAAACCCACTTCGTCTAGTAGTGTTCATATTTCAATGTTTTTAAATGATTCTAATAAAAAAAAAAAAAACCCTTGAAACACGGCACGATGGTCCTCTACAGAATTATCTCCACCATTATCATCAGGTTTTAGGACAGTGAAGGCATATATTAGGTGTCCGTCAGAAAGTGCTGATCCAATTCAATATCAAAGGTCTGTTTTAAGTGAGATGAACATGTTTTTGCCAAGGCGTCTCCATCAGCCTTCTGCATTTTTCGTTTAGCAGAACCTAAACTCAGCCATTGAAAAGTCTCTAGAGCCAGACTGAGTTAGGACACTGGCGTTTAATCTACAGCTATACGGCCTCCTCCTCCCCCTCTTCTTCTCTTGAAGGCGATGGTGAGTGCTTTGAGTCAAAAATAAGGGACATGCATGCGTTTGTAATTTTTTAAGTGGGTATACTGAGTGAAAGGGTGGGTACCAAAATCCCGGCCCTTCAGAATAATCAGCTGAGTATTCGGATTGTACGGTCAGTGGTCTCTAAGAGTGCCACATGGCACATCTGTGGCCACATCATCAAAGATTTACTCTCCAGTGCATCAGTATCGGTATGACTGCACCCAGCAAAAAAATTGTGATGAACAAAAAGGAGCTCGAGTTTTTGAAGTCCAACTCCAAAAATACCACCTGGAACTCTTTCGGGCCCTAGATCCATGCATGTTTGGTTCGTCTCTCAGTGGACCTATACACCAAAAATTAGTTTAAAGATATGGGCACAACATTTGTTGACAACCAAATTTCCACACCTCTTCTCGGGCGTGGATTCCGAGAATCCAATGGTGCTTTTGCATTGACAAAAGTGAATGCCAACTCAGCACTATCAATCACCGTTGGATTCTCGGAATCCACGACCGAAGAGGTGTGAAAATTTGGTTGTCAAAAAAGGTTGTCCTCGGAACCTATTCCTTAGTTTAATTGATGATTTCTAACCATTAGCATTTTAATGGGTGATTTATGACCGTTGGATTTTAAGCCTTTTTGTTTATTTATTTTTTTCCTGTTACTAAAATCCAACTGTTAGAGATCACCAATCAAGTATATAGGTCCTAGGTAGGCCAAACATCTATAAGTGGGCCCAAGAGAGTGCTCAATGTGGCATTTTGGGAGGGGAGGCTTCAAAATGTGAAAGTCCCGGAACACAGCAAATATTTTCCATAAAAAAAAGTATAAAAACCAACCTATATATTGATACATGAATAAGGTCATTGAATCAGGTAATACTTGAAAGCAAAACGAAGGGCTGATTTGTAAAACTAGGGCGGATTTGCGAACCAAGTGAGATCTTCATGATCATCAGAAGGCTTTCCAACTTTATTGGGTTCGATCCAAGTGAAGTCCAGGTATTCTCTTGTGTTATCGAAATCTCCACTAGAGTAGTGGTCACTTCCAAACAAATGGTACTTACCAGTCGCAAGAGAATAGAACACACCGTCTTTGCCATGGAATCTGGGAAAGTAGATCTTGTTCTCCATTCCTCGCACCACTGCCGTTGCTGAGAGAGATGTAGCACGACTCACAAAAAGCATTCGATCTCCCAAACTTTCTACTTTTTTCCAATTCATCTTGGATCTATCTAGCCTGAATACAGAAATCCATTGAATCACAAGGTGGTTGAGGGTTAGCAAGAATAGTCCAACTATCTTCTTCCTTGGGATCAAACACTCCCAAGTTTCCGTCTCCCATTGTAAAAAACCGGATTGCAATTAGATGCCTGGAATGTCAGACTATTGTCAAGTTTAAGAACAGTCCAAGTCTCTTCACCCCAACGAATGATGTAAATGAAGACTACATCACCAAAACCAAAATACCGAAAACTAAGTAGTCAGAGGAAGTCGGCGGGGACGAGAAGGAGATCCCTTCTGAGTTATTATCTTCTGGTAAGGGAGGAAGTTCAACCTTTACCTTAGTGAAGGGATTGAAGAAGAACACACAGCGTTTACCTCGACAAAGTATCAACCAATCATATTTTGCAGAGCAGATAGTTTCACCTGATAATTCGGGTATTTCCATGGCATAAGTGTCCCTGTATACTGGGTGGAAGAAATTGGATATACCGTCGTTTCCCCGGATATACATTAGCCATTGTGAATGGGTCATCGGGCATTCAGTCGGGCTAGGAACCGATGGAGTAGGTATGGATTGGCATGTTCTGCAGACATCGTGAAAGCAATTGATATCCTCAAAGAAGAGGTGTGACAAGATCAAACCCAGAATCTCACTCGGAAGATCAGTCCAATCTCTGCTCTCTTCCAAAACCTTTACAATGCCTCCTTCAATATTTGCCATAATATCCTTTAAAAAAAAAGAAATTAATCAAAATTCGAAAATAAATAGTGATGGAAAGTGTGAATTCCTTAAGAGAAGCTGAAAGAGTGATGGAAAAAACGAATAGAAACTAAACACAGAACTCACTCAAAATATGCACAAATCCAATGGCTAAAAAAGCCAGGAGGCTCACGTGATGAACTAACTTAATTGTGGGTTTTCAGTTTTCTCCATTGAACAGGAACGAGGACCATGAGGTATGCGTTTGAGATCCCATCGCCTAAGTGCTGCATTGAACTCGTGATTCTATAAGGGAGAGTAGCGATCTTAGAGAGAGAGAAAGACGTACCTAAACCCGAAGTTCTACGGCGGCCGGCGGTTATGGATTAGGATTTGAGACGACACCTTGGAGAGAGAAAGAGGAAGGGGTGGGGGAGGGAATTGCAGAGAGAAAGAGGAAGTAGTTTGTTTTTATTCTAATATGGGCCCAGATGGCAACTCGTAGCCATGGACGGTGGACTTGGTCATAGACGGTTAAGAGCCGCAAGTTTCCTTTTCTTTCTTGAAGTTACTAATTTTTTAACGAGTCTCGTGTTTCCTTGAAACAAGGATTTCTCGATTGGTTTTCCTAATTAGAAACTCCCTCCTCTATTATAAAGAGAGTGAAGTCCATCCATCTCCATTCTACTTCTCCACGTCTCTTTCTATTTTCTTTTTAGGTTCCGAATAGAAGACTCCTTGCACGTTTCTCGAGGTCATATCAAGTCTGCACGAGTTATTAAAGGTATGATCAGAAGTTTATAATCTTTTTCTTTTAATAAATAGATATATGTGTACTGTCATGGGTTAAACTAATATGTGTTCTAAGAGTCTCTTACATGGGCCCACTGATTGGAATATACACCAATACCGGGATTGTAATATGTTTCTTCGTAGCACATTTTTGTTACTCACCGCTGCCATCTGGGCCCACTGACCCCATGGATATTTAGCCCAACCTTAGTAGACATTCATACCAAAAATCAGCATGTTTTAATGATTTTTAGCCGTTGTTTTTAGTACGCAAAAACTATGGTTCAATCAACGATCGTAATCATGCCTTAAGACGTACTTAAATCAAATGGATAGAGACTACCAGTCAGGGTAATTTTTTTGGCTTTTTTGCTTTACCCCCTTACTTTATTGATGCAATTTGCATCTCACCCAATGTTTTCAGAATATTTGTGTCTCTCCCTTTGACAATGGCCAACATCGTTGACACCATGGAAGACCATTCGGATGGACATCCCAATATCTTTTAAATGACTATAATGACCTTGGGAGAGAATATTTTTAAAAACATTGGGTGTGATGCAAATTGCATCAATAAAGTAAGGGAGGCAAGCAAAAGAACTTTTTTTTTTTTTTTGAGGATTGTGAGTTCAAAACCTTTCTTCATTTACTTTTGGTAACCGTAGGTGCCAAAAATTAATCTGATTGTTACTTTTTAAGCTTTGGATTAGAGTCGTTTTCCTTGTTGATTTTATCCATAGAATTTGAACATTATTTGGGGTACAAAGAACCAATGGTTTGAAATCACTAATCAAGCTGATATTTGGTATCCACCTAGCGATGGGCTCCAACATCCGTACGTTAGTAACCTCTAAGAATGTGCCACATGGCCCATATTGTGGTCCCTCGTCATCATTGATGTAGAACATTAGCATGCTTAACAACCTGTGAAGGTATATTCATTTTAGTGTGTAATGTAACAAGGTATACCTGAGATCTTTTCAAATGCGGAAGTGGCATTTTTGGTAGTCACCTCTGCCATCTAGGCCCACTGACCGCATGGATGTTTAGCCCACCCCTTGGTAGACATTCATACCAAAAATCAGCTTGTTTGTTGATTTTTAGTCGTTGGTTTTAGTTCTAAAAACTTGGTTGAATTCAACGGCTATAAGAACGCCTTAAAAAGGGCTAAAATCTAATGGTTGTAGATTACCAATCAGGGTGATATTTGGTGTGTACAACCACCAAGGGGTGGGATAAACATCCATGCAGTCAGTGGGCCCAGATGATAGTGGTGATTAAACAATCGTGCTTCCGCATTTAAAAATGTTTTAGGCATATCTTGTTACATCTTGTCCCACTTTATTGATGCAATTTGCATCCCACCCAATGTTTTTTAAATATTTGCGTCTCACCCAAGGGTCATTATAGTCATTTAAAATATATTAGGATGTCCATCCGAATATGGTCAACGACGCTGACCATGGTCAAAGGGTGAGACGTAAATATTTGAAAAAGATTGGATGAGATGCAAATTGCATCAATAAAGTAAGGGGGTAAAGCAAAAAAGCCCTAATGTTTTTGTGTGTATTTGGACCAAGTGGTAGGCTAAACCAATGTTTAAAAAACGACCGTTATAACAAAAATAATGGCCGTTATAATGGATTCGGACCTACCCCATTACGTTTTGGACCATTAAAATGCCCAAAAAATAATGGCCATTATAACGAAAATAATGACCGTTATTTTCTGGAAAGTTTTGTGAAAAACGGCTGTTATTTTCATTTTTTTTCGTTATTTTCCATTTTTAAAATTTTGAAATTCAAATATTTTTTTCGTTTTTTTCCGTTATTTTCCATTTTTCCCCTTTTTGCTCATGAGTGTTTTTTTCGTACAGAAAAAACGGTAACGCCCCAGTCCGTTATACCATTATAACGGTCCCCTTTAAACCTTGGGCTAAACATCCATGCCGTCGGTGGATCCAGATGGCAGTGGTGAGTAATAAAAATCACGCCAAAAAGCGTGAGGTATGAAGTGAAGTGAATGTAAAATTGTGAAGGGAAAAAGATGTAACAAGGTATGCCTGAAACTGTTTGAAATGTTGAAGCACGATTTTTGTTACTCAAAGCTGTCAACTGGGCCCACTGACCGCATGGATGTTTATCCCAAGGTTTAAAGGGGACCGTTATAATGGTATAACGGACTGGGGGCGTCACAGTTTTTTCCGTTATAACGGCAAAAATGCTCAGTGGCAAAAATGGACAAAATGAGAAAATAACGGAAGAAATGGTTTAAAATTTGAATTTCAAAATTTCGAAAATGGAAAATAACGGAAAATAACGGCCGTTTTTTTTTCACAAAATTTTCCAGAAAATAATGGTCGTTATTTTCGTTATAACAGAAAAATAACCGCCATTATTTTCGTTATAATGGCCGTTATTTTCTTGGCTTTTTAACGGTCCATAACGTAACGGGGTAGGTCCGAATCCGTTATAACGGCTGTTATTTTCGTTATAACGGCCATTTTTTAAACCTTGGTTTATCCCACCCCTTGGTGCATGGATATACACACCAAAAATCCCCCAGATTGGTAATCTATAACCATTAGATTTTAGCACTTATTAGCACTTTTTAAGGCATTTTTATAGCCGTTGAATGCAACCATTTGTTTTAGTACTAAACCCAACGGCTAAAAATCATCAAACAAGCTGATTTTTGGTATGAATGCCTAGTAAGGTGTTGGCTAAACATCCATGCGTTCAGTGGGTTCAGACGGCAGCGGTGACTATCAAAAATTCCGCATTTGAAAATATCTCAGTCTCTCAGGTATACCTTGTTACATCACGACCCAATTGTGAATAGGTGTAATCGAGACATGTGTAGAGTTGTTATACGGTCATTAGTCATTGCACACATAAACACTCCAAGTTGTTTTAGGTTACCTAAACCAAGGTTTAAAGGGGACCGTTATAACGGTATAACGGACTGGGGGCGTTACCGTTTTTTCCGTTACAACGAAAAAAAACGCTCAGGGGCGAAAACGAAAAAAAATGGGAAAATAACGGAAATAACGGAAAATAACAGAAAAAACGGAAAAAATGGTGCTGAAATTCAAATTTTCAAAAATGGAAAAAACAGAATATAACGTAAAATAACGGAAAATAAAAAACGAAAATAACGGCCGTTATTTTCTGGGCGTTTTATCGGTCCATAACGTAACGGGGTAGGTCCGAATCCGTTATAACGGCCGTTTTTTAAACCTTGACCTAAACAAGTTAGAGTTTTTTAGTGAGAAATGAAGTATATAAGTAAGTTCCCTCCCAAATTTAAAAGAAGAAAATTTGAAATTCTCAAGGCCATTAGATCTAAAGTTTGCTGCTTCTTTTTTTCTTGTAGAAGATGACAAGAAGCAAGTCCTGCGTTTCTCGTCCACCTCCCCCTCAATCAGGTCCTTGCCTTTTATTCTCCCATGGGAAGTGCAAACAAAGCCAAACCTTCTTCAGCGTATCTGAAGCTCGCTGCTATCTCAAAAACATTCATCAATGCGTGATAAATATATTTGCACATCTTCTCATGGATGGTTCGTGATGTTGGGGATTCAAACTGATGATTGTTTTCTATGGAATCCTGTCTCCATGGAGACAATCGTACTACCGCCAATGAAATCCTCTTACGTAATTTGCATTCTTTCATCACCCCCAAATGATCCCGACTGCACCATCGTATTCATTAACACATCAAACGTTATGTTCTGCCGGCCTGGCGACAATGAATGGACTGCACAAGAGTTGGGATTTGGGGATGAATATATTCGATCTGCCATCATATGTGGGGGAAAGATTTATGGGCTTACAAGTGATCACGAAATTCTTGTGATGATTGAAATTGGACCCACTCTAACTTTGAAGCAATTGGGGGTAGAGATTGGACCCAGATCATCGATATCAGAGTTGCCAGGGATATTATTGTCTGCAATGTATTTGGTAGAATCTTGCAGTGAGGTCTTCGTCGTTGTCACGAGCTTTTTAGGATCAGAAACCAAAATTGTTCGGAAAATGGAGGTTGTAAGGATGGATTTCTCTATACTGACCTGGGTGACCGTGCATTTTTCTTAGGTAGATATATGTGCTTTTCGTGTTCTGCATCAGAATATGGAATTGAAGGGAGTTCTATCTACTCTACTGGAATTGAAGAAGATAGAAACATGTACGTATTTGATCTTGAAGATAAGAGCATTTCAGTTTCTTTGCCTTGTCTGAATGTGGTTCATAATTGGGCTCAGCCTGAGTGGGTAAAGCCTTTGGTCTAAATTCTAGTTCCATTAATGGTGGATTGCTTTCAATTTCTCTTAATAAATATACAAATTTATGGATTATCAATGTCAAAATGAGATTTTTCCGTCTAGTAGAATTTAACCAACCGATCACCTGACCTGGTTGCATAACATCACTTGTTTACATACAAATTATAGACTCATAACTTGATACGTAATTCCATAAATCGGATTGTTCATATCATGCTATGTGATGGGTTCAAATTTTAAGTTTATGGTTCCATCAATGAGAAAAATTTGAAGCAGTGGATTTTTGAAGCAGCGAAGTAGTGGCCAATCACATGGCGACACAATCTGTTGTTCAAAAAGCATTTCTGGATTTATACAAAAGCATGAGCAGATTGTGGCGCCATGTGATTGGCCACCGCTTCGTTGTCAAAAATCCAGTAATTATAGAATGGGTTTAGGCAGTTCAACAAATTGCAGAGACTGGGTCCTGTACAAAGTTTGCTAGGCCACTCCAAACTTGAGGCCCATTAATCACATGAATGTGTGGCCCAACCCTTGGTGGACCTACGAAATGAAATCATCTTGAGATTGATGATTTCTTGCCATTGGAGTTGAGCTGTAATGGGTTTCATGGGGTTGGAACTCATCCGTAAGCCTGTTAATGAAGCCCATGATGAAAGAAGAATCAAATCCAACCGCTAAAAATCATCAATCAGGCTGATGTAGGGATGGGCATTCATGGTTCAGGAAGAGTGCTATGTGGCGTTGTGGGAGGGATCTTATCAAACTTAATTTACAACCCGGTCCTACACAAACCGGACTCCACAAGCCCCAAAGTGTGCGTTTTTTATTGTACTTTGTGTTTTTTATTGGTACTTTTAAATTCGAACCTTTCTTGGGCTCGGGCTAACTCCTTGTAGCCTAGCACCACCTAAACCAAACGTGTAAACAGTCCACCAGTGTGGTCAGTAAAATATCCATCCACCAACATAAAAATGGCCTTATTCCCATTTGAGGATCCCTTAATTAGGTTGATACCATCTATAAGACATTCGATGTCATGAAAGTAGTTTTGTCATCGGCCCAAATGGCAACTAAATATAAGATTTTTCCGGGATAGGACTGGGCGAGGTCCCTCTAAATGTGAAATTTTCATAGGTTAGTACTAGGCTAGGTCTGAAAACATGAGGTTTTCTAGCATTACAACCTAGAAACTCCAAAACCTGAAAACCTAAAAATTTTCTTTTGAAATCCAATTCCCAACATAAAATGGTAGAAAAAAAACCATGGAGACAATAATTAGTAAGGTGGATTGAAAAAAAAATGAAAGAAAATAAATATTTTAAGTCTTTGATTTTACATTAATTAGATTTATTTAAACTAAAATTATTTATTTCTAACCCTTATATTTTTTTAAAAAGTGGTTTCACCAAGGTTTTTGATAAATTGTGTCTAAATAAGATGTCCACTATTGAAACGTGCTTTGAAAAATCTTTCAAATTTTTTGTCTTGTCAAATTTGAAGTTAAAATGAATATTTTATTAATGATTAATTGAATCTTTAGATGTACATTCAACTCTTGATATGAATAGATATATCAAGGTTCATGTATCATAATATACTTTTGATGATAATATTCAAGTTTATCCATCTAACTCATCAATTCTATTATTTTTTCATTTTGTTCATATATTTTTTATTTATTTTTCTCATCTGACTTTTTTATAACTATTTAACTTTTTAGATTATAAATTCTTTTTGTTAAATCAAAAAAATTCTTAAGATATCAATGAAATACAAACTTTTTTAATACTTTTTGTCCTCCAAATGACCAAAAGTATTTAACATTTTATTCCTAAATTGCCACAAATCTTATTATTACTTATAAATATCCCTTCCTTCAAAGAAAACAAACATCCTTGTAAGCCTTCTCCTTAGACATAGAGAAATTATTATCAAATAGTTTTTTAATCACCAAAAACTCCTCTTAGAAATCTTTAAAAAATTATTAAAGACTCTGTTGTTTTAAGGAATTAAGTGAAAGGAGAAAGAACTCTTAGTTGTGTTCAGTTTGTTTTCATTTTTTCTCAAGAAGGATAATAAAAATAGAAGAAAGACTAAGGGGCCGTTTGGCAAATCAGTGAAAGCAAAAAGTAACTTCTAAATTAAGTTGCTAAATTTAAAAGTTGTCATGTGGAAGCAAAAGTTTGTTCGGTGAAACACCAACTTATAAGTCAAAGGTGAAAAAGTTAGTTTGGCATGAATTAAGTAAAAAGTCATTTTCTTATAACTTTATATACATATTATATTCTATTAAACTATTAATAAAGATCATAAACCAATATCACATATGTTATTGTTTTCAAATATTTTTAATCATAAATAGTCAGTAATAAACGACCATTTTTTTATGGGTATTTATTTTTTCAAAAAAGAGATGGTCTACTGACCTACTCCTCAACTAACCATCCTTGCTTTTTTCTCCTTCATAAGATGTTTTCTATCTACACATCATAATGTGAAGTTTACAAGGGTAAAACTAGCATTTGAAAAGATTCACTTCAAATTAGAAGCGTTGGTTCCGCAAATTTTTTTCTACTTTTGCTTCCACCGGAAGCAAGAAGCAAAAGCAAAAAAATTTTGCTTCGACAAAAATCAAGTTTTTGACTTTTGAGAAGCAATTCCAAAATAGATACCTAACACAAACTTTTCAACTTTTTTGCTTTTAGAAGCAAAAAAAAAAAACAACTTATTTCAGTGTTGCCAAACGGGACCTAAGTAAAAAAAATGACTACTTAAATGGTACATTATAAACCCAAACCCGTGACCCATGACCCGACCCAAAAGAATATAGATCTAATCAAGTATCTGAGGCTGAGACATGAGGTGCGGATTTAAAATAATGTAAACGAAATAGTGCGCATGTGTCTAAGTCAACATACAAGTCAAAATGAACAATCTCATAAATGATAAGTCTCACAAACATAAATCTGAAACTTGTTCTCGATTACATTTCAAATGTCAAATAACAACTTACTGAGATAACTATGAATTTAAATGACTGAAAGTAAAGCCTAAACAGATTATCTAAGAATGTAATAAACATGCTAAAATCTTTCAACTTCTATCTCTGAGTCGTTGGTCCATCTGGTATATCTGCAAAAATAATTTGATAGGTTGAGTTTTCAACAATTTAGTAGGTTTCGCTCTAACATCCATACTTCTATGGAGATGAGCGGTTAAAATATGATAAAAACTATACAATAATTGAAATATGCATCAATGCTATCTATAATCAAATAATTTGACTCATCGGGTAAATTTCAAAACCCTAATAAGTCAAAATAATAACGATAGCACATAGTTGGGCTAAACATGCGACTTTCTTATGGGTGGGCCATGCCATTAATTCCACCACAAGGATCCAGGGATATTTCAGACTTTCACCATTGGGAGCAAAATGTCCCCATTGCTTTTTAGGTATGCTCTCAGAATTCAAGAGAGCATCAAATGGGTCGTGGTCCTACGATATATCCGAACCCTCAAAATAACAATAATGATCAAATGATGATTGTGGGTGCCGTATTTTCCAGCAAGTTAAATATTGACGCGTGTCACTGGCTTAGCATGTGCGGTCATAAAAAGATGACGCATGTTAATAGACAGCACGCGATAGTAAATGCGCCGGACGCATCATCAAGAACTATAAACTGCCCATCGTGTCACACGATTTTCATTAATTGGAAATGCCACGTGTCAGGATAGAATGATCGACACATGGAAGTGATGCTAACAGAATATATTAACGTCTTAGCCTTTAATATGTCGGGAAGTATTCAATCTTGCCTGACATATTTATTGTTGAATCTCATCCTGCGAAGATCAACTGGATTGACGGGATCTATTACAGTCTCATCCCAACACATCCAACAGGCTTGACGGGATCTTTTACAATCTCATCCCGCCAAGGTCAACTGGCTTGACGGGATCTTTACAATCTTATCCCGGCAAGGTCACCAAACTTACTTGACGGAATATTTTACAATCTCATCCCGCCAAGATCAACTGGATTGACGAGATCTATTAGTCTCATCGGTCAACAGGATTGACGGGATCTGTTTCAATCTCATCCCGCCAAGGTCAACTGGCTTGACGGGATCTTTACAATCTTATCCCGGCAAGGTCGCCAGACTTACATGATGGGATCTATTACAATATAATCCCTGCAAGGTCACATGACTGGCTGGATGCCTTTATCTCGACAAGGTCATCAGACTTACTTGACGGGATCTATTTTAATCTCATCCCGGAAAAGCCAGATGAGGTCAAACGACTTACGTGGCAGGATCTCTTACATACAAGGTAAGTATTCTGAACACAATCGATTTCTTGACTAATGAATATTGGCCACGTGGCGGCTAGTTGAACTATCACGAATTCGGCATCCCCTTATCCGAATATCTGACACGAAGGATGCCATCTCAGTGTCACTTCAGTTATTTCAGGTATGACCGATTCAAGAAAGTCAAGATATAACTATAAGATTCTGTTTTATAACAGAATCCATCTGAGTCATCATTGACTGATAAAATACTAGACACGTGGAAGGTGAGTCACGCCAGTTCTAAGGTTATAAATATGAGACCCTCAGAACTGAGAAGAGGATCTTGCTCTCCAGATCCAGATAGCCTAAACTCTGAAACCTTTTACTATTTTCTTAAATCCTGTTACATTTCCCCAGCTGACTTGAGCGTCGGAGCCTTGTTAACAGATACAACCAAATCTCATCTGGAGATCATCCTATCCTTCGCAGAGGAGAAAGCAGTTTCATCCTGGAGCAATAAAATCGCCCGATCATCACCAAAATTTGAATCGTCTGACCTCGAAGATTGTGTGGGTTAGATCAAATATTTTTCCCCCACAATGATCGTTAACCTCAATTCATCTCCAACAATAATAGTAACGATCCAATCAATATAATATGAATGATTACATGCATCAATATCAAATCGGAGATGCATAATTTTTTATAATACACAATTTAATAAAATAATTCAAAAAGTGTAACTTTTCTAATCTATGAACACATACAGATAATAATTAATAATTTTAAAAATACATCCATTGAAGCAAGAGATTGGGAACAAAATCCTATGGTAGTTTCGCTATCCGACTAACTTTAATTCCCCAACTTTGTTTCCTTCGCGTAGATTCGAATCAAAGGTGATTGAACCTTCAATGGTGTAGACAATTTAAGTTAAATGTAAGATAATTACTTGTAAAGTAAAAGATAACTCTTAGGTGTGCTTAGTGGATTTCACTTGTGTCTTGAACCATTTGTGACCTATGTGACACGTCAATGAATTTATTTGGTCCAATCAATCTAACACGTGTTACACACATTATGGATAAAAACTAGCGTCGTAATTATCAAGTTATCAACTAAGAATTGAATGGGCTTGGCTTGCAGTCTCAAAATTTTGCTTCATCCAAGTGAAAATATAATCAAGCTCTAGAAGAAGCAAATAAACTCTCAAAGTACTCATTAACCCTTTGACTCTTCAGCCTCACTCTTTATTTTAACTAGGGGGGACACCACGTGCAATGCACGTGCACCTTACGCGTGGAAGCCCTTATACGTGGCACACATATAGAGATAATTGACCGTATACATGTTTTGCTCATCTCTAGGTGACCCTATCTACAAAAATTCACCGTGATTAACAATTTCTATTCATTGGATTAGAGTCTTCATGTTTTGTTTTTAACCATAGATTTCTAACATTACTATTTAGCATGCAAATTGATGTGCATTTTTTGTCATGTGGAACATTCTTAAAGACCACTAACCGTATGGATGTTTTACCCATCCCTAGTTGGACTTACATTTTCTTAGTTTATTTTCAACCATGGATTTTGCTTATTATGTTCCAAAGGTTAAAAATCACTAACCAAGATTGTTTTTGTTGCATAAATCCATCTAGGGATGGACCAAACATCCACACGCTAAGTAGCCTCTAATTTAGTGTCACATGTATTATATTGTGGGTCCGTCGTCCAACATCCTCACTTAAAATTTTTTAGCCACACACTTTAAGTGCCACGTTTAGGGTGCAATAATTGTTTGCACAATTGAATTGAAATGTGAAAGGATTGAATGATCAAAGAACCCTTGTAAATTAAAAATATTTCATAAACCAAAAGAAACAATTTTTGTTAAGACTAACGCGGTATAGTAGGAATACGCCCTCAAGTTCCTTAAAATTGGGGTTTAGTGTGAGGCACGCAAGAACAATTTTTGTTAAGACTAACGCGGTATATTAGGAATATGCCCTCAAGTTCCTTAAATTTGGGGTTTAGTGTGAGGCGCGCAAGAAGGCCTTCGTGCGTTAATAAGTAGAATAGATAAGACTAGCGGGCAGCACAAGCGAGCATTGCAATTTGCACGACTAAGGCCCTGCTTGGTTTGCTGCACTGGGAAATCATTAATCAGGCTGATTTTTTTTCTTTTAGGTCCACCTAGGGATTGGCCAAACATCCAAACCGTCAGACTCCTCTACGAGCGTGCCACGTGGCTCCTATTGTGGTAGCAAATTTGCTCGGTAAGAGGTCTCTGAGATTGTGTCACATGTCTCACAGCACGTCCGTCGTTAAAGATTTATTCCGAAATAACGACAAAAAAAAGGCCGCTTATAAAACACAAGAAAAGAAAAGAAAAAACGTATGGTAATCTCGTAATTACACTTGGTTTCTTAAAGAAAGAAAGGCAGTAGAAGGACGATACTGTATCGTCATCCACAGGTCCAGACTGTTGGATGGTCTTCGATATTTGTTTGGTATGAATCTCGAGGTTCTTCTGCAATGAGGACGATAGGGACGACGGTAAGTAGGGATGATGCTAACACTGCCCAATTATTTGCATCTGAAAACCTTATATGCCGGCGCGAAAATGGGAGAAAATGCAAGCACGAAGTCTCTCTCTCTCTCTTTGTGGCATCGAAGAAGAAAGTTTAAAACAGTTTTAAATAAAACAGATTTTCGAAGTTTTTATTTCGAACTTCTCTGATAAACGTTCAAACGGTAAGTTTCTCCCTCAATAGCATTGAACGGACACACACGCACACACACACACACACTCTCTCTCTACCTACCTACTGGCTTTTTAGGGTACGGAGCAGATCTAGGGTTTCGAAATGTTAATCTGTTTCAAATTTGTTTGAGTTTGTTCGATTTTCCTTCCCGAATTCTTTTTAATTTAAATTATACTTCGTTGATTCGTTGCAGTTGAGCAGGTTTTGGGTCAGATTTGTTGATCTTTAGGAGAATAATTCGGAATGAGGTATGTATTTCAGTTTCAATTTATGTTTTTTTTGGTGTTGGAGCTCTGGTTTCTGATGAGTAGTGGAAATGGTAGATCCAGATCGAGGAGGGGGTGAGTAGCGCGGAGAGAGAAGAAGATGAGTGAGAACGAGCGGTTTCAGCTGGGAACCATCGGGGCGTTGAGTCTCTCAGTGGTTTCGTCAGTGTCGATCGTGATTTGCAACAAGGCGCTTATGAGCTCTCTAGGCTTCCATTTTGGTGAGTTAACCATCTCTCTCTCTCTCGTTAAATTTCATAATTTTTTATGCTTATATTCAAGGCAATTGTGATTTAATGTAGTGTTAGCGGTTAATATAAATTTTTTTGAAAGGTCGAAGAGAGTCCTTCTATGTAATTAGATGGACAAGTAGGTAGACTCCCTAAAATTGACTTTTTTTTTAAATTTGGTTGAAGACAATTTTGATGTGATTCGGAGTTATGATATTTGAGGATGATATGGTTTTAGAAATATGGACATTGATATAATCCAAC
The DNA here is from genome assembly GCA_035048495.1 of Euptelea pleiosperma. Classification (NCBI taxonomy): domain Eukaryota; kingdom Viridiplantae; phylum Streptophyta; class Magnoliopsida; order Ranunculales; family Eupteleaceae; genus Euptelea; species Euptelea pleiosperma. Next base: position 27,630,149 of record CM068540.1, read on the forward strand.
ACATTTTAAAGCAGACGCAGCATCAGATGTGACCGTGTGGGTGCCGAGTGGATGGTTGGCAATTGCTTTAATATATATGACATATGGCTAAAGAATTAACTCTTAATAGAGTCGAATGGAGGAATAGGATTCATGTTGCCGACTAGATAGTTGGGATAAGGTGTCTGATGATACGGCTAAATAATTATGCAATAACATTGAAATTGAATGAGCAAGATAAGGATGTTGAGATTTGTATGAGTGACGAGACTAGGGAAGAAGAAATAAAAAATGAAAATCATAGGTAGGGTGGCAACTTGGGCGGCCCCAACCCGAGCCCAACAGTCTCAACCTGACGTTGGGGTCGGGTTGGCCCCTTCTGTACTTGGGTTGGGCTCGGGCCTGGATTTTGACAACCCGATCAAAATCGGGTTGGGCTCAGGATGAGGCTTTAGGCAACCCGAGCCCAACAATAGACCACCGCAAGTATAAATGTATATATTTTATTAATGCGTTTTATGTTTCCTAGCCTATTTTTAGTGCGGTTTATGTTTGTAAAGACAACAAATAAAAAATTTTTATATGTATTTTTATATTGGAAATTATTTACCAACCTTTCCTAGCAATAAAAAATAAAAAAATTGAGTAATTTTCCAACCTGAACAACCTGATCGGGTTGGGCTCGGGCTGGAAATTCTAGGCCCGACGTCGGGTTGAGTTGGGCTCACAACCTTGAAGATCGTTTGGGCTCGGGTTGAGCCCAAACCCGACCCAACCTGCCCAAGTTGCAGCCCTAATCATAGGTGGTGAAATAAGGAGATTTGATTCACAATGGTTTGGCCATGTGCAATTAAAACCATCGACAGCCTTGTTGTGAAGAAGTGCATTGGTGCAGGTCATAGTCCATAAAAATAGAAGGGGAAGACCAAAAAAGAAGGTTATTCGTAGTAGTGAGAATGATTTGAAAGTGTACAAATTAAGGGGGGACATAGCCCTAGATAGAATGGATTTGGCGATTTGCAGAGGAAGACCAGCTTACATGATGATGGTGGTTATGATGATATCAACGTCATATTGTATCCAAACTTACACATTTAACTTCATAGAAGTCTTTGAGCTATATAATTTCTTATTGACTTTCTTCTGATGTTCATGGTGAGGTCATTAAGGTGCTGGCCTTCTCTTTGTTATTGTAGTTTGTAATATGCTATCTTTATCATCTGATGAAGTTGTACAGGGAGCAGAATTTTTATATGAAATTCTTAGATTTCAACTTGTTTTTATTTGGAATGTTCTCTATGATATTAAAATTGTTTCTTTGATATTTGCTAAGATCTTGATACATTTACCTCCTATGTGTGTTGTGCAGCAACGACTTTGACAAGCTGGCATCTTTTGGTTACGTTCTGTTCACTTCACGTGGCATTATGGATGAAATTTTTTGAACACAAACCTTTTGATGCAAGAGCTGTAATGGGCTTTGGCATACTGAATGGGATATCCATTGGACTTTTGAATCTTAGCCTTGGTTTCAACTCTGTTGGCTTCTTTCAGGTAGAATTCTATTTTTTCCTGTCCCTAGTCTTGAAGTGAATTGTTTTCTGAGATCATTTTATGGTTTTTTTTATGGCTCATTGCATACCTTTATGGAAATACTTGTTCAGTGTGAATGCAGTTTTTTTTTTTTTTTGGTATCAGTGTGAATGCAGTTGGATTGATGTAGTCTTTAGTTTTTCCCACTAATCAAGCTTACCATTATTCTGAATGCATTTCACTACATTCTAGTGCATTCTCAGATAAAATGATTCTATACTGCAATAAATTTTGTTTGACGACTCTGTTTTGAAGTAGGGGACTGTAAAGTGTCACAAAATACTTGCTTTAGGATTATGTGCTAGAAACATTATTCTGGATTTATGAATTGATATTACCAGAAGATACAATGTTTTTTCCTTTTTCCCCTTTGATCGTTATAAGATACAGTGATTTTGTTTCATAGTAATCATGCTTTAAGTTTCTCCAGGGAAGAAGATCTTCTGACAGTTTTTTGGACTTGTTACTTTAGTCGTATCTGAACTGTGATTACCTGCCAGGGAAGATCTTTTATTTCTCTGGATTAATTGTGTCAGAACATTTTAATTGACATTTTTACGGATTGGTAATGCCGCGAAATTTACATTGCTTCGTATCTTTTATTAAAGAAGGCATGTGTTACTTGACTTAGATTGTTTTCTACTTTGTCAGAACCCTGTTGAAAATTAGTCCTTCACTGGTGTTTCAGAATCACTCCTTGTTCGTTTGAATAAGATAACACATTTTGGTTGACATTTTGCTCCATTGCGTTTGCATTCCAGATGACAAAGCTGGCAATCATACCTTGTACTGTTCTCTTGGAGACCCTTTTCTTCAGGAAGCAATTCAGGTTAGTCTTGTATGCACTTTGGCAGTACCATGACAAAGATGCTTTGTGTGTGTGTTCATCTTTAAAACCAAAACAATTTTTGGCCCATATTGAAGTGAAGAACCATGCATCCTGAAGTTTGGAATTGATTCTAGTTTGTCACTCAGAATGTTTTTCATTCCTCTTCTTTATATTTATGTCTTCTGGGATTGTAGAAGGGTAATGTTTTGAAACATCTGACCTAACATCTTGATCTTTGTATGGTGAGATTTTTAAGTCTCTTTGCCTTTGCGTTGTGAATGTCATGGCCCACTAATGTGGAGTCATGTGTCCAAGAATGAAGCTATTATGTTAATGGGTTCAGTACTTAGTTTCTTATAACTTTGTCTTGCCTCTTGGAATTTTTGACAAATTCGTCTTTTAGGATTCTCCTTTGCACACATTTAGGGTTTGCAATTTTGCATCCCAGGGCCATGTTTTTGACATTTCTTTGTTTTAGTTCTTATGCTTTTATTGCCAATTTGGCATCTTGTAACTTTGTCTTGCCTCTTGGAAATTTTGACAAATTCGTCTTTTAAGATTCTCCTTGGCACACATTTAGGGTTTGCAATTTTGCATCCCAGGGCCATGTTTTTGACATTTCTTTGTTTTAGTTCTTATGCTTTTATCGCCAATTTGGCAATTTGTTTTTCGTTTTCTTTTTGGCTTATAGATACTAGCAGTGAAGCACACACAATGCGCATATGTTACAAGTGAAATGAATCATTTATATGCTAAAATATTCCTTGGTTTTGGGAGTACACTGTTCAATGGGTCCCTAATGAAAACATCTTGTGATGATGCATTACTTATCCTTGTTTCAAAAAAAGGAACGATTACGTAAGTTCATTGAGTGAGTAGTAGACGATTTTGTGGTAATTTTTTTGGGTTGACTGGTTGATGTTTCATTCATGGTTTAAAATAACGTTGTTTAAACGGTTTTAACGGCCGTTAAAACGGTAATGCCCCAAGCCTGTAACGTTAAGAACCATTTTGATGCTTAGAAAATAACGACCGTTTTTTTCTTTTGAATTGCCGTTAAAACGAAAATAACAGCCGCTATTTTCTGGAAAAAATTGTGGAAAAAAGGTCGTTATTTCCGTTAAAATTCATTAAATTCCGTTATTTTCGTTTTTGAAAATTTGAATTTCAAACTTTTTTCAACGCCATTTTTTCCCACTAAATTCCATGTTTTTTTTTCATTTTTGCCCTGTCCATTACAATTCGTTTTAACGGTAAGGCCCCCAGTCCGTTATACCGTTAAAATGGCCTCTTTTAAACCTTGGTTTCATTAACAAAATCTCATCAACTCTAAGATGGTTATAAAACCTCAAAATGGTGCCACATTTCTTCTTCTTTTTTATAGGCACTTGCGTTTCCTATTTAAATGTTGACAGGATGAGGTACCATTAGTCATAAATTCCCAAAAATAGACCAAAAAATGGGCATAGCTCACCTCTTCTTTGTCTCCCTTCTCCATCACCTTAGAATCCATTGCCAGTCTTTAAAAGTTTTCGAGCAAACATTGGTGTTGTAGCTGAGCGTCTCTATTCAACATTTTCAGCCGTTATTTGTTCTTAGTTCACCATTGGTGTTGGACTATGGATGATGTAGGACAAGGGGAATCTCATTCTGCGATTGGAAGACTCGATGGAATCACTCCATTGCTAGTCTTTAAAGGTTTTTGAGCAAACATTGGTTTTGTAGCTGAATGTCTCTACACAACATTTTCGGCCCTTATTTGTTCTTAGTTCACCATTGCTACTGGGCTATGGGTGGTGCAGGACAAGGGGAATCTCGGAAGACTCAATGGAATCACTCCATCGAGTTTTGATGGAATTGCTCATTCGAGAAGAATTGCTCTTCCCTCCCAGGCATCTCACCCAAAATTTTGGAATCACTTTAAAATAGAAAATCTCTTTATTTATCATCTGCAAAATCAAAGATTACAACTCTATTTATGAAATTTTAACTTTCTTAATCCTAATCAAACTAAAAGACTTTCTAAAAATATCTAAAACTGATTACTACTTTTAAAAAAAAAAAATAACAATCCGATCTGGTGTAATTGCAGACTATCAAGTAGAATGCTCCCGCATCAAACCCTCCTTGTTGAAAAGAATTCGACTTCGAATCTGAATATAGACAACAAGAAATAAAACTGATCTAGACCTTTAGATAGATGAGAATCACTCCCTTGGTTTTATACCAAACCTATTTACAGGCACAATATCACCGGGTCTTCCATCAATCAGCATTCTTGAAATACTTGGAGTAGTTGAAATTCTTGAAATTATACGGAAGAATCACTCCTTGCAAGCACCATGCAACTTTTTTTGGAAATCACTCTAAAAAAAAATTTCTTCAGTCTTCCAAAATATTTGGACTTGCACAACTTTTTTTCAACTGGATCATTATACTGTGGAAGCATTTTCTTTTAAAGCTTGTGATCATGTTGATGCTTCTCTAGTTTCCTCATCGCATGGTTACTTTTCTTTGCCTCCTCAGCAGCAACCTCACCCTCATAAAGAGGTGATATGCATAGGGTAACACAACTAGACAGATAGTTAAAACCAAGGAAATAAATTTCGGTTTCGAGGTTTATTTCGACCAGTGTATAGATGGAAATATTTCGACCAGTGTAGAAATAATACATTTTTCGTGGAAATGATGGAAATAATGCGGAAATGATGGAAATATTATGGAAATGTTTGTGGAAAGTTTAGGAAATGATGAAACAAGCATAAAACCACACTCATAAGCTTTCAAACCATAATATACAACCATACGTAGTGTGGAAATGAATGACCATAATGGTCTATAATATGTCGCGGCAAGTATCTTTAATTAGTCAATGTTTAATTTAATTATATAACTATTATTTAATTGCTAATTATAAAAAAGTCATAAAGTAATATATTAACAAATCCTTATTCACTTACATTAATTTCTTAACGATTGAAATGTTTCTAATGTTTCCATACATGTCGAAACATTTCGACTGAAATAATACATATTTACACTGTCAATTGATCGAAATTTACTGTTCAGGCGAAATATTTCGACATGAATGGAAATATTTCGGGAAATTTAACATTATTTCGATGTAAGTATTCTTTCCTGTCGGTAACCTAGAAAATGGAAATCTTTCGCGAAATATTTCGATAATTTCGTGAAATTTATTTCCTTGGTTAAAACTAATTTTTTAGATTGGGTCGTGGGTCATGTAAATGAGTCGGGTCATGGTCAACTGTTTTGGGCCTAGGTTATGGGTGGTCTAGGCTGTTGGGTCTGTGGGTTAGACACTTGGGCTAATGGGTTAGGGTTGGATCTAGCTAAATGGGCCTAGTCTAGCGGGTTGGATTAACATTTGGGCTTGGTTAAAGTTTGGTGGGTGGGACTTAAGTCTTAGTCTCTTACTTGAGCCCATTAATAAAATTAAAAAGTTGGGCTTGATAGTTATTGTGATTCTGTGAAAGGTCACTAGGAGGTTGTCCAAAACCTCTCAACGAACCACGAAAAAGGGTTTTCTGAAACCCTAACCCAAAGGATACCTATGGAAGCATGTCTAAGGGAGAAAAATGTCCAAGAGCTTACCGAATAGAGGTAGGAAGGTCGGCAGTGGTCGTTGCTACTGTTGCAAGTGGTGATGAAAATGGTGACAGAATGTTGCGAAGCTGACTACAGTAAGAAAAATGTTTTTCCTTCTTTTTCTTCTTAGCTGTAGGTGCAGTGGCGACAGGAATAGAACTAGCTCCGCCTTCGGATGATGCAACAGCAACGGGAGTACCACCCCCACCGGCTCTAATACCAAATTGATGCAGGATAAGGGGAATGTCATTCTGCGATCGTAAGACTCAATGGAATCACTCCACCAAATTTTGAAGGAATCACTCTTCCCTCCCAGGCATTTCACCCAGAAATTTGGAATTACTCTAAAATAGAAAATATCTCTTTATTCATCGTTTGCAAAATCAAAGATTACAACCCTATTTATAAAATTCTAACCAAGGAAATAAATTTCGTTTATTTCGCGAAATATTTCGGAAATCTGCTCCACCGACAGGAAACAATCCTAACATCGAAATAATGTATCATTTCGACGAAATTTTCGATTTATTTCGTTTTATTTCGTTTTATAGCATTTTTCAAGTAAAATGCAACTTAAAATTGTAAAATATCGACTGAAATTTGTCGAAATACTTAAGATTCGATCCTAAAGGCTACAGTAGACCCGTGAAGACAGATTCTTCTTTCAAAAAAGTGAATCGAAATGACTTAAAGAGTTCAGAATTTCAGAGTACTCTAACTGAAACGACTTAAAGAATTCAAATTTCAGAGCACTCCAAAACTTACGGTAAAATGCCTATAAAAAAGGCAAAATTGCAAAAGAAAATAAGGAAGGGAACCAACCGAACCAGCAATAAGAAGCACCAAAGGGGGGAGAGAGAGAGAGAGAGGACCTGTGGAGCTTGGAGTTGGAGTCTTCGCGTTGGCGTTGAAGTTGATCGCCGGTAGAAGCAGCAGCAGTAGCAGCAGTAGCAGCAGCAGCAGCAGCAGTAGCAGCAGCAGCATCGTCGTCGGCGTCGGCTCTTGAGGGGAGGAGTAAGGAGGTAAGTCCCTCCACTCCCTTCCATAGCGATTAGGTTTTACATTTTATTCATTTTGTTTTTTTTTTTTGGTAACAAAGCTAGACCATAAATGGTCTAGCCTCATTCCTTAGCGCCCAGAATGCGAGCCACGTGGTACACACTTAGAGGATGCTGGCTGTATGGATGTTTGGCCACTCCCTAGGTGGACCTACAGACTATAAATCAGCCCCATTAGTGATTACAAACCTTTCGATCGTGTACCCAAAAAATAATGCTCAAACTCCTACCGTTAGAGAACTCTGACCGTTTGGCCAATCCCTAGGTAGACCTACAAACCAAAAACATCCTGATTCGTGATTTCTAGGCGTTGGATCTTTGTACCTCAAATACTACTCAAATTTCCACATTTGAGATTAACCAATGAAAATAAGTCCAATCCAACGCCTAGAAATCGCTAATCAGGCTGATTTTTGGTTTGTAGGTCCACCTAGGGATTGACCAAACATCCATACGGTCAGAATCCTCTAAGAGTGTGCCATGTGGCTAATATTGTGTCCTGTAACCGGAGCCTGTCATTTTAGGGCGGTAATAGGAGCTTGGGCCTTGACGTACACACTAAAAAAAAAACGGGATGTTCTTTGATGCAGACTCCTGTATCAAACTTTTGATGCAGAAGTCCATCAATTGCAGCATAGTAGACTCGTTCAGACCCACTTGCCCATACTATGATAGATCTACACATCGAAAATTAGTGTGATTGGAGATTTCTAGCCGTATGATATGACTTATGAGCACTTTTTCATCATGGGCTTTATGAACAGGCCTATGAGTTGGTTCCAAGCCCATGATGGAAAAGTGCTCACATCCAATGGCCAGGAATAACTAATCACACTATTTTTGGTGTGTGGGTCCACCAAGATGTGGGCCAAACATTAGGAGGGCCAGTGGGCCCGAAAGAGTCTATTACGTGGCAAATTGAGGGACTTCTACATCAAAAATTTGATAAAGAAGTGGGTATCAGACTTTTCCCTAAAAAACAGCCTGTTTGATAATTTTTAGGGTCGTGATGTAACAAGGTATACCTGAGATCTTTCCATTTGCGGAAGCGGCATTTTTGGTAGTCACCACTGCCATCTGGGCCCACTGACCGCATGGATGTTTAGCCCACCCTTTAATAGACATTCATACAGAAAATCAGCTTGTTTAATGATTTTTAGCCGTTGGTTTTAGTACTCAAAAAATGGTTGTATTCAACGGCTATAAGAACGCCTTAAATGGTGCTAAAAAGTGTTAAAATCTAATGGTTATAGATTACCAATCAAGGTGATTTTTGGTATGTATATCCACCAAGGGGTGGGATAAACATCCAAGCGGTCAGTGGGCCCAGATGGCAGCGGTGACTACCAAAAATGCCGCTTCCAGTTTCAGGCATACCTTGTTACATCTTTTTCCTAATATTTAGCCATTGGTTTTAGACTTTTAGTACTCAAAAAAAAGTTTAATCCAATGGTTAGAATCACGACTTAATATGTACTAAAATCCAATAGCTAGAGATTACCAATAATGGTGATAATTGGTGTGTATATCCACCAAGGGGTGGGCTAAACATCCATGCGGTCAGTGGGCCCAGATGGCACCGATGAGTAACAAAAATCATGCTTCTTCACACCAAAAGCATGAACTACATGGCACACTTTTTTAGCACGCTGACTGTATGGATGTTTGGCCAATCCCTAAGTTCACTTACAAACCAAAAATCAGCCTGATTAATGACTTCTAAGCGTTGGATTGGATCACCATTGAATGCTCCTTGAAAAACGTGTTTTTAATTTATAAAATATATATCATTAAAACATTGAAATAACACATTTTTCAAGGGACACCCAACAATAGTGACACTGTTTGACCCTTATTGACCATTATTAATTTATTTGGGATTTTGGAAACAAGGATCCAAAAAAATTGGTTGAATCCGACGGCAATAATCACGCCTTAAAAAGTAGCAAAATCTAATGGTTAGAGGACCGCCCACAATACGAGCCACGTGGTACACTTTTATAGGATGTTGACCGTATGGATGTTTGGCCAATCCTAAGTCGTCCTACAAATAAAAAAATCGACCCGATTAGTTATTATTTAATTTATTTCTAAGCGTTGGATTGGAGTTATTTTCATGGGTTGATTTTAACCGTAGGAATTTGAGCATTATTGACCATTATTTGGGTACAAGAATCCAAGGGATTGAAATCATTAATTAGGCTGCTTTTTTATTGGTAGCCCCATCTAGGGATTGGCCAAACATCCATATGGTCAGCGTGGCACACTCTTCCAGCCCATTGACCCTATTGATGTTTGGCCCATCCCTTGGTGGACACACAAAATCAATCTGATTGGTGATTTCTACCCATTGGATTCAAGTACCTACAAATCTAATGGCTAGAAAATACTCAAATCCAATAGCTAGAAATCACCAATCAGTCTAGTTTTTGGTACATGTCCACCAAGGGCTGTGCCAAATATTAATTGGTTAGCGGGCCCAAAGAATGTGCCATGTGGCAACTCACAATTTACATGTAATCACTTTATTTTCTTGATTTTATTATTGTAGTAGCTTTTTGTTACACGTCGAGATGCCACGTAAGGCTACAGATATTGGATGGCAATATGGGATCCCAACCTCTAGGGATAAACAAAAGACGAGGTGTAATTTTTGTAAAAAAGATATTGGGAGTGGGGGAGTATCTCGATTGAAGCAACACTTGGCTGGTGGCTTCCCTAACGTAGAAATATGTAAGTCGTGTCCTATGGAAGTTAGAATACAGATGCAAATGGTACTAAAAGGATCAGCTGACAGTAGAAACGAGAGGGCGAGAGCAAGAGAAGAGTTTCAGGAAGCCGTTATGGATTACCCACGCACCGAGGAGCTTGTTATCGATATTTTGGACGACGATGACATATTGAAGTTGGCCAAGAAGAGATCCTTAGCTCATGAGTGGGATGCTGAGCAGAGGCGAAGATTTGAGACTACTAGACTAGACTTTGGATCTTCTGTTCAGGATGTAGGTGGCAGTTCTTCAGGGGGTGGCACGTCGTGTGCCAGTACAGCTGCCCAGTCACGACCTAGAGTTAGTCGTGCTCATAGTGTGAGGGAAACGACATCCATCCCTCTACAAGATGAGTTCCCTATTGATCCACATGCAGTTAAATGGGAAGATGCCAAGCAAAAGTCATTGAAGGACTCATGGGGAATTGGTGGCTTAAGAAAGAAATTGGGAAGGGCAGTGTCTAAGTTCATTCACTACAGTGCTATCCCACCACATGTGGCGAACACACCATTTTATCAAGGAATGCTTGATGAGGCTGCTAGATGTGGACCAGGTGTGAAGGGTCCTAGTGCACATGAGTTGATGACGACGTACCTAGCCGATGAAGTAGATGAGCTCAATGCATACATTGACATTTTGAAGAAGAAGTGGCCTACACACGGAGTGACGATTATGTGCGATGGATGGACGGGGCCCACTAGATTATCCATTATCAATTTTATGGTGTACTGTGATGGAAAGACCATTTTTCACAAATCTGTTGATGCGTCCAGACACAAGAAGGATGCTAAGTACATTTACAAGTTAATGCGGGAAGTAGTGGATAATATCGGCAAGGAGAATGTCATCCAAATTGTCACAGATAATGGTACCCCGTACGTGAAGGCGGGGAGGGAGCTAATGAAGAAAGAAGGGTACAACTTGTTTTGGACTCCTTGTGCATGCCATTGCATCGATTTGATGCTAAAGGAAATTGGACAGAGGCCAGCAGTGAAGAAAGTAGTTGAGCAAGCTAGAAAGATAACAAATTACATCTACAACCACTCAAGAGTCCTAGCGATGATGAGAGAGAAGTGTGGAGGGGACATTATCCGTCCAGGGTTAACGAGATTTGCCACTAATTATATCGCCTTAGAGAGCCTCCTACAAAGGAGGAATGGATTAAAGGACATGTTCCATAGTCCAGAATGGCGTGCCTATGAGGGCAATGACACTCCTATAGCAAGAGAGACAGAGGAGTTGGTTAATAAGAACGCATTCTGGGACGCGGTGCGTATGTTAGTGAATATCCTTGACCCTATTGTGAAAGTCCTTAGATTGGTTGATGGAGACAAGAAGCCTACGATGGGGTATATTTACCATGCCATCGAGTTGATGAAGGGTCAAATAAAAGCAGCAGCACGCTCACCCCAACCATACTTGGACATCATCGATGATAGATGGACCAGACAGCTATTTCATCCCCTTCATGCTGCTGGTATGATTTGTGTTTTTATTTCATAATTTGTTTTATTTATAAATATAAAGCCATTTAATATTCAATTGTTTTGTCGAATTTCAGCATACTACCTTAACCCTAAGTACCAATACAAACATGACCTTGGTACTCAGGACGATCTTTTGGTAGCGATACAGGAGGTCCTGAAAAGGTTGATACCAAATCCTGACCATCAATCGGACTGTTTGAATGAAGTGAGTAGATTTACTTGAAATTGAAATAGATTGAAAAAATCTTAGTATCCTATGATTGATAAACAAATGTTGTGATTTTAATATGCAGTTAAAGACATTTAGAGAGGCACAAGGATCGTTTAGTAGTTCGGTAGCCATAAGTGGAAGAGCCACGATGCAACCAGGTGAATATACTAATTTATTTATATTAATATTACGAATTATATGTTCACTTCAATTAAAAAAATCTTTATATTTAAAAATTGTAGCTAAATGGTGGATTCTACATGGTTCGTCGGCCCCTAATATAAGGAAGGTTGCCATTAAAATCCTTTCTCAGACAGCATCTTCGTCGGGATGCGAGAGGAATTGGAGCACTTTCGGCCTCATCCACATTAAGAAGAGAAATCGGCTAGGACATCAGAGGTTGCAAGACTTGGTCTTTGTCCATTACAATATGAGACTTCGATTGAAGCATATGAGAGAGGATGGAGATGAGAAGACCACAACACCCATCGACCTAGCAGAGATATTTTGCGAAGAAGGTGAGGAGGATCCGTTGTATGAGTGGGTGAAGGAAATCGGAGAGCCTATTTTGGATGAGCCAGGGGGGAGGCCGAGCACTTTTATTGCTATTGAGATGGGCGTAGACGTCGATGACTTCATGTCTTCACTTCCTAATCGAGATGACATCCATAGGTTTGATACGGGCTTCGACGATGACTTCACATTCTCACCTACTCAGTCACCGACAAGGAGTGGTGGTAGTGGTGGTGGTGGTACTGATGCGGCTGACGATGGTGGGGCCAGTGGTGGTCAAAGGCCTCCGAGTCCATTCACTGGAGAGGCTGAGCATGGCTCTCGTCCACCCTCGACGAGACAGGGGAAGAGTTTGGATAAGACGCAAACGTACAGTCGCCGGAGGCAACTACACGGGCCTACCGAGGAGGATGATGCATACTCTCGCCAGAGCCATGATGTCGACTCCATTGCAGGAACGTTTGACAAAATGAGTATTGGTAGCGGCATATATGAGCAAGGTCATGATGGTGAGAGCTCTTCTTCAGCGTCATATGGTGGATATGACCCACATAGGTACCCAGAGAGCAGCCAGGACACGCAGTCACAAGCATCGGGATATGGAGCTCCTGGTTATTGTATACCCATTGGGTACAACTTTGGGGTCCAAGTTAACTATGGACCTTATGGTACATATGGTGCACACTGGGAGGTACCATTGATGGGAGTGCAACAACCAACAATTGTTGCACATCCAGACTACCCCGCGATAGGAGTGTTAGCGGGCTTGCATCCCCAACAATACCATCAATATCTCCAAGAATATCAAAATATGTACCAAAACATGATGTCATGGGCCCAATATTGTAATTACATAGGGCACCAATACTATCAGGGTCCTAGCCAGGATGGGGATGATGGTGGCCGAAGGTCAATGTGGTTGTGACCTCTCTACTTTTGTACTTATCTATTTGAAGACATATTTTAGATGTAATGAACTTAATTTAAGGTTATTTGATGATCATAATAATTTTTATTTATCATTTTTACTGTTTTTAGTTGACTGACTATTAGATACCTGCTTCAACATATTACAACATGGCGAGACCGCTATGGTCATTCATTTCCACACTACATATGGTTGTATATTATGGTTTGATAGCTTATGAATGTTATTTTATGTTTGTTTTATCATTTACTAAACTTTCCACGAAAATTTCCATAATATTTCCATCATTTCCACATTATTTCCATCATTTCCATGAAAAATGTATTATTTCCACACTGGTCGAAATATTTCCACGAAATATTTCCATTTCCGGGGTGGTCGAAATAAACCTCGAAATCGAAATTTTTTTCCTTGATTCTAACTTTCCTAATCCGAATCAAACTAAAAGACTTTCTAAAAATATTTGAAACCGATTACACTTTTAATAATAAAAAAATAACAATCTTAAGTAAAATAAAAATAATTGATCCGGTGTACTGCAAACTATCAAATAGAATGCTCCCGCATCAATGGGTCACCCTTGCAACCTTTCGGGTGTACAATTTATCCTTAAAATCCCTCCACTCATGATAGACTTAGTTCTACTGCAGAGATCTGGTGTGGTTTGACCACATTGTGCAAGAACACTAAATAACCGAAAATGATGCTCAACTTCCTTGTCATTTAGCGTCTATACATGGTGCAAGGACATTGCACTGAACACTTCCCCGCACTGCATATATGAGATGGTGACACCCAACTTTCATGTTTGTTAGTGTTTTGCACGAAGCATGGAAACAACAAACTAGTACATATGACACTGCATGGTGCTTTGATTGTGTGGCTTTGAAGGTCTCAAAGGGCTTCCAACTTGATGGATTCTACAATTATAACATATCTATATTAGAAGAATCGATCAAGTAACAACATGTAAGTAATCAGTAATTGGCAATTATACCGACAATGACGTTGACAAGATGATAAATCGTAAAATTGAAAAGGTTTTGAATTTTATGAGAAGAAGGCACAGAGGTCCTATAACACAATTTACCTATAAAAAGGGAAGAAAAAAAAAAGATACATGTATTATAAGAAAATGGAGGAGAACAAAGAAAGGTTTTTGTCAAATGACTAATCAAGAATAAATAGTGATTGAATAGAGCATCATGGGCTTGATTAAAAGAAGAGAATGCTAGAAGACCTACCTCATCTCTTGTCTTTCCTGTATAGCTTCTTCTTCGTCTTCTTCATGTTTTGTTTTTTTCAATATACATAACAGAGATTTCAAATGGAGGACAAGGCAGTTCCATTTGTTTAGGTGTGTTGAAGAGTTTGAATATATTTCAACTCTTTAGTTAGTATGCGAACACCCAACAAATGTGAGAGACTTCCCTATTATGTGGTGGTTGTAGTAATTGAATGCAAGTGGTGGTTAAGGAAACTGAATCCAAAGCAACTACTGTTTTAGGATAAGTTTTAGAATACTTTTTTAAGTTGTTAAACCTACTTATATTTATTATGTTATTGGATAACTTCATGGTGTATGGAAATGTTTTCTATTACTTTTCATTTCTTTCTTTCCTTATTTTTATTATAAAAAAACTGGTTTAACAAACTAAAATATTATATTGCAATATATGTGTACAGACATAGATGATGATGGAGACGTGTCTGCGTTTCAGGATTCTTAAAGGCTCCATGTCTGAACCTTGTATCTACGACAGAAACTGGCACATGTGTCCATGTCATGTTACATAGGTACATATAAGGGAAAATTTTTAAATAAAATGGGGTTATACTTGGAAAATTAAGAGGCCGGCCTCACCAATCTATGAAATAATTGTTTGGAACTCCGCTTCCATTTATATTAGTATAGTTTACATAATGATGACTCCAGCTATTACTTTAGGCATATGTATTTGAAAAGTACAAATGGAACTATAATTCCATCTGTTAATTTTTCATTGTTATGTATGGAATGACCAGGAAGAATGGATGTTGTCCTTTGGCAATGTAATTGCTTTCACTGAAGTTCCGCTCAATCCATCTAGTTTCCCCTGAAATATGCACAAAAAGTTTTCTCACAGAATTGTGTCAGATAAATTTTGGTGCAGGCATTATTTGCATCATTCTTGATATACTTTCAGAAAAATCATGGACAATAATGAAAGATATCATACACACCGTGGAGTTGACCTGAGTGGAAATTTCTTCCTATACTACTATGACATCTAGACATGTTCAGTGGCAGAACCCTAAAAAAATTCTCGCATTATTGATATATTATTGTTGAATCAAACTCCAACAACAAATTCTTGCGGATAAATTGTATCTTTATCATTCATGCATGTTTTAATCTCTGAACCGTGCATTTCTTCATTATGATCTACATGTGTCTTTGATTTCTTTGTCTGGTCACAACTATGTGTGTGTTAATAATTTCTTTATCCTTATGACAGTAGGAGTATCCAGCTCTCACTTTCCGTCCTTCTTCTGGGTGTTGGCATTGCAACTGTGACTGATCTGCAGCTCAATGCTCTGGGCTCCGTCTTATCTCTGCTTGCAGTTATGACAACTTGTGTTGCTCAGATTGTATCCTTAAGTGAAGTGGTTTTTGTTTAATTCCATCTTTTAGTATGAACTATGAAGTAAATAAGGCATGTTTCCATGATGAATCTAAGCAATTAAGTATTCATCTGCTCAGGCAGGATGTTTTTGAGTTAGCATTGAACATAATCTCATCACAAAGTTTTTATATCATTTGGTGCATGTGCTTTTCTGATCCCTAAAGGTCTGCAGCCATATGAATCATAGGAAATCGAAGGTACCCACACGTGTGGGTAAGATGCAGAGGGTGAGACTTACTAGACAATGTGTCCCACCGAGGATATCTCCTATGCCAACAATTGTCCAGCCAGATAATCATTAATCAATCTATCACATCTTCTGGATGGTCAGAAAAATTGTTTAACAATACAGAAAAGGGTCTCCAGAATGAATTTTTACAAGCATCCTATCAGGTCAATATTTAGCATAGGAGACCTTAACCATCAAGTGGTGGGTCCACCCCCTTCATGTGGCCTAACCCCACATGTACATTTATGTCATGGCTTCCAGTTCCAATAAAAAAAAAATGTCATGGCTTCCAGTGCTTAAGGTCTGCTGTGTGGGTACCTTAGATATGCTTTAGGAAGTGTGCTCAGAAACTGAAATTGGATGGGTGTTCTGTGGATCAACATGAAGTCATCCAATACCAAGTGCGAGAAAAATGTAGAAATGCTGCATGCCTATGAGACATCTTACACGGAAGTTGATAAAACCTCTAATGAGAAACTGCAGCAAGGTGTGTTACTATGGGGATATTTGTTTTTTCTAGTTAGTCAATCTTTTCCTTTGTGTCTTGTTTAAGATCTTAATCAGTTCTTCTCAGATGACCAATACCATTCAGAAGAGGTTTAAGGTTTCTTCAACCCAACTCTTATATCAATCTTGCCCCTATCAAGCCATGATCTTATTCATCACTGGTCCATTTCTCGATGGGCTTCTAACTAATCAAAATGTTTTTGCTTTCAAGTATACACCACAAGTGCTGGTGAGCATTGAAAACTGTTTAATGTTATTCCTCTTCTCTTATGTTCTTGTCTCGGAATTTTTAATTATGGCTATATTATTTCCATTGCAGGTCTTTATTGTTCTATCCTGCCTGATCTCTGTCTCTGTTAACTTCAGTACATTTCTTGTAATTGGAAAGACATCTCCTGTTAGCTATCAGGTCCTGGGACATCTGAAAACATGCCTAGTTTTAGCTTTTGGTTATGTTTTACTTCATGATCCATTTAGCTGGCGGAACATTTTTGGGATCCTGGTTGCTTTAGCTGGGATGGTACTTTATTCTTACATGTGCATTCTTGAGAACCAGCAAAAAGCTAGTGAAGCATCTGCACAATTGTCCCAGGTACTACCTGCTGCTTTTGCCTTTTCCTTTATATTGCATTAATGTCTCTGTTATTGTTACTTGACAGAAAGTTGGTTGATCATCATGTGATAGATGATCAGCCTATATAGACTTCATTATTAATATATATAATTTGCATCCACACATATTTAATAAAATATATATTTCCTCAATAGCCTATGATAGAGTAACCTTGCATTATAACCTAAGGAAGACATTTGGTGGCTCGCAAGCTAGCAAATTAAATGGTCTTTCTAGTTCCAACTCTGAAGATACTGCAATCGATGGTATTTCAATCATGTCAATGTAAGCAACCAAAAAATGTGTTGATTCTGGCATACAACATTAAGCACTGGATGTGTCAGTGTGCAATTTGTATCAGCACAGCTGCACAGGCAGGAAGGACATATTACCATCCTGAAGCAGGTGACTCCAGAATCCATGTACTTTGTGTCTGGGGTCTCAAGTGATGCTGTATGCCTGTATCACAAGTTCTCAATCCATCCCTAGGCATTGTCAACGATATATACTGGCAGTTTTCCTCCCTATGCAAACATAGAGCAACAGTGGGCTTTTTTTCTCCATATTTTAAAAAAATTGGTTGAGGAAATCAAAACCTGTTAGGTTGGCCTGTGAATATTTGAATCCATCTTCTGTGCCTTTAAATAGCCTATGCTAATATATTAATGCTTTCTCCCACAATGACCAGTCACTATTTGTGATAGCTTTTATTTTTATTGATTATTTATCTCAACATGTGTTGCTAAGTCTCTCTTGTTTTCTTAATGGTTCCAGGCAAAGGAGAGTGAATCTGATCCTTTAGTAAGCATGGAAAATGGAACCGACTTAGTTACTGATGATGTTGTTGCAAAGGACCCGGCATGGAACTCAAACAAAGATCTGCACGCATAAAACCTTCTCCAATCTTGTAAATCATACTCCCTGGAGCTAATTAGGAGACAGAACTGTTCCAGGGATGAAAATGAGGCAAGGGAAAGGTTTCATTGCATCTCCAGAAAGCGGCGATGTGGGTTTGTTGAAATCAGAAGAAACTTCCCTCTATTATAAAAGAATATAGGATAATTGAAAGAAATGCATTTGTTTTCTGTAGCAGTTTTGGCTATTATCATTTGTGTGAACTAGGTATTCCAATGATTAATTCTTGCCAGTGGGGTACATCCCCACTGTCAATTTGTCGATTAGGTGTTGTTCCTAGACACTGAAAAGAGATGATTTGTAGGGCTCATTAATTGTTCTTTCTTGATAGAGGCTCGATTTCTTCTCTTATTAATGTGAAGAAAATGAAGACTTATTACTTGGAGATGGGTTTAACTTTTCTTCCAATTCAAAATGAGGCTTAATTGAAGTCTGCACCTTTTTTAAAATCTTTTGAGAAAGGCAGCTACTCCTGCAAATTTAGGGATACTTGGAGATGGATTATATTCATTTATGTATTACAGTCATCCCTGAAACATGAAGGGCGCGGGTGCTTTTAACATTATGAGAGACTAACGCAGTGTTCCAATAATTTCAGGAGGTTTAGAGAACGATGAAGAAAACTTCCTAATCATCCTTGTCTACCTCTTCGGGCAGAGCTCTTTCTATATCTTAGCTTGGTGCTTCCAAGTGACTAAAAAATGGACTCCCATGCATCTTACACAAAGTACATTTGCTGCAAAAGCCTTAGCCACACATCACCAGCTTGGCTGTATGATAGAAGTGAACGCTCTCTGTGGAGGGATGGTTTCTTTTCTTTTTTGATGAGGTAAAATTTTATAAAGAAACGGAAAGAGATACGACACAACTAGCGAGAGCTCGAGAGAATCTCTACTGAACGACAAGACCCCTATCTATTATCTATACTAAAGCTCGGCACTGCTGAGGTGGTGCTCTCTCTATCTTTTTTCCAACATTTTTTCCAAAAATACCCTCCATATTTTTTTCAACATTTTTTCCAAAAATATCCCTACACTCAACTTTATCTCTCCTCTATTTACTCATTCTTATAACTATACATCTCCTTAAATCCCTCATCAATTCTTAATTTCCCTACCAATAAAGACATGTTCTCTTTCTTATTTTAATAAATCTCTCCTTAAATCCCTCATCAATTCTTAATTTCCCTACCAATAAAAACATGTTCTCTTTCTTATTTTAATAAATCTATCCCTATTTACCATAAATAAAATTCTCCACCTTCTTTCAATTCTCAATATATCTTTCTGTCTTAAATAAAAAACCTCTTATACTATGTAATACCTCTCATATCATAAATAAAATATATATATATATATATATATATATATTATCTATACTAAAGCTTGGCACTGCTAAGGTGGCGCTCTCTACATCTTTTTTACATCGTTTTTTTTTCTAAAAATACCCATATTCATTCTCTCAACCAAAATTAATGTTACCTTTTGAAAATTTTCCTTCTTCAAAACGTCTTCTTTTGGATTCTTCCTTTTCCAAACCATTTCTTCTTCCAATCAAGATTGTCTCTTCTTCTCCTTAAACTCCTCTTCAGTCTTTACAACTTCTTCTTTCCCTAAAACTTTCCTTTACATATTCTATTTCCAAAACGTCGCACCATTCTCCAATTATTTCCTAAAATCTCTCCATCAGCTTTTAAAACATCGTACCATTCCCCAATTATTTCCTAAAATCTCTCCATCAATTTTTAAAAATGTCTCTATAAATATTATTTGATTTCCTTCCAAAACATTACGTCTCATTCTCACGTGCCTACAAAATAAATCTTCTTTTATCTATTCCCTACTCTCCACCCAACGCATCCACTAAGATTAGATTATCTGGTGAGGGAAGATTTGAAAATCGCCATTAAATGCAGTACGAACGTTGATTTTGCATAGAGAAGGATGATGAAATTTGGGATTGGGACCTTCAAAAAACCTACGTCCCATTCTCATCGTCGTCGAAAGAAATCCTTTTTATCTATTCCCTACTCTCCACCGACGAATCCACTAAGATTGGATTATCTGGTGCAGGATGCTCTGGAAATTGCCATTAAAACTGAGCGTTAATGCAGTAGAGGAGGATAAAGTTTAGGATTGGGATAACAATGTACAAAAATTGTTGGTGCTGCAAGCATCGTGTTTCCTCTACTAAGCAATAATTAGATGTATGGGTTTTCTTGGTTAGATTATGAATATTGTCATTTATGCTATTATTGGGCATGTCAAAAAAATTATTTCAATATGTAAATTATTTTAACAATGCCCGTGCTTTAGCACGGGCTATTGATTACTAGTTAATCCTTATGCATGATCGATTCCCATCTAAACCATTGAAAGTATAGGGGTAATACGAATTACTTTTAAAATCCATGGGGTATTACTAAATTACCTTTTAATTTTTGAATTGTTTTTCCAGAGGATAGTGTTGTAACAATTGGAGATTTTTTTTTGTTCCTGCCACCTTTTGATCCAGGTATCCGGGCAACATCACTCATGCGCCACCTATCGATGACCAACAAAAGTTACCAAAAAAAAGTTAACGTTTTTTCTCATCCGTGGATCCCGAGAATCCAATGGCTGACAAAAAACGTGAACTTTTTTGGTTCACTTTTGTTGGTAATCGGAACATGTTCCTTCAAAAATCCAAAAACAAAATCAGACATTTATTTTACCAAGAGAACCAAAATTTCACACCAATTTTGGTGTACCCGTATGGAAGATGAATCAATGGCTGATTTTGTTGAGATGATTTCTTCACCGTATATATCACCCCTACATAAAATCAACCCATAAAATTTCTAATCCTATCAAATGTGGGTTTTAAGTTAACAGTAAAAAAATAGACGGTCCATAATTCTTCCACTTGTAAACCAGACTACGAATATCAGAATGATTTGAATTTTTGTAAAGGTGATCTCCTCACTGTAAAGACCATCTTACCAAAAATCATCTCATTCCAAAACTTCTAATTTATATATGGCTCAGGTTCTAATTACCGCAAATATTTTAAAAACATCGGGTGCAATGCAAATTGCATAAAAGTAAGTGGGACAAGCAAAAATTTCTATTTTTTTAGGAATTTTTTTTTTTAAGGATTGTGACTCAAAACCTTTCTTCATTTACTTTTGGCCCTACAAACCAAAAATTGATCTGATTGTTAATTTTTAAGCATTGGATTAGAGTCTTTTCCTGAGTTGATTTTATCCGGAGAATTTGAGCATTATTTGTGGTACAAAGATCCAATGGTTTGAAATCATTAATCAGGCTGATATTTGGTATGTAGCTCCACCTAGCGTGCATTTGGGTCAAAAGTAAATGAAGAAAGGTTTTGAGTTCACAATCCTTAAAAAAAAAAAAAAAGAATCTTTTGCTTGTCCCCTTTACTTTATTGACGGAATTTGCATTGCACCCAATGATTTTAAAATATTTGTCTCACCCAAGGTCATTATAGTCATTTAAAAAATATTGGGATGTCCATCAGGAGGACAGTTAATGGCCTTCTATGGTCAACGACGTTGACCATGGTCAAAAGGTGAACGCAAATATTTTAAAAACATTGGGTGGGATGCAAATTGCATCAATAAACTAAGGGGGTAAAGCCAAAAAGCCCTTAAAAAAATCTTTTTATGGAATAAATACTTTTTAAAAAGGAAAAAGATGTAACAATGTATGCCTGAAACTGTTTCATTTGCGGAAGAGGCATTTTTGGTAGTAGCCGCTGCCATTTGGGCCCACTGACTGCATGGATGTTTATCCCACCCCTTGGTGGATATACAGACCAAAAATCACCTTGATTGGTAATCCATTAGATTTTAACACTCTTTAGCACTTTTTAAGGCATTCTTATAGCCGTTGAATGCAACCATTTTTTGAGTACTAAAACCAACGGCTGAAAATCATTAAACAAGCCGATTTTTTGTATGAATGTCTATTAAGGGGTGGGCTAAACATCCATGCGGTCAGTGGGCCCAGATGGCAGTGATGACTACCAACAATGCCGCTTCCGCAAATGAAAAAATCTCAGGAATACCTTGTTACATCACGACCCTTTTGAAAATGGTCTTCCAAAATGTTTTTTGAAAAGGGTCGTGAAGTAACAAGGTATACCTGAGATCTTTTCATTTGTGGAAGCAGCATTTTTAGTAGGCACCGCTTCCATCTGGGCCCACTGACCGCATGGATGCTTAGCCCACACCTTAGTAGGCATTCACACCAAAAATCAGCTTGTTGGATGATTTTTAGCCGTTGGTTTTAGTACTAAAACAAATGGTTGCATTCAACGGATACAAAAAAAACCTTAAAAAATACTAAAAAGTGCTAAAATCTAATGGTTATAGATTACCAATCAGGGTGATTTTTGGTGTGTATACCCACCAAGGGGTGGGATAAACATCCAAGCAGTCAGTGGGCCCAGATGACAGCTGTGAGTAACAAAAATCATGCTTTCGCATTTCAAACAGTTTCAGGCATACCTTGTTACATCTTTTTCCTTTGAAAAAGCCCTTTTGTAGTCAGTGGGACCAGATGGTAGAGGTGACTAGCTTATGGTTTTTGGATTAAGCCACAGCTTGTTACATCGCGACACTTAACATTTTCCTTTTGGAAAACAATGTTCCCAAAGGCACATGTTGGATGCAGGGACGCCGTTGGTTTGCTTGGAGGAAAGTT
Organism: Euptelea pleiosperma; assembly: GCA_035048495.1. Lineage (NCBI taxonomy): Eukaryota > Viridiplantae > Streptophyta > Magnoliopsida > Ranunculales > Eupteleaceae > Euptelea > Euptelea pleiosperma. The sequence goes on from CM068540.1 coordinate 27,652,763, forward strand.
AATCCCTAGATTCTTCCCGAATGAATGTACACGTGTTTTTGCCTGAAGTCACGATTATGCCCTTACGTGCAAGCTGGCATGAATTTACCGACACAAATATTTCAAAGGGTATAAAAGGCTTTTCATACTTAAAATTGTCAAAACAGTTACACTTCTCTCTAAATCACACGTGGCTTCCACTATCACTATAGAAAGCCAGTCTCAACACCTTCCATTCAACATTTCTCCGGGTCTGAAGACTGAATTCAAGAGAACTCGACTATCGAGTGCTCGGGGCAGCTATGGCTCTTCGAAACATCATCAGTAGAAAAGCCCTTGGGTTAGGATTTGGATTTCAGAACGAGGCGAGAAATCTAGGGTTAGGGTTTCGTCATGCTCGGGAGCTGCAGACCTTCTCGCTTCCTGATCTTCCTTACGACTATGGTGCTCTGGAGCCTGTCATTAGTGGGGAAATCATGAAGCTCCATCACCAGAAGCACCATCAGACCTACATCACCAATTACAACAAAGCTCTCGAGCAGCTCGAAGAAGCTATGAAGAAAGGCGAGTCCTCGACTGTGGTTAAATTGCAGAGCGCAATCAAGTTCAATGGCGGAGGTTTGTTTTTTCGCTTTGATTTTTGATTGATTGATTGATATATTAGAGTTCAGATTGGTAATTTGGTTGAATATTTTTGCCTGATCTTCTCCCTTTTTGATACAATGTTCGTTCATTTGGCGTCTATTTTCATGGTTTTCTTATAATAAGATTTCTTCCTGGTTTTGTTAGCTCTCTCTCTCTCTCCCTCTCTTGATTGACTGCTCTAGATTTGCATCTGTTATTTAGTTTGCATTCTTCGTTGTTGAAGAATGGTTTGATTATTTTGTCATGTGATGGAACTGTAATAAAAAACCAATAACAAATTGTATAAACTAGAATTGATATGGCCACTGGGTCATTTGATGAAGTAACTTCGATGGGGGTTTAGCCTCCTTATAAAATGATTCTTCACTTGTATGTTTATAGGCCCCCATGTACCCAAAGTAGATATTTTTAACATATATACAACCCAAAAACCCCATCGAGTACTGTGCATTCAAATCCAAATAGGAGTCTTAAAAGTTGTCCCCAAAACCACTAAAATAAGAGCTTTATGTAGCACAGAGGGGTTTGATTTGCTCTAGATCATTTGTGTATGCACCAAACAAGTAACAATAAAGGGAAGAAAATGAGAAGAAAGAAGATAAAGATGGTGTTGAGGGGTTTGATAAGGGAGCCTTGTTGGTAGTCTTATAGTGTGGGATGACATCTGAGGAATCAACGAGGAGGCTTATGGACTCAATTTTTCAGTGTGAGTTTTTGTCAATCCCAAATGTCTATACAATGATACTCCTTTTCTTGACTTCGGGCTGTTGTTGCTAGGTGTTTTATTCATATATGAACTTTTCACAGATCATTGCCTATATTTGTTTCAAGTTGGTAGTATGGGATGAATTGACATTAGAAGAAAATTACTGGAGCATGGTATATTGGAGAGTATCAACTCTGTGAAGTGTCCTGGTGAAACAACTAGAAGCATTGTGAAGCTTTTTTCACACTTGTTAATTTGGTTCCTTGTTGGTTTATAGCTTCAGGTTAGTAAGTTCACTTCGTCCAACATCCAAAGATCCATCCTTTGCAGGATATATAGTCTTTTGGTGTCGGAAAAAAATGATTAGTGAGCTTCTTAGATCTTGTCAGCACGTCTTTTCATGTTGACTCGCGGTTAGAGTAAACACTCTGCTACCTTGTTTGGCAGCTTTCTGGTGTATGTAATTTTCTATCACTAATTTATCAATTTCACTGATCTCACTGTTGTTGGTTCTTCATCAATTTGAAATATATTGTCCACTATAATGTTTTTGTTAGTGCTTATCATCGTCGCCATCATCATTATCATTGACTTTATTTGCTGGAGAATTGATTTGATCCTCTTGCAGGTCATGTCAACCATTCTATATTCTGGAAGAATCTCACTCCTATTAGTGTAAGTCTGTATTCTTATCTCCTATCAAGAGATTCAATCTTATGCTCTGTTTTTTTCACTGCCTCATCCTGGTCTCTAAACACATTCTACTGAAATTTTCTGGCAGGAAGGAGGTGGTGAACCTCCAAAGGGCTCCCTTGGATGGGCTATTGATACACATTTTGGTTCCTTGGAAGCATTGGTGCAAATAATGAATGCAGAAGGGGCTGCTTTGCAAGGCTCTGGATGGGTGGTAAGTTTTGCATCTTGTTTAAGTTTTGATTTTTGTTTCGTATTTCTGTATGTCTTGTTATTGACCGGATGTTTCAACCTTCAATATATTGCTTTCTGATTTTTCTACTATTTTTTCTAATTTGGCAGTGGCTAGGTGTGGATAAAGAGCTGAAGAAGGTTGTGGTTGAAACCACAACAAATCAGGTAATCTTCACAAGATTTTTGTTAAGACATCTGGTACTGAATACTTTCTAAAGAACATTGCGTTTAACTTGACTGTGATTTAGGCCAATCAAGTTGGATTGCTGACTTTGCACCGGCTCAGAATTCATGGGTGGTGACTGGTTCAAAGTACACGGTATTGTTTCGGTATCGTTCATGAGCGATACCGAAACATATTGGAAGTATCATTCGGTTTCGGACGAAACTTCGTGAAACCGAAAAGAAATGTTAGTGCAAATATACACATAAGATGAAGTATCGTTCGGTTTCGGACGAAACTTTGTGTAGCCAAGCTTGTCATGACCTTAGGGCGATACTGAAACGATACGAGAAAAACGTTTCGGTATTGCCCGATACTATGAAGTTTTGAACCATGGTCGTCTGATAGGTTGGATGCCATTTTTTTAATCATAACAATATGGAATCTATTTTTGAATTGAAAATCATAAGGATATCTTCATCAGGGTTGAGTTTCTTGTGGGACTAAATATAACAATCTGACTCTCTGTGTCTCATCTTCTAAGAATCCCACAAGGATTCATCTTTCATAAGTCATGGACAACTTATTGGTTGCTATAGCCAAAAAGATTGGCCTTTGTTTGACACTAATATTTGGAAGATTTTTTTCTGCTCTGTGCTACAGTAATGTTTTTAAATGTGGAGGCATGGGCAAAGTGCTTCAATGGCCTGTAAGCCTCATGAGCATGCCTCTTTAAATGAATACTAAAAAAATAATAGGATGAAAATTCTATTAAAATAAGAAATTTAGGATAAGCTATGAAAAACCATTAATCTATTTCATATCGAGGGAAAGAGATGTTTTTGTTGATGCTATTTAACCTCAAATAACATATTATATCAACTACGGGGTCATTTGGGAACACACAGAAAAAGTAACTTCTTGACTTAATTAAATCAAGAAGTTGACTTAATTAAGTCAAGAAGTTGAAAAGATAGTTTGAGTTTTTTTTATTTTTTTAACTTCAAATAGTTAAAAATTGACTACAAACAGAAGCTAGAAAATTTGGCTTCTGACTTTTCAAGAAGTCACTTCTTCCTTTGCTTCAGTTTAAGCACATGTTGAATTGAAAGCTTAAGTGAAACTTTCGTAATACCATTCTAATCCTTTTAAGACAAATTATAAATCAGTGTTTGAAAACTCGACTCGACTCGACTCGTAAGTCTACCGAGTTGAGTTAACTCGAAGACTCGACCTCGACCCGAAATAACTCAACTCGAGTAATATATTAATATTAATATATAAATATCGTATTTTTATAAGCATAATTTATAAGATTTGGTTGATTTTGTGTTGACAAGGTGTTCGAAAAACTTATTTGGTGCGTCGATTAAAAAACAACACACTAAACCCGTTGTTTATTCAATCCAAGTTTATTTCGAGTCAACTCGAAACTCATCCGAGTCGAGTCAACTCGAAACTCATCCGAGTCGAGTCAACTCGAAACTCATCCGAGTCGAGTCAACTCAGCCGAGTTTCAAGTTGACTCGACGAGTTTTAAAACACTGTTATAAATGACCACTTCAACCATTTTTAATGACAAAAATATCCTTCTAAGCCTTTAATATAAAATAAATGACCACTTCGTCCTTCCATATCAAATGAGTTACTTTTTGCCCTTCCAAACACTCTTCCACTTCTATTAGGCAACTTCTACTTCTAGTAACTTCTACAAGTAGAAGTGCTTCTACTTCTCGTTCCCAAATGAAGCCCAAGGAGTAGGGGAAAAACTGAAAAGAATAATAATAAATTGAACTTTTTAAGCTACGGCCATTAAAAATTTCCACCAGTAGCACATGCACGTTATGCACACCTCTGACACAAGGCGTTAAAAAAGTTGCAATTGGCATGAGGCATTCACCTTTTCTAAAGCTTTGGTGGATGAGTTGTATACCTTACAAGCTTTTGCGCTTTTTTAATGAGCCTCAAGTTTTTTTGGGAAATCCTTGTCCCAAGGTGAGCCTCGGGGCCTAAGCTTTAAACTCCTCTTAGAACATTGGTTACAAGCATTATCCTTTCACATGAGGAAATTTGAGGTCATTTAATGCATTTACTGCATGCCAGTCTGTTTTTGTCATCCATTTCAGCAATATTTGCTGCAAAATCCCTTGATTTTTTGGGGGGCTGTAAGTTATTCTCGTTTCAGACTCTCAGCATTCTAAAATTTGCCCAGTGCCTCAAGTTGGGTGATATCACTACCTTTTGGTGTAGTATCTCCATTTGCAGGTTCTAAGCCTACGCAATATAATTATTGTGCAGTATTATGTTTTCTTTATGCCAACAATAGTGACTGACCTAAGGTTCTTACAGGATCCACTGGTAACCAAAGGACCAAATTTGGTTCCATTGCTGGGGATAGACGTTTGGGAGCATGCATACTACTTGCAGGTGAATTTTCTGTCTTTGAAATTGTTCATACTAGTGATAACCTGGTTGATTTAGACTGTTGTTGCAATTTATCTCTGTTCTTATCATTTCCACATCTTTTTTTTTTGCCTTTTTCCTTTTTTGATAGATTATATTAGAAGTGTGTTGTTCTAGGGAATGTTGACTTTACAGGGGCACAATTGTCCCTGATGATTCTCTGTTACTTTGGGGAATTGTAGTCATTTTCTCTTTGGGCATGCTACATATTAATTTGGGCGCAATATATGTTATCTAGTTGTGGCCTCTTGTAAAGGATGAGTAGCTAAATATCTTATGTTTGTGTTGTTGCTGAAATGTGAACAAAATGGATCTCAAACCAAACTAACCCAAACTGCTGTGTTGTACGCCTTGCATGCATGCTGCGGTTTTGGGAGGCTCCCAGTAGGATATCATGTTGATCAAATATTGACCTGATCAGATTATTGTTATCTTAGCTCTGGTCTTTTTGTTACCTGGATCTCTTAACATATTCTTGTAGTGCTCAACATGATAGTTCCGAATCATCTGATTAGATCAATTCTCGACATAATAGATCTATTTAGTGGTACCTGCACCTGCTCCTCTATGTGCAGCACGTGACTTAAATAAGGGTAAGGGGGATGCTCCTACAGCTTCTATTGCTATGCAAGTATGTAGATCAGCCTATGAAGATTATGACTAGATAGATAAAGAGAGGGAAAAAAAAAAAAAAAGAGCAAGCCTTGTGCATTTTATACTTGCATATAGAAAGCGTTTTCCTGATATTTTTAATTCTTTTATCTTTTCGTGGTTCGACCTGCTTTCATTTTTCCCCTTTTTGGTTATTGTCCTTATATTTTATGTAACTTAGAATATTTGGCTTTGGCTTCATATGGTGCAGTACAAAAATGTGAGGCCGGACTATTTGAAGAACATATGGAAGGTTATTAACTGGAAATACGCCAACGAAGTGTATGAGAAAGAATGTCCTTGAGGTAGGAAACTCACATTTCTCACGCATTGAGTTTTGAGGGATACCAGCCTTGCTGTCTGCAGGTTTTATAAAGGGAATAAGTTGTGGGATTTATGAGGAGCCTTGTAATTCTTATGAGATATACATTGCTTGATGGTGTATCCCATGTGTTGAACACGCATGGTATCGTTCTTTAAGATATTATCTTTCTGAGGTTTTCAGTTTACCCTTTTTTTTTCAATAACTTCCTTGTTCTCATTTTTTGTATGGCTGCCTTGTCCTGATTACATGTTCTACAGCTTTTAGTACAGGTGTTATCATAACATGTTATGTGGAGATGCCATGTCACCAAGTCTTGGTTGGTGCATGGCAAGCTTAGATCCTGTGTGTTAGGTAGCAACCTGATTCATTGACTCTGCTCTGTTTAAGTCACAGGAATAACGTCCTTGTTAGTGTTCATAGCAGGTCATATGGGTTATGGTTCACAAGCATTCCTCAATTAGTTGATGTTTGGCTATGCAAACTTTCAGATTGCCGGTTTGTTTATAAAAAAGAAACAAGACAAAGCAGTTTTGGTTGGTACAAACTCTTCTAGGTTTTCTCTGAGAACAACTAAAGATAAACTGGTATAAACGGATCAGAAAATAAAACATGCCTTTTATAATTTTGAAGTTTCCGGTTGTTGCATTTCTGGTTCTGTTTATATGCAGATTTAAGGCCCTTACAATAATTTTCTCCAAAATTTGCGTCCCTCAATGCTGTCCCAAAGTACGTCAAGCAAATCAAAGGTCATACATCAACACATGGTAGGTGAAAATTTTCTTGTCCACCCCCCAATTTTTGAAGTGTATGCAACACTATAAGATGAAATGTCACCATTTAGAAGATTTAGATCCTCCTATATTGCTAGAGGTGGCCCACAAATTGGACAGTGGGGGTTGCTAAGTTGGCCAGTTATACACTTACGGATATTTTGTGGATAGTTATAAACTTATAACATGATAAGGATTAAATCTTTTATTATATAAAATTAGAGAATATTACGTAATAAATATTTTTGTTAAAGAATATTTATGCAAAAATTATGTTATAATGTGTTTTATAATTTTTTCTGCATGTGCCCGTGCTTTAGCGCGGGGTAATCACACTAGTTTCAATAAAGAGAGGACCCAGTTTAAAAAAAAATAAAATAAAGAGGACCCAAAACCTACCAGTGTTGAAGGGGGTGAAGAGCAACTTGGGCTGAAGTGCTGAGCTAACCGAGCACACGCAAAAGGAAAGGCTAGGGTGCTCACGTAGTTTTGAAAGAAAATGCTCTAAAAGTTAGGACATTTTCGTCTAAAAGATATTTGGGGTAAAAGAGGTAAACGTGGGGTGTTTGCACAGAAATTGGGGTGCAAATACAATTTCCTTTAAAACTTAAGTGAAACTCTTTAAATATCAAAAACGCCCTTCTATTCCTTCAATACAAATTCTAAATGACTACTAAACCTTTAATAAAACTTTTTAAATGATAGAAATATCATTCTAATCGTTTCATAACTTTTTTAAATGACCAACTCATCCTATCTTACCCAAACCCAATGTTGTAACTATAACTATAAGCTATCAACTCGGGTTAAGCTTACCCAAACACAGCCTATCAACTCGGGTTTGCCCGTGAATTTTTTCCATTTGTGGACAAAATGGCCTACCAAACATAGCCTTTTGCATTTGGGTAAAATTAAGCTAAAAGTCAGCCTATAAGTTATGAAAATTAGTTTTTTGATCTTTTTAGCCAATTTTTCTGGGTTAAGTTTGCATTTGGGTAAAAATAAGCTAAAAGTCAGCTTATAAGTTATGAAAATTTGTTTTTTGATCTTTTTAGCCAATTTTTCTGGGTTAAGCAAAAGTCATCGAAATCCGGCTTATTGGTTATAGCTTGTAGCTTATGTGCCTAGTACTTGTAAAAACGTACATGCTCAAATTGAAACTTTAATGAAATTATTGAAATACCAAAAATGCCCTTTTATACCTTCAATACAAATTCTAAATGACCACTAAACCTTTAATAAAACTTTTTAAATGATAGTCCTTTTAATCATTTCATAACTTTTTTAAATGACCAAATCACCCTTTCTTATCCAAACCCATTGCTATAAGTTATAAGCTCCGTTTAAGCTTATCCAAACGCAAATGTCATCTATATTTGGAGTGTTAACGAGGCAGTTGGCCCAATGGGCATTAGGCCCACCCTATTGCTAGGTCCAACGAGTTGGGCCTAAGTATGGTGATAGGGCCCACTAGATAAATGTCAATGCTTGGGCTTGACTTTCAACAAAATTATCTTAGGTCCAGCCCAAACCTAATGATTTGGCCCATTATATCTATAATGGGTCAGACTTGGGCCTAAATGTTGGGCCTAGCTCCATGTATCTAGCTCAAGATAGGCAAAATTAGGTCCCACCCAAACCCGACCATTAACACCCGCATCTACATTTGATGGAGGTTGAGCTCAAGTTGGGTCGGGTTGCCATAGGTCTCAACCCTAGCCCAACCCTAATTAGCAATTCGGCCTACGGAAAAAATTCAGGACGGGAATAATACAAATATAATCCTTTTTGAAATACGATAAAAAAATGGTCAAATAAACGGGAAACGAAAAAAAAATAGTTCAAAAATAATTCGTGTAAATACGATTCAGTATAAAGAGTCTGGCACCAAAAAATCATGTGTGTGTGTGTATATATATATATGGGTCAGGATCAGGGGACAACAATTTCATACAACGTTTTGGACAATAATTTTGGCATACCCACGTGGAAGATGAATCAATGGTTGATTTTTTTGGTGAGGATGATCTCCTCACCATATAGATCACCCCCACAAAAAAAATCAGCCTAATATGAAATTTCTAACCCCATTAAATGTGGTTTTCATTTAACGATAAAAATAAATAATTTCATACAACATTTTTGACAACAAAAATTGGCATAGGCCAATGTATAAATTAGAAGTCTTGGAATGGGGTATTTTTGGCAAGGATGGTCTCTATAATGAGGAGATCATCTTCACAAAAATTCAAATCAATCCGATATTCATAGATCGATTTACAAGTTGATGAATTATGGGCTGTCTATTTTTATCGTTAAGTTGAAAACCACATTTGATGGGGTTATAAATTTCAAAATGTGCTGATTTTTCGTAGGGGTGATCTATATGGTGAGGAGATCATCCTCACCAAAAATCAGCTTTTGATTCATTTTCCATGTGGGTATGCCAAAATTGTTGTCAAAAATGTTGTATGAACAACATTTTTGACAACAAAAATTGATGCAGGCCAATTTATAAATTAGAAGTATTGGAATGGGATGATTTTTGGGGAGGACAGTCTCTTTGGTGATGAGATCATCCTCACAAAAATTTAAATCATTTTGATATCCGTAGACTGGTTTACTAGTTGAAGAATTATGGACCGTCTATTTTTATCGATAAATTGAAAACCACATTTGATGGGGTTAGAAATTTCAGATGGGCTGATTTTTTGTAGGGGTGATCTATATGGTGAGGAGATCATCCTCACCAAAAAATCAACCATTGATTCATCTTCCATGTAGGTACGCCAAAATTATTGTAAAAAATATTGTATGAAATTGTTGTCCCCCATATCCTGACGTGTGTGTGTGTATATGTATGGGAATTTTTGACATACCCCCCAATGACTTGGTCCACAGTCATTTGACCAATGTTGACTCAAGTTGACTGTCAAATTTTGTATTAAAAGACGAAAGTGCTCTTGTCTTCAACCTTAGAACAAGGGTTTGGGTTTGGGCCAAAACCCAAATCCCAAATCAAACATTAAAAGAAGAGATTAGTATTAAAAATAAAAAACCATGTTCGTAAATCTGGGATTTTTTTTTCTTTTTGATAAATTAAGCAAAGATTGAAAAAAAAAAAAGCCCCGTAAAAATAGATAAAATTCATGAGGGAATGGGATTTCGTTTTATGGATTTTACTATAGAAGAATGAAAATATAAAATTGAAAGACCCATCTTTCCAAAATCCATCTATCAAAAGCTTAAAATATAAATTATTTTTATTCTTGTTTTTCATTTTTGTTAATGAAAACTTTTTAAAACTAAAATTGTATGCTTTAAGGGTTTTTTTTTTTAACCTTGGTTTTAAATTGTTACCGGAGTGGTGGCCGGTCGGCCATGAGACTCCGGTGGGTTGGTTGCTGGTGATGGGTGACCAACCCATTGGCATCTCTTGACCGTCCATACACCATAGCCGTTTGATTTGGGGTTTAAGTTTTGGCTTAAACCTTCTGTTCTAAGATTGAAGACAAGGGCACAGCCCAATATGCAAATTAGGCGTTTTGGAATGGGACGATTTTTTGTGAGGATGGTATCTATGGTGAGGAGATCATCCTCACAAAATTCAAATCATTCCGATATTCCTAAACCGGTTTACAAGTTGAAGAATTATGGACCGTCCATTTTTATCGTTAATTTGAAAACCACATTTGATAGGGTTAGAAATTTCAGAATGGGCTGATTTTTTATAGGGGTGATCTATATAGTGAGGAGATCATCCTCGCCAAAAATCAGCTATTGGTTCAATCTTTCCTTCATGCCTTATCCACTTGAGATTTAATTAATTATTAATTATCTTGTAAATGAAATGGGATCATCTAGCTGTTACGCGACTAACTTATCTGGGTTTTTTACCAGGTCCAACTTAGGTTTTATTTTTTGGATTGATACATCTATGTTACTTTAAAGCAAAAACTTGGGTTGCGGCACGACGCTCACACGACGTTTTAGAATAAAAATAAACTCTTGGACTTGAAAAACTACATATTTAGAAAAGTTATCCAAATAAAACTCTCAAATAAAATCATGAGAGAGAGAGAGAGATGAAGAAACGTTTGTTCAGTAAACAATGGAAACATTTGATTGTTAGGAGAATGTAGCTTTCACTCGTCCCATAAAATATAAAAATAATAAATGCTGTCGCACCAAAAAATGGACATGAAGCAAGCGTGTGGGGTCACTAAGGCTATCAAAACTGCTATTCTCAAAACTGTGGTTATGTTTATCTCTAATTTTTCTTTTGACTTGTTACCAAATGTCAAACATACAAATTAGTCAGCAAAGGTTGGTCTAAACGTGAATATACCTCTTAAATTTTGACTTTGCTTATAAATAAATAAAACAAAAAAAAAAAACTATCATTATTTAATTAAATCATGGATCCCTTATTTGACTTGACTGGATCATAAGGGTTTGCTAACCACACTAGCTAGTTGGGAAGTAATGGAATACCCTAAATTCCTTACTAACTCCCACTAGAACAAATAAAATGAGTTTATAAATTACCTTACTTAAAATACCCTAAATTATCCTCTGGGGTAAATTAGCTTCCAATTGATATTGGCAGTATAAAAATAAGTTACTAGTCATCCTTATATAATCTTGTCAATTTCTACGGGAATTACCTTTGTTAGGATATTTTCAGAATAAACAATTTTGTCCTTTGTGCTTTGTGTTTTTCTTGTAAAACAAAAAAAAAAAGTTTAGTCCAACATCGGATAGAGAAGGAATAGTTGTTATCTTTATAAAGTTAAAAGTTCACTTATACGTGTGTAATTGATGCATACATGTGGAAATGATTTATTATTTGTTAACACATTTTGATTGGTGTTGCAAATATCGGACTACTGAAATATAAATTTAAATATAATAAAATATTAGTGCAACACTAATAAAAATGGTGTCGGTCTAGTATGCAACCATTTGCATATATACTTATAAGTATGCAAACATTGTATCCACCATTGAATGCTCATTGAAAAACGTGTTTTTTAATTAATAAAATATTTTTTTAAAAGTATTGAAATAACACAGTTTTCAAGGGACATCCACCAGTACTCACAATGTTTTCATACTAGATTTGTCCATAAAAATGTGACAACAATTGGGTACCACATGGACCCTGGACCATATGATCACCAATCTTACAAAAAGTGCTGATCATATGGTCCGGGGTCCATGTGGTTCCTAACTGCTGGCACATTTTGATTGGTGTTGTACATCTTCAACTAATAAAATATAAATATAAATATGATAAAATATTAGTACAGCACCAATCAAAATGTGACAGCAATTGGGCAGGACGTGAACATGGCTCAAGCTATATATGGTAATTCTCAAGCCACATTGTTTGTTACGAAGAAAATAACATCTGTTATAATGATTATGACTAATATTCATTGTTTAGCTGAAAAATGAATTAAAAGAAAAGAAATAAATTTTGACATTGGTCATAATGATAACACCGACTAGCTGTAATGCCAATTTAATGGTCCACTCTAAACCTTAGATTACTCGTAATTAAGTTCTGTAACAAATATTAAAAATTTAGGGTTGAAATTCCATTCCTGATGGTTATGATGTTAAAATTAGAATTAAGGCCCTGTATGGTGACCACTGGACATGTTTTCTATGATGGACTTTTATGGACATTCGATCGTGTGTAAAAATCATTTCAGCAATCTTTTCTAAAGGCAACCATACAGGGCTTAAGATTGTAAATTTGCTTTGCTTTATCTTCTATTTTCTAAGAGGATAGCTTAAAATTTTAAACCAGAAGTACTTTGGTAAGCTTAAAAATTGCAATAAGCCAGTTTTTAGCTGTTTTTAAGTATTTATTGAAAAATTACGTTATTTGGTAAAACTTAAAAAACACATTTTTAAAGCCCAATAAACTCCCAAATTGTCGTAAGCAGAAGCCATTTTCGAATGACGTCTGTTAACTACTCTTGCGGGAAGCCATTTTTAAAACAAATTACTTAACCAGTTTAGACTAAATTCTTCTGTAATACAAAAACTACTATTTTGAAAAAAAAAAAAAAAAAGGGGAGAAAAAGAGACTAGTGAAACAGGTATTTGCCACCAGAAAGCAGTCTTAACTAAAAACCATGGGACTTTTTAAGAAAAGAAGCACTTTTTTCGTATGGTTAATAAACGGCCAAAATAGCTAGCTTAATTCAAGCATGTAATTGCTGCTGGGTAAGCACTTAGGATAAACATTTAACTAAGGTTTAAAAGGGGCCGTTATAACGGTATAACGGACTGGGGGTGTTACTGTTTTTGCTGTTATAACGGCCGTTATAACAAAAATAACGCTCAGGTGAAAAATGGAAAATAACAGAAAAAAATAGAAATAACTGAAAAATGGTGCCGGAATTCAAATTTTGATTTGTGAAATTTGAATTTCAGATTTTCGAAAAATGGAAAATAACGGCTGTTATAACGAAAATAACAGCCGTCATTTTCTGGGCGTTTTAACAGTACGTAACATAAGAGGGGAGGTCCGAATCCGTTATAACGGCTGTTATTTTTTGGGCGTTTTAACAGTACGTAACATAACGGGGGAGGTCCGAATCTGTTATAACGGTCGTTTTTTAAACCTTGCTTTTTAAACTTATCCAAAGTCCCATACCCAGCCGAAAGATCTTTTTGACAAGCCCTTCGGAGTAGGGGTGTCAACAGGTCGGTTCCGGTTCGGTTCCTAAGGTGACCAGAACCGGAACAAACGGTTCTGGTTCTTATCGGTTCAGGTACTTATCGGTTCCGGTTCAGATTTCGGGTATAACGGGTCCAATCTTGGTAATATGAGAATTTTTACACTATATTTATATATTGGATCCGGTTCTTATCGGTTCGGTTCCGGTTCTTATCGGTTTCGGTTCCATATTAGTGTACCGGAACCGTAACCATTAGTTTCCGGTTCGATTCTGGTTCCGGTTCTTTTTAATCGGTTCCCAAAAATGTGGTACCGGAACCGGTGTTTTCGGTTCCGGTTAAATCGGGTAAAATTGACACCCCTACTTCGGACGTTCTTAGTTTGTGGAATTTGCAATGTTTCCCTTAGTAGATAAGTCAACAAAAAGAAGGAAAGATTCTTCAAAACGCCCCCGTTCACACGAGCCGGTGATCTATCACCAAACGAATTACTCACAAAATATACAAAATAACTAAAATGCCATGCATTGGGGAAACATGGGGCCTTTTTCTTTTGGTAAACTCCTTCTTAGGTTCATAAATTCGTCTTTGCGTGTACTTTCCCTAGCCGCTGCCAGCCCGCCTACAACGACACGGGTGTCACATCTTGACATCAAAATTTGGTGAGGGCGCACCAGTAATTGCCACACATATATATAAGCGAAGTGGACCCCACATCTATATAAATAAAACATCCACGCGTCCCTTTTTTTTATTTTTGTTTTATTATTTATTATTCATGTGTTGACCTGGAACCGAAAATGAAGCCAAACAGACCAAGAGGAAGAGCTATAAATACGAATCCATGGGAGGAATTACAAGTACTGAACACAAAGTTCTTCCTCCTTACACTCAATTTCTTTCATTCCCTCTTTTAAGTCATGGCTTCGTTTTCCTCCTTCAGCCTCTCCTTGTCTCTTTTCTTGTTCCTGTTTGGGATGGCAACTGCTCAGTTATCGTCGACGTATTACGCGACTTCTTGCCCTAAAGCCCTCTCTACCATCCAATCTGCAGTAAGAACTGCAGTTTCGAATGAGCATCGAATGGGGGCCTCTTTGCTACGTCTCCATTTCCACGACTGTTTTGTTAATGCAAGTCCTCCTCTCTACCCTCCCATCTTATTTTACTGTGCTCATGTGCTTGCTTGTGTGTGTGCATGATACTAGAATTTTTAGCTAAATTGTGCTTAAACTTGCAGTCTTAGGTTGAAACTTGAAACCAAACAAGCACCATCCCATTGAGCTATGGCTCAACTCCGGGACGGTTTTACGATTACAAGTTACGACCCTTGCATTCTGATATGGGTAGAGCACATCGCTCGACCTGTCGTAGAGAACATCGAAACCTGACCCCATGTTTGTCCACGGCTAGGCCATTAGGCTGAATTCCTAGTATATGCATGAGGGTGCATAAAACACGCATTTCACAACCACAATTTCTTGGCATGTGATATTTGGCTATAGCATGATAAATTTTGCTAAGCCGCACGTGTCACCCAGCCTTGCATATAGGGCTTAGAATTTATTGGGAAAAAAAACTTTGATATCCACCTCTAATATCAAATGTTCACCCCTAAATATACCACCTGGCACACTCTTTCTGGCCCACTCCTTATTGGTCATACACACCAAAAATCAGCCTCGTTGGTGATTTATGGTCGTTGATTTGAGTATTTTCCGTCAATGATTTCTAGCCGTTGGATTAGAGATTTTTGGGGACACTCAAATCCAAGAGATCAATGGCTAGAAATCTCCAAGGCTGAATTTTGGTATGTAAGTTCGATAAGGGGCTGCCTACGAGATAAAAAAGTGCGAATAAAGGACGGGCCAGATAGTTCATGGGTCAGTGGGCCCGATAGAGTTCTGGTGGACGTCAAAGTTTCTGTCCGTTAAAAGAGTGGTTCTTAGAAAATATTTGCATTTCTCAACTTATACACGGACGCGAGAACGAGGACAAGGTTGTCTGTCGGTGAAAATATTTGATGCAGAGGACCCTGCATCGACTACATCCAGAGTCCTTTGCATAAAAAAATTCCCTGTCTACAGATGTCGGAAAAGAATACGTGGAAACTTAGCACTTTGCCTTTCACCTCTGTTTTGCGCGTGCGCGAGGGAGAGTGTGTGTGAGAGAGAGAGGCAATGTTGATAATGACAAGAATGTGAATGTTTGAAACAGGGTTGCGATGCATCTGTTCTGTTGGACGACACTTCTAGCATCACCGGAGAGAAGACGGCAGGCCCAAATTCGAATTCACTGAGAGGCTTCGATGTGGTCGATACCATTAAATCTCAAGTGGAAAGCGTGTGCCCTGGAGTTGTTTCTTGTGCAGACATCCTCGCAGTTGCTGCTCGGGATTCCGTTGTTGCGGTATCCAAACCCTACTTCTCATCTTTATCTTTCCATCTTTCTTAAGTAACTACTAATTAACCACCAAGCAGCCCCTTAATCCCATGATTTTTGATTTGCAGTTGGGTGGCCCTTCATGGACAGTACAATTAGGCAGAAGAGATTCAACAACTGCGAGTTTAAGTGATGCTAATAGCGACATTCCTGCCCCAACCTTCAATCTTAGCGACCTTATAACTTCTTTCTCAAACAAAGGTCTCAGCGCTAATGAAATGGTGGCTCTCTCAGGTAGGATTACAGTTAATCAACCCTAATAGTCACTCGAATTTAACGGTAGTTGAAGTAGCCGTTACATTTCGTTAAATGACAGAGATTATGTCCTAACCATTTTTTTTTTCTTTAGGTTCTCACACCATAGGGCAATCAAGGTGCACAACATTTCGGGCTCGAATCTACAACGAAACCAACATAAATACCGCATTTGCGACATCGTTGAAGTCAAATTGCCCGAGCGTAGGCGGCGATGACAACCTCTCTCCTCTTGACACTATAAGCCCTATCACATTCGATAATGCATATTTCAAGAATTTGGTGAACAAGAAGGGCCTTCTGCACTCGGATCAACAGCTTTATAATGGTGGCTCCACTGATTCTCGGGTTACCACCTATAGCACAAACTCTGCGACTTTCTTCTCAGATTTTGGAAGTGCCATGGTGAAGATGGGGAACCTTAGCCCACTCACGGGCACTAGCGGTGAAATCAGGACCGATTGCAAGAAAATCAACTGAGTCTAACCGCTCAGCCTATGATATTTCATAGTCCACTTTCCCATTTTTATCGTTGTTTATGTTAATTAGGTGTACTTGATCGAAAAATAAAGTTGATACGATCTAAATATATATGTGGTTTGATGATTTGATCTTCACAGACTGCTAGTACGTGGTTTGTTTTTACTATAATTAGCAGGGGCACTTGCGATTAGGGGTGTTCAATTGTTAATGGGCCGGGTTGGACAGGGGCTTTAGGCCGGGCCATAATGGTCCCAGGCTTGTGCTACATTTTAGGCCCAAATATATGGGTCTGGGTATCATTTTTAGGCCCAATACATAAATCGGGCAAGGCTTGGATTTAATGTTTCACAAAATTACCCTAGAGAAACTGAAGGCCAGGGCCATTATATCTCTTAATGTGTCGGGCTTGGGCATAAAATGTGGTGCTTGTAATGGGCTGGGCTAATTATATCTTGGGCCGGACTCGGGCAGAGCTAGAGATAGCTGACAGTATGGATATTTGTTCCAACCCAAGGCGTTGGGCCGGACTCGGGCAGAGCTAGAGATAGCTGACAGTATGGATATTTGTTCCAACCCAAGGCGTACCTACAGACCAAAAATTAGCCGGATTAATGATTTTAAAGCGTTGGATTGGAGTCGTTTTCACTGGTTCAATTTTAATTGTGGAATTTGAGAATTATTTGGGGCACAAATATCTGAAGGTTTGGAATCACTTACTACCCCAACTGGAAAGGAGAGACTTGATATTCAAAATGATCCTCTCGATCTATCCACAAACCCCAAATGATCGCAAATAACATCTTCCACATCACTTTACCCCGAGATGACACGAGGTCTAAGACCAACCACCAAACAACGCCAATGGACTCCGGTAAAACCCAAGCAAGACCCACATGTGCTAGAAAATATGACCAAACCTAGCGGGTAAAATCATGGTTTACAAGAAGATGGTTTGTGTCATTTCTTGGATGATGGGTGAAGAATCATATCAAGCATAACATCCTGCCTTCTCAATTGTAGTGCTTGAATTTGGACGGCTAAGAAAAATAAGGCTAATACTAATGTAAAAATGTCCACGAATTTGGGCAGTTTCGGTGTCTGGGTTGTATAATTTGTTAACGAGGGCTACCAAAGAGGTTGTCCTCTTGATTGCCAAAAATAAAAAGAGAGGTACCGGTAGTCCTCTAATTAAATGGTGTGGATTAATAAGTCGATGAATCAAATGGGGTATAGGCCCCACGAACCCTGGTGGTCTGTTGCCGGATCATCACCTCGACTACAACCCAATTTCACAAACGAACAGCAATTTCAGGAAAGAAAGAAAAAGGATACAACGAGTAAACAGAAAAGTCTTAAAAAATGGAAGACAGCAAAATAAGTCGGGGGGTCAATTAACTCGATGCGAACCAGAACCGGTCCGATTGTCTTGGCTCGAGGTCCCGAGGACTAGCAATTTCACAAACAAACGTAAGAACACCCGAAACTGAAGAATGAACAGTTTCGGTTCTTGGTATAAATAATCTTACATTTAAAATTTTAATCAAGATTTTATACAAGGAAAAAAATTATATGAAATATTTATTGAAATCCTAGTAATCTTTTTCTTTTTTGTCTCTTTATTGAAATTTTATATGAAATAATTATTGTTTGAAATATATTTTCGTTCATTTTTTAAAGCATAAATCCAAAATCTTTCCATTTTTACATGGGTTTACTAATTAATTTGGTCTTTGATTTTCATTGGAAGATGTCCTAACCCACAAATCAACCAAATCTTGTAGCCATCAGTAACCCCTATTAGCTGTGCATCAACGATCAACTTTAATTTGTTGTATGCGAATTTGATTTCTCAATTCTATCCTTACCGCTTAATCATTGTTTTAGGCTAGGAGATCAAACTCGATCTGTATGCTTGAGAGAACTCCATTTGAGAACTCTTTTGAGCCCACTGACCCATGAATGTTTGCCTTGGTGGACGTTTAAATCAAAATCAGCTTGATTGATGGCTTCTAGCCATTGGATCTAAGTACCCAGAAAAATGCTGGGATTGAATCAGAAATGGTGATGCGATTCTAAGTCATCCGATTTGACTAAGGATTTGGCCGAGCTAGTCAATTCAAGAGTTAAAAAATGGGGCAGAGAGGAATAATTTGTGGCGTAAGGTTATCTCCAGTAAACATGAGGAAAGCGGCATTGGTTGGCAAAGTGGTAGACTGAGAGGACTGTATCGGTGGGGTGTGGAGGGGCATAATGAACAGTTTACAAAAATTTGAGGAAGGGGTAATGTTTACAATAGGAAGTAGCGACAAGGTATTGTTTTGGTATGATAGATAGCGTATAGAGAGAAATCTTAAGACTGAGTATCATGATCTTTACTTTCTTTTGAATAAGAATTAAGTCAACTAGTGTGAGTGAGATGCAGGTTGCAGGTGACAGCTAACCAGTGTGGGACTTTGGCTTTCGTTGCCAACTCTATGATTGGGAGATACCTCGAGTGACTGAACTTCTAATCAAAGTAGGAAAGACCACCATATAAATGGCCGTTTGAGAAAAAGGGCACATTGTCCGTGCAGTCTTATTAAAGGGCACTGGAACAAGGGGAATCAGAGGAGTTTCCCACTGCCAAAGTTTGGGGAAACAAGGCCCCATCCGAAGTTCGGTTTATATTTTGGTATGTGCAGTGCGAGGTCGTCTTCAGACTATAGACTTCCTTTGGAGGAGAGTTGTTAAAGTAATTTGGATCATTGCCCACTATGTTTGTGTAGTGGAGAGTCTATAGACCATTTGTACTTACAATGCAGGAGTGCTTGGTTTATTTGGATTAGCTTACTCAGAGAGTACAATATGTATCATGGGTATATAATTCTAAAATTTGTGAATGAGTTATTCTTTGCTTGGGGATGTAAATCTCTAGGGCGGCATAGAAAGAGGATGTGGGTTTTGACTCATTTGGCTGTTATTTAATTTGGGGATTGTGGAGGGGACGAAACAACAGAATTTTTGAGGGCAAGAGTTTTCAAATGGAGCATCTTGTTCTGGAAATTAAAGTTTTGGTGTGCACATGGGTTAAATTGGTCGAGGAAGGGAAGGGAATCTTTAGTTAGTCTTTCTTTGTTTTTTGTATTTTTTCTGGCTGATTGGTCGGCTTCCTTCGCCTCCAAGGGTTTTGTATTTTTTCTGGCCGACTGTTAGGCTTGTTTAGCTTACAAGGGGCCCTATAAATAAAGTGGTTCAATTATAAAAAAAAAAAAAAAAAAATTAAAAATGGGATTTAGTCATTTTGCTGAGGATAGTTTCATAACAAATTGGTATTTTAAATATATTCTGTATAAAATTTAATCATATTAATTATATTAAAAATTATTTTATGACTCATTGATTTGAATTGTGACGTTTTAAAATACAATTAATAAGAAAGGCGGCCACACTGAAAGAAGAGATAATCCTAAACATTATCGTTTCTATCTAATCTCCCATCTACCATAAATGTATGACCTACGTTATGTACTACAAAATAATGTAGCAACTGAAAAAATATAATTAATGAGACCATTCCATGTGGCGAAAAAAACAAAAAAACCCATTGAAAGTTTCTTGATGGATTTAATATTTGTTTGACAATATCGTCTGCATGATTTTTATGAATGTTTCTTGACGGATTAAATATTTGTATTAGCTTTGTGTCACAAAATTGTCCTAATCATCATTTCAATTAAGCAATCAAATTACTCTTGGTAGTGACTCCACTAATTAGATTGAAGACGTTTTAACTCACCGAGTGCGATCTCTGCACGTTTTATTCATGGGGGTGATCATGCGCCAATTATCGCGCCCCACATATACCTGGGTTTAGGATTTGGTTTAAAAAGTTTTAAAAAAAATAACCATGGGTATGTGTGGCGTGTGATCATTGGCGCATGATCGCCGCTTCAAAAATCCCGCCACTTCGAAAATTCTCCTCATGATCAAGGAACTAGGGTTGCACACACAGCTTAATTGGTTTGAGTCTTGTGTTGTAAACTTCAGGTTAAGGGTTTGATCATCAGATATCTTCAATTACATATACACTTCCCTCCTTGGATTCCACAGCAAGTAAAGGTTTAGGTGGTTTTATGTAATTCAGTAATTGTGTTTACAAGGGAAAATTATCAAGGGTAGTTTGGTAACTGAGCAAAGTGATAGGCAGCCCATGGTCAAATACGAGACTCGTTCAAAATCTTATGGCTTTCTTGCAGAGATTGGTTTCGCGTTAAAGCTGATAATTATAATCTTCCTTGAAGCTATCTTGCTATTGCAAGGATTGACTTTGATTGTCACTATAAATATAGTACCAACTTAGCCAGAGATTCAAGTATACACACCATAAGTAGATATTCTTTATTGCTTAATAGATATGGCTGCACAGAGCTTCTTCTACCTCCATGTCTTGCTCATTGTTGCTCTTGCAACCTCTGCTTCCTCTACCTACCTCTCTCCCAATTTCTACGACAAAGTGTGTCCCAAGGCCTTGCCAACCATTAAGAGTGTTGTGAAGGCTGCAGTGCAGAATGAGCGTCGCATGGGCGCTTCCTTGCTCCGTCTGCACTTCCACGATTGCTTCGTTAACGTAAGATATATGATCAGATTATTCTTTTTATGATACTTACTCTTCTTTGATTAGTTATTCTTAAACTTGATGATATGGAGTTCTAATTGATTTGGTCTTGGTTCTGTAGGGTTGTGATGCTTCAATTCTGCTAGACAGCACGTCCACCATTGATGGAGAGAAGAATGCCTTACCCAATAACAACTCTGCAAGAGGATTTGAAGTAGTTGACAAGATCAAGTCAGTGGTGGACAAAATCTGTGGTGCCCCTGTTGTGTCATGTGCCGACATTTTAGCCGTTGCTGCTCGGGACTCTGTTGTTGCTGTGCGTATAGTAGTTTTAATTGTTGATAAAGATCTGAAAGGTGTTATTCTCTTTGAATTCTTTATACTGACAACTGTTCTGTGATTAATTTTCTCTTGTGCTTTAATAGTTAGGGGGCCCAACATGGAAGGTGCAACTGGGGAGGAGAGACTCGACCACGGCGAGCAGGACTGCAGCCAACAATAACCTTCCTGCACCCACTATGGACCTCCCGGCTCTCATCAACAACTTCAGGAACCAAGGGTTGAATCAACAAGACCTCGTAGCGCTATCGGGTGGACACGTCATAGGGTTCTCCCAATGTGGTTTCTTCAAGAACAGAATTTACAATGAGAACAACATCGACCCCAATTTCGCCAGTGCACGACAAGCAACTTGCCCTCGCTCAGGAGGTGACACCAACCTCGCACCTCTAGACCCTACAGCTGCAATCTTCGACACAAACTACTTTAAAAACTTGGTGAAAAGGAGAGGCTTGCTACATTCTGATCAGGCGTTATATAATGGTGGGTCCACTGATGGACTGGTGAAGAAATACAGCTTAAATTTCGGAGCTTTCTCGGCTGATTTTGCAAAGTCTATGATTAAAATGGGAAATATAAAGCCTTTGACTGGAAGAAATGGGCAAATTCGGGTGAACTGTAGGAAGGTGAATTAAATAAGGGTTTTTGGATTAGTTTTCTTTAGGGTAGAGGGATGGGTTTGCTTGGTTTGATTCTTTTTTTATATATATTATATAAACGTTGTGAAAATAAGAGGTTTTTCTCTCAAATCCATGAAAAAACTAAGATGGAGGAGAGATGCCCAAAGGAATATTGATTGTAACAAATTGTTCAAGAAATTAAATTTTTTTGTCAAAAAATTCATGTAAAAATCTATTACATTTTTTTTCTTCTCATTTTGATAATTTGGTAATTAGGGTTGTTAATGGGCTGGATCTGGACCGGTCAAGCACTGCCTAACTCCAACCTAGAGAATAAGTATACCTAGGCTAAAGCCCGGCCTAGTCTTTAACATGTTTAATTAATTCAAGCCCAAGATTATGTATGATATAGATCTTACGAATATTCCTAACCTCACTCCCCGTGCCCATTGAGCGAGTAAAACTTTGATGACACCGGACTGTCATCGAAGCCCGTGACAGTCAATGAGTTCTCGGCACCTATCCCGAGTGCTTTTTCCACGTACCCTTATGTTTTTTTTAGCTTTTGTAATAAAATTCAAAAAAACCTTACAAAACACTCACATGGAGTACGTGGCAGAAAACACATTCGGGGTATGTGCCGAGAACTCATTGGCTGTCATGGGATTCCCTTGAGCAAAGTACCCCTTTGTAAGACAGGTACATAAAAAACGCCCCAACTCATGTTGGTAAAGTTTAAGTTAGGCAATTTTAAGGGTATGTACTATGTAGTGGAGAGGGGAACCCTTGCTCAGGGGTGCCTGGAGCGAAGGAGGACTCGACCAGGTCATTAGATTTGGGCTGGCATAAGTTTGTTGTTATTAAAATTTAACCTCTACCCCTCGCTATATTATCTTGTGGATCGCAAATGAAACCGGGGCCTGACTTGCCAGGCCTATGACTGTAGACCTAGGACGATCACGTAGTGGGTTACGCCTCAACTAATAGGTGGCCCACCAATTGAATGGTTAAGATTGATGAATTGATGTGGGTCAGTTACACTACATTATTTTTCTTTTCAGAGGGAAAGCTTGGGGTTAGCCGAACCCTACCAGACCTTAATACATGGAGAAGGAGATTACAACCTCATGGGAGAACTGGATATATGTATTGATTCCATTTCTAGATCCACTTGTTTATGGACTAAAACTGATAGGAACTGGAAGGAACTGACATACCCGAACACAATAGGCTCCTTTGCTTTGGTGGAGGTTATCTTGACCTCGCGATTGTGTTGCACCTCTTTCTTTGCTTTATATATAGTTTCACCTTATAAAAAAAAAATAATAGGTGAATCACAATAATAACTTTGTTAAATTTAAATTTTTACTCTGTACGTTACAAATTACAAGCTATTTTGGGGTTGATGGACTGCATCACGCAATAGCTTGAGTACATCCCAATTAGGTTGGCACGCCCATTCACTTATTTATCATGCATGTGCACAACTTTAGCCTAAAATGAAAACATAAAAGTAATCTAATAAATATACTATTTGCTCAAATTCCGCTCTCCTAGCCTTCTAATTCTCTGTCTTGTGTTTCTTTTTTGGCGATATACCAATCGTTCAAGCAAATTAATATGTTCCTACGATTTTCGGATCAAGTGACTCTTACCTGTAGAGAGAGTTCTGATCAATCTACACTAAAATCTGACTTAGATGCAACTGTAGAAATATGAATGATCAGTACCCCCTCTTAATACTAATTTGTGATTCCAAGAATCCAATGGTGGTTGATATTTGGGAAAAGTGAATGCCAGCTCAGCACTATCAACAACCCTTGGATTCTCGGGAATCCACGCTCGAGAAGGGGAGTGCGTGGATCCGGACTCATTAGTTATATTAATTTTTTTGACTCGATTGAGAATGAGTTAACTCAACCCAACAAACTTTGGAAACGAGTTAAGTGTTCAGCTTCTAAAATACTGTTTTAGTGAAGCAAAGTTGGTCAAATGTTTCTTCTTCTATGCCATCATAGTTCGAATTTCAAGTTAAAGAACAATTAATAACGATCGAAGGCGGCCAACTAAACTTCACATGTAGTTTGGAAGATTCCAACTTCATAATCTCAAATAATTAGTGGCGCTCTCTTATCTTCTTGATTGGTATTTATGTCTCATGAATGGTACCGTTATTTCTTGGTGGGCCCCACTTTGAATAGGTTGGAGTGTTAAGTTGGACATTCTTCTCCTCTATTTAATGAATGAGACGACAATAGATAAAAGATCTACCAATAATATGTCTCTGATCCTTTCCTTCCACATTTTTTATTTATTTTTAATATATTTGGTGGGGTCACACGATCCTTTTTATATTAACAACGTGTGAAATATGAGGTGGTAGGTTCTTCTTTGATGATTGCACGTCCCACGCAACCCCCACCCCCCACACCAAAAAAAAAAGAAAAAAGAAAAAAAAAACTTTTCCATTTTGGATAGAATATCTGATATATGTAGAGCCAGGAGAGCCCTCTTCATCGATTGCATCCAAAGACCTCTGAATCTAAATTTTTTCCAGCATGGCATCCAGCTGTGCTGGCAAGGGTCTTGTGGTCGGCCTCAATCATGTTGCCTACCAAAAAAAATAAAAAAATGTATGAGACCATTCCAAGTAAATAAAAAACCCATTGAATGTCGCTGGATAAAATATGTGCATTAGGTTTGTGTGACAAAATTGTCTCCCATCTTTTTTGTCAATGACCTGTTAGTCCCATCGTCATTTGAATTACGCAATCTGGTTGTGATCACGACTAACCAATCGACTAGTTAGATTGATGACGTTTTAACTAACCGATGTCACTGTGGATCTATCCTTTGAGTAAAGCTTTGATGACAGCTTACTGTCATTAGAGGACGCTGACCATATGGATGTTGGCCAATCCCTAGATGGACCTACAAACCAATAATCAGCCTGATTAGTGATTTCAAGCCTTTGGATCTTTGTACCCAAATAATGCTCAAATTCACATGGTTAAAATCAACCCATGAAGATTATTACCACAAATAAATAAATAAAAAAACCCATGAAAATAACTCCAGTCCAAAGCCTAGAAATCACTAATCATGTTGATTTTTGGTTTGTAGGTCCACATAGGGATTGGCAAAACATCCATACAGTCAGCATCCTCTAATAGTATGCCACGTGGCTCACATTGTAGACTGTCATCAAAGTTTTACTCCTACTCTCTTTTCTCTCATTCCGATGCTTTTACTAATCCTTTTTTATCGAAAGAAACGAAGAAGAAAAGTCCAATTTTATTCATTCAATTCTCAACCCCTGAAAGTGATCTGCAAAGGGTGTCTCTCAATGAGCTAGCTAGGGTTGCACACATAGCTCAGTTGGTTTGAGCTTTATGTCGTAAAGTTGAGATTATGGGTTTGGTCCTAGCTAGCTTGCCCACCCATAATGAGTAGCTCTATATTGTAGTTATCAGATATCTTCATTTTATCTAGTTACTCTCTATTCTCTCCAAGTGGTCCAACTTGTAACATTCCACCAATCCGACGGCTTACAAATTAGATACTCACCTCCTTGGATCCCACTGCAAAGTAAAGACTTCAATGGTTTTGACTACTTGTGGTTACAAGGGAAAATTATCAAGGGTATTTTGGTAACTGAGCTATGTGCTTAATTGGCAGCCATGGGTCCAATAGTACCAGACTCGTTCAAAATCTTATGTCTTCCTTGCAGAGATTGGTTTCGCGTTAGACCTGATAATTAAAATTTTCCTGGAAGCTGTCTTGCTGTTAAGTAGTTGTTGCAGGATTGACTTTTGCCGGCACACATGTTCTGAGAGTAGAAATATTAAAGAATGCTCTTACCCTTATAATTTTGTCACTATAAATATAGTAGCAACTAAGCAAATAATTCAAGTATACACCATAAGTAGAGATTCTTTGGTTACTAGACATGGATGCCCGTAGCTTCTTCTACTTCTGTGTCTTGCTCAATGTTGCTCTTGCAACCTCAGCTTCCTCTATCAACCTCTCTCCCACTTTCTATGACAAACTGTGCCCCAAGGCCTTGCCAACCATTCAAAGTGCTGTGAAGGCTGCAGTGCAGAATGAGCGCCGCATGGGCGCTTCCTTACTCCGTCTGCACTTCCACGATTGCTTCGTTAACGTAAGATCAGAATTTTTCTTTATATGCTACTTACTCTTCTTTAAACTTCATGGAGTTCTTATTGATTTGGTCTTGGTTCTGTAGGGTTGTGATGCTTCAATTCTGCTAGACAGCACGTCCACCATTGATGGAGAGAAGAATGCCTTACCCAATGCCAACTCTGTAAGAGGATTTGAAGTTGTTGACAAGATTAAGTCAGCAGTGGACAAAGTCTGTGGAGCCCCTGTTGTGTCATGTGCGGACATCTTGGCCGTTGCTGCTCGGGATTCTGTGGTCGCTGTACGTATACTAGTTTTCCCCTCCTAAGTTTGAGACGACAATCACTTTCTCAACAATTGCTTTACACTGATAAACTGTTTTGGGATTTTCTTTTGTGCTTTAATAGTTAGGGGGCCCAACATGGAATGTGCAACTAGGGAGGAGAGACTCGACCACCGCGAACAGGACAGCAGCCAACACTAACCTCCCTTCACCCTTTCTGGACCTCCCGGCTCTCATCAACAACTTCAAGAACCAAGGGTTGAATCAACAAGACCTAGTAGCGCTCTCGGGTGGACACGCCATAGGGTTCTCTCAATGCAGTTCCTTCAAGACCCGCATTTACAACGAGACCAACATTGACCCCAATTACGCCCGTGCGCGACAAGCAACTTGCCCTCGCTCAGGAGGTGACACCAACCTTGCGCCTCTAGACTCCACAGCTGCAATCTTTGACACAAACTACTTTACAAACTTAGTGAAAAGGAGAGGCTTGCTTCATTCTGATCAGGCGTTATATAATGGTGGGTCCACTGATGCACTGGTGAAGAGTTACAGCTTAAATTATGGAGCTTTCTGGGCTGATTTTGCCAAGTCTATGGTTAAAATGGGAAATATAAAGCCTTTGACTGGAGCAAATGGGCAAATTCGGGTGAACTGTAGGAAGGTGAATTAAATCAGGGTGTGTGAAGCTTTCTTTAAATTAATTTTCTTTAGGCTAGAGAGATGGGTTTGCTTGGTTTGATTTTTTTATTTTTTTTGGTATTATATAAATATTGTGAAAATAAGAGGTTTCTCTCAAATCCATGAAGAAAACTAAGATGGAGGAGAGATGGCCTAAGGAATGATTGTAAGAAATTGTTCAAGAATTAAAATTATTTGTTTAGCCACTGGATTATTGCGTCTTCCCTATATGCTTGGACCCAATGCTTTTTGCTCATGGGCTGTATGGGCCTGTTCATTAAGCTCGTGATGAAATATTAATTAGATCCCATGGTTAAAAATTATCAATCAGACTGATTTTTAAGGTGTGTGTGTTTACTGAGAGATGGGCTAGATATTAATTTTGGTCAATGAGACCAGATGTGTGCCATGTGTCGGACATGTTGCCTATCCATATAATTTCATATGCTTAACTAGAGAGGGCTTGGACTGGAGGCTTCTCTATCTTTGAGATCAAGAGGTTGTGGCCAACCCATCCGAGTCTCGTGGCCAACCGTCTACCACACCGGCAAGCAAGCACTATTTGGAAGTCCATCAAACCCAATATGGATGAGATATATTTGGTTGGGCCCAAGACAGAACCCATGAACCTTCTAATTAAAAATTGATCATAGCTCGCCTCCGAACAAAATGAGAAGGTAATTTCGTTGGGTTTCCACTTTGCAACATCTCTTCATATCTATATAACAAAACAGGGAAGTTGTCTCCCCACTTATACCCCCTCTTATATGTTTCAACAGGGCCAAGATCTTATCCCCTAACTAGACGGTGGATCTCAGCCACTCACACCCTTTTGGCAAATGCTTTGTCCGGACACGGGCCACCTACTATCTATATAACAAATCAGCTCAGTTGTCTCCCCCTCTTATAGGCTTCATATATAGATGACTGAGATCTAATCCGCAATTGGACGGTGGATCTCAGCCACTCACACCCAATTTGGCAAATGCTTTGTCGGGGAGTGCCGTGGGCACGGGCCACCCACTATCAATATAACAAGTGACTGGTTAATTTTCTTATACCCATCTTATCTTATATGGCTTCAATAATAAGTGGCTGAGATTAACTCCTACCCGATTTTGACAAATACTTCGTCGAAAAGTGCCGCGGGCACGAGCCACCCATGCATATATATAACAAGACAACTCGATTGTATTCTCTTATCTTATCCATCCATCTAATGTGGACGGTTAGATAAAGAGTGGTTGAGATCAAATCCATCGATCTAATGTGGATGGTTAGATTTCAGCCACTCAATCCGCCTCATTTGACCTCAATTTATTCAAAATTTGAATTCTAACACCGATATTTTTTGTTATTTATGTTATTTTTCCATTTCTCCCTTTGTGTGTTACAATCCGTTATAACAGCTGTTATAATAGAAAAAACGGTAACACCTCAGTCCGTTATACCATTTGAGTGCCGAAGGCACCCAATTTTTGCAAACGCTTTTGTCGGAGAGTACCATGGGCACGAGCCATTTACTATCTATATAACAAAATAGGGAAGATGTCTCCCCACTTATACCCCCTCTTATCTGTTTCAATAAAGAAGGGACGAGATCTTATCCCCTAAATGATGGTGGATCTCAACCACTCACACCCGATTATGGAAAATGCTTTGTAGGGGAGTGCTGAGGGCACGTGCCACCCATTATACATCTATATAACAAAACAGGACGGTTGTCTCCCCCTCTTATCCGGCTTCATGAAGGATGGTTGAGATCTTGTCACACCAAATGGACAGGTGGATCTCAGCCACTCACCCAATTTTGACAAACACTATGTCGATGAGTGCCGTGGGCACGGGTCACCTACTATTTACCTACATATAAGGAATGAAATGAGTTGGATTTACATATAGCACAAGGGTCAGGCTTAGGAGCCTACTTTTTATGCCTCAAGAGGGGTGTTACCGTTAAAACGGATTGAAACGGCCAGGGGCAAAAATGGATTTTAATGGAAAAAAGTGGTGCTGAATTCAAATTTTAAAATTTTAAATTTTAAAAGAAAATAGAATTTAACGGGAATTTAATGGTTTTCTTATACCACTCTTATCTTATATGGCTTCAATAATGAGTGGCTGAGATCCACTATGCTTCATATCGATGGCTGAGATTAACGCCCACCCGATTTTGTCAAATACTTTGTTGGAAAGTACCGCAGGCACGGGCCACCCACGCATATATCAAGACAACTCAGTTGTATTCTCTTATCTTATCCATCCATCTAATGTGGACGGTTAGATAAAGAGTGGTGGTTGAGATCAAATCCATCGATCTAATGTGGACGGTTAGATTTCAGCCACTCAATCCGCCTCATTTGACCTCAATTTATTCAAAATTTAAATTTCAACACCGTTATTTTTTGTTATTTTTCTTTTTCTCCCTCTGTGCGTTACAATCCGTTATAAGAGCCGTTATAATGAAAAAAACGGTAACGCCCCAGTCCGTTATCCCGTTTGAGTGCAAGGCACCCAATTGTTGCAAACGCTTTTGTGGGAGAGTGCCGTGGGCATGGGCCATTTACTATTCTATATAACAAAACACATTGGTTGTCTCCCTACTTATATCTCCTCTTATAAGCATCAACAAAGAAGGGCCGAGATCTAATCCTCCCCCAAATGGACTGTGGATCTCCGTCACTCACCTGATTATTTTGGCAAATTCTTTGTCGAGGAGTGCCGATGGCACGGGGCACCCACTAGTAACACAGCAATGGAGAGGTTCGGATATCTGGTTTTGGAGGGCGCTTTGATCATGATGTTCCAGCATTCTAGGTAAACCTATAGGTGTTATAGAAGAAATGTGGCTAGGAGCCCATGTGTAACTGGGGACATTCAAGGTTTTTATTTTTCTGTTAAAACAACTTGAAATATCTGATGAAGAATCAGGCAGAGAGAGCATTACTTGAGATAACATTCACGTATATCCCATTCTTTTGGAGTGGTTCTTAGAGATCAGTTGGGCAAAAAACAATCCTAGGTGGTAAAACACATCCTTTCGATCAGTTCATTGGATTCTGAAAATCTTGATGGGTTTTAAAAACGATTTGGATCGTTCTTTCAGTTCATTGCAAGGAAGGCGAGTCTCCTAGCACTCCATAAATTTCCCAGATACCAGAGTACTCTCATTAACCCGGCCATAACAGTGCCATCAAGTCCAACGCAATTCTATTTTGATGCAGAGAAGAAGCACGAGTAAAAGAGTAAAACTTCTATCACAACAAATTGTAAATCACACAATCACAAGCCAATGAGTTCTCGGCACGTACACAAGTGCTTTTGCAACGTACCCCTGTGCTTTTTTCTTTGAGGTGTACGTGCCGAGAACTCATTGGCTCTGATTGTGTGATTTGCAACTTTGTTGTGACGGAAGCCGGTCACAGCACTCAATACGAGCCACTTGGCACACGATCAGAGGGCGCTGACCGTATGGATGTTTGGCCAGTCCCTCGATGGACCTACAAACCAAAAATCAGCCTGATTAGTGATTTCTACCATTTAAATCAACCCATTAAAATAATTTCAATCCAATCGGTTAGAAATCAATAATCAAGCTGATTTTTTGTGTACGGTCCACCGTGGGACTGGCCAAACATTCATACGGTCATCGTCCTCCAATAGTATGCCACGTGGCTCGTATTGAGTGCTGTGACCGGCTTCTGTCACAACATCTTGGGACACAAGTTTTACTCCAGAAACACGAAGTGAAACGGAGGACAATGCTTTATTCTATTTTTTTTTTAAAACAATAGCGGATGCCTAAACCAAGGTTCAAAGGAGGCCGTCTTAACGGTTAAACGGACTGGGGGGCATTACCGTTTAAACGGCCGTTAAAACAGATTGAAACAGCCAGGGGCAAAAATGGAAAAACAAAAAGAAAACGGAATTAAACAGAAAAAATGGCACTGAAATTCAAATTTTGAAATTTGAAAATAAAAAAAAATTGAATTTAACAGATTTTAACGGCCTTTTTTTTCACAAAAATTTTCAGAATTAAATTGCTGTTTAAACGATTTTAACGGCCGTTAAAACAAAAAAATGACCGTTTAATTCAAAAATGATAAAACGTGTTTAAATGGAAACGGGCTTGGGGCGTTACTGTTTAAATGGCCGTTTTTAAAACCAAGGCCTAAACCATTAACTGCACCTCACTCTAAAAGTACCTCTCATTGCTCGGTGTACCTGCAAACCAAAAATCAGCCTGATTAGTGATTTCTAAGCATTGGATTGAAGTTATTTTCATGGGTTGATTTTAACCGTAGGAATTTGAGCATTATAGAGCGTTATTTGGGTGAAAAGATCCAAAGGTTGTAAATCACTAATCAGGCTGATTTTTTGGTATTTTTGGTTTGCAAGTCCACCGAGGGACTGGCTAAACATCCATACGGTCAGCACCCTCTAATAGTGTGCCACGTGGCTTGTATTTTGGGTTGTGACCCGCTTCGGTCACAACATTTTGTGACAGAAATTTACTCTAAAAAAGGCACCCCATTTTAGTTGCATGACACACCAACTTGTTGTTCAGGGTCGTAAATTCAGATTTACAGCTCCTGATTTTTTATTTATTTTTGTAATCAACATATTATCTATATAACAAAACAGGGAAGTTGTCTCCCCGCTTATACCCCTCATATCTATTTGGACAAAAGACGGCCAAGATCTCTTCCCCCAAATGACAGTGGATCACAGCCACTCACACCTGATTTTGGCAAATGCTTTGATGGAGTGCCGAGGGCATGGGCCACCCACAATAAATATAACAAGTGATGACTGTGATTTTCTTAAACCCCCTCTTATCTCATATGGCTTCAATAATGAGTGGCTGAGATCCACTATGCTTCGTATCGATGGCTGAGATTAACTCTCACCCAATTTTGACAAACACTTTGTTGAAAAGTGCCGCAGGTAGGGGCCACCCACGCATATAACAAGACAACTCAGTTGTATTCTCTTATCTTATCCATCCATCTAATGTGGATGGTTAGTTAAAGATTGGTTGAGATCAAATCCATCGATCTAATGTGGACGGTTAGATTTCTGCCACTCAATCCGCCTCATTTGACCTCAATTTATTCAAAATTTGAATTTCAACACCGTTATTTTTTGTTATTTCTGTTATTTTCTCATGCGTTACAATCCGTTATAACAGCTGTTATAACGGAAAAAATGGTAACGCCTCAGTCCGTTATACTGTTTGAGTGCCGAAGGCACCCAATTTTTGCAAACGCTTTTGTCGGAGATCGAGTGTCGTGGGCACTCGCCATTTACTATTTACCTACATATAATGAATGAAGTGGGTTGGATTTACATATAGCCCAAGGGTCAAGGTCAGGCTTAGGAGCCCCACTTTTTATGCATCGAGAGGGGTGTTACGGTTAAAACGGATTGAAACGGCCAGGGGAAAAATAGAAAAAATGAATTTTAATGATTTTTACAGAAAAAAGTGGTGCTGAAATTGAAAATTGAAAATTAAAAGAAAAATAGAATTTAACATAAATTTAACGGTTTTCTTATACCCCTCTTATCTTATATGGCTTCAATAATGAGTGGCTGAGATCCACTATGCTTCATATCGATGGCTGAGATTAACTCCCACTAGATTTTGACAAACACTTGGTCGAAAAGTGCCGCGGGCACGGGCCACCCACGCATATATCAAGACAACTCAGTTGTATTCTCTTATCCATCCATCTAATGTGGACAGTTAGATAAAGAGTGGTTGAGATCAAATCCATCAGTTAGATTTCAGCCACTCAATTCCCCTCATTTGACCTCAATTTATTCAAAATTTAAATTTCAACACTGTTATTTTTTGTTATTTCTGTTATTTTTTCATTTCTCCTTCTGTGAGTTACAATCCGTTATAACAGCCGTTATAATGGAAAAACGGTAATGCCCTAGTTCGTTATACCGTTTGAGTGGCGAAGGCACCTAATTTTTGCAAATGCTTTTGTCGGAGAATGCCGTGGGCATGGGCCATTTACTATTCTATGTAACAAAACACATTTGTTGCCTCCCTACTTATACCTCCTCTTATAAGCATCAACAAAGAAGGGTCGAGATCTAATCTTCCTCCAAATGGATGGTGGATCTCTGCCACTCACCTGATTTTGGCAAATTCTTTGTCGAGGAGTGCCGATGGCACGGGGCACCCACTTGTTATATTAAAGAGAGGAGGAAAACAAAAGAGGGGGGGCTTCCACAACTTCCACCGAAGCAAGAAGCCAGCTAGGAGAGAGTGTCATGGGGTGGAGTAGTGGAAGGCCTAGAGAGAAGCATATGGTTGTGGGGTGTAGAGGGGCATCATGAATGGCTTAAGTAAATTTGAAGGAGTTATGTTTAAAGTGGGTAGGGGAAACAATGTTCTTTTTTGAGAGGATAGATAGTGCTCGGAGACTAACCTCAAATATGAGTTTCATGATCTTTTTCTTATTTCAGATAAGAAATCTGCTACAGTTAGTGAGATTCAAGTTGTAAATGACGATCAACCGTCGTGGGAGCTAGGCTTTCGCCGCCAGCTCTACAATTGGGAGGTGCCTCGGGTGGATGCTCTTATGAACAAAGCCGGGGAAACAATTTCGTTTAGTTCGAGGAATGACCATAGACGGTGGACTTTCGACAGCAAAGGTATATTTTCCGTCAAGTCATTTTATGATACAACTGATAGGGGGGTGACAGAGGAGTTTCCAGCAGAAAGAATATGGGATTGTAAAGCTCCGTCTAAAGTATGTTTCTTAGCATGGTGTGTAGTTCTTCCTGTAGAGGAGAGGTGTAAGGGTCTTGGATCACTGTCCACTTTGTTTGCGAAGTGGAGAATCAGCAAACCATTTGTTACTACACTGCAGAGTTGCATGGCTCGTTTGGACAGGCTTACTACGGGAGTTTGGGGTGTTTTGGGTCGTTCCTAAGTCGATAAAGGAAATATTTTTCACATGGCGAGTGAAAGGGTTCGGCAAACTTGGGAGGCGACTGTGGACGTTGGTACCATTAGCTCTTATATGGGGATTGTGGAGGGAGAGGAATAATAGAGTGTTCGAGAGCAAATGCCTTCAGATGGAGCAGATTATGTTGGAGATAAAATCTTTGGTTTATTTTTGGGTTAAGTTGTACGAGGAAGGAAAAGACATATCCTTTGAAGTTATCGTTTTCGAATGGCCCGATTTGATTAGTGTGGGGAGGGATTAGGGGTTGGATATTCTTGGTTGGGGGCTTAGTATCTTTGAATGGTTTTGTTTGGTCATGTCTTCTATTTTATGGTTTGTTGTATATTCTTTAAGACTTTTGGTAGGCTTCCTTAGCCTCTATTAGTCTCGATTAAATAAATTTCTATACTGATAAAAAAAAACAAAGGGTACGTGTCAAACCTTTTTGGGAGGGGACCTTCAAAGTTTGAAGGACCCCGAGACCAGCCAATTTTAATTTTCTCAAAACTTCTATAACAGTCTTCTGACAGATGCTTTGTCACAATGAAAACACATGTCACGTGGCACATTCTTAGTGGACACTGACTGTATGGATGTTTGGCTAGTCCCTCAGTAGACCTCTATACCAAAAATCAGCCTAATTAGTGATTTCTAAGAGATTTGATTGAAGTTATTTTCTTGGGTTGATATTAATGGTAAGAATTCGAACATTATTGAGTGTTATTAGGGTGCAAAGATTGAAAGGTTGTAAATCAATAATCAGGCTGATTTTTGGTCTATAGGTCCATCAAGGGACTGGAGAAACATCCATACGGTAAGCGTCTACTAAGAATTACCACGTGGCCTGTGTTTTTTTTTTTTATTGTGACAGAAGCATCTGTGAGAAGGCTGTGATAGAAGTTTTACTCCCCATCTTAGGGTCAAAATGCTGAGAAGGAAAGAGACCTTTACCTGTGTGGGTACGACTAGCTAGTTGGGGAAAGTTGGAATGAAATGTGTAGAAGAGTGAATTTGGGGTTCCTTGTACAATGATAGTGACGAGAATGTTGAGAGACACCGTGCAAGTAGGGCCGTAAATACAGAAGAATTACGTACGCCCTACAAGTAATTTTCCCAAGTATTATTAGGGTTACAAAATGAGTACTGTTGTGGTTGCGATGCGGATAGTGAATAATCTGATCACAATAATATATGATCAAGGTCAAGGGTTTAATTGTTTCCTGAGAGCGATTTCTCACAAACATTAAAGTACACTCCCGCGATCAAGATTGAAAGGAAAGAAATATCATCTAAAAGACATCGACATCATCTATCGATTTCATCGTCAAAGTATTTATTTCATCAAAGTAAAAGTCAAAGATGGTGTTCTCTTAGTTACTATCAATCATGGCGTGCAACTCTAAACTCAGTTGAGTCAACTTAACAACTTAACGAGTCAACTAGGAATTTAGCCGAGTCAAGTGAATATTCATAAGTAAAATAAAAAGGAATTTAGTCAATTTTTTAGTTTCTTCTTTGCTGACTTCAATTTTAATAGTGACTAGCTGACTTCAATTGTGAGCACCGAGTTAACTCAACCCAACAAACTTTTAATCAAGTCAAGACTTTTCAAATTTTAAAACACTGTTTTCAATGGAGTAATGTTGGTCAATTTTTATTTTTTCTTCTTTGCTGACTTAGTCTAACTTTATAAAGACATCTTGTTTGAGCAACAAATTTCAATTAATTTACATTAATGAAGAAGCCTCCACTCGAAACTACAGGAAAACTTTTAGATGCAAAGGACTCTCTCGTGGCCCTATATAGTCCACATGGATGTTTGCCCTATCCATGAGTGGATAAGTGCACTATAAATCAGCTTGATTCTTTATCTCTATGGCTGCTACAGATAAAGAATCAAGGTGATGTTTGGTATGTAAATACAACAAGGGGTGGACTAAACACATATGCAGTTAGTGGGTCCAAAACAATGCGCTACATCTGCATCCACATTCAGTTTGGAAGATTTCACACAAGACTTGTAAAAAAGGCGGCTTCCCCATGCAGTTCCATCCAATAGCCCCTCTACAGAATAAAGCAAAGTCGATCATCTTGATTGATTGAGAACGATGGTTTTTAGATTAGTTTGGTAGGGCTCCGCCTAACCCCAGCTTTCCCACCAAAAACCAAAAAACAGATGATTTTTGCATCTAATGCAAGCACGGTTCAAAATCGCCCGAACCCAACCCGGATCGGTCCAATCTAACACCGTCTTGGACCGTCTCGCTCGAGGTGAGGTTAGGTTTCTTCGTGGAACCGTGCATCTCGGGCGAGACGATCCAGAAATAATAAATAAAGGATTTGATGAGTAGGTGATGTGTACGGTAATAGGGATCATCATTCAACCTTTTAAGTTCCTTAGACCAGTGGTTTAATAGGGAGTTCTTCATTGGCCTCTAACTAATTAATTAATGTCACCATCCTTGTGAAAACCCCATTAATGACTATCTCTTGATGGATAAAATATCTGTGTTAGGTTTGTGTGGCAAAATTATCTCCATGATTTTTGTAACTGAGTAATATGTTAGGCAGCACCGGGACCACGACCAGAGCTGATAATTACAATCTTCCTGGAAGAATGTTGCAAGGACTGACTCCCACTCTATAAATATGAATACCATACCTTAGGCAAAAATATAAGTATACACCATAAGTATATATTTTTTGGTTAATAGACATGGCTGCACATAGCTTCTTCTACCTCCATTTCTTGCTCATTGTTGCTCTTGCAACCTCAGCTTCATCTACCAAACTCTCTCCCAATTTCTATGACAAACTGTGTCCCAAGGCCTTGCCAACCATTAAGAGCGTTGTGAAGGCTGCAGTGCGCAATGAACGCCGCATGGGTGCTTCTTTGCTCCGTCTTCACTTC
The DNA here is from genome assembly GCA_035048495.1 of Euptelea pleiosperma. Taxonomy (NCBI): domain Eukaryota; kingdom Viridiplantae; phylum Streptophyta; class Magnoliopsida; order Ranunculales; family Eupteleaceae; genus Euptelea; species Euptelea pleiosperma. The sequence goes on from CM068540.1 coordinate 27,689,798, forward strand.
CACGATTGCTTCGTTAACGTAAGATCAGATTGTTCTTTTTATGGTAATTACTGTCCTTTGATTAGTCATTCTTAAACTTGGAGTTTTTATTGATTTGGTCTTGGTTCTGCAGGGCTGTGATGCTTCAATTCTACTAGACGACACGTCCACTATTGATGGAGAGAAGGAGGCTATACCCAATAACAACTCTGCCAGAGGATTTGAAGTAGTTGACAAGATCAAGTCGGAGGTGGACAAAGTCTGTGGGGCTCCTGTTGTGTCATGTGCTGACATCTTGGCCGTTGCTGCTCGGGACTCTGTGGTTGCTGTGCGTAGTAGTCTCCCCCTCCTAATTTTGTGATAATCTCCGGCCACAAAATGCACACACGTTTAAAGGTGTTATTCTCTTTGAATGCTTTATACTGACAAATGTTTTGTGATTAATTTTCTCTTGTGCTTTAATAGTTAGGAGGGCCAACATGGAAGGTGCAACTAGGAAGGAGAGACTCGACCACAGCGAGCAGGACTGACGCCAACGATAACCTCCCTGCACCTACTATGGACCTCCAGGATCTCGTCAGCAACTTCAAGAAACAAGGACTAAATCAAAAAGACTAGTAGCGCTCTCGGGTGGACACACCATAGGGTTCGCTAAATGCAGTTCGTTCAATGACCGAATTTACAACGAGACCAACATCGATCCCAATTTCGCCAGTGCAAGACAAGCAACTTGCCCTCGTTCCGGAGGTGACAACCTCGCGCCTCTAGACCCCACAGCTGCAATCTTCGACACAAACTACTTTAAAAACTTAGTGAAAAGAAAGGGGTTGCTTCATTCTGATCAGGCTTTAAATAATGGTGGGTCGACTGATGAACTGGTGAAGAGCTACAGCTTAAATTCCGGAGCTTTCTCGGCTGGTTTTGCCAAGTCTATGATTAAAATGGGAAATATAAAGCCTTTGACTGGTAAAAAGGGCCAAATTCGAGTGAACTGTAAGAAGGTGAATTAATCACGTAGTGGGAGGCTTGCTTTGGATTAGTTTTCTTTAGGCTAGAGAGATGGATTTGCTCAGTTTAATTTTTTTGTTTTATATTTATATAAACGTAGGGAAAATAAGAGGTTTCTCTTATATATTATTAAAGAAAACAAAGATGGAGGAGACTTTGGCTTCCCTCTAAAATCCCACGGCTAGGAATAACCTATCGAGCCGGCTTGGAAACAATGTTTATAAAGGTGGGTCCTCTGTAATGAGTTGAGTGGGCTATGGCTAAAAAGCAAGAAAAAACTAAGTTATTTTGAGTGGGTCTTGATGCTTCCGCTTATGCAATACATCCCTGCCTCATGTAGAAGAATATTGCGGAAAATAAGCAATAAGTTAATTTTTTTGCAAAAAGCTGTTTTGTGGCATTTGGTTAAAAAAAAGCAGCATTAAAAAACCGTGTTAAGCTAAAATGAAGCAAAACGTTCAAAACAGCCTATAGGTTATAGGTTTGCGTACCGGAGATCACTTCAATTTTTGTTGACGTTTTTATCCCTAAAAACAATTCGTTATGATCAAAATACCCTAGTCTTCATCAGATGCTAAAATCGAAAAAGGATTGTGTTTGGACTTTGGAGAGGGATCTCCTGTCGGCCCTTCCTATCTCTCTTTACTCCTCTCTTGCATCAATTTCTCTTACTTCTTGTGTAAATCTGTTCTAATTCTCTGCTTTCCATCTTCGTTTCGGTTTTTTATTCTTGAGAATTTTCTTTTGTTGATCAGTTTGATTAATTTGTTGATTTTTTTATATTTCTCTAATACTGTGTTGTCTATATCAAAACCCAGTTGGGTAATCGCATTTTTATCGTGGTTTGATTAGGATCACCCTAATCCTAATTACAACCTCTTTGTGTCAAGTTTATTGTTTAAAGGGTAATCATGTCATTTGATAAGTTATCCCATTAAAAAAGTACTTTTCTAATTACATAACCAAACGACGTATCCATGCTTTTTTTTTTTCCTCAAAATAAGCACTTTTTGATAGAGTGAGCCAAATACCCAAAATAACTTAAATTAAGTTGTATACAAAGAGGTATTTTTCGAGAATCAGCACTTTTTTCTAGCTAACCACAATGCCAAACGCAGCCTTAGACAGCTACACAGCAGGGCAAGCCCGCTCATAGTTGGTAATAATTCAACGAATTATTTGTGAACCAAAAGATAGGAATTGACTGTTCCATTCTAATGTTCGGTAAGCATATATAGCTGAATTATTCATGAATATTCCTGGATTATTTGTGAATTGTTCCTAAAACGTATTCATTTATAATTGTCAGAATTTTTTTTGGGGTCGGGCTCGGACCGAACAACCTTGGCTGTATGAGTCAAGTCGTTACGGCACACACATTGGCTCTAGTTTACCACCCTTGGATCAATGACCTAAAGTCACAGGAATGGGCTCTGCTGATCTTTTCGCTGCTGAAATCGAAACACTAATTCAATCTAAATCCCGAATCTACACAAGCAGTTGTATAGAAAACAAAAGTGAGCATTATCAGTGTTATAAAATAGGGTTTCTTAGTTGCAATCTGACGGTGCAAATAATACATGATCAAGGGCTTAATTATCACTCGCGATCAAAATAGAAAAGGAAGAAATATCGTCTAAAAGACATGGGCATCACATGGAGCGTTGAAGTCTATAAGATTGGCAACATAATAATTATTTAGTCTTATTGTTGTCCATCAAGTTCATCAAAACTTTTAACAGGTCCTCTCAGAGGGATAAAACTTTGATGACCGGGCCTTGTCATCAAAGGAGATGACAGGGCAGCAGATCTCGGCACATGGATTTGTACGGACTGACCACCTCGGTCTCACCACACACGTACCTAGATGAGTACTCGAGTGCATTTTGCCAAAACACTCACCTATGTAGGTGGGTGGTGAGGCCGAGGTGGTCCGCCCGTACAAAATCCACGTGCCTTGATCTGCTGCCCTGTCATCGAAGTTTTGCTCCAGAGGGATAAAACTTTGATGACCAAGATGGTGTTCTCTCGTCAGCAGCTCGGTTGAGTCGACGTATCAAATCTCACGACTGGTTAATTTGAAAGATTTCTCAGGGATAAAACTTTGATGACCAAGATGGTGTTCTCTCGTCAGCAGCTCGGTTGAGTCGACGTATCAAATCTCACGACTGGTTAATTTGAAAGATTTCTCATAAAACTAGGTCTCTAGCTCTCTTATATCCTATTTCCATGATTAGATATGGACAAGCTAAAGTCATCTTGATTGATTGAAAAAGATGTTTTGTAGTTCTTATGCATGCATGGCACCCACTGTTTCTTGGTAGGGTCCAGCTTTTATACACATTTTTTTTTTTTTTCGCTTACAAAAAAAAAAAAAATGAGTGAGATGACTATCAAGAAAAAATCTCCTAATTAGTACTTTTTTTTGTGATCCTTTCCATCCACATAATCCCTTTCTGGTGGGGTCACAAGTCCTTTTTCTTTTTCTTTTTTTTTTTTTTTATCTCAAATTAATTAATAAAACTTGCCAACGTGTGAAATACGGAGTGGTTGGTTCTTCTTTCATGTCCCATACGGGCCATACCCTATATATCGATCACAGCCATTGAATCTGTAAATAACCTATGTGATGCAGCATAGCCCAAGCGCAAATCGAATCAGATGATCCTAATCATTTCATGTAGAGCTTAAACTTGGTTGGTTTAAGCTCCCATCCAAGAGTTTGGTCCACAGATTTATTAATGGATCAGATTGATGAGTTGTTGGAGATGTGTACGGACAATCACCTTTATATCATAAACCCCATTGACTATCTCTTGATGGATCAAATATTTGTGTGACAAAATTGAGTAAAACTTTTGTCACAACGTTGTGACAGATGCTTCATGTCGATCACAACGCATAGTACTAGCGGCTTGGCACACTCTTAGTGGACGATGACCGCATGGATGTTTGGCCAGTCCCTCAGTGGACCTGTAGACCAAAAATCAGCCTGATTAGTGATTTCTAAGCCAGAGATTCCATTGAAGTTATTTTCATTGGTTTATTTTGAGCATTATTTGTGTGCAAAGTTCCAAAGGTTGTAAATTACTAATCAGGTTGGTTTTTAGTTTGCAGGTCCACTGAGGGACTGGTCAAACATCCATAGGGTCAGCGTCCACTAAGAGTGTGCCACGTGGCTCGTATTGTGTGTTGTGACAGAAGTTTTACTCGACAAAATTCTCTCTTGACGAGTTCACGACGTCATTCAAACCACGCAGTCAAATTACTTCTGGCAATGAGTCAATGACATGATTAGTTCGATTGATGACGTTTTAATCGACATGAATGTTGGATATATCTTTTTTTTTGTCACTTTGTAGCATTTAATTTCTTTCTTTTCAAAAAAAAATAGTCCAATTTTATTCATTTTCCACCTTTAACTACTGTGTATACAAGGGAAAATTATGAAGGGTATTTTGGTAACTGAGCAATGTGTAACGCAGCTTCGGGTCCAATACGAGACTCGTTCAAAATCTTAAGTCTTTCTTGCAGAGATTGGTTTAGCATCTGAGCTGACAATTACAATTTTTCTGGAAGTTTTTCAAGGCCTGACTTTTTCTCCTTAGGGACCCCCCCGCGCGTGTTCGAAGAGTGGAAATTTAAAGGATGCTCTAACGCCAGATAGGTTACTATAAATATGAATACCACCTTAGGGAAAAATATAATTAATTAATAGATATTCTTTGCTCTAGGTAGTTGACAAGATCAAGTCGGAGGTGGACAAAGTCTGTGGGGCTCCTGTTGTGTCATGTGCTGACATCTTGGCCGTTGCCGCTCGGGACTCTGTTGTTGCTGTGCGTACTGTAGTCTCCCCCTCGCCTCTCTTAAGTGTGTAATAATTAATCTCCACAAAATGCACACAAGTTTAAAAGTTTCAAAGCTGGAATCCCTTGCTTTACTTTTCTAGCTAAGAAATGATTTACATATCATTTAGTTTTGCTGACAAGTGTTTTGTGATTTTCTCTTGTGCTTTTATAGTTAGGGGGGCCAACGTGGAAGGTGCAACTAGGAAGGAGAGACTCGACCACAGCGAGCAGGACTGACGCCGACAATAACCTCCCTTCACCCCTTCTGGACGTCCAGGCTCTCATCAGAAGCTTCAGGAAACAAGGACTGAATGAAAAAGACCTAGTAGCGCTGTCGGGTGGACACACCTTAGGGTTAGCTAAATGCAGTTCGTTCAAGGACCGAATATACAACGAGACCAACATTGACCCCCATTTCGCCCGTGCACGACAAGCAACTTGCCCTTGTGCAGGAGGCGACAACAACCTTGCGCCTCTAGACCCCACAGCTGCAATCTTCGACACAAACTACTTTAAAAACTTAGTGAAAAAGAAGGGCTTGCTTCATTCTGATCAGGCTTTATATAATGGTGGGTCAACCGATGGACTGGTGAAGAGATACAGCTTACATTCCGAAGCTTTCTCGGCTGATTTTGCCAAGTCTATGATTAAAATGGGAAATATAAAGCCTTGGACTGGTAAAAAAGGCCAAATTCGAGTGAACTGTAAGAAGGTGAATTAAATCACGTAGTGGGAGGCTTACTTTGGATTAGTTTTCTTTAGGCTAGAGAGATGGATTTGCTCAGTTTTTTTTTTTTATATATATGGAAAATAAGAGGTTTCTCTGAAATATTAATAATTGTTCCAAGTGTATGAAATAAAACCCTTTGTTAAGAAATTTGTGTAAAATTGTTACATTTTTGTTTTCTTCTCATCAATTTTTCTCATTTTTTAGAATTTGATTATTACGGGTGTTAATGATCAGGGCTTGACCCGGTTCAAGCTCTGCCCAAGCCCAGCCTGGAGAATAAGCACCTAGTCTAAACTCTAAAGCCCGGCCCGGCCCAGTCCTTAACATGTTTAAATAATTCAAGCTCAAGATTAGGTATGAGTCTTACGACAGACCTGGCGAAAATTCCTAGCCTCAGGGTACCCTTTAGCACTGTTTTTATTTGGTCCCCTTTTGTACCACAAGTACCTAAAATAGCCCAATTCATGTTAATAAGTAACTAGGATTGAGGTTAAGCCCCAGTTTTAGGTGTACGTGTCATGCAAAGGGGAACCCCTGAGCAGATCGGTCAACTTGGGTTCGGATGCGACTAGTCATAAGGTCTTGGAAACGATGTCTCACTCAAAACAAGCTATTTGCCCTAAGGGACTCGTTAATATTGTGTCAAACGAGACAAGTTGAGAGGATCTGCTTGATCCAGATCACTCAAAACAAGCATTTTTTATTTTTTTGACATTACTCGAACCTGATGTAAGAAATGGGTGTAGCTCTAGACGAACTAAAAAAATTATAACATAAAAAATGACAATTTTTTATTTTGTTTTGTTTGGGTTAGGGCTGCTCAGACCTAACAACCCATAGGCTCTATGAGCCAAGTAATTTGGGCATACATTGGCCCTAGTTTTGCCTTGGATCCATGACCAGTAGTCATAGGAAAATGGGCTCGGCTGACCGAAATCGAAACACGAATTCAGTAAAGATGGTTTTACTGTTATATGGAAGCATTTCCCATATCAATATGAGGGCATGTGTGGTGATGTCTCGCATCATACAGGCTAGTGTGCTTGCTGTGCGCTAAAACGACTCGATCTGATGATTAATCACTGGACTATTGCAACCTTTGGATGGCCATGACAATGGTCCCGGGAAAAGAAGGAAAATCCTGAGCCCCCCTGCCCGATCAGTTTCATTAATCCCAGAAGTGATATGCATACAAATTAAACCGATGAAATCTTTTCATTGCGACCCGGCTGGTTTGTGTCAACCAGCCATGACCGTCTGATCATTGACAGTGCACAGACGAACTCTAGCTGCTAGATTTCACATTCAGTCCCTATACAAAACAATAAAAACACAAGCTTTTGGAGTTAAAATTGTTTCTTGGAGTGGTGGTTAGTCGGCCGCGAGTGTAAAATGTCTTTCTCTTCTCTTGATTGTCCCACCACTATGATTGATGAAAATGATAGATGAGGAGGGGTGGGAGTAGGTTTCTTTGTTCATTGAACTAACGAAATTACATAAAAAAAAATGGGTCTTTTTTGCTTTGGAAAATGACTTTCAGGCAATGTTTATATAAACGACTTTCAGCTGCCCCGCCTGGCCTGGATTTTTGTGCTGCAGGCTTCACTCTAAGCTTGAGCCCAAGCCCAGCCCGAGCCAAAAATAGGGTTGGAGCCCCATGCCAACCGTTCCTTCTCCCCCTTTTCTGAGCATTGGGATAAGAACGGACGGGAGGATTCCCACACAATCGATCTAAGCCTGGCCCGAAGCCCAACTATAGATCAGGCTTCAGGATGAGACTCAGGCCTGCCTTACCTTTACTTCGGCCCAGGCCAAGGCCTGAAAAAAGTCCGAAAGTTATAGGCCTGGGAAGGCCTGGGCCGGCTCAATTTACATCCCAACCTTTTAGCTTAAAATTTTTTTTTTATGAAAAATTACTTTTTATAAAATGGTCATCCAAACAATCTGTTATTTTGGGAAAAAGTTCTTGTGACAAGAATAAAGAATTTTTCAAGTCCAAAAATTGCGATCCAACCAGGCCCACCTTACTCTAACCAGTGAAGATGAAAATTAAAATTTTCCTAATAAAAAGTAACCATGGTTAAGTTTTAGGTGGTTTAGAGCACTTTAGAAACACGTGCCGTCCGGGTCGGTCGTAGGAATCCTTTCCCATTACTCTCCAATCGGACCGATGGGCCATACTTGCGCTGTGCTATAGGCTGGGTTTTGGCAGCATCTAATAGCCTGTGTATTAAACCCGGCCTTGAGTCAATTAATGGCCAATAAGATAAATTTTTGTTGTCCATAGCAACCAGAAGAAATCCCTAGCTTCCCTTTTGGATAAGTGGGAGAGGAGAACATGGGATTGCGGGATCGGGGGACAACAATTTTTACAACAAATTTGACAGAAACATCAATATTAAAAAATTATTTTGATTCATGTTAGAAAGGTCAATGATCAAAGCAATCTTCCTACTTACACAATGAAAAGGTTTTGAGAAAAGAGAAAAAATCTAAAAATTATTTTTACTGATTTAGAATATATATATATATATATATATATATATACTTCCTACTTAGACAATGAAAAGGTTTTGAGAGAAGAGAAAAAATCTACAAAGAAGGGCTGAGATCTTATCCCCCAAATAGATGGTGGATCTCAGCCATTCACACCCAATTTTGACAAACGCTTTGTTGGAGAGTGCCATGGGCACTGGCCACCACCCACTATCTATATAACAAGTGACAGTGGTTGTCTTATACCCCTCTTATCTAATATGGCTTCAATAATGAGTGGCTGAGATCCACTATGCTTCATATCGACGGCTGAAATTAACTCCTACCTAATTTTGACAAACACTTTGTCGGAAAGTGCTGCGGGCACCGGCCACCCACGTATATATCAAGACAATTCAGTTGTATTCTCTTATCTTATCCATCCATCTAATGTGGACGGTTAGGTAAAGAGTGGTTGAGATCAAATCCATCGATTTAATGTGGACGGTTAGATTTCAGCCACTCAATCCACCTCATTTGACCTCAATTTATTCAAAATTTAAATTTCAACACCGTTATTTTTTGTTATTTATGTTATTTTCTCATTTCTCCCTCTGTGCGTTACAATCCGTTATAACAACCGTTATAATGGAAAAAATGGTAATGCCCCAGTCCGTTATACCATTTGAGTGCCGAAGGCACCCAATTTTTGCAAACGCTTTTGTCAGAGAGTGCCCGTCCGTGGTTGTCTCCCTACTTATACCTTTTGTTGACAAAGAATTTTTGCAAACACTTTTGTTATATACTATTCTATATAGCAAAACACATTGGTTGTCTCCCTACTTATACCTCCTCTTATAAGCATCAACAAAGAAGGGCCGAGATCTAATCCTCCCCCAAATGGACGGTGGAGCTCCGCCACTCACCTGATTCTAAGTTGGGCATCCGCATAAAAGCATAAGCATTTTTTTACCAAAATACCCTTATGTTTTTAGTTTGGGCACCCACTTCGTCTTCTCCAAACCCTGATCCTCCCCACCGTCCTCCCCATGGCCACCTCTCTCTAGTGCACTCCCTGTTGTTCCCTACCCCACCGCTCTCTATCTCTCTCTCTGAGATGGTCAAGAGCAGGATGAAGGATGTCGGTTCCATGGCCATCTCATCCCATCCCTTCTCTCTCTCAAAAAAAAAAAAAAATTGTACAACCAGGTTTTGCAAAAAAAAAAAAAATTTTTGTAGAACTAGGTTTTTGCCCCCAGGCATTAAAATTCGTTATAACGGCCATTATAACGAAAAAAATGGTGATGCCCCTAGTTTGTTACATCGTTATAACGACATTGATTGTATGAGACACACTTAGCATGTGGGACCCACTTGAAACTCTACATGTCTGCTCTTAACGTATTATATATATGCATCAAGTTCAATACAAGTGGATAATTTTTCATCATTGTACATTCAAACAGCCTATCTATATATCTATACCATAACAGAGAAGTGGGTAGCGTCCCTCTCTCTCCTCCACATCAAGTTGACGTGGCACTCTCCTTATGCAGAGTGCCATATCATCGACACCGAATTTTCTATCATTTATTCTTCCTTCCTGCATTAATACAGTTAATGGCTATATCAAAATCGAATTTGTTACATTAAGTGTATATTATTCCAAAACCGTTACATACTATCCAAAACGTCTATCTCCTCTTTTAAAATATTTATTTGGTTTCTTAAAACGTCTTTCATTCTTAAAATGTCTCTTTGTTTTTTTAAAACTCTTCTTAATACGTCTATATGCTTTCCTTAAACATTTATTTGGTTTCTTAAAACGTCTTTCATTTTTAAAATGTCTTTTTGTTTTCTTAAAACTTTCTAAAACTCTCCTTAAAACGTCTCTACGCTTTCCTAAAACGTCGATCTATGCTTTTTTTACTTAAAACTTTCTAAAATGTCTCTGCTTTCCTTATAAAATCTCTTGCTCCATTGTCCAATGGCTAAAATGTCTCCTAGCAAAAGACGCATGAGCAAAAAATTTTCCTACATTGATGCGGGCTAATCAAATTATTGACCATGTATTTTTTTTGCCTCATTGTATATTTTTTCTCTTTTTTAAATTATTTTTTTATTATTTTTTTTTCTGTTTAATTAGACAAAAATTGTACATGGATAGAGAAAACATCAGTGATCTTTACACAACTCTCCACAAAAATTGCAGGCATGTCTCCTCCACTTCTCATTTGAATTTCTATTTTCTTTTTATTTTTTTATCTGTATTTTTTTTTTCAGATTAATCGGAGCCTATTTAAATCAATTTTTTTATCCACGTAAATGTATATAACAGATTGAAAATAGCCTGATGAATTGATGCAAATCTGTTATTTTTAACAGCAATTGCCGAGTTCTTTAGCACCCTCTTGGACTGATAGAGCTTGGTAGAATAATGTGATCGGCTGATCCTTTATAGCATGATCACTTATCATAATTTCAGAAGTGCGGGTGAGTATATTTTTTGAAGACTCGGAGCTTTGAGAAGTCGCGCATCAAGTCAAAGAAAAAGAAATTGAGACAATTTTTGCTCTCGGCTACGAGGAACACTCTTAAAAACAAATGGACGTATGAATGTAGATAAAAAAATATTGTCTTTTTTTTATTAAGATCAATTTGATGTATATAGCCGTATTAGTTAAAAATTATAATGTAAAATTGTAAACTAATAAGGATGTCTTGCTTATTGTATATTATTGTAATTTTTTTTTATCTTAAAGATCTTATTTATGAAGTCGCCAATAACACATTTTAGTCTTACGTAATTATATTACCGTTTTAAAGGACGTGATAACATAATTATTCTAAATATTTTTTGGAGATTTTTTTACTAAATATATTTAGAGCATAGTGTTAAATTTGTAGGTATTTTTTATATGCAAGCAGTCCAATTATATTTTTCTTTTAATTTTTATATAGTTATAATGAAAGTTTTTATTTTTTATTTTTTTTATGAATTTCTTTGTTTATAAAGAAATTCCTTTTAATTTCTTACCCCGTGCTTTAGCACGGGCCAATAACACTAGTTATGATTCTATTGTTCAACTTCATGTTACATACGCAATGATGTCGGACTCGCCCGAACTGAATTTTAAATAAACAAACATGGCCTAAAAGTCTAAAACACATGCAGCACAATTAACTCAAAATTAATATTGACTTTAAAAAGTGAAGCTTATTAACTAATGATTTTGTTATATACTAACTATAATGGTGGGTTGGGGATTGGGGATTGGAGTTGAATATTATGTGAACGCAACACCATTGTTCAGCTTTAGATCGGCTGATTATTTTGAGGCTGTGATCCTAAGCGCTGAGTAGCGAAGTTGCTCCTAAGCGGCCAATTGACACACACACACACCCAAAAAATAGGATGGTTGTGGGTGCAGTTACTGCTAAGTGGGTCTACATCACCCAACATGCATCCTCCAACTATCCAGTTAGTTTTTGCTCCTAAGTGTTGCTCTGGACTGCATTTGGTATTACAGAAAATAAGTCAAAAAGTTAAATTTTGACTTTATTTTTGGATTTTTGCAGTTCGAAACAGTCAAAACAACCATTTTTACAAGTTAAGGAGGAGCGATTTTTCGATTGCTTATATTTTATTGCTTTTGCAGATTGCAGTTTCTAAACTTAAACGAAATTAAATAAATGACAAAATTGCCCTTCTAGCCTGTTATAGAAATCCTAAATCACAAAACAATCTCATCCAATCCTAAAATAACTTTTTTTAATGACAAATGCATCCTAAAATATATTTTTTTAAATAACAAAACTACTCTTGAAGTCATTTTTTTTTTTTTTTTGAGGTAAGCCTTTTTAAAAAGATCAGTAACTCGATGAAGGCAGATTTTGAACCCAGGTCTATGGTATCATCACCCGCAAACTTTACCAAATTGAGCAAACTGGCACCTTCAACTCTTTGAGTCTTGTTAACCTTTAATTCCATTTCTAAATAACAAAATCGTCCTAAAAGACCCAAACCCATTGCTTACGGCGAGAAGCTATAAACCTAGATTACTGCAATCTCAAATGTAGGCTTAAGTGGCTCTCCACTCAACACAAATCCCCTATTCATCCAGCTGGCTATAACATTCAGCCCATACGTACAAAACCTACTGGGCCTTCAGCCACGACCTGGGCATATGTTGGGGAATTCACATCGGGCTGTAATAATTGTATAACTAATTCACACCAAGGATGTATCCAGGGCCGGCTCTACCTTATGGCCATTAAAGCAGTTGCCGCCCATTTGTGAGAGAAGGCTTCCAGCCCAGGTCCAACTAACTAACCACATGGATTTTTAGTCCACTCCTTACTGTATATATATATATATACAAACCAATATATATATATATATATATATCCTATTTTTAGGTGCGGCTTGGATGCCAGATAAAAAATCGCCTAGATAAAAAGTTCTTAGGTGGAACACTCTTAGAGACCATTGATCGTATGGATAGGCCCATCCCTACTTTGACATATATAGACCGAACATTAGCATGATTAGTGCTTTATATCTGTCATATTTTACTCTTTTTCATGGGTGATTTTCAACCGAGATTGGAGTTCGCCTGGATAAAAAGAAAATCAGGTCGATGATCTCTAAGAATGGACTTTTTCTCGCACATGTTGAATTTGAAGTATTATTGAAAAGTCTTATTGAAAAATAGAAATACGTGTTATAATCGATTATAGAGAAAACCAAGTCGTCTAGAGCTACACCCATTTCTTACATCCAATTTTTATACCCAGGGGTGGGGCCAACATGTAGATCATGTTAGACAATCCAACCATACATTGAGCTGTTCTTGCCATGATGATCATCATCGCAAAAATCAGTTCATTTCAACATTGCCAACCACATAAAAAATTGATCCAAAATCATGGTTTAATTGGATGGTCTAGATTTTTCAAATTAAAGTTTATTTTTGATGAAGTTAGGAATGTTGAATTTTCCTGATTTATTGTGAGGAGGGTAATCATAGCATGAAAAACTCATTGCGCGGTTGGATTGTCCAACATGATCTCTATGTGGGCCTCACACCTAGGTGTAAGAACTGGATGTAAGAAATGGGTGTAGCTCTAGATGGACTTGAAAATAAATGGTGAATAATCTGTACATTTCAATGTGTACAGTCATTTAAAACGTTATTTCAAAAAACTTACTATTCGGGTATAATACGGGTATAGTATGCAGAATTACTAACTAGGAGCCCAGCCGAGTCCTGGTTGGGTTAGAAAATTTAGGCCCGAGCAGCAAAAATGCCAGCCCAAGTCCAGACCGAAGTCGGATTGGGCCTCTTCAAGTTGCACACCGGTGCGTCCATATAAAATCTCGCTCTGTATCTCACTCCAACGGAAGAAACCCTACAACAGCAGAGGAAGCGAAAGCCCCAGATCTAGGGTTAGGGTTTGGAGAGCACCAGAGACCAGTTCCAATGGTGAGCTCACAAGCGCGAAACTAAAACCCGAGTTAGATTTCTATCGTTCTCTTGTCTACTTCATCTCATCAGTTGATTCGATTTCTCTGTGCTTGTTTGTAGACGTTCAAGCGCAGGAATGGCGGCCGTAACAAGCACGGCCGCGGCCATGTTAACTTCATCCGCTGCTCCAACTGCGGGAAGTGCTGCCCTAAGGTTTCGATATCGATCTCTGTTTGATCTCTGATTCTCTTGTTTTTTCTCGTGGGTTTTTAATGAAAAGATTGATTTGGAGGCGTTTGATTCTATTGTTTTTTTTTTTTTTTTTGATCTAGTTGAGATCATTGGAAATCAAGAGCCGATCGTAATCTCTCCTGATCTCGTTGTTGAAAAATTAGTACTTAAAACCGTGGATCCCTCTTTGTTTTGTTTTGCTTTTTGAAAGGACAAGGCCATAAAGAGGTTTCTTGTGAGGAACATCGTCGAGCAAGCTGCTGTTAGGGATGTTCAAGAAGCCTGTGTTTATGACGGTAATCACAACTTTCTCATTTTTGTTTCTTTTTGCTCGCTTTTTTTTATTCATTTTTATTCTTTAATCTGAATGGGCAATTGGTTTTAAGGGTATACCCTTCCCAAGCTGTATGCAAAGATGCAGTATTGTGTTTCCTGCGCAATCCACTCTCATGTTGTAAGGGTTCGTTCTCGCACTGACCGAAGGAAACGTGAGCCACCTCAGCGCTTTAGACGCCGGGTACATCTCAAGAACCCTATCTATTTTAGTTTCAATTTTTTTTACTATACTATGCATATCAAACATACTTCTTCCTGCTTCCTGCTGCTTTTTCGAAAACATGTGATTGCTAAATGTTGGATGGCTTAACCATTTTAAGAACGAGTTATTTTAGTTTGATATTGTTTGACTAATGTTTGGTTGTTGGGTTCGCTCGTATTTTTAAATCCTGTATTTCAATTTTTGTTTGTAATGGTTTTCTTACACTATTTTGAGCTGTTTTTCATAAATGAGTGAAAGTCATTTCCTAGGTACTTGGTTGATAATCATCGAAGTTACTTAAGAGCTGATGGATTGCCCTATTTCCTACGATGTTAGTTTTGGAGGTGTTGTACTTAGGGAGAAGAATGCATTTGAGGACAATATATAGTTATTACCATTTAAAAACTGGTCTGGCTTGTTATATCTGTTTGGACTAGTTTTCTTTAGCTTTTGCTAAGGTTATAATGTTTTTATCTATTTCCTTAAATCTTTGCTTTATCATCTCAATGCAATTTTTAAGCTGCCTAATTGTTGTGGATATGTCTACGTAAAAAGAATATATAAATGTGGGATTGAACTTGAATACAGAAGTTTGTATTGAGCAAGATTTTATAGGCATGGCGGTCTGCTGCTTGCTTGATGTTTAGACTAACTGTAACATTAAGGCATTATCAATGTGAGACTGGCCAAGTGATAGCTGATTCAATCCAATACCAACTCAGCCACATCATTGTCAAATTCATATGAAATTTATTTTATCTCGGTCAATTCAATTAAACAGTGCATATTAGTACCCTTGAAACAGTTGGATATGACTCCGCAACTTAACCTATATTTTGAACATTGAGAATTTTTTGTTCGAGGTGCTGGGATGGTTTAGTTGTGCCTTCAAAGTTTCTCGTGGATGGGAACCGTTGGTGTATAGGCCTGAGGTTTCTTAGATGTATGGGAATAACCAAGGTCAGATTTCATTATGAAAGTTACATGATTTGAGAAAAGGCCTCATAAACTATTAGAGCGCGACATAGCAACTGATGTCGATTTTGGATACTCGTCTTGTGCATGTATGGGCTAATTATTTCAATGCATGTGTGCTGGAGGATGAAGGGAAAAGAATTCTAGTATGGTTGGATGATTGACTTAATCTGATTAATGAATGTGCACATGCTTAATTCTATGTAACTAGGACAGGCACTTGTGTCGGTGTCTGACATGGATACGGAGTGTTGGACACGTCGACTCCCACACCCCCCATCCACACGTCGACGCCCCCCCGCCCCCACAAACACACACACAAACCCAATATTTGACACATCCGTACAGTTATTCTTTATGCTGAAAGATATATCTATTAAATACTTCAGTCCATTTTAAGTATGCGATAAAGCGAGAGTGCTTAGATTAAGCTGATATACATTCAAATCACAAACTGTATACAAATGGTAGTTGGAAACAAAAATTGTTAATAAATTGAGATTTGTTTGAAAAGGTAAATTGGCATGTGTTTGTCATGGCAATTTTTTAGAAAACAGAATCCCATTGTTGCATAGGTTTAATTTGACATGGTTAGGTACTTGTCCTTGTAATTAACAACAATGTAGTAAATTATTTGAAATGTTGTGGTAATTGAAAGTTTTCCCAAAAAAATATTTATCCTCTAGTTGGTTATATGCATGCAGTGAAATTTTCAGTGTATGGTGGGCGTGATCATTGGCTGTCAATGGTCATATTGTTTTAGGCTGGAATTATAGAGATCTATGTAGCAAAGACACGGACAGGTGTGTTGGTGTCTAACACTGATACACTGAACTGTTCAACCCCACAAACTCGATACGTAGACACGTCCGTATAGTTCATTTCTTATGCTAAAAATATAGCTTTTAAATGATTTAGTTTATATTAAGTATGGAATATAGAAAGAATTTATTTAGATTAGGTTGATGTACGAATCACATAAACCATCTAATAATAGCTGAAATTAAAATATTTGGATAAATGAATATTTGTTTGAAAAAGTGTGGCAGCAAGGTGTTTGACATGGCAAATTCTCTGAGAACGGAGTGTCCGTTACATAGCTAGGGATGTGATGTTCTGCATTCTTTAATGGTGCTCCCTAAAGAAGAATATACCGAGAGAACAAACCAGGCAGTGGCCAGAAGAACTTTGAGTTGATTTTGTCTCCAACAAATCCCATTTCATCTCAAAAGTTTCTGGGGAGAACCTTACGAAATCCAAATTCATGCAAAATCTCTTTTAGGAAATTTGACCACCTAGAAGTAGCTGATTAATAAAGTGGTAATCTTGGATGTTCTACATTCTTTAATGGTGTTTCATTATTTTGTCTGATTTTAGCTCGTTCCATTTCTCCATATAGAAGAACTTACCGAGAGAACAAACCAGGCAATGGCCAGAAGAATTTGAGTTGATTTTATCTCCAAAAAGCCCATTTCATCTCAAAAGTTTCTTGGGAGATCCTTACGAAATCCAAATTCATGCAAAATCTTTTTTAGGAAATTTGACCACCTAGAAGTAGCTGATTAATAAAGTGGTAATCGTGGATATGGGTTTAGTCCTTGATGAAGGTAACTAAAGTGCGTGTTGTTAACATGAATTGTGGATTAGATTTTCTCTACTTGATTACCAATGTTGCCTGCATTTTCTATGAAACTACTTGGTAACTGTTTCCCGCTTGAGCATATCTTGTCCGGTCACCTTAATTGATTTCTCGTGGGTATGAAAATACTTGTTTGTGTTCTCGTTCTTGCTTTTGAGATAGTAGAGAAGTGAATGTTATAGAAACACAATATATCTTCATGGAGGCCAGTACACAAATAACATACACGAGTATTGCCATAATGCTGTTAGAATTCCTATGCTCCATTTGGGTTGTCTATTGAAACTATATCAACCAGTGATATGATTTGTTGGGGTTAAATATTGGAATACTGGCAATATTTTTACTATCTTGGTTTGGTGCAGGATGATATGCCGAAGCCTGGGCAAGCACCACGCCCAGCGGGAGCTACGAACCCTGTTCGTCCTTGAGAATTCACCCTGGATTCTCACTCTATGCTTTTAAGCTTTGGCTTTTTGTGTAGGAGGATTTTGGTTTAGGACTCTAGTAGTCTGGTGCGTGACACTGAATATTCATTGTGTTTCAAGATTAAGACAATTAATTTCATGTTTTGGAAGTAGACTCCACACTGAGAAACAGAAGGTAGACCTAGTTTGACGTGAATGTTTCCTTTGGATTTTACATATTCATCTTTATATCTTTCTCCTTGTTCCTGAGACACGGGTCCGTACAAGTTCATTAATTTATTTTTGCCAGGGCCATTGTATTGTTCAGTGGCTCATGCCAAGTTTTAATGGGTTGTTTGCAATGATTTAAATTTCAACGACCTAGGTTTTGGTGACCGGCCTTCTCCCTCGGCACACAAGCAAACTGCTGCTTAAAGGTTCCCCGATGCACGAAAGTTATCCCTAAACTGTTCAACCTGACTTAAATCCAATCCGGGTGATTTTTGTCATGTGTTGGAGCCTTTTTGGGTACTTCTGGTGCAAGGAGAACCAGAGCAATGGTAGAGGTTGGCTGGGAATTTTGGTTTTGATACAGGTCTGAAATTTCTTTAGTTTTGGTTAATTTTTTATTATAGAAATGATTATTGCAAGTAAATCTGAATTGATGTCTCTTGTTAAGGGAAGCAAGATAAAATAAATTTTAATGGACTAGGCGGGTTATTTTTGCAGGCCTTTTTTGGGGGCTTCTTGTGAGAATCATCTTCACCATGGGTATCATACCCCGAAAATGCGTCTCCATGGAAAATTTGTTTCTTGGCAACTATGCTGCAAATTTGGCTGAGAAAATGCCAGAAGAGTTGAGTTGGGCACAATTGTTTTGTACACGGATTAGTTTTTAGGAGTATTTTTTGAAGCGGCAGTGGCAATGGTTTTAAAAAACTTTTTAAAAAGTAACCATGGGTATATGCAGCGTGCATGATCGCCACTTCAAAAATTCTCTTCAAGAAATCCACGCTTTGAAAATTTTTAGGGTACGAAGATGACTTGGATGAGGTGGCCAATCCAGAGGGTCCTCGAGTGCAAGTTTGCTGGCCCTTTGTAGGAGCTTTCAACGGATCAGGTTCGGATCCAATTGACACATTCGAGCCCAGATCTGGTCCGA
Organism: Euptelea pleiosperma; assembly: GCA_035048495.1. NCBI lineage: Eukaryota > Viridiplantae > Streptophyta > Magnoliopsida > Ranunculales > Eupteleaceae > Euptelea > Euptelea pleiosperma. The sequence goes on from CM068540.1 coordinate 27,708,258, forward strand.
AAAGATCTTATCTAGTAAAGATCCATATCTGATCCGATAACACTTTTCGAATCCGAGGCCCGTAACGTTGGCACCCCCTTGTTCAATTCCATTCTTCAATTATTCCGGTCGATAAGCCTTACCCACTTCAAGCAGTCAGCAGTTTTTCCTCAAATCAAAAATTGACATGGGGAACGCATGAGATATATATCTAAACCAATAGGTCCTTGAGCGGATCCCACGTTAGCCCCAAGACGTTGATTGTTCCGATCTATCATTAAGAATCTCATATCGACTTTTTTGAGATTTCTTGTAAGGTTTTATGAAAGGTGGCAAAAAATAATAATACAAGAAGATACCTTTTTAGCTTGTCGTGTCCCATGTATACATGAGATTAGGGGGACGTTTGGCAACACAAAAAAAGTAACTTATTGACTTTTATAAGTCAAAAAGTTAAAAAGTTAGTTTGGATGTTTCATATTTTAACTTTTGAAAAGTTAAAAACTAAATTAAAAATGAAACTAAATTTTTAGCTTTTAACTTCCAAGTGAAATTACTTCAAAAACTTGTAACTTCTACTACAACTAGAAGTGCTTTTACTTTTCGTTCCCAAAGGCCCCCCTAGGTCTTCTGATTTGTGTCTTTATATCTTTCACATTATTGTTTCGCCTTTGGGAGGCCTGGATTTCCTTAGCATTTTTTCTTCTTTAATAATTTTATACTAATAAAAAAGATAACAACAATTAAAGAGAGAGAGAAAGAGAGAGAGAGAGAGAGAGAGAGAGAGAGAGAGAGAGAGAGAGAGAGGGATCCTGATGTATATGTTAATATACGAATCAGGTCTTTAATAGATCAGATCAGGGTGGAACCAGAACCAACCCTGATCGCAACCTATAGGTCTATACCCAATCCGATAACACATTCTAGGTCTAGCTCTGATTATATTGGATTGATCCGATACATTGACAGTGCTTCCCTTGGTCCCCTTCCAAAATGCCCACCTTGCAATCTTTAGGCCTCACCGACCAGGGGCGGAGCTAGGGGGCACGTGCCCACATCAACTTTGAAAATCTTTTTAATTTTTTTTTTCAAAAGTACCCTTATTTTAGTTTAAGTACCCCTCAAATTTTTTTTTAGTGCCCTCCTCAATTTTGGTTGTAGTTAATTTAGTGCCCCTCTTGACTGAGTCAATGACCGCATGAGCCGAGATAAACCGTTAAACTTCTTTATCGTTACATTGCAAAGGGAGACCAAAGACGAAGATTTGTGATGAAGCACAAAACTAAGGTTTAAAAGATACCAATATAATCATGGTTCAAAGTCTCGGCTGATCCCGTTCTGGATGGGAGCCCACCGATCCGACCCAAACCAGGCTCTGTCTCGCACCGAGATCACTACTTTACAAAGGAGTCTCACTTTGTCTCGAGCAAGATGGGCCAATCCTGTTGTGGATCGGACTGATCCGGCTCAGGATCGGAGCCCGACTTTCATCCTTTAATATAACGTCATAATGCATGGTTAACTGTCATTGCCATTATAACCTCCATATAACGTGTTTACAAAAAACAAAACATCCATAACATGTCAATTTTTTTTCAGAACAACAGGTAAATGACGATTAAACCATACTGACGGCCATTACTTTCATCGTAACAGACGTTAATACGTAGAGTCTAAAGTCTTTTGCAAGGCTCTTAACCTTGTGGTCGTGGGTTCGAGCCCCACGGTGGGCGAAACACGTGTGGTTATAGAGGAAGTAGCAAGTAGGAGTCTAACGGATTCTATTCAGCGTAAGATTCGGTAGTATAGAGAGGAAGTAGGAGACTAGGAGTCTAACAAATTCTATTCAACTTAGATAACAAGTAAAAACTGAAAATCTATAAAAACCCCAATGCACCACAGTACCTTATCACGACTCTTTCGCTTGGCTTTTCGATCGTCTTCAACCTCCGTACTCCTCCTTTTTCTTCTTTCCACCACTACCTCTTCACCGTTGATTCTTCCTTGCTACCTATATTTCTTGTCCTCTAGTTCCAGTCATGCCTTGTTTTACTGCTATTCGACAAAAATTTGCCTTACTGAAGAGCAAGCTATGTTCAGGGAACCGTAACCAATACGTCCCAATGAGAAACAGTTCAAGAATTACAGTACCAAAAGGCTTTTTCCCTGTTTACGTAGGAGAAGGATGCAAGAGATATTTGATTCCGTTAACGTATCTGTCGTCCCCGACGTTTCAAGCGTTACTCAATGAATCGCATGACGAATACGATATCAAAGTTAACGGACCCATTACACTACCATGCACAACTGAGACGTTTGAGTCTGTACTGAAGCTTGTGAAGGCTGCGACGAGCTCTTCGACCGGAGTATAGGCTAGCTGGATGCATCACCAACAGTAGAGATAGGCTGCATACTCTAGGGTCAATGATTTATTAGCTCTTTTACTCTTTGTTTTGATTCAATTTTTCAAATGTCGAATTCTTGTAATTTGTGGAACATTCATTAATGTATCCCCTTCATTGCAAATTTGAATAAAGATTTGATTTCTTCTCAATGTTCTTCTTTATCTTTATAAAGGGTTAGCCGAAGATCCATGAGATTGCTCATTAATTAGTTGGAAGCGAGGTTTAAGAGGGGGGGGGGGGGGGGTGTTGGTGTGTGTTTTACCCTTTATAACGAAAATAACGCTCAGTGGCAAAAATGGAAAATAATCGAAATAACGGAAAAAATGGAGCCAGAATTCAAATTTTGAATTTTGAAATTTGAATTTCAGATTTAAAAAAAAGGAAAATAACAGCCTTTTTTCCTCAAATTTTCCCAGAAAATAACGGTCGTTATTTCCGTTATAACGGAGCTGTTATTTTCTGGGAGTTTTAACGGTTTGTAACGTAACGGGGAGGTCCGAATCAGTTATAACAGCCATTATTTTTGTTATAACGGCTGTTTTTTAAAACCATGGCTGGAAGATCAAAATTGAGGAACATACTCTGTATGAACTACTGGGCTAAGTTTTCTCTAGTAATAAAGAAGGAAAAAAAAAACTAATTATTAGAAACTTAAAATTATTTATTGGGCTATATGTGTATGTTTTAAGTAGGAAATTATCAAAAGCATATGGTAGTAGAGTATGGGGCCTTAAATTAGTGTTTTTATAGTAGAGATAGACCTATTAAGACATGTGTAAAGCCGAGGTGCAGCCTAAGCCCAAAATCACATGGGCTCAATTCATACGGACTGATCAACTACAATCCACACAACTAACCCATGAAGCTCAAAAGGTGTGGAGATTTTTTTTCCATCAGTGTGGGCCCACTCCTCTCATAATACTTAGTCAAGATCCTCCCATCATATCCTCCAAATATTTAGCAGCTGGTCAATACTAAAGTAAGTGGAATTATTAAAGATATAAACTGTTATTTTTCCATGACAAGTCCAATTTATAAATTTACTCTCTTAACCAAAAAAAAAAAAAAAAAAAACTTTTATCTTGTGTAAATGAGTATTCAAAATTCAAATAAATTTCTTTGTAAATTATTATTTTTTATTTGTTTCCTTATTCATTATATATATATATATATACTATTATAAAGCAACAACCGGGGTTGCCACACATGTGACACAATTAGAGGCCTCACTACTTTCAAAGGTAAAAGTAAAACCTTCCCTCATTAAACAGTTCAGGTTGTCTGGCACGCCCACGTCCATGAGGGACAATAGTATATGCCACGTGGCACATTCTTAGAGACCACTGACCTTATGGATGTTTGTCCCATTCCTAGGTGGACCTATATACCAAATATCGGTCTGATTAGTGATTTCAAACCTTTGGATCTGAGTACCGCAAATAATGCTTGAAATCTATGGTTAAAAATCAACAACGAAAACGACTCCAATCAAATCCTTAAAAACCACTAATCAAGCTGATTTTTTGCATATAGGCCCTAGAGACGGGTCAAACATCGATATTGTCAGTGATCTCTACGAATGTGCCACGTATAAGGTGCTTCCATGTGTAAGGTGCATGTGCATCGTACTATTATAAAGCGAGAACCTGTGTTGACGTCCACATAGCTTCAATTAAATGCCTCTCCCCTTTTATATTTAATATATATATAGATAGAGAGAGAGAGAGAGAGACCCTTCACACAGGGGTTGTCCAACACTCCCACATGGCGTTCTGCTAATATATATATAATATTTTCCTCCTGAAGAGATCACTTTTTGATCTTTCAAGAACATGTCTCCCATAGTATTCTCTTTTCCAAGAGCAATTAAATTTTAACATGGCATGGAAGCAAAAAGTCCTTTGAAACTTGTTCCCATCACAGTGCAACACAGTGTTGGTATTTTGACAATATCTCTCTAACCACAAGTCAGATTTAAGGCCCGTTGATCCGTTAGAAAGTTGATTGACTTCTCATTCCAATAAAAGATTATATGAATTATTTTGGTCAAGTTCTTCTAATGGGAAATTAGATTGTTCCTTCTCCTCAAGCATACCTTCTCTCCATCTATCACCAATATAGTGTCAATCAGACTCAACTCTAATAATTCTTGTTGTGAAAACTCATCTTCTAACTCTTCTCAAAAGTTAAAATTTGATTGGATTCTTTAGTTACTTTTCTTGCTCCCTCAACTCTATCTTCTAACTCTAAGCTGTAATTCATTTGCTTTGGACTGTGAGGAAAAACTTAATTTCCTTCAATGCATTTCATACTTCATGGGAGCAATTGAGGCAGACAACTTAGCCCATAGCATCTTCTAAAAGAGTCCAATAAATCATATTAAAAACCCATTGATCTACGAGTTCCTACTTACTGAACTCCAAATTAACATCAACGGATCTATTTTCCATGGTGATAGGTGGCGGAGGAGCAGGAAACGTACCATCTATATAATAAAACAGGACGGTTGTCTCCCCCTCTTATCCGGCTTCATAAAGGATGGCCGAGATCTTATCACACCAAATGGATATATAGTGGATCTCAGCCACTCACACCCAATTTTGACAAACTCTTTGACAATGAGTTCCATGGGCACGGGTCACCTACTATTTACCTACATATAAGGAATGAAATGGGTTAGATTTACATATAGCCCAAGGGTCAGGCTCAGGAGCCCCATTTTTTATGCCTCAAGAGGGGTGTTACCGTTAAAACGGATTGAAACGGCTAGGGGCAAAATTAGATTTTAACGGAAAAAAGTGGTGCTGAAATTCAAAATTTAAAGCTTGAAATTTAAAAATTAAAAATTTATAAAAAAAAATAGAATTTAACAGAAATTTAATGGCTTTCTTATACCCATCTTATCTAATAAGACTTCAATAGTGAGTGGCTGAGATCCACTGTGCTTCATATCGATGGCTGAGATTAACTCCCACCTGATTTTGACAAATACTTTGTCAGAAAGTGCTGCGGGCACGGGCCACCCACGCATATGTCAAGACAACTCAGTTGTATTCTCTTATCATATCCATCCATCTAATGTGGACGGTTAGATAAAGAGTGGTTGAGATCAAATCCATCGATCTAATGTGGACGGTTAGATTTCAGCCACTCAATCCACCTCATTTGATCTCAATTTATTCAAAATTTAAATTTCAACACCGTTATTTTTTGTTATTTCTGTTATTTCTGTTATTTTCCCATTTCTCCCTCTGTGCGTTACAATCCGTTATAACAGCCGTTATAATGGAAAAAATGGTAACACCGGCCCCAGTCCGTTATATCGTTTGAGTGCCGAAGGCACCCAATTTTTGCAAACGTTTTTGTCAGAGAGTGCCGTGGGCATGGGCCATTTACTGTTCTATATAACAAAACACATTGGTTGTCTCCCAACTTATACCTTCTCTAATCCTCCCCCAAATGGACGGTGGATCTCCGCCACTCACCTGATTTTGACAAATTCTTTGTCGAGGAGTGCCGATGGCACGGGGTACCCACTAGTCTATATAACAAATCAGGACGGTTGTCTCCCCCTCTTATCCGGCTTCATAAAGGATGGCCGAGATCTTATCACACCAAATGGACGGTGGATCTCAGCCACTAACACCCAATTTTGACAAACACTTTGTCGATGAGTGCCGTGGGCATGTCGCCTAATATCTCTATAACAAAACAGGGTGGTTGTCTCCCCCTCTTATCCAACTTCATAAAGGATGGCCGAGATCTTATCACACCAAATGGACGGTGGATCTCAGCCACTCACACTCAATTTTGACAAACGCTTTGTCGATGAGTGCCGTGGGCACGGGTCACCTACTATTTACCTACATATAAGGAATGAAATGGGTTTGATTTACATATAGCACAAGGGTCAGGCTCAGGAGCCCCACTTTTTATGCCTCGAGAGGGGTGTTACCATTAAAACGGATTGAAATGGCTAGGGGCAAAAATGGATTTTAACGGAAAAAAGTGGTGCTGAAATTCAAATTTTAAAATTTGAAAATTAAAAATTGAAAATAAAAAAAAAGAATTTAACGAAAATTTAATAGTTTTCTTATACCCCTCTTATCTTATATGGCTTCAATAATGAGTGGCTGAGATCCACTATGCTTCATATCGATGGCTGAGATTAACTCCCACCCAATTTTGACAAACACTTTGTCAGGAAGTGCCGCGGGCACAGGCCACCCACGCATATATCAAGACAACTCAGTTGTATTCTCTTATCTTATCCATCCATCTAATGTGGACGCACGGTTAGATAAAGAGTGGTTGAGATCAAATTCATCGATCTAATGTGAACGGTTAGATTTCAGCCACTCAATCTGCCTCATTTGACCTCAATTTATTCAAAATTTAAATTTCAACACCGTTATTTTTTGTTATTTCTGTTATTTTCCCATTTCTCCCTATGTGCGTTACAATCCGTTATAACAGCCGTTATAATGGACAAACGGTAACACCCCAGTCCGTTATACCGTTTGAGTGCCGAAGGCATCCAATTTTTGTAAACGCTTTTGTCGAAGAGTGCCGTGGAAACGGACCATTTACTAGTATATAACAATTCAAGGAGATAAACTTCATCAATATTAGGTTGGGTAGTAAAATTATGGAGACTTAGTGCATTAGGAGGAATGGGGATAGGTGTCAATTGAATAATTGAGGATTCTTATTCTTTGATTGACACCTAACCAGTATTTTACTTTTCAGATGGGTGATTGGACGTATACGGATGACTAAGGTGTTTTGATAAAGCAATCATCTTTTCTCCACCACATTTTAGACATTTCTAGAAGTTTATAGTAGGGTTTCAAAGTAATTAAATATCGTGATATGAATATTTCTTTATCTCAATTGAGCTTTCTATATTCCTTTTGCAGTTTGGCTACTATTCTATAATGTTAGCATAGGAGTTCGACTATCATTCTACGATGTCGGGTGTATTATACTATTATCTAAGACATGATGGCTCTGCTTGGTACGCTGTAAATGAATGCATTTTGCAAGTGAATGCAAATGCATTAAGTTGCTATGAATTAGTTTACGATGCATTAGTTTACAGTTGCTTGGTAGCAATTGAGAAAAACTTTGTAAACCAACGCATTGTGATTAACGCTCAATGTTCATTAGCCCAACATAGCTTGGGCCTTAAAAGGCCCATCTCATCCTCTTCATGGATATTGTTGTGGCTGTGTTCAGTCCGAAATGCAGAGTCTAGAGTGCGAGCATATGGGCCCTAACTAACTGAGTGAGCCTATCTCTCAAGGATTAAAATTTTGATTTTTCGTATGCCATTTCGATGAGGGCAACCCAAATGTGAGTCGAAAACTTCGAAATGATGAAAATTCCAAAATTTTCAAATTTCGACCAAAATTTCACAAAAAAAAAGTTTTGTTTTATGATGGTGTGAAATATCACGATATTTGTTACTCATGGCTGTTAACTGGGCCCATGGATGTTTAGCCCACCTCTTGGTAGACATTTACACGAAAAATCAGGTTGTTTGATGATTTTTAGCCATTGGTTTTAGTACTCAAAAAATGGTTGAATCCAACGGCTATAATCATGCCTTAAAAAGTACTTAATTCTAATGGTCCATTTTTTGATAAGTAACAATTTTTGTTACTCACGGCTGCCATCTGGGCCCACCGACCGCATGGATGTTTATCCCACCTCTTGGTAGACATTCATACCAAAAGTCATTTTGTTTGATGATTTTTAGCCGTTGATTTTAGTACTCAAAAAAATATGGTTGAATCCAATGGCCAGAATTATGCCTTAAAAACTACTTAAATCTAATGGCCGATTTTTTTATATTTTTGAGGCAACACAAGTTTTATCCCAACTGCCATCTGGGCCCACTGACCACATGGATGTTTAGCCCACACCTTTGGTAGACATTCATACCAAAATCAGCTTGTTGGATGATTTTTAGCCATTGGGTTTAGTACTAAAATAATTGGTTGAATCCAACGACCAGAATCATGACTTAAAAATTACTTAAATCTAATGGCTAGAGATTGGTAATCAGGGTGATTTTTGGTGTGTATATCCATCAAAGGGTGGGCTAAACATCCATGTGGTCAATCTCAGTGGGCCCAGATGGGCAGTGGTAAGTAACAATCTATGCAGTCAATTCTTCTTCTTCGTCCCTTCTTTGTTCTGCTCTATCTTGAGAAGATAACGGAAGAGTCTATAGAAGCCATTGATGCTCTTCCTCTATTCTTGAGAGAAAAGGGATGATATTTTCGACACGAGTGTCATTTTCATGCGAATTTTGACGACGATACAGACTCTGCGTTTCTTCGTGAATCCTTACAGCCATTGAATATGACGAGGTCTGGGAGCTCTCTTTCTGAGAAAAAGTCTCTTAAAACCTCTCATACAAGGAAAAAAAGAACGATTTGAATTATTTTTCAGAGATTTGGCAAAGGGGGAGCCCAAGCGACAGCCCATATCTTTCATCCTCTTTGAGATCGGGTTTTTCTTGCAATTTGAATAATTTTCCGATCATGGAGAAGAGAGAGAGAGAGAGAGAGAGAGAGAGAGAGAGAGAGAGAGAGAGAGAGAAGTCTGTTCGTGCGGCCTGCATTGTAATTCAACAAGTTTTTTAATGCATTACAATGCATAGACTTATTACTTTAAGGAATGCAGAGCTACCGTGTTCATTTACAGTAGTCCCATTTTACAGTGGGTAACCAAGCATCAAATTTTGTGGGCCCCACTGTAAACGAATGCATTACCAAGTAGAGCCTAAGATAACTAAGGGGGCGTTTGGCAACACAAAAATAAGTTACTTATTGACTTTTATAAGCCAAAAAGTAAAAAAGTTAGTTTGGATGTATTTCATATTTTAACTTTTGAAAAGTTAAAAACCAACTTAAAATTGAAGCTAATTTTTTTAGCTTTTAACTTCTAAGAGAAATTACTTCTCAAAAATTAGAAAGCCTCTTATGCTTTTAATTTTTATAACTTTTTTTGAGGTAAAAAATCAACTAGTAACTTCTACTATAAGTAAAAGTGCTTTTACTTCTCATTCCCAAACGCCACCTAAGAGTGTGAGTGAGCGATCTACATTAAACTGCAAGAGTGTGGTTCGTATCAAGGTTTAAAGGAGGCCGTTTTAACGGTTAAACAGACTGGGGGCGTTACCGTTTAAACCGTTAAAATGGATTGAAACGGTCAGGGGCAAAAATGGAAAAAAATGGAATTAAACGGATTTTAATGGAAAAAAAAAAGGGAAAAGTGGCGCTGAAATTTGAAAAAAAAAAAAAACGGAATTTAACTGAAATTAAATGGATTTTAACGGAATTAAACGGTTTTCACGGCCGTTTTTTTTACAAATTTTTTTGAAATTAAATGGCTGTTTAAACGATTTAATGGCCGTTTTTTTCAAAATCGATAAAACGGGTTTAAACGGTTTAAACTGAAACGGGCTTGGGGAGTTACTGTTTAAACGGCCGTTTTTAAAACCATGGTTCGTATTACAAAAGTCTCGAAAATCGATCACGTGGAGACAATAATTCAATAATAACAAGGTAGGTATCATATTTTCTTACAAAAAATAGGGTACGAGGCTTAAAAGACTATATAAATTTATAAATATCCGTGAATATGTTCTCAAACTTATAGACGTAAAAATTGGTACATCCTTTTTTTGGACAATGATGCACATCTGTTCCTTGGACACAAGCACAATAAGGAGATGCAGTTAAACCATTATTATGATCATTGGATTAAATTGATACCGTCCGTAATTCCCGTGTGCACAGTGAAATACACGTGTCCGTAGAATATACAAGGCCTTCCCCTAATCATATCCCTAGAATATACAAGGTTTTTCCCTAATCATTAGGACTCAGTAGGACTAAAAAACCATGAAAATTGGATCAACTATAATAAAGACATGGTAGGGTTTAACACCAATTGCAGTATAAAAGTACTCCATTGACACAGGTTTTTATTTTTGGCATCGCTTATAAAAATAAACATGGTTTAAAATTTCAGAATATTTTCGTAAGAAGCATTTCGAATTTTAAGAGAATTGAAATGAAACATGCATAAATTCGGTTCATCACGGATTGTTTCGTAACGGTTTACTTGTTTTGCCTATTTTGTCATTTTTCTCAAGAATGTTTTGATTCATTTCGGAATTTGTCTCGGTTTTTCACTTGAATGAGATTTTAAACTATAAAAAAGATCGTATATTTTCATATTGCATGTCACATAGTAATACCAATACCAAATATAGGTCAAAAAGTATAAAAATACCTAGAAAGCGCGCGCTATACATATAACGTAGAAAGAAGTAGATGGGGCCCATGGGGGTATGTGCCCGTGAGAAAAAACGGACCATGGCGCAGTAAAGTAAAATCAGGTTTTCAGTGCCGCAGATTATCAATAGAGCCATCCGGAGAGAGAGAGAGAGAGAGAGCGCGCGCTTTGGGTCGACACTGTAAAGGATTGTTGCAAGGCAAACGACAGACTTTAACTATCTAAAGGTGCCTTTTTGGATCGGACCCAAACCGCCCCTGCAGCTGATTTTCCTTCCGATTCTAAACCCAAATTTCGTCTCCTGAAACCTTCCCTGTCGTTTTCTTCGTCTCTGCAACCTTTGTTAATCAATCCCTTATCGACCCAGGTCAAAACTTACCCCCGAAATATCCGCCGTTCAATCGTTTTCAGGTCATCCCTGACATGATATCGATCGACACACATGAGCGTTTCTTCTAATTACCTATGGTTTTATCGTTGTTTCGTGCCCCAGCGGTCGTCGAAACCGTCGCTGGGGTTTCAAGGTTTTGATTTCTAGGTTTTGCGTTTGGGGTTTTGACACTCAGCTTCTGATTGCATGGGCGATCTTCAAGTTTGTTCGCCACGGCCAAATGGCATCTTAATTGAAGACCCTCCGTTCCTGCTCTCATCTTCGCCGCCTAACCCAGACCCATTGTCAATTGGTGCCGATTGCTGGCTAAGAGCCGAGCGAAGGACTCATGAGATAATATGCCGGATTCAGCCCACTGTGGTCTCTGAGCAGAGGAGAAAAGCCGTTGTCGATTATGTGCAGAGGCTAATTAGAGGTTATCTTGGAAGCGAGGTGAGAATCTTGTTTTTTTCTTTTTTTCTTTTCTATGATTATGCCAGATTTGGTGGCTTTTTATCCGTATTTCATGTCTTTCTTGGCGATACATGTAATCTATTCACTTCTTCAAGATTTATGGTTTTGGGTAGATTGTTTTATGTTTTTGTAATAAGGGGAAAGAATTAGTTTAAAATGTATACAAGATCTCTCCTTTTTTTAATCTATTCACTTCTTCAAGATTTATGGTTTTGGGTAGATTGTTTTATGTTTTTGTAATAAGGGGAAAGAATTAGTTTAAAATGTATACAAGATCTCTCCTTTTTTTAATTTAAAGCATATGTTCAATGCCGAAAGGAATATCTCACACTCCTTTGCTTCCTGCACAATATAATGGTCAATCTCCTAACGAACTTTCCCAGGTCGCTTCGGTTGGTTTGTTATAAAGTTTGTTTTGTAGAAATCTCTTAAAACTACAAAGAAGTGTATGAAAGTATACTAAAGTAATTTGGATGTCTGTTGTTCTCATTGATTATAGAAAAAGAGAATGAGCCTGCTTGCTGCCTCGTCGAGCATGTGTGTGAGCTGAATGTTGGATAAGCACAGACTTTTATCTCCTTCCACCCCTGTACTAATGATTCTTGTTTTCCAAATGAAGGAGAAAAAGAAAAGAAAAAGAAAAAGAGAAGAAAAGAAAAAGATGTTGTGTTGCATGAATGTTGGCTCACAAGTTGGATAAATGCTGACTTTTATTGCTGCAAATTGCAATTTAATTCTATTCCTTATTTACAGTTATTATTTTTATTTAGTAGTGATATTCTAAAATATAAATAATTATTCCAGCTATTATTTATACATATATAATATACTTTGCTGAACGTATATGCATTTATAATATCAAATTAACCGTGCTAGTCTGTCGTTGTGTCATGGTTGACGCATGTTTGATATGGTATATCAGGTTGTTGGGTTCACCGTAGTGGAATCCTTGTATCCATCTTTGACATCGACGTATTTGTTTTTATAGAAGTTCAATCATGCATTGGGCCATTTTCCATTTGGGACCATTTCTTCTTTCTTTTCCCCCTTTTATGAAAGGACCTCTTTGGCAATGTACCGCAAGGCATGCTTGCTGATAACTACCCGAGTCAGAATAGTGCATGAAATTAGTTTATTCCTTTTCTTTTGGGTTGTGTTATTGAAAATTGGGTTCACCTATTGATGTCTCCTTAAAAGTTTAAACCTTCTCATTCAAACCTGGTGGAACCTTCTTTTGGTTTGTTCTCTAAGCGGATGCCTTGTTGTGGCACAGGGTTGGCTACTAAACAATGTTCACATGGTTCATAATTGTAGTCATTAGAGCTATAAATGAGTCAGCTCGAACCACTAACCAGTTACATTGGACTCAGCTCAGGCAGATTTGGTAATGAGTTTTGGATTCAATGGTTGGGTGTTAGTCTTGCCCTCAGGTGTGATTGTTAATTGGTTTGGGTCCTTGATGTAGGACAGAAGGGTATAAAGGAAATTTGAAGAATCCCTATTAAGGAATCATTTTTTATGTAAAAATTTATTCAAGAGGCAGAAGCTAAAAAGAGAAGAAACTAGGTGGGTCAAGTTGACCTACAAAGGAGAGCCTTATAAACAAATGAAAGCAATTGAAAACAACAAATTCCAAGGAATTGGCAAACAACCCTAGAGAACTAATTAACCACTCCCATACGCAATAAGCTCCCACCTATACACAAAATTTTCAAAGAGAATTTCTCTAAACTCCTTTAGAAGCTTAGACCCCAAAGACATAAGAGCCTTGGTGCTTATGATGATAGCATGAATCTCTTGCTCACAACCTTCAAAAACTCCTTTATTCCTCTCCTTCCACATACTCCAAGGCACCGCAAAGGAAATGAGCCTTTAAAGAACATGGCCCTTGGAAGAGAAAGCGAAGGTAGAGGATCCCTTGAAAACATCAAGGACAGATATAGGAAGAGCTCAACACATACTAAAAGCTATAAAGAAAGAGTTCCAAACTTGCCAAGTGAGATTGCTGTGAAGAAAGAGGTGGTTAATGGATTCTCCATTCACCTTACACACGAAGCAAAAGTTCACCAAAATCCTTTTCCGCTTGATCAAGTTGTCTATTATCGATATTTTGCGCAAAGACTTTGACCAATTGAAGAAGGCAATCTTATATGCCTTGAAACCCCAAATCATAGCTGCTGCAAAAGTCAAACCACTAGACGAAACCAATGCTGAATACGATGATTGAACAAAGAAAGATCCGCCTCAAGACCAAAGCCACACTCTTTTATCATCGAGCAATATATAAGGTGGCTCCAAAACGCGACTAAGGAGACAAGAAATAGAGTCAATCTCCCAATCATTCAGGTTTCTCCTAAAATCCAAAATCCCAAGTTTCAACCTCACCTTTCCTCATTACAAACTCTTGATAGGAAGCTCTTTCCTATTAGAAACAACTAATAACCAAAAAGTCCTCCTTGAAAGAAGATTACCCACACCAACAATCTTTCCAAGACTGAACTTTATCATCAACTCCCACTTTGAAATGGACCCCCTTCATAAACGCAATCTGCAACTTCAGGATAGCCCTTCAAACACTACACCCATAGGAAATATGAGCCCTACTACTATCTTAACCATGCCTACTCTTATATTTCGCCACTACCACCTGCCTCCACAAACTAAGATGCTCCTCCTCGAATCTCCAAAGTCATTTACCCATCAATGCCTTGTTAGTGGATTTGAGATCTTTAACCCCCAATCTGCCTCGCGTCATAGGCAAACACACCAAGTCCCAATCTTCCAAATGGTACTTCGAAGAGTTCTTTGTCATTTCAGAGAATTTTAGTCGCTCCCCACGAATTGTGAAGGCGACCCGACCGGTTGAAAGCACCCCACGAATTGTGCTTCAATTTGCTTAATTTACAAAAATGCCTTTCACAAGTTAGACTTGAGATCAACGCGTACGTGCAACTTCATGCAAGCAAGGACTCACGTGGCACACTATTAGGGGACTCTGACCGTATGGATGATTGGCCAATCCCTAGGTGGATCTACAAACCAAAAATCAGCTTGATTAGTGATTTCTAGGCGTTGGATTTGAGTTATTTTCACGGGTTGATTTTAACCGTTGAAATTTGAGCATTTTTTACCATTATTTGAGGTACATAGATCCAAATGTTTGAATCCAAAGGTTTGAAATCACTAATCATGCTGATTTTTGGTTTGTAGCTCCACCTAGGGATTGGAAAAACATCCAATGGTCAGAGTCCTCTAAGTGTGTGCCACATGGCTCATATTCCACTCTGCATTCAAAGTTTTACTCTAAAAAAATCACAACTATTATTTGTCAACATAATTGTCGGATGGATCAAAAAACAATTGTCAGATGAATGTTTAGTTTGGGTGCCCTCACAATTCGTGGGGTGCGACTAAAATTTCTCCAATCTCAGCAGTGGTTCTAAACTTTGATTTCGCCTTAAACTTCAGTTAGTTAAAATTTAGAATTAATTCGGGGAAGTTCAATAGAGAATCTGTTAAAATTTGCTAACTTAAGGAAGTTTAGAGAATTTTTGCCAAAACATTGGTAAAACACTGATTTTTAAGGATATGATAAAATATTTATAACTCATTATATCATAAAAACAACCATTTAGAGCAACCTAAACAATATTAATATCGTTTTACTCATATTGACGCAAATATCTAAAATACTGAGATTCTTTTTTTAAGATGAGTTATAAGTGTTTTATCATGCTTGTTTTTATCATGTTTGTTTTATTATATTCGGCTAATTTCTCAACGTTTAGCTTTTCTAGTACAAAAATTGCAAAAGTTCATGTTGTACTATTTATGAGTTTATGACTCAGTATCTTAGTACTTGCTACTTGCTTAAAAAAAGAATCTCAATACTTTAGATACTTGCGTCAATATGAAGGAAACGTTATTAATTTTGCTTAGGTTGTTCTAAATGGTTGTTTTTATGATATAATTAGTAATGAAAGCCCGTGCTAAAGCCCGGGTGGAAATAGAAAATACAAACTAACAACAATTAATTTTTATATCTACATCTAATTGTAGTAGGAAATAATATAGGAAAATTGCTTAACTATTCCCTTTCCCTTCATCCTCTCTAAACATGATAAGAAAATGAAAAAAAATTGCTAACACCAAAAGAAAATAAAAAATAAGTTTTTATAATCTTCATTTTTACATTCAAGCATCGCACAACAGTACATCCACTATGTCCATAATAGTGACGACCCTTTCATCAGTTCTCCCCATCTTCATATTATTTTTATTCACAATCATCTCTTCGTTATCTTCAACAACATCCACTTAGCCTGTAAAACATGATAAGAAAATAGAAAAAAGGGCTAACAATGGAAGAAAATAAAAAAATTCATAATATTCGTTTTTACCTTAATAGATTTATACAATCCTAAAAAATTGAAACTCTATAAATAAACAAACAATCATTCTAGAGTCTAAACATAAACATGAATGTAAATAATTGAATAACAATTCTTTTAGAGGCCCAAATCAAGTATTCAGCAGAGACGACTCATTGAAAGAAAAAAAAGTTTTAAAAGAGATGGTAAAGATATCGAACCATATTGACTTTTCTCCTGCTTTTGTGTCTTTGTCATTCGAAGAAGCTCAGTCGGTGAGAGGTAATGTGAGAACCATGCTTAAACCCTAATATTTATATATGACCGAATTAATGGCTAATTAAATGGATATTTATTTATTAACGAGATATGGAGAGACATTGGATGTCAATAATGGAAAATTGTTTCAATTGAAACAAAAATAGAATGTTGTGAAAATTGAAGGAGATGGAAAGCCATTAGAAGGCCATAATGGAAGCGGTGGTAATGGGATAAATGTTTTGATTGAAACATAAATAGAAGGTTGTGAATGTTATATTTTGGAAAATAAAATGGTGTTAAGAGACGTTGAGAAAAACGAATTTAAGAACGAATGAATAAATAATTTAAGAATGAAAGAGAGAATTAAGGAATAAATAATTGAGATTTTAAAGAAAAATAAATTGAGTTAGTTAGCAAGTCTAAAAAGTCCTTAATGTTTGAGGTGCATTACTTAAAGTGTCAAGGGGTGTTTTTGGAAAAGACAAAAAAGATAGGGTAGAGTCAAGTGGATGAGAGAGGAAAGAGAATTTTAGGTTGTTGACATGGCACTTTGCATGAGGAAAGTGCCATGTCAACTTGATGTAGAGGAGAACGACGCTGCTCGCTTCTCTGCTATAGTATAGATATATAGATGAGTTATAAGTGTTTTATCATATCCTTAAAAATCAATGTGTTTTACCAACGTTTTGGCAAAAATTCTCCAAACTTCTCTAAATCGGCGAATGAATTTGGTGAATTTTTGCACTGAAAAAGGCTAAACTTGAGAAATTAGCCGAATTTTGTTGAATTACTTCGAATTAATTTGGCCTAAGTTTTGTAATTTTTTTTACTGCATATACACTTTAATTCGGTGATTCAAAATTCGGCGAATTTCGGTCGAGTTTCGCCAAATTTTATCGAATTTTAAAACCATGTCAACACAATATAAGATGGGATAGAGAAGAGAGACATGAAGTAATTAGGGAGGCTAAAAAATGTACTTTTTATAAGGATCAACTTCCCCCTTTGGAGATATTTGGACTTCCAAGAAGCAAGTCTTTTGTCGAATCTCTTAATAACAGGGTCCATAAAGATTTGGAGCGATACCCTATTCTTAGGGGAAGCCGAAGATACGAACTAGGGAGGCACCCAGTACTACAACCCAAAATTGCCAGAAAGGTCTCTAACTCTTCCACATTGCCAAGGTATCCTCTGTGAATTGCAAATGAGAAATCACCTTACTTTTGGTATCCTTTAATCAGAGACCAGAGACCCCTTTAATCAACACAACTGACTTTTAGAAGAAACACTTGATCATAGGAGGTCTGCAAGAACATCAAGGTATCCTTTACGAATTGCAAATGAGAAATCACCACATCTTCTTTGCCCACCCCATAACCCTCTTGAAGGCCATTATCAAAGGCCCTCGACACCATACGCCCCAAAGCTTCTACCACCATAATAAAAAGAAAAGGAGAAAAATGATCACCTTGTATGAGATCCTTTGAGCTCTTGAAGTACCCGGTAGGCCATCCATTCATCAACATAGAAAATGACACCGAAGAGACACAAATACAAATCTACTTCCACCACTTATCTTCGAATGTTATTTGTCCCATAAGATAATCCAAAAAGTCCCAGTTAATGTGATCATTTGCTTTCTGTATATCAACCTTACAAACGATCCCGAGAACCCCAAGATAGTTTCTGGAGTAATCAGGACTCCTTCCAATATCTGCCAACTCTTCGTAAAACCCGTTGAGTCGCCGAGATGATGAATGGTAACACTTCCTTAAACCTGGCAGCAAGCGCTTTAATTATTATTTTGTATGTGCTCTGAACCAAATTAATGGACCTATAATATGAGATATCTTCTACCACTTGCCTTTTTGAAATCAAAGAGATAAAAGGGCAATTCAAACAAAAGTTCAGGTAAGTATTGTCTTGCAAGCTTGAATCACCTGAATGAAATCCCCCTCAATGACATCTCAACAATGCTTGAAGAAAGCGAGAGAGAAATCGTCTAGGCTAGGAGCTTTGCCCCCTCCCATCTTTCGGATCGCCCTGAGAATCTCTTCCTCCTTCAATGGTCTCTCCAACTAGCTACTCCGATCCCTGCTGATGCCGTCGAAGTGAGGCCCATCCTAAGTAGGTTTGGTAACATGGGGTTCAAATTACAACAACATAAAAATCAACCACCCTCTTCCTGATATCCGTCTCTTACTCTAGAATATGCCCGCTTATTTGAAGTTGAGAGATGTTATTCTACATCCTCCGCACGTTGGCAACTTGATGGAAATATTGAGTATTGTTGTCTCCCTCCTTATGCTACCTGACTTTTGACTTCTGTGTCCAACTTCTTTCTTCCATCATAACAGTCTTTTGAAACTTCGCCTTCAAAATAGTTCCCAGGAGTTAACGCCATTAAATTGTTGCAAAATTGGATGTTCTTGCTAGGACATGAAATGTTAGAGGTGGTATTGTTGGCCTTGGTTTCCTTTTCTTACAATAAGGCGAAGGTGGAAGAAGATCTGTGCGTTTTTTTATTTGTTTTCTATTGGAGTTCCATTCCTTTGGGAAAGATATCTTCCTTTACTCCTAACCTATATTATGTGGATAAGATAGGGATACAAACTGAAAAATGGTTGTGGTGTTTAACCATTGGAAGTGTTTGACATGGGTCCAGTCCCACTTGGAAATTCTAGACAAGGTCCTTTTTGTATCAATCAGAGGGCAACAATCCAAACAAAAAAATGGTTTTATTTATTTATTTTGGGTGGGGGTGGGGCTACAACACAATATATCTTATTCCTTAGATTAATTAAGATGAGATGATGAAGTGGTCTTTTAAGCAAGTGTTTCTGGATATGGTTGTACCCTATAAAAATGCTTTGTAGATATACCCTTCAAGTGTGACACCTTTGCTTTGGTATCTTTAGCATGACCTTGAGTTTATGTAGACTTCTCTTTAATTTTGGCAATATTTGAAGCAGTGAAGCTGCCATAAGGAAATGAAAGCACAATGGATACTACAATAAGCAGCTTTCTATGCAATTATTGTAAGACCCAGTTTAACGATAGTATTTTCACATGAAACATCACTTGCCAAAGATGATAAGAAATGCATGTCCATGCACTCAATTTAAAAGCTTGAGAATTGAGAATGTTTATAAAAGACAGAAATTCGTTCTATTTGAAAATGAATTGGTGATAAATGGTTTTAATTTTTCTTTTCTTTGAAAAGATCTTGTGCTTGTGTATGTGTGTTTAGAACTTTAGAATAATGTCTGTAGTATAAAAGATCTTTTGTTTTTTTTGCAAAAACCTTGTCATTATATGATGGATTATGGAGCTGTTAGACATATTATATATTTTTTAAGTTTGTATATTATTTCATATTTTTGTAATTCGTAAATCTTTTATGCATCTTACAATCCAAGGATTTGAATCCCAATTCGATTTGAATCCTACTCATGATTTTTCGATCAATATGATTATGACAACATTGGTTTCTTGCGATATCTTGTAAAAAAATCGTAGGCTTTTTTACGATATTTTGATTTTTGCAACATTAGTAAGCTAATATTTGAGTTATTCTGTTTTTAGTAAATATTTCTCATCTCTTTTTCCTTTATAAGTTGTCGGTAATTTGAATCTCCTTTCCTTAGAATTTTCTTTGCTAAAAATATCCCAAAATTGAGATCTGTGACTAGGCATCAGACTCCCTTGCTGTAAATTCTTGACCTTGATTTCAAGTTGGAAAGGGCCTGATGGTTTCCATGTGACTGACTGTAATGCTTCATTGATCATGGGATTGGAAAATTTTCATGATCAACTTCTTCTAAAATAGCTCACAACCTATTCCATCAGTACTTGATCTGCAAAAACATTTTCAAAGGGCTTTTACAGTAGTCCCTAAAGGCTGAAACAGTAAAAAAGATATTGACTACTCAACACAGTAGTAAAAAGAGTGGTTGTGAAATCCTAAACCAGAAAAAAGCTTACAGGTCACAAGCTTTCAACAAAACATGTCATGAGCTTTCTAAAACAAGCAAAAAGCTTAAACTTATTGCTTCAACATTGGAGTCTTTTGTCACAGGTCACAAGTTTTACCACTTGTGTAAGCTCTTCATGTATCGCACACTGTAATGCAAGATATTTCCATTAACCCTGATGTACTTTTTGAAGCCTAGTGTGTGTCCATTAGAGATCTTAACAAAAATAGATGTGTAGGCTTGGTGTCTTGACCCCATTAGAACCATTGGCTGACTTGGTGTAGCTTTGGTGTGCTACACTTTGCTAGATACACCAAAATTCTGTAAAATTCCTGAAGACGCAACAAATATTCTTCTAACATAGGAACTATTAGACCTGGCATCAACGATCCAAAATATCAATCTTGTTTTTATGGCTGCTAATCTCCTCCATCTGGACGATTTTCAGGTTATTCACAATGTCACTAGATTTGACTGCAATTATGATTTTAATGTATTATTGAAAGAAGCTATGTTGTAGGAGATTAATGTCAATGTCATTGAAGAGAAGTATAGATTGAGGCTTTTCTTTTCTCTTTCCAATTTACAGGTATTCCCATATGGGTCGGTGCCACTGAAGACCTATCTTCCAGATGGAGATATCGATTTGACTGCACATAGCATTCAGAATGTTGAGGATGCTCTGGCGAATGATGTTCGTGCTGTCCTTGAAGTGGAAGAGCAGAATAGGGCTGCTGAGTTTGAAGTAAAGGACGTCCAATACATTCATGCAGAGGTTTTTCACTCTGATTCCCCTCTAAAAGTGTTCTTGCAGTCAAGTGAGAGCATTTTGTTATACTTAAAACTTGAGTATTATTACATATTTTTGCATTTATTTTTGTTTCTATTACTAGTTATCTTTTCTTTTTCTAGCATTCTGAATTGTTACCTGAGATACTTATCTTTTGCTTATGCTGACTGTATATCCTAGGAAATTGTTGTTGTAGTGCATAGGTCTATTTAAAATTATGCTAAGTTGATTACAAATTTGCAAGTAAGAAGTTGGACTTGACATATTAGGGAATGGTGGAGCCGGAGGTAACCGAATAGTGTTAGTTTACTAGCTCGGAGAGAAGTTTGCTCTTCCAGCCTTATAATTTATTGACCACTCTATCGTTGATGTACGGAAATGTGATTCTAGAAGTTCTCTTCCGAAAGAGAGGACAAGATGTGCAGGATCCCATGGCATGAGAAAGGGCTCTTCTGAATTTGCCTTAGGTATTTTTGGCTCCCAACTCCGATGGGTCTGTTGGCAAGAGATTCTGAGTATAGAGCTATAGAAAGCGCTTCAGCACAGGATAAAAAGATACAGAGAAAGAGGGTCTCCATGACAAATACCTCTAGAAGGCCTAAAGTTATTGGTTGGAGAACCATTAACTAGAATGGCATAAGATGTGGAAGTGATACATTCCATCACAAATTTAATCCTGATGTCGCAGAAGCCCATTTTGATCAGAACACCCTAAACCCTAAACCCTAAACCGCCTAAAGGTATTGGCTGGAGAACCATTAACTAGAATGGCATAAGATGTGGAAGTGATACATTCCATCACAAAGTTAATCCTGATGTCGCAGAAGCCCATTTTGATCAGAACAGCTTCGATGAATAGCCATTTGCTTTCTTCATATGAAGCTTTGTATCCATCCACCCTCAGGCACCTTTTTGTTTACATCATACTAAATGTAATGAAACTTCTAACACTTGCAAAGACATATTGACATTTTTCCTATTGACAGAACAATAGGGAAATTGTTAGGAGTTAAGAAAATACCAAATTATACAATTGGAAATGAAAAAAGTAGTATTGTATAAGTATCCATGCACTATCCAGTACTAGTATCTGTATTGTATCGTGTTGATCTATGTAACAAGGACACGGACACAGACACGTGTGTTGGTGTCTGACGCGGATATGTAGTGTCAGACACGCTGACTCCCACAAACCCAATACGGCAACACGTCCGTACAGTTCATTCTTTATGCTGAAAGATATATTTTTTAAATACTGTAGTCCATGTTAAGCATGCAATATAGAAAGAATGTCTTTAGAATAAGCTGATATACTTATCAAAAAATTCAAAATTTTTGTATAAATTGAGATTTGCTTGAAATGGTGTGTCGGCATGTGTCCGACACGTGAATATGGCAAGGTGTCCAACATGGCAAATTCTTAGAAAATGGAGTGTCCTTGTTACAAAGGTGTTGATGCAGGTATGCTGGCATGTTGAAGTATCTGGGTGTTATAGCTTATAACCACAATCCAAAAATCTTTAGAGGAAATGGCATGCTAACATAGCAATCATGTGTGTTTATGTATTTCTATTTCATATAGTTACTTATTTCTGAAACTCACAGTTTATCTAGAACATGTTGAAGCTGCTTGCCACCTTTCGCATGTATAACTTTAAGGGCTTAATGTATCTTATTCAATGTCTCATTATCTTTGGGCAACCTCTTTTACCTAAGCATGTTTGGTTTCGTTCTTTAGATATTGGGATTTCTGATGGCAGGTTAAGCTCGTCAAATGCCTTGTACAAAATATTGTAGTAGACATCTCCTTCAATCAATTAGGAGGACTCTGTACACTATGCTTTCTTGAGCGGGTATGGCATAACAAAGGTTTCCTCGTAACATTCTAAAATTGGTCTTTCTTAGCAAATCACATTCATCATTCGCTATGTAGCTTGGATGTTGGCACGTGTTGAAAACTCCAGAAGTTTCAATATTTTGATATATTTGGGGTTGGCAACATGAATAGGTTGGTACTAGTATCTATAAAATAATTGAAGATTTTTATTTTATTCCCCAATGGTTTAGAAAAACTATTAAAATAAAAATTAACAAGTCATGAATTTTTTTTAAAAGGAAATGAGATTATATGGTATTCTGTTGTCACCATAGTTTGTATCCATTTTCAAATTTTTGTAGTTTTTCGAATTTGTATCAATCTTCATATTTTATAGTTTCTCTGTACTGATCAAGTGACACATTTGGATTTTATTCTTTTTTATAATTTTTGTAATTTTCCAAGTGTACATCATTGGTATTTTCCTTTTTTTGTTGTTTTTCTTTAACATTTTGTCAAGTGAATGTAATATCTTTCTCTCTCTCCCTCTCCCCCTCTCTCCAATTTTGTTAACTTGTTCATTATAGAGTAATTCCTATGACACACACATAATACTAATGCTTTTGTACTTATAAAATGACACAAGGTCGTGGACGTGGGGACCACATGTGATGTAGGATATCTAACCAATACTCCCAAAAGCCGCGACTGATGGGGGCGTGAGATTAAATCCTTTTATCTCATAGCCCAGATCTAGGCTCTCGGTCGACACGACCCCTCGTGGGCCCATATCGCATGGGCCACCCCACCTCGAGTGTGCCCCATTTACGTAGGCTGCCCCACTCGAGCCGATGTGAAAATGCCCTGCATTAATCACCCCCGGTGAGGAGACTCGAACACGAGACCTCCCTCTCTGATACCACTTTGATGCAGGACATCTAACCAATACTCCCAAAAGCCTCGACTGATGGGGGTGTGAGATTAAATTCTTTTATCTCATAGCCCAGATCCAGGCTGTCGGTCGACACGACCCTTCATGGGCCTATATCACACGGGCCACTCCACCTTGAGTGTGCCCCATTTACGCAGGCTGCCCCACTCGAGCCCGGTGTGAAAATGCCCCATGCATTAACATGCAGATGAGTTAAGTGCTAATTTTGGTGAGGAAATCATCCTCACCAAAAATCATCAATTTCTAAAACTTCTAACCCTGTCAAATATGGACCTAAATTTTATGGTGAAAATGGATGGTCCAAAATTTTTCAACTTTCAATCCACTTTTCATAAGGATAAAATGTCGGAATGGGCTGATTTTTTGTGAGATTGATATCCACGTTGAGAAGAATATTATCATAAATAATCAGTCCTTGACTCATCTTCATGTGGGCCCCACATCCATGAATGAATCATTTTATGAGTCACAAAAGCATTAGTCAACGTATTCCAGCCCATATACATATAATTGTTAATTCATACACATGCATATTTGGTCAGAAGTCTAGCAGAAAATTTCTGAAATTGGATGCACTCCATCCAACGACATGATTTTTTGAACATGTTTAATAAAAGGTAACCTCCCTTGAGTTTTTGTCAATGAATTTGAGATTTTGGGTGTGCTTATATAACAGGTTGATTGCCTTATTGGCAAAGATCATCTCTTCAAACGCAGTATTATACTGATTAAAGCTTGGTGTTATTATGAGAGCCGCATTCTTGGTGCTCATCATGGTTTGATTTCTACATATGCACTGGAAACATTGGTCCTGTACATCTTCCATCTCTTCCACTCATCTTTGAACGGCCCTTTAGCGGTGAGTGCTTTTGGGAAAGAGAATTCTGTGACACATGCACATGTGCAAAGACATGGATTTGATTTACTAAACCAGGTGCCTTTACAGGTTCTATATAGATTTTTGGACTACTTCAGCAAATTCAAATGGGATGAATACTGTATCAGTTTATATGGTCGAGTCTGCATCCATTCTCTGCCAGATATAGTGGGTGAGCTACATGCCTCAGTGTCATTAGATTGGATAGATTATCTTGTTGCTTACTTGAGATCCTCATATTTTTGTGTTTTTTCAGTCGAGACACCAGATAACGACGGAGCTGATTTGTTGCTTAGTAATGAATTTCTCAGGAAATGTGTGGCCTTGTTCTCGGTTCCGCCGAGGGGACTCGAGACCAATTCGCGGGCATTTACGCAGAAGCATCTTAACATAGTAGATCCACTGAAAGAAAATAACAACCTTGGACGCAGTGTCAGCAAAGGTATGAGGCTGTTTTTCTCAATCGGGCAGCTTTTGATCGTTGTTTTAAGCTATTGAGGCTTATATGTCAAGTCAAGGCTAATCTTGTGGAAAGATTCACTATATTTCATTTTAATATTCTATTGCAAACCATAGGTACAGATCTAGTTTTTGGGAGTCTCCAGCAAGGAAAATTTCCCTAGAGATTTGGAACCTTTTTAATATTCTTTTCTTGGAGAAAAACAAAAAGGAAAAAATGTAGAAAAATAATGAAAATTAAATATTTTACCCATTGAATTTTAACTATAGCAGCTTCGTGAAAATCTCAAGATATTTTTGTGTGAAAATAAAATTTCTATTCTTGCAAGATATCTAATTTCTATTGAGAATTGAAAAGTTTGTCACTTCATGTAATTTTGAAATATTAGATATTGTAGTCTCAGAAATCTGTGAGAAAGGTCTGGCCTCGAGGCTTAGAAAAAAGCTTTAATTTCAAAGACTCGAAATATTATTCCTACCTTCAACTTTTTAAGGTTGTGTATCTTATTCTTCTTTTGTAGCTGTGTATGTGTGTGTGTGACATTTGTTGGTTAATCACCTAATAATGTCCCAAGCCTTCTCATGCAGGCAATTTCTATCGGATACGTAGTGCCTTCACATATGGGGCCCGCAAGCTCGGACGGATCCTTTTGCTACCGGGAGAAAGTATTGCTGATGAACTTAACAAGTTTTTCATGAACACTTTGGATAGGCATGGAAGTGGACAGAGGCCAGATGTGCAGGATCCAGTTCCAGGTTTTATTGCAAATGGGTCTGATCCTGCATTATCAAAGTCAGATATTGAGAAATGCATAGAGGATATGACCGTTTCTAAACTACCATCTGTTGATTCCAGTGGCACTGCAGTGAAATCTACGGGATCATTATGCGAGGGGATCAGTGACGTTAGTTTATCAGGGACAGAAAAGAAACCCTGCATTGGAATTGCAAAAGAACCACAAAGATATACTTCCAAACTGGGATCTACTCTGACAGTGATGGAAACAGATGGTTTTGCAAATGGGAATGCTGTATCAGGATATCGCCTGGCCGGTGATGCTAAAGACCTAGCTACCTCCAGAACTCAAGGTCCAAGAATCTCCAAGGAGACACCTAAATCTACACTTCTAAGTGGTGAACCGGATACTTCACCGCTTGGAAGAGCATACCATGCACCTCATCTCTATTTCTCCCATTCGTCTTTGGAAAATGGGAAGATTAAAAGCAGTAACCCAGATCAAACAAAGCCAACAAATTCTGGTATCTTGGAAAACAAGGTGTTGTCTAGGCTACCACGAGTACCTGATGAAGAAACTGGCCTTGTTTTACAGCAGGATCCAGAAGAGATCGATTTGGCAATCAATGATACAATCCATCCATGTAGTAATCATGAGGTTCCAACTACTGTTGGCACAACAGATGGTCTCCTAATCTCAAGTCCAATTGCTTATACCTCGGAAGATTTATATCTTGGTTATGGGGAAGGGGACTTGGCGGGCACTGCTGGAAGCACTGGAGCTCTCAACTCCTTGACGGACCTCAGCGGGGACTATGAAAGTCACTTAAACAGTTTGCTATACGCTCGGTCGTGCCATGAATATGCTTTCTGTGGGCCTGTTCTGCCCATTCCTCCACCATTGCCTACTCAATTCCAGAACAAGCATGCATGGGACACCGTCCGTCGGTCGATGCAGTTGAAGCGGAATGCATTTCCCCATATGAATGCTAATGGTGTCATCTCAGGACCACCATTCTACCCTACGAATCCTCCCATAATACCTGGTGCTGCTTTTGGTGTGGAAATGCCAAAGCCGCGAGGAACAGGAACATACTTTCCCAACACGGTACATTCAATTCAAGCCTCAGGATTTTTTTGGGAATTTTAGTTTTGTGTTGAAAATATCATGTGGACTGCAGTTCTTTTTTGATCTTGGGGTCCTTTGGATGCTTGTGTTTCTTGGTGAAGTTTCCAGATGGTGGGTCCCTGTTATCTCAAATTGCTTTGATAACTGGAATTTTGCAGAACCATGGTTCGTACAGTGACAAGCCCTTGCCGGGGAGGGGGAGGAATCAAGCATCAGTGACTCATGGTCAGTTGCAAAGACTACCTCATGAAAGTGGCCCGGCTGTGACGCCGCCGGACACAAACTTGCTTGAAAAAGGTGGCTACGATCCGACACCGACGCAACTCCCGGTTCTTCCAGGCCGTACAAAGCCCGGGTCACCGGAGTTCTTCCAGGCTGGTCGGCCTGCTGTGAGGGGGTTCCCCCATGCCAATGGCTTCTTGCTCCCATCCGAAAAACTTGAATTTGGGTCTTTTGGGCATCTGCCATCGGGTGCGTCCTTGCAAGAAGTGAGCAGGCAACCTGTTTCCAGTGCTCCACACACTCAGGTCTCTCCATCTAGGCTTCCTACACCTGCAATGCAGAGACCCAGACCAGTATTGGATATGAACCAGGAAAGGTATGGGAATTCTAATTTGTGAAAATTATATTTGGTGTCCAAGATCATATCTAGATTCTGGTTAAGCTTTCTATCTAATTTGACCTGCAGGTCATACCATCTGAAAGATGAAGATGACTTTCCCCCTTTGTCTGTCTGAATGCGGATGGAAGGGGATGGTCTATCTATAGATAGAAAGGATGAAAGACAGAGAGAGAACAGTAAGTTCTAACAAAACAGCCCGAGCTTGAGCATTCGATTGCATGGCCCGAGTCGACCCAATCGATATGTAGCTTTTAAAAAGAAATATTTTTCTTCTGATTGTGGTGCAAAAGGCATTTGTACATTCTAATTGATTCCTTTTTCCGCTCCACTTCTCTACTTTTCATTGAGTGGTTTTATATACAGGAATCATTGACGATGGTTTTCGCCCAGTTTTTTTTTTGTTCACCCCCTTGTGGGCGATCATAAACCCAAGAAGGTTTGGTGGTGGTTGAATATTTTGCATGTACTTTTGTTGGAAGCATACGTGTTCTCTCGCAGCGGGGGTGGTAAAAGATTTTGGTTATTTCATTGAAGCAGATGGCAGTTAATGAATATATGGTTTACATGTATTTTTAATTTTCCCCCACGTCTTCAGTTTGAGTTATTGCAGCTGTACACATTATTTCTCGATGTTGTTATGCACGGTCGAGGATCCATTTCTCTTGCTGACTTGGCATGTGGATTAGGCTATGCCACTTGGTATGATTTGTTTGGGCGGGTGGGTTTGCATTTTTTGAGCAAAAAGTGGTGGGCTATGACTGATGTTGCTGTTCTTAGCTTTGGTTTGACGCGACCATTCAAAAGAGAGGGACTTGCATCTGATAAATGTGATCATCTGGTATTTGTGGCTCAGATCAGTGAAGCAACTACCTCTGTTGCTAAGATGGTTTTGCATGTTTATTATCTCTCATTATGGAGGTAAGAATAGTAAAAAATGATTAAACAAAAAAATGTAGAAAATAAGGTCTTTTCTAGGTTAGACTTGGATCCAAAGGATGGTCTACGTTCTACCAACAAAACTGTAACTTTCAGTCAGGCCCTTTGTCCTTTGATATTAAGACTTTGTTTACAAAGTGACTTCAGAATCTGCCAGTAGGACGCTCTGAGTGTGACTTCCTCAACCTAAATTCGTTTTACAACCTACTTGGATGCTAAATGGGATGGAGATGTTGATGGATGAAACCACAAATAGCTTTTGCATACTCTGGCGGCCCACTCTTATGCCCTGGTATTGCTAGGGCTGCAACTCGGGCAGGCTGAACCCGACTTTGGGTTAGGGTTGGGTTGGCCACTTCAGTACTCGGGTTGGGCTCGCAACTGGATTTTTACAACCTGATCAAATAGGGTTGGGTTAGGGTTGAGGCTTCAACCCAACCCGAGCCCAACATACACACTACACACATTATCTAAGACATGCTTGAGACAAATCCTTGGAGGCCACCTATAAGAGGTGCATCACATCACCAATGATTCGACTTCAATTCTATACGAGAAGGTAAGCAGTTGAAAAGCTCATTGTTATTCTGCTGATAATGGAAGTACTTTTTAGTCTTGGCAGAAGCGGCGAGTTTCGTATATGTGTAAGTCTCGTTCTGTTGTAAACTTGTGTTGTCATTCACAATTGTGTTACTATCTGCAGCTAAAGGGAAATTATTTGGCATTTGTAGGTGCAAGATTATATGGAGAATTTTGAACTTATAATTCTTCTATAAATAAACATGAAGATGATGAATATAAATGTACATATATTTTGTTAATGTGCTCTTATTTATAGGATATGGAAATGAAGTTATTATTTTTAGGCTAGCATAATGGTTATTGTATTGACCAATGAACAATTTTAATATGAAAATAATTTAGCAACTTTTTCAATCAATAAAAAAAATAAGAAATTGACCAACCCGACCGGGCAGGAAAATCTAGGCCCAACCTTGGGTTGGACTTGGGTTCATAGCCTCGAAGGTCGGGTTAGGCTAGGGTTGACATCCAACCTGACCCAACCCACCCGAGTTGCAGCCCTAGGTATTGCAAGTGATGAATTAATTTTGGGTCATTGGGTTCAAAGCTACAAGAGTTGGTAAGAAGCATAAGTTACGCGAGTTCAAAGTGTGGGAGTTTGGATATAAAAATGTAGTTAAAATAAGTGAACAATTCCAAACACGCCTTTAAGAAATAAAATATGGTACTTTTAGGTATGGAGATTTACATTGATGACATACTGGTGAAGAGTTGAGAATGAAGCTGGTTCTTGGTGGTCTTATTTTGGACCGTCGATTGATTAAGATAGTTTTAGATGAAGCTGAATTTGGCCAAGTGCACGTTCATCGTCACCTTGGGTAGATTTTTGGGGTACTTTGTGACTTATTGGGGGATTGTGACAAATCCTAAGTAGTTCAGAGCACTCCAGAAGATGCCTTTAACTTAGAGCAGGTTCAGATCATGATCGGGATGATTGCAGCCTAAAAGAGGTTTATCTCTCTCGGCCATCCAATAAGTGTGAAATTTTCTATAAGCTTCTCAAGAAGTTGGACAGGTTTGAGTGGTCAGCAAAGTGTCGGGGTACTTGAGTTCATATCGCAGCTCCCTCCTTGCTCTAATGTGACTAAACAAATTGAGATTCATTTTGTTTGCATTTATCATCGAAAATGTTGGCACACTGATGGCAAGCAGATATGCTCAATAAGGACCATACAATCGCAATGGAGATTTAAGGTTAGGGTTAGGGTTAGGGTTTCAAAGGTAGAGAAGAGAAAAGAGAGAAAAGAAGGATGTCATGCTCACTTGAATCCATAATTCTTATTTATATAGAGGAACTTACGTGGACAAGTATACCCCTCAACTTTGAGAGGTATTTACAAAGTCTACCGTATTACATGTAAAATACGTCTAAACATACGTACATAATAATACTCCCCCTCATGTTGGTGCATAGATATCTCTAATGCCCAACTGACTTAGATACCTGTAGAGTTACCAATTGGAAACTCCATTAGTGATGACATCAACAACTTGCTCAATTTTATTCACAAAAGGAGTACATACCTTCCATGAAACAATCTTTTCCCTAGTGAAGTAATAGTCCACTTACATATAGTATAATCATCAACAAATGTAACAAAATAATGAAAGCGAAAAATAGAAGTAATATGGGCAAGACCCCACACATCAGAATGCACAATATCAAAAGAAATTGCATTTCTATTATCTTTGGAATGATAAGTAGAACGACAATATTTAGAGAGATCATACATATTACGATGTAATTCAGAAAAAGAAACAAAAGTAAATAAAGCAGGAAATAACAACTTCAAGTACTAAAAAGAGGAGATGGGAGGACATCCCCTTTCCCAGACACAGAAGATAAAGTTTTATCAGTAGTCTTAACCTTATCACGGCCAGAACAAATGAAATAAATAGAGAATAAAGAGGACATACCTGTCATATGCTCAATGATCTAAGTGGGATTGAACGAAGGAGTGGACACATGATGGGCATGTCTAATGGTACCTATGCAAAGGAGGTAGTCGGAGTGGCAGATGGACCATCGAGTTGAATTAGCAAACGCTAGATGGTAGCAAGCTCGGATGCAGATATAGAATCAGGCGATGACATAACAATAGAACTTGACAATGGCTGGTCTGGAGTAGGTGCAAAAGTATTCATGTTGGCAGAGTGGGCACCAGAAAAACTCGGCTGGCTAGAGCAGGGAGGACAACCATGTAGTATCCAACACTTGACCCGTACATGCCCAAGACGACCACACTGGTTACACTTGGGCCTCTCCTTGAAGGAGGACTTCCCAAACTGGGAAGGAGCATATGATAATGCGAAAGTAGAAGGTTGAGAGAACTTGGACTTCTGAGATCGCTGAGGTTGATAAGCTGAAGCAGCAAGAGTAGACTGATCAAGTGGCTGAAAGGAAGTGACAAGAGCTGATCTCTATAGAGAGAACATAGCACTCTGTGGGACCATAACACTCCGTCGACTCCCCTCACTCTGAACATAGGAATAGACCTCTTCGAGATAGAGCAAATCAATGCGAGTGCTCAAAACCTGAACCATAGCTAACTCATACCCAGAGTTGAATCCTGAAAGGAACTCAAAGATTCGACTCTTCTCCACATACTTCTGATAATTGGTGATATTCTCTACATTAGTTGGATGGAAGGCGTGATAGTAATCCAATTCCTCCCACATGCTCAGAAGAGTGGAAAAGTGATCAGAGAGGGATCTCTCACCCTATAGAAAACGAGAGATACTCTATCTCAACTAGAATGCTCGGCCTATGTTTTACTGCTGGGAATAGGTCTTGCGAGCAGTCTCCCAAACCTCATGGGATGTATGTAGGAACATGAAGCGCCTAATGTTGTGTGACTGCATAGAGTTGAGGAGCCAAGACATAATTATAAGGTTCTCGGTCTCCCATCTATCATATGCAGGATCCTCAGTCGATTATGACTCAATAGCCCGTCTAGTAATGTGCCCCATCTTCCAACGACCTCCCATAAACAATCTGGTTACCTGAGACCATTCTAGGTAAATCTTGTCATCCAATTTCACAGATGTAATCTGTTATCCAGGGTTCTCATACGCCACGTGATGCACCATAGGCCCTCCAACATTGCTAGAGGTAGCTTCCGTGCTCATATTTGATACCGTAGGAGGATCCGGTGTAGACATAGCTAGTAAAAACTAGAATCAACAAAAGAGGGCGGTATACTCGCAACAACCCTACTAACACACATTTCGAGGGTAGCCAAGAGCAAGGAAGTCACAAAAGAGGCAAACGGTAGTCGTTGTACACACAACGGGACCTTCAGAATGCATCATTAATCCTTTGAGGAAGACCATTCACTTCGAAAACCACATGGTAACAGCACAACCCCATCAAGAGACATTAGGGATCCACTCCGATCCATGTAAGGGCCTGGAAAATAGTTTTGGGTGGGTTTGATATGCAACCAACAGTCCAAAGACCCCAAAATAAGGTACCGACGATAACCTTTTTGGGGAAAAATCCTTCCCAAACCTTCAAATCTTCATAGATCCACTCAAGGGTGGTATCAACATGAAGATAATATTGGAGGGGATTAGAATCAAGCAACAAACCCCCCAATAAAACCCCGTAAGGAATTGAAAAATAAGCTTATCTAAAAAATAATTTTTTAATTTTCAGAGAAGCTTATGGCCAAACACCAACTAAATCAACTAGGAAAATTCTCAAAAAATCACCAAAAAGCTTAAAAAAATCATAGTCTATCAAGGAGAGGAGCTTTAGGTTTATAGCTCTATCCTGTCCGTACAGTTGCTAATGTCACCACCCTCCTGGTTGATCCTTGGTCTGATCTCCTTCAGGAACGCTGTGTGTTGGCTTTGATACCAAGTTTCAATGGAGATTTAGGGTTAGGGTTAGATTTAGGTTTAGGTTTTCAAAGGTAGAGACGAGAGAAGAGAAGAAAATGATGTCATGATTACCTCACATGATTCCATAGTTCTTATTTACCCGTCAACTATGAGATGTATTTACAAATGCTACCTATTACATGTAAAATATGTTTAAACATATGTACAATAACACATACCTGGTTAGAAAATATTGAATTCTTGAAGAACACTTACAAGTTCCAAATTTCTGAGAGAACATTGAGCTCAGTCTTATCAATATAAGCCCACGAGGCTTGAGTTCATATTTGCTACCTTCTTAATCCCAAGTCCACCATCTTTGTGGGACAGCTGGAAAGTTTGCCAGTTCCTAGCAACACTAACACCACCAAAAATTTCATAGATGCCATCTTGCTAAGTTGGTAAGGTTTGGAGTATTGATACCACAACCTGAGTTCAAAACCCACCTTCACCCATTGACTACTAACCACTGACCCGTTTGCTTACGAAAAAAATATTGCTGTGATAGGGCTTATAGGGAGTGCACATTTGCCGGATTTTGAGTTAGATTGGGACCCAACAGTACCCAAGCCAAGCTTGCAATCATACGCTTGCCTTGGGTCAACATTATATCCTATAAACATTGTCTAATCTAACTTTGCAACCACAATTTGAAGTAGATTTTCTAGGCCTAAAATAAACTGATAATATGATACTTTAATCGCAAGTCTCAAATAACCATATAATGTGGGACCTATTTTCTTCTTTTATGACTTATTTAACTCGAAAAACCTGAACCTCCCCCAATAATCAGGCCAAATTGCTACAGTTGTTCTGGCCAGATTGAGATGGAATGCATTTTTTTGGTCAGCAAATGTATTCCTCAACGGAGTCCCTGAATCATAGATAGCAAAATAACTCCCTAAATAGTACTGTTAATGATATCTGATAACTGAAAGTGGGGCATGAAATGGAGCGAATCAAACCCGAGATCCAACCCAATTCAACCTATATTTTGTGGGTTTGGATAATTGAGACAGATCCATGTAAATTAATCCCATTGGTATTCAGATCAAATTCAGATCCTGGTATTATAATTTCAAATCAGGTTGAATCCTGGTTTGAGACTTGGATCCTTACTAAAAATTGTCATTTCATAGTGGATCGGATTCGTATTCCACATGTGGGTCCGATCTAGATCTTCCCATTTGGATAATGGTTTGGATTCGGATCATGTGTCATGGACCCAAGTCCAGGTATGTATATCATGTTATTAAAACCTTATCCTTGCAGGGAGGGAAGTTGTCACCCTAGAGTACCCATCCCATGTAGCAAACCTCTCTCTCTCTCTCTCTCTCTCTCTCAATATTTTGATCTTTTTATTTGAATTAGTAAATTATTAAAATTTATGACAATATTTAACTAAATTTCAGTTTTATACAAATAATATGCATGTGCTTGTTCTTTTAATATAATAATATATAATCTGAGGACTTTTCACAAGCATAGTTTACACACTAATAATAAATTAAATTTCAGTCTGATTAACATCCATGTGAAGGATGACAATAGCTATAATACATTCCAACAGGGAAATCACCCTCCTTTTCCCCCTTCTCATTTGGGATAGTACGCTGCGGTCAGACTGCCAACCTCAAAGTTGCAACATACAACAGTCCAATTGAGTGGCAGGCTAGACCCTGATGCCTAAATTAGCGAATGAGAGACGGTGAGGGGAGTGAAGATGTACATCTTACAGTCATGAGAATCAACTTGAACACCGAATGTTGCTGCAACATTTCCTGGTACATCTTCGTGCTGCCAATTGGTATATTACCAAGTTAGTTCGAAATGCATAGGAGAAATCAAAGGTATGATTTTACAAAATATTAAGTATGGCCTATCAACAGCAAATCTGTACAAATCGCATCAAGTGACCAACTATTTGATATGTTCCACTCTGACGATATCTTTGGGTAAGAAAAAAAACCCGATCAAATGCTTGTAGAGGTATGTCCTATAGCACACTTTTGGATGGTCAAAGAAAAAAAGGGCAACATTCACACGAAAAATATCTAGAAGTTAAATGCTTATGATCATTTGGTTTGATTGATTTCTGATTTGGGAAATCTGCTAGTAGGACCTCTGAATGACAGTTTAGGAGCCTTAGAAAATGCAATTGTACAAATATATTTCCAAGGCTTTCTTACATTATAAGAGGTTATCCTTCTATTAAACTTAAATCATAAATCATCTGAAAATTATATAAGCTTGCATGCATCTTATGTATATGTGCCATGCATCCATCTACATGTTGATGCAGGTCAGTACTCTCACCTTCCATAAATCTCTTACAGCAACACTGGCGGTCGGGTCTAGGCCAAGTGCTTCCCATTTGGCAGTGATGACGATAGCTTCTGAACATCGGTTCCAAAGGGCAACCACCAACCGGTCTTCAGATAGAGGACCCGCCCATACCTGTAACACAGGACTTTAATCTATGAAAACACATTACGAGGAAGAACATACCATTGACCTGTTTTATAGTTCAAACAAATGCAAGAGACTCGTGAATCGACTCAGAACTCAGTGAAGTCAACTTTGGCTGTCCTACTCCATGTACCTACCAACTTCAAACTTGAATTTTATAATGAATCAGTAGTCTCAACTAAACTATTATTATTCGGCCAAGTAAACTTAAAAATTGATAGATTATTTTCCAAGTTCAGTCAGTTTGGGAACATTAATTGAAAGCAGTATGGTTTGATGACTTTGAGGGAAATTCATATTGCAGTGTTCCAGGGGCCATGCCCAAATGTTGACCAGTCTACAGAAACAAAAATGAGAGAGAGGTGGACCTGACGGCAATAGTCCGTTCCTTCAGCAGAGACTTTCCTTCCTTGAACTCCAAGTGGGTCTATACAAAACAAAAAACACCCTACAGGTTTAGTTGTCCCGAGTCCTGACACACTATGCTGAAACAGTTAAAATGTATAAAAAAATCAACTAAGGAATTTTTTTTATGATCAGTCAAAACTGGTTAGATGATGCTGAAGTAAATGGTAGTGATTTCTGTATTGGATTGAAAAACATGCAGTGAAAAGAGACTGAAAAAAAAGAAGAAAAAAGAAAGACCATTCTTTAGACATGGTAGCAAGTGAACTTTGAAAA
Organism: Euptelea pleiosperma; assembly: GCA_035048495.1. Taxonomy (NCBI): domain Eukaryota; kingdom Viridiplantae; phylum Streptophyta; class Magnoliopsida; order Ranunculales; family Eupteleaceae; genus Euptelea; species Euptelea pleiosperma. The sequence continues at coordinate 27,744,338 of CM068540.1, forward strand.
AGATTTACCTTGGTTTACTGCAATGACCTCCTCATTGCTTAGAATTTCCAATGTTTCTGCAGTCAGGTTTCTTACGTCGCAACCAATCAAAAGAGGAGCCTGTATACATGTGAAACACATGAAGTTTATAAAGAATCCTAAGGCCGTATTTGATTGGACGGAAAATTTTCCCGAGAAAATACATCTGCGATATGCCTTAAATGATTGATTGATTGCAACTGAGAACACATATTTCAATCATGTGAGAAAATAAAGGCGTATTTTCTGGTAGAAATGAATTCTCACCTATCTAGATGGGAAATGAATTCCGGGCTTAGTAGGAAAATTATCCAGATTTAAATGGCTTGTTAATGAAAATTATACAGATTTATACTGGCTATCTAACAATGGACAGTTGTGTGTTTCCTAAGGAAAATGCAATTTTCCCACTTGGTAATCAAACACGGCCTAAATGTCAAATAGGTCCTTATATTTCATGGGTCCCTTGTGTGCAATACAATCTGAAGTTGGGGCTATTCTTTACATGAAAGGCTAACAGGATCCCCAAGATTAGTTGATAGTAAATAATAAAGATTGGTTTGATCTTTGCAAGAGACGAGCATAAAGTTCAGGCTTGTATTAGATGTTGGCTTCTGATATCCGAGTTCGACTTGTGAAAAACTATCTGATCTTATATTAATTGGCCGAGTTGATCGCCACCTTGTTAAGATTTGGAAACAATATAAAACGTATATGGATAGCTTCCGGTACAAGTTATTTTAGCTATGTCGCATGATATGGGTACGGGTGTCAGTGTTCAACACGGGTACAAAGTGTTGGATTTGAGGAACCATGAAAAATAAGATTCAAGGACTCAATTGTATATTTTAAATAATATAAAACAAAGTAATTATTTTTAGATAATGAGAAGAAAAATAATGGATTATGTAATGAGATCTCATACGATTTGTATCATATTCTATATTTATAGACAAGAGAAAACATATGTAATGCTATAATTGCTACATAGAAAATTTCAATTTGGAAAAGGTAGAACCTATAATCTAAGATAAATTTTAATCAATATCTTCCAAGGAAAGAATACAAACAAAAAGAAATCCGGAAGTATCGCACCAGAATTCGTGGACATGGATACTTCATCTGTTAAGAACAATCCATGCAAATTAGTACTTTAGATAAGTGATAATGTAACACGGATAATTCTGTACTGTTACCTTTATTAAAACATCAGTATATGTAATAATTATGAAGTTCGACTAGTGTAAGTTCAAGACACTAGTTCAACTTCCCCTTCTCTCTCTATTCTTCTCCTTCCTCTTCCCATCTCAAAACCATAATTTACCTTATAATAGGTAAATGAGAAAGAGAAATAAGGTACTAATACTGGATGGCATCTAGCACATTTTTCAAAGTGCGAAAAAAAGAAAATAGACTCAAAATATTGGAGAAACCTTCATCAAAGCCCAGATACTGAAATGTGCACAGTATTCCTTGTAAGTCATGCCTCCATTGCCAACTTCTAACATATCTGGGTCTGCCACAAAGGTTGATGAGATGTATTTACTAGTCAATACATTTTTTTAACAGTCATAGTAATTGATTAGGAAGATTAACTACGGAAAAGATCCATCAACAGACACAATCTTTTATTGTGAAGTCATATTCTTACCATTCCATCCACCCGGTCCTGCATATGCAGCCCACTTGTTGTTCAGATCAGCGATGGTTGTCATACTAGCAAATAAAGAAACAAGAAGCTTGATCAGTATGATGCAACTAAGCCAATGAAATCATTACATGTGCAAATGCAACCTACGAACATGTACCCATGACTTCATAAAAATCTGAACTTGTTCTTCCTGCTGATATGTGGTGCCATACGTTGGAGATCTCACTGCCCATAAGGTTATGGTGGCTAAATGATCCTAACCATCCGATATCACATTCCATTGGAAGGTCAAAAGTTTTTTGGGGACTGGTCTAGATCATGAGTATTTTATTGGAAGGCTACGATCAACAAATTGCCACGATGTTTAGACTATGAGATCTGCACCATGCAGCTCATCAAATGGATGGTTAAGGATCATGTTCGGCACATGGTGGCTACAAAGGAGAGAGTTAAGATTTCTAACCTCACCCACGAATCGTTTATGTCTTCTGTTGTCCGCCAACTGTTTCCAACACTGCCTGCCCATAGGGCGGGGTCATCCACACCCCTGTCAAAATAAAACCACCAGAATAACACTTCAAAGGTACACTAAATCAACTTGAGAAATCTAAGGCACAAAAATAGAGAATCTTAATTACCATTCACAAAGTGAGTAGAAAATTGTGCGACCAGTTGCATTTAGAGCATCACGCATTGGGGGATAGCTGGAAATGATAGAGGCATACAATCAAATTGACAGCTACTTAATATTGTCTTCTAAAACACCTAGTGTAAAGAGTCTGAATAAGAGGTAAACCGTTTTTCTGGTTTGATCCCAAGATTGTAACAATTGTCATACTTCAAATAGTCCACACCCTAGATCAATTGCAAAATAGATATGGGAGTAAGTGAAAGACCATGATAAACTGTAAACTGGAATTCTCATCTAGACATGCAAATGAAGATGTGAACTTTAAATTGCAAAATTATGAATTTAAAACTAAATAAAGCACGAAATTAATCTCTCCCCATCACCTACATCCATAAAAAGTGAGAAAATGGGCATTGCGAGATTTTCTATGAAAAATGTAGGAATCCTTACCCAAGAAGCAAACAGTTCTGCATCATTACTTTCATGGTAAAGAGATCCAGGTCGAACCTCACATGTAAAAATCCTGAAAATTTCAGTTGGGTCAGAGGAGAGTACAGGAAAGCTATAATAGCACATTTTGAAAGTAAGAGACTAACTCATTTTTTTTTTTGGACAAGTAACGGACTAACATATTTTGAACGATTCATTATGTCATTCCTTGGTTAACTTGATCAATCCTTAACCATGATCTAACTTCTAGGTTTCTAACCAAGATTAGAAAAGTCATCCTACCCAGCATCAGAATAAATACCGAGCTTGAGGCCCTTCTCATGTATATAGTCAGCAAGAGCTTTAATTCCTGATGGGAAAGTCTGCGTATCAGGTACCAAATCACCCTGCACAACAACTGAGCTATTATAGAATATTGGTACAGATAAATAATGGCAAAACTTTTTTACCTTTTATTTTTCGTTAACAGTGAGGCTTGTCTGAAATTTTGTTCTATGGAAGGAAAGTAACAATAGGATCTTGAGACATGAAGTCCCGTCAGCACGTAGATCTACATAAACTTACATTTCTACACGTTGATGTTTTATTTGCTTTATGCAAATAATTTCTACACATTGAAGTTTTATATAAGGAAATCGAAAGTGATATATAATTTGAAAATAGAAAAATAAATAACTAAATAATAAAAACCTCAAGAGAAGATACTAATGTCCGTATTATATACAATTTTAGTTCTCATTGGAAGGCTTTGACACCCTTCAAAAACTAACTTAAAACTAAACAAAATTTAAATGTGATAAATAACTCCTCATAAGCCACATGATCTATCATCAGTAGTATAATACACTTAATTTACTCTTGTAAAATTAAGAATTTTGATAACGAGAAAGTAATAAGCTCCGAATGAACCTCTGAATTCCTTGTTGGAGAAGACCAGCAATCATCTGTCATCAGAGATGACGAATAAGTCTAAGTCTAAGATAGAACCAAGGGACGAAGCTACACTAGGACAATGGAACAAATGAGTTTTGAAAGAATTACCTATATTAACATAAACATAACCTAAATCAGCCAACCCGGTCGAAATGAGTGCATCAGCTGTCAATGAGGACAATATTAGAAACTGTGAAGGATTGTAAGAAGAAAACAAAAGAAGCACCACATAGAATCCTGCATTACATGTGGTCAAAAATCTGATTTGGGGCCAGAAGAATTCGTAACTTGAGTTTCAATATAAAACTAACCATGTAAAAATTCTAATTAACTGAAACGGCAATTAAATAATTGCCCTGTTACTAATTTAATATAATAATCCTGGGGTTTCAACCAGTTGGATTGGAGTACAATGAAGTCATAATGGTGATTGACATCTTAGTCCGCTGAACCAACTGATTGGAGCCCCAGAACTATTATACTAAATTAGTACAGGGGTCATGACGTAAGTGTTATTCATAAAGTATATATAAAAATTTAATGTCTTGAGGCTAATGGGTTTTGAACCCGAGACCTCAAAGACTTTAAAAGAGGTAAAACTTAAGTGTACCTTTGAGGCTAAGGGGTTTTAAACCCATAACCTAAAAGACTCTAAAACGGGAGCTCTTTTCCCTCAATTTTTGAGAAGCTAACTTTATGGATGAAAAATTTTAGAGGGAAAACCTAATGGAAACTCTCTCACTTCCTACACTTTTCCACAACATTTTAAACCCACATTGCTTGGAAGAAAATAAGTCCAAATCTCTTATATAAGAGGGTTAGAATAAAGGGTGAAGCCCTTGGACATCCCAATTTTATGCCCACTGGCCACAACCATGCAAATCTGCCTTAGGACAGTGCGTTGAACGCGTGCCTCAGTCTCTTCTGCTAATTCGATAAGTCCTTTATCTTTCAGTGTACAGTTCTAATTCTGCTATTGTGTGAGCTGCTATGACTTACTGTTATTCATACAGGTACTGTTTTTAAGATATATTGCAAGTTATACTTCTAATTTCTCTGTTATTTGGTTAACTCTATTTACGGTTACGTAAACAAGATACTCTTGCTCTAAGTACCTTGGCAAGACATCTGCAACAAGGAGCACATTCAGTAGCTTCATCCCCAAACATATATAAATGCAAATGTCAATATGGTACATGTACGTGCATAAATCAATACCCATATGTAAGCATTGTTTACATTTTTTTTTTATCTGTAAGAATTATTTACATGTCATTGAGCATACATTTGCCACATGCCTAGATATATGTCACATGTATGAATGCAACATGGTAATTGTTTTTTGTTGATAACCAATATTGATGTGTGTATGCATGTGCGATTCAAGTATAAGAGTAAATCAGTATTGCTTATCCAAAAAGAAAAGAAAGAAAGAAGAGTAGATCAGTACTACAAGGCAATCAAACCATAGGAATGCAGAAAATCAGACCTGTTTCCTTAATAACTGTCTCATTGATATTACAGGCAAAGAAATTCCAACTATTCCATCTGCATCCACATTCAAATAAACAAATAAATAACAACAATTTGTTGATTTAAAACGCAATTAAATCCTGTTTGGATAGCCATTTTAGGGTGACAAAAAGATAGATTTTTTGCTCAGAAAAGCTCTTTAAATAATCTTTGAAATGGCGCAAAAATGGTGATACAAACAGGCACAATGTTTTTACAAGAAACACAAATTAGTCCACCGTGAAAACCACCAAAAAATCCGAAAAAAGAAATCAAAACCAAACTTTTCGATAAAACCCACCACCCAAATCCAGAGAAAAGCAATCCTCATCACACAAACACACATACACACAAAATGCTAGTTTCAATTTCTCACGGTTTCAAATATAAATTAAAGACGCATTTTCTCCCGCGATTCATCAAAAGTTTCTTTTTTCCTATAAATCCAACAACGATAAAAGAAAACCCATTTATTTCTTGCCGATATATCCGCGGTAAGGTCCTGAAAACCCACCAAATCTACAGACAAACCCATATTAAAATCTAGGCAAAAGATAAAATAACTATAATAACGACCCAAAAAACGAAATCTAAGAACAGTAGCTTTATATAGAAAGGGCTTACTCACCCCATCTGAGGTGTTAGAGCTAATCCGTTATTGAGTTGAAGTTTTCCATAATTTGAAGAATCGAAGAAAAGGTTGGGTCTCAAACTGGGATTTTCGTGATTTTCGAAGAGAGGTACCACTCGAACTGCGATAGTTAGAGAAATTGCAGAGAGACAGAGGATCAGAAGAGAAATGGAGACTATGTTATTACTTGCCATTCTCTTCTTCAGAGAGAGAAACAAGGATGGGATCTTGAAATAGAAATGCGGGGAATCGATTTTTTGCTTGCTTTGGAACTCTATAATAATCGCATTGTTGATTTCACAGAAAAAAATCGCATTATTTTTGTGGGGTGGGTTCAACAATGAGAAAAAAAACAAAAAAGGAGTAATTTTTGACATACCCCCCCATGTTTTCCTTGAAAACTGACGTACCCATACGGGCCAGTTTGGTAACGCACCGCGGCGGTCAAATAAAATATTTAGCCGATTATGCCTTGGTGAGAAAATTTTATTTTCTCGCTGGAAAATCACTATTTTCAATAAAAATTAATTTTTTAATATATAAAAAAGATAAAAATGAGTTTTTTTTTTTTATTCTTTGACATAATATGTGGTTCCCGCACTCGCCCAACCTATTTTTGATTTACTTTGATATGTGGGACCCACTCAAATTGAAAAAAAATGAAGTAAGCTGAAGTGAGCTAGCTCATACACGTACCAAACATTGTTAAATATTGCCATGAGCAAATATTTAGCCAAGATAATATTCTCCTGGCTAAATATTCGCCGTCGGAACTCTTTTTCACACGTACCAAACAGGCCCTACATTTTGAAAAAACTGACATACCCCCTATGATTTAGTCAACCGTCTAATGACTGTTATTGACCATAATGACTAGCTAAATATTTAATAAAAGTCTAAAATACCCATTTCCTCAACCTTCAACCACAATAGGTAGGGGGTTAAACCGAAACCCTAACCCCCAAAACTAAAGGTAGTAGTGGTCGGCCGTCCAAGAGACTTCAATAGGATAGTCACTTGTGATTGGCAACCAACATACCGGAGTTTGTAGCCGGCTGACCACCACTCCAACAATAATTTTAATGAAAATGTTGGAGACTGGTGGTGGAAGAGATTCTTGGGCACTTGCTAAGTTTTGAACTTGTTGATTTTGTGGGTCTATGCCTGTGTAATGAATCACCTATTTGTCCCCAAGAAGGATCGTAGTGGAACAGGACCAACAACCACTAATATCAAATGGAGCAGATTGTTATATAACGGGATCGTAATGAATTTAATTGACGAGATCCGTCGATGTAGCATGGGCCCAAACAATGTAACAGCACCGAAAGGGGTTGTACTGGTATATAAGATGGTACAATCACTTATAAATCATTGGTCTTGCACTAAGCCACAAAATAACTATGTTTTTTAACACTTAGGCCGTGTTTGATTACCAAGTGGGAAAAGTTCATTTTCCTTGGGAAAACACAACTGGCCATTGTTAGATAGCTATTATAAATCTGCATAATTTTCCCTAACAAGCCATTTAAATTTGGATAATTTTTCCTACTAAGCCCGGAATTCATTTCCCAACTAGATAGTTGAGAATTCATTTCCACCTGAAAATACACCTCTATTTTCTCACATGATTGAAATGTGTGTTCTCGGTTGCAATCGATCAGCCATTTAAGGCATATCCCAGATGTATTTTCTCGAGAAAATTTTTCATGCAATCAAACACGGCCTTAGGTTGTTTGATTTGAATCATGCTTGCTTCCTTACATCTCAGATGAAAGCAATAACTAAAGAAATCTGAAATCAATGGAAATAACTAACACAATTAAAATAGAATTCAAAAGAAACTGACTATTAGGATCTGTCAATCCAAGAAGACCCGCTTGTCAATCCCACAATCAGGATATGTCAAATGATAGAAACAGAAAGATTAAGACGAATGGAACATTAAATTCTTAAAAAGATGAACAAGAAACAAGATGAACAACCGTCATTAGTTTTGGGGTTGGGCTTTCGGCCAAAAACTTACTTGTAGTGGTCAACGGTAGAAGAAAGGGGTATTTTAGACTTCTAAAATATATTTGGTTAGTCAACCTGGTCAATGATGGTCATTAGACGGTGGACCAAGTCATAGGGGTAAGTCAGCTTTTTCAAAATGTGGGGGGTATGTCAATTTTCAAGGAAAACATGGGGGGTATGTCAAATATTCCCCAAAAAAAAAGATTTGACTGTCACATTTTCTTACGGGTCGGGCTCCGTTGACGGATCTAAAATGACAGGGATACAATACAAGCCAGGTGGCACACTGGTACAGGACTCTAACCGTACTGATGTTTATCCTATCCCATGGTGGACCTACAAACCAAAATTCAGCCTGATTAGTGATTTATAAGTGTTGCATCTTTGTACCTCAAATACAGCTCAAATGTCCACAGTTGAGATCAGCCCATTAAAATAAGTCCAATCCAAAGCCTAGAAATCACTAATCAGGCTGATTTTTGGTTTGTAGGTCCACCATGGGATAGGACAAACATCCGTACGGTAAGAGTCCTGTAAAAATGCGCCACGTGACTTATATTGTCCCTGTCATTTTAGATCTGTGAGAGCCCGACCCTTTTCTTACGCATGTAAATTGAGGCTGCAGTACCGAAAAGGACAGTGGGACGGATAAAATGCACCACATACACACCAAGAATCAGCGTGATTGGTGATTTCTAGCCATAGGATTTGAGTACTTTGCATCATGGGCTTTATGAACAGGCCTCTGAGTTGGTTCCAAGCCCATGATCAAAAAGTGAGCAATCCAATGGCTAGAAATCACTAATTATACTGATTTTTGGTGTGTGGGCCCACCAAGATGTGGGCCAAACATCCATGGATGAAGTGGGCCCGAAATAGTACTACATGGCGAATTGAGGGACTTCTGCATTAAATTTTAGATACAAAAGTCAGTATCATAGATTTTTCCTGAAGGACTGGCCCACATCTTGATGGAGCTACAGGCCAACAATCAGACTGATTAGTAATCTTTAGCAGTTGGATTTGAGCAATAGAATGGCTAGAGATCAATTATCTGGCTGATTTTGGCTAATTATTTCAAGAATGTGCCATATGGCAATATGGCATATTCTATGCACCCACAACTTTAGTGGAAAACAGACCCCAGGCTAAATTTTCTCTCCAAAGGGTCCCGGTGTTTCGCTACCTCACTTTTTTCTTTCCTCGGGATAAGTTTTCAAGAAATTTTCTCGCTGTGGAAACTATTCAGGTCCACTGACCCGTGAATATGTAGTCCACCCTTGGTGGACCTACATACTAAAAATTAGCTTGATTGGTGATCTCTAGCCGTTGTATTTGAGCATTTTCCATGCAGTGATTTCTAGCCATTTGATTTGAATATATATTTTTTGGTACTTGGGTGGAATGAATAAAAATCACCAATCACGTTAATTTTTACTGTGCAAGTCAGCTAAACATTTATGGGTTTTATTTTGTGGGTCGGACTCCAGGGACCCCCACTTTGGCGTACCCACATAGAAGATGAATCAGTGGCTGATTTTCGGTAAGGATGATATTAAACAACACACTGGAGAAGAAAATACTCTATTATCAGACGTTTGTCTTCTGCAGTAGCTTTTTTATATATTTTCTATTAGAAAAAAAGTCATTTTATGAAAAAAAAAATAATAATAATAATAACAAAGGATAATGGAATGGAAACGTCTTTCTCTTTGGGTACTAAGATTGAATGGTTAGGATCACATATCGGACTATTTTTTTTTTTGGTAGTCGTATCAATGGGTGGGTCAATTATTCATATGGTTTAGTGGGATGTGTGGCACGTTCTGTGCACCAAGGTTAAAAGGGGTGTTACTGTTGTCGTTACCGTTTTTTAAGTTATAATGAATTGTAACTAATAGGGGCAAAAACGAAAAAAAAGGGAAATAGCATAAATAATGGAAAATAACGGGGCTAAATAAAATTTATAACAGAAATAACGGGTATTTTTTTAAGCAAAAATATTAAAAAAATAACAGTCGTTATTTTCATTATAACGGCCGTTATTTAAAAAAAGGCTGTTATAACGAAAACAACAGTTTTTATTTTCTGAGCATTTTAAACCATGCTGTGCACCTCACATCTCCATGGGAAATTAGTGCCTCAGGGTAAATTATTTTAAAAAAAGGTGAAAGAAACGTGCTCTTTGCCATGTGGTCAATTCTTATTTGGCTAAGACTTTAACAATTAAAAAAAGGGACGAGGCAAGGTTCAAAGGAGGTTGTGATGTAGGACATTTAACTAATACTCCCTAAAAGCCGCGACTGTTGGTAGCGTGAGATTAAATTCCTTTATTTCATAGGATCTATCTAGGTTCTCGATTGACACGACCCCTCGTGGGCCCATATTACACAGGCCACCTTCTCGTGGGCCCATATCACATAGGCCACCCCACCCCGAGTGTGCTCCATATTACACAGGCTGCCCCACTCGAGCCCGGTGTGAAAATGCACCTGCATTAAATTCAAAGCATCAAAATGGGTTTTAATGATTTTTACGATAACGGGCTTGGGGTGTTACCGTTTAAATGGCCGTTTTTAAAACCATGGGATGAGGTACAGAAAAATGTGAATCCCTTTGGAGTACCATATCTTCATTTTTGTTCCATAAAATAATAATATTATTTGATGTTTTGTAAAAAAAATTCTTCTTTGTTTGATCCATATACGTTATTATGCGACACTCTAGATATGCATTCTTACTTATCAACCTCCTAAATAATGGATATGTTGGCTTCAGGAATATTTGGCCCACTAATATAACTTTGACCATTGTCAAGCTTTGACTTTACATTGCCATTGGTAACCAGCCAAAATCCTCCTACACTAATCTTAATTGAGTCGTCATTAGCTTAATCTACAACCTCTTTCATCTTGTTCTTCTCAAACAAGACAAAACTGCTTCTGGATTATTGGAAAACCTTTTGATGTAGAAATATCTGGATGCAGCTGGGCCCACCGATGTGAAAAAAAGATTGAATCCAACAGCTAGAATCATCCTTAAAAACTGGTAAAATCTAAAGGCTAGATCAGATAACCAATCAAGCTGTTTTTGAGTTTGTATATATACACTAAAGGATGGGTTAAACATCCACGCAGTCGGTGGGCCCAAAAATATGCGCTATGTAAGGCCACTGATCAACTGCATCAGAAAATTTTCTCTGGATTATTGGAGTTATGAAAGTTAAAATCAAGGTTAAAATACATCCGTTATAATAGGCATTTGACGTTACCGCTATGTGTGTTATAATGGGTCACATCATGAAAGTCTTGAGCTTACATTCAATCCTTCTGCAACTCAGGCCTAGTACTAAGCCCAGCCCATTAACAAGCACAGGTCTAATGTGCTATCTTTGCTCGCTTACTAGGGCTGTCAATAGACCAGGTGAGGGGGGCATTGAGCTTGGGCAACAGTTTTGGTCTACAGAATGGGCCGAGGCCTGGGCCTGAATCTTTAAAAGCAAATTGATTTTTGGGCATGGCTCAGATTAAGCCCGTTATGTGTCTGTGCTACAAGTGTTGATATACCACAGACCTGGGTTCAAAAACCCGCATTGACCTGAGTACTCACCAACCCACGCTGGCCTATTCCCGCCGTGTGCCAAAAGTTTAGCCCTGAACCCAACTTGTGGTCTATCAGCACTGCTCGAACAACAGAAACCAAACTAGCTAGGGTGGATCTGCAAAACTCGATTGGCCGGTCCAGAGTCTCCAGACCCATTTGCAGCCTTATCCAGATTATCCAACTAAAACCTTTCGGATTGGTAATAACTAATAAATGCTCTTTCTTAGCAGGTGGATCTGCTTTTGGATGGCTACGTGACTCGCAGGAAATGGGGTGTGCAAACATGAGCTATCTTTTTTCTGAGCATTGTAACGGTTCATAATGTAACGGGGGAGGTCCAAAATCATTATAACGGCCGTTTTTTAAACTTTATACCATGTTTTGAAGTACAACAAACCGTTGATCAATCTCAACACGGCACTTATGAAGCTTTTATAATTAAATAATTATGAACCAAGCTATCAAATGGAGAGGTTCCCACTAAATCAATATCTCCCCAAAGAAAGCCAGAAAGCAGCCATAACGTGATGTAATCTGTCATTTTTGATGGCTTGAGCATGCTTTTAGTGTTACGTACGTTTGTTCCAAGAAGTCACCCTCTAACTGCCAACAAATACACTGAATCTCATTACTTTTAACCAATGTTTAAAAGGGACCGGCGTTACCCTTTTTTCCGTTACAACGAAAAAAACACTCGGGCAAAAATGGAAAATATGCGAAAAGGGCGTTTTAACAGTGCCTAACTTAACGGGGTAGGTCTGAATCCGTTATAATGGCCGTTATTTTTGTTATAACAGCCGATTTTTAAACCTTGCTTTTAACCATAATCCCCTTTTTATGACACAATATTAATCATACTTTTTAATTTTTTTTTGTAATCAACACTGTATCGTGCTGTTTAAATTGATTGGAGACTAATTGATATTTATGGATTATTATTTTATAATAAATTACACATCAAACTGAGCAAAAATACATCAGCCATAAGGTCCACGACTCGTGTACGCTTACACGTATACGAACCCTACGTGACTCGCTTCCATGGTTTATTAAAGCGGTTATAAAAATAATACTCTAACCCATCTTTTTTTTTACTATTATTTGACTCGTTATAATGGCTATTGATGCAAACCGTAATGCTAGCCGTTGTGACTAAAACTTGCATGACCATCGACGGTCAAATACCGTCCACAATATGAGCCATGTGGTACAGTACTATTAGAGGATGCTGTCTGTATGGATGTTTGGCCAATCCCTATGTGGACCTAAAACCAAAATTTAGCCTGATTTGTGATTTCAAACCTTTCGATCTTGTACCCCAAATAATGCTCAAATTCCCACGGTTAAAATCAACCCATGAAAATGACTCCAATCCTATGCTTAGAAATCACTGATCAGGTTAATTTTTGGTTTGTAAGTCCTGTTAGGGATTGGCTGAACATCCATATGGTCAGTGTCCTCTAAAATTATGCCACGTGGTTCATAGTGGGGTGATGGTCACTGACCACTGGTCATGCAAGTTTTACTCCAAGTTGATAATAGTCCCATAGGTATCGATGGATATTCACTAGTAATTCAGTCGGTAGTTCTATCATTTAACGTTCCTTCATAAATGCAAGTATACGAACCAGTCAATCTGCAAAGTTGCTGACTGACCACAATATGAGCCACTTGGCACACTCTTAGAGGATGCTTAGAACCGTATGGATGTTTCGCCAATCCCTAAGTGGACCTACAAACCAAAAATCAGCCTGATTAATGATTTCAAACCTTTGGATCTTTGTACTTCAAATAATGGTCAATAATGGGCAATCAAATTTCATGGTTAAAATCAACCCATGCAAACGACTCCAATCCAACACTTGGAAATCACTAATCAGGCTAATTTTCGGTCTGTACGACCATCTAAGGTTGGGCCGAACATCCATGTGGTCAGAAATCTCTAAGAACATGCCAGGGGGCTCATATTATGGTCAGTCAGCGACTTTCCAAGGCAGCCATGACGCCGCACACGCACACACCTACACACAGTACTCCTCTCTAGCTGCATTACATTCCAACCACTAATAATAGTAAAATAAAAAAGATTAATAAGCTAATATAAACCGGGGAGTCACGACACATTAAAGAATTTAGCGAGGCCATATAAATTTTGAATTATTATTATTATTATTAGATAATCCATATATAAACTTTGAATTATTGATGAGAAGAAATATTGGCCACATACAGTAGTTCAATCGTCACAGTAAATTAAATAATTATATCGACAATGACAATGCAAAATTAATAATATTTATATGTTATTATTGTATTAATGTCACATTTCAAATAAGTAGTTCATTGTATCACATAATTGAACCACTCAATAGAAGCCGCCGCTTCGCTCTTTCCTAAACAGCTCTATAAATAGTCTATTCCACTTAGAAATATGTCAATAATCATTTTGGTATTACTAACAATAATTCACTCTATTAGAAAAATGAGGCGAAAAAATATTCGACGGAGCAAGTCCGGGTTTCAATGGGTCGGTTTCGGTTTCGGTTTGGGTTCGGCTACTAATGTAACCAGAATCATAACTTATTATATACGATGGTTCCAGGTCTTATTGGTTCCAGTTCTGGTACTGAATAGATGGTCCCAAAATTGGAACTGACAAATACCTAATTTCCGATGAGATGTTGATTACTCATTGGATCTGCAAAACAAATTAAAAAACTGGAACTAATATTTTTGGTTCTTTTTGGTTCCGGTTCTCAAAATAATGGATCTGGAACTGGAACCAGAACCAGAACCAGAACCAGAATCCAAGGGTTCCGATTCCAGGTATATCAATTCCAATCTTGATAATATGACAATTCTAACACTATATATAAATATTTAACATTATATTTATATATTGGTTCTGGGTTGATTCCAGTTCCTATCGGCTCCATTCCAATATCAAACTACCCAGAAGCGATCTGTTATTATTGTTCAGTTCCGGCTATTCAGTTCTCAAAAATTTGGAACCAGAATCGGTGTTTTTGGTTCCGATTCTAATTCAATTTTGGTTATAAGGATACAAATTGACACCCCAAGTATCCACTGACACTCGTACAAGTTAGTATTTTTGGGCAATTTTACAATTGGGTATAATCGAAAATCATACAAATTGGACAATCTTTTAGTTATGCATTGGTGGTTGAGATTATTGGTTGGATTTGTTTTTCATGGCCCACTCTGGAAGTGAGATTATCAAAATGAACGAGTAGATTGATGAGTTGGTGGGACAGTTGTACAGCACATGATACACCATGTATTTTCTAAAAACATAATAATAATGAAAGGGTTAGGAATATTTGAGTTCTACTTTTCCTAGTTATTTCCTAATTAATTACTTAATACTAAAATCCCCAATGCATAATTGAGAGCCAACGGGTAAATGCCACGTGGGATGAGTAGGTGCCACATATGGTCAACCGAGGATAGAAAAATCTTATAATAGAACAAAGATATTGATGTCACAAATAAAATTGAAAGAGAAAAAAAAGGGTCCACTCATACAGAAAGTTAAGGGAGGATAAGAATAAAATGAGTGGTGGGACCGGGGGACTCTTTCAGAAGCGTTATAAAATAATAGAGAAAGGGTAGGTTTTAGTTTGTCAACCCTTTACTAAATACTATAGAGAAAAGGGGCGCCCTCAGGCTGATGTGCTCCTTTGCCGTGTTGTATACTTGTATGGTCCTAAAAAGGTGGGCGGCTCGGTGGGGTTGTGTTGCAAGGCCGAGTTCGGCTCAGTCCTTTCAGCCAAGCCTAAGCACGAGCTATTTTATTTTAGGATCGAGCTCGGGGGACCCCCATTTTGGCATACCCACGTAGAAGCTGAATCAATGGCTGATTTTTGGTGAGGATGATCTCTATTGTGATGAGAACATCCTCACAAAAATTCAAATCATTCTGTTATTCGTAGACTGGTTTTGAAGTTGAGGAATTATGGACCGTTGATTTTTACTGTGTAACTTGAAAACTACGATGGGGTTAGAAACTTTAGAAAGGGCTAATTTTTTGTTGGGGTGATTTATATGGTGAGGAGTTCATCCATTGATTCATCTTCTACGAGGGTACGCCAAAATGGGTGTCAAAAATGGGGGTTCCTCGAGCCTGAGCCTTTATTTTATTGTTCTTTTTTATTATTTAGAGCATCTCCAACCCACGGGATCAATATTTGGTTCTATTTCTATATTTTGAAGTCAGCTTTTGCAAAATCCAACTCCTACCGAGGTCTATAGTTGGCTCTATATTTGAGGTTGGGTTCTAAAATCTATATTCTTGGCCCTAAACATAGAACCCTCTACTCTTTGGCTTCGAATATAGAGCCTCATTTTTTTTTCTTCTCTAAATTCCATTTTTATCTTCTATGTTCTTTGAAATTTTTTGATACCTTTTGTATTTTTTTGAAAAACATATAATTTTTATCAACAAATTTTAAATGCCAACTGAGTCCTTTTTGAAAAAAAATTTAAATATTTTTTTGTGTCCTTTCTAAAGTTAAATATTTTTTTTTTGAAGTTAAGACTGGTTAGAGTTCAATACTTTTATCTTCAATTTTGAAGCAGATGCTTTTTTGAAACTAGATATAGAGCCTACTGGTTGGAGGTGCTCTTAATTTTGTAGCTAAGATAAGGTGATTTGCTACAAACCTACAACACAACAAATATTGGAATGTATTAACCAACATGCCCAGAAAAATTTGAGTTCCCTTTTGATCACCAATGCTAGTAATCAAAAGTTATGACTTGCACTTATCCACTTGATACCCAGGTTAAATTCACTTTTGATCACAAAAGGGCTTATGACTCTACATTTCAAAAGTTTAACAACGTTTTCATGTATACTTATCGAGTGGGAGCGCTAGTTATAATTTTTATGATTAAAAAAAAAAGTTATCACTATTGATCACTAGCGTTGGTGGATTACAAGTGTTTTCAACAAAGGAAAAAGATGTAACAAGGTATACCTCAGGCTTTTTGGCATCAAATTTTTGTTACTGCTGTCATCTAGGCCCACTAACCGCATCAATGTTTAGCCACCCTCTTAGTAGACATTCATAACAAAAATCAGCTTGTTTGATTTTTGGAATGAATGTCTACCTGATTTTTGGTATGAATGCCTACCAAGGGGTGGCTAAACATCGATGTGGTCAGTGGCCCAATGGCAGATGAGTAACAAAAATGCGCTACCTGACGCCTAAAAGCCTAAGGTATATATACTTTGTTACATCACAACACTTTGATAACTTTGACCGTAATTTAGTGCAAATAATTCACTTTGATGGTAATTAATTTTCCACCACGGTTTTCACTGAACCGGTCGGTTCAACTAGGAACTGTTTTGGGTGAACACTAGCCCAAAATTTTTATTCAAAAGCTGCTCTCAATCATTAAAACTGTTTAAAACATGGCAATTAAATCCAAAGACTAATTAACTTGGAATAGTTGAACCATTCAAACCAATATCTTTTCAATTTTTCCATTTAAATGAATTTCTTTACGGCACCAAGGTTCGCCAAATCCCATGTAGAGATCAGTTAGACAATCCAACCGCAGGGTGAATTGTTGATGTTGTGGAGACCATCCTTACAAAAAATTTCAGCCCATTTCGGTATTTCTAACCTCATGAAAAGTTGACTTGAATTTACAAGATCTGGACCATCTAAATTTACTATTAATTGAAGTCAACTTTTCCCAAGGTTAGTGATGTCAGAATTGATTGATTTTTGGTGATGATGATCAACATGACTATCCTTAACCATCCGTTCGAGAGACCTTCAAACGGTCCCCTTGTAAATAGCTCAATGTCATTCGATTCAGAGCTCAATTATCTTCCAGGACTATTATTTGTTTGGGAGGGTTTTCAAAGGATATTCCTGATCAACATACCCGCTGGTGCTAAGCGTGATGAGTAAAGTTGTTTCTACTGCTATATTAGGTCTGTGATTAATGGACCGGGTTTGAGTTGGATCAGTGCTAATCCAGAGGAAGCCTACCAAGAAGCCAAAAAGAACTACAGTAAGTACAAACAAAAAAACAAACAAAGGAAAAACACTAATCCTCACCCACAACTCCCACTCTAATCCCTTTATCTACTAACCGACTCAACCCATATGAAAACGATATCTTCAAACAGAGCCGTCTTAATACAAGATGAGGCCTTAGGCGAAAACTATAAATGGGGCTTTTTTTCATTCTCAGAAGTACCCCTAAATTTTCGTGAGAAGATGTGCCTGGAAAAATGTGTTATTTCAATGTTTTCAAAAAAAAATTTATAAATTAAAAGCACATTTTTCAAGGAGAACTCAATGGTGGATGCAATGTTTGCATACTTTTTAGACTAGATGCTGTAGCATAGTTTTGTGTGATTTGAGCTGACGCAAATGGACAGGTGTGGGCCTTTTCATAAAAAAAATATTAAGAACACTTGAAAATTTCAGAAATTTGGGGGCCTTACCCGTTGGGGGCCTTAGGCAACCGCCTCATCTGCCTAATGGTCAAGCTGGACCTGTCTTCAAACGAGAAACATTTCCCTTCATTGTACAACTTGACCTAGAAATATACCAAAGCTTTAATATTCAATAACAACTGTTTCATAAGAAGACTTTTACTCTCAAACACACCTAGCTAGTTGCTGTCTAGAGACTTCTACCCCACCCCGCAAGCCGAAAAACCAAAAAAAACCTCCTTTTTAGACTTTGGAACTAACTCAAACTCCCTGAGCAAACCTGTCCATATTAGCCACACACTTAAAAATAAGTGGTCCACGTACAGATTCGTCACTACTCCAGCAAAGAGGACACTGATCCATTTATAATTACATATTTTATGTCCTCAAAATTGAAGTATTGTACAATAATGTATAAAAAAATTCATATAAAATATAAAATTAATTATCTTTATAACTTGGGTCGGGCTCTAGGGCCAGGGCCTTTTTTGACTGGCTACCGTTACGGGACACAATATGAGCCCCGTGGCACACTCTTAGAGGCCTCTGAACGTATGGATGTTTGGCAGCCAATCCCTAAGTGGACCTACAAACCAAAAATAGCCTGATTAGTAGTTTCTAGGCGTTGGATTGTACTTATTTTCTTGGGTTGATCTCAACTGTGGGAATTCGAACAGTATTTGAGGTATATATATATATCCAAAGGTTTGAAATCACTAATCAAGCTGATTTTTGGTTTGTAGGTCCACCTAGGGATTTTCCAAACATCCATACGGTCAGAGTCCTCTAAGAGTGTACCACTGGCTCATATTGTGTCCTGTAATGGAACTCGGTCCCTGGAGCCCGATCTTTATAACTATATATAATACTTATTATATCATATTTTATATATATTGGCCGGATCAGTACGTAGGTTCTACGTAGTATTGATCTAATAAGAAATCGAATCAGTATAGATGGACTCGGTATCAATCCAGCAAGAATATAGGTGTGATTCTGGACCCAAAATTATAGGATCGGATTTTTGATTGGGTTGATCCGATCCATTGACAGCCCTAATTCTCGAGATCATACTTTTCAGATTTGTCAAGAGAGAAGTAAGTTCTTCTCTTGACATTATTGGACTATTTTGTTTAGATCAAGATTTAAGTGGTGTTTGCAACGGCTCGCTGAGGCTACCAATTTTCCTTCTAGTTGTGAGGGGGAACTATTGCCTTTCGTACCAAAGATTTTGTATTTCTATTGCATTCAATTCCTGTCCATATATGTAGAAAAAAAAAAATCTTCTGAATAGTTCGAAAGATCCAAATGATTCCAATCACTTGATCACCTGGAGTCTTGATGTAACACATCTATTTGAGAATATCATTGACCGGTGGGTCCGACACAACATAAGCAACATATATATATATCTATACTTGTGAAGCGTGTGCTTATGGACAATCAGCTTGGATGAACGTACTTGAGCCTAGTCGATATTATGAATCTCTTCAAGCCAGCCAGCCAGCCAGCCATCCAAAGAGGAATCTTTGGTTTTCCTATTAACATCGTCACTTGACCCCATCATGCACCCTTAGATGCCGCCAGCTCTGTTAAGTGGGGGCCACCGAAAACAGTTCCGTCTCCTCCTCTCTCTTATTTACACACCTCCCCTGACCCCCATCCCCACCACATCAACCATTTTGTTTGCTCTTTCCTAACTCTTGTCCTAACCTTGTTTCAGATTCTCTCTCAATCTCTCTTCTCTCTCAACCACAAATGGTACTAACAAAGCGTAGCCACAGATTCTTCAAGTTCAGATGTCCTGTTATCTCTGAAACCCCACTCTCAAATCTCTTTATTTTCTAAATTACCCTTGCTTAAACACACGAATTCCTGTCCTCCTACCAAATATTTCCTAGAAAGTTCCTTACCTGAAAAGATCTTCTTTCCTCTCTCATCCTCATCCCTTCTCTAATTCTCTCTCTCTCTCTCTCTCTCAATCTCTTCATATATATTTCAGTCAGATGTTCAGCAAAGACTACGACTTCTCACGTGCAGTTGTGGAAATGGCTTGGATCATGCTCAGGATCGATTACTCAAGGCTCTTTTGGCTCCTATTTGGTGTTTTCTCTTATGAAAACCATGAAGGAAAGCCTCGGATCTAGCAGCAGCTTTTCTTTTCATTTTCGTCGAAAAATAACTACATAAATAAGTATATATATATATAAGAGTGAATTCTCCATCTGCGCAAGGTTTAGGATATTTCATCGGCGGCACCGCAGTGCTTGATCAAGAATACATGTACAAAGCGCAATTAGGAGATCGTGTCGAGGGGGCTAAGATGGAGTATGGGTACGTTGAAACCGATCCAACTCGTCGGTATGGACGTGTAAGTTTCCGATCCTAAATTTTATTCATAAATGCAATACCATATGTACATACACATCTTTCATGTTTATGTATATTTGTCCTTCAATTCGACCGAACTCGATCAAATTTTTATGCACGAGTTTTCAATCTTGAAATTTGATTTAATTTTAATTTTTCCGTGGTTATTATGAACGTTATACAAAGTTTACGTACGTGAGAAACACACGGGATCGAAAGATCGATGAACCTAACATAAGCATGGGTGAAGCATCCATGTAGAGATGTACTATAAACGACCTTTCGATATTCAAAAAGGAAATCGTTTTCACGTTTAAAACATGAAAATTGAATAATATAAAATTTTCATAAGTCAATTATAATTTAAAATATGTGCGCATGTTGGTGGGTCTCAGTAGTTGATTATACATAAAGAAGATACTAAGGTGGTTGGTACACCGAATTATATATTGTAATTTAGTTTATTAATTTGCTAATTTTTTTTTTTTCTTTTCTTTTTACAGTATTTACAGTTTATATAAATTAAGTTTAATTTACTATTAAAATGCCGGTTACCGGGTTATGGTCTGGACGGACAAAAGAAGTTATAATGAAGTGTTACTACCTATGTTTTTAGAGGTAATTTTCTATTATCTATGTTCTTCATAAAATATGTAGATAGTTTATGTTCAATATTCTTAATCCATTGCGTGAATTTGTAATATGTTTCAAACATTTTTTACTATATCTTTGGGTGTTTTTTTTCATTTTTCCAAACATTTTTTTGTTCCTTGATTCTCTCGCTTTTGCGAGTGCACACGCTCATTCGCTTTTATAGAGAATAACGAGAACCACCATATTTTGAATGTATATATATAATTATTTTATTTTGAAATTTGTAGCTGTTGATGTTTAACCTCCTTACTTCTATTATATATCAATCTAAACATTAATTTTTTATTTATCAAAAGAATTTCTAGTTCTCTTTTTTAGACTTGAATTTTAAAAAAAAACATTGAAAATTGAGAAGGTAAAATTTACCTTGGAAGTTTTTTTATAGACAAATTTGTAGCAAAATAGATTTTTTTTTTTTTTGGATTTTTTGTGTATGATCTTGAAATAAAAGGACAAGAACAGGGAATTTGAATAATTAAAAAAGAAAATACTAATTTTGCTTGTTGAAATAGTCAATGAATATTGCTTATGTTTATCATATGCATTACATACTCAGTCCTTGTCATCCACGTCACGTTTAAATCTGACTATTGGGTACAGCAAAGGTTGCGTTTTGATTTTGGTATCAGCCTCCGCTGATCAGATCTCGGGTGCGCGATGGATAAGGATGACGATGAACACATAATTCAGATATACACTGGATAATATCTTCACACTTTCCCTTTTTCTTGTATTTGTTTTCTTAGTCGATTTTAATTTAAGAACTAAATGTGAGGAATGAAATAAAAAAGTAAGGGAATTTTTGACATACCCCCCCACAATTTGAAAAAGCTGACATACCCCCCTATGACTCGGTCCACTGTCATTCAACCAGTGTTGACTACCAATTTTTTTATTAAATGACAAAAATACCCTTGTCTTCAACCTTGGAACAAGGGTTTGGGCAAAAACCCAAACCCCAAATCAAACGGCTGTGGTTGACGACCAGCCAAGAGATTCCAATGGGTTGACCGCCCATCGTCGGCGACCAACCAACCGGAGTCTCATGGCCAGCTGGCCACCACTCCGGCAATAATTTAAGATTTTAGTTTTATCATATATTTTAAACTTTTGAGATGTGGATTTTAGAAAGATGGGTTCTCTTAATTTTAAAATATTCCTTCATGAGTTTTATCTATTTTTTGGGGGTTTTTTCTTTTCAATATTGGTTTAATTCATAAAAAAATCTCAAGTTTACCAACATGGGTATTAATTTTTATTTTTAATTTGGGGTTTAGGTTTTGGCCTAAACCCAAACCCTTGTTCTAAAGTTGAAGACAATGGCACTTTCGTCCTTTAATAAAAAATTTGGTAGTCAACACTGGTCAAATGACAGTGGACCGAGTCATAGGGGGTATGTCAGCTTTTTGAAATTGTGGGGGGTATGTCAAATTTTAAAGATAACATGGAGGGTATGTCAAAAATTCCCAAAAGGTAAAAACGACCCCACTATTAAACATGGTATGATTTATGATTTTTTTTTCATCATGTAGGAGGGAGAAAAGTTTTGCTGCAAACCAAAAGCGTAGAACCTTTCCTCACCCATTTGGTTGAGGGTATGTCTCAACTCCCTATCATGTTGTGACATGTAGAGGGGAGGTCAAGGGTAACCAGGAGAATTAGTTTTGATTCATTCTATTTTTTTGGATGTAACCTACTCTTTAGGTAACACTTGCACTCTCTACATGTCAGAACATGATAGGTAGTTGAGGCATCTCCTCAACCAAATGGACGAGGCAAGCCGAGCGGAATATTACAACTTTCTTTTATTCCATTCATTTGGTAAAGTAAGGGCCTGTATGGTTGCCTTTAGAAACTTTTATTTAAACAATTCTTGTTCGTAAAAGTTTTCTACATTTGCAAATTTTTACATACAAAATCTTTTTCTAGAAAATTTTCCTCTGTTCACCATTGCAAAAAAAAAAAAAAAAAAAATTAGTAATCCATAATGAACATAAATGCAAAAAAAGCCAGTCATCTTAGGAAACCACCACCATTCTTTTGTTAGGAAAAACCTTATGGTTAATGTAACCGTTAACCAATCGAAACTATGGCTCAATCCGACGAGATCGCACCACCCTTTATTACTAAACCTCATAGGTCGATAACTTGCGGACTCGATCTACGAATTCCTCTTAAAATTGCTGGCTAGTTAGGTCTGGGTCCTTCAATCTATCTAGTAATCATACAGATGAGTTGCTCTTAAAATTGTAGCACACATGCTCATGAATCAAATTAACCTAAGTATTAGAAGATTCCTTGGATGAACCAGTGCTCCAAAGGTAAGAAAAAATCGTGAATTTTTGAGTAAAAATGTATAATATGCATATTATCTATGAACTTCTTCGTATTTTTCTTGTGCGGTCCGTCCATACTTTTTCTCACCCCAAAACAAAAAAGCCAATAGATGCTAATTACCCTTTAAATATGTCCAGAATTTTAAAGAAAAATATTAAACCCGAATAAATCACTGGCCGTATTTTTAGTTTTTGCCATACAAAACTTACTAAGAAGCTTCCTTACTGTTTTATTAAGCCATACCTGTTTCTATACATTTGGAAATTTATGTTACACTCTTGACTGCGATGATCATAACCAGAGTATAAGCTGATCATCTACTTATTTGCAGTTCAAAGAAGTTCTGGGAAAAGGAGCGATGAAGACGGTATACAGGGCATTCGACGAGATATTTGGTATGGAGGTGGCATGGAACCAGGTGAAGCTTAACGATGTGTTTCGATCGCCAGATGAGTTGCAGCGGTTGTACTCTGAGGTGCACCTCCTCAGGACTCTCAACCATGATTCTATCATCCGCTTCTACACCTCTTGGATCGACGTCGATCGACGAACCTTCAACTTCATCACCGAAATGTTCACTTCCGGCACCCTCAGAGAGTAATTAATTAAATACCCCTGTTCCCATTTTCAAGTTCTTGCTAACATGAGCCTTCAAAAATTTAGGATATTTTATAACGGTCACTTAACATAACCCGTTATGGTCGTTATAACGGGTATCAACAGTACATCTGAAGTAAAAAAAATGGTCAAAAATCTTATAAAAAGTGGTCAAAATATTATTTAAAAAAAATAATCAATGTAACGGGGTTGGGGGATTGCTGTTATAACGGCCGTTATTTTCATTATAATCACCATTTAAAAACCATGGTTTAAGGCTCACGATTCGAGTCTGTTATAAGTTAACATATGAGTCAACCAAATGGCGAGGGGGGAATTTCTAAAATTTGAAAGTATAGGAAGGTATTACTATATACTTTCGATTTTCAAGGGGTTTTGCAAAAATATCCCGAAAACTACGACCAGTACATAAGTTGCATACTCATTGAATGGGTAACACCGCACACAGGTAGGGAGTTGGAGCTCACTCATTGAAGGGGTCCCACGTAAGAGATCTCTATCTAATGTCAAAAACTAACATGATCTGATCATTAATTTTTGTAATTTGTTTGATTGAACACAGGTACCGAAAGAGATACAAGCGGGTAGACATCAGAGCCATCAAGAACTGGGCCCGTCAAATCCTACATGGGCTTGTTTATCTACACGGTCATGATCCTCCAGTGATTCATAGAGACCTCAAGTGTGATAACATCTTTGTCAACGGCCATCTAGGACAAGTCAAGATCGGTGATCTAGGGTTAGCTGCCATCCTCCGTGGGTCCCAGGCGCACAGTGTCATAGGCAATCATCTCTCTCTCTCTCTGTGTCTCGCTCTGGCACACAGGGCTGGCAATGGATTGGGTCGCCCCATCCATAGTCTGAAGGGCCTACAAAGAGTCAAAATCTGATGGGCCTACTATTGGATTGGTCTTGGATTGAACCTGATCCGATCCAGACCCAATCAATTGACAGCCTTACACACCATGTTTTTCTTTAATTATTCTGTATTTATGTGCTTTTATACTGTTACTTTTAAATTCTAATTGTATTTCGGTTTGACATGTTAGGCACGCCTGAGTTCATGGCGCCAGAACTATATGAAGAAGAATATAACGAGCTCGTCGATATCTATTCCTTTGGCATGTGTGTGCTAGAGATGCTTACTTCCGAATACCCGTATAACGAATGCTCCAACCCAGCTCAAATCTACAAGAAAGTGACATTGGTACGCTCGGACTTTGAACAAGATTTTAAATTTCAATGAAATTCTCGAAATTTAGGGCCTAAATTTCAGTTTTTGTGGTAGACTGAAATCAAAATCCCAAAAATTTCAGCCCTTTCTTCGATTCTTCAATTTAATTAAAGAAGAGACAGTTCAGGCCTTTTTTCCATTGTTAAAGGCAAAAATTAAGATACCCTTTTCTTAGGGGAGATTATAAAGAAAAAGAGATAAGATTTCATTTTTATAAGCAAAGGATAATAATAGTTCACAATTTTTTTCAAAATTTTGCTTGAAATTTCAGAAAAACAGGTTGAAATAGGAATTTCAGTCCTTGGCTTTGAGGTCGTGATTTCCAGTTTCTATCTTGCTTCCTTTTTTTTTTATTATTAAGGGCGTGCTTGATTGCCAAGTAAGAAAATTGTATTTTCCTTACGAAAACACAACTGTCCCTTGTTAGATTGCCATTTTAAATCTGTGTAATTTTCTCTACCAAGCCATTTAAATCTGGATAATTTTTCCTATTAAACCTGGAATTCATTTTCCATCCAGGTAGGTGAAAATTTATTTCCACTTGAAAATGTGCCTTTATTTTCTCACATGATTGAAATATCAGCCATTTAAGGCATTTCCCTCATGTATTTTCTGGGGAAAATTTTCTGTGCAATCAAACACCCCCTAATAGTAATGTATCTTTTTTTTTTTTTTTTTTCTCTTCTTCCGATTTTCCGTGGATCTTTCAAATGTTATCGACGATGATGGTCATGAGCGGGTATGCCCATGGGCGTGTATAGTACAGGCAGGGGTCCGCCTAACCCCAAGCTTATCTACCAAAAAAAAAAAAAAACAACACCTGACCCATTTGCTGTCGTCATTCTTAGGGAAAACTGCCCGATGCATTCTATCGTATTCATGACCCAGAAGCCCGAAGATTTGTGGGAAAATGTTTAGAAACTGTGTCGAAGAGACTGCCCGCCAAGGAGCTTTTGCTTGACCCGTTCCTAGCACTAGACGAAGGAAAGCTGTCGTCTCTCCCGAAGATTGGAAGTCACAAGCCAATAGCCAATGAGAATGTGCCAGAAAGCCCAGTCTACGCTCCTCCTCCTCCTCCTCCTGTCGATCCAACAAGGAGTACTGACTTGACCATCACAGGAAACATGAACCCAGAAGACGATACAATCTTTCTTAAAGTGCAGATCGCCGGTAAAGATGGTAGGCCTCACAATTTTTCTATTAATCATATATAATTTCATATGTGTTCTATCGTTGAATCCAGGGTGAAAATGGGTCAGGTTCGGGTTAGCCCAAGCCTAGCCCAGGATTGAAGTAACCTGGCCCAGTTATGGCACAGACAAAAACAACCTGGCCCAAGTCTGACCCAAAAAAGCAGATTATATTGGGCCTAGATATGTAACTAGCCTTAAAATCCGGTTAAGTCTCGCCCACCACTTGGAAGGTGTAGCCCAAGTTGGCGGGCGCTGCCCCTCAATTTATGGGTGAGCAAATCTTGGCTTGTATAGGACTGGGTCTCATACAAATTTTGATTGGACCCATTCACAAAATGTCACACGGCACCCTCTTTCCGGCCCACTCACCCATTAGTTTTTAGACACGAAAAATTAGTCCGATTGGTGATTTCTTGCTGTTGAATCTGAGCTTCTTTTCGGAATGGGCTTCATGGGCTTAGAAATCATCCGTGGACCTGTTCATAAAGCCCAAGTAGAAAAGAAGCTTAAATCCAACAGCTAGAAGTCATTAATCAGGCTGATTTTTGGTGTGTAGGTCCACTGAGGGAAACGTTCATGGGTCAGTGGACCCAAAAGAGTGTGCCACATGGCATTTTGGGTAGGGGTCCTATCAAACTTTGTATGAGACCAGGTCCTAAACAAGCCGAACTCTAGGTGGGCAGAATGTGATGTGTCTAGGTTCATATCAAATGGTAGATACTTGGTTAGGAGATCTGGGTGGGACCCATAAAATGGTGGGTGTCGACCATCTTGGATTTGTACCTTGTAAAGATCTGAATTGTTTGTTACAGGTTCGGTAAGAAACATATATTTTCCCTTTGACATCGTGAGCGATACTCCGATTGATGTTGCAACCGAGATGGTGAAGGAGTTGGAAATCACCGATCGGGACCCAGTAGAGATAGCAGAGGTGATCGAGGAGGAGATTTCTGCTTTGGTACCACATTGGAAGGAATGGGATGGCCCACAAAACCATCCCCACCACAGCTTTAGCTATCAAGATGATGACGATAACGATGACGATGGGCCCCACCACCCTTTCTACTCTTTCTCCTCTTGTTCTTCCTCCCAAGCTTCGCTTTCTGGCTTGCCCCCATCACGTGGAACCCACTTTCCGCGTGGGGACGGCTTGAACTTTGGCCCAGATTGGCTTCAAGGTATGCATGTGCTTAGTTATATTATTTTACAAGTTTCTCACTTATATGAAAGGCGCTTTGCCGCTTTGGGTGAATTTAGGGGTACTTTAGTCATTGCCCACTCTTATGCTACTGGTGGGTGTGGGGCACACATATGATTATCACCCTCGATCAAGGTTTAAAATTTCGGTTTCGCATACATGCCATTTCGGTGAGTGTGGAAACCGAAATTTCATGTGAAACTTTGGAAAATTCTAAACAAAATTTGGACCAAAATTTCACGAAAAAACTGAAATTTTAAGCTGGACCTAAAAGGCTGCACCCACCATCGGCTAGATTCCCACCGAAATTTTGGATGAATTCCATGAATTCCATGAATTCCCACCGATCCGATTTGATCTGGGTCATCTATGGGACCTACCTCTTGGATGGGCCATGCCCTGAAATTCATTTTGATCAGCCACTTAACCAACCAATCAAGTCTCCATGTACTACACAATGAGGATTGCTCGATTGATGATTTAGGACTACGATCCATGATTTAGGGCTATGATCAAGTAAACTAGTGGACCACCGATCTAACGATCTGAAATATATACACTCGTTTATATTGCTAGAATTTGATGATCTTCAGGTGATTAGTAGAAACTTATGTTGATGCAGATGAGTTGTTCGTTGACGATGACACAAGCTCACAATGCTCCCTAAACTCCGGCAAATACTCCAACATGAATTACAACTCTGGAAACGAACACGACTTTGATCTCAGCCCCAGAAGAGAAGAACACCATATCTTGAAGACCCACAAGTGTACGAGCAGATTCAACCCGGAAGATAACCCAAGAACTGGTCACCACATTGGTACAAACTGCCACAAGCAATGCAGTAAGGTGTTGCTAGACTCTCATGGGGCTTCTAGTTCCCATGACCACAGGGCAATTGAGAATCCTCAACTAACAAGGATGCGATCACTGGTGGATGTACGTAGTCAGTTGTTACACCGTTCCTTGGTGGAGGAGGTGAACAAGCGTCGGTTGTTCAAGACAGTTGGAGCCGTAGAGAACATCGGATATCAAATGCCCCGCGAGTTTTCCGGTAAGGCGTCATCATCGATAGGTGTTGGTTCTGTGAGAGCTCCAAGAGTTGGGAAGAGGCAAGGATTTAAATGGTGAATAGATCAAAGAATAGATATCTAATGGAGTCAGAAAGCTAATGAGTGGTGGACATCCAATATAAACTTGTTTGAGGTTATCTGTGAAGATTAGCAAACTGGATCTCTCCTCCCCTTTGGTCTTCCCTAACAGTTCCCTCCTTCCCAACTATTGCCGTCGATCTCACCGTAGTTGCTGTTCTTGGTCGTCGTCATTCACTACCGTTTGCCAGAGGTCACGGTCACTGTTGCCGCAGTCGCCTCTCATTTTGTCCAATCAACCTTCTTTCGTTTGCCTTACAAATATATGCTATTATAAAATAAACAAGTTACCTGCAAACATTTTCCTGCGAACTAAGACAGGATACTAAACAGGGCCCATGTAAAATTTACTAGTAGTGTGTACGAGTGCTATTGTAAAAAAACCCATAAGTTCTTTGATATTTCCGGTACTTGTAGTTCTTTAATTATCAACTTGCAGCTTCGGAGCTAGAATGTTGGTAGTAACTTTTTTTTTTTTCTTTTTTAATTTGATAATTTAACTGCTTTATTTATAGGGCCCTTGAGGCTAAGGAAGCCTACCAACCGGCTAGAAAAAAAAACCAAAAAGGGTACAAGAAACACACATAGCCCTTTATGTCCATCAGAGGTGTCACTCACTAGCTTGCTGGGCTTCCCTCCTCATGTGGAGATGGGCCACACATCATTTGTTGGGCTTCCACTTGGGTCCAACTTATGGGCTTTCTTGAGGAAAGTGAAGGGTTATCTTTTGGTGGAAGCAAAGTGGGTTGGTGAGGATTGATTGCTCTACATGGTGCACAAGGCATCTCACATTATAAATAGAATCTCTTATTTGCTTTGTTTCATCACAGAAAAGGAAATCGCTCTCAAAGAGTATCTTGATAGTGTGAGAGAGTGTTGAGACTCTAGAGAAGATAGAGTGTGCATCCTTCTCTCATCCGGGTTGTGAAGGTCGATACACATCACCGGTTTATCATTTCTCATTTCTTTTAATTAGATATTCAAGAGAGTGTTTGTCTCTTGATGTTGTCATCTTCTAGTTTTATCTGGAAAAGTTGTAATCTCATTTAACATAGTGGAAGTTTTCTGAACTAGTGTCCTGTAGTTTTTACCCATCTCATTGAGGGGGCTTTTCGCTTTAAAATTGTGATGTGTTCTCATGTTCCTTTTATTTTGATTATCTTGCTTTGAACAAGATTCTTGCTATTTTTCGTTCTTGTAGGATTCATTCTTTGATTTACACATAGAAGGAAAAGTTCGGTTTCGGAGTGCATATTTCATGCATATATAGGTGCACATGGGTCACGTTTGGACAGCTTGGGTTCTACCTAAGCCAATCTCAAGTTAGAAATAGGCTCAAATAAATAGTCTCAAGTCCGGCCCATGGGATTGGGAACCAAACAAGCTTGACTAATCAAATAACAGGCCAAATTAACTTATGGCGATTGATATCCATTTCATTTGATCATAGTACGTTCCAACACCTCTTTTACAACAATGCAGCTTGTAGACCCTATCTACATTCTATGAGAGTTTAGACAATGGATGTCGTCTTATGATAGGGTCAAAGAGTCTTGAGTTGTAGACATGGCAGGCAACCTCGCTCGTGGGTGATTGGACCCATAGATAGGGGTCTCTCAACCATATACAAGGATTTTTTTTCTCACTCAATCTGTAATTGATAAAAAAAATGAAATCATGCTACAAAGATGCTACATGGCACTCTTACGTACGGACTCACTCACCTTATTGTGATAGCTGGTGTCTTGTATACTGAAAGATTTCCTATTCATTAAGCCACTTACACGGGTCCAACTTTCATAGTTTGTTTTGGGGTACAACTTGTATTAGGGGTACTTTAGATATTTCATTGTATCATATCAGATATTATATATTATCTAACAACGAGTTAGGGTTTCTTTTTTATAGTAAGAGAGAAGAGAGTGAGATCAAGGAAATAACCCTAATTCAAATCTGTAGAGATAGTGAAGAGCTCCTCACCCGTAAAGGAACAGTGCCAAACCACATAACTTTGTTATGGCTGTGTAATTGATTTTTCCGCTCTCTATATTTTTGCTGGTTTGTGGAAGGTCAAATTTTTAACAAACCTCATAAATGTCTGGCCTAGGTAGCTAGACATACACACAAAAAATTAGCTTGTATTGTGAATTCTAACCTTTGGATTGAACTATATTTCATGACGGGCTTAGTGAAAAGGCCATGGGCCAAGTGCTCCAAGCCCATGATGAAATCTGCTCAAATCAATGGCTAGACATAAATAAGGCTGATCTTGGTGTGTGGTCCACCAAAGAAAAATCCCCAAAACAGAAAACTATGCAATTTTCGACAATTTGTGCAAAAGAGATCGCATTGGGAAAGATCCAGGGGATGGTTGGACATGAGTGCATGACCTAGTAATTTTAGGGTTCAAACTTTCCGACAAGTAGTTGTATTAGAGCATAAGCTTTTAAGTTGTTAGTGTGTTAAGCTTTAATCCAAGAGAGAGACAATTTGGGATGTATGAAGTTGGGTTCTTAAGTGAGTTGTGTGTTTGAAAGTAACATGTCCCAAGGGTTTGTCTGTGTATTCTGGGACTCATCATGCATGCAATCATGGTATGTTCCCAAAGAGAAAATGGCTACTTACTTATTATGTGGTCTCCATACAAGTCCCTAGCTGATGTTCCTGTGGTCCTTACATATGTAATTTGAGATCACGATCTTCCTTCCATGTGAGTGTCACCTATCATCCCCTCCTTTACAGACCTTCAACACCCATACCATGCATGTCCCTTACTTATCATGGACCATCTCTCTCTCATACGCACGCACGCATGTGCACACACATTGTTAATAAAGCGAACGGCATGGTTTAACATCTGTTATAACGCTCCAACACCGTTGCGTTATTTCTTTAAAAAAAATGCTAAAAACTGAGAAAATGGATATAACATTATTCGGTCCTTATTTTACCATTGATAATTATGTTATTTTAAAAAGAATAATAATATTTTGACCATATTTTTTTTATTATTTGATTCGTTGTAATGGACATAACGGTAACGTTACCTGTCCAATTTAAATCTTATTGGCAAGAGGAATTGGCATAATCAGGTGTAAAAAGTTTTGGCTTTAGCAGCTTTTAATGATTAATCTAATTTCGAGTTAGATAATTGTAGCGACACGCCTTGTTGGATACAACACCAAGGAACCTGTGGACCCTGGCAACCCGTTCTCCACCTTTTTGCTGGTCTCTGTTTTTCAAAGGATAATTTTTATGTACAACGATGAATGTGTCCAACACCTAAGGAACGTGGTGATCATGCCCACCGGTTTTCCCTCTTTCTTTTGGTTTTTAGGAGGAAAAAAGGATAGGGTCGGTAGCCTGGAAATCTAATTCATAGTTGGACGCTTTAAATGCCCAACCACAGGTGACCCTATAACAAATTCTCTACATAGCTTGATTCTCATTCCCCGTTTCACATCCTTATGATCCGTGTTGGACACTTTTAATTGAGCCCGTGTTTGCTGTCCCCTGGGGACTTCAAATTTTGAAGTCTCCCTCCATCCTAAAATGCCACATAGATACCTCTTTTGGGCCGATATGCATGTTTGGCTCACCTCTTGGTGGATGTATACACCAAAAAATCATTTTAATTGATATTTTTAGCCATTGGATTTGCACATTTTAATGGGTGGATTTCTGGACATTAGATTTTGAGTTTTTGGTGGACCTCTTGGTGTACATATCCTATTATTAAAAGAGTAAGGATCACATGGTCATCCAAGGTCTATGGACCGATGGACGTAAATGGTGGTAGTATCGATTTGTCATTAGTTAAATATTTACCTCGAGTTGTGTGTTAAATAGTAATGCTCAAATTCCACAATTAAAAATCAACACATAAAAACGACTCTAATTAATGCTTAGAAATTATTAATCAAGCTGATTTTTTGTGTGTAGGAATAGGATGGGCCAAACATCCAAACGGTCTGTGGTTTCTAATAGTGTGCCACTTCTTTCTAGTAATGTTTAAAATCTACGATTAAAAATTAACCAAGAAATAGATTATAATCCAACGGATAAAAATACTAAATTTTGACATGTAGGTCCACTTAGGGATGGCTAAACATCCATACTGTCAGTGATCTCTAAGAGTGCCACGTGCAAGTGTGTTGCACGGGACGTCCCCTAGTCTACCTTGACAAAAAGGGTGAAAGTAGGGTCTTGTCAAATGAACCCAAATAAATGGTACACGCCTTGTCGTGTTTTAAAGTGGTACCCACCATTTGATTACTCCCATCTAGGACATCTTGCACGCCAAAATCGACCGGATTGGATGATTTTGACTGTGAATGACATTCTTTGGCACGATTAGAAATTTTAGGGCAAGTGGTCCCCCCATCCTCTCTTCTCCAACTAGGAACCTGACACGTACACTATGAGAATGGCTTTGCTAATTATGGGCCCCACCTCCTCTCTTATACGTACACTATGTGAATAGGTAATGCTATCTATAGACCTATGATCTACAGATAGGGTCTATAAGATAGGGACTGATCATCCCAAGATTAAAATGCATCCACATTGCCTTCTTGTTTGAGTTCACCATCCGCAACGCAAAAGATAAAGAAAATCAATTCCATGATTTGAATCGGACGATAGTTATATGTCGCGCCAATCAATGCCATGATCTGGATCGGACGATAGTTACATGTGGGGCCAGCCGTTATTGGTTTTCCATAAAATGAGTAAAACTTGTCACAAGATGTTGTGACTGAAGCGATGAGGGCACTGACCGTATGGATGTTTGGCCAGGCCCTCGGTGGACCTATAAACCAAAAATCAGTCTGATTGGTGATTTACAACCTTTGGATCTTTGCACCCAAATAACGATCAATAATGCTCAAATTCACACGGTTAAAATCAACCCATGAAAATAACTTCAATCCAACGCTTAGAAATCACTAATTATGTCGATTTTTGGTTTTCAGGTAATCCGAGGGACTGGCCAACACATCCATACGGTCAGTGCCCTCTAATAGTCTGCCACGTGGTTCGTATTGTGGGTTGTGAGCATGAGCAATCATGATCTGAAGGTGCACGTCTGAACAACATAATTTTTTATTTTATCTTTTAGTGGACAAGTTGCGGCTTAGAATCCATGAAATATGCTCTATTTTGTTTTTAGTTTTGGACTAAATGGGTCGGGTCAAAACATCACGACAAGGCTGGATGTAACATTGTAAGAGCCGGGAGAACGCAAAAGATATGAGTGGACACGTAAGAAGACAATATCCACAATATCCGGTATTTAATGGTTTAACGTATAAATATAGGACAAAATTGACTCTCGTTGCAAAACGACAACCGACCACCAAATATGCTTCGGGGGCTCAAAATATATGAATACTGTTTTTGTTTTTTTCTTTCTTTTGTTTTCTTCCTTTTTTTGGAGGGTTCTTTGTTAGTGGATCGTCATAACGGGTCGGGTCAAATCACCTTAAAACCCGCTGAATTGGGTTGGGAGCTAGGCGGGTTCAAAATGGATTGAAGCCAAACCTGAACCCGACAACAAAAAATTATCCAAACCCAACCCAAAATCAACATGGGTTCAATAGAATCTGCGTCCAAAATTTAGATAGATGACAAATAACCCTGGAGAGTGCATGATGGTTGATCCACCTTATGCTGATGCACTAGTGGATCGTGATGTGTGTTGTATGAAAATCGGAAGAAGTACTGATGGTTCGAAGTCTCGGCCGGCCGATTCCGTTCTGGATCGGGTGATCCGGATTGGGATCGGAACCCACGGATCCAATTAAAAAATGGATTGTCTTGGGCCGAGATCACTGTTTCCCTGGGAAGTCTCACTTCGAGACGTGCGATCATGTTCTGTATCTAGCAACGGGATCGGAGCCCACCGATCCAGAGTCCCGGGATTGGGATCGGAACCCACGGATCCAATCCAAAAATGGAATGTCTCGGGCCGAGATCGCTGTTTCCCTGGGAAGTGGGAAGTCTCACTTTGTCTCGGGGCGAGACGGGCCGATCCTGTTCGGGATGTAGCAATCGGGATCGTAGCCCACCGATCCGGAGTCCCATCCCGAGATTTCGAACCATGCTCCTGAACTAAAAAGAAAGGATGCACCAATGAAAGTAAATCTACGTAGCCGCCGAGAAAATATTTGCGGTCTCCCTGGGGACTTCAAATTTTGAAGTTTCCCCCTCCCAAAAATGCCATGTGGGGAGCTCACTTTAGGTCCCACTGACTTTATGGATGTTGCTCCACATCTTGTTGGATCTATATACCAAATATCAGCTTGATCGATGATTTCAAACAATTATATATTAGCATCTAAAAAATAATGGTTAAATCCAACAGTTAAAAATTACACTATTAAAAATGCTAAATCCAATGGTTAGAAATAAGCAATTAAACTCACTTTTTACGAATAAATCCGTCAAGAAGCGAACCAAACATCCAAAAGGTCAGTGGGCCCTAAAGCAAACTCCACCTGGCCTTTTGGAAGGGGGACTTCGAACGCATCAAACTCGGACTCTACGTAGCCTATCAAATCTGCAAACATGGGCCCATGTAATAAGGAAATCTGATGCTGCTGACACCCAAGCAGGTCTTGTACCGTCTCGATTACAACCCAGCCTTGTGCTCGCTCAAGTTAGATTCTGTTTGATTTTTCTCCTCCTATCGGGTATCCTGGGGAGAATGTCCACCCTAGGGTTCAGACCGTTAGATGATCTTCATGATTGGTGCGATGTAAATCACGAGGACAATGCAGGGTCTGGACCTGGAGACGATACCCACGTAGGGATTGTAGCAACACTGAAATCGGTTTACAAATGGGGGTGCATATATACGGTGCATAGGTTAAGTTAGGTTTCAAGTTCAACGACCTCTACTGGGCTGTTCTTTGATACCGACTTTGGTATCAAAGTTCTGATGCCGAAGTCCCTCAATTTGCGACCTAGTAGACTCTTTCGGGCCCACCGACTCCATCAATATTTGGCCCACATCTTGGTGGACCCACACACCAAAAATCAGCGTGAATGGTGATCTCTAGCCGTAGGATTTGAGTACTTTTCATCATTGGCTTTTTGAACATGCCTAAGAAGTGGTTCCAAGCCCGTGATGAAAGAGTGCATAAATTCAATGGCTAGAAATCGCTAATCACGCTGATTTTTGGTGTGTGAGTCCACCAAGATGTGGGCCAAATATTCATGGAGTCTGTGGGCCCGAAAGAGTCTACTACGTGGCAAATTGAAGGACTTCGGCATCAAATTTTGATACAGAAGTCGGTATCATAGATTTTTCCACCTCTACTGCGGTGGGGCGGGTACATTCAACCCGGAATCTACGGGTTA
This sequence comes from Euptelea pleiosperma, assembly GCA_035048495.1. NCBI lineage: Eukaryota > Viridiplantae > Streptophyta > Magnoliopsida > Ranunculales > Eupteleaceae > Euptelea > Euptelea pleiosperma. Next base: position 27,780,381 of record CM068540.1, read on the forward strand.
TGTTGGGGGGCGTGTTTGACTTGGTCTCTCTCTCCCTCTCTCTCTTTATGGGTCACCGACACTCTCCCGAAGGAATACCAACCGCCCGCTAAATCCGAAGATGTTAAATTAAGCCGCACGAGAAGAATACCAGCTCCCATTTCATATGTAATCTCCTTTTGTCGGAGAAAGAAACGACACTCGTATCCTCCTCATTTTTTGCCTGAATTTTGTGCTTTCTTTTAAAAAGCTCTGTTCAAGGTTCAGCAGCTTCAGCTATATGGAAATATGACGATGTCAGCCTCAGGATAACGTCCTCCCTAGGCCGACTTAAAGGTCTGTTTGATTTATGTGCAAATAAATGCCAAAAACATTTACACGTGCAAATTTGCACGTAAGAATGTTTTGGGCGGGCCCGCAAATTTGTCCACCTACGCGGGTAAATAAGTTCTTACACCCTAGAAAAATATTTGTCTACCATTTTAAGCCTTGGGTGAGTAAATTTTATTTTCTTGTCACAAATTAAAAAGGCGAACTGTACCCGTGGTGGGCCCACACACTATTGGCATCATTTGGATGAATAAATTCAAAGTGATACAAGCGTGTCCAAATTTTTCGAGTGTTAGTAAATTATGTGCACTTAGCGTAATTTTTTTATTTTTTTTTCTTAATTACCTTGTATATGAAAAAATTAACCAATATTAGCCATCCAGTTTATGTATTTTTCGTACCATTTGTTAAATTATAAAAATTATATTTTGATGACCACCAAAAATAATGTGATAGGTGAGTCAATTTATTAATTTCAACAAGTTGATTTATTATGTGCACAAACGAATAAAGAGAGATATATTAGGTGAGAATTTTAACTATAAATCTTTTGATAAGTCCGGCCCACTCTGTGTATTCATTGAATCATTCTATGTGAGAATGGGAGAGACATCGGGGAAACAAGTTTTCATCCATTTAAGTAATGGGTTTCCGAGAAACAAAGGGGGTTCCTAGTCAAATTGGTTGACTTGGCCAAGTGTCTGAGTCGACTCGACTGAGTTTCTGAGTCAATTTGGCAAAGTTTACAAATCTGAGTTTGTACTCCGTGTCAACTCGAAATACAATCCAATTGAGTTTGAATTGGATACCCCGTCATTTGTTCTTATCACCCCCCTTTCTCTTAATTCCCCTCACCAATTTATGAAAATCTTAATTGCCCCGTGGGCCCATCAAAATCTCTTATCACCCCTCTCCCCAAGTGAAACACAAAAGTAATAAAACCCTTTCTCACTTGGTGAAGTGAAAACTTAACTTCCTTCGTCATCGAAGACAAGCGTATCTACGTGTGCGCCTCCTGCATCCATGTTATCGCAATTAACGTTACGTAAGCCTCTTGCATCCTAGTGGAGAAAAGCTTCGACAAGCCGGAGAGTGGAGACACATCTCGTTCCGCAGGTACTCATCGTTGTTCGGACCGATAAGTCCGAACAATACTTTACTATTCAGACTGTTAAGTAAGAACAGTCAAAGACCATGACCGAGACTGCACAAGAAAAAAAATCCCAATGTGTCGTTCCGACTAGATTACTAGAACTGCACAAGAAAAAAAATCCCAATGTGTCGTTTCGACTAGATTACTAGAAATTCTTCTTAGAATGATTTCGGAAATGCAGTTAAAGTGATTTTATCGATTAAAAAAAATTGAATTCAAATACATACACCATTGATTGCTTTACTCAAAAGCTCTCAAATGAGAGTTGTAGAAGATGTAAAATACAACCTTAGAATCGTCTAGGTATTCTCATTTGCTTTTCAATAGCATCCCTTGCTTTGAAAGAGTATCTCTTGCCTCTCATGTGTTCTAACGGTTCGAATTTTAGAGGGGATGAGTAGAAATAGAAAATGTGTTAATTAGAGAAACAAATGGGGTAAAGTTAGTATTTTATATATCTTGTGGGGGGGGAAGATAAGAGAAAACATATGGGATATAGAAGTCATTTTAATTATAGTTTAAGTGGGGGATAAAAAGAGAAATTGACGGGTATCCAAAATTCGCCTAACTATAAATTAAGTACCCACTAGGTGGTATTGTATTAGCATAAGGAATGCCACCAGGCTTACAACATCGACGTCCATTAAAACGGGCTCCAAGCCATTGAGCTTTTGTATGACATCATGTTCCCCAATCCAATGGTTTGGAGGTACAAGACCTTCCAATCAGCTAATAGCCTAGCTTGGTTGGATGGTGATGAGATTAAGGCCAAATCTCAACATTTTCTACAGATTTTTGTGGTATAAAACTAGTCCGCACATGTGACTTGTAACTCTAAAGTATGCAAACATTGACTGCTTCTACGCCTTCAGAAACATGTTTTAAAAGTTTTAAAACTAATTATTTTTTAAAAGCGATGAAATGACAGTTTAGTCAGGGCCACCCAACGGGCCAGACACGGGTGTAGATTCTCTTATTGTTGTCAAGCATTGTTTTGTGAGTAAAACTTCCGTCACAATGGGATTGCAAATCACACAAAACACAGCCAATGAGTTCTCGGCACGTACACCTAAAAAGCAAAGCACATGGGTACGTTGCAAAGCACTTGTGTACGTGCCGAGAACTCATTGGCTGTGTTTTGTGTGAGTTACAATTTCGTGTGATGGAAGTTTTACTCGTTTCGTACGTATGTTTTGGAAAAGATGTAACAATTGGCGCGGGATCGCGATTTGTTTTACTGACCGTTGCTCTCTGGGCCCACTGAGTGCATGGATGTTTAGCCCAACTCTTGCCGGATTTACACAGTAAAAATCACCATGATTAGTAATTTCTAACCATTAGATTTTAATACTTTTTTAAAGCGTGATGTTCAACCATTTTTTTGAGTGCTAAAACCAATGGCTAAAAATCGTCGAACAAGCTGAATTTTTGTATGAATGTCTACCAAGGGGTGGAGTAAACTTCCATGCGGTTAGTGGGCCCAGATGACAGCGAGGAGTAACAAATACTCCTCGCATAAAAAAAAAAATGTCAGGTATACCTTATTACATCTGGACAGTCCAAAAGATAAATGTACATCAAACGGTCATCCGCTTAGTAATTGGAATAAGAGATTTGGAAAGTTGATCCATCAAATGATGGGTAGTCCCCCTGGATAGCTGCACGAGTATTGTGGGCCACTTCGAAGGATGTACAGCAGAGCTCATGTATATAATACAAATAAAGTAGATGGTCAAATATTTGAAGGTGCCAGCTTGCTCAATTGGTAAAGTTTGTGGGTGATGATACCATGGACCTGGGTTCAAAACCCGCCTTCACCGAGTTACTGATCTCATTAAAAAACAAGCTTAACTACCAAAAAAATGATGGTAAAACATGTGATGTGGGGGAGAAAAGGCCCCAACTGTGGAGACTTCTTATCTCCACTGTCTGTTGATAAAACCGTTACAACTATTATTATATATTTGAAGTTTAAATTTGACCGTTTTTAAAGATTAAAATTCCCAAAAGTAACTTTACCTTTTATAACTAAACCGCTAACTTTAGACAAGATTTGAAAATTTAAAATCTTCTTTAACTGTTCATGAGCTTACCTAAACTTTTGCATTTTGCACTCCAAGTTTGGGGCGTGATACATGTTTTTTAAGTAAGTTGGTTGGGAAATCATCCTAACAAAAAATCAGCCCATTCCGGCATTATTAATTTTTATGAAAAATATAAATTAAAATTAAAATTTTATGGACCTTCCATTTCACTATTTGTTTTCAAAAAATTTAAAAACAAATATGAAAAGCCGTTTGAAATGGAGTCACGCCATTTCAAATTGCATCAAAATATATTCTTACAAAAAACCTGAAAGTACCCTCACAAAAAACCTGACAGTAAGTCAAAATGGATTTGGCGCCATTTGAAATGGAAATGGAGCCAGAATGCTTCTGACTCCATTTGAAATGGCACCAGATCCACATGGACTCCATTTCCATTTCAAATGGTGCCAAATCCATTTTGACGTACTCCATTACAAAAGAGGATTAGATCAAAAGAGAAATTTATTAGATTGAGAGAGAAATTGAGAGATATGTGAATGAGATGTGCCATGGGCCAAAAATGGGTCCATACATATAAAAGAGGTGTGCAACGAGCAGATGTGTGCAACATTGAGTAGCCATTTGAATTGGCATCAGATCATGTTTGGCCGCTGGCGCCAATTGAAATGGCACTAGACTTGATCTAACTCAATTTGAATTGGCGCCACATCAGGTCTGACACCATTTCAATTGGCGACAGATCATGTTTGGCGCCAATTGAAAGGGCGACAGGACCTGGTTGGCAGACTTGATCTGATGCCAATTGAAATGGAATATAAAATGGTATTATGGGAGTAAAACTTCCACCACAATGGGATTGCAAATCACACAAAACACAGCCAATGAGTTCTCGGCATGTACACCTAAAAAGCAAAAGCACTTGTGTACGTGCAGAGAACTCATTGGCTGTGTTTTGTGTGATTTACAATTTCGTGTGATGGAAGTTTTACTCGTATTATGGGGATTAAACTTTCAAAAACTTGACGCCAATTCAAACAGCTTTTCGTATTTATTTTAAAAATATTTGAAAACAAATATTGATTTTCGTATTTTTTTAAAAAATTTGTTTCATTATTGACTTGAACTCGGATCTCCACATTTGATAGGTCAACAGTTTTAGAAAGGTCTTTTTTCTTTGTGAGGATGATCTTTGTGGAGAGAAGATTATCGTCACAAAAAACCTAGCCCTTGATTATCTATGTGGGCCCCGTTGCTTTTAGTTTGTTAAAAAGCATGTGTCAACTATCTCGTGTGGTTCGGATATTCCTACACGACTTATTTTGACACAGATTTTGGGACAACTATGTGTGTGTATGACTAACATGGAGATGAGTTTAAGAGATCCTTTGAATTAGAGAAATTTTTTGAAGCCGCGAAAATTTTGAAGCCGCTATCGTGCGCCACATATATCCATGGGCGCTTTTTAAAACCAAGCCTAAACCATGGGTATATGTGGTGCGCGATCACCGCTTCAAAAATCCGGCTGCTTCAAAAATTCTCTTTGGATTATAAGTAGAAACATTCTGGTGGGTCCATTTTATTGTGAACTTTAAAGACCACATGTGATTGGGTTAGACATTTATGAACGAGCTGATTTTCTGTGAGCATAATCCCCACGGTTGACTAATCTCTATGTCGGTCCCATATAACGAGTAGCCCCCAAGCCCTTAACCATCGTTAAGCCCTTGGTTAATGGTTTAAAAGGGGGTACTTGTCAGACATTTTGGGAGGGGGACATCAAAGTTTGAAGTCCTCCAGGGCCAGGGAATTTTTTCTCCCATATAACAGTGTCAAAATCCGCATACGAATATCCCAACCCTATACATAGACATGTTTCTGGCAAGTACCTCTTTATCTTTTCTTCTACATTTGTTGTTTTCAAATCTGCTAAATTTTTTTTTAAATGTTTGTCAACTTTGTAAGTATGTGTAAGTATGGATTGGACAAACAAATCTTTCTTATTTGATTTGTTTGGGTGGGTACTGGGTAGGGAGTTCTTAAAGCGCTTTCTTTATTGTTCAGAGAAACTTGTAAATTTTTGAAGAAAAAAAAGATTAAAAACTAACCCAAAGTTTCCCTGGTTGTACCTTCAAAGGGTATCTTCTTTTGGTGGAGAACAACTGAAGTTTCCTGGAAGAACTTGTCAGATAATCGTACGTGTGGATCTCTTTATCATCTATTGTTTGGAATCTTTGGATTGTTTTTTAGCAGATTACCCGTTTGGTCAGAGACCCATTTGAAATTGAGAAAAAAATTATGTCCTTTTGATATATTTGGGAAGAAGGAGGCAATAAAATTTAGGCATTGAAACTACTTCTTTTACTGAACAGAAACAACCCCAGTTCTCCTAAAACCAGTAAGACCCAGTTGAATTAATTCAAGAGCAGTATTTAGATATTCTTCCATAATTATAGGATATCTTTTTTACATATTTTTTGTGATTTCATTTGGGCTTTTCTTTTTTAATTTTGTGGATTTATTCCGATTATATCCACAAAACGATATGAATTTGTCGATGTCCCCGAGATTAGATTTTTTTTTTTGAATTGTTCTTGTTTTTTTTGCGTCATTGGAGTCTAGACAATTGAGGTTAAGACTGGAAAGCTTCTGAGTTTTTTTTTTATCCAAGAACACAATTGAAGAATGCCTGCAACAATTCTCTTTTTTCATGTTTCGGGGTTTCGGCATTTCTTCGATATCCAGGAAAAAGATTTTTTTTTTTTTTCAGTTTTGGGTTGGAAAACAAAGAATTCAAAGAGATTCAGCAAAAGAAAACTAAAATTCTGAGAGAAAACTGTGTCAAGGTAATAAAATTTATTGATATCTAGGATTTTACAGAGTTCGAAGAATTTTTACAACCGAATGTCAGTAAGATCGAACCAGATTTGTTCAAACACCTTAACGATGAGATCATGATACTCATTTGAATTCAAGGAAAGATAACAGGCGAGAAGCTCTTCCAAGTCTTTCGATGCCCGGATATTGTTCTCAACAATCATCTCCACCATTGAATCTCTGAAATCACTCTGTGGGTCGAATGAGGACTTCACAACTGCAAAGCTTTCCGAAATGTTCTTGCTCCGGGATCTTGAGCTAGTAGTAGATGACACCATCTTCCGACTATATGACTGAATCTTCTTGCTAGTAATTCGTGGAGAATTCGCTCTGAGCTTCAGTCCTGTCGAACCTGATGAAGATCTTCGGATAGAAGGACTAGTCTTCTGTTCTTTGAGAGTTCTTATGCTTTCTTCCTTGGCAACCTTGACAGAAAGAGACCCATGAGCATTTCTCTCCACTAATTTAGCAGAACTTCTTCTAAATTTAGCTGGTTCAGTCTCTCTGTTTTTTAAGTCGGAGATCATATCACTAAATTTGGCAGGCTTCGTCAAAATTGGGGGGAGTTCAAGCTCTGAAATTGAATCGAACCCGAATTTTCTAGTAAAAGACTTCTCACCATCCATGTCTATGATAATATCGGTAGAAGAAGAACTGACTCTACAACTGCAAAACGGGTCGGAGTCGAATTCGGGTAGGAATGATTCGTGGAGGTCGGGATCAGGGGAAGGTGAGAAATCCGGTGTGGAATCGGACTTAGTCCAGACCGATTCGAACTTGGCTCGGCAGCTACAACCTGCAGAGACAGAGGAGGTAAGAAGCTTAGGAGAGGACCTAATGGTTTTCCTCTTGGTTCTTGTCTTGGATGATTTTCTTGGTGGGTCAGGGAATTGGGTATCAGAGGCTTTTGGGTTTATGGGTGAATTGTAGAGTTTATCTGGTTTGAAGGGTTGTGTGGTGAAGTAGTAAGATTGTCTTGGGTGGGAGATGTGTGGTTGTTCTATGGTGGGTATGGGGTGTTTTTTCTTCGTTGGGTATTGGGAGTTATGGTTTCTGGTTCTACCCATGTCTTTCAGCTTGTAAAACCAAGCATTTGGTATCATATCTGATAACCTAAACCTGTAATTACCCATCAGAGATAAAACCCCCTTCTTCTTCTTCTTCTTCTTCTTCTTCTTTTCTCTCTCTCTCTCTCTCTGTGTGCAGAAGACTCTTCACTCTGTTAAGAGAAAAGCTGAAGACACTTCTCTTTTTCTCTCTCTAACAATCTCAGTTCTCCTTTCTTTCTGTGTCTTTCCTTTGAGTGTGTTTGTGTATAAATAAATATTTGGGTTGTGAAAGTTGAGGAGAGAGAAGGAGGGGGGTTTGCATCTTGAAGCTAAGATGGGCCCACAAATAGACAAAAGAAAAAAAGTTGGAATGAAAAGCAAACGGAATTGAATATGAAGAGGACTTTGCATGTAGTTGATTCAGACGACTCTCGTGGTCCTACTTCGTTAATTATGTTGGGCCCATTAACCGTATGGATGTTTAGCCCAACGTTTTGTAGATGTACGTACCACAAATCAACGTGATTGATTATTTCTCTATGATAGTGTTATTGTCCAAACAAATGCTTGAATCCAACGGCTAATATTAGTCTTAATAAAAGTGCTAAAATATATGTATAAAGACAACAAACCAGGCGTATTATTTGTCTGTATATCCAACAAGGGATGGGGTAAACATCCATGCTGTTGGTGGGCCCAATAATATGTATTATGTAGGGACACGAGAGTCGCTGCATTAAAAAAAAGAATCCCGAGGAAAATTTTTTGTTCATGGAAATCTCGATGCAGTCGATGAGTGGTCCTGTGTAAAGATTTCTTTGGGTCCACTGACAGTATGGACGCTTAGCATACTTTCGGCGTATATACAACCAAAAATCATCTTGATTAGTTATCTCTAGCCATTAGATTTTAGCACATTTTAAGTAGTGATTCTAGCGGTAGGATTGAATCCTATATTGGTATTAAATCCAACGGTTAGAAAAATAATCAATCAACCGATTTTTTGTATATATATCACCCAAGGAGTCAATGGGCCCCCCAAAAAATGAGCTACGATATGACCACTCATCCACTATATCTACATAAAAAAATTTCCCTAATTATGACGCCAAGTCAGCACTACCAAAACAGGTTTGTTTTATTTATTAGTATTCTGTTATTTATTTATTTTTATGTCATAAACAGCGTTATTAGTAATGATTACATTAGTAACATCTGTTTGTCTACGAGGTGGGGGTGTCAATCTTTTTAGTTTTAATACTGCGCTGAATTATGATATTCCCCTTTTTCTCCAACTATTTTCTGTCTACGTGGCCCACATGCATCGGTTGGCCAGTTCATCTGGTGGCCCCACCTAAATATAAACTACAATTTTTAGCTTTGTAGGGGACGTTTGGTTACTGCTTCAGCTCTAAACCAAAATATTTCCAAGCTTTTCTAGAATTACTTTACATCCGTTTCCACCCTCTCGAGGGCCCACTGACTTTTTGGATGTTTGGTTCACTTCTTGATGGATCTACACGTCAAGAATCGGTTTAATTGGCGATTTCTATCCGTTGGATTTAGCTTCGTAATTTTTAGCCGTTGGATTTGAGTATTATTTTCTAGATGCTAATATATAACTGTTAGAAATCGTTGATCAAACATCCATAAGGTCGGTGGGCCCTAAAGTGATCTCCACATGGCATTTTGAAGACCCCGCGGACTACAAATATTTGTTTTAAATTTTTTAACTGAATTGATTTGTAAGTCATTGAGTAAACTTAACTCGAAGACCTTTCTAGTCTAGTCAAAATTTCAGGTTTTAAATGAAAGGTTAAGATTGCATCACTCAATCAAGTGAATTCTTGGTTTAGAAGATCTCGTAGATGGGGACTATGAGGAGGACATCGAAGATGGTCCCCTCCCTGAACTGCATGAAACTACTTGGATCAATCATCCAACGGGTCCCAACAAGGTAATGTTATGTTAGAATCAAAGTGATCAATGACCCTAACCCTCGTTCTATTGACATTTTACTAAAACGTTCACCATGTGGCCATGACAATCTGAAAAGAATGTGATAATCAGATGGTCAACAATCATCCACCTAAGTCGCCCCCATGGTAGGTCACTAACTCCCGTCCCATGCACGTGTGCTGGGTCCAGATTGCTGATGGTCCCAGATAAATCTCGAAGGCCATCCAGGCTATCCAGCTGCTCGTACCCGATAGTAAAACTTCATTATCGTCCTCACTAGTAGGAGGGCCGTCTCTACCTTACGGCCCCTTGATGAGAGAAGGCCCCCAGCCCAGGTCCCACTACAAGCCCAGGCCCTTCATACCACATTTTTCTGGGCCCACTAACCACATGGATGTTTAGCCCACGTTTTGATGGATATATAAACAAAAAATTAACCTGATAGGTTACCTCTAGCCATAGATTTTAGTACTTTTTAGGATTGATTCTAGCCATTGGATTCAAGTATGTTTTTAGGTAGTAAATCCAATGACTAGAAATCAGCAATCAAGATTATTTTAGTGCGTTTATCCACCAACAGGTGGGCTCAACATCCATGAATTCATTGGGCCAAAAAAATGATGTAGGGTCACGAGAGTCCTCTGCATCTAATTTTTTTTTTCCATAAAGCAAGCTGGTACCCCTTACTGAGGGAAAAAATTTAGATGCAGAGACTCATGATGCAGTCGATGCATAGGGCTTTAACTGCTTTACTGGCTAATTTGTTTGGGCCCACTGACCACATGGATGTTTAGCCCACCCATTGATGGATAAGCACACTTGATTAATGATTTCTAGCCGTTGCATTAGTACCAGAAAACATGCTTGAATCCATTGGACTAGAATCAATCCTTAAAAGTACTAAAATATATGGCTATAGATAATCAATCAGGTTGATTTTGGGTGTGTATATCCAACAAAGAGTGGGTAAACATCTAGGCGGTTAATGGGCCCAAAAAAATATGCGTTCTGTAGGGCCGTCACCCGTCAGAGAGCACAAGCTGCACAACCCACTATTTTTTTTCTCTGATATTATTGGCAAAGCAGGCTTGTTGATCCCATATGGTGGCGCAGTATGAAAAACCATACTTCCTCACCCGTCTATTAATCAAGTGTGTGAGGAGAATCCAATTGATGGGCTTCTCTTTATTAGCTCCAAACTCACTCAAATTAGATGATCTTCATAATCTATGAGTGGACAGTTCTTGGTAATATTAATTCATTTGATGGTCTAGAAAAAAGTATATTTATTGAGCGGTCAAGATCACTCCATCAGACATCTTAAGAATCAATAAAATAGAAAAAAAAAAAAAAATACAAATCAAATCATACGAGCACAAATGCATCAGATCCCATCAGATGTCCACAGTTAAGCATATAGGTGACCTCCCGGGAAGTCCTAGTGTTGCACCCCTGGAGACCATACAGAAAACTAAACATAACCCAGTTTAATTGAATCCAACTGCAAATATAGCCTCCCCATCTAATTAATAGTTTTAATGGTGGACGACATTTCTGTTGCCTGGTTAAATAAATTGTATGTGGGCTCCTCGGAGCCATTAAAACAAAGCTCGAGAGAGCACTGTGGGGCTTGTTAGCAAAGCAGGACCACCAACCAAGATGGTATATATAGAGCCCGAGTCATTTCGAATTGCAGTTTCCAAACTTGGCATTTGATTTTTTCGTAAGCAAGAGGGGTTCAATCTTGGACCACAATGGCAAGGCCAGGTGGGCTATTCCTGTTGGTTAATAGGGGCACCTAGACCATTGGCACCATTACAGCACGAGGAAGATGGTACAATACTTGTATCATCGATAGAACCAAACTGTTGTTGGTGATTAAAGTGATGTTACAACCCTAGGATGGTGTAGCACCTATAGGCCATATGATAGGGTGCTAACTTGCACCTACCCACATGGAAATTTGTGACGTTACTACATGTGACTACAAACTTTGTGCCCTATAGCTTAGCAAAAATAAAGAAACAACTTTTGTGCAGTACATAAAGATGAGTTTGCTGTCTACTCCAAGCTTGGTCTACTCTTCATTGGAAAAAAAATAAAAAGCTAAAAGATTTTGCTTTCAAATGAAATCTTTTATATTTTTTTTTTAGGTGGGTAAGTCGGGGCTTTGCCAGACCCCATATTTGCTAATATAAACAAAAATAAATATTTACAAAGGACGATATCATCTTCTCCAATATGATGAGGAAGAGTGTTGGGGAATTTATCGGGTCAATTTGAGCCGCTGTCTTTAGATCATGCAATGACCCACATACCGAGATCTGAACAAATATATTTTTTCTTCACATAATCAACTTCATTTTCGGAATCTAAATGCGCTTCAATATCTTCATAGTTATGATCACGAGCTAGCCGAATACCCTAATACTCAACTTATACCTCTCATATCTCCTTCATTCTGTTAAAAAATGTTCATATCGTTCCTAATATATGGGTTGGGCTCAGGGGACCCCTTTTTTTTCTGACCCCTCTTGGTGTCCGTGTGCTCAGCTGTTGGATTTCACATGGGGTTGTCAGCATTGAGCTGGCATCACTTTTGGCGGCGCTGACAACCACTGTTGGATTCGTGAAATCCACGGTTGAGCGCGCGAACACTGATAGGGGTCAGAAAAAGGGGCGGGGGGACTTAGGCCCCAGCCCACTAACCACATGGATGTTTGCCCCACCCCTTGTTAGACATACAAACCAAAAATTAACTTGATTGGTTATCTCTACCTATAAATTTTAGTACTTTTTAGGATTGATTCTAGCCATTGGATACAAGCATGTTTTTTGAGTAGTAAATCCTATGTAGGGCTTTGAGAGTCCTCTGCAATGGGAGCACGGGAGTCCTTAGCATCTAAGTTTTTTCCGTAGCTTTTGATTATCATCAATCGTTATTAAATAAGATTTTTTACTCTATAGAGAGTTAAATTTTTTAATTAATACCACATATATTAATATATTTAATATAAAATTAAAAAGCCACATATAGAGTTTTTGCCTTATAGCTCAACTCGCATCGAGACGGTCGTAGGTCCTCGGAGCCTGAGACCTAATATATATATATATATATATATATATATATATTCTCGTGTTTTTAATTTGTCTACATCTAGTTTTACTATCAAGGAACAACGGACAAGGATAATTCTAGGGAAGGGAAGCAAGCACAAATATGATATTATTCAACGAATTTCTTGTCCTTACATCCAGGTCTAAAATGGGGATTATGAAAAGAGGCATCATCATATAACAGAAACGGGCCTAACCCTTTTGTGTGAAAAAGAAAGAACAATAAACAACAAAGATACAAACACACGACAGAGGTTTACGTGTTTCCCTCTTCCAATATGCTTTGAGGCAAAAGAAAAAATCACAATACAATGAATAATTTTCTCTAATCAACCAACTGACAAACTCTTTCAGGCCCACTAACTCATGATTGTTTAGGCACCTCTTGATGGACCTCCTGCTCACTAAAAATCAGCATGATTAGTGATTTCTAGTTATTTGATTTTAGCATTTTTCATTATGGGCTTGGAACTCATTTTTGGGCCTCACGAAGCTCTTGTTAAAAGTGTATTTTAGTAACGATCCCCTGAAATTTGAAATTAATTAGTAATACCCCTTTAAACTTTCAAACATTAGGATTACCCCCTTTGACCTAATATAACCATCATTTGACTAACGTTAAAACGTGACATGCATCATGTGCCTGTTTATGCACATATGAAAGGATTATAATATAGCAAGCACAATGCAAAGACTTGTGAGTCAAACCTGTTTTAACTTAAGTCAACAACTGTTAAACTAGGTCAAGGGGGGTAATCCTAAAGTTTGAAAGTATATGGGGGGTATAACTAATTAATTTCAAATGGTATTACTAAAATACCAAAGATATTTTTTGTACCGTATTTAAAACACAGTCTTCGCATGATCATCATATGCAATGCACATGCCCGTCTACTTGTTTGTCATGTCAGAGAGTAAGATGTTTTAGGCGCGTTATCCCTCTTAAGGTAATTGGTGATTAGTGAAGAGTAAATCTTTGATGATGGGTGACGGACCACCATTTGAGCCACGTGCCACTCTTAATTAGAGACCACTGACCATATAGATGCTTGGCCCTACAGACCAAAAATCAACCAGATTAGTGATTTCTAACTGTTGGATTTGAGTATTAATCCAATTAATGCTAAAATCCGATGGGTAAAGACAAAGCCCTAAGAAAGAATCCAATCCAAAGGTTAGAAATCACTGATCAGGCTGAATTTTGGTATGTAGGGTCAGTCTAGGGATGGGCCAAACATCCATATGGTCAGGGGTCTTGAGAGTGTGCGTGTGGCTCATACTGTAGTCATGTCATCTTAAAGGTTTATTCATACATGTGATGCATGAAATGCTGACAAGTGATGTTAAACTACCCATAGCCGTTAATGTTAGCGATCTCTCTCTTAAACTAAACTAAAGCCAGGTGACGGATCCGATATTTTTTTGATAATCAGTTAAACTATCATCCATACCCATATTTTGATTTTGATATGTTCCATGTACACATGCTAGCAGGCACAAATGCAGGATGTCTAGGGTATCCGATACGTTGTCATACATGAAAGGGATATGCAAACGTAAGAACTTGCATGTTGTACATACGCATCGTTACTTGCCAACGTCTCATTTTAGGACCACAATGAGGAAAAAAAGTACTTTGAAACCGCCTATTTTGCGAGGCTGAAATATCTGTTACAATCATAGTTCGAAGTCTCGGGCAATCTGGATCGGGATTGGAGGGCACCGATCCTATCCAAACCAGGCTCTGTCTCGCCCCGAGATCACTGTTTCAAAAAGGAGTCCCACTTTTTCTCAGGATTGATGGGCTGATCCTGTTCTGGATCGGGATTGGAGCCCACCAATCCCGATATTTCGAACCATGGTTACAATCCATGACAATATGCTTTAACATTATGGGGCTAACAAGCAATCCCAAGCAAGTCTACAAGCCTTATAAATATGGTCCAAGCTAACGAATCACAGTAGCTTTAAAGTCTCCAAATTGACTTGACTCACAAACATGATAGCATCATCATGAAATCCCCGAGGACAATCAACGGTCTAGACCTAGGGATGACGTAAGGGACACGGGCCAGTAGGGATGATAGTAACACAGCCCACATTAAAAATTAGAGAAAAGTAGTATATACTAGCAGCGTCACTTGTCTCTATTGACTTGGAATTAGTGGAAAATCCAAATGTTTTGGTTAAGTACTTAAATTAAATATTTATAAAGTCTCGCCCACGCGAAATGATAAAAGCAAAACGGAATTGAACTTTGTTTTATTGAGTGTTGGGTCAACACAGGCGTCGACGCTGCCTTTCCTTCATCTGAATCTTGAAACGCGTTAGCCTTTAATGTAGTAGGTGACTGTCTCGGGTCCCACCAGTCCAAGCTCAAGAAAATTCAAAGCCTAATTATAGGACCCATTTGACTATCTCTGGACCGTTCACTGTATTTTTACTGACTGAAATAGTGGTAGACCATATGGCTAAGACTTAAGACCACGGTTGGATGGTGAGACCCTAAAAATAATAGGTCCCATCTCCCTGTTTCTGATGGTAGATTGGCTCCACATTCTACCCATGGTTTAAAAAACGACCGTTAGAGCGAAAATAATGTCTGTTATAACGGATTCGGACCTCCCCCGTTACGTTACGTCACGTACAATTAAAACACCCAGAAATCTGCTATTTTCGTTATAACGGCCGTTATTTTTATAACGAAAATAACGACCATTATTTTCTGGAAAATTTGTGAAAAAAGGCTGTTATTTCCCCTTTTTAATCCGTTTTTAATTTTTTAAATTTCAAATTTCAAAATTTGAATTCCACCACCATTTTTTCCGTTTTTTCATTATTTTCCATTTTTGCCCCTGAGAGTTACAATTCATTATATCGGCCATTTTAATGGAAAACGGTAACGGCCCCTATTAAACCTTGCTCTACCCTACTAATAGATTAAAATTTCCCTGCTGATGATATAATAACGTCATTTATAATCTTAAATTTAGATCTGTTCTCTAGGGTTATTGCCACTTACGCATACCCATGCTTAACAGAGTGAAAAAAAAAAAGAAAAAGAAAATAGGAGAGTACATGGCAAACAGGTAACTAGCCACCTCACTGGATCGAGTACAGGATCGGGACTGGGTCCTATCTGGATCACAGTTAGAAATTCGCATACGGCGAAAATACATTACGGAAAAAGTAATTGTATAATTTATGTTTTCATTTGAAAATTCGACAGATTCAGAAAAAGTACAATAGAAAATAAACAGAAAAAATCTAATGAGTCCCCCAAAAAAAAAATTCATTAAAATTATGTACAACAAGTGCAAAAAATAGGTGAATTTTACCGAATCTTTGAAAACTTTGGACGTATAATTCATTTTTAAAAGCTCATAAAATTGGCTAATTGTATGCGTATAGTGTATATGCGAACTTGCTAGCAATGGTGTGGATACACACTGGCAGTTACCCAGTTGCTATCTTGCACAAAAGTACAAGAACAAAGTCTAGCTGGGTGCCCTAGCAGTTGGGGCATAGGGTTGCAACTTGCAAGTTTGTAGACTTTCGGGTCACCTGTCGGCCACAAACTGTAAAAAATGGTGATTATGGTGACAACTATGGATCTGGGATGATCGAGGAAACTTGAAGTTTCATAATTATTGCACTAAAGTTCACAACTCGAAGAACTTCCAATCCATTAATGGTCAAAAAATTTGTTGAATGAATTACAATAATTTGACGTAAATGACAAATGAGTCTTAACAAGTCAGATATAGTGACAAAACTGTGTTACATTGCCTCACTCCATGCTCATTTGGCTCTCATATTTACATCTCAAATAAAAATTATATATATATATAATTCTGCTAATTGTTCATGTTGTTGGTTCCTTTGCTTGGTCCAGAGGGTGGAATGTTTCCCTTGGGAAGAAGATTAAGCACAAGCGATCCGTACTTCCCGACGCGCTTCTGAGGGTGTGAAACTTCAGTCGCCAAACTCTTGGTAGATTCACAGTCAGATGGAAGAACATGTAGGGAATCATACTCCGATGGATTGTTTGAAGACGAAACCGGGATGTTTTCTCCTGGGAGAGCAATATTTAGGCCCGGATCGATAGCAGGAACGCTGTCTGGGTGAAACCCATTTAGGAGTCTGGCTAAGGAAAATGGAGAGAGAAGTAAAAGAAGGAATAAAATCACGGTGATATGGTGAAGTTGATACAAACCTTCCATTGGAGGACAAAATACAAGTTCGATCTTCACAGAGAGAACAAGAAGAGGGAAGAGAGGAGAAAGTATTTGTGAGTGGAGAGGGTGTATGGATTTTTATTAGGCTCTTTATGTGAGATATATATGAGAGGGAAAAAGGATTAAAATCGCTGTGGGTAGTTGAAAGGGTCAACAATTGTTCGAAGGTTCTTGGTAGGACACACATCAGCTACGTTGGACTTTTGACTTTATGTAAATTTTGATTCATCAGACCTGTACGTGCGGAATAGTTCCATTTTTCGGTCACAGAGCTCCTCCGGTCTTGGATGTCATTTACGGCTGTATGTGCCACGTGGTACTCTAATTAGAGACCATTGACCGTATGGATTTTTGGCCCAGGAAAATATTTAGATGCAGAGGACTTTGGATGCAGTCGATGCAGAGGGGTCTCGTGGCCGTACATTAATCTTTTTTGGGCCCACTAACAGCATGGATGTTTACCCCATCCCTCGGTGGATATGCATACCAGAAATCAGCTTGGTTGATAATTTATAGCCATTGGATTAAGAGCCCAAAAAATATACAAAAAACATGCTTGAATCCAACGGCTACAATCAATCCTAAAAAAGTGCTAAAATCTATGGCTCAAGAAAATCATTGAGATTGATTTTTGGTATATAGATCCACCAAGGGGTGAGGTAAACATCCATGCGGTAAGTGGGCCCAAAATAATGAGCCATGTAGGACCATCAGATCCCTCTGCATCGACTGCATCCAAAGTCCTCTGTATCTAAAATCAGAGGACTGAGTCAGCTCAATTTCTGATTTCTAGCCGTTGGATTGAGTCATTTTTAGGGTTGGTTTTTGGCCGTGGGATTCGAGCATTATTTGAGCTACCGAGATCCAACGGTTTTAAATCACTAATCTTGATGAGTTTTGTTATGTAGGTCCACTCATGGTTTCGAAGTAAGTCCACATAGGGATTGGCCAAACATCCATATGGCCAGTGTCATGTAAAAATGAGCCACGTGGCTCATACTATGGGTGACGGTCACTGATGGGCGGTCAGGCAAGTTTTACTCAAGATACATCATGCATGTCATGTGTTATCGTGAATCAAATGAGGTTTAGACCATGGTTTTAAAAACGGCCGTTTAAACGGTTTAAACGGTAACGCCCCAAGCCCGTTTCCGTTTAAACTCGTTTTATCAGTTTTGAAAAAAATGGCAGTTTTTTGGTTTTAACGGCCGTTAAAATCGTTTAAACAGCCGTTTAATTTTGAAAAAATCCGTTTAATTTCCGTTAAAATCGCTTAATTCCGTTAAAATCCGTTTAGTTTCCGTTAAATTCCTTTTTCTTTTTTAAATATTCAAATTTCAAAATTTGAATTTCAGCGCCACTTTTTCCGTTAAAATCCGTTAATACCGTTTAATTCCTTTTTTTCCATTTTTACCCCTGACCGTTTCAATCCGTTTTAATGGCCGTTTAAACGGTAACGCCCCAGTCCGTTTAACCGTTAAAACGGCCTCCTTTAAACCTTGGTTTAGACTAGGTCAAGGGGGTCTTCCAAAAGTTTGAAAGTATAGTGGTATATTAGTAATTAATTTGAAATTTCAAGGGGGTGAAAGTGCAGAGTGCAGAGTGCAGAGTGCAGACTAAGCAGTCGTAGAGGGGCAAACAATTCAACTTTATCGATAAATAAACAAAAAAGAGAAACCAATTGTGCTCATCTGCCATACTAAATAATTTCCAAGCATCCAACCCCGAATCTTGAAAAGTTGAAACGACGAGTTTTCACCGTGTTGACATCAGCCAAGTTTTTGGGCAAACACTTTTCTAGATAGTGGTGTTAATGGACCGGGCCTAGCCTGTTAGGTTTGAGCCGAGCCTAAAGTAATTTAAGCCCAAACCCAGGCCATTGTATAGCAGCCCTGGAATCATACCCAAGCTCAGACCATTACGGCCGGGCACAAAAGCTCATCATGACAGCCCGGCCCATTAATACCCATACTGCCACAAAGTCATCCGCGTGCATGTGGATTTTTAACTAGGTTTTTGTTTGTTTGTTTGTGCCATTTCATTTTTTAAAAATGCAAAAGCACTTGGATACGTGTTTCTGACTGTGTGGCAATCAGCAACTTCACTGACAGCCCACCGTCATCGAAGTTTCATCCATGTCGAATCCAAACTCAAAGTGAATTTATGTATGCATTTTGGATCACCAGTGTCAATCTAGGACTAGCCTTTAATATCCCTACAATGGATCATCTTGGCTTAGGCTTTCACGAATTGTTAATGGACTAGGTTTCTACTTAATTGTCAAGCTCCTGGTGGCCTTTCACTTAATTGTTCTGGTACTCCTTTGGAACGGCTGTGAAATGTGCTGGAATGTCGCTTCAGAAAACCCGACATATCTATCTATTATGCTTATTAACGGACAAAGGCCTTCTTGCATTATAATTCGACATTTTTCATATTACCAAAATTGTCTATATTTGTTGTTTATTTTCTTCACTTCAATTTATTCACTTAACGGGGTGGGGTTTCAGTCTTTTTGTTTCAAAAGACACATCACCCCTCAACTTTAGTCAATGTTACAAAAATTATTATTCTTAATATGACCCTCACGTTTCTTAAATTGGTGAATATTTCTTTTTTAATTTTTATAAATTTTTTAATTTATTATAGTTCATTAGTTATTCAATATTTTCACATTTCAATTCAACAGTTGAAGTATTTATTGTATCTCTACTTGTCAATTGAACTCTGTCCAAGGAAAAAATAAATTAGAAAGTTGATGACATACCCACATTGTGAGCCATGTGGTATACTATTAGAAGCTACTAACCATATGTATTTTTGTCACATCCCTAGATGAATTTACGTAACAAAAATCAACCTAATTAATGATTCCTAACCTTGGATCATAATGCTTGAAATCAACGGTTGAAAATGAGCCATAAAAATGACTCTAATCCAACGGATATAAATTACAGGATGAATTTTGGTATGTAGGTCTAATTAGGGATGGGAAAAAACATCCATATGGACAGTGATCTCTAAGAGTGTGCCACGTGGCTCATAATATGGTCCATCATCAACGTGGATATTTTGAAGAAAGACAAAAAAGAAAAATATAGTTAATGAAGTTACATGTACATACCTTATTATTAAAATAATAATGATCACATGGTTGCAGAGTGGTGTTGTTTTGTTACTGGTCAAATAATACTCAAAATTCACAGTTAAAAACAAACCTTGAAAAAGACTAATCCAATATATAGAAATAACTACTTTATGATGCATTTTTGTATGTGACCCTCCTAGAGATGGGCGAAACATTTATACAGTCATCTTCTATCTCTAAATGCATCGTACGTGGCCGTGGTGATGTCTTATTAAGGCAAATCGAAACTTTTAACGCATTTATGCCTAGGAAACCCGATTATCAAGCTTGCATACTAAATGGCTTTTGGGGTTTCAAATTTCAACATGGATCATGCACTTTAAAGAGTTGGAGACGAGGGACCCAAGCGGTGGGACCCATGAAACCATTTAATATTGTAGGTTAGGAGCCATTAGACGTTTCCCTTGTTGATCTCTAATCCCCATTTACGTCCTTCATGGATATGTCACATGGGTCAGGGCCATTCTATGATACAAATATTGTATAAAGTTTTTGATACCTAAGTCCCTAAAAGTGCGACGCGGCACCTTATTTATGGCTAGTAACCCATCAATATTTGGTCCACACCTTGGCAGACCTCTACACCAAAATTCAACATGATTGATGATTTATAGCTGTTGTATGTGAGCACTTTTTCATCATGGGCTTGATAACAGGCCTATGGGTTGGTTTCAAGCCCATAATAAAAAGTGCTAAAATCCAACAGCTAGAAATCATCAATCATGTTGATTTTTGGTGTGTAGGTCAGCCATGGTATGGATAAAACATTGATGGGGTCACTGGGCATGAAAGAATGTACCATGTGGCACTTTGAGGGAAATTTTTGATACAGAATTCCGTATCATAGATTTTTCTCCATGGCCACATTGCACAAGATGATGAAGATTGAAGACATTATCTTTATTTTTTATTTTTTGTAGTCACCATCGTGGGAGGGCCCCACGGATTAGCAGGTGAAACTTGAACGGACCGGTCAAGCCGGTAAAGGGGATTTCTACTCTAGCACACGGCTCAAAGGAAGAAATCTACCTGCGTGGGTTTGACCCCACGACTTCTCGAAAGAGGTGGATACATTATCTTAACAGAACTATTTTAGCTAAAAGAAAGAAGAGTAGCAGAGTCCCAAGGAGTTGACACTTAGGGAACAGACTAACATGGTGACGCTTATGTCCCTTAAATAGTAGCCATAAGGCCGGCAAATTTCGGACACTCTCACCTACAAATCATTATTTCAATTAGAAAAGAAGATAAAATACCTTCAACGCCCCTATCTTTTTCAAACAATATTATGAATGCCAATGCCATTATTTGCTGCAAAATTTTTATTGGCCCAGAAATTTCTAAAGCACAAAGTTAATAATAATTTTATTTATTTTTGTCATAATTTTATGAATATTACCCTTATTGTAATTTTCCATTTTCGAGTGGTCATGACTCGTGAGTCTTGACTCGTTAATAAATTAATTGGCTAAGTTATATAGGGATAATAAGAAAAAAAATTCATTTTAATTAAACGAATTTGATATTTTTCAGTGTTTGGAAGGGTATTTTCGTAAAGGTGAAAATAAGCAATAAAGAGAATCCCTGCTTTTGACTTTTGAAGACTTTAATGGGAGCGTGACGTGGTGCGGCAACACGACCCCATGTGACATGGAAAACCATCAAAAGCAGACTAATGGCTTATCAAAAATATATTCCAAATTTAAAATCCATCTAAATTAAACTTTTTAATTTAAGAAACAAAATGAAAATAAAAGAGTTGAACTTGAAAAAGTTTGCCACATGTCCTGCACATGGTGCACCAATAAATCGATCCAGTCCGTTAAATTAGTAGGTCATTTCTTTTTAATGGATAATATTGTATGATGGGAGCATTTGCTCACGAATTGAACTACCCACATTGGTTCAGGGTGGGCCACATGTAGGATACACTCGACGCGGGCAAGATTTAAACACCGCCAACCCTCCGGTAAATTTGCACCAGTGTGGTTTAGGATTTTTTTTTTGCAGGTGGAGTAAATTACGAGGTGCAAAGCAGACACGATTTCCCTATTATATATTATTGTTATTATTATTATCTATATAAAAAGGGAGCTCAGTTGTCTCCCCCTCTTATAGGCTTCAATAAAGGATGGCCGAGATCTTATCCCCCAACTGGACTGTGGAACTGTGGATCTCAGCCAGACAGACCCGATTTTGACAAATGCTTTGTCGGGGAGTGCCGTAGGTACGGGCCATCCACTAGTCATTAACAAGAGATGAAGAAAACATAATGTGGTGTCGTCAAAGACACACAGTGATGCAAATGATTTTTCATAAATAATATTTAATACAACTATTATTGTTATTTTTCAAATGCTGTTGCCCTTATAATTATATTTATCATTAGAAATTATATATATTTTCACAAATGACGTCACGATGGTGTCTCTACAAATCATTCTCCGTCTTTAAAGTTGTGATCTTTAGTCCCAATTTCTCAAGTGGTGGAATTACTAAGATGGCTTGGAACTTCAGTTTTCTGTTAATTTTAGCCATGGTTCTCTTTTCTGGGTTTGAATACAGAGTGGCTGCTAGATTTAGCGGAATTGTGATTCATCACTTCCATCTTAGTGAAACAGTTACCCAAAAACCTCTAAATTTAGAGGGAGATAGGAAGGAAGTGTCAGGCAAAGCTCAAGCTGAGGTAGAGTTTTCAATTCCAAGCCCTGGTGTTGGCCACTGAAGTGATGAGCAGATACGGAGATGAAGGTGTACGTGCACATGTTCACGATAGCATGGGCATCATAATCTTGTGCTATCATGCCCCTGTGTCTATCACTATCAACACCCTTGTGCCAAGCAACTTGTAATCCTCTTTGCGTGTAAGTATATATTAGAAAGAAATTAGAAATTTAATAGATTCAAATGTATTTTTTGATTTAATCTTATCGAGTAACCTTTGCAGATCACGTATTGTTGTGGTGTTTGTGTGTGATGGATGGGCTTTTACAGAGATAGTTAAAAACCAGTTCTAAAATTAATGCATTTGTCCAACATAAGGGCAGAGAGACCTGCATCCAAACACCCCTCTAAAAGAAAAAAAAAAAATTATCCTCGCATTTTTTTATCCGGGATGCACCTATAAACACCACGTGGCACATAGAGATCATTGACCGTGCCGCTGTTTGAACCATCCTAAGGTGGGCCTGCATACCAAAAATCAGCCTCGTTGGTGGTTTCTAACCGTTTGATTTGTGTCTTTTTCATGGGTTCATTTTCAACAGTAGCATTCGAGAATTATTTTGGGTACTTCGATCCAACAACTAGAAACTACCATCCAGGCTCATTTTTGGACCCATCAAATGGGGAGACTTAACGTCATACCTGTGCCAAGCATCTAAAGTTTTTCTTCGTGTGGTGGTGATTTATTCTTAATGTTCCGACAGAACATAAAAAATAGAGCGGTGGATCCACTTGATTTGAAAGGAGAATATTATATGGGCCCACCCTAATTCGACATGTGCCGGCTCCTGAAAGAGTCAAACACAGTTTTTTTTTTTATTTTTGGTCTTACATTAAATTATTTCGGGCTTTGTGGATAGCTATGTGTCCAATTGTGAGAGGTGTACCCCAACTAGCAATCACAGCCGCATATGTTGCATCTCCTACCAGTTTTACGCAGCTATATATCTACACTATGGGTGGCAATTTGGCCAGCCGGGCCTAAGTAGGGCAAGGCAATGACGCCTGCGCAGGCTGCTCAGGCCGAGCTGCGGGCCGGGCCTCAGTCTAAAACTCAAACCCAGGCCCAGCCCGTTGCACGATCTTTGGGCGGGCCAATGGGCTTAGTAACGGGCTGGGCGACGGGCTGGGATATGGGATGGGTCAGTTGGGCCGTTGGCTTTGTAACTGGCTGATCACATGAAAATGACTCCAATCAATGCTTGAAAATCACTAATCGGGTTGATATTTGGTTTCTAGATCCACCTAGGGATTGAGCGAACATTCATACATGTGCCGTTTGGGTTTCATCTAAAAATGTGAGCCATGTGCCGGGTGGCTCATTGCTCCAAATCACAGAAAATTTACTAGACTTGATTATGATAATAGCATTGACATGGATCAGATCCTACTAGTTCCAATTCTGGATCCAACGCTGCACATATAGACCAATGTCCAAAACCGGCTTAGATCCATATCAAATTATCCATTCCATAACCATGATCTATATTGTTACCCGCACCCAGTGACCCACTACACGTATGTACGTGGGACCTGTTTTTTGAGTATTTAATACTATTTAAACTAACTATACACAAGCAGAGTAGCAATTTGGTGCAATATGAGCCATGTGCCACGTGGCTCACATTTTTAATTTAAATGAAACCTAAATTGTACTAGCACATTCCACTTCATCACCCAGGCCATTATAGACAAGTCCATCCTTGCAACCTCCATATCCCGAACAATTTTGGTTTCAGGTCCTAAAAGAGTCGTGACAATGACGAAGACCTCACCCTAAGATTCTACCAAATACATTGCCGATAGTAATATCCCTGGCAACTCTGATAACGATGATTAAGGGGGAGGTGGACGAGATACGCACGACTTGCTGTTCGTCGGGCTTCTTGTCATCTTCTCTTTACGTAGACCGATCGATAAAAATCTCTTAGAAAGAAACTTACTTTTGAAAATCAACAAAGAAATCCGTGTTTTTGTTCAACAACTAGAATAGATTTATTTTACCTCCCCAACGCCTGGCACGATGCAATTCAAATTCAAACTCACAAATGCACATAGGGGCACTTGTATTCAATAAACGGATACGAGCCCCTTCTAGCAAGTTTTGGGTGGGACCATATATATTCATCTCGGGCTCGTCAAGCCTGAGGCACTTTTAAGTTTTAACCGAAAAAGACTAGATTTAGGTAAATCTTATCATGAGAAAACTACATTTCAGTTTCTCGTTGTGACCAACACCATGGGCCATAAGAAAATTACGAACAGAGTATTAAAGTAAACCGAGAATTATGAATCAAAACTTGAATTACAAAGAAAAACTTAATTGCAGCACATGAACTACTCAATAAACTTAATTTAGCAGTAGGAGAAATGAAAAAGTTGTAGTCTTGATGATGTTTAGAGAGTCTTTAGACTAGCGGAACTACCCAATCGGCTTCAAGACAATTATTAACTACATTGGGGCAAGGCAAAGAAACTGAGATGCTTCTATCTTCGAGGTCGAATACGTACAAGCTTCTATCTTTGTCATGTTGAAGAAAGTATATGGAATTCCCTTTAATTCTCGATTCTGATGCACAGCAGGACCAACCGTAGTGAGATGTAGCTAGGAAGAAAGCGCGATCTCCCAAGCTTTCCACCTTTACCCACTCCATTGTTGAGAAATCCATCCTCGAAACATCCATATACCGAACCTTCTTGGGATCTTCTCCAAAATAACTCTTGAAAACGGTAAACACCTCACCGCAAGATTCAACCAGATAAACTTGAAACCTTACTGTTTCTGGCAATGATGAATAAGGTACTTTCTTTGCTCCCAATTGCTTCACCACAAGAGTCGGGCGAACTTCGATCATCACAAGATTCACGGGGACACCTGCCAGTCCATAAATCTTTCCCCCACATATGATGGTGGAACAAATTTTTGTTTGGTCATCAAATTCCAAATCTTGTACAGTCCATTGATTGTCACCAGGTCGACAGAACATAACGCATGATCTCTCATAGATAATGAACGCGACAGTGCAGTCAGGATCATTTGGGGGAGACGATAGAATGCAAACACTATAGCAGGGAGATTTCATAAGTGGTAGTGTTATTGTTTCCATGGAGGCGGGATTCAAGAGCAAATAATCCTCATTGTACAAACCCAACATCACCAACCATCCATCAGAAGAAGTGCAAATACATCTTTTACGCATCTGGGGTATGTTTTTTACGTAGTAACGATCTTTAGATATGCTATAGAAGGTTTGGCTGTTTTTGCACTTTCCATGGGAGAATATAAGCCAAGGACCAGATCGAGCGTTAGGTGGACGAGAAACACATGACTTGCTTCTCTTAATCTTCTGCATTAATTTCTTTACAGTTACTTTCTTTCTGCACAAAAATTTGAAACCAATTATAAATATTCAATAACAAGGAAGGATGGACGCAATTTACAAACGGGTCAGGATCAGGATCAAGATTGAAAAGCTCAAAGTGTCTTATGACTCTTATCTAATTAAGCTATTGAGGACCATTTACATCAGTGTTTTGAAAACCGGACTGGACCGACGGTTTTGTAGGTCTGCTTTCAAAACCGGACTGTTAGTCGACGTTGTGTACGTACAGCCGAAGCTCAGAAAAATTCAGAAAAAAACCCAAGATCTAGTACCCAAACATCTATTTATTAACTAAAACAAAAAGATTATAAACACTTCCGATCATACCTTTAATCACTCGGGCAGGCATGATGTGACCTCGAGAAACGTGCAAGGAGTCTTCTAACCTGAACCTAAAAAGAAAATAGAAAGAGAGACGTGGAAGTAGAATGGAGATGGACTTCCCTCGACCTCTTTATACAGAGGAGAGAATTTCTTATTAGGAAAATTAATGGAGAAATATTCCTTGTTTGAAGGAAACACAAGACTTATCAACAAATAGAAACTTCAACAAATTAAGAAAAGGAAATTAACCGTATTGGTCTTGACCCAGTCCACCGTCTCCAACTACAACATCTGCCCACTGACCGCATACCCCACTAAACATTCATACCCCAATAATCAGCTATGGTTTTACTACTCAAAAATAAGGTTTGAATCTAACGGCTATAACCATGCCTTAAAACAGTAGTAAAATCTAATGGTTAGAGATTAGCAATCAAGGGTGATTTTTGGCGTGTATATCCATCCAACAAGGGGTATGTTAAACATCCATGATGCGGTCAGTGCCCGTTGTGACCGAAGTTTTAGTCAAGACGTAAGATGCGTATCTCCTTTTTTTTGTTGTTTTCAAATAAAACTTCCCGAAAACGATGGGTGATTTCACCATATTAAAATAGAAACAACAAACCCTAAACTAATCTATCTTCTCTCTCTGCAATTCCCTTCCTTTCCCTTCCCTCCCCTGCTCTTTCCCTCTGCAATTCCCTCACACCACCACCACCACACACACACACCGTCTTTCTTTCTATAAGGCGTCGTCTCCTCTATTTGCCTTATCCGCCGTCGTATCAAATCGATCTCAATCTATAACCGCTGGCCGCCGTAGAACTTCGGGTGTAGGTCACTCTCTCTCTCTCTCTCTCTGGATGAGCAGTGAGTCTCCTGATGGATTTGTGCATATTTTGGGTATTTTTAGCCATTTGATTTGTGCATATATTTTGGGAACGGATTGGCCAAATATTGATGGGGTCAGTGGGTCCGAAAGAATGAGATTATACGTACTGTCACACATGGTGTGAATGTGTGATCACAATCATCCAATCTAAATTTATAAGATATTCTTTAGATTTTCCTTTTTGTCTTTCGAGACGGTTGGACGAAAATTATGAGAATCGGATGGTTCTTGGGAATCATTTTGGTACAATAATATTCATGATATTATGGATAATGGAGGGGTTAAGATCATGATTAAGTTAATATTTATTCTAAGACTCTTACATGGGTCCACTGATTAGAATATACTCGATCCGTTTGTCAGTGGAATGTGATATACATAGACTGGGTAATGCTGCCAGTACCGGGATTATAATGTTTCTCAACTTTGATACCTCTAATCCGATGGCTAAAAATCACCCAATATATATTTATATATCTCAGTGACGATGAGATCATCCTCACCAAGACGATTAGTTGGCCCCAGAAGCAAGGCTGGCAGCCAATTTTGGAAAGTTTCTCCTCTTTGAGTTGAACTTGGACTTGGAGTTTTACTTTCCAAGCTGGGGTCTGAACTTGGATTTTCTCTTTTTTGTTTTTTCTATCACTCTTTCATGAGTTACTATTTAATTATATGTGAATTTTGATTAATTTCTTTTTTTTCAATAAGGATATTATGGCGACTGAACGAGCCATTGTAAAGGTTGTGGAGGAGACCAAACCCGAAGACAGAGATTGGACTGATCTTCCGAGTGAGATGTTGGGTTTGATATTATCACGCCTCTTCTTGGAGGATATCAACTGCTTTCAGAATGTCTGTAGAACATGGCAATCCATACCTTCTCCATCTGTTCCCTGCCCGACTGAATGCCCGATGATCCATTCACAATGGCTATTGTATATCCGGGGAAACGACCGTATATGCAATTTCTTCCACCCAGTATACAAGGGCATTTATACCATGGAAACACCCGAATTATCAGGTGCAAGGATCCGCTTTGCGAAATATGGTTGGTTGATACTTTCTCGAGGTGATCGTTCTGTCTTCTTCTTCAATCCCTTCACTAAGGTAAGGCTTGAACTTCCGCCTTTACCGAAATTACAATATAACTCAGAAGGGATCTCCTTCTCGTCCCAGCCAACTTCATCTGACTGCTTAGTTTTTGGTATTTCTGGCTATTTTGACGAGGTCTTTATTTACATCATTCGTTGGGGAGAAGAAACTTGGACTTTTTACAGACTTGACAATAATCTGACATTCCATCCATCTAATTGCAATCCAGTTTTTTACAATGGACTTATTTACTGTTTGGGTCGAGACGGAAACTTGGGAGTGTTTGATCCCAAGGAAGATAGTTGGACTATTCTGGCTAACCCTCAACCACATTGTGATTCAATGGATCAAAATTGTTTAGTTGAATCAGATGGAGAGCTCTTAGCAGTGTTTGTAGGTAAGTTTGGGACATGGATTTCTGTATTCAGACTAGATAGATCCAAGATGAATTGGAAAAAAATAGAAAGTTTGGGAGATCGAATGCTTTTTGTGAGTCATACTACATCTCTCTCAGCAACGGCAGTGGTGCGAGGAATGGAGAACAAGATCTACTTTCCCAGATTCCATGGCAAAGAGGCTGTGTACTATTCTCTTACGACCAGTAGGTATCATTCATTTGGGAGTGACGAATACTCTAGTAAAGATTTTTACAACACAAGAGAATACGTGGACTGCACTTGGATCGAACCACCCAATAATGTTGAAAAGCTTGCTGATGAAGATCTCACCTGGCTCGCAAATCCGGTTGTCATGTTGAAGGAAGATTAATATTCCAACCGGAAATCAGAAAGACAAATACTTATGGTGAGGCGGGGTTAATAAGAAGAGGTTAAGTTGATTTTTTATTATTTTTTTAGGGGAACAAGAAAGTTTTGTTTAGATTTGTTTTAATTCAATTCAAACATAAGTGCAGAACCAGCTGATACATTATACATAAGAATCTGTGGTCACGTATCTGTTAAGTACAATAAAATTCAACCCAAAGACAACCAGCAACCTTTTCCCCTGTTTTTTCAAGAGCATGCTCGTGTAATATGGAGAAAAAGCTTGATAAACATGTATATTCCAGTGGATTACGTGATATGAGCCCAGTGCATTGATGCCTACTACTCAAATCCATGGTTTAAAATAATGCCACGTCTCAAGCTCAAGCCCTTTACGTTAAGAACTGTTTTAAAGGCTGTTATTTTTCCATTTTTTTCATTTTTTTGTTTTTGAAAATTTGAAATTCAAAATTTGAATTTCAGCACCATTTTCTCCATTATTTTCGTTAAATTCCATTTTTGCCCCTGTCCGTTGCAATTCCTTTTTAATGGCTATTTTAGCAGTAACACCCCCCAGTTCGTTATACTATTAAAACGCCCTCTTTTAAACCTTGTTCAAATCAACTAACTGGCTAAAAAAAACAGAACCCGACCCCGATGTGTGCGGCAGTGTTGTAGTGCAAATGGATATTCCAATATGAAGCAGGTCATTGGAACCACAACGTCTGCGAGTGGAATATAAGTACATATGGTCTTGGGCTTGCCGGTTTAGGCTGCATTTATAGGGTTGATGGGCTAGACTCGGGATTTATATTATTGAGGCCCAATAGATTTAGGGGCCACTCTTGAGCTTAACTTTTAACATTACCTTGGGCATGGTCCAAATCTTATGGCCCAGCCCATCATATGTACTTTGATTTCTACTACTTTTTTTCTCACTTTGTCAATATGGTACAAATAGTACCAATTTTTCTAAAAACAACTCAAATGCGAATAAATCTTTGATGAAAGACCTTCACTTATGAGTTATGACTGTATGGCCCTGTGGCATACTCTTAGAGACCATTGACCCTGGATGTTTGGTTCATCCATAGTTGGACCTACAGACCAAAAATAAAGCCTGACTGACGATAGAAACATTTGGAATAACCAATTAATCAAGCTATTTTTTTATTTTGTAGGTACATAGTACACCTAGGGATGAGCCAAATATCCATATGGCCAGTGGTCTTTAGTGTGTCACATGTCCCAATCGGACGTTCAAGAGTATCTGTCGACAAAGATTTACTAGGAATCAACACCCCGTGCTGAGGATGGGCATAATAAGAAAGAAATAATTCTAATATTAGGTTTTTTTGTTTACATGTACAAATTATAACTTCATGTGATACTTATATACATTGAAAAATAAATAATTTTTACTGTGTATATTAGACATGTAATTCAATGCATAAGACTTTTTTGCAAGAATATACGAAAATATATAAAATAAGAGTCGGGATAGGATGACCACGGAAGGTGCCAGCTTGCTCAGTTGGTAAAAGTTCGTGGGTGATGATACCATAGACTTGGGTTCAAAACCCCCCTTCACCGAGTTACTGATATCCTTAAAAATGGGCTTACCTATCCAAAAAAATTAAGATGACCAACTTTTTCGCACTAATAATTTCACAAATCCTCTCCGACGTCGTTTCTAAGAACCAAACGGTGGTTTAATGGCTGAGCTGACATTCTCTTGACTCAGGTGGTGTTTCGTAAAACTTTTTTTCAGACCTCAAGTCCGATTCAGCTGAAATTAATTGATTTTGGTGATTAAGTTGCATTTTGTAAACGACTTAATTTCAGCACTTATCACCAAACTCAAAGAAAAAAAAGACAAAAGTAAAAAGTGACTCAGCCTTCACTTTTTGCGGTAAGTGAATGAATCTTTAAAATAGATTCATTGATTCTTTTTTAATACCAACAATGCCCTTTTTTCAAATCTTTCTTTTTTAAAAACTTACGAAAATATCTTGATAAATATTTCAAAATACCCACAATGCCCTTGACTTAATTTTAAGACTCAAGACTTTAGCCAAACAACTTAATTCAGACATAAGTCATTAAGCTACCAAATCTTAAACACTTTAAACTTTTAGATCTGATAACTTAATTTACCAAACGCCACCTCACATTTTGAAAAATCCGGTGTGAAAAAGATGGAGAGAGTGTCACATCATCAGGGCTTTGAAGCAGTGGTCAATCACATCAAGCCACAAACCCAGAAATGCTTTTGAACAAACCCTCGCATGCTTTTGAAGAGGGGTTTGTGGCATGATATGATTTGCCACTGCTTCACTGCTTCAAAATTCCCCTGCTTCAAAAAATTACTCGATAGATAGATAGATTCACTCAAAGATTAGCCATTTGTGCACCACGTGGCAAACTCTTTTGGGGCCATGGTTGGCCTTTTTTATTAATAGGCTGACATGGAAGACCTCAGCTCCCACCTGTTCAAGGACGGATCTAAAATAAAAATAAAATAAGATGCAGTTGAACGGTTGAACCCACCGGTGGAAAGAAGTATACGCTGCAAGGGCTAAATAGAGAAACTAAAAGGAGCTCAGTTCAATGGGTAATTTTAGTCGCACCCCACAAATTGTTAGGGCACCCGACCTGTTGAAAGCAGAAGAAGGGACCGACAGCTTGTACTGAGTATGGACTTTATCAAGTGCCACCCTGAGAAACAAGGTCGTCCCAAAGGACTGTGGAGATGAGTGTATGAACAGGGTGAGTATGGACTCTTACTCAAACACCCTTACTCTCACAAGACCTTCCAACTTCCAATCTGCACAACTTAGAATCACTCCTTTAACCTTTAAAGGCAACTTGATCTTCATCAGGAGGAATCTCGGGATCCGGTAAATTCATAATTGCTTCATTGTTCGGGATGGAATCCTTGATAGAATCCAACTCAATTCTAGCTTCTGTTTATGGGAAGTTTTCTATGGATTTGCTTTGGTTCTCTATTTCTCCTCTGTGCTTTTTGGTTTTCAAGTTTTGGATCTCCTGTCTTTGGCTTTGAGTTTGAAAGGCTTTCCTTCAGTCATGGTGGTCGTTGATTTCTGAGAAGGAAGCTTAAAGAGTGACCTTCGGACTGGTTTCTTCGAAGCAGTAGAATCCCCGTAGTTGTTTGCCTGGATTGCTCCTTTGGTTGATTTGCACAGGTCCACGCTTGTTCATGGGCACTGACAAGCCACCCATTTTCAATTGGTGGGGTGCGTTCCATAGGTCGGGTGCCCTCACAATTCGTGGGGTGCGACTAAAACTTACCTTTATTCAATAGGACTTGGGGGTGCCGGGCCAAACTTTCAAAAAAAATGCCCTCGTTTAGCCTTGGTGCACGTTAGATGGTTGTTCAGGGCTAACTACAAAGTTAAGTTACGGCCCTAACGTAATTTTCCCATTTTTAAATTACTTATTACGAAGCCAACAAGTATGACAACCCTAGTATTGGCTTCTATAATAGTACACAGGGCCGTCTCAATGCAAGCTGAGGCCTAAGCCGAAAACTCTATACAAGGCGTTTTTATATTTGATATATTAACATACATGATATTAATCACAAAAATTAAACTCTATATTATTGAAAATATTTATATAAGAATTATTCTCGATAATCAAAAGATTCAAAACTATGGAAAAAAATTAGATGTAGAGGACCCTCGGTTCAAGCGATGCAGAGAACTCGCGTGGCCCTACATAGATCATTTTTTGGGCCCAATGACTACGTAGATGCTCAGTTCGCATATTGGTGGATGAATATAATAATCAACTTGATTGATGATTTCTAGCCATTAGATTTACTACTCTTGAATCCAATGGCTAGAATCATGTCCTAAAAAGTATTAAACTTTGTAGCTAGAGATAATCAATCAGATTGATTTTTGGTTTGTATATCCAATAAGGGGTAGGCTGAAAATCCATGTGGTTAGTGGGACCTAGGCTGGGGGCCTTCTCTCACCAAGGGCCTTGGCCCTTAGGGCATTAGGCAACCGCCTTAAGGTAGAGCCGGCCCTGATACTATATACTATATAGATACTTAAAATCGTATATTCTCGCCCATGTTTTTGTGATTCCTGTTGTTCTTCGCATAATTCAAAGCACCTTAGATGGAGGGAGCATGTTCTCGGTCCCCCTTCCTAATCGAAGAGTCGCTATTGTACGCTTGTACAGAGCTTCGAAATCTTTAAAGATCTCTTTCCTCTACTCTTTTTGTGAAAACCAAAATTAATCTGCAAACCTCAGTCGAATAGCAAGTTTTACATTCCAAAACTTCATAATCTTTACATATACCTTCAATTCTACTTCATAATCTTTAAACATAGCGTAAATTGTACTGAACCAGTGCATTAATCTGCATATTTCGGAGCAGTATCCATTAAAGGACAGATAGAGAGCTTCAAGAAACATTAAAGATCTGTTCTACTTCTACTTCTACAGTGGCAAAATGGCATATTCTTAAGATCTCAAAGGAATCGACATTTCTAATTATTTGAAGCTCGGAAAGGTAGACTACTAATTGTTCGTATTGAAAACGGTACACTAGTTTTCGGATCTAACAGGAAACGCCATCACTACTTGTTGTTCAAAGTTGCAAACTCGCTGCAGATCCGTTCTACTTTCTACTGAAATGGCATATTAATCTGTGAAATCAATTCTCGAGCTTCAACAGAGTCGAAGATTTTTGTTGAAGAGTGCTGCATGTCGGATCGGTTTAGCGGATTTCTGTCCTTAAGAGGTATGAGGATTGAGAAGAGATGAAGAACTTTGTTTCTTCA
The DNA here is from genome assembly GCA_035048495.1 of Euptelea pleiosperma. NCBI lineage: Eukaryota > Viridiplantae > Streptophyta > Magnoliopsida > Ranunculales > Eupteleaceae > Euptelea > Euptelea pleiosperma. The sequence goes on from CM068540.1 coordinate 27,814,275, forward strand.
GTGCTCTCTAATGGCGGTATACTTTAATCAGATCTGCGAGAAATCCGAAAAGATAGAAGGAATCGCCAGAAGTAGGGAAAAACAAGGGAGAGAGATAAAGGAGGTCAAAGTTTCACCGTGAAACCACCATTTCTGTGATACAGTTCTCTGCCCTCAGTAAATTTCAGCCGGATCTCAATAGTAACCGAGAAAAGCGCATTGATGGCTGAAAAGACTCTCAGATCAGCCATAAAGGTTCTTACTGTAGCTGGATAACTTCGTTGAGAAGAATCTAGTACGGAAGATGACTAAAAGAGATCTAACTCAGAATTATATCAACAATCTGTTAAATGTTTAACTGTTTTACTCTCCTGTTTTCGAGCTAAATTCGGTCTAATTCTCTTTTATTTCGGTAATTACAGAACCAGAAAGAGGTAAAAAAAGAAGGCAATGTCTTCGTTTTAATGCCTCTCGAAGCTTTCAGAAGCTTTAAGGATCGATCGTAAACTGCAGAGGTAAAAGGTTCAAGTCTGATGCAATTCACAGTAAAAAATAAAAATCTCACAATATTGCATTAGAGTTCCAAAAGAAGACTTATTATCGAAAAAATTAATTTACTACAATGGGAGAAGTGACAAAGTGGGTCAAAAGGTACTGGAGCCCAGAAAAGAAAACGGAAAAGCTGTTGAAGGTTTTCGGTGTCAGGAGGGTAACCAAGGCATGGTGTAGTACGGTTAGAGTAAAGAGCATGTTCAGCTTTCATGGAGAGAGAAGGGCCTCCCTTCACGTGGTTCTGCCTATAAGAATCTCTCCACTTTGTTCTGGGTTTCGGAGCTCAAAATCCTCTCCTCCATTGCTCATTGTTCATCTAGAAATCGCTAGGGGTTGCTCTGGTAAGTCTTTAAACTTCTGAGTATTTCATTCATAGAAGTCTTTGATGTCATTGAAATCTCATGGGATTTTCCTTGATACTATTAATTTTGCACTGTTTTTGTGTGTAAGAGCCATTTTCCTTTTGCCTTTTCCCTTTTTCAGCTGCAAATTTGCAAGCTTTAGCAAGTAGGAGAAAGAACGATCATGAAAAAACTCTTTGGTAAGATATGTTGCCCTTTTTTTTCCTCGGGTAATTTAGATTTTTCGTTTTGACTTGCATCTTTGAAGCTTTAATAAGTAAAGGAAAATGGGAAAAAAAAATTCTTTACGTTTCTATCAGGTAGGTGGAAAATGGTTTCTTTGTGGCTAACCCGGAAAAAGGAAAAAAAAAGGAAAAGACAAAATGAAATGGGTCTTTTTAGACCCATCAATGGCCATTAATTCTGTGGGCTCTTCTTGCTGTGGTGGCTTTGCTTTAGGGAATTTTGTTGTCTTTGAATCATGTGATTGTGCTTTTTCACCTACAGATACCATCATTCTACACTCTCCCTTTCTTTATGATTTTACTGTGAGGTTTATTATAGGTTCAATTTGGTGTTTCTAGTTGAAAGAAAATATTCAAAATTTGTATAAAAAAAAGGCCTATTTCTTTGCCTTTAATTGGCTTTGGTGAATTTCTTCAACATTTGAGGCTGAGCCTGTAGCTTAATTAGAAGGCAACAGTGAGTTCTTGGGTTCCATCCTAGCTTATCCACCAGAAAAGACTTCAACATAAGGAATTTGATACCTATAGTTTCAATCTGTTTTGCAGTCACTTCTACAGTTCTACCATTATTCAAATATCGTTGTGGTAACTTTGTTATGGGCTTATTCTTTTCCTGCTTTTACTCAAAATGCAGTCAGTTTTGTAAAAGATTAATAGACATGAGAGAGGTATGGATGTCATGTGGGAATCAATTGAGAAGTTTGGTTGGCAATTTCTTTTGAGGAGAAGAGTATAGAGATGGGTGTGAGTCCTAGAATGTCTTTCTTGAAATCTCATTTGCTCTGACCAAGCTTCGACCTTTTCAGTGAAGATCTGCTTACAGCTGTGGGAAAGGAAATTCACTTGAAGATTGATTTCTGGTTAAATCATGGATTCCGAGTTTGGAAAGTGTTGGAGTTCTTCCAAGGTTTGTTCCTTCACTTTTCTGGCTCAAATTTCCCAGATCTGCTCTTTTTGAATGATCATAAAATTAGCATAGGTGTTTTGTATTGAAATTTGTGTGGAATTATGTTGAACTTCTGTTCAGCATTTTCTGGAATTGGAGAATTTCTGGTGTTCTAGCTTTACTTTTCTGACTGAGTTAAATACCTGGAAATTTGAGTACCCAATTGCATTTCAGAAGGAGTCTTGGAAGACAATTTTGCTGTTAGCTTATCAGAGCCTTGGTGTGGTGTATGGAGACCTGAGCATCTCCCCTCTGTACGTTTACAAGAGCACGTTTGCAGAAGATATTCATCATTCAGAAACAAATGAAGAGATTTTTGGCGTGCTTTCTTTTGTCTTCTGGACTCTAACTCTAGTCCCTCTGTTCAAGTATGTCTTTGTGGTTCTTCGAGCTGATGACAATGGAGAGGGTAAGTTCCAGAATAGTTTAGAGATATCTTAATAATCCACTATTTAGATTGAAGGTTTTCATGCATGGTTTTGCAGGTGGAACTTTTGCTCTGTATTCCTTGCTATGTAGGCACGCCAAAGTAAGCCTTCTGCCCAACAGGCAGGTTGCAGATGAAGCACTCTCTACGTATAAATTGGAATCCCCACCAGAATCGAAAAACAGCTCAAGGGTGAAAATTTTGCTTGAGAAGCACAAGTACTTGCACACCGCTTTGCTAATCTTGGTTCTGCTTGGTACCTGTATGGTAATTGGAGATGGAGTGCTTACTCCAGCAATTTCTGGTACCCTTTTCCACTTCTGCACAAGTTTTCTTTGTCCACATTTCCCTGCATTTTGCTGACCTACAAATATCTACTTCTTTATCCAGTTTTCTCTGCAGTGTCAGGCCTAGAGTTATCCATGTCCAAGGAACACCATCAGTGTAAGCTTTTCAGCCTTTAGATCTGGGTATTGTCTTGATTTTTTTTATCTAAATCCACTATTATCAATCAATTCATAGCTCCCAGTGGCTCATTGAGTTTTTTGTCAAGTGAACATTATGAAGGCCCCATTAACAATCATGATCTAATAAATAACTTGTAATCTTTAAATCTCAGGAAGAGTAATATAACAAACATGCCAATTTTGGTAGTAGGTAACCAACTTCTGTATATTCCATTGTTTAATTGGAACTGAAAGTACGTTTCTTTTTGTTGGAGAAAACCTTATAACCGATTAAAGGAAGGAATGCTACTTCCACAGGTCGTTTTGAGTTATTTGCAGAAGTTTTCCTTTACTATACGAGCTATACATTTATGGGTTAGAATGTCCATGTCCTTCAATTCTTTTGTCATGTGTGCTTGGCATCAGTTTTTCATGTACCTATGATATGCAGGCATATAGCTGCAGTGATCAACAGAAAATAATTTGAATGTCATAATTATTTTCAAATTCCTCATGAGTCATGACTAATAATTTGCATGTGTTGAAGAGTGTTGCTTTTCAGGAAATTTATGAGTATATAGTGGAAAAGGATACATAATTATTTAAAATAGTTATAGGGTTGATGTGTTGTCTGTTGCAGAAATTGGATAAGAGGGGCTGGTTGGTCAATCTGGACCACATAGTGGGGATAGGCTCCAAAAATGGCCTGAACTAGAGGGAACACAAGTAGTGTAAATTCTGGTCTGAAATGGCCTGGTCATGTCCTCTTCTTGGTTTGGTCCTATCCCTTTTCCTTTTATGATAAGAAATATGTGGAAAGATTTATTACAAGTGATGTTGACAAAGAAACTCCCTTTATCAAAAGCAGGAGGTGCATCTTGTTGGTTCTGATGTGCAGTAGTGACCATGGGGGAAGCAATACAAGATTTTATATTTTATTCAAAGAAAACTTATGAAAAATAAAAGCAATCAAATATTACATTGTATTCAAATATAATATAATACCACTAATCAGTTAAATTTTATGAGAATATATTTTTTTAGGACATTGTATTCAAATATAATATAATACCCCTAATCAGATAAATTTTATGAGAATATATTTTTTTAGGACATTGTATTCAAATATAATATAATACCATACCACTAGTCAGATAAATTTTATGAGAATATTTTTTTAGGACCAAATGTTTGTAATCATTTCTAATTTTTATGGCTATTCTACAGGACTTGTCAGTGAAACTTAATTGGCTATTGTTTATTAAATCTCATCTTCCTAATTCCGCTAATTGGTTATTGTTTGTACACACAGTATAAGGGAACAATATCATGTCTCACATATGGGGTTTGATTTCCTCAATTGACAAAAGTCATGATAAATTATAACTACACACACATAAATTTAGATTTTTTCCTAATGAACATGTTAGATGTCATTGAATGTGTTGTGCACGGTAACGTGTCCGACATGGTAATTATGGAAGATGGAGTGTCCTCGGAGAGCTGCAGCTTTAAATTTCTCAGTGTGTATATGTTGCTGTTCTGCAATACTACTACCATATTTTTCAGTATGAAAGAACTAGAGGATTTTTATTTTTTATTTTTTATTTTTCGATTATTTGCATCTACAGCATACATTTGAGAATCTGTAAGTATTTAGATGAACAAATGAGATTATTAGCTGAACCATCAGTAGCAAGTTGTACTTAATGCATTCTGTCCTTTAAAATATCAGTGGTTATACTCCATTCGCAGATGCTGTGGTTCCAATAACCTGCTTCATATTGGTATGTCTATTCGCACTACAACACTACGGCACACATCGGGTCGGGTTCTTTTTTGCGCCAGTTGTGTTGACTTGGCTACTATGCATCAGTGCCCTTGGCTTATACAACATAGTCCACTGGAACCCACATGTTTATCAAGCTCTTTCCCCATATTACATGTACAAGTTCTTGAAGAAGACGGGAAAAGGTGGCTGGATGTCTTTGGGTGGAATTTTATTGTGCATAACAGGTAACACAGAAAACATATAAATGATCAGAAATTCTTATGTTTAAGGTCTGCTGGTTCTGCACATGTGATTAATACTCGTATAAAGAAATGCAACTTTGAGGAATGGATAAAAAAAATTTGTTCTACTAGAAGTTGTTTAAACGCAGGGTTGGTTCTGACCAATTTGCAAAATCTAAGTAAGTTTCAATTATTATTAATTTTTTTTTTTTTATTGGTTTCAATTATTAATTAAAACAGAGGTAACCTTTAGACACATTTCAATTTCATCAATAATTCAAAATTAGTAAAATCAAGTTTCGGCCTATGTTTGAAGCTATTTGAAAGTCCTATAAAATAAGGAAGTTCCCGTCATTTAATATATGAATGTTCTGTACATTGAGTATTAATGGATGTAACTACTTCCTATAAATTCATTGCCATATAGGGCTGTCAATGGATCAGGTTTGGATCAAGGTGGGTCAAGATCTGATCCAAGGTTGGCCTACTTGATCCAGACATGATCCAAACCCAATAAGGTTTCGATGGTATGATCATCCCGATCCATTCTGGTAATCTAGTCATAGCTTATCGAATGTGGTACTGAAGATTGAGCCGATCTGATCAATAAACCTGTTAAATTTCATTTAAAGAAAACAAAAGCTACAAAATGTCAAGTCAAATAACAAATGAGAAAAGGTTTGTAACAATGATACGGATACCTGTCTCATGTCCGACACAGATATGAAGTGTCTAACATGGAGCTTTTAACAAGCCCGACATGCAACCCCATACACATGTATTATAATATTTTCGTTATATTTAAATCAAATGTTAAAAATATGGAAAGAAATATGTGAAAAATAAAAAAGAACATATCTATTCGCCATGTAGCAATCTGATAACATAATTAATATAAGTAGATTTATAAGAGGGGAGACTATTAAACAACTATAGATGTATTCAACAACTTAACAAAGTACCGTATGGAGGATAGAACAAACCAACCTTCTTTTATAAATCATATATTTAATAGAAAATCATAAAATAGAGGGCAACATTGTCATACCTGTCAGGATGTGTGCCTGGATATGTTGGATTTCAACATTCCATGGAGTGAATTTTTTTCCTTGCAAGATATTGTCTAGCATTTATCAAGATCACGAATTTTATCTTTTCCGTTTGATGTTTTCTTTGTATAAAATATAACATTAGGTATATGATACATAAGATATCCCATCAAAATCAATATATGTTTCTATTTCAGTAATGGCTGAAACCAAATTTTGTCCCGGAATTTTGGAATTTCAGTGATGTTTAAAACCATGGACCCAGCTTGTTGGATTTTTCATGTGTACAGATGGCCAATCATGTACCATATTTGGCAGACTTCAAAATTATCCCTGGAAACTAGGGTGATAATCTAATATAATGAAAACCTTTTGATTTGCTTCACCTATCACACAAATCAACTACCAATATGCCTTAATAAGTCATTGACTATATTGGCAGGCTCAGAGGCAATGTTTGCAGATCTTGGCCACTTCTCATACACTGCAATCCAGGTACTGTCTACCAGAGATTTTATTTTTATCATTTTTTTTAAATTGTATTTTCCAGCAATGTCTTACTCTTTATCCAACTGCAGATTGCCTTTACTTTTCTGGTTTATCCAGCTCTGATATTGGCATACATGGGTCAAGCTGCTTACTTGTCAAAGCATCACCAACTACACACTAGTTACCAGGTTGGCTTTTATGTATCAGTTCCAGGTATACTCTTTCATTCTTACATCCTAGAATATGTTCAGAATGTCGTATGTTGTATGGCACGAATTTAACGCATCTCTGAGCAATTTGTGAGCATTGAATGGATATTCAGTGTTTCCCAAACTCAATCCTGTTACGCGACTTGGCCAGCATCAAAAGTTACGATGTTACACAAATGAATGGCAACAGGCCAATTTTTTTTTTCTTTAAGATCTTTACATGATGGCCATGTTGTGTAACATATTGAACAAGTCAGTCATATGTATAGGTCTTGGCAGAGTCCCTACAGGGTGATACAATAATTCTATTGGTCCGAATAACCAAGTTGACCCTAACCATAGCCAGTTCAACTCGTCTGACGATAAGTAGCAGTGACTCAGCCAAGTAGGAAATGGTGCTTCAAGTGAAAAGCCGGGTTTTGGAGTTGATTAGTGTTAAACAACCATTTACCCCAAAAGATCGACCTAGGCATCACATCTTCTGGGGAACATTGTCTCGTCCTCTTTACCCAACAGATCGACCTTGTGGGGAAAGGCGAGACAACTATGTATACCAAGGGGAGTGTTGTTTGGCTGTGTGGCCAGCAGGCCTTTGTTAGACCTGTGGATCCGTTGATATACATAGTTATGCCTCCCTCTAATAGCTTAAGCTTTTCGAGTAAATGGTCGTCAACAATACACAGAGAAAGAATGTGACACCATGAAGTTTTTAATTGCAGAAAGTGTGAGGTGGCCAGTGCTTATAGTAGCCATCCTTGCTTCCGTTGTGGGAAGTCAAGCAATCATCAGCGGGACGTTCTCTATTATCAACCAGAGCCAGTCACTAGGTTGTTTCCCAAGGGTCAAGGTCGTTCATACCTCTGATAAGATTCATGGCCAGATCTACATCCCTGAGATCAACTGGATGCTCATGATCCTTTGTATTGCTGTGGCAGTTGGATTCAGAGACACAAAACACATGGGGAATGCATCAGGTACAAAATTCCATTTATGCTCACTAGCATACAGTTTGCTTTCTTTCTTAAATTTCAACAAATTATAGATGCCACCACTTCAAGCCTTGCTAGATTTTTTATTTAAGAAATACCTCATATCCCGCCTGAAAGGATTCCGAACAAGCATCAGTATCCCAATGTACTGATTTTTGTGGACCACTTGGCATTTTTTTCTCAATGTCAAAGGAGATGCAATAGATCAGATTGTCATGATTATCTAGTCTGATTGAATTTGACCTAGAAGATATCCTCAGTGAGACCCCACACCAACTGGTTGCATGTGTGCCAAGGAAATGCCGCAGGCATCAAGGACATTTTCTTCCTGTCCTTTTTATAGAATCAGAGTCTATGGTCAGTACTGAGAGCCCTGTAAAGCTGAGTTAACTCAGGCCAGTCCCAAGTTGATGTACGAGTTTTTGAAAATTGGTTTGTAACTCTAAGGAGGTGTATGGATTAAGTCATGGAATTTCCAGATAAGGCTCAATACATAGAGTGAGTGATTTCCCTCTTTCTGAATTGTGCAAAAAAGAACTGTGGAGTGAGCAGGCTCAACTGTTTCTGCTTACCATAAATAAGCAAGGAACTAAGTGTTTTAGCAGGATAGGTCGCAGTGGCTTGACCTCTCTCCCCATCAAAACACTTCCAAAGGGAAGAAACAATTAAGATTATTAACAAACCACACTTGTTCAGTATCCAGTGTTTGATTAAGAAGTTTATGTAATAACACAATTTTCTTGTTATCCATTGCAGGTCTAGCAGTGATGACAGTAATGCTAGTGACCACATGCCTCACCTCTTTAGTCATTATTCTGTGTTGGCACAAGCCCCCAATTGTGGCTCTTGCCTTCCTACTATTCTTTGGCTCCATTGAAGTTCTCTACTTCTCTGCTTCCCTCATCAAGTTCCTTGAGGGGGCCTGGCTCCCCATTCTCCTAGCCCTCATCCTGATGACTGTTATGTTTGTCTGGCACTATGCTACCATCAAGAAATACGAGTTTGATCTCCATAACAAGGTCTCCTTGGAGTGGCTTCTAGCCTTGGGTCCCAGTCTGGGCATCACCCGTGTCCCTGGCATTGGCCTAGTATACACTGATCTTATCTCTGGCATCCCTGCAAACTTCTCCCGCTTCGTCACTAACCTCCCTGCCTTCCACCGTGTGCTTGTCTTTGTCTGTGTCAAATCTGTACCCGTCCCTTATGTGCCCCCCGCCGAGAGGTACCTCTTAGGGCGTGTGGGTCCTCCAGCTCATCGGTCTTACAGGTGCATTGTCCGTTATGGGTACCGAGATGTTCACCAGGATGTCGACTCATTTGAATCTGAGCTCGTCGACAGGCTGACTGACTTCATCCAGTTTGATGGTTCGCATACGCATGGCACAAATTCATGGGTCGAGGAGGATGGCTTCCGGTCTGGTGAATCTACAGGTGAGTGTAGATTGGCAGTGATTGGCACAGTGGCTTTTTCGGGTCAACATACTTATGAAATTGAGGAGAGCGTCCAGCCAGCAAGCGTGTCAGTTGGGTTTCAAACTGTGGAGAGCATAACGGATGTTATAGAGATGGAGCCCATTGGTGTTGTTGAGAGAAAGGTAAGGTTTGCCATTGATGATGATGAGTCAGAAACTGACATGCGCTCCGAGAAAGATGTGTGTGTGCGGGAAGAGCTAGAGGAATTGTGGGCAGCTCAACAAGCTGGGACTGCATTTATACTCGGGCACTCGTACGTGAGGGCGAAGCAAGGTTCATCGCTCTTGAAGAGAGTGGCGATTGACATTGGGTACAATTTCCTGAGGAAGAATTGTCGGGGACCAGATGTGGCGCTCAGGGTACCGCATGTGTCACTCCTTGAGGTTGGCATGGTGTATGTTGTATGAGTCGCATGAGTAGCTTGGTTTCGCATGCACATGGCATATATTGAAAAATGTACAGGGAAGTTGATTATGAGGCTTAACATGAACCTGTGTTATGCTAATCCAGAAAAAAAATATGAACCTCTGTTATGTTTTGTACAAGTAGATTGAATGGTGTACATCTATATAACAAAACAGTTCAGTTGTCTCATCTCTTATCTTATCCGGCTACAAAAGATAAAGAGTGGTTGAGATCAAATCCATCAATCTAATGTGGACAGCTACATTTCAGCAACTCAAATCGCCTTCATTTATTCGATCACTCTCTCATTTGACCTCGGGCACAACAGATGGTGAGGAGTTTGGGGTTTCCTCAGTCGAGAGATTCCAGGTACTTCCTTATTTTCCCATTACAAATAAAGAAATCAATGACCATTCGTTATTTTTCCATTAACGCCCCCAATCTGTTATATCGTTTGAGTACAATTTTTGCAAACATTTTTGTCGGAGAGTGTCATGGGCACAGGCCATTTACTATTCTTATCAATACTAATCATCCCACCTTGCACAAAAGTCTGTCTGATTCATGGTTTGAAGTCTCAGCCAATCCCGGTCTGGATTGGGTGATCCGAATTAGGATTGGAGCCCACCGATCCAATCCAAACCAGGATCTATCTCGCACCGAGATCACTGTTTTACAAAGGAGTCCTTCTTTGTCTCAGGCGAGATGGGCCGATCCTATTCTGGATCGGACCGGATTGAGATTGGAGCCCTCCGATCCCAAAACTTTCATCCATGGTCTGATGACATGCGTATAACTGTCTAATAAATTGATCATTTACTCTTTTTGTATTTGGCAGTACAATATTATGTTTTGGTCGGATGGTTACTTAGGTAAAACTTGGCCGACAGCTGCAGTCAGTGAAGCCGATGACAACCCACAATATGAGTCACGTGGACCACTCTGGCCACTCCTTAGGTGGACCTACAGGCCAAAAATCAACCTGATTAGTGATTTCTAAGCCCTGGATTGGAGTCATTTTCATGGGTTGATATTAACCGTGGGTACTAGGATCCAAAGGTCTGAAATTACTAATCAATGCTGATTTTTGGTTTGCAGATCCACCTAGGGATTGGCCAAACATCCATATGGTCAGCATCCTCTAAGAGTGCCATGTGGCTCATATTGTGGGCTGTCATCGGCTTGGCTGACTGCAGGCTGTCACAAAGTTTTACTCTTGAGTGGAGCCACTGATTAGGAATGATTCGGTGTGGATTCACGCCAATGACCAATCTGAGTTGACTGGATGATCCTAACCATTGACCTGATTACTTTCTTACATGGGTGATGGGCGGAGCCCACGTGATTTGGAAGGGAATATTCTTAAAAGATCACCAATCGTTTAGCCCAGCAATATTTTGTTCTGAGAGAGCACCACACTAAATGGCCCAGATGATCACCTTGATGGGACCCTTCAAATATTGATCCCAACCCCTTATCTATCCACGTGTAACACAGAAAACAAAAAGGACGCTTTCTTCCTGCCTTCTATGCCCAGAACGAGTAAAACTTCACTGACCGTATGGATGTCTGGCCAACCCCTAGGTGGACCTACAAACCAAAAATCAACCGATTAGTGATTTATAAGTGTTGGATTGGAGTCATTTTCATGGGTTGATTTAATCCATATGAATTTGAGCATTATTGACCATTATTTGGGGCACAAGGATCCAAAAGGTTTGAATCAGGCTGATTTTTCGTTTATAGGTCTACCTAAGGATTGGTCAACCATCCATACCATCAACCTCCTCTAAGAGTGTACCGCGTGGCTCATACTGTGGCTGTCAGCAAAGTTTTACTCGCCCAAAACCTTCCACGCCACGTGATATCCCCACTTTGTTTTTCAATCTCGCGTTGCTTTTCCCTGGCCATAAATTTCTGATTCCAACACGGTATTTTTTTGTCTGACCCCAACACAGGCCCACGCTCCTTTCGTTTCAAGAGGTCGGGCAAAAGGCCACGTCCTCCGTCATACGCCACTAAAATTCCTTTTTAGTTTCATCAATACTCCCTCACACTGCCACGTGGCCTTAAACTAGTGATCCAACAAAGCAAAATCTACCCGTAGGATCCTCCCGTCTCCACCGTGTTCTACTAAGATGTGGGACCCAAGTTCATGAAATGGTGGCTCCACCATTTTTATAGTTTTAGAACCATTGCTTCCCCCTCTATCTATAAATCTATGATTCTATACTAAATGGAGAAACCTATTAATTTTGCTGGGATAGCATTTGTTGTGCTTGAGAATCTGAAAAAATGGAGATGAGGGCTCTTCCCTTATCTTCTTCACAAAATTTTAGTCCTTCATATATAGGGGTTGCAGTTGCACAAAACATCTCCACACCTCGTCCTAGCAAGACCTCTAAGTTTAGAGGGGTTTGGGCTAAACAAGAGGAGAAGGGTAAGAAAGAAGAGAAAGAAGAAGCCAAAAAGAGGAAGCAATCCTTGTTTGGGAGCGTAACTGAAGCTCTAGATTTCTCTCAAGTTAGATCCGCTGAGGATGCCCAGCTCCTAGACGAGGCTAGAGAAGCTACAAGATCTGGAGAAAGGATGAATAGAGAACAGGTAAGCTGGGAACCTCTAGATTTCTCTCTGTTTATGATTCTGTGTCTATCAATTCTACCATCCGTCTTAATGGTATTCATGATTTCTCATGCAGTACGGAGCGCTTCGTCGGAAAATTGGCGGGACTTACAAGGATTTTTTCAAATCCTACATTGATGGTTAGTAGTATAACTTCACACTTCATTTACTTAATGTTTTTGCCCGTATAAATTTCATAATTTCTGTAATTCCCTTTTGCGCGGTTAAATTACAAATCTATAACCCTGTTTTTTTTAGCATTCCTATCAAAAAATGTAGATCATGTTAGACAATCCAATCGCATTATGAGTTGTCCATACTGTGGTGACCATCCTCACAAAAAATCAGTCAATTTCGACATCCTTAACCTCTTGGAAATCAAATTTAATTCAAAACTTCAAGACCATCAATTCAACCATAACTTTAGATCAATTTTTTATATGGTTAGCAACGTTGCTTAGGTTACACACTTGCTTAAGTTTTTTCATTCTAATAAATTATCTTCATTTTCAATTTTTTTTTTTTTTTTTTTTTTTATATTTTTGGGGACATTAGTTGATGGGCAATACGTCGAAGAAGGTTGGGTTGACAAGACATGTAAAGTCTGCAAGAAAGACACCAAAGGCGAGCCAAGGCAAGTGGACAACCTTGGTCGATACGTTCACGTCGCATGTGTAGAGAAATCCAAATCAGGCAACTTCTTTACTAGACTATTTTCAAGATGAAGGAGATATTCCAAGATTTTTCATTTTTCTGTTTTCTTTTTGCTGTATTTTATACATGATGGCCCTGCTTGATAATCAGATGTTTGCAATGACAAACATTTGTTGGAAAAACATTCATATGGTTGGGGGGAGACCAAGGGAGATAAGAGAGTCATTTGCCTATTGTTTGCAGCTGTTTGCTGTCACTTTTTGGCGGGAAACATTAGACTACTTTTTGGCAAAACTCATTGAGTCTACTGCAAATATTTGATGTTTCGCCACCAAGCACACACAAATGCCACAAACGTTTGCGCGAAACATTTGTAGCACTACCAAGCAAGGGTTTCATTGGGTATGGATGACAATAGCGCTGAAAAATGGCTGGACCCAAACCTGGAAACAGAGCACAACCTGCTGGACCTTGGCTTGGTCCTTAGTCTTGCGACAGACATAACTGCCCAAGGTTGAACTCTTTTATTAGAATGAAGCGAATACTTTAATTAATAAAAGAAGAGTAATTCGTGGCTTCAAAGCTACCAAATTATTTGGTCCCTTGGATACCAGCAATACAATTTTTGGCCGATCCGGGGCTCAAAAATCGAAATTGAGGGATCCATGGTGTTTCAACCTGCAAGACCGTTCAGTAATGGTGGCAATGCATTGGGTTCAGTACATGTTGGCCGTGGGATTAACTCTATACCAATCTAAATCAACTGAAAACTGAATCCTGCTTGGCCCAACCCATGGGCACCACTGCTCAGGTGCAAAATGCATATGCAGACAGACCTAAAAGATGCAAACAACTGGTTTTTAACTTTTAGGCCGTGTTTGATTGCCTAGTGGGAAAATTGCATTTCCCTTGGGAAAACACATTTGTCCATTGTTAGATAGCCATTTTAAATCTGAATAATTTTCCCTACCAAGCCATTTAAAGCTGGATAATTTTCCTTATTAAGCACGGGATTCATTTCTCGTCCAGATACGTTAGATTTCATTTCCACTTGAAAATACTTTCTCACATGATTGAAATATCAAATATGTGTTCTCAGTTGCAATCAATCAGCCATTTAAAGCATTTCCCAGATGCATTATCTCAGGAAAATTTTCTGTGCAATCAAACACGCCCTTAATAAAAATCCAAAGCAAGATTCAAACCGAGGTTTTAAATAGTCCGTTATAACGGTCTTATATCATTACTGTTATGACCGTTTACAACGGGTCACATTTCAATCAAAAAAAGTTCAACATATTAATATTTTATTATATTTAAAAAAAATTGATCACAATAATAACGGTTGTAATAACAGAGATCCTATTTTTAGGTAAAAAGGTGTTATAACAGGAGATAACATAACACGGTTGGGGCATTACCGTTATGACAGACGTTTTAAACAATAAATCAAATAACTCAGATTAGTTTTCTTTTTTGCACAGAGACGTGGAACAACCAACAACAAAAACAGTACGAACTTAGAGACTGTGGGTTCCATCCCTCCTAAGTCCTTACCCACTAACATGCGCCATTTGAGGAATTCACACTGGAGAGAAATACCCGGGACTTAATCACAGTCTTCCCAATCCTAAAACCAGGCATGACCATATAACCAACTCTGAATCTGCCCTCAGAATTGGGTTTAGTATGATCCTCATCCTCCACTACACTCTCCATATAAACCTCAGAGAACTCGCTCCCTCTTTGAACTCCAAAAATTTCAGCCTTGGGCTCAATCAAGGTTGCCATTGCTTGGAGAGTCCAAACACACTTCACCATTCTCACACAGGACTGGTAGAGTGGAGTTCTTGGATGCCCACCCCTCAACACAAATGCTCTTTGATCCAAATTCCCACAGAATGATGCTTCCATTCTCGAGTGGACAATTAGCAAGTACTTCGTTCCGCAAAATTTCGCGAAATTTGAATTCGGATCTTCTATCAGAGCATCAAACGGATCTTTGAACCTTGAAAGATCATCCATATCATGGGATTGAAGGGAAAAATCGTGGAACATTCTCCGGGAGAGATAGGCTTCAAATGCATACTTCTTGTGGGACCGTTTTGAGTAGACGATGGAATCTTCGATCGAGTTCACTGCCAGGTCGAGATCCCAACCTGAAGCTTTCATCAAGCTAATTAATGGCTTTGCAAAATCCTGAATGGATTCCATTGCTGCATTGAAGGCATCGACGAATGAATTTCCGGTTAAATCCCTGCAATGCCGAGCATTTTCTTCCTCCAAAGATTTTCGCTTGATCTTCACATCCAATTCGGAATTCTTCCTATCCAATTCTTCGAGTTCCTGTTGTAATTGGAGGATTTTAGTGTCTTTAGCTTGGATTTGAGACTCAAATTTTTCTAACTGGCTCGTATGATATTGAATCTCTTCGAGCAGAAGAGGACCCGACAAAGAGGAATTCGATTTGGGTTTGGTGACATGTTTGTAGGATTGCTTGATATAGCAGAGGGTTTTGAGCTCAGAGACAACAAGGCCATCAGCAGCTTGGATTTTTTCAGGGTTGTAAGGAATGTGAGCTTCTTGGAGCTGAATGTAAGCTAATTTGAGGGCTGAAATGGTGTTGAATAGCTTCATAATCACAGTGGCAGATGCATCTTCATGGGTTTTAATCAGGCTTTCTTCAAGGGATTGGGGGTGGATTCTTTGGTCATGGCATTCAGTTTCCTCAGTGGCATCACTGCTGTCTTCAGTCGAGGGAGTGTTGTGGCGGTGGTTGTGGTGATTGCGTTTCTCACTGGAGAAGACTCCAATGGATCTCAACCTGCAAACCTTCACGAATCTATTGATGATGTCGGAGATGTTTGAAGAAGGTTTTGAAGGCTTAGTTGCAGAGTCCATGGCCTTAAAATATTTTGAAAGAACAAATGGGAAATAGTGGAGCAGATTGATCTAATGAAGCAGGTAAAAGGGATTCAGCTTCGAAAACCATAAAAAAGATCAGATTTAATATGCAAAAAGTTTTTGTTTAAGCCCTAACAAACTTTGCAAACACTAATGACTCAACAATCGAATCAACCGAATAGAAAATGAAAGCCAGGATTCCCGCTCAAATGCCTTAAAACCTGGTAGTCGCAGAGGACTACCCAGATTTTGCTCAAAAGAGGTTAAAGATTGAACAAGTACTGCAAGCAACTAGGGTTTTTATTAGCTCCAACTCCGAACAGACTTAAAGATCGATCAAAGAACACTAGGGTTTTGGTTCAGAAAGAAAAGCGACCAAACATAGCAGTGGGCAGAGCACATACATTTCTGCCAAAACTCCTTAAAGATCGAAGACTTAGTGAAGAATTTTAGGGTTTTGAAGTCGAAGTAAGCTGAAGATCAATCTCTTACATCTTGAAACATAAATTCGAGCTTCAACCCCCTTCAATATCAGACAAACACACTAGAAAAAACAAGTGTTTCTGCTCAAAAACCACCCTAAAATGGAACAAAAACCACTACTTAACTTGAGTTTTCACTTAAAACCCCTAATGATTTTATCGATTCCGCAAGGGAAAAAAAAGAATTTATTAAAGTCCAAAAACATCCATAAAATCACAAAACAAGATCAAATTTATAATCCTAAAAATAGTAAAATCTATGTTGTTCCTACTCGAAAACGATCACCGATGGACCGAAACACTACAGAAACCCCAGATTTCCGATCCGACACCTCTGCAACTCCAGAAAACATCAGCTCTTAGCTTAAAAATATCAAACATTATTCCATTGTGCGAGAAATAACAAGATTTTGAGCAGAAAAACCTTCGTTATCGTCTGAAAATCTACAGAATCTCGGATTTTAGCTCTGTTACATTGGAGAACGACTCATCAGTAAATTTCTCTCTTTCAATCCATCATTCTCAATCTCGCTCTCTTTCGATTTCAACCGATCGTTCCAAGTATCACCGCAAAAGATCGTTTCTCGGGGTATCTCTCGCAT
Organism: Euptelea pleiosperma; assembly: GCA_035048495.1. NCBI lineage: Eukaryota > Viridiplantae > Streptophyta > Magnoliopsida > Ranunculales > Eupteleaceae > Euptelea > Euptelea pleiosperma. The sequence goes on from CM068540.1 coordinate 27,831,102, forward strand.
TAAGCGGGGAAGCACTCTGTAGTCTGTAGTGTACCGTTGGGCAGTTTTTGAAATTATTTTGGGCAGTGTTCGTATCGTCCTTAGGACGATACTGTATCATTGTCATCCCAAGATCCAGACCATTGATAGTTATTGAGATTCACACCACACGAAACCCAACGAACATCCAGTGGCTTGAAGATACGGACGATATCCTACACATGTACTTAAAATTGCCACGTAGCATACTCTTTCCGGCTCACTGATCCCATGAATTTTTTGTCCACATATCGGTGGACCTATACACCAAATATCAGCATTATTAATGATTTGCAGCGATTGAAATTGAGTACTTTTTATCATGGGCTTAAACCAACCCATAGGCCTTTTCGTAAAGCCCATGTAAAAAGTGCTCAAATCCAACATCTAGAAATCACCAATCACTCTAAAATTTGGGGGTCGGTCTAGTATGCAACCACTTGCATACTTAAACATTGTATCCATCATTGAATGCTCATTGAAAAATGTGTTTTAATTTATAAAATATTTATTTTTGAAAACATTGAAATAACACATTTTTCAAGGGACATCCAACAGTACTGACAATGTTTGCATACTAAATTTGTGTGTAGGTCCACGAAACTGTGGGCCAGACATTCATAGGTCATTGGGTGAAAAAGAATGTGCCACATGGAGATTTTAGGGATTTCTGTATCAAAATTTTGATACAGAATTCTGTAGCATAGAACGGCTCCCTGTATCACTATATAATATTGTACACGTGGTGTGCTTAAGCGCTTTGTTTTATGAACCAGTTATTTACTTCATCGTTGACAACCTTATTTATCCATCAACGATGGAAATTTGATCTAACGGTAAGATAGATCCAATCAGGCTTCACTTAATGCACTGAGTGTAGGGGGGCTGAGGCATAGAATTAAGGTGTCCACTGTAGTTTCAACATTGGTCATGGGAGTGTCCTACCCACATCAGTAGGGGCCTTCTCAGAGAGCACTGTAGGGTACATGGCACCTATAGCTCGCTACTTAGATAGCATCGGCGCACCACTCCTAGCTAATGTATACCCTTACTTCAGCTATGTGAACAACCCCCTAAGCATTGTTCGCTGCCACGTCCAACGTGATTACAGATTCCGGATTGGGATATCGTAACTTATTCGACGCCACTGTTGATGCACTCCATGTCTCACTAGAAAAGGTGGGTGCACCCTTGGTATCAGTCGTGGTTTCGGAGACAGGTTGGCCGTCGGCTGGAAACAACAACGCCGCGGCAACAATTTGGAATGCTTTTTTATATAATTAGAACCTAATTAGACATGTATCGTCATCCCAAGGTACTCCAAGAAGGGCAGGGAAGGCAATCGAGACTTACTTGTTCACAATGTTCAATGAGGATAAGGAGTTAGGGGGGAGTAGCGAGCAACACTTTGGGCAGTTTTACCAAAATAAGAAGCCAGTCTATCCAATAGACTTGATGTAGAAATGTATGTGTTAAGAATGTATTTAAAATAAATGTTTTAAGGGTACGTAGCTAGAATTGGTTAATTGTTAATAACCTGATATGGGTAAGGAATGTGTTAATTATAAGCCTGTACTTCCTATTTATTTTTCATATCCTATAAAGTAGGGCTGTCAAATGTTGATATATCCGATCCCATAATACATTATTTCATAATTATATTTAATATTTAACACTTATATTTATTATATACAATAGATTATATTATATTTATATTTCTAATTTTTATTATAATAATTATATTTATTATATATTGTTATATAAATAATTTTTTTATATATCTACTTTTTTTATCCGATATTATTGGATATCTGATAAGCGAATCGGATTTGAATTCGAATATTGATTCAGAATATCCGTCGGATAACGAATCGGATTCAAATATTGGGTATTTTTTCGGATTCAGACATCATTATATTCGATCCGAATGATATCTGTTGACAGCTAGCTAGCCCAACCATAAAGAGGGAAAAATTGAAAACTCCTAACCTCCAATGCATCCCCAAAAACTGTTTAGGCCTCATCTATTCACGAATAAATGGAGAAGAAGAAAGATACATTGAGATATTCCTACTGTATATGATTTTCTTGCCTAAATATTTTAAATCTGTATAACAACTATTAAAATCCTCAAAAATAGGTATATGTACAGTAAAAAAAAGCTGTAGCAGATTTGAAAGCCAAATAAGTAGAGTAGGGTTGCAAGTGGGCCAGGTCGGACTGAGGCCCAAAAAAGGCTTGGCCCAAAGAAGGCCTCTGAATCTCTAACCCGGTCCAGCACAAGGTTGGATAAATAGCCTAGGCCCAGCAGTAGAGACTAGTCGGACCGGACCCTTGAAAACCCCTTAGGCCTGGCCCAAATGAGCTTTGTTTATATTTTTTACTAAAAAGCTGGGTAGAGGGACTTGAATCTGGGCTACAAGTCATGTTACAAGTGCCTATAACCGTCCAAGCAACATGCTAATATTTTTAATAATCTTACCAAAGTATAATATATGTAATATAGTAATATAAGTTATAATATAAGGGAGGGAAAATGGGGCCATCCAAGGTAGGCTCGGACCCTGCCCAGTAGGCAATAAGGACTTGGTGCGACCCAAACACATTTTTTGCACCAAGTTAGGATAGTCACTGTTTGTGACAGGTGTGCGCCTTGTATTCTGCAGAAATTTACTGTTTACTGAGTCATTGCTTCACCCGGGTCCAACTAGGGGGTCGCAAGGCAAGGGGACAGTGCGCCCCTTGCCCCAGCTGCCACTAGAGCCAACAACAGTTTTTATCCACACAATTCCATATAATTTGTGTTCAGGTACGACTTGTATTAGGGGTATGTTGGGTACTATATATATTCTTTATAAAAATCAGCATGATTGGTGATTTCTAGCCATCGAATTTGATAGCTTTTTCTTCGTGGGCTTATGAACAGGCCTGTGAGTTGATTCAAAGCTCATGACAAAAAAAAAAGTTCTCCAATTCAATGTCTAGAAATCACCAATCATACTGATTTTTATGAAGTCCACAAAGGTGTGAGCCAATCATTCAAGGATAAAGGGGGAGAAACACGTGGAGACATGGAGAAAGAGAAACTACTTTATTTTTATTTATTTTTTTGTATCCAATGTCTCAGCAATTATATGTACAACACTCGCATTTTTATTCGTGACCAAAAATGTTCCAAGTCTTGTGTACGTACTTAACCTTTTTTGGTAGGAAAGATGGGATGGAGCGAGAAAATTTTATATTTTATAAAAAAATCTTAGAAAAGTCCCCGTGTACAAACGTTGGCTAATTGACTTTAATAATTTTTGCCGTGTTTATGCAGTAACTTTCAAAAATTTGAATATCGACTTCTGATCATGGTTCAAACTCTCGGCCGGGATCGGAAGCCATCGATCTGAACAATATTTGGGTGATCTGGATCCCACGACTGATTCCGAGATTTTGATCAATGTTTCTATGCTTTCCTGAATATCAAAAAAATTTCTTGGATTGAACCAGCAAACTTATGGTCGCGACAAAGGGCAATGTCCAATTGTCAAAAAAAATTCGAACCAGCCACTTTTGGATCCAATCGATCAGTGGCCCTATGTAACGCTTTTTTTTTGGGGTACACTTAACCTATGGATGTTTAGTCCCATCCCTTGGTGCTAAAAATCAGCTTGATTAATGATTTCTAGTCGTTGGATATAGCAAGGTTTAAAAGGGACCGTTATAACGGTATAATGGTCTGGGGGCGTTACTGTTCAGGGGCAAAAATTGAAAAAAAAAACAGGAAAAAAATGAAAAATAACGGAATATAATGGGAAATGACAGAAAAAACAGAAAAAAAGGACACTGAAATTCAAATTTTGAAATTTGAATTTCAAAAACGGAATATAATCATTTTTTCACAATTTTTTTCCAAAAAATAACGGCTGCTATTTTTGTTATAACGGCTGTTATTTTCTGGGCGTTATATCGGTACGTAACATAACGGGGTAGGTCCAAATCAGTTATAAAAGCGGATTTTTAAACCTTGGAATATAGTACCCAAAAAACGTGCTTGATTAATCTGACCTCTAGAATCACTCCAAAAAAAGTGTTAAAATTTTAATGGCTAGGGATAACCAATCAATGTAATTTTTGGTGTGTATATCAACACGGGGTCAATTGGGAACAAGCGCTACATGGGGATACGTAGGGCCACCGGATGGAGACAAAACGCTAGGGTACGATAGGAACTCGTACAAAGCCAAATCAACGGAATCTGATATCGATTCTAATAGGGACCCAGTTGGAAAATGAGGGTGCATCGTCTGCTCCACTTGCTCCATCGTAGTTGGGACCCAGTTGGAAAATGAAGGTGCATCGTCCGCTCCATCTGCTCTTAATAGTCGCTCTCTTATAGATGATGATACGTACTGACAGGATTCCTTGTCCATTTAAGCTAACTATAGGGGGAACATTTGGCAGACACCCAAAACCCTAAAGAAAGAAAGAGGTTGGGCCCACAAGAGCTAAGAGGGGGGAGGGGGGGGATGGGGTGGGCCCGGTGAGGGTGGACTATAGATTTGAAAATGTATGAATAGGGAGTAAGGAGAGGATAAGGTTCTCAAAACATGAACATACATACAAGATGTACGTAACAAGACAAATTGTGACCATTTTATTTGCCCCAATTACTATAGTGTATAGCGACACTTCATAACTTAGTCCCTGCTCGCAAACAGAAACAGAATAAACATGGAAGGCGATGTGTCCACTCTCCATCCTTTCCTTCGTTTCATTCGTCCCTCTCCCCCAAAATCCACCCTTCACATTCCAACTTTGACATCACACACCCTCCTCTTTCCTTTTTTGCCCTTTTGACATATTTACCCTCGCCCTCCAATCAAATTTCACACACGAGTACTCAGCTGACGTGGCTCATGTAACTTATTTGTTTGTTATTGACCATAAGGCCCCTTTGTCTTCCACTATTTTACAACGGAGACGTCCAATGTTCTGTAATGCTGACCATAACCGGAACAGTTATTTTGGTTCAGTTATGGTTCTGGTTCTTTTTAATCGGTTTCCCCCAAAAATGTGGAACCGGGACTAGTGTTTTTGGTTCCGGTTCCGGTTCCGGTTCGGTTTATGTTAAACGGTAGGTCAGGTGATAAAGATCATAGACTGGGGTCAATTCATGGAATATAGGAATGTCCTAGGTGGGACCCATCAAATAGTAGGTAGCACACAGCTCATCTGCAGATATGAAGAGGGTAAATCGTTGATTGTGAGGTACCCGACTGGAACCTCATGGAGATGTTTTCTGGTTGGATTAAGCAATTTTTCATGGGGAGATTTCTAACTGATTGCTTGCCTCACCCATTTGGTTGAGGCATCTCCTTAACTCCTAATCATCTAGTGACACATGTGCTGGCCGGCCTCCATGTGTCACTCAATGAATGGGTGTTGAGGAGATGCCCCAACCAAAGGGGTGAGGCAATTAGTTCCAAGTTTGCCAATATGCTAGCTCCCGAATCTTGGCATCATTGACCGCTGAAGGTTGGTGGACGTGGACCAACCTCTTTTGATTAATTATAGCATCACCACATGATAATTTGGTACACCTTGTCTTGGCATCATAGGGTCCAAAAACACGGTGGGCGCGCTAACTGTGTGCTTGTGGAGCATACACGTCTTCTACGTGTGCAATAGGTTATGCTATGCAAATAACATTTTATTTGCCGCCCATTTTGATATGTCGTTCCTTATGGAGTCCAACTTCTACTCTCTCAACAGCAGGTTGCACGTGCCACGTGATGGGATTGTGAAGCCTAATAATACGTGTACGGCGGCGTGCCTTCTTATGATTGTTGCTAATTTGGCCTCCTTCGGAAGAAATTTTATGTTAATTTCCTTTTTATGAAATTGTAATCATGCAAATTAATCTGGTGCATGTATCGTAAGATCAGATCCAACAGGCGACAGCTACCTTTAGTTTCAGAGTTAAAAACTTCTATTTAAAGTCGTCTTTGATTATATTGGATGATGTGAGAGAGGAGAATTTGAGAGTTAGGATTTCATTTTGTTACTCATAACGAATAGGAGGTTTATTCTTGTTCTCAGTAGTGAACTAGTTGCAATCTCCTTGGACGTAGCCAACATTTCATAAATCATGATATATCTTGTGGTGTGATTTTCTTGTTTCTTGTCCTAACTTTACATCTAATGATGTGTTTTTGTTCATAACAATACATGGCACACTACCCTAGTTGGAAAAATCCACTTGATTTGTTATTGTAACCCTTGGATTTTAATCTTTTTTGTGGGTTGATTTTTAGCAGTGTGATTCTTGCACTATAGGTTTATTAAAGTCATATCTTCCGTTAAGGCAAGTTTCTTAAAACAAAATATCAAAATCTCACTCAATGTTCATTTTGGCCTTCTCCTTACCCTTTAATTAGGTCCTTCAAATTGAGCATTCCTCTGGTGCTATCATTGGTCTCTATTGTATATGACTAAACATCTCAATTTATTTTATACTTATTGGGAATATTACTATATTTTCACAAATGCATTCATTTTGATTTTATATTTTCTTATCTTACCTTACAATCTTCTCAACATCTTCATTTCAGCTATATTTATTTTATAACCATATTACTTTTTTATTATCCAACTTTCTGCTTCATAAAACATTGTTAGTTTATAGAATGTCTCTTCAATCTGGTTGGCACACATCGATCACATAATACAAAAGCACATTTCCACTATAGCCACCCTGCTCTAATTTTATAGACAAAATTCTAGTTTATCTGGGGATGGCTAGAAATTACTAATCGAGATTATTTCTTTTGCATAAGTCCATCTAGGGATGGACCAAACATCCATACGATAAGTCGCCTCTAATAATGTGCTAAGTGTATCATATTGTGGGTCTATTATCAACTTTGATGATGGATATCCTCATTTAAAGTTTTCTAGCCACACAATTTAAATGTCACTTTAGCATACAATAATTGTTTACATAGTTGAATTGACATGTGAAAGTGTTGAATAACCAAAAGACCTTTGTAAATTTTAAAAATTTTAAAAACCAAAATAAACAATTTTTATCATTTTAAGAAATTTGATGACTTATTAGAAAAAATATTTTTTTACTCATTGAATGAACCGCATGATGACGTATGTTTGCACGGTGACGTATTCTTTGAAGCCAAAAAGACCGAAATGCCCCTGCTATGTAAATAAATTGAAGAAAAGAAAAGAACAAAAATAAGGGCATTTATGGGATTTTGGGGTTTAACATGAGGCAGGCAAGAAGGGCCATCATGCATTAATAAGTAGAATAGATAATTAATAAAATGCTGTAATGGCGGTTATAATAGCTGTTATAACGGTAATGACCCAACATGTTACATATTTCAAAAATAAAGCCGAAAAAACAGGCTTCGTGATATAACAATTGTTATAGCAGAAATAACAACTATTATCTTGCTTACAAAAAAAATACTATTTTTTGAAAAAAATTGTTATTAGAAAAAATGTTATCTTATCATTATGGAAGTTATTTAAAAAAAAAATACTAAAATAATATTTTCTGACTTTGTTTTTTACTCAGATCTGACTTATGTGACTCGTTATAATCACCCTTTTTTTTTTTTTGGGTGTGTAACCGACTTAATATCATGTTTAAAAAAACATTGTACCGGCCATTGTAACAATAATGCTCCTACCCATTATGTTTTTGGAAAATAACATATTAATAAAGGGTCGTGATGTAGCAAGGTATACCTGAGATCTTTTGAAATGCAGAAGAAGCATTTTTTGTACTATGATGCCATCTGGGCCCACTGACCGCATGGATGTTTAGCCCACCCCTTAGTAGACATTCATACAAAAAATAAGCTTGTTTGATGATTTTTAGCCGTTGGTATTAGTACTAAAAAGAATGGTTGGAAGTGCTAAAATCAAATGGTTATAGATTACCAATCAGGGTGCTTTTTGTTGTGTAATGTGTATATCCCACCAAGGGGTGGGATAAACATCCATGCGGTCGGTGGGAGTAACAAAAATCGTGCTTCCACATTTGAAAAAGTTTCAGGCATACCTTGGTACATCCTTTTCCTTAATAAATACCAGTATTTCAGACTTCTTTTTTACTGAAATGTGACTAATGTATTTCCGTTATAATGGACCATTAAAACCTTGCTTAACATAAAGCATCATTTTTTGTACAAAGAGGTCGAGTAGAACTTTGCTGACGGACATCTGTGCAAAAAATCTGTTAGACCACAATAAGAGCCACGTGGCATTTTCATAGAGGCTATTGATCGTGTGGATGTTTTGTCCATCCTTAGGTGGACCTACATACCAAAAATCAGCTAGTTTAGTGATTTCAAACCTTTTTTTATCTTTGTAGTTTGCAGTTTACAGTTTACACCATAAATAATTGCTGAAATTCTGCAGTTAAATCCACCCACGAAAACGACTCCAATCGAACGCTTAGAACTCGCTAATCAGGCTAATTTTTTCTGCAGGTCCACCTAAGGTCATGCTTTGAAGTCTTGGAATCGGATCGGGTCATCTGGATCGGAATCGACCACCACCATTCTGAACGATATTGGGTTTTCTCGGGATGGTTTTCTTGCCATCCCGAGATTTTGAACCATGCCTAAAGTTGGGCCAGACATACATATGTCTGAAATCTCTAAGAATATGCCACGTGGCTCATATTGTGCTCCGTCAGCAAAGTCCTACTCCTAATAGGTCTCCCACACGTAAGGTCCATTGACGAGTCCATATTTGCTCAGGGACGAGCACGGACGTCCCTACAAGGCATGTGGCACTCTTGGAGACCACCGATCGTACGGATGTTTGGTCTATCCCCAGTGGACCTACAGACCAATAATAATCCTGATTGATTTTTTTTTAGCCTTTTGATCTGAATACTCCAAATAATGTTTGAATCCCACTGTTAAAAATCAATCCATGAAGAAGACCAAAATTCAACCGTTAGAAATCACCAATCAGGCTGATTTTTCACATGTAGGTCCAACTAGGGATAGGCCAAAAATCCATGCAGTCATTAGTGTCTAAGAGTATGCCACATGCCTCAACGGACGCCCGTGATCGTCCGTGCTCAAAGAGGTCCGTAAGCAAACCTGGACTCATCCATTGACTTGCAGCTTGGTTGATAGAATAGGCACAAATTATAAATAGATAATACCATAGTACGGTAGTACGGGCTCTACATACTGTTTCTCCAATTAATAATCATATTTATGCCAGTTCCATCAAGATCGAAAGATTCATCCATGATGCAGTACAGTTGAACGTGTCGAGGTGGACCACAGACATGTGTCATACAAGGATACGGTGCATCATCATTTATGCTCACCATCAATCAATCCAGGGTGCACAATAATCTTGTAAATTTTACACGTATAGCGCACGTATCTCTACGTATTTCCGTTTTTGCAAAAAATATTGAGAAGGTAAGCATTATATGTAGTGGAAACCCATGTCGTGCTCTCCCTCTCTCACATGTGTTATCACACTGTACATTTGTTTTCTTTATACAAAGTTGCAGCGTATATTATCTAGTGTTAGTTACTGTTGCATGACGCCATTATAACGGAACTCCCCCACTCCGTTATGTTGTTTAGAAAATAAGGCCCCAAATCGAAAAATGCGCTTAGCACCGTTATTAAGATTAATTTGAAACAAATATATAATACAGTTTTATTCAGATGTGACTAATTTGACCCATTATAACGGTGTTGAAACTGAGGTAACGGTGTTAAGTGTCCTTTATAATGTTAAAACGGACCATTTAAGACCTTGGTTTTTTATTGTTATTAGAGCCGTGAGTGAGAGGCACTGAAGGGAGTAAAGTTTTCCATGATATGAGCCTCGTGGCATACACTTTTAGAGGACTCTGACCGTAGTGATGTTTTTCCAATCCCTAGGTTTACCTACAAACCAAAAGTCAACCTGATTAGTGATTTCTAAGCGTTGGATTGGAGTTATTTTCATGGGTTGATTTTAACCGTTTAAATTTGTGCAATATTGACTATTATTTGGGGGTACAAAGATCCAAAGGTTTGAAATCACTAATCAGGATGATTTTTGGTTTGTAAGTCCACCTAGGGATTGGAAAAACATCCATGCGGTCAGAGTCAGCTAAGTGTATGCCACGTGGCTCATACTGTGGACTGTCATCAAAGTTTTACTCCATCAAAGGGGTTTTGTTCTGAATGATGTGAGATTTGAGATGTAAATCCTGAAAGAAATTTGGAGGGGATGAAAAAGAGTGGAAAGAGAAATTGGAGGAGGTTGTGCTTCCGACAAACGGCCTTGGGATGCCCCAGACTGCCTGCAAACTCCAATAACCAATGTGTCGCTTCTTCTCCTCCCTTTTCCAATTATTTGTTCACAGACTTGACAAATTGACCTTACTACTTCCCTTAATGACCATATTATCCCTCGTTTTTAATTAATATTTTATTTTACCTAATTACCTTTTTTTAATTACTTAGGGCATGATTGATTGCATGCAAAATTTTCTTGAGAAAATCTTTTTTTCCTTAATTTTTTTTATGAAAATACATTTGGGAAAATTCCTAATTGTTTGTTTGATTGGATTTGTGAAATTATGCGTTTTTCAATTATGTAAAAAAATATGGGTATATTTTCTCTTGGAAACGAATTCTCACCTATGTGGAACGAAAAACAATTCCAGTTGGACGGGAAATCTTCCAGATTTAAAATGGATATCAAACAATGAAAATTTATGTTTTCCCAAGAAAATGCAGGGAAAATTGACAATCAAAGCCCCTCTTAAAATAATTTCTTGCTCATAAATTCAATTAAGCGTCCTTTTTCTAGATAAGTACCCATTTCATATACATGGGCGCAATGGATGCCATAACCAAGCGTTTTTCATTTGAAAACCCTAAATTTTTGTAGGCAAAGAAAGCAAAGTATTTTTTGGGTAAATTCGGATTGAACAAAGACCTTATGGTTATTTTTTATTTATTTTAGTGGGTAAGCTTTAGGGTTAGGGAACACACACGCACGGTTTCCGTGCTCTATGTCGTAGTTGCGGTGCAGTATGACAATCTGAGCTATGAACTATTATCCTTGATAATAATATGAAATGAAAAGAAAGTTTTAAAAAATAAAATAAGGGCGTGTTTGATTGAACAGAAAATTTTTCCGAGAAAATACGTATGGGAAATGTCTTAAATGGCTGATTGATTGCAACTGAGAACACATATTTCAATCATGTGAGAAAATAAATGTGTATTTTCAAGTGGAACTGAATTCTCACCCATCTGGATGGGAAATGAATTCTGGGCTTAGTTGGAAAAATTAAAATTATCCAGATTTAAACTGTTTGGTAGAGAAAATTATACAGATTTAAAAGGGCTATCAAACAAGAGACAGTTGTATTTTCCCAAAGAAAATGAAATTTTCTCAGTTGGCAATCAAACACACCCTAAGTAAAAGTAAATTTTTGAAGATCGCTTTCAAATTGAAGAGAAAGTAGAAAAAGAATTCGGGCATGCTCATTAGGTACCTCATGCGTGTAGCTTAAAAATAGTGATAAATAATTGACAGATGATGAACATATATTGGGTTTTGTCATGGCAATGGAAAAAACTGCACTTTATTTGCTTTCTCCTTCACCAACCGAATCTAACTGCCCCTCTTTTCTTCGTGTTGCGCTTCACAAAATAACCTAAATTAGAAAAAAGATGTTTCTACACTTTATTTCCTATAACTTGCAAAATGCTTTTTTTTTAGAAAATGTAAGGGGTAAAACTGTCATTCTCCCAAAGCTAAACAGAGCTTAAACGAGTAAAAGAACCACGTACATTTGGAATTTTCTCTTTTACTTCTAGCGGCCCCCGGGTAGGAGCAAGCTTTTATCCTTCCTCCAAAATCCACCACGTGGCACTTTCTTCTTATTGGATCCCAACATTTTTCATGGGGTAACTTGTAGCCATCGGATTTTATTTTATTTTATTTTTTTTATGGTATTAAGATCCAATGATTAGAAATCATCACTCAAGTTGATTTTTTTTTTTTGGTCCTTAGGACTACCAAGATATGAGATAAACATCCATTGGGTCAGTGGGCCCATGGAGCAAATTTTTCCCCGTATATTTCTTCACTTTCTTAAAGTCTGTGTGTGAGCGCTTAAAAGATTTGGAACTTCAAAACACAAAGGTCTCTGCTCTTCCAACTCTACAGAGACCGAAAGAGAGGTGGACGTGGAACTGCGACAACAAATATTAAAATTTGGGAATCGCTAAGATCTAAGGTTCTTTCACAGAGCTCGAGCAATTCTTCTTCTTTGTTTATTGTTCGAATTCGACAACAAAAGCTGTAGAGAGAGAGAGAGAGAGAGAGAGAGAGAGAGAGAGATAGACGGAAAGAAAAGGGAGTTTTCAGAGAAGAAGTGAGTTGTAAGGGGATGGTTTGCACTGACAGTTGCATGGGACGGGGAGAAACCATAGTCCGTGATTCTTCTATAGAATTCGAACTGTAGATCTAGACCAGAAGTGGGTATTGTTTGTGTTTTCAGGGATTTTGAGTTTTTTTCTCTCTTGTTCATGGAGTGGAAGAGAAGTAGACAGAGGTTCATGTCCAGAACGCTTCTTTTTTACTGCTTCTCAATCTCTCTCTTCTCTCTCTTTGCTCTGCTCAGCACTATCGGCACCAGAACTGCGTGTCTTGGTAAGAAAACTCTGATTCTTCTAAAACCCATCTCTGTTTCTGCTAAATTTAGCGAATTTTTGAGAAATCTAGAAACACCCAGCTCGATTTTCAGCTAAATTTAGCAGATATTTTTTTTTTTTTGTTAAAAATATGGTCCAACTTGCGTTAATCACTCTTATCATTTCTATCTCTTTCAATTGCAGAAAGCAGAAGTTCAACGGGTACAAATGCCGATCGCTATTTCCAGGTGGGTGGTTAACTGATTACAGGCTTACAACTCTGCCTTATCAATTTTGCTTTCCTCATTTTCTTATCGGCTACATTAGTCCCACTCTAAAATGCGCTGGAGGTACTCAGCGACCAAGCCAAACCAGGGTTTCTGGGCCGTTGGATTCGCCAGTAAAGAAAATAATTATTTGTACGAGCACCAATTACATGCTTCCAGGGGGCACTCTGATCCGAGTATCCGACAGCTCGAAGAAAACCAGTCACGGGTTTGTGCCAGACGTACCGGTTCACTATACTCCCGGTTGTCTTACTCAGCCTTTCAAATATATTGACCACTAAAATGCTCCAATAGCTCCAGAGCTTAACCAGAGTCAGCCAAGAGTTTCGGAGCCGTCGTGTCCATGAAGAAATCAGTGACGCGTGTCACTGAAATCCGGGTTGCGGTCCTATCCAATGGCTCAACCCCATGCATCTCCTGAGACCTGAGTCCTGATAACCGGCAAACCGCAGAAAAATCGCTCCGGTGCACATTAGCGCATTTGTAGGAAAATTTTTAACTTTTTTGTTGCTATTCCTATTTTCAAAGCTGGGTCAGCGCGTTAACCGGGGCCATGTTTTCCAAGAAACCCCGTGAACTTCTGGCTCCTATTTTGCAATATACTCTAGCGGCGCATGTTAGTCAATAGAGGTGCACTATTTCACTTTAGTACCACATCTGCACTTTAGGCTCTGTTTGGTTGCCCTGAATAAATTTTCTAGAAATGATTTTTTTGCATATAAATATGTCATAAAACTTTAAACATTTAAACTACTGTTGTTATGTTGCTAATGGAAAAGTTAAACAGGAATTTCAGAAGACGAGAGAAAAATCCAGCACAAGCAACAAAAATGGACTCTCTTCATTGAGCTTGAACAGGAGGTATCTGAGCGGCCCTGGGTCTTCTCCTCCCCGATGTACATCGAAATGCGGCAAGTGTACGCCATGCAAGCCAGTTCATGTGCCGGTCCCTCCAGGAACGCCGGTTACGACGGAGTACTATCCAGAAGCTTGGAGGTGCAAATGTGGCAACAAGTTGTACATGCCCTAGACCTAATTTTGGTGAATTCGAGTTTGTATTGTCTCCCATTTGCATGCTTGACTGTGCTGTACTTAGGGAGAAACTACTACCTACCTATGTGTTCGATGTGGTCCCTTGTCTAGTCCGCCTTGTTTGGGTGTTTAGAAATTAATGGACATGGAAGAGAAATGACATTCTTATGTTGATAGGAGTACAGGGCTTTCATTTATGTAAAAATTAATGGATATTAATTATTTATACATAGGTGGTGTTTGGTTGCAGCGTTAACTCTGTGCAACATATTTTTAGCCAATGTTTGGAGTAAACAAACATTTGTGTATTGGCTAAGTCCTTAAACCATGGTCATGTAAGTGATCTAGGGCTGCCGAATGGGTTTTCCCACCAAACTCGACCAACTCGAAACCCTTCAATAAGCAGGTGGGGCCTCCGTATCTGTTACTTTTGTTTGGTGGTAGGGCCGCTGGTCGGTCATTCCTAGGCGGGGCTAAGCCTGCAGGCAGTAGGGAACATGTACCCAAGGACATTGCACAGTTGGGGTTTTCTGCCTACGGACCAACCATCTACTCTTCAACTATAACGTGTAATGTTTAATACTATGCAGCAAGGAAAATGATAGTATCATCTTGACGACGTTCCTCCTATGTTCATACCATTAAAATGATACAATCGAACACGCAGAAATCACTAATCACATTGATTTTTTTTTGGTATGGAGGTCCACTTAGGGGTGGGCCAAACATCCAAATGGTCAGTGGTCTCTAGGAGTGTGCCACGTGTGGCTCATTAATACTGTGGTCCACTTGGGGGGATTCAATTCGATGTTGAGCTCGGATTGGGTTAGCCCCTCTAGTACTCAGGTTGGGTTTCCTCCATAATTTTGACAACCCAATCAAAATCGGATTGGGCTCGGGCTGAGGCTTTGGGCAACCCGAATCTGACGATACACCATTGCAAATATAAATGTATATCTTTTGTTAATGTATTTTATGTTTCATAATCTATTTTTAGTGTGGTTTATGTTTGTATAGATGACAAATAAAAAATTTGTATGTATTTTCTTATGGAAAATAATATAAATTTTTTTACCAACCTTCATAATAATGAAAAAAAAAAAATTGAGTAATTTACCACCCCGTCTATCCCGATCAAGTAGGGTTCGGACTGCAAATTCTAGGCCCCACCTCGGGATGGATTGGGTTTGGGCTCACGACCTTGAAGATCGGGTTGGACTCAGGTTGATCCAAACCCAATCCAACCTGCCCGAGTTGCAACCCTAACTCATCCTGTGAGCCCTTAATATGATGCTGCACAACTGATAAGAGATAACTTGGCTCCCCTCACACACAAACACGAGTACACTTGCTTGACCAGGGACGGTCAGGGAAACCCTGACCACCCATAATATGAGGCACGTGGTACATTTTTAGAGGATGCTGACCATATGGTTGTTTGGCCAATCCCTAAGTGGACGTACAAACAAAAAAAATCAGCCTGATTAGTGATTTCAAGAGTAAAACTTCTATCACAGCATTTTGACAGATGTTTCTGTCACAATGAAAAATATATGCCACATGGCACACTCTTAGTGGACGCTGACCATATGGATGTTTGGACAATCCCTCAGTTGACCTCTAAACCAGAAATCAGCTTGATTAGTGATCTCTAAGTGATTCGATTGAATTATTTTCATGGGTTGATTTAACGATAAGACTTCAAGCATTATGTGGGTGCAAAGATCCAAAGGTTGTAAATCACTAATCAGGCTGATTTTTGGTTTAGAGGTCCAATGAGGGACTGGCCAAACATACATATGTTCAGTGTCCACTAAGACTTTGCCACGTGGCCTATGTTTTTCATTGCAATAGAAGAATATGTCAAAACGCTGTGATGGAAGTTTTACTCTGATTTTAATAATGCTTAAATTCCTACTGTTAAAATCAACCCGTGAGAATGACTTCAATTAACGCTTAGAAATCACTGATCAGGCTGATCTCGGGTTTATAGGTCCACCTAGAGATTGGCCAAACATCTATATGGTCAGTGTACTCTAAGAAATTGTTACGTGGCTTATATGTGGGTGGTTAACAACCCTTAACCAACTAACCTAGGGGTTCAAGGGGGTTGGGTTTAGGCCTTGATGTACGTGTCAGACATTTTGGTAAGGGGACCTTCAAAGTTTGAAAGACTCGGGTCGAGCCAAATTATCTCCCTAATAGGCGGTTCTCTGGTAAGTTTAAAGGTCCCACAGAGTAAAACTTCTGTCACAACGGATTGCAAATCACACCATCGAGTGCTTTCTGCAACGTACCCATGTGCTTTTGCTTTGAAGTGAACTCGCTTGTGATGGTTAGTCAGAGAGCTAAAATCTAATGGCTAGAGATTACCAATCAGAGTGATATGTACCGTATCTATCCACCAAAGGTGGGCGAAACATCCGCTAGAGACGGTTGACCAAGCAATGGCTGGGCTGGAAGCTGCAAGCCGACTCGATGGTCTAGTTTCTATGTCGGACGACTCTTGTCTAGATAGCTCAGGCCGTACCGCCATTGTTATGTAAAAAGTAACTTTCTTTATTGATTTTTCATCCATATAGAATAGAGGAGCACAAACTGACATCTGTTCAATCCCCAGCCACAGGTGATCCTATTTTACTTGCGTTCAGATGGGCGAGCCAAGCTAGCCGGCCCGCTTCGTAGCAACTATGTTCCTTTTAGAAGGGCGGAATCGAAGTATAATGTCGAACAAGTAGGTGCAACTATTTTTTTTTTTATAGTAATCTATATGAATAGAAAGATAGATCCATCCATCTATCCTATCCGATTTAGATTTTTATATCTAATAAAGAATCAATTTCATTCATGGGTGAGTGGGCTCATAGGGCAAGGGTAAAGGTCCACGGTCTACCTCGTTACATCTATTCTCTTCAGAAAATTACAGGGGGTGGAGTGACGTGAGGTTACTGTGGTAAGTTTAACTTCTTTGTCTCGGGTCCATGGCATCAATATCTAAATTGGCGGGAAAACACCTCTCTCAGATTTGGCGGGAATTCTTACCTGCATAGCGCGGGAAGTCGCCCATTCTAGATTAAAAATCCCCACCAACTGCATTTTTGTTCCCGCGAAAAATCTCAGACAGAGAGAATGGTGGGTCTACCCTACGATTGCCTTGCGAACCCTCTCGGAGCGGTACGGGTGACGTTTGAGAAGGCAATCGCTTCTTGTTCGGACCCAACGACCTTCGATGGCAAAGACTGGGGCGCCATTGATGTCTTCCGGGAGTGTCTCTTCGACCAGGGCGGTCTCTCTCAGGTGAAATTTCTCTTCCTTCACCCTCTCACCCAAAAGAGCCGAAACCCTAGTTTTTTAATTTTTTTATTTTTTTTTTCATTTTCATATATCTCGAACATTAGTTGCTCTATTTTCCCTAAACGTAAAACGGAAATCGGGATCAATCTGTGTCTCCTTGATGAATCTCTATATCTGTTTCTCGCTTCGATGTAGGTTCCGATCCTTGACCCCGCAAATATTCTTTGGATCCAGCCCAACTCTCTGGTTCGGTTCAGGGGGATGGTGCAGGACATGCTTGGTAACGAATTCTACGTGGGTGCTTTCAAGGTATTTTCTCTTTCTAATCCTTCTATGGTGTGTGGTGTCGTGCACCATCGTAACCTTTGGTTAACTAAATTTGAGTTACAGGATGGCTCAACATGGAGGACGAACAAGTTCACGGATGTTGCTTCGTTCCCTATGAGTTCCTCATCCGAAATGCGAGTCTGGGAACGCCGTCTTCTATACTGTGTACCGGTAAGCTATTATAAACCTTGAAGTTCTATTTAACTGGATAGCCAGCATAGGTACTATATTGATTGATCAGATTTATAAGTTAACCATCCACACTGTTGCTTATGACTTTAGTAAATATGTATTTAATTGTTTGACGAGTCGAAGATTTTTGGTTTCTTGATTTCTGGTTTTAGGTCCCGGGACAGAATTCGTGGATTGTGGAGTCTTCTTCTGAATCTGTGATAAATAGATGTAGGAATTGGTCATCCCAACATGGAGAAAAGCGTCCGAGAGAGGATGATGTAGCTATAGATCACATGGATTCGAATGTACTTTCTTAACCTTGCAATTCTTCTTCTTTAGATGTGACAAACCTTACCATCTGATCTGTAGAAACTTTTCTGGATTGATCTCCATGTCATTGTGGGTCATTCAAAATAATACAATAGATCAGATGGATAGATTGTCCAATCAAGGTTCTCCTTTTGGCTTGTGATAATGTGATTTCGCTTATCTCGGACATTTTGATTGATCTTGTATGTACAACCTGTCTATTATGACAAGTGGGAGAGGACAGCCTCATTCCGTCTTGTCGTGTTAGCTCCATTTATTTTTCTGACATACTGTGTAATGGCAGGTTTCGAATCGTGAGTTGCAGGCTTCACCATCGGGCTCCAAAAAGATGGTAATTGATGAGAATTGTATCAACTGATTGGTTGAAGTTTCATAATTTATCAATCAATTTATTCAATTTTAGAAAGTGAATATATACGTCACAAAGAATAAGAAAACCAAATCTTTTTTGACTTGCAAGGGTAGGCAGAATAGCTAGAAACCGCCTTTGTAGCCCGAATCTACCCAAAATCCAGTTCAGTTAGTTGCCTCAGCCGAGTTTCAAGTCAACTCGATGATTTCTTAAATATGGGTTTAGGTTTTCACCATATGCCTCCATGTACTAGAAATCATTTACATTCATCGATTTTTCCAATGGCTTGCTTGTACTCATGGCCGTAGCACATGAAATGGAGTAGCATCCAACCTTTGAAGAGTCCTACTAGGTCCTGTATGCTAAAAGCTTACAGCAGTTGGGTAATTGTAACCATTCATTTGATACTCTTTTTTTAACCACTTACTAAAGAATGTGACATTTGATGGTTATAATTATATGATCAGGTTAAATTTTTTGCATGTGTGATCCTCCAAGTGGGACGTGTGAATTGTTGCTCCACTACTCAGTATTTGGGGTGTCAACTGCTCGGTTCAAGTTCCCGTACCAAAACAACTGGTTCCAGAATCAGAATCGATAAATATACAGTTCTCCCATTGCTTATCGGGTACCCACATGTTGTATAAAAATGTGAAAAGAATAATATAATGAGTTTTGTATGAAAAAATCTTGACATCTTTACCACTATTATATACATCATTTCCGGGTCTATCATTTCTGGTTGTCTGGTTAGGGTACTAGTGTACCAAGAACTGGAACCTACAATATATTTTGTTTCCAGGTCCTATTGGTTCCATGCCTCTTTGGGTCCTGTTTCGAAAGAGGTAGTCAGTAGACTCAGTACAATCAGTAACGGCTCCTGTCGGGTTTCAGTTAATCAGTTACCATTGACACCTCTTCTCCGTATGTTGATTACACCTACCAATAACTTGTTGAATGTGCTTGTGATCTAGTTTCTGAGTACCTCAGATTTTTGCTGTGAACTTGTCACAAATTGCTTCCACTATTAAGAAACTTTTTTTTTCTGTTTAACAGCGGGAAGGTGGACTCCCTTGCCATTCAGCTCACTTACAAGAATCAATAATTGAAGAGACCTCTTCTAAACTGAATATGGTCCCTGATTTTGACACAAAACCTATTTCATGTTTGGTTAAGGTAAATATCAAGACACATTCTCTTTTCTCATTTTAATTTGCAAGAAATTCTAACCTTACACACTATTTTCAACTAACCTTAAATCATGAACTGCCTTTTCCTTGTCTCCCCCCTTTTCCATCTTCCATTCTGAAGAGCATTTTTTTCTTTTTCCCAAAAGATTTTATGTTGAAATGTGTTTTGCAGATATATGATTCACCGGAGTCTGATTTGAAGCTGAATGACGTCTTTGAGTTTATTGGCGTCTTCACCTTGGATCCAGAGCTAATGGTTTGTAAGGATGATTCTGATGAGTTCTCCAATGGCCTTTATGAAGATGCGTTGGTCCATTTGCCTCCTAACAAGGTCTGTTCATATTCCAGCTATAATTAAATGTACTACTCTACATTATATTTTACTTGCAAGCAAGACTTTTGTGTCTGTATAATGTATTGTGTCCTGCACATGCTTCAATTCCGAGCAATAAATGAAACAATAATGAAGCTTCAGATGAAACTTAGGATTGTCCAATTTGTATAGATTTTGGGGCATTGTCCATCCAAGGGGTGGCCAATTGCCTGAATGGTTGGATCAATTCATTGGTGGGCCATAAGTACAATACTACAATATGGCATGAACATAATAGTTTTTTGCTGTATAATTACAAACCCGGATCTGTGGTTTAATAAAGCATCATACAAAGTTTTAGGTGTCATAGAAACTAATGTATTGATGATGGCTTTAGATAGGATTGAATGGGGGAACAGGATTCTTGCAGCCAACCTCATACCATTGGAAAAAGGTGTATGATGATGATAGAAATCAACACATTCATGTTATGCTTGCGGAAAACTTTCTTATGTGTGTGCACCCGGTGTCGATCCTGCTTGCTTGTAATTGAGAATTATTAACTTCAACACCAAAATAAGCCCAATGGAAACTATTAATTTATTTAAAGTATTCATATTTTCTTGCTAATGGTTAATTGGATGTTAGAAACTCAGTATGACACTGATATGTGCAGGTACCACGCCTCCATTGCTTTATACATCGGAAGCTTGCAGTTCAGGACTTCCTCACCAATTCTCTTCTCCTAGAGGTGATTAAATTATGCTCACCTTCAAATCTCTTATCTAAGATCCATTACGTCCTTAATAAATTGCTGTTTTTCTCTCTTTGCCTGCCTTATTTTGTTAGAATTTTTCCCCTGCTGTTTATTCAATCATTATATTTCACTTTGACCTGACAGCCAGTACCTAATTTGGTTAGAGGAATAAGGGAAGCTCTTATAGGGCATCTTAGGGCTGTTCTCGGTAATGATAGTGTAGCAGCTGACTGCCTGTTGTTGCATCTTCTATCCCGGGTAATTGTTTTTCCTTTCATAAAAAAAATTGGTTTTCCTTCTGCACTTTGATATTTCTAGCTAGGAACATTTAAACTTCTCCTTCATAGTATGCATGTATACATTTCAGATCCCAATAGGTTAGAACAATTTTTTTTTAATTGTTCCCACTCCACCTACCTTTTTTTTGCATGTTCTGTGAATAAAGTTAAAATGGTTTTGTTTGAGCAGGTGCATGCTAGAGTTGACACTGTTGCGCTGGGGAAGCTATCGCTAAACCTAACAGGTTTTAACAGGGAAAGTGTCTCTGTTTTCGAGAATCAGCTTATCCTTGCAATCCAGAGTCTCCTACCTTTCACGCGATCTATGCTTCTCAGTGTGGATTATCTTAACACAGCTTCTCTTGCCCCAAAAAAGGATTATGAGACAAACAGGTAAGTGGCTTCTTGTTTATGCAGACCATGACTGGTTGACTGTAGACCCACATTGTCTTTTATAAATATCATCATAGTAGATTAAATTCTTGTTTCTTGCGATCTCATATGCTCTGATTTTGCACCAGGCTTGTCACTGGAGTTCTGCAGTTAGCTGAAGGCACCCACTTAATCATTGACGAGACTCAACTGAAAGCAGGCACCCTTAACTCTACTGGGGTTGAGAATGCGAGGTTGCTTAAGAATCTACTGGAGTTGCAAAAGGTCATTTTAATATGCTCACTTTTTGTACCCTAATCCAATGTACATACAATAACTTAAAAAACTTGGATCTGTTGCCCACAACCGCAGGTGAAACTGTCCTTGCGAGAGGTTTTGAGTTCAACTCTCCTTGGGGCCACCCCCTGGAAGAATAACAATAAGTGTCTCAGTCCACATCAAACTCTCCCAGAGCACTTGACACGAGTGGAGGGGTGACTAGTGTGTCCCAGGGGACTAGTTGGGTGCTCTAAGAGGCCCAGATACCCTCGGTTTCAAAAATAAATAAATTGTCCTCGCAGATAATTGATCTATTGGTTATTAACTATGTAACAATGTCTCGGATACGTGCGTCGGTGTCCAACACAGATATGAGGTGTCTGACATGGCCCGTAAGAAGTCTGACACTTTGTACACATGTATTATAATATAATATAATATTGTATTTAATCAAAATTTTAAAATAAAAGTAAGCAAAGAGATATATGGAAAGTAAAAAAAAATACATTTCTCTATGCCATGGAGCTATCCAATAACATAATAAATATAACTGGATTTATAAGAGGGAAAATTATCTAACAAGTATAGTTGTATTTAACAACTTAACAAAGTACTATATGGAGGATGGAACAGACCAAAACTCTTTTAGAAATCATTTACTTAATAAAAAATACTAAAATAAAGGTTAACACTGCCGTACATGTTTGGATGTGTTGGGACGTGTCGACACGCGTGTTAGTGTCAACGTGTCCAACATGGCAAATAAACTTAAAAATGCTGTGTACTTGTTACATAGGTTTTTAACTATTCACAATCGAATACACCATGTTCATGTTTGAAACTACTAAATTTACTCGGGTGTTTGTTTATTTCAGGTGGAATATGACTTCAAATACTATAAGATGGAGATGTCCACTGATGTCCAATTACTAATCCTTTCTGAGGGAAAATCAAATATCTTGCCAGCAGATTTAGTGGTTCCTTTTCAGCCTTCTATTGTGGGTTCCTCTGCAAATGCAGCTGTAGAAACACTGCAAGCTTGGAGGTGGTACTTGGCTACTCTAAGATCACTACCTCATGCTATTGACAATGAAATGCAGAAGGTATGCTGGGTTTTGTTTAAAAGCGCTCACTGCACCTATGGGAGGGGGCACATACTCATAAGTTATCATTAGTCTCTAAAATCAAGTCGGTTTCAGAAGCCATTAGAAAGCAGCCCTGGCCTCTTCACTGTTAATCCAGTTGTGTTGGGACTTACAATTTATGTTAAATCAACTTTTCCCAAAAAAATTGATTTGAAATGTGGGGCAGGTGTCTGATCTTGTATTCATCCAGTGGTGGCTTCAATAAAACAGTTAAACCAACTCCCCATAATTCTTAGATTTTGGAAGCCACAATGTGAGCCAAAATGATATAGTCAGTGGTATGTTGCAGGTAATAGAAGATGATCTGGTTGCAGCTAGGCAAGAGGATCAGAGCCTTGGCAGCCACGACTTTAGCAGGTCAGTCGCTAGCACTTAAACAAATATTTTTTCTATGATTTGACTGTTATAAATTTCTTTGATGTGATTTCTTGGGCCCTTTGTATCTTATTGTTTACAGATGGCTGACAATGGCTCGCCTAATGTCGAGGAGCTTTGGTGAGACCAGTCTGTCATTAGAGCGGTGGCAAATGGTCAAGGAGTTGGAGAGGCTAAGGAAGGAGAGGCTTAAGTGAGGGGAGAAGCTAAGGAATTCTTGGATGTCAAATGATTGTAAAAAAGATGTAAATGGTGATCCCCCTCCCTGTTGGTCTGATTCAGTCAGTAGAGAACAATGTTGTTTATTTATTTTTTATTTAATAATAGGATTGCCAATCGCCATAAGCAAAAGAAATTTCTGTTGCTATTTGCAGATGTAGATTGGATAACTGCCGTTGTTTAAACCATGGTTTTAAAAATGGCCTTTTAAACGGTTTTGACGGCCGTTTAAACGGTAATGCCCCAAGCCCGTTTCTGTTAAAACCGTTTAAACACGTTTTATCGTTTTTGAATAAAACGGCCATTTTTTTGTTTTGTTTTAATGACCGTTAAATTCTGTTAAATTTCCTTTAAAATCCGTTAAATTTCATTTTGTTATATTTTCAAATTTCAAAATTTGAATTTCAGCACCATTTTTTCCGTTTTTTCTGTTAAAATTCGCTTAATTCCTTTAAATTCCATTTTTTTCCATTTTTGCCCCTGGCCGTTTCAATCCGTTTTAACAGCCATTTAAACGGCAACGTGCCCAGTCCGTTTAACAGTTAAAACGGCCTCCTTTAAACCTTGGAAAGTGTTGAAGCTCGAATTTGCAAGGAGAAAAAGTTCGCAATCCTTCACGATGTTATGCTTAAAGGTCCACAACATAACAGTGCTGACCTCAGCCCACCCACCCACCCTATGGCCCATTAACAGAATACCCGACCCAGCTATCCACCCGAATCCAACCGTTTTTCTGGGTTAGTATAAGGAATTCTAAGTTTCTAAAATCTAACCACGCTCCGGGCTGACGCCACAAGGAGTGCTGGGTTGAAGCCTGACCAAACCGAACTCAACTAAGTGAAGAGCCTGATCAAATTACCTTCAAATAACAATGTGAGGGTATTTTCGTAACTTACATGAGGTTGGTCAGGAACAGAACGAGGGTTACTTGATTCGCTATAAGTATAACTACTTTGTCGTGAACCAGAAAAGGAAAGAAGAGCCGTGGGTTTGAAGTTTGAACACTGGACCATCAGATTTTACGTGATCCGTGTGTTTGAAGTTTATTGTGCATTAAAGACATGGCCCAGATGAGTGGTTTACATTTGCAGTCGCTTTCACGTGGACTTTGGATCTCTTGATTTGAATCCGATGGTCCATGCATGGACCACAGTGATAAATTGATAAATAGAATGGGCCATGTCTATTTCCTTTAGCACATCAAACGGTGGATATATGTTCTTGATTTGATCTACCAATTGGTGCCTTAGATGCGTGCTAGTGCTACGATCCATATAGATTCACCAAAGAATGCGCGAGTATTATCATAGATTCACATAATTGGATAAAAGCTCAGTTTCTGGTTGGCAAGCGAGGACATAAAACCTAACTTTTTTTTTTCTTTGATTTGGAGATCTCTATATATACACTGACTAGATTTTCAAACATTGCTTTCAACATTATGTTTCCCTGCTTTGCTTAACAACCATTCAAACTGTATGGCCACATATTACTGGTTTTTAATAATTCTTTTTTTTTTTGTTTCTTCCACTCGCTGCAAGTCAAGGATCAACGTCTTGGGATGGGACCGGATCGGGGTCGACATCGATCCCGATCCAACTTGGTGTTGTCTCCCGCGAGACGATGTGAGCCCCTTATAGAAAATAGCTCAACCCCAAGACCATACGGTTCACTCCCTGTCGATCCCTCGAACCATGCTGTAAGTTTTGTTGACCATTCGGAAAATGAGCTATTTTCTGCAGTAATGTCATCCTTACGTTCAAACCAGTGGATGTTCTTTTAAAATTTGTGTCAATTTCGACGCAGAAGTCACTCAATTTGCCACGTAGTACTCTTTTGGGCCCACTGGCCCCCTGAATGTTTGGCCCACATCTTGGTGAACCCACACACCAAAAATCAGTGTGAATAGTGATTCCTAGCCATTGGGTTTGAGCACTTTTTCATCATGGGCTTGGAACCAACTCATAGGCCCGTTCATAAAGCTTATGATAAAGAAGTGCTCAAATCCTACGGCTATGATGCTGATTTTTGGTGTGTAGGTTCATCATAGTGTGGACCAGACATTGAAGGGGCAAGTGGGCCCAAACGAGTCTACTATGTTGCAATTTGAGGGACTTCTGCATCAAATTTGATACATCCCAGCTGTCTGGACCTAGGGATTACGACAACTAGGGAGGATGCTAACACTGCCTTATTAGGTATTGGTCATGCAATTCTCACAATTATTGGGAGACAACCGAATTAAATTTCTTGGGTTCCAAGATTGCAGATCCTCACCAAAAATCAGCCATTGATTCATCTTTTATGTGGGTCCACCAAAATGGTTGTCAAAAATAGTTGTCAAAAATGGTTGTCCCCGATCCCGACCCTATCAACAGATGTACGGTATGGATTCCCTTGGCCTCAAAAGTATAAGATGGTGCACAACATCCACTATTCATAGTGGCCCATGATCCGGGATAGATGGATAAACTTGCCCCATAATTATTGCATTTCCTCTGTTACAACAAGAATGAATGATTGATAGAAGGGGAATCAATTGGAACCTAAATTTGCCAGCATTTAGGGTCACGTGGCATGTCCTTTTCCTCTACATGATTCTTGTCCGATAACGCAACAAGAGCCGTATCCTACTATTTATTGTTTTCGTGTGTCCTATAGATACATGACACGCTGCAACCCGTTCAACAAGATAAACCATTCAAAGACGAGAAACTTAAGTACTAAGGAATAAGGATTAAGGATGGGAGGAAATATTTGCTGTTCCTTGCGACTTCAAGGACTTAAGGATGTTTGGTGCACCTCTTGGTGGACCTAGATGAAAATTTGAGCATCTAAAAAAATGTCAAATCCAACAGCCAGATCATGCTATTAAAGTGCTCAAATTTTAACTGCTAGAAATCATCGATTTAATTTTTTTCTTTTTGATAAGTCAAAATATGATATAAAACGAGATCGAGAAGATCTTAAGAGAACAAAGAGACTTGAATCAGCAAAAATGCAACTGTACAACGCACTACACACAACCCATGAGCACCTCAAACCTAAAGACCGACATGTCGGCAAAGAAAATGCCTCTAGTCTCTAAAGAAATACTCTCTGTTGAATAAAAGAGTATTGATGCTTAAAATGGTTTTGTGAATGAAACTTTCTTTTTTTTCTAAAGACTCTCCTATTTCTCTCTAATAAGATATCCCAAAGGATCGAGCGGTATCATCTTCCAAAGAACTCTCACCCTTAAAGATGGTGAAATCTGAGGCCCTCAAGTCTCAACCTACCAAAGCACCAATAGACTTTGACATAGTCCAAAGGAGACCCACCTATGCAAATAAAAAAGTCCAAATCTAATAGGCAAAGTCACAATCCAAAGATTTGAAATCTCTAATCAGGCTGATATCCGGTATGTAAGTCCACTTAAAGATTGGCCAAACATCCATATATACGGTCAGTTTCTCTAAGAGTACGGCACGTGGCTCATATTGTAGTCCCTCATTATTGTTGACAAGAGATGTCAGTGTGCTGAACAACCTGTGGAGGTGAGCATCTTGTGAAGCTTGTGTGATGGGGCGTGCCCCAACCCTCGTTTTGGCTTTTTAGTAGTAATAGATATGTAGATCCATCAAAATGTGGACCAAACATCAATAAGGTCAGTGGGCCCTAAAGAGTACTCTGCATGACATTATTGAAGTCTTTAGGTTGAAATCCCCTTCCAAAGTTCCATGTGGAGTACTCTTTATGGCCCATTGACCTTATGGATATTTGGTCCACCTCTTGCTGGATCTACACACAAAAAATCAGTATAATTGGTGATTTTCAGCTGTTGAATTTAGTATTTTAATATCATGTTTTTAGCCATTGGATTAGAGTTTTTAATGCTAAACTAAAACAGTTAGGAACCATCGATCGAGCTGATATTTGGTACGCAGGTCAACCAAGAGATGGAACAAACATCCATGGGGTCAGTAGGCCCTAAAGTGAGCTCCACATGCATTTTTGGTATGGGAAATTTTGAACTTTTTAAGTCCAGGGACAGCGAAGAATATTTTCTTTCGCTTACGGGTTTATCCTGGGTATACTCTTTTGGGCCCATTGACTCATGAGATTGGCCCACCTCGATTGTTTACAGACAAAAATGAAGTCCACTTAGCCAACGGAGACTCTAATCATGTGTTTAACAGGGTTTAATTTAGAGCTTTTTTACTACAAAAGAGGAACCCGCTGCAAAACTCTCGCTGCGGTAGGCCGTTAGCTAAAAATTCTCCCAAAAGTGAGCCTGATTCGTGATCTCTATTGCATTGAATTTGACCAATTTTCTTGGGTGATTTTTAACCGTTGGGTTCAAATAAATTTTTGGGAGGTCAGATCGAATGGCTAGAAATCACCAATCAGGCTGATTTTTGGTGTGTAGTTCCATAACAGGAAAGCAAATCATCCATGGGTCAGTGGGCCCAAAAGATTGCATCACGTGGCAGATTTTTATGCTCCCTACACTAGTCCTCGTAGAGATGAGAGATGATCGCACAACTGCAACCCATCACCTCATGTTCCATTTCTTCGTTGAAACAAAGAAATATTTTACGAGTTTGCCGCCATCCGGCTCAGGCAGGCTGACAAAATCCGTTCGGCTGCACATTCAGGACTGCCACGTATCGATGGGGTTCATTGGGTCAGGTCTAGATCTTGGAATTGTGATCCAATAAGCTATTATTTAGTCCCGGATCGACCTTAATCTGATCCATAAAATGAAATGTATGTTATATAAAACTCCTTTCCCATTTAATCTAATCAATTTGTAGATTTTGATTTTTCCAAACCAAGTTTAACGAGCTTATTAATGAGATCGCGCGACTCAATGTCGGGTCATCCCAATACGATCCAGATAAGAGTGGATCGGGTCTAGATCAATTCAGTGTAAGATTGGATCAGGTCTGGTTCTACACTGATCAGATCAAAACCGAGCCCCAATGGGGATAAAAGAAAACTATCTACCAAGCTCTTTTTGTACACATGACGTGTAAAGAACTTCAGCTGGACCAATCCCTGATTCTCTGCCAAACCAAAAGTTAATCCTTATCCATATGCATGGGAGGTGATTACGTTTTGGGAGGACTGTAGGGACAAACCTCACCGACCACAACATGTCTTCTATACAGAGTTATAGACAAGGCATCATAAGTTTATCACCTTTACATAATGGCTCAGGCTCCAGTTACTGCCCTAAAATGACTTGCTCCCGTTATAGGATACAATATGAGCCACGTGTCATACTCTTAGAGGACTCTGCCCATATGGATGTTTGGCCAATCCCTAAGTGGACCTACAAACCAAAAATCAGCTTGATTAGTGATTTATAGGCGTAGGCGTTGGATTGGACTTATTTTCATGGTTGTTCTCAACTGTGGGAATTTGAGCAGTATCTGAGGATCTTTATCTCCCATGTGCTTTCTTGTCGAAGAAAGAACAATAAACAACAAAGATGCAAAACACAAGACACAACAAAGATTTATGTGGTTCCCTCAAGATCGAGGTATGTCCACGAACTCACACAGATTCCACTATGCTCCGAAACAAAAGAAACACTCAAAATACAATTCAATGATCACTGATCAACTGAGGCATATATATATAACCTCAAGATGAAACTAGGGTTTCTGTATCTCTATCGAAAAATCCGAAAATGCCATTAAGAAAAGAAAACTTCCCCAAAAGCTTGGTCACAGTGTCGTGCCTTCATGTATTACTCTAACATGGTCAGGCTTAAGATAAACACAACACTTTCCACTAATAATAGTACTAATGATAAAATACTATGAAATAGGGTCTTTGACTTGCCTCCGTTGTTCACGAAGGTAGATTAGACGACCCTCTATAGAATTAGAAATTTTAGAGTTGCCTCCTTTGATTATTGACTTTGATCAAGCAATGCACAACCTAAGTTATTGTGAGATTAGATTTTTATTGAATGATCCTGACCATACACCTCACATATATCTGTTTATCACAACGTATTAATTTAGAAGGAATATTAAATCTGTTTGTCAGCTCAATATTTTACTTATATCTCTGAATTAGGTCGGTTCAGCTCATTTTTAGTCCAACCACCTTGATTCTACTCCAGGTGTGTCGTTTTTAGAGAATATATATTTCTATATCCGATTAATATATTGGTGCTTGTATGAGAGACACGCGTCCGAGAACTATTCATTATTTATCTATATGACGACCAAAATTTCCTCTAAATAAGATATGACTCGTGTACGATCCGATGGAATGCACATTTTTGGGAGTAGAGCTTTGCGAGTAGAACGTGGCACACTCTTAGATAACGCTGACTGTATGGATGTTTGACCAATCTCTAGGTGGACCTACAAACCAAAAATCAATGTGATGAGTGATTTTAAACCTTTGGATCTTAATTTGTACCCCAAATAATGGTCAATAATGCTCAAATTAAACGGTTAAATATCAATCCATGAAAACGACTTCAATCTAATTAGGCTAATTTTTTGGTCTGTATGTCCATTTAGGATTGGGCCAAACATCATACAGTCAGTGTCCTCTAAGAGTGTGCCACGTGGTTTATATTGTGGCCTATCAGGAAAGTTCTGCTCCGTTTTTGCCCATCACAGTTAATTTAGAAAGGTCAAGCTCAGTAGAAACATTTCACAGAAAAAAGAAAAAAACGTGGGGCCAATATATAAAGGGTCGGGTTCCCATGACCAACAAAAGTTAACCAAAAGTGTTCACGTTTTTCCTCGGTGGTGGTGGTGGATCCCTAGAATCCAACAGTTGTTAATAGTGCTGATCTGGCATCACTATTGCAAAAGTAAAACCACCGCAGGATACATGGGATCTAGGGCAGAGAAAAAATGTAAACTTTTTTGGTTCACTTTTGTTGGTCACTAAACCTGTTCCATATATAAATTAGAAGTTTTGGAATGGGATGATTTTTGGTGAGAATGGTCTCTATCGTGAGGAGATCACCCTCACCATTGATTTACAAGTTGAAGAACTATCCTCCATCTATTTTCAACTGTTAACTTAAAACTCACATTTGATGGTGTTAGAAATTTAGAATGGGCTGATTTTTTGTAGGGGCGATCTATATGGTGAGGAAATCATCCTCACCAAAAATCAGCCATTAATTTATCTTTCATGTGGGTACACACCAAAATTTGTGTGAAATTATGTTTGAAAATGTGTGTCCGCTGGGTTTGACCCTTAAAAAATACTTCCTTCTTCTTCTTCCTTTTTTTTTTTTTTTTTCATTGTGTTTTTTCATAGTTCAAAATGCATTATTTGCTAGCACATCATTTGTCATCCTAACTCCAAAGGTCCAGAGACTCAGACCTCTAATGATCATTGAGATTTCCACAAAACCGCTACAGGAACCTCAAAGATTATTACACAAATTCCAAAGAACATCTAATGGACCACAATTATTGGATGATGCTAAAATTCCCCCCTCATCAGTAACTTCAGCTACCTCACGTTTCCCCTATAAGTAGATATATATAAAAGGGTCGGGCTCCGTTGACAGATCTAAAATGACAGGTAAAAAATGGCAGAGATACAATATAAGCCACGTGGTACACTTTTACAGGGCTCTGACCGTACGGATGTTTGTCCTATCCCATGGTGGACATACAAACCAAACATCAGCCTGATTAGTGATTTATAAGTGTTGCATCTTTGTACCTCAAATACTGCTCAAATTCCCACAGTTGAGATCAGCCCATGAAAATAAGTCCAATCCAAAGCCTATAAATCACTAATCAGGCTGATTTTTGGTTTGTAGGTCCACCATGGGATAGGAAAAACATCCATACGGTGAGAGTCCTGTAACAGTGTGCCACGTGGCTTATATTGTGTCCATGTCATTTTACCTGTCATTTAAGATCTGTCAACGGAGCCCGACCCTGAATAAAAACGTCATATAGTTTTCGGTAAAAGATGTAACAAGGTATGCCTGCAACTTTTTCCAATGGGGAAGCATGATTTTGTTACTCACCTATCATCTGGGCCCAATAACTGCATAGATTTTTATCCCACCCCTTGCTGGATATACAGACCAAAAATCAACTTGATTTGTAATCTCTAACCATTAGATTTTAGTACTTTTTAAGGCGTGCTTATAGCCATTGAATTCAACCATTGTTTTGAGTGCTAAAACCAATGAATAAAAATCATCAAACAACCTGATTTTTTGTATTAATGTTTACTAAGGGGTGGGCTAAACATCCATGCGGTCAGTGGGCCCGGATGGCAGCAGTGGATCCAGATGGCAGCGGTGAGAAACAAAAATGGATTTTACTTCCAGATTTGAAAAGATATCAGGAATACCTTGTTACATCACGACCCACCCACCCATAGTTTTATTATAAATGTCGGCGGGTATGTGTCAGGTCTTACTTCCAATATTAAAGAAGGATGGCCGGAGCACATAAATAGGAGGCGGAGCCACCCCAGGGCCCACCTTTTGGACAATTGAAAGGACACACCGGCCGCTGCGTTTCATTTTTAAAAACAGAGAAGATTTCTTTTTTTAAGTCCTAGATATTTTATGAATAAATTAATCTTTAATGGCCTAATATGAGCCACGCGGCACTCTCGGAAACCACCCACCGTATGGATGTTTGGCCCATCACTAGGTGGACCTACAGACCAGCCTAATTGGTGATTTCTAGTCTCTGGGCAAAATGTCTTCCTCAATTATCTTACGGCAAAATTACAAGGTTTTTTTTTTTTGGAATCACATCCAAATTATATCGTATGAGAGAGAGAGGGAGAGAGAGAGACGTACTTAAACCCGAAGATCTATGGCAGCCGTCGGTTAAGGATTGAGATTTGAGACGACGGGGGATTAGGCAAATAGAGAGAGAGAGAGAGAGCTGTAGCTTAGAATACCCCCAACAACCTCTATGATCCAGGGCCCCTGGGGCCGGAAAGAGTGTGCCATATGGTGTGCGCATCTATGTAAACCCATGCACAATACCACAATGAGAGTGACCAAGGGCTGTCGATGAATTGGTTTTGACGACACCACAATGAAAATAACCTAGAGCTGTCCATGGATTGGTTTTGAGTCAGATCGGTGCTAATTTGATACCGAACCAATAAAAATTACGCTTATCTAATTAAGAACCAATCCGACAAGAGATTGGATCACATAATCATGATTAAGAATCAATCCGATAGAAAGAATAGAGTTCTGGACCCATCTGATACTGTCTAATTCACAACCAAAAAAATAAAAAAAAAACAAACAGAGATTATAAATGAGATCATAAATTTGTAATTTCAATTATAATTTGTAATTTCTTAAAAATGATATATTGGATTGGCGGCTGATCTGGTATGGATATTTCATGGCAGGTTTTTACGTCCCACTATTACGCAACATTTCCATAATTAGAGAGAAATAACCCTACCAGTTGCCCAAAAGTGACAGTTGATTGGTTTTTTGCAACTGAACCGTTGAACTTGCACGTTTTTGCCATGTTAGCATCCAGCTTCAATTCATAACGGTCCACATGAGCCGGTTTGGCCACCGCTGCATCTAAGTTTAATCCACAACTGTCTCACATGGCGCACGTAAAGACCCGTTATAGCTTATAACTGAAAGGGGAGTTGGTCGTTGAAAGTTGAAACGGCAAAGCGATCTCGAGGTATTTTTTAATTTATCATGATATTTTCATATGCAATTTACTCGTAGGTATTCGTGTGAGTAGACCTTTGCTGACCATCACCACAACCTGAGCTACGTGGCATATTCTTACATATTTCTGACAGTATGGATGTTCGGCCCAACCCTAGATGGACATTACATACCAAAACTTAGCCTGATTTTTAGTGATTTGTAAGCTTTGGAGTGGGTTGATTTTTAACAGTGGAATTTGAGCATTAGTGAACATGATTTGGGGTAAAAAATCCAAAGGTTTGAAATCACTAATCAGATTGATTTTTGGTTTCTAGGTCCACCTAGGGATTGGCCAAACATCCATATGGTCATCGTCCTCTAAGAATCTCCCATGTGGCTCATAATGTGGCCAGTCAGCAAAGTTCTACTCACATTCATAGGGTCAGTAGGTACGAAAGAGTGTGGTACGCGTCGTATTGTAGAGAGACTAGTTTTTCTCCTCTTATTGGATCCACCATGGGGATACGAATATGAATCATTCGCTATGGTGGGCCAAGCATTATTGGTATGTGGGCCCAAAGTAGTGTGCCAAGTGGCGCTGCAGCTCCACAGTGAATTTTCTCTCGAGTGTTCACCGCCCACGGTTGTCATATCCAATCCAACAGTAACACGTGGATGGCCAGTGATTACAAAGGTCGTCTTCTTTATACGTGATGTGTTGAAAACTGAAAGCCAAACCGGAACCGAGATTCGAGAAACCCTATCGCTTTGCGCGGACTCCTTTATATAGCGGCTCGGGAATCCAAACTAAGCATTTGTGATTCGATTCCACCGAGAAATCTCTGTATTTTCTACCGAACTTCCCGCTCTCTCCGAACTCAAAGTTTTAAAGCTTAAACTCAAAGCACAAAGAAATCGAGCGAATGGTTTCGCTCGAAGTTGATGTCATCGAGAAATCTCAGAGGGTTAAAAAAGCTCGATCTCTGGTACTCTAATGCCAGAGATGGATCAGGATTTCGGCAATGCGCCGCTCGAAATTGGCGACCTTTCGCCGGAAAATGCCTTATTTGGTAAATATGAGGTCGGAAAACTGCTCGGTTGCGGCGCCTTTGCGAAGGTCTACCACGCGAGGAACGTTCGATCGGGGCAGAGCGTCGCAATCAAATCCATCAGCAAGCAGAAGATCGTTAAAGGAGGATTGATGTCGCATATCAAGCGGGAGATTTCTATCATGCGCCGTTTGGGTCATCCTCACATCGTCAAGCTATTAGAAGTTCTCGCGACGAAAACGAAGATTTATTTCGTTATGGAGTTCGTTAAAGGTGGTGAACTCTTCGCCAAGGTCGCGAAGGGCCGTTTTGGCGAAGATCTCAGCCGTCGGTATTTCCAGCAGCTGATCTCCGCCATCGGATACTGCCACTCCCATGGCGTGTTCCACCGAGATCTGAAACCAGAGAATCTCCTCCTCGACGAAAACGGAGAACTAAAGGTTTCGGATTTTGGCCTCAGCGCCGTGACGGATCAGGTCCGAAACGACGGACTGTTACACACGCTTTGCGGTACGCCTGCTTATGTAGCACCCGAAATCCTAACGAAGAGAGGTTACGATGGTGCGAAGGTGGATATCTGGTCATGCGGCGTCGTCCTCTACGTCTTAAACGCCGGTTTTCTCCCCTTCAATGATCCAAATCTCATGGTAATGTATCGCAAAATCTACAAAGGGGAGTTTCGGTGCCCAAAATGGACGTCTCCTGATCTGCGTCGATTCTTATCCCGTCTCCTGGACACGAATCCGGAGACAAGGATCACCGTCGCTGAGATAATCCGCGACCCTTGGTTTATAAAGGGTTATAAAGAGGTTAAATTCCATGAAGAAGATTTCGGTCTTAATTTTAAATCTCACGAAGAAGACCGAAAAGCTACGTTCTTGAACGCGTTCGATATAATCTCCTTCTCTTCGGGTTTCGATTTATCCAGTCTTTTTAATGATTCAGGAAACTCGGTGGATGGTGAACGGTTTGTCTCGGCCGATTCACCGGAGAAAATAATTGAGAAAATCGAGGAGGTCGCGAAGAGAGAGAACGTAACGATGAGGAGAAAGGAGTGGAGGCTAGTGCTGGAGGGGCAAAACTGTAATTTACTCGTCAGAATCGAGGTTTACAGGTTGACCGAGCATTTGTCTGTGGTGGAGGCCCTGTCCTATGAGAAGATTTGGAGAAAGAAGCTCAGTCTGGAGCTAAGTAGCCTAATTTATCACCCGGAATCGGCGGTTTCGGGTAATTAGCCATTTTTAGTGCACGGTGTGTAAGATGACGCTATGTCACCGGGGATCCGAATTCGGGCTTCTGGACCGGTACGTGTGTCAGACGTTGCTTGATTATATGTGTATATGTGTATGTGTGTGAATGGAATAACGGTTTGCTGAATACAGAACAAACCAAACAATTACCAGGTTTTTTCACGTGTTTTTCAAGTAATGTCGATTCCTCGGGAGAACGTTTTCCCAAGGCTACACCGTTAGATATTCCCCGGGATAATTACAGACGAACCTGGATGGCCGTCCTACAGTGTGATTCGTAGGGAGGACTTTTCCTGAGGCTGACAGTATCATTTGAATCTTTTTTTAGCTCGGTATCTTTTTAGAGTTGTGCGGTTGAGGCCATTTGAGCGTTGGATTCAAGAGACACACATAGTTGTTGCCTTGTGGACTGAATTTCTTGAATCCAACGCTCAAAATGATTTCAACCGCACATATTTTTGTCCGGTTACCCGTGGGATAGCAGTTTTCATTTTTTTAGGGAATTTTTGACATACCCCTCCATGTTACCTTTAAAATTTGACTACCCCCCTCCCTCAACCCACGATTTGAAAAAGCTGACATACCCCCTATGACTCGGTCCTCATTTGACGAGTGTTGACCCGAGTTGACTACGAAATTTTGTACTAAAGGACGAAAGTGCCCTTCTCTTCAACTTTAGAACCAGGGTTTGGGTTTAGGCCAAAACCCAAACCCCAAATTAAACATGAAAAGAGGAGATTAAAAATAAAAATCCCCCCCCCCCCCCCAAACAAAGTATATAAAACTCATGAAAGATTATTTTAAAATAGAGAGAACCCATCTTTCCAAAATCCATGTCTCAAAAGCTTAAAATATAATTGCTTTATCTTGCTTTTCATTTATGTTAATGAAAATTTTATGTTGTTTTTTTTTTTTTTAACCTTGGGTTTTAAATTATTGCCGGAGTGGTGGCCGGCTGACCATGAGACTCCGGTGGGATGGTCGCCAGTGATGGGCGGCCAACCCATTGGAATCCCTTGTCTGGCCGTCCACCATAATCGTTTGTGGGGTTTGGGTTTTTTCTCAAACGTTTGTGTCAAAGGTTGAAGATGGACATTTTTGCCATTTAGTAAAAAAATTCTTAGTCAACTCGGGTCAACATTGGTCAAATGACAGTGGACCCAGTCATAGGGGGTATGTCAGCTTTTTCAAATTGTGGGGGGTATGTCAAATTTTAAAGATAACATGGGGGTATGTCAAAAATTCCCTTATTTTTTTCATTGGCAAAACAAGCAACTGATCGTTAATGTTGCACAAATTATTGCTCGATAAGAAATGCAACAACTCGCGATATGTCACTTGCCCCACATATTGGGCCACGTCACTGTCTGAAGGTGTTTTTGAGAAAAAATTTCTGATCCATAAAACATGAGTTGTCCTACACACGACCCAAAATTGTTTTCTCTAGGGGACCGGATATTGCCACCCACGTTTCTATGAAACCACCCATGATATTATGCCCCACACCCATAATATTTTTTTACATAACCCTAGAAAAAGAAATAATAAGAAGAAAAAGAAGAAGCCGGCAACGACACCCCTCTGTGTGTGTTTCTCTCTCTGTCACTCTCTCTCCTCTCTCGGTGGGGACTGGAGAGAGAAAGAAGATGGTGGTGATGTTGTTAGTGTAGGAGGGAGTGGTGGCAGCGGTCTTCTTCTTGTGGTTATTTTTTTTCAAAGATGGGTGGCGTCATAAAAATTGGGACACATTTGTCATTAAAATATTATTTTGATTTTTTTTGTTTAGTGGATGGTTTCATAGAAACTGTGGGTGGCAATATCTGGTACCTATATTTATTATATATAATAGGTTATAATATATTTATCATATTAAAAATATTAATCATTTTATTATATATAAATATAACAATGTATTACATATATTCAATTTTTGGATCCGATTCATATAGTAATTTATTATATATAAAAGATCATATTATATTTATCAGATCCAAATTCAAATATTGATTCTGAATATCCGTCCGCTATCAAATCGGATTTGCATATCAGAATATTTTTTGGATTCAGAATTCGGATATGTTTACACTCAATCCAAATAATATAAAAAATAAAATAAAATCCATGATGTCAGTGGGCCCAAGAAAAGGTATCACTCATCGAAATTGATGTATCAAAATATATAATTTCCGTGTTTTTGGTTCTTAATTTAATTCCTATAAATTGCAAGCAACTAAACACAGCTCATTGCTTTGCTGTTGGAAGTTGGAAGAAGTAAGAACTAAGAAAAAAGAAAGAGAAATAGGTGGAATTATTGATGCTTTGCTGTCCACAAAATTAAACGGAAGAATAAATAAGGTAAAAAAGTAATTTTACGTACCAAAACAGATTATGTACTTATTTCCTGTTTACTGAACCGGTAGTTCGTCGGTAGATCGGTCCAACCCGTCAAAAATATGACTCAGCTAGGTTTTCTGGCTCATGAAATTGGTTCTTCTTCAGTTGAACCGGCCGATCTGGTCCAGGTTTCAGAACACTGGTGCAAACTTTTAATCAATGTCTGATAGTTCTTCTAATGGTAGTATATCCATGAGACTCATGAATTAAAGAATACTAGATTTTATAGCTAATTATTATCCACTGCATAGGTGCACGAGCCGCGATCTGGGCCCTTCAATTCAACTATTGGTTTTAAACAATGGGTCAGGATTGAGGGACAACCATTTGGCGGACCCACATAGAAGATGAATCAATGGCTGATTTTTGGTATTATTGGAGTAGTTCCGAGGGACATGCGATATCCAAAATAGGCGAAATTTTCTTGCGGAATAGTTAGAACAATCAGTAATAAAAATTGAAGATTAACAATATTATTTATAAAAAAAAAACCAATATAATGAGGGATAGTTCAGAGATTAACCAGATTACAACATTGCAATCTTTGGACTTAATATCTTCAGAGATCTTCTCCGATCTCGTTTAATGCCGTCGTTTTGGTTAGGTAACGGGTTGTAACATACATACATATATAGTGTTAGGAACTTAGGATATATCTTTTTCACTTTTTATGTGGATTATCGTGATATTGTCAAACTCAGTTGCATGGATAAAGAATTATGTAACGTCTATTTCACCATTAACTTTATATCCACATTTGATAGGAGTAGAAATTTTAGAATAAGCCAATTTTTTTGTTTCGTAGATAGGGAGATCGTCCTTTAAAAACCAACGTCCCTCCACTCATCTCCATGCGAGTCCGACAAAGCCGTGTAAAAATCCGTGTCAAAGGGGATGGACTGGATGTCACTATCATATTTTTCTTATTTTACAAAATACTATACTTTAATTATTGTAGCCATATATAACAAGCTTAGTACACTTCATATTTGCAAAAAGGAGTTGAAAAGGTATAAGGTTAGATCCCCACAGGGGCCCGGCCCGGCCCGGCCAATATATCTCACTACTCCCCCAACCACTTAATATCTAGATTCTTTAATTCTGAGCTCAGGGTGGTTGTGAGTACATTCCTGGATCTGAATTTATGCATGCAGCGACGGAGCCCAGGATTTTACTCTTGGGGGGGGGGGGGGGGGGGGGGGGGAACAAGATAGTATACAAGCCGAAGACATGTGTACATACACGGTACACCTTACACGTGGCACGCACTTAGAGATTACTGACCGTATGGATGTTTGGTCCATCTCTAACTGAAGTTACATACTAAAATTCATCCTCATTGATCCATTGGATTATAGGCTTTTTCATGGTTTGTTTTCAACTATGGATTTTGATTGTTGTTTGGGGTACTAATATGTAGAGGTTAAAAATCAATATTCATGCTGATTTTTGTTCTATACATCTACCAAGGCATAGACCCAACATCCATGCGGTTAGTGACCTATAATAATGTGCCACCTTGATTAAACTGTGGTCTCTTATCAACGTTGATGATGGACTTCATCATTAAAGTTCTGCTCCCTAATGATGACGAAAGATGCCGGTTAGAGGGAGAAAATTTATTATCTTTAATATTTTTATATAGACTTCAAGCCGCACCTAAAAAGTCCATGTGGCACGTACTCTTGGACTCATTGACCAAAGATCATTTTGATTGGTATTTTTTAGGGATTGAATCTCAGTATGCAAAATAAGTATCGAATCCGCGGTCGAAATTCAACCAATTAAAACGATTCAAATATAATAGTTACAAACCATCAATCCTGCTAATGTTTTGTCTACAGCGTCATATAGGGATGTTTAACACATCTGTAGGGTCAGGGATCTCTGGAGGTCTTCACGTGGCATTCATAGGTGCTCACATGTTTCAGCTGGACGAGAAAAAAAATTTAAAAGACAGGTTGGAACCGGTTTGAATTAATGCCTTCACATTTTATAAACAACGTAAAGACGAAAATAGCCCTACAAATTTAAATAATTCAAAAAGAAGAATAGATGATGGTTGAGACTGAGAGGGTTCACTTTAATCTTTATAACAAAACAGGAGGGTTGTCTCTCCCTCTTATTAGGCTTCATAAAAGATGGCCGAGATCTTATTACACCAAGTGGACAGTGGATCTCAGCCACTCACACCCAATTTTGATAAACGCTTTGTCGATGAGTGCCGTGGGCACAGGTCACCTACTATTTACCTACATATAAGGAATGAAATGGGTTGGATTTACATATAGCCTAAGGGTCAGACTCAAGAGCCCCACCTTTTTTGCCTCGAGAGGGGTGTTACTGTTAAAACGGATTGAAACGGCTAGGGCAAAAAAGGAAAAAAAAAATGGATTTTAACAGATTTTAATGATTTTAACAAAAAAAAAAAAAAGTGGTGCTGAAATTCAAAATTCGAAATTTAAAATTTTTTAAAAAGTAGAATTTAATGGGAAGTTAATGGTTTTCTTATACCCCTCTTATCTTGTATGGCTTCAATAATGAGTGGCTGAGATACACTATGCTTCATATCGATGGCTGAGATTAACTCCCACCCGATTTTGACAAACACTTTGTCGAAAAGTGTTGCGGGCACGGGCACGGGCCACCCACGCATATATCATGACAACTTAGTTGTATTCTCATAACTTATCCATCCATCCATCTAATGTGGGCGGTTAAATAAAGAGTGGTTGAGATCAAATCCATCGATCTAAAGTGGACGGTTAGATTTCAGCCACTCAATCCGCCTCATTTGACCTCAATTTATTCAAAATTTAAATTTCAATACCGTTATTTTTTGTTATTTTCCCATTTCTCCCTATGTGCGTTACAATCCGTTATAATGGAAAAAACGGTAACGCCCCAGTCTGTTATACCGTTTCAGTGCCGAAGGCACCCAATTTTTGTAAATGCTTTTGTCGAGAGTGCCGTGGGCATGGGCCATTTACTATTCTATATAACAAAACACATTGGTTGTCTCCCTACTTATACCTCCTCTTAGAAGCATCAACAAAGAAGAGTCGAGATCTAATCCTCCCCCAAATGGATGGTGGATCTCCGCCACTCACCTGATTTTGGCAAATTTTTTGTCGAGGAGTGCCAATGGCACGGGGCACCCACTAGTGAATTAAAATATGAGGGGGGCATTTAAAATATATTGAAGAGTATTTTTGAAAAATCAGCAAATTTTCGTAAAGGATTTTGAAAGTTGAGGGGGGTACGTGCCCCCCCTGGCCCCTTACTGGCTCCGCCGCTGCATGCATGGCAATTTAGTAACTTGATTGCGCATAGCGAGCACACGATATGACACCCCTCCATTTTGGTTAGGGGAACTTGTATTAATGGATGATAAACTATATGACAAACATTGAAGCCTCAAGACTGTGTTTGGTTGCAGGGATAGTTCCGTCCCAAAAATGAATCTCATTTAGTAATTGGGTTGGGCTCTCAGGGGATCACTTTTTTTCTGACCCCTCTCATGTTCGTGTGCTCGGCCGTTGGATTCCAAGAATACAATGGTGGTTATCAGTGCCGAGCTGGCATCACTTTTTTACTTTTTCGACTCTGACAACCAACCACCGTTGGATTCATGAAATCGACGGGGGAGCACGCAAACACCATTCAATTACATCTACATAACAAAACAGGATGGTTTTCTCCCCCTCTTATCCGGCTTCATATAGGAGGGTCGAAATCTTATCACACCAAATGGACGGTGGATCTTAGCCACTCACACCCAATTTTGACAAACGCTTTGTCGATGAGTGCTGTGGGCATGGGTCACCTATTATTTACCTACATATGAGGAATGAAATGGGTTGGATTTATATATAGCCCAAGGGTCAGGGTCAGGGTCAGGAGCCCCACTTTTTATGCCTTGAGAGGGGTGCTACCGTTAAAACAAATTGAAACGGCCGGGGCAAAATTAAAAAAAATGGATTTTAACGGATTTTAATGATTTTAACGGAAAAAGTGGTGCTGAAATTCAAATTTTAAAATTTAAAAAAAAAAGAATTTAACGAAAATTTAATGGTTTTCTTATACCCCTCTTATCTTATATGGCTTCAATAATGAGTGGCTGAGATCCACTATGCTTCATATCGATAGCTGAGATTAACTCCTACCCAATTTTGACAAATACTTTGTCGGAAAGTGCCGCAAGCACGGGCCACCCAACGCATATATCAAGACAACTCAGATGTATTCTCTTATCTTATCCATCTATCTAATGTGGACGGTTAGATAAAGAGTGGTTGAGATCAAATCCATCGATCTAATGTAGACAGATAGATTTCAGCCACTCAAACCGCTTCATTTGACCTCAATTTATTCAAAATTTAAATTTCAACACCGTTATTTTTTGTTATTTTCCCATTTCTCACTCTGTGCGTTACAATCCGTTATAACAGCCGTTATAATGGAAAAAACGGTAACGATCCAGTCCGTTGTACTGTTTGAGTGTCGAAGGCACCCAATTTTAGCAAACACTTTCGTCGGAGAGTGCCGTGGGCATGGGCCATAAACTACTCTATATAACAAAACACATTGGTTGTCTCCCTACTTATACTTTCTCTTATAAGCATCAACAAAGAAGGGCCGAGATCTAATCCTCCCCACAAATGGACGGTAGATCTCCACCATTCACCTGATTTTGACAAATTCTTTGTCGAGGAGTGCTGATGGCACAGGGCACCCACTAGTTCATAACATAACAGGTCTAAGGGCGCTTGTGAAACGCTCGCGCTTTTAATTTTTTTGTTTCCTGTTCCATGAATAATGCTCAATAAAGAGCACACCAAGGTCCGAGAAGTTGCCGATAGACCGCGAGGGAAATAGTTGGCAGAAGGGGTCATTAAAAAATACATTTAAAAACTCAGCACTAAAAAAAATTAAGTAAAAAGTATATATTTTTACATCTTTTCACAAAGATAGTGCCCTTGTCCATATCGAGCTTAACCAATGCGGACCGTCGTCTAATGGACACTCTAGACACACAGATAGTGCCCTTGTCCATATCGAGCCTATACCGTAACAAGTATTGTTACTTTCCCTCAAATCCCTGTCATTTAAAATTATAAAAAAATAGAAAAAAGGGAATAAGATGCAGCGCTCTCTAGAGCCTATACGTGAACATGTACTTGGTTATGTCATGCATGATCAGCCTCAGCCTAGAATTATTGGCAAGGCCTGATCCCAGACAGAGCCCAGCGAAATCGATCTCTAGAAGCAGCCTCAGCCCGACTTAGTTGGGCCCAATTCAAATTGTTATATCCAGGCCCAGCCTCCTTTGGTGACCAACAAGCATAGAGATCCAGGCCTGGACCTGGCCCATAAACCAAAAGTTGCTGTCCCAGTTTTGCATATAACTGCCCGCGCGCCTTGAAGGCCCGTCCGCCAACCCAGCCATAGACAGCTCAGTGAACAAAGATAATTTCCATTGAGTAAAACTTTGATGACAGCAGACTGTCATTCAAGCCGATGACAGCCCACAATATGAGCCACCTGGCATATTATTATAGGACGCTGACCGTATGGATGTTTGGCCAATCCCTAGGTAGACCTACAAACCAAAAATCAACTTGATTAGTGATTTCTAGGCGTTGGATTGGAGTAATTTTCATCCGTTGATTTTAACCGTGGGAATTTGAGCATTATTTACCATTATTTGGGGTACAAAGATCAGGTTTGAAATCACTAACCAGGCTGATTTTTTTTTTGTCTCTAGGTCCAGCTAGGGATCGGATTGTCAAAACATCCATGCGACAGGTCCTCTAAGAGTATGCCACGTGGCTCATTATTCACGTGATGTAAGTAATGTAATAAAATCTAGTTTGAACCATGCATTTTATCAATGCAGAATTCCAGACCATCCAATCAAACGGCACCTATCGGATTGCAGGATCGCCACTAGGTGTGTAAATGAGTGGGACCTGGTCTTGACTTTTCGAAAGTTTTGAATGGACCTGAGCCCGAGGCCCAATCTGATACAATTCAAATTCATGTCCCAACTTCTCATGGGCTGCCCCATTTACAACCCAAATCGCCACTCACCACTGTCTTTATAACATAGCAAGCATACAATTCTATAAATTTATTTTCATGTCCGCTAATCCTTTTTATGACATCATTATTCACATATCCAATGGCTGGGATAAAGGTGATATCATGTTAACTTTACATAATGCCTCTTAACACAATACACGCAGCTAGGATTGCAAAAGAACCGGAACAGCCCACTTTGGACCACAATTGGGCTAAGAACGTCATCCCATGGGCTAGGCATTCACCTGGTTTTAGAAGCCGAATTCTTATCAGTGGGCCTGGGCCTAACTGAAAGGATGGTCGACTCTTATGCTATGCTTGAAATATGGCCAAGCCGGGCCTTGCCCAACCAGCTACGTATATAACCAAGCCCAAGCTTTTTGATTTTGACAAGTCGGGTGGGGCTGCAATCCTAACTCTGCACACATGAAGAAACTAGGACCTGGCATTGATTCGGTCCAACCTAGAAAAGATCTATTAGGCTCAAAGATGGTGCAGCCTGTCAAATGGCATCTAGCATATACAAGACTCGATCACAGGTTTTCAGTTAAGGGCATGTTTGGGAAGCAGACACATTATCCACACTCTCTACACTCAAGTGTGACCAAAATATATATATCCACCTAACTAAAACAAAGCTGGACAATGTTAGTTTTACAACCAAACACACCCTAAAAGATTCCCAAATTCCCCTCTTTTCTTCCTTTCTTCAATTGTTCGATCTGCTCTTAATGTTGATTGTACGTGATGTAAGTGCCACGTAATCCCATCTGGAAACTTACTACTAATAGAAACACACAAGCTGGCAAATGAAGGAATCAACACTGTAGATTACAAAGAAGAAAGAGGAATCTTGTCATAGAATTCCAAGGTCTTAATATTCCATCTAGCTATCCTAATCTCGAGGTGTTCAATCACCAGATCCCAAATAAAACCCAGCAGATGACCCATCGACAATTACCGAGAAAAAGGACATAAATAAACTTCCTTATCCACCTTCTCCATTTGACCCCATATACTTCATTACGCTCTATACAACCTAGTCTAGGAATGCCCAATTGACATAATCATAGACCTTTTCCATATCTAATTTGAACACCGATTA
This sequence comes from Euptelea pleiosperma, assembly GCA_035048495.1. Classification (NCBI taxonomy): domain Eukaryota; kingdom Viridiplantae; phylum Streptophyta; class Magnoliopsida; order Ranunculales; family Eupteleaceae; genus Euptelea; species Euptelea pleiosperma. Next base: position 27,876,058 of record CM068540.1, read on the forward strand.
ACTAGCCACAAGGCTAGGACTGCAAAAGAACTGGGCCATCCCACTTTGGGCCAGCCTTTAGCTATGAACGTCAACCCATGGCCTAGACATTGGCCTGGTTTTAGAAGCCGAATTCTAACCAGTGGGCCTGGGCCTGGGCCTGGGCCTGGCTGGCTGGATGATCGGCTCTTTTGCTAGGCTTGAAATATGGCCAAGCCGGGTTGCAATCCTAATCCTGGACACATGAAGAAAGCAGGACCTGGCATTGATTCGGTCCAACCTAGAAAAGATCTATTAGTCTTAAAGATGGTGCAGCCAATCAAATGGCATCTTGCTTTATACATGACATCATTATAGGTTTTCAGTTAAGGTCATGTTTGGTAACGAAGTTTACGTTCAGAATCAAAATTCTAGTCCACAAAAGTGAAAACTATTTTTGCATCCAAAATTCGAGGTGGGTCCACACTCTACACTCAAGTATGAACAAAAAGCCAAATATATTCCACCTAACTAAAATAAAATCGGAAAATGTTAGTTTTGCATTCAAACACACCCTAAAAGATTCCAAAATTCCCTTCTTTTCCTCCTTTCTCGAATTGTTCGATCTGCTCTGCACGTGATGTAAGTGCCACGTAATCCCATTTGGAAACTTACTACAAATAGAAACACACAGGCTGTCAAATGAAGGAATCAAGATTGTAGATTACGAAGAAAGAAGAGGAATCTTGTCATGGAATTCCAAGGTCTTAATATTCCAAACTTTGTTTTCTACGAAGAAGCGGTTTCGCAAATCCAGAATTTTGGGCCCACAAGGGCCCCCTAATGGGCCTTACCTTGTCTGACTTTTTAAAATGCTCACGGATCAAATGGGTATGTGCCGAAACCGGAAGGTCCGGAACTAATGTCACCAATCATAACGTGCCTCATTAACAACCTCATTTGTCCCTACTCCCTACTTATCAACAAGATCCATAACCCCTTTTAGATATTTTAAAGGCCCAAACAATGGGCTTTTAGATGACAGAACACCACGTTCATGTAAGGAATAAGTTCCAACTTCTTTCTGAATCTTTTTTGATCGGCAAAGTGGGGCCCTGTCAGATCGATTATCGTTAAACGAAAGAATATAGTCAATCATTTTCGTTTAAGATGATAGAGAGATCATAAGATCGTGGTCTTGTTCGTATTTGAGATGATGGGACCCATCCCACCGCCCACAGGATGTAAACTAGGGGTGTGATCGATCAACACAAAGTTCTCAGACGAAACAAGACTGGAAGAAGGTAAGATGTCCTCGCACTACCCATTCATGGAAAAATAAAAAAAAGGATGTCACGAGATGCTACAAAAGATTTTGCCTTTAACAACCAACAACATGAATCTTAATATCTTCGTGTCTCGTTTCTTTTGAGGGCATCCAACGTGCGGAGAATTCTCTCTCTCTCTCAGGATTTTAGTAACCCAAACAATGCTCAAATCCCAGGACTAAAAATAAAGGCTTAAATCCGATAGTTAGAAATCACCAATCAAGATGAATTTTGGCGTGTAGACCCACCTAGGGATGTCAAACATCTATACCTTCAGTAGTCTAGTAGAGTGACACATGGGGTATTTTTATGTGACCCAGAACGAAGAGTAGAACTTTGCGGACGAGTCTGATTTTTTTTATTTTATTTCTAAGTGTTGGATTAGAGTCGTTTTCATATTTTGATTTTTAACAGTGGAATTTGAGCATTATTTGGGGTACAAAGATCCAAAGGTTTGAAATCAATAATCAAGCTGATTTTTCGCATGTAGGTCCACCTAGTGATGGACCAAACATCCATATGGTCAGTGGTCTCTAAACATCTACCACGTGGCTCATATTGTGGTTCGTCAACGAAGATAACGGACATCCGTCAGCAAAATTCTACTCAGAAGAGCAGTAGAAATTTGATGATCACCAACAATATTAGCAGTCCTAAGTTTAATTTGTGAATTTTATGTATTTTTTAGAAAAAAAAAATTTATAGCCCCAAATCTTTCAATAATTCAAAAAAAATCGAAAAACTTAAAGTCCAAACGAATAAAATGCGTTTGCACATTTATTTTTTTTAATTTCATTCAATGAAATTCGGTAACCTAGGCCATAAGCCTTTTTAATCACCCACCCCGTCCAGGTAAGTATGTTATCTTCTTCTCTTCCATGGCTCTCTCTTGTTACTCTGATGTAGGACTAAAGTAGAAAAAATAAAAACCACTTAAATCACTATATTACTAAATGGGTTGGGCTTTGGAGACCCCTTTTTTCTAACCGTGTTCGTGTGCTCAGCCATGGATTTCAAAAATCCAATGGTGGTTGTCAGTGCCGAGTTGGCGTCACTTTTTTCACTTTTGGTGGCATTGACAACCAACATTGGATTCGTAAAATCCACAGCCGAGTGTGTGAACACCGAGAGGGGTCACAAAAAGAGCTCCTTTGAGTGAAACGAATTTTTGGCTTCAAAATCTAGAAGTTAAACGAATAAAACACGTATAAAACGTATGCCGCATAATTTTTGTATAACAAATTTTTTACCAGATTTTTTAAATCAAAATCAAATAAAACTCGAAATTTTGCCATATTCCGAATCGGTAACAAGGAGCTGATTAGTGATTTCAAACCTTTAGATCTTTGTACCCCAAATAATGCTCAAATTCTCAGGTTAAAAATCAATCCATGAAAACGACTTCAATCTAACTTTTGGTCTGTATATATATCCGTATAAGGTTGGGCCGAACATCCAAACGGTCAAAAATCTCTAAAATATGCCACGTGACTCATATTGTAGACAGTCAGCAACTTTGCTAATTGGCGGCGGTCAGCAAATTTCCACTCTCAGAAGAGAGACCCACTTCAAAAACTTTCTCCAAAGTGGCCGTAAAGTTGATCGTACGGATGATCTAGGTGTACCAACCTCATACCGGCACAGCTAATGCACATGGTACTGTCTTAACAGGAGATCTCAGATGCGGACAAACGAAATTATCTAATGGCCCCTACCCATTTATTTAATAGACTTTGTTAATGGGCCCACTGGGCCATATCTTACCTACCATCCCAGATGAATGGAAGAGGCTGAAAAGTTAATGATATCATTTGATCAGAATATCAGAATGATTTTTTTTTTTTGCTGAGGAGATACACAAATGTGGGACCCACCCTCTTTAGGTTGTAATCTGTCCCTTACTAGATTTTTGGTACTAAACAAAGATGCACATACGTTGCACGTGAGAAATCAGTTAAAATTTTGCTAGTTATGTGATGGATTGTTTAAGTTCCACGGGCAGCAGGCCCATCGATCTGTCAATCTGAGGCATATATCACAAGGAAATTCGTCATTAGAAAGCCTCAAGTCTCAGCTTATCTCAACTATTTCAGTTGGCAACATAAATTTTATTTCGCGGTTCAACTCTATTAAGAGCTATATCTGTAAGGTTACAGAGTTCGGGGATTCACGTGAAGAGATTCGACATGATTTTACATCCGTTGTCAACCTGACGTAACCCTCCTCCTCTATCTGGGCTTGGAATTGACAAAAAGTTTTACAGAAAAATGATTTGTATATACGTTAGAAAGTGTTGATACATAAGAAGTTTTATGACATTTATGTGCAAAAATCATTTTTTAGAAAACTTATTCAGGGCAACTTGGGTGAGTTGGCGGTCAATCTTAGCCCAACCCGACCTTCAAGGCTGTGAACCCTAACCCAACCCAAGTTCGGGCCTAGATTTCACAGCCCAAGCCCAAGCCCAACCCTATTGGGTTTGGCAGGTTATTTGGGTTGGTTAATTTCTTAAAATTCATTTTTATTGGTTGGAAAGATTGCTAAACTTTTTCATTTCAAATTTTTTATTGGCCAATACAATGACTATAGGTACCCTATTTTCCGAGCAGCTAAAACAATGCCACGTGTCACTTAATTGGGCACGTTCTTCGAGAAGAGGCATATTGGTCTCTGTGGTTCACGGACAACTTCGGCCCACAATTCGATTAACACACCTCTTTATCGAAATACCTGACGAAGCTATTCAACTAGAGGATGGACCTTGTCGAAATACCTAACGAGCCGTCCGACTGAAGATGGACCTTGTCGGGACACCTGACGGAGCCGTCCGACTAGAGGATGGACCTAGTCGGAACACCTGACAAAGTCGTCCGACCAGGGGATGTGGCTTGTCGGAATACCTTTGCACAGATAATCCGACAAGCTACATCCAGAGCTAGTGACAAATACTCATTAATTCAGCTTAGACGACAAGATGTCGTCTCATAGGGCATCTGGAGGAAGCATTCCCCTCAGACCAAGAAACGCAACAGAAAACCGTTATTAAGAAGTGACGGTTACAGGCTCCTCAAGAAGTGTTAGGAGCCATATAAAAGGAAATAAGATCAGATGAAGCAGGGATCGAAAAGAGAGGAAAATGAGAGAGACAAGTATCAAGAACAAGATCTATAGTATTTGGATCCATCCTAACTTGAGCGTCGGAGTGTGATTTGCAGGTACCACGGTGACCGGAGACACATCGACAATCGCAGAGTAACCAATTCGGGCAAGGTGGGACACCAATGAAGTAGTTAATGGTGGGGTTACCATTATCCATTTTGTAGTGACGAATCTTGTCTTGTATGTGTTCCTAAGAAAAGAATTTGTCCATTTTTCGAGGTCTCAAAGGGGTGTGGAAACACATAAGAACTCTTGAATGGAAATTGAAAAGAGATGTAGCTCCAGTTCCCCTCAGGATCATCGGAAGCATGGCCAACCATGCCGGGCAATTCATCTGCCAATTACCAATCTGTTCCATCGGGGATCATGGCGGATTTTTCCCCCACAATGACCATTATGTTAGTCATTATATAATAGTTTCATTTACATATTCTAATAAATAGGACCACATCCTCACCGAAATTCTAACATTTTTGACAACAATATACGCATATGGTGAGGAGATCATCCTCACCAAAATTCAGCCATTGATTCATCTTCCATATGGATACACCAAAATTGTTGTCAGAAACTTTGTATGAAATAGTTGTTTCCTGATCCTAACCTATATTTATCATCTTTACAGGTTTATTAATACAAGAATTACAAGTTCAAAATTCTCCACATAATATTGATTCTACAGATGAATATCAATTTTCAAAAAATTCTACTGAAACCTTGATTGTCTTTCTTAATCTTCCTCATCTTTATCTCTCGAGTGGTTTGTTGGCCTTTGCTGCTAGAACCAAATAGATACAAGCCAAATTCACTAGTGGGACCACTATACTCATTGCTGCCATACTTTCAAGTAGCCAATGTCATCTTCTCTAATTTCTATTGTTTCATTCTACAATTAAAGTTAGTCTAGAGCTACACCCATTTCTTACACCGGCTGATAGGACTTACATGGAGATTATGTTCGATAATTGGAGACTATTTTATTAAAAATTAGTCCATTCTAACATTCCTAACCTAATGAAAATTGACTTAAATTTGAAAAATCTAACCCCTATCTAATTAATTATATATATAGGTCGCCTTTTTCTATAGTTAATAATATCAAAATGGGGATCGATCGCCATGATAATGACACAGTTTAATTTGTGGTTAGATTATCGAACATGATCTCCATACGGGTCCCACTGGCACCACCGTATTTAAGAGTAGGCTTTAAGAAATGGGTGTAGATCTAGACGGACTCCTAAAGTTGTTACTTAGAACTTGTAGTTAACTTTTTTTTTTTGTGTAAGCCAAATTATATTAAAACAAAGCAGAAATGGTTTTTGGGCTGTACTTGCTTGCATCTATTTTGTTAAGGAGTTTGTAAGGGTTTGGAACCCACTTGCACGTACGGCAGTTCATTTGCACGCCTCCAACCAATCACTTGCAATCCCAAAATTGTGGCAAGTGAGTGCATTGCATTCAATTTGCTGTGAACCAAGCAGGACCTAAGGATATGGCTCCTTAGTCCTTATCCCGCCCAAATCCTAATCATTCAAGTGGTGGAGCCCCATCAAAACCTAAAATGACTGGAAAATGGTTAGTCTATGTTCCAAAGGTAAACTTGGATTGGCTGAAAAATAGAAAAAAAAAAAAACAAAGGTTAAAACAAAGTCACAAAAGAGCTAATAGGCCCCGTACATAAAGTAGTTAGATTATGATTTACCCAGTATTTTAATTTATTTAATTTTGAATGGTCAGTATTGAAGAGTGGGTGGGGCCTTGTGCACAAAGTGGGGAACATGATCCTCAATACCCTACGTAATTAGCATCATAATTTCTTAATATAATAAGATCCATGAGTATTAAATGTATGATGTATCATACATTTTCATGAAGAAGCAGCTTTTCAAAAGAAAACATTTTCTTGAAAGAAGAATGAATAGTTTTAGGTCATATTTTATGTTGTTATAAGGATACAGCTGGCGAGCTAGATAAGGTAGGCGTGGACCCTAAGCTACCTAAGCCATGTGGAGGCTTGTGGGTCCACAAATGTGGAGTGGGAGTGGAGGCTCCACCTCATCTGGGGTCCAAGATAGCCTCACCTCTTCTTTTGGGAAAAAGCAACGTTCAAATGTTTAATGCTCTTCACTATCACTGTGGACCATCTCCCTCTAAATAAAACCCCTAACAACCTCGTCATTCAACTATAAACACAAAACTCAAGGACTACCATTTATTACGGTGTATCACAAATGATACACCATAATTGTGAATTGAGGATGATCTGCCCCACCCCTGATATTATTTCAGTGGGCCCCACTGATACATATGCTGATTGAAGAAAAAATAATCAATTGCTATATGCACCCTACTACTCTATTCTCAATCAGATCCAAAATCGGCCTGAACCAAACAATTGGTTTTAGTTCTGAATCCATCATTTTGAAAATCGGAACTGATAAGAACTGACAATATTGGTTTTGGTTCTGGTTCTGAGTACCTTTGGAGCCCACCGTTGACACCCCTAAAACTTCAGGCATTTCTTTCATTAATTAGGGTGTTTCAGTTTGAAGAATTAAATCTTGATATGGAAACTTTTTCTTTTATAGAAGAAAAAAAAAAGGTACAAACTATTTAATCTCTTTTTGGTAAAATTAATCAAGCTTATGCTTAAAACCTTGTCCAATTGAGAAAAATGAAAGAACAAAAAAAAAAAGAAAAAAAGAGAAGAAACCAACATCTTTTTTTTTCTTCTAAAATCTTCTGATTTCTTTTTTTCTTTTTCTTTTTTTCTTTGTTTCTTTTTTTCTTTTTTTCTTTTTTTCCTTTTTTCTTTTTTTCTTTTTTTCTTTTTTTCTTTTTTTATCCTTCCCTATTGAAAAAAAAAAAAAAGAAAAAAAAAGAAGAGAACCGAGGAGACAAAAAGAAAAACAAAGTACCAAACCATATTCTAATATTTCACTAAACTTCAAGTGCCTTCCCATCTCCATTAGAATTCGCATTTGCCATTCCAATAGCCATATTATAACCATTCACCCCCTTCCCAATCCCAAATTTGTTTAGAAGTCCCTCCCCCCAATCCCAAAGGTTCAAAACCATAAAAGTCCCAATCCCACCTATCAACCCATATGCTATGGAGTAAGTTAAAGGCATCAATATTAACGTCACAAACGCCGGGATGGCCTCCCTCATATCATTCCACTCAATCTCAACCACAGATCTCATCATCAACACTCCCACCAAGATCAACGGTGGTCCAATTGCCCATGGCGGAATCGACGCCAGCAACGGCGTAAAGAAGAACGCTAAGAAGAAATACCCCGACACCGTCAACGCTGTTAGACCCGTCCGCCCACCTTCCCGAATCCCCGTCGATGACTCTATATACGTCGTCACTGGCGATGTACCTAGCAAGGACCCCACCACGATGGAGGCCGCATCAGACACAAATGCAAAGTATTGACCCTCGAAATCACCGTTGGCGTCGGCGAAACCCGCAAATCGGGCCATTGAATAGAGTGTACCCGTAGTATCAAGTATATCAACATATAAGAATGTAACCAAAGCTTCCCAAAAAGGCCCACTATCCATACCCGTAAAACTTAACGCGCCGGCCGTACTCTCTATCTTGTGTACGTCAACGATTTTCTTGAAATACTGATGCGCTGTGTACCCGACTCGGTGTCTGGAAACACCGTTACAGAGGTGTGACGGAACCAAGAAACGGCCGTTACGAATAATATACCGTATATCATCGCTCCTTTTATGTTCTTAACTAGACAATAAGCTATTATGACGAAACCAACAATCCCGAGCCAAAAAGTCGGGCTTTCCATACGGCTGTCCAAACACAAAATATCGCCCGATACGGTACCGCCTGGTAACAGACTAACGGTACCGTTATCCGCCGTTAATACTGGAGCAAGCGAAACTCGCGATGATCTCGGACACGCAGCGAGAGTGACGAGGGTGGATGAGCTGTACCCGACGAGTCCGATTCCTTGATTGTTCTGTAACCCGATAAAGGCGAGAAACAGACCGATTCCAGCAGAAGACGAGATACGGACGGGTTTTGGAATGAGTTTGGCGAGTTTGGCGCGTAACCCAACTGCTGAAATGAGGAGAAAAATCAACCCTTCGATGAAAACGGCTGCCAAAGCGCTTTTGTAAGAAACGTTGCCGGAGCCGTGAAATCCAACGATGGTGTAAGCAAAATAAGCGTTGGCGCCCATACCGGGAGCTAACGCTAACGGTAAGTTAGCGAAGGCGCCCATTATCAAACAGCCAATGAGAGACGAAGCGATGGTGGCGACGATGAGGTCTTTACGAATTTTCTCGAGGCAGGTCGAGTAGCCCGGGTTGACTGGAGAAAACTTGCAAGACTCGTTAGGTTGAACGAGTCGGAGGGTTATGCCACTAGGGGAGATGCCGGAGCAGTTGGCGACGGAGATCTCAGGGACGTTACAGAGGGATATGCAGTCGGAGACAGAGCAGGTGCCACCGGAGTCGGTGAGGATGCTGGCGTTGACGGCGAGGATGTAAGCCATGGTGAGGAACGTAGTGGTGCCGGCACGGAGCTCGGTCGTGAAGGTTGAATTTCGCTCGGCGAGTTTGAACCATTTTCCGACTCGACTGGCGGCGACGAACGAGTTCAGTCTAGTCGTGAGGGAAAGCTTTGGGGGTTGAACCTCCATGACGAGAGACGCTTTCGTTTTCTCTGAATTTTCTTTGGAGCTTTAAAGAGAAAGAGAGAGACAGACAGAGAGTGTGGATATCAAATTTCTAGTCGACTTTGATGTCCACCTGGAAAATGTTGTCTGAGTTGTGGAAAGGAATTGATTTTCCAGTAAGCTTTTACGTCTTCAAAGTTCAAAGTAAACATTTTTCACATCTGACAAAAATACCCCTCTTAAGAAAACCGTCATCTATTTGAAAAATCAAATGTGCAGTGAGAGGGGGAAGCGTTTCTGTCAAAAATGAAGAATGTTGACCAATGAGGTAAAAACTAAAAAGATCAGTGGAGAAATGAAAAATCCACTGCCTTGTGGAAATTGGAAAATGTTGCAGTTAGTCTGAGGAGAACGTCCTCTCTAGAGTCTAGAGTCTCTAGACCGTTGCTTGGTCCTCGATATGCGTAACACAAATGAAACCATCCAACAGTGTAGACCTTGCCACATCATTCTCCTCAGGTCGACAGCCACACAGCTAGTATCCAGTTGGGGAAAATTTTTAGATGCAAAGGGCTCTTGTGTTGTGGCCCTAATAGATCAATTTTGTGGGCCCACTAACTGCATGGATGTTTACCCTACCCCTTGGTGGATATACATGCCAAATATCAGCCTGATTGGTTTTCTCTAGCCATAGATTTTGGTACTTTTTTAGGATTGATTCTTGTCATTGGATTCAAGCATGTTTTTTGCATATTTTTTGGGTAATTAATACAACGGTTACAAATTATCAATCAAGCTGATTTTTGGTATGTATATCCACCAAGGGTATGCTAAACATCCATGCAGTTAGTGGGCCCAAAAAATGATCTATGTAAGGCCACCAGAGCCCTCCGCATCGACTGCATCCACAGTCCTCTGCATCTAAAATTTTTCCGGGTTAGATTCCGTTTAGAGAATTTTACGAGGGGCGAAATTATCTAGTACCTCGCAAGCTATCAATTAAACGGCTTTGTCAGAGTTCACTGGCTTGATCACGCATTAAAAAAAATGAACGATGTTAATTTCGTGATTCATGGTGTTGAAAATTCAAAGACTACTTAAATTGGTAGCATCTGGCAAGTCAAACAAATGGAAAAAAAAAAATTGCTATAAAGTGTTTTAAAAAAAAAAAAACGATCATGCAGCCAAGTGGCACACTCTTTTGGGCCCATTGACCCATGAATAATTCACCCACCATTTCGTGGACCTACAGACAAAAAATCAGTGGTGTTGGATTTGAGCATTTTCCATAAGGACTTGGTGAAAAGGCCGGCCATGAGTAAATTCCAAGCCCCACGATGAAAAAATTGATCAAATCGAATGGCTAGAAATCACCAATCTGACTGAATTTTGGTGCGTAGATCCACCGAGGGTTTGTGCCAAACATTCATGGTTCTCTGGGCCCTAAAGAGTGCCATGTGTCAAATTTGTAGCTTAATATCGGTTTTTATCTATCATTGAGCAAAAGAATTTTCAACTGTACAGTTCATTGGGTTTCTCTTGCCACACACAGAGTAAAACTTCCATCACACGAAATTGTAAATCACACAAAACACAGCCAATGAGTTCTCGGCACGTACACAAGTGATTTGCAACGTACCCATGTGCTTTTGCTTTTTAGGTATACGTGCCGAGAACTCATTGGCTGTGTTTTGTGTGATTTGCAATCCCATTGTGATGGAAGTTTTACTCCCACACAGATGATGGATGTGATCAATTCAAACCCTCCACATGGCAGAAACTATTCCGAGGGAGCGACTCAGAAAATGACAAATGGGTCTTTATTCAGACTATTGGCCCCTATCCAACGAAGGATTAGTTCTAGCCCTCAGATTATTCCTCCCTCCCCTCTCCCTAGCCCTTGTTGTTGTGTGGATGTTTTCCCTCCCAAAATGCCACGTGGTACACTCGTTTAGCCCACTGACCGCCCCACCAATTGTGGATCTACACACCAAAAGTCAACCTGATTGATGATTTCTATAAAAAATAATGCTAGAAACACCCATGAAAAATGCTCAAATTAACCAGCAGAGAGAAATAGCCAGTTGGATTATCCAAGTGTCAGTAAGCCGATGTGCCATAGTGGCATTTTGTTAACATCAATACGTGGAGCATTTTGAGCATCACTTTCCCTTAATAAGCGGACAAAATTTATGAAGCGATGGGATTTTCAAGTGGCGATAATCGCGCCACATATACCTATGGTTACTTTTTAAAACCAAATCCTAAAACTCCAGGTGTATGTGGCGATCATTGCGCGCATGATCGCGGCTTAAAAAATCCCGCCCTTCAAAAAAAATTCTCTAACAAGTGCTATCGGACGAGTAAAACTTCTGTCACAATCGGATTGCAAATCACACAATCACAGCCAATGAGTTCTCGGCACGTAGTCCTAAAGAAAAAACACATGGTACGTTGCCAAAGCACTTGTGTACGTGCCGAGAACTCGTTGGCGTGTGATTGTGTGAATTACAATTTCTTGTGATAGAAGTTTTACTCCGGACGGACTGAAACTTGCCACGAGGAGATGCTGCTTAGATGTCACAGCCCGTCAACAGTGACTACTTTTTTTTATGGTCGAGCTCCGTTGACAGATATAAAATGACAGGTAAATGACAGGGACACAATATAAGCCAGGTGGCACACTGTTACATGACTATGACCGTACGGATGTTTTTCCTATTCCATGGTGGACCTACAATCCAAAAATCAGCCTGATTAGTGATTTTTAAGTGTTGCATCTTTGTACCTCATATACTGCTCAAATTCCCACAGTTGAGATCAGCCCATGAAAATAAGTCCAATCCAAAGCTTATAAATCACTAATCAGGCTGATTTTTGGTTTGTAGGTCCACCATGGGATAGGACAAACATCCATACGGTCAAAATCCTGTAACAGTGTGCCACGTGCCTTATATTGTGTCCCTGACATTTTATATCTATCAACGGAGCCGACCCTTTTTTTATATGCAGGGAGCGGTGTGGACAGAAGCCAAAGAGCAAGCCAGGCAAGACCTGGGTAGGGCAGAGCCGGGAGAGGGGATTTTCTACTCCGAAGCACAGCTGCACAAGGACGAAACCTGCCTCTGTGGGATTGAACCCACGACATCCCACAAGAGGGGGGTATACACTAACCATCTGTGCTAGACCGCTAGGTGTAACAATGGCTACATTAGTGATATGGCAAGTGTGGATACATACTTGGAAAACAATGTGTAGTATAATGTAATATTTTTGGTACGATGTAGCTTATTCTTCACTACTTGAGTGGTGCACGTGACACTGAAACGGATGTCGTGTCATGTTTGGATGACATAACAACCATGGTTTAAAAAATGGCTGTTATAACGAAAATGATGGCTGTTATGAGGGTAAAAAAAAAATACCATTTTTTACTTTTTTTTTTTTTGAAGAAAAAATATTAATATTCAAACCAATTTTTGTCTGAGACATGACTGATGTGACCTGTTATAATGACTGTTATAACAGTCCTAACGGTAACGTTATAGAACCATTATAACGGACCATTTAAAACCTTGAAACAAAATATTAAAAATGGTAAATATAATTATTTTTAGAGCATATTGATAGATGGCTCTTGATCTGAGTGACGCGGTTTAGGTCAAGCAATGCAAGAGGTAAAATTTCCCCTCCACTGGAGAAAAGAAAAGTTTAAAGGGGGCCGTTATAATGTTTTAACAGAAGTGTAACGTTTCGTTATTCTCATTAACATGTGTTCAATTGAAGTCAAATCCATATTATTTTATTGTATTTTGAATTAATTTTAATAATAAAAAAAGGTCACAAATAATGAATATAACAGCCGTTATAGCAATAAATGCTCTGTAATGTGTTTTGGGGCCTTCAAATTACGAAATAACAGACCATTAACCACCATTACTCTGTTTTCAAACCATAATGGATGGAAAGTCACCACCTAAATCCAGTCGAAGACCCCACTGTTTTACGTTTTTTAACTGAGATAAATATTTTGTCTTCCCATGTGCGTCGCGGTATTTGTGGGTTTGTTACATCAAAAAATTTCTCCAGTCGTGCTACTAGTCCATAGTTGAACGTGGGGCGGGATATGTGCCATAAAACCGTTGGACCGTTGGATTCAACAGATCCATGGTCCGTGTGGCAGTAAACTTTGGAATTTAAAAACACTATTTCGCCCTTGTCCTAATCTTTACGTATCCACCCTCTCTTCATACTAAGGCTGTCAATGGATCGGATACGAAAATCCGATCCGATTTGATCTCATAATAATATCTTTTTTTTTATAAGCCCAATGTATTAAAAGGAGATCGAGAAGATCTCAAAGAAAAAGAGAGAAAAGCACGACCACAATTACTGGGCCGCTTCTACCTTAAGGCCATTAAGGCGGTCGCCTAAGGGGTGAGAGAAAGCCTCAGCCCAGGTCCCACTAAGCACATGGATTTTTAGCACACCCCTTATTAGATATACAAACCAAAAATCAACTTGATTGATTATCTCGAGTCATAGATTTTAGTACTTTTTAGGACATGATTCTAGCCATTGGATTCAAACCTGTTTTTTGGGTAGTATATCCAATGGCTAGAAATCATCAATCAAGTTGACTTTTAGTGTGTTTATTATCCACCAATAGGTGGGCGGAACATCTATGCAACCATTGGGCCCAAAAAATGATCTATGTAGGACCACGAGAGTCCTCTACATCGACTGGAATGGGAGTCCTCTGCATCTAAATTTTTTTCATAGTTTTTAAATATCAAAAATAGTTTTTGTTTAAAAATGTCCAATAATATAGAGAGTTTATTTTTCTTAATTAATACCATATATATTTATATATTAAATATTAAAAAAGGCTTTATTTAGAGTTTTCGCCTTGGGCCTCAACTTGTATCGAGACGGCCCTGCCCACAAAACAAAGGAAATAACAAAACAGTGCCACCTTACTATCTCGCCAATAGAGACTGAGCCTATAGATCATGTCGTCGAAGAAGGTGCCTCTCAGCTCATGGAATATGCTAACCCAATAGGGCCTTGATGTTAATGATAACCTCTCCGATGGAATTTTCTTTTCCTCTAAACACTCTCATGTTCATCTCCATCCATAAGCCCCAAATGACTGCGTATGGCGTCATCCTCCACAAAATCTCCCCTCTAGTTGAAAAGAAAGATTTTTGGTCTACTACCCAGCAATTAATGCTCCAATGGACTCCAGAGTGACCTAGAGAAGGCCCACGGGGACTACAAAAATGACCATATCTACAATCTAACAAAAGATGCTTTGTGTTCTCACTACTAGAATTGTATATTACACAATAACTAACCATGCACATTACACAATAACTAACCATAATCTATTTCCCAACAATTAACTTTTCAGCAGTGAGTATTTTATTCAAAGATGTAGTCGAGGCAAAAAAGTAGATTTTTGAAGGAACTTTGGCCTTCCAAATGCAAGGGCAACAAAAAGGTCTTCCAGTTGATCTCATCAGGGCCGTCTCGATATAAGTTGAGGCCTAAGGCCAAAACTATATATAAGGCCTTTTTTATATTTAATATATTAATATATATTATATTAATTAAAAAATTAAACTCTCTATATTATTGAAATTCTTTATTATATAAAAACTATTATTGATAATAAAAAATTACTAAAAAAAATTACTAAAAAAAATTAGATGCAAAGGACTCCCGTTGCAGTCGATACAGAGGACTCTCGTGGCCCTACATAGATCATTTTTTGGGCCCAATGACTGTGTGGATGTTCAGCCTTCCTATTGGTGGATAAACACACTAAAAATCAGCTTGATTATAATTTCTAGCCATTGGATTTACTCCCCGAAAAATATGATTGAATCCAACAGCTAGAATCATGTCCAAAAAATAATCTATGGCTAGAGACATTCAATCAAGTTGGTTTTTGGTTTGTACTGCAAATAAGGGGTGGGCTAAAAATCCATGTGGTTAGTGGGAAGTGGGGTAGGGGCCTTCTCTCACCAAGGGGCCTTAGGCGACCGCCTTAATGGCCTTAAGGTAGAGCCGGCTCTAGATCTCATAATAATATCAACGATGTTTTATGGAGCAGAATGTCTGCAATCCAAAATATGTTCATAAAATGAGTATAGCCAAAATAAATATGTTGAGATGAGTGTGTGGTTTGATAAGGAAAGAAAAAAAATTAGAAATGAATGGAATTTGTGAAAATATAAGAGTAGCCCCAATTAGTAAAAACATGAAGAAAAGTAAATTAAGATGGTATGGTTAACTATATGTACAATAAAGACCAATGACACTACTAGTTCAGGAGAAATGTGCAAATCGAAGAGCTTAAAATGACGAAAGAAAGGCTAAAATAGATGTGGAGTGAGGTTTCTAAGAAAATATTTTAAGAAACTCGTTTTAATAAACGAGATGGCTTTAGATAAGATGGAATGAAGGATTTGTACATACTCCCAAAAGTCGTCATGTGCGAAGAAAACAAAAAGTTATTAATGCAATTAACCACAATCGATCTTGTCTTCTTATGCATATGGTGACTTTAGAGAGCACTTCCTTCAACGTTGATGGACGTAATTTCCATAAAAAAAATTCTCGTGTTTATGTTAGAGTAAAAGCTTTGTGGTTTTGAGTCTAAACTTGTTATACTTTAACTAGTGTAGCATTGTAATTAAACTAGAACTTTGGAGAGAGAAAATTACAATTGTATGCAAGCCATAATCCCTTCTGGCTGCAAAATATCTGTAATCTCCCTCTCTATATCTCTCTTGATTTCGTTATCAGATGTTACACACAAATCCCGAGGCATCAATAATGTGCCCGACATGGTCGGTCTCAAGTAGTGATGTGCATATATATGTTTCCTTATAATATTTGAGCTAGAAAGTAGGACAAATCTTTTCATTTAAGTGAAAGATGTACGAGTGATTGTTGAGTTCCAAAGCTCTCTCATTCGTTGCTTCAACCCATAAAATAATTCATCCTTTGGAAGATAGTATCTATGTAGGGACACCCCCTTCCCTACCCCTCCCCATCACGCCATAATTTCCTACTTTTTATCCCTCTTTTTCTTCACTAATGGATTGCCAGATAGCGCACCTATTGCCTACTCGTATAAACAAACATGTTCATACGAAGTATTCGACGCATAGGACCTCGGTAGACACACAGCATTACGACCATGACGTTGCGGTTTCAATCCCAACTTACCCACCAAAAAAAATAAAGGTTTAAATTCGACACAAGGACACGCATTGAACACCATTTGATGACGATCTTAATGGTTTCTTTGTACATGTTACATGTATAACGTATATACCGTTTAAAGATCACTACATTGCATGAGTGTAAGGCATGTCACATCAGATGTGGACGCAGCAATGTGAGTGCCTTAAAAGTACTTTATGAAATTGGACCCACCCTTCAATGGTTAGGGAGGAAAGCACCAAAGATCTCTCTTTCACTCCTCTGCTTTTGGATGAATGAGACTCGTAACGTTGGTCTCTCCATGGAGAGAGTCAGGTCTATTTTTTTTTTAATATATTTGTAATGGTAAATGAGCAAGTGCATTAGGTTTCCTACCCTATACTCTATATACACCAGAAAAGATTATATATATATATTTGGATCTTTCATGCCTTCAATGCCTTCTACCCACTAAAGGTGTCGAATGATTCGGAATCTCCTTAAGGTCCACCCAAAGGATTCTCTCCTACCTGTATGTGAGGTGCTCAGTGTGAACATTTAAGATTATGACTGCACCTGTGGTCCAGCTCAACCAGACCAATTTGGTTTGCCTGCACATTCAAGTGTTCCCTTCTGTACACATGGCATGCAAAGAAATTAAACCGCAGCTAGAACTAGTATTTGACACGGATCAAAGATTAATTTGATGTTATATACCACTAGGGGAATGCCACGTGCACCTTACACATAGCTCACTCTTAGAGATCACTGACCGTATCAATATTTCTCTCATACCTAGGTGGACCAACATGCAAAAAAAATAGCCTGATTAGTGATTTTTAAAGATTTGATTGGAGTGGTTTTCATTAGTTACTTTTTAAACGTAGATTTTGAGCATTGTTTGGGGTACTCAGATCCAAAGGTCTGAAATCACTGATCAGTCTGATATTTGGTATATGGGTCCACCTAGTTAGGGACGGTCAGTTGTCTCTAAGAATGCACCACATGGCTTATACTATGGTCCTCCATCATTAGACATAGGCGTGATGGACAACTCCTATGTGTCGTTCACCAACCCAAGTTTTGTCTTTAATATAGCCATTAAAGTGAGAAGCGTTTAATTGATGCCCTGTGTGGTCACCCATGTTTTTGCTTTATAATAGTATAGACTTCACATTAGTCTTTAGAAGGATTACTGTAATGAGTAATCTAGGGTTACACCTATTTCATAGGTCCAATTCATATACCAGATGGTGGGGCATACGAGAGATCGTGTTGGACAATCCAACCGCACTATGAGTTGTCCATACTATTGAGAGCATCCTCACAAAAAAAATTCATTTCTCGTAAGAAAATGACTTTGAATTTGAAAAATCTAGACCATTCAATTAGACTGTTACTTTAGTACAATTTTCTATATGGTTAGTAATGTCGAAATTGACTGATTTTTTGTGACATGATGATAATCATGGTAGAGACAGCTTGATATATGGCTGGATTATCCAACATGATCTCAATGCGGGCCTCCCAGTGTAAGAAATTGGTGTAGCTCTACATGGATTTTTTTTTTATTTAATAGGTAAACTAAATTTTATTTAAAACACACTTGGAGGTCGAGATGGCTTCCCACGCAAACCAAAAACAATCCCAATACCCGAATAACCCAACCCTTCAGAACGAAAAAACAATGAAAATGCCTCCACTTATGATGGATTAAGGAATCTCACTTGAAAACTTCATCCTCAAAGAAAAATAAACTATATGGTCTTCTCGATTTCCTTTTATTAATATATTTTGGACTTGTAAAAAAAAAAATTAAGGTCCGGGCTCGGGCTCGGGCTCGGGGGGTCACCCATTTTGGCGTACCCACATAGAAGATGAATCAATGGCTGATTTTTTTTGTGGGGATGATCTCCTCATCGCCATATAGATCACCCCAACAAAAAAATCAGCCCATTCTGAAATTTCTAACCCCATCAAATGTGGTTTTCAAGTTACATGATAAAAATTGACAGTCCATAATTCTTCAGCTTCTGAACCAGTCTATGACTATCAGAATGGTTTGAATTTTTGTGAGGATGATCTCTCACCAAAAATCAGCTATTGATTCATCTTCTATGTTTGTACGCCAAAATGGGTGTCAAAAATGGATCACTGCAAACTTTATATATATATATAGACTCTACTGTATCCATCATTTGTAATAGGTGTAAGTTTCCCATCTATTTTTTTTTTTTCATTTTTCAATCGTTGGCATATATAGAAGATGGGATAGGTGTTGGGGATCCATTGAATGGTGGGTCCGAAAGCTACCCTGAATGCATGTCACACCTAAAAACAATGTTTCACTTTTAAGACCTACACTATAGATTTGGTCATTAAAGATTTGAGGTTTGAAATATTTACACAACAAAATCAAACTAGAAATAATTTTGTTTCGTTTTTGTCCTCGATGAGAGATACAGAGAACGTTGAATTTGCTTTACGTGTCCGCTTAAGTATACTCCTTTCAATGTATCGTTTGAATTTTAAAATTTCACGCATAGGTCACCATTGATGGTGTGTGTGTGTGGAGGTTAGGTTGTAGTTGGCACAAATCTTTGACTTGAGGCCCTAAATCGATTCCTATAACTTTGACTTTAGACACTGTCCTAGGGTCCAAATCCAATGGTACATATTTTGAGGGTGTATTCGACAAACTTGTGGCCGACAAGGATTTGCCACGTGTTAAATATGTTCCAAACAAAGCTACTTCTGTGTGTACGTGTGTGCGCAAGGGCGAGTGTGCTCGATCAGCGAAAATATTGCTAAAAAAGATATCTCTAAGAAAGAAATAACAACTAAGGAGGATAGAATGAAAATATTGCTGTTAAGGATAGCCATTACACAAATAAATGCCAGGTAAGTATTTTCTTAAATCCTAATATTAATTCAAATTTTGCTCCTTTATGATTTAGACTATTTCAAAAAATTTGTAAAAGTAAATAGGGAATTTTTGACATACCCCCCCATGTTATCTTTAAAATTTGACATACACCCATGTTGGTAAACTTGAGATCTTTTTTTTTATTTTTTGATGAATTAAACAAATATTAAGAAGAAAAAACCCCCAAAGAAATAGATAAAACTTATGAAGGAATATTTTAAAATTGAGAGAACCCATCTTCCTAAAATCAACATCTCAGAAGTTTAAAATATAAATTGCTTCGTCTCATTTTTCATTTATGTTAATTAAAATTTTAAAACTAAAATTTTATACTATGTTTTTTTTTTTTAATATACCTTGGGTTTTAAATTATTGTCGGAGTGCTGGCCGGCTGACCATGAGACTCCGGTTGGTTGGTCGCCGGTGATGGGTGGCCAACCCATTGGAATCTCTTGGCTGGCCGTCCATCACAGTCGTTTGATTTGGGGATTGGGTTTTTGCCCAAACACTTGTTTCAAGGTTGAAGACAAAGGCATTTTTGCCATTTAATAAAAAAATTGGTAGTCACCTCGGGTCAACACTGGTCAAATGATAGTGGACCGAGTCATAGGGGGTATGTCAATTTTTTCAAATTGTGGGGGGGTATGTCAAATTTTAGAGATAACATGGGGGGTATGTCAAAAATTCCCAAGTAAATAAGGAGTTTTGTTCATTAGATATGATTTAAAACATATTTTTTTAACTCTACTTTTAGGGTATTTTAGTAATACCCCCTTATACTTCCAAACTTTAGGATTAACCCCCCTTGACCTAGTTCAACCACATTTGACTAACATTTAAATGTGATATGCATCATTCGCCTGTTAATACACATGAAAGGACCATAATTTTGCGATTACAATGCTAACGACGTGCGATTCGAGTCCATTTTAACTCATGTCAACCACTGTTAAACTAGGTCAAGGGGGGTTATATATCCTAATGTTTCAAAGTGTAAGGGGGTATTAAATGGAGATTTGCTAACTATCCGCGTAGCTATATTTAAGTTGGGCCTGAATACTTCAGCCCGTGATGGCTAGACTGGGCTTGAGCATAGCTCTTTAGGCCCTATCCGGGCTTAAAATGGCGTTAGCCCAATATCAGGCCATGCACACTCCCCGTCCTTACCTATTAGCTAGCTAACCATTTAATAGCTCCGTTGTTTTTTTTTTTTTTTTTACCTTCTGTCTGTAAGCAATTTAATAGCTCCGTTGGCATGACACTGACTGATGCTAGGAATCCTAGTCGTCGGTTTGGGGACCATGACCTCGTATACATGGTTAATGATATCATTTCGATGGTGAAACAGTACCAACAGATTACGTATAACCGATTAATATTCTATCATCACCACATCGCGCAGTCACCTCAATGCCACTTGTTGAGATTTAAGAGCTTGTCCCTAATCTTATTTTTGACCACCATTTTTACCTTGTTTGGTGGTTGGGGTAGCTCTATCATGGTCCAATTAATCTAAGAGTTTATATAACTGTTTGGCTTGCAATGGAATAAGGGTTGATGAATACACTATCCACATTAATGTTATAAGGTTTTAAATGGTCCATTATAATGGTATAAGAGTCCCTTAACGTTACCGTTATGACTGTTATAACAGGGTCACAACAGTAAGTTTGAGTAAAGAAGGTCGGAATATTATTATTTTGTATTTTTTTTTCCAAGAAAATCAGTAGAAAACGGGTATTTTTCTCAAAATAATGGCCATTAGGAAAAAAAAAAAAAAGTAACGGGGGTGGAGGCGTTACAGTTATAACATCCGTTTTTTAAAACATGGTTTCCCACATGACGTGTTAATCCTTACTAACTTCTAGGGGTGTAAATTTGGCCCGAGGACCAAAGCCCAGCCCTAGCACAAACTTTGGGCCGGCCCGCCCAAGCTCAGCTAGGAGCCATTTTTGGACTGCGGGCCTCCCCTGAGTCTGAGTTGGCCCGGACTGAAGCCCAACCTGAGGTCGAAAGCCAGGCCTAAGCCTGTGCACCCTCCTCTTTGACTGTCATTAATGCGCACCCTCTTTATGACTCCTTGGTTCCTTGGGCTTTGGTTTCGGCCTGTCTTTGTTCTGGCCCGGCTTGAGGCCCAAAGAAAGCCGAAACTTTCTGAGCTGGGCCGGCCAGATTAACATCCCTACCAACTTCCATGTCTTTTGTAAGGTGTGTTTAACTGCGAGGATAGCTCTATCACTTACAATGCAAGTCACTTACAACTGTTTGGTTCACGCACTGTAAATAGATGCAAACGAAGGTTTAGCTGATTGATTGGTAGAGCATTGCAAAAGAATGCAATGGCTTATTTATTTTTTGATTTTATAAAAAATGCACGATAAAATTATTATTGTTATCATGTTATTTTTTTATTATCATTATTATTATTATTTGGATGTGAAAGCTTGGGATTAGGTGGCCCCGACCAACTATATCAAAAAAATAAAAATAAAAATAATAAAAATAAAAAGATTAAAAATAAAAAATAAAAAACCACTGTTATAATTATTACTAATGTTTTTGGAAAGAAAAAATGTTGAGCTAATACAATGCACCCACTTCCATGTTTTTGGGCTGCACTTGCTTGCATCTATTTTGTTAAGGAGTTTGCAAGGGCTTGGAAGTTGGAACCCACTTGCACGGCAGTTCATTTGCACTCCTCCAACCTATTGACTTACAATCCCAAAATTGTGGCAAGTGAGTCATTGCACTCAATTTGCAGTAAACCAAGCAGGGCAATAATTTCCACAACACGCCTTTTTTTTCGTATCTTGGGTCAAATGCATTCCGCAGTGAAAAAAAAAATTAAGTTTTCCAATTTTCCATGATGAATAGATGGTCATCCACAGAAATTCTACCCCAACTCTGCAGTCAAACTCACCCTCAGTATATCAAATCATGGGACCCAACATAAGGTCAGTAAACTAATATTAATGGACCCAACCTAGGGTAAAACGTAGCTATTTTGTTTACTTCTTAATTGTATTGGGGCATAAAATAACAAGAAAGGCCAAACAGAAGTTTTTAAATTATTATTTCGCTCATGGATGGCAGTTTCGACATACACTTCAATCCATATTAGATTTCAAACAACGCAAGCATTAGGTGGCCTGTTCTCGTCCCCATCAAAGGTGTCAATCATAAGTCAGCCTATCGAACCCACAAGTTATGAAATAGGGTTATAAGTCGGCCGGCTTCTGGCTAGTCTGTGTCGAGCCTAAGACCTGCTCGGAACATAAGTATCTAGACCCAAGCCCGGCCTATGATAGTTCTAAGCAATTCAGGCCCATGCCTGGCCTATGTATGTATAAGGGGCCCAGCAAAATTTATGTAACAAGATTTGCCCCAAGACTGCCCATTTCGCCAAATGGCCTTAATCCCAGGCCCTGACATATAGCAGACCGGTCCTAAAAGCCCATTGATAATTTGGCCCATTAGCACCCTACTTCCTAAGGTATTTGGTGGGCTTTAATGTATTAAGTACAAGCCTGTTCAACTAAATAAGTTGCCTTCTTGAAAATCAATAAATCGTCCTGTTTAATATTAGAGTTTGCCTTAAGGAGGTTTAATTATTTTTCCTAACTTGTCTGGGCCTAATTTCAAAGCTGTTCCATAAACGAAACCGTGGGCTTGATCTGAAATAAATGACCAAAAAAATTTATCAGTCCTTGGGCTTGCCAATTTGTTTTGACTCGTGGGTCTTGGGCCCAGATCCTTAGGTTGCAGGCTTGGCTTGGTAATACATCCTTCCAGCCCAAGCTTGACCCATGTAAATCCCTAGTTATACCTTTAGAATATTTTAATAGGAGTAATGCAGATAACTGGACAAAAATATGTGCGGTTGAGGCCATTGACCATTGGATTCAAAAGATCTAAGGACCACTAGGCAACAACAATCTTATTTGCAGTTGTTGCCTTGTGGACCGTGAATCTCTTGAATCTAATGGTCAATGGCCTCAACCGTGGGCTTCTTTGTCTGATTATCCATGGGGTAGCATTTTCCTTTTAATAATATACTACATGTATGTTGAACCTCGCAATGCAATGCAAGCAAGTAGCTTATGTAGCGCCAACTGTACTTGCCCAACATGTAACCAATCCAGGCCCACTTTGGGTCGGGCTTGAACTCCAGATTTAAGGCCCAAGTCAGGTTTCTTAAATATTGAAACTGGTTTGGCTGGGAGTATACATGTTGAGTTCAACAAACCCTTATATATGGAGTAGAACTTTGCTGACGGACATTTCGTCATCAATGGACCACAGTATGAGACCACGTGACACACTCTTAGAAACCACTGACTATATGGATGTTTGGCCCATCCATAAGTGGACCTACATAAAAAATAAGTCTGATTCGTGATTTCTATGCGTTGAATTGGAATCATTTTTATGGATTGATTTTTAACTATGGAATTTGACCATTATTTGAAGTACAAAGATTCAAAGGTTTGAAATCACTAATCAGGCTGATTTTTGGTAAGTAGGTCCACCTAGGGATGGGCCAAACATCCATACAATTGCGAGCTTTG
The DNA here is from genome assembly GCA_035048495.1 of Euptelea pleiosperma. NCBI lineage: Eukaryota > Viridiplantae > Streptophyta > Magnoliopsida > Ranunculales > Eupteleaceae > Euptelea > Euptelea pleiosperma. The sequence continues at coordinate 27,899,864 of CM068540.1, forward strand.
AAGAATTGGATAGGAGGAGACTGAAGGCTTCGTTCTTCCATTTGGAGAGGGAGAATGAGAGCTTGGAATTGGAGGTATCAGTATTCTCTAAAAGTTTGCCACGTGGCTCATAGTGTGGTCCGTCTGTCAGCAAAGATCTGTTCCAATTTTAAGAACTTAAATGAGCTGGGGCTTGGGTTAAATGTTGGTTTAGGATCGCGCCACGCTTGTCCTTGTAAATTCTATCAAACTGGGTGAGCCTGGATGATCTACGTACTTGGTGAAATTGTTTGTATGGTTTGGGCTTAGCCTTAATTATCAGCCGTCATTAGACTAATTTTGGGCCCCCATAAGCCTGGCTCATCAACAACTCCACCTCAAATGGGCCTTCCAAACAATTCAAGGAGTTCCCGCCACAGCTGAAGTCTATGAATGTATTTTTTACCTATGCATATAGGGTCGGGTCAAAATAAGTTGACACGCCTTACTTTTACATACTAAATGATGCATAATTGTGGGTCCGCGTAGAAATGAGTCAATAGTTGTTTTTTGGTGAGGAATATCTAGCTTAATGAAAAGTATATGGCTCAGGCTCCGAGGACCCCCTTTTTGTGACCCCTCTCGAGAGTCATTCAGCTGTGGATTTCAAGAATCCAACGGTGGTTGAGCATTGGCAAAAAGTGAGTGTCAGCTCAGCGCTATCAACCACAGCTGGATTCTCTGAATCCAACGCCGAGCACGCGACTCCTGAGAGGGGTCACAGAAAATGGGGTCCGTGAGCCCAACCCAAAGCATATTATGAGTTGAAAAAGTTATGGACTGTCCGTATCACCACTAACTTAGAACTCCAGATTTGATAAGACTAGAAGTTCCAGAAAGAGTTGATTTTTTGTATCATGATCTCCTCACCAAAAAGCAGCTCTTGGTTCATCTCCTTAGAGACCCACATGGGCATGTATCTTGACTAGGTTGATACACGCTTTTTTTGACAAATGACACACAATAGTGGAGCCCATATGGAAATGAGTTAAGAGGGTTTTTTTTTGTGAGGATGACCTCTTCACACTCTTAATCACCCCATTCTTGCATTTCTAGACTGCTGATGATCCTTAAGATTGACACCATAGAGATCTCAGAGATCGTGAAGAAATCTAGACATACCGTCAACAATATATTGTCCTCCCAATTTCCCAACATAATTCAGTTTGGACCGCAAGACCAAGGGCGAAACAAGGAACCACTGGCACATGGATTGCATATGTGACCTTGGTGTCGCAAATCTTATGCTCAAGGAGATAGTATTTGTTGTACGTTGGGGACTTCAAAGTCCACCATCCAAAAATGTGAAGTGGAGTACCATTAAGGAATCCCTGTCCCTTTGGATGTTTGTTCAACCTCTTGGTGGACCTACAAAGCAAACCTCAGCTTGACTGATGATTTCTATTAGTAGTATTTTAGCATCTAAAAAAATGCTCAAGTCCAAGGGATAGAAATCACGATATTAAAATGCTAAATCCAACGGATATAAATCATACGGGGATGGTACCGTTTACGGTTAGTTGGGGGGTAATGGGTGGAGAAGAATGGTAGAGTATTTAGAGGTATATAAAGCACATGACAGGAAACTCTCTTTAACATCAAAGCTCTCTTATTCAGCTGGGGAAGTTTATACTTGGAGAGGAGATGTATTTATTTTGGGGACATGGTTTTTAAGTTAGAGTGGCATATGTGGAGATTGTAGTTTGGGTGGTTCTTTTGCTTTCCTCTGTTTTTTCTTTTGTGACCTTCTCGGTCTCATTTTAATATAATTTGGACTCATCAAAAATAAAAACCACGCTATTTGTGGTATGTTCAATCTCCATGAGCATGAGGTACATTCTCATTGACCTCTTTGAAGCCCTTTTTGGCCTGGCCATGGTTCAAAAGGACTGATATAAAGCCTTAATAATATGCAACTGTTACTATTATTTTCATGGATCGGTCTCCTTGGACCACTTTTTTTGCACTAATAATTTCACTAATGCTCTCAGGTGCGGGGTTTCCGAGAATCCAACGGTGGTTGTGTGTGCTGAGCTGGCATTTTATCACGAGGTGTATTATACCTATATTAAATGCTTACACGAACTATTGAAAATCTGATTTTAAAATTTGAGAAAACGTCGAAAAAGTATTTTTAAATTTTGTTTAATTATAAATAGTTTTTTTTTTTTTTGCTGTATTTTAAACGTATTTTCGAATGACAACTCTGAATTATACTTGAGCTTTTTCCTTTTTGCCGAATTGCTAACAATGGTCTGGTGAAAATGCTTGACCCCTAACTTATTTTTTCTTATTGTTTTGGGCTCTAAAGATCCAACCAAGCCCACAAGCTCAATGCTTTCGCGTTCAAACGCGTTATGTGGCTCATTGACTTTCTCTAATAATCACCTAGAATGTGCCACGTGGCTTGCTGCCTTCTTGTTTTAGTAGTCGTATGGAAACACACCATGTGGCTTGCTGCCTCGATACGACGAAACTTTACCCCTTTATTTATTTATTTATTTTATAAAGAGTACGAAACTTGATATACTGTGGTCCGACCTCTGTCAACAAAGATCTACTCTCTATACGGGAGGCGGGCCCACAACACTTTTTGGAATATTCTCCTGTCAAATGTTCATACGGGTTTTGATCGACGGCCCTTGATTTGCTACGAGACGTTAGCGTTGCCTTGTTGCTGCCTTGTTGCAAAAGAACAATGGGCCGTTGTGACCTGGCTCCCTGGACTATTGTAAGACCCTCGACCTCTTGTAGGAGTATCAATGGGTGGGTGTGGGATGCATTTTAGTCTTGACAGGTTGAGGCTAGACTTAATTATAAGGGTGGGCTCTAGCTACCGCCCTAAAATGACAGGCTCCGGTTACAGGACACAATATGATCCACGTGGCACACTCTTAGATGACTCTGACCGTATGTATGTTTGGACAATCCCTAAGTGGATCGCAAACCAAAAATCAGCCTGATTAGTGATTTGTAGTCTTTGGATTGGACTTATTCTCACGGGTTGATCGAAACTCTGGGAATTTCAGCAGTATTTGAGGTACAAAGATTCAACGCCTAGAAATCACTAATCAGGCTGATTTTTGATTTGTAGGTCCACCTAGGTATTGGCCAAACATCCATACGGGCAGAGTCCTCTAAGAGTGTGCCACGTGGCTCATATTGTGTCCTGTAACCAGAGCATGTCATTTTAGGGCGGTAACTGGAGCCCGACTCTAATTACAATGCCCACTGTATAAAAGAACTGTGTTTGGGCTCATGGGCTTCACAAGACGCTCACCTAGGTAGAGCAAGACTTTGATGATGGTGGTCCATCGTCAATGTTGATGACGAACGACGGTGTGGGCCACATGGCACACTCTTAGAAGCTAACCGTATGGATATTTGGACCATCCCTAGGTAGACCTACATACCGTAAATAAGCCTTGTTAGTGATTTCTAACCTTTGGATCTGAGTACCTAGAATAATGCTCGAATCCACAGCTGAAAATAAACCCTGAAAATGACTCTAATCCAACGGTTATAATTGAAATTACTAATCAGATTGAATTTTGGTATGTAAGTCCATCTAGGGATGGTCCAAACACCCATACTGTCAGTAGTCTCTAAGAGTACGTGCCATGTGACTCATACTTTGGTCTGTCATCAACATTGACGAGGCCCCTACACGTGCTGCCTCCTAGTACCTATAAATGGGCTGGGCTGGGCATGTGCCTGATTGTTCAAGTCCGTCAAGGATTTTGCTGGTCCTAAATACTTTGTTTTGGACTGAGCCAGACTTGGATATTTCTTGGGCCGGCCTATTAACACCTGTGGCATCTTTGCTCCAGTATGATGGGTCTCTCGTAGGAGATTATTTCTTATGCTAAAATCAACATGATCCAATGACTATATCATCCAATCACATCCAAATGTATGGTCAAAAAAGTAAATATCACTAAAAAAGATGACATGAAAATGGAGCAGGTCAGACCCTAAGACCCAACTTTATCCATACTGAGTTTAGGGGGTTGGATCCATGAAATGAGATCGATTTTAAATAGGGTCAGGCTCAGGGGACCAACAAAAGTGAACCAACAAGTTCACTAATGTTCTCGGCCATGAATCATGAGAATCCAACTGTGATTTTGCTTTTACAAAACTGAATGCCAGGTCAGCACTGCCGAGAAATGAACTTGTTGGTTAACTTTTGTTGTTCCCCTGAGCCCGACCCTTTTAAATATGAGGAGTCTTGAGTCTCTTGACTTAACTTGATCGAAATTAGCCGTTCCATTTAGAAAAGGCTGACCCATTTTCATGTATTATCCACAAATGGCCCTAGTGATGATTAAATGACAAAATATGTTTTTAGATGACCTAACTTCCCCATTATGACCTTCACTACATGAGTGCATAAATATGCAACATCATGGTCAACTTCAAAAACTGAAAGAGTAGTTATATCTACTTTCTCTTTGACATAAATCACTAAAATATTCTTAAAGAAACTCCAAATCTAGCATTCTAAGGGTACATTAAAATAAATTGAGTTGATAATCATGGTTGCGCAATACATTTCTATTAGGCTGTACCCACAAGATAATACTAGTACCTCAATGCATGGCGATGTCACAGCAGTGTGAAAATCTGTCTACACACACCGGTTTGAACCCCCTACAAGGGGAGGGATTGTCTCCAATCATAGTTTAAAAAAACATCCATAATGATCCATCCCCATTACATTATTGGGCATTTAGCGCTAAAACATGTTATAACATAATGTTTGTTACTTTGAAAATAAGGACCATTATCTGTTATTTAACCATTATTCATGTTAAGTTGGAAAAAAATGATTGATTTTTGCCCTATTTTAATGGCCATAATAATTGAAATAACGGTAACATTACCTATCCATCATAATGTTATAACTGCTGTCTTTAAAACTTGTCTCAAATCACCATAATGATAGGTAGGGGTGTCAATTTGCAACCGTTTAACTGAAATTGAATGAGAATTGGAACCAAATACACTTGTCACGTCCCGGATTTCGAGTACACAAATCTCGAAGTGTGCGTCGCGTGTCCTAAATCTAAGGCACGCAAGGCATTCTCATTCTCACATCTCACCCAAGTTACAAAAAATTAGAGTAAATTTTTATTTTAAAATGCAAAAGCGTGAACTAATTAGACATACGACTATGTTCAGACTATTAAATTTGAGCTCAAAAACTATTCATTTATGACAAAGTATAATCTAAGATTATCCTTAGTATTATCATGATATTATATTATAAAACGAGTATATGATCCAATGATAAACATATACATATAAACTAAAAATTAGAAAATGCTAAAAGATAATACCTACTCGACCTGAAGACCACCACAATAATTTGCTCCACTACATCTGGATCTCTATACCACAATCTGTGATTCTTCTCTATAAGGGGGTTGTAAGTGGGTAAACTTTTGGGGAACAGCTCAGCAAGTAAATTCAACTTCTAACAACATGTCAAGGGATAAAACAAACTCAAATAATTTTAGTGGCCCACCAAACTACACACATATATACATACACTATCACCATAACCACATTTAAAAATATTAATATTTTATTTCAAAAAATAATATTACAACATTACCCATGGCTCCTCTGATTTGGCCAACCAAAACAAATAGAGGTTGCGCCTATGTTAGTTAATGCGTCACCCATGTTGGGCCCTATTATGTTATATGGACCTTGATGGTGCTAGAAGTTTTGTACATGAAGGCACAACACAATGTTATTTTTCTTTTACATAGAGATACGGAAATCCTAGTTTCATCTTGGGGTTATATATATACCTCGGTTTATCAAAGATGATTATCCCTTGTATTGTGTATTTCTTTTCTTGCCTCAGAGCATAATGGAATCAATGTGGATCTGTGAACGTAGAACAATCTAGAGGGAACTATGTAAATATGTGTTGTGGGTGATTGCATCTTTGTTCTTTAGATTGTTTAGTGTTCTTTCTTCCCAACAGGCCCTACCTGATGGGGCCTACCCAAAATATATAATAGCCACGTGGCATACTCAAGAAACGTTGATTGTGTGGATGCTACGTCCACGTGGATCTACAATGTTACAAAAATGAAACGAGACATGCATGGAGACACCAAACGTCGGATGGCTTGTATACCTGAGAAAATCAGCTGATCAGTGAGGAGTTGACACACATAGCTGACGGATAAAAGCTGATAGTGGTGCACATAAACAACTCTCTATCCTAATAATTCTTTAATTTACTTTTAATTTCTCATCGCCAATCCACTCTCTTCTAAGGAACCTAATGGTAACGTTTCTATTTAATCATGCTATAAAGTCGTTTTCTCTTTAATGTTTTTAATTCAAAATATGTAATCTCTCTCCAAAAATTCTCCACCTTTTCAAATTTATCTCCTAAGAAATAATAACGTTTATCTTAATTCCTATTAAAATTAATTTGCAACAGCTCTCTTTTTATAGTTTTAGCCCCTTGGTGTTAGCCTCCTCCGTGAACTAATAATCCCCTTGCACATTTGTGGACCCAAAATTGGTACGTAGGAATATATTTTTATATATATATTCCTACATAGGAATAAAAAACTAAGGCTAATTTATAGATTAGAGGGTAAGTTATTTTTTATATTTTCTTTAATTTTTATTTATTATTATATATTTTGTTAAAGTTGATTCAAAAAGAGAGTTTAGCTATGAGACCAACAATTTCACAAGTGGCACATAGATTTGTAATTTATTTGTATTTGCCTTGACAAGTTTTGTTAATATGTTAGTATTTTTTATTTCTTTTTAAATAAATAAAAAATTTTGATATCATTTTGATAAGAGATAAATCTATATATGCACATAGTTATTTTTTTAATTAATATTAAATGTATAATTTTACTTACCAATAAAAGTGTTACCTAATTATTTAATTTCTTTTTTCATTCGGTGATATAATGGGAATCAACTTTATATAATAATAAATTCCTGATAATAATTTTTTGATTTATTTATATTTTCTTATAAATTTTTATAGTATGAAGTGCGTATCTCAGAATAAAAAATCATAAAAATAGTTGATAAAATAATAGGTCAAATAAATATAGTTTCATATGACAAGATGATTTTTTTATAAATAAAATATTTGTGTATTTTTTAACTAAATATGTTTAAACGAAGGTAGTGTTACATTTCAAGGCATTTTCTATATTTTTTAATTTTTTTAATATGAATTGATAAAATCATTTTTGTAGTTAGAATTTTAATAATTTTTTCAATCAAGGATGCTTCATATATATGTATTTTTTATTATAAATTTAGATGTATTTTTATTTTAATAGATCAAGCGATTGATTGGTGGTATCTGACGTATTAGGTCTCCTAGATGGGACCCATTAATTGGTGACTTCTACTATATACGCGAGCCATGCGTGCATCTCTCTAACAAGGACCCTAATATACATTAACACAATTTTTACATATGATGTACAAGCATATAGTAGACTTGAAGGGCGAACTACCATCAAGAAGGGTGGACTTCTTGGCTTGAAGCTAAATGTCCAATGTGCAGTGTTTGAGTCGGATGCTCAGAGCGATCCTTGATGATGTACCTAGCTATGTTGACTAACTAGTGGTATATACAAATATTAGACTAATATAAGTCCACAATGCCATATGAATATTGCATATCATGTAATGGCATGAATGGAATAAATAGGGGCCTTTTTGGATTAAGACGCTAACTAATCTCCCATTAAAAGTCTCAAATCTTTTTAATTTGCAACTAGTCTCGTGCATCTGCTTTCTAAAATTCCCACCCTTTCCTAAATGACTCTCTCCTGATAATTCTTTAATCTCTCTTATTAAAAGCCTTAAATCTTTCAAACTTCCAATGTGCTCTTCAACATACCAATAGTCTTACAATTACCATGCTTACCCATCTGATTGGACAACAATTCCTCTATCCCCAAATCAATGGTTGTGATATTGGTTGGCAGGGAATTTAGTTTTGTTGTATTGAAACCAATTAGGCACCAGATAAGATAAATGATATAGAAAAATATTAGTAAAATGAAATTGGCTTGCTACTCGAGCCAATTGATATCATTTGAGTTTGAATTAATTGATGTTTCTCTTGAGAGCTAAAACTTGGATGTCTAAGGAAAATCAGGTTAAAGCTAGGTTTTTGGCCTGGTCAGCTGCATGCCTTCAAATTGTATGATTTGACTACAACCCATCAGATGGTGGCCCACCAAGTGAATGCTCCAAATCTATGACAGTGCACCACATGTAAGGTGTGGCATGTATGGAGCATTCTCCTCAATGCGAGCATCATTCTATTTCGATAAAATAGGACGGCATATCAACCTGTGAAAAAATAGATTTTCCTTGATTGATAAAAACATCACAATGTTGAAACAGAATGGACAAATGGAAGCAACTCTCACTTTGACTTTGTCTGGATAGTCCAAGAATGTGATAAATCAGAGGTACATGGTTACTTGATCAATGATGCTCTTTAAATCGGAGATATGGAATCGTCAATTGATGGGTCCTATGCCCTCAATTGCATGTGGATCAAAATTCTTGTATTTGGTGGTAGACCATTCTTTTGGTTTAGTTTAGATCTACCACATCCTTTGAACAACCAAAAATGTCTAAACAAAATTCCATTGGGTTCATTTTTGGCTTAAAGATATCCCATACAAAGACAATCCAATTAGTGGGTCCCAACACCATAAGCATACAACACGAGATCGTAGACTGGCAAATAGTCTAATATGCCAACAACCAACTTCATCTCTCTGGAGACATCATGATGTGTGTATGATATACATGATGTTATCGTGAAAAAAACTAAAGATGGGCCCCGCAAGCATACATATGATCCATTGTTTATCCGTGCATTTGATTACATGTTTACTCCCAAACCAGAACATCAAAACCTATAACAAAGTCCACAAATCATCGGTATGTACATGTGTCTTACGTAAGAGAATGGGCCTTGTATATACCATGTCATTACAACCACAAAACAAAACCAAAGAGTACGTAGCTTAACCATCTTGCACACCATTGTCCAAATCCCCCCATTTACCTTCTCACCACACAAAACTTCTCTCGCAACAGAGACACATAAACTCTCTTTCTCTCTAATCCCATACATGCCTCTCCTTTGCTCTTAAACCTAGAAAAATCTGAACAACAATAGAGAGAACACTGAAACAGGACCAAAACCAAAATGTCTCTCCTTCACCATGAAGCCAAGCCTATCCAAAGCAGCTTCGTCATCCTCCTCATCGTCCATCACTTCCTTCTCCGACCCCTACAACAATCTCGGTTTGTATAATCTTCATCATCATCATCGACAACGGAGAAGTCGTCATCATCATTCTATAGAAGAGCCGGTGGGGTATAAGGAAGGAGGCGGGCAAGAATAGGTATCCATTGAATGCCACGATGATCATTCAACGGTCTGCAGATATCTGACAAAGAAATTGGGAAAAGAGATCACAAAAATCGAAATTATTTTGCGAGTTTTGCATTATTTGGTTGGTTGATCTTTGTAGGATTAGCTTCCTTTCAAGAGATGGGTAATTTGTAGCAAGATTGGAATGTGAAACACATACATGCAAAGTCATCTTCTTTGAATTGCAAAGTTGATACTGCAATCTCCAAGGACCATGCACATTACAATCGAGGCATACCCATCTGCCAATTAGTTGAAGATGAAATGTCACCATGTAAGAGAAGCAATTCAGTGTAGTTATCCCCATGGGAAGGGTTTTAATTGAAAATCAAGTAAATGGTATTTAAGTGTCCATGAATTAATGGTGGTCATACAAATTTTCAAAGTGGTTGGGAAAAAAACATAAACATTGATTGCTGGAGATGGATTTTATGGATATTCTTACTTTTAATTTAACAGAAATATTAAATAAAATTCTCTTAATGGAGTTAGAAACTAACAAAGATATCGACATTTAAAGTGAGTAACAGAGAAATAAAACATATATCACAAATTAAAGAACTAAAGACCCGTTTCGGCTATTCTTGTGAGCTGTATCGGGAACTTCAAGATATAAGTGTCCCTTGATGTGAACTTTAATCAAACCATAGTCAACATAAACATTGAGAACTTCCATTAGTTGCTCTTACTCTTATTCCCGCAAGAGTGACGAATTTGGGGGTAAATGTATCCGCCAGCATCTACTGTATATCCTATCATCTCTGACTAAATCCAGATTTCCAAGAGAAAATTAAATGAGGTGAAATTAATGGAGAGATGTTTTAGGAGAGAGGAGATGTTTTAGGATATTTAGAGACTAAATGAAGATATTTAGAGAGATTTAAGGAGGTGTAAGGAGTTGTAACGTTGGGATAGACATTTCCATAGGGGAGTGTGGGAGAGAAAGAAGTCTTGGGGAATGGAGCGACGTAATTGGTTGTAAAAGTCTAAAATACTCGTAAAATTATTACACATTGCTTAAAGGGTCAAGTATTTTTTTAGAAAAAATAAAAAATGTGGAGGTAGAGCCACGTGGATGAGAGAGAACGTTGTTCCATCCCTTAGCTTTAGCTTTAGTATAGATACATATAGATGCATAGATATTATGACCAAACTACCCTTATTTTACCCTAAATTGTCCAATTAATAACACCCCTCTAATTAGTATTATTATGTTACTAATGATCTTATTATTATTTTGCATTTAACTTGCTCAACCCTTCTGTTATCACCGAGTTAGTGTGTTTTTTAGGAGATGACCCAATCCTCTGATGTAATGGTAATGGAGGACACGACCTTTCTTGCTTCTCTCCTTTTATATTTTTGTCTTTTCCTTACAAACCGTCTCTCCTTTCACCAAAAATAAAATAAAAAATAACACACAGCTTCTCATCTCCCTCTTTCTTATCTTTTTCCCTCTTTTCTTTTTTTTTTCTTTATTCGCTGGTAAGGACGAACGAACAGAACGCGCGCTTTGATCAGAAGCACCTGACCTGGAGGCCTGGACTGAACCACCCCCCCCTCCCCCCGAAACCATTGGGGCGAAATTTTTTTTTTTTCCCCCTCTTGCCAAGGATGGGAAATCTGTAAGTTTCTTCAATCTCTAATTTCTTCGATTTCTGTGTCTATTCAGTAGATTTCGATGGTTATTCATGGATTTTCGTACAATACCAGTTGCGACGACAACGAATCGAACTGTTTAGTGTTTCGAGAAATTAGGGTTTTTGGATTTGTGTAACAAGGGGAAGATTTGAGGATTAGGATTGAATTTCGAGGGGTTCAGGAATTCGGGCTGCTAGGGTTTGATGAAAAAACATGATATTAGAATACGATCCGAAGAAGAGCGTAGGTTAGAATTTGTGGTTCCTGCGTTGTTTAGCGAAGTTTGGGGAGTCCCTTCTGTTTCTTAAATCTAGGGTTTCATTTATTCTTTTTCATATTGGAGGAATATTGGTGCGCGTTAAAGGATAATGTGTATACTGTGTGTCGTTCAGAAGTGGTCTCGGCGGGTAGCAACCATGCTTCCGTGGTTAGTAATTCCACTTATAGGACTATGGGCGCTCTCGCAGTTGTTGCCGCCTGGTTTCCGCTTTGAGGTCACCTCCCCTCGGTTAGCTTGTGTTTTGGTTCTCTTGGTTACCCTCTTCTGGTATGAGATTTTGATGCCACAGCTATCGGCCTGGCAGGCACGTAGGAGTGCCTGGCTTAGAGAGAGAAAGAGGTTTGAAGCTATAGAGATGCAGAAGCTCAGGAAGATGGCCACTCGACGGTGTCGCAACTGCTTGACCCCCTACCGGGATCAGAAACCGGGTGGCGGCCGGTTTATGTGTTCATACTGTGGTCACATCTCTAAAAGACCGGTGCTGGATATGCCCGGTCCTTCTGGGATTACAAATCCGGGGATCATTGGAGATTTGGTTGGCAAGGGCGGGAAGATATGGAATGGGAGGGCGTGGTCAGAGAATGGTTGGATTTGCGGTCATGATTGGTTAGAGAACGGGAATTGGGCGGCTGGGTCTGTCACAGCGAAGTCGAGTTATTGGGGGAAGAACGGAGGTGGTTTTTTTAGCGGTGATGACCATTGTTTGGCGGAGAAATCCTGTTCGGGTGTTGCTGTTTTCGCCTGCAATCTTTTGGCATCTTTGATCTCATGCATAAGGTGGCTCTGGAGAAAGATTTTTAGGGTCGGCTCCTCAAGGGAAGATACTTTGTCGGATGCGGAGCACAAGGGAATGTTGTCTAAGAAAGGTGAAAATGGGATTAATTTTCATGAGAGTAAATGGGAAAAAGCTCGCAGGAAAGCTGAAGAGAAGAGACAAGCTAGGTTTGAGAGGGAGCTTTTAGAGGAGGAAGAGAGAAAACAGCGGGAAGAGGTCGCAAGGTTGGTGGAAGAACGGAGGAGACTGAGGGATGAAAAGATTGAGGTTGAAAAAGAGCGTGTCAAAGGCTCATATCCTGACGAGGGAAAAGATAGTAAGAGAGAAGCAGAAAGGAAGCGTCAAGAAAGAAGGAAAGAGAAAGACAAGGGGTCTAGTAAAAGTAGCTCTGACTGTGAGGAGCCTGAAAGGAGGTCTGGGAAGGAAAGTGAAAAAAAGCGGGAGTTTGACAAGAGGAGTGAGACTGAAAGACGGGACCTTCAGAAAACTGTGACGGAAAGTGTTAGGACCCAGAGTTCTGAAATGGGGCATGGCATAAAAGTTACCACCATGAACAATTTTAGCAGGGGAAGTGGTACCAGATACTTTGATCGCGTGAAGGGTTCTTTCATATCTTCCTCTAAAGCTTTTAATGGAGCTAGTTTCTTTGGGAAGGGTGCTCAACCTCCTGCCACCATAGTTTCAAAAGCAAACAAGCCTAATGGTTCTGTTGATCACGTCCAAGGTTCTCCCAGCAGGAGAGAGATACATTCCACCGAACATATACCTGGAAAACTAAATTCAAATGGTGATGATAAGATCAATGAGACGAGCTTCCACCGACCTGTAAGTTGTGTTCTCCACTAATCTGATTTTATGTCTTTGTTTGGCCATACATTATTTTAGTATGCTTGTCTTAATCACAAGAAAATGGCTTGGTAAGAGTAAATTGGTTGAGCATGCACTCTAGAGATATAGAAAGGACACAAGGTCCATAATCCTCGTTGGACCCTAACCAAGATACTATACATGTGGCTGACTAGCTGATCAATCTGAACTGTTCAATCAGTGGCCACCACCTTCTGGAGGCCAAAAATCGGAGTGACTGGAAACTTCTCAAGTTTTAACCACCCAATGCACGTGCTCTGCTTTCTGATTGTTCACCTTAGCTTTTGTGATGTTTAACTATGTGCTCTAGTTTCAGAGGTTGAGTCCTGCCAGTCTGATTTTTTGGGCTATGCCCCATCCAACAGGTTGTCCAGCAACCTGATAGTCCAGACAAATGACTTAGTATGCCACATTTATAGTACACAGGTAGGATCCATTAAGAACGATGGGTTCAGGTCCCTCATATGTAGTCTATGTTCTAATGTAACAATTTTGAGGCTCGATTTCTTATTGGCTGCTATTTACTATTGATTGATTTTCTTCCAGATTGCCTCAGAAATGCAACCACGGGCAACTCCAAAAAAATCTTGGCAGCAATTATTTACTCGTTCGCCAGCAGTTTGTCCAGTCTCCAATGAAGATACTATAAGTAGGTCAACTAAGAAGCCCCAAGCAGAGGCTCAAAGCCCGTATTTACCTGGTCAAGCACCACCAACACATCTTTTAGATGATCAGATCCATTTTGGGCTGTCATTGCCTTTCACTCCGTCACCCTTTCCGTCTCCCTTTCCAAATGGTTTAATAAATATTAGTTCGATTTCTTCTTCAGCAGCTAAACCCATATTTCCTCTTGTTGGTGGAGCACCACATGATTTTATATCAGAAGATTCGGAGCTTTTTGAAGACCCTTGTTATGTTCCTGATCCGGTGTCTTTACTTGGGCCAGTTTCAGAGTCACTTGACAATTTTCCGTTGGACCTGGGGACTGGGTTTGTAAAAGATACAGGATTGGAAAGGCTTCGTGCTATAAAGAATTTATCTGCTTCTGCAGAAGTTAATAAGCCTTCTCCAATTGAGTCCCCTATGTCACGATTACGGCTTACTGAAGAGAGGCATAGCAATTCTGGCCCATACCCATTTACCCCAAAGACCCAGGATCTGAAAACTTTACCTCTGAATGAATCAAATAATGCACATGAACGTGGAACATGGCAGATGTGGGACACACCGACGTTTAGTCCTCTTGTTCATGGTTCAAGTGATAATGATCCGTGGTTACAGAAATCTCTCTTCCAGCCATTGTCAGGTGATGGAGAAAACAATTTCCCTCCTCTTATTCCGCGGGAGGATATTTCTCAGAAGGAGGTGACTTATGGCAGTTCGAGCAGATCAGCAATCGGCCAGCCGTTTGAATCATCTCCAGCCAATTGTTGGTCCAAGTGAGTAATGAGTTTCCTGAACCCTCTCTGTTTTAAAAGGCTCTGCCAATGTAGTGGTGCTATTTGAGTATGGATTGCAACAGTAGGTCTTGAATGTACCTTTTTGATTATATAGAAGATAGAACTTTTTGGAGGCATTGAATGTTGTCACTGTAACCTTTGTTGCATTTAGGCTTAACTCAGCAGTATCTTGTTTATGAATTAATTTGGTTCAATGTTTTGTCAGTGTAGGATAGTCTTCTTCTTCTTCTTTTTGGTTCTAATGTTTTGTCGAGTTTAGGATAGTCTTCACATACTCTGTTAGATCATGGTCAGGAGTCAGGACACTAATGTTTTTATGAAGACGACATCTTTATAATTTATGAACCCATATTGTTCTGTTGCTCTCCCCCCCCCCCCCCCCCCCCCCCCCGCCCGGAAGAGCTTAGTTGCATTGCACGAAGCAGGAGCGAGGAAAGAGTTAAATTATTTAAAAAGATGTACAAATATTGTGATAGGTTCTAATAATATGATAAATTAGTGATTAATAAATTATATTTGAAGTTTTTATTATGTTATTTTTTTTGTAGAACATATGACTTCTTAAGTTTTTCATAAGAGAATAATTGAGCTTTGTTTCCGAAATTTCTTGTCAAATACAAAAGAATCAAGAGTTCGTTTCAAACAAGTTGGGGTTTCCGTCAATTACAACTGCGAATCCGAAAATCTCCCAAGTAAGAAGCGTGGAAGTGCGGTTCTGAGCGGGAGCGTCACCCTATATACAAGTTTCCTGCAACTAAGGGGAGGAGGCAACAGAACTTGAAGAAACATGTGGCCATGACATGAACATTTGGGCTTTTCCTTTTTTTTTTTTGAATGATGAAATGGCTGATCACTTAGATACAATTTTAGTGACACTTAGATTGTTTGCTTGGTGTGGACTGTGGAGTGAATAAAGTAATTTGATTTTTGAGCTATGCCAATAGAGCTTGAGTGCAATATATTCATAGTATTAAATTTTGCCAAAAGCCGAATTCTTCGTATTTTTGTCATTTTATTTATTTATGACATGTCAAAGTGAAGTATACCTGTAATAGTTTGGTGAATTTTATTTGTCAGGACCGAAACTTTAAAATAGGTAAGTGTTTTTAGAAACTTTGATCCCTCTTTTTTTTCACATTTCCTTGCTATTGGGAGGTTTCTGAGTGAGAAAAACAACTCCATTAAGGGTTTTAGAGTCAAAAGCAACTTAATGGGTATAAATTAAGATTAAACATTCATTGGGTTGTGTATTTTGAGGTTGTTCTATAGTAAACCATAGTTCCATGTTTCTTTTGTATATTTAAGCTGCATTAGTATTACAAATGTGTAATTAGATCTTCAAACTATTTTCAGTTGGCAAATTTTCACAATACTTTTCCTTGTCAAATTATACTTTTTCGAAATAATTTCAAAATTTAACTAATGTGGTTTAGGGTGAAGTCAAAGTTTAGCTGCCCTGAATATATTTCACTACAAGTTATGGACATAGCTTAATTTTCATATTTAGTATTGGTTTTGGACTTTTGGGTATTATCTTGTTGTAAATGAGTGATGAAGCAGTGAGGATAGATCCCAATAATGTAGTTGTGATTGCTAACGACTTCAATGTGATCAACATCAAAAGAAGCTTGAGCATTTGGAATGATGCAATAGAAAGTCCAATTGCAAATGTTTGATGATGTCTTTTCCCAACTATTTGGTGTTGGCAGCATGAATCTTAGTTTTCCGTTTGATTATGTCTAGAGCCATATCTTTTGTTCAAACTTGTATCTTTAGATATTTTCTTATTGCCTCTGTCCATGTCCGTTTCGGCCATCCTCTCATCTTATTAGAGCCTTCAACCTAAAACAAAACTTTGCTTCTTATTGGTGTTGTCATTGGTCTTCGCTCTACATACCCACATCATCTTAGTGTCTTCTTGTTATTTTATACCCTATTAGGGTTATTCCTAAATTCCCTCAGTGTGCATATTTATTATTTTGTCCTTCATAGTCTTTCTATCATTTATGTCAGTAAGTTAATTTCTTCATCTCTGCTACACTCGTTGTAGTTGCTTTTGGTTCGCAAGAAGTAGGTTTCACCAAGAGTGGATTTTCCCCCAAAAGTGACACTTCCGATAAATCTACTTCGTGGAATCCTTTTTATCCCCATTTGGTTGACATTGGGGAAAATAAAAAAAATAAAAAAGGAAAAGAGATATTCGACGACAAGCGTATGGATGGCTATATGGAGGAGATGGCATCGTCAACGAGAAAGAGAGAATAGAGAGGGAGAGTTGTTGGGGTTAGGGTTTTTGGAGAGAGAGGGGTGGATAGACATGGGAAGGAGTGAACGAGTCAACGGAAAATCGACTTCCTCTTTTTAAAACAGGAAGTCGCTTTTCATCAGTTTTGGGAGATTTGGGAAGTTAGTTTTCATGGGGCCCACTTTTCCTAATGAACCAAACACCGGGAAAAATGACATTTTCCTGATTTTGGTTTTCTTTTGGGAAAGCAAGGTGAACCAAATGCAGCCTGTATGAACATGTTCTTGATTGCCCAACTTTCTGCTCCAAAATTTATAGCTTCTTTTCAATCCTTATGCAATGTGCAATAAAAGGTTGTGGTTTGTAAGGATCATTGGTGAATTGGCAAACCACATGGATGGCGTGATCCTTTGAGGTGATTGTCGTTCATACCCACTCCCTCCTTAATTTGGCATTACTTAGTGCTAGCAGAAAAATCTCACTAGATTAAAGATAATTTCACATTGAATTCCAATGCCTTGTTGCAAGTCTTTGCATCACTTTCCTTTTTATGTTTTGTGCTTGAGTTGAAATAGTGGTTTTGTTTGATTCGTGTGAAGGTTTTTTGAGGGAAAACCGTTTCGTGTGGAATGTGGTTACATTTTGTTTGGATGAGTTGAGGAGAAAAAGAACAGAGCAAATGCACATCTTGTCTTTTCAATCCCCCCCTTGGGGCCACCCCCTGGGATTTATCCCAGTACACTTGGTACGTGTGGAAGGGGTGACATACATGCCCTATGAGAGTAGTTGGGTGCTCTAAGAGTTTTAGATACCCATGGTATGAAAAAATACCTTCTTATTATTCTAACTAAGATTTAGGGAAAAACTAAAAAAGGGAAGAAATTGAATTTTTTATTGTATGCCAACATAAAATTGTCTTTGTGATCAAAGTTTAACAAGGCTAGTTCGGGAACTGAGGCGTTTTGTCTCAAAAAGGAGAGGCGGTATCGAGGCGTAAGCCTCAATTGTTTTTAAAAAAAATGTGTAAAAAATTCTAAAAAAATTATAATTAATTCTACAAAAATGAGAAACAACATATCATGTGAAAAACTAACTTAAATAAGCAATAAAAGTAATTGAGGCTATAACCCTAGTCACAAAGTCGGGATTCAGCAATAAATTGGCGAGGAGTAAAATCGGAAAAAATCGGCAAAAATCGACAAAAATAAAATAAATAATTAAAAAATATATTGTGGCATATTGCAAGTTAGAAATGTTATTTTTAGTTTACTACAACACATTTATAAGATGAAAAGCAAATTTATAATTTCATAACATAACTCATAAGCATGATTCATCTTTCATAATCAAAATTTCAAAAGGTAATATTGCAATAGTAATCAATATTCAAGTAACCCATATTTCAAGTTTAAACAAAAACCAAATAAAAACATCTCTATAAAATTCACTCTTAAATTAAGTCCCCTCCCCGCTTTCAATTCTCAAACTCTCAATCAATCATCAAAGATCAATGGAGTTGCATAATCACGTGCCATGTTGTCATAATATGAATCAACATCGTCTCCATCGCCATCCTCATCCTCATCTTCCTCATCAACATTTTTTTTTGTTTTTTGATAAGTATCTTCCTCATCAACATCAACAACCTGATGTGGCATTGTAGTAGGAGTAGCTGCTACATTAGGTGTAGAAGGCAATTTAGGGAATGCAACAAACTTCTCCACATAAATCGGTTCCGACTTACCTTCACTTTTTTCTTTGATCTTCTTCATGTGCAAATTTACTCTTACATACACCAAATCATGCAATGTCTTCGGCTCCAATCTGTTACGCTTCTTTGTATGTACAACTTCAAATGCACTCAAATTTCGTTCACAAGCCGATGCACTGCAAGGTTGACTCAACACTCTAATTGCCACCTTTTGAAGTAGTGCAAATTTGGGATTCACCACTTTCCACTAATCACCTATGGTATAATTATCAATTTAATTAAAAGTTATAATTATAAAGTAAGGATATATTGATGCTTTTTATGAAGGATGCTACGTGAAAATGGTGTAAAGATATTAGGCTGCCTGACAATATAATCTGCAAGTTGATAATTAAATTCGTCTTGATCCTCAGGAGAAACCATCATTTGAAGAACTTCCATAATTCTTTTGTTAGTTTCTTCATCGTGTTTCACCAACTTATCATAATAAAGATGAGGATTCAAGAGGGCTGCTGCTGCTTGGAGAGTGTTGTGAAGTTATCAGTTCCACCTTTTATCAATTATATCCCAATAAACTTGATATACTGCCCTCTTATCATTGTAAAACTTTACAATTGCCTATTTCGCTCTATCCATAGCTTCGTATATGTATCCAAGGGTAGCTCATTCTCCATTTACCATCCTCAACACTTTGATAAGTGGTTCCACTGTAATAATCATTTTTTTTGCATCTTCCCAAAATTCATTATTAATAATCACATTCTTCACATTTTCACCTTCTGATACTGTATTCCTAGTAGAGTTGGTCAAATATTTTCATTCTTGTGATATAACCATAAACCGCAATGCTTGTTCTACATGTAACATAGATTGCACCATCAAAAAACTTGTAGCAAATCGAGTGACAACAGATCTTTTTATTTCTCTTCCACTTGTGTGCACCCTCATGCGAGCTAACACATTTTGTTTGCTATACAAATACCGAACAATATCTTTTGCATCATCTATTATCTTCTTCCACTTCGGTAACTTGTCAAAATTTTCTAAAATGAGATCTAGGCAATGAGCCGCACAATTTGTCTTGAATACATGAGGCATCTCAATTTTTAAATGAACTCCTGCAGCCGTATAATTTGATGCATTGTCTGCAATAACTTGAACGACATTTTCTCTACCTACATGTTCATCAATCCCTTTTTTTATAAATTCATAAATGAATTTTGCGTCCTTAACCTTCTCCTCTGTAGATTCAGAATACAAAAAAACAATGCCCATGGGAGAAGCCACCAATAGATTTATGTGATTTCTATGTCTATTATCCTGCCAACAATCAGACATTATAGAACACCCCGTCTCTTCCCAAGATTTCTTCACCTCATTAACAAACTCCGATGCTTCTTGCTTCAACGTTGCCAACCATTTAGTCTTCACTGGTTCACTGCTTGGAGGCACATAACCAGCACCATGACTAGAAACCGCTTGCATAGCACGTAAAAATTCTGGGGACCTCAAAATATTGAATGCTATGTTGTTGGCAACAAACATTCTAGAGATTTCAAGATCCACCGTCTCCTCTTTTTTCTTTAGCACTGCATTCAATGTTTGTTGTTGTCTGACCCACCTTATGCCAATGACCCCGATGGCTTGAGATTCTGTACTTGAACCACCGCCAACGAAAGGGTTGCTTCCTATTGAATCCGATGCCTTCATAAAGTCATCAATGGTCCTCCACCTTTTCTTTCTACCAAGTTCATCTACAGCAAACCGTGCAAGTTGCACCACAGAATCGGGTGCACTATTACACGTCTGTATATCCTTGTTTGTCATTCGCCTTAGATGAGACTTAATTCTTGTAATCGAACAATTAAATTCTTCTAAACAATAGTTACATTTTAACTTGTTTCCAACCTTCGTGACATGATTCCACATAGGATCCTTACACTTAGGCATCTTATATTCCTCTGTTCAGCATAATATATAAGATTAAATCATTAAAATACAATCATCAATTCAACACTAAATCGGGCAACGATATTAACTAATGATTTTCAATACAAATATTAAGACTACGTAGTACATAGATCAGGCAATTATATTAAGTATTACTTAACATTATCATTTACAAAGATAGGCTATAGTTTCTCCCTTCAACAATCAATCTTCTAGAAATCACCAAAATTCAAAACCCTCATCGATGATCGACTATTAGATTAATGTCTCCGTTTCTCTGTTTAATTAATCAATGTATAATTTAGTCTTGTAACAGTATTTGGAAACACCAAACTAAAGAAGACATAACTAATAAACCTGAATTTGGTTTCCAATATAATCTAATGAAGACAATTAATAGAATTTAGACCAAAAATTCAGTAATAAAAAAACAGAAAAGAGTAGAAAATAATAACATTTTATAATACAGTCAATGGTGAAATTCAGAAAAGAATAACATTCTATTTTTTACCAAAATCAATTTATTGTTTTCCAACTTTATTTATCAAAAAAAATAAAAAAAGAAGTTTGCACAACACTCATGCCTGACAGACTCCCTTTGTCTCATAGTTTAAAGTTTCGGTCGAAACCGAAACGTTTCGGTTTCGGTACATGCCAATACAAGATACGGGTTTGTATCGGAAAACTCAAAGTTTCGGCTCATTTTCGGTAGTTTCGGACCGAAACCACCGAAACCACCAAAACTACCGAAACTGTGACTGAAACTATAGAAACTCTTTCATTTGGTTTCACCAAGTTTCGGACTGAAACCACCGAAACTTCCGAAACTACCGAAACTCTTTCATTGCGGTTTCACCAAGTTTCGGACCGAAACCACCGAAACTGCTGAAACGTTTCGGTTTCGCCTGCGACCGAAACCGAAATGAAACCAATGACTTTGAACCATGCTTTGTCTACAAGAGAAGAGTCCTCAACACCTTGGATGGAGTTGGGGTTAAATTCCAGCCAGTCATTAACGGTAAAATCAGAAAAAAAATAAAAAAGGTAATCCACGTCTAAAACATGAAGTTTTCAGTCAATAACGGTAAAAATTGTTCTCAAAGGGGGCATTACCAAAAATCAGGCTGATTAGTGATATCTAAGCGTCGTATTGAAGTCATTTTCATGGATTGATTCCAATCGTGGTAAAAAGAGAAAAAGAAGAAGAAAAGGGAGAAGGAGAAGAGAAAACAGAAAAAAAAAATAAAATACGCACTTACCGGAGCCTCACCTGATGTCGTTGAGCGTCGCTGGAAGTTGCAGAAGCCACCGGAGTCGGAGGGGGGGGAGGTTTGTTGTCGTCTCCCTTGTGGTAGAGGGTTACAGTAAAACCCTACTGTTAAACCCCCACCCCCCTTTTACTCTATCTTATCGGGGGGTAAAATCGGAGCCCAAAAATAAAACCAAAAAAAAAAAAAAACCAAAAAATCGGCGATTTTTTCATAAATCGTTAAAATCGCTGATTTTACTGATTAATCGGCGATTAATTCGGAAATATAGAATATCGCAGATTTTTGTGACTAGGGCTATAACTTTACCTTAGGAGCGGCACTGTCGGAAGTCGGAACACTGGCTGAATGCATGAATGTTAATATCAAATCTTAAAAAACATACAACACATAACTAAATTACTAAATCTAAATAGTTACTAGTTACTATGCTAAGTCCACTATCTAGTGTGATAGTGTCTACTAATAAAATATCAATACTAACAAAGTAACTACCAAGATAGAGTTTGAAAAGTAGAGCAAGTCTATAATGTAATAAAAGCTAAAATCTAACAAGTCTACATATAAACACAAAGTCTAATAATAAGAACACAAATCTAAATCCTATTCTTTTACAACAATCATCAATCTTCTATTCTTCTTCATCCCCAATATCATCATCATCATCCCATTTAATCTATTCTAAATAGGAAAAACAAGGGATGAAAGGTAAGATTTAGTGTTTCTTCCAAAATAAAGAGCTTTAGATAACAAAATGAAACCTTTCAGGTCTTTTTTTTTTTAACATAAATGAATAGCGGGGAGGGTATTTTGGGAAAAAGAATGCAAAAAAGTGAAAAAAAATTTAAAAAAGGGGTTTAGGGTTTTAAATTTTACCATGTAAATCTGAGGCTTAAGCCTCGAGGCTATTTTTGGGAGCCTCGCCTTGAGGTGTGCCTCGAGGCGTAAGCCTCAAACGCCTTTTTAAACTATGTTTGTGATAATGTAAGAGATGAGAGACATCGACACTCATCTCCCGAAGAAGAAATTGATCCCACAACATCTCACATGTAGTATTAACCATGGCTTTATATTCAGCCTCCACACTCGAATGAGCCATAATGTTTTGCTTTTTGCAATGCCAAGTCACCAAATTACCACCAACAAAGGTATAATAATCGGATGTGGCTACGATTAATATGCTACTAGCCCAATCAGCATTAGACAACCCAATAACATATAACTTTTTCGACGGTTGATACAACAATCCCTTATCTGGGAAATTCTTCAGATACCATAGAATACGAGAACCAGCATCCCAGTGTGATTGGCATGGGGTATGCATAAACTGACTAACCTAACAGTAAAGGTAATATTTGGACGAGTAACAGTAAGGTAAATCAATTTCCCAACCAACTGGCTATAATGACCTGGATCAACATACAACTCTCCTTGTTTAGCATCCAACTTGACAGTAAAGTCCATGGGAGTACCAAGGGGCTTGGAGCCCAACATACGAGTCTCAGAAAAGAGATCCAACAACACATACTTCTGCTTAGACAGGGTAATACCTTCCTTGGATCGAGCAACCTCAATGCTAAGAAAGTAACGAAGATCGAAACCCTTGGTATGAAAATGTTGTTGCCAAGGTTTTAAATTTCGTGGAAATGTTCGAAATTTCATCAAGCTGGAACAGAAAACCACGTGAAAATTAAAACTTGCAAAAATTTTGTATTTTTTTGAAAGTTCGTTGAAATTTATTAATGTTTTCAAAAGAATATTAATTTTTTGTGAATTTCATGCAAAATTTCAGAGATTTCGAAAAAATCCCGTGAATCTCTTTTTTTTTTTGAAACCGAGGGTATCTGGGCCTCTTAGAGCACCTGACTAGTCTCCCAGGACACACTACTCACCCCTCCACATGTGCCAAGTGTTTTGGGAGAGTTTGATGTGGACTAAGCCACTTATTGTTACTCTTTCAGGGGATGGCCCCAAGGAGAGTTGAATTCAGAACCTCTCGCTTTCTAGAGCAGAGTCCTGGCCATCTGTACGAATCTTGTTGATTGTGTACTACTCAATACAATCTTGTAATTTTATTGAATTTCTATAAAATTTGGGTTTTTTTTTATGTCACGTGAAATTTCGGGTTTTTTCAAATATTTCAAACTTTTTGTGAAATTTTGAAAACTTTTTCTAATCTTGAATTCAAAAAATTTCCTTGTTTTCACACAAACTTTTGAAAATTTCAACAAAAATTTCGATTTGGGCCTCACCGAAATAGTATACAAAATTGAAATTTAAAACCTTGGCTGTTGTAGGTGTGCCTTGAATGCAATGATGCCACGGTTGTCACTGACGTACACAATTAAGAATAATCACACCCAAAGCAGTTCGGCGAATGAACACAAAATGATCGGAGGTAGAACGCTGAAAACATACTGAATCACAATGGTACATAATTTTTCAAATTAGGCACGTGGCAACTGTTTTAAGTCGTAGATAGCTTTCTGTAGTCCAGAAACCATATCGGACTTACCGGGGACAACATACTCAGATGGCTACTTGATTTAAACCTCTTCCTGCAAGTCCCTATGCGGGAAGACATTATTTATATCCAACACACTGCTATAGATAATAGATAATAATATGCAGACAAAATTAAGCCGTGCCATTGGGGGAAATGTCTCGAAATAATCCACACCAACCAAAGGTTTGGGTATAACCTTTGACAACCAAACAGGCCGCCTTTTGACAATCAGTCTACTTTCCTGATAGAAGTGTGGTAAGATCCTAAGTCTGATTCTGACACACATCTCATCCATGGCCAATTTCCGACTAGAAGAAGATAAAACTTGTTTATACGATGTTGGAATAGAAACAACAGAAAGTGAAAGTGCAAAAGGGATCGAAATGATGGCGAAATACGATGAAATGAGACAAAGTTAACAATGGGATGCTGAGTGCAAGATTGAGTACCTTTCTATAAAGCAATAAGCATGTCGAGAGAGGAACCCTTAGTCTAAGCCGGTGGTTGATGCGGGGTCATAAGGGGAATTGACGTACCTAACTTGAATCGACGATGATAAACTTGCAAAGGAGCATCTGTAAGACTGTAACAACTGGCAATGGTAGAGCATCTATAACAACTAGCAATGGAAGAGCCCCCTAACTAGAACACACGAGGTCAGAAATAAACAGTTGCCTAGTCGATGAAAATGAGGTAGTTTCAAAGAAAGTGACATCAACAATGACAAAATATCGACGGGAAACTGGACAGTAACAATGATATCCTTTATGAGTTCGGGAATAACTCAGAAAGATACACTTGACTGCACAAGGTGAAAGTTTATTATGGCCAGGACCAAGCATATGGACAAAGGAGACACATCTAAAAACTCGAGGTGGTAGACTGAAGGGAGACACATAAGGATATAACAATGAGAACGCTGACGATGGCATATGGTTGATAAGGTAGCAAGCCGTGAAGCCGACATCAACCCAATAAGGTTTGGGAACCTTCATATGAAACATGAGTATGCGAGCCACATCCAACACATGTCGATGTCTACGTTCAGCAACACCATTTTGTTGTGAAGTGTGCACACATGAGGTTTGATGAGTAATACCATGTTCTGAACAAAAATCTTGGATATCAGTTAGCATATATTCAAGAGAATTGTTATAATGCAAAACACAAATAGACTTGCCAAATTGAATCTTTATAAAAAGTGGTAAATATACGAAGCAATTCTAAGCGATCTTTTAATAAAAATAACCATGTCATTCTGGAAAAAAGTCATTAACAAATATAACGAAGTAATGAAAACCCGACAAATTTTTTATTTTTGTAGGACCACAAATGTCTCTGTGGACTACATAAAAAGACGCGACTTACAACTCTTTAGATGACGTGGAAAGGCACTACGGTGATGCTTGCCTAATTGGCAGCCTTCACATTTTAAAACAGACACTGGATTCAACTTAGAGATAACTTGACGCAACTTAGAAAGAGATGGATATCCCAAGCGAAGATGCCACTGAAGAGGAGAAACACTTGCATTCAACGCAGATGCGGGAAGTGGCTCACTTGTATCTAGATAATAGTGACAGTTCCTTTCATGACTTGAACCAATCACCATCTTCGTCATGAGGTCCCGAAACACATAAAAAGATGGAGAAAAGGTTATAGAACACTGCAAAAACTTAGTAAGCTAACTAATAGACAGCAGATTGAAAGGAAAGTCATGAAAAAAAGATTAATAGAAAAATCTAAAACATACAATGCAGAGGCTAAACGAGCAGATTTAGTAGGGTGAATAACACATTTCCTTAGTACCGTATGAGTAGAGCCATCAACTAACACAATATGAGATTTAGACGATTGAAAGTTAGAGAAGATAGATTGTATTCCTGATGTATGAGCACTGACTCCTGAATCAATGATCCAAGATGATTTGTAAAAATTAGAAAATAACCCAACAAACCTGTACAGCCTGACAAATTGAATTTGACAAATTGACGTGTATCTTTTAAAAAAACTTACCACCAATTAGGGAGACTAGTTTCCACATTTTCTTGCAGCACTTCAATTTCTACCTGGCATCATTTGTTCAATTTTATGACTTTATACAATTAGCATTGAAAGAGGTGAGGTAAGAGCTAAAAGAAGAAAAACGGAAATAAGAGTAAGAGCCAAAGCATTTTGGCAAAACAATGATTCAAAGGCTTGTGAACTGGAGCAGTGGATTCATTAATAGTAGCAACAGTGGGAAATCTCCAGTTTGACCTTTGGCAGGTCCAGTCCATGGTCCATTTGCAATGTGTAGAGGATTTCCTTATTTAAGAGCAGATTGCGTGATTACCAATAAAAAAAGAGCAGATTGCGTGATCTTGTTGATTTGATTGTATAAGCTTTAATGAGGGCTATCGTGGTATTTTCGCCCACAGACCTTGCCAATGAAAGTACCTATTTGTCAACTTCATTATTGGGATATTGTGGAGAAAAGAAAATGATTCATACAATCAAAGATGTCAAATCACTAGTTTACGAACTAGGGAGACCTTTCCCTTAGCAGATATTATTTTATTTTATCTTTGCAAGGCAAGCAGGTGAAGATGGGTTTTGAACCCAGAGTGTGATATTAACACCCGACAGACCTTCCCAACATAGTAAGCTTACATCTTAGGAGCATGAGAACCAAGCAAAGTGATTGTGTAGCATTTGCAATATGACAACTCTTTCACTCAGTTGACCTTATTGTTTTGCTCTGCGAAGATAACTGTACTGAAGAATAATCCTTTTTGAGAAAAGACCCTTTATTTAAATAATTTTCTATCATCACACATTAATTTTGGCTCTCGATAGCCCACCGATGGTTATTGTTTGCCCTCCTAACTACCCGATCAAGCAAAATGTTCAACCTATCACAAAACTGGCTCATGATATGCTCCATTATGTTAGTGAGCTGCCAAGGACCTGATCTCTTGAACAGAATGGCACTATAAAAGTCTCTGTTGGCCTCTGAATAACCTCTTGTGATTCTGATGAGTGAATATTGATGGGCGTTCTCCACAGCCACTTTATACATGGTATAGAAGTTGGGGATGATTTTGCCTTTACTAATAAAATGGTCTATGTGAAGTATCTTGTTACAGACCACTGTAGGGCAACACAATTGTGTAGGCTGAAAAGTTGCCCAAATGTTTACCAATCAAGCTATTTAGAGGGATTGAACAGAAGACAAACCCTTTTGGTATATTTTTTTTGTTTACATTAGTTCTTAAGATACTCTCCTTTTAGTAAGGCAAATGGAATGGTCCAGTTCTAAATTCATGATACCTCTTAAACCTAGATGCCACAACTTAACCAGTCACCTTTCTCTGACACTATTTATTTAATACATTTGCATGGAACCCATGCAACTCAAAATATTCAATAGTCAACACAATAGCATTCCCACGCCACACACGTTCCCCCATCTTAACTAGTAACTTTAACTTTGAATTGCCCTTTCCACATGCTTAAATTTATTTCTTCAGTCCTTATGCTTGAATTTGAGTTATTATTATATTATTACTATGCCATCCAATCTATCAATGCCAGAGAAAGCCATTTCAGTGATTTCACTAACAAATTCATTCACACACACAAAAAATAAAAACCCTAAAACCTACACAATGCTTCTTCTTGGACGAACACACCAACTCTCAAATGCAACCAGTGATAGTATCTCACTGTGCTAGTTCCTCTCCCATCATCACTGTCAGAAACTTATCCCAACTAATTTGGGTTGGCATGTTAGTCTGACCCCTAAAAATTGTAATTTCGTTTGGAGCTTTTGATTCTATAGGCCATGAATGTGGGTTAAGGATTTTCACCTGTCAAAATGACTGGGTTATGGCTGTAGATTTCTGTGCGTTGTTCCAAATTTTTACGTTTGGGTGTATTTTTTTTGGGCAATAATATATTAAAAATTATTGCATATATTTTTGAATGTCTGTATGGCTGGGTCACAATTGTCACAGTCACCTGTGTTAAGACAACCAGATACATGTCCGTGTCAAAGTCAAAATTCTTTTAGAGTAGGAATGTCAACATTCTTTCTCACACCCCTCGTAGATGCTACAATGTTCCTCATTTTGTCTGCAACCAAAGTCACTGGTTCACCAAACAATGATAGTTTTAGAATTGCTAGACATGCATTACATGAAATAGCTTTTTGAGTGGTTATTGGAGAAATACATATAGATAAATAGGTCTTCGTGTGGGTCCTTCATTATTATTTTGCTTATCCAACAGTATGGTTCAAAGTCTCGGCCGATCCCGGTTCCTGATCGGAATTGGAGCCCGCCGATCCGATCCTTGCCCAAGATCACTGTTTTACAAAGGATTTACACTTTGTCTCAGGCGAGATGGGCCGATCCTGTTCTGGATCGGACCGATCTGGATCGGGATTGGAGCCGACTTTCATCCTTGTCCAACAGTTAACACAGGAAGATGTTAATTTTTTTTGGGATGGATGAATTCTTATGGTCTAGTCAATTCCCAAAGGAATTAGACATGATAAATTTTCATCATTTGGCTTGGGGAAGAATCAACATGCAGGCATATGTAACAAATAAAACCGAAAACAATACAGTAAGATGTCATTGTTTTGAGAAAGATAATTAATGTGGGTGCTTGTGGCAATTTTCTTGATGCCATCTTTTAGATCTGATGTTAATGATATCTATTTAGTCTAAATATCTTATGTCATTCATTTTTCCAAAGAAACATGTTGATTCTGTACATGGGAGTTGTTTTTCCCACATTCATCATTGCCGTTGAAGCATAATGCATGCAAAGTTTTGGAGGTTGTCTATCTCCATTATCACACCTCACTCTCCCAGAAATATCACTTCTTTTGTGTGCATTAGTTGGTGGGTTGACAGACAGGTTTTGGCGATTTGGGCTCTCTAGGAGGGATTACATACATTGGTTGGACATTTGTATTGATATGTGATGTGTGTTGATGGTAAAAGTAATTGGATTTGTCAACCCATCAATATTGGAAGCAATACTTATTTGGTCAGACGTGTCATGTTTTTATGCTTCCTTTGGGAGGCAAATTTTCAGTATAAAGAAACTTCAGCCTCTAATCAGGCTGCCTATATAAGAGTATCTAATTTACATACCTTGGAAATTTTTGGGATGACTTGAGCGAGACTTGAAGCTACACTATTAACAGAGTTGAGACGGGGCTAGCTTGTGACTTAGGAAAGTAGCCGAGAAACAACACACGTGCACAAAGGATAATGATCACTCACTACTTCTTGACTGTAGCCTCTCCATACCCATCGTAAGGGAACAAAAGCAACAAGAACTGCATATATATATATATAGTCAAAAGAGATATGGAGTCCAAAGGGGAGGGGAATTTTCTTCGGGGCTGGAGAGATGGAATAGATGGGGCCCCACAAGTTGTTAATTCGCCGCTTGGGAATTCACACGAAAGGGCTCTCAACGAAAAAAGTGCTCTCTGAACCGAACGTGAAAGTTGTTTTCCATTAGACGGCTGTTCCCGTAACTCCACTCTTGACTTGGATTATATATCCAAAAAGGTCCGCTTTCAGTCATTCCACACGCTGCCTAGCAGAGGCGTGGTTATCTGAAGTGGATTCTCTTTTGTAGTAGATGCCGAACCTGCTTCTCAGTGGGCGGGCACAGCAGATACATGGACCCCTTCCTTTCTGTTGTTGCCAGCGCTTTCCCGGGCCGAGCTGGAATTCTTTATTAGAAAGGGCAGGCAAAGCCCGAAGGCTGCTGTCCCAATAGGCCAGCAAGTGCTCCAAGCCCGTCAGCTAAGAGAAGTCATGCGTCGACAAATAGGGCTGCGGCAATATCAACAGGATGTTTCTCGGCGTCAGCAGGGCAATCTGTGATCCTTGCTCATCCTAATCTCAGTCGAGATTACTGCCTTAGCCCTGTCCTATCAACCTAAGGTGGTTATTTCTGTTGAAAGGGTGTTGTGGAATATATTCTCTTCCAAAAGGAGGGGTGTACCATTGAACATCCCTATGATTTGTAACTGCACGCTATTAACTGAACTGAGTTGTCTGACTAATAAGTAGATGGTTGATGGCTATAATTTTTGTGATGTCCTTGGTTGGAAATTGGAACCACATCCTTTTATGATTGCATTCAAGTTGTTTCAAGGTCTGAGCTTTGCAGCTTGTTTAAAACTATCCCTCAACGAAAATGAAGAATAATCTTTTTACTCAGCAGTTCCATGCTTTTGCCGCTTGTTTCGTTTTAAAGTTCTTATAGACGAGATGTTCAGTTTCTAAATTGGTGCTCATCGGTCTTATTTTTCTTTTGTGATCTTGCAGGAAGGATTGGGCTGTGCATGGTTCAGGGGAAGGCGTTGGAAACTCAGCTCCGGCAAGGCCTCATATTGGGGGCCTATTTTCGACCCCAGATAAACAGTCACTTTGGTCATTTGATTGAAAAAAAAGAAAAAGAGAGGACACTCAAAAACCCCATGTGTTCCCACCTAAGGCAAGCAGCCTCTTTTGAGGAGAGAAACTGGTTGCTTTGTATCTTCTTCTTTAATGAGAATGATGATCACTTACATTAGCATGGATAGATGATAGATAGATGACATGCATGTGTTCGTGCATCCTCTACAGTTAGGTTACATATCAGATTACTGTTGAATGGGTCTATTTTGCAGAAAATTGGACGGGTAAAGTCAGGGACCAATGGATTGACACGTTACTTTTTGAGGTAAATATGATGTTACATAAATACACCCATACTCCGAATTTAAACTTACCTGCCTCGCCTAAATTGGTAATGTGGAGTATAGTAGCACTAGTTATCTGTCTTCTTGTTAGTCTCAATTTGAGGTTTTACATTCCCAAGGCTTCTGGCTGTAGATTTTTTTTCTTAACTTATATTTCCAGTATCCCGTGGCTATACCCTGCATGAAACGCAAATTAAGTGGTCAAATTATGCCCTGCCCCCTCTCTTAATTTGAGAAAAGCTGCGAGTAAGGTGACATGTCGGTCTCTCAACTGTTACTTGCCATTGGGTAGTTAAGTTTGATGGTAATGTATGATGCATGTTCGGATTGTCAGACTCCTGACAGTTAGAATGTAAATGTTGCAATGTTGAGGTAGTTATGGGTTCGATTGTAGATTTGTGCTCGTCTTGAACTAACCCTATTGATTAAGAGGCATTTGGCAGACATGAGGTGATGGTGACATGCAATTGCCACAGTTTTTAGGGTCTGCGCGGACTCATTCAAAATGTCAGGTTAAAAAATTGAAGATCCAAAAATGTGAATTGGTGCATTTGGTCACGTTAGAGCAATTGCTATTCACCAAATAATGTTGAAAAGCTCAAATTCCATGCCAAATGTACGTGTTTGTCACAAAATTCGTTTAAAAATTCAACAAAGGAGAAATTTAAAAAACAAAAAAATGTTTTTGCATTTCTATAATTTGTAATGATTATTTATTTATTTATTATACATGTATACATTTCATTACAAAATATATGAATATTACCGAATCTTTGAAAAGTTGGGCTGTGTATAAAATATGCAACCTCGCTATGTGGGCAAAAAGCTGAATTTCCATAACCCCAGTATTGGTGCTTGTACGGGGAGATTCAAGTATGTTAGGTGTTGAGCTTGTCAACGGTGAATAACATTTTTGCTCAACGATGCTGTTGAGCAAATCTGTTTGCATCAAATGGAATTTTAAAGCCGGGCTATAAGTAGGTGGGTGGGGGTGCGGTTTGGGAAGTTATGTGATTGCATTTGGAGTATTATGGCAAGGTGAATTATAAGGCATGCCTGAAGCATCCTGACGTGGGTGGAAACTTGAAAGGTGGCTTCTCTTTGTCCCGTCGGTTTCTCTTATCTTCCCCTTTTGAAACTTTAAATGGTAGATGGTCGTGGAGATGAATTTGACCCAACCCACTATTTTCAAGAATTGATGTAGTGCTTACTGTTGCTCTATTCATAGAACCTTAAACAAGTATGGAGTACTCGAGTAGGATAAAAATCAGCAAAAGTGGATCATCCATCTAATTTACTCAAATATCTCATTTGGACGTATATGTGGAAACTCATCGAGTGATGGATCCTGATTGCATGGCTTCATGTCTGCCAAATTAGATATGATGAGGTGTCACTCATAGATCAGTATCTCAAGAGGGAGATGGGGACATTGGGTGATGTTTAGCATAAACCCAAAAAGTGACAAGATGAAAGCATTTTTCTCGTTTTGGGAGGCCCTAACACCTCTCATCACCAAACACCACAAAACAAAAATAGAATGAAAACAAAACAAAATGATTTCTTGTTCTCTCTATGTTGAGTTCAGTCTTAATTAAAAAACAGCTGCCACAAGGAGAGATTCCTCTCCTTTTCTCACACTGCTGTGAAGAGGTGTTGAAACCAACCAATTTTATCTCACGGTGAAAAGGGTAAAACCTATGTTTATTCTTTTCGTCTTTTACCAGCGAGGAGATACAGATTTCGACGGGGTAGAGGGCGCAATTAGAGAACCATAGAAATGGGCGGGGGGAGATAAGAGAAACTAGAGGGACAACGAGAAATCGCCAACCTGAAATCCTATATCTTCCATTCCCTGATTGCTTGAGAGACCTTATCCTGTTAACCCAGGCCCAAGGCCAGGTCCAGGACCAGGCCCATTACTATTGATATTCAATCACGTCTCTTTCGCTGTAGTTGGTTCGGGAGCTAGAGTCCACCATGGGAGGTTGTAGATGCCTTCTTCTTGCACGTTCTTTTTTGACGTTTTCTCTACCACTTAAGTCTTATCTTTGGTGGCGGCTTCGGTTTCTTTATAAAATATACCCTTCTGTCGGTGGTGGACAGCTTGAATTCATATCATCTCCCACTTCCATATTCAACTTGGTAACGGAACTTCTTAACCTCAATTCTATGATCCCGTGCATCGCAATTCCCTTCATTTGCGACATGCCGAAAAGGTCTATTCTAGAAACAGTCTAGAGATCGGATGGTTGTGACAATCCAACTACGTTGATTCAGAACATCTCCTTGGTGGGAGCGGTTGACTAGCAAATACTAAAGAGGCTGCCTTTTTTTTCCCATTGCAACACATTATTCCTATAGCCTAATGGAGCGGAGGGCCAGGATTAACGGGCTACTTTGTATTCTTAAATTGTGATCAATTGCTTTCACTAGTGTTTAGTAAAGTCACGCCAACCGGATACTTGGTTCGCACTCTCATATGGTATCACTGGCCGTTAGGGTCGGCATCGCATGGCAACGGGCTAGCAACCACCAATCAACCAGATTGTTGCTGTGTACGTCCATCGGGGTGGGCCAATCATTCACGGGTCAATAGGTCCAAAAGAGTGTGCCACGTGGAACCTAGTCGTGGATCAAGTACTACTGTACTAGGTAGTAGATATCCAAAGTTAATTTTGAACTATACGGATGTGCTCTGTGCATGGTAGATCGTCTTTGAGGTATGCTTGAGTGTACCCTAGACTCTTTACAAATCATATCGGCTAGATAATTACAAGAGGGAGTAAACCTTCGCTCACACCTGTGTGTGAGCAAAGCCGATCACACACCACAATATGAGCCACGTGACAGACTCTTAGAGGACAATGACCGTATGGATGTTTGACCAGTCCCGTGTTCGACATGAAAACCAAAAATCAGCTTGATTAGTTA
Source organism: Euptelea pleiosperma (assembly GCA_035048495.1). Taxonomy (NCBI): domain Eukaryota; kingdom Viridiplantae; phylum Streptophyta; class Magnoliopsida; order Ranunculales; family Eupteleaceae; genus Euptelea; species Euptelea pleiosperma. Next base: position 27,933,748 of record CM068540.1, read on the forward strand.
TGTAAGACCTTTGGATCTAGTACCCCAAATAATGGTCAATCATGCTCTAAATTCTACGGTTAAAAGCAACATATGCAAATGCCTCAAATTCAACACTTAGAAATCACTAATTAAGCTAATTTTTGGTTTACAAGTCCACCGAGGGACTAGCCAAACATCCATACGGTCATCACACACAAGGTTTTCTCTTAGAAGAGGGGCTTCTAGAGTTTAGACTTTAGACAAGGACGATTTCAAAAGGTTCATGGGCGTTTTTCAGAGTAAAACTTCTATCACAAGAAATTGTAAATCACACAATCACAAGCCAATGAGTTCTCGGCACGTACACAAGTGCTTTGCAACGCACTTATATGTGCTTTTGTTTTAGGTGTACGTGCCGAGAACTCATTGGCTGTGTTTGTGTGATTTGCAATCCGATTGTGACAGAAGTTTTACTCCGTTTTTCATAATTAAGATTAATGCTGACGCGTCACTTATTGATCGGGACAGCTAATTAATTGTTGGCACGCCCCACTTAGTTGATCTGCAAAAGATCAACTCCGTTGGATGATCATGATGGTACCCATTGTGGATTGTTTGCGGTGCCCTTGATTAGTCTGACTTCGACCAAAGTCAAGGGCGTATCTCAGTTCTTGGTGGGGCTCACAAAATGGTTGGAATGTTAGTCAGATTCTACCGAGAGTAAATCTTACCTGACCAGCGCTTGTCAGCTACTCAATATAAGCCACATGGCAATTGCTTAGAGAACACTGACCGTATAGATGTTTGGCCAATCCCTAGGTGGACCTATAAACCCAAAATCAACATGGTTTGGCTACAAATATTCCCGTAGGAATTTGACCATTATTTGGGTACAAATATCCAAAGGTTTGAAGTCACTAATCAGGCTGATTTCTGGTTTTTGGTCCACTTAGGGATTGGCCAAACATCCATATGGTCAGCGTCCTCTAAGACTCTACCACGTGGCTCATATTACAGTGGTCAGGGTTTCCCTAACCGTCGGTAGTCAGGCAAGTTTTACTCGATATCGTCATTAGGGTTTTTAAACCGGAGATCGGGGTGGGACCCAATCGCACTAAGGCGCGTGTGAGGAGTAAAATGAGGGGAATTAGCCTTGCTTTCTCATTGGTCTTTCACAAATGTGTCATCTTTTAATAAAGTCAAACAGTGTTGTTGTCGTCGGCACATCTTACCAAAACCCATTTCAATCCGAAGTCCGAACCGAACCACCAACATCTCAACCACCACCCGTTCCTTCTTTAATCCCTCCCCCTTTCCCTCTCTCTTCTGCGAAATTTTCGAAAATGTGCCCTCTCAGGCTGATTCTGCTATTCCTTTCTGCCACACTCGCCGGATTTTTCGTCTTAAAGAACCTCAATTCCAAACCTGAGATTCAGAATCCCGACGAGTCGGTCAACCCTCTTGACGAATCAGAATCATCGGCCCCTCGATCAACAAAGGTACCAAAATCTAATTTTTTAGGGTTTTAGTTTTTTATCTCTTTAGGGTTTTTTTTCCTTACCAGGTTTTTGATGAATTTGGGGGGTTTCAAAGCTTCGATTTCTTCTACATTTGTCTTTTGTAAAGGTTTTTTCTGCAATTGGTTCGGGATTCTGGACTTGCGTTGACATGGCGAGCGGACGGTACTTGTGGAGGCATTTGGCGTCGAAGCAGTCATGATCTTCTTCAGGTTTGATTCTGCTTTTCTATGTTGTGTGTTTGCGATGATAGATGTCTGTTGTAATCGTCGATCGATGGGAAAACCAACGTTGATGAAGGGACTGTATGTTAAACATTATAATTATGGAGTCACACGAAATTGTATTCTCTAATGGTGTTCGGTGTTCCGTTGTTACTCAAATCCGTTTTTCTGGTTTCCTTTTCTTTTCTTTTTTTCTTACTTTTATCACTTGTGTGTTTGTTTCTACAAAGAAAAAATGAAGGAAATTTCATTCTCCCCATTGTACTTAAAAAAAAAGCTTTGCAGCAAATTTTTGCCACAAGAAATGGCTGAACAAATTTAATAATTAGTTTAATGGATGCTTATATGAGATTCATGTTTGGCATGGATCAAGAAAACCCGTTGATAACTTATTGGCAGATGCATTTGAGTTGGGATAAAGAAAGACCATTCCCTCTATTTGAGCCACTAAAATGCTTCATTTGTTTTATAATCTGTACACATTTAATATCAAAGCAGCTTTTATATGGCTCGTTAGAGCTATGTTATCAAAGCAGACAAGTAGTAGACTACTAATCTTCTTGAATGTTGTAGTTCTGGTTGAGTATAGTTTTCTCAGGGGATCGAAACTTTACTGTATTTAGATAATAAATTTAAGTCAGGAAGATCTTGAAGAATATGATGAGAATGTAGATAGGTCGACTCTTATGCTTCTTTTTGGCTGTCATGGGTATCAATAATCAAGTAACAATGACACCATTCTTTAATATCTATGTTCATTGTATGATCCTTACAGTAGGCATTTCTGGGTTCCTATTAGAACCAGATCTGGTTCTTCAGTCTAACATTTTGCAATCCCTTGTCTCGTGTTTCCCACAATTCGCTCTGCTTGACTTCTAACACTTATATACCCATGCGCAATCCATAATCTGTTTGCTTTTGTGAGTTTGACCAAGTTTAAGGAAATTGCATTGTTTAATTTCGTCCAATCCCCCGATATAGCTAGCTGGTTACAGGGTGGGAAATGAACACAAAAGAGAAGCCATGGATTTTTGGTTGAGTGAACAGAGAGATCAGGAAGCTGAATGACATTTTAGGAGCAAATATCTTGAGAGAAAAATTGCTGAGTGGATATGAGTTAAGTGGGGAGAAAACCTAAGGAAGATATGTGCACTTGGACCTTGAGAAGGTTGCACCTTTAGTGATTTGCAAGTGGGAGTGGGAGTGCCTAATAGGCATTTGCCAGTACTAATAAAGAATTAAAATACATCTAGTAATATTTTACAAAATATACAAAATAAGTTATATAATGATTCTGTTATCATAAACCATATAAGATTTCAGAAATGACCACAACAATGAATATTACACAAAGTATGATATCTTGATGGGCATGGAACCGGTTGTTGGTGGAAGGAGCAAGAGGAGTTAAGGAAGCAAAACAAAAGGGGACACTAGATTTTGAAACTTGAGCATCATGATGTTAGGTGTTCCGCAACTGAGGGCTGCCCCATGCAACCAAGCAGTCTCTAGTGTACTAATTGATGATGGCCAGCAACAAGGGAAGAAATAAATCTTAAGTTCCAGAAGTCTCCTCGTCGGTTTCAGTTTGGTGGTGGTGTTTTTCTTCTAGGCCTCTAATTAAGAAAAGGAGTAACTGGAAAACAAGATAAAGCAGATTGTTTGATGAAGGCAACATAAAATTATGGGATTTTCATCAATTATATCAGTGGATGATTTACCCGACAACTTTTAGATGGATGCAGTTCATATTTATATCCTAACCATTTGGTGAATTGCTCCAATGTCTAAAATTCACACTAAAGATGTAGGATCTGGAACAAATTTGACAACTAAAGGAATTCAATGAACTAGAAACAGAAAGGGTGGATTTGACAAATTTAAAGCACGTGACTTTGATATGGAGATCCCCTATGGATCATGTGATGAATATCTTGCCGTTAATGCCCTGCTTGGTTGCCTGTTTGTAGTTTGCAGGTTGCAAACTACAGACATTGCTTGAGAGAGAGAGAGGTCTTTTATAATGTAAAAGGGAAGGAATATGGCAGTGGCAAGGGTAATATGGGAATGATGAAACAACATTTTGGTCTGCTTTTTATTTTTATTTGGGTTGGGCTCCGTTGACAGATCTAAAATGACAGGGACACAATATAAGACACGTGGCACACTGTTACAGGACTCTGACTGTACGGATGTTTGTCCTATCCCATGGTGGACCAACAAACCAAAAATCAGCCTGATTAGTGATTTATAAGTGTTGCATCTTTGTACCTCAAATACTGCTCAAATTCCCACAGTTGAGACCAGCCCATAAAAATAAGTCCAATCCAAAGCCTATAAATCACTAATCAGGCTGATTTTTGGTTCGTAGGTCCATCATGGGATAGGACAAACATCCATACGGTCATAGTCCTGTAAAAGTATGCCACGTGGCTTATATTGTGTCCTTGTCATTTTAGATTGGTCAACGGAGCCCGACCCTTTTTATTTTATTATAACAGGCTATGGTCTGCTTTTTTCAAACGAGTGATGTGATGTATCAACTTTTCTCCCAAACAATCAATTTATCAGAGTTTTTAGAATAGAACTGTCTGGTGCAGATGCTATCTGCATTGTTGCACATTTGATGCTAACTTCCGCCTCTCATGGCCTGTTTAGAAACCCAATGAATGAGGCCAGCTGAGGTCAGTCCAGTTCTAGTTGTTCTGGCTTGTGTTTGGTAACCATGAGGGGCTCATTTTTTTGGTCCCCACTTTTTCAAATTCTCCTTAAAACTCCAACCAGAGCTGGCTTTTTGAAAAGAGGTTTGCAACATCGACCCAGTTTTTCCAGACTGAGACTAGGCTTGGCCCTGGAAGCAGTAGTTTTTCAATCAGGTCCTATGTTTCTAACTTGCACTTTATACTGACAAAAAAAGTCCATGTGGTGCATGGAGCCTGAGTGCTGAACATGCAATAGATCTGCTACCCTTGGAATGGTCATAACTCAAAAGTCATAAAAAGAAAAATGGTTAGGATCCATTCATTTGGCCTAAATTTTCAACTGTTGGGTTAATTTTCCCGAACTAATGTTAATCTCTGAATTGCAGTATTAAAACATATTGGTGGTTACTTACATGGAGGAAGTCGTGAAAGGGAAATTAAATGTCGGCACTTGGGAGGGAGGTGCACAGTCTAATAAGAACTGTGTTTTTTATTTTGGAAAACCAGGGGGAAAAAGAAATTAAAATATCAAAGGAGGAAAAAGACATGAAACATGGATTTCTAGAAGAAAACTGACAGGCTATGCACCAGCAAAGAAATAGACAGAGAAGGGAAGAAAAGCTCAAAATCTAACATACCATCAAAGAGCCTGGAAATACTAGGTGGCGAAGGGGCTGGTGCAAGAAATACTAATTGGTGCGCAGGAGGTAGATCAAGGGAGAGTAATGTTGTTGATGAACCTCGTAAACTCTATGAGGCCAATTAGAGTAGTGGTGATCTCGTAGTGTCCGCTCATGTGGTGCACGTAGCCTGAGTGCGTACGCAACATTTTATTCTTATATGAATTTTGAATCTTTTCTTGATTGGTGATAACATCAAACGGTCCCTGAGACCAAATGCTCCGTCCTGTGCCCATGTGTATCTTTACAAGTAAAAGAGAATTAGCTCTACGAATATTTATGTGCCTTCTACGTCTTCTTCACTATGGAGATTACAAATTACAAGGCAAAGTCTCTATTACAGAATTTCTCACACAAAAAACCCCTGCATGCTACAAAGGGTTTTTATACCCAAAGCAAAAGGACACTAATGTAAGCCATTAGATTTTGGGTTACAAGAGATTGGATGATCAAGATTAAAGACCTCTTCTCTAACAAGAAATCCCTTTATTTTATGGTGTAAGCCCTACTAAGAAATAAGACTTCACAAATCAGAAAAATTTCCAACATGTATCTTTTCCCCAATTGATACGAACTCGTAGTGAAAACTTGTTTCGGATATGAAACTTCGGGTATTCAGAGTCATCCTAGTTATTCCCATGAGACACATGATGAAGAAGTGCTCAGGTCCACCAAGGTGTGGGCCAAAACATTCATGGGGTTAGTGAAAAGAAGACACTTAGGAGGCACCATGGTCGACTTCACAATGCCTGCACTAGAACATAAAGTTTGATGTTTTGCCTGCATCAATTTTACTTCATTGCAAATTTCAATGGACTGAAACTTGGCTCGTGCTGAGAGGATGAAGTGGAAAGACTAGTGAACGTAACGTGACGATCTTCTCTTGTGCATGAAGAACGTTCTTTGAATTTGCATTCATGTGTTGTATTCATCTCGAAATCACGCAACCCTTTTTCTTCTCTGACTTTTTCAACGAAGACCTTGTGTTAAAATCCCGTAAGATTGGTTAAAGAAAGAACCCAACTTTCAATTTCCGGGAAAGCATTTTTTTTTGTTTTGTTATAGTCAAACGCCCACCCACCCTACCTACCTACCTACCGTAGGAAAAGTCCAATCTATAAATAGGGTGGTTCGCAATAGACTTAATCCCCCTTTCAGAAATTACGAAGTTTCCTGCCGTTGGGTTTGTTGAAGTTAAACCCCTAAAACAATCGGGCGCCCACATATCCTTGGGAGGTGGATCCGCATGATTCGAGATGAATATTCGTAACAGGAATATTCTAAAAATTGCTGTGGAGCCCACCACATCCCATGTATATAGGGGTGTCAATTTACCCATTTAACCAAATACCAGAAAATACCAGTTCCGGTTTCACATTTTTTGGGAATGGATTAAAAAGGAACCAAAACCAATCCACGATCCCAACCCTAATTTTTTTTTTTTTCTAAGGTAAGTTGCCCCCACTGACATATGCACGTGAGACACAAGCTTCTGAGACAAGGCATTAAAAAAAGTGTAAAAGACGTGATGCGTAAGCCTTAGTAGACGAGCCATAAGCTTTTAAGCTTTTTTAATAAGCCTTAGGGTGTTCTGGGAAAGCCTTGTCCCGAGGCGAGGGGTAAACCTCAAAAGCCTTTTAAAACACTGGTTCTGAGTACCTTAGGAACCAACCCGTTGACACCCCCTGCATGTATAAAGAGAATTCTCAGCCCACGGGGTACCCACAACACCACTTTTGCTGTAGGACGGGTACCTGAAAAAAAAAAACCAACTCTCATGTTAAACCCATCACGCATTGCATGAAGCAAAAATTTCCTACCCCTACACACCATTACCAATAACCCTACCCTGAATGTTGTCTTCAGCCATTCAAGAAATTACAAGATTTTCCGGCCGTTGACTTCGTTAAATTTAAAATTCTCACACATCAGCCATGTGCCAAGGACAAATAAGATTGTAAGATTGCGCCATGTGTACCTGAGAAACCTGTAGACCTCGGCAACATGTCCTCCCTCTTTTATTTATTGTTCTCTGTTTTTCAAAGAGGGAAACCTCTCTTGGTAGCCGGTGAGTCTCATTCCATGTTTAGACATATTGTTGGTCTTGAAGCACAATTGACCTTGTAACTCGGTCATATTTTACAAAATCATACAATATTTCATTTCTACATATTGCTTCTGCTATAATCTTTCCCTTAGGTTCACCCTTCATTCCTACCTAATGATGGAGCTTCCAGTCTCTCATACAATTTTAAGACCATTCTGGTCATTTTCCATCCATGCTATCCTCTCGTGTATGAGCCTAGTACAAGGGTCTGAATCTGCTACCACCACCACTTTTCGCAGTAACGAGACAGATCGACTTGCCTTGCTTGCCTTCAAGGATCGGATAACTGACGATCCTAACCAAGTCACAAACTCATGGAACAGTTCCTTCCATTTCTGTGAATGGCAAGGAGTTACATGCGGTCACAAGCATCGAAGGGTCACCACATTGGACTTAGAATCACTGAGCTTGGTGGGTTCGATATCTCCTTACATAGGAAACCTCAGCATCCTTAGAGGAATCAACCTCCGAAACAACAGCTTCCATGGGGAAATTCCTCAAGAAATCAGTCATTTGTTTCGTCTACAACATCTCAATCTGGCAGAAAACTCGTTCAGTGGGGAAATTCCAACCAATTTGACCCATTGTTCTGATCTCAGAACTCTTGATCTATTTAACAACGAGTTCACAGGGAAAGTCCCTGTTGAGCTTGGTTCATTGTTGAAACTTGTTACATTGGTTCTTTCTATCAACAATCTAAGAGGAACAATCCCATCTTCTTTGGGGAACCTTTCATCTCTTGAAATGCTTTCTCTTACACGAAATAACTTGGATGGAAACATTCCAGATAGCCTAGGCCAACTGGCGAGGTTAACATTTCTTGGCATTGGTGCAAATAAACTGTCCGGTACGATCCCTTCCTCGCTTTACAACCTCTCATCTATCAATATTTTTTCACTGGTTGAAAACCAACTGTCGGGGGGTCTCCCGCCCAATGTAGGCCTCAGACTTCCCCATCTCCAAGTATTTGCTGTGGGAGTAAACCAGTTTACGGGACCTATTCCAGTTACGCTATCCAATGCTTCAGAACTTGAAATACTTAGTTTCAGTCGAAACAATCTTGCAGGTCCTGCGCCTAATAACTTGGGGGGCCTAAAGGGTCTTAACTGGGTAGATATCAGTCATAATTGGCTTGGAAGTGGGGAAGCCAATGACTTGAGTTTTCTCACTACTTTGATCAATTGTAGCAATCTAGAAAATCTGGATTTACACAACAATCGTTTTGGAGGTGTACTGCCCAACTCCATAGCCAATCTCTCAGACAAACTGATAACACTGAAAATAGGAGGAAATCGAATAGTTGGAGGTATCCCTGTTGGGATTGAGAACTTTCCTCACTTAACTTTATTGGACATAGGGGGTAACTTCTTCACAAGTAGCATTCCAGTTACAATTGGGAAGCTTCAAAGCTTGCAACGATTGTTTCTGAATATAAATGGGTTTTCAGGGCCAATTCCGTCCTCCCTAGGCAACCTCTCTCAATTGTACGAACTCCATTTGGAAGAAAATAGTCTTGGAGGAAGCATACCTACAAGTCTTGGAAATTGTCAGCATTTGCAGATACTGAACCTTTCCCAAAATAATATCAGTGATACCATACCTCAAGAAGTTATTGGCCTTCCATCCTTAACTTCCCTCAACTTGGCTCATAACTCTTTGATTGGTTCCCTACCATTGGAAGTTGGTAAATTGAAAAATCTTCATGAATTGGATGTTTCTGAAAATAAACTGTATGGTGAAATTCCTATCACGCTTGGTAACTGTTTAAGCTTGGAACACCTCTATATGCAAGGTAACTTCCTTCAAGGAACCATTCCTTTGTCTTTGAGTAATTTGAGAGGTATTGAAGGCCTAGATCTTTCCCGCAACAACCTGTCTGGGACGATTCCAAAAGATATGGAGGACCTTCCCTATTTGCTGAAGTTAAACCTGTCTTTCAATAACCTTGAGGGTGAGGTGCCAATAGACGGAGTCTTCAAGAATGTGAGTGCAGTTTCCATAGCTGGAAATAGTAAGTTCTGTGGGGGTATCCCTGAACTGCAGTTGCCTGCCTGTCCCATTCAACAGTCTGAAAAAAGGGGAAGGTATCTTCTTTTCAAAGTTATAATCCCAACAGCTAGTGTGATTCTATCTCTAACGTTAGTAATATCTTTTCTGACGCTATACTGGAGAAGAAAGCCAAGAAGGAAACCTTCTTCCACAATTTCCTTGGGGGATTGGTACTTGAGGGTTTCTTATGATGAGCTCTTTAAAGCGACTGATGGTTTTGCTTCAGCCAATTTGATTGGTGTTGGAAGTTCTGGATCTGTGTATAAAGGAATTTTTCATCAATATAAAACGACTGTTGCAGTGAAGGTACTTAACCTTCAAGAACAAGGAGCTTCCAAAAGTTTCATTGCCGAATGTGAGGCCTTGAGAAAAGTTCGACACCGGAATCTACTCAAGATCTTAAGTTCCTGCTCAAGTGTGGACTTTAGAGGTAATAATTTCAAAGCTCTAGTTTTCGAGTTCATGCCTAATGGGAGTCTCGAAAGTTGGTTACACCCAAGTATAGATGGGCAACATCTATCAAGAACTTTGAACCTTAGCCAGAGATTAAACATTGCAATTGATGTTGCTTCGGCATTAGATTATCTTCATCACTGTTGCCAAACACCAATTGTTCATTGTGATCTAAAGCCAAGCAATGTTCTTCTTGACAATGACATGACTGCCCATGTGTGTGATTTTGGGTTAGCAAAGTTCCTTTGTAGGAGCACCAGCATTTCCAGTAATATTGACACCAGTTCAGTTGCTATAAAGGGATCTATTGGGTATATTGCTCCAGGTATGCATTTTATTAATTTTTTTTATTTCTATATTTTTTTAAATTCATTTTCCATTATTGTTGGTAACTGCATGCAGCTCCATAGCATGACAAAACTTGAATTTACATGATGACAATCTAAATATCACCCAATAGATTTTTATACTTAACTATGCATGATTGCAGAATATGGTATGGGTGGCGAGGTGTCTACACAAGGGGATGTGTACAGTTATGGAATACTTTTGCTGGAAATGTTTACGGGAAAGAGACCAACTGATGATATGTTTAAGGATGGTCTCAGCCTTTACAACTTCTCTAAGACGGCTTTGCCTGACCGTGTGATGGAAATCATGGATCCATGTCTGCTTTCAGAAGAGCAAGATGAAGCTACCAACTACATAGAGTTGTTTGGTTTCTATAGTGAGACTTGGAGTTGCATGTTCTGTGGAATCATCAGGTGAACGAATGGACATCAAAGATGTTGTCAAGGCATTGCATGCAATTAAGGACAAGATTTTCTTGTGTTGGGATTGATATGAGACAGAATAGGCCGCAACTTGAAGGTGAAGGCACATGTTTAATAATCATTAAGAGAGAAAACAAAGCCTGAGCCATATAAAATTATGAATCACTAGTGGAATGCACATGTGTTGCGTATGAGTAATATACTGGAGAATAAAAACCAATGTATGTAAGAATCTTCTTATGTGCGCATAACATTTTTTTGTAGTTGATTTACTCTTTATTCTTTTTTTTCAAATTTTACTGATTTGTATAGATGTATTAAGGCTTAGGCCTCACCGCACGGAGGCAAATAGCCTCATATGCGCCTCACACTTTTTAAAACATCGGCTCCAGCAATGGTGGTTTGACTGCATCGTTGCACATTATATACAAGCTCTAGAGGAGTGATTCCTTCGTTGTAGTGTAGTGATTCCACAAAATCCCCATCTTCTCTTTTATTTCTATTCTTTATTTGCTTTTTGTTTCTCTGATTTGGTACACACACAGATGATCTCGGATAGAAGTTCGCCCCATTCTACGTCAGCTACAAGATGAAAGTGACAGAGGCAACGAGATGAAATTAAGGAATGTTCATCGATTAAATCAATGGATGATTTACCTGAAAGCAATGGATGCAGTTCATATTTAAATCCTAATTATGAGGTTAGTTGCTCCAATGTCTAAAATATGAAATACAGATATAGGATATTGAACAAATTCGACAGCTAAGGAATTTGTACCTACACAAAGATCAACTAGAAGTAGAAAAGGGAGGATTTAAAAAAACTAAAGCACAAGACTTGGACATGGAGATCCTTAGGGATCATCACATATAAAGAATATCGTGCAGTGAAGTGTAAAAATTATCCTAGACCTCTGGCAGTCAATGGCTTCATGTTAGTTGTAGATGCTGAGGAACTTTGTAGTTTACCAGTAAGAAGACTCAGAAGTCAGAACTTTGTAGTTTATTGGTCTTGCAGGTATAAACTTTTGGCTAGGTTGGTGTGACTTGGCCTTTTTTTGTTTAAATGTATAATCAAGCCCCAATGGCTGGTTGGCTTATCAAGGGGCAGCAAAATCACTCATCCTAATACTCTTCACAATTAAGACCATGGATTAATGACTTGGTTCCAGTGTGCGACTGAGCAAACACTGAGATGGATATGACTTGGTGGATGCCCTAGTTTGTGAGGTTTAATTGGTTTGTCAATTCTAAACCTTCAAGGATTAAGGAAAATGTGTTGAATTCGTGTATGAAGTGACTCTTTATTGAGTTTGTTCCCTGAGAGATGTCAAAAGGCCCTCATGACTTGCCAAGAACAGATTTGGGGTTTATATTTGCCATTTTCGAAAGGATATATATAACTAGAACATTGAGGAAAAATAACAAGAAGAATGTTTTAGAATCATTGAAGTGAATGCATTTGGTTGAGGAAAAGGGACAGATGGGAATGACGAAAAGGCTATGATCTGCTTCGATCAAGTGGCTTTAGCCTTTTTTTTGGGAAGGTATGTGTGGGTGCCGTATTTTCTAGCAAGTCAAATATTGACGCGTGTCCCTGGCTCAGCACGTGCGGATTCAAATAAATGACGCGTGTTAGTAGACAGCACGCGAAATTAAATACGCCGGAGTCATCATCAGGAGCCATTAAAACTGCCCATCGTGTCACATACCTTCCATTAATTGGAAATGCCATGTGTCATGATGGAATGATCGACACATAGAGGTGATGCTAACAGAATGCATTAACGTCTCAGCCTTTAATATGTCGGGAAGCATTCAATCTTGCCCGACACAGTTATTGTTGACAATTCGGTTGCCGGGGTCTATTTCAATATCATCCCGACAAGACCAACAGACTTACTTGCCGGGATCTATTTCGATATCATCTCGACAAGGTCCTACAATTTGTTGGATGACTGTATCCCGACAGGATCAACAGACTACTTGACGGGATCTATTTCAATATCATCCCAGCAAGGTCATATGACTTGTTGGATGACTATCCCAACAAGATCAACAGACTTACTTGACGGGATCTATGTCAATCTTATCCCGGCAAGGTCGTATGACTTGTTGGATGAGTACGTCTCGATAAGGTTAACAGACTTACTTGACGGGATCTATTTTCATATCATCCTGGTAATACTGGATGAGATCAATTGACTTACGTGGCAGGATCTCCTATGTACGAGGTAAGTATTCTAAGCACCCTCAGTTTCTTAACCAATGAATATTAGCTACGTGGCCGTTAGTTGAATTATCATGAATTCGATATCTCCTTGTTCAAATACCTGACACGGAGGATGCCACCTCAGTGTCACTTCAGTTATTTCAGGTATAACCGAATGAAGGAAGTCAGGATTTAACCGATAGATTCTGTTTTATAACAGAATCCATCTGAGTCATCGTTGACTGATAATGACTAGACACGTGGAAGGTGAGTCACGCCAGTTCTAAGGGTATAAATATGAGACCTTCAGAACTGAAAAGAGATCTTGCTCTCCAGATCCAGATAGACTAAACTCTGAAACACTTTACTATTTTCTTGAATCCTGTTACCATTCCTAAGCTGACTTGAGCGTCGGAGTCTTGTCAACAGGTACAACCATATTTCATCTAGAGATCATCATATCCTTCGTAGAGGAGAAAGCAGTTTCATCCTGAAGCATCAGGATCGTTCGATCATCACCAAAAGTCGAATCGTCTGACCTCGAAGATTGTGTGGGTTAGATCAGATATTTTTCCCCCACAGTATGTCTTTGGCCTTGAGTGAAGTAATGATGTGAATGGTGTGCTTTGATGGTATGCTGTGAGCACAAACTTGTGCATTAGTCCGTGTTGTTCAATCTTGAGCTGCCCTATCTGAATGGGCTATTAATCATATCAAGTGAATGATCTGAATCTGCTGCATCAATTCTTTTCCCAAACTATTACTTTATCCAAGTATTTTTTAGTACGAAACCATGTCTGATGCAGATGCTAACTGTCCATGGGCCATTGAAGCACATTTGAAGCTGACTTATTATGTTTCTAACTTGCACCTTATACTGAACAAAAAGTCCATGTAATGCACACACAGCGTGAGTGCAGAACATGCAACAAATGTCCTATGCTTTGGAATGGCCATAACCAGAAAAAGACCTGATCGAATTATCCTAAACATCTGATAAACAGGTTATTTTCTGGCCCATTCAATCAATGGCTTTTTTTTCATTCATATTTCAACAATTGTTATCATATAAGAAAGGTGCATGTGTTGTCAATACATACCATCTGAATATTAGTCAAGAAGAACAAAACCTTAGCTTCTCCTTCCACTACTCATAGGCAAACTCCTAATCCAAACATCATGCTATGTTGGCACTTGGGAGCGAGGGGCAGTCTAATAAGAACTCCCTGTTCATAATTTTGGAACGGTAGGAGAAAAAGGGGAAATTAAAAAAATCAGAAAACAAAAAGGAAAATATGAAAACTGGATTTCTAGATGAAAATATGATAGGCTATGCACGAACCATAGTTAGCAATTAAGTGCACAGACTGGAAAGTTCGAGTATAATTCGGGTTTCATAGATCTCGAAAAAAAAAAAAGGAGATACAGGAAATGTGCGAATATAATTCAGATTCAACATTCAAAGTAAGAAGCATATAGCAATATAAAAAAAAAAAATGTATAAGAATTTTACTTGCCTGTACCAAGTAAGAAGCATAAACATACCCTCAGAAATAACATAGAAAAAGTCAAATTATGAAGTGTTTACCTACTGTTCATAACAAGATAAAGAAGGAACTTACTGACATATCTTCCCAAAACCCCTTAAAATTTTCTGGGAGCAAATCTTCCTTTAACAACTAATCTTTGTTGTCCATCCAGTGATCCAGTACTTGTTGACATTTCGGCAAGTAAGAAAGTCATGAAGTGCTTCGGCTGAGAGGTCTATGAAAAAGGGATCATATGGGTTTTGTGATGTCTATTCTTTTATCTGAAATGGGCAACTGACAAAGCACCTTAGTTTCGGATTACCTGGGAACAATTCTATATTTTGGGGCAACTGAAGGCCTGAGTTAAGAGACAGAATCATGAAAGGATGAACTAAAGAAGATGAATAATGCGAATAAGAGATATCGGTGTAGAGACTGGAACCTTTCCCAATTTTTTTTTTTTTCTGATCGAAGGTGAGAATTGAAGAAGAACCAGAAAGAGAGCAACTGAAATCACTGCGGACAGGGTTTTAGCCTTTTAGGAGGTAGGTGGGATTGAGATTTGAGAGGAAGAACTTTTGGGATTTAGACGGATTTGCGAATTATTCGGTTAGAGACAATAATTCGCGGGAGTTTCTGAACATTTGAATTAGCGCAGCGGGGATGAATCGTCCTTTTTTGGGGGGGAATTTTATAACTTTGTGAATTGCAAAATGTTAGATGTTTTCTCTCCCGAAATGCCACGTGGCGCTCTTTTCACGCCCAAAGTCCACCCCTTAGTTGGATCTACAGACCCAAATCGATCTAGCCATTGGATTTATGAACACAATGGCTAGAATCACCCGTGAAAAATGATCTGATCTAAAGGGTTTCAGTTCCTTGTGAAGAATATATTTGTTGGTAGATTGGGAATGCTATAAACGTTAATGTTTGGAGTACCTATTGTTCGATTATTGCTTGGACCATTTGGAAATATAGATATTTATAAGGGTGTCAACGGTTCAGTTCCTTTCCTGTTCGGTTCCTAAGGTGGCCAGAACTGGAACTAACGGTCTGGTTCTCAAAATGATGGATCCATAACCGGAACCGTTAACAATTATAAGGTTGTCAACCTATCTAGTCCCAGGGAATGGAAGGTGAGAAGCATCATTTGAATCCCCATTGCAGCGTACAGGTTCATCTCTATTATCCGAATACTCAGCTCCATCTCTATTTGTTTCTCCCGCTTGCCTCCGGTACGGACGAGAGCGGAGCAAAGGAAGTGAGTATGCTGCTAAGCGCCATTAGAACCATCGATAGGGGATAGACATCAATCCACGGCCTACCTCAATATACCTGTGTCACAATAACTGATCTTTTGAGTGAGGGTAGCCGGAGCATTGGTCAAGAGAGAGAGGGAGAAGCGCCGCTTCCGCCTCTCTAGGCTGAACAATAGCTCCCCTATATAGAATGAAAAATTCAGGTTCCTATAGACAAAGGAAACGTCAAGCGTGGCTAACCTCCTTCTAAGAGCCAATGATACACTTATTCTTAGCCAAGTGGAAGATGTCCGATGGTGGAAACAAGAGAGCAAAGGTATATACTCAATGCGTTCTTTCTACGAGGCTTTGGATGATGGTGAGTTCGAAACCTTTCCAACAGCCGGAGTGTGGAGTAATAGAGCCCCTTCCAAAGTTCGTTTTTTTGCTTGGTGTGTGGTCCGAGGCAGAGTCCAGACCATGGACATTTTATGGAGGAGAGGCATTGGTGTGATCGATTATTGCCCCATGTGTTTGGAGAGTGGGGAGTCTTGTGACCATTTGTTCCTACATTGCAAAGGGACTTTGGCAATTTGATCAGAGTTCTGTAAAGAATTCGGCTTCAAATGGGCAATCCCTATATTATATAGAGACTTACTTCTAGCTTGGCGCTGCAAAGCATTTGGGGGCCTCGGGAATAAGCTATGGATCCTTGTCCCATTAGCTATCACCTGGGGTCTTTGGAGAGAACGAAACAATAGTCTTCAAGGGAAAAAACTCCTCTCTTGAAGCTATCTCCATGGAGATCAGGGGGCCTCATATATATGTGGGTCAAACTATATGAGGAGGGGAGGGGTGTTAGATTTGAGGACATTGTGTTTAATTGGTCGCGCGTCGCTTATTGGTAGAGCTTGAGTAGGCTAAGGGGCTCGTTCCCTTCGTAGCCCTTTGGCTTTTGCTTTTATTTCCTTGTTCCTTTTTGCTTTGCCTTGGCAGGCTTTCTCAGCCTCCAAGTGCTAATAAATTTTATCCTCCACCTTTCAAAAAAAAATTTTTTTTGCAAGGAGTACAACGTCTGCCTCAGCTCTTCCTCACCTCTTTAACAATTTTTGATGGACCTACACACCTAAAAATCAACCTGATTGATGATTTTTAGCCATTGGATTTGAAAAACAATTTTTTTTTTTGGATATTTGGATTGAATGGCTAGAGATCATCAATCATGCTGATTTTTGGTGTGAAGGTCCATCAAGTAATGAGCCAATCATTCATGAGTCAGTAGGCCCACAAGAGAGTGTTAGGTGGCACGTTTTTATGCTCTCCTCGGGGGAAAATGAAGAAAAATAGCTGCAAGTGCAATGCTTTGTTGGGTTATTGCTCTCCATGACACAAAATAAGAAGCGTACTTTATCCTCCATCACTATCCAACGGTGGACTGAACAAAGGAACCAGAGTTGTTTCACGATGGAAAGAAACTACCCTCTCCACATAATCAGAGTACGCATGTAACGCATGCATGCAGGGGATTAAAAGCGGGTAGGGACCAACGCATGATCAGAACCGTCAATCCACCTATTTTTCTGTTCAAAAGAATTCGATTGATCGGATGGTTAGATCATCCAGGTAATTTAATCCAACGGTCAATTAAATATCGGCAGCATATTTTAGCAAAAATTTCATTGGGTTACAATTTACAAAGATGGGCGATTTCGCCATTTACGAAGTCAGGATTATTTCGTCATTTTGCTTATAAGGAAGGGTAATTGTGTCATTTGATTGTATCTTGCGCTGTAGCGATATGCATCTTTCATGTTTGAAAGTTTTTGAAAAAATATTGCTCTTTAAAGTATTCAACGGTCGAATTGTGCCCTCGAGAAAGAGAGACCAAGAACCAGAGAGATTCGAGAGAAAGAGATGAGGAAGAGAAAAGAACGAAGAGAAAGATCAGAAACCCTAATCCCGAATCCAGAAGAAGAACATGAAGGAATCAGTAAAGAAGAAGAGCAAGGATTCTTCGCCTGCTATCTTCTCTGTTCTTTGAGTCCAAGATTCAAAGGCCACACTTACATAGGGTAACGTACTCCTATTTATTACTAGGGTTTTGATCTTAGGGCTTACTGGTGCATATCTGTTAACATGAAAAAAGAAAAAAAAAAACTTTAATCGCTGAGAACTTCTTGAAATTTCCATTCCTTAAGTTACCCAGAACCGATATACAGCTACCCCAATTTTCGGATGGACGGGATCATCCAAGTGATGAACCGCTTTCATTCAACAGTCAAAAAACGTCTGATTACTTGTTTCCATTAGCATGATCAATAGAAGTATGTGTTTCGGTCAACAAAAAAAATGTTTCTGAATGAATCGGATGGTTATGATCATCCAATCAATGTGATGTTTGAGACGCAGTCCATGTAAGGTTCCACCTTCCATGGCGGGGCAGCACCCCGTGCTACTATATCTCCTCCTATATCGTTTGATGGTTTTTCTTCAACTTCATTTGGTTGAAAGAGATACAAACTCATATTGACTATGCATGTAAATTCACTGATTCAATTCCTGAACTAATAAAAAAAGTATCGGTTTGGGCAATTGTTGATGTTAAAGGTTTACGATCAATCCTCGCCGTCGAATTAGGCAGCATAATGGCGAAATGAGTTGTGGTGCATGGAGGACAAAGAGTAAGCGCCCTTGGGAAATGATTTTATGCATATACGGTTTCCCGACGAACGTGTCTGCACTCCAGGTTATATATCCTAAGCAATTTATTTGTTTTTGTTGGAAAGTTTTGATCTTGCTAAGTTAGTAAATTGTGCGGGTGTTGATAGCAGAGACCTGGTTCAAACTGACTTACCCACTAACCATGAACCTGCTTGTCTACCCCTCTTAAACTTATGCCTTTTTTTTATGAACTTATCTCCCAGTAGCTCAGAGATGGTCAGTAACACAAATGGGGCCATTCATATTGAGCTTGTAGTCCTTGATTTCTTTTTTATATTTGAAGCAATTCTTCTATAAAAAAAAAGTGTTTTGCATCTGTGACCAACATTAAACTTTGTTATCCTGCATCTTATTTGTGGAGTCTGTGTTCAGACCATTCAATTAGTAGGGCCACCTGTCGGATGATCATATCTAGAAGTTATATTTATTGACAATCTTAACCCTCCAATGGATGCACTTATTTCCTGATAGTTGCCTGTATATATCTTGGTTCCTGCTTGAATGGTTAAGATCATCAAATTTGAATTATGCCATAGGTGGTCTGTATCATTGCATGATGTCTGGCTCTCTAAAAATAGTCTTGGATGACGTCTGGCTCTCGAAAAATAACAATGCAGCTTCATGGTCTAATACCCACATGCTGAAGTATCAAAATTAACCAAATCTTGCAGTTCGAATGGGCATGGCAGCATCCAACAGAGTCCTTGGCTGTGAGGAAGGCAGCTACTAGTATGAAATCCCTCTCTGGGATTGCCAATAAGATCAAACTTGCCTACACAATGCTCACCCTTCCAGCCTGGCAGAGGTAATGGCTTACCTGCACTTATTTCTATATCATTATTTGCTTAAAAGAATCGATTTTTTGGTTAAAATTTGTTCTTTCTTCTTCATCAGCTTGAAGCTCACAGTAAACTTTTTCTCAACAAAATACATGAAGCACTCTGCTGGCTGCCCAAGCTTGCCGAAGCAAATGAAAGTCCAATTTTGTTCCATGGATGAACTTCCCTGCTACATGGGAGCTAGACAAATTTTAGATGAAAATGAAGACGATGAGGATGATGAATGTGAAGATGATGAAAATGGCAATAGCGATAAACAACTAAAGGAAGGAATGACGGATATATCAGTTTATGATACAGCGGAGTATCACTGTAGCATTGTAAAGACTGCTCGTGATCGACCAAGATGGATTGAAGATGATGACTCAAGACAGCCAGGGAAACTGCCCATTCCTATAGATCATAGACAACCATTTTGTCTTGTTGATTCCCCTATGAGAATATCATCATCCAGTATTACTAGCTTGGATAACACAGTAGAAACAGTTGAAGATAGAGACCCCTTTGCGTCGATTGAAGAGAGCAGTAATGAACTGCGGCAAGCTGCCAAGCAGCAACCAGAAACTCCAATAGCTGCTAATAATGATCGACCACCATCCACTAACATTCTTCTTTTCTCTCCTGAATTTGAGGTAATAAATATGTTGACTCCCTCATCCGACTGCATAATTCGTTCGTTTCGTAAGAGGAAGAAGACTTCTTTGGTTCGTCATGAGATCATTGACTTGACCAAGTCACCTATTTTCATCCAATTATAAAACTGAATTTATGTACCTTGCACAAAAGAAGATGTTTCTAGTGCTGGAAGAAGCATTTGCTACTCTGTATACTGGTTTATTATGATTCCCATATTAATAAGAAAAAGCGAGTAACTCCTGTCGGCTGCTTGATTTGAATTGTTTGTGTTATTTTACTGAAGTCCAGTTATCCTAGATCAGGAATTGATTAAAATTGGGATCTGTAACAGTTTAACGAGCATGTATACGGGCAGAGAACTCTTCTAGTCTCGAGCTTTTTTGGCGCTACGTTACCTGTCCTAAGCCTGGATTGGCAAGGTTTGCAGCCATTATCCTACATGAATCCTGATGTGTAGAGAGCATTTGTAAACACATTTGCTACTCTGGCCAAAGTATACATGAAGTGTATATATTTCTTTTGGTAATTTCTGTCTTCAAGTGGTACATTTTTCTTGACAATCTTGAATCGGACAACAAGAACAAAATCTTGTTGATTTTGGTGCAGCAAATGGTGAGCTATTATGATCATTGGACTGGAAAAGTCCATGCAGTGGAATATCAATCATTCAATTGGTACAGTTTTGGGGCTATGGATCTCCCAATGGGTTGGTGCACTGATCAAAAGGTCTGAATCAATTAGTGGCCGAGCCACATTTATCACATGGTAGTGATGCATGGTATAGAGTAGATAGTCTGGGGAAACAATAAGGGCCTGTTTGGTACGTGAGAAAAAGAGTTCCAATGGCGAATATTTAGCCAGCCGAATATTATATTGGCTAAATATTTGTTCATATCAATATTTAACAATGTTTGGTACGTGTAATAAAGCAATCACCGATTACCATTCTTAATTTATTGCTCTGGACTTGAATTCTGAACTGGGAATTTTAATTCAAATCAGCTATTTTTTTTTTTTTTTGGTAAATAAATCAGCTTTAGCTAAATGAAGAGGGCTTCCCATCACAGAGGAAATAGAGTACTAACCGCCCTCCAAAACAAACTAATGTTCAGATGAGCAGGAACCACAGTCGAGGTCCATGAATTAGGGCAGAACCATTGGAAACAAAATCACCCGAGATCCAATGACTGTGAGCTGGTGGCTAAATAATCACACGAAATGGGCAGCCAAGCACTTCTATCTTTTATCTTCTGTTTGTTTTGAATCTATATCTTCTTTCTCTTGTTCTTCATGAGCTTCTGGGGAAAAAAAATAAAGAGCATGCATTAAAGAAGGGAATTTTTTAAGCTGGGTAAACTGGAAGTATCAAATTGTCGATTGTGAGTATTCTCTCCAAAGCTGCACATCTAGCAAAGGAGATTCTACATGGAAACTTTGCACCCCAAATCAATGCTGCTAGGAAGGACAATATCGTCACCAAATCTAGTGCCGCATAAAAGGACTGAACAGAGAAGATACCTTTCTTGTTGAGGGATCAGACTCGTATGTCATCAGCTAAATGGTCAATAAGGTGGCCACTGAAAAGACCAATCAAGCTAGTAACCGAGTTTGTTGCTTTTGATTGTAATGGTTGATTTTGTTTCTTGTCGAATTTTAGTTTGTTTTCTCTTTTGATTTAATTCAGATCCTTACAGGTTTTTCATATTTCATTATCGATTCCCACCACATAATTGCAACTTTCATCATATATTAAATAAAAAAGAGCAAACTGTGAATTTCCACATGTCGTTTTGATGCATGCCAACTGCTGGAACCTAGATTCAACAGAAGAAAATATTTTTAATCATAGTTGAAGGAAGTACTTAGAAGACAAATTAAATACAGAAGAAGGAATGAAGTTACTAAAGCAATTTACTTCTATTTTGTGTTTTTGTGCAGGTGGCTGCTTTTGGATACTTCATTTCCTTCAACTTTGATGGAAGCAGCTTAAAAAAAAATGAACTCATAAATTTTTTTCCCTAAAAAACCAACAGAAGTGCAAACCATTTCCCGGTCACTTGCAGGGGATATATTGCTGCACACCAAACACACCATTGGTTATGCACTAAATAGTTTTTTTTTACATGCAACACATTGAGTTGTTGTGGTGATCCTGTTCTCCTTATAATACGGACTACAGAAGATTTTCTAGACCTATAATATCCCACTTGGATGATCTTAACCATCAACCATTTGAAGTTTTCTTGAACGGCCCAAAATAACAAGACTCCATTCATCTTCTTCAATGAATTGTTTTTCTCGGGTTATCAATCAAAAATTGAAAAACACAAGAGACCCATAGAGTCTATTTTCAGATGGCATATGAAACTAATTTTTGGAGTAAGAGGTCTGGCCCCACTGATTGGACGGTCTGGATCGATAAGAATGCAGGTCCATCTGCATCTGCAAAGGTGGTACATGATAACTTTATTGGCTTCTGATATATTATCTTACGTTAAAGAAACAAAGGGTTGCTGCACCCTAGAGACATCCCTGACAATGGCGTTGAATATAAAAACCAATTGCCTAAAATTCACACTGAACTTCCACAGGGAGTAGTCGTTGAGAAAATTGAAAATTCCACAGGCAGCAGCCTCCCAATTCTCCTTCCTGCTTGGATTATTATTAAGAGCTCATGCATTCGCCTACAGCAGCAGTGTTTGGGCCACACTGCAATCCAGCACTGGTGCCACTATGTGATAACTGGTGTCCAAGCAGTTCAGATGTAAATAGCTTCTAATGAAACTAGATTCAGGATTCTATACTACAAAACAGCTTGTTGGATGAGAACCTACATGAAAGACTTTCAAAGCTTCTAAGTGGGTAGGAAAAAGGGGTGTTGTTAGACCAGGCCAAGCAAAACCGAAAAACTGAAACACATTGACAAAGACTAGTTAACAAGACTTCAAGTAAGCACAAGGGCATGTGATAAATAATAATAAAAAGAAATCAAATTTGAAATCAAATAAAGTGCAATAACAGCTGGTTCTAGATCAAGCACACACAACAAAGCACATTAAGTTCACCTAGCTATTAATAATAATAGTCACAAGGATGAACACTACCACAACTCAAAACAATAAAATAGCAGATTAAGAAACAGTAAAGAATAAACATCAGGTATGTCTCGAAGTATGTATCCCAAGGTGTAAAGTCTGGTCGTATAAGCACACTCAAGAAGGCTGCAACTGTTGTTGTTGCTGCTGCTGATCACCTTGCCAAGCCCAAACAATGTCCTTGAGAGCAGGCCTTATGTCTTGTTTCAATATCTTCTGATACTCTAAGGTATCACCGCTGGACTTCTTCACCTCAACCAAGTGAAAAGACGGAGTGACTTCAAAGATCTCTGCATCAATGGACAACACCCCCTTCCTCCCTTCCTTTGATCCCTCCAATTTCAACAACCCTTCATCCTTCTTCTTCACTTTCAGCCTCAGACGCTTCGCAATGTCCTCCAGCTTAGAGATGATGGCTGACGCAGGCTGCCTGGATGTGAATCGTGCTTCCCTCTTGTTGTCATTTTCCTCGAACAAGCCAGAGAGATCGAACCCCGCAGAGAGCGAGATGATATCAAAAGCATTCAAGTTAGTTGGTTTTTTCAACTCTTGCTTTGCTTCAGCAGCAGTGCTGCGATTCTCAAAAGAATTGAAAACCGCATCAGCATCCAAAGGAGTCAGTTCCTTACTTTCTGTTTCAGTTTTTATTGATTTGGAATTGAACCCCTTTCTGAACCAAGAATTTTCCATGATATTTGCAATTGAAATCCTAGTATTGGGGTTCGGATCCAAGATCTTTAACAGAAGCTTGCGTACTTCTGATGGGAACCAATTAGGGCATTTGAACTCTCCTTTACCAATCTTCCTATACATTTCCATGAGATTCGAATCGTGGAATGGAAGATAACCTGCCAGTAGAACAAATAAGATCACCCCACAAGACCAAATGTCAGCTTTAGCTCCATCATACCCTTTTCTATTGATCACTTCAGGAGCAACATAAGCAGGGGTCCCACAAGTTGTGTGGAGTAACCCATCTTGGTGCTTAGATTCAGCAAGGGCAGACAACCCAAAGTCTGAAACCTTTAGATTCCCATTCTCATCTAAAAGTAGGTTTTCGGGTTTCAAATCCCGGTGATAAACACCTCTGCTGTGGCAAAAATCAACAGCGCAGATCAGCTGTTGAAAATATTTCCGTGCAACGTCCTCCTTGAGCTTGCCCTTGGCTACCTTGTTAAAGAGCTCACCGCCTTTAACATATTCCATGACAAAGTAAATCTTGGTTTTGCTAGCCATGACCTCGTAAAGCTGCACAATATTTGGATGTCTAACCAGCTTCATTACAGAAATCTCTCGCTTGATCTGATCAATCAGCCCAACCTTCAGGACCTTCTCTTTGTCAATAACCTTAATGGCCACACTCTGGCCAGACTTAAGGTCCCTTGCATAGTAGACCTTAGCGAAGGTGCCTTGCCCTAATAATCTCCCTAATTCATACTTTTGCATCAACACACTTGTTTTATTCTCCATCCCAAGTAACGAAACGTAATACGCAATAATATGCTACGCTCTCCTGCTACTACAATGTAGGGTATTTACAGGCAGGAGATTTTAATACTAGAAGAGCTCAACCGTCGTCACAAGGGGCATGTTTTAAGACGACGGGCTTTGTATAACTTGTAGCCCCATTGTGCATTCCAGCACAGAGCAGGGATGGGCTGTGAGTTATATATCCAATCTCATCAAGGATGAACAAGGGGAGCTGAAATGGAGCTACAGCTTCATTGACCTCAGAGAAGGATCTCACGGCAGGCAAGCACATCTTTCAGCATTCCCTGGTTTGTGTCTTTCAGCGATCGACTAGAGAAATCTGAAGAAAATGGAGAAGAATTAAGTTTGGACCTTTGCTTCCAAGAACAGACAAACAAATGGTTGAGGACTCAATTCACCAACAAAAACCAGATATGAACCTGAAAGAAGAAATGAAAATTTCAACGCTTATACTTGAAAATCAACAGATACTATTGGAGCTACAAAGTATTGAAGAATAAACAAAAATGAAGGTAAATTCAATAGCATGCCTAATCCAACACCTGCTTGCTGGCAACTAATATTACCATTTACCCAACAATTACTGCAAGACTAATAAATAGCAAGTCTGACTACTGAAATAAGTTTACTTTCTTAACAAACCTAACTTATAGAACCTAATTCACAACGAACAACACTGATACATAATTGCTTCATATCTCCTACATTTAAATAATAAAAAAATGGTAAGAAGAATCAGATTCTCCGGTCCTACATTTATTTATTAAAGCCAAAAGAAGACAGATAGAAGAGGAAATCAGTCCGCAACTTAGAATGATAAGAACAATTTATAAAAAAAAACTTAAAAAATAGGATAAAATGAAGAATAATGCAAAAAGATGTCCAGCTAAAGTAAAACCTTCTCACTTCTTAATGTATATCAAGAGAAAGAAAATCATTTTCTTCTCTTCAATACAACTCACAAATTCACGACACACAAAATGGAATTAAAGTAATATATTCAAAATAAGAGGATCTCCACTAAACTTTCAGAAATTGGTTGATTTCAATCTTAGATTATAAAAAACACCTTATTTTCCTTCAAATCAAATGCACAGACCTGGCTGATTAATTGGATGAACAGATAGGCAAATAGCTTCTACAGCAAAAAATAAAAATAAAAATGGAACCAAATATATAGCAAAATTAGTTACCGATTTCACATGAACGCAACAGATTATCGAAACAAGAAGCTCAACATGAAAGAACTAAAGAAGCACCAACCAAGAACAGGAAAATGAGGAAAACTTGAACAGGAAAGTAAGCGACGGATGCATGATAATAAGCAA
This sequence comes from Euptelea pleiosperma, assembly GCA_035048495.1. Classification (NCBI taxonomy): domain Eukaryota; kingdom Viridiplantae; phylum Streptophyta; class Magnoliopsida; order Ranunculales; family Eupteleaceae; genus Euptelea; species Euptelea pleiosperma. Next base: position 27,959,303 of record CM068540.1, read on the forward strand.
ACTTGCATAATAAAAGAACAAAATATGTACATAAACATCAAAATTCATACACCAAACGATCAGATTCCATATCAATATTACTAAAGGATCAAAATCATGAGAAGAGATGATCAATTAAATACAAAAGAACCACGAAAGATAAGCAAATCCAGATAAAAAAAACACTAGATTCATCGATAAGATGCCTTCATTTACAGAGCAAACTACTAATTCCACCTCGAAGAAGTTCTACTTCTACATAACAGAAGAATCTAATAGCAAAGAAAGCAACAGAAATCGGTATAAAAAAAACGCAAATTGTGCAAAAACACGTAATTATGAGGCAAAATCAACAAGATCGAGAATCCGGGGAAAAAAATCCAGATTTGGCCGAAATAAGTGTAAATATTCACAAAAAAAAAAAAAAATGTCGAGATTCACCATCTAAGGATGTCAAAACAAACAATTCTATCTGAGACTGAAATTGGACAGGATTTAATTGAAAATTTGAAATACGCGAAATCAGATCAGTTAAGAATCTACCTTTCAAGTGAAGAAGCTCGAATCGATCTGAATCTTTGAAGGAAAGACCGCGAGAAATATACCTTAAACGGAGAACCAAAAACCTCGCTTTTATGCTGATTTCGATTCCACTGCAGGAAGAGTTTTTTTTTTACGGTTTACATATAAATATCGTCTCGGCATTGGCAAGTAGAAACGCCTCCGTTATCTTGTATGTTTTTACACAAATGCCACTGTAAATGGTTTTCTATGTAATTCGAAGGAAGAATAAGGGTTTTAAGCTCATGCAGTTAGCACATTATGGCTTGCCACCCTACAAAATATCCAGCCTTCTTTGGATGTTATTGTTGCTTTCTTCCTGAGGAGAACGTCATCCCTAGGTACAGATATTTATTTTTAATTGGTCGTTGAGATTTGAACCACACGGATCCTCCCACTACATCTAAACCAAAATGTTCCCTTGGATTTTTCGAGATTTGTGTTATGTGAATCTCGAAGATTGTCAACCGTCCGGGAAAAGGGACGATGGTAACACTGCACTTCTTTGGGTCGTGATGTAACAAGGTATACCTGAGATCTTTTTATTTGCGGAAGCGGCATTTTTGGTAGTCACCACTGCCATCTGGGCCCACTGACTGCATGGATGTTTAGCCCACCCTTTAATAGACATTCATACAAAAAATCAGCTTGTTTAATGATTTTTAGCCGTTGGTTTTAGTACTCAAATGATGGTCGTATTCAACGGCTATAAGAATGCCTTAAATGGTGCTAAAAAGTGTTAAAATCTAATGGTTATAAATTACCAATCAAGGTGATTTTTGGTACGTATATCCACCAAGGGGTGAGATAAACATCCAAGCGGTCAGTGGGCCCAGATGGCAGCGATGGCTACCAAAAATGCCGCTTCCGCAAATGAACAGTTTCAGGCATACCTTGTTACATCGTTTTCCCACTTCTTTTAGTGTTCTATTTCCATTCGAATTTCGGCCTACGCGTTTCTAATCTTTACGCTCTTACCGAAGTAAAACTTTGATGACAGCTCGCTGTCATCGAGACCAATTACAGCACGTAATATGAGCCACGTGGCACACTCTTAGATGACTCTGACTGTATATGGATGTTTTTCCAGTCCCTAGGTAGACCTACCAACCAAATTCAGCTTGATTAGATTTCAAACCTTTGGATCTTTGTACCTCAAATAATGGTCAATAATATAATGCTCAAATTACCACGGTTAAAATCAACCTATGAAAATAATTCCAATCCAACGCCTAGAAATCAATAATCGGGCTGATTTTTTGTTTGTAGGCCCGCTAAGGATTGGCCAAACAACCATACAGTCAGAGTCCTCTAAGAGTGCCATGTGCTCATATTGCGCGCTGTTATCCGTCTCGATGACAAGCCTCCACCACCACGAGTTGGTCAACTTGGTCCGAACCAACGGTTTACTCGTGGTATAGATAGAGGCACGTGCAAGAACAAGTATCACACAGTTTCAGGGCCCACCTTCTTTGGGAAGAACCCTGAACAGTGAACACTCCTGTAGTCCAGTTACATCATGCAGTGGATTCTTGCTGGGCTCGCTGTCGTTGTGGGTGGCGTAAAAACGCCCAACGTGGCATAGTCTTGGGGACTACTGACAGTATGGATGTTTGGTCCATCCAGGGTAGACGCAGGGCCGACTCTACCGGACAAATCTAGTATGCAACTATTTTCATACTTAAAAGTATGCAAATATTGTATCCACAGTTGAATGCTCATTGAAAAACGTGTTTTTAATTTATAAAATATTCTAAACATTGAAATAACACATTTTTTCAGGGACATCCAACAGTACTGACAAAGTGTGAAAATGGTTGCATACTAGATTTGTCCGGCTCTACCGCCCCCAGGTCCCACTGACCACATGGATATTTAGCCCACCCTTATTGGATAATCAAACCAAAAGTCAACCTGATTGATTATCTCTAGCCATAGATTTTAGTAATTTTTTTGGACATGATTTTAACCCTTGGATTCAAGCATTTCTTTTGGGTAGTCAATCCAATGGCTAGAAAACATCAATTCAACCTGATTTTTAGTGTGTTTATCCACCAATAGGTGGGCTGAACATCCACGCGGTCTCGGGTTTGATTCCATCCATTGCCAGCCCTACTGGATTTCTCTGCATCTAAATTTTTTCCCTAGTTTTTTTATATAATTATTTCTTATAATATAGAGTTTAATTTTATAATTAATATCATATATATTAATATATTAAATATAAAATATAAAATATAAAAAGGGGCCCTGTATAGAGTTTTCGCCTTAGGCCTCAACTTGTATCGAGACGGCCTGAGTAGACGATACACCAAAAATAGCTTGATTAGTTATTTCTAACCGTTAGATTCATCATTCTTCATGGGATTAATTCTAAGCCGTGATTCAAGCATTAAAATCCAACGGATGGAAGTGTTGATCCACCAAGTGGTTGGCCAAACATCTACACGGTAAGTGGTCAACAAGAGTGTGCCACATGGCATGTTAGTGCGTTTCTTAGTCAGTGGCCTTACACGTGACTTCAACTTGATTTGCGCTGCCGCGTTTCCGACTTTTCTCGCGACTCTAGACGAATCTTATTGCGGGGACCACAGCGGTTTCGTTCCTTGTCGGGGAAGTACAATTACATATGTCTCCTCTTTGAGGTAGGTGAGACGTGGAGGGTAGCACGTGATGATTGCTCAATTGAAAAATGGTATTACGAAGGTTTCTAGCTTTTATTGCGAGAAAAAACATTAAAAAACAGGTTCACGGTTCAGCTACTCCGTTCCATTTCCCCTTTTTATTTTTAACAGAATTATTTTAACGAAAATTAATTTTAATGTACAAAAATAAAAATAACTTCTGAAATTTTAAAAAAAAAGTAACTAAGGACAGTCAAATCTAACAGTGAGAGATGCTCTTTAAAGACTATCTCACGCTGGGCATTAAAAGGGCATCCGTCAAGAATGAACGCTCTTTAAACATATGGTAAACATCCATACCATCAGCGCCGAATAAAACTTTACCTGTCATCAAGGCCGATGACATAGTACAATAAGAGTCACATGGAACACTCTTAGAGAACTCTGACCGTATGGATGTTTGGCCAATCATTAGGTGGACCTACAAACCAAAAATCAGTTCAATTAGTGATTTCTTGGCGTTGGATTGGAATTGTTTTCATGGGTTGATTTTAACCGTGCGAAATTTGAGCATTATTGACTAAAGATCCAAAGGTTTGAAATCTCAAATCAAGCTGATTTTTTGTTTGTAGGTCCATATAGGGATTGAAAAAAACATCCATACTGTCAGAGTATTCTAAGAGTGCCACGTGACTCTTATTGCATCCACGTGGTACACCCATTTTGGCGTACCCTCATAGATGAATTAATGGCTGATTTTTGGTGAGGATGATCTCTATGGTGAGGAGATCATCCTCACAAAAAATCAAATCATTCTGATATTCATAGACTGGTTTAGAAGTCGAAGAATTATGGACCGTCGATTTTTATTTGGAAACCACATTTAATGCTTTTTTTAAAAAGCGTTTGTCTGTTATAAATGTTATTTCAAAGAGCGTCTATCACAACTAACAGGCTTTTTTTTAAAGAGCGTTTAGTTACTTTTTTTGAGAATTTTTAAAAGTTATTTTTATTTTTGTAAATACATTAAATTTAGTTTTTATTTAAGAAATTTTTCGTATTTTTAATTTGTCTTTCCTTTTCCAAATCTACTGTGCAAAAACTACAAGACCACCTATATGCAGCTTTTTAGTGTGCGCTACGGTGCACACTTATAAAGGTAGTAAACATTTTAGCTTTAGGGGGGGGGGGGGGGGTCTACCCTCACTTATAACGGTGAGGCCCTAGCCTAGCCCTAACCTTGAAGGACCTAAAGTGGCTAAGCCATGGCTCTATCCTCAAAGCCAGGGCTAGGTAAGGGTAGGCTAGGACCTAAAGGAAAAGCATTAAGAAATATCATTTTTTTAAGTAAAAAAAAGTTGATGCTTAAATAATATACTTAACTTGGTGAATGCGTTTCTCTATTTTAATCTATTTGAATGTTTCAATAAGCGATCATTATTTTTTTTATTATAGGTGTTCACCGTTAAGGTTTGAAAATGAATTTTTTTTGAAATTCTCGATAAAATAAGTGATATATTATAAATTTATACTACAAAAAGTCAAAACCACATTCATGGGATCAAGGCTTCACGCACATGTCCTCTAAATACACATCTCTTTGTTGATGACTGCATCCTATTTGCTAGAGCTAATCTGATTGAGACTCAAAATTTGAAAGATAAGAAAATCCATGGTAAGACGTGAAAAAAAAAAAACCCTTTCTTGAGATGGCAGTGCCACCTTACTCAGAGCAATTACGACATACCAAATGTCCTGTTTTATTTTTCCTAAATCAATCTATGGAAAAATTGATGATTTGCAAAGAGATTTTTGGTGGGGGAAGATAAAAGATTGGACCTCTACCTAAAAGGTTGGAAATACGTTTGTCAACCCAAGAAGTTTGATGGTAGGTATCCATCAATTGCGAGACGCAAATTTAGCTCATCTCTAAATTAGGGTGGCACGTGATTTTTGAATCTAAGGCCCTTTGGGCAACTGTCCTTAAATACAAATATTGTTCTCCTTAGTGACTTTCGTAAAGATAATATATGTTGGCAAGTGGGAAATGCAACCATCAATATTTTGGGATGATTTGTGGGTCCTATCATAAGGATTGACATCTGCCAATCAAATTAAAAAGAAAATTCTATAAGACGACAATAAAACCAAAGATATTTTATGAAGAAGAATGTTGAACAATCAAGAAACATGTTCATAAAATGAGTATAACAGAGATGAGATGTTGAGATGGATATGTGGTAACACAAGGAAAGACAGTTAAAAATGAACACATTCGTGAAAATATAAGAGTAATGATAGCACTAGTAAGAAGGAATGTGCAAGTCGAATGGCCTAACAGGTAATGAAAATGTTAAAATGAACATGGAGTAAGATTATTAGAGGAGATCTTAAGAAACTTGCCTTAACAGAAAAAATGAATTTATACAAGATTGAATAGAGGAACATGATTCGTACAACCGACTCCATACCGTTAGAAAAAGACTTGTGATGACGATCCATGGGTCCCATCACTACCATCTCACAAGACCATAAGCCCAAAATCCCAAGCAGTAAAATATGGTATCTTGCCTACACGAACTAGGCTCAACAAGTTATTTCATGTTGAGGATTTATCATGCCACTCGACAAATGAAATCACTCTTCTATTTTCTTAAATGCCCCTTGAGTAGAGGTATTATTATTATAATAATAATAATAATAATAATCTATATAACAAAACAGGGAAGTTGTCTCCCCACTTATACCCCCTCTTATCTATTTCAACAAAGAAGGGCCGAGATCTTATCCCCCCAAATGGATGGTGGATCTCAGCCACTAACACCCTATTTTGGCAAATGCTTTGTCGGAGAGTGCTGCAGGCACGGGCTACCCACACATATAACAAAATAGCTTAGTTGTGTTATCTTATCTTATCTTGCTTCATAAGATAAAGAGTGGTTGAGATCAAATCCATCCATCTAATGTGGACAGTTAGATTTCAGCCACTCAATCCTCCTCATTTATTCATTCACTCTCACTCATTTGACCTCAATTTATTAAAAATTAAAATTCAAAATTTTAATTTTAACACCGTTATTTTTGTTATTTCTGTTATTTTCACATTTTTTCCATTTTTCCCTCCGTGCATTACAATCCATTGTAACAGCTGTTATAATGGAAAAAGGTAATGCCATAGTCCGTTATAATGGAAAAAGGTAATGCCATAGTCCGTTATACCGTTTGAGTGCCGAACACCAAATTTTCTGCAAACACTTTTGTCGGAGAGTGCCATGGGCACATGCCATTTACTAGTCTATATAACAAAAAAGGATGGTTGTCTCCCTCTCTTATCTGGCTTCATAAAGGATGGCAGAGATCTTATCACACCAAATGGACGGTGGATCTCAGCCACTCACACCCAATTTTGACAAACACTTTGTCGATGAGTGCCGTGGACACGGGTCATCTACTATTTACCTACATATAAGGAATGAAATGGGTTGAATTTACAAATATCGCTCAAGGGTCAAGCTCAGGAGTCCCACTTTTTATGCATCGAGAGGGGTGTTACCTTTAAAACGGATTGAAACGGCCAAGGACAAAAATGGAAAAAATGGATTTTAACAGAAAAAAGTGGTGTTGAAATTCAAAATAAAAATTAAAAAAAAAAAATAGAATTTAACGAAAATTTAATGGCTTTCTTATACCCCTCTTATCTTATATGGCTTCAATAATGAGTGGCTGATATCCACTATGCTTTATATCGATGGCTGAGATTAACTCCCACCCGATTTTGACAAACACTTTGTCGGAAAGTGCCGCAGGCACGGACCACCCACGCATATATCAAGACAACTCAGTTGTATTCTCTTATCTTATCCATCCAACTAATGTGGACAGTTAGATAAAGAGTGGTTGAGATCAAATCCATCGATCTAAAGTGGACGGTTAGATTTCAGCCACTCAATCCGTCTCATTTGACCTCAATTTATTCAAAATTTAAATTTCAACACCGTTATTTTTTGTTATTTTCCCAATTCTCCCTCTATGCGTTACAATCTGTTATTATGGGAAAAAACGGTAACGCCCCAGTCCGTTATACGTTTGAGTGCTGAAGGCACCCAATTTTTACCAACGCTTTTGTCGGAGAGTGCCGTGGGCATGGGCCATTTACTATTCTATATAACAAAACTCATTGGTTGTCTCCCTACTTATACCTCCTCTTATAAGCATCAACAAAGAAGGGCCGAGATCTAATCCTCCCCCAAATGGACGGTGGATCTCCGCCACTCACCTGATTTTGGCAAATTCTTTATCGAGGAGTGCCGATGGCATGCGGCACCCAGTAATAAACAATTTGTGGTTCTCCACAGACCAAAGGACAAAACATCTCTATCTCTCTTCTCATTGTGCGGCTGGAATGTCCAACATGATCTCTTTGTAGGCCCCAACATTAGGTATAAGAGTTGTTATATTAGGTATACGAGTTGGTTGTAGTCTTGTAGATGGATCCCCACGTGGGCCCCACCACCAAGTTTCATCAAAAGACCAACACTATACCAACATAGCTCGCTCATGTGAATTTTTTTTTGGCCTGCCACTTGCACCGTTTCTTGTTCGAAAAGTTTTCTGGTGCAAAACAACCTTACAATGTCTCTTCTGTTTTCGTACGAAGCAACCCATGTGACAAGAATTCTCAGGGCAATAATTTATAGAGCAGTTCTTGTTGAGGCACACTTTTCTATCCAATAGGTTCAGGCCTCTCTACGTCCCAGGGGGATTCCTTTTAACCATAGCGAATTACCACACATCTGGCCGTAAGAATGAATTTGGGCCAGCCCTTTGATTTTGGAATCGTTCCTAAATCAACAGGACCGATCCTACCATTGAGATGATCCTAGCAATTCACTAAAGAGTCTTCTTCAGAGGATTTCAACCAACTGATTCAATGGTTATCATTGCATCGATCAGTCGATTAGGATTGTTGAAGAGTTCGAATTCAGGAATGTTGCTGATATAAGGTGTGGCCTCGTTGGTCAGCGCTACTCAGCAAAATACTCTTGGATTGATGACCATGTGAACCACAAGTAGCAGCACAGAATAAAAATTACTCTTGGGTTCTCTCTACCATGAACTGATTTAAATAAAAATTACATGAAAAATGCCATAAAAAATACACTAACAAAAATAACGACTGACAATACAGAAAAACTTTAACATGAAACGCTGATCACCGTCACATCCGGTTTTAGTATCTGATCCCTTTGGCTACCTCAAAGAAATGTGCCACATTCTCCTCGGGTGTACCTACTACAATCCCATGGCCAAGATTCAATATATGTTTACTCTTACCTGCTTTCCTCACTGTATCCTTAATCCGATCAGTAATAAACTGCTTTGATCCAAAAAGAACACCTGGGTCCACATTACCCTGAACTGCAACATTGGGTCCTAGCCGTCTCCTTCCCTCAGCTATATCAACCGTCCAATCTAGGCTAACAACATCAACACCTGTCAAAGATAGCCTCTCGAGCAAGCCCCCAGATCCACTTGCATAAAGGATTAGAGGTAGATCTGGATGGCTCCGTTTCACACAATCCACAATCTGCTTCAAATAGGGAAGACTGAACTCCTCGAAATCCACTGGGCTAAGCTCTGTGGCCCATGAGTCAAAAATCTGCACAGCTTGTGCTCCACTGTCCGCTTGGTATTGGATATACTTCGCCATAGAGTCCGTAAATTTCTGGAGGAGTGCATGTAGGACCTACAGGAAAAATAAAGAAATCAAACGTCAGTAGAAACGCAATAGGACTTGCACAATAAGTCTTGCTACATAAAATATACGTTGGATGTTCTTTCCGTTGAGTATCAATTCATAACTCGGTTATTTAATACATAAAACAAGATTGGTTTGATTTATTAACGGCATTCAAAAGTTAATAAACATATCTATGGTTTGTCCACAACCATAGCTTATCTTCCCAAAAATAAATAAATAAATATTTGTGTTGGTGGTGGGGTTGGTAGTAAGCTATAGGTCAAGTGATTCAAAGCTGACAAAACTAGGCTTGGAATACTTCAACCAAAACCAATCATCAGACACGCAAGGAGCCTTATCAACTGCACAACCAGAGCTCTCTGGTTTTATTTTTTAAGGAAAAATTACACAAAAGACATGCATGTCGAAATCAAAATGGGCATCAAGTTAAAAAACAAACCTTATTTGTCATTTTCTTCTTCTTTTTTCGTATTTTTATGAATTACTAGTGAACTATTAATTTCTACTATTATAAAGAACAAAGGGTTCCTGTTGTCAATTGTCGCATTTCAACAGTGCTCCATGCCCACCGAAACTAGAAATATACACAATATACATGTAGAGTTATATAAGCTATGGGAATGACCAAACTACCCAGTAAATCAATTTTTAAAGAACCATGCATCACTAATACAGTTAATATGAACTTCTTCTCATCCAGATGCATTTTTTCATATCTTGTGCTTAAATAGAATTCCTAGTTAGGGATTTTCTAAGTTGACTTGGTGAAACTTTGGAAGAGTTGGCCAAGTACTTAAAAACAACCCAATCCAATCTACTTTGCTGACTTCTAAGTATCAACCCTCAGTTTCTAAACCACGATCAACTATCGCAGTGTGAACACATCTGCGACAGGTTCTTTACAGTCCTTATCCGACATGTTGTGCAAGTCTGACACCGAAACACATTCTTAAGTTGAATCCTTCCCACTACGCCATTAAGTGCAAAATCCTGAGCAAAATGACCACATGATGTACCTTGGGTTGAGAGAAAGCTAGTCTCTTTATTTTTGAGAAGTGCTTTGACGAACCGCCTTCAACCACATAAGACGCCAGGGTGAAAGGAGCCCCAACAAAGCCAAGCACTGCTGCTTCACTGTTTACCTGACAAAGTAAGGATATGGTTGAATATAGTGCATGATTATAAACAATAATAAAATCCCAAAGCTCAATAACAGCTGAGGTATGAACCTGCCACTCAAGGAGGTCTGCTGTGTCAAAAAGAAACTGGTCAGATGATTTTCAATTTAAGTACAAACTTCGTTCTTTTCTTTTCTTTTTTCATTTTTTTCCAGCACAGTTGGGAATATTTTTCTCATTCCCAAAGAATGAGATAGAGTGGAAACTTAAGATCATCCAAGTGGAATGACTTTGATTTTTCACCTCGAAGGACTCCCAAGTGGTGGGTTCAAGTCCCCCACATGAGGACTACATGTGAGGTACAGATAAGAAGACTGAAATTCCTGTTTCTCTAGAATTCGATAGGTTTCCTAATCCTTTAAATGCTTTTGCCTCAGAAATTTAAATGCATCTATAATACAAAAGCATACCAAAATGACTGAAGAAAGGAGCCAAACCAACATAATTACATTTTCACTAGTAAAAAATTATCCAGAAATGCCATATCAAACCTCTTTCCGCAAGATTGTCAATGCTTCCCCAACATATGGAACCGATTCCTCGGGAACAAACTCTCTCACTTCATCGACATCGGCAGCTTCTCTTAGAGGATTGAATATGACTGGACCCTTTCCTTTAACAATGTCAAAAGGAATATTCATCCCAGCGAGAGGGGTAAGAATGTCTGAAAATAAAATGACCTGTTACAATATACAATAAAACAAAATTAGAAAAGCAATAAAATGGTAGCAGAACTGAACATGAGATGCTCAAATTACTCCATTCTCCTCACACGAGAAGAAAAAGATCTCAAACTTCTAATTTTCAAGATGGAATTCCTTTCTTTGGAGGATCCTCTGAAATCAAGCCACTGAGCACAACAGAACACAGAGAGGAAGGGGAAAGGAAATCAAGCATTCAGAAAATCAGTCATATGAGCAGGCGCATCACCTACTCCATCTTAAAGAGGTAAAAAAAGAAGCTCCTTTCTACCTGAAAATGACCAAGATGAAAAGATGAAAGTAGTGGCAATCTCTCCGCCTCCTCAGATACTCAGTTTGGGAACTGAAAGGCATGATGTTGGAGGCGATTATAGGATTGAGAGTAGTACTATCCAATGTCATAATCTATGTACCAAGGACACTCCATTTTTTTTAAAATTCAGTGTCATACACCATGTCATGCTCATGTGTCAGATACTTGCTGACACTTCTCACAAACAAAAGAGGGCTGGTGTTCCATCCTGTACATGCTACTAAGTTATTAAAAACAATTATAGTTGTTTGATCATCTTCCCTTTTAAATCTACTTAAATTAACACATTATTGGATAGCTCTGTGGCATATATTTCCTTATTTTGATTTAAAAAAAAACTACTTTAATATAACTAAAATATTATATTATAATATGTGAACAGACGTGTCCGCATATCGGGCTTCCCAAAGGCGCCGTGTCAGACACCTCATATCTGTGTTAGACACCAACATTCGTGTTCGTGTTGTTGTTACATAGGTCACAATCCAGTTCAAAGCCACAACATTGGAAGGGCACAATACTCCTACAATGGAACTGTTCGAACTTCAAACACCAAGAACCTATATAATGGTTGAACAAAGGAACAACACCTACTTTGCCACTCGTGCCTTTATACCATCTGCATTCCTGGTCTGCCGAACAACTAGACCAATCACTCAATCCCTTCATCTCCAAATGTCCTAGGGAATTGTGAGACCCACACAATTCACTCTTATTTTCTTAATAAAGGAGAATAGTATGCCCTATTTTATTAATTAAACTAGTAAACAGACGAAACAAAAGCAAAGTTTACAACTGTCCATTCAGAATATGAAGCATCTACATAGAATCCTTCTAATCCAGGAGAGATGCAAACACACAAGAATGAATCCTAAAAAGGTATCTCACCCCATCCGGCTTAAAAACTTTCCATGGTTGTAGAGAGATTTCAACTACAAGATCAACATTTTCTGATCTTTCACGAAAGGAAGGATACTTCTCGCAGATGATTTGGTAACTCTGTCAAAGAAAATAATCAACAAATTAGATCCAATGCAAAGAAAACTAAACTTGAATTACACAATCGTGTGTGTTCTTATGTTTGTGTGTGTGAGTTTGTAACAGGAAGTGAAACATAATAAACAGATCTTAGAAAAACCCTCTCTATTTGGAATAAAAAATGAAAGAAATGTGGCATTCATGACAGTAAGACCAATTTCAGATACAACTAATCCAGTGGCAATTAAAGTGAGGCTGTACACTATTGTACCACTTATCTGAAAAACAGAAAACAATACATGACACAGTATCAGGGTTGATGTACCAAGGTAACATATTCATAGGTTGAACAAAGCAGGGCATTACAATCCTATAATGGATAAAAGTACAGTATTTGTAACCATCTTTCAGAAATACAGAAGACAAAAAATGAGAATGTTGAGGTTGTTTTGAAGTTCAAACCTTTGCTGTTTCACTGGTTATCCATTCTTTCAGAGGTTAGAGGTTTACATTTCGAGCAGTTTGTTTTCAGATGGAGAAGGTTCTTCTGGAGCAGGGATAGTTTTTTTTTTTTTGGCTTTTTTATCATGTTCTGTTTCTCGGTAGTTAAATTGGCCTTCCTCTATAACTTCTTTTTCTCTCTTTTGTACAGCGAGATTTTTTCCCTTCTCTTAATACATACCTTTACTTACAGAAAAAATTGAGAATGTTGAAGGCTGTCTAAAACAACTTAAACTCCTGAACCAAATGCAAGTTTCATCGACAGAATTTCCAGAAAAAAGTGATTTTCTGGCTGCAACAGCAACTAGTTTATCCTTATAAAAAAAACAGCAACTAGATTATACTTCCGTTCTCAGTCAGTCCCTAATAAAAACAACTCTGTTCTAAAATTTCACTCTCCATATGTGTGTACTTGTGTTACTCGAGAAATCATAAATTAAATGTATGTGTTTATGTATACATATATGCATAACATATAAGTGTATACCCATGGGTTATGCGACTATATACACCCTCAGAATATGTAATGAGTTGCACTACTTTCACATTTAACAACAAAAGAAGACAGCAGTTCCTGTTGCAATTTAAATGGGACTAATTAAGTTCAATTATGTGAATATTTTTAGAAACAATGACAAGGATATTTGTCTGAGTCATAAAAAATGAATTTTCAATATATTATGATATGAATATGCAAGATTCCCCAATTTGTTTTTTAATCAGATCAGGTCCTTTCTTCTGTCAGATGAAGTCATATGATTCCCCAAAAAAGAAACAGCGTGCTTTTCAAGAACATAAACCCTGAAGGGAGATAGACACAGCCATATAACCAGAATTCATTAATCAAATAAGTCTAAACCAGATAAACATTTGTGGACACGAAACATGTACACAATAGACAGTATCCAAAACAAATTACATGCTGTCAAACCTGCCTTCATGTACCTCCCTGCTTGTCTCATAAGCCAAACTGGGGGTCTTTCGACATTTTCCCCTCGAACAGCAGTGAGTAAGAGTGGTTCAGCAGCACTGACAACTTTTGGTTCTGCAACAGTCTCTGAAAAGTAAATGGAAGGAAAGAAGTTATTTTTTGTAAATTAAGCTCACTAAAATTCTTCCTGCTTGGTAACCATTTGTCTCAACAGAAGGTTGGTAGTTGCAAGTAAATAACTGCTTCAAGAATTCTAGTCATAAATTTTTTTAGGGCTAGTATGGACTTTCATTTTTTACACCAGAAAGTCTTTTTAGTGCGAAAAGGTTTTTTTGTTGCCCTTTTTTTCAAAAGGTATTTATTTCATTAAAAAAAACTTTTCAGGCCAAAACTTCTTCTTGCAAATAAGGCCCTAGAGTCGTTTTTTTAAGCCAAAAAATACCTCTTTTTTCCCTCTCATTTTCAAATTTTGACAGATTGAATGAACAATGAAACTCAACTCAACCCCTTCCCATCTATCAATCTCATCAGTCAAAGTGGTGGGCCTACCAAAAGCAGGAAACATGCATTTTCCATTAATGATGATACAAACGGTTTTTTTTTTCTTTTTATTAGAAAAATGCATTTTCAAAAATCTTAAAAAGTCTATTTTTTTTCAAAGCAAAATATTTTAGAAAAAAGGGCAATCCCAACAAGCTCTTGGTTGATTACCACATGGTATATTTTCATTAATCAGCACCAGTTCTCTATAGGTTCAACATGGTGAGTCTCCCTCCCTCCTTCCTAATTTCCTTGTTGCATTGTCCTTAAATTTAACTTGCATACCAAAAGATCAGTAAAAGTATGTTTCTTACACATCAAACCAACCAGGTCCACCTTTCGAAGACTGTAATGGGATGCAAAACATTATAAGTATTGCAACATGGGCATAGCAACAACTAAATGGAGGCCATAATTACAAAGTATAAACAAATTAGGCGGTATATATAAGTAAACGTCAGAGACTATATGAATACTATTAATACACACACAATGATGCCCAAATATATCAAAAGGAGAAAAATGGGCTAGCCCTTGTAACACCATACTCATGGTAACCCAGCTCTATAATATACATGTAGAAGACATTCTTATCAATCTGGACTTTCCATCAATGGGAACCATCTTGAAGATCTATTATACCAACAAAATCAGCCAAATTCGACGATCTTATCAATCCAAATACCTGGAATTTCATTGGAGGACCTGAAAATAAAAAGAACATTTTTTTCTACAAAGAACTAAATTAATTACAATTAAAAAAGAACAAACCCTAGGGTAATAGGCAAGAAATAGTCAAAAACCTTCAAATTGCAGAGAAAAAACAATAATAAACAAACTTCGCAGAGCATCAACCAGAACATAGAAATCCTAATTTAAGAAAATTACCTCCAACAGCACAGTAGATTCGGAGGTTCGGTCTTGAGCGAGAAGTTAATGTGGATTTGGGAGAAATCGAGAGAGCAGAGAAAGAGAGAGAGCTGTAGATGCAAGACATCGTTTGCACTTCAAACAGTTCTCTCTCTTGGCATCGTTGGTTGAAGGGAGTTAAAGAGCGATGGGCGGATAATCTTTCGATTCCATTTTACCATAATACCCTTGTTTATCTCCAGAAATAACTGAAATATAACTCTGGTTTGGACTTTGGATGCCCTCTTCCGTTATTGCCCCTAACGAAATGTCCGAATGACCCTTCATCGGCGGTATGTGGTAACTTGTTAGGCTGTCTCGCGAATTAATTATGTGTTGGGAACTTTTATTTACACCCCAATAATTTTCAATGGCACCCTGTATTTTTCCCTTAAATATAAAGAACCTTTGATAGCCCCTTTACTAAAACTTATTATGAGAGCACTCATGTCTTACTCATCCTACAACTGCTCATCGCCTCCTTCACCCTATCCCTTCTTTATCTCATCTTTACACCCGAAGGGTTGTAACGCCATCGTCGACCTTAAAATCGCCGGAGATCACTGGAGATCGTTGGAGAATTACCTTTAACAGTTACAATACAAAAAAATAATTAAAAAAGTAGAAAATCTAGAAAACAAAGTGAAAAGCTCACATAAATTAACTAGATGTGTGAAAAAATCAACTCAAGTGGAAGAGAACATATTCCACAAACATCTTCTTCACTAGAATGGCAACCGAACGACATAATATTGTTGGAAGAGTTTCGTCAGACGTTGTAATATCGCTGGAAAACGTTGTTGGTGCCGACGACAGAGAAAAAGGGGTAGAAAAATAGTTAGGAGGAAGAAAAATCAAACTATAAGCTTTTTACCCCTTGTTAATAGATGGGTGGGGTGCCTTTAAGCAATGGGGTGCCCAATGATTGTTTTTAAAATGGATTGCGGGCCCTTATAACTTGGGTGACCTTGATAAGATTTGGGGTGTCAATAAAATTTACCTTATGTATTTTATTGATATATTCAGAAAAAAATCACGAATTATTGATGAACCATTACCAAATTTATATGGCAAAAAGATAACTTATTTTTATTTTTCCATTTTTCATGTCTTGTTTTTATTTTTTAATTGTTTTGCCTAATTTTTCAACGAACTATTGGATGGAATACCAGAATTGTACTTGAACTTTTCCGTGCTATGTTATTGCCATACCACAAATTACTAAACATAGTTCAGGTCTTTTGTTTAGTGGGCCAATTCTTTGAAGGGTGGGTGAAAAATAACAACCATCAGATCCAGAAAGATGTACAAACTGGCTCTGTATCGTTGCCTGAATAAGTTTTCTAGAAACATTTTTTTTGCATATAATTGTCATAAAACTTTCTGTATCAACTCTTCCTGACATACAAATCCCTTTTTTCTGTAAAATTTTTTGTTGATCACCAAACAGAGCTGAAAACAAATGACCTATGCATTTTTTCTGAGCTTCTATGTAGACCCAATAAGGGATAAAAGAAGAGTCGATTGAGGTACTTTGGGCACGTGTGACGCCGTACTCGACTATGATTGAAGTGCTAAGAAATGATATGGAACAATATGTGCTTGTTGCATCTTACTGCACCTCTTTGCATTTTGTTTTTTAATTCTGTATTTTAGCAAAGGACCAAAAAATATAAATTGCATCATAAAGTTTAAATGTTTTTTCTTTTTAAACTTTTAATAATTTGCTCTTACTAAAATACTCTATTTTCCTATTTCCTGATTTTCTTCTTTAGCACTCGTTTTTTTTTTGTAAGCTCTTCTTTAGCTCTTGTTGGTAGGTAATTCTACGCCTTCCCATTCTTGTTAGTGATGGCGGAAAATTAAATACAATAAAATTTGGAATGACCCCGCCGACCCGGCCCAGTGCCTCTACCGGGTCAATGGCCAGGCCAGGTTTAAAAACATTGGTTTGTTGGGTTCCGGAAGGATGTGATAGTCATTTCACAATACTGTAGCTGACAGTTACTGCAGTTGGAAGATGAGCTCTGCCGTTATTCATCGTCTTATGAAGAGGGGTATTTTCGTCTTACGGGCTAAAAGTTCTTATCCTCTTTGCTATAGCTGTCAAGTTATCCGCTCGAAGGTTTGGATTGGATATTGCTCTGACCATAACGTGATAACAGTACCTAGCATGCAAAATGCCTAAAAACTCCCTGAATTTTGTGACATAAATACGCCCAAATTTCATCTATAATTTGCAACAGTTGCGAATATACGGATACACTCCAGAATCGTGGTCATTTTAGCCACCCCTGAGAAATAGGCCTAATTTGCATGACTCCCCTTGAAAACAAAAAATCAGGCCATTTTTCTGATAGGCAACTAAGTTCAGGTTTTAGATGCAAGAACAGTGGCAAAGCACATTCGGGCTTTAGCCGCTAGATAATCCATGGACCTCCATTCAAGGTACAACTGCAGTGGAGGGGAGGATACATTATCATCTGTGGAAAATAGGCATGTCAAAAAATGGGGGCCACTCCACTATTCCTATAAAATTATTTTACAAGTTACCAACTAAAGTTGGCCCCCATTTTTTGAACTAAAGTGGGCTTACCATGCGAATCGATATGAAATCTTACTAAGATGTATTAAGTATTAATGCAAATTGGTAGATTCAAACCAAATGTATTTAGATCTGGTTCCATGGTTTACTTAAAAAAAAAGTTCAGATTGAGGATCAATTGAAGTTACCATCTCAATTGTTCTAATCATAAAAAGTAGAAATGATATACTTTCAGGCACGTTTTCCATTTTAACAACAATTACATACAACAACATACAAACAAGTCTTTGTTTAAAATCAGTTACACAATGGAGGGAAGAATATATACTAACATTTTGCAATGAGCAAATGCCATGGCTGATTCCTCTTTTCCCAATTTTGAAATCTCCTGTCTCTCTCTCTCTCATCAGTTATCTTCGCTGCCAGCTTTAGAATTCGGATAGCAATGATATTTTCACTGGGGATGATGCTTCTTTGCTCCCATCAGCAGATGCCTCACAAGCATGAATGGTAGTGCAGAGGTCTATTGTTTTTAGAATGTGCTCCGCATTGGTCAGGATCAGAGGACCATACTCGAAGACCAGCTTCTTACACTGCCATGAGAGGGGGAAAAAAGCTCAAGTTGCTAAATCTGTATGACAGCAGTAACAATTCATACGGTGCTTCTGTTCATCTTGAAATTGGCTGTTAAAGTTCATGCTTTCTACCAGTCTTTCAATCAGCGGACAACCCCTCAACGTGGACAGTCCAATTGACAGGTAGCCCGATAGATCACATCCTTATGAGCAGTCATAATAAAGTTGCCCATATTTTATTATCTGTCCAAAAGAATGCAACCTTCCGATTGGTGTCATTTTGGAGCTGTGGTCAATTGAAGAGGAGCCTAATAAGGAAAGTGTACAACACCCATTGTGGAAGTGTTTTAGATTAGGTAAATATTTCATACCCATTGAAGTGTTTTAGAATAGGAAAGTGTTCTACACTCATTGGGAAAGTGTTTGATTGTTCTTGATTAGGTTAGATTGCTTCGGTTTAGTCTCCTTCTAATTTTACAAATTACTCTCTTTCTATGTCTCATTGTTGCAATTCTCTATAAAAAAAAAACCTCTTAGGATTAGTGTAGAGACCACCTAATGTCTCATTGTTAGATTTGCATGATTTCAGATTTGTTGGAAATCCAACAAATCTTTTTAGACAAAGAAATATTATTTTACCAAGTTTGGTGAAGCTTTTAGTACCGCTCTCTATATTTTTGCTGACAACTAAAGTTGAAGGTGAAAGAAAAAGAGAGAAAAGAAACAGCTTGTGCACTCATCTAAGCCCAAGCCCATGAGGCAAAAAGAACACCTATTTTCCTTTTATCTCATTATTGTAATTCTCTATATAAACCTTCTTAGGGTTAGTGTAGACACCACCCAATATTATTCAATAAATTAGATTCTTATCAAAGCCTACTGATTAGATGGGTCCAAATCAATGAGATGGTCCACATATGTGGGGGAGTAATAGAGTTTTGTAATGTGCCACACTATGAAATATCACATCATCATGGAACCCGAGGTAGTTTCTGCATGTTAACTACCTAGAATTTGAGGGAAATATACGAGAGAAAAAAGAATTTCAAAATCTTGTGGTTGATCTTGGGAAACCTAGATCGTTTCAGTAACACAAACCCATGAGTCCAGAAAATTGTTGGAGATTTCTCACATGAGTTTCTTTAGTTTTCTCACCTTTTTTGCATATTTATCCGTTGCATCGCATATCTTGAGCAGGATCTCAATAATCTCTAACTGAGTTGCCACCACATAGAAAAACAGGTATCTGATCAGCAGTAAGTTTAGGCATGTATAATCTAAAGCAAAGCTTCAGGAACTTAATATATTGATATTTTTTTTGTGAAATCTTTTTAATAGTAGATCAGGATAATACAATGGGACCGGAAAAGAAAAAAGAAAAAATAAACTATCATTTTATAAATCATGGACCATGCTTACATAATCAAAGGAGTTCCCTGAGAAGATATATTAGATGTGACAATTGGTGGATTCTTTTCTCAAACTTAAAATTCCGAGTAATTTTGGCCATTGGTTGTATTTACCCAAAAGGGATTATTATCAGGTCTCTTCCTGTGTTAGATGTGGTTTTAAAGCAATTACTATAGAAAGACAGAAAATGACGGGGTTTCATTCCTGAATATCTTCTGTACATGAGATCATCCTAATGTACGACCACTCCTTGGATGGGCCACGGTGTAAAAACTGTACAAATTACTGGCCCCAACCATTTGTTTAAGATCTAAAACTAAAGTTAAAAAACCAGGTGAATGGTTGGGAGTTGGGACTAAGTACACATATTGTATGGTCAGGATTGCGTGATTGATGCAGTTTTTCGGGCCATGACCCATCCAACAATGGCCTAACATTTTTTCCAAGGGTTAACGAACACATATTTCATGTGTGAGGAACATGCTTACATAAGACTGAGCAACACTCCACCCAAATACACTTGGTGTCAAAGCAGACTTTGATCATAATAAAGAATTTCACCAGGGGTAAAATCATCTTGTCTCTAAGAACTGGAATTGGGAGCATAAGCATAAGCGTAAAACAGATCCACAAGAATAAGGAAAGTATTAAATGCTTAAAATTGCAAGCAATCTTTTTAAACCATATTTTATTAGGGAAAATTTGTGGATCAACTGATTATGCAAGTACGAACCTGCGTGTCTGGATCTTCCAATTTATCCAGAACTTTCGATACGGCCTCCTGACACAGCGTGCAGCTATTTGGAGAAGCAAATACCATCTGGTCACAGAGATTCATCTTCCGGCAGAAGTTCTCAGGTTGTATAATGGCAATCTCTAAGAAGAAAAGAGGCGCATAATAGTCCACCAATGTTATGCACTGCCAAAAAATTGCCAAGGACAATAAAGAAGTTATGATAGTATTCCTGCAGTGACAAGATAACAAAGGACAAAATAAAACCACCCCAAAAGTCTCCATGTATTTTCTAATAGACATAAAATCCCAAAAGCTTCTGCAGATGCTCAAAGTCCTATTTTTTCTTTCTTTGGGACATAGATGTTTTCCCTGCAACTACTGCCAGGTTTCTCACATATCCTAATTCTTGCCAATCACCAACAAGAGAGTTTTGATTTTTGGAATTATTATTACAATTAGGCAGTGTATGATAGCCCACCATGAAACTTCTCATGCCTCCTAGACCATCAGACATCAACAAGGCAGGTGGATCATTCAATCTAATGGTACCTCCAATATTGGCCATAACCAATCAATCACCTGATTGGATAATCCCAACCATAAGATGAATGGAAGTTTTTGTTTTGGTATGGGCTGTCGATCAGCATTACAGACAGATGAGATCATCTAACTGAACTGGTTTTTGCACTAGGAGATCTCCAGGTGGACCCAAAAATTGAATCATCGAGAAGTACCCTCCTCCCAGACAACGCTTGCAAGTCCACACCCTCTCTCCTGCATGCAGGGATGGAGCTAGGAAGAGGCCAGGTGGGGCATGTGCCCCCAAAACTTTGAAAATCATTTTACAAAAAAGTATTTCCAAAATTGCCCTTATTTTAGTTTTAGTGCCCCCTCAATTTTTGTTTTAGTCTAGTGCACCCTCAAATTTTCTTTTTAAGTATATTGTTACCCCCCCCTCTCTTAAACAAAATCCAGGCTCCACCCCTGCCTGCATGTGTACCACATGAGTGGGTATGGTGAGAAAGCATGAAGTTTACACATTCCCATATCATCAACTCTGTCTCGGTAACATTGACTAATTGACATAGAATGGTAATCACCCAAGCTGATATGGCGACAAATTCATCCTTGCTTGTCTTTGCCTTTTTTTTTTTTTTTTTCCTTTTTTCCATTTTCCTTGTTCTTTTCTTTTTTCTCTTCTTTCTGTATCCCCTTCTTCACTTTTAATAAAGTTTTCCGTTATTGATTACAAAAGAACTTGTCAAAGTTCAATAAAGATGGAGCTCAGAAACACTGTAAAGGAAACCAAAACCAAAGCACAGAATAAGCTAGTTATTTCACATAGCTCCTACATGGTCTTGATAAATATAGCCATTTCTGGTTTTCCAAACAAAGTAGGAGATTACCTCCTGTTTGAAAGAGTGCAGCGAAGAACAGGCCTGATGAAGGGTGTCAATGATCTCCGTCTGGGTCTTGTTTTCACCAAGGTAGTCCATTGCCTGGGTAGTGAACTCTTCACACAATGTGCATACCTCAGCATTCCTTGCATCTGCTTCAAAAGCTTCAACTTCAGTTATGGGTTTCTTGAAAATCGTCTGTGTAACTATCAGTGTGAAGCACAAAATCATCAAGTTAATTCCTTTTGCCAGCACAGAAAGCAATTTCACTTCTACCAACACAGGAGACACATTTGAGGGACTGTGAAGACGTGAAGGTTAGTACCTTTCCCTGCTTGAGAAAGGCACTTCTCACTTACCTAGGAAATGTGGGTCACACAAAATTAACATTCGAGGCCACTCATAAAGCTAATTTTTTGGGACCCCGCCTTTCCACATTAACCATTCGCAAAGCGAGACCATCACTTTTAGCCACAATACCTGCTTTGTATTCCTGTTATTGACAGTATACCCTTGGAGTTTGATGGGGCCTATACAAGCAGATAACATATTGAATGAACAAGCCACTTTCTTTTTCCTTCCTTTCTTTTCTTTCTTTAATGTCTTTTCTTTATGTATGTGTGTCGGGAGGGGGTGTGTACCAAGGTTTGAGGGCCCTACCAGTATATTAAATCAACTCATAGGACATTTAAATTTGCGTATATTTTAACATATCCTAGCTTAGAGCTGGAGAAGTGTGTTTGGAAGCACACTTGGAGTAAGGGGGACAATGTATAAAAGCAAATTTCATACAAAAATAACATTATAAAAAAAGAGGAAAAATTCAATGAACCATATAAAGGCTACCTGAATCATCAGAGATCACCAAGCTCCTTGCATCCACACAGACCCAGCTGATACCCAACGCAAGAAGAAACAGAAGTCCCACTTTCACATCCATAATGCCTGAGGTCAAAATAAGTTAGGAACCAACTCAACAATATTGTCATGGTCAAGATAGCTAAACACCACAAGTCTTCTAATTCCATTTGGTTGTAGTTGCAAGGAAGCATTTTCACAACTATGAACAAAAAGCCGAGTCTGGTCACCAGCTTTTTCTAAATGGTAGGGACTGACGTATCTACTTACTTTCAAGAAGTGCTTGAAAGTTAAAAGTCATGAACGCCAGCAAATTCAAAATTAATTTTAGTTCATGGATTTAATCATACTTCCTACTTCCTACCAATAAATTCCGTAGCTGTAGTAAGTTTAAGCTCTGATGTGTGGTCTCATGTAGTGATTTAGTTTTAATTCTCAAACTCGTTTCTGAATGGGAATGTCGAGGGCTGACTATGTTACCGAGACAACTCAAAATGGATTGCTGCGCCCATGTCAGACACTCATTTCTTTAAGTGTAAATGTCATGTCCACGACATGTCTCTGCCATATCTGGGGTAACATAGAAGATTGGGGATAGCTCCCAAAGGCATAGACCCTACGTATTTGGCAGCAGCTGAACTTGCAACATATGCATCCCACGTAGTTGGATACTCGGTTCGAGATGTAATCCAAATGGGGTGAGTTTGGCAGCAGGATTAAGCTTGACCTGGTCCAACCTAACACATACAGGGCTTTAACATGCAGCTGTTCTGTTAGGTTTAAATTGCCAGGTGTGAATTAAGAAGAAAAGGTTTTTTTTCTTTAATTGAATTCTTTTCACTTCGCTTTTACTTAGACTGGATGTCTGATTACAAATGCTACTGTCGAAGATAACTCAGAGCTGTTGTTTTCGTGTTTGTCAAGTGAATTATGGAAAGGGTTTATGAGTTTTTGATAATTGAAATGAGTTGCAGCAGTAAATACCACATAACTGCCTACATACATACATACATGTGTACATATGTGCATGTGTGTATAAGTATGTATGTACAATTGCGCATTCACATGCATATGTAAGAAAGCAGGAATGAAATTAATCTCTTTTTTTTTTCTTGTTCTTTTCGGGTAAGGATGAAATGATATCTGTACAATATTTGATAGTTCTAGTGATGTTTGAAGCATAGTTTTTTATTTATTTATTATTGAAACAGATGTTATAAAACGCCAGGACATAACCTGTCCATTATAACAGTCCAATTTATACCTTGGTTTGATGCCCAGCTGATTTAATGAAGACCCAATTTGAGATACGTTGTGTCTTTATTTTTCTCTGTGAAATTTTAGTTGTGCTTGGATGCAGGGTTTTTCGTGCACTATCCCTGGGTTCTGGGAAACACCTTTTACGAGATTAGATGTTGGACCTTGAAGATAGTGCAGAACAAACCAGAGAGAAAGTCCCAAATATCATCATAACCATATATAAAAACAACATAAATATGAAGAGCACAAGCAATTAAGAAACAACACTGATATCCATAACCGTAACATAAGTAAGAAACCCTAATTTCATTTCCTAGACCCATCAGAGGGGATGGCAGAAGGACTGTAATTCAAGATAGCTCATGGTTTGGTTACTGAAGATGGATCAAAAGATGATAGTTGAATCAAAAATAAAA
Organism: Euptelea pleiosperma; assembly: GCA_035048495.1. NCBI lineage: Eukaryota > Viridiplantae > Streptophyta > Magnoliopsida > Ranunculales > Eupteleaceae > Euptelea > Euptelea pleiosperma. The sequence continues at coordinate 27,983,476 of CM068540.1, forward strand.
ATCTAAGTTTTCTGAAGTAAGATTGAATCGAGATTACATGTTTAATCGTCGACAAAACTTGAAGAAAATATAAAAGAAGATTACCTGGAGAGAAGGTTTTTGAGTTTCTTTTGGAGAGAAGGTCTTTGAGTTTTAGTTTTCTTTCCGTGTTTCTTTGCGTTATTGTTGTTGGTGGAGCGTGGAAGATTCGTTGGCTCCTACAGAAAATAAAAGCCCCAAGGGCGGCCCAATCATGTTAGGGCACGGAAAATAAAAATGAATTCAACTCTACCCCTGAAAAATAGGGTAAACTAGTAAGAGCCCCTTATATTTTGTGAAATTACTAAGACCCTTTGACCCTGATCAACATCATAACTCAAGAAAATAAGGCCTATGCAAACCTTTTTTTTTTAATAATTAAGGCGTATGCAAACCTCATCATCCCACCAAAATTTTTAAAAGGATTTTTTTTTTCTTATAGACTATTGTTAAGGCCGCGTTTGTTTGCAGAACTTTCATGCATTTGGCGTGTAGGTTTCAAAAAGTCACGCAAGTTTCGTTGTTACTTGAATATTGCGTTTTCTTTAGAAAACTTTTTCACCCCTTCCATGATTTGGTGTATATGCACTGCACCATGCATATATATCACATGAAAATTTGATACACTGACACATGGCGGAGGGGGGCATCTAACATGTGAGACCCACTTGATACAGAAAGTGACTTGATTTAGAGCCTACCCGAGTACGACACATAACTCTTATACATATGTGATGTATGTAATATACTAGTAGGTGGCTCATGCCCATGGCACTCTGTTTGCTAAAATCGGGTATGAGTGGCTTAGATCCACCATTCATTTGGGGTGATAAGATCTCAGCCATCCTTTGTGAAGCCGATAAGAGGGGGGATAAGTGACTTCTCTGTTTTGTTATATAGATGTATAGTGGGTGGCCCGTGCCCTCAGCACTCTCCGTCAAAGCATTTGCCAAAATTGGGTGTGAGAGGCTGAGATCCACCATCCATTTGGGAGATAAGATCTCGGCCCTTCTTTGTTGAAACAGATAAGAGGGGGTATAAGTGGGTGCCCCGTGCCATCGGCACTCCTCGACAAAGAATTTGCCAAAATCAGTTGAGTGGCGGAGATCCACTGTCTATTTGGGGGAGGATTAGATCCCAACCCTTCTTTGTTGATGCTTATAAGAGGAGGTATAAGTAGGGAGACAACCAATGTGTTTTGTTATATAGTAAATGGCCCATGCCCACGGCACTATCCGACAAAAGCATTTGTAAAAATTGGGTGCCTTCGGTGCTCAAATGGTATAACGGACAGGGGCGTTACTGTTTTTTCCATTATAACGGTTGTTATAACGGATTGTAACGCACAAAGGGAGAAATGGGAAAATAACAAAAAATAACAGTGTTGAAATTTAGATTTTGAATAAATTGAGGTCAAATGAGGTGGATTGAGTGACTGAAATCTAACCGTCCACATTAGATCGATGGATTTGATCTGAACCACTTTTTATCTAACTGTCCATATTAGATGGATTGATAAGATAAGAGAATACAATTGAGTTGTCTTGATATATGCGTAGGTAGCCCGTGCCCGCGGCACTTTCCAATAAAGTGTTTGTCAAAATCGGGTGGGAGTTAATCCAAGCCATCGATATGAAGCATAGTGGATCTCGGCCACTCATTATTGAAGCCATATAAGATAAGAGGGGTATAAGAAAACCATTAAATTTTCGTTAAATTCTATTTTTTTTTTAAATTTTAAAATTTAAAATTTTGAATTTTGAATTTTGAATTTCAGCACCACTTTTTTCCGTTAAAATCATTAAAATCTATGTTTCCATTTTTGCCCCTGGCTGTTTCAATCCATTTTAACAGTAACACTCATCTCAAGGCATAAAAAAGTAGGGCTCTTGAGCCTGACCCTTGGGCTATATATAAATCCAACCCATTTCATTCCTTATATGTAGGTAAATAGTAGGTGACCCGTGCCCACGGTACTCATCGACAAAGTATTTGTCAAAATTGGGAGTGAGTTGCTGAGATCCATAATCTATTTGGTGTGATAAGATCTCAGCCATCCTTTATGAAGCCGGATAAAAGGGGGAGACAACCGTCCTGTTTTGTTATATAGATTATTATTACTATTATTTTTGTATCACGGGTATCGGGGCTTCTTAGAGCACTGCGGACATGGGTAAAGCCACTGCCCACTCCAAATCATTTAAACGCCTGGGGAAGCCCAACTGGTGGCTGGCCGCGACTGGAGGGGATTCAAACTCATGACCTGCACTTCCTAAAAGGTAGTACTAGCCATCTACACCCAACCCTTGGGGTTGATGTATGTAATATATTCAATGTAATACTATTCATTTTCAACCAAACATTTTAAAATAAATATTGCGCAACTCCGAATTTTATAGGGATCGTTTGGTCTTTTTAACAAAAAATAAGTGGTTAGTTGATTCGTTTCACGAACACGTTACTTTACCGTGTTAGTTAACTACATTGACCAACAGTTGAGAAATCTTACATACTTTATGTATAGGGAGGCCTTAGTAATTGGCCCTATTTTACAAAGTGGAACTACTATAATGCCCTTTTCTTAGGGGGAACAATTTATTACATTTTTTTTTTCTTGCCCTTCCAAACTCAAGAAAAAAATCATTTACTTACGTGGAAAACAAAGAAGTATCACTCCGTCCATCGAAACCTGATATTTTCCAGGAAGTTAACAAATTAGTAACTGACATAATATAGTCCAAGTATCGCAGACAGCAAATGTCGTCTCTAATCACAACCCTTCGACAGGACCCACCATCCCACAAATCAATCGGATGTTTGCTACCTTCCAGATCCAGATTTGTTTTCTAAAAAAGTTGTTAGAATCTCTGAGGCGGAATCATTTAATTAACCCAATAATTAAATATTAGGTATGAATCTATATTTTGTGCAAATTAACTATTAAGTATTTTAGCTGGACATGGGGCCCCGTCAATAAGAACCTGTTTGGAGCGGGTGACTTGGGCCCAATGTAATTTCATGTCATTCACATTGGTAATTTTCCCCGCATTTGGTGGCGCCAATACTCATGAATTCGGAATTTTACAAGCCCACGTATTTGGCCAAGAAAAGATATGCAAAGCCTAACCCACCATTCCCAGATCTAGACCCGATCGAATGGTCGGGTGTCTCTACTATAAGGCCATTATGGCGGTCGCCATAGGCCCTAGGTGAGAGAAGGCCCCAGCCCACTAACCACATGTATGTTTAGCCCTACCCCTTGTTGGATATACAAACCAAAAGTCAACCTGATTGGTTATCTCTAGCCATATATTTTAGGATTGATTCTAGCTATTGGATTCAAGCATGTTTTTTGGGTAAAAAATCCAATGGCTAGAAAATCATCAATCAAGCTGCTTTTAGTGTGTTTATCCACCACTAGGTGGGCTGAACATCCACGCAGTCATTAGGCCCAAAAAAAATCTGTGTGGCCATGATAGTCCCCTGCATGGACTGCAACAGGACTACTACAGGAGTCTAAATTTTTTCCGCAGCTTTTGATTATCATGAAAAGTTGTTAAATAATATTTTTTTTACTACACAGTTAAATTTTTTTTAATTATTACTGTAATATTAATATGTTAAATATAAAAAAGGCCTCTTAGGCCTCAACTTGAATCAAGACGACCCTGCCAATGGACCCAGTACCTCGACTTCGACCCAATCCAATAGCAGATCATGGCCAGTGGCAGCCAGCGGGGGCGAGGGTGGGCAGTGTAACAGTTTAGGTTTTTTTTATTGCAAAATACCCTTGTGCCCACTTTAGAAAAATACCCTTTTGCCCACCCTAGACCAAAATATGTACAATATTGCCCACCCTTAAACAAAATCCTAGCTCCGCTAATGATCATGGCAACCTAACATTGAGGCAATATGATTTGATCTAAAGTAAAAAAAAAAAACCTACAAATTCTTATTTCGAAAACATGGTGCATATGATCTTGGGTGGAACCCACCCTTCAAGACACACTCACATGACATCCTGCACAAAAATCAAGGTGGTGGGGTTAACTGTTAACAGCGGCGGACCTCGATCGTCATTCTCCGTTATGGTTACAACAGCCGTTATAACAGTGCTTTTTCTAACTAGAGTACTTTATTATAATATTTTACTATTTAAAAGCTGTACATTACATTATATTAAAAAGTAATTTATAATTTTAAAATGCTAATAGCAATCCTAAAATAACAACAATTTGGCGTTTCGTTGTAACACCATTATTAACTGTTATAACAGCTGTTGTCAAAACCATGAGAACCTATCCAATCTACCACGCTAAACTTTTTGTTCTGTTCTGTGGGTGAGGAAAACTAGGCTATGTCCATCAGCAAGACGGGCAATAGCCCACAGGAAGCAACTGAGAAAAATCAACCACACTGCGACGCACTCGAAGAAGAAACATGGAAAACATTCCGGGGAAAGATCTATGAAGAACTGGTTACAGTCACCCTGCCATGTCATTTTGCAGGTAGGTGTCCTACACTTCCCCCTTGCATGTACTCCACCTGCACCAGTATAGAGTATAATTGTTACAGTAGATCAGATATGTACTCAACAAATGCTTGAGAGCCCATTCTACACATGGTTTGTCCAAGGCTACAATACAATATCACAGCAATATCACAAACAGCAAGCATAAAGAAACAAGATTTCAAGGCCATGGGTATAGGAAACATGAGTAGCTGAAGCAAACATAATTCCAAACCACGAAGAACTTATAAAAAAAAAGAGAACTAGTTAGTATTAAAATCAACTTATTTACCCACTCCGTGACTTCAGGCTTGGAGTTTGCTTCTTCTTCTTCTTGCTTTGCTTTGTCAATAGGAGTGAAAACCGGGCAAGCCCAGACTTCTTCCTCTTTGCAGAGAACTGCTTCTGACCATTTCCTTCCTTCTCAGACTTCTGAGGAGGGGATAGGACCCCACTTTGCTTACCAAGCATCTGACCCAATGACACCTTTGGTTTCTCAGTGCTATCTTCTGTTTGCATATCCATCTCAAACTCATCCAGCAGCAGGAGCTTCCTGCTCAGTATTTGCCCTATTGATAGGGTTGGCCTAAAAGCAGGCTTTGATCCATCGCTAACCAGATTCAACCCATTCACATCAAGTAGCCGAGAATCTCTCCTTTGGTGAGAGGGGTAGGAATTCTTGAATTTGGTAGAGTTATGAACCGAGCGTCTCTTCTGACCATGTTCTGATCGCCATTTCCGAAGAGCTTCTTCAACAGCAAGCTTCCCTCTATTTGCAGACTCTACTCTGTTCAGAGCCTCTTCTAAGGCCTTTTTACTGGTTTTAACTTCTTCCGTTGCTTCCTCTACCTTCTTTAAGATTTCCATTCTAGATACATTTGCATCATCAATTTGAAGCATGGCATCTGTGACTCTCTTCTTCGAGAGCTCCTCAGCTTCGTGAACTTTGCGGGTTAGGGAAGAGTATTCTTCAAAAGAAAGAGTTACTCCATCAGGCTTTTGCAGGCAAACTCCAGATGAGCTCTTGCTGTTTGATAGAGCCTTGATCTCTGCAAGAGCAACGGCTTCTGCCGCTCTAGCTGCTTCCTCCATCTTCTTCGCTGCAATCCACCTGATTTCAGCAGTCTTTATACTTGTCTTGGTCTGTTCAATCTCAGAGATTGCTCGCAAAGCTTCACATTTTGAAGCTTCTGCCATCCTCTTGAACTGCTCAGCCTCAGAACTCAATTGTTGGAGCTCCCTTGAAAGATCTGCAGGATTCTCAGAACCACCCCTGATTTCCACATCTTTGGCCATTTGCAGCTTCAGCCTAGTTCGGTTCAGCTCCTCCTCCAGTGATGAAATCTTCATGGAGTTCGAAGTTAGCCTCTCACGGGTCTTCTGAAGTGAGATCCTCTCAATCTCTATTTTCTTGTTAAGTGATTCAACAGAAGCTCGAATCCCAGCAAGATCATTTGTTGTTCTATTCAGGTTCACCTTCGCCTGCTTCAATTCCATTAAGATCTGACCCGGAGATGAACTGGGGCACAAGCTGAAACCTCCCACTGAGTTCTGACAGATCGCAAAAATATTTTCGGGATTTTGTTTTTCTGTTTCTTTAGCAACGTGATTTATCTTCGCGTTACCAGAATATAATTCTGAGGATGCAATGCTTTCGGTTGCTTCTTCATGTAGCTTCAATTTTAACTCTTCCACAATCCTTTTTGTTGTTTCCAGGTCTTTTAAAACCTCAAGTGTTTCACGTTCTTTCATGACTAGATCCTTCTCCAACTGAGAAGCCTGTTCCTCCACTTTTGCTATGTCAACCTCCTCAAGACCATGCTGCTTATAATAAAAATAGAAAGAACCTCTGAGAACTTGGAACCAGATGTACAAGTAACAGATGATAAAAATTAAGGTACCTGTCTTGTACTTGCGATCCACCAATGTTTTAACAGTGCTCATGGTGTAAATGCATGGGTGTGTGACTTGTGGTGCCAATGGATTCCACCTAGATAAACCCCAATGCCTTAATTTGTTCTGATCAAGTGACAACCATTTGATATACTGTGTTTCTTGGAAATTCAGGAAGACTATGGCGAACAGTCCAGGACAAAAAAAAAATCCAGAGCTGGATGGTTAGGATTGTGTAAATCTCCATATAGGAGGTCATCTAGGTAGGACCCATAGAATGGTGGGTCACATCCCTCTGCATGTGTACCAGGAATCCTTACAGTCTCCCAAGGGGTACCTTAGATTTCCTTGGCACAGTCTAATCATCAAACTGAAAATCCAACGAACAATTAAAAAGATAGATTATCAGGGACCTTCTAGAGGAGTCCACTTTCGCTCAGAGACGTCTTTGACGAAAATCCTCAAAGACGTCTCTTCACTATCAGATACACTTAGAAAAACATGTTGTTGACACAACTGTCAAAAAGTTCAAATTTCAAAATTTTAAAATCACGGTTTTCAAGGTGTATTTGACGGTGAAAAAAATGTCTTCGTCGTAACCTCTCCAAGGAAAAGTGGAATCCTTATAGAGAATCTATAAGTTTAAAATCCTACAAAACAACCCTAAGACCATCTATGGTTTATGAAGCTGAATGTTGGACAATCAAGAAATAACATGTTAATGGAATGAGAGGGGATTTTGAGATGACTGAGTAGGAAAAGTAGGAGAGACAAAACCCGAAATGAGCACGTTCAGAAAATCTAAGAATAGCTCCAATGACAGATAAAATAAGAAAAAATCGATTGAGATGGTTTGGACATGTATAACGAAGACCAACAATAGCACCAATGATAATGAGCGCTTTGGTGCAAGTTGAAGTCGATCAAAGGGAGAGATGAATGCCGAAAATGACATGGATTGAGGTAATAAGAAAAGACTTGAATGCACATGCTTCGACAGAAGACATAGCTCTAAATTGAGTCGAATGGTGTAAGAGGATCATGTTGCCAACCCCAAACACTTGGTATAAGGATAGATGATGATAATATCATCTTATGAGCAAAAATTTGAAGCTAGTCAAGGATTAAAATTTCAATTTTGACAAGATTTCGGTCCTGGTCAAAACCAAAACTTCGGTCGAAATTTGAAATTTCTCTGAAATCATGGAAAGATTACTGCTAGCGAGATTAACATCCATTAATTATAGAAACAAAATCTAATCTTCCAATCTCTATAATCTCCTTAAGATAAGAAAATCTTAATTATGCCTTAATTAATGGAAAGAGGGTCTCATTATCTCGTTTTCCATTAATATTTTAATAGTTTAGCCAAAATTTTAAAATTATTGGAGTTTCGATTTTGGTATAGCCTGAAACGAAATTAGGGATGTTTCGTTAGAAATTTAAAACCTTGAAACCAGAAGCCAAAAGTTGGTTGTAAGGAGAAGAGCCTCCAAAAAGATCGAATAATGAAAACCAGAAAAAAGGAGAAGAACATTTCAATTAACATAATCAAGCTTCAAATTACATTTCTCAAACAAAAAGCTCAGAAGGGTAAACCCCAAAATCAATGAATATTAAAAATAAATACATTTCATAAGGGAAATTTTACACAAAAAAAGGCTAATAAAAACGAATAAAACATGCTTCCACATAAATATTACTAAATTCCCACAAGATAAACTAAGATAAATTCATATTTTACATGAGGGAAATTTATTAACACTACGACTTTGTGCTTCCATAAACGCACCAACCCATCAAAAGGAAATTAAGGGACCTGTTTGGATGACCATGTTGCACCAATTTTTTTTTTTTGCACAGAAAAACTCATAAAATATCTTTTGGGGGACAAAAATGGCGACGCAAACTCCAAACAGAGCTTAAAAAAAAAATTCAAAACTACAAAAAAAAAAAACCAAACTTACCTCGGCTTCTAAGCTCTTATGCTGGGGTCTCCAAACACCGCTACCACCGAAACGGCTCACAGCCTCCTTCACCGACTCGAAAGGCAAGGACGTATCGATCTCTGCTCTGAAACCGCTCTTCTTCTTCTTCTTCTCCTCAGCATTCTCTGAAACTAGGGTTTCGTCCCTTCTGCCACCCTCTTTCGTGTTGGAAACTAAGGTTTCGGAAGTTTCAAAACCCGGCCTTGTGCCGCAATCTAGGGTTTCGGCCATTGTACGGAAAAGTGAACGGCGGGCAAAAATTTAAAGACGCTGGTTGGAGTTGCTCTTACGGTGACGGTAATTTACTTGTTTCTTCTCAAGGTTTTCTTTTGGAGAAAGACAGAAACCCTAAAATTTAGGTAGCATGCATGAGCTAGTGATGATGACGATGATTAATAATGTTGGTGTTAGTGGATGAGGAAAAGCAGACTAAATTAAACTAAAGCGATAGAGCGAGAAACAGGGGAAGGTTGAAATTGAACTGAAGGGACTGGTAGAGAGAGAGAGAGGGAAAACATTTGATTTTTTTTTTTTTTTTTTCAGAAAAGTGTGGTTCCTGAAAAGCCCTTAAAAGTTGCTAAGAATTGCAGAAATTTATACGAAGAGAGGCGGGGAAAATGTCTTTTGATTTTGTCTTTCTGAGCAGTATTTTTGTCCATTGCGAGTTTTAAGGGAAAATGCTCTCAGAGGTGAGAGCGATGATCCAGTGTGTTATCTGTGAATATTGGTTGGACTTTGGTCTGTGGGGTCCTCTACCGTATTCGGTGGAGCGTGACCTATCTTTTTAAATTGTTATTTGAGCTAATTAGCTCAGACATGGAGCTCAGAAAGTCAAAAGAGGGGATCCACTGTCTTCTGGACTTCTAATCAGAGGGGACCCCCAGAATCGGGAGAGTTGGTCGTAGATATAGAGAAAAGCAGAGGTTGATGTCAGGTTTCCAATTTGATGTATATAGGCTATGATCAACTGCTGGTGGATCATATAATAACTCATCTTTTTGCTTTTTTCTCTTCCCGACTCAAGTGACATTATGAGTCGTGTGACCGTTGGATGTAAACTTTAAAGGTCTGGTTACTAATGCCCTTTTAATTCAACTTTATTACACAAAAGTAATAGAAATTAAAGTACCAGAGAATCAAAAGGTTTAAATTGGACCTTTATAACGTTATAACGGTCACTTAACGTTACCGTTGAATCTGTCACCAATGTGTCACATCCATCCATCACAATAGCAGCTAACAGACATTATAACAGAAGTTATCCTTACAACGTTAAGTCTGATTTTTATTCAAATAACACAACGGTCATAGAGCATATAATCAAGGGAAAAAGATGTACCAGGCTATAGCGCATTTTTGTTACTCACCACTGCCATCTGAGCCCACTGACCACATGGATGTTTAGCCAACCCCTTGGTGGATATACACACCAAAAATCACCCTGATTGGTAATCTCTGGCCATTAGATTTTAGATGTTTTTAAGGTGTGATTCTAGCCGTTGGATTCAACCATTTTTTCAGTACTAAAACTAACGGCTAAAAATCATCATACAAGCTGATTTTTTGTATGAATGTCTACCACGGGGTGAGCTAAAAAATGGTTAGTGGGCCCAAATGGCAGCGGTGAGTAACAAAAATGCACTAGCTGAGCATGTTACATCACGACCTTAATCAAGTCTAATTCTTCAGGGGCTTCATTATTTCCAAAATGATTTTTTTTCCTCTGGTCCTTTCATACCAAAAATCACCCGGATTAGAGGTTTCTAACCATTGGATTTTAATCTTTTTATGGCTTGAACTTCAACCGTGGATTTAAAATTTATTTTGGGTACTAAGATTGGACACCTAGAAAACACCAATAACACCAATCAGACTGACTTTTTGCCGCACGTCCACCAAGGGATTTCAAGGATTTCAAACGTCCATACGATCATAAAACTCTAAGAGTGCCACGTGGGCTTTTTAGGTGCGGCACTATTATTACAGAGCAAAACTTTGATACGATCGTCCAGCACCAACGTTGATGACGGAGCACAATGTGAGCCACATGGCACACTATTAGAGGTCACAGACTGTATGATTGTTTGGTCCAACCCTAGGTAGATTTATGCAACAAAAGTTAGTCGGATTAGTAATTTCTAATCTGCCGGATCATAATGCTTGAAATCCATGTTTAAAAATAAACCATGAAAAAGACAAATCCAGCAAAACACAAATTATTAATCAGGATGAATTGTAGTATGTAGATCCACCTAGGGATGGGCCAAACATCCATATGCTCAATGGTCTCTAAGAGTGTACCACATGACATCAACGTGCCACTAATTATTTGGTGTCAAAATTCAATATTTGTAAAAAAAGATAATTAAAAGTCTCCATACATACCCCTTTATTAAAAGAAAATTGATCACACACATGGTCTTAGGTCAATGGACGTGCATGGTGTTGTTGTTTTGTCACGTCCCTTCACACGGGCTTCACAAGACGTTCACCCACGCAGAGCAGAACTTTGATGATGTAGGTCCATCAACGTTGATGATGGACGACACTGTGTGCGCCACGTTAGAGACTACTGATCATATGAATGTTTAGGCCATCTTTAGGTAGACCTACATATCAAAATTAAGCGTGATTAGTGATTTTAACCTTTGGATATGAGAACCCAAATAATGCACGAAATCCACGGTTAAAAATAAACCATGAAAAAGACTCTAATCAAATAGATAAAAATTACTAATCAGGCTGAATTTTAGTATGTAAGTCCATCTAGGAATGATCCAAACATCCATACGGTTAGTGGTCTCTAAGAGTGTGCCACGTGGCTCAAATTGTGGTTCATCGTCAATGTTGATGAGGCCCCTATTATCATGTGCTGCCCCTGGTGTATATATATGAGCCGAGGAAAGACCCATTCAAGATATCTATTAATATTTTAAGGGGAACGGGGGACAACCATTTTGGCATATCCACATAGAAGATGAATCAATGGCTGATTTTTGGTGAGGCCTATAGCTCAGAGGATTAGAGCACGTGGCTACGAAGCACAGTGTCGGTGATTTGAATCCCTCCTCCAAACATAGACTAAGAGAAGGGATTCGAAACTGACCTTGGCTGATCCCAATTTTTGGCTTTCAAAACAGAAATGTCAGTTGAGTGTGCCTTTCCAAACAAGATGGCTTTCCAAAGAGGAGGGTCTAATTTTTCAAAATAGATTTTGGAGGAAAAGTTTATGATGCAGAGGACTCCCGATGCGGTTGATACAGATGACTCTTGTTGCCTTACACATCTTATTTTTTTTTGGGCCCAACCCATTGGTGGATAAGCACATTGAAAATCATCTTGATTGATGATTTCTAGTTGTTGGATTTAGTATCCGAAAAACATGTCTAAATTTAATGGATTGAGTCAATCCTAAAAAAAATACTAAAATCTATGGCTAGAGATAACCAATCAAGTTGATTTTTATGAGAATATCCAACAGGGGGTGGGTTAGCCCATCCATGCAGTTAGTGGGCCCGATAAACTTTGCTATGAATGGCCACAAGAGTCCTTTGCACTCCAAAGTCCTCTACATTTAAATATTTTTCAGATTTTTGTTAAGGGAGGTCAGTTGACCACCCTTGACCCCTTGGCTACGCCACTATTTATAGGCACTTACTAGTGCTAGGTGATGGGACTAGAATTAGACATTGGGAGGACTTATTTGTCTAATGACATTGTTCCTTTGTTGTATTCTCTTTTTCTTTGGGAAGGTAATTTCATTGGGTTTTTTGGAATATTGGCTCCTTTGAAAATTCCTTGCGATTTAGGACTTCGGAGAGATCTCTTTGTATAAGAGGTTGAAAATTTTGGGCTTTTAATAGAATGCTTGAAATATTACACGATAGTAAACTCCGAGGAGGATTACCTATCTTGGGAGTATCCCACATGGGGATGATTTTCAGTGTGATCCTTGTATGATTCCTTAACCTTTTCCTTTGTTGTACACCCTTTCATTTGCCCCAACAGTTGAAAAACTAAAGTCAACACTTTGAAAGTTTGTTTCTTTGCATGGGTTGCTTCCTTGGACAAATTACTCATTAATGATAGTTTGAGTCCTAGAGGGTGGATATCTATGAATTGTTATGTTATCTATAAGTTTAATGATAAGAGTACTAATCATCTTCTTTTACATTGTGATTTGGCCAAATTGATTTACCAAGGAGGCTTTCTTGGGTCTTTTCGAAGTTCATTGGGACACTTTTAGGAGGTTGGCCCATGATTAATGCATCACTTGGGGGATCGTTCTATGGAAGTTGATAACGTCCATTATCTTAATTACTTTCTATTCCATTTCTTTCGTGTTTCCAAAATAATTCTTTAATAACTACAACGTGGACAACTTTAAAATTTTGGTTTTTTAAATGTGCCTTGATAACCACAATTTAAAATTTTGCCCCTCCATACCAATCTTCCAAACTGCCTTAAGTGTTGAGATTTTTATTTTGCCACTTCTTCCAGAAGGCCCCTACAATCACTCACATACAATGCACATGCAGCACAATAGTACATGTAATATAGAAGTTTATAGCTAGTTTAAAAGATAATCTTCGAAAAGGATAGTTGGAAGATTATTAACCAATGGACATAAATCTGAAAGTTTTAAAACTTCAAACCATGATTAAAAAACTGTTGTTGTAATGAAAAAAAATGCCCATTATAATAGTAATGCCTTATAACGGTAACGCTCTAACCCCGTTACATATCCATTATAATGGCTGTTATTTCTGATATAACAACTGTAATTTTGAAGAAAAAACTATTTTTATTATTATAACGGGTCATTTAAAACCTTGCTCTAAACCATGGTTTTAAAAACGGCCGTTTAAACGGTAATGCCCCGCCCGTTTCCGTTTAAACCCATTTTATCGGTTGTGAAAAAAACGGCTGTTTTTTGGTTTTAACGGCCGTTAAAATCGTTTAAACAGCCGTTTAATTCTGAAATTTTTTGTGAAAAAAAACGGCCGTTAAAACCATTTAATTCCGTTAAAATCTGTTAAATTCTTTTTTTTTTTTTTTAATTTTCAAATTTCAAAATTTGAATTTCAGCGCCACTTTTTCCGTTTTTTTTCCGTTAAAATCATTAAAATTCATTTAATTTCATTTTTGCCCCTGACCATTTCAATCCGTTTTAACGGTTTAAACGGTAATGCCTCCAGTCCGTTTAACCATTAAAACGGCCTCCTTTAAACCTTGCTCTAAACTAAGGTTTAAAGGAGGCCAGTTTAACGGTTTAACGGACTGGGGGTGTTACTGTTAAAACGGATTGAAACGGCCAGGGGCAAAAATGAGAAAAATGAAAAAATGGAATTTAACGGGAAAGTGGTGCTGAAATTCAAATTTCAAAAAAGAAAAAAAATAGAATTTAAGGAAATTTAAAGGATTTAACGGCCATTTTTTTTTCACAATTTTTTAAAGTATTTAACGGCTGTTAAAAACGATTTTAACGGCCGTTAAAACCAAAAAAATAACCATTAAATTAAGCGTCAAAACGTGTTTAAACGGTTTTAACGGAAACGGGCTTGGGGAGTTACCGTTAAAGTCTAAACCAATAAATATTAGGATTTCAACCGAACTTTGTTGAACTAAAAAAGCCAAACTTTATCCCAAAATAAAAGGAGAATATAACACCCAAATAAAAGGTGGGAAAATCGATGGTGATCAAAGGGTTGGGCAACGGGAGGTAGGAGATAAATAAGATAACAGTGTAAAGTACAAGAATATGAGGACGACGACAATAGCGAGCAGGGAGAGAGAGAAAGGGCCGACGGCTAGGGCTGCAACTTGGGTGGGCCCAACTCGAGCCCGACGGGCTCAGCCTGGTTTCAGGTTGGGCTTGGGTTAAGTTCTACATGGCTCAGGCTCAGGCTTGGGCCTGTTTCTTAAGACCCGACTAAAACTCGAGATGGGCTCAGGTTGAAAACATGTCACGTGTCACACTCTTTTTGGCCCACTGACTCATGAATGAATTGCATGCCACCCAATGATAGACTACATGCTAAAGACCAACCTAATTGGTGATCTCTAGCCATTAGATTTAAGTACCCCAAAAAAAGCTTGAATCCAACAGTTATAAATGCTCAAATCCAATGGCTAGAGATCACCAATCAGGCTAATATTTTGGTGTGTAGGTCTATCAAGGAGTTGGTAATTCATTCATGGGTTTTTAGCCATTGGATTTGAACATTTTTTTCATAGGGCCGGGCTCCGTTGACAGAGATAAAATGACAGGGACACAATATAAGCCAGGTGGCACACTGTTACAGGACTCTGACCGTACGGATGCTTGTCCTATCCCATGGTGGACCTACAAACCACAAATCAGCCTGATTTATAAGTGTTGCATCTTTGTACCTCAAATACTGCTCAAATTCCCACAGTTGAGATCAGCCCATGAAAATAAGTCCAATCCAAAGCCTATAAATCACTAATCAGGCTGATTTTTGGTTTGTAGGTCCACCATGGGATAGGACAAATTAACATCCACACGGTCAGAGTCCTATAACAGTGTGCCACGTGGCTTATATTGTGTCCCTGTCATTTTAGATCTGTCAACGGAGCCCGACCCTTTTTCATAATGGGCTTGGAACCCATTGTGAAAGAGAGAGCTTCACGCCAAATATCATTGATGAGATATGTTGTTCTTGTTGCACCATGAAAGATTGTTTGTGTGTGAGAGGGAGGCATGCATGAAATATGGGATTTCTAAGTATTCAAGAGAGAGAGAGGACTTGCTGAGTCAACTTGCGAATTATCGTGTCAACTCAAATTCTATAGACTTTTGTTGAGTTTTTGGGTTTTAAAACAGAACTCAATAAAAGTAAAAAATTATCCACAGGATGCTAACCACCCTTTTTTGGCTTTTTGATTAGAACTATTTGCCACATGATCACTGTCCGAAAAATATATAAACCATGTAGATCTCCAAGATAGCACTGTCAATGGTGGGTCTCACCCTCATGTGCGATGCATGGGTGGCTGCAATCCTACACTTCATATAGAGACACACACCGTATCAAGGCCTATAAGACGACCGTTAAAAATCTAAAATTTTTCCACTTTCCCCCCTAAAACATCTTATAATATCCAATATATGTTGGATATAAGGACATTTTGGTCATGTAAATTTTTTCCTCCTTTTCTTTTAATTACACGTGCATCAGGTATACATGTCTAATTGTTCATTTATCACGTTTGGTAGCGCGTCTTCAACCGAAGACGTGCGTCTTGAAGGTCCACGTTTTCAAAGTGCATACCTTTAAAGGTCAAGACTGACGTTTGGTTCTACACGACCATGTGAGGCCCACATAAGAACAAATGTTAATATCACACGGGCCCAATATAAGAACAAAAATCGAGAGTTTGTATGGGCCTATAGTTCATGTGGGCCGCACATAATGACTAGAGTAGATAAATCATGTGGGCCTCACATAAGAACGGAAGTTGATGGATCATATGTGGGTCCCAAATAATAGAGGGGCGTTGATAGATCATACATATCCAATATATCAAGTGGGACCATACATCATAAGTGGGCCACACATTAGGTGGGCTAAGTCCATTGGGAGTGGAAGGTGAACTTTCAAAGTATATGCGTCTTCAAAGATTCAGAATGGGGAGGTGAACCTTCGAAGGTTCACTTTTGTGCGTCTTCAAGGTCCAATTTATCTTCGAAGGTGAGTGCCTTGGTGTGACACAAACACTTGTCATCAATCAAGATGCACGTCAAAGGTGCGCTACCAAACACAGCCTCAATATCTTCATTTCATAGGTGACACTTTCAAAATGACCAGGGACCACTTAGAAGACACTATGGCCCTGCTTGGTTCACAGCAAAATGAGTGCAATGCACTTACTTGCCACAATTTTGGGATTGAAAGTGATTGGTTGGAGGAGTGCAAATGACTGCCGTGCAAGTGGTTAACAAAGACTTGCAAACTCCTTAAAAAAATAGATGCAAGGAAGTGCAGCCCAAAAACTGATGCAAGCAAGTGTATTGTGTTAACATTTTTTTTTTCTGAAAACAACAATAATAATAACAACGGAGATTATTTTTTATTATTATCTTTTTATTTTTATTTCTTTACTTTTTAGTTTTCTATTTTTTGATAGGGTCGGGACCAGGGACAACTATTTGGCATACCCTCATAGAAGATGAATCAATGGCTGATTTTTGGTGAGGATAATCTCTATGGTGAGGAGATCATCCTCACAAAAATTCAAATCATTCTGACATTCATAGACTGGTTTAGAAGTTGAAGAATTATAAACCGTCAATTTTTACAGTGTAACTTGAAAACCACATTTGATGGGGTTAGAAATTTCAGAATGTGCAGATTTTTGTATGGGGGTGATCTATATGGTGAGGAGATCATCCTCGCCAAAAATCAGCCATTGATTCATCTTCTATGTGGGTACACCAAAATGGTTGTCAAAAGAGGTTGTCCCCGGACCCTTTTTGATATAGCTGGTTGGGGTCCCCTAACCCCAAGCTTTCCCCTCCAAAACAATAATAATAATAATAATAATAATAATAATAATAATAATAATAATAATAATAATATAACAACAACAACAACAACGACGAGTAATAATAATATTAATTATAATCAAGGTTTAAAAAGGGCCGCTATAATGGTATACCTGACTTGGGGTGTCATCATTTTTCAGTTATAAGGGCCGTTATAATGAATTTTAACGCTCAAGGGCAAAAATTGAAAATAACGGAAAAAACGGAAAAAAAAAATGGCACTGAAATTCAAAATTTGAAATTATTAGTACGGGGAGGCTTGGGTAAACCTTCCTTATTGTGTAATTTTCAAAATTAAAATTATAATTTTCAAACACCCCCTTACGTAAACCGTGTTGTGTGTACGGGAAGGCTTGGGTAAGCACACACAACCGTAGGACTAGTTCCATCACCAATGTGTGTGGGGACACCTGAGTTATCAAAAAAATAATATTACAATAGTAATTTTATTGTGCATTTATTTTTGTAAAATTAAAAATAAAATAATCTATTGCATTCATTTGCAATGCACTACCAACCAATCAGCTAAACTTCTTTTGCATCCATTTACATGGTGTGAACCAAACAGTTGTAAGTGACTTACATTGCAAGTGATTGCAACACAATTCATTGTATTTGCACTAAAATGCAAAATGGACCCAAATGCAGCGAACCAAACAGGGCCTATTGGATTGGATAGTTTCGAGTCTTGTGACCATGAAATATATCAGATTCTTTTTTATGGATGGCATTTGTTGATTGGTCACCTTTCAGCCGATGAGACCTTTTAGGTAGGGTCCATGGGATAAGATATGATTTCCCTGCGCTGTTTACATACATATCCTATCCACCGTCACAACTCACAAGGACAAATACCAACTAACGGCAGGAGATCTCTTAAATCATAATTTGAGCCAATTGGAACGGTTGAATTATGATTATATCCAAAGGTTAGAAATCACAAATCAGATTGATTTTTGGTATGTAGATCTACTTAAGGTTGGGCCAACCAAACATCCGTACGGTCAGTCGTCTCTAAGAGTGCGTGGTGTGGCTTATATTGTAGTCTTTATTATATTTTTTCATAGCATTTGAGCATCATTTGGGGTATTCATATCCAAAGGTTAGAAATCACTGTTCATGTTAATTTTTGGTATGTTGGTCTACGTAAGGAAGGGCCAAACATCCATACAGTCACTGGTCTTTAAGAGTGTCATGTGGCTCATACTGTGGTCTGTCTTCAACGAAAATAATGGACCGCCGTCGTCAAAGATTTATTTCGGGTTTAGTAGATCTCGTGGACGGTGCTGGGGCCAAATGATGGGGCTGATACATGTGTAGAACTTTACGGACGGACCACAATAACAATATGAGCCACAAGGCACACTCTTAAAGACCTCTGACGATATGGATGTTTGACCCAACCCTAAGTAGACCTAGAGTCCATAAAAGAGTAAAACTTCTGTCACAATCGGATTGCAAATCACACAAACACAGCCAATGAGTTCTCGGCACGTACACCTAAAAAGCAAAAAGCATATGGGTACGATGCAAAGCACTTGTGTACGTGCTCACACAAACACAGCCAATGAGTTCTCGGTACGTACACCTAAAAAGCAAAAGCACATGGGTACGTTGCAAAGCACTTGTGTACGTGCCGAGAACTCATTGGCTTGTGATTGTGTGATTTACAATTTCCTGTGATAGAAGTTTTACTCACCATAAAATAGCTTGATTAGATTTCTGAGCGCTGGATATGAGTCGTTTTGATGGGTTAATTTTTAACCGTGGAATTTGATCACTGGGTACACAGATTCCCAAGCTGATTTATGGAGGAGATCTTTTAAGAATGTTACCTTTTCAAATCACGTGGGCCCCACCATGTCTAAAAGAATCCTTCCAGGTATCTGTCCCATCATTTAGCCCATCAATTTTTTTTACCTGGTGCATGTGAGCGAAACAGTTTGAGAAAACCTTGCTCACACTTGTGTGTGAGCAAAGCCGATCACACATCACAATATGAGTCACGGGGCACACTCTTATAGGACGAGGACCGTATGGATGTTTGGCTAGTCTCTCGGTGGATTTGTAAGCCAAAAATTAGCTTGATTAGTGATTTCTAAGCATTGGATTGGAGTCATTTACATAGGTTGCTTTTAACCGTAGAATTTAGAGCATTATTGACCATTATTTCGGATACTAGATCCAAACGTCTGACATAACAAATCAAGCTGATTTTTGGTTTTCAGATCTAACGAGGGATTGTCCAAACATCCATACGATCATCTTCCTCTAAGAGTATGCCACGTGGCATACATTATTGTGTGTGATCGGCTTTGCTCACACAGGTGTGAGCGAAGGTCTACTCTCAGAATTTTTTTTTATATGTATTTACTCAAAGAGTTCTCCCTTGTAAAAGGTTTCCATCAACTTTTTCCGACTTGAATGGATATATTAAATGATTATTGAGACATCTAGGACTAATAATATGATTAGGTATTATTACTTCCAAAGCACATTTTTCTTAGGCCGTGTTTGTTTGCGCGGAAAATTTTCCTGAGAAAATACATCTGGTATATGCCTTAAATGGCTGATTGATTGCAACCGAGAACATATATTTCAATCATGTGAGAAAATAAAGGTGTATTTTCAGGTGAAAATAAATTCTCACCTATCTGGATGGGAAATGAGTTCCGGTCTTAGTAGGAAAAATTATCCAAATTTAAATAGCTTGTTAGGGAAAATTATACTGACTATCTAACAATGGACAGTTGTGTTTTCCTAATGAAAATGCAATTTTTCCACTTGGTAATCAAACATGGCCTTAGATTTTTTTGAAGGTTTGGGATCGACGGACATGAATTTCTTTACAAAAATTATCACATGACATCACTGGCGTCGATTCCATGAATCCAACGGTGGTTGACTGTGCTGAGCTGGCAATCACTTTTGCCAAGGCAAAACCACTGTTGGATTCTCAGAAACGGTTCTTTTAATCAGCGAATAGAGTAAATCTTGAGCGGAAGAAGTACAGTGGGAGTGAAAAATAATACTCCTATGGAAGAAGTAAAATGTGCTATAGATTCCTTTAATCATATTAGTCACATGGGGCGTGATAAAAGCATTGTCCTAGTTGAAGAGCGTTTTTATTGGTTACAGTTGAAGTGATGTAAGATGGTATGTACAACGATGTTATACTTATCAGGCAGCCAATGATTAAGCATTGAATATAAGTTTTTACATCCTATTGTTGATTCTCAATGCACCGTCGGAAGATCTGTCTATGGACGTCGTGTTGAGTCTTCCGCAGACTCAACGGGTTATGGATTCTATTTTTGTTGCTGTTGACGACTTATAAAAAAATGACGCACTTTATACCATGCAAGAAGATATCGAATGCCACCAACATTCCCAATCTATTTTTTTACAAAAATAGTTTTTTTGCATGGTACACCCAAGACAATAACTTTCATGATTGTAAATTTCTAAGCGAATTTTGATGTACTCTGTAGAAGCGATTAGATACCTCTCTATAGTATAGTACTATGTGTCATCTGTGCATAGATTGCCAGACGCACTTCGGGCAATATTATGTAGAGCTTGTTTAGTGAAAGGTTGAAGTAGTGGAATTTTATTCTTGCTCAAGCTAAATTTGCTTGCAACAATGTGGTCAATCATTCTACTCGGAGGCCGCCATTTGAGATTTATATGATCAAATTCTTATGCATATACTTTACACTTGGTCTCTACGCCAAATGTTTTATTCCATTATTTTCCATTTTTGCCCCTGAACGTTAAAATTTGTTGTGAAGGAAAAAAATAGTAACGCCCCCATTCCATTATACCGTTATAACGACCCCCTTTTAAACCTTAGTTTAAATATTAAAAAAAATAAAAAAAACCTATTTTTAACTGATTTTTGTTTTTTGTACAAGTACTAAAAGTGAATTTTTTTTTAATCCAATAAGGTGTTAAAAACATGGGAGCCGTGGATGAGGCAAAAATAGGAGTGGAAAAAGCACTCCCCATTACGACTTTATATTTAAGTAGGAATCTGAGAGTCAGATGGAAAATGAATTGTCATTTTAAGAGAGCCGTGTCCCCCCACTGCCAATAAATAATTTAATATTTAATGTACCAAATAAATATATGGTCGGACTTTTAAGCTAATTAAATAAAGTACGGTATTAATAAAACATAAATTTTGTTACACACTTAAATGTTGTTTTTTTTTCTTTTTTCTCACTCATTGAATGAATAGCAGGGATGTCAATGGATCGGGTCACTCTCATAGGTTTGATAATATCGGGTCTAGATCTAGAAATTGTGACCCGATAAGCTATCAGATTGGTTCTGGATCAACCTTGATATGATCCAATAATGACCCGATCCGACATTATTAATGAAATCCATATAATATCGTATATAAAATACTATATGTATGTTGATAACGTCTTTTACCATTTGTTATTTTACTTAATGATTTACAGTTTTTATTGTGTTTAAATCAAATTTACTGGGTTTATTAATTAGATCAATTCAATTTTTGGCTCACACCGACCAAAATATCTCGAATTGGGTTTAGATCTGAGAATCATGATCCGTTAAGCTATTGAGTCCCTAATCTAATACCAACCCAATCCAGTGACAGCCCTAACGAATAGAATTACAGCCAAGGTGGGAATGCATGTGCCTCGTGGTTTATGGGCCACGTGCCTACAAAATGTTGCACGTGTTTCATGGGCCTCTGTGTCCGAGAAAGCGCATGGAGACACGCCCCAAGTTGTGGCTCAAATCTCCGCTTGTTAGATTATCAAAGAAAAATATACCTCATTACTTAAAAGAGTTAAAATGGATTCTCTTTGTTTTGTTTTGTTACTGGACTAGTGGACACTCCCTGACAAAGCATTTGCCAAAATCGGGTGTGAGTGGCTGAGATCCACAGTTCAGTTGGAATAAGATCGACCCTTCTTTAATGAAGCCTATAAGAGGGGGAGACAACTGAGCTCCTTTGTTATATAGACTAGTGGATGGCCTTTGCCCGACAAAGCATTTTCCAAAATCGGGTATAAGTGGCTGAGATCCACGGTTCAGTTGGGGGATAAGATCTCGGCCCTTCTTTATTGAAACCTATAAGATGGGAGATAACTGAGCTCCCTTGTTATATAGATACACAGTTAATAGCGATTTGAGACATTTACGACCAACACAACATCAAGAGAAATGGTACACATTTGAAGGTGGGCCCACTGGGAAGATCTTCTCCGTCAAAATTCTGGAGTACAAGAGAAATTAATTCCCTGTACACAAATAATGAATGGATCCAAATGTAATGACCATCATGATGGGCCCAGCTCCATATGACATTTGAATAAAAATAATTTGTCCTTAAATA
Organism: Euptelea pleiosperma; assembly: GCA_035048495.1. Taxonomy (NCBI): domain Eukaryota; kingdom Viridiplantae; phylum Streptophyta; class Magnoliopsida; order Ranunculales; family Eupteleaceae; genus Euptelea; species Euptelea pleiosperma. The sequence continues at coordinate 28,005,828 of CM068540.1, forward strand.
TAAGGTTTAAATTTGACCCTAATAACGGACAGATAAAGTTACAGTTGTGTCCGTTATAACGGGCACATTATAGTCAGAAAATGGTCAAAATAATCATATTTTGATTTTTTTTAAAGAATAACATGGAGTGCGGATAATGGACACGGTAACGGCAGTTATATGGTAAGTAACCATTTTTACTGTTTTTTGCAAATAACATAACGATAGGATTTGGTCAATTTTCAACAAAAGAAAATGATGCTTATAAGAAAAAAAAAACTTAACCTGTGGTCCTCTTTAAGAAGATGTCTGGTTCTTGTGCCTGCACGTGGCGCACTTGCTGTCTAGGTGTTAACTTCCTCCGTGGAAGGATCACAGCCCTAAGATTGCACCGATAAACCAATCCTAGCTCTTCAATATATGGCATTTTCTTGGGAAATAATCTGATGTTGGTTGAGAGTCTTGAGACCATAAAAATGGTGTATGGGATTTTTCCAGGAGTCACCACCTCAATATTTAGGGTGGGACCCAGTGAATATTTCCCTTTAAAATCATGTGGGTCCCGCTCTAATTGCATAGTTGTGGCTCTTGATCAGGTCAGGTGTCGTGGTTAGCACCATTCAATTTTCCGCAATTGGTTTGGTACGTTCTACGGCTATGGTCCCCTCCCGTTTTTTTAGGTGAAATGCTATGGTCCCCTTCAAACAATGAGGCAGCATCTCGATCTTATTCATAGCACGTGTGCAGGTGTCAACGGGTCGGTTCCGGTTCGGTTCAAAATTATCTAGAACTGGAATCAATATTGTTGATTCTTATCAGGTTCCACTTCTCAAAATGAAGGATCTGGAACAGCGATGCCACTAACTGCAGCCAATATGAGCTACATGGCACATTCTTAAGGTGACACTGAACGTATGGATGACTAAGGTGGCGTTTGGTAAATTAAGTTTTCAGATGTAAAAGCTTAAAGTGCTTTAGATTTGATAGCTTAATGACTTATATCTGATTTGGCTTATTTGGTAAAGATCTTAAGTCTAAAAATTAAGTTAAGGACATTGTCGGTATTTTAAAATATTTATTAAGACACTTTCGTAAGTTTTAAAAAGAGAAAGCTCTGAGCAAAGGGCATTATTGGTATTTAAGAGAGAACCTTAGAATCTCTTTTTAGATGCTTTTCGCCGAAATGACTTACCGCTTAAAGTGACTCCTATTTCACTTTTTTGCTTATGTCTAAATTTCACTTTTATTCAGACCTTGAGTTGTTTATCAAATGCCACTGCCGAAATTACTGAATTTCAGTGACTTAAGGTTTGAATAAAGTTTTACCAAATGCCATCTAAGTGGACCTACAAACCAAAAATAAACTTGATCGCTGATTTCTAAGCTTTAATTGAAGTTATTTTCATGGGTTGATTTTAACCATAGGAATTTAAATAATTATTGAGCATTATTTCAGTATAAAGATCCAAAGGTTTTAAATCAGTAATCTGGCTGATTTTTGGTTTGTAGGTCCATCTAGTGATTGGCCAAAAACATCCATACGATCAGTGTCCTCTTAAGAATGTGCCATGTGGCTCACATTGGTTGCAGTCATCGCTGTCTGCAGGTGTCATCGAAGGTGGGACCACTGATTGCATGGATTTTTAGCCCTTCCTTTGGCAGAAACTCATACCCAAAATCGACATGTTTTGATGAGTTTTAGCTGTCGGATTCAGTACCCAAAGTTTTTGAACCGAACGGCTAGAAACACAACTAAAAAAGTACTAAAATCTAATGGCCAGAGATTGCATATCAGAGTGAGTTTGGGTCTGCATATGCACCAAGGGGTGGGCTAAACATCCATGCGGTCAACGGGCCCAGAGAGCATCTGAGTTGAGGGGGGACAGCACGGTATATAATTACCTATTTACAGTTTTTTCCTATTTGAAAAAAAAAATTGTTTTTTCTCAACCTTTTAAAGTTGTGTGTGTGAGTGTGTGTTCCGCCACTGCCGGTTCCGTTCCGGTTCCAGGTATATCAGTCCCAATTTTGTATGTTGGTTCCGGTTAAACAGGTGCAAATTGACACCCCTAATCTCAGTTTTACCACCTCCCCAATTTAAGGAGCTGGAATAGTTAGAGTTCCGGGTCGTTTTGTCACAACCCCACATGAAAGCATCTTTCTCGTGGAGTCATGGTCCCACAAACCACTGTGCTCCTTCCCTCCCATTTATTATCCCACACTCGCCGCCAAACCAAACTTCCTCACTCCCTTGAAAAATTTAAATCAATTTGGGTCATTGTGATCAGCATGGAAAGCCCTATTCGACCCACACCAAGCTTGAATTGCATTGAAGTCTAGTTGACGCGATGAACTGCAAAACAACTCGGCTGGTCATACAACTTAATAAAGTATTGAGAAAATCGGAAGAAACTCATAAAAATATTTAAAAAAAGATATAAAAATGATGTATTTTTTGATTTGTGAGTCAGCCTAACTAGTCGCAACTCTTTCAAGTACCCGATCAGCTAGAACGGTCGAATTTTTGAGTCAACTCTGCAAGTTGCTATTGCTGGCTCGAGTCTACCCAAAATCTCATCTAATTGAGTCAACCTGGCCAAGTTTTGAGTCAACTCTCTCTCTCTCTCTCTCATTATTGATCTTTATTCTAAGTGAGCTAGTTACTAGCATTTACAGTGTAAACCTTTTAAAAGGAAAACAAAAATAAATACCAAGGATATCTTTTCATAACTCATTAATTAATTCTCTTAATTAATTATTAATGTAATACAAGCAAGAGAAATGGTCAAAAGGACAAAAAAAATACCAATCTATAGTAAGTTCTATTAAAAGAAAATTGGTATATGTGATACCCACTTGGCAAAAACCCTCAAGTCAATTATATATAAAGTCCCTCTAGAGCTAGGTACACCCATTTCTTACATCCGGTGGTTGGGCCCACATGAAGATGATGTAGGACAATCCAACCATACATTGGTTGTCCTTTCTACGATGATCAACATCACCAAAAATCAACCCATTTCGACATTACTATCCATATAAAAAAATTAACCTAAAGTAATGGGTTAATTGGATGGTCTGGATCTCTCGAATTCAAGACTATATTTTATGAGGTTAGGAATGTTGAAATTAAATGATTTTTTGTGAGGATGGTCTGTACATTATGGAGAACTCAAATTGCAGTTGGATTGTTATGTGGGCCCCTCTAAGAATTATATCATATATGAATTCAATGCGTAGGACTTAAAAGTATCCACTATACCAAAGACCCGGCAAAGCTAACCCCTCCACTTTGCTAAAGGTCTTCTCTTCTTCTTCTTCCTCTTCCTCTTCAAATCTTTCTATACTCAGACCCAAGAAACCAATCAAGCAGGCAAGATGATCACGAGCAGCAGCCCTGATCTTCCCCAAAAGTCTCTCCAAATTAAGCAAGATGACAAGTTCTTCTCTAGGCTTTTATCCAAGGAGAGCTCCATGGCTAACCCTTCATTCAGAGTCTACTATGGAGTTGCATCTGGTGCAGTCCCCTTCATGTGGGAATCTCAACCAGGTACACCTAAACACAAATTCTTTGACACTTCTCTCCCTCCTCTTACACCCCCTCCTTCTTACCAATTCAGTTCCAAGAAGAAACCCATTAAAAATCCTTCAAAATCCAAGTTTTTACACATCATATTAACCAAGTTCAGTCTGAGGAAAAACCATGTGTCTACTCTCTCACCATCTTCTTCTTTGTCTTCATCATCATGGTCATCATCAATGTCTACTCCCACGACTCCATTGAACTTTCATCGACGGAGCCGTTTTTCGAGTCCGAGATCATCGTTTGATTCCAGGGGAGGCGATGGAGATCAAGCCTTCGCCGCTTCACGCTTTGGTGTTGCTCATGAAACTAATGCTGGTGGGTCTCGAGGCTGCAATTCAATGGTGATCATGAAGAACGCTTTGTTGTCGATTGTCGGTCATGGTTCTCGCCAAGGTACTGCATAGAGATTTTTAATCTTGCTCATCTTTTTTATCATTTGTCTGGGTGTAAAATGTATGGGGTAGAGACTTGAATTATCAAATTATGAAACGAAATGTGTGGTGTGGTAAATGTAGGATGAATGAAAATCTATGTTCTTGTGTCTTAACTATTATTTTTCATCATCATGTCAGGTGTTTATTAAATCTAATTGAAAATGTAGAGACAAACAAAATACAATAAGGGTATTTCAATTTTGGGAAGCAATGGAACAGTACACACTGTTGATTTTTGGCGTGGCGCTCGCGCAATCAGTTCATTAGTGTCTCCTAACCCTCCAATCTACACCTAGAATTTGGTGGACGATTAAGATTTGTCGAATCGATATGCGTTGTTATGTCATTTGTATGGTGTAAGATGGATATACAAATATAATTGTATATTAATTTGGGTTAATTTACACTTAGACAAGGATGGAGACAATTCTGAGATACTTTCAAAATAGGAGTATATTTGGGGGTCAGTTGGTAGTTGATTGTTGGGGACATACCGGGTTGAGGACGAAACTTGTAATTAATGCAAGAAGGAAAGATGGGTGTAGGTTCATATCCCGTGTCATGACTCATGACGCATTAGAGGAAGTAAGGAGAGGGGAAGCTTCAGTTGACATTAATTACTCTAATTTACTATAGACTCAGTTGGTTCATTTAACACATCCTGTTTGCATTTAATTGCCATACTCGTTGTGTAAAGTCTTACACGTGGCTCCATAATGTCAATGGGTATGTACCCGCCTACCCATTATACCCAAACCCGAACCCTATTTTTAACCCAATTGATAACCGGGCTGGGTCTGGATAAAGTGTGACACCCATATCCACATGGTTATTGATTGAATTCATCTAGTGCACCCATTATCTGAGAGAGTTTTAGTTGTATGGCGTTGATTAAGGCCCTGCCCGCGCACTAGGACGCATTTTGGACTCCAATGCAAATGGTGTGAGTTGCATTAAATTCGCTTGTCACAGTTTTTGAGCTGCAGTGGCTTGCATCTATGGCCCTGCTTGGTTCGCTGCCCTGGGATGCATTTTGCACTCTAGTGCACATGCTGTGAGTTGCATTAATTACAGTCACTTACCACGGTTTTGGGGCTGCAATTGCTTGCATACATTTTCTTAAAGAGTTTGCAAGGGCTTTGTAACCACTTGCTTAACAATTCATTTGCACACTCCACAACCAATCACGTGTAATCTCAAAACCGTGGCAAGTGCATCCGATTTGCATTGAACCAAGCAGGGTGTATTTTGTTAAGAAGTAAGGACTTGACAACTTGACAGCTACTTGCACGCCAGGTCATTAGCACGTCTCCAACCAGTCACGTGCAATCCCAAAATTGTGGCAAGTGAATGCATTTGCATCCCAATGCAGCGAACCAGGCAGGGCCTAAGATTTTATACCTTTGCCAAAATGAGATTGGCCCTGCTTGGTTCAATGCAAATCAGATGCAATGCAGTCACTTTCCACGGTTTTGGGATTACAAGTGATTGGTGGTGGGCGTGCAAATTAATGAGCTGGTGTGCAAGTGGTTGCCAAGCCCTTGAAATTCTTTAAGAAAATGGATGCAAGCATGTACAGCCCAAAAACTGTGGTGACTGACTGCAATGCAACCCACCTCATTTACACCAGAGTGCAAAATACATACCAATGCAGCGAACCAAGCATGGCCTAAGAATTTTTTCTTTTTCTTTTCTCTAGTTCTTTAATTAAGACTAAGACTGAGGTGGTACCCAGTTCCAAGGTCACAATCAATGTGACATCTATTTGTCGGCAAAGGTTATTTGAAGTTTTAATGTGCACATGCATGTGACAGGGATCCCCAGTGTCAATGTGTAAAATATATATATATATAGAGGTAATTTATCGTTTATTATTTATATCATGGTTTTAAAAACGGCCGTTTAAACGGTAACGCCCCAAGCCTGTTTCCGTTTAAACCCGTTTTATCGGTTTTGAAAAAAAACGGCCATTTTTTTTGTTTTAACGGCCGTTAAAATCGTTTAAAAAACCGTTTAATTTCAAAAAATTTTGTAAAAAAAACGGCCGTTAAAACCGTTTAATTCCATTAAAATCCGTTTAATTTCCGTTAAAATCCGTTTAAATCCGTTAAATTCTGTTTTTTTTTTAAATTTTAAAATTTCAAAATTTGAATTTCAGCGCCACTTTTTCCGTTTTTTTCCGTTAAAATCCGTTTAATTCCGTTTTTTCCCATTTTTGCCCCTGACCGTTTCAATCCGTTTAAACGGTAATGCCCACAGGCCGTTTAACCGTTAAAACGGCCTCCTTTAAACCTTGATTTATATAACCTCATAGCCTAATATGATGGCAAAAACGATTACAATTATGGCATCAAGTTGATTTTTTTGTATAAAAGATGTGGTAGGCGTGGTGGGACCAATCAAATCTTATCTTCACGCAGTGTGCCATGCGTGTGGCATTCCTGCATGAGCTGTATGAGTATCCTCCTCAGCTCCGCAGCGTTGGATGTTCGGTCCCCACTATATGGGCTACAGCTATCTTTTCTTTAAAGTGTCAAACTATTAATGAGAGTTTCAGGCTACCTAGTGAATCTAATTCTTGTTTTGTGAAAAGCAAAAAATAAAATTTTTTGGTTGGCATGGTTTGAGGTTTCTTTTAGGTACACGTGGCACCATTTTATTGGTGTTGGATGCTTCTTGTGTTCTTTGTCTATGGAATGGGCTTAGTTCTGTGCCTTATAGAGACAGTAAATATGACCTATAAAAGGCATTGGGATAATGTTGGGAACTTGCTATTGTCTAGAAAATGAGTAGGTTCTCATTTGTTTTGTTGAGCATATGTAGGTAAGCACTTATTTCCACAATGTTTATTGCATATTTGGTTCGTTATTATTAACTTGCTTACATTATTTTCATTCAATTTTTGAGGGTCCTACATATCAAATAACTCCAATATAGGCTAGAGACAGGTGAGTTCCCCCTCCCCAAAATGTTATCTTTAAAATTTGACATACCCCCCCCACGATTTGAAAAAGCTGACATACCCCCCTATGACTCAGTCCACTGTCATTTGACCAGTGTTGACCCGAGTTGACTACAAAATTTTGTACTAAAGGACGAAAGTGCCATTCTCTTCAACTTTAGAACCAGGGTTTGGGTTTAGGTTTAGGCCAAAACCCAAACCCCAAATCAACCATGAAAAGAGGAGATTAAAAATTAAAATTAAAACCCATGTAGGTAAACTTGAGATTTTTTTTTCGATTTTTTGATGAATTAAACGAATATTAGAAGAACCCTCCCCCCCCCAAAAAAAATAATTGAGAGAACCCATCTTTCCAAAATCCATGTCTCAAAAGCTTAAAATATAATTGCTTTGTCTTGTTTTTCATTTATGTTAATGAAAATTTTATGCTGTTTTTTTTTTAACCTTGGGTTTTAAATTATTGCCGGAGTGGTGGCCAGCTGACCATGAGACTCCGGTGGGATGGTCGCCAGTGATAGGGGGGCAACCCATTGGAATCCCTTGGCTGGCCGTCCACCATAGCCGTTTGTGGGGTTTGGGTTTTTTCTCAAACCCTTGTGTCAAAGGTTGAAGATGGGCATTTTTGCCATTTAGTAAAAAATTGGTAGTCAACTTGGGTCAACACTGGTCAAATGACCGTGGACCAAGTCATAAGGGGGTATGTCAGCTTTTTAAAATTGTGGGGGGCTATGTAAAATTTTAAAGATAACATGGGGGGGTATGTCAAAACTTCCCATATATATATTAGAAGTCTTGGAACGGGGTGATTTTTGGCGAGGATAGTCTCTATAGTGAGGAGATCTTCACAAAAATTCAAATCAATCTGATATTTGTAGATTGGTTTACAAGTTGAAGAGTTATGGACCGTCTATTTTTATCATTAATTTGAAAATCATATTTGATGGGGTTGAAAATTTCAGAATGTGCTGATTTTTTGTAGGGGTGATCTATATGATGAGGAGATCATCCTCACCAAAAAATCAGTTATTGATTCATCTTCCATGTGGGTACGCCAAAATTGTTGTAAAAAATTATAGATATGGCAAATTCCTTTTATATTAAGAAGCTCACTCTTATTGATAAAGCAAAGGGGAAGCAAATTCCCTGCGAATTTCTTTTTTTTGCCAGCAAGTGATGTGCAAATATTTTACCCAGGGGCACGGCAAATTGATGTCCACGGACAAAAAATTCACGTGCGCAAATACATAGCCAAATGTCATTTTCAGTTTTCTACGCGTCACGCGTGGATGTTTTATTAATTATCCCACGTCCCAAACATATCGCAAGGTTATAAAATGAGGACAAAAGCGTCAGGTTTGTTGGCTTCTCTTCATGTGTGGATGATTTTTTTTTTTAACTTCCGATTGTATCCGGGCCTCATGGATGGAGAGCAGGAGGTGGTCCTTCCTCTCCAAAAACCTTTGGTCGAGAAATAGCGGGGCTTTGAGATGGAGCATGAGCCAGGCTATAACCCGGCTTGAAATTCAAAACGGACACTGGGTTTCACCATGAGACTGACTTGAACCTGGACCGAAGTCAAGCCCATTACCCAAGCCCGAGCCCTTCCCAAACTCAAAATTTTCAAAAAACCCCCACTCCCCTTCTATATTTTTTGAGGTTTTTAAAATTCTTTTCAAAAGGAGTTCTAATGGGCCCTAAACCATCCCAAGCCCTAAACCCGGCCCAATTAAAATCAGTCAGGACTCAGACCAACACGAAACCCGATAAAATCCAAAAATATCAGGCCGGATAGCCCGAATGTACGCCACTATTGAAGGGTTTAGAAAATGGGCCCTACTGACCCATTAGACTGAATCTGAAGTAGAAAAACTAAGCCCATTGTAGACAGTTAATCTGTTTACGGTTTACCCTCTCCTAGCTTGTGCCAGACCATGACCAGCGATGACCCCAACGCCCAGTTGGTGCAATATATAAATCTGCCCTAGCTGTGTTTGGCGTTCAATCGTTTAAACATTGCTCACTGAAAGCGACCACAAAATAGCATTTGCAGAAACATTAGAGAGTACATGTTTTTTCTCCATCATCCTTTCTTGTCTAGGACTTGGAGAATTCAGGAGAAAGATTGCCGTGGCTAATACAAACCTTGACCGGGTTAGAGCTGGCTTAGAATCAACTGAGAAGCTAAACCAAATAGACCCGACAAGGCGGAGTTGGGCTTGGGCCCATCTTTTTATCCGGATAATTAATTGGGTCTGATCTGGATACACTGGTAGCTGACCCACATCCAACACGTTGACACCCAAAGTTGGATGAGCCATAGCATGTAAATAACTAACTGTAAGGCCAGGCCCATCCCACTTATCTAATGTTCCTTGTAATTAGGCCCAATTCTGGCTCATATGCTGTTATGGAAACCCAAGCCTGAGCCAAAGCGAGCCAGGCTAAAAAACTAACCAGGCCGGCACGATCCATGTGTAAGGATGGTCTAACATACATGTGCGGACTGTTGACCCACACATGATGGGCTCCCAAAGGGCCTTAATGTTCCTTCTTGACACTGGGTACTAAGGTCTAAGATTATGAACAACTTAAACCAATGCTCGGGCCTGAGATGTTTTTTTAGTTAGCATCTAGCCCAAATCAGCTTGGGTTGGCCTGCAGGCTTTTCACCATACTAAATTCCTTGTCCTTGAACCTAGTAATTGGCCATTTACTCTAAAACAAAATCCTAATTTCAAAGTTAGGGCACGATTGCAGTAAAAGGCCACCGCTCGATTAGTTGCATTAGCTACAATATGAGACCGATAAGGATGATAGTGAGGAGACTATTAAGTCCGTTTTTATTCATGAATTTGGTGCGGAAAATGTTCAATATTATCTGTGAGGATGGGCCTTGGGTCTATTGTATAAGATGTAAACAAAGTAATTGAACGAAAAATCATGTCTGGGTTTGGGCCTGACCCACAGGCCTATAAAGCCCATTTAGGCTATATATGAACCCAAGAAATCACCTTATTTTTCTAATACACACATGGAGGTTCCTTTTTTTTTTTTTTTTTTGTTGTAAACACATGTACACTCGCTGTGTTCCTCAAAACTAAAGACGTCTTGCTCTTTCTTAGGCTCTGAAAATGCCACCATACACCTCATGTGTTCCTTAAGGTGGTGTCATCGTCAATATAAATGAGGGTAGTCCATGTGTTAGTACAAATCTCCATTAAAGATATCTGTATCATCTAATCTTGACCCACAATGACTCCAAACGCTTATTGATGTGCTACTGCCTCCATTCAACACTACAGAGTACATATGTAGTTAGCAATTCGGCATACAACAAAAATATGGTACGGGAAAAGTTAAAAGTATAATTCGGATCTGTCATTCAAAAAATATTTAAAATTTCAGCAAAGAATATAAGTACTTATATTAGTGAGGTTGAGTTAATGGTTCTTAATTCTTATATAATTGAAAAGTTCAACAGAGTTGTGAAACATGGAAATCTAGATATAATTACTTATATTAGTGAGAAAATGATGCTGTTTTATATAAAAATTTAGGTTAATTTTCTAAAATACTCATAAAAACTTGGAAAAATTCATGGCCGCGAAATGAACAGAATCATAAAAAAATCAACCTAATTTCAAAAAAGTTACGTGTATAACCCATTATTTTGACTTATATTATAAAGTTGAAAAGTTCATGATTGGACAACTAGTATGCCCGATGAAAATATACTAAGTAAAGGTTCAAGTTGAATGACACTGTTGGCCATACATAACTAATCCATTGTACTCTAAATTTATTTATTCTAATTTTCATTTATATGAGTTATTGTTATTTATAAAGTTTATCTTTTGAAAAAAAATATTTTTGTAATCTAAAGGTTTTGAACTTCATACCTTTTGAATTATTATTTTTTAACTTTTTCTTTTCTTGAAACACCTATGTAAACTTTATAAAAGATTTGAATGAAAATTTGGAGGGAACTTATAGCCATGTATTGATAAATATGTAATTTTGTGGAAACTTTAGTCCCACATTGCTTAGGTGTCTAAAGGTTCTTGAGCTTATATGTGTGAAGGGTGGAGTTCTTGGGTTTCCCAACTTTAATTTATGCTTCATTGGCACAACTCTATATAACCAAAAACTTACACACACACACACACACACACACACGTGCACATGCATTGGTGCACGCCCACCATGCCGGACCAGACCTAATTCGAGTCGCAGGTATAAGTTGCTGAAATTCAAAATTCCAAGGAAAAATAACAAAACAAAATACCAAACTAGAATGAAGAAGGGAGTAACTAATGTATCAAAATGTAAGACTAGGATGAACTTATTGGTTTGCAAATTGAGGAACGAGTGGTACTCGTTGTCTTAAAAGTGGTATTTGCCAAAGCTGATGGGCTCACTCCCCACCTAGAATTCAACGATCTCTGTACCTTTGACTACTAACAAATAAAAGAAGAGCTAGCTATCGAACTCGCACTAGTGTTGTACTCTAGAAGAAAAACAGAAATAGGAAGAGGAAGAAGATAAACAGAAATAGGAAGAAGAAAGTATCTGTCACTTTACCGAGTTTACCCTAACTACACTTCTTACTCGAAAAGCGATTTTTATAGATAATAAGGAGTCTTTTGGGAAATGACATTTTAAAAGAATTTTCTATAAAAATATAAGTAATTAATCCTTTAGAACCTACAACCAACAGCCCACGATATCCGATAGACCCACCCTCGATCTCAATTTTCAACCCCACTAGCTATTCACAATCATCCTGCTAGTACTCTAATAAAACCAATAAAAATAAATAAATGAAGAACAAAATGTAAAAACAATTTCACTAAAGAAAAGATAAACATCTTTAGAAGATAACATCAACCTATTAAGTTTCATATCTTAACCAATAGCCTTAACAATAATACATAAATTACAAGTCGGTTAATTTGTTGAATTTATCTGCCAAATTAAACAAATTTTACCCTCGATCAGCCTCACCAAGAAATGTGCGACTTAGAAATCAAGTAAATTTAATTGAACTGATCTGTGTGAACCGGGTAACTTTGATCTTATTTCAACTCTTATTTGTATAGAACAAGTGCCCTCGGCACTCCCCGACAAAACATTTGCCAAAATCGTGTGTGAGTGGCTGAGATCCACCGTTCATTTGGGGATAAGATCTAAGCCCTTCTTTGTTGAAACCTAGCTATAAGAGGGGTATAAGTGGGGAGACAACTTCCTTGTTTTGTTATATAGATGTTTAAGAATCATGTTTTGAACCGGGTTCATCTGCAAGCCTTCAATCTAATTAACCTTGTTCATGCTCTACTCTTGTTCAAGACCCCCTCAATGACCCTATTTTACAAGCCTCAATAGCAAGCTTGCTCTTGTACTTTTCCTTCTTTTTCAATGGTATTTCTTTCTTTTACTCCAAAAAAGAGAAAACTACTCAATCAAATTGTAATTTTTAACATGGGTCTTTGAAGGTGAAAGTGAAACAAAGATGAAAAAAAAAGGACGATATAGTTTGTTTGTAAAAGCAAAAGGGCTTTAGATATTAGGTTTAAAGATTACAGCTCTAGTGATTGAAAGAATTTTAATTGAGTACCACTTTTTGGTTAGTTGTTCGATCCTAGTTCACATCACACAAAAAGCAGGAGAATTTTTTTTTAGGTCCCAAGTTAATTGGTGGATGGATTTATATTTGGCCCCATTCATTGACCCTTTTGAGATTGGAAAACGAATGTTTGTTGGGGTATGAAAAGTAGGGAAGTTGTGAAACTTATTGGGCTCGAGACTTGGGTATTGAAGAGCAAGAAGAGAGAGGAGTGATCTGGGGTTTATTTAAGGTTTTTGAGGGTTTGCAGATGTAAATGTGGTGAGTTGTAATTGGTATTTTGAGGAGGAGAGAGTGAGAGGGGGGTAGGTTGGGGTTGAGAGAACAACGTTGCGACTTCTTAGGCTAAAAATACGGGTCAAACAAGAATTGATGGCGCCATTTTCTTGCAATTTAAGCAAAAATTTATTACATTAAATAATCCCTCTAAATATACCCTTTCTTTTCCCTCCCTTTCTCCACCCACCTTGAAATAACACCCCCAAAACAATACGTGTTAAGCCCAATCTTCTCCTCCACCTCGTCTCATGGCTTGGCTTGGCTTGGCTTGCATAGAAGAACAATGGATGAGTAAGAAAAAAATGATCAACGTCAATTTCGATGTAGGTACATTCAGGAATCGCCACCTATACATGATGAGATGGGTCCACACGATATAAAAAAGGAGAATACTGGGTCCCACCATGTATAGGTGGCGGTTCCTTAATGTACAAACACCAAATTTTTTTCCTATGTTTCTAGGCCACTCCTTGGATCAGCACTAAAATTTGCTCCATTTGAACGATTCCAATTAACCGTCTGATATATGGACTTTTCTCATAACAGTACCCTAGATCAGATGACCAGAATTGTCGGACCAAGGCAGAATCTGGGGTAGGGCCCATCCCAAGATTAGTTAATTAGCACCTGATTGTCTAAAATGAAGACCATCTGTGCCATGTGTACGGCTCACTATCCAAAGTACAACAGCTTCCTCATCTATGGTTATATTAATTAATAGCATACTCCATATAAAAGATTGGACTTCTAATTAACAATTGGAAATTCCTAAAGGAACTATGTTACAGTCAATTAGGTCATCTTGAGATTGTGGTCCTGGTCTTCCCATTTACAGTTAAAAAGTAATCAGAGAGAGTGGCCTCCTAATATTAGTAACTTGAAGTGTCAATAACCATTCCTTCTAACTTGAATATCAAAACTTTTTGAGAGGTATACCTCTGTCATCGATCTATGGTGCAAATTAGCGAAACCCATTAATATATTGTCCCCTCAAAGCAGTAGATGGTGAAAATAACCATTAAAAGATACATCACAGGGTGTTCCATCGTTTTCTTTAAAATTCTATGGCCAATGTAGTAGGAATATATACATTCATCTCATTTTTAAGTTGTTAAAAAGACGATATTATTAAACTCATATATCCCATTAATAAATTTAATTTGTATGTTTAATAGTAAAAAAAAATACCCATAATTTTTTTTTCTGGTTTATAAATTCTATGTTAATGTATTTGAAATCTAGGCTCTTCCAATAAAATTATAGTTTAGGAATAATTGGAAGTTTCACAAACATTGTATGTGCATTTAGTACGATTTAAAAAGGAATTTTTTTTGTAAAAAAAAAAATCCCTGATCGATCATGTTCAATGATCCAAGAAATCCATATTTATTTTTCTTGCCTGGGTAATTAAGCTTGGATCAAACCAACGAGAAAAGGGAACCCATTGAGCTAGGAGCTTTAGATAATTTCTATTTGTTGGGAATAAAAAAATTATTAAATTGACAAACAAGAGACAAAGATGCAAACAACCATAACACATAGATTTACATGATTCCCTTTAGATTTAGGTAGGTCCACTGATCCACATTAGTTTCATTATGCTATGAGGCAAGAAAAGAAACACTCACAATACAACGGATAATTGGCTCTGAACAATCGAGGTATATATATAACCCCCAGACGAAACTAGGATTTTCGTATCTCTATGTAAATGGCCATATTGTCTTTCTTTCATGTACGGTTCTTCTAGCATCATCAGGCTCCACATAACATAACACTATTAACATGTTAAGATCATTTTGGAAAACAAATATGTCAATTGTAGGTCATCTAGACTTATCATTTTGGATTGTTTTTCTGCTTTGATTCTTAATAAAGTTCATCTACTTATCAAATTTTTTGTTTTTTTTTTAAATAATGACAGTGGGTTTCTTGATATTGACAAGCTTTGATATTAATTGTTATAGTTCAAGCGAATTAAAAAAATGCAAAAAAAGAAAAAAAAAAGAAAAAGAAAGAATTAAAGTTCAAGCTAATCTAATCCATGGCCTTCAATTCATTTATAGTTAATTAGTTTAAAGCTTTAATAAATTTTAGATGATAGAGGCTATATTTAGATGGGTCAGGCTCCGTTGATAGCCCTAAAATGACAGGATTTTGTACAGGACTCAATATATGCCACGTGGCACATTCTTGGAGGACTCTGACCGTATGGATGTTTGGTCAACCCCTAGGTGGACCTACACGCCATAATTTAGCATCCTTAGTGATTTCTAGACGTTTGGATTGGACTTATTTTCATGGGTTGTTCTCAACTGTGGGAATTATAGCAGTATATGAGGTACAAAGATCCAAAGTCTAAAAATCACTAATCACGCTGAATTTTGGTTTGTAGGTCCACCTAGGGATTGGACAAACATCCATACGGTCAGAGTCCTCTTAAGATGTACCATGTGGCACATAATTGTGTCCTGTACAGAATCCTGTTATTTTATGGCTGTCAACGGAGCCCGACCCTATTTAGATTCACCCAAGAAATGAGAAGTTGAGGATGAACAAGTCCAATACACCCAAAGAAGCAAGAGAGCACTTGCAGAAAACCGGAGGCTCAAGCAAGCCAAGCCATTTCAGACACGGTTGCTTCAAAAGTCAATCGCTGTAAGGAGTCCACGTGAGGAAGCACTGTCACTCTGTCAGAGCTGGCATTTACAGCAAAAGATTCTCCCTCCCTCTCCCTCCCCCCCCTCTCTCTCTCTCTCTCTCTCCTGCAAGTTTCACCTCCGAAGATCAAATCCTCGTACACCAACAACAACATCAGCAA
Source organism: Euptelea pleiosperma (assembly GCA_035048495.1). Taxonomy (NCBI): domain Eukaryota; kingdom Viridiplantae; phylum Streptophyta; class Magnoliopsida; order Ranunculales; family Eupteleaceae; genus Euptelea; species Euptelea pleiosperma. Next base: position 28,021,512 of record CM068540.1, read on the forward strand.
CAGCAGAGAAACAAATCACCATTTCTTTTCAACATATTTTCCTTTCCTTCTCTTGCCTTTCTTTTATAAACATTGGCCCACTTTCCCTAAATACCTTGCCTTTTAAGCATTCTTTTCTTCTCTCTTATTCTCCTTCCCTTCTTCCTTCTTCCCTCCAAACTCCAAACCCTAGCTCTCTCTCTCTCTCTGCAATTCCATCTCTACAGGCAAGGAGCATGCTTGGATGTCCAGAGAAAGGTATAAAATAAGAAGGAGATGAAACAAAGAGCTAATTCATGCTCTCTCTCTTTCGATATATACATAAATAGCAAAATCCTAACTTCTACTCTGTGGCCACTTTTTCTTTTCTTTTCTTTTCTTGACATGGACACACAAACCTCCTTTAACTTACCTTCTTTTCCGACCTTTAATGTTTATGGGTACCACTAGAAAAACACCAAAAAACCCTAATAACTTTATTTTCTTTCTTTTTTGGCAAAATTTCCATTTGACTCATGTTTTCTTTATTCTTTTGTTGTTCTTCAGGGAGAGATTTGATGAGGTAGGCAAGAAGATTAAGAGAGAATCCGATGCTTCTGATCAAATGGGAAGGAGACATTTGTTAGGCCCTCCAGGGACCTTAAACACCATTACACCTTGTGCTGCGTGTAAGCTTCTGCGGCGACGGTGTGCGCAAGAATGCCCTTTCTCTCCATATTTCTCTCCTCATGAACCCCAGAAGTTCGCTTCTGTTCACAAAGTTTTCGGTGCAAGTAACGTCTCGAAGATGCTAATGGTAAATCCCCCAATTCTCTCAGTCTTCCATCTTATTGTTATCAGAAGTATGCATACCTAATGAATATAATTCGGATTAAGCAACAGAAATATAAATCCACTCACAGATATGCTGTAGTAAGAGCGATATGGCAATTTGAGAAATTCATATTTCCTAACACTTATCATCTCTTAGTGCTCTTAGTTGATCAGTATTGTTACATTTGTATATATATATATTTTTTTTGCATTCATTCAGGAGGTGCCGGAGAACCAAAGAGCCGATGCGGCGAACAGTCTTGTTTACGAGGCGAATGTAAGGCTCAGGGACCCAGTATATGGGTGTATGGGTGCAATCTCAGCCTTGCAACAACAAGTTCAATCCTTACAAGCCGAGCTTAATGCAGTAAGAGCTGAGATACTGAAGTACAAGTACAGGGAAACTAGTACTAATATCATTTCTTCATCTCATGCTACTTTGCTTTCTCCTAATGCAGTGTCGGTGGCTGCACCGCCACCGGTTCCTCCTCCTCTTCCTTCCTCTTCTTCTTCCATGTACACGCCGCCTTCGAGCACCACTGATTATAGCTCTATTTCGAATGATAATGTCTCTTATTTTGGCTAAAATTCCAAATTTTTTTTCTTTCTTTACTATGAATCATGGAATAAAGATGGAAGAAAATATAGGGTTGTTCGGGGTTTCATTATTTCTTTTTCCCATCTATCTTGATTATAGAAAGTTCATCCCCTTCTTTCTTTTAATTTCAAGCTACCAACACAAATCTCTCTCTCTCTCTCATAGTTGCACCCTTTGGATGACTTTTTCCCCCATTGATCCTTGTGTTAGTTTTTTCTTTCTTAGAACCCAAGACACAGAAAATTAAGAAACCAGAAGTCGTCTTGCAAAATCTTACGCTAGGCCGGTTTCACAAGAGTATGCAATGCCGGCAAAACAACGCGGGATTTGTATGAGACTGACACGTGGAATCTTTGCACGCGGGGGGGATTCTGGTTGACCGAATTCTCAGTCTTAGGGTTCCTTGCGTGTTTGTCTGTGCCATTTGAAGGATGTGATCTGAAATTCTGAATATGAAAGGGAGTGGGGAGACAAAAGGTATGCTTGTTTATGATTCTCCCAACGTAGGTTAGAAACTTCTCAGAATTGGTCATAAATTCATAATGGGAAAGCTGCAATGAACTGGCCCTGGATGTGTTTTCAAATTACTAGAATACCCCTGTAATGAAAATGTTCCATGTTGGATTTCTTTTTTATTCTCCTTAATTTTGGGTTTGCTTCAACTCTATAATCTCTTAATTCATTTATTCTTTTGTGTGTATGTGTGGTGAGTTCCTTTAGTTTTGATAATTAATAAACATGTTAATTAGATAAATAAGAAGTTTAATTTGTTCAAAATATATCTATAGAACCTTCTAATTACACGCATTTTAATTTAGGATGTTTAATTCAATTGATTTGTTTAATTATTTCTGTTCTACCAGTAATATTTTGATCCTAAGAACTTAATTAGTAGCCAAAAATGCTCCTAAACGGTTCCCCCCAACAACTATGTTTCTCCAATTTGAAAATTGGGGTATTGCAATGAGCGGAGAGAGCCATTTACGAGCAACTTCGCTCCTCAGCTCTGTGGGTAATTTTGTAACACTTATTATTTGGGAATTTATGGCTAATTTGAGACCAAAACCCTAATTACTGGCTTTTAAATTTAGGGTTCTCAAATTTTATCACTTCATTGTTCATGATATTCTCTCGTCTTCTTCTTAAACATAAACCAAATTATTAGAATCATAATGATCGATCCATCTCAAAAAAGACACTGAAGCGTGCACGACTCTATATTATCGTAAATTAACTGATAATCAAAACGCTAAGAGTTAACCCAATCTTTCTCCCTCTCTCCATACACTCCACACACGCGTACGGACATATCCACAGCTAGCCCATGAGGGGTCCGGCCGGCCTCAAGTCCAAGCTCATGAGCTTGAAGGGTACTCTTATGAAAGCCATTTTGCTAGTTAGTGAAGTTAGGGTATTTGTTGCTGTATGTAGATGTATAGTTGGGTGGTCAATGATCTTGCCAGCTAGTTTTATTTTTGTTAAAACGTTGGTTTCCTTGGCGTGTGGAGTTCAACCTGAGTAGGGAGGGGGGGAAAGAGAAACCCATTTAATTATCTAAACAAGAAAATCATAGGGAACTGCATCCCCTTCGCTATCTCCCATCTTCCCTTTTCGTTTTTATTATAATTCTCTATCTCTATTTATAAATATCACTATCTAAGTATCTAATCTTTCTTTCTCTCTCTTGAATATCTGGGGCCTGTAGAGAGAGAGAGAGAGAGAGAGAGAGAGAGATGTGATGGAATTTGGTCTCCCGTCGTGGTTGCTTGCAAAAGTCGCATCTTAGCTTGTCTTTACTCAACTCCAATTAAATTTCTCTTTAAAAAAGAATTCTAATCTTCCTTCTACTTCTATTCCCTCCAAAATCTAAACGCAGCAAGAGATCGAGTTTGGTAACGGTTTTAAAAGAAGGGAAGTGATTTTAAAAATTGAAAGTTCAAAGTAAGATAAAAGATGGCTCATGTTCTTATTTTTTAATATATCTTGATCTTCATTTAATTCAAATTTATATCGAGCTTAGCATTCCATGTGAATAGATGAGTCCCAAGGCCTCAAATGCATGTGTTTATTTATTTACAGGGTAAGCTACGATATCTCACCTCTTTTCATAGATCATGACTCATAAACGCTACAACTTGAGGCTCAACCCAACCCTTACTATTTATTTGTTATTTATTAATTTATTGGAAATCTTGCAATATTCAAAGTGAGGGGTACATGTGCACAAGTGTAAGCACTACAATGGGTGTCGTGTCGTGAAAAAAGACGCTTGCTGGCGTGCCAACAAAAAAGATAAGCCAACCCACGATACATATACTTTAGTATAAATGCAATATAATGTCACATATATCTGGTTACAAAATAGCTTCAAGAATGGTTAATTATCGCCTTTTTTTTTTTTAATTACTGCCAAATAATCAACATATATAGTTAGAACTAGACATACAACCCTAAGGCTGTGTTTGATTGGACGGAAAATTTTTCCGAGAAAATACATCTGGGATATGCCTTAAAAGGCTGATTGATTGCAACTGAGAACACATATTTTAATCATGTGAGAAAATAAAAGTGTATTTTCAGGTGGAAATGAATTCTCACCTATCTGGGTGGGAAATGAATTCCGGGCTTAGTAGGAAAAATTGTCCAGATATAAATGGCTTGTTAGGGAAAATTATACAGATTTATACTGGCTATCTAACAATGGACAGTTGTGTTTTCCTAAGGAAAATGCAATTTTTCCACTTTATAATCAAACGCGGCCTAATTTATTTCTATACGTATTGAATCGTAGTTAAGGATATACGTATCTGATAAATTCCAAAAATTTTAATATAGAATGGAAGGATTGATAGTTAGGATCAGGAAAATCCATTCCTTGTCTTCTTGTCAAGGAAGACATTCAACTCCCATGTTTGTGTGTGTGCGTGTGTGTTCTATCTCTGGTCTCAATGATCAAGGGAGAAGTGGAGAACATCATATGACTTCAATCTATTGAGGAATATTTCCTGGACCACATTTACTTAATTCTTTTGTTTAAGAAAAGTGAAGATCAAAGAGGATCCAACTCTGCAGGGTTAGGTTAAACATCTTTTATTTTCTATGATTCTAGGGAATGAAGTTGGGGGACTTCATGCATGAAGCATTTAATTAATTACCTGAAACACATGACCTTCGAAAATTGAAGAATATAGAAAAGCTTCGACTGCTATAGCATTTATGTGGGGTTGACAACTTCTATTAGATATGGATGTCAACAATGACATAAAGAAAATTGTTTAAGGGCTTTTCAAGTAATACTAAATTGAGTTCAAATGGCATAAAGAAAATCCTCGGGAGCTTAACTAATTTAAAATTTCTGGTATTTAACTTAATATTGTTTGACCACATTTATTAAAAAAAAAAAGTCAAAATTAAATTCAAAAGGGAATATGCTTCGACTCGAACAAATATTTCTGATTTACTAGAAAGAGGAAAGTCACTTTACTCTAAAAAGCTTAAGTTGTTAGAAGGTGTAACTATGCATATACATCAAAAGATCCACGGGTCCAACAAAGGCGGAGTGCTGGCCGCACAACCAAACAACACACCCCCTCAGTACTTTGTCGAGACTATAACCTGCACCCTACTATGACCTCCGGTTCTGATATCATGTTGAAAAATAATTCTATTTGATTTGGATACTAGATTACATGCATGACTTGAGGACTTCGAAAGAAATAACAAACTTGTTCGGTGTGGGATTAAAGGTCCAAACCCTATACTAACTCTAATACTAAGACTTTCATATACTTCAACACCTTGTGGGCAGTCACAAGAATCATCATCGCGGTTATCAGAACTTAAGATTAAACAGTTCACTTGGGGCTGCAATACTAACAAATAGCAACAAATCCAAAGGGTGTGGCTGCACTTAAAAAATCGAAGGGAATATGAATTAGGTATTCCTTCACATGACCATGGCAAAGTGTTGAGGGGGCGTGTTATTGAAGTGTGTTATTTGGTTCTGTGGCCAGCACTCCACCTCTGTTAAACCTGTTGACGCTTTGATATACATAGTTACACCTCCCTATAACAGCTTAAGCAACTTTTAGAGTAAAGTGGTTGTTAAGGCCTGGGAGGTCATGAGTTCAAGTCTCCAACAGAATGTATTTCTGCTGAGGGAGCTTGTTAGCAGAGAGTATGTTCCCACGCACGTGTTATGTTGATCATCGGCATTTTGGTATACATAGTTGCTTCGACTTTTCCCAACAGGTCCATCTTTCAGGGTAAATGGTTGTTTAACAATTTTAATCCTTAGATATGTCTAGAATGATCATATGATTATTTGAAGAATTCAACTCTTTTTTGGGCATTGAAAACTGCTTAGTGTGACCCTTCAAATACGTGGGTGGCACTCTCCAACATCGGCAACGTACTACATGTGAACATATATATAAACCTTACAATTTCCTTGTTTGACAATCGGTTCATAGGAAATGAAACTTCTCTAATATTTGCAAGCTTCAACTAAAATGATTTTATTGTATGGGAAGTTAAGAAAAAATGAGCAAAGAATTTAGAGGCCTAACAGGACAAAGAGAGAGAAAGGGAGATTCAAACCTAAATAGATATATCTAGAAATCTTGGTACCCGCCAGAAAATTAGACGAGGCTCGTGTACATACCAATCTTATTGAAAATTTTCCATGACGACCTAATTCTAGGACATTTATCATAATAATTTGTGCTATGAATAACACGAATTCCCCGAAAAAACTAATTTTCTAGCTAGTTAATATTCTGATAAAATCCCTCACTGATAAGAACTCATCCGGTGGGTAAACTGATGGGGATAGGCAAGACCCGGCCCTGATCAAATATATTATTGGAAAAACACGAAAACTTGACTTGACTGGAAGTCGATCCATTGAGTCGAGCCAACTTGACTCGTGGGTCGACTTGGTGAGCCATTATCGAACGGGTACTAATTGTCGAATTTACTCGAAATAAGATCGAGCTAGGAGTCGACTTAACGAGTTTTAAAACCTTGATCAGAACAGCTGCATGAGTAAACAGTCAGCTCTGCAAAATGGGTCATCTTCCAAAGATGACATTAAAAAACTCCAATCAACTAGGGATTAAAATTTAGCAAAAACAGGTTTAAAAAACTATATATTGAAGTCCCCTCTTGGGCATCACCCCTTCGTACGTGCACCCCCGTTCTTGGATTTTTTTTTTTTGGTCCTTCTATTTCCAAACTCAATCTCAACATCTTGATTGTCACTCGCACGTGGGCCAGGGCAGCTATAACAAGTTGTCAAAATTAGCACAAACTTATTTATAAAAAAATATTTATATATTATCTTAGTTCATCATCAAATCAACGAATAAAAACATAATTCTAGCTTCTTAAGTATAAGTTGACTTGTGTAATATAATAATACCACTTTGACGCAATCAAATATTTTGATTTTAATTTACTCACTTTTCAAGGACTAAAAAAATCAGATGGTTAGATTCATCTAATGGCCTAAAAGATCTCATTGGTCGGTGGGTCCCCTATGTGTTAATGGGTAGGAGTAGGACGACTCGACTTCTGATATCTCTTCCATTTGTCACTATATAAGTAACTTATATTAATAAAATGCACAATAGATTTAGGTCTGTTAGATTTTTAAAATAGAAGTGTATGAGTTGCACACATGTTCGCGAGGTAGGCGGAGACTCTAACATGCCCATGCCCATGCCCATGCCAGCTTGAGAAACAGAACATGTACCCATTCATTGTCTACACGATTTGGTGGGTCCCAATCCCAAAATCAGACCGATTACATGATCGCAACCACTTGACCGACAATTTCTTATCTAGACCATTCAATCATGCTGATCCCATTTTTAAAAAAAAAAGTCTTTTTGAAAATAATATTTTGTTTTTTAAAAATAATAAGCTTAAAATCATTGCTTTAATAAAAACATTGATATATGAGAAGTATGTTTTGAAAACCATAAATGTTGCTTACATTAATAGATTCAAATCTATTAAGCCCGGTCCGGCTCGGCCTGGTCCGTGATTAAGCTGGGCTGGGCCTGGGTTCCAAAATCAATCCCGTAGCCCGGCCCAAAATTACATTTCATGGGTTAGGCTCGGGCTGGGCCTTCAAGCCCTACGGTGAGCCCGCCTCCTTAAGTAGTAGTAGCATTGCTGCGAGTACTTCACCTTCATCTAGCAATCTCAATCACAATGCTACCGGATCAATCCGAACAACCCCAAGGCGGCTTTAGATCAGGTCCGTTTATTAGTTTGACACAACTCGTTGACATCCATATATACGGTTTTATCAACATATGGACTTACACAAATTAAAAGGTCCATACTTGCTGTCCCTCACTCCAAAACTGCCACGTAGAGTACTCTTTGGGGCCCCCAGATCCATGCATGTTTGGCTCACATCTTGGTGAAGCTGTACACAAAAGATCATTTTAATTAACGATTTTTATCGGTTGGAATAGAGCATTTTAATGAGGTGATTTATGGCCATTGGATTTGAGCTTTTATTTAGCAGCTAAAATCTAATGCTAGAGATCACTAATCAAGCTGATTTTTGGAAAAGTGGACAAACATCCATAAGGTTAGTGGGACCCTACGAGGTATACAAGTGGAATTTAGGAAGGCCCAAGGGCCAAATTGCCACCTTTATATGTATATGTTATTTTGAGTGCATTGTTTTGGACCAAAAAGATAAGAAACATCTTTTTTACTCCTTTTTTGAACTATGGCGGAGCTTTGGGGCAACAGATAGTCAAAGAGAAGGGGGGCTGATTTCAGGATGCACCGGGCTTAAAAGAGGCCCATAGACCAAGAAATTGGGCCATCCGGACCTGATGGCCCGAAGTTTGGACTCGGGCCAAATGTACACCCCTAGCTTAAACACAATCAAATTAGCTGATCTTAGCCTCCAATCCTCTCCTTGCTTTTCAATGGTAACAAAGAAGAAAAAAGACAAACAATTTCGCAAAACCATTGCCAACAGATTGGATGGTTATACTAGCGTGATGCGTTATTTTCATTTTTCTTGTTCTTTTTGTTTTTTTTTTCCCTTACAGGGGAGCAACATGTGTGCACATCCTCATCAGCATAGCCCTTATCCTTACCATATAGGTTTGGCTGCATGGATCCTGTTCCTCCTTTCAAATCTATTTAGGGCCATGGCTTTTGGTTAAGGAGATTCTATACACCAGTACATCAACCTTTACCCTAAAACTGCTAACATATCCCCAAATAATTTACAAACAATGGCACAAGAAGCGTTTCATCTGTTAAATGTTTGGATTGTCTAATCTGTGTGCCATTGAGCTGTAGCGTGTTGCTTGAAGGGTATACAATTCTTTCATGGGGTAGAACCCTGGGTGAAGTACGTAACTACCAAAATTACAGGAGCTTAGTCCTCGTACCGAATTCTTCTCTACTGGTTTGAGCAGCAACAAGGTCATGCTGGAGTATAAAAAAAACAGCAAGCAATATTGTCCCTCTTATCTGCAGAAACCAGCGCATCAAACTGCCACAGCAGAAAACATTTAAATTACGCATATGGGGTGAGACAATTTTGTTTGAACGAGAATAAAAATAACACTTACGAAGTTAATAGGAATATTAGGCTTCTTAACCCGATTTTGTGACTTCATGCATTGCATTTGCCAAGTAAACTACATTGCCTGCAGTGACACCTGCCATACTGCACAATCACAGTATGTAAACAAGAAGAATATTAAAGCAGTTTCTTACCCCAATATCAAATAGGTGGAACCACTAAGGAGATCCCCTACCCCAATATCAGCCTAGTGAATGATCACAATTCACAACATTCCATGAACTGGTCCTTTCTCTAAAACTTGATTGGACAGTTCAAACAAAAGTCCAATTGTCTTAAGGTTACGATCATTGAACTAGGAGGTGATTGTTTTTGGGACGATCCAAGAGGGGGTCAATTTTATGGTTCCTCCCCTGCATGGTGTCACCTGGACGGCGGATGGGGGGAGGAAACATGAAATTTCATGTTGCGTGGCATTATAAAATATTATCTCATTACTCACTTCAAGTTTATCCTTGGATGAGAGCATGTTCTTGGTCACTGTTCAAATCAGGAGTATTACGCGTAAAATTGATGGTACTCTTAATTTTTGTAACTTACAGAGAGAGATTACCTGATACGACCATCACGAGTCATGTAAATATGGAATTCCCTAGTAAGCCGATCAACCTGTTCAGGAGTCAAACCACTATAGCAGAACATCCCAATCTGCAGTTTTGTACAATTATGGGTTGAAATCAGTGGAGCTCAGCCCAACAGATCTTTATAATTGAAGAAACTAGCTGATTTTGAAGTCAATGGCCACCAACCTGGCTAGTTATATGCTCCCAGTTGAGAGGGGATCCTAATTTCTCAAGATTTTCATGTAAAGCAGCCCTCATTCTCATAATGCGATCTGCCATGACCTTAAAACCGGAAGAGCACAATTGAGGTCATTTCTGCACCACATATATCATTTAAGAAAGAAATGAAGAGGAGAAGAAAATTTTACCTTCATCTCCTTCACCCAAAGAGACTTCAAATCTGGATCACTCAAGATGGTGGAGACCAGTAATGCACCATAAACAGGTGGCTTGCTGTACATGGCCCTGGCAATCTGCTGCAGCTGACTTCTGACTGCAATCGCTTGTTTTGCATCCGCACAAAGGATACTACAGCATTGAAAATAAGGGGAAAAAGGGAAATCCATAAAAACATAAATCAGAAAATCCACGTTGGTTGTTGGGACTGTAAGGGTGGTGATTCCTTCACATATCATACACACGGCCCACCTATGCATCAATCTGGACCATTCAATTGGTGGGCTGTTTCTGGATTGCCCAAATCATTCCGAGTCTTATAGATAAAGTTACAATCTATATATTGCACAGTCGTACACGTGCGCAAATAGGCACAAGACTGCATTCTATGTTTCACACCAAGGAGATCTCCTACGTCAAAAATCAACTCGACCATATAATCATAACAGGAAATTTTCTCTGACCATAGCTATAATTTTTTTTTGTATGACCTGTTTACCAAATTTTCTATGACATGTACAATGTTGGTCTCACTCTTCTGCACTTACGCTGTGCATGTTGACCATATTTACAGTCTGTGTGGAATCTTAGGTTTCTCCTTAACGAACTAATCTTAAAAACTCATACATTCAAAGTAATTCAACCGTTCAAGCATGATTAGCTTGGCTTCATATTTGGTTGTGGGGGGTTTTGTGGCTGCTTGCTCTCTCACAGGACCAAAAAGAATTGTCTAATCCCTTATAATTTCTCACAAATGATATCTAGATCAAACATTTGATAAGATAAAATGGAAAGATTGGGGGAGAATGGGGGTTAGGTGGGGTGGGGTGGGTTGAGCACCACAGAGGTCGATTCGCTCCACAGACACATGACCCACCTATGCATCAATCTGGACAATCCAAGTTTTAGCTGTAGATCAGTCCTAGTTAGATGGTTAAGATAGCCCAATTAGTATTCTTTTAGGTATACACCAATCCATGATGTTACCCACTGATTGAACAGCCGAAATGTAGCACTAAGCAACGTGTGCAGAGTAGGTTGAAGGCACAACCACCTTCTACCACGCTTGAAACTCTCATACATTAATTTGTATAATTAAAGGTGAATAGACACAGCATCATGAGATACCACTAACCTCAGACATCCTACCCGTTGTCCATATAATCCCATGTTCTTTGCAAAGGATTGAGCACAGCCAATTAGATGGCCGTCCTCCAGAAAGATCCGAAGTGCCCGAGCATCTCTGTCAAGGTCCCCACTAGCAAAACCTTGATAAGCCATGTCGAAGAAGGGGAAGTGATTCTTTACCTACAAATCATTGATATAAGAATTAAAAGAGATCGTAAAGATGCAGGAGAAGTGGTTGAACATTTCTAGTAATTCACCTTGAAATGATACGACATTTCTCTCCACTGCTCCTCAGTAGGGTCCACCCCTGTTGGATTGTGTGCACAAGGATGGAGTAGGAAAAAAGAATGTCCCGGGGCATTCTACGTACCAAATTAATGGAAGAAAACACAATGTAATTAAGTCACTACCAGACCATGAAAACACCCATGCTTCATGTATACTAAGACATCTATAGAGCTGGATTAAAAAATAATTTCCTTGACGCAGTATCCGATGATGCAGTGAAACGCCATGTTTCTTCACCCATCTGCCATCAATGTGATGCATATGAATGTGTGTGTGCATTTGCCTTGTGGTACTGGTTGGTAGACGGGAAACCTGGCCGTTCTGTTGGTAGCCACTATAAATTCCCATATTTGATAAGTTCAGCCTAATTGAATGACCTAACCATCCGATAAATGGATGGGCAGAAACAAAGCTATTTATTTGTATATTTTTTGATAAGTGAAACACTGCCATTTACTGGATGGTTATAATGATCTTATCAAGCTCATTATGAACTAGGAGTTTCGGTAGGTGTGGCCCACTGATTGAACAGTTTGTTTCCCAATACTTGTGTGACATGTGGCAATGAACAGGTGAGGAAGCATGACGTCCCGTGCCACTTCATATTTATCAAATACCACCTCTTAAAATATTCATCCTCAACCCCATAGGTATCCAATTCAATCAGACTCATTTACCTTCACGTCGTCCATGAGTGCTGCAAAGTGTAACCCCTTAGACTCAGGATGGTAATAGTGGAAGGTTCTCTGGGGGACTTGGGCATCTCTCCAAATGTTATGGTGGCTATGCAATGCACATGATCGAATCACAATGGTAGAAAGAAGAATCCGTTTAAAAAGTTCCTAACTAGTTAACATCTCTTATAAAAACCTGAGAGACCCTTAATAATGAGAAGGAATTGAAAGGGTGCAGAAAAGACTTTACTTGGACCAAGTTGGAACAGGTAGATAGATCCGTGATTTGGGATGAAAACGCCTCTGGAATTCAGCAAATAGACGGCATGCACCGGTTCCAGAGAGTGTTTGAACCCCAGCAAACCTTCCTTCTCTGACTACATCTGCATTCTCTCCATATGCCAGCTTTACGCTCTCCTCAACTAGTTTCAAACTGCCTTGTGTGGAAAGAGACTCCCTGTCCACATCTCTCAAAAATCACACTTCAATATACTTGAGAAATCAAGAAAAAAAGATAAGTTCATATTTCAAGAACTCCTTAATATTAGTGAAGCAGGTATAAGAAATTGAGAACCTAAAAATCTCATTCAATCAAAATGTAGAGGGGTGAAAGAAAGTAAGAGTAATTGCATTAGAAAATATAGTCCATACTGAATATTAGGATACCACACATTATTATTCACAGACTCCTCCAAAGGACTTGCATCAAAGAAACCAGAACAGGGCAACCATGAAAAATGGTTTTATTACGCCCCAGTAACTCTATCCAAATAGAATATATCGCTGCAACCAAACACTCCCATTATTAAGAAGAAAAAAAAACAAAGGAGAAATCGACCACATGATCAGCATTTTTGACACTGATAACATAAATCAGCTAAACTAAACTCAGAATAATTGGATTTTCTCCAATAAGAAATGGATTTTTCCCAAAAAAAGTGAAAAGAAGAAAAAAAAAAACAAACCCATTTAATAAAATCAATCAGATACCTTCCTATCAAAGAAACAGAGAGAATGAATAAAACCCCTTTGCAAAAAGTAAAATAAACTCACAAGAACTCGCTGCCCGCGATCTTTGCCGCTGCATTACGAACGCATTGAAGCACCACGGCCTTCCCTTCATCATCTCGGTAGGCTCCCTAATTTTAAGAATCCATATAATTTCAAGCATTTTCCATTAAACCTGCAGCTAACTAAATAACTAACAAACTAACTAACGAACCACTCCGAGATTGATCTTGTTAGGGCTGATGTCAGATAGAAAGGCCTCTGTAATACCCAAGATGGGGTCTTTGGGAGCAGTCCCCACATTGTCCCACCATCCAACGGCCGATGTTGACATGCACCTCCTCCCCACAACATATCTATACATGATTCTCCTCTGAAGTCCCTTCTACTTCTTCAGTTCTTGTGAAAAGCTGCAACTGCTCTGTTTAAATTACAGGGGCTCAGTATCGGCATCTGGGAGTGCGTAATACGCACGCTTGCCTTGAAAAATATGCATCAGGAACAGAATGTAGAAGGAACTTTATTCCTTTTCGTTCTTCCGTCGTCTAAAAGCTCTTTATTGACTTTGCGATTTTCTAACTCACCCACGGTACGCAGATCACGCCTCCGGTTTTTGAACATGGGTTTTGCCGGGGTTTTATACCGTCTTCCTCGCCCAATTTTGTCTTTCTTGGGCCCAATTCATAAACAAGCTCTCCTCGGACCTAGCCTTCTGCTGGTCACAAGTCACAAATTTGGACCGAGATGAGATCACTGAGCTACGAGTTAACTTGTGTCACAGATGTTGTGACGAAAGCCGGTCACAGCATTCAATACGAGCCAAGTAGCATACTATTAGAGTACGATGACCGTATGGATGTTTGGCTAGTCTCCCGTTGGAACGGTACACAAAAAATCAGCTTGATTAGTGATTTCTAACCGATTCCATTGAAGTTATTTTCAGGGGTTGATTTTAACGGTAGACATTTCAGCATTATTCAGCGTTATTTGGGTGCAAAAAGCCAAAGGTTTTAAATCCCTAATCAGGCTGATTTTTGGTTTGTAGGTCCACCGAGGGACTGGCCAAACATCCATACGGTCAGAGCCCTCTGATCGTGTGCCACGTGGCTCGCATTGAGTGCTGTGACCGGCTTCCGTCACAACATCTTGTGACACAAGGGCCTGTTTGGATAACCCGCCCGTGTGCCACCCATCACCTAATAAAACTCAACCGGGTGCTGATTAAGGCACCTATTACAGTGTAGAATGATGCGATACACTTCGAAATTCTAATCACGGAATTGAGAATTCCCACAGAAATATGTGGGTTGATGGTTCTGTGTGCTGCTTCTGGAAGTAGGCGGCGCAAGGCGCGTCATTGCAGGCTACATGTTGGTTTTTGATAATTTTTTCTCCTCTTGGTAAATGGATTCTATCTCTATGGGCTTGGTCGGTCTCCTAAAAAAAGGGTCGGTCTCCAGTGACTGCCCTAAAATGACAGGCTCCCGTTACAGGTACGAGTCACGTGGCACACTCTTAGAGGACTCTGACCATATGCTCAAATTTCCACAGTTGAGATGAACTCATGAAAATAATTCCAATCCAACGCCTATAAATCACTAATCAGTCTGATCATAACCTTGAAGATCGATCAATAGGACCTACCACAGTGATTGGCTGATCATAACCATCCATTCTATCACAATCTTTTTTAAGGGCAAGAAAGGAAAAAGTATACGAGAATTTCAAAGGAAGCTTTAAACTATTTTAAATTAATCAAGCCCACTTGAACATCAAGTGTTATAACATAACCATACTTTCTTAATAAATCCGAAACAGAGGACGACAAAGTAGAAACAAACAGGATCTTATGCAAGGAAAAATGAGATTGGGCAAGACCCCAATTTTATTTATTTTGATCCAAACAGAAACTATCCTTAATTCCTCCTTCTACAGTTCTTCCTAATCTCTCCATTTGAACCAGTGAGGGGTTTGATGTCTCCCATCTTGATCATGGCCGCAGCAAAGTCAGCATTGAAGGTGCTAGGATTGTTGCTGTATGTTCTCACTTGGGAATCGGTGGATCCACCGTTGAACAATTGTTGATCAGAGTGAAGTAGGCCCCTCTGGTTGATGAGATTCTTGTAGTAGTTGTTTTCAAAAGTTGTAGGAGTTTGAATATCTAGAGGTGCTAGGTTGTTATCTCCTGAGCCTGAAGTGCTTGGGCAATTCCCTTGCCTTGTCCTAGCGAAGGAACTGTCAATGTTGGTCTCGTTGTAAATGCGAGCTCTGAAGCTAGTGCACCTTGCTTGTCCGATAGTGTGGGAACCTGTTTTAGCGACACAACTTTTAGCAACGGCCAACAAAAACTGTCGCTATAGATATGTTTTATCGACGGAGAAAGAGAGAGAGAGAGAGGGAGGGAGGTTTAATACCAGATAAGGCAACCATTTCATTAGTGGAGAGACCTTGAGCTTGGAAGCTTGAGATGAGGTTGTTCAGGTTAGAAGTTGGAGGGGGAATACTGCTATTAGCAGCAGCTTGACTGGCAGTCCTAGCATCCCTTCGTCCAACTTTTACATTCCAACTGGGCCCACCAAGCTTCAATACATCCCACAACAAATGAGTCCTAATTTAAATCAGGAAGGCCGTGTGAGTGTTGGACGAAAGTAAACATGAAATGTTAGTACTTACAGTGACGACGGAGTCTCGAGCAGCAATGGCCAAGATATCAGCACATGACACTACACCAGGGCACACATTCTCCACGGCGGACTTTATGTTATCAACTACGTTGAATCCCCTAACAGAGTTCCGATTGGGAGCCGCATTCTTCTCTCCGGTGAATGTCGACGTGTCGTCAAGCAGTAGTGACCCATCGCATCCCTGTGAACACATGAGATACGCCCATGAAAATCAACCAAGAAATGAGAAGGGCTGCAAATGGACCAGGCCAGCCTACGGCAAGCTTAATTTGGAGACCGGGGTTGGGTTTAAAATTTAACATGTGGATTGTTCTGGACTTCACTTAAAATCCAGATTTGTAACTCGGCTGTACTTGGGCCTGATTTGGACGGCCCAATGGGCCCTTTTATGACCCAATCAACTAGCTTTTAATACACCTTATTTTCTAGTAAGACATCTAGCAACTTGTATCCTTGCTTGGATGTGTTGTACAAATTTGTGTCATGGCAATTAACAAGCTAGCGTTCAAATGCATTCAACCTCATTTTTGGGTAAAAATGGGCCAAAGATTTGAAGGTCCAATATGGGCTGACCGGACTTGGCCCAGGCCAGTCTACTAGGTTATCAAGCCTATTTCAGGCCCTGCCTCCATCCAGCCCGGTCTGTTTTGCAGCCTAGTAAAGACTCTAACCATGTAAAAGAATGAAGAAAGTTAAGAACTCAATGAAGCCTATAAACCAAGGTTGCAGTTTGCGAGTTAATTAAAAGGATCCTACTGCAAAGATGCAAAGAATTACATTAACGAAGCAGTCGTGGAAATGCAGGCGAAGGAGAGAGGCACCCATTCGACGCTCATTCGATATTGCGGACTGAACGGCAGATTTCACTGTCGTAAAGACATTCGGACAAGAACTGGAGTAGTAGTTAGTTGAAAGCTGAGCAAAGGAGCTCCCAAAGAAGAGCAGAAGGAGAGACAGTTTTGTGATCAGAATGGAAATGGAGGAAGAAAAAGCCATAGCTCTGTTGGTAAAAGTCAAAGAGAGGAGTGTGTGGTGAGAACAAGGCGTTGTTAAGGTAGGGCTATATATAGGCCGGGTAACGGAAGTTTTTGGCACCGGCAGTTCACCTACTCAGCGAGACCATTGCATGGTATTTAAGGGTTTCACATCTACGTGTGAAAAAAAAAATTAGATTGATTGATTGCAAAAGAAAGACTAAAGAGGGCTAACAATCACGTTTAGGATTTGAAAATGTCAACGACTTCACATGATGCATGCAACGTGGTAGGTTGCGATTTATCAAAGTGGGGCCCTTTAAACTACTATTAATTTTAGTGGGAAAAAGTCTGATTTGATGAGAAGGGCCTGCGGTAGGTGCGGGCGTCCACTTTTTTCTCAATAGACGACCTTGAAAAAAATACCTATGTTTGAGCCAATGCCAACAGCAAAGCGACAGAAACTTTTTTCATTTTTTTTCTTCATAATTTATCATTTTCATGTTTTCAGATCACCGTCGTTTAAAATAATCGAATGGGAAGGTCGATTCGCTTTATAATATAGTCTAGATAATGGAAATTTTAACGTTTTCTCTTTGTCCTTAAATTTTTTTTTTTTAAATCTTTTTTTCATGATATTAAGATTGCATAATCGCAAACACACGACCATGCGCAATCTATTGCATTATTATCAATGGTTAGAGAAACACGGGAGAAAATGTTATGTTAATTGGGTTAAACCCCATCAAGAGGCGGTCCATCAAATGGACGGTCACGATCCATATAAGTGGTGGAACAAGTATGGACGATGGGAGCTAGCTAGTCCATAAAGCAGTGGAATGTGTCAATATTGAAATATCTTATTAGGGTCTTTTAGTCTTTAAAACGTAAAAATAAATCAAAGATGGAGAAGAAACCGGTTAGAATGTCGACGGAACCAAATAAGACTCAGATGACAACACAAATTATTTGCCTCTTAACGTCCAGATCAAACATATCAACTTCCACGAAAACCAAGCTTCTTAGACTCTTCCAATTCTAGTTTGGAGAGAGATTCCTAATTACTTGATCACGAAGTAAAGGCATTTAGCTATCTAAGTCAATGCATGTATATCTTCTGATCGACGTGATTGTTTACTGAGAGCTACAGTTCGTGCATGATTGAAAAGAGGAAAGGAGCATGCACAAGGTTGGAGTTGCGCAATATCAAACTTGCATAGTTGAAAAATGAATAATGCTAGAAAAATATTACATACATCACACATGTACGAGAGCTTGTTACACACTGTGTTCTAACATAAACATCTGGCACATTCGATGTAGGTCCTACATCAAGTCACTTTGCGTATCAAGTGGGTTTCACGTGTTAGATGGTCTCCCCCATGTGCTACACATCACTGTATCAAGGTCATACAAGATGTAATTCAAATAACATGTAGGCCCTACATGCCAAATGTGTCCAACATGTTATATGATCAACATATTAGGTGAGGCCCACATGATAGGTGAGCCTCCACGTGTCAGTGTATCAAAGTCCATGTGATATATAATCATGGTGAATGATATGCACCAAATCATGGTAGGTGGCCGGGGAAGTTTTCCTTGGACACGGTTCTCAACCCCAAGAAATTGACCTTTGCGTTTGTTTGTATTTTAATTTTGGCTGAAGATTGGGACATTTACGTTTCTTGTAACAAGATACTTTGATTTGTTCCGTTATGCTTTCTTCAAAAGAAAAATAAGTCAAAATTCGACCAACTTTGAAGAAAGAGAAGATAGATACGTACTTGGTTTGAATTGGTTACATATAAGAGGATTTACGGTCCGATGGGCTCTCCCCACCGTATACCCGGGTCGTGATTCAGTACTTGGTTGTGTCTGGCTTAATATATTGGCCAGCTGGATGAATAGGTCATATGCTTGGGCTTAACTTTTAACATAAACAAGCTTATATTCCATCACGGTCCAGATGTCTTGGATATTGCTACTTTGGGCCCTAGCTTTGTCAGAGGTCGGCCCATTAAGGCCTTTAGTTATATAATTGACGTTTTTGGTTTGTAAAGCTTATCTTTTAGAACGACTGATAGCAAGTCACCTTCAATCGACTGATAGCAAGTCACCTTCAATAATTTTTTGCTACTAAGCAGCACTCCACATTACATGTATCTAGACAACCTTTTTTTTTGTTTTCTTACATTTGTATTAAAAAACAGGGTTGTTAAGAGGCAGGGGCGGGGGGACCGTCCCTTCCTTTGGTTGGCATTTATACCAAAAATCAGGTTGTTTGACGATTTTTAGCTGTTGGATTTAGTACACAATTTTTTTTGAATCTAACGACTGGAATCACAGCTTAAAAAGTACTAAAATCTAATGGCTAGAGATTGCATATCAGAGTGATTTTGGGTGTGCATATCCATCAAGGGGTGGACTAAACATCCATGCGGTCAGGGGGCCCAGAGAGTAGCTGTGAGTTGAGAGGGGGCAACACATTCTATAGTTATTTAAAAAAAGTTCACAATTTGTTTGGGTGTACATGTCAATTGGCCGTTTAGGAGCAACTTCGCTACTCAACAATGGTCTCGCGTTCACATGATATTCTACAAAGGGTCGGGCACAAGGGACCCCCATTTCTGACCCCCTTTTTTGACCCCCATCTTGGGGTACCCACATAGAAGATGAATCAATGGCTGATTTTTGGTGGGGATGATAACCTCACCAAATCAGCCCATTCTAAAATTTCTAACCCTATCAAATGTGGTTTTCAAGTTCCACGGTAAAAATTGACGGTCCATAATTCTTCAGCTGCTTAACCAGTCTATGAATATCAAAATGATTTGAATTTTTGTTAGGATGATCTCCTCACCATAGAGATCATTCTCACCAAAAATCAGCCATTGATTCATCTTCTATGTGGGTACGCCAAGATGGGGGTCAGAAATGGGGGTCCCTTGAGCCCGACCCTTCTACAAATTAGTCATGGTCAACCAAGTCCCCAACCGACCAAGATAAAGCATCCCAAGGTTATAAAGGTAGTATTTATTATAGTTATTAAATAACCTTCCAACTGTATTAAAGTCAATAAAAATCACTAGTCAAAACCTACTCTGCCAGGTTTTAATGTAGAATAAATACATGAAGTAACGTTTGTTCTGACCGAAAACATAAGAGGAAACTTCCACAAACTATCATATGTCTCATCATTTGATTAGTTGAGTTTCTAGAAGATGGTTATGTTTTCTAGGTCAATGTGTAGAATTGTTCCAAGCTTATTTTTGAGTTTTTCTTTCTAAATTTGTGTTAATTTTGCTTTGTTTTAGGCTTTTAGGTTGCGTTTGTTTACTGAGAATTTGATTTGTGCAAATCCAACAAGGTGTGGTCATTCATTGCGTAACATGTGGGAGTGCCGTGGGCACGAGCCACCCACTAGTATTATGCACTGTGGTTCCAAAGTGCATCAAGTGAGTCCTACATGCGAGGTCTGGATCCATGGACCAACAAAAGTGAGCCAACAAGTTCATGTTTGTTCTCTGATGTGGATTCGAGAATTCCCTGCTGGCAAAAGTCAATGCCAGCTCAGCACTTCTGCCAAAGAATAAAACTGAACCTGTTGGTTCACTTTTGTTTTGTTGGTCCTCCCAACCTGTTCCTTATTGAATATAACTGAAATGGAATCGACTTTTCCAGTGAACTTTTTACCTCGTTGAGTCAATTTTTTTTTATTTTTTTTACATTTGACAAAAATATTTTTCATATTTTTAACATTTGACTTTTCCAGTAAACAAAATTGTCCTTATCCTCTTTTTTTTCTTCAAAAAATTTAAAATTTGCATATTTTTCACATTTGACTTTTCCAGTGAACAAATTGTCCTTATCCTTTTTGGAAGGTGTTTCTCTAAAATGTGGGGCGTTACTCTATGGGTTAAGTCGCGGTTTGATCCCATGCCAGGGGCCCAGGGCAAATGTCCCTAGCTGAGTAGCATCATAACGGTCCAAACGCTGCTCATTACAACAGGCATAACAATTAATGATGACTGCCATTTTAAGATTGTTACTTACCTAATTACCAATCTATCCATGTATTCTATGGAAAATTTTCTAAAAAAAAACCTATATTTAAATCAATTTTCAGAAAAAAAAAATAATTCTGTAAAAATTGTTAAAACAGTTTGACGTCAGCCGTTTGAAACTTAAAATGTCCGAAGTGCCCTTGGTTGGACACGCCAACCGGTTTGGCCTATGCTAAATCATCCATGAGAATGAGTAAAACTTTGATGACATGGCCTATCATTGAGACCGATGACAGAACGCAATATAAACTACGTGGCACACTCTTAGAGGACTCTGATCATATGGTGTTTATCCAATCCCTAGGTGTACTTACAAACCAAAAATCAGCTTGATTAGTGGTTTCAAACCTTTGAATCTTTGTACCTCAAATAATTGTCAATAATGCTCAAATTCCCATGGTTAAAATCAACCCATGAAAAAAATTCCAATCCAATGTCTAGAAATTACTAATCGGGTCAATTTTTTTGATTTGTGTGCCCACCTAGGGATTGGCTAAACATCCATACGGTTAGTTCTCTAAAAGTGTGCCACATGGCTCATATTGAACGATGTCATCAAAGTTTTATTCTATGAGAATAGCTAGAAAGTCAAAACTTTTTTTCTCACTAAGACACCAAACCATTTGTTGTCTTAGAGTGCTAGAGGCCAAACATTTGGCTTCTTCTTGTAGAAGGGCAATTCTGCGTCCGATGCCAAACTGTTTGGCGTCTTAGGTTCATTTTAACAATTTTGAAAAATTGAGTTTTTTTTTTTTTTAAACTGATGTAATTATAGATTCTTTTTGAAAGTTTTTCGTTTATTCTATTCTCTAATGAACTCGACTGTCATTACCCAATACTTCGACACATTTCTAAAATTACCTTGTATAATTTGATTTATATACTATATATGATATTCACCATCATTTATGCCTTGACGCAGTATGAATCCTATTATCCTATTTCATCATTTGACTCTATTTATATCTATATCATATATCAAGGTATACGTCTTCGTATCTTTTCTTAATATCTCCATCCATGTAATTTTTAGTCTTTCTCTCTCGCTTTTAAGGTCTTTGTCTCTTATCAAAGTGTTATTTCTTAATTGTGCCAGTATTGATTTTAATTGTACATGTTCAAATCATCTGTATTAATTTTCTCTTATTTTATCTCCTATTGAGGTTATTCTTAGGTTTCTCGAATATCTTCAGTTCTGATTTTGTCTTCTAGCTTCACTACTGTCCTATAGAATTTTCTTTTTAGTTTGATAGGTATCCATTTATTACGTACATAACACTCCAGCATTACGTTCTACTTTAACCGCCCGACACTAATTTTATGGGTCGACATTATTCTCTCCATCCTTGTGAACCATTGAACTTAAATAAAAAAAATTATCATTTTAGGCTCATCCCTACCAATATCTACATTAAAGTTATACTACATGTATTTAATCTTGATAATATTTATCTTAATTTTATAGTTACACCCTCCCTCGTCTCATCAATCAACACTACATCATCTACAAATAGCATACACTAATGAACTTCTCCTTGAACATGTACAATTAATTTATCTATAACTAATACAAAGAGGTATGGATTCAAGGCTAATCCGTGATGCGAAACTTATCGTAACCGGGAACTCGGTTGTCTCACCACCGCGACTTTTTTTTCTTTTAATACCCACCAAATTAACTCTATAGGAACTCTACAATAGTTTTTCTTAATTAATAAAACAGAGAACTACAGTAGAAACAAAAAGGATCTTATGCAAGGAAAATAAGGTTGGGCAAGACTCCAAGTTATTTATTTTGATCCAAACAGAAACTATCCCTAATTCCTCTTTCTACAGTTCTTCCTAATCTCTCCATTTGAACCAGTGAGGGGTTTGATGTCTCCCATCTTGATCATGGCAGCAGCAAAGTCAGCATTGAAGGTGCTTGGGTTGTTGCTGTATTTTCTCACTTGGGAATCGGTTGATCCACCGTTGAACAATTGTTGATCAGAGTGAAGTAGGCCCCTCTGGTTGATGAGATTCTTGTAGTAGTTGTTTTCAAAAGTTGTAGGAGTTTGAATATCTAGAGGTGCAATGTTGTTATCTCCTGAGCCTGAAGTCCTTGGGCAATTCCCTTGCCTTGTTCTAGCGAGGGAATTGTCAATGTTGGTCTCATTGTAAATGCGAGCTCTGAAACTAGTGCACCTCGCTTGTCCAATAGTGTGGGAGCCTGTTTTAGCGACGAACTTTTAGCGGCAGCCAACAAAAACTGTCGCTGTAGATATGTTTTCGAGAGAGAGAGAGAGGTTTAATACCAGATAAGACAACCATTTCCTTAGTGGAGAGACCTTGAGCTTGGAAGCTTGAGATGAGGTTGTTCAGGTTAGAAGTGGGAGGGGGAATACTGTTATTAGCAGCAGCTTGACTGGCAGTCCTAGCATCCCTTCTTCCAACTTTTACATTCCAACTGGGCCCACCAAGCTTCAATACATCCCACAATAATAAATTTTAAATCAGGAAGGCCGTGTGAGTGTTGGAACAAAGTAAACATGAAATGTTAGTACTTACAGTGACGACCGAGTCTCGAGCAGCAATGGCCACGATATCAGCACATGACACTACCCCGGGACACACCTTCTCCACTGCGGACTTTATTTTATCAATTATGTTGAATCCCCTAGCAGAGTTCCGATTGGGAGCCGCATTCTTCTCTCCGGTGAATGTTGATGTGTCGTCAAGCAGTATTGACCCATCACATCCCTGTTACAACAACACATGCAATACTCCCATGAAAATCAACCAAGAATTTTTTTTTTTAAGAGAAGGGTTGCAAATGTACCAGGGCAGCCTAAAGGGATTTCAGGTCCGGGTAGCTTTGGACCGGGCTTGGTCTTAAAATTTAGCCTGTGGGCTGTTCGGGACTTCACTTAAAGTCAAGATTTGTTAATGGGCTGTACCCGGGCCTGATGTGGACGGCCCAATGAATTAAACTTGTATATCCTTGCAGGGATAGTTGTACACATTGGTGGCATGGCAACAAGCTAGCGTTCAAATTCATTCAACCTCATTTTTGGGTAAAATGGGGAAAATTTGAGATCAGCCTGGACCAAAGATTTGAAGGCCCAATTTGGGCTGGCCGGACTCGGGCCCAGGCCAGACTACTAGGGTCTAGGGCCTAGTTCAGGCCTCAGGCTGCCCTATCCAACCCGGTCTGTTTGCAGCCTAGTAAAGACTCTAACCATGTAAAGAGTGAAGAAAATGAAGTCTAAAAATAGATGTACACATAGGGAGAGCACCAGTTAATTGATAGAAATCTTTAAGTAAGAAATAAAGAAATGTGGACAACCCATCCAAGCAATGATAAATTAGGTAAGAAATTAAGAAATTGCTTGAATTTACCTCATTTTTATCATCAACGCCATGAATGAATAAAATTCATGTGTGCATGCACAAGTTAAACCCGACTCATGAAATGTGCAGAGATGCAAAGAATTAAGAAGAATTACATTAACGAAGCAGTCGTGGAAATGGAGGCGAAGGAGAGAGGCGCCCATTCGGCGTTCGTTCGATATTGCGGACCGAACGGTAGATTTCACAGTCGTAAAGACGTCCGGACAAGAATGGGAGTAGTAGTTAGTTGAAAGTTGGGCAAAGGAGGTCCCAAAGAAGAGCAGCAGGAGAGACAGTTTTGTGATCAGAATGGAAATTGAGGAAGAGAAAGCCATGGCTTTGTTAGTAAAAGTCAAAGAGTGGAGAGTGTGGTGAGAACAAGGCATAAGGTAAGGCTATATATATAGGGGAGTGTTTGGCATGGTTAGGTCACCTAATCATCAAGACCATTGCATGGCCTTTAAGGGTTTCACATCTACGTGTGGAAAAAAAAATAGATTGATTAATTGAAAAAAAAGCTCCAAATTCACGTTTGGGATTTGAAAAGGTCAACAACCAGAAATGCATGCAGCGTGGCTTGATTTATCAAAGTGGGGCCATTAAACAACATTTACTCTAAAGAAGAAAAAAGTTATATTTGACGAAGAGGGCGCGCGGGCGTCCACTTTTGCTGAGAGGACGACCGTGAGGAATTTTCCTCTTGGACGTATGTATGAGCGACGTGGCACACTCTTAGAGGCTACTGACTAAATGGATGTTTAGCCCTTGATCTAGCTAGGTCGACTTACGGACCAAAAATAAGTATGTTTGGCGATTTCTAGCCATGGGACGTAAGTGTGACCCAAATAACCGCTTGAATCCCACGGTTAAAAATTAACCAACCCATGAAAGTAGAAATCCAACGTCTAGAAATCTCCAATCAAGTTAAGGACTCTCGTGGCAAATGATTGTTTAGCAAAACATCCATACGGTCAGTAGTCTCTCAGAGTCTGCCACGTGGCTCATTCTGTAGTTCCTAATCAGATTTGTCGACCGAGACTTATTGAAAAAGTTGGACTTTAATTGCACTTTCTATGTATGTCCATAACAGGTTGGAAGATCAAAAACTTTCTCAACAGTTGTTGATATTATCGGTTAACCGTCGCTATCCAGTAGCGAGAATCATTCTCGAATCTATCGACCCACTCTCGAAGGGTGTTTGTATGTGTTTGATTATATAACTTGACCACTCAATATGAGCCACGTGGTACACTCTTAGAAGACAGCAAGATGCTGACCGTATAGATGTTTGGCCAATCCCTAAGTGGACCTACAAACCAAAAATCAACCTGATTAGTGATTTCAAACCTTTGGATCTTTGTACCCAAATAATGGTTAATAATGCTCAAATTCACACGGTTAATAACAACCCATGAAAATGACTACAACAAACGCTTAGAAATCACTGATCATGTTGATTTTGGGTTTATACATCCACCTAGGGATTGACCAAACATCTATACGGTCAGTGTCCTCTAAGAAATTTCGACGTGGCTTGTATTGTGGGTGGTCAGGTAAGATTTACTCCCCCACTCCTCAATAAGTCTCAGTTGGAAGAAATGTGAGGCCAAAACTCATCAACTCAGTTGGACAATCGTGACCGCGTAATTTATTGCGTTCTTTCGGATGGTTGGAGAAAGAAATTTGACAACACTGAATAGTGAAAATGTCACGGGCCGTCAAGAGATGGCCCACCAATAAGAAAAATACCTTATTAGTTTTTTTTGTAAATTTTATTATTCCTTAAAGGCTCTTCCAACTCTAGTTTTTTGAGAGCGAGAGATTGCTAATTACTTGATCATGAAGTAAACACAGTTAACGGTCTAAGTCAATGCATTAGTAAATTTTTTCTTTTTTCTTAAGAAAAATATATTGTAATAGTAGTGGGACCCACCAACTAAATATAAAAAACATAATGTTGATTTTCGGGGAAAACAAGGGAACATTGTTTTTATGTATTCCCATTAGACGTACATCAAATTATCACTCTGCATTTCGGCCAATGGGTCCTACATAGGGCTGTGAATGGATTTGATTCGGGTCCTAATGACACGACCTGATAACACAGGATCTAGATCTGGGAATCATGATCCGAATTAGGTTTGGAAGTAAAATTCTGATCCAGTAAGCTATTAGACCGGTTCTAGATCTACCCTGACCCCTGATCCGATCCAAACCCGATCCATGGACAAACCTAATTAATCCTACATAGTATATACATATGTACTTCAAGTCAAACAGAAGATAAGAGTCGACCCCAACAAATTGATCTTTGCTTTCGGTTCTATTTTTATTTTTTTGCTAGAAGATTGGGACTTCTATGCCACTTGTAAGTTAACAAGATAATCTGGTTTTTTTGTTTTTTTGTTCTTTTTATGTTTTCTCAAAAAATTTAAAAAGTCAAATTCGACAAGTCTAAGGATAGAGAAGATAGATACATCCAGGGCCGTCTCGATATAAAAACTATTCTTAATAATCAAAAACTACGGAAAAAAAAAAAAATAGATGTAGAGGACTTCCGTTGCAGTCGATGCAGAGGACTCTCGTGGCCCCACATAGATCATTTTTTGGGCCCAATGACTGCGTGGATGTTCAACTCATCTATTGGTGGATAAACACACTAAAAATCAGCTTGATTGATGATTTCTTGCTATAGCCAGTAGGTTGTGTATGGGCTGAATGTTATAGCCGGCTGGATGAATAGGGGATTTGTGTTGAGTGGAGAGCCACTTAAGGCTACATTTGAGATTGCAGTAACCTAGGCTTATAGCTTCTCGTCGTAAGCAGTGGGTAAAAGCAATGGGTATGGGTCTTTTAGGACGATTTTGTTATTTAGAAAAGGAATTAAAGGCTAACAAGACTGTAAGAGTTGAAGGTGCCAATTTGCTCAATTCGATAAAGTTTGCAGGTGATGATACTATAGACCTGGGTTCAAAATCTGCCTTCATCAAGTTACTGATCTTTTCAAAAAGGCTTACCGAGGAAAAAAAAAAAAAGGACTTCAAGAGTAGTTTTGTTATTTAAAAAAAATATTTTAGGATGCATTTGTCATTAAAAAAAGTTATCTTAGGCTTGGATGAGATTGTTTTGTGATTTAGGATTGCTATAAAAGGCTAGAAGGGCAATTTTGTTATTTATTTGATTTCGTTTAAGTTTAGAAACTGCAATCTGCAAAAGCAATAAAATATAAGCAATCGAAAAATTGCTTCTCCTTAACTTGTAAAAATGGTTGTTTTGACTGTTTCGAACTGCAAAAATCCAAAAATAAAGTCAAAATTTAACTTTTTGACTTATTTTCTGAAATACCAAATGCAATCCAGAGCAACACTTAGGAGCAAAAACTAACTGGATAGTTGGGAGGATGCATGTTGGGTGATGTAGACCCACTTAGCAGTAACTGCACCCACAACCATCCTATTTTTTGGGTGTGTGTGTGTCAATAGACCGCTTAGGAGCAACTTCGCTACTCAGCGCTTAGGATCACAGCCTCAAAATAATCAGCCGATCTAAAGCTGAACAATGGTGTTGCGTTCACATAATATTCAACTCCAATCCCCAATCCCCAACCCACCATTATAGTTAGTATATAACAAAATCATTAGTTAATAAGCTTCACTTTTTAAAGTCAATATTAATTTTGAGTTAATTGTGCTGCATGTGTTTTAGACTTTTAGGCCATGTTTGTTTATTTAAAATTCGGTTCGGGCGAGTCCGACATCATTGCGTACGTAACATGAAGTTGAACAATAGAATCATAATAGGCTGTTTGAATGTACAATGATGAAAAATTATCCACATGTATTGAACTTGATGCATATATAATACGTTACGAACAGACATGTAGAGTTTCAAGTGGGTCCCACATGCTAAGTGTGTCTCATACAATCAATGTCGTTATAACGGTGTAACAGGCTGGGGGCATCACCATTTTTTTCGTTATAACGAATTTTAATGCCTGGGGCCAAAAACCTAGTTCTACAATTTTTTTTTTTTGCAAAACCTGGTTGTACAATTTTTTTTTTTTGAGAGAGAGAGAGGATGGGATGGGATGGGATGGCCATGGAACCGACCTCCTTCATCCTGCTCTTGACCATCTCAGAGAGAGATAGAGAGCGGTGGGGGTAGGGAACAAGAGGGAGTGCAGTAGAAAGAGGTGGCCATGGGGAGGACGGTGGGGAGGATCGGGGTTTGGAGAAGACAAAGTGGGTGCCCAAACTAAAAATATAGGGGTATTTTGGTAAAAATATTATGAAGCTTTTATGTGGATGCCCAACTTAAAGACGTGGGTGCCTATAGAGGTACCCTTAAAGTTATACTACATGTATTTAATTAATGTTGGACTTTTTAAAATCTTTAGCAGTTTCTAAAGTCTTCCTCTATAATTCTAATTTTACATTTATACAATCCCTAGTGACCCATTATAACAAGGAACTTGTTTGTCTCACCACCAATTGTCTTCATTTTAGTTACTCCTTCCATATACATGTCTTTAATAAAGTTGACTTTATCATTCAGAACTTTTTTTTTCTTCTAATACCTACAAAATTAAATTTCTAAGAACTCTATCATATATATATATATATATATATATATATATATATATATATATATTTCAAATCCTGTCATCCCTACCTATTACTTCTCCTTTGGGCAGTAACGAGGGATCCATTGAGATCGATTCAAATTGGACATACATAATCTTTCAGTTTATGATAATATATACATGCAAGATGTATTGGGGGTACAAAAAGAATCCTTTTCTTTACAGTCTTATCTATTGTGATAAGAAAGCGCTCTTAGTTCAGTTCGGTAGAACGTGGCTCTACAAAACCTGATGTCATAGGTTCAAATCCTACAGAGCGTGATTCCGTTCTTCTTAGATCAAATTACAATGAAATAACTTCACTAACTTGTAACTTGAACAGCAGCCTGAATTTTTGACCTCCTACGGATTAAAGAAAGGAGGAGGTCAATCAAAAAAAGAGATGTTTATATATTATATATTTCTAAAACAGCAAAAGTAATTTGTAGATTTTTTCTCTTTTCTCAAAACCTTTTCATTGTGTAAGTAGGAAGATTGCTTTGATCATTGACCTTTCTAACATGAAACAAAATAATTTTTTAATATTGATGTTTCTTGTCAAATTTGTTGTAAAAATTGTTGTCCCCCGATCCAGCAATCCCATGTTCTCCCCTGCCACTTATCGAAACAACTTGATAGGGAAGCTAGGGATTTCTTCTGGTTGCTATGGACAACAAAAATTTATCTTATTGGCCATTGACTCAAGGCCGGGTTTAATACACAGGCTATTAGATGCTGCCAAAGCCCAGCCTATAACACAGCGCAAGTATGGCCCATCGGTCCGATTGGAGAGTAATGGGAAAGGATTCCTACGACGGACCTGGACAGCACGTGTCCCTAAAGTGCTCTAAACCACCTAAAACTTAACCATGGTTACTTTTTAATAGGAAAATTTTAATTTTCATCTTCACTGGTTAGAGTAAGGTGGGCCTGTTTGGATCGCAATTTTGGGACTTGAAAAATTCTTTATTTTTGTCACACTAACTTTCTCCCAAAGTAACAGATTGTTTGGATGACCATTTTATAAAAAGTAATTTTTCATAAAAAAAAATTTTAAGCTAGAAGGTTGGGATGTAAATTGAGCCGGGCCTTCCCAGGCCTAAACTCTCGGACTTTTTTCAGGCCTTGGGCAGGGCCGAAGTAAAGGTAGGGCAGGCCTGAGTCTCATCCTGAAGCCCGATCTATAGTTGGGCTTCGGGCCGGGCTTAGATCGATTGTGTGGGAATCCTCCCTTCCGTTCTTTTCCCAATGCTCAGAAAAGGGGGAGAAGGAACGGTTGGCATGGGGGCTCGAAGTTTGGCTCAGTCTGGGTTTTGGGCGCCGGGCCAAATCTACACCCCTACTGAAAGTCGTTTTTATAAACATTGCCTGAAAGTCATTTTTCAAGGCAAAAAAGACCCTTTCTTTTATTTTATTTTTATGTAATTTCGTTAGTTCAATGAACAAAGAAACCCTACTCCCACCCCTCCTCATCTATCATTTTCATCAATCATAGTGCTGGGACAATCAAGAGTAGATAAAGACATTTTACACTCGCGGCCGGCCAACCACCACTCCAAGAAACAATTTTAACTCCAAAAGCTTGTGTTTTTATTGTTTTGTACAGGGACTGAATGTGAAATCTAGCAGCTAAAGTTCGTCTGTGCACTGTCTATGATCAGACGGTCATGGGTGGTTTACAATGAAAAGATTGCATCGTTTTAATTTGTATGCATATCACTTCTGCGATCAATGAACTGATCGGGCAGGGGGGCTCAGGATTTTCCTTCTTTTCCCGGGCCCGTTGTCATGACCATCCAAAGGTTGCAATAGTCCGGTGATTAATCATCAGATCGAGTCTGTTTTAGCACACAGCAAGCACACTAGCCTGTATGATGTGAGACATCACCACACATGCCCTCATATTGATATGGGAAAGGCTTCCATATAGCAGTAAAACCATCTTTACTGAATTAGTGTTTCGATTTCGGTCAGCCGAGCCCATTTTCCTATGACTACTGGTCATGGATCCAAGGCAAAACTAGGGCCAATGTATGCCCAAATGACTTGGCTCATAGAGCCTATGGGTTGTTAGGTCTGAGCAGCCCTAACCCAAACAAAACAATATAAAATATGACAATTTTTTATGTTATAATTTTTTTAGTTCGTCTAGAGCTACACCCATTACTTACATCAGGTTCGAGTAATGTCAAAAAATAAAAAAAATGCTTAACAGGTCTCCGGATCAAGCAGATCCTCTCAACTTGTCTCGTTTGACACAATATTAACGAGTCCCTTATGGCAAATAGCTTGTTTTGAGTGAGACATCGTACCCAAGACCTTATGATTAGTCGCTTCCGAACCCAAGTTGGCCGATCTGCTCAGGGGTTCCCCTTTGCATGACACGTACACCTAAAACTGTCTTAAGCCCTTAACCTCAATCCTAGTTACTTATTAACATGATTTGGGCTATTTTAGGCACTTGTGGTACAAAAGGGGACCAAATAAAAACAGTGCTAAAGGGTACCCTGAGGCTAGGAATTTTCGCCAGGTCTGTCGTAAGACTCATACCTAATCTTGGGCTTGAATTATTTAAACGTGTTAAGGACTGGGCCGGGCTTTAGAGTTTAGACTAGGTGCTTATTTTCCAGGCTGGACTTAGGCAGAGCTTGAACCGGGTCAAGCCCTGATCATTAACACCCGTAATAATCAAATTCTAAAAAATGAGAAAAATTGATGAGAAGAAAACAAAAATGTAACAATTTTACACAAATTTCTTAACAAAGGGTTTTATTTCATACACTTGGAACAATTATTAATATTTGAGAGAAACCTCTTATTTTCCATATATATATATCAAAAAAAAAAAAACTGATCAAATCCATCTCTCTAGCCTAAAGAAAACTAATCCAAAGTAAGCCTCCCACTACGTGATTTAATTCACCTTCTTACAGTTCACTCGAATTTGGCCTTTTTTACCAGTCAAAGGCTTTATATTTCCCATTTTAATCATAGACTTGGCAAAATCAGCCGAGAAAGCTTCGGAATGTAAGCTGTATCTCTTCACCAGTCCATCGGTCGACCCACCATTATATAAAGCCTGATCGGAATGAAGCAAGCCCTTCTTTTTCACTAAGTTTTTAAAGTAGTTTGTGTCGAAGATTGCAGCTGTGGGGTCTAGAGGCGCAAGGTTGTTGTCGCCTCCTGAGCGAGGGCAAGTTTCTTGTCGTGCACGGGCGAAATTGGGGTCAATGTTGGTCTCGTCGTATATTCGGTTCTTGAACGAACTGCATTTAGCCAACCCTAAGGTGTGTCCACCCGACAGCGCTACTAGGTCTTTTTCATTCAGTCCTTGTTTCTTGAAGTTTTTGATGAGAGCCGGGAGGTCCATAGTGGGTCTAGGGAGGTTATCGTCGGCGTCAGTCCTGCTCGCTGTAGTCGCGTCTCTCCTTCCTAGTTGCACCTTCCACGTTGGCCCCCCTAACTATAAAAGCACAAGAGAAAATCACAAAACACTTATCAGCAAAACTAAATGATATGTAAATCATTTCTTAGCTAGAAAAGTAAAGCAAGGGATTCCAGCTTTGAACTTTTAAACTTGTGTGCATTTTGTGGAGATTAATTATTACAAACTTAAGAGGGGCGAGGGGGAGACTACAGTACGCACAGCAACAACAGAGTCCCGAGTGGCAACGGCCAAGATGTCAGCACATGACACAACAAGAGCCCCACAGACTTTATCCACTTCCAATTTGATCTTATCAACTACTTCAAATCCTCTTGCGGAGTTGTTATTGGGTAAGGCCTCCTTCTCTCCGTCAATGGTGGGCGTGTCGTCTAGTAGAATTGAAACATCACAACCCTACAGAACCAAGACCAAACCAATAATAACACGTCATCAGGTTTAAGAATGACTAATCAAAGAACAGTAATTAGCATAAAAAGAACAATCTGATCTTACGTTAACGAAGCAATCGTGAAAGTGCAGACGGAGCTAGGAACCGCCCATGCGGCGCTCATTGTGCACTGTAGCCTTCACAACACTATTAATGGTTGGCAAGGCTGTGGGTACCATAATTTTCACACGAATCTCAAGGATTGATGTGCACATATCTCGAGGTGTGAATCCATCGAAGATATTTCAAATGGTGCATTATTTCTAACGTACACTCATCCCGGGAACTCATCTCGGCAACTCCAACATCTCAACCCGGGAACTCATCTTGATAACTCAAGCATCTCATCCGGGAACTCATCCTGGCAACTCAAGTATCTCATCCCGGGAACTCCAACATCTCAACCCGGGAACTCATCTTGAGAACTCCAACATCTCATCCGGGAACTCATCCTAGCAACTCAAGTATCTCATCCCGAGAACTCCAACATCTCATCCCGGGAACTCATCCCGGCAACTCAAACATCTCATCCCGAGAACTCATCTTGGCAACTCCAACATCTTATCCCGGGAACTCATCCTGGCAACTCAAGTATCTCATTCCGGGAACTCATCCTAGCAACTCAAGTATCTCATTCCGGGAACTCATCCTGGCAACTCAAGTATCTCATCCCGGGAACTCCAACTTCTCATCCCGGGAACTCATCCTGGCAACTCAAGTATCTCATCCCAGGAACTCCAACATCCCATCCCGGCAACTCAAACATCTCATCCCGGGAACTCATCATGGCAACTCCAACATCTCATCCCGGGAACTCATCCCAGCAACTCAAACATCTCATCCCGGGAACTCATCTTGGCAACTCCAACATCTCATCCCGGGAACTCATCCCGGCAACTCAAACATCTCATCCCGGGAACTCATCTTGGCAACTAAAGCATCTCATCCCGGGAACTTATCCCGGCAATGTCACATGACTGGCTGGATGCATTTATCCCGACAAGGTCACCAGACTTACTTGACGGGATCTATTTCAATCTCATCCCGGCAAAGCCAGATGAGGTCAAATGACTTACGTGGCAGGATCTCTTACATACGAGGTAGGTATTCTGAACACAATCGATTTTTTAACTAATGAATATTCGCCACATGGCAGCTAGTTGAACTATCACGAATTCGACATCCCCTTATTCGAATACCTGACACGAAGGATGCCACCTCAGTGTCACTTCAGTTATTTCAGGTATAACCGAATCAAGGAAGTCAAGATATAACCATAAGATTCTGTTTCATAACAGAATCCATCCGAGTCATCGTTGACTGATAATGACTAGACACGTGAAGGTGAGTCACGCCAGTTCTAAGGGTATAAATATGAGACCCTCAGAACTGAAGAGAGGATCTTGCTCTCCAGATCCAGATAGCCTAAACTTTGAAACCTTTTACTATTTTCTGAAACCTGTTACATTTCTAAGCTGACTTGAGCGTCGGAGTCTTGTCAACAGGTACAACCAAATCTCATCTAGAGATCATCCTATCCTTCGCAGAGGAGAAAGCAGTTTCATCCTAGAGTATCAGAGTCGTCCGATCATCACCAAAATTCGAATCGTCTGACCTCAAAGATTCTGTGGGTTAGATCAGATATTTTCTCCCACATCTTTTGGCGCCGTCTGTGGGAATAAGAGCAAAAAACTACAGTGTGCTCTTTTTTTTTTTTCTCCTCAAATTATATTGTGGTGTTGTAATTCAACTTCAAGGTCTCGGGGGCTTTTTGTTGGATTTCGGTCACCTACAAGCTACCCTCGACAACCATCAGCTTACAAACGTATTCCCCATGCTCTGGTGATCCTAGATCTTAAATTTGGTGTTTATTGGAGGTCTGTGAAGTGCACAATACCCCATCCAAATTTCAGCCAACTCTGGTCACCTCTGGTGGTGGGCGGCATAGATGTGTTCCTCATTCACCTAGAAACATCCCACTAGAGTTTCGTGGTGATCCAATGGTGGGAGAGCCCACAACAATCTGGTAAATTGGGTATTGTTACAAGAAATTTCAGCAACATTCTATGGCATTCTTTTGCAGATTTGATCTACAGGGAAGGGCAAATGAGTCTTTTCAACCCCCAAAATATATTTGCCATGTCAGCAAAGATCTATATGCAACCCATGTGCTTCAGCGCCACATCAGCAGAAGTGAAGAAATTGAGAAAAAATTTTCACCCGAAACTTGTTCCAGGTGAACCACAAATGGAGTATGTGCCAGAAACTCAATCACACAGCTCAAGCAACTCATCCTGGTCATCCCAATAGTTCATCCAATGATGACTACACTTACTGGATACAACCTATAAGGCTGCATTCTGCACCAGTTGGCAACACACTTGATGGCCGACAACACCTGGGGGCTTCATATATGATCAAGGCTTCATATACGATCATGGTTTCATCTACAATAATCCAATAATGCAAGAACAACCCAATCACGGTCCAATCTCGCTACAAGACGCCAAGAATTCAATCATACGGAACATCGAGTAGACGTCCAGGAGGCCAGAAAATCTTAACGATCTCGGCATTCAACCTTGATTACGAGAACCTTGACACAAGTCCCCTTGAGGGCGCAAGACCTTCTACGGGAGGTCGAGGGATACCTAAAAGCTTGCGGCTGAAAAGCCCTAGCTAACGGACACCTTGACATTGTTACGAAAGTCCTACTACAGTAGGCCATGAAATCTTAAAGTTCTCGGCATTCAACCCTTGACTACAGAAACCCTGACATGAGACTCATCATAATCATCATTCATTGTCATCATCATCATCATCATCATCATCATCATCATCATCATCATCATCATCATCATAATAATAATAATAATCATCATCATCATCATCATCATCATCATAATCATTATTCATCCTCATCATCATCAAAGAGCCCTAGAGCTCTTAGTCATGCTCCGTAGAGCTCACATCCATGCTCCCTAGAGCTCACAACCGTGCTCCCAAGAGCTTATGGTCATACTCACGAGAGCTCACAGTCATGCTCCCTAGAGCTCACAGTTATTCTCCCTAGAGCTCACAGATATGCTTATAAGAATTCATGGATCAACCACCAGATCAACTAGCAACTAGTTACATTATTTCTTCATTATTGCAAGTTATTCTTACATTTCTCGAAGGCAAACCATCTTCTACGGTCGAGCTCCACCTTCGAGAGGGGGCTAATGTGGGTACCATAATTTTCACACGAATCTCAAGGATTGATGTGCACATATCTCGAGGTGTGCATCCATCGAAGATATTTCAAAGGGTGCATTATTTCTAACGTACACTCATCTCGGCAACTCCAACATCTCAACCCGGGAACTCATCTTGATAACTCAAGCATCTCATCCCGGGAACTCATCCTGGCAACTCAAGTATCTCATCCCGGGAACTCATCCTGACAACTCAAGTATCTCATCCCGGGAACTCCAACATCTCAACCCGGGAACTTATCTTGAGAACTCCAACATCTCATCCCGGGAACTCATCCTGGCAACTCAAGTAACTAATCCCGGGAACTCCAACATCTCATCCCGGGAACTCATCCTGGCAACTCAAGTATCTCATCCCAGAACTCATCCCGGCAACTCAAACATCTCATCCCGGGAACTCATCTTGGCAACTCCAACATCTCATCCGGGAACTCATCCCGGCAACTCAAACATCTCATCCTAGGAACTCATCCTGGCAACTCAAGTATCTCATCCCGAGAACTCCAACATCTCATCCCAGGAACTCATCCTGGTAACTCAAGTATCTCATCCCGGGAACTCATCCTGGCAACTCAAGTATCTCATCCCGGGAACTCCAACATCTCATCCCGGCAACTCAAACATCTCATCCCGGGAACTCATCTTGGCAATTAAAGCATCTCATCCTGGGAACTCATCCCGGCAAGGTCACATGACTGGCTGGATGCATTTATCCCGACAAGGTCACCTGACTTACTTGACGGGATCTATTTCAATCTCATTCCGGCAAAGCTAGATGATGTCAAATGACTTACGTGGTAGGATCTCTTACATACGAGGTAGGTATTTTGAACACAATCGATTTCTTAACTAATGAATATTCGCCACATAGCAGCTAGTTGAACTATCACGAATTCGACATCCCCTTATTCGAATACCTGACACGAAGGATGCCACCTCAGTGTCACTTCAGTTATTTCAGGTATAACCGAATCAAGGAAGTCAAGATATAACCATAAGATTCTGTTTCATAACAGAATCCATCTGAGTCATCGTTGACTGATAATGACTAGACACGTGGAAGGTGAGTCACGCCAGTTCTAAGGGTATAAATATGAGACCCTCAGAATTGAAGAGAGGATCTTGCTCTCCAGATCTAAATAGCCTAAACTTTGAAACATTTTACTATTTTTCTGAAACCTGTTACATTTCCTAAGCTGACTTGAGCGTCGGAGTCTTGTCAACAGGTACAACCAAATCTCATCTGGAGATCATCCTATCATTCGCAGAGGAGAAAGCAGTTTCATCCTGGAGCATCAGAGTCGTCTGATCATCACCAAAATCGAATCGTCTGACCTCGAAGATTGTGTGGGTTAGATCAGATATTTTTCTCCCACAAAGGCCTTGGGACATAGTTTGTCATAAAAATTGGGAGAGAGTTTGGTAGATGATATTCGCTCAAAAGTGCTTATTTTAAGCAATTATCCTTTTAGCGTTATTGCATTCTCCTACGTTAAAATGCTCTATTTATCTACTTTTCTACGTAAGAGTCTCTTTAGTTGCTTAGAACACACTTTTCTGGACGAAATGATATATTTGCATGCATTAAACACATTTTTGGAAGTCTAAACATGTAGTCATTCTGATAGAGTCTCATTACGCGCTTCTTCTATCGCAGGAAACTCCGATGGGATAATTCTCGAGACTTGCGAGCCCACATCGATCAGGAAAGCCCATTATCAAAGCTTAAAGAGCCCACATGCTGTGACTAGAAGATATGGGCCGAATATGGGCTGAATAAGAGGACCAAAAGGCCGGCCCAAAGAACGAAGAGAGTAGGAGAGCCAACGACCAAAAGACGGACCAAAGCGTTTAAAGCCACATGAGTCGGCAAGGAATGATAGTCTACTCTACTGGAGAAGCGTGAGGATGGTCACAGTGAAGACCAGGGTTCCAGACCCTCTGCCAATACTTTTCTCTCCATTTTCTGATACTTTCTCTCTCATCTCTCCTTATTCTCTCTCTCTCTTCATCTCTCGGTCCTCGAATCTACTGACCTAACCCCAGAACTCCTGCCCATTGGCTCTATCTCATCTCCCTTAGCTTTCTGACCGTTGGATCTTCCATCGGACCGTTGGATCTTCAATCGAACCGTTGGATCTCTCTAGATCCGTCGATTTACCAATCTGGGTCCTAATCAAGTCACCATCCATCCGATCGCCATCAGACTGTCTGTCACATCATCTTGTGAGACGATAGACATCATCAATCCATGTGGGCCAGTAGCCGGGCCCATCATCATCGACCCGATGTCCGACCAGTTAGTGGACCCCGTGAATTTCCAAAGAATTTTAATTAAATTTTAAAAAATGGGGGGGTCCACTAAATGGGGACATTCCCCAAGGAAAAGTAAACTTTTACTTAAAAAAAAAACAAAAAAAAAATATTTTTTATTTCAAAAATACCCTATTTCCATTAAAGGAAATAGGGAGCTTTATAAGAGGAGGGAGAAGGGTTCGTTCGAACCCTAATCCCCCTCCCATCTTCACCTCTCCTTTCCCCAAAACTCCCCCCACGATTTCTTCTTTTTTGGCTCATTTTCTTCTTCTTTTCTTCACCTTCTTCTTCATCTTCCTCTCTTATTTCTCGCCGGAGTTGCAGAACTCCGGCCATCTGAAACTCTTTTAACCACCACATTTCTCATTCACTTATCCTCTCTCCTTGCTTGCTGTCGTAGTCGCCTGCAA
Organism: Euptelea pleiosperma; assembly: GCA_035048495.1. Lineage (NCBI taxonomy): Eukaryota > Viridiplantae > Streptophyta > Magnoliopsida > Ranunculales > Eupteleaceae > Euptelea > Euptelea pleiosperma. Next base: position 28,060,159 of record CM068540.1, read on the forward strand.
CATCAGCAGGTTTTTAGCAACCTTCACCGCCTGCAAACCTCCCCTTTTGGGATCTTCACCACCACCAATACTAGTTCGGGTTTTTCCTCTTCAAGGGCAGCACGCAGCAACCACTTTCAAGCACCAACATGATCTCCACAACCTGCAACTTTGAGTTGCAGGTCTGAAACGTTTTGAAGGTTGCTGCTCCTACCATCTCCACGTCCATACCAGCGTTCCTCCCTAGATTGCACCACCGCCTGCTGCCCTCCTCTCTTTCTAACGGTTGCTGGAGTTGCAACCAGCAACTCTAGTCCGTTCTTTTGCTGTGCGCACCTCCGGCCTCATCCTCCACTTGTTGTGCACACCATGCTCCTTCATGCGCCACCACCATCTTGCAGGCCCGTAGCCCTCACCAGCAGCGCCTCACCTCCCACACGGACTGCACACAATGCTTCACCCTATCATAAACACGTTAGCCTCCTGCAACTCTGATAAAAGATCTCCTTCCTCCATCTCCGTCACGCCTTGCTGCAAGATATTCCCTAGCAAGCATCGCCTTCACCTTGTTCCACCACCGACCGTGCTCACCTCCACTGCATGAGTCGAGTTTCTCTTGCTGGATTGGTCCATTACCCCACCTACATCACAGATTCTCCATCACCATAACAACCGGCCAGCGCTATTCTCCACCACCAGGATCATTACTTGCTGGCCGGACCACTCATTGGGTTCATTATCTCCGGCCAACCCACCCACTCCCGGTAAGTCAATAAAGAATGGTGAGTCTTTATCCTTTTTCTCTCTCTAGAACTCTAGTTTTCTGTCTAGTTTCCACTTTCTATCTCTAGGTTCTCACCCTTTCTCTCTCTTTTCTCTCATTTTCTCCTCCTAGAATAATTTCTCTCTCCTCCTTTAGATTTCTCTCTCTAGAATAATCTCTTATTTCTCTCTCTAGTTTCTCTTAGTTAACTTTTATTAAAAAGTATGTCATCATGTTTAGAACAATTTTCAATTGAGCAGCGTTTTGTAACTCAGAATTTTGATTAATCAATTAGAATTTTATTATTATATTTCTGTGTTTTGAACCATTGTCATTGATGTTATTAGTTATTTGTGATCAATTTCCACATAAAAAGCATGTTTTAATCTCACTTTGATCACCATTCTCACCCCTCCATAAATTGTTTCCGCAAATTTCTCGCTAAAATCTGTCATTTTATATCCTCGAATTGTGCAAGCTAACCCCGAGTGCGGATCGACATCCGACACGAATCCCTACACAAAAGTTCATATTTTGCAAGAATTAAATCGGAAAAGATACAAATGTATTGATTTTAGGGTTTCCGTAACCAACGACGCGGAAAATACCTACTTTCAGTAGAGGATGCTGTGGTAGCAAGAGAAACAATTACCAAGAAATGGAGGTAGAAGAAGATATTTGCAGCTATGTCTATTAAGAAAGAATATCTACTTATGGTGTATACTTATATTATTTTTGCCTAAGGTGGTTTTGATATCCCTTATTCTTATATATGGTCTAAGACCATCCTTTAAATTTCTACTCTTAGAAGTTAGAGCACGCGCGGGGTTCCCTAAGGAGAAAAAGTCAGTCCTTGCAAACTTCCAGAAAAAATTGCTCAGTCACCAATCTCTGCAATAAAGACAGATTTTGAACGAGTCTAGTATTGGACCCGAGGCTGCCTTAACACGTTGCTTAGTTACCAAAATCTATTACCGTACACATCCACCAACTCATCAGTCTGGACTCTGAACCATTAAATCTGTGGACCAACTCTTGGATGAGGGCATAGAACAAAATTGAAAACACATATACACAACAACCGACCTTGTATGCACGTTTTCAGTGAAAATTAACCTCATTTTGTTTTGAAAACAGATCTACATGAAATGATTAGGATCCTCTAATTGGATTTGTTCTTGGGCTATGCTCATCACAGAGGTTACTTACAGATTCAATGGTTGTGATCCATATATAGGGTATGGGAAGCATCATACTGCAGGATGTTCCAAGGGAATATCAATGTTCGTATTCTCTCAAAAATGGACACATTCATGAAAGAAGATCTTACCACTCCGTATTTCACACGTTGGCAACTCTGATTTGAGATGAAAAAAAAAAAAAAAAAGGATTGTATGTGATGACCCCACCAAGAAACAGTGGGTGCCACGTAAGATCTAAAAACCATATTTTTCAATCAATTAAGATGACTTCGCTTTATCCACGTATCTATTCATTGAAAAGTATATAAGAGAGACCTAGTCTTATGCGAAATCTTCTAAATTTCCCACACGTGAGAACACCATCCTGGACTTTCACTTTGAGAGGACCTCTTAAATGTTATTGTTGGAAAATAAGTGATTTGATGAACTTGATTGACGACAATAACGCTAAATAGTTATTATGTTGGCGATCTTTAGACTTCAAGGCTCGATGCGATGTTGATGTCTTTGAGACGATATTTCTTCCTTTTTGATCTTGATTGCAAGTTCTTTAAGCCCTTGATCATATATTATTCTTATCATATTATGCACCGTAAGATTGCAACCAAGAATCTGGGCTTGGGCCAAAGGTCAAACTGTTATGTTATGTGGAGACTGATGATGCTTGAAGTACTGTACATGAAGGCACGATTCTGCCGCCCAGTTAATGAGAGACAAGTATCCCATTTTCTGTATTGTGTGCTTCTTTTGCCCTAGAGCATGGTGGAATTGGTGTGGTTCCGTGGACGTACCTCAATCTAGAGGGAACCACGTAAATATCTATGTTGTGGTTGTTTGCATATTTGTCTTTTGATTGTTTATTGTTCTTTCTTCCCAACACAAACTAGACCAAACTCAAGACCTACAGTGCAGTGCTACTCAAACCCTTCAAAAGCACAAATTCTAATCAAATTATTGTTTCAATTTCAGCCGTGAAAAAGGTCTGCAGAGCCCATTCCCGTGACTTTAGGTCATGGATCCAAGGGTAAACTAGAGCCAATGTCTTTGCCCAAAGGACTTGGCTCATACAGCCAAGGTTGTTAGGCCCGAACCAAAAATATTAAAAAAAACCTGACACTTATAAATTAATACGTTTTAGGTGGAATAGTCAATTCCTATCTTTTGGTTCGCGAATAATTCGTTGAATTACTAACTAGGAGCCCTGCTTGTTGCCGCCAAAGTACAACTCTTCTACATGAGGATAGGGATGCATTGCATAAGCAGAAGCATTAAGACCCACTCCAAATAACTTGGTTGTCAAGGCCTTGGGACACAGTTTGTCATAGAAAGTGGGAGAGAGTCTGGTAGAGGAAGCTGAGGTTGCAAGAGCAACAATGAGCAAGACATGGAGGTAGAAGAAGCTATGTGCAGCCATATCTATTAAGCAAAGAATATCTACTAATTAATTATATTTTTCCCTAAGGTGGTATTCATATTTATACCCTATCTGGCGTTAGAGCATCCTTTAAATTTCCACTCTTCGAACACGCGTGGGGGGTTCCCTAAGGAGAAAAAGTCAGGCCTTGAAAAACTTCCAGAAAAATTGTAATTATCAGCTCAAATGCTAAACCAATCTCTGCAAGAAAGACTTTAGATTTTGAACGAGTCTCGTATTGGATCCGAGGCTGCGTTACACATTGCTCAGTTACCAAAATACCCTTCAAAATTTTCCCTCTTGTATACACAGTCTTTAAAGGTTGAAAATGAAATTAAAAGCTACAAAGTGACAAAAAAAAAGATATATCCAACATTCATGTCGATTAAAACGTCATCAATCGAACTAATCATGTCATTTCCAGAAGTAATTTGACTGCGTGGTTTGAATGACGTCGTGAACTCGTCAAGGAGAGAATTTTGTCGAGTAAAACTTCCGTCACAACACACAATACGAGCCACGTGGCATACTCTTAGTGGACGCTGACCCTATGGATGTTCGACAAGTCCCTCAGTGGACCTGCAAACCAAAAATCAACCTGATTAGTGATTTACAACCTTTGGATCTTTGCACACAAATAATGCTCAAAATAAGCCAATGAAAATAACTTCAATCGAATCTCTTGCTTAGAAATCACTAATCAGGCTGATTTTTCGTCTACAGGTCCACTGAGGGACTGGCCAAACATCCATGCGGTCATCGTCCACTAAGAGTGTGCCACGCAGCTCGTACTATGCATTGTGATCGACTTGAAGCATCTGTCACAACGTTGTGACAAAAGTTTTACTCAATTTCGTCACACAAATATTTGATCCATCAAGAGATAGTCAATGGGGTTTACACAAGGAATGGTGATATAAAGGTGATTGTCCGTACACATCTCCAACAACTCATCAATCTGATCCATTAATAAATCTGTGGACCAAACTCTTGGATGGGAGCTTAAACCAACCAATTTTAAGCTCTACATGAAATGATTAGGATCATCTGATTCGATTTGCTCTTGGGCTATACTGCATCACATAGGTTATTTACAGATTCAATGGTTGTGATCGATATATAGGGTATGGCCCGTATGGGACATGAAAGAAGAACCAACCACTCCGTATTTCACACGTTGGCAAGTTTTATTAATTAATTTGAGATAAAAAAAAAAGAAAAAGGACTTGTGACCCCACCAGAAAGGGATTATGTGGATGGAAAGGGCCGGGTCACAAAAAAAATTATTAATTAGGAGATTTTTTCTTGGTAGTCATCTCACTCATTAAAGTATGAGAAGAATATAAATATCAAAAGGGAAATTGGGACTTGGTCGCTATAAAATGTGTATAAAAACTGGGCCCTACCAAGAAACAGTGGGTGCCATGCATGCATAAGAACTAAAAAACATCTTTTTCAATCAATCAAGATGACTTTAGCTTGTCCATATCTAATCATGGAAATCTATGTGCCGAGATCTGCTGCCCTATCATCTCCTTCGATGACAGGGCCCGGTCAGTAAAACTTCAATGACTGGGCAACAGATCATGGCACGTGGATTTTGTAGGGCAGACCACCTCGGCCTCACCATCCACGTACACAGGTGAGTGTTTTTGGCAAAAAGCACTTGAGTTCTCACCTGGGTATTAATGTGGTGAAGCCCAGGTGGTCAGTCCGTACAAATCCACGTGCCGAGATCTGCTGCCCTGTCATCTCCTTCGATGATAGGGCCTGGTCCAAATAAGAGAGCTAGAGACCTAGTTTTATGAGAAATCTTCCAAATTAACCATACGTGAGATTTGATACGTCGACTCAACCGAACTGCTGACGAGAGAACACCATCTTGGACTTTCACTCTGAGAGGACCTGTTAAAAGTTTTGATGAACTTGATGGAGGACAATAAGGCTAAATAATTATTATGTTGCCAATGTTATAGACTTCAAGGCTCCATGTGATGCCGATGTCTTTTAGATGATATTTCTTCCTTTTCTATTTTGATCGCGAGTGATAATTAAGCCCTCGATCATATATTATTTGCACCGTCAGATTGCAACTAAGAAACCCTATTTTATAACACTGATCATGATAATGCTCACTTTTGTTTTCTATACAACAGCTTGTGTAGATTCAGGATTTAGATTGAATTAGTGTTTCGATTTCAGCACCGAAAAGATCAGCAGAGCCCATTCCTGTGACTTTAGGTCATTGATCAAAGGGTGGTAAACTAGAGCCAATGTGTGTGCCGTAACGACTTGACTCATACAGCCAAGGTTGTTAGGTCCGAGCCCAACCCCAAAAAAAATCCTGACAATTATAAATGAATACGTTTTAGGAACAATTCACGAATAATCCAGGAATATTCATGAATAATTCAGCTATATATGCTTACTGAACATTAGAATGGAACAGTCAATTCCTATCTTTTGGTTGAATTATTACCAACTATGAGCCCGCTTGCCCTGCTGTGTAGCTGTCTAAGGCTGTGTTTGGCATTGTGGTTAGCTAGAAAAAAGTGCTAATTCTCAAAAAATACCTTTTTGTATACAACTTAATTTAAGTTATTTTAGGTATTTGGCTCACTCTATCAAAAAGTGCTTATTTTGAGAAAAAAACATGGATACGTCGTTTGGTTATGTAATTAGAAAAGTACTTTTTTAATGGGATAACTTGTCAAATGACATAATTACCCTTTAAACAATAAACTTCACACAAAGAGGTTGTAATTAGGATTAGGGTGATCCTAATCAAACCACGATAAAAATGCGATTACCCAACTGGGTTTTGATATAGACAACACAGTATTAGAGATATAAAAAAAAATCAACAAATTAATCAAACTGCTCAACAAAAGAAAATTATCAAGATTTAGAAACCGAAACAAAGATGGAAAGCAGAGAATTAGAGCAGATTTACACAAGAAGTAAGAGAAATTGATGCAAGAGAGGAGAAAAGAGAGATAGGAAGGGCCGACAGGAGATCCCTCTCCAAAGTCCAAACACAATCCTTTTTCGATTTTAGCATCTGATGAAGACTAGGGTATTTTGATCATAACGAATTGTTTTTAGGGATAAAAACGTCAACAAAAATTGAAGTGATCTCCGGTACGCAAACCTATAACCTATAGGCTGTTTTGAACGTTTTGCTTCATTTTAGCTTAACACGGTTTTTTAATGCTGCTTTTTTTTAACCAAATGCCACAAAACAGCTTTTTGCAAAAAAATTAACTTATTGCTTATTTTCCGCAATACTCTTCTACATGAGGCAGGGATGTATTGCATAAGCGGAAGCATCAAGAACCACTCAAAATAACTTAGTTTTTTCTTGCTTTTTAGCCATAGCCCACTCAACTCATTACAGAGGACCCACCTTTATAAACATTGTTTCCAAGCCGGCTCGATAGGTTATTCCTAGCCGTGGGATTTTAGAGGGAAGCCAAAGTCTCCTCCATCTTTGTTTTCTTTAATAATATATAAGAGAAACCTCTTATTTTCCCTACGTTTATATAAATATAAAACAAAAAAGTTAAACTGAGCAAATCCATCTCTCTAGCCTAAAGAAAACTAATCCAAAGCAAGCCTCCCACTACGTGATTAATTCACCTTCTTACAGTTCACTCGAATTTGGCCCTTTTTACCAGTCAAAGGCTTTATATTTCCCATTTTAATCATAGACTTGGCAAAACCAGCCGAGAAAGCTCCGGAATTTAAGCTGTAGCTCTTCACCAGTTCATCAGTCGACCCACCATTATATAAAGCCTGATCAGAATGAAGCAACCCCTTTCTTTTCACTAAGTTTTTAAAGTAGTTTGTGTCGAAGATTGCAGCTGTGGGGTCTAGAGGCGCGAGGTTGTCACCTCCGGAACGAGGGCAAGTTGCTTGTCTTGCACTGGCGAAATTGGGATCGATGTTGGTCTCGTTGTAAATTCGGTCATTGAACGTACTGCATTTAGCGAACCCTATGGTGTGTCCACCCGAGAGCGCTACTAGGTCTTTTTGATTTAGTCCTTGTTTCTTGAAGTTGCTGACGAGATCCTGGAGGTCCAGAGTAGGTGCAGGGAGGTTATCGTTGGCGTCAGTCCTGCTCGCTGTGGTCGAGTCTCTCCTTCCTAGTTGCACCTTCCATGTTGGCCCTCCTAACTATTAAAGCACGAGAAAATTAATCACAAAACATTTGTCAGTGTAAAGCATTCAAAGAGAATAACACCTTTAAACGTGTGTGCATTTTGTGGCCGGAGATTATCACAAAATTAGGAGGGGGAGACTACTACGCACAGCAACCACAGAGTCCCGAGCAGCAACGGCCAAGATGTCAGCACATGACACAACAGGAGCCCCACAGACTTTGTCCACCTCCGACTTGATCTTGTCAACTACTTCAAATCCTCTTGCAGAGTTGTTATTGGGTATAGCCTCCTTCTCTCCATCAATAGTGGACGTGTCGTCTAGTAGAATTGAAGCATCACAGCCCTGCAGAACCAAGACCAAATCAATAAAAACTCCAAGTTTAAGAATGACTAATCAAAGGACAGTAATTACCATAAAAAGAACAATCTGTCTTACGTTAACGAAGCAATCGTGGAAGTGAAGACGGAGCAAAGAAGCACCCATGCGGCGTTCATTGCGCACTGCAGCCTTCACAACGCTCTTAATGGTTGGCAAGGCCTTGGGACACAGTTTGTCATAGAAATTGGGAGAGAGTTTGGTAGATGAAGCTGAGGTTGCAAGAGCAACAATGAGCAAGAAATGGAGGTAGAAGAAGCTATGTGCAGCCATGTCTATTAACCAAAAAATATATACTTATGGTGTATACTTATATTTTTGCCTAAGGTATGGTATTCATATTTATAGAGTGGGAGTCAGTCCTTGCAACATACTTCCAGGAAGATTGTAATTATCAGCTCTGGTAGTGGTCCCGGTGCTGCCTAACATATTACTCAGTTACAAAAATCATGGAGATAATTTTGCCACACAAACCTAACACAGATATTTTATCCATCAAGAGATAGTCATTAATGGGGTTTTCACAAGGATGGTGACATTAATTAATTAGTTAGAGGCCAATGAAGAACTCCCTATTAAACCACTGGTCTAAGGAACTTAAAAGGTTGAATGATGATCCCTATTACCGTACATATCACCTACTCATCAAATCCTTTATTTATTATTTCAGGATCGTCTCGCCCGAGATGCACGGTTCCACGAAGAAACCTAACCTCATCTCGAGCGAGACGGTCCAAGACGGTGTTAGATTGGACCTATCCGGGTTGGGTTCGGGCGATTTTGAACCGTGCTTGCATAAGATGCAAAAATCATCTGTTTTTTGGTTTTTGGTGGGAAAGCTGGGGTTAGGCTGAGCCCTACCAAACTAATCTAAAAACCATCGTTCTCAATCAATCAAGATGATCGACTTTGCTTTATTCTGTAGAGGGGCTATTGGATGGAACTGCATGGGGAAGCCGCCTTTTGTACAAGTCTTGTGTGAAATCTTCCAAACTGAATGTGGATGCAGATGTAGCGCATTGTTTTGGACCCACTAACTGCATATGTGTTTAGTCCACCCCTTGTTGTATTTACATACCAAACATCACCTTGATTCTTTATCTGTAGCAGCCATAGAGATAAAGAATCAAGCTGATTTATAGTGCACTTATCCACTCATGGATAGGGCAAACATCCATGTGGACTATATAGGGCCACGAGAGAGTCCTTTGCATCTAAAAGTTTTCCTGTAGTTTCGTGTGGAGGCTTCTTCATTAATGTAAATTAATTGAAATTTGTTGCTCAAACAATGCTAGAAGATGTCTTTATAAAGTTAGACTAAGTCAGCAAAGAAGAAAAAACAAAATTGACCAACATTACTCCATTGAAAACAGTGTTTTAAATTTTGAAAAGTCTTGACTTGATTAAAAGTTTGTTGGGTTGAGTTAACTCGGTGCTCACAATTGAAGTCAGCTAGTCACTATTAAAATTGAAGTCCAGTAAAGAAGAAACTAAAAAATTGACTAAATTCCTTTTTATTTTACTTATGAATATTCACTTGACTCGGCTCAATTCCTAGTTGACTCGTTAAGTTGTTAAGTTGACTCAACTGAGTTTAGAGTTGCACGCCATGATTGATAGTAACTAAGACTAAGAGAACACCATCTTTGACTTTTACTTTGATGAAATAAATACTTTGACGATGAAATCGATAGATGATGTCGATGTCTTTTAGATGATATTTCTTTCCTTTTAATCTTGATCGCGGGAGTGTACTTTAATGTTTGTGAGAAATCTCTCTCAGGAAACAATTAAACCCTCGACCTTGAACATATATTATTGTGATCAGATTATTCACTATCCGCATTGCAACCACAACAGTACTCATTTTGTAACCCTAATAATACTTGGGAAAATTACTTGTAGGGCGTACGTAATTCTGTATTTACGGCCCTACTTGCACGGCGTCTCTCAACATTCTCGTCACTATCATTGGACAAGGAACCCCAAATTCACTCTTCTACACATTTCATTCCAACTTTCCCCAACTAGCTAGTCGTACCCACACAGGTAAAGGTCTCTTTCCTTCTCAGCATTTTGACCCTAAGATGGGGAGTAAAACTTCTATAACAGCCTTCTCACAGATGCTTCTGTCACAATAAAAAAAAAAAAAACACGGGCCACGTGGCAATTCTTAGTAGACGCTTACCGTATGGATGTTTGTCCAGTCCCTTGATGGACCTATAGACCAAAAATCAGCCTGATTATTGATTTACAACCTTTCGATCTTTGCACCCAAATAACACTCAATAATGTTCCAATTCTAACCATTAATATCAACCCATGAAAATAACTTCAATCAAATCTCTTAGAAATCACTAATTAGGCTGATTTTTTGGTATAGAGGTCTACCGAGGGACTAGCCAAACATCCATACGGTCAGTGTCCACTAAGAATGTGCCATGTGGCATGTGTTTTCATTGTGACAAAGCATCTGTCAGAAGACTGTGATAGAAGTTTTGAGAAAATTAAAATTCACTAGTCCCGAGGTACTTCAAACTTTCAAGGTCCCCTCCCAAAAAGGTTTGACACGAATCCTTTTTATTTTTTTATCAGTATAGAAATTTATTTAATTGAGATTAATAGAGGCTAAGGAAGCCTACCAAAAGTCTTAAAGAATATACAACAAACCATAAAATAGAAGACATGACCAAACAAAACCATTCAAAGATACCAAGCCCCCAACCATGAATATCCAACCCCTAATCCCTCCCCACACTAATCAAATCGGGCCATTCGAAAACGATAGCTTCAAAGGATATGTCTTTCCCTTCCTCGTACAATTTAACCCAAAAATAAACCAAAGATTTTATCTCCAACATAATCTGCACCATCTGAAGGCATTTGCTCTCGAACACTCTATTATTCCTCTCCCTCCACAATCCCCATATAAGAGCCAATGGTACCAATGTCCACATTCGCCTCTCAAGTTTACCGAACCCTTTCGCTTGCCATATGAAAAATATTTCCTTTATCCACTTAGGAACGACCCAAAACACCCCAAACTCCCGTAGTAAGCCTGTCCAAACGAGCCATGCAACTCTGCAATGTAATAACAAATGGTTTACTGATTCTCCACTTCGCAAACAAAGTGGACAGTGATCCAAGACCCTTACACCTCTCCTCCACAGGAAGAACTACACACCATGCTAAGAAACGTACTTTGGACGGAGCTATACAATCCCATATTCTTTCTACTGGAAACTCCTCTGTCACCCCCCTATTAGTTGCATCATAAAATGACTTGACGGAAAATATACCTTTGCTGTCGAAAGTCCACTGTCTATAGTCATTCCTCGAACTAAGCGAAATTGTTTCTCCCGCTTTGTTCATAAGAGCATCCACTCGAGGCACCTCCCAATCGTAGAGCTGGCGGCGAAAGCCTAACTCCCACGACGGTTGATCGTCATTTACAACCTGAATCTCACTAACTGTAACAGATTTCTTATCTGAAATAAGAAAAAGATCATGAAACTCATATTTGAGGTTAGTCTCCGAGCACCATCTATCATCCCAAAAAAGAACCTTGTTTTCCCTACCCACTTTAAACATGACTCCTTCAAATTTACTTAAGCCATTCATGATGCCCCTCTACACCCCCACAACCATATGCTCCTCTAGGCCTTCCACTACTCCACCCCATGACACTCTCTCCTAGCTGGCTTCTTGCTTCGGTGGAAGTTGTGGAAGCCCCCCCTCTTTTGTTTTCCTCCTCTCTTTAATATAATAATATGTTGATTACAAAAAAAAAAAAAACCAGTAGCTGTAAATCTGAATTTACGGCCCTGAACAACAAGTTGGTGTGTCATGCAACTAAAATGGGGTGCCTTTTTTAGAGTAAATTTCTGTCACAAAATGTTGTGACCGAAGCGGGTCACAACCCAAAATACAAGCCACGTGGCACACTATTAGAGGGTGCTGACCGTATGGATGTTTAGCCATTCCCTCGGTGGACTTGCAAACCAAAAATACCAAAAATCAGCCTGATTAGTGATTTATAACCTTTGGATCTTTTCACCCAAATAACGCTCTATAATGCTCAAATTCCTACTGTTAAAATCAACCCATGAAAATAACTTCAATCCAATGGTTAGAAATCACTAATCGGGCTGATTTTTGGTTTGCAGGTACACCGAGCAATGAGAGGTATTTTTAGAGTGAGGTGCAGTTAATGGTTTAGGCCATGGTTTTAAAAACGGACGTTTAAACAGTAACGCCCCAAGCCCGTTTCTGTTTAAACACGTTTTATCATTTTTGAGTTAAACGGTCATTTTTTTATTTTAACGGCCGTTAAAATCGTTTAAACAGCCATTAATTCTGAAAAATTTTGTGAAAAAAATGGCCGTTAAAATCTGTTAAATTCTATTTTTTTTTATTTTCAAATTTCAAAATTTGAATTTCAACACCATTTTTTCTGTTTAATTCAGTTTTTTTTTCGTTTTTCCATTTTTGCCCCTGGCCGTTTCAATCTGTATTAACGGCCGTTTAAACGGTAACGCCCCCAGTCCATTTAGCCGTTAAAATGGCCTCCTTTAAACCTTGGTTTAGGCATCCGCTTTTGTTTTAAAAAAAAAATAGAATAAAGCATTGTCCTCCGTTTCACTTCGTGTTTCTTGAGTAAAACTTGTGTCACAAGATGTTGTGACAGAAGCCGGTCACAGCACTCAATACGAGCCACGTGGCATACTATTAGAGGACGATGACCGTATGGATGTTTGGCCAGTCCCTCAGTGGACCGGTACAGAAAAAAGCAGCTTGATTAGTGATTTCTAGCCGATTGGATTGAAATTATTTTAATGGGTTGACTTAAACGGTAGAAATCACTAATCAGGCTGATTTTTGGTTTGTAGGTCCATCGAGGGACCGGCCAAACATCCATACGGTCAGCGCCCTTTGATCGTGTGCCACGTGGCTCATATTGAGTGCTGTGACCGGCTTCCGTCACAACAAAGTTGCAAATCACACAATCACAGCCAATGAGTTCTCGGGCACGTACACCTCAAAGAAAAAGCACATGGTACGTTGCAAAAGCACTTGTGTACGTGCCGAGAACTCATTGGCTTGTGATTGTGTGATTTACAATTTGTTGTGATAGAAGTTTTACTCTTTTACTCGTGCTTCTTGTCTGCATCAAAATAGAATTGCGTTGGACTTGATGACACTGTTATGGGTTAATGAGAGTACTCTGGTATCTGGGAAATTTATGGAGTGCTAGGAGACTCGCCTTCCTTGCAATGAACTGAAAGAACGATCCAAATCGTTTTTGAAACCCATCAAGATTTTCAGAATCCAATGAACTGATCGAAAGGATGTGTTTTACCACCTAGGATTGTTTTTTGCCCAACTGATCTCCAAGAACCACTCCAAAAGAATGGGATATACGTGAATGTTATCTCAAGTAATGCTCTCTCTGCCTGATAGCTTCTTCATCAGATATTTCAAGTTGTTTTAACAGAAAAATAAAAACCTTGAATGTCCCCAGTTACACCATGGGCTCTAGCCACATTTCTTCTATAACACCTATACGTTTACCTAGAATGCTGGAACATCTTGATCAAAGCCGCCTCCAAAACCTGATATCCGAACCTCTCCATTGTTGTGTTACTAGTGGGTGCCCCGTGCCATCGGCACTCCTCGACAAAGAATTTGCCAAAATCATCAGGTGAGTGGCGGAGATCCACAGTTCATTTGGGGGAGGATTAGATCTCGGCCCTTCTTTGTTGATGCTTATAAGAGGAGATATAAGTAGGGAGACAACCAATGTGTTTTGTTATATAGAATAGTAAATGGCCCATGCCCACGGCACTCTCCGATAAAAGCGTTTGCAACAATTGGGTGCCTTGCACTCAAATGGGATAACGGACTAGGGCGTTACCATTTTTTCCATTATAACGGCTGCTATAACGGATTGTAACGCACAGAGGGAGAAAAAGAAAAATAACATAAATAACAAAAAATAACGGTGTTGAAATTTAAATTTTAAATAAATTGAGGTCAAATGAGGCGGATTGAGTGGCTGAAATCTAACCGTCCACATTAGATCGATGGATTTGATCTCAACCACTCTTTATCTAACTGTCCACATTAGATGGATGGATAAGATAAGAGAATACAATCGAGTTGTCTTGTTATATATATGCGTGGGTGGCCCGTGCCCGCGGCACTTTTCGACAAAGTGTTTGCCAAAATTGGGTGGGAGTTAATCTTAGCCATGGATACAAAGCATAGTGGATCTTAGCCACTCATTATTGAAGCCATATAAGATAAGATGGGTATAAGAAAACCATCGTCACTTGTTATATTGATAGTGGGTGGCCCGTGCCCACGGCACTCCCCGACAAAGCATTTGCCCAAATTGGGTGTGAGTGGCTGAGATCCACCCTCCAATTGCGGATTAGATCTCAGTCATCTATATATGAAGCCTATAAGAGGGGGAGACAACTGAGCTGATTTGTTATATAGATAGTAGGTGGCCCGTGTCCGAACAAAGCATTTGCCAAAAGGGTGTGAGTGGCTAAGATCCACCGTCTAGTTAGGGGATAAGATCTTGGCCCTTCTTTGTTGAAACATATAAGAGGGGGTATAAGTGGGGAGACAACTTCCCTGTTTTGTTATATAGATATGAAGAGATGTTGCAAAGTGGCACAAAACCTAACGAAATTACCTTCTCATTTTGTTCGGAGGCGTGCTATGATCAATTTTTAATTAGAAGGTTTATGGGTTCTGTCTTGGGCCCAACCAAATATATCTCATCCAAATTGGGTTTGATGGACTTCCAAATAGTGCTTGCTTGCCGGTGTGGCAGACGGTTGGCCACGAGACTCGGATGGGTTGGCCACAACCTCTTGATCTCAAAGATAGAGAAGCCTCTAGTCCAAGCCATCTCTAGTTAAGCATATGAAATTATATGGATAGGCAACATGTCCGACACATGGCATACTTTGGTGCCACATGGCACACGTCTGGTCTCATTGACCCAAATTAATATCTAGCCCATCTCTCAGTAAACACACACCTTAAAAATCAGTTGATTGATAATTTTTAACCATGGGATCTAATTAATATTTCATCACGAGCTTAATGAACAGGCCCATACAGCCCATGAGCAAAAAGCATTGGGTCCAAGCATATAGGGAAGACGCAATAATCCAGTGGCTAAACAAATAATTTTAATTCTTGAACAATTTCTTACAATCATTCCTTAGGCCATCTCTCCTCCATCTTAGTTTTCTTCATGGATTTGAGATAAACCTCTTATTTTCACAATATTTATATAATACCAAAAAAAATAAAAAAATCAAACCAAGCAAACACATCTCTCTGGCCTAAAGAAAATTAATTTAAAGAAAGCTTCACACACCCTGATTTAATTCACCTTCCTACAGTTCACCCGAATTTGCCCATTTGCTCCAGTCAAAGGCTTTATATTTCCCATTTTAACCATAGACTTGGCAAAATCAGCCCAGAAAGCTCCATAATTTAAGCTGTAACTCTTCACCAGTGCATCAGTGGACCCACCATTATATAACGCCTGATCAGAATGAAGCAAGCCTCTCCTTTTCACCAAGTTTGTAAAGTAGTTTGTGTCAAAGATTGCAGCTGTGGAGTCTAGAGGCGCAAGGTTGGTGTCACCTCCTGAGCGAGGGCAAGTTGCTTGTCGCGCACGGGCGTAATTGGGGTCAATGTTGGTCTCGTTGTAAATGCGGGTCTTGAAGGAACTGCATTGAGAGAACCCTATGGCGTGTCCACCCGAGAGCGCTACTAGGTCTTGTTGATTCAACCCTTGGTTCTTGAAGTTGTTGATGAGAGCCGGGAGGTCCAGAAAGGGTGAAGGGAGGTTAGTGTTGGCTGCTGTCCTGTTCGCGGTGGTCGAGTCTCTCCTCCCTAGTTGCACATTCCATGTTGGGCCCCCTAACTATTAAAAATTTAAAGCACAAAAGAAAATCCCAAAACAGTTTATCATGTAAAGCAATTGTTGAGAAAGTGATTGTCGTCTCAAACTTAGGAGGGGAAAACTAGTATACGTACAGCAACCACAGAATCCCGAGCAGCAACGGCCAAGATGTCCGCACACGACACAACAGGGGCTCCACAGACTTTGTCCACCGCTGACTTAATCTTGTCAACAACTTCAAATCCTCTTACAGAGTTGGCATTGGGTAAGGCATTCTTCTCTCCATCAATGGTGGACGTGCTGTCTAGCAGAATTGAAGCATCACAACCCTACAGAACCAAGACCAATTCAATAGGAACTCCATGAAGTTTAAAGAAGAGTAAGTAGCATATAAAGAAAATTATGATCTTACGTTAACGAAGCAATCGTGGAAGTGCAGACGGAGTAAGGAAGCGCCCATGCGGCGCTCATTCTGCACTGCAGCCTTCACAGCACTTTTAATGGTTGGCAAGGCCTTGGGGCACAGTTTGTCATAGAAAGTGGGAGAGAGGTTGATAGAGGAAACTGAGGTTGCAAGAGCAACATTGAGTAAGACACAGAAGTAGAAGAAGCTACGGGCATCCATGTCTAGTAACCAAAGAATTTCTACTTATGGTATATACTTGAATTATTTGCTTAGTTGCTACTATATTTATAGTGACAAAATTATAAGGGTAAGAGCATTCTTTAATATTTCTTCTCTCAGAACATGTGTGCCGGCAAAAGTCAATCCTGCAACAACTACTTAACAGCAAGACAGCTTCCAGGAAAATTTTAATTATCAGGTCTAACGCGAAACCAATCTCTGCAAGGAAGACATAAGATTTTGAACGAGTCTGGTACTATTGGACCCATGGCTGCCAATTAAGCACATAGCTCAGTTACCAAAATACCCTTGATAATTTTCCCTTGTAACCACAAGTAGTCAAAACCATTGAAGTCTTTACTTTGCAGTGGGATCCAAGGAGGTGAGTATCTAATTTGTAAGCCGTCGGATTGGTGGAATGTTACAATTAAGTTGGACCACTTGGAGAGAATAGAGAGTAACTAGATAAAATGAAGATATCTGATAACTACAATATAGAGCTATTCATTATGGGTGGGCAAGCTAGCTAGGACCAAACCCATAATCTCAACTTTACGACATAAAGCTCAAACCAATTGAGCTATGTGTGCAACCCTAGCTAGCTCATTGAGAGACACCCTTTGCAGATCACTTTCAGGGGTTGAGAATTGAATGAATAAAATTGGACTTTTCTTCTTCGTTTTTTTCGATAAAAAAGGATTAGTAAAAGCATCGGAATGAGAGAAAAGAGAGTAGGAGTAAAACTTCGATGACAGTCTACAATGTGAGCCACGTGGCATACTATTAGAGGAAGCTAACTGTATGGATGTTTTGCCAATCCCTAGGTGGACCTACAAACCAAAAATCAACATGATTAGTGATTTCTAGGCCTTGGACTGGAGTTATTTTCATGGGTTTTTTTTTTTTTTTTTTTTGTGGTAATAATCTTCATGGGTTTATTTTAACCATGTGAATTTGAGCATTATTTGGGTACAAAGATCCAAAGGTTTGAAATCACTAATCAGGCTGATTATTGGTTTGTAGGTCCATCTAGGGATTGGCCAACATCCATATGGTCAGCGTCCTCTAATGACAGTACGCTGTC
This sequence comes from Euptelea pleiosperma, assembly GCA_035048495.1. NCBI lineage: Eukaryota > Viridiplantae > Streptophyta > Magnoliopsida > Ranunculales > Eupteleaceae > Euptelea > Euptelea pleiosperma. The sequence continues at coordinate 28,077,698 of CM068540.1, forward strand.
ATCAAAGCTTTACTCAAAGGATAGATCCACAGTGACATCGGTTAGTTAAAACGTCATCAATCTAACTAGTCGATCGGTTTGTTGTGATCACAACCAGATTGCGTAATTCAAATGACGATGGGACTAACAGGTCATTGACAAAAAAGATGGGAGACAATTTTGTCACACAAACCTAATGCACATATTTTATCCAGCGACATTCAATGGGTTTTTTATTTACTTGGAATGGTCTCATACATTTTTTTTTTTTTTTGGTAGGCAACATGATTGAGGCCGACCACAAGACCCTTGCCAGCACAGCTGGATGCCATGCTGGAAAAAATTTAGATTCAGAGGTCTTTGGATGCAATCGATGCAGAGGGCTCTCCTGGCCCTACATAGCTCAATTTTTTAGGCATACTAACCGCTTGCTTGGTGGATATACATGTCAAAAATCAGCTTGATTGATAATTTCTAGCCGTTGGATTCAGTATCCAAAAAATATGCAAAAAAAGTATGCTTGAATCCAACGCCAATCAATCTGATTTTTTATCTGTATATCTACCAAGTGGTGGGCTAAACATCTATGCGGTTAATGGACCCAAAAAGTGAGTTATGTGGGGCAGAAGAACCATCTGCATCGACTGCATCAAAAGTAGTCCTCTGCATCTAAATTTTTTCCCTCGGGTTATACCTGGGTGAGGGGGATTTAACTCCACGTCACCACAGCTCAATGGAGGAAACCTGTCTCATCCCTTAAGTTGGTTGAACCAAAGATCTCCCACAAGAGGAGGGTACACACAGAATATTAATTAGTTAGAATCTCATTGAATGGCCTTCATCAATCTGAACCATTAAAACTATGGACCAAATCTTGGATGGGACAGAGAAAAAGAGTGATACGACATAAAATCAATGGTTGTGATCGAGATATAGGGTATGGGAATCATCGAATGTTCCATGAATATATCAGATATTCTATCCAAAATGGAAAAGTTGTTTTTTCTTTTTTCTGTTTTTTTTTTTGGTGTGGGGGGTGGGGTTGGGACGTGCAATCATCAAAGAAGAACCTACCACCTCATATTTCACACGTTGTTAATAAAAAAAAGGATCGTGTGACCCCACCAAATATATTAAAAATAAATAAAAAAATGCGGAAGGAAAGGATCAGAGACATATTATTGGTAGATCTTTTATCTATTGTCGTCTTATTCAAAGTGGGGCCCACCAAGAAATAACGGTACCTCTCTTTTTTGAGATTATGAAGTTGGAATCTTCCAAACTACATGTGAAGTTTAGTTGGCCGCCTTCGATCGTTATTAATTGTTCTTGAACTTGAATTTTGAATTTTGAATTTTGAACTATGATGGCATAGAAGAAGAAACATTTGACCAACTTTGCTTCACTAAAACAGTATTTTAGAAGCTGAACACTTGACTCGTTTCCAAAGTTTGTTGGGTTGAGTTAACTCATTCTCAATCGAGTCAAAAAAATTAATATAACTAATGAGTCCGGATCCACGCACTCCCCTTCTCGAGCGTGGATTCCCGAGAATCCAAGGGTTGTTGATAGTGCTGAGCTGGCATTCACTTTTCCCAAATATCAACCACCATTGGATTCTTGGAATCACAAATTAATATTAAGAGGGGGTACTGGCAAACTTTCACCCAAAGTATCACGACATCAATGGACATTTATTATGAAACTGAATTCAATTTATGCGATATACTAATCATTCATATTACTACAGTTGCATCTAAGTCAGATTTTAGTGTAGATTGATCAGAACTCTCTCTACAGCAAGAGTCACTTGATCCGAAAATCGTAGGAACATATTAATTTGCTTGAACGATTGGTATATCGCCAAAAAAGAAACACAAGACAGAGAATTAGAAGGCTAGGAGAGCGGAATTTGAGCAAATAGTATATTTATTAGATTACTTTTATGTTTTCATTTTAGGCTAAAGTTGTGCACATGCATGATAAATAAGTGAATGGGCGTGCCAACCTAATTGGGATGTACTCAAGCTATTGCGCGATGCAGTCCATCACCCCCAAAATAGCTTGTAATTTATAACGTACATAGTAAAAATTTAAATTTAACAAAGTTATTATTGTGATTCACCTATTATTTTTTTTTATAAGGTGAAACTATATATAAAGCAAAGAAAGAGGTGCAACACAATCGCGAGGTCAAGATAACCTCCACCAAAGCAAAGGAGCCTATTGTGTTCGGGTATGTCACGTTCCTTCCAGTTCCTATCAGTTTTAGTCCATAAACAAGTGGATCTAGAAATGGAATCAATACATATATCCAGTTCTCCCATGTGGTTGTAATCTCCTTCTCCATGTATTAAGGTCTGGTAGGGTTCGGCTAACCCCAAGCTTTCCCTCTGAAAAGAAAAATAATGTAGTGTAACTGACCCACATCAATTCATCAATCTTAACCATTCAATTGGTGGGCCACCTATTAGTTGGGGCGTAACCCGCTACATGATCGTCCTAGGTCTACAGTCATAGGCCTGGCAAGTCAGGCCCCGGTTTCATTTGCAATCCGCAAGATAATATAGCGAGGGGTAGAGGTTAAATTTTAAAAACAACAAACTTATGCCAGCCCAAATCTGATGACCTGGTCGAGTCCTCCTTCGCTCCAGGCACCCCTGAGCAAGGGTTCCCCTCTCCACTACATAGTACATACCCCTAAAATTGCCTAACTTAAACTTTACCAACATGAGTTGGGGCGTTTTTTATGTACCTGTCTTACAAAGGGGTACTTTGCTCAAGGGAATCCCATGACAGCCAATGAGTTCTCGGCACATACCCCGAATGTGTTTTCTGCCACGTACTCCATGTGAGTGTTTTTTAAGGTTTTTTTGAATTTTATTACAAAAGCTAAAAAAAACATAAGGGTACGTGGAAAAAGCACTTGGGATAGGTGCCGAGAACTCATTGACTGTCACGGGCTTCGATGACAGTCCGGTGTCATCAAAGTTTTACTCACTCAATGGGCACGGGGAGTGAGGTTAGGAATATTCGTAAGATCTATATCATACATAATCTTGGGCTTGAATTAATTAAACATGTTAAAGACTAGGCCGGGCTTTAGCCTAGGTATACTTATTCTCTAGGTTGGAGTTAGGCAGTGCTTGACCCGGTCCAGATCCAGCCCATTAACAACGCTAATTACCAAATTATCAAAATGAGAAGAAAAAAAAAATGTAATAGATTTTTACATGAATTTTTTGACAAAAAAATTTTATTTCTTGAACAATTTGTTACACTCAATATTCCTTTGGGCATCTCTCCTCCATAGTTTTTTCATGGATTTGAGAGAAAAACCTCTTATTTTCACAACGTTTATATAATATATATATAAAAAGAGTCAAACCAAGCAAACCCATCCCTCTACCCTAAAGAAAACTAATCCAAAAACCCTTATTTAATTCACCTTCCTACAGTTCACCCGAATTTGCCCATTTCTTCCAGTCAAAGGCTTTATCTTTCCCATTTTAATCATAGACTTTGCAAAATCAGCCGAGAAAGCTCCGAAATTTAAGCTGTATCTCTTCACCAGTCCATCAGTGGACCCACCATTATATAACGCCTGATCAGAATGTAGCAAGCCTCTCCTTTTCACTAAGTTTTTAAAGTAGTTTGTGTCGAAGATTGCAGCTGTAGGGTCTAGAGGTGCGAGGTTGGTGTCACCTCCTGAGCGAGGGCAAGTTGCTTGTCGTGCACTGGCGAAATTGGGGTCGATGTTGTTCTCATTGTAAATTCTGTTCTTGAAGAAACCACATTGGGAGAACCCTATGACGTGTCCACCCGATAGCGCTACGAGGTCTTGTTGATTCAACCCTTGGTTCCTGAAGTTGTTGATGAGAGCCGGGAGGTCCATAGTGGGTGCAGGAAGGTTATTGTTGGCTGCAGTCCTGCTCGCCGTGGTCGAGTCTCTCCTCCCCAGTTGCACCTTCCATGTTGGGCCCCCTAACTATTAAAGCACAAGAGAAAATTAATCACAGAACAGTTGTCAGTATAAAGAATTCAAAGAGAATAACACCTTTCAGATCTTTATCAACAATTAAAACTACTATACGCACAGCAACAACAGAGTCCCGAGCAGCAACGGCTAAAATGTCAGCACATGACACAACAGGGGCACCACAGATTTTATCCACCACTGACTTGATCTTGTCAACTACTTCAAATCCTCTTGCAGAGTTGTTATTGGGTAAGGCATTCTTCTCTCCATCAATGGTGGACGTGCTGTCTAGCAGAATTGAAGCATCACAACCCTACAGAACCAAGACCAAATCAATTAGAACTCCATATCATCAAGTTTAAGAATAACTAATCAAAGAAGAGTAAGTATCATAAAAAGAATAATCTGATCATATATCTTACGTTAACGAAGCAATCGTGGAAGTGCAGACGGAGCAAGGAAGCGCCCATGCGACGCTCATTCTGCACTGCAGCCTTCACAACACTCTTAATGGTTGGCAAGGCCTTGGGACACACTTTGTCGTAGAAATTGGGAGAGAGGTAGGTAGAGGAAGCAGAGGTTGCAAGAGCAACAATGAGCAAGACATGGAGGTAGAAGAAGCTCCGTGCAGCCATATCTATTAAGCAATTAAGAATATCTACTTATGGTGTGTATACTTGAATCTCCGGCTAAGTTGGTACTATATTTATAGTGACAATCAAAGTCAATCCTTGCAATAGCAAGATAGCTTCAAGGAAGATTATAATTATGAGCTTTAACGCGAAACCAATCTCTGCAAGAAAGCCATAAGATTTTGAACGAGTCTCATATTTGACCATGGGCTGCCTATCACTTTGCTCAGTTACCAAACTACCCTTGATAATTTTCCCTTGTAAACACAATTACTGAATTACATAAAACCACCTAAACCTTTACTTGCTGTGGAATCCAAGGAGGGAAGTGTATATGTAATTGAAGATATCTGATGATCAAACCCTTAACCTGAAGTTTACAACACAAGACTCAAACCAATTAAGCTGTGTGTGCAACCCTAGTTCCTTGATCATGAGGAGAATTTTCGAAGTGGCGGGATTTTTGAAGCGGCGATCATGCGCCAATGATCACACACCACACATACCCATGGTTATTTTTTTTAAAACTTTTTAAACCAAATCCTAAACCCATGAATAAAATTGGATTATTTCTTCTTTGTAATTTTTTTTTAAGAAAGAAATTAAAACGTGCAGAGATCGCACTCGGAGAGTTAAAACGTCTTCAATCTAATTAGTGGAGTCACTACCAAGAGTAATTTGATTGCTTAATTGAAATGATGATTAGGACAATTTTGTGACACAAAGCTAATACAAATATTTAATCCGTCAAGAAACATTCATAAAAATCATGCAGACGATATTGTCAAACAAATATTAAATCCATCAAGAAACTTTCAATGGGTTTTTTGTTTTTTTCGCCACATGGAATGGTCTCATTAATTATATTTTTTTAGTTGCTACATTATTTTGTAGTACATAACGTAGGTCATACATTTATGGTAGATGGGAGATTAGATAGAAACGATAATGTTTAGGATTATCTCTTCTTTCAGTGTGGCCGCCTTTCTTATTAATTGTATTTTAAAACGTCACAATTCAAATCAATGAGTCATAAAATAATTTTTAATATAATTAATATGATTAAATTTTATACAGAATATATTTAAAATACCAATTTGTTATGAAACTATCCTCAGCAAAATGACTAAATCCCTTTTTTTTTTTTTTTTTATTTTATTTTTTTAATAATTGAACCACTTTATTTATAGGGCCCCTTGTAAGCAAAACAAGCCTACCAGTCGGCCAGAAAAAATACAAAACCCTTGGAGGCGAAGGAAGCCGACCAATCGGCCAGAAAAAATACAAAAAACAAAGAAAGACTAACTAAAGATTCCCTTCCCTTCCTCGACCAATTTAACCCACGTGTACACCAAAACTTTAATTTCCAGGACAAGATGCTCCATTTGAAAACTCTTGCCCTCTAAAACTCTGTTGTTTCGTCCCCTCCACAATCCCCAAATTAAATAACAGCCAAATGAGTCAAAACCCACATCCTCTTTCTAAGCCGCCCTAGAGATTTACATCCCCAAGCAAAGAATAACTCATTCACAAATTTTAGAATTATATACCCATGATACATGTTGTACTCTCTGAGTAAGCTAATCCAAATAAACCCATCACTCCTGCATTGTAAGTACAAATGGTCTAGAGACTCTCCACTATAAAAACATAGTGGGCAATGATCCAAATTACTCTAACAACTCTCCTCCAAAGGAAGTCTATAGTCTGAAGATGACCTCGCACTGCATATACCAAAATATAAACCGAACTTCGGATGGGGCCTTGTTTCCCCAAACTTTGGCAGTGCATGGGAAACTCCTCTGATTCCCCTTGTTCCAGTGCCCTTTAATAAGACTGCACGGACAATGTGCCCTTTTTCTCAAACGGCCATTTATATGGTGGTCTTTCCTACTTTGATTAGAAGTTCAGTCCCTCGAGGTATCTCCCAATGAGTTGGCGACGAAAGCCAAAGTCCCACACTGGTTAGCTGTCACCTGCAACCTGCATCTCACTCACACTAGTTGACTTAATTCTTATTCAAAAGAAAGTAAAGATCGTGATACTCGGTCTTAAGATTTCTCTCTGTACGCCATCTGTCATACCAAAACAATACCTTGTCACCACTTCCTATTGTAAACATTACCCCTTCCTCGAATTTTTGTAAACTGTTCATCATGCCCCTCCACACCCCACACCGATACACTCCTCTCAGTCTACCACTTTGCCAACCAATGCCGCTTTCCTCATATTTACTGGAGATAACCTTACGCCACAAAGTATTCCTCTCTGCCCCATTTTTAACTCTTGAATTGACTAGCTCGGCCAAATCCTTAGTCAAATCGGATGACTTAGAATCCCATCACCATTTCTGATTCAATCCCAGCATTTTTCTGGGTACTTAGATCCAATGGCTAGAAGCCATCAATCAAGCTGATTTTGATTTAAAGGTCCACCAAGGCAAACATTCATGGGTCAGTGGGCTCAAAAGAGTTCTCAAATGGTGTTCTCTCAAGCATACTGATCGAGTTTGATCTCCTAGCCTAAAACAATGATTAAACGGTAAGGATAGAATTGAGAAATCAAATTCTCATACAACAAATTAAAGTTGATCGTTGATGCACAGCTAATAGGGGCTACTGATGGCTACAAGATTTGGTTGATTTGTGGGTTAGGACATCTTCCAATGAAAATCAAAGACCAAATTAATTAGTAAACCCATGTAAAAATGGAAAGATTTTGGACTTATGCTTTAAAAAATGAACGATAATATATTTCAAACAATAATTATTTCATATAAAATTTCAATAAAGAGACAAAAAAGAAAAAGATTACTAGGATTTCAATAAATATTTCATATAATTTTTTTCCTTGTATAAAATCTTGATTAAAATTTTAAATGTAAGATTATTTATACCAAGAACCGAAACTGTTACATTCTTCAGTTTCGGGTGTTTTTACGTTTGTTTGTGAAATTGCTAGTCCTCGGGACCTCGAGCCAAGACAATCGGACCAGTTCTGGTTCGCATCGAGTAAATTGACCCCCCGACTTATTTTGCTGTCTTCCATTTTTTAAGACTTTTCTGCTTACTCGTTGTATCCTTTTTCTTTCTTTCCTGAAATTGCTGTTCGTTTGTGAAATTGGGTTGTAGTCGAGGTGATGATCCGGCAACAGACCACCAGGGTTCGTGGGGCCTATACCCCATTTGATTCATCGACTTATTAATCCACACCATTTAATTAGAGGACTACCGGTACCTCTCTTTTTATTTTTGGCAATCAAGAGGACAACCTCTTTGGTAGCCCTCGTTAACAAATTATACAACCCAGACACCGAAACTGCCCAAATTCGTGGACATTTTTACATTAGTATTAGCCTTATTTTTCTTAGCCGTCCAAATTCAAGCACTACAATTGAGAAGGCAGGATGTTATGCTTGATATGATTCTTCACCCATCATCCAAGAAATGACACAAACCATCTTCTTGTAAACCATGATTTTACCCGCTAGGTTTGGTCATATTTTCTAGCACATGTGGGTCTTGCTTGGGTTTTACCGGAGTCCATTGGCGTTGTTTGGTGGTTGGTCTTAGACCTCGTGTCATCTCGGGGTAAAGTGATGTGGAAGATGTTATTTGCGATCATTTGGGGTTTGTGGATAGATCGAGAGGATCATTTTGAATATCAAGTCTCTCCTTTCCAGTTGGGGTAGTAAGTGATTCCAAACCTTCAGATATTCGTGCCCCAAATAATTCTCAAATTCCACAATTAAAATTGAACCAGTGAAAACGACTCCAATCCAACGCTTTAAAATCATTAATCCGGCTAATTTTTGGTCTGTAGGTACGCCTTGGGTTGGAACAAATATCCATACTGTCAGCTATCTCTAGCTCTGCCCGAGTCCGGCCCAAGATATAATTAGCCCGGCCCATTACAAGCACCACATTTTTTGCCCAAGCCCGACACATTAAGAGATATAATGGCCTGGCCTTTAGTTTCTCTAGGGTAATTTTGTGAAACATTAAATCCAAGCCTTGCCTGATTTATGTATTGGGCCTAAAAATGATACCCAGACCCATATATTTGGGCCTAAAATGTAGCACAAGCCTGGGACCATTATGGCCCGGCCTAAAGCCCCTGTCCAACCCTGCCCATTAACAATTTAACACCCCTAATCGCAAGTGCCCCTGCTAATTATAGTAAAAACAAACCACGTACTAGCAGTCTGTGAAGATCAAATCATCAAACCACATATATATTTAGATCGTATCAACTTTATTTTTCGATCAAGTACACCTAAATAACATAAACAACGATAAAAATGGGAAAGTGGACTATGAAATATCATAGGCTGAGCGCTTAGACTCAGTTGATTTTCTTGCAATCGGTCCTGATTTCACCGCTAGTGCCCGTGAGTGGGCTAAGGTTCCCCATCTTCACCATGGCACTTCCAAAATCTGAGAAGAAAGTCGCAGAGTTTGTGCTATAGGTGGTAACCCGAGAATCAGTGGAGCCACCATTATAAAGCTGTTGATCCGAGTGCAGAAGGCCCTTCTTGTTCACCAAATTCTTGAAATATGCATTATCGAATGTGATAGGGCTTATAGTGTCAAGAGGAGAGAGGTTGTCATCGCCGCCTACGCTCGGGCAATTTGACTTCAACGATGTCGCAAATGCGGTATTTATGTTGGTTTCGTTGTAGATTCGAGCCCGAAATGTTGTGCACCTGGATTGCCCTATGGTGTGAGAACCTAAGGAAAAAAAAAATGGTTAGGACATAATCTCTGTCATTTAACGAAATGTAACGGCTACTTCAACTACCGTTAAATTCGAGTGACTATTAGGGTTGATTAACTGTAATCCTACCTGAGAGAGCCACCATTTCATTAGCGCTGAGACCTTTGTTTGAGAAAGAAGTTATAAGGTCGCTAAGATTGAAGGTTGGGGCAGGAATGTCGCTATTAGCATCACTTAAACTCGCAGTTGTTGAATCTCTTCTGCCTAATTGTACTGTCCATGAAGGGCCACCCAACTGCAAATCAAAAATCATGGGATTAAGGGGCTGCTTGGTGGTTAATTAGTAGTTACTTAAGAAAGATGGAAGGATAAAGATGAGAAGTAGGGTTTGGATACCGCAACAACGGAATCCCGAGCAGCAACTGCGAGGATGTCTGCACAAGAAACAACTCCAGGGCACACGCTTTCCACTTGAGATTTAATGGTATCGACCACATCGAAGCCTCTCAGTGAATTCGAATTTGGGCCTGCCGTCTTCTCTCCGGTGATGCTAGAAGTGTCGTCCAACAGAACAGATGCATCGCAACCCTGTTTCAAACATTCACATTCTTGTCATTATCAACATTGCCTCTCTCACACACACACTCTCCCTCCCGCACGCGCAAAACAGAGGTGAAAGGCAAAGTGCTAAGTTTCCACGTATTCTTTTCCGACAACTGTAGACAGGGAATTTTTTTATGCAAAGGACTCTGGATGTAGTCGATGCAGGGTCCTCTGCATCAAATATTTTCACCGACAGACAACCTTGTCCTCGTTCTCGCGTCCGTGTATAAGTTGAGAAACGCAAATATTTTCTAAGAACCACTCTTTTAACGGACAGAAACTTTGACGTCCACCAGAACTCTATCGGGCCCACTGACCCATGAACTATCTGGCCCGTCCTTTATTCGCACTTTTTTTTCTCGTAGGCAGCCCCTTATCGAACTTACACACCAAAATTCAGCCTTGGAGATTTCTAGCCATTGATCACTTGGATTTGAGTGTCCCCAAAAATCTCTAATCCAACGGCTAGAAATCATTGACGGAAAATACTCAAATCAACGACCATAAATCACCAACCCGAGGCTGATTTTTGGTGTGTATGACCAATAAGGAGTGGGCCAGAAAGAGCGTGCCAGGTGGTATATTTAGGGGTGAACATTTGATATTAGAGGTGGATATCAAAGTTTTTTTCCCAATAAATTCTAAGCCCTATATGCAAGGCTGGATGACACGTGCGGCTTAGCAAAATTTATCATGCTATAGCCAAATATCACATGCCAAGAAATTGTGGTTGTGAAATGCGTGTTTTATGCACCCTCATGCATATACTAGGAATTCAGCCTAATGGCCTAGCCGTGGACAAACATGGGGTCAGGTCTCGATGTTCTCTACGACAGGTCGAGCGATGTGCTCTACCCATATCAGAATGCAAGGGTCGTAACTTGTAATCGTAAAACCGTCCCGGAGTTGAGCCATAACTCAATGGGATGGTGCTTGTTTGGTTTCAAGTTTCAATCTAAGACTGCAGGTTTAAGCACAATTTAGCTAAAAATTCTAGTATCATGCACACACACAAGCAAGCACATGAGCACAGTAAAATAAGATGGGAGGGTAGAGAGGAGGACTTGCATTAACAAAACAGTCGTGGAAATGGAGACGTAGCAAAGAGGCCCCCATTCGATGCTCATTCGAAACTGCAGTTCTTACTGCAGATTGGATGGTAGAGAGGGCTTTAGGGCAAGAAGTCGCGTAATACGTCGACGATAACTGAGCAGTTGCCATCCCAAACAGGAACAAGAAAAGAGACAAGGAGAGGCTGAAGGAGGAAAACGAAGCCATGACTTAAAAGAGGGAATGAAAGAAATTGAGTGTAAGGAGGAAGAACTTTGTGTTCAGTACTTGTAATTCCTCTGATGGATTCGTATTTATAGCTCTTCCTCTTGGTCTGTTTGGCTTCATTTTCGGTCCCAGGTCAACACATGAATAATAAATAATAAAACAAAAACAAAAAAAGGGACGCATGGATGTTTTATTTATATAGATGTGGGGTCCACTTCGCTTATATATATGTGTGGCAATTACTGGTGCTCCCTCACCAAATTTTGATGTCAAGATGTGACACCCGTGTCATTGTAGGCTGGCAGTGGCGAGGGAAAGTACACGCAAAGACGAATTTATGAACCTAAGATGAAGTTTACCAAAAGAAAAAGGCCCCATGTTTGCCCAATGCATGGCATTTTAGTTATTTTGTATAGTCTGTGGGTAATTCGTTTGGTGATAGATCACCGGCTCGTGTGAACGGGGACGTTTTGAAGAATCTTTCCTTGCAAATTCCACAAACTAAGAACCTTCGAAGGGCTTGTCAAAAAGATCTTTCGGCTGGGTTTGGGACTTTGGGTAAGTTTAAAACATTGTTTAAAAAACGACCGTTATAACGGATTCGGACCTCCCCCGTTCTGTTACGTACTGTTAAAACACCCAAAAAATAACAGCCGTTATAACGGATTCGGACCTCCCCTCTTACGTTACGTACTGTTAAAACGCCCAGAAAATGACGGCTGTTATTTTTGTTATAACAGCTGTTATTTTTCAATTTTTGAAAATCTGAAATTCAAATTTCGCAAATCAAAATTTGAATTCCGGCGCCATTTTTCAGTTATTTCTGTTTTTTCCCGTTATTTTCCATTTTTCACCTGAGCATTATTTTTGTTATAATAGCCGTTATAACAGAAAAAACTGTAACACTCCCAGTCCGTTATACCGTTATAACGGCCCCTTTTAAACCTTAGTTTAAAGTTTATCTTAAGTGCTTACCCAGCAGCAATTACATGCTTGAATTAAGCTAGCTATTTTGGCTGTTTATTAACCATACGAAAAAAGTACTTCTTCTTTCTTAAAAAGTCCCATGGTTTTTGGTTAAGACTGCTTTCTGATGGCAAATACATGTTTCACTAGTCTCTTTTTCTCCCTTTTTTTTTTTTCAAAAGAATAGTTTTTGTATTAAAGAAGAATTTAGGCTAAACTGGCTAAGTACTTTTTTTTAAAAATGGCTTCCCGCAAGAGTAGTTAACAGAAGTCATTCGAAAATGGCTTCTGCTTACGACAATTTGAGAGTTTATTGGGCTTTAAAAATATTTTTTTAAGTTTTACCAAATAACGTAATTTTTCAATAAATGCTTAAAAACAGCTAAAAGCTGACTTATTGCAATTTTTAAGCTTACCAAAATACTTCTGGTTTAAAATTTTAAACTACCCTCTTAGAAAATAAAGATAAAGCAAAGCAAATTTACAATCTTAAGCCCTGTATGGTTGCCTTTAGAAAAGATTGCTGAAATGATTCTTGCACAAGAATGTCCATAAAAGTTTTGTAGAGGCATTTTGACTTACGAATCCATCATAGAAAACATGTCCAGTGGTCACCATACAGGGCCTTAATTCTAATTTTAACATCATAACCATCAGGAATGGAATTTCAACCCTAAATTTTTAATATTTGTTATAGAACTTAATTACGAGTAATCCAAGGTTTAGAGTGGACCATTAAATTGGCATTACAGCTAGTCGGTGTTATCATTATGACCAATGTCAAAATTTATTTCTTTTCTTTTAATTCATTTTTCAGCTAAACAATGAATATTAGTTATAATCATTATAACAGATGTTATTTTCTTCACAACAAACAATGTGGCTTGAGAATTACCATATACAGCATGAGGAATGTTCACGTCCTGCCCAATTGCTGTCACATTTTGATTGGTGCTGCACTAATATTTTATTATATTTATATTTATATTCATATTTATTAGTCGAAGATGTGCAACACCAATCAAAATGTGCCAACAGTTAGGAACCACATGGACCCCGGACCATATGATCAGCACTTTTTGTAAGATTGGTAATCATATGGTCCAGGGTCCATGTGGTACCCAATTGCTGTCACATTTTGATTGGTATTGCACTAATATTTTATTATATTTAAATTTATACTTTAGTAGACCGATATGTGCAACACCAATCAAAATGTGATAGTAAATAATAAATTATTTCTACATGTATGCATCAATTATACATGTATAAATGAACTTTTAGCTTTATAAAGATAACAACTATTCTTTTTCTATCCGACATAAGACTAAACTTTCTTCATTTTTTTCAAGAAAATCACACAAAGCACAAAAGTACAAAATTGTTTATTTTGAAAATATCCTAACAAAGGTAATTCCTGTATAAATTGACAATATTATATAAGGATGAATGGTAACTTATATTTATACCGCAATATCAGTTGGAAGCTAATTTGCCCCAGAGGATAATTTAGGGTATTTTAAGTAAGGTAATTTATAAACTCATTTTATTTGTTCTAGTGGGAGTTAGTAAGGAATTTAGGGTATTCCATTACTTTCCAACTAGCTAGTGTGGTTAGCAAACCCTTATGGTCCATTCAAGTCAAATAAGGGATCCATGATTTAATTAAATAATGATGGTTTTTTGTTTTTGTTTTTTGATTTATAAGCAAAGTCAAAATTTAAGAGGTAAATTCACGTTTAGACCAACCTTTGTTGACTAATTTGGATGTTTGACATTTGGTGACAAGTCAAAAGAAAAACTAGAGATAAACATAACCACAGTTTTGAGGATGGCAGTTTTGATAGCCTTAGTGACCCCACACGCTTGCTTCATGTCCATTTTTTGGTGCCACAGCATATATTATTTTTATATTTTATGGGACGAGTGAAAGCTACATTCTCCTAACAATCAAATGTTTCCATTGTTTACCGAACAAATGTTTCTTCATCTCTCTCTCTCTCATGATTTTATTTGGATAACTTTTCTAAATATGTAGTTTCTCAAGTCCAAGAGTTTATTTTTATTCTAAAACGCCGTGTGAGCGTCGTGCCGCAACTCAAGTTTTTGCTTTAAAGTAACATAGATGTATCAGTCCAAAAAATAAAACCTAAGTTGGACCTGGTAGAAAACCCAGATAAGATTAGTCACGTAACAGCTTGATGATCCCATTTCATTTACAAGATAAGTAATAATTAAATCACAAGTGGATTAGGCATGAAGGAAAGATTGAACCAACCGACGACCTTCATCAATAGGCTAAAAAAATCTGTATTCTTTGACCTTTGCTCACTAGAATGTAAAGAATTGAACCACCTATTAAGCATGTTTGATTACGTATATAGATTGGAGATATTTAGAGAAGTTGGACAAAACCCACAAATGTTTTGTAGAAAATGTCCAAAAATGTGTTGGACCACAGAGGGCTCTTTGACTCTTTGGAAAACAATCCCCCTACATTCCCTCTTTTTGACTTGGAGGTATGAATCCTTCGCCGTCAATGCCTAGCTCTAAAAGTCTCCCAACGCGGGTTCGGTGCCGTGTTCAAGGAATTTTTTTTTTTAAGTGGGTTGCTCTTCTTGTCGAGTTGGGGTTCGTGTAAAAACGTGTCACGTGGTACACCATTCGAGTTCATTGGCCGTTTGGATGTTTGGCCCATCCCTATGTGGATCTACTCAATAAAAATCATCATGATTGATGATTTTCAACATGGCTCAGGCTCCGATGACTCCCTTTTTCTGACCCCTCTCAGGAATCGTGTGCTCGCCTTGGATTTCACGAATCCAACAGTGGTTGAGCTCTGGCGAAAAGTGAAAATGTAAATGCCAACTAAGCACTATCAACCACGGTTAGATTATCAGAATCCCCGGCCGAACACACGACTCCCAAGAGAGGTCAGAAAAAGGGGTCCCCTAAGCCCGATCCTACTGACATTTGATTTAAGTCTTTTTCATAGGTTGATATTTTTTCCATGGGAATCAAGCGTTGTGTGTGGGATACTCAAAACCTACCGCTAGAAATGACGAATAAGACTACTTTTTATCTGTGGGCCCACAAAAGGGTGAGCGAAACATCCATAAGGTCAGTGATCTAGAAGAGTATGCCACATGACAGGTTGTTACGGGACCCACAAAACCATAATCATAAACGAGAGCGACCGTCTTGAAAAATAATATTCGAGTTGGCGCTGCAATATTTTGCAACCTTAGATTGGGAATCCCATCCATACGTGAATCTCGTGTGACGGGTGACGACTAGGACATACTATTTGATGTTGGTCTTGGTGGCAATGCGTTGGGTCAAGATCCGACAGAAGTGACTGAACCAGTTTTACCGGCTTTGGTTTTGCGTAGGCCCATTTGAACCTTAATGGGCCCCCTCCCAGTTAAACTTGGATCTGCAGGTTCAATATGAACCCAAATCATGCTGAACACCTACTTGTTCCTTTCCCTATTAGATTTTTCCAGCCTCAAAGATGAAAGACCTCGTAGGCGAGTAAAACTTTGATGACAGGGTGCAATATGACTGACGTGGCACACTCTTAGAGGACTCTGACCGTATGGATGTTTTTCCAACCCCTACGTGGACCTACAAACCAAAAATCATCCCGATTAGTGATTTTTAGGTGTTGGATTGGAATTATTTTTCATGGGTTAACCGTGGGAATTTTGAGTATTATTGGCCTTTATTTGAGGTACAAAGATCCAAATGTTTGAAATCACTAATCAATCTGATTTTTGATTTGTAGGTCCACCTAGGGATTGGAAAAACATCGATAAGTCCTCTAAGAATGTGCCACATCAATCATATTGCGCCCTGTCATCAAAGTATTACTCGTAGGCAAAAGTTTGATCCGCCTTGCTCCAGGCCGGGACTCCCATTCGCACGACAATTAAGTACTTCCAGTCTGTTGAAACTCACTTTAAACTCAACCCTAATTACTTTTTTAACATGGATTAGGACAATTTTAGGGTGCATGTTGTTCAAAAGGAAGGACCTGAGCAAAAGTTCAACTCTCATTCTTTTGAAGGACAAAAACAATTTATTGGACAGCTTGGTTTATTTTCAACCAAGACCTCCAAGTAGGACCCATAAATGGTGGATCTTACACGTACATGGGTGCCATCTATTGAGAAAATTTTTGAAGCGGCGGGATTTTTGAAACTCCCCAAACAGAGGAGAAAGTTCTTGGTCCGGGCGGTGTTGCTTTCCTCCAGGTGACCGGGGTCATGAGATCCAGAATTCACACTGCACAATTCGTGAAGTGTCATTGTCCTTTTGGTCCACACGGAGGGAGGCTTTAAGATGAGTGGCGTGTTTTCAATTCTGCATGGTTCACTCAACATCAGTCTCCACCACTAATGCGAATAGGGGTAATGCCAGTTATGAAATATGCAAATTTTTTGTAACTATTCTATCCAATACAATGGGATTATTTTCGGGTCAGTTTTTATCTGAAAGGAGCTTCCAAATACATGACTTTCCTCTTGGAAAATTTTGATCCTGGCACTTTGTTATTAGGGCGTCCCAGCTGCACATAAAATCACCACTTGGCAGACTCATAAAGATCATCGACTGTACAAATGTTTGAAGGCTGTGTTTGGTTCACAGAAAATTCAGATTCTGGGTTTCTATTTTTTTCTAGCTTATGTCTTTTTCTGGAAATGTTATAGTCTATAAAAAAAAAATTATGCATCTGGCAATGACAATTAAAAACTCAAAAATTATCGGAAATAAACGATTACAACTGAGTGATGCAGCTATTGATGAGTAAGGGTAGGGTTGTCATGGATAGTCGAAAATTCGATTTCGATTCAAATCCGATTTGAAAAATTGGATATTATCCAAAAATTTCAAATATCAAATTCGGATATCTTTTTAATATTCAAATAGTTTTCAAATACAGATTTGGATATTAATGTATTTGATTCGATAATATCCGATCCGATATATTATTTAATAATTATATTTAATATATATATATATATAATAGATCATATTATAATTATCACATTAAACACTATTATTATAATAATTATTATTATTATGATATATAAATATAATAATTATATTTATTTTATAAATATGTTTATAATTATGTAAATATAATAATTTATATATAATTGATTTTTGGATCGGATATTATCGGATATCCGATAAGTTCATCGAATTCGAATTTGAATATTGTTTTGGAAAAACAGCCAAACGACTGTCTGCAAGGACTAGTGCCTCTTGGCAGGCACGCGCCCATTAAGACATGCACTTCCTAAGATGTGGGTCTCAATGAAACATAGCCTAAGGGCATGCTTGGTTAGTTGGCATTTTACTTCTCAGAGAATATATTGTTGCAGCCAATTAAATTCACGTGTAAAGGGTAATTCAAACACTTACATAAAACAGCACTAAGTATACACATCTGCCTCTGTTTTTCGGAAACTATTTAAATCGTCATTTATATGTATTCTCAGTACATCGTGAGTTCCAACTCGATGCAAATATTTGCTGGATGTTGTGTCACCAAACACACACAAATGTTTGTGCAAGGGAGCCATTGTGCCTAATTTTGAAGCCGTTTGCAGTTACTTTTTGGATGTAAACATTAGACAACTTTTTGGAAAGAAAAAAAAAAAGTGATCCCTTTGCAAATATTTGCTGGATGCTGTGTCACCAAACACATACAAGTTCTAATCTCAACTCGATTTGAAACTCTCTCGGGTACCCGGTGACTCAAGATTTGACATGATGAGTCATAATATAATTATTAAATAATTAATACATAATTATTAAAGAATTAATACTGAAAAATTCTATTAAAAGATCAAATTTTGGATTAAATTATTATTAGAAAATTGATAAAATCCTACTTTTTTACTCGTAAGTCTACTTGAGTTGGCTGAGTTGCAATTTGACTCGAACAAATTCAGAATTAACTCAGCAAGTAGCTCCAGTCAAAATTTGAAGCACAAGTCTACCTGAAATCCTACTGAGTCGAGTCGACTCGGCCACATCTCGAGTTGAGTTGTCGAGTTTTAAAACCATGGTGGTACTTTCATGCAACATATGGGATAGAAAAGTCATATTGGTTTCTAGTTAGCAATAGGCATACGGAAAAAACTCGGGAGAGGGGTAGTACGAATATAATCTGTTTGGAAAATTTGTAATACAGTAAAAAAAAAATGGTCAAATAAACGGGGAAACGGAAAAAAACAGTTCGAGAATAATTCGTGTATAATACGATTTAGTATAAAGAGTCCAGCACCAAAAATTCGGGTGTGTATATGTATATGGTCTATTTTTAAGAGCGGCCAAATGCGGGATAAAAATCACCTAAATCAAACAAATTCTCACATGGAGCACTTTACGGACCATTGATAGTATGGATGTTAGGCCCATCCCTAAGTGGGCGTAAGGACCAAACATTAGCATGATTAGAGCTTTATATCCGTCACATTTTAGTCTTTTTTATGGGTTGATTTTTCAACCATGGGATTGGATCATTATGTTGGGGTAGGTACAAAGATCCAGTGGCTAAAAATCACCAATCAGACTAATTTTCAACTAAAATTGGAGATTGTCCAGATTAAAAAAAAGTCAGGACATTGATCTCTAAGAATGTGTCAATGAACTTTTTCCCGCACGTGTTGAATTTGAAGTATTATTGGAAAGTTTTATTGAAAAAAAATGAAAATACATATTTTAATCAGTTTCAGATAAAAGAAAAATGGAGTATAATCCGTATAATTCAATGTATACGGTCATTTAAAACATTTTCTCAGAAAAACTAACTATTCGGGTATAATACGCGTATAGTACGCAGAATTGCTAACTAGAGGCCCAACTCGAATGCTTGGACTGCAGTTATAGTATAGTTGGTGCTGGGCTTGATTATGGGCCGAATAGATAATGGGCCAGGCTTGGTCATAAAAATCTAGGCCCTATGGAACCAGTTTATGATCTTAATGGACTAGTCGAGGAGACTGAACGAGCCAGTCCAATTCAAAATGGGCTTCAGTCTGATTAAAATAAAACTTTGCCGGCTTGTTTTGGTTCGATTGGAAGGCCTCCGCCTAGCACAAACCCACCCCAATAATACCCCTAATTAATCTTCTGCACACCCCATTACCTATTGGGGCGGACTCCTAGTCGGGCACGCCCCAAAAGGGAAATCTCTCTCTAAAACTTGGCTGACCGGCCACAATATGAGCCATGAGGCACATTTTAAGAGGACACTGAATTTATGGGTGTTTGGCCAATCCCTAGGTGGACCTACAAACCAAAAAATCAACATGATTAGTGATTTCTAAGCGTTGGATTGGAGTCATTTTCATGGGTTGATTTTAACAGTTGGAATTTGAGCATTGTCAACCATTATTTGGGATACAATATTGAAAGGTTTGAAATCACTAACCAGGCTGATTTTTGGTTTGTAAGTCCACCTATGGATTAGCCAAACGGATAAGGTCGGTGTCTTCTAAAAATGTGCCACATGGCTCATATGAGGTAAAAATACAGACATTAAATATCTCACAGCACATAACTAAAAAAAAAACGCTAGGAATAGCTTCTTTGTTATAAACTTTTTCCACACCATGACTTTAAAGTTTAAAGTTTAAACCATTATAATCCAAAGGACAGAGCTCTCCAATAAAACCCCTTCTTTGTGAATGGAGAGACTGTTTATTTCTTTTAAGAGGAGAATTAGAGATTCGAGTTTAAAGCTATTATCATGGTAGCTTTTAGCTGTGTAAGGATTTTACCAATATCCTATTAATTTCCAAATCTAGAACTTTATAGTTTGATCAAACTATAGATCAAGGTTTAAAGGGGGCCATTATAGCCGTATAACGGACTGGGGGTGTTACTGCGTTTTCTGTTAAAACGTTCAGGGGCAAAAATGGCACTGAAATTCAAATTTTGAATTTCAAAATTTCGACAACGGAAAAAAAAAGGAGAAAATAACGGTCGTTATTTTTGCGTTATAAAGGGAAAATAATGGCTGTTATTTTTGTTATAACGGCTGTTATTTTTTGGGCGTTTTAATGGTCCATAAGACGTTGTTCGAACAATATTGGAGATTGGGACTTCTCTCTCCTCACATCTGCGCACCCAAGGTATGACCAGGATTGTATGAGTTGGAGAGAGACTCGTCCCCTCCTTTAATATGTTTATACACCATCCTCTCATTTAGTCTCCCTTCCTGTGGGGGCAAAATACTAGATCTTGCTCATACAATCCCAGAGGAATCGAATTCACCCATGGCGAATGAATCAAACGGCTATTGTGCCTAATATGCTTCAGTCCCAAATACATGCCCAAAAAATAACATATCGCCGAAGAATATGGAGATGGCCGCCAAGAACTTGATTGCCCAAATCAATGATGCTTTTGTTGTTCTTCTTGCCCTGAGGGTGGGCAGAGTACCTGTCAACGACACCCCGACGATCAAGTCAGTTGATATAATCTGGACGTGGGCCGCTTGCAATAATTGTTGGAGGAGAAAGAAATGGAAAAAGACAAAGAAAATCAAGATATGAGGATCCAGAATCTCGATCAGGTCTCTGTCCTCTTTTCTATCTGTTACTGAGTTAATGCATTTTTTCTTGATCCTCTTTTTGGTGTACAACCCCCCTTATTTATAGATCTTTCTATTCGGTTTGTCCAGCTATTGTGGTCTTTCCGTTCGCTTCCCTCATATTTTGGAAGTTTGTTTGAACAGCTGGTGCTAAGAGGGAGAAGAAATTTCTCGGGCATATACCATTTTGGTCTTTGGAGATCATCAAATATTTTCTCTTTTTATGCCTCTGTGGGGAATGAGCTACTCGGATGGTGGTGAAGCCTTGTCGGCAACCTTAAGGTGTCGACGAATCTTTGTCGACAGATTCTACGATATGGAGAACCCTTTTTGGCGCAACTTAAATTGGTTGGACCTTGTCGACAGTCTCCATGCCATAGAGTAACCTTGTCATCATAGCTTAAATTGGTTAGACCTTGTCGACATTTCTCGAATTTTATCAGGACCGTAGTGGTGGTATCTGACTGTCGTTTTGTTCCCATTTGGTTAACACGGTCGTATCCACTCGGCCTTCATGCTTGGCCGTTGTCGGATAGATACCGTATCAGGGCGTGGACACGTGTCTCAATCTGGTTACCCTAAAAATACCGTACCACACACTTCTCATCATAGAAATTATGGAGAGGGAGAATTGAATTTTCCTAGTTAGAACTTAGATCAGGTATCTACCACACCTAGATAGCAATAAACCTTGGACACCCTTAACCCTTGATCACACAATCAAATAAGGTTAATTTTATAATTCCATTAGGGTGGGCCACCTTAGAAAATGTCTTATAATCTCTCACTTGGCGTGTTTCATGCTAGTAAATATTATAAAATGACTCTCGGTCTAATGACACTTTTAAAGGTCTGAGTGGCCACTCTGTAGTTTGAAAATTGTTGCCAATTCGACGAATGAAATTATGTCATTTATTTGTCATTCAAAAACAAGAGCATCACTAGCAGTGGATCATGATACACTATGTGCTCTCCATAGCAAGCACAAAGGAAGTTTCATAGTCTCAATATTAGTAACACTAGTGTCATCTTTATGCCTTATGGTAGTTTTTCAAGGTGGGCAAAAGAGTACTTTTTCAAAGTGGGCAAAAAGGCCCTCTGAAAAAATATTTCCTACTACAACTTTTAAAGTTGAGGGTGGGCAACTCCTCCACCTTAGCTCCGCCACTGATTGTAAGGGCGTAGATTAAGGATTGCCTCAATTCTAATGATATCTATATAACAAAACAGGACGGTTGTCTTCCCCTCTTATCCAGCTTTATAAAGGATGGCCGAGATCTTATTACACCAAATGGACAGTGGATCTCAACCACTCACACCCAATTTTGACAAATGCTTTGTCGATGAGTGTCGTGGGCACGGGTCACCTACTTTTTACCTATATATAAGGAATGAAATGGGTTGGATTTACATATAGCCCAAGGGTCATGCTCAGGAGCCCCACTTTTTATACCTCGAGAGGGGTGTTACCGTTAAAACGGATTGAAACGGCCAGGGGCAAAAATGGAAAAAATGGTTTCTAATGGATTTTAATGATTTTAACGGAAAAAAGTGGTGTTGAAATCAAATTTTAAAATTTGAAATTTTAAAATTAAAAAAAAAAAAAAGAATTTAACGGAAATGTAATAGTTTTCTTATACCCATCTTATCTTATATGGCTTCAATAATGAGTGGCTGAGATCCACTATGCTTCATATCGATGGCCGAGATTAACTCCCGCCTGATTTTGACAAACACTTTGTCGGAAAGTGCCGCGGGCACGGGCCACCCACGCGTATATCAAGACAACTCAGTTGTATTCTCTTATCTTATCCATCCATCTAATGTGGACGGTCTCTTATCTTATCCATCCATCTAATGTGGACGGTTAGATAAAGAGTGGTTAAGACAGGTAGATTTCAGCCACTCAATTCGCCTCATTTGACCTCAATTTATTCAAAATTTAAATTTCAACACTGCTATTTTTTGTTATTTCTGTTATTTTCTCATTTCTCCCTCTGTGCGTTACAATCCATCATAACAGTCTTTGTAATGGAAAAAATGGCAACTCCCCAGTCCGTTATACCGTTTGAGTGCCGAAGGCACTCAATTTTTGCAAACACTTTTGTGGGAGAGTGCAGTGGGCATGGGCCATTTACTATTCTATATAACGAAACACATTGGTTGTCTCCCTACTTATACCTCCTCTCATAAGCATCAACAAAGAAGGGCCGAGATCTAATCCTCCCCCAAATGGATGGTGGATCTCCGCCACTCACCTAATTTTGACAAATTCTTTGTCGAGGAGTGCCGATGGCACGGGGCACCCACTAGTTTTATACATAGATTAAGGGTTTGTATTGATTAATTATTTCTAGCCATTGGATTTAGCATTATAATGGGTGATTTCTAGTTGTGGGATTTAAGCTTTTTGGGGGGTTCTCAAATCTAACTCCTACTGTTGACCAATCAATCAATGGCGAAAAAAGGTAGTCTGCATGGCATTTGGAAGAGGCGACTTCAAACTTTGAACTTTGAATGGATAGCAATTTTTCCCGGAGTTTGTTTTAGGAGAAAATATTTGTTGTAGACTTGTCAAAATGAATATTCCCTGATCAGCCCTAAACAAGAGACTCTTTGATCAGTTCAATCATGTACGAAGGAATCATCAAATATTTGTGGCTTGAAAGTTTGAAGTCTCCCCCTCCCAAAATGCCACGTGAAATATTATTTCGGCTAATGGATGTTTAATTCACCCCTTGGTGGATCAACACACCAAAAATGAGCTTGATTGATAATCTCTATCAGTTAGATTTGGATACCCAGAAAAAAAATCAATCTCACGGCTAGAAATCACCTTATTATCATGCTCAAAATACAACGGTTAGAAATCATCAATCATCAAACTTTGAAGTAACTGCAAACAGCAAACTCGGGCTCGTTTTATTATAAGTGGCGACCAACACGAATCGCATCAAGCAGTGGTGAGGGGCCACCAATACAATTAGCGGACCCACATGATTCGAAGAGAAATAGGAAAAAGATGTAACACGGTATATGAAGCACGATTTTTATTACTCACCGCTGCCATCTGGGCCCACTGACCGTATGGATGTTTAGCCCATCCCTTGGTGGATATACATCAAAAATCACCCTGATTGGTCATCTCTAACCATTAGATTTTTAGGACTTTTTAAGGTGTGATTATAGCCGTTGGATTCAACCATTTATTTTGAGCACTAAAACCTACGGCTAAAACTCATCAAACAAGCTGATTTTTGGTATGAATGTCTAACTAAGGGGTGGGCTAAACATCTATGCGGTCAGTGGGCCCAGCGGTGAGTAACAAAAAATCGTGCTTCTTCACGCCAAAAAAACGTGAGGTGTATATACCTTGTTGCATCACGACCCAAAGGAATATTCTTGTAGGCCCACCTTGGGGACTTGAATGCCACCAAAAACTGATTTCGATGTTAGCCTTCGGCATCAAATATTTTCGCATCTTTTAAGAGGCCTTGTCTTTTACCGAAGGGAAAAAAATAGCCCTAACTAGGGTTTTCCCTCACAAGAAAAGAAAAAGGAATCTCTGTTTTACACCAAGAACCCTAACAATCAAAGGTTTGCAGTTGCAGAACAATCTTTCTTGTTATACAATCAAAAACCCTCGAAAGATCGATCCTTGCTTTCTTTTTATTTTCTACGAATCAAAAAGGAGAAAGAAAAAAAAAAAAACGCGAAAGATCTCCTTTTCTTTTTTGCTTTAAAAAAACATTGGTTTGGATTCTCGGTCACCAAAAAACCCTAGAAAAATCTCGTCTTGCTTTAGAAACCCTAGTTAGCTTCGTTTCTCTTCTGCAATAAAAAGCCTAGCGGTTAAAGAAGCCTCAAATCTCTCTCCTCGCCTGCTTAAACTCAGGGTAATTTCCAAGAACATCACTGCTGTAACCCCAAAACCCAAGTTCAAATGGCGGACTCTTCAGATCGCAAATACCGTCAATACCACCCTTACCAAGACCTCCATGTCCCGATCCACAACCTCTACAACCTCCCCACCTCACCCGAATACCTCTTCCAGGAAGAAGCTGCCGTCCAACGCCGCTCGTGGGGTGAGAATTTACAGTTTTATACCGGTTCTGGGTACCTCAGCGGCGCCATCTTCGGGGCCGCTAAGGGGTCAGTTGAAGGTCTCAAAGCTGCGGAACCAGGCGATACCTTGAAGCTACGTATTAATCGGGTCTTGAATTCTGGTGGGCAGACTGGAAGAAAGTATGGGAATTCTTTGGGCGTTGTGGGTTTGATCTTCGCTGGATTGGAGAGCGGGATTATACACTTGAGGGGGACGGATGATTTGTTGAACAGCGTTTTAGCTGGGTTGGGCACCGGAGCGCTCTACAAGGCAGCATCTGGGCCACGGTCTGCGGCTGTTGCTGGCGCCATCGGAGGGTTGGCTGCGGGTGTTGCTGTCGCAGGCAAGCAGGCAATCAAAAGATATGTTCCTATATAGAGAAAATTAGTGAACTTTTACTTTTCTAAATCATAGCGGGGTTTTGGGCTTTGAGGGATTTAGGGGTTGATGAGTTAATCGTTTTTCTCGTTACATTTGATGGGATTGGTTTAGTTTTATTATAATTGTTGTCTGTAAATCAATCCGTCGACTTGCCTTTGGTGTTTCTCCTATTTGAAGGAAATTTTGAAATGGTGGTTGAATTTTTATTTTCGATCATTTAGTTCCATTCCTCCAGTTTAGATTTATCAACATAGGTTTATGTTATTATTTCTATTGTTAGATGTAAAATGTTGAATATAGGTTCTGTTATTTGGTTCTCGCCTATTTGGAAATGGCAGAATGATACTTATATGATGTGCAAGGTAGCTTATTCAACATTCTTAGATAATAAGGTTTTGTATGGCATCTAGTGGTGGATGAAACTGGTTATGATTGAATGTGTGCACAATGTTGTATTATACGTGTTGTTTTGTTTTGGGTCACAGTGACATTGAAGAATTAGGGCCATTACGTGTATGAATCAGTTCAAGGGAGATGGATTTTGGTGGAGATTTTTATATTACCCCATCCTTCCACCAAAGTACGGGAGTGTTTCCACACTTTCAAGTCAAAAAGGGGAGATACAGGGCTGGAACTTCTAAATTTTTGGGACCTTCAAGTTCGAGTTGATGAGGCTGATTTATATGTGGAGATTGAGTTAGGCCTAGCTGAGTAGGTTCAAACTTATGGGAAGTCGATCGATGCATGGGGGTTCATCTGATGGGGTAGTTTTTGTTTCTGCCATTGTGGTTGAGACAGGAGACATTTATTTTAGAATTTAATTACTTAACGTGGAGTTAATTGGGTATAGTCTACAACATATTTATTTTACTGACTTATTCCCTCAACTTTTAACTCCCTAAACGTGTCAATTGTTTTGAACTTGTATCTTAAGAGAGACATTGCATCTTGAGAGGCTCTCCATGAAAGTACTAAAGGGGATGATCTATGATTTGTATCTGATCAACAATAGTGTATGACGTGCATAAGCTCTACAAGTCGCACATGTTTCCATTTGAATTTTTTGTCTGGTAAGTTTTTGTTTTATTACTGTCCATGAGATTCCACATGTTTGATTGAATCCTAAGTCAGTTTGCTAAGTTGGTAAAGTAGTTGACTGCTGATAGCCTGAGGCCATGACCTAGGTTCAAACTCATTGTAAAGACACTACAATGACGATTGATGTGCACTGGAATTGGTTTCCCGATCACGACAATTGGTCTTTCCCTTGGTGTACATCAGTGTATGGCTCAGTTCTGAGGGTACCCGCATTTGTTTTTCAGCAAGTTATTTTGGTTCAGGGCTGTTATTTACTTATTTACGCGTTGAGGTATCCTTCAATCAGGTTTGTCACCCATCCTTATCATTTGCAGAATATGAAGAGAGCTTCAATCTTCTGTGGGTAATTGGCTTATGCAGGAGTAGCACAAAAATTATGTAGGATTACATACAAAGTCTCCTTTGTAGTAATCATTAGAAGTCATTGAACATTTCACTAGCAGTCTTCGTCAACAAGAAAGTCCAGTTTATTCATTTTATTTTGCTCTCACAGTTGGTAGGAGAAGTATTGGGCAGATTGTTCGACCCCTTTCTTCACTAGTTCCCGAGATTTTGTAGTTTTGTTTTTGTCACCAAGATGTATGTATGGAATATCTGAATCTGAATGTCTGTTATTTTGGTTTCAATGATCTTATTTGAACACAAATGACGAATTTCACCAAAAGTTGTTTTTGTAAATGGAGATCCCTTTGGTGTGCAGAGAGATGATGTACATCCTTCGTGTTCCTTGCTTGTAATTAGGTAGTTGTTGCCTTGGTTGTGACACACTTTATGGATATCAGGAAAGATTGGATCCTGATGCCAGACATTTCTTGAATCCAGATCTCGATATGTAGGGTGTAGCAGTTCCCCTTTTATCTTTTGGACTTCTGTTGGCTTATAATCTCTGGTCATTAGTCCTGGGATTGCCAAATTTTGCTTAGTAGTAATGAAATTTTCGGTGAAAATGACGAGAATTGAAAGATAGCATTGCACTTCGCTTTACTCCAGAGATGGCCAAGGCCACCCCATTTGGCTGTAGTTCTTTTCCCCACCATCTAAAGTTGGGGTTCACCAAATTTAGGGAGCTTCCTCCTGTTCCATTAACCTCCGGAGATCTAACGTGTTGGGAGGGACTTGCTTAGCGTGGAAAAATTGTGAGATCTTAAATACTGGTCGTGTACAATATTTTGTTCCCGACTTGTCAACTTGAGATTCATACCAAAGCCCATCCGCATTCTTACGGAAAATAAGTCTCCAAGACCATCCACACCGGTGTTTCCCTAAAGACGAGATAAGACTGACCTAATCAAAATTGGCAGCCAGTACTACAATTAATAACCTCACTAATGTAAAACAGGTGTTATGGTATTTTTATCTGTTTCGAGATGCTCAAGTTCAAATTACTTTTGATCATCTTACCATTCGATAACCCTGATATCCAACTGTCACAATGATGTCATGGTCCCTCGTACCATTGGTCTGGATGTTCATGGTGTTTAATATATTGTATTAGGTTTCTCACATTAAATTTAACCTCGAATCATTGTTGAACAATAAGATTGTTGGGAAACAATCATTTGATAATCCCTCCAGATCTAAAAAACTTGATCACCCTATCCATCTCATCTGAACTACTTCAGCCTATGTGGATGAAAATTGTTAGGAAATTCAGGAAATAAATAGCACATGGTTAATATGGTCCCCATTGAAGTATTGAGTAAACAAACTTGTTTGCAAACTCCCTCCTACTCCGTAAAATCCAACTGGGCCCCGTGCAACTGCGAATCAGCTCAATCTAAATCCAACACGGGAGAAGGCAGAAGCTTTTGATTGGATATCCAAATTATCAGACATACCTGATACAATTCTACTTAAGTTAAGTTCTAAAGCAAGGTGCTTCTAACCATTCAATCTTTCTGGAGCATCTCAAAAGACTGATACAGGACCATTTCATTTGCCACGTCTGTCTCCTCTCGGTGTGCATGAGGCCAGAGTTTACTGCCCTTCCCTCCCAGCCCAACTAATCCTCAAAACCCGTATATCGGAGTCAGTAATAACACTCGAAATTGCTGGGCCAAATAGTCATTGTCAAACACTACCGAGAAAAGTTCCACAAGATTTGATCAAGAATGCTCTCGTACAAGAAAAAAAAACAATCTATTTTACCCTCTTGCCATCATCTACCTGCCTTGTTTACACCTGATGTTTTACGAATCCAACCAAAAGAAAACATATCAACCTAAACAAGTGGGCCGACTATTATTAAACTTCCCATCAGTGTTCCTAAAACATCCCAAGTCTACCAGTCTTGGGAGGGAAGATAATGTCCCCATGACCTCCCCGGAAAACAAATGCCTTCACGCTATTATATATGAAAAACCCATTAAAACTTACTCAAAATTTAGGGTTAAAATACAAATTCTTCCTCAGTTCCGATTGGTAGTCTGTCACCCATATCTCGGAGAGCAGCAGCTGCAGAATCACTGATGCCAAGCAGATACTGCAGACGGGAGAGCTTCTCAGGTGCTGGGTCGCTTTTCAGGTAGATAGAGAAAAGATCTGCAAGCTCTTCTGGGACCTCCCACGACAATGGCTCAGCAGGCACAGCCTTATCACATGCTAACATATCATTAAGAGAGGAAACCTGCAACAAAAAGCGATACTTCATATCTCGCTTCCACACAATTCAGTTTACACTTGATTGAAACTAAGATGAAACTTCATTCTGATCCTATTACAAAGTACAAACAAGTAGTGAAGTACATACCACTCCTGCTCGGTTCCTCTGCCGAAGTAGTGCCACAGCCTGAATTAATGAGTTGGATAGCCTGGTCTTGGCAAGCTCGTGAACAACCCCTTTCGCCTTCTCAGCATTTATGATAAGATCTGACGGGATCTTCTCATAGACTTCCCCTTCGTCAAACTCTCCAGTACCTGATGAGAAAATCTCGTCCACGGTTTTCTTGAAGAGGTTCTCTCGTAAACTTTCGGAGATCATGCTATCTAAATCCACACTTGCTTCTTTGAGTTCTCGGATCTGCTTTATACTGAGCCTCCCTTGACTGACAGCTGTTTCAATAGCAGCTGACATCTTTGTCGTTGTTATGCTCTTAATAACTTTTTGTGCATACTCCGCCGGCAGACCCACCTGCTTCTGCACTTCATTGAGCTGATCAACCCTGGCCTTGGTCAGCTGTCCATCGGCTAGAATCACCTCCGCTTGTTTCCTGAAAGCCTGCTCTGCCAAACTCCTATGGACTTCAACAATCTCACTACCAGTCAATCCTAGGATCCCACCTAGTTGGTTTAACAGCAAATACTCCGAATTGTCCTTCTTTGTGGTAATCTGTGCCCCAAATGGAATTTTGGTGACCTCCCCAGTGATGCAGAACAGCAAGTAGGTTCTGTAAAGGTCAGTCCTATCCCTTAGTGGTAGGTCATCCTTGAGAGTTATCTCTGTCTGAGCAGGCTTCCCTAACTTGGCTTCAAGCTCCTTGCTGGGTTGCGTTTTTCTTAGCGACTGAAGGGATTCCCATTCCTCTTCTTCCTCAATTTGTTTCTGTTCCTCAACCAGCTCTTGTGATATAGTATCAGTGGACTCTCCTTTGATGTCTGCTACCAATTTAGTCACAACTAAGGTGTTGAATGCTATCATCTTCTTTAGCTCTTTTGCAGACTCAGTACGGTTGCCAGCAGATCGGGAGAGTTTTACGTAGTTCACAAACATCTTGCGCACCTATGTGGAAGACATTTAAAGCACAGGAAATTATGTTAGATGGGGTATCTATATATGCCGACATCATGAATCTTTGGCCAGAACATGAAGAAATTACACCTAGTCAGAATCTTGGTCCTCTTACTAGGTGGCATACCACTTATTGGCTTGCCCAACAGGTATATGTGCCTTTGGTCAATACTGTAACTGATGGACCACCTCCTGGATGGACCATACACCACAGGCCAAAAACCACAGTTCAATCAGACATTTGATTTTGAAAGGACACTAAAACTATGGCCAAATGGTCCACCTTCATCAATTTGACTAGGATAATATGATTCATGTGACTTTAGACCTCCATTGATAAAGGTCCTCAAAAGTAAAAGTGTGTTACCAATGAGAAGTGAAGAGATCTGAAAAACAGCCTATCAGTTCTAAGAGCAAATATAAAGAGTGATGAGTGGATACTCACAGCCCTGCTAGCAATATCCATGGCAGCCTCCCTTGATAGGCGCAAGCCATGTGCAGCCTTCCTCACAGATGCTCGAACATCAGCATCATATCCATCAACACCTGCTGCAATTGCATCCTTCACAACCTGGAAAAAGACTTCCATGTATATTAGTGCCAACCCGACACAGAAAAGAATTGGTTACCATAACTATAAGGAAATTCACATGATATGTAACTACATACAATACACTAAATGTCAGCAGCGTCTCCCCATATGTCAAGATTTAACTCTTCTACATTAATTTTTTATTTTTAAAAGAAGACCATCCATATTACATAATATTGCAACTATCGAATATTTGAGGGGGCTTGGGTTACAAGAACCTGGCTGAGATATCGAAGGGCCCAATACATTGGTATTTCCCTATTGCGCCAGGTTATTTTGGGGAAAGCAAATCATTTATCATAATATCATGAGATAGATCTTCTAAATAATAAGGCTTTTTCAATATAAGCCGCCAATTTATTTGGGACCCTGCAGATCCATTCCTTTTCCTACTAAAAGATCAGACCTCTATCTCTGTGTTTTCACATTGAAAATTCTTTGCAGATGGTGAATGGAGCTGTTTGGAACTGCAAAGCAGGCATGTGATTGTGTTGTCATCTAGATTTTTGTTTTACCAACAGCTAGCACAAGATCTATCCACAAAGACCAATTCGATACTAAATATGCTTAACCTAAAAGATCAATCCAAGAGCATAATAGTTTCTCTATATGGAATATAATTACCTAAGCATTTGCTTACATTCTTTTATGGAGATGCTTCCTCAGCAGCCCATATCCTGAACTTTTTGAGACTAATGATTCTCCTCTCCCTACATCATAATCCATTTGCAATCCTAAGCCCCAGTTCATCAACTAGTGCCCTTTGCAAAATCTTGCCTGAATTATGAGATTCTGCTATGTCGTTGCATATGTACAGATAACCATCTAAACATGCAACAGAGCAGCTTCAGTGCTGAGATTAAAATGATTCAGAGGAATAAACAGATTTCCAGCTGTTCAGTATTACATTTTCTCTCCAAACCTCTGCAGCAGCATCCAAGAATCTAGTAACTTTATTCTACTTTTTTCTCTAGAAGATGGTCTAATAGTAGATATAGGCTAAATAACCTAGCTAAATGATTTCTGGAATCTGAACAACCTCATGATGCTCCTTGCTGACATAAAGATTTCGACAAAATTGCACAGAAAAATAAAACAGTGGGAAGAGCTACTACCATCTACCAAGGTAGACGGAAAAAATGGTAGGGCCAAATGCTAAGTGGTTGTCAGATAAGCTACTACAAAAATCAGGAATTTTACATAAGTCATACAAACCATTCAGGTAAATGAGAATGAATCACCTTTTCAAACAAGCTGCCACAAATATCTGCATGTGCTGCTTCAACAGTTTTCTGCGGAATACAGAGCATAACTCGTAATCGCAGCAAAGCAGCAACATCCTTCTCACTCAACTCTCCATCAGCTATGGACTGCTGAAGCTTTTGCCTATAAATTTCTGAAAGGAAAATAAATGTATCAGATTCTTTTTTGATAAGTGAACAAAAATGTATAATGGAGCACATAGCCCATGACCATGGTCCAGAAACATAGTAGTCCAAATGAGGTGATGCTTTCACTTCATTCAGAGTTCCATCTCATGAGATATTATGCACGGAATATCAAAACAAATTGCAGTTAAAAGTTATGGTCTACTAGTTTGAAATTTCACTTGATGCCATAAAGAATATTTTAGCATGTTATTCACCTCACATGAAAATCAAATATCAGTAAAACACACACACACACACACACAAAAAAAAAGCACCCTGAAGCAAATGAAGCACAGGTGAGACTGAGAGATCTAAAAGGTGGGATTCATAGATGGAGTAAATTATATTATTTAGTAGTTGACAAGATAACAGAAATACATGTAATATACCTTCATGGATCTCACTAGCCTTCTGTGGATCGAAGTGCAACTCATCACAGAGGTTTTGAAGGAATGCTGCTTTGCTATCTGCAGCTTCCAAATCACCAGAAGAAACAGCCTGTGCAAGCTTTCTACGATAAACTTTTGAGGCAACATCCAACACAATGGCTTCAGCCTCTCGCTTGCCTAAACCAAAGATGTTCTTCAAATGGTTCAAAGCCACAAGCTACATTAAACACAGGGACAAGGTAAAAACATGAATATAGTTGGAGCCAACGTCAAAAATCAACCAATCAAATGATCACAGAAAAATATATACATGCACACATAAAAATGACTAGTACAAGAAAAAGCATGCAGTTTGGATACTTGCCACGCTGATTAAATTGATTTTTTTACCTAGGAAATCTTATAAGCGATACTGACCACACAACTTTCACATGTGGATGTACCATTCTCATTTTAGTAGCCCAACAACTAGTCAACAATTCATCCATTTTTATTATTTTTTCAAAGCTTGTAAATAACAATTTATCAAGAAATTATGAAGACTGGTGACTATTATCAAATGATCAGGCATTTCAACTTCACATCTACAGAACAGAACTATGTAAAAAATGCATTTTATTTCTGTTCACTATGAGAAAAAAAATGACCTTGTTTGCGAAAATTGACCAATGTTCGACTTTTCATTTACTGTTTTTGACTAAACCCCACAAGAAGCATGACAAGCATAAAGTATACTATTCTAGAGAACTGTTGATATTTGTGTTGTTCATAACTACATTTTATTACAATTATTCATGCACAAACATGCCAAATATACATAATCTATGGAATGACTCGACAGCAATAAAAAATGGTAACAAATTACATGTCTTTATGAGTACAAAGTATCAAATAAAAGAATGTTTTAGGGAATATTTTCTGAAAACAAAAATCATCTTCCAACAAAGAAATTCAAATATGTAAAGGAAATTGGAAGATTGTATTGAAATTCCACATAAGAGAAAGAAAAAACAAGATAAACATCTCAAACTTAGTTCTGCAAGGTTGTCATATGGGAAACTAGTTAACAAACAAAAACAAATAGAGTAAAAGCCAGATTTCCCTAGCACCTTGTCTTCTTCCATGCGGCCACTTGAAAAAGATTCCGCCACGTACGCTCTATAGAGAAGCTTCAAGTCATCCATCTTCCTGTCGCCATCATAATCACCACCTAAGCCCAAAAGACAAATCAACACCAGGTTAAGGTTCTGGGATTGTGAAGTGCTATGCTACTTGATGAGTGTAGAAGCAATGTTTCAAGTAACTTCTGTACCTAGTAAAGAAACAGGCCCAACCCCAGGGGCAAAGCGGCCAGCTTCAGAATGGTTGCTTAATGACATAAGCTGATTATTAAATGCCAGGATCTTCTCAAGCTCTTCAACAACTTGTGTTGCTCCCCTACTGGCAACCCTAGATTTGTTAGCCAAAAAGCTAAATGATACAAAGAGCTGAATAGAGCAAATAAATTTTCCTCTCATTTCATGCAATGATCTCATGAATTTACAGAAAATCTGTCATTTTTACAGTGCCCTTGTTAACTAATTAGCAAGACAATATGTCGATTTGAAGAGAGAGTATGTTCTCCTTCACAATCCATTATTTGCAGTGGGATCTGATAAGTCAAAGACAAAACTATGTAATAGCTCAAAATACCCTCGGGAGCACTTTAGATATCGTTGTGCCTTTCAACCTATGTAACAATGGCATGGAAAGAAGCCCAAAATGCAGATATGACTCCATCCGCGTGTATTCAGTTTTTTCAAATCCCATCTCAAGGTGTGTAAGGCTTACACAAGGTCTAAACCACAAGGCTTGAGGCGAGATGCTAAGTTGAAGCTTAAACCTTGGATATGCAGGCAATGCCAATGTATGGGCCAAACATATTAAAAATAAAAATTATTTTCTTTCACCAAAATACCCTCCTCATTCATCTTTGGCAAAAACAATCCTAATAGAGAAGATTTAAATCATTTTATTCCTCTTATATAGTTATATATACTAGTAAATGACATGCATAGTTTAGGTAGCTTCAAGTGGAAGTTACTTTATAGCTCCAACTATTTCTTTGTAGTAAATGACATCCAAGTGACTTCATTTCTATAGTAAAGAAACCAAAAATGCTCAAGTGTCAAACTTAAGCTTCATATGAGAAAGATAAAGATTCCTGGTATTGAAATCAACAGACCACAAATAAGTCATCATCCTACCATGATCATCAACATCATAATGTTTGCTCAAAATATACCTTGTTTACTTATTGAGTCGAACCAATTGCGGGACAACACCACATGAGCATACATTACTAAATTCAAGTTAATAAAAGCAAAATATGATACAAGAACAAATAATAAAGATATTCAAATGATAAAAGAGAATTTTTGCTCCATAGACAACACATAATAATTAGACAATGTCTTAAAATCCCACTTTGAGGTGATCTTTAAGGTAAATTGTAGAAAAGAAGAGCTCCCAACTTCCTATTTCTTTATTTAATCCTGTAGGTGATTCTTTCTTCTTTTTGTGTGTTTGTTTGTTTTATGGATCTTTAAGGTTTTTTCTTAAAAAATTTCGAGGCTTATGCCTCACTTCAAGTAGGCAAAAAGCCTCATATACGCCTCGCCTTTTTTAAAACATTGTATTTGTTGTAACATAATACTTCAATTGTAAGAAGAATTGGGGGAAAAGTATAATGAAAAGTCAAAGAATACATTTCATATACCATAGAGTCATCCAACAACTTAATAAATACATGCAGATTTATAAGAGAAAATAGCAAAAGACTATCAAACAACAATAGTTGTGTTAACTTAATAAAGTAGGGTATAAAGGATGAAACATACCAGTCTTTTAGAAATCATTTCTTTTTATAAAAAATCATTAATATAAAGCGTGACACCCCCATACATGTTGGCATGTGTATTGGGACATATTGACAAGTGTATCCCTATCAATACATGTTAACATGGCTAAAAACCAAGAGTGCCATACTGCCACATCATCGTTACTAAACTTTCAACAAACAAGCTAACTCTTGAAGTAAAAATAATATATGAAACTCAAATCATTTACCAGGTAAAAGAATATTAACTCATCCCATGATATATAAGTATCTATTAAGTAGCTTATAAATCAAGTAATAATGATCATACACTGCTCTTGTCCTAGACTTCAAAATATTGAGTGCGGTTGAAATGTTTTCCTCGACCAGCTTCATTGTATGCTCCCTAAACATATCGGCTGCAAGCTGCAAGGAAAAAGATTCTACCACATTAATAAAGACATAAAAAAATCAGCTATGAAGTAGGTCTACTAAAGATGGCATTAAAACATGTTAATTTCCAATACCTCATCAGAAAGCCGATACATAAGTTGTGCCTCTCTTAGGCTAATGAGTTGTTTCGCATCAACATCTAAACAAAAATTTAGAGCTCTTATTAGAATTCGATATGTAAATAAAACATGGAGTCATACGCACTCACATATAAATAGAAGTGATTGGCAAATTGTTTCTCATCGACATCTTATGAGCTAGGATTTAATTTAGTTATTAGAATATGTGGTCCCTAGGCCTTCTGAATTGAAAGCCACATTGAACCATCCTAGTCAACAAAAAACTAGGGGTGTCGATGGATGACAAATTACTCGACAGACCTGAAGGTCTGGGCACACTAGCATGCAAGTTTGCTACTCTATCCAAACCCAAAGCACCAATAGTTTTAAGTATTGGCTAAGACTGAGTTCTCACACTAGATAGATGGATTGCAATTCACACTAAATTGAACTTGACTCATGTTGACTCAGATGACTCAGCTATGTCTCGTTGTTTTGGGCAAAAATAGCCCCAAAAGCTTGAAAAAAAATGCTCTATTTATTCCTCCCTGACAAATCGTTGTTTTGGGCAAAACCACCGATTGCTCATCTATGCAAATCACCACGGTGAAATAAGATGGAGCAAACTACTTGGCTTGGTCCTAATTAGCAAAACTTTTTATCATCAGTAAGGACGCTAGGGTAACATTGATAGTAGCTTCAAGAAACCCACCCACATTGATCCATCGTATGCCAAACAGGTAGTTGAAAATTCTAGAGTAATGATGTGGCTACTCCATTCTATACATCCTGAGATCAGCAACAACTTTCTTTTCTTTATGCCGAATGTGGAAGGAACTAGATCACTTTTAAGACTTCTCTCTTGAGACACTTGATGATGTGATCTGTCATGGTACATTAGTTGAGAAGTGAAAAATCTTTCAAATCTTAGTTAGTCTAAATGCAAAGTATGAGACAACTCGTGTCCAGATTCTTGAGAAGAAGAGTTTGCCCTCCCTAACTCAAGTATATGCCTTTGTACAGAGTGAGGAAAGAAAAATATGGCCATACAACAAGCTCTCTCATAGGAGAGATTTGCACTGATATCCACCTCGAATAGGGGAGGTAGAGGTGTCAAAGGTAGAATAAGAGGGGTAAACTTTATGGGAAGACACGACACACAAAGGAGACTTGCGGTGGGGTGGTACCTTCATCATCATTTGCTCTTTCCGCCACTAATGGCCTTAACCTCTCCTGTGATGAAGTTGAGGTACTTTGTCATTTCATGGCCAAAAATATAGACACTTATTGCTACCTCGTCATATGCACACTTAGGTACCTTCGCATCAGCTTTCAACGCCTCCATCTCTACCACCGGTCCCATGGATCATTGATTCAGGAACTTCTAATCATATGACGAGTATGCCTGTCCTTTTTTCATCTTACCATATATGTTTTAGCCAAGAAAAAGACAAAATTGTTGATGGGTTTTTTCTTCTATTTTTGGGAAAGGGAGAGTTTTAGCCAATACATCCATATATCTTTCTACTGGTCTTCATATACCAAATTTTGCAACTAAACTCTTATCGATATTTGTAGCATTACAAAATCCTTGAATTGTAGTATCACTATTTTCCCTTATTATTGTGTGTTTCAAGACTTGGAGACAAGGAGGAGGATTGGCATTGGTCGTAAGGAAGGTGACTTGTACCTATTAGACTCCTCACCTCACCCCTTATCATATGCTCATCATTCTACTAATAAAATGAGTGTGGTGGAGAACTTATTGAAGCAACACTGTCGTTTAGGACATCCCCCTTTTTTGTTGCTTTTGAAAAACATGTTTCCCAAACTATTTTCATGTCCTGTTCTACTCTTTTTGAAGCTTGTGAACTTGCCAAACACTGTATAACATCATATCCTATTAGTGAAATTCGAAGCTGTTCCCCTTTCTGAGATTGTTCATTCTGATGTATGGGGCACTCTCCCACGACTTCTTTGTTTGGTTTTCAATATGTTGACCTTTGTTGATGACCATTCCCTTGTTATTTATAAAAGCTAATAGTGAAGTTTTTTTGTCTATCTTTTTATCAGATGGTGTACACAATTTGATACTAACATTAAAACTCTCCGTTCTTATAATGGGGAGAGTACATATTTTGCGGTCTCTCTTCCTTCATTTCTGAGCATGGCATCATTCACCAAACCTCTTGTGTTGACATTCCATAACAAAATGGGGTAGCTAAAAAACGCGCCACCTTTTTTAAACTGCGGGAGCATGTTTGCTATGAATGTTCCAAAAAAAATTGGTCCAATAGTGTCCTTACAGCCTCCTTTCTTATCAAGCATCCCCTCTCGCATTACGGGTTTTAAATCCCCCTTGCGATTCTCTCCTAGAACTCCTATATTCCTCTTCCACGAGTTTTTGATGTATTTTTTTATGTTCATCTCTTCCGATCAGCCACCTCTCTGCTTGACGTAAAGCTCTCAGATGTGTATTTCTTGGTTATTTTCCAACTCATAAAGGCTACAAGTGTTTTCATCCCCCTACCAGAAAGTGGTTTGTTTCTATGGATGTCACCTTCCATGAATTCATTCTTTATTTTCTTATCGGAAGACCTCTCTTCAGAGGAGCATAGAGGAGAAGAGATGTCTTCTTTTTTCCTTCCTTTTCCTATTTCTCCATCCATATTTGATAGTACTAATGGAAATTCGTTGAAGAAGGAACCCAACGTTGAGGCGAAACCCAATGGTGAGAAAGTGTTGATAGTGTACTTGTGGCGAAGTCGAGAACCTGCCACCTCCCTCACACCATGTCAAGAGTTCTCCTCTGACCCAGGTAATCCTACAACCATTCCTCATCCAATTGTTAATGACTCGGATCTCCCCATTGCTATTTGAAAGGTAGTTTATTCTTGTACTCAGCGTCCCACCTCTAACTTTGTATCTTATGATTCCCTATCTTCTAGTATTCGCATTTTTTGCTTTCACCTTGTCCTTGATTTCCCTGTCTCGCAGTGTTTCTGATGCCCTCACATCCCAAGTGGGGAGAAGCTATGTGTGAAGAGATGTCTTCTCTTAACAAAAATGACACATGGTAACTTGTTGAGTTGCTAAAGGAAAAGCAGTTAGTGGGATGCGAGTGGGTGTTTATTGTGAAATACCTTCCAGATGGGTCTAATGAAAGGTACAAGGCCACTTTGTTACAAAGGGTTATATTTAGATATATGGGGTCAACTATCAAAACACCTTCGCTCCCGTTGCAAAAAGGAAGGACATCTTCATCTCACAAAGAAAATGTGTCATTGATTTACTAAAGGAGACTGACATTTTTGTTGCAAACCCATTGACAACCCGAATGAGCAAAATCACAGCTTAAGTGCTAGTGATGGAGAAGCTCTTATCGATGCCAGAAGATATCAAATTGATTGGTTGTCTCATATATCTCATTTACTCGACCTGACAGCATACATTGTAAGTGTTGTCAATCAGTTCATGCACTCTCCCATAACCTCTCATTTTGAGACCACTTTCAAGAGTCTCAGACACATTAGGACCTCTCCAAGGAAAGGGATATTATTTGCTCACCATAGCCACTTGAGGGTGGAGGCCTACACTCATGATGATCGGTTGGCTCTGTTACCGATAGGAGATCTATCTCCGGCTATTGCACATTGATTGGTGGCGCCCTTGTCACCTGGAGTAGCAAGAAATAGTCTATTGTTCCTAAATTGAGTGTTGAGACCAAGTTCGGGTCTATGGCACATGGTCTATGTGAGTTATTGTGGTTACTGATCCTACTAAGAAAGTGGGCATTTCTAGTTAAGGAGCCAATGAGTTTGTATTGTGGTAACAAAGCAGCAATCAGTATTGTTCAAAATCCAGTTCAGCATGACCGAACCAAACACATATGGGAAAGCTGTGTTTTGATTTGATTTGCACTCCTTTTCTGAAGACCAAAAAACAACTTATTAATATCTTTACCAAATGAATTGGCAGTTCCCACTTTAATAATGTTTTGGGCAAGCAAGGAATGTGTAACATCTATGCTCCAGTTTGAGAGGGAGTGTAGATAATATATGTTTGTTGTTGTGTGAGGGTATTTTAGTCTTTTCTATATTCTTGCCTTTTATGTGGTGTCAGTGTTTTATACTATAAATAGAAAAAAAAAAGTGAGCTCTCATACGTAACTCTCTTTTCCTCTCATCTCTTATTCGTCTTATCTCCTTCCTCCTCTCTTCTTCCTCACACATTCATTGGCTTACGCAAACCTTTAATTACTTCACCCAACAGTCTGGACCCTAGATGAGACTAATCCTTAGACCGGGACTTTGAACTACGAAATAACCCGATGCCTAATAAGTAATAAACTTCAACAAATAAGCAAGGTATGGGCCCATTGACAAAAATTAGCAAAAAGATTTTATATCTCAGGGAGTAAGTTGTTGCATTACGGAGTCAAGTCTTACCTCTGCCTATTGATTTCACCTTGAATGCATACAATCTCTGGGCATTGTCCCGGATTGCGACCTCAACCTGGCAAGTAGGAGAACAATAACTTGTAAGGCCACTAATTAGCACGGCCATAATAGACCATGGAAGAATATAAAATAGAAATATCATGAAGCATGTGAATTTAAAAATTCGTTCCACAGACATTTTAAAAAGGGTGCGCCATCCCGAAAGGCATATTTGAAAGTTAATTTGATTCAACATTCAAAAAGTACTTCTAAGAGGATGAAAGTAGCAACAAAAATGAAAAAATAAGAAAGACACTAAACCTTTTTTTGCCAGTGTAGTAAAAATAAATTCAAAACAAAACAAACAAAGCAATAAATCCTCATCATTAGAATTCAGATTTGAAACAAAATTTCCAATTTCTGAAGGTTTGTATGTGGTCCTCCATAAAACATTTATATCTTCACAAGAATATACTTATGGATGTGTTGCAGTTCCAACAAGCAAACAACATATCACTATAGTGATTAAATACCTGAGCATCGGTGACCTTGAAAACACGCTTCCAAGGCAAAAGGAATGTTGATGCTTCTCCAAACACAAGCGTTGAAACATAAATCAGCTTCTGAAATGCCTGCACTGGAGATTCACTAATAATGATCAAGCTTCACATTTCCTCTCAATTCTCTAAGAAATTCTGCACACCGGGAATCAAACTGTGAAGTAGCAAACATTTACAATCAACCTACCCGCCGCTGCTCTACGTCAGCTTCACGATCTTCAGTTTCCAGTCTTTGCCTAAAGATGCGCCTCCCAATCTAAAGGGCCCACAAAACCAGTCAACAAACAAAGGAATAGAGATTGAAGTCTTACTTTACAAACAATAGTAAGAACAAAAGTTCAGCATAGATTCAGATATCTATATGTTAGCTACCTCCATATGCATAGCAGCTGCATCTGGATCATCAATACCAAGAGCACTTTTAAACATGATAATTGTTTCTACTTCATTGCCTTTGAGATTTTCACTTCCAGGTGGAAGAATAGAAGATACAAACCTGAATGATGTAAACAAGAAAAATAGTAACCAAAATCCCCACAGACAGTGTTTCAAAGTGATACTAAGATCTAACGCAAAATAATTAAGTACTAGCCAACAGTGGCACCATAATAGCAAGCAGAATTGATGGGATATTCATGAGCACATTACACCGGGCAACAAGCACCGAACTATGGTGGTCCAGCCATCTTTTGAATGTTACGTGGGCCATGATGCAATTGCAGGGTTTACATGGTAGCCCCACTACCTCACCAACATCCAATAGACATCAGACAGTCCACTGGCGTGAACACCATTGGTCTACCATTTTAGTAATATATAGCTATAGACAATGCCATATACATCTGAATAATAATAATAATAATAATAATAATAATAATAAGATTTATGACCTGATTCGATCGCCATTTTTGTGTCAAAAAAATTTACAAGATAAAGCTTTCAAAAACATCTTTTTTTGGCAGAAAAATGGCAACCCAAGCAAACCCCTTAGACTCACCGGCTATATAAATCACAAAGCTCTGCATTGAAGGCCTCATCTTGTTTGCTAACACCATATCTGAAAGGTTGAATACATAGAAAAAGAAGGTTAGATATAGCAAAAGCATAATGCAAACCCTATTACCCGGACACTTCAAAATGGATGTTGTACCCGTGTCAGACACTTCACTTTTTAACTGTAAAGGCCTTGTCAGGCACTTCACTTTTAACTATAAAGGCCGTGTCCATATATCCTGGCTGAGAATCTCAGCCGTACCCATGGTATTACTATATATCTATATGTATAATAATAATCGTCGAACAAATTGTTTTCTGAAGGGTGCGATGCAATACATAGGGGGGTAATTTATTCTATACAATATGATATTTATCAATGTTTATCATTTTTCTGGGGATACTGTATGCATGACTGTAACGATATTCAATACCCTGCATTTACCCAGATGCCCAATTTCTTTAAAAATCACACTAGCACCCATGTAAAGATCCAAAATTCATCAAATTTGCAGAGAAAATAATAATGAAAATAATCAAATTAATTCTACTGTCGCCCTAATTCAGAAAATAATCATCCACCA
The DNA here is from genome assembly GCA_035048495.1 of Euptelea pleiosperma. NCBI lineage: Eukaryota > Viridiplantae > Streptophyta > Magnoliopsida > Ranunculales > Eupteleaceae > Euptelea > Euptelea pleiosperma. The sequence goes on from CM068540.1 coordinate 28,120,129, forward strand.
ACCCTAATTTAATGAAAGCAAACGATGAAAAATCCAAGGAAATGATAAAAGAATTCAACTAACCTTTTCGCAATACTTTCAACGTCTTCCTTCTTCAACGCAGTTGGATCATCGCAACTCGCCACGAAGTTGTGCAAATTCACTGCGGCAACCTCCGGAACACAAGAATTCAAAGCGTAGACTGCAGCGCCACCAGCCGCACCGAGCGCAACAGCACCACCCAATCCAGTGTTCCGAGTCCCACCTAACCGATAGCCTAGTCCGTACCCAGCAGCGAGAGCACCGGCAACGATGACAACCGAGCTCGCTAGCCGTACTGGAGGCGACAAGCTATCGGCAAGTACTTGAAATCCCGAGAGCTCCTTCTTGCCCCCAAACACGGTCAGATTATTAACCGATTGCGCTGCATCTTCCGTAGAGCTTCGAATGACGGAGATTCGAAAAAGGTTTCTTCTTTTGGTGAGAGAATTTCTAGGGATTGTGATGCGGAGGGGATTAGGATTAATGAACTGAGAGAATAGTAAAGGACGAGAAGGTGAAGAGGAAGGAGGAAGTGAAGGGATAAGAAGAGAGAGATTCATCTCTCCTTCTCTTCTTCTGAGAAGAGAGAAGAAGAGTAGTGTTAGGGTTTTCTCAGGGTTTTTAGGGTTGTGAGACTGCAGAAGAAGAGAGAGAGGAGGCTAATATAGTGTGGTGAAGAAGATAACATGAAAACGGAGACATAGCAGCTTATCTCCAATTTTTCAAGTAGTTTTAAATGTGTTACCAAAACACCCTTATATAGTGTTGAAACGACGATAAGTTTTGAGGTTCAGAATGCCAGCAAAAACCCTTAATCGAGTGGCACCGATGTAATCCCCTAAGACAAGAAAATAAGCATTATAATTAATAGCGTGGTTTTCGAGGCCGTTTTTCTCTTCTCTGCGGGGTTACGTCTGTGCAACTCCGTTGCTTGCTAGCATTACTCGCATTCAAGACCAAAAGCTCCAAATCTTCTTGTATCAAGGACGCACAGGTTGGTAAAGTTTGTGGGTGATGATTCCATAGACTTGGGTTCAAGACCCGTCTTCACCGAGTTACTGATCTCTTTAAAAACAGGCTTAACTAGCAAAAAAAAAATAAAAAATGACGCACATGTGAAAGAGGATAATAAGACAATTCGACGGGTATCCAGAATTTGCCTTCAAACATTTTGTTTGGCCCACTGATCAAACGGATGTTTAGCCCACCCTTGGTCGACATACACACCAAAATTCAACTTGATCATCTCCGACCACACCTTTTTAAAGAGTGATTCTGGCCGTTGGTTTCAAGCATTTTTAAGTAGATCCAAGGGCTAAAAATCATCAATCATACTGATTTTTGGTTTACATCCAGCAAGGCCCCGGGTGAGCTAAACGTCCTTTTGGTCAGTTGCGGGGCCACAGATTTTCATAAATTTTGTTTAGTCATTTGGTCCCATTCGTGCGTGGCGAGTGAATCGAAGTCACTTGCTCTTTCTCTACTAATAAAGGGCTGTCAAAGGGGTCGGTTCCGGTTTGGGTATCGATGTACCGAGAACCAGAATCAATTACATACTTCGACTCCGGATAGTCCATGATAGCTTTAGAATCTCGTTCCAATTCCACCTGCTGAAGGTTTAGGTCCTTCGCGCATTCGATGCTATCCGTCACTGCTACACCTTCCAATTCAACGGACATTGCTTTTGATGTGGTCATTCTCGCTGTGTAAAAGGAACCTGTACTGTCACAAACAACAATGACAATGCTACACATTACATCCATAGATAAAAATGAAGCAGCCATGCTGCTTCATGGCATGGTTCCAAGTTCCAACGACTGAACACAGTTCTTTTTCTCTTTTTAGGAAAAGAAGAGTGATTCTAATTAATTGAAGATTAAACTCTGCATTTATCATTTTTTGGGTAAACTCGAATGTTAAATTTTCAACCACTAATGTTCTGCGAATCAATTACAACTACATTGATGAAAGCAAAAATACATTGCTTAGCAAAAAAAAAAATCAAATATACAATGGGTAACCAGGCTTTTCTGCCAAAATCCCCTGTTAACTCTTTGTTCAACTATATTGCAGCAGCACTACTTATTATACAGGAAACGTACAGGTTAGCACCTACGTAGGTTGTCCATCCCCAAATAGACCACCTCCTTGCCTCTCATCTACTCCAACTCGCTCTCTGACACAACCTCCTCCAGCAGATTGAATGCGTCAATCTCTGCAAAGTATGTTCTTTGCTTGTCGATAAAATCCTGAGGCAGGGCATGTTCTTTGGGCAGCAAGTAACGCCGCTTCTGTGGATATCTCAGGCATATTAAAAGACTGAGAATGTAACAACTCAAATTAAACATCAAAATAGGAAACAAATTTTTGGTGGCACTAATATGGTATCATACAAGGTCAACGGTACTACAAAGTTGATCATATGGTAGAAGAGGAAATCTGGGATCGTGAAAATGTCCACTTTTGCACTGAAGTAACACCTTTTTGGTAAAATACAACAATATCCACACAAATATTGTTTATATTGATAATATCCGGGTAAATAATCTCCTACAACAAGGAAACATAACACTAAAATTCAAAAATTTACATGTCCTCTCAAAGTATATGAAGTTCTAAACTTCGACTTCGCCTTAGACTTCGGTCAGTAAAAATTCGGAACTAATTCGGGGAAGTTCAATTTGATTTAGAGAATTTCTGTAAAAATTCGCCAACTTAGAGAAGTTTAATGATTTTTTGCCAAAATGAGTGAAACGATATGAATCTTGCTAGGTTGCTCTAAATGGTTGTTTTTATGATATAATAAGTTATAAGTGTTTTATCATGCTTGGTTTCTCGTATCCTTAAAAATCAATGTGTTTTACCAATATTTTGGCAAAAATTCTCCAAACTTCTCTAAGTTAACAGTTTACTTCGAATTAAACGAATTAATTCGCCGGATTTTTGCAATTTTTGTACTAAAAAGGCTAAACTTCGAGAAATTAGTCGAATTTTTATTGTTTACTTCGAATTAATTCGGCGAATTTTTGTAAATTTTTTAATACATGTACACTTTAATTCAGTCATTCAAAATTCGGAATTAATTCGGCTAATTTCACCAAATTTTGTCGAATTTTAAAACCATATTGTTCAAAGTAGCCAAACCCCTTGCTTAATAGGGATGCCAAGGAACTAGGGATGAGCAGCAAATTGCCTTTTTCATTTCATTTCAGGCTGTATTGAAAAGCCTGTTCAGAAGATTATAATGAATAAAACACCATAACAAATGTGTGTGTGTGTGTGTGTGTGTGTGTGTGTGTGTGTGTGTGTGTGAGAGAGAGAGAGAGAGAGAGAGCTTAATATGGTAGTTTGAGAGCTAATGGCTGTTTTATGTACTATATCATGACTTAAAGTAACATCCAAAACAACTGAAAATATTTCCAAGGACAGGGATTCTCATCCACAAAGCCTTTGGCATATGCATAATATATTAGCTACTCAAATGTGCACTTCAGGTTAAGAAAATCCATGCTGCACTATCTTGGGCCCAAGCCCGTAGCTTAATTGGTTGACAATCTGGGCTGCAACCATGAGTTGGCGGGTTTAATACCAGCTTAACCACCAAAAGGAACACGTGCACACACACACACACACAATAATAATCATGATGACAACGACGATGACGATAATAATAATAATAAATAAATAAATAAATATTGTTGGACTAACGTGAAATTGGCGTCCACAGACAATTAGAAAGTAGGTCGTGGCTACAAACCTTTTTGCTTTTTGGACGAGGAACTGTGCATGTCTTAGATATACCAACATCTTCGTCTTCGGCGTTCAGATTACCCCTATCTCCATGTTCTATATTCAGTTTATCCCTATTTGAAGACAAAACACATTAGTTAGGTGTTGGTATAAATGCATAGGTTATTAAGTAGACGAATTATATAATTTCTAATTTCTCAACCAGGACCTTCCTACAAATAGAAATTGGAGCACAGAAAAAATGAAAAGCAGAAGAGAAAGAAAGATAGAAATTAAAATTAACGTACGAAAAAAATTATAACATATACAGATGTACCAAAAAATGCAAATTCAGACACAAATAACATTTAAGATAAGAAAAGCAAAAGCCTCATGAACAAAACTGGAGGAATGGAATAAGAGCTATGACATTCAAAGCCCTATGTATCTATAAAGAACATTTTACAAAATAAAGCATTCATCATTTTAGGAAATGTGATGAAAACATGCCCGATGTACCATAAAACAAAACAATCATCATACTAATAACTTAATAATGAAGATTTGTGTGAAAATAAAAAGGCCTATAGGCTATGGATGCATCAATAATTCCAAATATGCTAGAATTCTCTGGTTCCTCACCGCCCAGTTGCCTGAAGCCAGCCTTGCCTCCGCCCAGTTCCAACAAAGCCTCTGTTCTACTACCAGTACCACTGGTTTAGTGGAACAGGAGTTGATTATCTGTGCAAAAAACTCCACATCCTATTGACCAAAGTCTCACAGCCCTGACTAATTCTCATTGAAATTTTATATAAAATCACTTCAAAAACCCATTGTCAAAATTTCAGAAATACATGCAACAATCACTTTCCAACAACGGAAAATATAAAGAATTAAAAAGATAGAAATCTTCACTTTCTTTCCTCCCTCTTCTACAGGTGGCTAAAACTGGGACTATCCAAAAGCCAGTACTATTTGTAATAATAAACTCAAGCGAACTACAAAATATGGCAACCAGAAAGCCTAAACATAAACCAAGAACAAATGAGAACCCATAATTTGATTGTCAATGATGCACAAGTGGAATACTAACTTATTCTAACAAACCTACTGGAATCCATCAGTGATAACTTTACAAGCTTAGAAAAAGAAATTCGTTAAACATACTCAATACTCCCGATCCTTCGTGCAGGAGGGCAACTGAACGGTACCGCGACCGCAACTGCCTTGCCCTTATCCTTCGTTCTCTCTACAGTCTGTCTTCGACTGTAAACCGTAACAATCCCAGAATTCTCACAATCTACAGCAACTACAAGATCCAAAACAAATCCATGGACTTCAGAACACAAAAGTTTGTACCAAGCCTTAAATTATAAAAAAGATATCCAAAGCCAAAATTTCTATACCAAAAGTTCAGATCACATTACAATCCCATTATCAGAGAGTGTAACTGACTCAAAACTAGAATTTTTACACAATACAAAGCTGGGACGCCCAGTTACAAGGTTTAAATTTGACTGTTATAACAGACAGATAACGTTATGTTATGCCATTAGAACTGGTCACATCATCGTATAAAAAAGTCATTTTTTTATCAAAATAACATTGATAATGGGATTTTTAGCTGCTTCTTTTTTTGTAAATAACGTAAGGGTGTTGGAGCGTAATAACTTTTTTTAAATCACTCCCAGTTACTCAAAAAGAAAAAAGAAATCAAAAGAACTCTAGCAACAACATTATAGCACCATTTCACCAAAACACTATAGTTTAAAAATCAAATTATTTCATCTGAACACCAATAATTCGTGGTAAAACAAACCATCGACCCTCGCTAACTGAATCCAGATTACAGCAGCAATTCAACTTCAAGATCTGGAAGCACTCCCGTAAATGTCCAAACAAGTGAAACCAAAGAGATTTAAGGCAACAATAACATTTAAACATGAAGCCGAAAACCTAGGGTTTTAAAACAACCGGGTGTCATTGATCTTCAAGAACAAGAGCTAATCCAGACCAGAAAACATAATCCATGAACCCTAACTTTCGAATACCAAATTAGGGTGGGAACTTAACTCAATTCAACCTGGATCTTCTAAACAATCAGGAAAAAAAAAATGAAACAAATTAGAAGGGGTTGTGAAACTTCCATAATTAGCAGAAGGTTCTGGTTGCAGAATGCAGAGGAGTGGAAGGTTGGAGTTGAGGGGGGAGCAGAAATCATGGAAAATCGAGGCATTAAAATATAACCAAACATCGTGGAGAACTCTAGAAGCTAACAGCGTTAAGAAAGAAATTGAACATAACCCTAGGGTTAGATATCAAATTACTTCAAATGAGCTTCAAGAACTCATGGCAACTCAAACCAGAACACAAATCCATGAATCATAGGTTTTCGGTTTCCAGATTATAGCAGAATTGCAGTAACACCAAAATCAAAACCCTAAGGTCCCAAAACAACCGATCATCACCGACTTCAAGAAACAAGAGCTAACTGAAACCAGAATTCATAGGCTCTGAAATTCCCAAATTGGAGTGAAATTTCAACTTCTTAGATCTCCTAAACAAGTAAAAATACGAAAGTGAATAAGAGGTTGAGAAATTACCAGAATTAGCCGAGGATTTTGGTTGCGGCGGAGTGGAAGGTTGCTTTCGAACACTAGGGTTTTCGGCATTGTTGGATACGATTCTGGCATCGTGCTTGAAGGAATTCTCGTTTGGTTTTTTAGTAGTGAGAGAGGTAGAAGAGGAGGAGAGGCGTGGAGTGTTGGTGATGTTGGTGCAATCAGAGAGAGGTTTTCTCTTGGGCTTTCTTCTCTCAAGCTCCATGGCTTTTCATTCTAGGAAGCTCACTTTCTTGTTGTTGAAGATACTGTTTAGAGAGAGAGAGAGAGTTGGCGGGAACTTTTGGCGAGATTAAAATGGATGAGTGGGAGAGCTCGTGATCTTTCTTGCTCGATTTTTCACGATCGTTCCCTGATCATGAATCAAACTAATGGGAAGCGACTAAATATGAATCAAAACCGGAGCCGAACCGATAATAACATTTTCAGATCTGGGTAGTTTGATATTGGAACCGAACCGGAACTGATATATAAATTTACTGGTAAATTTAAAAATATAGTGTTTTATATTACCAATATTGGAACCAATGTACCCAGAACGAGACCGGAACCAAAGAATCAAAAGAACCAAAACCGATAAGAACCGAAAATACTCGTTCCAATTTAGGTACCTTAGGAACCAAACCTGAACCGATCCATTGACACCCCTACTAACTGTGGCATGCGCACGGATGTGCATCCTAGTTGGGGTCCTTACGGGTGCTAATGGACCGGGTTTGGGCCATTCCAAGCCTAACTCTGTCTGATCCGGCTTGAGATACATGTAGTTAGGCCCAACCCAGTCCGGCAAATTAAAAGTCTAAAGTTTTAAACCCAAGCACAGCACACTAATAATATAACCGGCTGGGCCATTATATTCGGGCCAGACCTAAAGTAATATTTGTTTAAAAGCCTAAGCCCCAACTAATTTATCTATCAAGCCTTAGGCTACGTTTCGGTAAGCTTAACTCGAGTTTATAGCTTATAGCTCTAGATTAAGCACCAAATTTGAGTATGAAAAGATAATTTGATCATTTAAAAAGGTTATAAAATGATTATTAGAATATTTGTCATTTGAAATTTGAAATTTTTTAATGAAGGTTTAGTGATCATTTAGAATTTGTATTGAAGGAATAGAAAGGCACTTAAGGTATTTAAAGAGTTTGATTAAAGTAAGAATTTGAGTATGTGTGTTTTAAAACCCTAACTACATTTAGTATTACCCCATCTCCAAAATATGTATCTCAAGCCAGATTAGACACAGTGTCTCTAAAATTTGGCTCCAAAAAGAAATCTTCTTCATATTTAAAGATGGAGAGACTTCCATATTTGGAGCCAGAGAATAGAGACTTCTATATATTGGAGTCAGAAATGGAGATAGAGGGGCTGGCTTCAAATTTTGAGCCGAATATAAAGATGGTTGAAGTTGCTCTAAGGCGGATAAGCTATAAGCAATAAGTTGAATTTCAACCTTAAAATCATATAAGGTCTAATCCATTGATGCGATCCATGTAAGATTTTAAATCTAAGCCTGATTGAGCTTTTTAAGCTTGAAGATGAAGAAGATTTTGCCAACTTACTAAGAGAAATCATTACAGATTGAGAGAAATGTTGGCAATAGGAAGAAGAGAAGATTGGAATCGCACGAGGACTAGTGTTGGGTAAGCTACCCAACGCCAAGCGTAAAAGGATTTGAACCCTTTTTAGTAATAGTTCATTGTAAAATTTTAGTAAAGAATTTTTTATTTACATTAGGAATAGGAAACGTGAGACATTTTAGGTGGAGATTTAGTAATGAGAAATGCTAGCAAGCAACGCCTAATTTGATTTTGGGATTTTTATCTCCTTGATCAAGAGTGATTAAAAAATGTTGAGATTTTTCTCTCATTGATCAAGACTGATTTTTTCATTCTCTGTCTCTCTTCTCTTTATCTTTCTTTACCCTACTTCTTGAAGATCAAAACAGTGAGGAATAGTTTGAGAGATATTAAGCGAAGAAGGTAATTTTATTTTATCATTTTCTCTCTCTAGATCTATTTATTTTTCTCTAATATTTCTTAAACCTAAAATTGGTGATCTTATGTTAGAGCCATGAGATTTTCGATCCCTAATATTTATTATATTCTTAGTATATAAAAAGTTAATAGACTACAGATTATCATGTGACCAATTGATGTTGCATTACATACATAATAAAAGGTCAAGCTCGGGTTGAGTCAGGTTTCCTGAGGCCTCAATTTGGGCCAAACTCAACTTTAGGCGGGGCTCTGAAATATCCCATGGAAGGAATATGCCAACTCAAGCTCGATTCAAGGTTGGGTTGGGTCCGTCATAGTCCAAGTTGCAACTCTATGGACTAGAATTTGTAGTCTTTTAACTACCAGTTCAATGTGTGGCTATCACGTGTAGTGGTACCTCATCGTTTGATGATCATCGCACAATGACTGATGAGTCATACCTACCTTGGATCGAAGTTATCAGTAAACAATCTTTAATTTAAGTCCATTTTAGCTGATCAGTGCCGTGCTTCGAGGCCTCAGTTAAGTGGCTGTCCATCCGACAGCTGAAGTAAACACTGTTCAGCAAAAATAAAAGGGTCGGGATCATGGGACTGGCCTTTTTGCACTCATCTTTTCACTCGCGCTCGGTGGATTCTTGGAATCCAGGTCATAGTTACCGGGCACGAGTGAAAAGAGAGTGCAAACAGGCGAGTCCCTTGAGCTTGGTCCAAGATAAAATCGTTTCTTCCAATGAGCAATGTAATCATCGTCTCTAGGTGACTATGGTCCCTTAGAGGCCTCTGAATGGTCTACAACGGACGTCCCAAGCTTGGGAAGATATTATCATTTCAAAAACTCATACCAGTTCATGTTGGGTTCCCCTCCACGCTCTTTTCTCCAAAAGATCCTATTTATTGGACGGCTATGATCGCCCTTCAAAACTTAGCTTTTAGTTGGTAGTTCGTAAGACATTCACAATTGATCAATCTGGACCATCCAAATATGTGGCTCACTTGTAACGAGTTGGGAGACCGGCCTCTTGGATTTAAATATAAAAAAAAAATACTATATCCGAGTTGAATTGGATGGTCACGATAATTCATTGTCCAATGATTCTTTTGGATGGAGCCCACTCTTGTCAGTCAGGAATCCCAATTTGATAATATTCTAGTGTTTTATTTTATTTTAAGGGTCATGACGCATTTTTGTTACTCACGGCTACCATCTGGGTCCACTAATCGCATCTATGTTTAGCCCACATCTTGGTAGACATTCATACCAAAAATCATCTTGTGAGATGATTTATAGCGATTGGTTTTAGCACTCAAAAAATGGTTCAATCCAACGGATATAATCAAGCCTTAAAAAGTACTAAAATCTAATGGCTAGAGATTACCCATCAGGGTTTCTATATCCACCAAGGGGTGGGCTTAACATCCATGCGGTTAGTGTGCCCAGAGGGCTACAGTGAGTGACAACAATGGTGCTACCTGACGCCAAAAAGCGTTAGGTATACCTTGTTACATATTTTTTCCTATTTTAAATCCTGACTTCTTGCAAGTGCTCCTGCATGTCAGCAAAATCACTTTTTCCCACAAATCCAATGGCTCCAATAGTTTCGTCGGTGACTCTAAGATAGTAAGATATCATTTCCGCAGGCAGCGCATGATAATTGGTACCCACCCTTTTTACCCACAATCTTATCTGATTGCTCACTGTCAGGTTCTTCTCCTTCTCTATACGAATCAACGCCTCACACCTACCTGCGCATGTTAGAAAAACACTCTAAAAGTGGTAAACTAGCCAAGGATTGCCAGTGGTTTATGAGTTCCCAAGGTTTTTGACAGGAGAGTAACAAACCAGGGGTGTCCAACAAAAATTGTACCCCTCGACACATCTTATAAATACCACCTCCTCACTTCCCATCTTTCCCTCAACTCACAATACCACTAAACACCAACACCAACACCAAACCTCTAATAGAAGAAGATGGATTCGCTGCAGTCTTGGATTTCCGAACACAAGCTCACCAGCATTGGTAAGTAACCCATCTTTTAACGGCTCTCTATCTCTCTCTCTCTCTCTCGTCTCTGGTCTCTGAGCTGCTGAGCATATTTATGTGTCAGGCACTCTGTGGGCATCGACAATTGGCGCATCACTAGCGTACACGCGTGCAAGAACACACTATAAGACAAGCCTTAGGCTTATACATGCTAGGTAAGTATGGAACGCCACACATGCTAAGTCTAATTTCTATTTAAATTACATATTTCCAGTTGTACGTGCCAAACTCGTGTACGAGAGGCTGAATGCTAATATCAATGTTTAACACGTGTGAGCAACGGTGTAGGATGCATGCACAAGCCTTGACCTTGGCGGTGCTGTCTAGCGCAGCAATCCTCCATTACTACGACACGAAGCATGCCGGCGAAGAAAGGGAGGACTCGTCGCAAATTAATCTTGCTTAAATGAGAATGCGTCTCAAATTAGCCTAAATGTCTGTATAAGATCACTTTATGAATAATACGGCAATCCTTTCTTATTAATTCAAGTAATTGCAAGGGTAATATCGGGATTTAGTTTTGTGTGTATGAGAGACAGAGAGAGAGAGAGATATGAACTATACAGTGTTGGATCACATACACGAGATGAAGGAAAGGTTAGGGTTCATCCCCCGACCATTCTTAGATTTCATTGGTTGGATGGTTATGATGATGCAGTTGTCATTCTTGGATCGGTCCCACCATTGTTGTTGCATGGTACGAACTACGAACTACGAACTACGAACTACGAACGAATCAATAAAAAATTGTAGAGCAATTACGGAGTTATATGGGATAACAGGCGATTTGAATCGCTTAAACTGCAAAGTCGCAAGTCGCGAATCTCAACAAAATCCAACGACTCTGATACTTTGGACGGCTATTTCCATTGTCCAAAACTCCCGTCTCCAAACAGCGCATCCAGGCGGGGCTCGCTTATAAACTGAGAATCTGAGCTTGCAGATAATCGGGCTTTACAACATCCATTGAATCTTACGGGAGTATAACTTTGCTGAGTAGCATCAATCAGCAAAGTTGATGACCGGCCACAATATGAGCCACGTGGTACACTCTTTGAGTATGCTCACTGGATGAATGTTTGTCCAATCCCTAATAGGTCCTTCAAACTAAAACTCAGCCTGATTAGTGATTTCAAACCTTTGGATCTTTGTACCCAAATAATGGTTATTAATGCTCAAATTCCACGTTTTAAAATCAACCCATGAAAATGACTCCAATCCAAGAGTTAGAAATCACTAATCAGTCTGATTTTTTGTATGCCAATCTAGGGTAGGGACACAAACATCCATATGATCAGAAATCTTTCAGAATATGCCAAGTGGTGGCTCATATTGTGGTCAGCCAGCAGCAAAGTTCTACTCAATCTTACACTTCAGCCACTTGCACTTAGGCACACGAATCTAAAGGGAAGAGATTAAAAAAAGGGTCATTTTACGGGCGCACAAGTCTTTCAGCTGGGCACCCACATGGGACCAAAATGCCTTGCTCTGTGTGGACACCCACCCTCTCTCTCTCTCTCTCCATGTGGCTTTTGGCCTCCACGTACGGTGCTGCACTGCCGTGGGGCTAAAAACCCAAAGAGAGAGAAACTGAGAGGGAGAGAGAGAGAAGGGGTGGTTTGGTGTGGGACGGTGCCCAGCCGAAAGAGGAGTATCCTTTGATCATAAAGATAAAACTAGTGTTGTTGGCTTGTACTTAGCATCAAGGTTTAAAGGGGCCCAGTATAACGGACTGGAGGTGTTACCGTTTTTTCTGTTATAACGAAAAAAATGCTCAGAGGCAAAAATGGAAAAAAAAACTAGAAAATAACGGAAAAAAAAAGAAAAAATTGGCGCCGAAATTCAAATTTTGAATTTCAAAATTTCAAAAATGGAAAATAACGGAAAATAACAGGAAAAAATAAAAATAACGGCCATTTTTTTCACAAAATTTTCCAGAAAATAACGGTCATTATTTTCGTTATAACGGCCGTTATTTTCTGGGCATTTTAACGGTCCATAAATTAACGGGGTAGGTCCGAATCCGTTATAACGGCCGTTTTTTAAACCTTGCTTAGCATATTTGTAAAAATTAAAGCATTACTAAAAAAAATCCTCTACGTGTCCATCTCCAATTGTATCTTCTTAGGGCCACCAATTGCCTCATCATCTTGTCCAGCACCTTTACACATTTTGAAAAAAGAAAAACAAAACAGAAATATTAATGTAAATGGATCTCTGGTCTCTTGATCTATATATCTTTCTATCTGGTTCACATAAAAAAAAAATGTAAGATGGATAGATAGGTGAGAGGATAAGGTATATATATATAACTATTTAGATGGATAGATGTTAAGAATTGAATGGAAAGATTTTAGGAGTTGAGAGTGGAATGTTTTTGAGAGTTTTAAGGGAGAAAAAGGGTAGAGTGATTTTAGAAAAATAAATAGAGAGAATTCAAGTAGCTTGTAATCGCAAGAGTGAAAACAAACAGATTTTAAAGAATAGTTATTGGAGAGAAAAATGAAGGTCACACGTAATGACTTGTTGATGTGGCGCTCTAACTCTAAGCATAGAGAGTGCCATGTTAGCACATCTTTGCTTTAACAGAGATAAAGATAGTACAAATGGGGAAAATTTTAGAGGCACTTGACGCAAAGGACTCTCGTTCCCTACTTATATCATTTTTTGGGCCCATTGACCGCATCGATATATGTTCGTCCCGCCTATTGGTGAATGGTGGATAAACACAATAAAAAGCGGCTTGATTGCTGATTAATTTATAGCCATTCGATTTACTACCCAAAAAACATGGTTGAATCCAACTACTAGAATTAATCCTAAAGAAGTACTAAAATCTATGGTTAGAGACAACCAATCATGTTGGTTTTGGGTTTTTATACCCAACTAGGGGTGGGCTAAACATCCGTGCGGTTATTGGGCCTAAATAATGTCCTACCTAGGGCCACGAGAGATCGAATCCAAAGTCCTTTGAATCTAAATTTTTTCCCAAAAAAGATTCTGAGTGGTTTTTGTCCAATCTTCGCTAGGCGCACTGACCACATGGATGTTTATTCCACCCTTGGTAGACATTCATACCCAAAGTCAGCTTATTTGATGATTTTTAGCAGTTAATTTTAGTATTAAAAAAAATGTTTTAATCCAACGGCCAGAATCACACCTTAAAAAGCACTAAAATCTAATGGCTCAAGATTATCAATCAGGCTCAGGGTCCATATTAGTGAAACCTTCATGAGTTTTCATTCTTTTGTCTGGCACGAACTTAAGACATTGGCTCAAACATAATTACCTGTCACAGGCCCCCACCCAACAGTAAATAATTGGGACTGGCTATTAGTTTCGAACCGGGCCTGGTTATTAGTTTTCTTTTCGATAAAAGTCTTTGGAGTACAAGCCTGGCCCACGGTTTAATCGGTCCTTAACTCCTTATTTTAACCCAAATGTGGTCAGAAATTTTTTGCCTCATGCGTCAGCGCCCAAATCAAGGGCTGTCCATCAATACATGGGAGGTGGGTCCATAGCAATTGTTTTTTAATATTCTAATTAAAATCAAGTAGGACCACCTCTTTATAGATTGATGGACATCCTTTGATTTGCTTGATGCCCTTTGGGTCAAGTAACGTGAGATGTGTGACCACAGACTTCCATAGGCACTAGGCAGCCTAAGCACAGTTTAATTGAAAAACTTTAGATGTCAGACGGAGAGGAATCTCGTAGCTCAACATACCGCATTGTTTTGGACCCACTAACACCATATGTTTAGTCCACCCCTTGTTGGATGTACATACCAAAAATCAACTCCATTGTTTATATAGGATTGATTCTAACCGTTGGATTAAAGCATGTTTTTTGGATATTAAATCCAATGATTAGAAATTACCAATCAAGCTAATGTTTTGTGTGTTTATCCACTCATGAGTTGGCTAAACATCCATGTGGTCAGTGGGCCCAAAACAATGAGCTATATAGGGTCACTAGGTTAACGTCGCCTGGATGGATTGCCCCCGGACTGGCTTGGATGATGTTGACCCTGAAATCCGCTAAAGGGGATCTCTTACAACAAGGTACCAACCACCACAACAGCTCGGTTGTTCACCTTCTAAAGATTTTTATAAGGATGCTTTCAAAAGGCTCCACGATTTTTATGCAAAGCACAAACTTTATTTATATGGTATTATGGAATTAAAGTGGTTGAGACTTGAGACGTGCTTGCCGCTAACATATGTGCTGTCGTAGGGTTGGAAAGTCCTTTTTCTTACCTAACTTTATCATTAGAAAAAATTTATTTGCACCCCACATATTCTGAAAGCACCCCAATAAATCTTCGCTGACCTCCTACAATATGAGCCACGTGGTACACTTTTTAGAGGAAGCTGACCGTATAGATGTTTGGCCAATCCCTAGATGGGCCTATAAACCAAAAAACATCCTGATTAGTGATTTCAAACCTTTAGATCCTTGTAACCTAATAATGGTCAATTGTGCTCAAATTCCTACAGTTAAAAATCAACCCATAAAAATGACTCCAATCCAACACTTAAAAGTCACTTATCAGGTTGATTTTTGGTCTGTAGGCCCATCTAGGAATTGGCCAAACATCCATATAGTCAGCATCCTA
The DNA here is from genome assembly GCA_035048495.1 of Euptelea pleiosperma. Lineage (NCBI taxonomy): Eukaryota > Viridiplantae > Streptophyta > Magnoliopsida > Ranunculales > Eupteleaceae > Euptelea > Euptelea pleiosperma. The sequence continues at coordinate 28,135,159 of CM068540.1, forward strand.
TAAAAGTATGCCATGTGGCTCCTACTATGGGCGGTCATCGGGGGGCTGTCAGCGAAGTCTTGATTCGGGTGCAAATAAATTGTCATCATTATATTCTCTAATAAAACTATTACCCTAGACCTTATTCATTGACGATTTTACCGCCCCTCACTCGATTATACCGTCACCATTGGATTCAAGAGTTCATAGTCCACGATACAACAACTGCAAAAGGTCAAATAATTATTTTGCCTGATAACCTCGTGGACGGTGGGATCTCTTGAATCCAATGGCTAATGTCCTCAACCGCACATCTTTTGTTTTGCAGGTAATTAAACGTGGGGTAGCATGACTCTTTATACTATGGATGTAGTTCCTTGAATTTGAAAAGTATAGCAAGGTTGGTGCATATAAAAAGCTCTAACAAACTCGTCTAACCAAAAAAAAAGAGAAATTATAATAAAATAAGACAGGAAGGCATCTTCTTGGTGAAATTGAGTAGGAAAAGGAGAAAGAAAGTTTTCTTCTTCTTCTTCTCCTTCTTCTTCTCCTTCTCCTTCTTGGTGTTAGGGGGAAAAGTAACACAGAAGGGTTAGGAAATGGATTGCTCCATTTGTAGTCCAGTGCCATTAATTTTGAGGCCTCCAAGGAATACGATATGTCCAGCTTGTTATGAAGGAGCTAGAAGCATGATCGCCTTCTTAAACAAGCTAGAAAATGACAGAGGGATTGATAAACTGAGCAACTCCGCTGTTTCACAACAGAATTCATCTAAGGCAAGCTCTCTTTCCATGTTTCCTTCTTCAGTTTTCTTGATCTTTAGTTATCTTTTCAGTTTTTTTTCTTGAATTCTCTTTTTATTAATTGAATTGGCATTATATTTTTTGAAATCCTTTTCTTTTTTTTTCTTTGAATTTTTTTTGAAACTCGTAACTTTCAATCGATAAATTGGTTCACAATATAATAGAAAACTCTCAATGAGATGCATTAGTAACCATTTATCAATTTAAATAAATTCTTAATTGTTTTAAAAGTACAACCCCATTAGATTTTTTTTCAAGTACTTAAGCATCATGTACATCGCACGTGCCCCTCCGCTAGTTTTTAATGATGGGAATTTTTATTGTTCTAGTGGATCGAATGCTTATCGATCTTTGATGGTATAGCCATGGTCCATTATATTATGATGATAGGATCGGTCTGGGTCCGAGATCCTCAACCCTACCTGATGCCACATTGCAGGGCAGAATGGGCTAGTGCTATTTTCAGTTCTTTTTTTTCATTTAATTTTTTTGAATCTTTCTCTGTACGTATATAGGAAAATACAATTGTACTCTCTCTCTCTCTCACACACACACACTTGTGTACCTTTACAAACTAAACTCTCTTGTGCATGGGGTGTAAAAGGGCCAGGCCAGGCCTGAGCTGGCTGACCTAGGCCGGCCCCTCATTGGACGATATTTAAATGGGCTGGGCTGGGCCGGGCCGGTCCACAAGCCAAATTCCAAGCCCTGGCTTGGCCCTCAGCCTTTAGGTGTGCGGGGCTGGAGTGTCTTTGGTGCAAAAGGGAGGGGAAACAGCACGGGTCGGGCTCAAATTCCAAGCCCCAGTCCTTAGAGGAGGTGGTCCAGGATGGGCTGAAAAAGAGAACTCAGAAATCTTTTCAGGGCCTAATTTTGATGATTTATAGAGGTCAGAAACCCCAAATGGACTAGGAGAAATGTTGGACACTATGATATGTGTCAGAATTTGTGAGTTTTCCACTAAAAAGTTGTACAGAATGTCTGTGCTGGGGGGCGGTGAAAATAGTCATCCGGTTCCCTTATTTCCACGTGATACAATCCGATCGGTGGTCCCTGAGAAAATTTTCCCTGGGGCTTTGGGGTGCATAAAAACATATACGTTGCACACTCTTTTGGGCCCACTGACCCATGAATGATTGGCTCATCCCTTGATAGACCTCCACACCAACAATCAGCCCTAGTTATCTCTAGCCATTTGATCTGAAGACCCAAAATAATACTTGAATTCAACTCCAAAAATGGTATTTTTTCAATGATAACGAGCTTATGGTTTTCATTAATTGTTGGGCTTTTCAGGGGATTGCAAATGCTTTGAAATGGGTGAAGGAAATGAAGGAGTTGGAGGAGGGGTTGAATGAAAAGTTGGGTTTTCTTGGCGGGTTGGTTGTTGCATTTAGGGACAGAATTCACACAGATATTCAAATCAAGCCTGGCAATGGACCTTCTATACCTGCTCATAGAGCTTTGCTGGTTAGTATGTTCTTCATTTTCTTACTAGTATAGACCACTGCGTTTATATCTAATAACAGCCGTTACGTTTTGTGACCGAAGACTGTAACGGCATTGTAACAGTCTTCGGTCACACGCCATCATGTGATACAGGCAAATATCTTTTATTTTTTCCTAAAAAATGTATTAATTGCTATAATATTTCTGATTTTTCTCCGAATAATGCAGGCAGCAAGGTCTGACATTTTCAAGAACATGCTAGAATCAGATGGGTGCAAAGCTCCACCAACTGACACAATTTCTCTCCCTGAATTGAACCATGAAGAGCTTGAGTCCCTCTTGGAGTTCCTGTACAGTGGAAACTTGCCTACTGAAAAAGTTGAGAAACATGTATACTCCTTGTCGATCGCAGCCGATAAGTACGAAATCGCATTCTTACAGAAGTTCTGTGAGCATCGGATGCTCGAATCGTTGGAATCATCAAATGCCATTGAAATTCTAGAGATCTCAGATGTTTGTTCAAACAAGACATTAAAGGAAACTTCCATGAATTTCATTGTAAAACACATGGAGGAAATAGTTTTCTCAACTAAGTATGATGCATTTGCACTCAAGAACCCACATTTAAGTGTACAAATCACAAGGGCTTTGTTGATGGAGAACAAGACCAAAAGAAGTGGGGTTTAAGAGAGAGAGAGAAAGAAAGATTCTTTTGATACTTAAGGGGGTTGGAACCTTTTGAGAATTATAATGGTCAATTATTATAAACACATTCAAATTAATCTTATATATTAATTTATTCTAGCTCAGGATCATTTCCATGCTTCAATTCCTTGGAATTGTGTCCATACCATAAGATCAATTTCAAGGTTTAATTTTCTAATAATTCTTTCATCGTCTAATCGGTTTTTATGTCGAGAATAATGGGTAGATCAAGCTATAAAACGAAGGACCTGTTTGGATTAATTCTCATGTGCTCAGGACCTAACCCAGTCTTAGTTCATAAGAATCAGTTAAATGTGCAACTACTCTTAGAAAAAACCATCTCTGGTCCTGTTTTAAAGGCAAAATCTGAAAAAGCGAGACAATTACCAATCATGGCTCAGAATGACCAGACCTGAACTGACCACAGCTGACCCATTTTTTGGATTTCCAAACAGACCCTAAAATGAGGTAGATCATCATGAGTCCCATTTGGTAGTTGTGATCATCTACCTCTTATTTTGTACTCATTATTTTTCTTCAACTAATTATTAAATTTCCGTCTGTAGAAAAATGATATGCCTCATGCCCAATTAAGTACGGGGTTTGGTAACGCTCGAAGGCATTTAACCGTACAAACCCACAATGTGGCTTTATTCTATCATTTTGCTCGCATTATTACGATTATTTACTGCTTAACAAGTGTAATTGAAGTACTAAACAAAATAAAAATAAATAAACAATATTATGTTAAATAGTACGGTATGTTTTATTTCTTCCTCTTCCTTGTTGTTCTAGATCTTCCCTTTGGAGGCCGTCTCGTCCTCCGCCTTGTAGCTCTCATTTTGCTTAATCCAATTATATTTATAAAAAAATTATATATTCTCGTGTTCGATTGTCTAATTATTATAAATTAGTCTTTATAGAGCTGTTAATTTGTCTTCTCTAGTGTTTGGATTTTGATTTAAAAATCAGGAGCATATATAAATGTGCAGGCAAGTTAATTATAGAGAAAAGATTAAAACTTTCTTCCTTCACTAGCAGACTTTGTCAAATCTAGAACAAAAAGGCAAACTAGAGCAAAAATTGAAAGACAAGAAGAGATGTTGTACAACTAGTCCTGCTCACTACTTTCACTCCAATTCTTGATAGCTTGCAACACTGCTTGTTTCACAACTTGAGCATCTATGCTTTCAACTTGTCCTTCATTCTGCAAAATTAAAATTTAATTTGGTTCATTCACTTTTCTATCAAAGATATAATATGCATATGCATTCATCACAAATATGCATACATATGAGGTCACAATGCGTTATTTAAATCATTAATTAAGCATTATCCGCGATATATATACGCGAGCAAACGCACATTTTTGGAGGGTAATTAATATAAAAACTTAAAAGGGAGATTGTCTTCTTACTTCTCCTCCAACAGCTTCTAGACAAAATCTGTCTGTACAAGAAACCCTAGCGTCGAGTACATTAAGACCCAAGTCCTCAAAGGCTTCCAATATGGAGACAAGCAAACCCGGGCCAGTTCTTTCTGAAAACACATTGATTAGAAAACCCTTTTCTTGGGTTTCAACTGTGACCTGCTGAAGTAGAGAATTGAAGGAAATAGATATATAGTAAGCGCGAAAGCATTAATCATATAAATGAAAATGCGCCTAAACAAATTAAGATTAGATTGGGGTACGTATGTACCACAGGCAATGGAGCTTGGTTAGAGGAGTTTTGTGCAGTGGCAATAACTTGATTCAATCCTTCTACTTTTTGCTTCAACTCTTCTATATACTTGGATGCATCTACTATAATTGAGGTTTTATTTAACTGCTACACAAACACACACAAATACAAATTTGTATTAGCTCCTACCTAGTTGCACCATGCATCACTATATATATATATATATGTGTGTGTGTGTGTGTGTTTCTCATTTATTTTAGTTTGAAGAGACAAAAAAAAACATGGGTTCTATCCAAAATTTCAAATTTCCTAAGATTGACTGGATTTTCGATTTTGATGCATTCGACGAAAACCCCATTTCTGAAATTGGATGTTAATTATTCAAGCTTTCTTGAGAAAGCTCTAGCTTGTTTTATAGTTTCCCATTTGCTTAATCTCTTTCGAGTAAGAGAGTAAAATAAGTCTAGATATGAACCCTGAGAGAGAGAGAGAGAGATTATGTATTTACAGACATATTTATCAAGGAAATAAGAGAGGGAAGAAAAGAGCAGAGAAAGAGAGCAAAGCCAATAAAAGGATGAGCCTCAGAAATTTATGGAATTACTGCATGAGAGTTAGTGACGGAACGAAGCAGTTGCAGCTTCTCGTACAGAGCTGCTCTCTTTTGCTCCCTAGAAACCATCTCTCTCTTTCTCTCTCTCCCTCTCTGTGCAAGCTTCGGGGTTGTTTAAAAAGAGGATGAGCTCCCAAATCTATTTGATCACCTGTAGGCTTCCGGCCCACATGAGTGCCTCAGTTTCCTCACAACAAAATATTAGTATCATGGTAGTAAAATTACCAAAGTGTCCTTGGTCTTGATGCTTCTTTTTTTTTTTTTTGAGAGAGAGAGAGAATCCTTTGGATAATTGGCCACTGTATTTTTAATTAAATTGGGATTAGATAGAATTAAAAAAAAAAAAAAACTGATAATCTTTGTTTCTTGCGATATCACGGATTTTCCAACGAAATAAAAATACTAGATAATGACTATAGATACGATAAAATGATAAATAAATAAATAGAATAAAGTAAGCTCCCTTATTGCCTAGGGTTTGACTAGCAAATCAGTGTACCCAATGTTAATTATAAATGTTCCACAACTTAATTAGGTCATTTAAATAATTAATAAACTAGAACAATACATCTAATGGCATGTGCTAATGGGGCCTACATGGAGATGAGTTAAGAGCTGATATTTGGTTAGGATAATCTCCTAACCATGGAAATCACCCTCACAAAAAATCAGCTCTTCCCGAAACTTCTAACCCTAACAAATATGGAGCTAAAGTTAATGGTAAAAATGACGATCCAGAATTTTTCTTTAACTTATGGCAACTCGAATGGTTGGTGTGTGTCCACCTCTTTCAAGAGGTCGTGGGGTCAAACCCACACAAGTAGATTTCCTCCTTTGAGTAGTGTGCCAGGAGTAGAAATCTCCTTTACCAGCTTGACCGGTCCATCTAGGTTTCACCTGCTAATCCATGGGGCCCTCCCACCATGGTGACGGGCCCTCCCACCATGGTGACTACAAAAAAAAAAAAAAAATCGACTCTTCATAAGGCTACAAATTAATGTTGAAATAGACTTTTTTTTTTTTTTTTTGAGGTTGATAAGAATATCATCAACAAAAATCAACCTTTAACTCATTTGCTTGTGGGCCCACGACCGTGTTTTATTTTATGAGTCGGAAAAACATGAGCCAATCTATCCGAACCCTATGATGACCCTTGGAACTAGCTAGGTCTACATTATAAATACTATGAGCTTACTTATCAAAACAATCATATATAATATTGTGCAACTTGATATAAAAAATGTTATCAATATGATTAGTTGAAATTGTCGTCAAACCTGTTTAAATAATCATACATCATATTACTATTAATTAGTATCTAAATTGTCAATATAAAGCCCACTTGCAGGGAAAAACAATGGCTTCTACCCATTAATTAATTTGCAGCGAAAATTTTGGTAACGGCCCCCAATGTTAATTGTGTCTTGTATGAACTCGGGTTAACTTTATTTTGAATATCTTTTTGTCGATTTCGCTGTTAATCATTAGTAGCAAAAGAAAAAATTTTGTGGAATTGGTGAGGAAGAGGAAGAAAGCAAAAAAAGGGACAAAAAATTTGCTGGGACTAAATGATGGGGGCGAATGCTGGGACCGATAGGTGGGAGAGAATCTTTTAAACATGAGGTGGGACCCACATGATTTGAAAAAGGATATTCCTAAAAGATTCCCTCCAATGCATCGACCCCACCATTCACCCTAGCATTGAATGAATCTTGATGTAAGGACAAGTTTGAGCCATGTGGCATACTCTTAGAGACTGTTTCATCCATCTCTAAGTGGACCAACAGATCAAAATCAGCCTGATTAGTGATTTGTAATGTTGGATTGGAGTCTTTTATGGGTTTATTTTTAATCGTGGGATATCTAGCATTATTGGGGTTACTCAGTTCCAAAGGTTAGAAATTATTAATCAGGATGATTTTAGTATGTAGATCTAGCTCGGGATGGGCCAAACATCAATATATACCACCACTGGTCTCTAAAAATGTACCACGTGGCTCATATTGTGGTCTGTCGTCCGTTGTCAAAGATTAGAAAAATTTTAGATGTAGAGTACTTTGGATCCAATCGACGCAGAGGGCTCTCGTGGCCCTACATTGTTCAGTTTTTGGGGCCCACTAACTGCATTGATGGCGTTTTGGGGGTATTTGGGTAATTGCAGCGAAGGGAATGGCGTTTTGCATGGAGTAAGGTTAACGTGAAGGAATCTTCTCGTGATCGGGATGCCATCGAAAGCAGCGTCAAAGGATTATTAGTTGTGAATGCCTCCAAACACTCCTCACGGGGGGTTGTGACTTGTGAGCTTTCCCTCTCTCTCACCCTCCCCCCTTTTGTCCTCTTTTCTCCCACACGTGCCATTCTACAACCTATTTCTCTCTCACGTACACCCCCCCCCCCCTCCCCCCAATTTCTCGTTCCCCTCTAAACTGAAATATTAATATTATTATAAAAAAAATAACAATAACAAATCTGTTAAAACTTAAATACCCATGTATTAAAAAATATTTTTTTGTCAAGTAAGAAAAAAAAATTAAATAAAGAAAAAAGAAATACACGGTACATTATTAGAAAGAGGGTTGCATCACCATAAGAGCAGGCATCTCAACTATTTTAACACCCTTCCCTTCATTAATCATCTCTACACAACTCTCCCAAAAAACGATAATTTCTTTTTTATTTTAAAATATTTTGTAATAATTCATAAAAATTGTACATAATACATGTATAGTACAGTTCCTCATAAAACAAATGAATTTTATGGAATCTTTGAAAAGTTCAGTAATATAATATGTTTTTCAAAAACTCATAAAAATCGTGTATTACATGTGTTTAATACGTGAACAAACTAATAGTGGCTCTAAACTGAATCGAATACAGCATTTTGGTCTCATAATTCAGCATTGCAATCAAAGTCCTCAATCACAAGAATCAGTCGATTTGTTGCAGTGACCTAGCAATCTCCTTAGCTCTGAATTAAATCAGAGTTTCTTTAGCTTCAAGTTGTACATGTCGAACTTAGGGTAATAGGCCATGGCAGTGATTACGCTTGACTTGCTGGTGCCAGGAGGGCCATATAACAAATACGCACATTCCCAAGCCTTCCCTACTACAATCATTTCTCTTAATAAACCTCTAAATATTTGTTAAAAAAATGACCTTGCACGAATCAACAAAAATAAAGAGATTAGTAGAAAATACCAATCACACAAACACAACAAAATTTAGGTGGGAAGAGCTCTTTCACTATCTCTAAATATTAGGGTTACAATAATTTCCTATCTCCCTCACTCTCTCAATGTACAAGTAAAACCCTGACATCCCTTTAAAGAATATATATCATCTCTGGTACTGTGAAAAACCCAACGTAACCCCAATACAAGATGTACCCGTACACTAACTATACATGGACAAAAGGTGCCATTGGCTAAATCCTTGTAAAGCTATAGCTTAATGAACAGTAAATTCTTGTAGAATATAAGATATCTATCATAACAATCTCTACCTTAACTTATTTTCTGCTACCTTGAAGATAATTAGAAATCTCAACTTCAAGCACTCATAACCTTAGGTGCACCATCAATTTTCAACACTGGGTAGCATTGATCTTTAGCAAATAGGTTCACCTACAAGTGTAAACACATACATAACCTATATTAGACATCCTCTCATCCAAGTCTCCTATGTACATAGTCAGCATCCACAGGTCCAACAATTGAATTTGAACTCTTTAGAATACCTCAAACCAAAATACGCAAATCATACAGAAATCAAGAACATGCATGGATCAATTAAAAAATAAGCAGATACATATTTAACATTTTCGATAAAACAGAGAGTTTGATCTGAAAACTTTCTTCATGGAGGAGAAGTATTTTGGGATCTACGGTTTGAAATTCTTCATTCATCAAATCTTGAAGTTACATCAATTACAATTATTGAATGAAAAGGATATGAATTCACATAATCTAATAATCTTGATCATGAGGAATTGGATCAAATGATCTATGAAGCTTAATCCAAATCTGTGGTTGAGCCCATAGATCCACGTAGTTGTTGCCTCGTAGAATGTGGATCTCTTGAATCCAATGGTCAAATGGCCTCATACCGCACATTTTTTCTGCCTATTATTTGTGGGATAGCATTTGGGAATTTTTCTGACCCTCCCGAGAGTCATGTGATCTCGACCGTGGATTTCACGAATCCAACGGTGGCTGAGCTATAACAAAAAGTGAAAAAAGTAAATGCCAGCTCAGCACTATCAACCACTGCTGGATTCTTGGAATCCATGGCCGAGCACACGACTTCCCGAGAGGGGTCAGGAAAAAGGGGTCCTTGAGCCCGACCCTTTTCCAAATAGTAATAGATATGTTGGGTACCCGATCCTTTGACAACCCGAGAATTTGTTTTCGTATCATCTCAAAACATATCACGAGATTTAATCACATTTCATATGTTGCCCCTTGCTTCCAACATATTGTCTCCATTCCACACGGACAAAGCACGTACCCACCTATTCACATGTGTGCCCTTTAATCATCACAACAATACAATCTACCCATGCGCCCATGCACATATCCTGCCTGCTCCAACCTTGTCTCTTGCCCTACTCTATTTTTCTTCTCGGCTCTCCTTCAATTTAAATATTTTTCGATAAATTGTTTTTTCATATAATTATGATTTTTATGGTCCTAGGGTTTAGGGTTTACACTCTAAACCTATATTTTCTCCTTTATTGAGTTACTTAAGGCGGTCTAGGGTTTACGCGTGATTAAGATTTGTTATTATGAAATCCAAGATTTCTTGTCAATCAAGAAATTTCCATCGAACCATCTCAAAATTCCGTAACAAGAAATGCCACGCACATACTACAAAGCCGTATTTAAGAAACAGTAAATTGATGTTTCAATTCAATTAGACTTTTGGCCTTTAAACACCTTTATTTGCGAAAATTAATCTACAACGCGGTTTCCTTCTCGTGGCTGATGTAGCAATATGCAATTCTAAACATTTTGAACTTGATTTAATTTGTTTTTTCTCTAAGAAATTCCTACACGATTTCGATAAATTAAAATGTTGAATTGTTCTGATTTGTTGATTGAGGGTGACTTGATACTTATCGGTATGACGATATTACAGAAGCAAGAAACAATAATAGAGAGACGAGCCAAAAGACGCATCGACACGTCTTAAACCCTATCAGTATTATCTTACCAACTAGCTTGCTGATTGATTGCCATTCCAAACCGAGAGCTAGGTATCTTCATTTTCTTTTTTTGAGAATTTTCTTGAAGAAATGAGGAAATTACAAGGTGATTAACGATACGTTTTTATCCTTTTGGTTATTATCTTAAAATAATATTACTGCCCTAATTAGGGTTTGTTAGTGGCAAAAAAGTGGGAGTTTGATAACGAATCGATAAGATTTTAAAAGCTAAAAAATCGTACGTACGTCAGAATGCTTTTAGCATAACCATACCAAGACATGCTGAAAACCTAATTAATATGGCCATATTGATAGATACATTGTCACGTATAAATTAAAATATTATATATAATCAACACACGGCGTGAGTTATTTAGTGCATTTCTGATCTGCAAGTACATTTTTGTATCGGCCCATTTTTTAAACCATGAAGAAATAAGAAAGGAAAAAAAAAAACATTTTAGGGTCCAATCATACAATGTCGATATATTACTCGTGATGTCCCTAAATTTGGCAATGTTGCTCGTGACAACTCATAATATTTTGTAACATAGTTTCTTGAAAATGAGATTTTCGTATGATGACAAGTAGAGATTTGTCTCCGAGAAGTAGAATCGAAACTAAATTACCATGCTAGCAATGTTTTTTTTTCATCTCGAGTTATTATTATTTCTAAAACGCCTTAATTGTAATTATTATTATTATTATACAATTATATTGTCTATAAACGGTATAACGTTAATGTTTTTTTCCGTTATAACAAATTGTAACGCTCGGGCAAAAATGGAAAATAATGGAACTAAACCTTGACACGGGGCCTAAGAAAACTAATGTTCTTGACACGGCACGGAGGAATATCTGAATGGGGTCGAGCAAGTTGTACCATATTGATTGAGACAAAAAGGATTGCAACATTCAGGTCACGGGCTCGGTTCTAATTACTGAACGAAATATTTTTAATAAAAAAAGTTATGGACCTTGGCCCAATTGTCCCTTTCCACATGTGGGTAACGACATAATTCATCCTTTTTTGATGTCATTATTTCCCATATCCAAGGGTTGGCGTTGTACTATAAGTATTACCGGAAGTTGAAAAAATAAATAAATTATGGAGTGTACTTGCAACACGTGTGTCCTTGTCCCTTCCTCACATGTGGGTAGAAACAACCAAACCTCGTCCTATTTTCTGGGTTTCTAAGCTCCATCAATGCAAGATCAACTAAGAGATCGTGTTCGTTCATGACAGCAATTGAAATTTTGAAATGTCCATTGGCTAAGTTTACACTTCCCAACAAAGAAGACAACTGGCCAAAGAGTAGAGACGGACCACAGTATGAGCCATGTGGCAGCACTTAGAGTCCATTGACCCTATACTCTGGTTCGACGTGGGGTCATCAGAGTTCTATCCTGGTCACAGAATTGATATTTTAAACACTTTAATGATTAAAGCATGGTTTTAAAAACGGCCCTTTAAACGGTAAAGCCCCAAGCCCGTTTCAGTTAAAACCGTTTAAACACGTTTTATTGTGTTTGAATAAAATGGCTGTTTTTTTTGTTTTAACAGCCGTTAAAATCGTTTAAACAGCCGTTTAATTCTGAAAAACTTTGTAAAAAAAAACGGCCGTTAAATCCGTTTAATTTCTGTTAAATTCTATTTTTTTTATTTTCAAATTTCAAAATTTGAATTTCAGTGCCATTTTTTTGTTTATTTTCCATTAAAATTGTTAAAATCCGTTTAATTCTTTTTTTTTTCCATTTTTGCCCCTGGCCGTTTCAATCCGTTTAAACGGTAACACCCCCAGTCCGTTTAACCGTTGAAATGGCCTCCTTTAAACCTTGGATTAAAGTTTCGATCAAGGCCATGTAATTAGGTGCACTTGCACAAATAATGTGACTCCATGATGACTTATGGACAGAAGTAGGTCCAATGAATCAGGTTCGGATAGTGTCCCGTACAAACTTGATCCGGCTTCATTAATGGATGGGATCCAGTTGCAGATGATCGGAACTTATCATATCCAAGCACCAGCATTGTGTGTATATACGTGTGCGTTATTTCAGATCCAATGAATCAGGTTCGGAAAGTGTTGAAATTTTTTGAGAATTTTTTACATACCCCCATGATATCTTTGAAATTTGACATGCCCCCTACAATTTGAAAAAGCTGACATACCCCTATGACTTGGTTCACAGGACGTTGACTGTTGTGGACCTAAATTTGACTAACAGATTTTTTGAAAGGACAAAAATGCCCCTCTCTTCAACCTTAGACAAGTAGATTTGGATTAAAACCCTAATCCCAAATTAATGGCTGTGGTGGACGTCTAGGGATGAGACTCCGGTAAGTTGGTCACCCATCACCGGTGACCAACTCACCGGAGTCTCATGGCCGGACAACTATCACTCCGGTGATCGGTTTGAATTTTATGCTGCTGCTGACTACCCAAAAAGTATTCTTTTTCTATTTCATAACTTCCAAGTGCTGGATCAAATCCACAATCGTTCTCAAGAATTATGAAATAGAAATTGAATATATACTTCTTGATCTTGGTTTGTTGTGCGCACTGGTTCTATGCATCAATTATTGATTTTCAGTGAACGATGAGGCCATTGGTGCAAGTAAATTCAATGCATTTGGTTGCATTTGATCACCTGAATATAATATATAATATGTTAAACTTAGATTACAAACTGTCCATGGTGCACAAAATGTTGGTTATCGTTCATTCCTAAAAGGAGCAGGCAAATCGAGTCCATATGATATGACGATGACTGTTAGTTGCATGCTGAGGTAAGTGGATATTAGTCAAAAAACCAAACACCTGCAACAGAAATTTCATCGATGCACACCATTGCCACATCCAATTAACTACCATGCACCATCTCATGATAAAAGCAGATAACCAATCAAACCAAGTATCGTTTACCAACAAAAGGAAAAACCAAAAAGATTTCTTGTAATGTAAATGTCATTTCCACAAAACAAAACAAAAAAAAAAATCTTTTCGATTAGGCCGGAGTGGATGTTGGCCGGCCACGAGACACCGGTAGGTTAGTCACCGGTGATGACCAGCCAACCTTCCGGAGTCTCATCATTGGCGTCCACCACAGCCATTAATTTGGGATTAGGGTTTTGATCCAAACCCACTTGTCTAAAGGTTGAAGAAAAGGGTATTTTTGTCCTTTCAAAAAAATCTACATCCTGTGAACTGGGTCATAGGGGGGTATGCCAGTTTTTTCAAATTGTCGGGGGACATGTCAAATTTCAAAGATATCATGGAGGGGTATGTCAAAATTCCCTTTTTTTAACTCGTATACATGCGGGCCCATGACTGTATGTAATTTTAAAAGTCAAAAACAATTGATATATAAGTAACTTTATCCCGTATTAGTGAGTGCCCCGTGCCCCGTGCCCGGACAAAGTATTTTCTAAAATCGGGTGTAAGCGGCTGAGATCCACCGTCCAGTTGGGGATGTATAAGATATTGGCCCTTCTTTATTGAAGCTTATAAGAGGGGGTATAAGTTGCTACATTTTGCACTGTAGTGCAAATATAGCAACTTGCGTTGTAATAACTTATAATACAAGTCACTTACAACTGCTTGGTTCACGCCGTGTAAATGGATTTGGGCTAATGGTCCATACAAATCACCTTCAAGGAGAGGATGACCCACAATTTTTTTGGTCCCACTTAGGAGATCTGCTGCATCAAAATCAAATCTGATAAAATAATCGTAAGGTTCGTTACCACTTGTCTCTTCGAAGACATCCAATAAGATTGGAATGATACTGAGAAGATTAGCATGGCCCCTGCGCAAGGATGATACGCACAAATCAGGAAATGGTCCAAATATTTAAAAGCCTTGAAGGTGCCAACAAGCTCCATTGGTAAAGTTTGTGGGTGATGATATGCCATCGACCTGTGGTCAAAATCCACCTTCATCGAGTTACTGATCTCTTTAAAAACGAGCTTACTTCACACGTTACCACCCATTGGTAGACTTTGTTGACATTTTTTCTAGGCATAAACAAAATGTTCATAGAGTGACAACAGTTCAGATTCTGCAGCAAGTTGAATTTGAGCAATAGACATGGAATTTTGCTTAGAAAAATCTTATGACCCCTAAAAATCTTGTGTTGCACCTAGAATGTGTTGTTGGACATTTTGTCCATTATACTAAATAATGGTATTATACTAAATAATGGTACTTTTGTCTTTTTGTTTTTTTTCTCGAAAAATGTCATTTTTTTAATTATTTATTTTATTTCATTCAATTATATTAACATGGTTCTTTTAGTCTTTTCTCACTTGAACACATTTAATGCGTTGACGTCAGCGTGTGTCGAGTGTGTCAATTGCTCCTCTCCCCTCATATACGAATTCCCTTTTGTCATCAAGAAAGCATTTGATGACTCGCATCTATCATTAAACTGATAATGGACCACGATGTAAGACGCGTACGTGGCACATTATTAGAGTGTATTGATTATATGGATGTTTAGCTCATCCCTAGGTAGACTCACGCAACAAATATCAGATTGATTAGTGATTTCTAACCTTTGGATCATAATGCTCGAAATCCACAGTTAAAAATAAATCAAGAAAAGCCTCCAATCCAATAGATAAAAATTATTAATCAGGATGAATTTTGGTATGTTGGTCCACCTAGGGATGGGCTGCGTCCCTACAACATGTGCACAGCATAACAACCTACCCATCCTGTGAACACACCAATGGACCAACCAGTTAGTGTTTTATTCTTGGTATAACTAGATAGTGTTATTAAGAAGTATAACAACATACGGTTAGGGTTTCCCTCACCACACCACCGGATGCCGCATGTCACACGCCACAAGCCTTATATTGGCCGTCCTCCATAGGCGATCTGTACATCGTTGTCCTTCTACTAGTAAGTTTAGGGCTGCAACTTGGGCGGGCTCAACCTGAGCTTGACGGGTTCAACCCGACATTGGGTTAGGATTGGGTTGGCCCCTTCAGTACTCCGGGTTGGGTTTGGGCCCAGATTTTGATAACCCTATCAAATTGGGTTGGGCTAAGGTGGAGGCTTAGCCCAACTCGAGCCTGACACATACACATGTTAATATAGCCCACATATATATACATATTTTACCTTAGTATAACAAGATTACATGGAGAATTATATTTTGAACTTGTAATTCTCGTATGAATAAACCTATACATATAACTAATATAAATGTGTATATATTTTGTTAATCTGGTCTTATTTAACCGGATATGAAAATGAAGCTATTATTTAATGCCTGGCATGAAGGTCATTATATTGACCAATAAACAATTTTAATATGAAAAAAAATTATCAACCTTTTTAACCAATAAAAAAATTAAGAAATTGACCAACCCGACTAACCCAACCAACCCGATAAGGTTGGGCTTGGGCTGAGAAATCTAGGCCTGACCTCTGGTTGAGTTGGGCTAGGGTTCACAGCCTTGAAGGTAGGGTTGGGCTAGGGCTGACCTCCAACCAGCCCAAGTTGCAGCCCTAAAGTAAGTTCCTCTTCCTCTACTTCTCTTTTCTCATTTTTCTTTTATTTTAAGCCCGAATTGCAGCCCTTTCACTACCTCCAACCCATATGTTTGATCTTTGCATTGCCGCAGCACCTCTGGAGCCATCCAGCTCTAGCGAGGTGTTCCAATACAAACATCAGGTGGATGTAGATATTTGGCTATACGGGTGCCTACTCCAATCGGGTTGGGTTGGGTTGGGTTGGGAAACTTAAGCCTGACGTTGGGCTCGGGCTCGGGCTCAGGCTCAGATCCTTGAAGCTCGGGTTGGGATCGGGTTGACCCCCAACCCGACCCAAGTTCAAACATTGTGTGTTATACTGTTATAGAGGGAAGCACGTTTCTTTGCGCCTCCATCGCCCTAGAAGAAGAGAAACTCACTTCGGTCGGTGTCTCGCAGTTCGCTCTTTAGGCTCACGGTGAGGGAGAAAGAGGGACGAAGATGGGGAAGGCAAAGAGCTCTCGCAAGGGTAAGAAGGCGTGGAGGGCTAACATACGCACAGATGACATCGACGAGTTCTTCGAGAAATCTACCAAAGATGCTCTCAGCGGCGGTTCCCTAACCAGCGTTCCCAGCGAGTCTCTCTTCTTCGTCGACAAATCCAGTGGTAACTCCGTTAATTCCGCGTTAGGTTTCTCTCTTTTGTTCCATTCAGCTTTCGAAGCTAGGGTTCTATGCACTCCCGTAAATATTTTTTTAAACCATCCTTTGTTGTCAGGGTTTGTTGATTCTTCTCTTCATTGCAGTTAGTGTTTCTGCACTTTCTAAATGATATTATCTTAGTTTTGGCTTCGTTTTGGGGAAAGACTCGGTTTTCTGCTCAACGTCAAAACCGAGTTGACTCGCTAATATGAACGACTCGGGCAGCATAAAAAACAAATTCGAAAACATTGAATATCTTGCTTTAGTGGTTTGGTTTCGGTGCTCTCTGAAATCGGGAGGAGTTGATACGTCTTAGCAAGTCTCTGACCTTAAGGATAGCACCTGAACTACTTTTTGCAAGTATGTATAGATTAGGTTTAAAAAAAAAAAATTATGTTCATCTTGCTTTATGAGCTTTTCAGTTTTCAATCAAAGTGCCTTTTGCTGAAAAGCCCTTTGAATGGGCATTTATCCATCTTTACGGGCGTATTGTACTTTATGCAATTTGAATGACATGTTTTCTCACATGGGGATTTTGTCACTTGAAGGAGTTCAATTCAAATTTATTTGAGAAAGACTTTTGGATTGAATCTCATATGGGGAATTTTGTTTTTTCGAAAATCAGAATGTGGGTTTTATATGAACTCTTTCGTCCTAGTGAAATGTTCTACTATTTTCCTTGTTGTTTAATTTCACTTCTAAATAAGGCTTATGAGTTGAGTGGATGGAACAAATGAGGGGATGAACACATGTAACAGACCTCATAGAAAGCTCACATATGGGTATTTGCCTATTTGGAAAAGTAAGGTGATATTGAGTTGAATGCTTTGGGCCAAATGGATACAGAGAGTATCCTATGGTGGCATTGAGAAACTTGTGGATGAGGTGGCTCCTGTGCCACTCGTGTATTAGTACGGCCCGTACGGGTGTTGGTTATGAGTGTACCAGAAGTGTTGAGCATCAAACCTTTTAGTTCTAGATAATAATGAACTTCTCATTTTGAAATATGTCTACACATATTACCTAATCAAAAAATTTGTATAGCTGCGCCATATAGGATAAAGATCCCATGTCGTATCAATTTAACCATGTCATGGTCGGTTGACTTATCTAAACTTGGTGTATTGAAAGATCTAAATACCATAGGACTCCACAACAAAACTTGAACAGGAAATTAAGAATGTCATATCTATGGAAAATTCATTTCAATTTTACTCCTCACTAGGCATAAATATGGCCCTAAGGATCACTCAATGAAAATTTTAAATCCTAAGAGGGGAAAGTTCTGAGGCAACACAATTGTAAGAGAGAGATTGGCAACTGTTGCTGGAAAACCTTAGTCCCCGGAACCTCCTACCATAGGTCCTGTTCCCGGTCTGAAATCTCAATTACACGGTTCAGTCCCAAACTTGCTCCCAAAACGTTGAGCCTCGCTCCCCCTCTTGACACGACATAAAAAAGACATTGTTCCTATAAACATATACATGTCACAGGGTTTGTGGTGGGAAAACAAGGTTTTTGTGCTGATAAATAACGGCTGTAAACGAATATTGGTGATCGTGGGAACTACGGGGCAGCAATGGTAATAGATAACAGCAAAACTATAATGTTGTTGATATTAGTGATTTTCGCAGAAACTGAAACCTTAAACTACGAAGAATTTTTTTAGTTGTGAGAACACCTTAAGAATTTGTTGCTAATGAGTAGTAATGTTAATTAAGAATTGCTTGGTAATGGATGGTTAGAGGTTGTGAGACTGGTGGGCGACAATACTGGCTATGCTAGCTAGACCATAGAAAGGGTGAGTGGAAATGCAGCCAAGCTATGAACATGGGTGGGATAGGTGGGAGAAGGAATAAGGGAAACCATTTGAACTAAAGAATTTAAAAAGTACAAAAGTATATAGAAGTACTTTATTATCCCTTCTTCAATAAAGCTTTACCTTGTCAAAAAAAATATAGAAGTACTTTATTGAGCCTCTACTATACGCACACACTGCCGTGTTCTAATAACACTTTTGTTTTTGCTTCATATTTGACAAGAGAAAAATGATGCAATTGATGAATATTCCTATAAATTGCCATCATGCTCTTAGTAAATGTATACATATCTGCCTTATTTAATTATTTTCTGTCTTTTGGCTGTTTTTTCTATCTTTGAGGTGCCTATGTGGCACAAGTATGCGTGTTTTATTAGCTTAATTTATTGATTAAAATTTCTCTGTTTTTTCCCTTTAGATTTTTCGGTCAAGCGGAAGATTGAAAAACATAGGGAGAAGGTCCTCCGTTGTGACAGCTTGTTGCAAAGAAATCCCTTTGTTCAACCTATCCCATCTTCAACGCTGAAGAAGGCCAAGAAAAAACGGAAAGATTTTCCGAAAGGGAAAGTTGAAAACCTAGATGCTCCCAAGGTAACTTATTAGCAGCTTGACTTTTGATATTATGAGTAGGGCTTGTTTCCTATTTTTGTCATCCTCATTGTTGTTGTTATTGTTCGTGTTGTTTCCGATTTATTTTTTGACATTCAAGCGTCTGATAATATTTTGTATAGAGTTTGTTTCCTATTTTTCGTTTATTCTTATTATAGTTCTTGTTATTGTTATTATTTCTGATTTATTTTTTGACATTCAACAGGGTGAGGACTCGGCCTCTAGCATGGTTGACATGTGGGATGATAAAGGTTTTTCTTTGACCATTCTATCATTTTTATGTTTTCACTTGTTTAATATTTTGAGATAACATGTGCTGCATTGAGCACCTTTGACTTTCTTGCAGGTGAAGACAATGTCAAGGCCAAAAAGGTAGCTGTTATAATCCATTTTTAGATTCAAATGAGATTGCTCCCCTTAGGAATTTTAAATAAAAAAAAGTGATGCACAGTTGATCCTGTGATGCTCTTTGGTGGAAATGGAATGCCAAAGTGCTCCATGTTATTGCCTTTTTGCATCTTTTTAAAACATTTGAAAAATGTGAGGAATTTTCTGTAGATTTTTTGTAGACCTTGGCTTATAATTCTATCATTGATTTTTGACAGAAGCCCAAGCCTTCTCTTATTCCAGCGGTAGAAGTTGAGCCACCTGGGTGCTCATTCAATCCTTCTTTTGAAGCTCATCAGGTATCTTTTTGATTTTTAAAACTGCCATGTTTTGTCTATAATTCCTTGCTTCGGGTATAAAAAAAAATATTCTCACTGTTTTGTTGTCAATTAAGGATTCATTGGCTTGTGCTGTTGCCGGAGAAATGCAAAAAATGTACCAAAATGAGTTGGGGCCTCTGCCAGTTCCACTAACTGTACCCGGTGAAGTTGTGGATGAAGAAAATGTGAGTCTTGTTTGTTCCTTCTTGTGATGATTCACGTATAATTTTAGATGGCCTTGAATATATTAGCACAAATTTCGTAGTCAAGAAAGTTGAGGAATTCAGATCTTGCCTTTGGTACCCCCCACATTTATAGCTGATAGTCCATGTGCAATTCTTGATTCACTTTAAAAAAATGATTCATGAGCTATCAGTGTGCTTTGCGATTTTTTTTTGATAAGTAGTGCTTTGCGATTTTTAATGTTATCTATTCTACCACTCTCCTGTCATTCCTTGGGTTTTTCTATATGGGGAATCATTATATGCTGGAAATTTTTATGATTGTATCTCTATTCTTTTATGTAACAAGGAAACTAAGTTTCCTGAAATTTGACTGTGCTGGACCTCCATGTCATATAATCTTTATTCTAGGAAAAATCTTTCTGTAATTAGTCCTTTTATTGCATGGAAATCCTTGAGCATGATTTACTAAAACTGTAAAACTAATTTATCTTCCAGATGTATTTTCTTGATGCGGATGATGGAAGTGATGATGATCTGAATGAAGAGAATTCAGTCGAGAACGGTGAAACTGCACTTGAGCAAAGGTCTGCTTCATATTGTTCTTTATCATTATCTTGCCTGAAGGATTTATATTTTCAACATGTAAATTCGCATGCCTACTCTTTGATGGTAATTGGAAAGTTCATGTTGTCTGGGTACACATTCTGTTATAATATATTTTGTTCATACCTTAGTTGCAGTAAACTCCTGTGTAGGGCGACACTTCTGCTCTAGAACCGGGCTTTAAACTTGGGAGCTCGTCAGACTCTTGCTTCTAAGTTGACGGAAACCCGAACTTGTGTGAGATGGACTCTTGATTCGCTAAACAAGAAGCATTTGACAGGAAATTTCGGGAACAAAGCTCAATGATTCTCCTATGTTCTTGCGAACTTATGAAGTTATAAGATAGTGTATTCTATTACAAAAATAACAATATAAACTTCAAATAGAATTTATTACTCACTTATTTACCAAATTATTTGGACATATGGCAAACAATATATATGTGTATATTTCTTTAAAATAATTTAGTTCTCCTTACATATATATTTTACGGACGCTTCCCAATTTTTTCAAACCCTAGGGCTTCCTTATAACACCCATTTCCTCGTTCCTGCACCCACCGCTCCCTTTTCGTGCAACTAAGGTTTATACATGATCATGAACTAGGAATGATGGTAGAAATCTTTTGACAGACATCAAGAAATCTGAAAGAAAAAGACCTGATTTAAACACAACTCTTGTTCCTTTTTCTCTGTCTTTCCTTGCCATGCTTGCAATTGGTAAAATATTTAATAATGCACTTGGAGTAATGATAGTCTTTTTGTAGACACCAAGAAATCTAGAATGTTTCTTTTCCTGATTTCTTCCTTGTCATACTCGCCAAGCATCTGATATTGCTTCAGAGCATAGCTTGCATTTCAATATGTAAGTTGACTGGAGAATGTATGATGCTATATAACTGTCTAAATTTGAGATCCAGAATCACATAAAGTACAAAATAATTGCTTCTAAATTGTACTAGGAGATTGCCTAGCTGGGCCCATCGAAGGGCAGTGCTAACAGTGATCCAAAAAAAAATCATTATTTTAATCATGTGACCCATGACTTGCAAACAATATCTATATAAGACAAGATCACATGAGTTTGTATTGTTTGGATGATTCTGGTGCAGACCTTCAAAAACAAAGAGAGTGACTCGAGTAGAGCTGAACCGGAGAGCTAGACGTGTGGAACTGCTGAAGTCCGAAGCAGAAGCAAAGAAAGTGGAGAAACTTTCGAAGGAGATTGACTGGTAACCTGATGTTTATACTTGTACATAAATTACTTTGGGTGGAAAATACATCTCACTTTTGTGGGTTTATCCGTGACAGCTTACCAGATATCATTAAAGAAATAGCTAAAGAAGATGAAGAGAAACAAAAAAGACATGTCAGGCGTGCAACAGCTAGGCAAGAAAGACGAAAATTGGGTCCACCGCGCTTGGGGAAGCACAAGTAATTATCCTAGTACTCTATTTAAAATTTCCTATCTTTCTTGAGTGGATTTTGGTGTCATTTTATTAAAATTTTAATCAGTTAAGAGCATAGCTACAATATTGCTCTTGAACATTTTTAAGTGGGAGAAATTCTAGCAAGTAGTTTTTTGTATTTTGGATTACTCAGCTTTAATGTGGAAAAAAAGAAAAATAGGAAAGTATATATATTTAAAACTAGAAAATTTTAGGCTTTTATTAAATTTCAAACCCAAAATATCATGAAGTATCACAATATGTTTATCCCAAAATGAAAGGGAAGAAAAAACACAACATCTAGTCATATCTAAGTTTTTCAAGAAAATGAGGGCTTTTGAAAATCTTGGGAAATATTGCAGGCTTTGTGTGTTGACTAAGAGCACATTTGCATGTTTTTTCTTTTTTGCTTTTTCAGAAGAGTTTATTTGTCTGGTTGGTCCCATAGTTTACCCCTCGTAGGTTGCATGCTAGTCAGATTCAAGTTTATGACAGACTTCCACCTAAAAAGTACAAACTTGGCAATGATCATCCTATTGTCCTAATATTCGACCTAAAAGATCCCCATGGTGGAATCTACGTGGACATCCTCATGTGTGCTGTGCGTGTGACATATGCGGGGAGGATAGCATCCTTGCACTCATGCACTAATGAAAGCCTTTTTTGGTTATCCTTGTACCTTGTCTTTAAATTCTGTTGTAATCATCTTCCATTGTAGCAGAAATAACTGGTTTATGTTCTTCATTTCAGATTTGAACCTGCCCCTGTTCAAGTCTTATTATCTGAAGAAATCACCGGATCCCTCCGTAAGCTGAAGGTTTGCTAATCATTCTCATATGACACAATTCTCTTTGTTAGATCTTGCTTTGAGATATAGTTTATATTCAAAAGTTGAGACGTTTCCCCGTTTTTTTCCTCCATGAAGGGTTGTTGCACCCTTGCAAGGGATCGGTTCAAGAGCCTGGAGAAACGAGGCATACTTGTCCCGACAGCTAAGCACAAAAGGTCTGGATCTCCCTTTTTTCTCTCTTCTTTTCAGACTTATCAAAACAAAGAGTACAACTGGTTTTTAAGATGTCAAAACTATACCAATTTTCTGGACATATGATGCTTTTCCCTGAAGACCCCTTTATCTGTCTTCCAGCACCTGTGCCGCACATGGTGCACATGCCCATTTATGTGGTCCTTCCATTGGATCACTACTTGGATGATCTGCCGTAGCCCAAAGGACTTGGATGATAATTCTAGCCATCTGTCCAGGATAAGATCTTAGATTTGGACTCTGGAAATCTTCTGAGAAGTCGGGGAAAAGGATGTATTTTCTTTTCATGTACGTGTGTATATAGCTATTAAGGTATGGAGTTATTTGAGTATATGATGCAGTATATTAACAATGATTTGTTTCCTTTGTGGGTATCCTTGCACAGAAATTAGGTAGTGTCCTCCCATCTTGTTGGATGGGCCATGCTGAGTACGTGGAGGGGATGCTTGGGAAGTTTACAAAGGACCAAGGTGAGAACAACTGGTTCTATGAAGGAATGAAAAACTGAAGGGCCAAGGTGAGAACTGGTCGGACAGATTTTGGGCGTTGTTTCTTGCAATTTGTTCCTTAAATGCCTGCTTGTTAGTTTGAGTTCTCTCTCCATTTGTGGTTTTGCTGGTTTTATCCAGAAATACTTAGATCTACGGAAACAAGTAGATATGCTTATTAGTACAAGTGACTGTTATTTAATGAATAAATGGGTAGAGATTCTTTATTGTAGTTCTTTCTGCTGGGGAATATAAACAACAGTTCCGTCGCAAAATGTGCCCCCCTTTTTTTGATAAGCAAGATTGTTGCTAAATGTGACTATAATTCCTTTGGAGTGTGGAGTTATGTCTATTAATGGGCTGAGTGGCCCACTGGGCTTTTAACGCTAGCTCCATTGTGGGCCCTGTTTTGGAGCCATGGGCACGGCCTTATGTTGATGTTCCAAGTTCTAACAACTAGTAAGCCCCCATGGTTTAGCGGTATTAGGCAATCCCTCATTTGAGGGCTTTCGCAGGATCAAGTCTAGCTGGGTACTGGTTGCGGTCTTCCTGAGCGGGGAAAAAAGAAGTTTGAGAAGGAAGTTCAAGGTAGCATGAGCGAAAAGGTGAGGACTTGCACATGAAAAATGGCATCGTCATCTCTGGTGAGAAGGGCGAATGTTCCTCAAATTTGAAAGAACGTGGCATTCTAATGGATGTAAATTTAAGTTTAGGGGAAGAGGAATGCCATTATCAATTATTGGAATATGGTTTATCAGGTGAATGATAAAGCGAAGCAAAGAAACAAGTTTTGTTGCACTTGGATGTCAACAGCAGCGGTGATGAACGAGCTGCGAGCTGCAGCTGGTACTTCTGGGAAGTTTACAAATGTGGGATTCATCAGTAACCACAAATGTGAGCCACCCTGTTTGTGACCACAGAGAGGTTTTCATAGATGGGATTCATCAGTCAAAGTGTGTTCAAGAAGACTTTTTAATGGACATTTTTGGAACGGAATCGATACTGTGGGAAATTCAAGCAGTGACGCATACAAACAGCACAAGATGAGCGGTGCTGAAGGATCAAAGAATATTTAAATATCAATAACAGAAGCTCCAACGGAAGACAACCCAAACATCTCTCTCTGATCTTCTCTATTTCCCTAACTTTACCTAGCAAACTACCAACGAATCCTTTTTGGGCCAAAAAGATATTCGGATTGGGAATAGAATTATCTTTTCAACCATTTGCCCATTAAAGGTTTCAGGCCTAAATTTGAATCTTATTGGGATGGGCTTGGCTTGGGCCTATTAAAATCTCAGGCCTGGGATTGGCCCCATTAAACCTAAGCATAAAGCATGAAAGGAGGAGGATAAGTCATCTCAAAGACTAGGAACGGTAACTGATACCAACAGCACCTCTTCTAATAGAAAGAGGGAGATTGGGTGTCCATTCCTAACTTAAAACCAAGGAAATAAGTTTCGTTAATTTTGCTCAACATTTCAGCATTTGGCTCAACACCAAGAAATGTTATACCCATCGAAATAATGCATTATTTCGTAAAAAAATATTATGTCGATTTATGTCGATGAATAGTAATATTTTGACCAAAGCTTAGTTCTAAAATGTATTATTTCAGTGGAAATATTTCGACATAATGGTAATGTCTTGACTGAATATGAGAAAACTCTAAAACCTACAAATCTGATTTTTGCTCAAATCAACTTCTCACCTTCGATTCTTTGACAAAAATGAACATTCCGTTGAAGATTTTGAGGTGAAAACCCTCATGGATTGATCGTGCGGACAAACCAAAGTTCATTTTAGAGTTTTTTCAAATTGACAATGTAAGTATAATTTTTTTGAAGTAAATTGAAATCTTTTGTTGTTTCTTGCAACAAATAGATAATTTATGTGTAACTGCATTAGATATATGGACCTATGATACACGGGCTGAAAATTATTTAAGAAAATTTTTAAAATTTACGAAAACTCCAAATTTATTGGTTTTCACCCTACACGACCATAGTTGAGCATGAATTGATTATATATTGCATAACTTAGTCCAATCTAAACTTTAATTATGTTAAATTTTTATTTTCCAAACAAAAGTTAGTTTTTTCAAAAAATATTTAAAAAATTAAAAAATCAGGTAAAAGGTGTTCTAAAATTAAACATAATATCTGTACATTAATGTATGCGAATTAGGAATCGTTAATCTCTTGATTATAGCTATTTTCTATAAATAATAATAATTAAAGGTATTATAAAAAAATCAAGGAAAGTTTAATGCATTAAATACATGCAGATTTAATGCTTTCTTTCTTTCAATTTAGTTTAGTTTAAATATTTAAATATTTTACTTATTAAAATAAAAATAAATAAATATATATATGAATAAATTAGTTAATAGTTTATAACGTTATACGGGTTGTAATTTATATCTAATTACATATGGCATTATTAGGGTTCCACCACGATGGGAGGTGACAGTCACCGAAGGTCTATGATTGTGGTCTTTTTACTTTGTGTACTTATTTATTTGGATGTAATGAACTTAATTTGAAATTATTTGATGATTATAATCATTTATCATTATTACTACTTTTTAGTTGTTTAACTATCAAATACTAGCCTCAACATATTACAGACCGCTATGGTTATTCATTTCCATCCTACATATGATTGTATCTTATAGTTTGATAATTTACAAGTGCTTTTATACTTATTTATTTTATCATTTTCTAAATTTTTCATAAAAAGTTTTATAATATTTTTCATCATTTCCGCCTTATTTCCATGCAAAATATATTATTTTCACACCGGTCTAAATACTTCAACAAAATATTTTCATTTCCAGACCAGTCAAAATATACTTCAAAATTGAAATATATTTATTTGCTAAAAACTAATAATAAAGTTATAATGATGTCCACAGTTTTTTTTTGGTTGTATATATGATCACCAAATCAATACAATTAGTGGACTAGGTCAAATAGAAAAGGTGAGCCCTAGTTAGATGGATTCGATTGACTTGCCTGTGCCTCGTTTTGGTGAAGAATCCATGGCTATTCTGTCACATGTACCCACGGATGAAAGTCTTGGGATCAGAGTCCGGATCGGTGGGCATAGGTTGTTATGTTACGTGGAGCTTGATGGTGTTAGAAGTACATGAAGGCACGACACTGCAGCCCAGCTTTGCGTTGAATTTTTTATTTTTATTTTTTGGGTGATTGTATCTTTGTTCTTTAAATTGTTTATTGTTCTTCCCGACACGGTTCTGGATCAGCCCTATCCAACCCCACTACATCCCAGGCAAGACAACCCAACTTCCAATGGATCAGTGCCTGCCGATCCTTCGAACCATCCATGTTCCCCTTTAATCATTCTATGCCCGAATTTGTCGGGCTGCAACTTGGGCGGGTTGGGTTGGGTTGGGTTGGAGGTCAACCCTAGCCCAACCCAACCTTAAAGGCTGTGAACCCTAACCCAACCCAACCCAAGGTCGGGCCTAGATTTTCCAACCCTAACCCAACTTTATCGGGTTAGTCGGGTTTGTCAATTTCTTATTTTTTTTTGTTGATTGGGAAGTTTGCTAATTTTTTTTTTAATATTAAAAAAATTTATTAGTCAATACAATAACCGTTATGCCAACCACTAAGTAATAGATTCATTTCCAATACCTCATAAAAGAAAACATGACATTTCCATAATAAGGGAAAAGTTTATTAACTCAAATGCATGATCAAAGTAACTAAGGGCTTGTTTGGTAACGCACCGCGGCAGGAAAATAAAATATTTGCTCGCGCTAATATTCGCTTGGGCACGTTTGGCAGCCACTTGCCCCCGGTGAATATTTAGTCTGGCCCACAAATTTGCCCGCCATGGCGGGAAAACATTTGACCACCTCCCCCCCTGTGTAAATATTTTCATTCCGATTAAGTCTTGGTGGGAAAATTTTATTTTCTTGTGGGAAAATCACTATTTTTAATAAAATTGAGTTTTTTAATATATAAAAAAGATAAAAATAAGTTTTTTTTTATCCTTTGACATAATATGTGGTTCCCACACTCGCCCAACTCATTTTTTATTTACTTTGATATATGGGACCCACTCAAATTGAAAGATAATGAAGTAAGCTAGCTTATACACTTACCAAACATTGTTAAATATTGATATGAACAAATATTTAGCCAAGATAATATTCGCCTGGCTAAATATTCGCCATCGGAATTCTTTTTCTGATGTATCAAACATGCCCTAAATAAATAACCAAAAATAATCCTTAAAGAAAATATGATATTTTCAAGATCAACCGATCACATAAAATGTCAAAATATAGTTTTAAGGACATTTTGTAATCTCACACAAGGGTTGTAGTTTTTAAGGATAAACATCCATGAGTTACTGCATTTTCCAAAATGTAGTATGGATATTTGTCAGTATACTAATACATATATACATTTGTATGTCGGGCTCGGGTTGGGTCGGGTTGGGCCGAACCTCAACCCTAACCCAACCCAATTTGATCGGGTTACAAAAATCCAACCCAAGCCCAACCCAAGTTCTAAAAGATCTAACCCAACCCAACCCTAATATCGGGTTCAACCCGTCAGGCTCGGGTTGAGCCCGCCCAAGTTACAGCCCTACGAATTTGTGCCTTGTAGACTTTTCACTTATAAAGAAACCTGAGGTGTTGCTCTAATACGTATCCCATTTGTTGATTATGCCAAATATTGCTACATGGCACACTCATGGTCCGCTGATCCATGAATATCTGGCCTACATGCTAAAAATCAGCCTGATAGATGATATCTAGTTGTTAGGTTTGAGAAACGTTTTTTGGGTTTGGAATTAAAGTTTCCACCTATGGGCCTGTTAAATGACGCTTAAGTTGGGAAAAAAAAAGCTTAAATCCAACGGCTATGAATCAGGCTAATTTTTGGATGTACGTTCTCCAATGGTGGATGGGCAAAATACTCACTTGCCAGTGGAAAAAAGTTTCTCACATGACAACATTTGGTGGACCAGAGGGAAAAGTATCTCTTTTTTCTTCTTCTTCTTCGTAAACCTTCCCAAGCATGCGTACCACCAAAAAACAGTTATTCTGGCGTACCGGCCTTGCCGTGTCTACCTAGTGTAAAGAAAACACACTGCACAGGCTGAAGACGAAGAATACATATTTGATGAGAACGTCCCTCATCAACATTGGTAGCGGACCACAGTATGAACCACGTGGCATATTTTTAGAGATCACTGACCGTGTAGATGTTTGGCCCATCCCTAGGTGGACATACAGACCAAATATTAGTGGGGTTTCAACTATGGGGTTCCAAGTTTCCTTCCAAGGTAGCGTTTTTTCTATGGACCATGATGCTAGACAAGCTTTTGACTGTAGATCACTTGATCTCCAGACGAATGATTATTGTGGACTATTGCTTGATGTGTAAACATGGCAGGGAATCAGTTTATCTTTTGCGTCATTTTGACGTAGCAAAAGATGTGGACTGTGATTCTGAGAGAGATTGGGATGATGTGGGTTAATTATGTTGGGATCGGAGTTGGATCTGATCGTTGGTTGGTTCACTTCGGCTTTCTCTACTAGAGGTCGAGTATTATGGAGGCTCTTACCTTTTTGTGATTCTTAGGGGATTATGGAAGGAAATAAATTTTAAAATTTTTGAAGGAAAGGAGAAGGGGGTGGCTAAGCTGATTCTTACTATCAAGGGGGCTTGGTTCTTCTGGTCTTCAATGTATATTAAATGTCGCGACATCTTCTTTGAGGACATTGTTTTTTGGTTGGCTTTTCCTTTTTCAATAGAAGGGCTTTAGTTCCTTTTTTTTCATCTTTTTCATCCTTTTTTTTCGCTCTTCTGCTCTTTGGGTTGTCCTTTGTAGGTCATCTCGACCTCTTTGGCTGCTTTTGTTTTGGTTTGGCTATATTGCTTTTAGTAAAGTTTACACTTACAAAAATAAAGTCAAAGTGATCTTCATGAGTTTGATATCCTCCCCGAAATATCACGTGCCTCACTCTTTCGTGCCAACCTATGAATGTTTGTCTCACGCAACGGTAGATCTACACACTAGAAATCATCCTTATTGTTGATATCTGGCCATTGAATTTTAGCAGTACCCCGGAAAATGCTTGAAATCACCCAATGAAAAAGGCCCGCATCCAACGACCATAAATCCCAATCAAGCCAATTTCTAGTGTTAGGTATCCACCAAGGGGTGAGCCAAACATTCATAGGATCAGTGGACCCAAAAGAATGTGAAACGTGACATTTTTGTGGCGGAAATCAAACTTTAATGTCCAAAACCTACCCCTAAAAGTTTTTCTTTATCTGCACCTGAACATCATGTGCATCGCATGATGCTCCTCCACTAGTTCTAATGCAACTAATGGAAAGACAACCAGGGAACAAAAGCGGATGCCCCTCCACTAGTTCTAGTGGAACTGATGGAAAGACAAGCAGAGAATAAAAGCTGAAGCAAAAAAAAAAGGCAAGTACCCATTCTATGATACAGAATCCAGTATCAAAATTTTGATATAGAAGTCCCTCAAAATGCCATGTGGCTCTCTTTTGAGCCACTGACCCATGAATATTTGCCCCACACCTTGGTGGATCTATACACCAAAAACTAGCATGTTGGTGATTTCCATCCGTTGGATTATTATGGGCTTTATGATCAACAACCTATGTATTGCTTCCAAAGTTCATAATAAAATCACCAACAATGTTGCTTTTTGGTGTGTAGGTTCACCAAGGTTTGGGACAAACATTTGTGGGTTAGTGGCCTGAAAAAGTGTATTATTAGAGCAGGAGTTCGATCGCTGTTATGACCATGGTTTTAAAAACGGCCGTTTAAACAGTAACGCCCCAAGCCTGTTTCCGTTAAAACCGTTTAAACACGTTTTATCGGTTTTGAAAAAAACGGCCGTTTTTTTGTTTTAACGGCCGTTACAATCGTTTAAACAGCCGTTTAATTTTGAAAAATTTTGTAAAAAAAAACAACCGTTAAAATCGTTTAATTCCGTTAAAATCCGTTTAATTTCCGTTAAAATCTGTTAAATTCCATTTTTTTTTTTTAATTTTCAAATTTCAAAATTTGAATTTCAGCGCCACTTTTTCCATTAAAATCTGTTCAATTCCGATTTTTCCATTTTTTTTCATTTTTGCCCCTGACCGTTTCAATCCGTTTTAACAGCTGTTTAAACGGTAACGCCCCCAGTCCGTTTAACCGTTAAAACGGTCTCCTTTAAACCTTGGTTGTGACAATAGTTAATTGAAAGACAACTAATAATATATTTTAATTGAAAAAGAATGAAGTATACCCATATCATATGATGTATAGCAGTAAGTCCCAACAGGTCACATAATAGTAAAATGCTGAAAAGATCTCAGGTATACCTTGTTACATCACGACCCTTAAATGTATCAAAGTGTTAATACAGAAAGGAAAAATATGTAACAAGGTATGCCTGAAACTGTTTCATTTGCAGAAGCATCATTTTTGGTAGTCATCGCTGCCATCTGGGCACACTGACCGCATGGATGTTTCTCCCACATACAGGCCAAAATTCACCTTGATTGATAATCTATAACCATTAGATTTTAACACTTTTTAGCACTTTTTAAGACGTTCTTATTGCCGTTGAATGCAACCAGGCCCAGATGGCAGTGGTGAGTCTGGTGACTACCAAAATTGCCGCTTCCAGGGATGAAAAGATCTCAGGTATGCCTTGTTACATCACGACCCATTCAGAAAATGCTACCCAAGGATTAACAGGACAAAAAATTATACGGTTGAGGGCCTAGAGGGAGGAAAACTTGTGTCACAAGATATTGTGACGGAAGTCGGTCACAGCATTCACGTGGCACACGATCATAGGGCGCTGACCGTATGGATGTTTGGCCAGTCCCTCGGTAGATTGACAAACCAAAAATCAGCCTGATTAGTGATTTACAACCTTTGGATTTTTGCACCCAAATAATGCTCAAAATCTTACCGTTAAAATCAACCCATGAAAATAACTTCAATCGAATCGGTTAAAAATCATTAATCAGGCTGATTTTTTGTGTACCGGTCCACCGAGGGACTGGCCAAACATCCATACGGTAAGTTCTCTATGATCGTGTGCCACGTGGCTCATATTGAGTGCTGTGACCGGCTTCCGTCACAATATCTTGACACAAGTTTTACTCGCCTAGAGGCATTAGACCACTGATTCCAGTAATTTACAATCTCTGAGGCAACAACTGCAAAAGTAAATAGTTGTTTCTTGGTGGACCGTGGAACTCTTTAATCCAACCGTAAATGGCCTGAATCGCACGTAGTTTTTTCTGGTTATCCGTGGGGTAGCATGGCTTAATTTGGAGATGGACGCTAGCCGCACTGTCGCTTGGGAAACGAGCAACGCAATTCAATTTGATTCTGAACTCCTTTTCGAAATGTTTATGTTACGTATGTTCTAACTTGCCACGTCATCACAGCCACATCATCATTTGTAGTTATTAAACGGTTAGGAAGTTGTGTTAGTTATGTCTATGTGTCTAAATGTTATGAATATTAGATGGTTATCCATGTGTCTAAATGTAATGAATGGTCATCATTTGTAGTTATTAAACGGTTAAGAAGTTGTGTTAGTTGTGTCCATGTGTCTAAATGTTATAAATATTAGACAGTTATCCATGTGTCTAAATGTTATGAATATTAGACAGTTAGTAAGTTGTGTTAGTTATGCCTATGTGTTAAAATGTTACGAAGGGTGAGTAGTTAGAATTTCTTCGTAAATATGTTGCAAAGGGTTTGATAAGGTATGAAAAATCTTTGGAAACGCATTGTGCGGTGAAATGAATTTGTTCTTTTAATAATAATTTTTCAAAGATTAGAAGAAACGTAACAGTTTACAAGAATTTGGTTGCGAAGTTGCGATTGCTTCTCTAACAAATCCACCCATCTCTCTCATGAGGCAAGCATGCACCTGCTCTTGTTCCTTACATATTCCCGCGTTTTTTTCATCAAAATTCGACTTTTCCCGCCAAAATTCCCTGCCTTTTTCTTCTTTCATAAGGAGGATGATTCGTGACGGAAGCCGGGTTGGTCTTGGAAAGTAATGTAGAAGAACAAGAAGAAAGAGGTGAAAGAACTAAAGAAAATGGGGATGAAGGAGGGGATAGGGAAGGAATCAATCCTTCATCCTTGGATACAACACACCAGGGTTGTCGGAATCAACACCCACAAGGGATGGCGGAATCAACACCACAGTCAGAGGAAGAATCACTCTTCACCATTAAAGGGGCTTCAACCTCCAATTTTTGTCTCCATTCAAAAAAAACAAAGGACTTCTTTCTATCTCTGTTACAACCTCCTTATATGGAAGGAAATTCCTTCTCCAATACGGTTTCACAAAAAAAAAGCTCGACAAAAAAGTAAAAGGTTTCCAGTGGGGTCAGCGTAGTCCCGCGTAGCCCTGTCTGCGCGTCGAGCTCCTTCATCAGAAAGAAAGAGAATCCCCTCACAATTGCGAGACGCCCATTTGGTTATGATCAGGTAAGCTTAATTTTTGTTGTTAATCTCTTTCAGTTTTTCGTTTGCGAGAGCTGTAAAGCTGTTTAATTTAGATTAGTTTCGTCGATTATGAATCTTGAAATTGGGTTCAATGGGTAGAATCGGTTATTCCCGAGATGGGTCTGTCGAATCCATGACGCTTACGAGCAGATATTTCCTTAATGTGTATATATATATATATATATTCTTTGTTGGTTAAGTTGCCAATTTAGGGAAAACCCTTTTTCTTAGTTTCTTTGATTATTTGGAGAAGCCCCCATTGATCATCTTAAGATAATTTTGTGGTTATATCTGGAAATTAGGGCTGTTGGTGATGATGGAGACGGTGGAAGGGAGTAGGGGAATGTCAGTAGTAACTAAGGTCAGAGAAGTAAGAGTGGAAGTCTTTTGTCAGTGGTTTTAATTGGTATATATCCGAGCAGTCATCAGGAGCGAGTAGTTAGACCCAAACGTCAATCATGAAGAATCTGCATTATGTTTAGTCTGAGGTTCCCTTCAAGGAAACATTTCATCATCACTGGGGCACTCTTCATGAGAGAGTAATCATATCAGTTGCCATATAGAGATGAAGATTTCGGGGCTTAACAAATTGTTAGCCTCAAATCTCTCCTTTCCAAACGAAATGGAGACCTTAGCACCCATTGACGAACGCCTGCTGCATCAAGCACAAGAAGAGTGGAAGAACAGTCTGGTGGGTCGATTATCTTCATCTAAAACTAATGAAAGTGAGCTAGTAATTAAAGCAACGAGAAAGTGTTGGAGATTATACAGAAATCTGGATATCATGACTTACCACGAAAACATGTTCTTATTCAGATTTGATAAAAGGGAGGATTTGCTAAGGATAGTGAATCAAAGTCCTTGGACAATTTTGGGACACCTCCTAATTTTAAAACCATGGTCTCCGATTACGGAAGTGGAGGATGTAGATTTCAACTCAAGCTTATTTTGGGTGCAACTCTCTGGACTGAGGCCTGATCAAATGAACCAGGGCATCATCAAAGCTATCGCCTCAACGATTGGCACAGTCATACGCATTGACCCACCTCGAGGCATTCCTCAAACGGGAAGAACGTTCAGAGCACGCGTCGACGTGGATCTGCAGCGACCATTTCCAACTGGAACTTGGGCTCCAAACCTCACAGGCCAACCAAACTGGGTGAGTTTCACCTTCGAACAACTCCCTTCATTTTTCTGTAATTTGTGCCGGCGTATTGGTCATGTTGACCAAAACTGTGACAACAACAATCCAACTGCCACGCCCAATGATATGTTGTCTCTGTTGGAGGGTGCAAAAAGAAGAGATTTGCCAATGAACATGACAACAACCCAACACCAGCCACAGGTGATCAAGTGCAGCCTGTGCAGGGCCCAACTATCATCTAAAAATACAAGGAATAATGAAATGGTCCCTGCAAACTTGAGTGGAGCGGTGCAACTTGGCAACATTGCTACAGACACCGCCATGAACAATCCTACAGTAAGAGCTACAATACAGATGCAGACTCCAAATCAGATCGAAACTGGAGAGACACATGGCACAAAGGGAGTGGCAGACTCCGAAAACTATTTCAAAGGTGGCCCATTGAAAGATGAAAATATTATACTATTTGGTACTCTTTCAAAGGTTGAGATAGGCTGGCCTGATGCAAAATTTAATGCAACTATCCCATCTACTTCATTAAACATTCCCTGCCCTAACCAGTTAGGACCAATCGCACCTTTCCAACTGATCCAACCAACCACAATTTCTCAGACACCCCTTCAGTTGGTGGGCCAAGAGCTTAACAAAAACCCATGCACCCAATCTTACTTTGATACATCGGACCGGGGGTACAGTGAGGGCCCACTCAACCTAGACAAAATCCAACACCCACAACCCAAACCACCTATTCAGAGGCTCATGAACTCAAGTGATCACCTTCCCCCGTACACCCCATACCCAGCTTTGAACCCTCAATCTAGCCAGTCTCAAGAATCAAATCAGGTTGAAAACTTTAGTATAGACCACGATCTTGGAGCCACATCTACCAGTTATCCTGTGCGACCAATGGTGATGTTAGATGATGAGCAAGACAGTGAAATGTTTAAGTCTAACTCTTTGGCTCCCCAACAACTAATGACGCACAGGATCGAACCGACCCAAACCATAATACACTCCCCTCTTGCAACCTCTTGCCAGGTACGCTACTACATCTCTTATTTTTTCTTCATTTCTATAGTATTATCTTGTTATTCCATGCTATCTGATACCATTATTTACTTTGAATTGGTACCATGTTATACCTTTCCTGTGTGATTACAAGTTCGTTTGATAGGCCCTTGTGAATAAGTACAACCCCAGCTTCCTATTCTTATCAGAAATGAAAGCTCAGGAAGAGAGAATGCACTATCTCCTTAGGCGTACGGGGTATTCAAACGCCACAATGAATCAGCAAGGAGCAGTGTCCCTTATCGAAAAAAAAAAGCAAGGAGCAGTGTCATTAAAATCCCTGACTTACAATTTGAATCCTACTCTTCCAACCAAATCTTAACCTAAACAATTTGAATCCTAGGTATATCCCTGTAGGTAAAAATCCTATGATATCTATTTGAATCTTACGATTCGAGTATTATCCACAACTTGAATCATATGATTCTTTCAAATCTTATGATCTGAATAAAACCATGGGGCACATCTTCAAGTTGTAACAAAGACACCTATTTTTGTACTTTTGGTTTTCCTAAACTTTACAGCACTACAACAAAGAAACTTGTAGGTTTTTTTTTACTGATTAAACAAATTTATAAAATGTTTCTTATTATAAAACCATCAGTTTTATGGCAGGATTTTCTACATAAAACATCACATAACACGGATGATAAAATTGCGAGTTTCGCAGGAAATAGTTTCATGCACACGATTTGAAAGATTTGGTATTGAGTCTATCAATGGAAGGTGGAAACATTTTTAATTTGACGATCAATTGACTACACAGGGTTTTAATTTTTCTTATTGTAGAAAGATCTTTCGTTAATATAACTAAGAGTTTAGAACAATATATGTATAGTGCACATTGGGATTGCTAGGTAAAAATGTTTTTTTTTTCATTATTTGTGAATATTTGTACAAACCCTTGTCACTATATGATGGGTTATGTAGTATTGTTTCATATTTTTTTAACTCATAAGGAAAAATCTTTATGAATCTTTTTTTTGCTAATTGTAGGATTTATTAAAGGCCAAAACCAAGAACGATCACAAGAGCAGTCAAAATAGGTCGAGATTACCTACTAAGAGCCAAAACTACAACAACATACACAAGCGCACAAAAGAAGCAAAACTAAACGCCTTCTCTAGAGATTAGAATATCCCAACAGAACACAAAATCCTCGAAAAACAGACCCCAACATTCAATGAATGCTTTAGATCACAAGAACATCAAGCTCTTATGTTGAGAATCATGCACTTCTTCCTCCTGCCCTTCAAACACTGAAATATCTTTACTTCCAAATGCCCCAACAGATTGCAAAGGGGAGCATGCGCCATAACACTCGTCCTCTGGAAGAAAAGGCCAAGGTGTTCCAGCTGGAAACCAAATGTAACAAGGAACTAGGCAACACCCAAGACATCTCCAATTCTACAAAGAAAGCCGCCCAAACGGTTCTCGTCACGTCGCAGTGCATCAAGAGATGGTTGACCAATTCCCCACTATGCTTACACATCGAGGAAAAATCTACCACATTAACCCTTTTGGTGATTAAGTGATCCACCGTCAGAATTTTATTCAAAGACGCAATCCATACGAAAAACACAATCTTGGAAGGCACCTTAGAACCCAGACAAAAGGAGCTGGAAAACTCTCGCGTAGAGAATTGGATAAAGCCTTATAGAAGGAGCGAACAAAGAACCTCCCAACTTTGGGACCTATCCATATGCGCTTGTCCTGCTCTGAGGGAGACAAATGAACATTGAGCAGACAAGACAATAAACCAAACACAACCTCAATCTCCCAATCATTTAGTCTTCTTCTAAAAGCCAAACTCCAAGCTATATCTTTCTCTTCCCGAATAGAGCAAGCCTAGAATGAATCCCAATTCGCTTTCTATCCTACTTATGGTTTTATGATTTAGTTTGATTATGGTCAACATTGGCAAGGGGATTCTTTGGTAGTATGTGTTTAATGTGGAAAAAAATATCTTTCTAAACATTGCTTGTAAAAATAAGAATATGATCATTGTTCTTATTAACTCACTTCTTTCACAAAGATCATGGTTAATTCACTGAACCATATATATGGTATGTTGGCAATCTTTTGCCAAAAAATTTGGAATACAGTAGGGGATGACATAGTTCAAATAGTGACCAACTGTTTGATATAGAAAGTTAGCGAATTGATTGTGAACACATTTGTCCAAGATCATTTCCTCATTCCAGAGTGCTTCTGTGCCGAAAAGGCATATCTCTGACAATATCACTACTGTGCATGAGATCCTTCATACAATGAAAAAGAAACAAGGTAAATCTGGTTTGATGGCTTTGAAAATTGAAATGTCAGAGGCATATGGCCAGTTGGAATGTTCATTTCTCATCAGTATGATAAGAGGTATGGGCTTTAGTGAGAAATTGTGTAACCTGATTTGCTAATGCATTTCTACTCCATCTTTCTCTCTTATGGTCAAAGGGGTGGTGATTACATAAACATAAACTTATAGGAAGATCCATGGATCCCTTCCATTCCATCTAAGAATACCAATGTCACATCTTGAGAACTCAAAGATCACAAAGGTTTGACAATTCACATCAGTCACAGTGAAAGGACTTAGAGGGTAGACATAGTACAAGAGTTGTTCTCAAACTCTCTGGCATCAAGCATTTTAAGTATTCCACTTGCTCAATCTTCCCATCGAGATCGAATTCAATGGAATCATACGAAAGTGGGCAAACATAGGTCAAATCTACATGTGGTGTTCTTGCCCATCCATCATCATCCTTTCCATGGTTACAAATATGGCACCTTCAGGTTCCATACTGAGTTCAAGTGTTCATTTGGAAGTGTGTGAACAGCATGGTTCCTACTAGGTTCATATTAAACACCGTCTTTCATGTAGACGACACGTCTTGTCCTTTATGTGCTGCTGACGAGGAAACATTGGTACAAGTTCTCCTTCACTGTCCCTTCACTAAGTGCATGTGGTTTGGATCAAATCTATCAATTCAACTGGATAGTTTTGCGGTCCTATTTTTCTGGATCAAGCAATGGTTTGAATCACCAATAGTGGGGCTTGATAATGAAACTTGGGGAACTTTCTCCCATGATCTTTGATGGGACAAAGCACACATCACACTCAGCTATTTTGAAACTAAATTAATTTTTTTATGCTATAATAGATAGCCAAGGACCATCTCACTGAAAACAAAAAGAATAATACAAACCCTCAGTGGATCTCGCCACCTAGGGATTGGATAAAAATTCAATTTGGATGCCCAATTTTCTGACCAACATCTGAAAGCTTCAGCAGGTCTAACAGCAGAGATCACCATGGATTCCTCCTTGCAGTGAGAACAATCGTCTTCCTCGCCTCGCTAACCACTGCAGAAGAGGCCGAAGCTCTCACTCTCAAAGGAGGGGTCAACCTAGCAAAGGACCTCAAGTTGGATCGCATAGAGCTTGAAGGAGAGGCAAAGGCCATCGTTGACTACATGAGGGCTCTCAAAGCTCTATTTTTTGGACTACTAAAACTATTTTAGATGACATAAAATCATCTCTAAATGTATTTCTGAACTTAAGGTGATCTCATGTTCATCTTACGGGTAATCAAACCCACATTTGGCATGATGGGCTGCACATTCAGATTGTGCAGGAACCTGGACAGCCGATTACCTTCCTTGGTTATGTAAATATATATCTAATGATACTCTGGATCAGTTCTCAAGTGAGCCTGGTCCTATGTAGTTTTACCTTTTGCTTTGATCTATATAATACTTTGCCTACCAGAAAAAAAAAATTGGGCTGTTGGAGATGTGGGTTTTTGTTCCATGCTGTATTTCTCTTCAAAGTTGTGTGAATCAGATAACTTTGGCTTGGACTTTTAGTAATTAATATTAGGAAAAGATCGAATGTGGCCTTTGTTGAAAGAATTTCTGACTCCCTCCTTTCTATTTGAATTTTTTGCTTCATTTCATTCATATATCAATAGTTTGCACCAAGTAGAAATCCACACCTTTGCAGTTAGGTCATGACAGTTTCAACATTGAATTTGCAGGTTGCAATTTTGTTTTGTTAGAAGAGAGAAAAATAAGTCATGATATCTCATGTTGTTGCTTGGCTTAGCAGAATTAGTCCGGGTGAAGATGGGAGCTAGAAGTAGACACCGAGAATGTGAATTTTTTTCTCATTCTGTGGAGGTTTATGGAGTAAATTCCACATACTTGTTAGGTATTGTACTTTTTATTTGAATAGATCAGTTGTTGACTATACAATTTTGGTCACATTTAGTCACCCATTCGATTAGTATGGATCAGCTTTAGTAGTGGAAATCCATGACCCAATCTAATCAACACTTTTTGCTAGCCTTCACTTTCACAATTTTAAGTTGCAATGGCCTACTCTGGATTTCGAGATTGTGGAAATTATGATGCGATTGAATTTCCTCTGTTTGGTTCACTCTTTAATCTGTCTTGAGGTTTAGTTGCAGTTAATTGGGTTTTGCAAGTTCTAGCCTGAACAGAAATAGGCTAAGGAAGGTGAAGGAGTATTAGTTCCACCTCATCTCTTGTTGCTGAGGTAAAGAAAATGTAGAGGTGGTTCATGGAGATTCCATGGAATGTGTTCCGTCTAAATCCATCTACTTCAGAGACTAATTAGTATTGGATATCAATAGAAATAAGTCAAGTTTGGTCAATCTCCAAGGTTTTTCGTTGAGTTGGACAGAACCTGGTGAAAGCTTAACACAACAGCAATAAGTAGTACAGGAAATCTGAGTCCTAGAGGTGGAAGCGGGATGAGAAGAGATTTTTGATGGTGCTGAAGTAATTGCATCGTATAAAAAGGTCTGGTCTAATTGCTGTGTAGTGATACAGGTCACATGTAAGGGGATAGCATCATCCATCAGATTTGTCCACCTGGGTGATCACCTGAACAAAAATATTCCATTCTACATTTTTTTTACTGCTTACAATATATTTTTGTTGTCTAGCAGAGTATGATAGATTTGAGAGTTACGGCCGTCCAATCATGTCAAGTTTTGACGTGCACTTTCATGGATCCCTAGTCAACTGATATACTGCTACTAGACCACCTTTTGGGTCTGTTAACTATTTAATGCTTACCTTAAATTTTCTCATCTCAATAATATGGATGGCACTTTGAGTTGTTGACAAAGACTGAACTTAGTTATCTGGGGAGGTTTCTCATTACATGAATGAATTTAATGTTGAGTCCATCATAGTTTTAGATGTTTCTTAGATTGTTGTGAACATGATATCTAAACTGCAGTTTCGTCGGACAGTATGGAATTGGTTATGAATGTTGTTTGATTGCTTATTCTTTTATAGATGGTCTTCTTTATTAAAGAATGGAACAGGGTGGATGGCTCCAGTGTGGGTTTTTCTTTATGCGATAACTCCAGATGAAAGTCATTACTGTGATGATGATATTACAATTGTGGCTTCATTTATTCGTAAATTAGATTAAATGAGGTGGTTGTAATTCTAGAAAAGTGGAAGCAGAACTTGGCAAATTCTTTCTGATCTATTCTTTTTTAATCAACAATATGTTTTTGAAAGAAAAAAGATCAAGGGAAAAATCTGTTATGTACTTGTAGGGTTGACTGAAAGCCAGTTTTCTTTTCTATTTTCTCTTTTAACTGTCTACTTGGTGGAGCCTCAAAGGTGACTTTATAAGTGATATATATATAACAAATGCTTTACCTGCCAACAGGATAAACCTTCTATGGCTGCTGTTTCTGGTAGTAAGAGCAGGTCCTCTCATATCAGAAGACGTAAAGGAGGGCAAACTTCACTGGAGAGGGCAGTGAATGATTCAAAACATCCTCAGGGATCGCCTGTGGTAGTTTCTCCCTACCAACAGGATTGGCCTAATATGGCTGCTTGTTCTGGTAGCAATGACAGGTCCTCTCATATGAGAAGACCTCAGCATGGGAAAATGTCGCCAGAGAGGGCAGTGGGCCACAAAAGTTCAGAATGTCCTAAGTTCTCACCCATGGTAGGTTCCTCCTACAAACCTAGGCGATCTCCTAAACAAGAATCGATCTGTTCAACATTTTTTCGATTGTCTGCCATATATTTTTGCTGTCCCAAAAAAATGAGAGATTTGAGAATTATGTTGTCCAATCAGGTCAATTTTCCAAATGCGCTTTCATGAAGCCCATGTTGACTGATATACTGTTACTAGACCATCTTTTGGATCTATTTATTGGTTACCTTAAATTTTCTCTTGACAAAGGCTGAATTTAGTTATCTGGGGAGGTTTGTCATTTTTTTTATAAGGTGGGGAGG
Organism: Euptelea pleiosperma; assembly: GCA_035048495.1. Classification (NCBI taxonomy): domain Eukaryota; kingdom Viridiplantae; phylum Streptophyta; class Magnoliopsida; order Ranunculales; family Eupteleaceae; genus Euptelea; species Euptelea pleiosperma. Next base: position 28,176,732 of record CM068540.1, read on the forward strand.
TATGTCATTATGTGAATCATTTGTATGTTGAGTTTTAGATGTTTCATAGATTGTCATGGACGTGATATCTAAACTCTCTAGTTTCCATTGGACAGTATGGAATTGATGGTGAATGTTGTTGTTTTTTTATGACTGGTGGTGAATGTTGTTAGGTTGCGTAGTCTTTAATAAATGGTCTTCTTTTCTGGTTTTTAAAGAATGGAACAGGGTGGCTGGCTCTGGTGTGTACAACACCAGATGAGACTCATTACTGTGATGATGATATTGCAAATGTGGTTCAATTTATTCACAATTTGATTAAATGAGATTGTATAATTCTAGAAAATTGGAAGGGGAACTTCGTTGATGTTTTTCTCTATATTTTTCTATTTTTTTTATTTTCTTTCCTTTGTCATTTTTGAACTTGTAACTTGGCAGATTCTCTCTGCTCTATTCTCTTTTTTCAACCAACAATAAGATTTAGAAAGAAAGATCTAGGGAAAAATCCATTATATACTCATAGGGTTGACTCAAACCTAGTCTTCCGTTTTATTTTGTATTTTTAGCTGTCTACTTGGTGGAGCCTCAAAGGTGACTTTATAATTGATTTTTCTATTCACAAATGCTTTACCTACCAACAGGATGGGCTTTCTATGGCTGCTTGTTCTGGTAGTAAGGACAGCTCCTCTCATATTGGAAGACATCAACATGGGCGAACTTCGCCAGAGAGGGCAGTGGGCCACAAAAGTTCAGAACGTTCTAAGTTCTCGCACATGGTAGGTTCCTCCTACAAACAGGATGGGTCTTCACAGCTTTCTCATTCTAGTAGCAAGGACAGACTTTCCAAGATTGGAAGACCTCAGCATGGGCGAACTTCACCAGAGAGAGAAGAGGAAGTCTGTAGTTCGGAACATTCTGTGTCCTCGCCCATTGTCGTGCCCTTCGATATATGCCTGGTCAAAAGTGGAACTCTTGTGAAACTAAAAACTCCTCTACATGTAAAAAACGAAGAAAAACGAAGGGAACGTGAGCGTTCAAATAATGGTCCTGGACAACTTGAATTGAGGCCTGGGATGGTTCTTTTAAAGAATTACATCAGTCACAGTGATCAGGTGCAGGCATCCTCATATACTCTTCTTAAGCTTTAGCACATTTTTTTTTCCTCAGAGGACCAAATATATGAGATGCAAGTCCCATATCTTGCATTCTTAAATACTTTTCATAAGAAAAAAAAAAGGATTCTTGCCATTCACTAGTTGCATTTGCAGTCGAATGATTCTCATTGTAGATGGATTCTCCCTACCTTGGCATATCTTGCCTTTAACCTGCGGTTGAAGCTGGTAGTTTGCTTAGCCTTTAATAGACCTTTCTTCAGGCAATAAATTTTGACCATAGATCTTCATTGTTTCTTGACCGTGTGTTATTAGTTTAGCATTCTCTCTACTCTTGCTTATATTTTAACCATTCACGCTGGTGTATATTTTTGTAGATCAAAATAATTAAAATTTGTCGAGACCTTGGCCTGGGTCCCGGGGGCTTCTATCAACCTGGTTTCAGAGATGGAGCGAAAATGAATCGGCAGATGATGTGTCTTGGTAAAAATTGGGACCCCCAGACAAGATCATATGAAAATCGACGTTCAACAGACGATGCGGAAGTTCCTGATATCCCATATGAATTCAAAAAGTTGGTTAAAGAAGCAATCCAAGCTTCCCATGCCCTTATAGAGCAAGACCATGGAGTAAGCAATGCAGAAGACATACTGCCTGGGATGCAACCGAGCATCTGCATTATGAATTTCTACACAAACAGCGGGAAACTTGGTCTCCATCAGGTGTGTAATCAAACACTTCATTCCTTCAAAAGAAATTAAGGGAGTAGCGTTCATTCTTTTTTTAAGTGCCCCATACATGTTATTTATTGAGACTGCTTTTATCATTATTTTCCATGAGAAAAAGAAATTAACTTTTGAATCAACTTGCATGCTATCAAAACTATAAATAACTTTTGAAGTCTATTGAAAATCCAAATAATTTCATTATTTCTGTTAAAACAATATTTATAATTATGTTAAACTGCTCTAGATATTGTGATCCCTAGTTAATAATTATAAATACCTCTTGGAGTAAATTCTCTATGTTGGATTTTGATTGTCTTAATATCTAGATTATTGCATCAGGATTGGGTCTAGTGGGTTTTTTTCTTAAGCTTGCAATTCGTGTTTGTTATATCCACAGAAGTTGCCAATGAGAAAATATTTACATTATGCATTTTCTTTGGAATTTGATTTTCTGCATTTAAAATTTTCAACAGCAATCATAAAATTTTAAAAGATTTCTTTGTAACCTTCTCCATGTCTTTTTCTCATATCAGACGTGTACCTCTAGGTTACCTCCTCAAAGTCTATTTCTAGTATCAGATGAGCCACTCTTTCTGTCCGGTAGGGTAATCATGAGAAGATGGGACATCTGTGTCTTTCATACTTCGTTGCTGTGCATATGGTGCACATATGACTGGGTGATTGGTCGCACCTAGTTGATTCTTCTAGGTTGAGTTAAACATTTGATTAAAAGACCTGTGTTTTAGTAACTCTTTCTGCCCATCCAAAGGAATGAAATTGGTTCGATAGTCTGGACCCCTGGATCACCTGATCAAGTTGGTTTTAGACCTCAGAGCCATGTTAAATATTTTCAGACATCTCATATAAGAACCTTTAGAGATGGTATTTTAAAGAGCTTCTAAACCCCAAGATATTTCTGCTTGTATTTAGATAATTTCTGACTTTAATTTCCAAAAGTCTCTAAACATCTCTTTAGAGCGTTGCAAAGTTGCTTATAAGAAGTTAGATATCTTGCTAGACTTCAATTCCATTTTTATTACATATTATGAGCATTTTCAAAAATACTTCGATAATCACAGTTTAATAAATGAAATTATTTTGAAGTATTTGTTTTTTGATGTTTCAATATTTTTGCAATAATAACTCAATAATCAATTACTGTAAAATCTCAAAATTCTTGCAGAAAGAAATTCCGAAAATAAGATTTGTTACTGACCTAATCTTAATGCGTTAAAAGAAAATTGGCTTTGATATAATCTTTTCTACCAATCCTACCTCATGCAGGATCGGGATGAGAGCAAAGAGAGCCTTGACAAACGTTTACCTGTCGTGTCCTTCTCCATTGGTGATTCGGCGGAGTTCTTGTATGGAAAGGACAGGGATGTTGAGAAGGCAGAGAAAATCGTATTGGAATCCGGTGATGTTCTAATATTTGGTGGTGAGGCGAGGCATATATTTCATGGGGTACAATCCATTATCGCAGACTCAGCTCCAAGGGCTCTGGTTGAAGAAGCTGACCTCCGCCCAGGCCGTCTCAATCTGACTTTCAGAGAGTATTAAAAACCTTCATCTAAACCTACCACCCTTTTATTATGTACCTAAAAACTGTTTCTTCTGAACTTGTTACAAGATCGTTCTTCCAGTTGTGTGCGAAATATAGTTCCAATAGTTGTTTTGGTCACCTCCTCTATTGATCAATTAGAGCTCAATTGTGTTGAATGCAAGTGAGACGTCTTTGCATTTGCAGAATACTACTCAGGCAGTTCGACTCATCAACTCCATGTTCAGATTGTCGTTTGAAATATATTTAGACTACACTAAATGTTTGTATTTTTTGACTATAAATATATGGGGAAAGGTTTACTACGTGATGCATTGGAAGCCTTACCTATGCCTGACTTAGTTTGGTCCATTGTCACATACAGTTTGGCCCACTGATCATAGTTAGCAATTGGGAGTGCAGCAAAAATATGGAACGGGAAATGTTCGAAATACAATGCGAGTTTGTCATTAGAAAATGCTTTAAAATTTTGGCAAAATAATTTTAAAAGTAAAAGAAAAAAAATATTGGAAACTTTGTCTTATAAAATGATTTCATGTTCAAAACTGAGTAATTTGGAAAAGTTCCTGGATAATCTGATCATGTTCAAAAAATGCTCAAATTTTTCCAAACCTTTGAATCAGATATCGGTTGTTTGTTTTATTTTTTAATATTCTGTACGGTTCTTGAATTAGTCGTGAATAATTCAAGAATTTACTATGCTACTGACCCTATGAACGGTGGGCCCAACCCTTGGTAAACCCACACCAAAAAGCAACCTGGTGATTCTTAACAACTGAATTGGCTTGTCCCCTTTACTTTATTGATGCAATTTGCATCTCACCCAATGTTTTTAAAATATTTGTGTCTCACCATTTGACCATGGTCAATGCTGTTTGACTGTTGACCATAGAAGCCCATTAATGGTCTCCCGATGGACATCCCAATATTTTTTTAAATGACTATAATGACCTTGGGTGAGACGCAAATATTTTAGAAACATTGGATGCGATGCAAATTGCATCAATAAAGCAAGGGGGACAAGCCAAAAATCCCTTTTGGCTAAATTAGCTTTTCAATTGACTAAATTAGCTTAATCTATTACAACTTTTAAGCCAAAACCTGTGTTCGAGCATGCTGCTCACACATCACTCACCTTCACAGGTTGTTAAGCACGCTGATGTCCCTCATCAATGATGACGAAGGACCAAAATGAGCTAGCGGCACACTCTTAGAGGTCACTAACTGTATGGATGTTGGGCCCATCGCTAGGTGGAGTTACGTACCAAATATCAGCCTGATTCGTTATTTCAAACTATTGGATCTTTGTACCCCAAATAATGCTCAAATTCTACGGATAAAATCAACCCAGAAAATGACTAATCCAATGCTTACAAAATTAACAATCAGGCTAATTTTTGGTCTGTAGGTCCACCTACGGTTGGGCCAAATCATAAGGTCAGTGGTCTCTAAGAGTGTGCCACGGGGCTCATATTGCGGTCCGTCATCAACATCGACGAGGCCGCTATAATCACTCAAGTGCAATGCACATGTCGTCCCCTAGTTTCTTACAAGGAAAAGGGATTTTTGGCTTGTCCTCCTTACTTTATTGATGCATTTGCATCCCACCTAATGTTTTTAAAATATTTACGTTTCACCCAAGGTCATTATATTAACAAAATATTGGGATGCCCACCCAGAAACTGTTAATGGGCGTCTATGGTCAACAGACACAAATATTTTAAAAGCATTGGGTGAGATGCAAATTACATCAATAAAGGGGAACAAGCCAAAAATCCCTTCAAGTTTTTTCAAGGGCTAGGGCCCAATGCTTTTCATCCATGAGCTCGTGGACTAACATGAAGCCCACTATGAATAAGCAATTAAAAGCAGTCATTGAGTGTAGGCTTATGAAAGGATGGAGTAAAACTTGCCTGACCATCAACGGTCAGGGACCGCCCATAATATGAGCAACGTGGCACTCTTAGAGGACACTGGCCTTATGGATGCTTAGCCAATCTCTAGGTGGACCTGCAAACCAAAAATCAAATGATTAGTCATTTCTAAGCGTTGGATTAAAGTCATTTTCATGTTTTGATTTTAACCATGGGAATATGAGCATTACTGACCATCAAGAGTACCATTTCAAGTCTCCCTGTGTATTTTCTTTTTTTATTTTCAATTCCAGTAGGGGTTGCAAATAAGATTGAGAAACACATAAGAGATTTCCTCTAGAATGACATGGAAAACACTTTCAAATATCACTTGGTCAACTGGAATCAAATCTGCTTCTTGAAAAAGGCTGAGGGATTGGGAGTCCGAAAATTTTGCCAGATGAACACGGCCTTGTTGGCAAAATGGTTGTGGAGATTTGTATTAGGAAGGGATAATTTATGGCTGAAAGTGATAGTAGAAAAATATGAGGAGGAGCTTGGCGGGTGTGTATCTTTATTTTCTAGGACGGTGCTTTATGGGTGTAGTATCTAGAAAGGCATCTTTAGAATCAAAGAGGAATTTTTAGAAGGCAACGGGAGAAGAATCAAAATTTGGGAGGACATTTGGGATGGAGATATTTGCCTCAAGGTGGCCTTTCCTAGATTGTACTCGATCTCTCAACGGAAATGATTTTTCATTAGCTCTTGTTGGGATGGACATTCATCAGAGAATCAATGGAACTTCGGGTTTAGATGGAGTCTGTTCACCTGGGAGAGTGAGCAATTTGAGACATTGAAGGAGAGGTTGAGTTCATACTGGGTCTTGAACGCAGTAGAGCATTCATTTTCTTGGGTCCACTCAAAATCGGGAAATTTCACAGTCCGCTCTTTTTATGATTCAACGAGCCTACCTTCGAATACAAACCAATCCCCTTGTTATCACATTTGGAAATCCAAAGTGCCCATCAAAATCCATTTTTTTCGCATGGACAACTTCCTTAAATAAGCTACTCACTATTGAGAATCTGCTAGGAAGGAAATAAATATTGGTTAATTTCTGTGTGATATGTATGGCCAATAGATAGCATACGAATCATTTGTTATTACACAGTGATTTGGCTTTGCAGGTGTGGCATCTCTTCTTAGCACATACATGTATTTGTTAAGTTGTACCCGAGACTGTTGGAGCATTATTAAGTGTATGGCCATACTTCGCCAGATCCGATAAGGGTAAAAAGCTTTGGAAGATGTTGCCGTATGCAGTCCTTTGGGGCTTATGGATAGAGCGTAATAAGATGACATTTATAAGAAAAGAGAGCTCCTTTAAGGATGTAATCCTTAGCATCAAAGCACTCTTATTTGATGGGGTAGCATCTTCCCAGAGATGAGGGGAGTATTTTTTGAGGATATGGTTGCCAGGTTTGATATTTTGTTGAAGGCATGATTTAGGGAGTGTCATCCCATTAATGTTTTCTTGACGAACCTCGCTTTGTATTTTGCTTGAGATCCTCTCGATTTCGTTTAATATAATCTTGACTTATAAAAAAAAAAGAGTTCCAAAGGTTTGAAATCACTAAGAAGGCCGATTTTTGGTTTGCATGTACAGCTACTAAACATCCATACGGTCAGCACCCTCTAAGAGTGTGTCACGTGGCTCATATTGTGGAAGGTCATGGGTTTACCTGACTGTTGCCTTCAAGGCAAGTTTTACTCGTTACAAATGCATGAAGCATAGAGAAGCTTCTCTATACGCATGACGTGTCAAAACGTCTGTCACTCGCAACCCACAATACGAGCCACGTGGTACACTATTGGAGGGAATTGAACATATGGATGTTTATTCAGTCTCTCAGTGGACCTGTAAATCAAAAATCAGCCTGATTAGTAATTTCTAAGCGTTGGATTGAAGTTATTTTCATGGGCTGATTTTAACCGTAGGAATTTGAGCGTTATTTTGGGTTCAAAGATCCAAAAGTTGTAAATCACTAATCCGGCTGATTTTTGGTTTGCAGGTCGACCGAGGGACTGGCCAAACATCCATACGGTCAGCGCCCTGTAATAGTGTTCGACGTGGCTCGTATCGGCTTCGGTCACAACATCCTGTTGACTCTAAAAGCATGATCAGGCAGGTTAGTTGTTAGCAGTCAGTGGGTGCGGACAGGTTTCAAACTCTGGTATGTGGTATGAACACTCAAAAACCTTACCAACTTAGTAAGCTTGCCTTCAAACTAGCAATGGAAGATAAGATTGAACCTGTGATTTCCTCAAGAGGATTTTAGAAAGGAAATTAGTTTGTTGAAGGTGTAGCTAATTAGAACGTAGTTTCTTGAAGAGGTAATTAGTTTGTTGAGTTTTGTTGAGCTCTTATTATAGAGAATATGTGGAAGCTTAAGATCGCCGAAGGCCATGACCCGTGGCTTACGTCTGTGAATAATCACATCGGGAAACAGCACTGGGAGTTTGATCCTGAGGCCGAAACACCTGAAGAGCGAGCCGAAGTTGAAAGGGTCCGTAAGGAATTTCGAAATAACAGGTTTCGGATGAAGCAGAGCTCTGATCTCCTGATGCGCAGGCAGGTGAGAACCCCTTCCAATCGCGAATCGCCATTTCGTCATGATCAGGTAAGTTTTTTTTTGTTAAATCTCTTTCAGTTTTGATTTGCGAGAGTTTTAAAGCTGTTTAATTTAGTTTAATTCGTCGATTATGAATTTTGAAATTTTGGGTAGAATCGGTTGTTCCCTGAGATGGATTTGTCGAATCCATGCTGCTGCTTATGAGCAGACATTGCCTGAATTTTTTTATTTTTAGAATTGGTTAATTTACCAATTTAGGAAAAACCCTTTATTCTTTGGAGTAACCCAATTAATTTTGGGGAATTTTTGACATATCCCCCCATGTTATCTTTAAAATTTGACATACCCCCCACAATTTGAAAAAGCTGACTTACCCCTATGACTCCATCCACGTCATTTGACCAGTTGACTACCAAATTTTGTATTGGTAAAATGCCCTCGTCTTCAACCTTAGAACAAGGGTTTGGGCCAAAACCCAAACCCCAAATCATCAAACAGCTGTGGTGGACGGCCGGCCAAGAGATTCCAATGGGTTGGCTGCCCATCACCGGCGACCAACCCACCAGAGTCTCATGGCCGGCTGGCCACCACTTCGGCAATAATTTAAAACCCAAGGTTAAAAAAAAAAAAAAAACAAAGCATACAATTTTAGTTTTAAATTTTTCATTAACAAAAATGAAAAATAAGACAATGCAATTTATATTTTAAGCTTTTGAGAAGTGGATTTTGGAAAGATGGGTTTTCCCAATTTTAAAATTTTATTCTACAATAAAATCCATAAAAAAATCCCATTCGTTCATGAGTTTTATTTATTTTTTGGGGTTTTCTCTTCTCAATACTTGTTTAATTCATCAAAAAACCAAAAAAATCTCAAGTTTACCAACGTGGGTTTTAATTTTTATTCTCCTCTTTTCATGCTTGATTTGGGGTATGGGTTTTGGCCTAAACCCAAACCCTTGATCTAATGTTGAAGACAAGGGCACTTTCGTCCTTTAATACAAAATTAGGTAGTCAACTCGGGTCAACATTGGTCAAATGACAGTGGACAGTGGGGGTGGGGGGGGGGTATGTCAAAAATTCCCTTAATTTTTGTGGTATATCTGGAAATTAGCGTTGTTGGTGATTTGGTTTTGTTGCATGGTTTATTTATCTGCAAAGTTGTATGAATCAGATAACATTAGTTTGGACTTTTAGTAAGGTTAGGAAAGATCCAATGTGGCTTTTGTTGAAAGAATTCCTGATTGATAAATACACTCCTTTAGATTGGAATTTTGCTTGATTTCTTGTCAATAGTTTTGTTTCTGCCCCAAGTAGAAATCCACACTCTTGCACTTAGGTCATGAAAGTTTCAACATTGAATTTGCAGGTTTGTCGCAATTTAATTTCTTATAAAAGACGAAAAAAAGTTGGGATCCTCCAAATAGTTGCTTGGCTTAAAAGACTTAAGTCTGGGTGAAGATGAAAGCTAGAAGAAGAATAGATAGTAGAATATAACATTTTCTTAATAACTACAATAGTTAGTACAAGAAATTTTGGTCCTAGAAGTGGATAGAATCATCCATTCGATTTGTTCACCTAGGCGATCTCCTAAACAAGAATCAATCTGTTCTACATTTTTTCGATTGTCTGCCATATATTTTTGCTGTCCCAAAAAATATAAGAGATTTGAAAATTATGTTGTCCAATCAGGTCAATTTTTCAAATGCGCTTTCATGGAGGCCAAGTTGACTGATATACTGTTACTAGACCATCTTTTGGATCTATTTATTGGTTACTTTAAATTTTCTCTTGACAAAGGCTGAATTTGGTTATCTGGGGAGGTTTGTCATTATGTGAATCATTTGTATGTTGAGTCCGTCACAATTTTAGATGTTTCTTAGATTGTCATGGACGCAATATCGAAACTCTCTAGTTTTCATTGGACTGTATGGAATTGATGGTGAATGTTTTTTTTTTTATGACCGGTGGTGAATGCTGTTAGGTTGCGTGGTCTTTAATAAATGGTCTTCTTTTCTGGTTTTTAAAGAATGGAACAGGGCGGCTGGCTCTGGCGTGCACAACACCAGATGAGACTCATTACTGTGATGATGATATTGCAAATGAGATTGTAGAATTCTAGAAAGGTGGAAGGGGAACGTCGTTGATAATTTTCTCTATCTTTTTTGTTTTTTTCTTATTTTCTTTCCTTTGTCATTTTTCAATTTGTAACTTGGCAAATTCCCTCTGCTCCATTCTTTTTTTCAATCAACAATAAGATTTAGAAAGAAAGATCTAGGGAAAAATCCATTATATACTCACAGGGTTGACTCAAACCTAGTCTTCTGTCTTATTTTGTAATTTTAGCTGTCTACTTGCTGGAGCCTCAAAGGTGACTTTATAATTGATTTTTCTATTCACAAATGCTTTACCTACCAACAGGATGGGCCTTCGATGGCTGCTTGTTCTCATAGTAAGGACAGGTCCTCTCATATTGGAAGACATCAACATGGGCGAACTTCGCCAGAGAAGGCAGTGGGCCACAAAAGTAAAGAACATCCTTAGTTCGTGCCCATGGTAGGTTCCTCCTACAAACAGGATGGGTCTTCACTGTCTTCTCATTCTAGTAGCAAGGACAGACTTTCCAAGATTGGAAGACCTCAGCATGGGCGAACTTCGCCAGAGAGCGAAGAGGAAGTCTGTAGTTCAGAACATTCTGTGTGCTCGCCCATTGTTGTGCCCTTTGATATATGCCAGGTCAAAAGTGGAACTATTGTGAAACTAAAAGCTCCTCTATATGTGCACTTTCATGGATCCCTAGTCAACTGATATACTGCTACTAGACCATCTTTTGGGTCTGTTAACTATTTAATGCTTACCTTAAATTTTCTCATCTCAATAATATGGATGGCACTTTGAGTTGTTGACAAAGACTGAATTTAGTTATCTGGGGAGGTTTCTCATTACATGAATGAATTTAATGTTGAGTCCATCATAGTTTTAGATGTTTCTTAGATTGTTGTGAACATGATATCTAAACTGCAGTTTCGTCGGACAGTATGGAATTGGTTATGAATGTTGTTTGATTGCTTATTCTTTTATAGATGGTCTTCTTTCTTAGCTATTAAAGAATGGAACAGGGTGGGTGGCTCCAGTGTGGGTTTTTCTTTATGGCATAACTCCAGATGAAAGTCATTACTGTGATGATGATATTACAATTGTGGCTTCATTTATTCGTAAATTAGATTAAATGAGGTGGTTGTAATTCTAGAAAAGTGGAAGCAGAACTTGGCAAATTCTTTCTGATCTATTCTTTTTTAATCAACAATATGTTTTTGAAAGAAAAAAGATCAAGGGAAAAATCTGTTATGTACTTGTAGGGTTGACTGAAAGCCAGTTTTCTTTTCTATTTTCTCTTTTAACTGTCTACTTGGTGGAGCCTCAAAGGTGACTTTATAAGTGATATATATATAACAAATGCTTTACCTGCCAACAGGATAAACCTTCTATGGCTGCTGTTTCTGGTAGTAAGAGCAGGTCCTCTCATATCAGAAGACGTAAAGGAGGGCGAACTTCACTGGAGAGGGCAGTGAATAATTCAAAACATCCTCAGGGATCGCCTGTGGTAGTTTCTCCCTACCAACAGGATTTGCCTAATATGGCTGCTTGTTCTGGTAGCAATGACAGGTCCTCTCATATGAGAAGACCTCAGCATGGGAAAATGTCGCCAGAGAGGGCAGTGGGCCACAAAAGTTCAGAATGTCCTAAGTTCTGACCCATGGTAGGTTCCTCCTACAAACAGGATGGGCCTTCACTGCTTTCTCATTCTGGTAGCAAGGACAGACTTTCCAAGATTGGAAGACCTCAGCATGGGCAAACTTCGTCAGAGAGCGAAGAGGAAGTCTGTAGTTCAGAACATTCCGAGTGCTCGCCCATTGTCGTGCCCTTCGATATATGCCAGGTCAAAAGTGGAACTCTTGTGAAACTAAAATCTCCTCTACCTGTAAAGAACAGAGAAAAATGAAAGGAATGTGAGCGTTCAAAGAATGGTTCTGAACAATGTGAATTGAGGCCTGGGATGGTTCTTTTAAAGAATTACATGAGTCACAGTGATCAGGTGCGGGCACCCTCATATATTCTCCTTAAGCTTTAGCACACATTTTTTCCTCGTAGAAATTAAAACAAATATTGGAGATGCAAGTCCCATATCTCGCTTTCATAATTACTTTTCAGAAGTATAAAAAAACTGATTCTCGTCTCTCAGCAATGGGAAAATTTAAGGTCTTGGATCGTAAATACGTAAGGAGCCATTCACTTGTTGCATTAGCAGTGGTGTCGTAGATGGATTATGCGTGCCTTGGCATATTTTGCTTTCAACCCACGGTTGAAGCTGGTAGTTAGCTAGACCTTTAATAGACCATTTTTACAAGCAACAAAATTTGGACTGTAGCTCACCATTGTCACTGGTTTAGCATTTTCTCCACACTTGGTTCTATGTTAACTGTTCACGCGATTATATTTTTTTTATAGATCAAAATAATTAAAATTTGTCGAGACCTTGGCCTGGGTCCTGGGGGCTTCTATCAACCTGGTTACAGAAATGGAGCAAAATTGCATCTGCAGATGATGTGCCTTGGTAAGAATTGGGACTCCCAGACAAGATCATATGAAAATCGACGGTCAATAGACGGTGCGGAAGCTCCTAGTATCCCCGATGAATTAAAAAATTTGGTTAAAGAAGCAATCCAAGCTTCCCATGCCCTTATAGAGCAAGACCACGGTGTAAGCAATGCAGAAGACATACTGCCTGGGATGCAACTGAGCATCTGCACTGTCAATTTCTACACAAACAGCGGGAAAGTTGGTCTCCATCAGGTGTGTCTTTCCTGGACAAAAGCAATTAAGGGAGTAGTGTTCATTCTTTTTAAAAGTGTCTCATAAAGTATGTTATTTAATGAGATTATTTTTTTTTCATTATTTGCCGTGAGAAAAAAAACTTAATGTCAAGGTTGGGAAACTCGTTTCTCAGAATTGACTTGCCTGCTATCAAAACTCAAAACAACTTTTGAAGTCGATTAAAAACCTGAAGAATTTCATTATTTCTGTTAAACAATATTTATAATAATGTTTTGGTGTATTCCCTTTCATGAAGAAGCCATGACTTGGCTTGCTCATTGGCTCAGGTTGTGTTTGTACTATTTCTAAGCCTATTCAAGTCTACTTTGAGTAGATATAGATCAAATTAGATGTTTATAAAAGGGAAGACGAGAGAATCTTAGTTAAGGATGATCAGATAAGGGAAAGATGGAGGAGTTACTTTGGAAATTACTAAATGAGAGCTACATAGAGAACTTAGAATTTGAAGGAGAAGGTAGTCATGATACTCCTAGAGAGATCGTAAGGCAAATACTCTCGTAGGATTAGTTCTATAGAAGTGGAAGAAGTTTTGGCTAAAATGAAGATAGGAAAGGATTGAGGCCTTGATGGTACTCTAATAGAGGTTTGGAAGTACATGGGAGAAATTGGATTATGTTTGTTAACTAGGTTGTTTAATAAAATTTTGGAGACTAAGAAAATGCCAGATGAGTGGAGGAGAAGTCTTACGGTACTTATCTGTAAGAATAAGGAAGATGTGCAAAATTGCACTAACTATTGTGGGATCAAACTTATAAGTCACATTATGAAATTATGGAGAGAGTAATAGAGAAAAGATTATGACAAGAAACAATAATATCATAAAATGAGTTTGGTTTCATGCCAGGGAGGTCAACGACCGAGGCTATCTTTATACGTTGGCAATTAATTGAAAAGTTTTGAGAAAAGAGAGAATCTAGACATGATAGCAATTAGAGGCTAAGGAAGCCTACCAAAAGCCTTAAAGAATACAAGAACCAAAAAAACATGATAGCAACAAAAACAAAAAGACTATCCCACCCCAATATCATCCTACCTCTACACCCTCCCCACGTCAACTAGATCGGGCCATGATTTTTATCTATTTAAAAAAAGCATATGATAGGGTTCCTAGAGAGTTAATCTGGTGGGTATTAAGGAAAGCGTGAGTCTTGAGTGATAATATTGACATTATTAAAGACATGTATGCGAGAGCAGTAATTAAATTTAAGATGGTCATTGGTGAAACAAACGATTTCTCAGTTGCAATGGGTTTATACCAGGGATCGGCCCTTAGTCCTTACCACTTTTCACTAGTTATGGATGAAGTATACATTTTCAAGGAGAGATCTCTTGGCTTATGCTATTTGCTCATGATGTAGTGTTGATTGATGAGACGAAGGAGGGTGTAAATGCAAAATTAAACTATGGAGAGAGACTTTAGAAACTAAAGAGGGTGTAAATGCAAAACTAAGATAAGTAGGACCAACTAAATACATGCATTGTAACTTTAATATAGATACTGGTGGGGATGAGCCATTAGTTACGATTGAGGGACAAGAAATACCTCAAAATGACAAATTTCTTTATTTAGGTTCAATTATTTACGAGGATGGAGAGATCGGCGAGGATGTGACTTATAAAATTTGTGCTGGATAGGAGATGCGCTTTAGGAGTATTAATTGATCAACAGGTACCTATCAAGCTGAAAGGAAAATTCGTCAAATAAGCTGTGTGACCAGTTATGTTTTATGGAATTGAATGTTGGGCAGTTAAGAAACATCATGTTCATATAATGAGTGTAGCAGAGAAGAGGATGTTGAGATGAATGGGTAAAAAAACTAAGAAAAACAAAATCAGAAATGAATATATTTGAGGAAACTTAAAAGTAAAGAGATAAAATACATGTGCAATGAAGACTAGCAATGACAACAGTGAGAGCGCTTTGGTGCAAGTTGAAGGCCTTAAAAGGGGGAGAGGAAGACTGAAAACGACATGGATGGAGGTAGAAAGAAAAGATGTGAAGACTTATACTTTGATAGAAGATATAGCATTAAATAAAGTCAGATGGCAAAAAAGGATTCATGATGTTGACCAAAACATTTGGGATACGGCAGAGATGATGAGGATGGCGATGAGTCTGGAATCTTGGATTACCTGATTAAGTTGGTTTTAGATCTCAGAGCTGTTAGATTTTTTTGTTTTTAAAACACTAAGAACCTTTACAGATGGTATTTTAAAGTTTCTAAACCGCAAGATATTTCTAAACGTATTCAGATTATTTCCGATTTTAAATTCTAGGAGTCTCTAAACATCTCTTTAGAGTGTTGCAGAGTTGCTTGTAAGAAGTTAGATATGTTGCTAGTTTCAATATGTTTTTATTGCATATTTTGAGCATTTTCAAAATACTTTGATGATTGCAGTTAAATAAATTAAATTTTTTTGAACTAATTGTTTTTTTGGCGTTTCAAGATTCTTGCAATAATAACTAAAGAATAATCAATTAGTATAAAATCTCACGGGTCTTCTTTGCAGAAAAAATCCAGAAAATAAGATTTGTTATTGCTGTAATATTAACATTTTTGTTAAAAGAAAATGGTTTTGATATAATCTCTTCTACCAATCCTACCTCATTCAGGATCGGGATGAGAGCCAAGAGAGCCTTAATAAAGGTCTACCTGTCGTGTCCTTCTCCATTGGTGATTCGATGGAGTTCTTGTATGGAAACGGCAGGGATGTTGATAAGGCAGAGAAGCTCGTATTGGAATCTGGTGATGTTCTAATATTTGGTGGTGAGGCGAGGCATATATTTCATGGGGTATCATCCATTCTCCCAGACTCAGCTCCGAGGGTCCTGGTTGAAGAAGCCGACCTCCGTCCCGGCTGTCTCAATCTGACTTTTAAAGAATACTAAAAATAATCACTAGAATTGCCACCTTTTATTAGGTACTTGGAACTGATTCTTCTGAACTTGTTTGAAGATAGTTTTTACAAATTTGTACAACCCTGATGTGCAAAAGATAGTTCTTTAAAAAAAAAATCACTCTTGCTGAATTAGAGCTCAATTGTGCTGAGCACAAGAGACGTCTTTGCATTTTCTGGATACTCATTACTCGGGCAGTTAAGACTGCAACACTGAAGTTCATCTTTTCTTCTTAAATATCTAAAGAATGTACGGCATTTATATTTTTTTTAATCATTGTGTATTTATGGGAACGGTTTCCTATGCACGACGCATTGCAAGCCTTCCCTATGCGTGGGTGGTGACCTGAGGCATACATTTGGTCCCACTGACCCCACCAAAAAATCAGCACAGCTTGACTGGTGATTCTTAGCCACTGGGTTTGAGTTTTTCATGGGCCTGGACCCAATGCTTTTCATACATAGGCCCCGTCAACTGACATGAAGACCGGGATGAAAAAACACCAAGATCAGTGGCTAGGAATGACGCTCAGGCTGATCTTCTGGGTGTAGGATTATGAAAGGATGGGCCAATCATTTAGTTACTGGGCCAAAGGTCTGTGCCGCCGAACCACATGCATAGGAAACCCATCCTTCATATTTGCAGGTTATACATATAAGAGTCATGACTCATGACACAGCGAAGCTTGTCTATACATCACGTGGTTTGGTGCCACATGGTGCAATTTGGAGCTGACTGACCTCATGAGTGTTTCACACACCATACACCTTGAAAATCAAGCTGATCAGGGATTTCTAGCTGTTGGATTCATTTAGGTATTTTTTCATTGGCTCAGGCCCATGATGAAAAAAATATCCCAGGCTAATTCAGGGTTTAAAACTGTAAATCCATCGAAGGGTAAGCCAAACATTCAGGGCTCTGTGGCCCTGTGGGTGGTGCCAAACCACGTTAGGCATGGAATTCATTTTTTCTCCATATTTACGTGTTTATGTCTTCTACAGAAAAACAATGTCAAGAGTAGTTCGAGAAATGGATTAAATATGACAGTTATAACGGAAATAACAGTTATAGCGGTAACAACTGATCCTGTTATGTTATATCATGTTATAACACTATTTATCGAAAAATTGGGATACCCATTATAACAGTCATTATTTCCGTTATAACGGGAGAAAACTACCGTGGTGACGGTGACGATGAATAAATTGTTTACAACATATAATTCATATTTAGAATTTTAAACAAAACTTTAGTACTTGAGACATTATTTTACGTAGAGTCCATAAGAAATTCAGACCTTAAGGAGCCTTCAAGAAAACCATATTCTGGCAAAGGCTCTCCATCGCCTTCCATGTGGGACTGCACTAAGAGATTAGAAGTTAGAACTTGAAAGGTCTGCAACTCAGGCGGGTTGGGTTTGGGGTCAACCTGAGCCCAACCCGATCTTCAAGGTTGTGAGCCCAAGCCCAACCCAACTTGAGGTCAGGCCTAGAATTGTCAGGGTAGAGTCCATCAAGCTGATTTTTGGTTTGTAGGTCCACCTAGGGATTGGAAAAATATTCATACGGTCAGTCCTCTAAGAGTGCCACTGGACTTTGATGACAGGGCACAATATGAGCCACATGGCACAATCTTTGAGGACTCTTAAGGTATGGATGTTTGGCTAATCCCTAGGTGGACCCACAAACCAAAAAATCAGCCCCATTAGTGATTTCTAGGCATTGTATTGGAATTATTTTCATGGGTTGATTTTAACCGTGTGAATTTGAGCATTATTGCCAATTATTTGATGTACAGAGATCCAAAGGTTTGAAATCACTAATCAAGCTGATGTTTGGTTTGTAGGACCACCTAGGGATTGGAAAAAATCCTTACGGTCAGAGTCCTCTAAGAGTGTGCCCCGTGGTTCATATTGCGCCCTGTCATCAGCCTCAATGACAGGGCCATGTCATCAAAGTTTTACTCATATTGTGCCCTGTCATCAGCCTCAATGAGTCATCAAAAATTTTACTCGATTTACTCCATGCAAGGGAGCTGTTGTCGGTTTGACTCAATGTCAATTCCCCCCGGGCAAAAACAAAAGATGTAAAACTTCTATCACAGCATTCTGACAGATGCTTCTGTCACAATGCAAAACACAGGCCACGTGGCACATTATTAGTAGTAGACACTGACCGTATGGATGTTTGGCCATCCCTCATGGACCTCTAAACCAAAAATCAACCTGATTAGTGATTTCTAAGCGATTCGATTGAAGTTATTTTCATGGGTTCGAGCATTATCGAACGTTATTTGGGTGCAAAGATCCAAAGGTTGTAAATCACTAATCAGGCTGATTTTTTGTTTTCAGGTCCACCGATTGACGACGAGTAAAACTTCTGTCACAACTAAAAATACAAGTCACGTGGCACATTCTTAGTGGACACTGACCGTATGGATGTTTTGGCCAGTCCCTCCGTGGACCTATAAACCAAAAATCAGCCTGATTAGTGATTTTTTGAAAAATTTTGTGGAAGAAAAAAACGTCCATTAAATTCCATTTTTTTTTTTGAAATTTTGAATTTCAGCGCCACTTTTTCTGTTAAATTCCATTTTCCTATTATTTCCATTTTGTCCCTGATCGTTTCAATCCGTTTTAACGGTAACACTCCCAGTCCATTAAACCGTTAAAACAACCTCCTTTAAACCTTGGTTAAAATCAACTCATGAAAATAGCTTCAATAGAATTGCTTAGAAATCACTAATCAGTAAGATATTTGGTTTGCAGGTCCACTGAGGGACTGGCCAAACATCCATACGGTCAGCGTCCTCTAAGAATGTGCCACGTGGCTCATATTGTGCGTTGTGACAGAAGTTTTACTTCTGATGGACTGGCCATGCATCCACACGGTCAGCACCTTCTTTTACACTTATTTTTGTTACTGACTACTATCATCTGCCAATGTGACTCAACACTGTTGAACAACTGTGGGGTTCAGGGTATACTGAATCCTTTGCCTATAGTAGAGACTGTCGTGTGAAAATTAAGATTGGATGTACTAATTGAATGTAGGTTTGGGGTGTACCAAACTGAACAAGCAGCAAATGTTTCGTGATTGAGAGGGTGTGCGTGGATTCGTAGCGTGGAGCTAGAGGATGTGGATGCGCAGTAGTAGGTCTTGGTTGAAGTTGGGAGGTGTATTTACAACGGTGCTGCATAGGTAACCTCTGTAACTCATAATTTTTTAGTTAGTGATACTTTTCGCCTGGACGTGGTTCCGTGGTTTTCATTTGCCAAGGTTTCCACGTAAAAACTTGCATGTATTGTGGTTGTTGATTGTTTACTATTCGCATAATTATTAGATTTATTCAAATGATTAAGAGACAATATATCACGGAGATATATTTGATCGAAATCGATTGCGATAATAACATTGTTATCAATCAACTTTTTTATACTGTGGCATGCGATTTTATTTTTCCTACTAAGACCAGGAAATTATATTAGGTTAAAGAGAATTTTAATACATAATCAACCCCTCGGTCCCCTCCCTTCTAGGTATTTCGAATAAAGAGAACGGGCTGAATTTCAAACTACAGTTTGTTACATCTTTATCCAATAAAAAAATTGATTACTATCCCCTTTAGGGGACGAGCCCATGGCCCATGGGCTTCACCAACAGGCTTAAGCGTTGGTTCCAAGCCCATGGTGCTGGTTCGTAACAATCCGGAGATGGATGCCAACGCACTGCGCTTCGCTTGGAAAAGAAGCAATTCATTTAAAGGGAAGTGCTTTTACTTTTTCAAATTTCCAAGAAATGCTTTTAATATATTACAAGAATTTTGTTTCGAACTTGGCGATTCATATGCTTCTCCAGCAAATCTATCCATCTTTCTCATGCACACATGCACCTGCCCTTCTTCCGCGCAATCCCTCCGTCTTCCCGCGCTTTTTGCTCATCAAAACCCTACCTTTTCGGCCAAAATTTCCTGCATTTTTCTTCTTTCACAAGGACGATGAGTTCTGACAGAAACTGGGCTGGGAATAGGAAAGCAAGAGATTCCCCTCCCAATCGCAAATCGCCACTTCGTCGTGAGCAGGCAATTTTTTTTTTGTTAAATCTCTTTCAGTTTTGATTTGCGAGAGCTTTAAAGTTGTTTAATCTAGTTTAATTCGTCGATTATGAATCTTGAAATTGGGTTCTTTAGGTAGAATCGATTGTTTCCTGAGATGGTTTTTTATCGTATCCATGCCGCTTATGAGCAGACATTTTCTGAATTTAGTCTATTTTTAGATTTTTTATTTGAATTTAATATATATTCTTAGTTGGTTAATTTACCAATTTAGGAAAAACCCTTTATTCTTTGTTAGTTTGTTTAATTCTTTGGATTAACCCAATTAATTTTGTGGTATATCTGGAAATTTGCGTTGTTGTTGATGTGGGTTTTGTTGCATGCTTTATTTATCTGCACAGTTGTACGAATCAGATAACGTTAGTTTGGACTTTTAGTAAGCAAGGTTAGGAAAAAAAAAGATCAAATGTGGCTTTTGTTGATAGAATTCCTGATTAATGAATTCACTCCTTTTGATTGGAATTTTGCTTGATTTATTGTCAATACTCAATAGTTGTGTTTGTGCACCAAGTATAAATCCAGACCCTTTCACTTAGGTGAAGGTCATGAAAGTTTCAACATTGAATTTTCAGGTTTGTCGCAATTTAATTTCTTATAGAAGACGAAAAAAAGTCGGGATCACCCAAATAGTTGCTTGGCTTAGCAAACCAAGTCCGGGTGAAGATGAAAACTTGAAGAAGAGTAGACAGTAGAATATAAATTTTTCTTAATAACCACAATAAGTAGTGCAAGAAATTTGGGTCCTAGAACTGGAATTGAAATGGCTAGAGATTTTTTATGGTGCTAAAGTTATTGCATCTTATTAAAAGGTCTGGCGTGGAGAGGTGGTCTAACGGCAGTTTAATTATACAGGTCGCCTGCAAGGGGATAGAGCCATCCATTCGCTTTGTCAACCTAGGCGATCTCCTAAACAAGAATCAATCTGTTCAACATTTTTTCGATTGTCTGCCATATATTTTTGCTGTCCCAAAAAAATGAGAGATTTGAGAATTATGTTGTCCAATCAGGTCAATTTTTCAAATGCGCTTTCATGAAGCCCATGTTGACTGATATACTGTTACTAGACCATCTTTTGGATCTATTTATTGGTTACCTTAAATTTTCTCTTGACAAAGGCTGAATTTAGTTATCTGGGGAGGTTTGTCATTTTTTTTATAAGGTGGGGAGGTATGTCATTATGTGAATCATTTGTATGTTGAGTTTTAGATGTTTCATAGATTGTCATGGACGTGATATCTAAACTCTCTAGTTTCCATTGGACAGTATGGAATTGATGGTGAATGTTGTTGTTTTTTTATGACTGGTGGTGAATGTTGTTAGGTTGCGTAGTCTTTAATAAATGGTCTTCTTTTCTGGTTTTTAAAGAATGGAACAGGGTGGCTGGCTCTGGTGTGTACAACACCAGATGAGACTCATTACTGTGATGATGATATTGCAAATGTGGTTCAATTTATTCACAATTTGATTAAATGAGATTGTATAATTCTAGAAAATTGGAAGGGGAACTTCGTTGATGTTTTTCTCTATATTTTTCTATTTTTTTTATTTTCCTTCCTTTGTCATTTTTGAACTTGTAACTTGGCAGATTCTCTCTGCTCTATTCTCTTTTTTCAACCAACAATAAGATTTAGAAAGAAAGATCTAGGGAAAAATCCATTATATACTCATAGGGTTGACTCAAACCTAGTCTTCCGTTTTATTTTGTATTTTTAGCTGTCTACTTGGTGGAGCCTCAAAGGTGACTTTATAATTGATTTTTCTATTCACAAATGCTTTACCTACCAACAGGATGGGCTTTCTATGGCTGCTTGTTCTGGTAGTAAGGACAGCTCCTCTCATATTGGAAGACATCAACATGGGCGAACTTCGCCAGAGAGGGCAGTGGGCCACAAAAGTTCAGAACGTTCTAAGTTCTCGCACATGGTAGGTTCCTCCTACAAACAGGATGGATCTTCACAGCTTTCTCATTCTAGTAGCAAGGACAGACTTTCCAAGATTGGAAGACCTCAGCATGGGCGAACTTCGCCAGAGAGAGAAGAGGAAGTCTGTAGTTCAGAACATTCTGTGTCCTCGCCCATTGTCGTGCCCTTCGATATATGCCTGGTCAAAAGTGGAACTCTTGTGAAACTAAAAACTCCTCTACATGTAAAAAACAAAGAAAAACGAAGGGAACGTGAGCGTTCAAAGAATGGTCCTGGACAACTTGAATTGAGGCCTGGGATGGTTCTTTTAAAGAATTACATCAGTCACAGTGATCAGGTGCAGGCATCCTCATATACTCTTCTTAAGCTTTAGCACGTTTTTTTTCTCCTCAGAGGTCCAAATATATGAGATGCAAGTCCCATATCTTGCATTCTTAAATACTTTTCATAAGAAAAAAAAAGGATTCTTGCCATTCACTAGTTGCATTTGCAGTCGAATGATTCTCATTGTAGATGGATTCTCCCTACCTTGGCATATCTTGCCTTTAACCTGCGGTTGAAGCTGGTAGTTTGCTTAGCCTTTAATAGACCTTTCTTCAGGCAATAAATTTGGACCATAGATCTTCATTGTTTCTTGACCGTGTGTTATTAGTTTAGTATTCTCTCTACTCTTGCTTATATTTTAACCATTCACGCTGGTGTATATTTTTGTAGATCAAAATAATTAAAATTTGTCGAGACCTTGGCCTGGCTCCCGGGGGCTTCTATCAACCTGGTTTCAGAGATGGAGCGAAAATGAATCTGCAGATGATGTGTCTTGGTAAAAATTGGGACCCCCAGACAAGATCATATGAAGATCGACGTTCAATAGACGATGCGGAAGTTCCTGATATCCCATATGAATTCAAAAATTTGGTTAAAGAAGCAATCCAAGCTTCCCATGCCCTTATAGAGCAAGACCATGGAGTAAGCAATGCAGAAGACATACTGCCTGGGATGCAACCGAGCATCTGCATTATGAATTTCTACACAAACAGCGGGAAACTTGGTCTCCATCAGGTGTGTAATCAAACACTTCATTCCTTCAAAAGAAATTAAGGGAGTAGCGTTCATTCTTTTTTGAGTGCCCCATACATGTTATTTATTGAGACTGCTTTTATCATTATTTTCCATGAGAAAAAGAAATTAACTTTTGAATCAACTTGCATGCTATCAAAACTATAAATAACTTTTGAAGTCTATTGAAAATCCAAATAATTTCATTATTTCTGTTAAAACAATATTTATAATTATGTTAAACTGCTCTAGATATTGTGATCCCTAGTTAATAATTATAAATACCTCTTGGAGTAAATTCTCTATGTTGGATTTTGATTGTCTTAATATCTAGATTATTGCATCAGGATTGGGTCTAGTGGGTTTTTTTCTTAAGCTTGCAATTCGTGTTTGTTATATCCACAGAAGTTGCCAATGAGAAAATATTTACATTATGCATTTTCTTTGGAATTTGATTTTCTGCATTTAAAATTTTCAACAGCAATCATAAAATTTTAAAAGATTTCTTTGTAACCTTCTCCATGTCTTTTTCTCATATCAGACGTGTACCTCCAGGTTACCTCCTCAATGTCTATTTCTAGTATCAGATGAGCCACTCTTTCTGTCCGGTAGGGTAATCATGAGAAGATGGGACATCTGTGTCTTTCATACTTCGTTGCTGTGCATATGGTGCACATATGACTGGGTGATTGGTCGCACCTAGTTGATTCTTCTAGGTTGAGTTAAACATTTGATTAAAAGACCTGTGTTTTAGTAACTCTTTCTGCCCATCCAAAGGAATGAAATTGGTTCGATAGTCTGGACCCCTGGATCACCTGATCAAGTTGGTTTTAGACCTCAGAGCCATGTTAAATATTTTCAGACATCTCATATAAGAACCTTTAGAGATGGTATTTTAAAGAGCTTCTAAACCCCAAGATATTTCTGCTTGTATTTAGATAATTTCTGACTTTAATTTCCAAAAGTCTCTAAACATCTCTTTAGAGCGTTGCAAAGTTGCTTATAAGAAGTTAGATATCTTGCTAGACTTCAATTCCATTTTTATTACATATTATGAGCATTTTCAAAAATACTTCGATAATCACAGTTTAATAAATGAAATTATTTTGAAGTATTTGTTTTTTGATGTTTCAATATTTTTGCAATAATAACTCAATAATCAATTACTGTAAAATCTCAAAATTCTTGCAGAAAGAAATTCCGAAAATAAGATTTGTTACTGACCTAATCTTAATGCGTTAAAAGAAAATTGGCTTTGATATAATCTTTTCTACCAATCCTACCTCATGCAGGATCGGGATGAGAGCAAAGAGAGCCTTGACAAACGTTTACCTGTCGTGTCCTTCTCCATTGGTGATTCGGCGGAGTTCTTGTATGGAAAGGACAGGGATGTTGAGAAGGCAGAGAAAATCGTATTGGAATCCGGTGATGTTCTAATATTTGGTGGTGAGGCGAGGCATATATTTCATGGGGTACAATCCATTATCGCAGACTCAGCTCCAAGGGCTCTGGTTGAAGAAGCTGACCTCCGCCCAGGCCGTCTCAATCTGACTTTCAGAGAGTATTAAAAACCTTCATCTAAACCTACCACCCTTTTATTATGTACCTAAAAACTGTTTCTTCTGAACTTGTTACAAGATCGTTCTTCCAGTTGTGTGCGAAATATAGTTCCAATAGTTGTTTTGGTCACCTCCTCTATTGATCAATTAGAGCTCAATTGTGTTGAATGCAAGTGAGACGTCTTTGCATTTGCAGAATACTACTCAGGCAGTTCGACTCATCAACTCCATGTTCAGATTGTCGTTTGAAATATATTTAGACTACACTAAATGTTTGTATTTTTTGACTATAAATATATGGGGAAAGGTTTACTACGTGATGCATTGGAAGCCTTACCTATGCCTGACTTAGTTTGGTCCATTGTCACATACAGTTTGGCCCACTGATCATAGTTAGCAATTGGGAGTGCAGCAAAAATATGGAACGGGAAATGTTCGAAATACAATGCGAGTTTGTCATTAGAAAATGCTTTAAAATTTTGGCAAAATAATTTTAAAAGTAAAAGAAAAAAAATATTGGAAACTTTGTCTTATAAAATGATTTCATGTTCAAAACTGAGTAATTTGGAAAAGTTCCTGGATAATCTGATCATGTTCAAAAAATGCTCAAATTTTTCCAAACCTTTGAATCAGATATCGGTTGTTTGTTTTATTTTTTAATATTCTGTACGGTTCTTGAATTAGTCGTGAATAATTCAAGAATTTACTATGCTACTGACCCTATGAACGGTGGGCCCAACCCTTGGTAAACCCACACCAAAAAGCAACCTGGTGATTCTTAACAACTGAATTGGCTTGTCCCCTTTACTTTATTGATGCAATTTGCATCTCACCCAATGTTTTTAAAATATTTGTGTCTCACCATTTGACCATGGTCAATGCTGTTTGACTGTTGACCATAGAAGCCCATTAATGGTCTCCCGATGGACATCCCAATATTTTTTTAAATGACTATAATGACCTTGGGTGAGACGCAAATATTTTAGAAACATTGGATGCGATGCAAATTGCATCAATAAAGCAAGGGGGACAAGCCAAAAATCCCTTTTGGCTAAATTAGCTTTTCAATTGACTAAATTAGCTTAATCTATTACAACTTTTAAGCCAAAACCTGTGTTCGAGCATGCTGCTCACACATCACTCACCTTCACAGGTTGTTAAGCACGCTGATGTCCCTCATCAATGATGACGAAGGACCAAAATGAGCTAGCGGCACACTCTTAGAGGTCACTAACTGTATGGATGTTGGGCCCATCGCTAGGTGGAGTTACGTACCAAATATCAGCCTGATTCGTTATTTCAAACTATTGGATCTTTGTACCCCAAATAATGCTCAAATTCTACGGATAAAATCAACCCAGAAAATGACTAATCCAATGCTTACAAAATTAACAATCAGGCTAATTTTTGGTCTGTAGGTCCACCTACGGTTGGGCCAAATCATAAGGTCAGTGGTCTCTAAGAGTGTGCCACGGGGCTCATATTGCGGTCCGTCATCAACATCGACGAGGCCGCTATAATCACTCAAGTGCAATGCACATGTCGTCCCCTAGTTTCTTACAAGGAAAAGGGATTTTTGGCTTGTCCTCCTTACTTTATTGATGCATTTGCATCCCACCTAATGTTTTTAAAATATTTACGTTTCACCCAAGGTCATTATATTAACAAAATATTGGGATGCCCACCCAGAAACTGTTAATGGGCGTCTATGGTCAACAGACACAAATATTTTAAAAGCATTGGGTGAGATGCAAATTACATCAATAAAGGGGAACAAGCCAAAAATCCCTTCAAGTTTTTTCAAGGGCTAGGGCCCAATGCTTTTCATCCATGAGCTCGTGGGCTAACATGAAGCCCACTATGAATAAGCAATTAAAAGCAGTCATTGAGTGTAGGCTTATGAAAGGATGGAGTAAAACTTGCCTGACCATCAACGGTCAGGGACCGCCCATAATATGAGCAACGTGGCACTCTTAGAGGACACTGGCCTTATGGATGCTTAGCCAATCTCTAGGTGGACCTGCAAACCAAAAATCAAATGATTAGTCATTTCTAAGCGTTGGATTAAAGTCATTTTCATGTTTTGATTTTAACCATGGGAATATGAGCATTACTGACCATCAAGAGTACCATTTCAAGTCTCCCTGTGTATTTTCTTTCTTTATTTTCAATTCCAGTAGGGGTTGAAAATAAGATTGAGAAACACATGAGAGATTTCCTCTGGAATGACATGGAAAACACTTTCAAATATCACTTGGTCAACTGGAATCAAATCTGCTTCTTGAAAAAGGCTGAGGGATTGGGAGTCCGAAAATTTTGCCAGATGAACACGGCCTTGTTGGCAAAATGGTTGTGGAGATTTGTATTAGAAATGGATAATTTATGGCAGAAAGTGATAGTAGAAAAATATGGGGAGGAGCCTGGCGGGTGTGTATCTTTATTTCCATGGACGGTGCTTTATGGGTGTAGTGTCTAGAAAGGCATCCTTAGAATCAAAGAGGAATTTTTAGAAGGCAACGGGAGAAGAATCAAAATTTGGGAGGACATTTGGGCTGGAGATATTTGCCTCAAGGTGGCCTTTCCTAGATTGTACTCGATCTCTCAACGGAAATGATTTTTCATTAGCTCTTGTTGGGATGGACATTCATCAGAGAATCAATGGAACTTCAGGTTTAGATGGAGTCTGTTCACCAGGGAGAGTGAGCAATTTGAGACATTGAAGGAGAGGTTGAGTTCATACTGGGTCTTGAACGCAGTAGAGCATTCATTTTCTTGGGTCAACTCAAAATCGGGAAATTTCACAGTCCACTCTTTTTATGATTCAACAAGCCTACCTTCGAATACAAACCAATCCCCTTGTTATCACATTTGGAAATCCAAAGTGTCCATCAAAATCCATTTTTTTCGCATGGACAACTTCCTTAAATAAGCTACTCACTATTGAGAATCTGCTAGGTAGGAAATGAATATTGGTTAATTTGTGTGATGTGTAAGGCCAATAGAGAGCATACGAATCATTTGTTATTACACAGTGATTTGGCTTTGCAGGTGTGGCATCTCTTCTTAGCACATACATGTATTTGTTAGGTAGTACCCGAGAATGTTGGAGCATTATTGAGTGCATGGCCATATTTCGCCAGATCTGATAGGGGTAAAAAGCTTTGGAAAATGTTGCCGTATGCAGTCCTTTGGGGCTTATGGATAGAGCGTAATAAGATGACATTTATAGGTAAGGAGAGCTCCTTTAAGGATGTAATCCTTAGCATCAAAGCACTCTTATTTGGATGGGGTAGCATCTTCCCAGAGATGAGGAGAGTATTTTTTGAGGATATGGTTGCCAGGTTTGATATTTTGTTGAAGGCATGATTTAGGGAGTGTCATCCCATTGATGTTTTCTTGACGAACCTCGCTTTGTATTTTGCTTGAGATCCTCTCGATCTCGTTTAATATAATCTTGACTTATCAAAAAAAAAAGAAAAAAAAAGGGTTCCAAAGGTTTGAAATCACTAATAAGGCCGATTTTTGGTTTGCTTGTAGAGCTACTAAACATCCATACGGTCAGCACCCTCTAAGAGTGTGTCACGTGGCTCAAATTGTGGAAGGTCATGGGTTTACCTGACTGTTGCCTTCAAGGCAAGTTTTACTCGTTACAAATGCATGAAGCATAGAGAAGCTTCTCTATACGCATGACGTGTCAAAACTTCTGTCACTCGCAACCCACAATACGAGCCACGTGGTACACTATTAGAGGGAATTGAACATATGGATGTTTATTCAGTCTCTCGGTGGACCTGTAAATCAAAAATCAGCCTGATTAGTAATTTCTAAGCGTTGGATTGAAGTTATTTTCATGGGCTGATTTTAACCGTAGGAATTTGAGCGTTATTTTGGGTTCAAAGATCCAAAAGTTGTAAATCACTAATCCGGCTGATTTTTGGTTTGCAGGTCGACCGAGGGACTGGCCAAACATCCATACGGTCAGCGCCCTGTAATAGTGTTCGACGTGGCTCGTATCGGCTTCGGTCACAACATCCTGTTGACTCTAAAAGCATGATCAGGCAGGTTAGTTGTTAGCAGTCAGTGGGTGCGGACAGGTTTCAAACTCTGGTATGTGGTATGAACACTCAAAAACCTTACCAACTTAGTAAGCTTGCGCCTTCAAACTAGCAATGGAAGATAAGATTGAACCTGTGATTTCCTCAAGAGGATTTTAGAAAGGAAATTAGTTAAGGTGTAGCTAATTAGAACGTAGTTTCTTGAAGAGGTAATTAGTTTGTTGAGTTTTGTTGAGCTCTTATTATAGAGAATATGTGGAAGCTTAAGATCGCCGAAGGCCATGACCCGTGGCTTACGTCTGTGAATAATCACATCGGGAAACAGCACTGGGAGTTCGATCCTGAGGCCGAAACACCTGAAGAGCGAGCCGAAGTTGAAAGGGTCCGTAAGGAATTTCGAAATAACAGGTTTCGGATGAAGCAGAGCTCTGGTCTCCTGATGCGCATGCAGGTGAGAACCCCTTCCAATCGCGAATCGCTATTTCGTCATGATCAGGTAAGTTTTTTTTTGTTAAATCTCTTTCAGTTTTGATTTGCGAGAGCTTTAAAGCTGTTTAATTTAGTTTAATTCGTCGATTATGAATTTTGAAATTTTGGGTAGAATCGGTTGTTCCCTGAGATGGATTTGTCGAATCCATGCTGCTGCTTATGAGCAGACATTGCCTGAATTTTTTTATTTTTAGAATTGGTTAATTTACCAATTTAGGAAAAACCCTTTATTCTTTGGAGTAACCCAATTAATTTTGGGGAATTTTTGACATATCCCCCCATGTTATCTTTAAAATTTGACATACCCCCCACAATTTGAAAAAGCTGACTTACCCCTATGACTCCATCCACGTCATTTGACCAGTTGACTACCAAATTTTGTATTGGCAAAATGCCCTCGTCTTCAACCTTAGAACAAGGGTTTGGGCCAAAACCCAAACCCCAAATCATCAAACGGCTGTGGTGGACGGCCGGCCAAGAGATTCCAATGGGTTGGCCGCCCATCACCGGCGACCAACCCACCGGAGTCTCATGGCCGGCTGGCCACCACTTCGGCAATAATTTAAAACCCAAGGTTAAAAAAAAAAAAAAAAACAAAGCATACAATTTTAGTTTTAAATTTTTCATTAACAAAAATGAAAAATAAGACAATGCAATTTATATTTTAAGCTTTTGAGAAGTGGATTTTGGAAAGATGGGTTTTCCCAATTTTAAAATTTTATTCTACAATAAAATCCATAAAAAAATCCCATTCGTTCATGAGTTTTATTTATTTTTTGGGGTTTTCTCTTCTCAATACTTGTTTAATTCATCAAAAAACCAAAAAAATCTCAAGTTTACCAACATGGGTTTTAATTTTTATTCTCCTCTTTTCATGCTTGATTTGGGGTATGGGTTTTGGCCTAAACCCAAACCCTTGATCTAATGTTGAAGACAAGGGCACTTTCGTCCTTTAATACAAAATTAGGTAGTCAACTCGGGTCAACATTGGTCAAATGACAGTGGACAGTGGGGGTGGGGGGGGGGTATGTCAAAAATTCCCTTAATTTTTGTGGTATATCTGGAAATTAGCGTTGTTGGTGATTTGGTTTTGTTGCATGGTTTATTTATCTGCAAAGTTGTATGAATCAGATAACATTAGTTTGTACTTTTAGTAAGGTTAGGAAAGATCCAATGTGGCTTTTGTTGAAAGAATTCCTGATTGATAAATACACTCCTTTAGATTGGAATTTTGCTTGATTTCTTGTCAATAGTTTTGTTTCTGCCCCAAGTAGAAATCCACACTCTTGCACTTAGGTCATGAAAGTTTCAACATTGAATTTGCAGGTTTGTCGCAATTTAATTTCTTATAAAAGACGAAAAAAAGTTGGTATCCTCCAAATAGTTGCTTGGCTTAACAGACTTAAGTCTGGGTGAAGATGAAAGCTAGAAGAAGAATAGCTAGTAGAATATAACATTTTCTTAATAACTACAATAGTTAGTACAAGAAATTTTGGTCCTAGAAGTGGATAGAATCATCCATTCGATTTGTTCACCTAGGCGATCTCCTAGACAAGAATCAATCTGTTCTACATTTTTTCGATTGTCTGCCATATATTTTTGCTGTCCCAAAAAATATAAGAGATTTGAAAATTATGTTGTCCAATCAGGTCAATTTTTCAAATGCGCTTTCATGGAGGCCAAGTTGACTGATATACTGTTACTAGACCATCTTTTGGATCTATTTATTGGTTACTTTAAATTTTCTCTTGACAAAGGCTGAATTTGGTTATCTGGGGAGGTTTGTCATTATGTGAATCATTTGTATGTTGAGTCCGTCACAGTTTTAGATGTTTCTTAGATTGTCATGGACGCGATATCGAAACTCTCTAGTTTTCATTGGACAGTATGGAATTGATGGTGAATGTTTTTTTTTTATGACCGGTGGTGAATGCTGTTAGGTTGCGTGGTCTTTAATAAATGGTCTTCTTTTCTGGTTTTTAAAGAATGGAACAGGGCGGCTGGCTCTGGCGTGCACAACACCAGATGAGACTCATTACTGTGATGATGATATTGCAAATGAGATTGTAGAATTCTAGAAAGGTGGAAGGGGAACGTCGTCGATAATTTTCTCTATCTTTTTTGTTTTTTTCTTATTTTCTTTCCTTTGTCTTTTTTCAATTTGTAACTTGGCAAATTCCCTCTGCTCCATTCTTTTTTTCAATCAACAATAAGATTTAGAAAGAAAGATCTAGGGAAAAATCCATTATATACTCACAGGGTTGACTCAAACCTAGTCTTCTATCTTATTTTGTAATTTTAGCTGTCTACTTGCTGGAGCCTCAAAGGTGACTTTATAATTGATTTTTCTATTCACAAATGCTTTACCTACCAACAGGATGGGCCTTCGATGGCTGCTTGTTCTCATAGTAAGGACAGGTCCTCTCATATTGGAAGACATCAACATGGGCGAACTTCGCCAGAGAGGGCAGTGGGCCACAAAAGTAAAGAACGTCCTTAGTTCGTGCCCATGGTAGGTTCCTCCTACAAACAGGATGGGTCTTCACTGTCTTCTCATTCTAGTAGCAAGGATAGACTTTCCAAGATTGGAAGACCTCAGCATGGGCGAACTTCGCCAGAGAGAGAAGAGGAAGTCTGTAGTTCAGAACATTCTGTGTGCTCGCCCATTGTTGTGCCCTTTGATATATGCCAGGTCAAAAGTGGAACTATTGTGAAACTAAAAGCTCCTCTATATGTAAAGAAGAAAGAAAAACGAATGCAACTTGAGCGCTCAAGGAATGGTTCTGAAAGACATGCATTGAGGCCTGGGATGGTTCTTTTGAAGAATTACATCAGTCACGGCGATCAGGTGCGGGCATCCTCATATACTATTCTTAAGCTTTAGCACATGATTTTTCCTTAGAGAAACAGATATATGAGATGCAAGTCCTATATCTTGCGTTCATAAACACTTTTGAAAAGAAAAAAAAAATGATTCTTGTCATTCACTAGTTGCATTTGCAGTGGAATGGTTCTGATTGTAGATTCTGATTGTAGATGGAATCTACCTACCTTGACATATCTTGCCTTCAATCTGCTGTTGAAGCTGGCGGTTTGCTTAGCCTTTAATAGATCATTTTTACAGGCAATAAAATTTGGACCATAGATCTTCATTGTTTCTTGACCGTGTATTATTGGTTTAGCGTTCTCTCTACTCTTGCTTCTAAGTTAACCATTCACAACGTTGTATTTGTTTGTAGATCAAAATTATTAAAATTTGTCGAGAACTTGGCCGGGGTCCTGGCGGTTTCTATCAACCTGGTTTCAGAGATGGAGTGAAACTGAATCTGCAGATGATGTGCCTTGGTAAGAATTGGGACCCCCAGACAAGATCATATGAGAATCGGCGGTCAATAGATGGTGCGGAAGTTCCTAGTATCCCAGATGGATTAAAAAGTTTGGTTAAAGAAGCAATCCAAGCTTCCCATGCCCTTGTAGAGCAGGATCCTGGAGTAAGCAATGCAGAAGACATACTGCCTGGGATGCAACCGACCATCTGCATTGTCAATTTCTACACAAACAGCGGAAACGTTGGTCTCCATCAGGTGTGTAGTCAAGCTCTTCATTACTTGACAAAAGCAATTAAGGGAGTAGTGTCCGTTTTTTTTTAAGTACCTCAATAATGTTATTTATTGAGTGTTTTTATCATATTTTCCATTTGAAAAAAAAAAAAAAAAACTTAATGTGAAGATTGGGAAACTCTTTTCTCAGAATCAACTTGCCTGCTATCAAAACTCAAAACAACTTTTGAAGTCTATTGAAAATCCAAATAATTTCATTATTTCTATTGAAAAATATTTATAATAATGTTTTTTGTGTATTCCGTTTCATAAAGAATACATGATCATCAGCTCAGGTCATGTATTTTTAAGCCTATTCAAATCTATTTTGACTCATTTTAAAATATGGCTCAACTTGTTTCTCATGCTGACTTGCTCAATTATCCAACTAAGCTTTTTCTTCGTAGTAATTCTTCTATTTAATTAAAAAAAATGTGTCATGCACTCATAAATCCATGTCTACCTGTTGTTTTTATCTTTTAGATAGTTCGCCGGTTTGCCCAGATTTGTTGTTCTATTAGTCCTACATTTCAGTGAGGCATTTTGGTGACTTTTCATTACTATGGGTAGTACCATTGCATCGTTAATTTTTTTAGTTATTTTGAATCCTAAATAAGTTGGGGGGACTATGAAACTGCACTTGATATTGTGTACCATAGTTTTTTTTTTTTTTGAGAAGTCAAATATATATATATATATAAAGGAGATCGAGAAGATCTCGGTAGTACAAGAGGACAGCCCTACTAGGACAATAACATAAACAACAAACAAGAGTGACCC
Source organism: Euptelea pleiosperma (assembly GCA_035048495.1). Taxonomy (NCBI): domain Eukaryota; kingdom Viridiplantae; phylum Streptophyta; class Magnoliopsida; order Ranunculales; family Eupteleaceae; genus Euptelea; species Euptelea pleiosperma. Next base: position 28,209,963 of record CM068540.1, read on the forward strand.
CCAGCCCTACTAGGACAATAACATAAACAACAAACAAGAGTGACCCCCAACCCTACCTCATCAGCAAAGTATCAAATCTAAAAACCATATCACTGAAAAGGGTGCCCCTCAACTCAGTGAAGACGCTTCCCCAACTATGGAGAGAAGCCTTGATACTAATAATGATGTCTTGGAGGGAGCCTTCTTCTCTTCTAAAGACCCTCCTATTCCTCTCCCACCAAATGCCCCATATGACTGCAAACGGGATCATACTCCACAAAATTCCGCCCCTAGCCGAGAGATCTACCAAGGGCCATCCTCTCAGTACTTCGCCTATGGACCCCGGCATCACCCAATGGAGGCCAACCTGCGACAAAAAATACGACCAAATCTGCGTAGCCAAGTCACAATGTAAGAGAAGATGATCTGAACTTTCCCCACTAGACCTACACATAGCACAATAATTTACCAAAATCCATTTCCTAGCAATCAAATTGTCACAAGTGAGTAGTTTGCTCAAGGAGGCTGTCCAGGCAAAGAAGTGGATTTTTAATGGGACATGAGCTTTCCAGATATTTGGGCAGATATAGAGATGAGAAGTGGGGGGCCGAGACAGAACATCATAAAAGGAGCTCACAATAAAACATCCAAATTTGGCATAAGCCCGAGACCACTGGTCCACCTCCTGTGGTGAAAAACCGTGTGCATCTGCAGTAGATTCATCAAATTTGCCAACTGTTCCCTTTCCCATTCCAATAGATTCCTCTCCTAAGACCAAGATCCCAAGAGTCCTCTCCACTTAGCCGGTTCCAAAGGGAGGCTATGAAATGGCCTTTTCGTTGTGAAAGAGAATATATCCGCGGAAAAGCTACCATTAGACAAGTGTCGCCACACCAAGTATCCTCCCAGAATCTGATCCTAGCCCCATAGTTAATAATTATAAATGTCTCGTGGAGTAAATTCTCTATGTTGGGTTTTGATTGGCTTAAATATCTAGATTATTGCATCATGATTGGGTCTAGTGGGTTGTTTTCTTAAGCTTGCAATTAGTGTTGGTTATGTCCACAGAAGTTGCCAATGCGAAAATGTTTAATTTCTTTGTAATTTGGTTTTCTGCATTTAAAATTTTCAACAGTAATAACCTTCTCCATGTCCTTTCTCATATCAGACATGTATCTCTTTCCTGAGAAGATGGGACATTTGGGTCTTTCATCTTCATTGCTGTGCACGTGGTGCATATACGACTGGGTGGTTGATCACACCTAGTTGATTCTTCTAGGTTGAGTTAAAACATTTGATTAAAAGACCTGTTTTAAGGCCATCCAAAGGAATGAAATTGGTTTGATTGTCTGGACCCCTAGATCACCTGATCAAGTTGGTTTTAGACATCAGAGCTCTGTTGGGTATTTTCAAAAGTCTCACATTACTCCAGATTTTTTTGAAACAATAAGTACCTTTACAGATGGGGTTTCAAAGTTTCTAAATCAGAAGATATTTCTACTTGTATTCAGATAATTTTCCGACTTTAATTCTCAAAAGTCTCTAAACATCTCTTTAGAGTGTTGCAAAGTTGCTTGTAAGAAGTTAGATTATATCTTGCTAGACTTAATCCTGTTTCTATTGCATAGTATGAGCATTTTCAAAGTACTTTGATAATCGTAGTTTAATAAATTAAATTATTTCGAAGTATTTGTGTATTGGTGTTTCAAGAGTTTTGCAATAATAACTCAAGAATAATACATTACTGTAGTTGTTCTTGCAGAAAAAATCCCAAAAATAAGATTTGTTGCTGCCCAAATCTTAATATGTTAACAGAAAATGGTTTTGATATCATCTCTTCTACCAATCCTACCTCGTGCAGGATCGGGATGAGAGCAAAGAGAGCCTTGACAAACTTTTACCTGTCGTGTCCTTCACTTTTGGTGATTCGGCCGAGTTCTTGTATGGAGATGTCAGGGATGTTAATAAGGCAAAGAAAGTTGTACTGGAATCCGGTGATGTTTTAATATTTGGTGGTGAGGCAAGGCATATATTTCATGGGGTGTCATCCATTATCCCGTGCTCCGCTCCAAGGACTCTGGTTGAAGAAGCTGACCTCCGCCCTGGCCGTCTCAATCTGACTTTCAGAGAGTATTAAAAACCTTCATCTAAACCTTCCACCCATTTGTTATGTACATAAAACTGTTTCTTCTGAACTTGTTAGAAGATCATTCTTCCAGTTGTGTGCAAAAGATAGTTCCAATACTTTTTGTTCACTCCAAAATACCACTCAGGTAATTAATCTCATCCGCTCCATGTTCATATTGTCGTTTGAAATATTTGAAGACTATACTAAATATTTGTATATTTTGATTATAAATTTAGAGGAAAATTTTGAAGCGTCGATCATGCTCCAATGATCATGTGCCACATATACCCATGTTAATTTTTAAAAAGCTTTTTTTTTAAACCCAAATCCTAAAACCCAGGTATATGTGGGTTGCGATCATTGGGCGCATGATCGAGGTTTAAAAAATTCACATATATTTATGGGGAAAGGTCAACGATGAGTGATGCATTGGTAGCGTTCCCTATGTGTCACGTGGTTTAGTCCATTGTCGCATGCATTTTGGCCTATTGATCCTATTAAAGGTCGGCCCAACCCTTGATAAATCCACTCAAAAAAAAAAAGAAACCTGAGTGGTGATTCTTAACCACTGAATTTGAGTTTTTTTCAAGGTCCTGGGCCCACTGCTTTTCATTCATGGGTTCTGTGGACTGACATGAAGCCCATTATGGAAAACATCTGAAGGCGGTGGTTGATCTTTGGGGTGTAGGTTTATCAAAGGATGGGGCAATCATTCAGTTATTGGGGGCCGAATTGCGTCGTGCATAGGAAGCCCATTCCTTATAGTTTTAGGGCACAAATAATGCGATATGACTTGAGTAAAATTTGACTTTGACTTTGAGTTCTTTATTTGTAAAATTTTATACCGAGGAATATTTAAACCAAATCATTTGGAGGATTTTCTTCATGAAATTTTGGGGAGATTAATTTCATAACATAAAGATTGATCCTTACCACAAATCTTCAAAATCCAGTACTCTCCATGTTAGGAAGTACATACGCGGGTACCCACACGAATTCAGAATCAGAATAAATAATAAATGAAAGAAGATTTATCTTCTGCTCTCTTATTCCAATTTCTTTAAACAAAATACCAATTAAAAATCCAGATTAACAAAATATTCCATTACATCACATGTTCAACAACTGAAATTAAAAGATGAAAAGAAGTGAAGGTAAGGTCCTCTAGTCGCTCTCCCTGGGATCCACCTTGCTCCGCATAACTTGCCGTATCTACAATGATATGCATGAGCTATGTACATATCCTCCCTCAAACTCAAATCTTAATTTTTTTTTAAATATTGCTATGTGTTGCTTACATGGAGAGTGTTGAGGTTGTAAAACAAGTGGACCCTTTGGCCCTGCTACCTTAGTTACCATTGCATCCTACTTCCTAAGGCCAACGGCTGTGAGGATTTTAATTTGAAGTCTGAAAAACGTCTCATAAATTTATGATTTCAAACATAATCATTAAGCGTCTCAGTGCTCAGAGGGTTCGGAGTCACCTTAGCAATAATTGCCTAAAATTATAATAACAGTATCAAAAAACAAATGTGGGGGAAGAAAGCGACATTCACCAAACTAAGTACACCCAATCTCAATTAGACGAAGCAAATAAATAAATAAAATATCTGGAGATGAGGGGATTGGATGTCATGTCACATTTGTATGTTTGCAACGTTGGAGTTCCATTACGCCCTCTATCTCATACACAAATAATATAATGTCTTTCATTGTCACCCCATTCCTGGGACAATGAATAAGGGTGTCTTATTGTGCCTTAATGACCACTGCAAGCCTGCCATGTGTCAAACACGGTGTCACTAGTGATCGACCCACATGTGTGCCACATGTCTTAACAATGCGGAGTGTACTACCCCGTGGATAGTAACTGTCACATGGACCGTGGATCTCTTGAACAGCACGGAATTTTTTTTTTTTTTTTTTTGATTAATTAAGCGGAGGATGGCAATTTCCTTTCTATATTAAGTGGGTATCCTTATCTTGCTAAGTCGGATGATCCAAGACGTATAGAAGTTAAATGACATTAAAAGCTTAGATATATATATAGGTTTGATACCTTATCCCCTAAATATAAAATGAGATGGGATTGGGTGCCAATAACCCTTTTTTAAGTTTCCCAATGAATTAAGTGATACTATATTCAGCTATTATTCACAGAAACCACGAGCATTCCTGACCCTACTTAATATTCTTTTGGACAAAGATATCGAGATCCTCGAAACTTTTATTTTTTAGGCTATTTTAGTAACAGCCCCCTGAAATTTGAAAGTAATTCGTAATATCCCCTTTCAAACAGTAGGATTACGCCCTTGACATACTTTAACAGTGGTTGGCTTGAGTTAAAACGGACTTGGACCACACGTCTTTAGCATTGTAATTGCAATATTATGGTCTCTTCATAGGTGCATTAACAGGCGCACGATGCATGTCACATTTTAATGTTAGTCAAATGATGGTTAAACTAGGTCAAGGGGGTAATCCTAAAGTTTGAAAGTATAATGGGGTATTATAAATTACTTTCAAATTTTAAGGGGGTGTTACTAAAATACCTTATATTTTAACACAAGTGTTTTAAGGGTTTTTATATAACACCCCTTGATATATGTTCTCAATTAGTCAAATGGTCTCCACCATTTGACTGTGTTTTGGCTTGAACGTTAACCCATCACCTAAAAATCGAAGATTGTTTTTGTTTTTATTGGTCCTTTTAATTTCGGATATTTAAAAACAAACCCGCAAAAAGACTGATCCAGTGGACCATGAATCATCATCATCGTCGTCTTTTTTTTTTATCTTTTTGTGAGGAGTCATCAAACTCATCACCATGATCGTTTGATACTTATCCGACGCCGTGTCATGAGCTGGAATCAAAATGTTATGATTCATGGATAAAGAAAAAGAAAGAGAGGAGTATGGTTTTCGTTGCCCCCGATGAAAAATTTATGTTGACAACCAACATTGAATTTGGCGTTGGTCGCATTTAGAGTCGCCACCAATAAACCATTCTTGTGGACCCGCCCTGACTGACGGTTACTCTGGTTCCCACTAAACACTCCCAACTTTTTCTCCTGAACTTGGCGAAGGGAGTAGACCTTAGTTGACACCTGCAGTCAGCGAACTGCAGCCAATATCAGCCATGTGGCACATTCTTAAGAGGAAACTGACCGTATGGATGTTTGTCCAATCACTAGGTGCACCTACGAACCACAAATAAATCTGATCAGTCATTTCTAACCGTTGGATTGAATTTTGTTTCATGGGTTGATTTTAACCGTACGAAATTGAGCATTATTTGGGTATATAGATCCAAAGGTTTTAAATCACGAATCAGGCTGATTTTTGGTTTGTAGGTCCATCTAATGATTGAACAAACATCCATATGGTCAATGTCCTCTTAAGAATGTTCCGCGTGGTTCATATTGGCTGCAGTCAGCGAAGGTTTACTCTCACAATAATGCGATATAACTTGAGTACTTGCCTAGATAATGAACAAAGTCGACTAACGTCTAACACTCGAGTAGCCCGTCTAGCTCAGTTGGTAGAGCGCCAGGCTCTTAACCTTGTGGTCGTGGGTTCGAGCCCCACGGTGGGCGTCATAAGTTTTTGTGACATCTATATATCTATACTATAGCAGAGAAGCGAGCAATGTCGTTCTCTCTCCTCCACATCAAGTTGACGTAGCACTCTCCTCATGCAGAGTGTCATGTCAACAATCTAAAATTCTATTTCCTTTCTCATTCATTTGACTCTACCCTATCTTTTTTGTCTTTTCCAAAAACACCTCTTGACATTTTAAGTAATGCACTTCAAACATTAATGACTTTTTAGACTTTATAACCAATTCAATTTATTTTTCTTTAAAATCTCAATTATTTATTCCTTAATTCTCTCTTTCATTCTTAAATTATTTATTCCTTCGTTCTTAAATTCGTCTTCCTCAATGTCTCTTAATACCTTTTTATTTTTCAAAACATAACATTCACAACCTTCTATTTATGTTTCAATCAAAACGTTTATCCCATTATCACCCGCCTTCCATTATGGCCTTCTAATAGCTTTCCATCTCCTTCCTTCAATTTTCACAACATTCTATTTTTGTTTCAATTAAAACGTTTTTCCCATTAACATCACTTCCATTATTGACATCTAATGTCTCTCTATATTTCGTTAATAAATAAATATCCATTTAATTAGCCATTAATTCAGTAATATATAAATATTAGGGTTTAGGCAAGGTTCTCACATTTCCTCTCACCGACTGAGCTTCTTCGAATGACAAAAACACAAAAATAGGAGAAAAGCCAATATGATTTTATATCTTTACCATGGTTTTAAAAACGGTCGTTTAAACGGTAACGCCCCAAGCCCGTTTTCGTTTAAACCGTTTAAACCCATTTTATCGGTTTTGAAAAAAATGGCCATTTTTTTTTGTTTTAACGGCCGTTAAAATCGTTTAAACAGCCGTTTAATTTCAAAAAAATTTGTGAAAAAAAAGCCGTTAAAACCGTTTAATTTTGGTTAAAATCTGTTTTTTTTTTTTTTTTTTTTTCAAATTTCAAAATTTGAATTTCAGCGCCACTTTTTTCGTTAAAACCGTTAAAATCTGTTTAATTCCATTTTTTTCCATTTTTGCCCCTGACTGTTTCAATCCGTTTTAACGGCTGTTTAAACGGTTACGCCCCTAGTCCGTTTAACTGTTAAAACGGCCTCCATTATACCTTGATCTTTACCATCTCTTCTAAAACTTTTTTATCTTTAAATGAGTCGTCTTTGCTAAATACTTGATTTGGGCCTCTAAAAGAATTGTTATTCAATTATTTACATTTATGTTTATGGTTAGACTCTAGAATTATTGTTTGTTTATTTGTAGGGTTTCAAATTTTTAGGATTGTATAAATCTTTGAAGGTAAAAACAAAGATTATAAATTTTTTTTTATTTTCTTCTATTATTAGTTTTTTTTTTATTTTTTTATCATGTTTTACAGGCTAAGGGGATGTTGTTGAAGATAATGAAGAAAAGATTGTGAATAAAAATAATATGAAGATAAGGAGAACTGATGAAAATGTCGTTACTATTATGGATATAGTGGATGTGCTGTTGTGCGATGCTTGAATGTAAAAATGAAGATTATAAAAACTTATTTTTTATTTTCTTTTGGTGTTAGCAATTTTTTTCATTTTCTTATCATGTTTAGAAAGGATGAAGGGAAAGGGAATAGTTAAACAAATTTTCTGTATTATTTCCTACTATAATTAGATGTAGATATAAAAATTAATTGTTGTTAGTTTGTATTTTCTATTTTCACCCATGATTTAGCACGGGCTTTCGTTACTAGTTATTAGTAATATCTGAAAAGACCAAAAAACTTTTTTTGGACCCAGTCAAGCCCGTAAAGGGGATTTCTACTGGCACACTGCTCAGAGGAAATCTACTTGTGTGGGTTTGACCCCACGACCTATGGAAATAGGAGGATACCCACCAACCATTTGAGCTGCCATGTTGGGTGTGGAAAGACCAAAAAACTTGAAATTTTTCTTAAAAGAGTTTTTTAGGTCATTTTGGTCCTTCTGACTGGTTGTGTCTATGTCAGTCAACTTGTTGACCATTGATCAAAGGAGGTCTTAACTTATTGACCATTTTTGTAGTTGTTTGATACATCCTTCTCTCAAAAGGACAGGTGGAACACTCTTTCAGGTCCACTGACGCCATTAATGTTTGGCCCATTCTTTGATGGACCCAGACAAAATAAAGTCAGCCTGTAGTGATATCTAACTGTTGGATTTAAGCATTTTTTTTCATCATGGGCTTCAAGAACAGGCCTACGGATGGGTTAAAAGGTCATGATGAAAAATGCTTAAAATCCGATGGATATGAATCACCTATCGGCCTGATTTTTGGTGTAATGGTCCAACAAGAGGGCAGCCAAACATTCATGGGTCAGTGGGACCCAAAAGAGTGTGCCATGTGGCATTTTGGGGAATGACGCATCAAACTTTTGAAACATCTAGACGTATAAAAAATATCTTCATTTTCATTAAAAACAGAGAAAATGTAGAAAGTGATATGTGTCACTCTATGCTAAAGTAATCTTTAATGAAATGGAAATCTACATATAGTCGATGAGTGGCGGAAGTGGCCCTTCGTAGCACACTTTTTGGGCCCACTAAACGCATGGATGGTTAGCCCACATCATGGTGGATATATACACTAAAAATTAATTGATGATTTCTAGCCATTGGATTTAGTACCTAAAAAAAATTCTTGAATCATTCCGTAGAAAGTGCTAAAATATAATGGCTACAGATAACCAATCAGGATGGATTTGGGTATATATATCCACCAAGGGGTGGGCTAAACATCCATGCAATTAGTGGGCCCACTATGTAGGGCCACTCATCAACTGCATTGAAATTTTCGTGCATCAATTTTTTATGGGAGCAAAGTCACCCAAGGAATGTATGTCATGAATCTATGAATCTATGAATCAGTCATCCCTGAATTTGAAGTGTGCAGTTGTGCTTAAATGTGTGGGAAGGGTAGATCCGTAGTTTCTGGAATACAGTTGGGTAGTTTTGTATAAAAAATAAACTCGTGCCCCTTATTTTTATTATTATATTTTAAATTTTAATAAGCATTGTTGCCCCATTTTACCAACCAACAAGCCCCCTAAACTGATGAATCACGTTTTAGGCGTGTACCCACGAGAAAAATCTTTTACCGAGGAATTAGGACCACATGTGGAGGGAAAATAGTCTGTTCCTACAGACTTTAAAGTTGGATGTTTCATCTCTCTTAAAATGCCACTTGGAGCACTCTTCCAGGCCCACTAACCTTATGGATGTTCGGTCCATCTCTTCAAAATTCACTTTGATTGGTGACTTTTAGCAGTTAGATTTAAAAAAAAAAAAAGCCAATCACAGAAATGCTCAATCCAACGGTTAGAAATCACAAATTCTAATCTACCTCGAATTGCCTACTTATCCAGTTCCTGCTGTCGGCGAATTGCCTTTACAAGGTCAAGATCCATAGTTACTGCCATGGTTTAAAAGGGGCCTTTATAACGGAAAAATAATGGCTTGATGGAATATGGGCGTTACAGTTGCAACGGTCCGTTTTTTAAACCATGTTTGCTGTTTGTTTCCACTACAATAACTTCAAACTTCTCTTGTTTGTCGTACACAGAAAAGTCATTATTTTCACCAGTGGGGGCTGAAGCTGATTTTTTATGTGTATGTCTACCAAAGGTTGAACTTGACATCCACGGTTGTGGGTGGGCCCGAATGAGTGCATCACAGGGCATTTTTGGAGGGGAGTTCAAACTTTTAAGGCCCGGCGACCTCCCCCACAAACTTTGAGGTGCGGTTCACATCACTTTAAATATTCTCCTATCAAATCATGGGGATCTCTTATCAACTTGTGCTATAAATGTTGCATGAGTCGTTTTACGATACAGAATTATGTACAGAAGTCCCTCGAAGTCTCAAACTACCATGCGGTTCACTCTTTTGGGCCCACACCTTGGTGGATATATGCACAAAAAAACAGTATGATTGGTGATTTCTAACAGTTGGATCTTAGAATTATGGATTTTATGAACTGCATTAGGAGTCAGTTCCAAGGCCATGATCCAAAAAGTGCCCAAATCAAATGGCTAAAAATACCAGTCACGCTTATTTTTTTCGTATAGATCCACCAAGGGTGTGGACCAAACATTCATGGGTCAGTAGGCCTGAAAGAGTGTCACGCGACATTGGATTGCTTCTGGATACAAAATTTTGATACAGATCTGTATCATAGATTTTTTCTTGCATGCAATGCCCTAGCAAAATCCAAATCCCACGTGCTGCTTGTTAGTGGTCCGGACGCGGTCTGATACCAATTGATCCTAACACGTGGTACTTATGATTAGTATGCGAAGTTTAGAGGGACTGCTGCTGCAGACTTTGAAGGTGCAGTGACAGTTTTCTTAGCATCAGTAAAACTTGTGTCACAAGATATTTTTTATTTTTTGATAAATCCAAAAATATATTGATAGAAGGAGATTGAGAAAATCTCGAAAAAACTACAAGAGAGAGAAAAGAACAAACAACTAACCGAGACCAAATCGCTAAAAAAGATGTCCCTACTCTCGTGGTTGCTGCTTCCCCAATGGTATAAAAATGACGTAATGCTCAAGATGACCTCATTGAAGGAACTCTTTTTGTTTTCAAAGGTTCTCTTGTTTCTTTCCAACCATAGGCATCAGGTAATTGACATTGACATCATCTTCCATAATATTGTTCCCCTTGTCGACATAGATGTGTAGGGCCAACTCTCCAACACTTCTCCTATGCGACCCGGGATACCCAATCCGTTCCTATATAAGATATGAAGCACAATCAAACTCATCTGGCGAACTCGCAATGGGCAAGAAGATGATTAGTACTTCCGCCATCAGCTTTAAACATAACACAGAAATCCACTGTGATCTATTTTCTTTTGATTAAATTATTAACAATAAGCAATTTGTTCAAAGAGGTTATCCAAGCAAAAAATGGTATTTTAAGTGGGACACAAGATTTTCACATTTTTAAAGTTGGAAATAGGTGGGATTCATGGTTTGGCAAGGAGGCTAAGACTTCATACAATGAACGGATCGTGAAATTTCTCAATTTAGAGTGTATCCATACTCGTTTATCCTCATCGGAGTTAATGATAGAGTATTGATTCAAACAAGCTTACAGCAAGTCTATTTGTTGTGACGGAAGCCGATCACAACACTCAATACGAGCCACGTGGCACATGATCATAGGGTGATGACCGCATGGATGTTTGGCCAGTCCATTGGTAGACGTACAAACCAAAAATCAGACTGATTAGTGATTTACAGCCTTTGTATTTTTGCACCCAAATAACGCTCAATAATGCTCAAATTCTTACCGTTAAAATCAACCCATGAAAATAACTTGAATCAAATTGGTTAGAAATCACTAATCAGGCTGATTATGTGCTGTGACCGGCTTCAGTCACAACATCTTGTGACACAAGTTTTACTCCAGGGCCATGGGTTATGGCTGTGCTGCCACCTCACCCTCACAGTGCATTTAGTCGAAGGGACCTCCCACGTGGCAAAAGGACAGCTTTTACTCGGTTGTATGTGGAACTGTCTAGGTGGGAAAATATTCAGTATAGATGATATGGACGAGGGAACTGTCTTGGGGGCCAATACAGATGGTGAAGGACGGCCTGAATTGGCCACATAATCCTCTACGTGGCAGGGTCTCCTGTTCCTTAGTCTTCCAAGGAGATAATTTAGTCTGTGGAGTGTTTTTCCCTGTGGAACGCATTTTTATTAACCCGTGAATGTTTGGAGTCTTTGGACCACCGCGCGCTTCCCCACACCACACCACAACAATCCTACTTGGTGATCTGGCTGTTGGATTCGAACAATATTTTTGACCCCACGGAAGTTTCCGTTACGTACAGCTGGGTTAAACAAGAGGCCAGGCAATTTCGAACGTACGATCAGAGGGAGCAGAAAAGGAAAATTTGTTTCTTCGAAGCTTTTGTCCAATGGCATTAGGAGGCCGAGGAATTGAAACAGATGACAAACCCTACCTAGGTTCTTTTAAGCCAATTTTTTTGAACTTATTAAAATCGAGAAAATATTTTAAGCAGCGAAGCAGTGGCTAATCACATCGCGCCACAGTCCCCTGTTCAAAAGTATTTCTGAGTTTGTTTGAAAGCATCATCTGATTGTAGCCCAGTGTGATTGGCCACTGCTTCATCGTTTCAATAAATCTGCTGCTTCAAAAACTTTCTCGTTAAAACGGGAAAGTTATTTCTATTCTAAAACCTCAATGAAACTCTTTAAATACATAAAATACCCTTTTATTCTTTCAATACAAATTTTAAATGCGATTAAGGGGGCGTTTGGCAACACAAAAAAAATTTATTGACTTTTAAAAGTCAAAAAATTAGTTTGGATGTTTTTCTATAGCTTTTTTGGAGGTAAAAAATCAACTAGTAACTTCTACTACAAGTGGAAGTGCTTTTACTTCTCCTTCCCAAATGCCCTTTAAACCTTTAAAAAAAATAACTTTTTAATCATTTTATAACTTTTTTAAATGATGAATACATCCTTTCTTAAGACCTATTTGGCAAACCAGTGGAAGCAAAAAGTAACTTCTAAATTAAGTTGCTGAATTTAAAAGTTATCATCTAGAAGCAAAAGTTTGTTTGGTGAAACACTGACTTATATAAGTAAAAAAGTGAAAAAGTTAGTTTGGTAGGAATTAAATCAAAAAATTATTTTTTATAATTTTATATACATATTATATTCTAATAAATCATTAATAAAGATCATAAACCAAAATCACACATATTTTTCTTAATGCATCGGTTGCGAAGAGAGAACGGTCGTAATTAATGCATTGGTTTTAGAAACAAACCAAAATGCATTTCTTAATGCATCAATTATGGAAACAAATCACATTGATTTTCTTAATGCATTGTTTAGGAAGAGAAAATAGTCATAATTAATGCATTGATTTTGGAAACAAATCAAAATGGATTTCTTAATACATCGGTTGGAAATTTATGAATTAATGAATGAAATAAGGAGATAGGGAGTCGTAGGATTGGAAAGAGAGAAGGCGTTTCAAAATTAATTGGAGATGTGAGAGAATTTGGGAATTAATGAAGAAATTAAAAAGATGGAGAGTGACGGGATTGGAAAGAGAGATGTTTTGTGCAGGGGGATTTTTGGGATAAACTAAAAAGCTGGAGAAAGCACCACCTCAGCAGGGTCGAGCTTTAGCATAGATAATAGATAGATGTGAAGTTTACAAGGATAAAAGTGACATTTGAAAAAATTTACGTAAAATTAGTAGAGTTGGTTCAGCAAATTTTTTTTTTGACTTTTGCTTCCACCAAAAGCAAGAAGCAAAAAATATTTGCTTCCACAAAAAGAAAGTTTTTGACTTTTGAGAAGCAATTCCAAAATAGATACCCAAACAAACTTTTTAACTTTTTTTTGCTTTTGGAAGCAAAAAAAGTAACTTATTTCGGTGTTGGCAAAGGGGCCATTACTCAAACCCATTGCTTTACCTATAAATTATAAGCTCGGATTAGCTTATCAGACGCAGCCTATAAGGTTATTTGCGTCATTTTATTTTCAATAGTTAGGCAGAATTATAGGGGCATTTCTGTACTTCCGTAGACACGTACAAGATCTTCGCTTCGTCTCTCTATTTAATCCCCCCGCCTCTTTTGCTTCGCCTTTCTGTCTATCATCTCACTCTCTTTCTCTCTCCAAAAAGCCCGCGTTCTTGGAATCGTTCCTCATTATCGCAGAAAGAGAAAACATCAAAACACAGAGGAGAGAGAGAGAGAGAGAGAGCAGTTTTCAAGATGCAGAGATCCTTCGCAAGGGTATTATCGGGAAAAGATTTCCAGTGGAGACATCGTTGCTTTTCTCAGTTAGCTCAGAGCGAAGCGTCTCTTCGAGAGAATGACGTCCTTATTCCGAAAATGCCCCCCTTCGATTACTCTCCTCCCCCCTACACAGGACCCTCTGCGGCTGAGATCTTGCAGAAGCGTACGGACTATCTCAGCCCTTCCATGTTCTACTTCTACAAGAAACCTGTAAGCCTGCTTTCACCTTCTCCGCTGCTAATTTAACCGTCTGATCACTTCCCCTGTTTAGATCGAATCCCTGTATATTTTTATTTTATGATTGTGCATTTAAGATCCAATTTGTCGCTTGTGAGTTTTTTTTTTTTCAATTAAAATTTTTTACTTCATTTTCTCGTTCGGTTCTGATTTCTCTGTATATTTTTGCAAAGTTTTGGTATATATATATTTCCTTGTTTTTTTTTTTTAATTATTATTATTATTTTTATTTTTCATTAACATCTGTATCTGATCTTATATTTCTTCAAGATCGTAATATAATTATTTGATTCGTTGCTCCGATTTATCTTAAATATCTTGTAGATATATTAGAGGAATCCCATTGCCGTAGCTTAAGTGGGACCTACTGATCGTGCAGATGATTACTGTACCACCGCTGTTAGATCTTTTGATGACTCCTGATGAAATGAAATTTTTTGACAGTTGAACGTAGTGGACGGGAAGATGCAATACTTGTTTGACGAGGACGGCCGTCGATACCTTGACGCATTCGGGGGGATTGCTACGGTGTGCTGCGGGCACTGCCACCCGGACGTGGTGGAAGCCATCGTTAACCAGACAAAGCGCTTGCAGCACTCCACGGTCTTATATCTGCATCACGCCATCGCCAATTTCGCCGAGGCACTAGCGTCCAAGCTACCTGGGGATCTCAAGGTGATCTTGCTTGCATTTCTGATGTTAGCAGTGTAATAGTGTTTATGCTATTGATTCTCGTCTAAATTTGAATTCGGTTGGATTTGTAGGTTGTTTTCTTCACGAATTCTGGAACGGAAGCGAACGAGCTTGCAATGATGATTGCTCGACTTTATACTGGGTGTCATGATATTATATCTCTCAGGAACGCATACCATGGAAATGCAGCTGGAACGATGGGAGCCACTGCCCAGTCTAACTGGAAGTTCAATGTTGTACAGGTATACTTGCTTGAATCTCGATTCAACCCGCAATTTTCTTAATGCTTAACAATCTTACATGAACTAGACAGCATAGATGACCAGCATGCCTATTTAGGTCACTCCCAAGGTTTTAAATTTCGACAACATCCAAAATTCTGGGCCGTAATTTCGGTTTCAGGTTATGCCGAAATGAAAACTCCAATAATTTTGAAATTTTGGCCAAACTATTAAAATCTTAATTGAGAAGTAGATAATGAAGACCCTTTTCCCATTAATTAAGGCATAATTAAATGTTTTCGTATCTTAAAGAGGTCATAGAGATTGAAAGATAAGATTTTGTTTCTATAATTAAGGGTAATCTGACCAGCTGTAATTATTGATGATTTTACCAAAATTTCATCTGAAATATCGGTTTAAATTTCAATTTCAACCAGGGTCGAAACCTTATCCAAATTGAAATTTTAATCCTTGGATCACTCTGCCTTTGGCTGATGATATTTTATAACTCAATAATAGCAATAGACCATCTTCTTTTAGTATTATTGTTGCTGTTGTTGTTAGTTGATGAAACAATTGCGTTGGTGCTCTGAAGTAGTCTTGACTGAATAGAAGTTAGTTGGTCATCAATTAGTAACTAAATTGATAGAGTTTATGGTCATTTGAGCCATTGGGTGTTCTGTGTCACACATGGATTAGTGGAACAAGCTGAAAGATTAACATAGTTGTTCCTGTTATCTTGATTAAGCCCGATCCATTATTTACTCTTTCCATTTACAATTACTTTGTGTTTATTCTTCTCTGTTCTTGGATGGTGGGTGGAAATCTTTGACCTCAACAATGAGGCCTCTACATCCTGACAGCTGGAAGGTGCTTGATTCTTCTGCTGGTTCACTTTTGTTATAAGCTAGTTAAGCTAAGTCTCCTTTTCCTTGTTACTTGTTGATTCCTTTCTTTGTTTCTTCCAGACCTCATCGAATTAAATTGTTATGGTTTATAAGGTAGTTCAGCTAAAGAGTTGGATTAGATTGTCTAATTTTTTTGATTTATTTTATTTATAAATATTGATCAAGGTTTTGAATCGAATACATACTTCTCTCGTGAAACTTACAATCTTAGCTTCCATGAGGTTTAACGAAATTATTCATCTGGAAAGGCATGTCATTCTCAAAAACCCATCAGATTCTCGTATTTGAACCTTTTTGAAAGGGATATTGTCCATGTCAATAGTGATCAAAAGTAGGATTCCATATTCAATACTTATCAACTAGTCACTACTACTAGAAAATTTTGTGGTTTAGAAGAAAATAGTATCTAATTAAATATACATTAATATTCTTCTTCTGATATTTTAATTCTATTGTATTTCACCATCAGAGTGGGGTGCATCATGCCTTGAACCCAGATCAATACAGAGGTGTCTTTGGTTCGGATGGAGAAAAATATGCAAGAGATGTCCAAGACCTCATTGATTATGGAACTTCTGGCCGTGTCGGTGGCTTCATTGCTGAAGCCATACAGGTTGCATATTCTACTTCCCATTATTTTCTTTTCGTTTTACTACTATTTCTCTAAGTTCATTTTTAAGTGAAATTCTTTGCCTGTTTGACAGGGTGTGGGTGGAATTTTAGAATTGGCACCGGGTTACTTGCCGGCTGTGTATAGCAGCATAAAGAAAGCAGGGGGCCTATGTATAGCCGACGAGGTTCAGTCGGGGTTTGCTCGTACAGGGAGTCATTTCTGGGGATTTGAAGGCCATGGTGTTGTGCCTGACATAGTGACAATGGCGAAGGTGAGTCCTTTCAACTCCTTTTGATTTTTCAGTTTCTGGGGAGGTCTACAGAAGCCTCTTGTATTTTATGCAAATTCGATTGTTCCACTGCTGAGTAATTTATCCCTGGAAATGTCCTGAGTTACCTTTGTGCTAAGAGCTTTAGTGACACATAAACACATTTAGATAGACACATAAATAACAGTTTGTATTAATGGAAAGAGATAAATAAAATATGCATAGTTAGGGAAGAGAGTCACCAGTGCACAAGGAAGGTTAACCTACTTCTTTGGCCAAAAAGATGGCCGTCTCATTTGCACATCTTAAGGGATGAATGAACAAGATGTCCAAAAAATGTGAAGGTCTGGTACAGTGCAGCTTTGTAAATCTTGGAATCCAGGGTTATTACAATCTTCTACACTTAAACTGGCCCAAAATGATTGAAAATAAGATGTACTTTAAAAAATGAATGATCCCATCTAGCACCCTTTTCATATCTCCAAATAATTAAGAAGTGTCCCTTTAGAACTTGTCCTGGTTCCTATGCAGGTTCTTTGTGCTTTGAAGTTTCTTTTCAGGTGTTGATTTGTTTCCATATGTGGTGTCTTCAGGGCATTGGGAATGGCATTCCCATTGGTGCAGTGGTGACCACCCCTGAAATTGCACAGGTCTTGACACAACGCTGTTACTTCAATACCTTCGGTGGAAATCCTGTATGTACTGCTGGAGGACTTGCTGTTTTGAGAGTCATTGAAAAAGAAAATCTCCAGCAAAATGCATTTGTTGTGGGGTCTTATCTGAAAGAGCGCCTCACTTCCCTCAAGGAAAAGTATGAAAGTAAGTTTTCCCATCCCCCTCGTATGATCCCCCATTTAAAATTATGCGACTTTCCACAGCTGCATGTCAATATGCATGATGCTTGTCCACAGCTGCATGTCAATATGCATGATGTTTGTCTATTCAAGTATATGTATTCTTATGCAATGATGCATAAAAAGGGTCCAATTCTTAGTTAAGAATGCCCTTCATGGGTTTAAATGATTTCTCGTCCACTCTGCAGTTATTGGGGATGTGAGGGGAAGAGGCTTGATGCTTGGAGTTGAACTTGTTACCGATCGTCAATTGAAAACTCCAGCCAAGGCCGAAACTTTGCATATTATGGACCAGATGAAAGGTCTCTCTCTCTCTCTCTCTCTCTCTCTCACACACACACACACACACACGGATTGTAGTTTTCTCAGTTATTGTGATCTGTTTTATGCTTATTTTTTAGCTGATAAACCTGAATTATTTTTCTAGAAATGGGAGTATTGATTGGGAAAGGTGGGTTTCACGGGAATGTGTTCAGAATAACGCCTCCACTATGCTTCACGAAGGAAGATGCAGGTGGGTCTTTATTACATCCACTCGTATTGGTTGAATTCTAAAATATTTGTTTCTTTTATGACAAACGGACCTTTTAGTTGGTATCGTGCACACCAATGTTGTTGCCACTCACCTTTCATCAGTCCATACCTTTTAGTTGGTGGGTGGGCCATAATACAGAACTCAGACGAGTCCAATGATCCAAACCTTCTGATGTTTTGAAATTTTATCATGACACTTATATCACATTTTCAAGTCTTAGCACTTGCTTGAACAGTTAAGATTGTTCGATCACCCATGACCAATGACTACTAAATAAATGGTCTAGATTGATGAGCTGACGATGTGTTGCGGGCCTTGCAGCTAACGCTAAATGTTGCTTAGCACCACCATATATCTGCTGGAATCAGTCTCTTTCTCTTTTCGTTTTGCATTAATCTTCCATTCGTTCTCTAACTTTGATGCCTGTCTATTTCTTGTAGACTTCCTTGTGGATGCGATGGACTACACCATGTCGAAGATATGATGCCTCTGCTATTTACTATGGATAAGTATGCGCATCGATCTGTTTAATCTAACCATGTACCGATGTGTGTGACAATGCCAATTGTCAATTATACATATTATTTGAATAAAAAGCTGTAATCTCGCAAGGAGCTTGTGAGACACCACCTCGTTGTCTCACACTCCCTCTCTCTCCCGTACTCTGACACTCGGGCATGTTACAGTGTTGAAAAGCTTGAACTGAACATTATGTTTGTGATTTCATGGTTCCTTCGTATCTACATGGATAACCGTACGTGTTTTCTGTGTGCATTGGGGAGCGAATTGATTCAATCTCTCAATTAAAAAAAAGAGAGTACCTAATAGCACATGATGAATGCATGGTTGTGTCAGGTGGACCACCAAATAGATCACCTGTGCACCTGATTGCATTGCTTATAAACTCAAGATTTTTTACAGTCAAGAAAATATAGCTCTGTCTAGTTATAAAAAGTCTACTGAATGGATGGTGAGCTCATTAATCATCTGATTCAGGGTCTTACTATTATTATTATTTTCTTTCATAGGAGCTTTCCTCGTGGCTGCCTAGGATGAGCAATCAAGTTAGGGGAATTAGTACAAGCTGAGGCCAAAAAGCTGGTATTTTAATAGGGTTCGGCTTCGAAGACTGGACAAAAAATTTGGCATACATGATGCACCTGCAACCGCTGGGCCAATCAAGAAGATTCAAATAGGTGAAAGAAATTAGGACCAGCCTGAAACCCAGAAAAATCCGAAAACTTGGGCTGGGCCGGGTAGCCTGAATGTACACCCCTAACTCTACGCATTAATAGGGTCTGAAACGATTTTTGGGGGTTCGGGTACCCATTGATACCCCCCCTACTGTCAAAAGACTCCAAACAGTAGAAAACAACTCAAATTTATCTGCAGACGTCAATGTTACACTCAACACCACACTGGGAGTGGGTTCATTGCTTTTTATTTTGTTCAAGAATGTCGTAAGAAAAAGAAAGAGTAGAACTTTGCTGAAGGATCTTAGTATGAGCCACGTAGCACACTTAAGAGATCGCTGACCATGGATGTTTGACCCCACCCTAGGTGGACCTACGAACCAAACTTACTGTGATTTCTAAGCGTTGGATTTGAGTCGTTTTCGTGGGCTGATTTTTAACCGTGGAATTGAGCATTATTTAGGGTATCCAAAGGCTCGAAATCACTAATCAGGATGAGTTTTGGGGAAATCATCAAGATGAGTTTTGGTATGTAGGGATGGGCCAAAAATCCATGCGGTCAGTGGTCTCTAATATTATGCTGCGTGGCTCATACTGTGGTCCGTGGATGTCTATCAGCAAAAGTTCTACTTGAAAAAGAAACGGTGGTGTTATTTGCACACACCCAACGAAGATGAACTCACCACCACCGTCCTCTTCTTCTTCATCACCACTACACCACCACCACCACTCCCCCCTCCCTCCCTCTCTCTCTCTTACTTGGTGGTGGGCGGCGGCCTCCTCCTCTTCTTCTCCGGGCAGCCTCCTCTTCCTCTTATTTTTTTTCTTCGGGCGGCCTCCTCCTCTTCTTCTTATTCTTCTTTCTCTCTCTCTCTCTCTCTCTCCTTAAAAAAAAAAAAAAAAATTTCACCCTGTATCAGTAGCATAGGGTGGACATGGCTTTGGCCATATCCAGCTATCGACATGGCTCTGGCTACCGATATGGCCAAAGCCATGTCTACTCTGTGCTATCGATACGGGCGAAATTTTTTTTTTTTAAGGGAGAGGGAGGGGGAGAAAGAGATCTCTCCCTCCCTCTTCTTCCTTCTCCTCCTCTTCTTCTTCTTCTTCTTCCTCTCTCTCCCTTCTTCCCTCCCTATCTCTCTCTCCTTAAAAAAAAAAAAATTTGCCCCATATCGATAACACAAGTTGAACATGGCTTTGGCCATATCGGTAGTAGTGAAATTTTTTTTTTTAAGGGAGAAGGAGGGGGAGAAAGAGATCTCTCCCTCCCTCCCTCCTCTTCCTTCTCCTCTTCTTCTTCTTCTTCCTCTCTCTCTCTCGAAGATGAGGCCGCTTGGAGAAAAAGAAGAAGAGGAGGAAGAAGAAGAAGCCGCTCAGAAAAGAAGAAGAAGAGGAGGAAGAGGAGGCCGTCGGGAGAAGAAGAAGAAGAGGCCTCCTCCTCCTCTTCTTCTTTTCTCGCGGTGGTGGATTTGCACACACCAAGAGGTGGGTGTCACTCAAAAAAAGGTGTGTGCAAATAACGCCACCCAAAAGAAAAGGTTGTTATAGGGTCACCTGTCTTCGGCTATGCGTGACAGCTTGCTGCGGACCACCTTGCAAACATTGCAGCAGATCTCAATCCACTACTTTCTGTGCAAAATGGAACCACTATTCATAGCTCTCACCCCATATATCTCAGACTGTTTTCAAGCTTCAGTCTGATGTACATTGCTGACCTCTGTGTAGTGGCGGAGCCAGGGGGGTAGTTGCCCCCCCTCAACATTAAGGCCCTGCTTGGTTCGTTGTACTTGGGTGTATTTTGCGCTTCAGTGTAAATACAATGAATTGTGTTCCAATCACTTGCGAAGTAAGTCACTTACAATTGTTTGGTTCACGCCATGTAAATAGATGCAAATGAAGTTTAGCTGAGTGGTTGGTAGTGCATTGCAAATGAATGCAATGGATTATTTTATTTCTTGATCTTACAAAAAAAAGTGCACAATAAAATTATTATTGTAATATTATTGTTATCATTGTTGATTTCATTATTATTATTATTATTTATAATTATAATTATTCTCATTATAATCATGGTTTAAAAAATTACCATTATAACGGATTCGGACCTCCCCCGTTACGTTTGTACTGTTAAAACACTTAAAAATAACGGCTTTTATTTTCGTTATAACTGATGTTATTTTCATTTTTTTCATGTTATAACGACCGTTATTTTCTGGATAATTTTGTATAAAAAAAAAACGGCCATTATTTCAGTTATTTTCTATTATGTTAATTTATTCAAATTTGAAAATTTGAATTTCAGCACCATTTTTTTCCGTTTTCCCCATTATTTTCCCTTTTTGCCCCTGAGCGTTAAAATTTGTAACAAGGGCTCTTACAACGGGAAAATGATAACGCCCCAAGTCTGTTATACCGTTATAACGGCCCCTTTTGAACCTTGATTATAATTATTATGGTTATTATTTTATTATCATTGTTATTATTATTGTTGTTTTGGAGGGGAAAGCTTGGGGTTAGGGGACCCCGACCAGCTATATAAAAAAGGGTCAGGATCGGGGGACAACCATTTTGGTGTACCCGACCACCTAGAAGATGAATCAATGGCTGATTTATGGTGAGGATGATCTCCTCAGCATATAGATCAACCCCACAAAAAATCAGCCCATTCTGAAATGTCTAACCCCCTCAAACGTGGTTTTCAAGTTACACGGTAAAAATAGACAGTCCATATTCTTTGACTTCTAAACCAGTCTATGAATATCGGAATGATTTGAATTTTTGTGAGGATGATCTTCTCGTCCTCACCGAAAATGAGCCATTGATTCATCTTTTATGTGAAAAATAGAAAGCTAAAAAATAAAGAAATAAAAAATAAAAAAGATAATAATAATAAAAAATAATCACGTAGACTGTTATTATTATTATTATTATTTTTATTTTTTTTCGAAAAAAAAATGTTGAGCTAACACAATGCACTTGCTTGCAGCAGTTTTTGGGCTGCACTTCCTTGCATCTATTTTGTTAAAGACTCTGCAAGGGCTTGTCAACCACTTGCGCGGCAGTTCATTGCACACCTCCAACCAATCACTTTCATTTCCAAAATTCTGGCAAGTGTGCATTGCAGTCAATTTGCAGTGAACCAAGCAGGGCCTAAGAATTGATTGAAATTCCTCTGGCCCACTTACCTCCAATGGGCAGAGCCAGAGCCAGAGCCAGGAGAGTTACACCCCTCAACTTCAAAAATTGATGATTTTTTCCTCTGAGCCCATTGACTGCATGGATGTTTAGCCCACTCCTTAGTCGATATACACGCCAAAAATCACCCTAGTAGGTAATCTCTAGCTATTAGATTTTAGTCCTTTTTAAGGTGTGATTCTAGCTGTTGGATTTATCAAATGTTTTGGGTACTAAATCTAACAGCTAAAAGTCATCAAACAAACTGATTTTTTGTATGAATGTCTACCAAAGGGTGGGCTAAACATCCATGCGGTTAGTGGGTCCATATGGCAGCGGCGAGTAACAAAAAGACTCCATTGGCAACCTGTGGCCACCACCTGCCCCTGCCAAGAAATTTTTTGATACTGGTATTTTTTTTATACAGGCGTCCGGGCATGCACCTAAAAAGCCAAGTGGCATACTCTTAGGGACCAATTACCGCATAGATGTTTGGCGCATCCCTATGTGGACCCACAGACCAAAAATCATCTAGATTGGTGGTTTGTATAGTAATTGTTAGATTTTAGTCTTTTTCAAGGGTTGATTTTCAACCCTGGGATTCGAGCATTATTTTGAGATACTCGGATCCAATGGCTATAAATTACCAATCAAGCTGAATTTTGGTCTGTTGGATGGGCCAAACGTCCATATGGTAATTAGTCTCTAAGAGTGTCCACGTAGCATTTTTAGGTGGTACCCTGACGCCTACCCATCCCCCATCCTATGAATAAACTATCGTTCCTACCAAAAAAGAAATTGTGATTCACATCTATGATCGTGTGGTCTACCAAACAACTGTTAAGATTCTTCAAAATTAAGGTGGAGGAAAGTGCTGAAATCCAACGGCTAAAAATCAGTCATACTATTTTTGTTCTGTAGGTCCACTAAGGTGTCGGATAAATATTCATGGGGCCTGGGCCTGAAAGAGTGCCACGAGGCACTTTCAGGAACTTCTATATCATTGACCAGCTTCCCCAATTAGGTCAATCTTTGGTGTACGTGATGTCCTGGGTCAGACCATTGAAGTGATGAGGCTCTATACCTGCATGCATCATGTGGTGATTTTGTAATTTACCGCATTTTTTTTGGAGGGTCCCCGCCAATTATCTCAGAAAAACAAAGTTTGAAGTACATAGATCAAATTGATTTTGGCTATTTGGCATAGAAGATCTCCTGGGTGGTGGCCATTG
Source organism: Euptelea pleiosperma (assembly GCA_035048495.1). Lineage (NCBI taxonomy): Eukaryota > Viridiplantae > Streptophyta > Magnoliopsida > Ranunculales > Eupteleaceae > Euptelea > Euptelea pleiosperma. The sequence continues at coordinate 28,233,420 of CM068540.1, forward strand.
AGATGGTTTAGTTGCTTATCAGCTTCCGAATATGCGCACAAGTAATCAATCGTGACCATCCAATCGATAACTAATCTCTTTGATGGGCCTACACCCGATATCACAAAATCGGATGGTGCAATCGATTGGCCCCTCTTAGATGTGGACCATAACCTGCAACCAACTAGACTTATAGAATAGCCCGTCATTCAATCGGTAAAACTATATTTTGTCAATCCTTGCCCACAATTGAACAGAATCAGTGACCGCCACCACACGTGGTGCGCATGCAGAGAGGATGTTCTGAGCCGGACTTTGATGTCTTCTCCACCTAAAATGTCACGTGGAACACTCCTTGGGGCCGAGTACCGACCATATGGATGTTTGTTGAGTAGAACATTGCTGTCCACCGTGGGTCAGCAAAATTACTTACCACCCACAATATGAGCCACGTGGCATATTCTTAGAGATTTCCGACCTTATGGATGTTTGGCCCAGTCCTAGATATACAGACAAAAATTAGACCGATTCATGATTTTTAAGCGTTACATTGGAGTTGTTTTTGTTGATTTTTAATCTTGGAATTTGAGGTACAAAGATCGAAAGGTTTGAAGTATTTTTGGTTTGTAGGTCCACCTAGGGATTCGCCAAACATCCATAACATCAGCCTCCTCTAAGAGTGTGTCACGTGTCTCATGTTGTGGGCAGGCAGTCAGCAAAGTTCTACACTTATACTCATGTTTGTTCTATATCTTGATGGATCTAGACATCTAAAGTCAGTTTAATTAGTGATATATATCCCTTGGATTTAGCATTTTAATATCGTGACATTTAGTCGTTGGATTTGAGCATTTTTTGGATGCTAAAATATAACTGTTAGAATCATGGTTTTAAAAATAACCGTTTAAACGGTTTTAACGGCCGTTTAAACAGTAACGCCCCAATCCCGTATCCGTTAAAACCGTTTGAACACATTTTATCGGTTTTGAAAAAAATGGGCCGTTTTTTTTTTTGTTTTAATGACCGTTAAAATCGTTTAAACAGCTATTTAACTCTGAAAAATTTTGTAAAAAAAACGGCCGTTAAATCCATTTAATTCCGTTAAAATCCATATTTTTTAATTTTCAAATTTCAAAATTTGAATTTCAACGCCATTTTTTCCGTTTTTTTTTCCGTTAAAATCATTAAAATCCGTTAAATTCTATTTTTTTCCATTTTTGCCCCTAGCCGTTTCAATCCGTTTTAACGGCCGTTTAAACGGTAACGCCCCAGTTGGTTAACCGTTAAAACGGCCTCCTTTATACCTTGGTTAGAATCATCAATGGAGCTGATTTTTGATATGCTGGTCCACCAAGAGATGGAACAAAATCAACAAACATCCAAAAAGTCAGTAGGCCTTAAGTACGCTCCACGTGGCATTTTTGGAGGGGGGGGGCTTCAAATTTTGAAGTCTGTAGAGCCGCAAATATTTTGTCGCAGGTTCTTATGGTGGTTGTCGGGTAAAACTTTGATGACGTGGCACACTCTTAAAGGACTGACCGTATTGATGTTTTTCCAATCCCTAGGGAGACCTACAAACCAAAATCAGCTTGATTAGTGATTTCAAGCCTTTGGATCTTTGTACCTAAAAAATGGTCAATAATGCTCACATTCCCACAATTAAGATTAACCCAGGAAAATAATTCCAATCCAATGCCTATAAATCACTAATCAGGCTGATTTTTGGTTTGTAGGTTCACCTAGGGATTGGCCAAACATCCATACGGTGAGAGTCCTCTAGGAGTGTGCCACGTGGTTCATATTATGCCCTGTCATCAAAGTTTTACTCGTGGTTGTCTGGGTGCGGATATGCACTCGATCAAACATTATGGGAAAGCTCGACCTACACATCATGTAAGGCGAGTAAAACTTCTGTCACAATGGCATTGCAAATCATACAAACACAACCAATGAGTTCTCGGCACGTACACCTAAAATCTAAAGCAATGGGTACGTTGCAAAAGCACTTGTGTACGTGCCGAGAACTCATTGGCTTGTGATTGTGTGATTTACAATTTCGTGTGATAGAAGTTTTACTCATGTAAGGCGGCTCCGACCAAAAAAGATAAAAAAAAAAAAGAAAGAGAAAAAAAGAAATTTTTAGAAAAACTTTCGCTCACACCTGTGTGTGAGCAAAGCCGATCACACATCACAATATGAGCCACGGGGCACACTCTTATAGGACGATGACCGTATGGATGTTTGCCTCGATGGACTTGTAAACGAAAAATTAGCTTGATTAGTAATTTCTAACCGTTTGATTGGAGTTATTTACATGGGTTGATTTTAACAGTATAACACGCTCCCGTCGCAAATTCTCTTTCGTTCTGCTTTGTTGCCAACTTGCCATTGTTCTGGTCTCTCTTCGAAACCTTGGATTGTTAGGCTTCTCAGTAGCTTTCTAGGGTTTTCTTAAGTTTTCCGGAGCTGAATTCTCAATCTCTTTTTACGGAGTATCTCTAGACGCCGCTGGTTCAGCGGCTTTATGCTTGGTTTCGAGCTCTGCCCGTAACAAAAGAGAAACGAAGAGTTCTGGATCCGATTTTCGGTATTTATCCTTTTTTTTTTTAATGTTTTCGGGATACAGCGATTAGGGCAAGGTTGATTTTTGGGGGATTTCAATGGCACTGGGAGATTTTATGGCGTCTCGATTCTCGCAATCTTCAGTGTCGGTTTCGAATCACTTGGACCAGTTTTCAAGCAGCGAAGATAAGGATTTTTGTGGCCAGAGAAGGGATTTTGAGATCGGGAGCAGCAGTGGTGGCAATGCGGCGGCAACAATCATGGCGTATTTGCCGCAGACTGTTGTGTTGTGCGAGTTTAGGCACGAAGCGTTCGAGGCTTGTGATCCACCTGGTCCGTCCGAGAGTGGGTTGGTTTCCAAGTGGCGACCTAAGGAACGGGTAAGCTCTAATTCCTGCTCCTGCCTCTGCCTTTTCTTTCTATATTGCATGCCTAACATAGACAGATAGACTAAATTATGTAATAAATATATCTTTCAGCATAAAGAATAAACTGTACGGACGCCTCGACTTATTGTGTTTGTGGGGGTCAGCGTGTCTGACACTCTGTATTCGTGTCAGACATCGACACGTGTTCGTGTCCTTGTTACATAGATTATGAGTAAATTGATTTCAGAGATCACTAATATTGATCTGCTGTCATTATATGTTACTGATCAATTTATTAGTATTGTTGTTTTAGGATTTATGGGTAATGGGTTTTGGTCATTAGTATTGTTGTGTTGTATGGGCTACTGATAAACTATTATTACTTATTAGACATTTCTATGGCTGTGATTTCAGTTTTATGTCACATTTTATTCTTTTTGCAACGCTGATTGCCTAAATGGTATGTAATTAGTTAGTCCTCAGTCAATGGTGGATAGTAATTATTTAATTTATTAGTCCAATTCCTGTTTTTTAAGTTCATTTGGTTTTCATTTGTAAAGTTTTTTGTTAGTATGATTTCTGACCTTCTGTTTTTTAAGTCTTCTCTATTTAATAATTGTTAATTTGTTAAACTCAGCTAATGATTATGGTTTAGACAATGATGATGCCAACTAGGACTGCTTTTGGGCTATGATGTTATTCCTGTTTTGAATCATTTAATTCACTATTGTAATTTACAATGCTGGGTATTACTTATTTGCTTACTTGATTAGTTTATTTGTGGTTAATACTTATAAAAATTATATATTGTAACAGTTTAGAATTCATCTTTCAAAATTTTCATATATATTTATTTTGTTTACATTATTATTTTTAATATATTGCACCTAGCCTCAGTTAGGCATGTGCCCCGCATTGCGCCTCTGACACCAGGGGTCCTTGCGCCCTTAACTATCTTGCATCTAACAACTGCACTTTCACCTTATGAAACTAATATTCTGTATACCAAAGAGACTCATCTTCACATTCATAATATGATGCATAAATTGGATCTATGTACAATCGAATGAGGTATTCCAAACCTTGACCTCAAATTGGTCTCTACCTAAAGGCATACATACTAGCTGCAAATCAAAACACCTAACCACTCAGTAGGCAGCCATTCTCATATCACTTGGGCATAAGCGTAACATAACCTCTTTTGCATCCACAAGCCTACAAATCTGTTGAAAAACCTTAATAACATACTCGAACAAATATGTGGAGAATGTTCTGATTATTGGATTGGAAGACATTAAAATGTTCCATTTATTAGCCTGGGATTAGGTATGGTCACCCAAGGCTGGCAAAAATATATATATTTTTTAATAGGTAACACTTGAGGAACTTATGGAACTTATTGAATAGAGAGCAGTTGTGAGTATGAGCTAAATGTCAACCAGCCTCTTACTTATGATCTCAAGAGGCAACGTAAAAAACGTGAGGAATTAATTTTGCACGTTTTCTTTCTAGCCTTCGACTAGAATATGAGCCAGTTTGTGCTCAACTCTTGGGGAGTAGGGAACTTCCTAGTATGACTAAAGTTTTTGCTCGACTTCAGCGTGCCTTGATATCAGAGGGTGGTGGTCTATCTGCTGGCAGATCAGCGTTGGTGGTTTCTAGTGGCTGTAGTGGTCGTGGTAGAGGACGTGGTGGCATGGTTCAAAGTACAAGGTATCGTTTTAGTATCTTTCATGGGCGATACCGAAACGTATCGGAAATGTCGTTCGGTTTCGGATGAAACTTTGTGAAACCGAAACGACGGAATGTTAGTGCAAATTTACATATAAGATGAAGTATTGTTCGATTTCGGAAAATACCAACTGAAACATATGTTGTTTCGTCTTATAGTGAATCCTAAACAAAATGGATGAAACGTTTCGGTTTAGGCCGAAACTTTGAACCATGCATGGTGGTGACAGAGACGGTGGAGGAGATCGCGACCCCAGTAGTGGTCATGGACGAGGGCACAGTGGACTACGTCATTGTACATATTGTGATAGGGATGGTCATATAGTGGATTATTGTTGGGATTTACACGGTAAACCAGTCAACTGGGCAAATCATGCTTCGTATAGTGACAGTAGGAGCACTACTCCTAGTTCTACATTTGGTGCACCTGTTCAGTCGTTAGCAGCCAACTTGGAGGTTTTGACTATTTCTCGTGACGAATGTGCCAAATTCACTTACCCACGACAGCCTGTTGTTTCATCCTCTAATACCAATATTCTTGTCCACTCAAGTATTGCATTTCTTGCTTCCCAAGTTTCTGGGTCTTCCTCTCCTTGGGTTATTGATTCTGGAGCCTCAGATCACATGAACGGGAGTACAAGTGTGCTTTCCTCTATGCATTATACTTCTTCTTCTCAATGTGCATTGTTACCTTAGCCGATGGCACAACTTCAAAGGTGTCCGGTCTAGGTCAAGCTTCTCTTAGTCAATCTTTACTTTTATTTTCTTTTTTTATATGTTCCTAAATTTCTATTGAGTCTTACGTCTGTTAGTAAACTTATTAGATTGTTGGATTGTTCAGTGACCTTTTAATCCTTATTGTGTTTTTCAAGATCTCAAGATGAAGAAGAGGATTGGTGGAGGGCGTGAGTCTGATGGCCTTCACTATTTCGATGGTGAGGTGGAGACTACTGCGTTTCAGACGTCTTCTCTTACACCACATCAGTGGCATTGTCGGCTTGGTCATCTTTCGTTACATTCATTGAAGATCATGGTTCCTATATCGAGTGATGTGTCTAGTTTAGAGTGTGAGTCTTGTCAATTAGAAAAACATCATAGAGTTTCTTTTTCTTCTAGAGTTGTTCCTCGTGTTGTTAGACCTTTTGCTTTATTTCATTTAGATGTACGGGGACCCATTCGAGTTGCATCTCATAATGTGTATAGATTTTTTGTTACTTTTGTGGATGATTTTTCAAGGACATGGTTATATTTAATGAAAGATCGGTCCGAGTTGTTCTCTATTTTCAAATTGTTTAATGCAGAACTTCAGACTCAATTTGGTGTGCAAATTTAAAATTTTCGTTATGATAATACTAAATAATATGACTCATTGCAATTTTGTTCATGTTTAGCATCTCATGGTATTATACATCAAACTTCCTGTTCACATACGCCTCTACACAATAGAGTGGCTGAATGGAAGAACCGTAATTTACTTGAGGTTGTTCGTGTTTTGTTGTTTGAAATAAATGTTCCTAAATCATTTTGGAGTGATGCAGTTCTTACAGCGTGCTATCTCATCAACCACATCCACATGCCCATGTCTGTTCTTAATGGTCAGTCTCCATTCTCTATCATTTTTCAGGTAGTCCTTTGTTTCCTCTTTCCCTCATGCGTTTTTGGGTGTGCCTGTTTTATTTAACATTTAGGTCTTAGAGGTGATAAACTAGATCCGCGTGCTCTTAAGTGTGTTTTTCTTGGATATTCTTGTACTTAAAAGGGTTATCGTTGTTTCCCTGTCTCTCGTCGAAAGATTGCGTGTCCTGATGTCACTTTTTTTGAGCATGTACCGTTCTTTTTTTGATGAGTGTTCGATTGACTCTGAATCTCACCCTTTTCTTCTTCTTGTTGAGATTGGTCCTTTGTCTGGTTTGCAGTATTCCGATGTGCGAGTTCTGACAGTACTGTAGCTACACACCTATGTACGTCGTCGCCACCTTCTCGTGTCTGCCTCGGATTCGTGTCTTCCACCATCTGATTCTTCGTCGACGAATCTTGTCTTGTTCGCGTCTACTTCCGACCTTTCCATTGCATTACAAAAAGGTACACGCTCATGCACTAAACATTCGGTTCACAACTTCCACTCGATATCTCTTATCTCTAAGCGCTGAATTATACTCCGGGGAGTCCCTTTCCATCTACGCACATGGAACATTATTGAAGCGATTGGGAGTCTATGTGGAGGGCTCAAGGACCTCGACAACACAGGGGCGGCGTCGGAAAACATGGACTTTATTCGGATCAGAGTCGCAGCAGGAGGTCTGAGAAGCATCCCCAGGGTGGTTAACTTATGCGACAGGGGAGTTCTCTTCCCTATCATCGTAGAGGTAGAGGATATCCGGAAGAAATGGCCGGTCTTAGCTCCGAGCACTTCTCCGTTTTAGGATCGCAGCAACGGAGGTGTTGGTGAGGTGGAGCTATAGGTGCCACGTGGCATGGAGAGAGAGGAGGTTCGACGTGCGCGGGATAACTATACGCCAGGTGGCGAACAGACAGTGGGGTGTTATAGGAGGCGTTGTATCAGTCGCATAGCGGGCCAAATCCGGACGCCAAACCTCTCTCCAATTTGAAGAAGGTTTTCAAATTTAAAGTCGACTCTTATGCTGATAAATGCAAGAGTCTAGGCCACGTGTTGATTTTTAAGAGCTTTCCTTCAGCAGCAAGTTTCGACGTAGAAGAGTCCTCGAGATAGGTGGAGAACATACGGGCTCCGTATGGGGCTGTAAAAGAAGTTGACAGGGGTAGCACACAGGTGTTGTGCGATGAGAGGCCCAAAGGGGTTGGGCGCTTGGGTAAGGAACCGATAGACCGACATGTGGGAGCCCATGGAATGACAGGGGTTAGGCAGCAAGGAGAAACGGGCCGCTGTCAGGTGTGTAATTAGCAGGTGGAATCCGAATCTTGTGGTGATTCAGGAAACTAAATTAGTAGTCATGGAAGACTTTTTTGTGACCGATTCTTGTGGCAAGCGGGGTTACAGTTGGAAAGCTATCACAACTCTTGGGTCAGTGGGAGGAGTGGTGGCGTTTTGGGATCCTGAGGTGTTGATGGTGGAAGATGTTTTGTTAGGAGCTTATTCCATCTCTCTTGTGCAAGTGCATAAGTGACAACAGGTTCTTGTGGGTTTTTTCGGGCATCTATGGCCCTAACGATAGTCATCTGCGTACCCATTTCTCGGATGAATTGGACAGTGTGCAGGGTTTGTGGAACTATCCTTGGTGTATAGGGGGGGTTTCAACATCATCAGATTTGCTCACAAAAAGAGGGGAAGGGATAACAGGGGCAGTAGAATCACGACTCGTATGCGGGTTTTTTCCGACTTCGTGGCTAGACACGTATTGTTGGATCTTCCTTTAGCTGGCGCTGATTTTACGTGGTCTAACCACCAGGTCCATCCTACCCTGTGCAGGCTGGATAGATTTCTTGTCTCCAACTGTTGGGAGACCCATTTTACAGGAATCATCCAGTCTGCCGTTCCCAATCCGGTTTTCGATCATTGCCATATAGTTCTTGATAGCTGGGGTATCAGTAGGAGACCCGGCCCTTTCCGGTTCGAGCTCATGTGGATGCAAGATTTGTCTTTTGTTGACAAGGTGAAGTCCTGGTGGAGCTCCTTTGTTTTCTCTAGGAGAGCTGGTTATATTTTCTGGAGTAAACTCAATGCTCTTAAAAAGTAGCTGAAGATTTGGAATGGGGAGGTCTTTGGCAGAGTTGACAAGAAGATGGGAACAGTGCTGGAGGAGATGGTTCGGATAGACAGGCAGGAGGGGATGGAGGCCATCTCTATGGAAGATTTTAGCAGGAGGACGGATTTGAAGCAGTTCTTGTCTTTGGCTCGCTTGGAGGAAATTAGTTGGAGACAAAAGTCTAGAGTGAGGTGGCTTAAAGAGGGGGATCGGAATACCAAGTTCTTCCATAGGATAGCCAATGCCAGAAGAAGGGTCAATAACGTCTCCAGCTTAAGGGTGGACGGGTCGATTGTCGAAGAAGAATTAGGGATCAGGGACGCGATTGTTTCCTTCTACTCCAGTCTCTATTCCAAGAGAGTGGCAAAAAGACAGAAGTTGGACGGGCTTGTTTTTGGCATGTTAGAGGACGATCAGAGCAGGTGGCTGGAGAGACCCTTTGAGGAGGAGGAAGTCCTCGCTGCCATTAAGTCTCTAGGGGGTGACAAGGCGCCAGGGCCTGACGGCTTCCCCTTGGCATTCTTCAGTAGTTGTTAGTCTATTGTGGGTCAAGATTTTATGCGGGTTGTGGAGGAGTTCTATCAGGACTCTTGGCTTGATTGGAGAGCTAATGCTACCTTCATCACTCTGGTTCCTAAGAAAGAAGGAGCCGTTTCACTTGCCGATTTCCCCTCCTATTAGCCTAATAAGCAGCACATACAAAATCATCGCCAAGGTGTTGGCATCCAGACTCAAAGGGGTGCTGGGCAACATTATTTCTTCATTTCAAGGGGTGTTTGTGAGAGGCCGTCAAATCTTAGATGGGGTGTTGATCGCCAATGAGGTCATTGATTCGAGAATCCGTGGGGGCATTCCTGGCATTATCTGTAAGGTGGATTTGGAGAAGGTGTACCATCATGTTAATTGGTTGTTCCTTGAGTATGTGTTAGTCTGCATGGGGTTCGGGGAGAAGTCGAGAATTTGGATTCGTACCTGTGTGTCGACGGCCCATTTTTCGATCTTAGTAAACGAAGCGCCAACCGATTTTTTCAGAAGTACGAGAGGTCTTCGTCAAGGGGATCCTCTGTCCCCGTACCATTTCCTTATAGTGGCTGAAGCGCCTAGTCGCATGGCTTCCAAGGCGGTTATTTGGAGGGTTTTAAAGTGGGAAGGGAAGGGCCCATCATCTCCCACTTGCAATTTGCCAATGACACTGTCTTTTTCTTGGAAGCATCCCATTCTCAAGCTCAAGTATTGAAAGGCATTTTGCGGTGTTTCGAGGCAGTTTCTGGGCTTCGGGCCAATCTCAATAAGAGCAAAGTATTTGGAGTGGGTGAAGTTAGGTGTTTGGACTCAGTTGCTGATAGTTTGGCATGCAGGAAAGGGAAGCTTCCTACGGTCTATCTCAGTCTTCCTCTTGGCGCGAGCTATAGATTCAAGAGTATTTGCGATCCGGTTGTTGAGCGCTTCTAGCGGAGATTAGCCCAATGGAAAAGATCGTTTCTCTCTAAAGGCGGCAGACTGACTCTCGTGATTAGCACCCTCTCCAACCTGCCTAACTATTATTTATCTCTTTTCTCAATTCCGAAGGGTGTCGCTAAGAGGATTGAAAGCATCATCAGTAAATTCTTATGGGGCGATAGTGAAGATTACCATAAGTTTCATCTTGTCAGCTGGTCGATAATTTGCAGGGATAAAAAAGAGGGCGGTCTTGGTGTTCGGCACATCAAGCTCATGAACAATGCTTTGCTAGGCAAATGGATTTGGAGATTTGGCGAAGAAAGAGAGAGCTTATGGAGAAGCGTAATCTCGGCCAAGCAGGGTGTCGATCCTAATGGGTGGGATAGTAGAATTCCATCATCTTCTTATGGGACGGGGGTGTGGAAAGGTATTTCCAAGTTGATGGGGGTCATCAAAGATGGTAGCATTTTCAAAGTGGGGAACGGTTATAAAGTTAGATTCTGGGAAGACAGGTGGTGCGGGGATCTACCCCTCAGTGAAGAATTTCCTTCCATCTATGCCATCTCCAACAAGAAAGGTGAATCGGTACGGGCCATCTCTTCTTTTAACAACGACGTCCTTTCATGGGACCTGGGTCTTAGAAGACGTATCAACGATTGGGAGGTGGAATCAGTAGTTGCATTACTTAATCGGTTAGAAGAGGTTAATCTTTCAGATAGAGAGGAGGATAGAAGATGGTGGATCGATGATCCCAATGGTAGGTTCTTGGTGAAATCTCTATACAATTCCCTCTCGGGCACCCCCTCCAATACGTTTCCAGCCAATTGTATATGGAGAGCTCCCATCCCTTCCAAGTCAAATTCTTTGTCTGGTGCGCCAAAGTGGATAGAGTTCTATCGGTGGAGAAGCTTAAAAAGTGTGGTCTCCATATGGCTAGTAGATGCATTCTCTGTTGTTGTGAGGTGGAAACAACTAACCATTTGCTCATACACTACAGTGTGACGAGGGATATCTGGGATAGTTTCTTGAGCCTATTCGGTATGTCTTGGGTGCTTCCTAAGTCAATTTTCAACTTGTTCAATGAATGGCACTTGAAGGCTTTTTCGGAAATGGTCTCTCGCTCTAGAGGATCAACCCCTTCGCTATATGTTGGGAGGTGTGGAAAGAGAGAAATCTTCGTATTTTTGAAGATAAGGCGGTAGGAGTGGAGAAGATCATCCTGAAGATCAAAGCCTACGTTTACTTTTGGGGATCAATCATCTCGGAGCTTCAAGGTTTTAGATTTGAAGATTTTGTGTGTCGGTGGGGTCGTAAGATTTGCTAATTGTTGTCTTTTTTCGGGCTTTTGGGCTCTTGCGTCTGCTTTTGCTTAGCGCCTTGCCTTTGTCTTGCTTGCTGCTGTATAGTTTCTTTGGGGGCCCTCTCAGCCCCGTTTTAATATATCTATTTTACAGATCAAAAAAACAAAATTCTCTATCTCCTGCTTATTATTTTTTCGCTGCTTCTGTGTCGTCTGTTTCTGTTCCTAGCAATCTTCAGGAAACTCTTTCCTCTTTTAGGTGGCGTAAGGCTATGGTTGTTGGGATGGATGCATTACATTCCAATGTTACATAGGACCTGGTTACTTTACCTCCGGGGAAGCACATTGTTGGTTGTCGTTTGGTATACGCTGTGAAGTTCCTCTCAGATGGGTCTATCGAGAGATTGAAGGTCTGTCTTGTTGCTAAATGGTAAACTCAGTCTTATGGTGTTGATTATTGTGAGACCTTTTGTAATGACCCTATTTCTAGCAATATTATAGTAGACTTTTTATAATACTTTGAACATTATATGTATGCCATTTTAAAGGTCTCAACAATAGCTTTCTATCGGTATCAAGTTCATCCAAATCGGACGTGCGAGTCAAAAGTTATTGTGTTTAGTTCCGAGCAACATTTTAAGTTTTTATTAAAATTCAAAAAAAAAGAAAAAAAGACAATTTCCAAAATTTTAGTCCCACATCGGTTAAAAATAAAAGTTCTGAGTTCTCAACCTCTATAAATAGAAGGCCAAGCCTTAAGAAAATTACATCAATTTGGGTATTTGCATTCTAACCCCTGAGGTAAGAATATTTGCAAAAAAGTCCCTCAACTAGAAGAAATTCTAGAAAATTCCCAGGAATTCCTGAAAATATTCAGGAGGTCCTTTGAAAAGTTTTTTTTTGTGGGGCCTACTGCCTCGAGATACGCGCTACCTCGAGATTCGCATCGTACGAGGTTCAAAGATTTGGGATTCTAGCGTATTCACTTGTAAGTACATAGTTATTTATTTTATGCCTTTATTTATTTAATTAATTAATTATTATTTATTTAATTATTTAATTATTTATTTAATTGATTAATTATTATTTATTTATTTATAAATATTAATTTTTATTTTTATTTTTTTTGAAATAGTAGAAAATTCGCAGAATATTGTAGAAAAATTCTAGAAAATTCTATTATTTTTGAGGAAAATGTCTGAGAATGCTATTCTTGTTATCTGTTAAATTTTAGCAAGGAAAAATCCTAATTCTTGTATTTTCCACATAAAATGTGTAAATGCATTGATAATTTCTTGTAATCTTAAAAGCATGAAATTATGATAGATGAGGACATGCGTAATCTATTTAGTTGGATGAAGTCATGCTCAAATTCATTTAAAATGAGATATATGCGTTTTACATCCGTTTTATGTATTCATTTTCTAAGATATTAATAGGGCTTAAATGTTCTTATTTTTAGTTTCAAAATACAAAAATAGGAATGCTATGCATGTAAAGATGTTTCTACAAACATTATTATTTTATGCATATAAATACGATTGATGACATGAATAAGAACGTGATTGGGAATGTGGAATAGCAGATTAGTTGGAATCAGGCGTTGTCTCATTTCTTTGAGACCCCTTGGGGTTTTAGTCCCCTAAAGCATCAGGCGTTGTCTTATTTCCTTAAGACCCCTTGGGGTTCCAGTCCCCTAAAGAAGAGGCGTTGTCTCATTCATGAGACCCCTCGGGTATTTATACCTAAAAGAAAATTAGGAAATCCGGAGAGAGGATACCTAATGAAACAATTAGTGTGCACATTAGGGAGTTTACTTATGGACTAGAAGTGTTGACATCGTACACTAGGACCGATGGAATGTTGGTACGAAATACATCAGAATTGATAGTTTGACTTTATAGAAATGGTCACGGGTATTCCGATAAGAGAAAGGTTGACTATTATATGAAAAGACTTCATTGTATTCGAAGTTATACGTAAGTAATTGATGGAGAGTTGAGTTTTATCGAATTACATGTGAAATACATTTGCAAATCGTATTTGTTTTAAAATAAACAAAAGTCGCTGATTTAAGTGGTTTTACGCATGAGGAATGTACTTACTGGGCCCTAGCTCATCGTTTTAAAATGTTTTGTTTTCAGGAAAGGATAAGGGGAAGTAGGACTGATGCTTCCAGCATTTCTGTTGATACACTTGTGCTTTTGACGATGTTATATTTTGTTTAATTCTTCTATCTTGTAGAAGGATACATGAGTTATGTAGGTCCTTTGACCGTTTAGTAACATGTATTTGGGAGTACGATATATATACAATGTTTTCTTTTGGATGGGCATATTACGGTTTTGTTTGAAGTGAGACATCCTCTAACATTATTAATGTGTCAATGAAGTGTGTTTCGTCTTATTAATTGTTTAAACAAAATGAAAAAAATTATCCGGTGTATTTCCGCTGCATCGTGATACCAGTTTTGTTTAACTGTGCGTTTGTATGATCAGATCGCGCCTCAAGATACGAGAAAGGTCGATATGACCAAATATCGGATTTGGGGGCGTGACAGCTTGGTATCAGAGCTTTAGGTTACAAGTCCTCGGAAACATAGTACCTTAGCCAAATTGAATAATACATTTTCATCAAATCATATATTAATTAAGATCATAATACAACCTTACGAATGAAGAACTAACAAGATAAAGAACATCATAATACGATTCCTTGTTATTTTTAAAAACTATTTATTGTGCGCGTCCCTAACTCGTCCTTTTGTTATAAAGGCAATGAGAAGTGGAAGAAGCAGAGGTAAGAATACCTCACGTACGCCTACTCCAGAGGTAGGTGTGGAGGCTCAGTTAGCCGGCGTTTACACGGCTTTGGGTCATATCACTGCTGCCTTGGACCGGCATGTTCAGGAGGTTCGTCCCGAGCCAGCTCGTGCTCGTCCGGACGATAGTTTGCGAGAGTTCCAACGACTACGAGCGCCGGAGTTCAGAGGTCTTCCTGAACCAATGGAAGCCGAGGGGTGGTTACGTGAGGTAGATAGGATTTTTCGGGCTATGAGATGCCCTGAGGACCGTAAGGTGGAGTTGGCCACCTTTATGTTGAAGGGCGATGCTATGACTTGGTGGGACATGGTGCGTTCCATGAGAGACGATGTGGTCCTCACATGGGAAGAGTTTAGGGGACTAGTTTTGGAGAAGTACTTCCCCGTTTCTGTCCGAGATCAGCTCGAGGCAGACTTCTTGGCCCTCGAGCAGGGTTCCATGACTGTGGCACAGTATGTGACCCAGTTTGATCGTTTGGCAGCTTATGCACCACACATCATCTCGACAGAGGAGAGAAAGGCGAAGAGATTTCAGGCGGGCCTCAAGTCTGGAATTAGGAGGATGATTGTGGGTCAGTTGATTCATGTGTATGCCACCACCGTAGAGATGGCATTGGCGCTGGAGAAGGATACCAGCGATTTCCTGAAGGATCGTACAGATCCTAAGGGAAAGGGTCGAGTTGCACCTACTGCTCCCCAGAGATATTCGGATTCAGCTAAGAAGCCGAAGTTATCTGTTCCTACCATTGCTGCATACCCGATCAACTCCGCCCCTCCTAATCAGATTGTGCGAGCAGATAGGCGTTGTTACAACTGCAATGGTGTAGGACACTTACAGAGGCACTGCCCTCGTGCACCATATCAGAAGCCTGCGGGCAATACTCAGAGGCCGAATATACCGGGGCGAGTCTTTGCCATTACACGGCAGGATGCGAGTGCATCCAAGAATGTGGTAGAAGGTACTCTTCTGATCTCACACTTGTATGCTAAAGTGTTGATTGATTCGGGTTCTACCCATTCTTTTGTATCTATTACATTTGCATATGCTTTAGGCTTTGAATTCGAGTCATTAGATTTTACGCTTACTGTATCTACACCTCTAGGAGGGAACTGTATTGTAGATCAAATGTGTAAGAATTGTTTGATTCGGATAGGAGATCATGATTTGATTGCTGACTTGATCCTATTAGAGATGACGGATGTTGACGTTATTCTTGGGATGGACTGGCTGTCAGCATATCATGCGACAGTGGATTGTTATGCGAAGAGGGTGACGTTCAATATACCGGGACAGTCTCCTTTTCAGTTTGTGGGTGCAAAATTATCACCCCATGCATCAGTAGTATCGGCCTTACGTGTTTATAAGAAACGTCGGGCCGATTGTACTAGTTTCCTTGCCTTTCTAGAGGGGGAAGAGAGCAAGAGGGTACAAATAGAGCAGATTCCTGTAGTTAGTGAGTTCAAGGATATCTTTCCAGAGGAACTACCAGGATTGCCTCCAAAGAGAGAAGTTGAGTTTTCCATTGAGCTTATGCCAGGGACTTCACCTATTTCTAAGGCGCCATACAGAATGGCACCTGCAGAGCTCAAGGAACTGAAGGTTCAGGTGGAAGACTTAGGAACTAAGGGCTTCATAAGACCAAGTGTCTCCCCTTGGGGCGCTCCGGTCCTGTTCGTGAAGAAGAAAGACGGTTCCCTGAGGATGTGCATCGACTACAGACAAATCAACAAGGTCACAGTGAAGAATAAATACCCTTTGCCGCGGATTGATGATCTGTTTGACCAGTTGAGGGGAGCCCATTACTTTTCGAAGATAGACTTGAGGTTTGGGTATCATCAGCTCAGAGTGAAAGATGAGGATATCTCGAAGACAGCATTTCAGACACGGTATGGCCATTATGAATTTCTAGTCATGCCATTCGGATTGACGAATGCTCCAGCCGCATTCATGGATCTGATGAACCGGATCTTCCGATTGTACCTCGATCAGTTCATCATCGTCTTTATTGATGATATCCTGATCTACTCACGGACTCAAGAACAGCATGAGCAGCATCTACGACTAGCCCTACAGACGTTGAGAGATCATCGACTCTATGCCAAGTTCAGTAAATGTGAATTCTGGCAAGAGGATGTAAAGTTCTTGGGTCATGTTATTTCCGGGGAGGGAATCTCAGTTGATCCGTCGAAGGTTGAAGCAGTGTTGAACTGGGAGCCGCCGAGCAGTGTTACTGAAATTCGGAGTTTCCTGGGTTTGGCGGGCTACTATCGGAGGTTCATTGATGGATTCTCCAGCATTGCTACCCCGATGACACGCCTCACACGGAAGGGTGTAAAGTTCGAGTGGGACGAGAAGTGTTCTTCTGCCTTTGAAGAGCTGAAGACTCGTCTAACTACTTCACCTGTTCTGACAATTCCGTCTGATGAGGGGGGCTTTGTCATTTACAGTGATGCATCATTGAAGGGACTAGGTTGTGTCTTGATGCAGAATGGGAAGGTGATCGCTTATGCTTCGAGACAGTTGAAGATTCATGAGCAGAATTACCCTACCCACGACCTTGAGCTTGCAGCAGTTGTTTTTGCACTCAAGATTTGGCGTCATTACCTCTACGGCGAGAAGTTCGAGCTTTATTCTGATCACAAGAGCTTGAAATACATTTTCACTCAAAGGGAGCTGAACATGAGGCAGAGACGATGGATGGAGTTCCTGAAGGACTATGACTTCCCTCTCCAGTACCACCCAGGCAAGGCCAATGTTGTGGCAGATGCACTAAGCCGAAAACAGAGTGGGACTATATTTTGCCTTTTGGGCCAGGAGGTAGAATGGCCGGATGTTGAGGGGGACCGTGAACCTCAGATTTCGACACAGTACCCCAAGATCCTTGTCTCACACTTGGTGGTCGAACCCTCTTTGATTAGAAGGATTATAAAGGCACAGCATGGGAAGGGAGGGTCTGATGCCGTCCGCCATACTATCTCGAAGGAGGAGTGGACTTTACACTCAGATGGCAGTCTAAGGTACCGTGAGAGGTTGTGGGTACCTGAAGACAATGATGACCTAAAACGGGAGATTCTCGATGAGGCTCACTGTACTCGTTACACAATACATCCAGGCAGCTCTAAGATGTACCAAGACTTACGTAGGCAGTTTTGGTGGAATAACATGAAGAGGGAGATTGCTCAATATGTGTCGAGATGCCTAACATGTCAGCAGATCAAGGTAGAGCATCAGAAACCAGGAGGCACCCTGCAGCCTCTACCTATCCCAGAGTGGAAGTGGGATAATGTGTCAATGGATTTTGTGATGGGTCTACCTAAGACTCGTCAGAACCATGACTCCATTTGGGTAATCGTGGACAGATTGACGAAGTCTGCTCATTTCTTGGCTGTCAGAGCTACTCACAGTGTCGATGATCTGAGCAGATTGTACGTCAAAGAGATTGTCAAACTACACGGTATCCCAGTCTCCATTGTGTCTGATAGAGATCCGAAGTTCACCTCGAAGTTCTGGAAGAGTTTTCAGAGTGCCTTCGGGACAAAGTTGAATTTTAGTTCAGCTTTTCACCCTCAAACAGACGGGCAAACAGAGCGAGTGAATCAAATCTTAGAAGATTTACTCAGAGCTTGTATAATGGACTTTAAGGGCAGTTGGGAGGATCACTTGCCGCTTGTGGAATTCGCATACAATAATAGCCATCAGTCGAGCATCGGCATGGCACCCTATGAGGCTCTGTACGGAAGGCCTTGTAGATCTCCAGTGTGCTGGGCAGAAGTTGGAGAGAGAAGCTTGCTTGGTCCTGAGGTGGTGCAGGAGACCACTGAGAAGATCGGGATCATTCGAGAACGTCTCCTTGCGGCGCAGAGTCGGCAGAAGTCTTATGCTAATCTGCATCGCCGTAAGCTTGAGTTCTCCATCGGCGACCATGTCTTCTTGAAGGTATCGCCAGTCAGAGGAGTGATGAGGTTCGGCAAGAAAGGGAAGCTAGCACCGAGGTTCATTGGACCTTTCTTGGTCCTTGATAGGATTGGTGAGGTTGCCTATCGCTTAGCTTTGCCTACTCAGTTGGCCGGAGTTCACGACGTCTTCCATGTCTCGATGCTTCGCAAGTATGAGCCGGATCCATCTCACGTGCTTGATTGGAAGTCTTTAGAGCTCCGAGAGGATGTTTCATATGTTGAACAACCTGTCTGTATCCTTGCCACGAAAGAACAAGTGTTGCGCACTAAAGTGATCCCCTTAGTGAAGGTGTTGTGGCAACACCACAACATTGAGGATGCCTCTTGGGAACTGGAGGCTGACGTCAGAGTTAAGTATCCACATTTGTTCTCGGATTAGGCATGTCTAATTTCGAGGACGAAATTCCTTATAAGGAGGGTGGGATGTAATGACCCTATTTTTTAGCAATATTATAGTAGACTTTTTATAATACTTTGAACATTATATGTATGCCATTTTAAAGGTCTCAACAATAGCTTTCTATCGGTATCAAGTTCATCCAAATTGGACGTGCGAGTCAAAAGTTATTGTGTTTAGTTCCGAGCAACATTTTAAGTTTTTATTAAAATTCAAAAAAAAAGAAAAAAAGACAATTTCCAAAATTTTAGTCTCACATCGGTTAAAAATAAAAGTTCTGAGTTCTCAACCTCTATAAATAGAAGGCCAAGCCTTAAGAAAATTACATCAATTTGGGTATTTGCATTCTAACCCCTGAGGTAAGAATATTTGCAAAAAAGTCCCTCAACTAGAAGAAATTCTAGAAAATTCTCAGGAATTCCTGAAAATATTCAGGAGGTCCTTTGAAAAGTTTTTTTTTGTGGGGCCTACTGCCTCGAGATACGCGCTACCTCGAGATTCGCATCGTACGAGGTTCAAAGATTTGGGATTCTAGCGTATTCACTTGTAAGTACATAGTTATTTATTTTATGCCTTTATTTATTTAATTAATTAATTATTATTTATTTAATTATTTAATTATTTATTTAATTGATTAATTATTATTTATTTATTTATAAATATTAATTTTTATTTTTATTTTTTTTGAAATAGTAGAAAATTCGCAGAATATTGTAGAAAAATTCTAGAAAATTCTATTATTTTTGAGGAAAATGTCTGAGAATGCTATTCTTGTTATCTGTTAAATTTTAGCAAGGAAAAATCCTAATTCTTGTATTTTCCACATAAAATGTGTAAATGCATTGATAATTTCTTGTAATCTTAAAAGCATGAAATTATGATAGATGAGGACATGCGTAATCTATTTAGTTGGATGAAGTCATGCTCAAATTCATTTAAAATGAGATATATGCGTTTTACATCCGTTTTATGTATTCATTTTCTAAGATATTAATAGGGCTTAAATGTTCTTATTTTTAGTTTCAAAATACAAAAATAGGAATGCTATGCATGTAAAGATGTTTCTACAAACATTATTATTTTATGCATATAAATACGATTGATGACATGAATAAGAACGTGATTGGGAATGTGGAATAGCAGATTAGTTGGAATCAGGCGTTGTCTCATTTCTTTGAGACCCCTTGGGGTTTTAGTCCCCTAAAGCATCAGGCGTTGTCTTATTTCCTTAAGACCCCTTGGGGTTCCAATCCCCTAAAGAAGAGGCGTTGTCTCATTCATGAGACCCCTCGGGTATTTATACCTAAAAGAAAATTAGGAAATCCGGAGAGAGGATACCTAATGAAACAATTAGTGTGCACATTAGGGAGTTTACTTATGGACTAGAAGTGTTGACATCGTACACTAGGACCGATGGAATGTTGGTACGAAATACATCAGAATTGATAGTTTGACTTTATAGAAATGGTCACGGGTATTCCGATAAGAGAAAGGTTGACTATTATATGAAAAGACTTCATTGTATTCGAAGTTATACGTAAGTAATTGATGGAGAGTTGAGTTTTATCGAATTACATGTGAAATACATTTGCAAATCGTATTTGTTTTAAAATAAACAAAAGTCGCTGATTTAAGTGGTTTTACGCATGAGGAATGTACTTACTGGGCCCTAGCTCATCGTTTTAAAATGTTTTGTTTTCAGGAAAGGATAAGGGGAAGTAGGACTGATGCTTCCAGCATTTCTGTTGATATACTTGTGCTTTTGACGATGTTATATTTTGTTTAATTCTTCTATCTTGTAGAAGGATACATGAGTTATGTAGGTCCTTTGACCGTTTAGTAACATGTATTTGGGAGTACGATATATATACAATGTTTTCTTTTGGATGGGCATATTACGGTTTTGTTTGAAGTGAGACATCCTCTAACATTATTAATGTGTCAATGAAGTGTGTTTCGTCTTATTAATTGTTTAAACAAAATGAAAAAAATTATCCGGTGTATTTCCGCTGCATCGTGATACCAGTTTTGTTTAACTGTGCGTTTGTATGATCAGATCGCGCCTCAAGATACGAGAAAGGTCGATATGACCAAATATCGGATTTGGGGGCGTGACACCTTTTCACCGGTTGCCAAGATTGCATCTGTTTGTGTGATTATTTCCTTAGCAACTTCTTTGCATTGGCCGTTGCATTAGCTTGATGTAAAGAATGTCTTCTTACATGGTGATCTACAGTAAGAGGTCTATATGGAGCAACCACCTGGGTTTGTTGCTCAGGGGGAGTCTAGAAGTGTATGCCGCCTGAAGAGGGCGATTTATGGGTTGAAGTAGTCACCACGTGCATGGTTTGGAAGATTCAGTGAGAATGTAGTTCAGTTTGGGTTGACACAGTGCTAATCTTATCATTCTGTCTTTGTGAAGAAAACATGTGATCGAACCATTGTGTTGGTTGTGTACGTTGATGACATAGTGATTACAGGAGATGACACTGAAGATATTCAATTTTTAAAGGAGTTTTTACACAAACAGTTTCATACTAAAGACCTAGGAAAGCTTCAGTATTTTCTATGCATTGATGATGCCAGGTCGAGCTACGGGATAAGTTTGTCTCAACGGATATATGTTCTTGATATTCTCGAGGAGACATGCTTATTGGGGTCAAAATCAGTTGATACTCCAATGGACCCTAATTTGAAGCTTGTATGTGATCAGGGTGATTTGTTTGATGATCCACATCGATATCGGAGACTTGTTGGCAAGTTGAACTATTTGACTATTACCAGACTTGACATCTCCTTTGCAGTTAGTGTGATTAGTCAGTAAATGCAATCACCTCGTGTTCTACATTAGAATGTAGGTATTCGTGTAGTTAGATACCTGCAAGGTGCTGGTTGTGGTTTGTTGTATAAATCTCGTGGTCATCTCAGAGTGGTTGGTTGTACAGATGTTGACTGGGCCGGTTCACCTTCTGACAGAAGGCCAACCACAGGTTACTACATGTATCTTGGTGGAAATCTAGTGTCTTGGAGGAGCAAGAAACAATCTATGGTTGCTAGATCTATTGCGGAAGCTGAGTATAGAGCAACGACTCATACGAGTTGTGAGTTGATCTGGTTGAAGTATCTTTTTCAAAAATTGAGTGTTGGAGTAGATAGTGTTGGGGTCGTAGGCCGAAGGCCATCGGGTGCTTGGGGGTTGGGCTGTCGTACAACGTCGTACATTTCTTAGGGGTATTTCAGTAATTTTGATATATATATATATATATATATATATTAGGGGACTAATGGAGACAAGGTTATGTTGCTCCGTACGATTCCCTCTTTCTCTCCAATTCTTCTCTCTTTGATTCTCCATGAAACCCTAATTAACTAACAAATTCAATTAAAGGAATCATGTGACTCGTAACTTGGCTGGTTGCTAATTGCTATATTCTCTCAATTAATTGTATACTTGAATGTTGTTGCCTATGTTGCTACTGTCCTTTATTCTTATTCTATGATTGTTCTTATACTCCATCAATGCAAATGAATTTACTGGTGTTATATTTTGACATTCATGTTAGTTTGACTTTCAATTTCTAGTGCAGATCAAGACTGGGTGTGTAGCACTTGTTTTATGTTTAAACATTAGTGATCCACCTGATGTAATTAAAATCTCTCCTTGTGCCAGAATGGAGTGCTGGATAGGTAAAGTGATCATGCATGGCTAAGTCCTTTTTATTCTGTCTCGTGTTTCCTTTAACATGGTTCTCATTGTGTTTTCTTTGTATCTGTTGCTATTAGGATATTTTCATGTCATGTTCCACTGATTTAATAATTTTATTTTTTCTACACGTCTCATAAATTTTCTAAAAACTGGAGTGGATGGATGCATTGGTGCTTATGACTCAATAGTAGACGCTTTAACAAAATATGGTGCGCTGAAGCTTATTGTCTGATGCTGGGTAGTTTTTTATCTTTTTGTCTTAGTTGAATAAGTGATAAGCACACAATTTTTTTTTAGACGTGCCACGGGAACATGAGGAGTAAAACAGGGATGGAGTGAGAAGTTCTTTAGCGGGGAAGGTGAAAATGACATTTCAAAGGTTAGGACAGACCCATTGTAACAAATTTATTCCCAAGTGTATATATCAGGTTTGACACACAAATGACACACGATCATGGAGCCCACATGGAGATGAGTCAAGGGATGATTGTTGATCATCCTCCCCAAAAAAGCCCATACTAACATTTTTAGCCTTAGGAAAAGTGGATTACAAGTTGAAAATTCTAGACTGCGTTTAATCATTAACTTGAACTCCACATTTGAGTCAAGTACCCGTGTTGGAGTTCGACACGACATAGATTCTGGTGCGACATTTCAAAATTCTATTTTTTTTTCTTCCTTCCTTTCCTTACTTGCAAGATACTATTAACATTTTCTGAATGTTATAAGTTCTACCTTTTACAATTTAAGTTTTCTATGCAACAAATGTAGCATTACATTGATGTATTCTCTTGTTTATAAGTATATGATATTCTTTCAGATATCCACTATTATCCTCATTATTATATAAGAAACAATTACTTTGTTTTACATTATTCAAAGTATATTGCCGAGTCCACAAACCCTATTTCGAGCTTCGCACAATCAGACACTCCACACCCGTGTCTGATTTTGACACCCATACCCTTATCAATGCAACATAGTATATAGGATAGGCTGCACGAATCCTTTTTCTTTCATTTCTTTTTAAGCTTTGATTTTTATTTTATTTTGATCTCTCGTATAAATCATGTTCCATGCATTGATGGAAACTACATTTACAGTTGCGCCATGTTAAAAATGTAATCAAACAGAATTAGTAGTGTTCTAACTTTGGCTTTGGATGATTTAGTTTACATCCAGTGTTAGCACGTAAATCTGGTGTAACCCAAGGCCTAGCATGGGATGAGGATCAAGAACCTCGTTGGAAGCCAAGGGAGAGGAACATGGCTGTTATTTAGCCTTTATCACGATTTAAATGGAGGCCCACAACCAAACCGAGCAGTCCCCCTTTGGGTTTACACGCAAAGTGGGTTTTGGCTCACTACCCAACATGCTATATGGTTTTTTGTAGGCCCATTCGTCCAACACAACCGAGTCGTTGAGTGTTTATTCCAGCCACTTATGTTTCCTAATTGAGTTTCTTTTCTGGAAGTTTGGGTTCTTAGAATGGTTTCCTAATTGTGTATGCATTTAGTTTCTAAGTTGAGTTATGTTTAGTTTCTAAATTGTGGTAGGGATAATGAATGCTTATGTAATGATTTTATGAAAGTCGTGTTAAGAGTCAAGGTTCTAGAGCCGCAGGAGAGTTTCTATTTTCTGTTTGAGTACAATTAGGAGAAGAACACTAGAGCTGCTTCCCAGCTATCTATAAATACCCCGTGTATATTTTTACAAGTTGAATTGAAGATATAGCTTTGTTTCGGCTGCTTTGATTGCTGCTGTTCGTAGGATGTGACTCCTTACTTTTGGCGGTTTGACTCATGGTTCAAAGGTTCGACCAAAACCGAAACGTTTCGTCTGTTTCGTTTTGGTTTCACTTCGCTATAGGATGAAATTACATACGTTTCGGTTAGTTTCATTCGAAACTGAACATCGTTCATCTTTTGTGTAAATTTGCACTAACATTTCATTTCGGTTTCACGAATTTTCGTCCGAAACCAAACGATACTTCCGATACATTTTGGTATTGCCCATAAATGATACCGAAACAATACCGTGTACTTTGAACCTTGTTTGACTCTATCCTTGGGAAACCCTAGATTGTTGACTCCACTTCATATTCCTCCCCTATCTCCAGACTCAATTATTTTTATATTCTGTTTATTATCAGCCCATAACTATACTCCACTCGTTTAGTCATCATTAATCCTCCACAAACTACCATACATCCAGCAACTTTATCCCTCTCTTAATCATTTCCCATTAAATCATTTCTTTAATTCCTAAATTCAGATACTGATCTACCCTATTACCTGTCCAATTTGAGTCCCTTTTACTGCCCATTAAAACCACTTGGAACCCTAGCCGACCAACTAGAAATCTCTCGAGTTTATTTAAATCACAGCCTATTTAACCATACTGTTGCACACAATTATTCTAAAAATCCGAACTCTAGTTCTCAATTTTTTTTCACCGGCTTTCAGTTTTAAGCCCTAATTTTGTAGTTTGGCAGTTAAATGTTGCTGCCCAACAACATTTTTGGTTTCTACACTTGCTTTCAGCATTATCTCTCTCTCTCTCTCTCTTCTTGTGCAGATTTTGACATGGCTATGTGGGAATGTATCCCTTGCTGGCTTTTTGGCATTTCCCTTTTTATTATTATTTTTTGACTGATTTTTTTTTTGCCGTTCTCTAGTGTTGAATCTGAACTATACCCGAACTTTTCACATATCGTACTCTGCTGTATGCCGACTTGTCAACTATGGATGGGAGTGAGAGTTTGATAACTCAAAAGTTTTACTCAGTTTGAGGTCTCAGTCTTTTATGTGTGATGAACTATACCTAAAGCGTCTCTCCCGACCACGTACCTAGGCCTTCCTCTTGACGCTCCCTATAGGTCCAAGGTTTTGTGGGACCCTGTCATAGAAAGATGTGATAGGAGATTGGCAGTCTAGAAGGCAAAGTACTTATCCAAAGGAGGGAGACTAGTCTTGATCAAGAGTACTCTATCCAACTTTCCCACTTACTACCTATCCTTGTTCTCCATTCCTCTTGGGATGGTTAAGAGGTTGGAGAAGATGATTAGGCATTTTCTTTGGTTTGGCAAGATAGATGGGAACGGCTACCCTCTAGTGGATTGGAGGATTATTTGTTCTCCTAAGAAGGCGGGAGGTCTAGGAGTTAAGAACATTAGATTAATGAACATCGCTCTTCTTGGATAATGGCTTTGGCAGTATGCAATGGAGGAGGATAGCCCGTGGAGAAAGGTAATCGATGCTAGACATGGCAGCGACTCATTATGATGGTTTAGTAGGGGATCCCAAATTACTTATGGATGCGGCGTTTGGAAGGGGGTAATTAAGCTGTATTCTCATTTTATTGCAGGCATTCGCTTCAAAGTGGGGGTTGGTGATAGGGTCTGCTTTGGGAGTGATGTTTGGTGTGGGGACAAGGCACTCAAGGAGGACTTACCTCATCTTTATGAGATTTCAGAGAAGAAATTTGACATGGTGTAGAATTTCTTCGTAGGGGAGGGGAATGTAGTCTCGTGGGATTTGGCATGAGAAGAAACTTGAATGATTGGGAAATACCCTTCATGGCAGCTCTTCTTCAGAGATTGGATGGTATGGTGTTGGACAGATCTAGAGACTCTATTTGGTGGACCAGCAGACCCGGCAGGTTATTCTCTGTGCGTTCATTCTACGGTTTGCTGGACAAGTCTTGGAGGACTTTGTCGACTTTAGTGAACATCACATGTAGCCATTCGTTTCCGACGGCTAAGATTTGGGGGTTGAAGGTCCCTTCTAAAGTGGCTTTCTTTGTGTGGTGTGCTTCCTTGGGTAAGATCCTCACAATTGATAACCTCATAAAGAGGAAGAGAGCGATGGTGAATTATTGTTCCATGTGCAAGGAAGATGGAGAATCTGTCAACCATCATTTGCTGCATTGTAGGGTTGCCCGGGAGGTTTGGGGTCTCTTTTTCAGTTCCTTTGGCATATGTTGGGTTCTCCCTAGCTCCGTTCTTGAGACCATAGGTAGTTGGACGCATCTTCTTTTTTTTTTGATCGGTGAAAGGGATAATATATTAGAAACAGGGTTGACGAAAGCCCTGAAATAATTGTTAAGCGTTGGAGGCTACAATATCCACCTCCCAGTCGTTGATTCTTCTTCTCAGCCCCAAATCCCAAGAGACAGATCCGTTCCCACTAGAAACAACTTTGCTAACCGCCTATCCTTTGCGATTAGATAAGGCGTAAATAGAGGGGAAGTCCTCAGCAAAAGATGACTACCCACACCAGACATCTTCCTAAAATCTAACTTTGGATCCGTTTCCCACCTTAAACTTACTCTTGTTTCTGATTTCTCCCCCCAACCTGCTTTTCTCCTTGTGGTCGAAGGCTTTGGTGCCTTCTTCCCTTTGCAGTTTAGTGGGGCCTTTGGAAGGAGAGGAACTCTAGAGTCTTTGAGGGCAAGGAAGCGTCTATTTTTTATATCGTCTTATCTATCAAGTCTCTTATATTATTTTAGCCTAAATTGTATGAGGATTGTAAAGGCTTGTCCTTTGAGGACTTGGTATTTAGATGGGATTCCTTATGCATAGGGATAGCTAGGCTTTTTATTTTTTCCTTTCCTTTGAGGAGGTCTTCTTGACCTCCTGCTTTCCCTTTTTGTTGTATTTCTGCTTTGACTATATATCATTCAATCTTATCAAAATAAAAATTATAGGTTGCTTGTTCTTACATTTCCTGCACAAGACTACTTCAAAGTGCTTAAATTGTGACTTCTATGGGATGTCATGAGATATAGACTGCACAAGTTCTTTATATTTCATTTATATTGTTTTAAGAATATTTTAGCTTGCGCAGAATAAGAGTAAAATTTTGTAACATCTTGTTTGGCTTTCAATCATGAAATCTTGGATTCTTTAGCTTAAAGGAAGACACATTTATATTTTCATTTTTCCCCTTCTGGTGGGCAGATCCATTTTCTATCGCAGCTCCAAAGGCACTTGACACAATTGGAAAAACCCTGGTTGCTCAATACAAAAGATGGCAACCCAAGGTAAGAGCATTTTTGCTCTGTAATTGTGTGCCCTTTTAGTGTATCCAGTGCTTTTCTAACTTTATAACCTTTGGGATGTGTGCAGGCTCATTATAAGCTTCTATTTGATGCTACTGTGGATGAAGTCAAGAAACTCTGTCTGGCCTGTCGAAAACATGCTGAGTCTGAGAGAGTGCTCTTTCATTATAATGGGCATGGAGTACCAAAACCAAGTGCTAATAGTGAAATTTGGCTCTTCAATAAGGTCCATAGCCCCTTTTAGGTTCTTACTGCTGTTTCATTGTTACAGTTGCTAGAGTGTAATTGTTTTCTGGTTCTAACCATGATGTGTTGGGTGCAGAGTTATACACAGTACATTCCGGTTCCGCTTCCAATCAGCGACCTAGATTCCTGGCTGAAGACACCCTCAATATATGTTTTCGACTGCTCTGCTGCAGGATTGATTGTCAATGCCTTTACAAAGGTTAGCTATATGGTCCTAGAGCTATTTTTGTTCTCTGTTCACTCACCAAAAAAAGTGGTCTTTGTCGGCATCATTTAAAGCAACGGGTCTCATTATTTCACCTTCCTCTCTCTTTTAATATTATCTCTTTCCTTTGGTTAGCTTCAAGATTGGAATTCTTCTGGTTCCTCTGGATCTTCCATGAAGGATTGCATTCTGCTAGCAGCCTGTGAAGCGCATGAGAGTCTTCCTCAGAATGCTGAATTTCCTGCTGATGTGTTCACCTCCTGTTTGACGACACCGATCAAGATGGCGTTGAGATGGTAAGTTCTGTTTCTTGTCTTTGTTCTGTCTGACTACAGTTATTTCTTAATTGTTATTTTCTTTGCCGTAACATCTCAACTGTTTCTGGTAACTCCTTCCACGAGTTATCACTTGGACCATTGAGTTCCTTTATTGTAAGTCTTTGTCTTTCCGATTTTATGATTTAATTTATTCACCTTTCACCTTCATTTATTTCCTTAGTTTGTTCTTTTTGCTGGTGCTGGAGATTGCCTATCCTTTTCAGTTCAGCATTTTGTTCTCAAAGAACCAACCTCTGTAAAATGCTCTGATTAATTCATTGATAAGACATGATGTTGCAATACGGCATTGGGTGTCTGTTTTCTATTATGTAAGTGAAAGTACAATGAGGTATTGATGGCCAATGAATTTTTTAGCCGCCTAACAATTAACAAAGAACACTCCTGCTTGGGAAAAGGAAATTTCTGTCATGAAGATAGTTGCCAGTGATATCCTGTTCAACAACTTCATCCAAGAAGGACTGACACCCTTGAAGGGGTAGGGGTGGAAGGCAAACAAAGCAGTGGGTCTGGAAGGCTTCACCTCGGCTTCTTGTCTTGATATTCCATAAACGACGGCAGAAGAGCTTGGATATTTCTGGCCATTAAGATTGGTTGGCAGGTCTAACAGGATTCAAGAGGAGTCTTTTCCATTAAGTTGAAGGAAGTTTTGGTCCAGGTAATACCTTTACAAGGAGTTTTTGTGAAGGGAGACAAATTTTATATGCTGTTCTACCTACCAGCCAATGAATGCATTAACTCTAGTATTAGTGGTGGCATGATGTGATGGAATAGAGCAAGTGGATTCCTGATTGCCCTCCTTTCCATAATTGCTGCATAATTGTTAAGCGTGTCAGAGATGGAAGGATTGATGGAAAGCCTTTGTGTAGGTGATTGCCAATTCACTACCTCTGACTTGCAATGGTACAATGTATCTTGTGGAAGGTGTTGGTGAATCAACTTCATCACTTAAGGTGTATGCAAGATGCTTTGAAGCGTTTTGAAGTCTTGGGATAGACATCCAAAAGGCCAAGTTTTAGGGATTTTTTGTTTATGTGTGTGTGTGTTGGGGTGTGGTGTGGTGTGGGGGGTTGCGTAACTTGCGTTTAAGTTATTCTCTCTGTAAGCTTGGTTAAAATATGTAGGTCTCTTGTATTTAGACTCTTTTTAAGAGTAAAGGTTTATGGTCTTCGAGAAATTTTAAAGAAGAATGGTGTGATTGCATTCTCTTGTTCTTTACGATGCCCAGTGATGTGTGTGTTTGGCTATGAGGTCAAGAAGAAGACTGTATGAATTGTTCATGGTATTTGAGAATTCAGAGTATGTCTTTTTATTTCCTTGGGTTCTTTTTTCATGAGTCAGTCATATCAATTATTTTTCATCTTCTTTTATTTTATCACCCACTTTGAAATGGCCCAACCAGTGTTTTTTTTATTAATGGAACCGTGCAGATACCACTTGTCACAGTGTGGGGACTTAATGATTTTATCGTATTGCCTTAATTTTTTTGTTTAATAATTTCTGTATGAATTTACTTTGTCAATTGAAAAGGGTATCTGAAGCTTGTCCCAGTGTAGGGGACAATAAATTTAAATTTGTTATATTGCTTCTCTTTTTCCTGGTGTTTAGTAATTTCAGCATAAATTTATTTTGTTAATTGAAATGGGTAATTTGATCAGTTTTCGATTCAATGCTAAATTTGACATTTCCTGCATCTCTTTTTTGGACAAGTGATATTTCTCACAAATTACTTATACGTGTTGACGGAGTTTCTTATCATGGTTTGCAAAAATGTTCT
This sequence comes from Euptelea pleiosperma, assembly GCA_035048495.1. Taxonomy (NCBI): domain Eukaryota; kingdom Viridiplantae; phylum Streptophyta; class Magnoliopsida; order Ranunculales; family Eupteleaceae; genus Euptelea; species Euptelea pleiosperma. Next base: position 28,263,030 of record CM068540.1, read on the forward strand.
GCTCTGAATTTTAATTTGAATTCTCTCTATTAGTTATTTTCCTGTGTTCTTTGAACAGTTATTTGTCTTGCTGGCAGTAAGGACACCTTTATATACTGTATGACGGTAATAATTGTTCGTGCATATTGTAGTATGGTATCTTCTATTTTCTTTTTTATTGATATCGCATGGTGTAGTGTGAGCTTGCTAATCTTCTGACTCATTGCATTCTGTTTGCCAGGTTTTGTTCACGATCGTTATTTCGTGATACCTTTGACCATTCTCTCATAGACAGAATTCCTGGCCGCCAAACTGACCGGAAAACACTTCTGGGGGAGCTGAACTGGATTTTCACAGCAGTGACTGACACGATTGCCTGGAATGTCCTCCCACATGGTAATCAATCATTCTACTAATTTGCTGTCCCTTGGTGCAATTATTCTCAAAACTGCTATTCTTTTTTGTTTTTTGTTTCTTTGTGGTTTAGTAGTTCTTGCAACCAACATCAAACTTGGCTTCCTGCAGATCTTTTTCAGAGGCTGTTCAGGCAAGACCTATTAGTTGCTAATCTGTTCCGGAACTTTTTACTAGCTGAGCGAATTATGCGATCTGGAAATTGTTCCCCTATTTCATACCCAATTTTGCCTTCAACTCATCAGCATCATATGTGGTGACTATCTGAAAATACTTTTAAATGATACTGTGTCCTATTGATCTATTCATTTGTCGATTTATCTCATCTATATTATATGTTAACAGGGATGCATGGGACATGGCTGCCGAAATCTGCCTTTCTCAGCTTCAATCATCGGTTCAAGAATTTGATGATGCAGAGTTCCAGGTGTCTGTTTCACTAATTTTTTATTATGCATAATTTTACTTATCAAAGAAAGTGTTTATATCATATACTTATATGGAATTGTATACTTGAGCTGTAATGGTGTGCTGAGTTTTTGACTTAAAAATGCTCAGAATGTATAGGAAAATGGTGGTTGAATGTTGATAAACCATTATCATTTTATATTTGATCTGTTCTAATGAGTGGGTAAATAAAAGAAAAGCTTATTGTGTTTCTGGTTTGACGTTCAGCCGAGCCCTTTTTTCATGGAACAGCTGACAGCTTTTGAGGTATGGCTTGACCATGGATCTGAACATAAAAGCCCACCAGAACAGTTGCCCATTGTTCTTCAGGTGAGGCACTTTTTAGTTCCTTCTCAGATTCAAATATAAATAAATTCTTATTCCTTTGGTCAAGAATGAATAGATTGTCTTTGCTTAGATATTGTAATATGGATAAATAAGCATATGCATCATTTTGGATCTAGGCCGACTTGTTTGGTACCGCACTTTGTATATGAAGTGTTGACTTGAAATAATATTGAAGAAAGGTAGACTTGTTAGCGTTATCTGGCCAACCAACAATTCGTATTTTCAGTTTTTCACAAACCTATCTCACAATACTTTCTTTGGTTCACTTAAAGTAAGGAGTGGCATGCTAGGACCCGATCTTCGAGCACCTCATCTAGAAAACCATTGAGTCCTCAAACTTCTTTTCTAATGCACCTCCAAACACCATATCAGAAAATCTTATAACTTAGATGCGAAACAAGTGTTAGACATGACCACTAGATCCTTCTCACGTTTCCTTTAAACTGGCATTGTCAATTTTTAGGGTGCGTTGTTGCCTCCTTGGCGCACTTTAATGCATTATATTTTGTTATGACTTAGATTTGCTAAAACATGTATTAATAGCACTTGAATGCGTGTTTTTTTGTTAGGCTCATTATTTTTTTTTAACATGTTAAAGAATGTTTATTTTTTTCGTCATTCAGTTAGCTTGCATTTGAATATGGAAGACTTGTTCTACTTATAACTTCTGTTGGTAATCATGTGGTCAAGGATTCATTTTTCTCTACTCATTTCCCTCTGTTGAAGGAGAAATGATTTATTTTACATGTGCATTTGATGAAGGGAAAGTATACTTTATTCGGAAAGAACCCCACCCCTCATTACAGCAACTCCTTGAGCCAAGAGGGGAGAGTTGAAGACCACAAAATAGGATTAGAAAGGTTTTTAGCCTTCTTGGCTATCTTATGAGATAACCCCATTAGCAGAACGCAGGGTATACAGAAAAGAACAAGCATCAAGATGAGAAGTTAATTGAAATATGTACACAAGTAACGGGACTGAGCTTCGTCCCAGCAAAAAGGAGCGTTGTTTTAAAGCTTTGATAACCTCCAAAGCATCCCCTTCCACAAGCACCGATGAATTGCAGGTATATGCTACTTGTTCAAGACCCCATTTTATCACACGAACTTCTACTTCTTCTGCAGAGAGATCTCTGACTCGGGTTCCACCTGCCAAGACACATTTGCTGGAGTCATCTCTTACAACAAAACCCACTGAAGCCAGGCCATCTTTCGGATTCCATGAGGCATCCGTATTGAGTTTAAGAACCTTCTTAGGTGGTGGTGCCCAATGATAGTTGGGGTGGAAAGGTATCTTTATACTGTGAATCGATAAATGTAGGATGGGATGTTATGGTGGATATTCAAGAGGGTTCACATCTTTCTTGCCATGGATGGTCTCATTTCTCCATTACCAAAGTCTCCACAATAGTCTGATGGAGCAAGAAAATTGGTTGTGTTAGTTTCGTTTCAAAAGAGAAAATACTTGCACTTTCATTATTTTGTTCTTTGTACTTATCAAAAAAATATATTATTTTGTTCTTTGTCCAGTCATTTTAGACGTTTTCACTTCTATTAAATTGTTATTTTTCCTTGTACCATTTTGATCCATTGTTGTATTTTTCCTTTTTCTTCATACCATCTTGATCCATTGTTGTGATGGCGTTTCTGTTAATTTCTTCATTGGGACTCCTTGGGTTTTTGTAGTTTCCCTTTTGATTTTTTCATGCTTAAACTTTAATCTGTCTTTGTCATAGGTCTTACTTAGTCAATGCCATCGATTTCAAGCACTGGAACTTCTTGGAAAGTTCCTTGATATGGGACCTTGGGCTGTGTATCAGGTAATTCATTGATTGTAGTGCTGTCCCTGTTTACTTATTCTTTTCCTGATATATGATCTTAGTTTCTCTCTGTGTTATTTTTTATGGAACTCAAAATCCAGTTCTGCTGTTCTTGTAGGCTTTGTCTGTTGGAATCTTTCCTTATGTACTGAAGCTGCTGCCAAGACAAACAATGGATTTGCAAAGAACAACAATGGAGTTGAGACAAATTCTCGTATTCATATGGACAAAGATACTCGCACTTGACAAGGTATCTTGAAATATGTATGGCATTTTCTGGACTATTTATATATTTATCTTCTACCTGATGCACAATATGGAAAAAAATACATAAATTTTCACTATGAGCAATAGGCAGTTGCAAGTTACCAGAATGTTGTGGCTTTTTTCATCTCTTTATATGACTTCTGGTGGATTGAGTTCTTTTACCTACTTTATGAGTTTTTAAGGATACAAATCTGCTACTATTCTTGGTAGGCAAGCATTTGCTTACCTTCTTTTTATCCCTGTTATGCAACTATTTCTTGCAACAAATAACCATCCAAGTTTTCTGTCTTGTGGAATATTAGTCTTGTCAGGTTGATTTGGTAAAGGATGGGGGCCACATATACTTCATCTGGTTTCTAGATAGCATGGATGCAAATCCAGAACACTGTGCAATGGCTGCATTTGTTTTGGCTGTCATTGTGGATGGGCACAGACAAGGACAGGAAGCCTGTATTAAAGCGGATTTGATACGCGTGTGCTTGAGACATCTTCAACTTGCATATTCACATGATGCACAGACTGAGCCATTACTTCTTCAGTGGCTTTGTCTTTGTCTTGGAAAGCTTTGGGAGGATTTTCCAGAGGCGCAGATAATAGGTTTGCATGCAGATGCACCTGCTATATCTGCACCTCTACTGTCAGCGCCCCAACCCGAGGTTTTCTTTCTGTGTATTTCTTTACTTGTTTTTGGAGTCAATAATTCCTGAGCAGTCCAATTAAATATTGGATCTTTATAACAAAACAACTAAATATTGTTTCAGGTGAGAGCTGCTGCTGTTTTTGCTCTGAGTACCCTCCTTGATGTTGGTTCTGACTCGTTGAGAGATAGGGTTGGAGGGGATGAATACTGTGATGATGATGAAAAGATTAAGGCCGAGCTAAATATTGTCAAAAGCCTATTGAATGTCGTTTCAGATGGAAGTCCGCTGGTTAGGGCTGAGGTTGCCGTAGGTAAGTGAATCAAGCCTTTAACTTTGTCATTAGATAATTTCTTTTACTTGGTGCAAACTTTCTTGCTTCCAAGTTTTTTTCAAGTAATTTAAAAACATGGGCGCAGATATGGTACCGTTTCTCAGGCACTTTCCTAGATCAAAGAGAGTGGGAGGGTGGGAATGATAACGTCACAAAATATTCACCTTTTTTTTTTCATAAAAAAGAAAAACTTCTATTATTCTTCCTCCACCCCAATGATTGGGAGCATAGCTGTGAAGAAATCCCGTTGCAAGGGGTTTCAATGACAAGGAGAAAGGTCGAACTGCAGTGGCAGTTGCGGAAGAGCAGTGGTAGTTGTGGCCAATGAGAGACAAAAGAAGAAGTGTAAAGTAGAGTGGATAAGAATAGGGTATAGGGTAACAAAATACATTCTTTTTTCCTATAGAACCAAAAAGCATGGAAACTATTGGTTTAAATCTGTACAAGAGAGTAACACCTTGACAACGAAGTGGATGATGCTATAGATATTTCATGTACATATGGAACTCTTTTACGTAACTAACTTTTTTACCTAGATCATATACAAATACAGTTATCTATCCAAGAAAAGTTATTGATATTAATTCTATACAGTAGTGCGAGTCATAAGTGTTTTACAAGTTACAATGGTCACTGCAAAAAACTGGGGGGTGTCAGAATATGATATTCATACATGAGGTTTCTTATAGAATGAGTGTGGCAGAGATGAGGATGTTGAGATGGATGGATGTAAAAACTAGGAAAAACAAAATAAAAAATAAGCACATTTGAGAAAACCTAGGAATAGCCCCAATAGGAGGTAGAAAAAGGAAATTCGATTGAGATGGTTTGGGCATGTGCAGCTAAGTCCAAAGATGGCACCGGTGAGAATGAGTGCTTTGGTGCAAGTTGAAGGCCATAAAAGGGAGAGATGAAGTCTGAAAATAACGTGGATGGAGTAGTATGAAAAGATATGAAGACATGCTTTGACAGAAGACATAGCTCTAAATACAAGGTTTTAAACTTCGACTTCGCCTTAAACTTCGGCCAGTTAAAATTCGAAATTAATTCGGGGAAGTTTAATTCGATGTAGAGAATTTTTGTAAAAATTCGCTAACTTAGAGAAGTTTGGAGAATTTTTGCCGAAACTGTAGCAAATGCGGAAGTACAATTTTTGTTACTCACCACTGTCATCTGGGCCCACTGACTGCATGGATGTTTATCTCACCCCTTGGTGGATATACGCACCAAAAATCACCCTGATTGGTAATCTATAACCATTAGATTTTAGCATTTTTTAGAACTTTTTAAGGCGTTCTTATAGCCGTTGAATGCAACCATTTTTGGAGTACTAAAACCAACGGCTAAAAATCATTAAACAAGCTGAATTTTGGTATGAATGTCTATTAAGGGGTGGGCTAAACATCCATGCAGTCTGTGGATCCAGATGGCAGCGGTGACTACCAAAAATGCCGCTTCAGCAAATGAAAAGATCTCAGGTATATCTTCTGCAAATCATATTTTGGGCCCACTAACCTTATGGATGTTTAGTCCACCTGTTGGTGAACCTATACACCAAAAATCAGATTGACTAGTGATCTCTAGTAGTTAGATTTTAGCCGCCAAAAAAATGCTCAAATCGAATGGCCAAACATCATCCTAATATGATCAAATCGGCAACAACGATGAATCACCAACAGCGATGAATCAAAACCTTTGACAAAGGTGCGTCAAATATTTTTGTAGAGGCAAAAACATCAAACCTTTAATGATCTGTCATACGCCAAAGCATATCTTTGCTTTAAAAGATGGGTCCTAACGTAACAGGGTATACCTTCTTGCCATGTGGGCCTGCTGACCGTATGGATGTTTAACCCACCCCTTGGTAGACGTTGATACCAAAAATCAACTTGTTTGTTGATTTTTAGCCGTTGGTTATAATACTGAAAAAATGGTTGAATCCAACGGCTAGTATGATACCTTAAAAAGTACTAAAATCAACTGGCCAGAGATTATGATTTTGGTGCGTATATGCACACAGATGTGGGCTGAGCATCATGCGGCCAGTGGGCGGAGATGACAAGGGTGATTAACAAAATGGTGCTCCCTCATACCAAAAACCGTGAGGAATTTGTATACTTACATTTTTTTCCCTTAAAACTTACCTGTTTAGTTCGAACAAATTGGGGAGGGGAGCTGTGTCTCTCCAAGACTCCAAGACCAGCAAAGAGATTTGATGGGATCAAACCCTAGGAGGTTGAAGAGCTGTGTCTTCTCCAGCAAAGAGAGGCTAGAGGAGGGGTTGAAGACTCGAAGGTACACATCTCTCTCCCTCTCTTCCTTCCTCCTTCCCTCCCCTAATCCCTTTCTATTTTTTTATCAGTCACGGACTCTCGATTCACGAGTTTACTGTTTTTCCTTTCAATTATTGTTGTGCTTTTTTTTATTGGGTCGTGATGTAACAAGGTATACCTGAGATCTTTTCATTTGCGGAAGCAGCATTTTTGGTAGTCACCACTGCCATCTGGGTCCACTGACCGCATGGATGTTTAGCCCACCCTTTAATAGACATTCATACAAAAAATTAGCTTGTTTAATGATTTTTACCCGTTGGTTTTAGTACTCAAAAGATGGTTGTATTCAACGGCTATAAGAACGCCTTAAATGGTGCTAAAAAGTGTTAAAATCTAATGGTTATAGATACCAATCAAGGTGATTTTTGGTATGTATATCCACCAAGGGGTGAGATAAACATCCAAGCGGTCAGTGGGCCCCGATGGCAGCGGTGACTACCAAAAATGCCGCTTCCGCAAATGAACAGTTTCAGGCATACCTTGTTACATCTTTTTCCTTTTTTATTTTTCATTTTATTTCTTGATTGAAATCTGGAAAAGCCTGAAATATTGATGTTTTTCATACTTTTTTAGTGATTGATAAGAAAGGGTCTGAAAAAAGCTGAAAGATTCTACGCATGAAATATTTTTTTTTTGTTTCAGAAGTTACTGTTCCTATAAACAGTAACTTCGACACGATTTTTTGTAATTTTGTAGTCTAAAAAGGCTAAAATTCGAGAAATTCACCGAATTTTCACTATTTAACTCGAATTAGCGAATTAATTCGGCGAATTTAGGTCGAATTTTTGTATTTTTTTAATTACATGTACACTTTAATTCGGTAAGTAAAAATTCGGCGAATTTCGGTCGAACTTCGCCAAATTTTGAATTCGCCAAATTTTGTCGTCTAAATAGTGTCGAGTGGCGAATTAGGATTCATGTTGCCGACCTCAAACAATTGGAATAAGGCATAGATGATGGTGATGATTCGTGGAGATTTCTGCATCCACTAATGGTAAAAAGACCCTTTGAAAAGTTTAGAAGTGTTAATAGCATTTCTATTATATCAGTCTTGTGCAAAACCATGCGTTCGGTTTTGTTTATATGAATAGCAAGTACAAGTGGAGCAGTTTCACTTTTGGCAACTAACAGCCTTCAGTTTGATTGTCAGAAGAAAATATGATATCAGCCAGAAACAGGGGCTGAGGGAAATCCCTTGGTTGCAAAATGATCCCAAATGTTTTTTATACATATATACCCATGATTCTGTATAGACCTCTGTAATTCAAATGCAAATGGTGCATCAAATACCGAAGGGTATCTTTCCCCACCTATTTTGTGTTAAGTATTATGGCTTTAGACAGTTCTATTAGAAGTTTGTTAATATGTATGTATGTTTGTATGTCTGTATGTATGTGTATGTGTATGTGTATGTGTATGTGTATGTGTATGTACGTGCATGGATTTATCTTTGTGTACATATTTTCTGTTGTGGGTGGGTGGGTATGCATGTGCATATGAAGGTCTAAGAGAAGTGAGAATGAAATCGCTCAAGTTTCTGTTTATTGTTTTAAAAGGTTTAAGACACTGTTTGTGGGGATGAGAAGAGAAGTGGTGGTGGTGGTTTTGGGAGGTGTATTTTGCTTCCTTCAGTGTGTGTTGAGTGAACTGTGAATGGGTTGGGTTTATTTTTTGACAGCTCTTGCACGCTTTGCCTTTGGCCACACTAAGCACCAGAAGTCAATTGCTGCTGCATACTGGAAGCCGCAGTCTAAAACTCTACCGAGTTCCTTACCATTTTTGGCTAATATCAAAAGTCCAGGTAGTAGTTCTACTAACATTAGCCAGTACATGAAGCTTGGAAGTACCATTCCTTCCCCAATTTGTACCACGTTGAGAGTTGGCAGTGACAACACAGCTGTAGGCCGAGATGGAAAAGTCGCCAACAGCAGCCCTCTTGCTGCTTCTGGAATAATGCATGGGTCTCCATTATCGGATGATTCATCTCAACATTCTGATTCCGTCATATTATTAAATGGTAGTGCTAGTAATGGGGTTGTTAACTATTCAAGGCCAATACCACTTGACAGCAGCATGTATTCTCAATATGTATTGGCTATTTGTACGCTAGCCAAGGATCCATCACCTCGCATTGCAGGTCTTGGCCGACGAATACTCTCCGTAATTGGTATTGAACAAGTGGTTGCAAGGACATTGCGATTCAGTGGTGGCAGTTTTCGGCCTGATTGCATTGCGACATCTCCTACCTCTAACCTTGCTGGGCTAGCACGATCTGTTTCTTGGTTTGACATGAATGCAGGTAATTCTTGGTGTACACCTATGATAGCATTTTCATCTAGTCAATATTAATTGTATTTCTATGTGATCTTTAGCCTGATATTCTCATGCCAAATTTTATATTTTAAGTTTGTAACTATCTTCAAAAATTCATGGTGTTTTCCTTTTCTCTTTGCAAAATGCATTATGTTGTACCTATTGCTTTCAACGTGAATCATAATTTTATTGTGTCTACTTTTTGACAGGTCATTTACCTCTGACATTCAGAACTCCTCCTGTTAGCCCCCCACGACAAAATTTCCTGACAGGAATGCGAAGAGTTTTTTCTTTAGAGTTCCGGCCACACCTGCTGAACTCTCCAGACTTGGGATTAGCTGATCCACTTTTATTTTCTAGAGGATCTTCTTGTGTATCAGAACCTAGTTTGCTTCCACAGTCGACCATCTACAATTGGAGTTGTGGTCATTTCTCAAGGTCACTCCTTACTGTTCCAGATGATAATGAAGAAATATTGGCTAGAAGAGAAGAGAGCGAAAATTTGCATTGGATCGCATAGCTAAATGCCATCACTCTTGTTAGTGCTTTCTTCGTGATTTGTCTGGACTATATCCTACGTTTTCTGTTCTTTCAAGTTTTCTATATGATTCTTTTTTCTGCTTTACACAATGTAGTGATTTTGGTTAGTTTTCTTTGTGTTGCAGCTGTAAGCAAACTTAACAATCAAATTGCTAGTTGGGATACAAAGTTTGAAACAGGAACAAAAACAGCTTTGCTACAGCCTTTCTCTCCTGTCGTAATTGCTGCAGATGAGAGCGAAAGGATCAGGTAATTTGTGGGGTGGTGTCTTGATTCTTTCCTCTCTTGCTGTTCATGCTATTGGGAAATTTAATATTTTCATTACAACAACAATCTGTTATGCTGGTATATGAATTCAATAGTAAATCTTGTTCCCTTCTCTTAACACCGGGTAAATTAGTATGAAATCTATCGTTTTGACTCACCACCACCATAATGGTCAGACATGTGACTGATATTAATGAGTTTGTGACCACCTTGCCTCTTTGGATTGCATGGAGAGAGGGAGGGGAGAGTAGGAGGTTTGGGTGGGGGATGGTGGTCTCAGCTGGCCATAATGAACAATGGGTTATTTTAAAAAATTTGCTCATGCTGAAAGAAAAGTTAGTTTTTATGCTGATGTAAACACAATCACACATTTGACTGACCCATAGTTCAGAAACTAAATATGTGTTACACACATCTTTCCTTGGTCTAATCACATGCTCCTTTGGTAATTCTCTGTAAATATATGAGAAATGCAAAATATTCAAGTGTTGATGTCAATATCAATTCTTATATTGGTACACTCTTTGCACTTCCATCCTGAGACTGTGTTCTGCTTTGGTTCACAATCCACTCCTGGCTTATGAGATAGAATTGGGTAATACATTTTTCAGAAATTTCAGTATGACTTTGATTGAGTTGTGGGGGCTATCAAATTTTTTTTGATAGATTCTAAATTTTGATACATTGAAGTGTACTGGGATGAGGATTTTATCATTTATCTCCATTTCATACTCATGATAGTTTATGTCTGAATACTTCTGCTCAAATTTGTTTTTCTTCTTAGGATATGGAATTATGAGGAAGATACGCTTATAAACAGCTTTGACAACCATGATTTTCCTGACAAAGGAATTTCTAAGCTTTGCCTGGTGAACGAACTTGACGACAGTTTGCTTCTTGTTGCTTCATGTAAGATTTGTAGCTGGTTTGTTTGACAAGCAGTGTGGTGATTGTGGTGAGACACTTCCACATGGGATATTTTATTTCAACATGGATTTAATGGTATGTTTGTTAATATAGGTGATGGAAATGTTCGTGTATGGAAAGACTACACTCTGACGGGTAAACAAAAGTGCATAACTGCGTTCTCTGCGATTCAAGGTCATGGACCTTGTGTGCGAAGTGTGAATGCTGTTGTGGATTGGCAACAACAGTCTGGATATTTGGTATACACTACGTACTTCAATAATGTTCCAGTAAATGATATTCCTTGCTTAATGGTTTCTCATTGAGTGTGTTTTATTATGTTTATGGTTTCTTTATGCTTTGTCACAACAGTATGCTTCTGGGGATATATCATTCATCAAGCTTTGGGATCTGAATAAAGAGCAGCTTGTTAATTCTATTCCTTCATCATCAGACAGCAGCATCTCAGCATTGGTGAGTGTACCTCTTAATTGGCTTACACGCACACACATGCAGATTATTGGGTGTAAGATGTCCATGTTTGGGGGGTCTCACTTTGTGATCTTCTGCCACTTCATTTTTTTATTGGTTGGTTTATTCTCATTTCTGTTTCAAGTCATAAGAGGAAAGGAATCAATCAAGTATGGGATGTCTAAATGTTTGCTGGTTCCCCTCCATTTAAATGTTCAAATATGCATCTCCAGTCTGCTGAAATGAGTAGTAAAAGAACCAAGAACATGTTAATCTGTGATCAGGGAAAATACCTTAGCATTCTCTTATCCCACGGGAGTCGTCGACTGACCAGAGACTGCAGTCTGGACGTTGGACCATAAAACCTATTGTCAGATGTATGCATATATATATGTTTCCTATGACGAAGGATTTAGTTTCAACACTGGTATCAGGAACTCCAGGATTCACCGTCACTAGGAGTTGATGACCAAGAATGACCCAAAAGTCTCTATCTGGTAAAAAAATGCTCAGAAGAGTTATAAATGGAAGTACAAAACCAAAATGTATTATGGTTAAAAGGAATCACTTTCATGCTATTTGATATCGTCATCATTTATGCCTTATCCCAACTATATGGGATTGGCCCATGAATCCTATTTTTCCATTCATACAATGAACTAATGTTGGACCAGTGGTAATTCCCTAGATTTGCTGTAATATAGCTTAAGAATATTGAGAAGAATGATTGCGTCCTCATAAAGGGTTAAGTCTTCGTAGATGCAGAGAGGCATAGGGTCCCCCTGGGTTCTTTCAGCTATCAGTCTAGTAACTAGTGTCATTGGTTTGTAAGTATTATGTGCTTGTTTTCTACCTTTAGTGGCATAATTTTTTTTATTGAGTTCACTTTATGCATGCCATTTCGTAGTCTGCTTCTCAAGTTCATGGGGGTCAGTTTGGAGCTGGTTATGTGGATGGTTCTGTCAGGTTATTTGACATCCGTACTCCTGAAATGTAAGCTCTTCTTGACTTCACATGGAATGTTTTCCTTTTAAGATGCAATTCAATATTTATGAATAATTTCAAATATTCGACTCTGAGGCCCCTCTCCACCTTCCATTGAGCATCCTAATATTTTGATAAAAGCAAACTAGTATGTGTTAACTTTGCTCAGAGGCTTCGTAGTCCCAACTTTTTTCGTTTTCCCTGTTCACTTTGGTCTTCATGACTCATCTTCTTGTATTAATTTATTGTTTTTCTTTGCATAACTTGTAGGCTTGTTTCTACAGCACAGCTGCACAAGAGGAGGGTTGAAAGAGTTGTTGGGATTGGCTTTCAACCTGGATTACATCCATCAAGGGTACAACACCTCAATTATTAATTATAAATCTTATTGTGTGAAAATTGCGTTTGGCACAATACCTTAAATGGCAAGAGTACATATTATTAGTACTCCCTAGTTCTTTTGAAAGTCTTGATAGAAAAAAAATGTCATCATCAAATTGCTCATTTTAGGTGTAGTTGGGATGAAATGAGTTTTAACTGTGTTTCGATGCTTCCTATTTCCCTGATCTCTATGCACAGATTGTCAGTGCATCTGAAGCTGGCGACATTCAGTTTCTGGATATCAGAAATCACACCAATGCCTACCTCACTATTGACACACATATGGGCTCACTCACTGCCTTGGCCGTTCATCGCCATGCCCCTATTATCGCCAGCGGCTCAGAAAAGCAGCTCATCAAAATCTTTAGCCTGGAGGGTGGTCAACTCGGCACCATTCGCTGCTACTCAACCTTTATGGCTCAGAAGATTGGGTCTGTAAGCTGTCTCACTTTCCATCCATACCAATTCCTGCTTGCTGCTGGTACCGTTGATGCTTATTGTGTCTACATCTATGGTGATGAAAACTTCCAAGCAAGATGAATACACTCACAAATGCAACCACCTAGACAGACTTCTCCTTGGATGGACAACACAGGCTTTGAACATACGTCTCAATCCGGCTTGATGTGGCCTCATGGGAGCAATAAGACCATTGAGCCAATAATTCTCTCACGTCCTTCCTCAGGTGTATATCCGGGGATATGGCTTGGGTCCACATGTGAAAATTGTGTTATATATTCATTAGCCTCCAGAACAGAGGGTCGACTTGCTGGGCAGGAATCCTGCATTTACTTGGGAGGCTTTCAGAAATAAATTGACATATAGGTGAAATATGTACATAGTTTTTTCTTTCATTTTTGTGCCATTCTATCCCTTTGTCCAATTGTAAAAGCCGCAAACTTGATATTATTGTAAAGTGTTGGAGACTCTAGAAATAGCAATGTGGGTGTTCAGGCCCTGCAAATGCAGGGCTCCAAACCCACACTTAACCTCATCTTGTATTATGGTTTTTATTTATGTATTTATTTATTATTATTATTTTTAATTGAGAACCACCTGGCCAATGTCAAACATGTTGAAAGTGAATCGTTGGGTTTATACGCCAAAAAAGGATGGATTGTGCAATGTCTCTCCAAAGATCTCCCAACGCTTGTTGGTTTCCTGAATGGAGTACAGGGAGCTTAGGTTGAAGCCCTGAAGGCTGGCATCATTCCAAAGACTGTTAAAAGAGGTACGTGTCTGATCTAGATTTGTTGAGTTCCTAGTTTGGCTCAGATTGATGATGAAAGAGGACACAAACATATGTACTTGAATCTGATGGTCACAACTGCTCCACTTTACTGGGACAGGAATTTCAATATCAATCGGTGATTAACTAGATTATCCATTTGGTTTCTATTGTAATTTTGAAATTTAAAAATATATGTTTTGTTTGATTCATGCCACAATACACGTATGTGCAATCGTGATATATTTATGGACAATGTGGAATGCCGGTAACCAATATTTTTCTACCCAAGGTGCACTCGCAGTCGAAGTGGGTGCACCATTTAATAAGATCCACCATGGAATTTTCCTTGTTAAAAATCTGCCTAAAATTTGGATGTAAAAATTTGCCCTAATATGTAAAGGTTCTGATATTGGGTTGACATTGGACCTTGATCTAGTGGGGCCCATGAAATGCCCTTCTTCCATCTTATGTTGTATTGCAGGCATGAGGTTCGTACGTATTAGCTTTGCTGTACCTAGACATGGCCGACCTATTTATCGATACGACCCCTCCCTACAATATTATGTTGATTGATAATACTTGCACGAATTCTTGGCGCACCACACCATGACAGTCCCTTATTTTTGTTGGGAAGAAAGAACAATAAACAATCAAAAGAACAAAGATGCGATAATTCACATGGTCCCCCCTAGATTGATGTACACACCGAATCCACTATGTTCTGAGGCCAAAAAGATGCACACCATACAATGGATAATCCTCTCTAATCAAGTTGGGCCGCGGTGTCAGTGCCTTCATGTACACTGTACAGTACTCTAGCACCATCAGCCTCCACGTAACATAACAATTTTGTTATCAGTTACCCTGACGGGGACCGAAGTCCTAAAGTTAACTGGGCAGGAGAGTCAGATTGGTAGATTATCTTCGGACCCAGTGCTCATCCATCTTCCTAAATATCACCTACCATCTAGGCCATATACATTGACATACAGACCAATCAATTCAAACCATTCAGTTAGTGGAAACATAATGGATAGAAGTGCAGCTCAAAATTCAAACCAACATACACTTGTGAAGTGTTCTGAAACCTGACTGGCCTGGCCGGTTTAACTAGAAGCCCGTGACCCGTGCTTTCAACCGGTTCAGGTGGAGGTTGACCCAGCTATTGATTCCCAAAAAGCCCTATTAGAAATGCTCCAAAGACCCCATTCTTCATGGGCGAACAAGATTGCCTCTCTAGTAAATGAAGGGCAAAGTCATAAAGGTTTACTTCTCTTCAATCAACTACTAGTGTCAGGAGCGAGGATAACTGAATACCTTCTCTCAGCTGTTCTGAAAGGCTGTGGGAAACTTGAAGCTGTAGAAGTAGGAAAGCAAGCTCATTGTGTAATATTGAAACATGGGTTCCATAGAGATGTAGTTCTAATGACATCCCTTAGTGACATGTACTCTAAGTGCATTAGTATCCAAGATGCTCGCCGTGTTTTCAATGAAATGCCGGAAAGAGATGTTATAGCGACAAATGGCATGATTGCCGGGTTATGCCGATGCCATTTAACATTGGACGCAATCCGATTGTTCCAAGATATGTCTAACAGAGATGTAGGATCATGGAATTCATTGATTTCGGGCCTTTCGCAGAACTCAGATGGTGGGAGAGCTCTTTCTTTCTTCCGAAAAATGCGATTAGAGGGGATGAAAGCTGATCTTATGACCATGGTTAGTGTTCTTTCAGTTTGTGCTGATCTGGCAGCTTTGGTTAATGGTAAACAAGTACATGGTTTGGCAATTAAACATGGGTTTGAGCTGTATCTTCCAATTGGGAATGCTATCGTTGATATGTATGCTAAAACCGGATGCATGGATGATGCATGTCTATGTTTCAACAACATGCCATCCAAGAACATTGTTTCTTGGACTTCTCTGATAGTGGGTTATGGGAAACATGGCCTTGGCTTGGAGGCTCTCATAGCATTTGATCAAATGGAAATGGAGGGTATTGTACCTAACAGAATCACATTCTTGGGTGTCCTCTTTGCTTGTAGTCATGCAGGACTAGTACAAGAAGGATGGAAGAACTTCAACAACATGATCCATAGATACTCCATCACACCCATGATGGAGCATTACACATGTATGGTTGATCTTCTCGCACGGGCTGGCCATCTCAATGGGGCACTTGAATTCATAAACAGAATGCCAGTTGAGCCAGACGCCAAGCTTCTGACAGCTTTCCTTAGCTCATGTTCTTCCTACAAGAATTTAGAGCTAACAAGGAGTGTTGGACAGAGATTACTTGAGTTGGAGCCTGAAGAAGCGGGACCCTATATACTGTTGTCCAATTTCTATGGTCTGGTTGGAGACTTGGAAGGTGTGGCAAAGGTTAGAAGGTTGATGCTGGCTAGGGGAATAAGGAAAGAGAAGGCTTGTACCTGGATTGAGATCAATAGAAGAGTGCATGCCTTTGAGTCAGGAGATAGATCTCATCCTCTCCATAAAGAGATCTATAACTACTTGAAGGATCTAATTGAGAAGATGAAGACAAACGGGTATTTTCCCAACACAAGCATGGTGGTGCAGAATGTGGATGAGCACAAAAAGGAAGAGATACTTCTCGGTCACAGTGAGAAACTTGCAATTGGACTTGGGCTTATAGGCACGCCCCCAGGTACACGGATCACAATTGTTAAGAATCTCCGAGTTTGTATAGATTGTCATGCAGCAATCATGTTTATTTCAAAGAACGAAAGGAGAGTGATTGTGGCGAGAGACTCAAGCCGGTTTCACCAATTCAAAGACGGGGTGTGTTCTTGTGGCAATCATTGGTGAGAGCTACAACTATGATGACAATGCTTGCAGAGTAATATTTATGTATGTCGAAGGCTTCAAACACATTGAAATAAGAAAATAAATATACACCAGATTCATATACATCAATTCCAGTCTGCTTGAGATCTCCCAGAAGAATAGTATTGTACAAGAATGTCATATATGGAATACGTTCACTTCCTTCCACCCACCATACCCTGGCCAGACATTCCCAACAAGCTGGGGGAGGTGCTGCTTGTCGTCTTAAGTCCCCCGTCCGCATTCCCAAGAACATTCAGATCTTCAAACAATCTGTACGAGGGTACAAACGGTTTATGTCCAGTTGAAGGAGTATCATGCCTCACAGCGGAGCCGGCCTGTGCTTCTCTGTCTATAGCTGACACATGGTTTCCTCTTGAGGGGAATGAGTTATAGTGCTGGAAAGGTCGAGCCGTGTGCATGGGCATGTAGGAACCAGCAGCATTGGCATGAGGCGTCAGAAATGTGTTGGGCATTGTAGCAGACAAAGGATTCTGATTGGAATTGGACGGCGCTGTTGCCCATGGTGGAGGAGGTAGGCTGGATGAATACTGGGGAAATTGAGGTTGTGGTTGAGATTGGGGATAAGATTGAGGTTGTGGTTGAGATTGGAGATAAGATTGAGGTTGAGGGTGGGCCCAAGGGGCAACATAATTGCTGTACGATATCTGCCCTTGGTTTCCGGGGTAAGGCTGGGGCCCATAAGGATACCCTTGTGTGGTAGAGGAAATGGGTACCTGATGCGCAGTTTGGTTAGAAGCTGATGGAGGTGTGAGAGGGGTATGGGGTGAGGTTGAGGTTGTCGACAAGGTTAAGCTCAGAAGATCAATCATGTCCTGTTCTATCATGGTGGTCCTAACTGGTGTGGGTGGGGAGGGCAGAGCCAATGCATTGCTCTGAGTGGAGGTCGAGACTGCTGCTGTTGCTGGGCTGATAATGTTGCTTGTGTTTGATGAGGCAGCACCTTCAATTCCAGTAGATGTGCTTTTGGAAGGCATGGGACGGTTTTTGGTACACCTGTATTCATAAGACACCAAGCTCTTTAATCATGAATCAATTTAAATTAAACCCAAGGTTCTCTAAGGACAAGTGAACAAACGTGATATCAATAAATATGATGAACATGTAAGGGAGTTGGGACCACCATTCATTTGGTCCCACCTAGGTGATCTGCAAACAACATTGAGCCAATCAATGACCATAAAAGGTCTGTCAACTTCTTTTCTAGACCCTTTGCCACAGTGCTTTCTGGCACTCCAGAAGAATTTGAACGGATGGCCAGGATCATCTGATCAGGTCAGTTTCCAACAAAGGAGATCTCCTTTGGTGGACTCATCGCATACTGGCATCCAATCCTGTTGCATGTGTGCAATATGCACTGCTATAGACGGATACCTTGTATTTTCTCTACAGAAAAATAAGACCAAGTAGTTCTGAGTTGTAAAGTGACCTGCGAGCTAACTGAGCAAAGTCATCATCCTCTTCATCTTCCTCTTCGAGCTGGTTACTTGTCACAGCAGCTATTGGTGCAGAGGAGGTAGCATTTGACGTTGGGCTAGCGTCTCTTACTTCAGTTAATCTGGGGCTGGAGTCTCTTACTTCACTTGGCAGGGGTGAACCAGATGCTATGGCATCATGTTTTGCAAGCAGACTTTGCAAGCTGTCATTTAATGCAAGACCCTGACCAAGAAGCTCCTCGTCTCTACCACATAAGCAGAGAAAATTTCAGAAATCTGAGTTAAATCTGATGGTAGCATCGAAGATCTTTGCAATTAGCGCAAAACAGCCCCATGTCCTCCCAAGCATTCCCCCGTGTCATGCATAGGAAGCCTTCCCCATGCGTACATGGTTTGGTGCAACGTGACACACCTTTGGGCCCATTGACCCCAACCTTGGTAAACCTACATCCCAAAGATCAGCTAGATTGGTGATTCATAGCCACTGATTTTGAATTTCTTCATAATGGGCTTCATGACAGGCCCATGGAAGAAAGGCATCAGGTCCAAGTCCATGAAAACATCAGGCTGGTTTTTGAAGCATGGGTTCACAGAAGGTGAGCCAAACATTCATGCGGTCTGTGGACAAATTGGCATTCTACTTTTTATAATGGTTGAATATTAGAAAATGGTATTTCCCTAATGTAATATTTCACTGGTGCTTGCAACTCCCAAACCCTCTCACCCCCAAGCCCCCTTCCCACCGAACAGACTGTAAAAACTTGAACCATATGATTAGGCCATGCCAGCACAAAGTCTTTGCAAGATGAAAACATTAGAAAATGGTATCCACTAATTCATAACAAAAAGGGCAAAAAGCATAGCATTGGGCAGAAGGCTCACCCAGTTGAATTTAGCAACTGCATAAGCTTTTTCTGGTTGGAGCGGCACTGGTCAACAAGATCGATAATCACTTCTTCTTTAATTGCCTGCAAAGACAAAAGGGTGATGAGCAAGATTAACTCATAACTCATTTTTTATACTAAATGTATGGTGGAAAGTAAGATTAACACGACCATTCCTTATTCAAAGAAAGTTTTCTTGGGCCCCAAACTCTTTTCTTGGGAGTTGGTTCATTCCCTGTTCAAGTTTCAAAATGCAATAACCTCTTGACGGAAAACTGAGTGGAATACAAAAATGAGTTGCTGATAAGAAAGCAATCTTATACACCGATCAAAAAAAAAAAAGAAAGCAATCTTATATTTTGAAATTCCATTTAACAGCATGAAGCCCCTACTATGGCATGGCAACACAAGCAAAGACCGTTGTAATCCATGGGCTCGCAGAGAAAGCAAATTGAAGTTCTCTGCATGTGCAGCATGTCAGAACCCATTGTCGATGGGTCATCCAGAGATTTACTAGGTCAGAAGACCCAATCAGAAGATTGTAACCACCTGGCCTATTGCCTTCCCTTTGGGTAGTCTAGAGAAAACTACGGTGGCTAGTCTAGAAAAAACTCCACAGATGGGATGGTTATGAAGAACCAGTCTACTATGACTGTATTCCAACCTAAAAGATCCAGGACCGATTGAACGATTGGTCCTGACTAGAGGTGTCAACGGGTCGGTTCCAGCTTGGTACATCAGTTCCAATCTTGATAATATGACAATTTGAACACTATATTTATAAATTAAATATTATATTTATATATCGGTTCTGGTTTCTATTGGTTTGGTTCAAATATCAAACTACCCAGAACTGGAACTGTTATTATTGGTTCGGTTCCGGTTCTTGTTTGGTCGGTTTCCAAATATGTGGAACCGGAATCAGGGTTTTTGGTTCCGGTTATGATTGGGTTTCATTTAAACGGGAACAAATTGACACCCCTGCCCCTGACCTGTTATGTGGTGCTACGTGTTCGGATATTTTTTTTATAAATGGTAATTAGTATTTACCATCTAGATTCAGGCTATAGATTTACCCAAGTCTGAAGTATAAAGACATGGTGCAAGTGCAGAGTACGAAACATATTGCATTACCTTGTGGTCTTTTGGGTTCACAGCTTGCAGCATGTCAGCTAAGAGCTCCATAACACTCCGCATGGAATCCATGCTTGATAAACTGAAAAGGTAATAGATCAACCAGAAGAAAGAGTGAAAAACACAAGCTTAGAAACCTAAAAAACAGAACAAAATTGCCAAAAAACAAAGAAAATGTGAATAAAACAAAACAAGCAGAGACCAATAACCCAAGCAGACCAAAGTCAAAGCCTAACCTTAAACTTTCCACCTCAGACGCCATTGCTTCATCAAGCCTTCTTGCAGTATTGCTGGGCATTCCGTAGCCTGCCTGAGATTGTCTCAGCATTGGATGTGTAATAGCTGGTGTAAATATTGGAGCTGCATCTCGCGAACGCTGGGGGAATTCTACTCCGGACCGCTGCAATTAGTACAACTCCCCATGTATCATACGGTTCTTTTCCGTGGATTTATGATTTACCTAATTACCTTATTATGCATGAATACATATATGGATATGAGTTTCTTCGATGATGATGGTACATGCATGTTGTACAGGATCATAAACACTATTTGAAAGAACAGCTGCAGCTGCAAGATGAACTTGATTCAAGTACTCAAAAGTTTATAATCAGGTTCTAAGGTAAAACTCGATGGCCCTCTTTGACATGACTGATCCAAATATGATATTTAAGGTCTTAAACAGGTAGGTAAGTATGGCATGAATGCACTTCATATATCCACACGAATTCTAGCAGGAAAGCATACATGCACATATCGATTGCATAAAGAGCGGTACTAGAGTGAAGAAAGAGGACAGGATGAAGTCATCCTCCCTATCTGTGTAGCACACAACCAAATACAAAAGGGACTCAGGACTCGGGACCCACCAAATGGTGTGTTCCACTTCCACTTAGGAACACCAGGGGAAGAAGTCGGATCAATCCATATGAATAACTCAAGGAAACACCGGAACATGTAAATGTCACAACTGGCAAGGAAATATAGAACGAGCAAAATGAAATTGAACATAATCAAGAGATGCATACCCTTAATTCTTCATATGCCCAGTAGTAGTGAGGATATTTTCCTCCAGGCCCACCAAATGCTTCTTGCCAAGAGTCTAGCAGTACCAAAATTTTATCCCTCACATGCATATCCATCTGTCAGAACCCCACACAAAAATGTTTTACAAATCTACTTCAGGGAGCACGCCAACTTAAGGTATGTGGTAAAAAAAGGAACAACGACAATGGACAAGTACAGAAGCAAAGTTTATAATTAAACTAACCGTTGCATATATAAGACAATGAAAGGACAAGAACAATACATGACCCACATATTCTCACAAAAAGCAGAAAAGATAGACCCATATTTTTCTAAAATGAAACAGAAGCTAGCATGGGTGCAGGGTGTGCATATGTAATATTCTGGGTTGTCAAGTACGTGAACAGGGTTGCATGTACCCAAGGAACCTAATTCCCTGTGATCACGGGGATGATTGCTGTTCACTTGGAAAGAATGCTCCAGTTCATTCGGAGGATGGTAAGAAGAGACATTCCCTTGAACTGAGCATGTGGCAAATGAAAAAAAACTGAGACCCATCATTCAATGGGTCCTCTAAGAAGATCCCTTTGGCAATGGTTCCATCAATTTGATGATACGAACCACCCTATCTATCATATTCTTTTGAGTTGTTAGAAAAATATTTCAAACATTCCCAAAAAAGTCTATAGATCAACTTATCAAAACAAAAAGTCTATAGTTCAGATAGTTAAGTAATTACCCCAATGGGTCAAAACTTGACCACCTAGAAGATATCTTGATGGGACCACCAATTGACAGGTATGGAACAAGAGCAGCATCGGCCAGGAGGACTGCTTCTTTCCAACCTGACATGAGTACTCCTCTTACTTAAATGTGCAAATATATTGGACAATCCATCATCCCCTAAGAAGCATTGTGTGCATTCCTCTCTATATAATGTTTGTGATATGCTAGTCCTAAGCATGCGAGTAGATAAAAGTATTCTAATCGCTCTCTTTTATTCGACTTGTGTCCATTTTTGGGATTTTTAATAATTCAAGTGGGTAGCATAATCACCTAAAACAACTGTGTACTGCCCTTACAAAATGGTGTAGTTTTGCAGTCTATATCACATAAAAGAAGGTGAAATTAACTTGTTAAATACTTAGATCAAAATTCCCTAATAAATCAGTTAAGCCCTTGAGGCTAACAATCTGTTGTGTAATATGTGAAATGGAAGCCCAAGTAGAATGAAATAGAGCACCAAATGAAACCCAAGTGAGAAAGAACCCTTGACCAAAAAAACAAAACGCTACATTCTTTCATATTCCATTAAAACGTTTAAAAAATAATCACTTGGAACACTTACCTTCTTCCTTACAATTTTGATCATCTCCTGTAGAATATTCCGTTCAACAATTTGCAAGTGCACATAATCGCCACAGTTCTTTATCATCGTCTCCAAAAGCTGCAAAAAAGAAAAAAATTGCCAAGAACTATAAACCAAAATGCAAAACAATCGCAATCCTAATTCCCAAGTGATCGAATGAACATTCTAAGTACAGTGCCGAACTCGCTAATAAATCATGCAGGCAAAAATATAGTAATTACATACGTAAAGACCTGAGAGAAAGATCCCTCTATACATACCGTCAAAGAAAGAAGTTGAACTTTTGGGTTCTTATTCTGCAAGCGTTTCTTCACAGCTTTGACAACATCTTTTGCTTGCCTGATCAAATTCAAAAAAACCCAATTTCCTATAAATTGCAAAGGCACGTCAATCTTATTTGTTATTTCCAAATATCACAAAAAGACCCTCTATCAAAATAATACAAACCTTGTATCCAAACAACCTCCTTGTTAGAAAAAACAAAAGAAGCTATTCCTCAAACATGAACAGTAGTTTTCAATAAGAAACATAACTTCTAATTTCAGTTTCTGCAATTTCAAGGATAATCTAATCCACGAAATTTCAGGAGAACAGAAACCCTAGAACGAAAAAAAAAAAGATCATCAAATTGGGAAC
The DNA here is from genome assembly GCA_035048495.1 of Euptelea pleiosperma. Lineage (NCBI taxonomy): Eukaryota > Viridiplantae > Streptophyta > Magnoliopsida > Ranunculales > Eupteleaceae > Euptelea > Euptelea pleiosperma. The sequence continues at coordinate 28,286,055 of CM068540.1, forward strand.
ATAAACAATATGAAAACTTGAAATCTTTTTCTTGGTTCCGTTACCCGTGATGAGAATTGATGGAATCGCAGATATCGATGTTCATAGTCCAATCAGGACCAATCAGAAGGTCGTTCGTCGCCTTCTCGACTCTAACCGTAGCTGAAGAAGACATCTGACTCTCTCTTTCCTCCAAAATTCTTCGAAAAAACAGAGAAAACAATATTTAAGAAGAACAAAAAAAAATAGAGATTTTGTTGAAGAGGAACGGAGAGGGAAAATCGAAGATGATGAACAAGTACGATTCAAAAGGGATTTCTGTTCTTTTTTTTTTTAAACCAGTCGATTCGGTTTTTCGTTTTCTTCCTTTTTTTGGACTTTTCGTTCTTTCGTTCTCTTTTACCTCCCTTGCATCTTATTTAGAAAAGTCGTAGTGGGGGGAGTGATTAGGACGACAAAAAAGATACGTTGATGTCATTTCAAGCCGCCTTTTGTCTCTTTTATAAATAAGTGGTAATTTCATGAAGTGTTCCTTACAGAATACTTCATAAGGTTTTATTCGCAAATGCCTCGAGATTCCAAGGAAATCAGCCAAAACGCCTCTTATAACTGTCGTTATAACAAAAATAACGGCAGTTATAGCGATAACGCTCTAATCCTGTTATTTTTTTTCCGTTATAATGATCACGATTGAAAAAATGGGATATCCTTATGACACCAGTTATAACGGAAATAACGGCCATCTATTGGACAAATTTTTTTTTTGTTATTGAAGTTTTGAAAAATAAGAATATTCTGACCTTCAACGTTAAGGGACCGTTATATTGTTATAACGGATTTGTGTTAAATGACATTACAACATACACTTAATGTTTCGTCATGCCCGTTATAACGGGTCACATCTGAGTCAAATTATTTTTTATTTTTTCTCAAAATAACCTACGTAATAGTAAAATGACGGACAACGGACAAAACATGGGCTGTTATTTCCGTTATGAAAGCTGTTACAAGGTTGAGTCCTAAGCAACAGAACAGGAAGTGTTGTCCTTACGTTACCACCCTTGATCCTAAACCCAAGTGTTCTGATAATTCCAAGTTGTAATTTGAAATGACGCGCATCTCGAGGATTTAGGATCCTAAGGTTCAGAACCAAGGACGAAGGTTTTAAAAAAATGGACTTTTAACTATTATAATTGGTCAAAGACCAGTCAAAAATTTTATATTTTATCATATCTTCGAATTTGTTTACAACCAATTAAACGTAAAAAGAATTAAATAATGGTAAGACAAGTTTTACTCGAGATGAGATAATCATCATATTATTTTATTTAATATTGGCTCAGGCTCCCGTTACCGCCCTCACATGACAGGCTCCAGTTACAGGACACAATATGAGCCACGTGGCACAACTATTAGAGGACTCTTACTGTATGGATGTTTGGCCAATCCCTAACTGGACCTACAAACCAAAATTCAGCATGATTAGTAATTTATAGGCGTTGGATTGGACTTATTTTCATGGATTAATCTCAACTGTGGGAATTTGAGCAATATTTGAGGGTACTAATATCCAACGCCTAGAAATCACTAATTAGGCTGATTTTGGGTTTGTTGGTCGACCTGGGGATTGGCCAAACATCCATACCGGTTAGAGTTCTCTAAGCGTGTGCCACGTGGATCATATTGTATCTGTAACCGGAGCCTGTCATTTTAGGGCGGTAACTGGTGCCCGATCCTTTAATATTACGTATTTTTGCAACACACCTCTGAAAATAATAAATATTTAGTAATAACCCCTTATACTTTCAAACTTTAGGAGTTCCCCCATTAACTTGTTTTAATTGTCATTGGCTCACGTTGAATTGTGACTTGCATCATGGGCCGTTAAGCAAGGATGGAAGTCTCAGAATCGGAGGGCTCCAGAACAGGATCGGCCCATCTAGCCCGAGACAAAGTGAGATTGCTTTGTAATATAAATCAATAGAAATAAAAGATGGTCCACATCTGTTGAAAGGATCGTAACACATACGATTGCATGGACCCAGCAGTGTCGCAACAATTCTGGTTTTGTTCTATGATCGATTAACTACGTAAAGAGATGTCCCGTCTGATGGACGGAGTCAGACTGGATTGATCATCGTTTTAATGAAGTAGAGGAGAGTGTACCCAAACATACGTGATGCTCATGGAAATAGCATTCAGCACGCATTTGGACGACTCCCTCGGTCCCTACTCCCTCCACCTTTGTGCAACGTCACATGGCACTATTTAAAGTGACGGTACCACTTATAGCGACTTAAAGTGACATAACGTCTATAATGTGTGGAACATTAATAAAGTCAACAAATTCATAATGTTCCAATGTGATACATTCTCTGCCCGTGCTAGATTTTTTATTTTTTGCTGGGAGCGAACTTTGATGTTAACAGTTAACACCCCACGAAAGGCACCATCTTCTGTTTGGACTATTGTTTTTAAAGAGCCCAGCCACTTTTGCTCAACAGAGTCTGCTGAAGCACAGCACCTTTGCGTTTGAAAATTGACAGGTACCCCCTCATAATCCTGTTTCAAGAAAAGTTTAAATTTACAAAGATTTAAAATATGCTATCAGGGTTACATGTCGAATGTAGAGGCACTGAGTGAGGCCAATCAGGTGCTTGACCAACCTAGACACTGCACCCACTTCCTCTCAAAATAGTTCCTTATGGGGGCATTAGCTGTGCATTCTGGTGTTATTTTTCAAGGTGAAAAGTATCCCTGTAAACCAAACTAAATAAGGGGCCTGCTCAAATGTGAATGTCGTAATCACCCACTGTGGATCCATCCAGATTGATGAGATTGCCATCACCACTCAACAGGACAAACAATCTCTAAGAAGCGAGGGAACTTGAGGGAGATGAAAGTAGGTACATTAATGCTCCTCAGCCCAGCAGAAAATGTGACAATTTCAACCTCCTCTTTCGGTCTCTTCATCTTCGTCGACAAATTCTAATGCCTCCCAAAAATACAGAACCTCTCCATCACATCTTCTCTAATACTCACCATTGCAAACCCGATATATTGAGACAACAAAATTGAACACAGAACCCTGGAAATTAATAATGGATCTCCCTCATCAGTGATCGTTTATGTCTTTCCCCAATAACATAACATTGTAGAAACCTAATGAAATCCCGTACAAGCTTCAAACTTTTTGGTTGTTCACAGATTTTGTCACTTGGGATTGAAGGTTTTGGCCTAGAAATGAATGAGAGAAGTTTATGGGGACTGAGATTACTTACAGTAGGTATGAAACAGAGAGATGGCTTGCAAGATTACCAATAGGATAAACAAAAATAGGGGGATGAAAGATGAGGTCTTGGGAGGTTTAAGTCTTTAAGATAAGAAAAAAAAAAACTGTTTTTTGTTGTTTTGTAACTGGAATTATGTGACAATTAAGGTCGTGAACATAGAATCAATCTAAATACGTACAAAACCTCTTCTCTATGTAAATAGCTCAAAACAAAAGAAACAAATAAAAAGTTTGATCTTTAATGGTAAAAAGTGTGAGAATGGAGAGAAACCCTTGTATTTATGGGCCTTTTTCAAATCCATAAACTTTTTCTATACCTTTTCTTGGACTGTAATGAATCATGGAATACTTATTTGGGCTCCGAAAAAGGGAGAGGTATCTCTCAAATGCTTATGAGAAGGGCAAAATAGTCCTTTTACACAAGTTATGAAGGACACGTAGCCATAGTGTAAGTCAATGACAGTCAGATTTGGTCAAAGGGGGTATTCCTGTAGTTTGAAAGTTCAGGGGGACAGTACAAAATACTTTTGAAATAGCAAGGGGGTATTACTAAATTAACCTATACTAAACATATAAATTGCTTATTAAAAAAAAGGTATTTTGTTATACCCCATGTGAAATTGACGATATTTGCATTGGGCACGGGATATGGGACTCTTTCACCTAAACTCAGCATTGGATGTCTTGAAATCCAACAGCGGTTGATAGTGCTGAGTTGGCATTCACTTTCCCAAAGCAAAACCACCATTGAATTTCAAGAAATCCAAGGCTGAGAGTTTGGGTGAAAAATTTTAGTCTGCGTATGCCGACCCTCTGCATTATCCCAATTTTTCATTTTTTGTCTTCCCCCTTACACCTTTTTTGACCATCTCTGACCCCAAATGATAGTTGTTGGTTTGTTAACAAATTTTCCTAGTACCAAAATACTCTCATTTGTGTAAAATTACTAAAATAGTGCACCATTTTTTTTTTTTGTTGTTCTTTTTTTGGAACCTCCGCGGAGGGATGGAAACTTTATTGATATTGAAAAAGAGTTTACACATAGATAGGGGGACGTAAAAACCTGACCCCTCAAGATGTTAAAAATGGTCTTGAAATAAGAGAAAAAGAGCATCACAATACAAGAAAAAATAGATCTAGGCTCTAATGTAAGGTGTTCATATCTTATCCAGCCGAAGAAACCACCATCTTATCTCTCTCTCTCTCTCTCTCTCTCTCTCTCTCTCTCTCTCTCTCTCTCTCTCTCTCTCTCTCTCTCTCTCTCTCTCTCTCTCTCTCCATGAATTAATTCCATCTCATCCATTCCTTCCTTAGAGTACAAGTAGAAGAAAGCATTCCTCCTGATCATAGCCTTGAAGTACTCACGGACTCGCATGAACATCTCATAGATGGAGGTTGAGTTCCCAATGAAGGTTGATGCAATTGATAGTCCCCTAGGTTGGTCAGCTTTGGAATTGTTAGGGGTAGGTACTACTGAGACCCACGTGAGGTTAGAGGGGCAAACCCTACCACGAAAAAGTGAAGCCGGGAATGGGATCAAGTTCACCGCAAGCTTTCGAAGGTCAGAGTGCGCTTCCCAGGAAACTTGAGGCAGTTAGTAACACCACTCATGGTTGCAGTCCAACGGAGATCAAGTGATTCACACCCACTAAGACAAAGATTTATAGTAAAAGGGAATTAATCAATATATATATATATATATATATATATATATAGAGAGAGAGAGAGAGAGAGAGAGAGAGAGAGAGAGAGAGAGAGAGAGAGAGAGAGAGAGAGAGAGACCAAAATACATCGTTTAAAAAATGAACTATTAGGAAATAATAACTATAAAAAATAGTTATTATTTGCTCTTGTGTTTTATCTAAACCCTAGAACACTATCTGTTTGATTCTAAGATGATCATATCCAAACCATAATCCCTATAAATTGTTGACGAAACTATATTCCAACTCTTTTTTGGGAATTGAAGTAAAGAAAATGAGAAATCAAATAGATCTTTCACTAGAACGATCACACATTAATCATCGCTTGTCCCACCTTATCGTTCCTGTCGGAGTTCACCGGAATCAATGGTAGTTTAGGAGAGACACTAACACGATATTTGTGTTTGTGTTGATATTTAGGGGTTTGTCCGTTCATGTGTTTGTCTTTAGTCTTCTCTGCTTCTCTCTTTTCAGGGTAAAATCCTAGGTTTAATTTGTTTGCAGCCTTCCATGACCCATAAATATTGACGGGCAAATTTGTAATACCCCTTATAAGATTGGCGATATTTGCAAAAACTCTCAATAGTTTCATTTTGTTGCATTTCCCCATTTGACCACTGCTTTCTGCCTTTGACTTTAAATGGGTTATTCTACTTTTTTTACCATGCACCAAAATACCTTTACCTATTCAAAATTACTAAAATACCTCCACGTTTTTTGAAAACCAACTGACCCGCCACTAATACGGCCAATGCTTCTGTTTAACCCCTTGTAACCACGTGTTCTGACAATCTGAACCAATTTTTATGATGGATGGTTTAGATTTCTTTGGAGAAAAATCTAAACCGTTCTTTTACTAACCAAGCGAGTTCACCACGTGGCACTCTCTTTATCAATCTGATTTTTCACCCGTTCGTTTGCGATTATAAATTTAGGTTTAGTGTTTAATCACACCGAACCATGTTTATTCCTCCATTTGGAACCCTGGGCTGCACCTAAATACATTCATGTGGAACATTCTTAGAGACCACTGGCCATATAGATGTTTGGGCCATCCATAGGTGGACCTACGGACCAAAAGTCAGCCTGATTGATGGTCTATAACGATTATATTTTAGTCTTTTTCATGGGTTGATTTTCTACTTGAGGGATTCGGAGATTATAGGTCTCTCTAGGGATGAGCCTAACATCCATATGCTCCCTTGAATAACGTGTTGATATGGCTTTCAAAAGAGAAAATATTTGCTATCCCATGGGACTTCAAAATTTGAAGTCTTCCTTCCAAAAATGGCACTAGGAACATCTCTTGGGCCCCACGGGCCTTATGGATGTTTGCTCAACCTCTTGGCGAACCTACATATCAAAAATCAGCTTATCCACAATTTCTAGCTAACACTTATATTTTAGCATCCGAAAAAACGTGCTCAAATTCAATGGCCAGAGCTTACGATGTTAAAATACTCAAATATCCAATGGTTAGAAATATCAAATACATTGATTTTTGATGTGTACGTAGATCCATCAAGAAGTGGACCACATATCCATAAGGTCAGTGGGCCTTAAAGAGTGCTCCACGTAGCTAGAGTTTTGGGAGGGGACTTCAAACTAGGACGACTGGCTTTCAAAACGCTTAAACAAAATCTTGAAAAATGTTTTGAACGCTTATTGATGTTGAAGAGATGTCTAATGACGGTTCAGATTTTTTCTACAAGAAATCTGAACCATTGGTCTATATAGTCGTCAGACGATGTTGTAAGACGAGTTTAAATGCAAGTAATTAATGAAAAGACGACACAATAATGGCAATCAGTTCACGTATTTTGGTCGACTAAAACTTCGAGGTTGACACCCATGTGACACAGTTAAAGCCTCTCTACGTTTAAAGGCAAAACCTTCCCTCGTTAAATTCCTCTATTTTAAAGAAAAGACAAAACCTGCACCCTGCACAATTTAGGATATCCGGCCACGTGTTTAGTGATCTCAAACATTTAGATCTGAATAGCCAAATAATGCTCAAAATCTACCGTTATAAATCAACTAATGAAAACGACTCTAATCAAATCCTTAAAATCATTAATAGGCTGATTTTTTGCATGTAGGTCCATCTAGGGATGGGCCAAATGTCGATGGGGCGAGTGTGCTACGTGTAAGGTGTTGCCACGTGTAAAATAATAGAGAAAAAGGGGGGTGGGATATTTTTAATAATTTTACACAACCGAGGGGGTGTTGGCGCAGTGGTAGAACCACGATAGGAGTTTGCTCCTTCTGATCGTGTGTTCGAGACTCGCAGGCTCCTGACCTACCCAGTTGTAAGTAGCGAAATTTCCGTGGGGTGTCTGCACGACCGGATGGATTAGTCCCACCCAAAGGTGTGGGGATACCCTTCGAGTCTTCGACAGCAAAAAGAAAAAAAAAAATTGTACACGAAGGTATTTTGGTCCAGGGAAATAATTGTTAATAGAACAAGCTCAAAAACGGTAAAAGAATTGAAAGGTCAAAAGGGAAGACCTAGAAAATGAAAAACCAGGGGTAACGCAAAGAAGTTCCAAACAAAAGGAAAATACAAGCACAGATCGAGCTATAAACAACAGAAGCTACAGTAAAAAAGTTCTCTTCAATGCCAGTAGTCATCTCTATCCTCCTTTTTCCCCCTTCTTACTCACCTCTATCCTCATTAATCGCGTCGAGGATCAGAATAAGAGCAACAATGAAAGCGTAGTCGATGTTGGGATACACAGTCACCATGAACGTGTCCTTACCAAGCAGCACGCTCTGAACAGTGTGTTTCTTGTGCATCTGCAATCAAGAGTAATAAAAAATTATTCGGGATCAAATTTTGAGCTGGATATCATATCATATGTTAATTCGTTAGTCTTACTTGAGCGACGATGTTCTTAGACTCTCCGCTGTAGACGACGCATGATCTCTCCAACCAGCTCCCTTTGATCTTGAAATCACAGACATCCTCTTTTATGTTTCTCGCCAAGAACACATCCAATTTGGTCCGAAACTGGATCAACGAGGACTGCTTAGCACTGAATATCAGATCTTTCGGGTCTTTGCTATCTCCTCTAAATACTTTCCATCTCCTATGTGCACTCATTATCTGAAATAACAAGAAAATAAGAAGGAAAATAAATGATTAAGTGCACAGGAGTGGGATCCACCAATCAATGGTTCGAACCTAAAGTGGACTTTTGACCAATGAGATCTCCTAAAATAAAAAAACATTAATTAGTGGGTCAAATAAAGATATAAATTTATTAATTATTCTTTGAATTCATTTTCTAGCTAAACCTAAATAATGGTTAACGGTCATTATTTTGAAAATGTGGCTTAATAGGGACTGTTATTTTGAAAATGTGGCTTAATGGGTCAAATAAAGATATAAATTACATATTATATCTTATATTTGGCGTTAAATACTAAATAATGTACCGGGTTTAAAACCCGTTATTGTTATAGCATAACCGTTTCTTTAAACCATGACATGAACCAAGTTTAATTAAAAGGGACTGCTATAATGTCACAATGGGTAGCCGGGGTAGGTAATGTTATAATGGTTTGAAATCTCGGGATCGGAGCCCGGATTGGTGGGCTCCATTCTCGATCCTGATCGGTCCCAGAATGGGATCAGCCCATCTCGTCTGAGACGAGGTGGGACTCCTTTGTGAAACAGTGATCTCGGGGCGAGACAGAGCCTGGTTTGGCTCGGATTGGTGGGTTCTGAGACTGATGCGGATCGCCCGATCCAGAATGCGTTCGGCCGAGACTTTGGACCATGAATGCATGCTATTGTTATCATCAGATTCATCACGACAATGGCCGATATAATTGGTCATACAATGGTCAAACATTTGTTATTTTATTATTTTTGACTTTATTATTCAACTAAATGTAAAAAATAATAATAATAATAAATAATGAATAATGACTGTCATTTTCAAAATAGTAGGCGCAGCCGGGGCGGTGGGGGGGTCAACCGGACGCCTCTGTTTGTGACGTTCTTACCCCACCTTGAACAAAATCCGCCACTAGACTCAACGGTATAACAACTGTTATAATGTCCATTATCCATCATTTTATCCTTATCGTTGTTATCTTGAAAAACTATTCAAAAAATAATAGGGAGTATATTGAACATTTTTTTTACTATGTCATGGCCCGAAATGACCTTAACGTTACATGTCCGTTATAACGTTATAACACTAGCTCCAATCCAAACCTAGATCATTATAACAACGGAAAATTGCAGAAAAGAAAATAAACTTTAATTTATTTACAAAAAAGAATACAACTTTTCGCAAATCCCAAAAAAGAAAACGAAACGCCCTTTCAAAGAAAGGGCGTTTCGTCTGCTGTCAGTCCAATCAGTCGTCGACTGACTAACGAATGACTGATGGCTGACACGTCTGACAAACGCCCTTTTAAAGGGCGTTTATTCTTGAGAAATTTTAAAAAAACATCCCATAATTCCTCAACTTCTAAACCCATCTACGAATATGGGAATGATCTGAATTTTTGTGAGGATGATCTCCTCACCGTAGAGATCATCCTCACCAAAAATCAGCCATTGATTCATCTTCTGGGTACGCCAAAATGGGCGTAAAATTTGGGGTATCAAAAAACGCCCTTTAAAAGGGCGTTTTCTACTGACACACGCCCTTTAAAAGGGCGTTTTCTACTGACACACGCCCTTTAAAATAACGTATGTCAGGTTGTCAGATGTCGGACCGACACTGACAGACGTTTTTCAAAAAGGCGTTTATTACTGAAAAACGCCCTTTTAAAGAACGTTTTTCAGAAAAAACGCCCTTTTAAAGAACGTTTTTTTAATAAACATGTGCCACGTCATGAAACGCCCTTTTAAAGAGCGTTTCGTTTTCTTTTTTGGGATTTGCGAAAACTTGCATTCTTTTTTGTAAATGAATTAAAGTTGGTTTTCTTTTATGCAATTTTCCCTTATAACAACTATTTAACAGCAACAACAAGAATTTTACTTCTCCATTTAGTTATATTTTGAGTCAATAATTTCTGCAATTCTTCAATTCATTATAACAGAAAAATGAAAAATAAAACAATAAAAAAAAAACGGAAAATTGCAGAAAAGAAAATAAACTTTAATTTATTTACAAAAAAGAATACAACTTTTCGCAAATCCCAAAAAAGAAAACGAAACGCCCTTTCAAAGGGCGTTTCGTCTGCTGTCAGTCCAATCAGTCATCGACTGACTAACGAATGACTGATGGCTGACACGTCTGACAAACGCCCTTTTAAAGGGCATTTATTCTTGAGAAATTTTAAAAAAATATCCCATAATTCCTCAACTTCTAAACCAATCTACGAATATGGGAATGATCTGAATTTTTGTGAGGATGATCTCCTCACCGTAGAGATCATCCTCACCAAAAATCAGCCATTGATTCATCTTCTGGGTACGCCAAAATGGGCGTAAAATTTGGGGTATCAAAAAACGCCTTTTAAAATAACGTCTGTCAGGTTGTCAGATGTCGGACCGACACTGACAGACGTTTTTCAAAAAGGCGTTTATTACTGAAAAACGCCCTTTAAAAGAGCGTTTTTCAGAAAAAACGCCCTTTTAAAGAACGTTTTTTAATAAACATGTGCCACGTCATGAAACGCCCTTTTAAAGAGCGTTTCGTTTTCTTTTTTGGGATTTACGAAAACTTGTATTCTTTTTTGTAAATGAATTAAAGTTGGTTTTCTTTTATGCAATTTTCCGAAAAAAAAAATCGACAAAAATATAAGTAGTAAATTAAACTAAAACAAAAGTTGAATCAAACCTTTTCTTGCATAGAGAGGAGAGGTTTTCCGGTAGCGTCGAGTAAGACTCGCCGATCACGAAGGCTTAGAAGCTTGCCTTTGATTTTGAAGACTATGTTTCCATTAACATCCATAACGGCGAAGTTACCATCCGATATGGTCATAACTTTTCTGATGATTGTGAGGTCTACAGGGTAAGGAGCACAGAACTGTGGGCCGACAACCGCGACCGAATTAGATAACGGCGCATAGCTCGGTTGACCCATGACGTAGTTGGAGCCGGGGTTAGTTAACGGTGGGCAGCTTGGTTGATTCACGACGGAAGGGTCATTTACCGGCGGATAGTTTGGCTTGGCGATGACAGAGGGGTTTGTTAACGGCGGACAGCTTGGTTGATTCACGACGGAAGGGTCATTTACCGGCGGATAGTTTGGCTTGGCGATGACAGAGGGGTTTGTTAACGGCGGACAGCTACCCATAACGTAGTCAAAGCCGGCATTTGTTACCGGTGGATAAGTTGGTTGATTCATGACAGAAAGGTTAGTTAACGGGGGTGGATAAGTTGGTTGATTCATGACAGAAGGGTTAGTTGACGGGGGTGGATAAGTTGGTTGATTCATGAGAGAAGGGTTAGTTAACGGCGGTGGATAAGTTGGTTGATTCATGAGAGAAGGGTTAGTTAACGGCGGTGGATAAGTTGGTTGATTCATGAGAGAAGGGTTAGTTAACGGGGGTGGATAAGTTGGTTGATTCATGACGGAGGGGTTAGTGAACGGCGAATAGTTGGGTTGAGCCATGACTGATTATGAGAGGAAGAAAGAGGAACTTATGAGAGAGAGAGAGGGACAAAATCAGAGATATCAATCTGTTGGGCTATGAGCTAAACCTTCTTTTAAAGTCCTACATTGTTTCCGTGTTTCTTCTAAAGTACGGAATTCAAATTTGAAAATTTGAAGTCGCACCGAGACTTTCTCGCAAAATTCTCTGTGGAGCACTCTTTAGGGCCCACTGACGTTATGGATGTTTGATCCACCTCTTGATGTATTTGCAAATAAAAAAAGAAAGTTTAATTGATAATTTATAACCGTTGGATCTGAGCATTTTAATATCGTAATTTAGGACCATTGCTTTTAATCACTATTTTTTGGATGCTAAAATATAACTGTTGAAAATTGAAGAAAATGTGGATTTTTGGTATGTAGGTACATCAAGAGGTTGATGGATATTTGGCTAATCCCTAACTGGAACTACAAGCCAAAAATCAACATGATTAGTGATTTCTAAGCGTTGGATTGAAGTTATTTTCATGGGCTGATTTTAATTGTTAGCATTATTGACCATTATTTGGGTGCAAAGATCCAAAGGTTTGAAATCATTAATCAGGCTGATTTGTGGTTTATAGGTCCATATAGGGATTGGCAAAACATCCATACGGTCAGAGTCCTCTAAGAGTATGGCACTTGGATCATATTGTGGGCTGTCATCGGCCTCGATGACAGTCCGATGTCATAAAAGTTTTACTCTGCCTATATGAAATAAACAATGTGGCCGATGAGACCATGTCTCAATTGAGCCCATCAATTATTCCAGATCTTTTGAATGGGTCATGGCAGTGATGGTGGCAGCAAACGCGTGAGCCGTTGATGGTAGTGGTCGTTGGACAGAGAGAGAGATAGAGAGAGGGGTTTGATCATTGATCTTCCGTCAATCAATAGGAGCTCCTCCCGTAGGGGCCTTGATTTTGATCATTTTCTATCAGATTTTTGACAAAGTCAATGGTCAATAGAGGCAACTCGTCTATTTTGATTCTAAGGAAAATTGATAGTCATTTTCCCTGGAGCAGCCTACCTTTGCTCGGATAAAACTTTGCTCAACGACATGTTGAACGTCGTACTCTTTAGAAAACGCGTTTTTCAAGTTTAAGGTCCCGTTAGGATTGCCATTTGGCCAAACATCCATACGGTCAGCGTCCTCTAAGAATATGCCACGTGGCTCCTATTGTCGGTTGTCAGCGGCTTCGTTGACTCTGGCTGCCAGCAAAGTTTGATTCACTTTTAAGGACACGTGATTCATGACTGTTTGGTCCATGCTGATATATCAAGGGCATGATATAAAACTATGTTTTAAAACTCGCCGAGCCGACTTAGGACTAGGCCGAGTCGACTCGACTCGATTGTATTTCGAGTCGACTCGGCATACAGACTCGGATTTGCATAGTGCGGCGAGTTGACTCGGAAAATCGTCCGAGTTGACTCATAATTTAGCCGAGTCACCCATTTAAAGGCCGAGTCTAATCAAAACTCTTTTTTTTTTCTAATTTTCTAAATGTTTTTTTTGTACTTGTTTCCTATTTTCAAAGTTTTTCTTAATAAATATTATTTTTTATATATTTAATTAAATAATAATCAATTTAATGACTCGCCGAGTTGACTCCCGAGTCATCGAGGTGACTCGGCCCAATGGACTTCCGAGCCGAGTCCGAGTTCCGAGTTTTAGAACATAGATATAAAAAGGTCCACAGGGAATCTCTCTCTCACTCTCTTCCTCTGCTCAACTATCAGCCCGTAACAAACCCTTCCATCATGGATCAACCGTTACCAAACTACCGCGCCAACATCATCACAAGCGAATCGATCTATCCGCCGTCAGCTCAACCCACTTTCGGCCAACAGTTCTGTGCTCCTTCCGCAGTAGACCTCAAAATCGTTAGAGAAGATATGACCACAACGTACTTCCTCGTCAGGGACGTTAATGGAAACATCGTCTTCAGAGTCAGAGACAAGTTAGGAAGTTTTTATGATACGCGGGTCCTGCGAATCCTAGAAGACACTTCCGGGAATCGTATATTGACTATCAAAGCCAAAGCCAAGGTCTGATTTAATTTTCTATTTTCCTTTCTCAAATTTTCAATTTTATCTTTTAATTCATTATTTTTCATTTTAAAAATTAATAATATTTAAAAACATGTCTCTAAATAAATTTGATGAGCTAATTATGATTCATGTTATTGCACCAAATAGTTGGGATTATAGTTAGAAAATGGTGAAACCGCGAAATTGCCCATAGAAAAATTTAAAGCAATTTGGGTTAAAAAAGGCGGTAAAAAGACAAGAAGGTCGAAAGATCAATAAGTGACGACTTCGGGTTTAATATTCTTTCAATCCTAAACTTTGCGTAAAAAACAAGTATGTATATATATATATGTGTGTGTGTGTGTGTGTGTGTGTGTGTGTGTGTGCAATATAAGTATAATAAAGCCGAAACTATATATATGATGTTTCCTTTAAAGGGTGTGTTTGATTGCATAGAAATTTTTTCTGTGCAAAAAATCTTTTTCCACAAAATTTTTCTGCAAAAATACATTTGATAGAGCTGTTTGATTGCACCCGAGAAAATATGCAATTTTCAATTACGTGAGAAAATAAGGGTGAATTTTAGTGGAAACCAATTCTTACCTATGTCGAACGGACATGAATTCTAGGCTTTGATGGAAAAATTTTGCTTTCTCGAAATTTTATTCTTATTTTTGAAATGGCTATCAAACAAAGGATCCGGAGGTATGTTTAAAAACTCGCCAGGTCGACATGGGACTCGGCCGAGTTGACTCGACTCTATCGCATTCGAGTCAACTTGGGTTACAAACTCGGATTGCAAGCCCCACAAGTTGACTCGGAAACTCAACCGAGTCAACTCAATCGAGTCAACCATTTAAAGGTCGAGTCGACTCGAAACTCAATTTTTTATGAATTTCTAAATGTTTTTAGTATTTTTCCTATATTTTATGATTTTCAACGTTTTTCTTAATAAATATTATTATTATATATTTAAATATATAATAATTAATTTAATGACTCGCCAACTCTCGAGTCTTCGAGGTGACTCGACCCCATGGACTTCCGAGTCTAGTTCGAGTTCTGAGTTTTAGAACATTGATTCTGAGCAGGTCTAGGAGATTGAGTTTCCTTCTGAGCAATTTGTTTTCTCATTTTCTTTTATTTCAGTTGATAATTATACATCACAGACAAGGAAATAAATTTTGATTTCGAGGTTTATTTCGACCGGCCCGAAAATAGAAATATTTCGTGAAAATATTTTGACCAGTGTGGAAATAATACATTTTTCGTGGAAAAGATGGAAATAATGCAGATATGATGAAATATTATGAATTTTTTTTAGAAAGTTTGAGAAATGATAAAACAAGCATAAAAACACTCATAAGCTATCAAACCATAATATACAACCATATGTAGTGTGGAAATGAATGACAATAGCGGTTTGATAGTTAGTCAAAGAATTATAGAATTAGATAACTATTATTTAATTAATAATTATATAAAAAAGTCATAAATCAAGGTATTAACGAATCTTTATTCACTTGTCATAATATTATGTATAATTTTTAAAAACCTTTTTATTATTAACTTATAACGTATACTTAATTTTTTGAATGATTAATTTTTTTTGGGAAAATATTTAACCCAACCAATTTGTAGAACAATCTCAGTCATGCAACATATAATCAATTTATGCACAGTCATAGATGTTTAGGGTAAAGACTAATGAAATTGGGATTTTACCAAAATTTAAATTTTCACCCTAAACGATCTTCAATCCGTGCACAAATCTAGTGTAAATATACTATAGATTTGATGCATGTACACTTAATCTATCTATTTGTAATAATAAATGATAGCAAGAAATTTTATACTTACGTACATTCCAAATTTAAAAAATTCTAAAATAAGATAAGATTCGTCTTCACGATCAAACCGTGGACCAAGACATCTATAATGGATTGGTCTTTTATATAAAAAAGAAATATAGAGAAAGGGGTTAAATGGATTAAATATGGGATTTGTGGCTGTTATGAGTTCAAATGAGATGTTTCCTATATTGGATTGAAATGTTTCCATACATGCATGTCGAAATATTTCAACCTAAATAATACATATCTACATTGTTAATTGATCGAAATTTATTGTTCACGCGAAATATTTCGACATGAATGAAAATATTTCGTGTATGTATTCTTTCCTGTTAGTAACCTAGAAAATAGAAATATTTCGCGAAATATTTAGACATGAATGAAAATATTTCGTGTATGTATTCTTTCCTGTTAGTAACCTAGAAAATAGAAATATTTCGCGAAATATTTAGATAATTTTGCGAAATTTATTTCCTTGATCACAGATATGAAGTGTTTAGAGGAGATAGTGAAGAAACCATAGATCTCATATTCAGTACGAAGCTTTCCTCAAAGATCAAGTTTGGGGCCCATTTAAAAGTGTGCTTAGCGAGCAAACAAAGTGAGGAAGTCTATGATTTCAAGGTCGTAGGTGACTGGTCGGAGAAATCATGCACCTTCTATAAAGAGAGTCTGAAACCGTCTGCATTGCTCAAGTAAGAATGAAAGAACATATGATCCCCCTAAAATTAGAGATCCCAAATGTTTAATTAATTATTCATCATAATTGCAGATGCAAAAACACGTGCTGCTTGACAATGATCCGTTGATGGTGACTGTGTCTCCAAACATCGACTACGCTTTTATTGTTGTTCTTATTATGGTCCTCGATGGGGTTTACCAACTGGTGCCTACCAAGAAAAATAGATGATCGATAGAGATGACATGCGGAAAGTGCGCGCGTATGTTGAGGGTGTTAAAGAATATATATCATAGTAAGTTATGTGAGATACACCATATCATTATTGGTTTATCTTATCACAATAATATATCAAGATTAGATTTAATTGAGAGATTATAGGATCTCAATCCTATTGGACTCTTGTAATGCTCTATATAAGAGCTTTGAGTAGGACTATGTAATTAATCAAGTTATTCAATAAATCTCAATTTTCTACATGGTATCAGAGCGGGTCATCCAACGACCTGTGCTCTTCTGATCTTCACGTGGTCCATCTCTCTTCTGACGGCTCTCTTCCGACGGGCGGTATCTTTGCTATCCGTCGGGCTTAATATTTTTTTTTTTAGTTTCACTCACTGTTGTCGTCGTTGCCCGAAGCTCCCTTGCAAGATCCAATGACGTACATCTCCTATCATCATCGACCTCCAGATCTATGCCAAGATTAATCAAGTAATCAACATCGGAGCTCAATCAATGTTGTAGCTCTGGTGGCTAGCCTCAGATCAGAGGGTTTTAAGCACTGCCGTTGTTGATGCCTCCTCCACTAATGCCGTTAACGCCATCGCCGTCAACGTCGTCACAGTTGTAAGCCATCTCTGGCACCCTATTCTCGGTTTTTGAAAACCCAAATATCGAGTGCCGCTTCCAATGATGTCTCCGTCGCCATGAGCCTCCATCTCTGACCACATCCTTCATGGGTTTTGGAAACCCTTTGTTCGGATGATAAACAAATTTTGAAAAAAAAAAACAAAAAAAAGATTAGCTTGTGGACTTTTACAGCCCAAGTTAGTGTGAGGTCCAAGAGAGGCCCATACCCTTCATTGCTTGTGGACTCATAGAGCCCAAGCCTGTGAGACAAATAGATGCCCACGCGTTTTTTGCCCAACAAGGCCCTTTATTCGGATTAAAATCCGACAGGTTCCAGACTAGCCTAAACCGAAAATTTCTCTGGGACAAGATCCCGCGTGACTACTCATGGATCACTACTCTGGCTAACAACCATTTTCATTATTGACAAGCACAGACTTCAAAGCTTGATCAAGACGATTCAATCATCAAAACAACTTAAAATGGCGATAGCATCTTTCAACGGTACTCACTCTTCAATGCAGTGGATTTTGACAAACTCATGATGATTGTCGATCTCTGATCCCCATGAGTTTGATGGAGAATGTTAGAGAATATATATCATAATAAGTTGTGTGAGATACACCATATCATTATTGGTTTATCTTATCACAAGACTAGAATAATATATTAGGATTAGATTTAATTGAGAGACTATAGGATCTCAATCCTATTGGACTCTTGTAATGCTCTATATAAGAGCTTTGAGTAGGTCCATGTAATTAATCAAGTTATTTAATAAATCTTAATCTTCTACAGAGGGTGTGTAGGATTTTATCCCTACAGGTATTAGATGGCGCATGATCTCTTCGACCAGCTCCCTTTGATATTGAAATCATAGACTTCCTCCCCTTGTGTTTCTTGCTAAGAACACGTCTAATTTTTTTATGAGACTGGATCATTGAGGATTGTTTAGCACTAAATATCACATCTCTGGAGTTCTCGCTTTCTTCTCTAAACACTTGATATCTACCATGTGCACTCAATATCTGAATATTGAGTTTATAGGCTCAGTTTAGACACGAGACCGGCACATAATAGATGTAACGGGCTGGGTCCTTAGGTTTGGGCCGGGCCTAAGGTTATTTTATGCAAAATAAAGCCCAATCCAGGACCAGCCCAACCCATTATATTGTTATATTTATAAACTATGATATAATAATATGTATTATTTTATAAAGGAAAACCCATTTACTATTTTATATATGGCTTTATATATTGAATACGTCAATTTTGAGAAAAGTTAAAATACTAATTATAATAAAGAAACTATAAAATATTTCTTTAAATGCATTGGATCGGATCATGTCACGTCTAGGTGATGATCTGATCTCTTATTCGGTTCCTACCAAATATGTGCATTTTCTTATCTTATTGGATCAGTACTGATTTATGAGTCAGTCTAGATGAGCTACACCCATTTCTTACATCCAGTTCTTACACCGCCGGTGGGGCCCACATGGAGATCATGTTTGAGTTGTCCTTACCATGATGATCATCATAACCAAAATTCAGTACATTTTAACAAAAACAACGGCTATTTTAACGGTAACAACCCAACCTAACCCAACCCAAAGTCTGCAAATGTATGCAGACTATATTTGTCCCGAATTTTTGGTGCCGGATTGTAGGTGGTCAGTGACCATTGCGTCCCATGCCCACGGTGAAAATAAAAAAATGCTCAAATCCAACAGCTGGGAATCATCTATCAAGTTACGTAGGTTCACCAAGAAGTGGGCCAAACATTCATTATGCCACATGATAATTTTGGCCTGAAAACATAAGAAGTATTACTGACTATACCTCTGATTTGCTCTTTTTGTGATATTTCATGCGTAGTAGCTGAAGTATAATAGTACGGGGAGTACCTAAATGTTTCTCCTTTGAATTATAAAATGCATATATACGCATTACTCCGTCAATATATCACGAGATTTTTAGATGATGGATCAATTGAAATTTCATACATGACATTGACATGCAAGTGCTCTTAATATAGGCCAAATCAAATTCAACGGGATGAGCCGTTGTTTACGGTGGTGGTGGTGGTGGTGGTGGTGGTTGTGGGATAGAGAGAGAAGTTAGAACTTGGAAGTAATAAAAAAAGACCGGTAATATTGAGTCAATCAATAGCAACTCCTCCCGTGGTGGCCTTATCTCGATAGGAGCTAGCTGTGATTTGATCATTTTCTATCAGACTTTGACAAAGTCATTGGTCAACTCAATATATAGAGTCAACTTATCTTCAACTTGTTTGATTCTAAGGAGGTAGGCATGTGCAATACACCTCATTATTCAGGGTTAAGTCATAAGAGAAATTTCCTTAGAGCCTGCCTATCCTCCATACTATTTGAAATGTGACTCAGTTTTGGGCTTCTACATCTCCTAACCATAGTTTAGAGAAATGTTTTTTAGTAACATCCCCTAAAATTTGAAAGTAATTAGTAATACCCCCTTGTATACTTTCAAACTTTAAGATTACCCCCTTGACCTAGTTTAACATTAATGGTTGACTTAATAAGTTAAAACGGATTTGAATCACATGCACATCGTTACCCTTGTACTTGCAATAATAAGGTCCTTGCATAGGTATATTGGCAGGCTCATGATGCATCCCACGTTAACATTAGTCAAATAATGGTGGATCCCCAAGTAGAGCACACTCAGTCAATTATAGTCCAAGTGGCTAGGTTTCTTAAGAAAATGGAAAGTTACATGGGAAGATGAAAACTTGATTCTGGAAATGTACGTACCTAGGAAGGACCAAAGTTTGTTGGTCAAGTTAATGTATTTATGCCCAGTGGCGGAGCCAGGATTTTGTTTCAGAGGGGGGCAAGGCGACTAGTGATAGTTAACACGATGAATTGTGTGAGCCACATGACACACTCTTAGAGACCACTGACCATATATGGATGTTCGACTCATCCTTAAGTGTACTTATATACCAAAAATCAGCCTGATTAGTGATTTTTAACGTTGGATTAGACTTTTTCATGAGAATATTCTTAACCGTTTTAATTTGAGCATTATTTGTGGTACTTAGATCCAAAGGTTAGAAATCCTAACTAGGCTGATTTTTGGTATGGAGTTCCACCAAGGGACGGGCAAAAAATCCATATGGTCACTGGTCTGACTATTGCACAGGGCTCATACTGTATGGTCCACCTATATGGATGTTCGACCCATCCTTAAGTCTACTTATATACCAAAAATCAGCCTGATTAGTGATTTTTAACGTTGGATTAGACTTTTTCATGAGAATATTTTAAACCGTTTGAATTTGGGCATTATTTGTGGTACTTAGATCCAAAGGTTAGAATCGCTAACGAGGCTGATTTTTGGTATGGAGTTTTACCAAAGGATGGGCCAAAAATTTAAAAGTACAGAGATTTGGTGTAGATTATGAATAGCGGCTGTTATAACGGGTTTGGACCTCCCTCATTACGTTATGTACCGTTTTAACGCTAAGAAAATAATGGCGTTATTTTTCCAAAAATAACGACCGTTATTTTTTGAAAAAAATTGTTAAAAAATATATGTTATATATTTATGTTATTTTTCAGTTATTTTCTGTTATAAATTTTAATGAATATTTGAATATCAAAATTTTAATTTGAACACCGTTATTTCCGTTCATTTCTATTATTTTTCATTTTTTGTCCATGTGCATTACAATCTGTTATAACAGAAATAATGGTAACGCCCCCAATCTGTTATACCGTTTGAGTGCCAAAGGCACCCAATTTTTGCAAATGCGTTTTTTGCTTGGGGAGTGCGGTGGGCTTGGACTATTTACTATTCTATAAAAGAAAACACTGTGGTTGTCTCCCCACTTGTACCTCCTCTTATAAACATCAACAAAGAAGTGCCCAGATCTAATCCTCCCGCAAATGTACGGTGGATCTCAGCCACTCACCTGATTTTGGCATGGCACGGGGCACCCACTTGTTACATTACATGATACAATAAGGGCGTTCGACCCCAAGACTTTTACCTTGTTTGACTTCTTAGTTATCACGTACAATACTTAGCACATGTTGACCTAGAACCAGATCCCCTTATATACCTCGCGCGGTTCTGGTTTCAATACTGAAACGGGGGTACTTCTAGAACTGGATAATTCAGCATGCTCAATTAACCTGGTCTCCCTACATTTGATAAATGGGTTCCCCAGCCCCTCCTAGTTAAAAGACAATGATGGACCCGATGGATATGGCTGGCTGGGCTTGGGTCTATCTTTTGGACCAATTGGTGATCGGGTCAGGATCTGAGTATAATGCGGTAACCCGGCCAACCCCACCACCCATCTTTTAACTTGGATGGTGATGATGATCATCCATGCGACAAAAAGCAATAAAAACAATGACGTAGGGAAAAACATACAATAAGTACAACCAAAGGGTGTGATTTTATTGTACCATAACAATAAACAAGAGTTTCAAACAAGGGAAATGCAGGCTTCAGTAACAAAAGTTCTTGATTTTCTTGCTAGACACCCTCGTTAACCGCATCAAGGATCAGAATAAGAGCAACAATGAAAGCGTAGTCGATGTTCGGATACACAGTCACGCTGAACGTATCCTTCCCAAGCAGCACGCTCTGAACAGTATGTTTCTTGTGCATCTGCAATTAAGATATATAGAATAAAAAATCATTCGGGATCAATTTTTGATCATCAGTTGGATCATTTTATGTTCATCAATAAATTCTTACTTGAGCGATGATGTTATTAGACTCTCCACGGTAGATGACGCATGATCTCTCCGTCCAGCTACCTTTGACCTTGAAATCACAGACTTCCTCTCTTGTGTTGTTCGCTAAGAATACATCTAATTTTTTACGAAATTGGATCATTGAGGTTTGCTTAGCACTGAATATCACATCTCTGGAGTTGTCGCTTTCTCCTCTAAACACTTGATATCTGCTATGTGCACTCAATATCTGAATCAGAAAAGAAAAAAAATATTTTACAAATATATGGCAGATGCATGAAGTACCTGTTGATTAATACGGTAAAGTCAACCCATGACACTACCGCATGCCATGGTTAACAAAATGTCTATTTTAACAAAAATAACGGCTGTTATAACGGTAACTACCCAACCCCATATTGTCCAAAACCAATAAAATGGCCTATAATTATAACAGCTATTATTACTGTTATTAAAGTTATTTTTAAAAGTTAAAATAAGATTATAATATTTTAACTGTATTTCTAACTCTTTTATTTTTGCTAAGTAAAAATTTTATTAAAGAAAAGAAAACCAAGGAGAAGAGAAAGAAAACTAAGGGGAGTAGAATCGCATCACAATAGTGAAGGCATCCCAACAAAGTTGGCACTCCAACCACCATCAATCATCTGCGTTATACCCAAAAGTTACAACCCAAACCTGTAGTAAAGCCTGTCCGGTTCCTCAATAGAATGGAGAAAATCCAGCCTACCATCCCACCAATGGAACCTCTCCATTGTTGGCTGCACTATCCACTGTAAAATTAACTTCCCTCCATGTAGTACTAATAGGAATAGAGGAGAGTTCAAGCTTGATTGTGTCCAATCTCGCTTTAACTACCCAAGGAACTTCATTTTTAGTGAAAGCTCTCGAACGCGGATAGTGCTGCCAACAAGGGTAAAGTTATGAATTTTTAACGTTAT
This sequence comes from Euptelea pleiosperma, assembly GCA_035048495.1. NCBI lineage: Eukaryota > Viridiplantae > Streptophyta > Magnoliopsida > Ranunculales > Eupteleaceae > Euptelea > Euptelea pleiosperma. Next base: position 28,308,738 of record CM068540.1, read on the forward strand.
AACAGACCATTTAAAACCTTGCCTCGCATTAGTGAATCCCAAACCCATGACCTTCCAAGTTGCGATTTAGGGTTGCAACTTGGGCGGGTTCAACTCGACGTTGGGCTTGGATTGGGTTGGCCTTGGCCCCTTCAGTACTCGGGTTGGGCATGAGCTTGGATTTTGACAACCCGATCAATATTGGGTTGGGCTTGGATTGAGGTTTTGGGCAACCTGACTTAACAATACACCACTATAAAATAGAATTGTATATATCAAGCTTAATTTATATAGGTATTTATAAGAGAGGAACTCCATATTAAAAAATAAAGTTAAACAGAAAAATAAAAGAGAAAAAGAAAAGTTCAAAAAATAAAACTAATTAAAACAATAAAGTAAACCAGACCTTTTCTTTCATGGTGAAGAGCGGGTTCCCAGAAGCGTCGACTAGGACACGTCGATCATGGAAGCTTAGAAGCTTGCCTTTGATTTTGAAGACGAAGTTTCCGTTAACGTCCATAACGGTGAAGTTACCATCTGATATGGTCATTACTTTCCTGACGATAGTGAGGTCAACTGGGGATGGTGCACAGAACTGCGGGCCTATAACGACGACGGGTTTAGCTAAGGGCTGATAGCTCGGTTGGTCTGTGACGTAGCTGGAGCCGGGGTTTGTTAACGGTTGATTGTATGGTTGACTCGTAACGGAGGGGTTAGTTACTGGTGGATAGTATGGTTGATACGCCACGGAAGGGTTAGGTACCGGCGGATAGTGTGGTTGATTCGTGACGGGAGGGTTAGTTACTGGCGGATAGTAAGATTGATTCATGACGGAAGGGTCTGTTACCGGCGGATAGGTCGGATGATTCATGTCGGAAGAGTTAGCTAACGGCGGACATGACGGCTGATACATGACGGAGGGGTTACTTAACGGTGGATAGAACGGTTGATCCATGAGGAAGGGGTTACTTAACCGGCTGATAGTTGGGCTGCTTGACGAATAGAGTGGGAGAGAGATTTCCCGTGGACCTTGTGGGCTTCGAGCTAGTTATTTATAAGGGAGTCACGGCAATTTATTGTGTTTTCTTAATACGATAATCTATCTATCTATTATAAAGTCAAAACCTGGTTTGGGCGACGGTTCCGTAATTTCCTCCGTAAAAAAGGTTAAATCATATAAAAGACAAAACTTCCGTTTGGGCCGGCTTCAAAATTAAAAAAAAGCACTTGGGTTGGGACGGGCTACGTACACAATGTTACTTTAGCAAAACCAGAGCTTAGATGATGGAGGTGGACCCGACAGTGTGAACCAGGGGCATACTCTTAGAGACTATTGACTGTATAGACCAAAACTAAGCCTGATTAGTGATTTATAACCTTCAGATCTAAGGACCCCAAATAATTCTCGAAATCCACGGTTAAAAATAAACTATGAAAAAGACTCTAATTCAATGGATACAAATCACTAATCAGGCTGATTTTTTGGTCTGCAAGTCCATCTAGGGTTGAGTCAAACACCTCACGTGATTAGTGATTAGTGATTTTAAACCTTTGGATCTTTGTACCCAAAGCTAATGCTGAAATTTCACCGATCAAAATCAACTCATGAAAACAACTCCAATCAAATGCTTAGAAAATCACTGACCACACTAATTTTTTGTACGAACGGCCACCTAGGGATGGGCCAAACATCTATATGGTCAGTAGTCTCTAACAAGGTTTAAAAAACGGCCGTTCGTTATTACGGATTCGGACCTACCCCGTTATGTTATACCGTTAAAACGCCCAGAAAATAACGGCCGTTATAACGAAAATAACGGCTGTTATTTTCCGTTATAATGAAAATAACGACCGTTATTTTCTAGAAATTTTGTAAAAAAAAAATGGCTGTTATTTTCGTTTTTTTCTGTTAGATTCTGTTTTTTTTTTCTGTTATTTTCCATTTTTGAAATTTTGAAATTCAAATTTTAAAATTTAAATTTCAGCGCTTTGGGGGAAAAATATCTGATCTAACCCACACACTCTTCGAGGTCAGACGATTCGTATCTTGATGATGATCGGACGATTCCTGTGCTTCAGGATGAAAATTGCTTTCTCCTCCGCAAAGGATAAGATGATCTCCAGATGGGAAGCGATTGTACCTGTTGATAATTCTCCGACGCTCAAGTCAATTTAGGAATGGTAACAGGGTTCATGAAAATAGAATGTTTCAGAGTTTAGGTTATCTAGATCTGGAGAGCAAGATCTCTACTCAATTCTGAGGGTCATGTATTTATACCCCAGAACTAGTATAACTCACCTTCCACGTGTCTACTCTTTGTTAGTCAGTTATGATCTGAAGAGATTCTGTTACGAAACTGTCTCTTCCTGTTAGATCTTAACTACCCCTATTCAGTTATATCTGAAACGACTGAGGTGGCATTCATCGTAGCAGATATTTGAATAGGAGAACGTGGGAGCTGCGTAATAGTCAAACTAACCGCCATGTGACTAACATTCAATGGATAGATAAGCAACTAACTTTATTATAGTTTAGAATACTTATCTCGTTTGTAGAATTATGTATACTTCTCGGGATGGATAGAAGTCTATTCCCGTCAAGTATGCTGGTGATCTTGTCGGGATGATATAAATGTCACTCCCGCCAAGTAAGCCGTTTGATCTTGCCGGGATGTGCTTGAATATCCTTCCTGTCAATCGTGTTACTTGACCTTGTCGGGATGAGGTAAATGTTACTCCTGTCAAGTATGCCGTCTGACCTTAAAGGAATGTGTTGAACGTCGATCCCGTCGACAATGTCAAGATGTGATGCTTAAGTTGTCAGGATGAGTTCCCGGGATGAGATGCTTGAGTTATCAAGATGAGTTCCCGGGTTGAGATGTTGGAGTTGCCGAGATGAGTTCCCGGGATGAGTGTACGTTAGAAATAATGCACCCTTTGAAATATCTTCGATGGATGCACACCTCGAGATATGTGCACCTCAATCCTTGAGATTCGTGTGAAAATTATGGTACCCACAAGTGCCATTTTTTTTTCCGTTTTTGCCCCTAAGCATTTTTTTTCGTTATAACGGAAAAAACGGTAATGCCACTAGTCCGTTATACCGTTATAACGGTCCCCTTTAAACCTTGGTCTCTAATAGTGTGTGCCACTTCTTCCAAAGACACCCTACAATCACTCACGCGCAACACAAATGCCGACCTCTAGTTTGAGAAAACTAGACTACTGACAAGGAAATTTAACATGCGCGTTACAAATAGTAGTATTGTAATATAGAACAGGATAGCCTATCAGACCTTTGGCTCAAAAAGAAAATATCAAATCAACAACTTGCTCACAATATGAGCGCTTTTATAGGACGCTGACCGTTTGGATGTTGGCCAATCCCTAGATCGACCTACAAACCAAAAATCAGCCTGATTAGTTATTGCAAACCTTTCGATCTTATACCCCGAATAATGGTCAATAATGCTCAAATTCTCAAGGTTAAAATCAACCCATAAAAATGACTCCAATCCAACACTTATAAATCACTAATCAGATTATTTTTGGTTTGTAGGTTCACCTAGGGATTGGCCAAACATTCATACGGTCAGTGTCCACTAAAAATGTACCACGTGCACATATTGTAAGTGGTCATTGACCAATGCGTCCCATGCTCACGATGAAAATTAAAAATGCTCAAATCCAACAGCTGCGAATCAATATCTATCAAGTTACGTAGGTTCACCAAGAGGTGGGCCAAACATTCATTATGCTACATGATAATTTTGGCCTGAAAACATGGAATAGGTATTAGTGACTGAACCCCAGGTTTGCTTTTTTTTTTTTGTGATATTGCATGTGTAGTAGCGGAAGTATAGTAGTACCGGGAGTACCTAATGTTTCTCCTTTGATGAAAAAAATACATATATCATTACTCAGTCAATATATCACGAGAATTTTAGACGATGGATCAATTGAAATTTAAAATATGACATTGACATGCAAGTACTCTTAAAATAGGCCAAATCAAATTCAACGAGATGAGCCGTTGTTTGCGGTGGCGGTGGTGGTGGGAGAGAGAGAGAAGTTAGATCTTTGAAATAATAAAAGAAGACCAGCGATCTTGAGTCAATCAATAGGATCACTCCTCCTGTGGTGGTGGCCTTATCTCGATAGGAGCTGTGATTTGATCATTTTCTATCAGACTTTGACAAAGTCATAGGTCAACTCAATATATAGAGTCAACTGATTATCTTCAACTTGTTTGATTCGAAGGAGCTGGGCATGTGCAATACACCTCATTATTCGGGGTTAAGTCAACAAAAAAAAAAACCCTTGATTTAAAAGATAGATTCCTTAAAGCCTGCCTATCCTCCATACTATTTGAAATGTGACTCAGTTTTGGGCTTCTACATCTCCTAACCATAGTTTAGAGAAGGTTTTTTAGCAACACCCCCTTTGAAAGTAATTAGTAATACCCCTTATATTTTCAAACTTAAGGAATTATGTTAGTCTAAGTAGGAGTAAATCTTTTTGTCACGCCCTGAATTCGGGCACCCAAATCGAATCCGAATGCCTATGGATCAGCCCGTTTACCCAAGATTCAGGGTGTGATAAAAATAAAATGCTCCAAAAAATAAATAAAACAACAAGAATCACCATCGTGATTGATGGATAACAGCTCAACTCCAGTAATCAAAATAATGCGGAAACGTAAACAAGTTATTACGTTGAAATATCCAAAGTCAAAATCAAAGTCAAACTTTTAATTTTTGTCAAAATCACTAATTATGATCTCTATAATTATCTAATTTTTATATCAAACATATTTTGTGAAAACACTTAAGTCAAAACACTCATTTAAGATAGTTTTGAAATTAATTTTCGCGGTTATAAGAAAAACGGTCAACTTTTGGTCAAAATTCAAAGTATGTCGAAAAATTATTTCATTCAAAGATTTTATTCTAAAAATCATAAGAGACAACTTTAACAAATGCACTTTGGCCAAAAATGACGTTTTATAGTTCTTTAGTGGTCTTACAATTATTTGCAGTTTTATAAAAGTGACCGGCAAAACTCAATCGGTTGGTTTTTTCTAACTTAATCGTATGATTCGAGGGTCAATTTAAAACGGAATCCAACAAGTGATATATGCATTTAATAGTGCTCAAAATGTAAATTAAAATATTCCAATCAATTTCAACATGATCAAATTATTTTTGAACAATATCCATAAACCTTAAGAAAAATAACAAAATAATCTTAATCTTCAAACTCCGTCTCGTCCATGGTATCTTCTCCGTCAATGGTTCATCTTCATTTTCTTTTTATGAAATCTGAAATTTTGTTCGGTATAAATCGTGAGCTTTCGCCCAGTACATTCCACAAGATAATCACATGTTTATAATTCATTTAATTTAAACACATACATAGATTAAGAGCACATGTGATACATGATCAAATATATAAAAATATGATGATGATGATCCGATTAAATAAACCCAAAAATCCATTTCACACATTCCCTTTTTTTTCACAAGTCCAACCCGTAGGTTCTTCTGCAGGGGTTTGGGGTCTTTCACCGTAGGGCACCGAGTCCTTGTTAATTCTTTAGGGTTCCTCTGGGCCGCAGAGCCTATGCGCACTCCCAGCTAAATCAAATCCTTCAGGCCGCAGAACCTATGCGCACTCCCGACTAATTCAAACCTTTGGGCCGCAGAACCTATGCGCACTCCCGACTAATACCATACTTCCGGGCCGCAGAGCCTATGCGCACTCCCGTCTAATACCCAACCCAAATGAGAATGCCTCATTATGATGATGAATAATATAATCATTTAGCAAGATAATCAAAAGCACAAGCCACGAAGATTTAAAATCATATAATAAGAATTTAAAATAAATGAATCACAAACTAGAAGAGAATATCCGTACCTATCTAGTTCTAGAACTTAGAACTAGAACCTCCAACACCAAGAACAAGAAGAACTCTAAGGAGTTTAGAGAGCAAGAGAGAGCTCAAGAGAATTGGTGAATTGATATGAGGGCGGGAGGTCCTATTTATAATAGTTCATGGGGAAAAACTTTCAAATATAAGTTTTATAATTTTAGCAAGTATATTTAAAACTTTCTATTTTGTTTTAAAAATATTCTTTAAAGAGACTTTATTTTAATTAATTTTCGTAACATTAAAAGGGGTGGTTTTTATAACCCATTAAATGACTTATTTTAATATGGGTATGGGCTAAAAATGGGCCTAAGGCCTATGGGTATCAAGTAGGCTTTAAATAAGATTATTTTTGGGCCTAAAAGATCTCTAAATTAGCCCGAAAGGCCTGCTCAAATAAGTAAACTCAATCAACATGCAAACAAGAAATAATAACAAAACTTACTAACGATTACTCATTAAATTTATAAAAGATAATAAAAATTATTTAAAATATTTTTAATTTAAAGTTCTTTTAAAATTATATTTTTTTTGTAAAAAATCAAAATATGATAAGAATCTCAAATACTCAAATGGTGATAACATGTTGATTAAAAATGCCAAGGTGGCATTCATCATTTAAAAATATTATTATTTTTTTAAAACAATCCATCATTTAAAATTATGATCTTATTTAATTAAGTTGGTTATCTAGTACACGGAATGTCCCTACATTACTACAGTACAAGTACACATGTATGAAAATTGATTCTAGTATGTCATTAAAATAAAATTTCCTATGTGTCATAATATAAATGTTCTGACTAATTTATCGAATTTTTTCTACGTGACATTATAGCATGTTGTAGATAAAGAATAAGGTTTAAAAATTTTACGATGCCAATTTTTATCATTTTATAGTTAATTTACACTAATACCGCTGAATAAAAGTTCAGGGTATTACAACCTATCCCCCTTAAAGAAATTTCATCCCAAAATTTAGCATTAACTATGCTACTACTGTGCACTCTGATCCTAGATTTTTTTAAATACTTTTATTAAGTGTCAATTATGAAAAGTTCAAATTATGCGAAAAACTTAATTAACAAATCAAGAATATAAGTGTTCAACATAAGATATTTAAGTTTGCATGAGTCATCCTATATTTTTATGTCACTACGTTCTGATCTTATAATTTATAATTAATCATGCGCCAATCAATTATGCATAGACCCATTACATACAAATCCTTAGGTGTCTAAAGCCTATGCTCTGATTAGTTATAAATTATAAGATAAGAACGTAGTGACATAAAAATATAGGATGACTCATGCAAACTTAAATATCTTACGTGGAACACTTATATTCTTGATTTGTTAATTAAGTTTTTCACATAATTTGAACTTTTCATAATTGACACACCTAGGTGATACTATAGTTGACACTTAATAAAAGTATTTAAAAAAATGTAGGATCAGAGTGCACAGTAGTAGCATTTCCAAGTATACAAGCTTTCTCTTTTACATCAATGATTTGGAGCTGTTACTCCATCGTACATAAATGGAAAACAAAAAAATCTTGCTTTAGCCACACCCAAATACATAACTAAAATATGATGTTTCATACATCCACATTAATGATCTGGAGCTAGCTATAACTCCATCAGACGTCTATCACAAACCTGTGGACTCTAGATTCTTCGTTCCACAACATAGGAATCCTTAATTCTCAAAACCCCCAGGTATTCAAGCTTGAATGGGAAGACTACTGAAAATGGAGATTTTGCGATAAGCTTACTAGGCATAGTAACAGGGGCTAGAGCAACAAAAGTCGTCCTTAACGCTAGTCATCTCTATCCTCTGTTTTTCGGCACCAGCTGGTAAATCCCATCGAGGACCATAATAAGAGCAACAATAAAAGCGTAGTCGTCGATGTTTGGAGACACAGTCGCCATCAACGGATGAATGTCAAGCAGCAGCAGCACGTTATCATGATTCTGCATCTGCAAGTATGACGAATAATTAATTAAATATTTGGGATCTCTAATTATTTTAGGTGGATCATATGTTCTTTCATTCTTACTTTAGCGATGATGTCGGTATTAGACTCTCCTCTATAGAAGGTGCATGATTTCTTCGACCCACCTACGACCTTGAAATCACAGACTTCCTCAGTTTGATTGCTGGCTAAGAACACATTTAAATCGGCCCTAAGCTTCTTGTTTGAGGAAAGCTTAGTACTGAATATGAGATCATTGGGTCTTCGTTGTCTCCCCTAAACACTTCATATCTGTGATGCATAGTTATAAGCTGAAATAAAAGAAAACGAGAAAAAATAATTAGAAAATGATTTTTTTTTTAACAATTATAGCATACACAGGTAGGAGGATAGTGGAAAAAAATTGCTCGGAATGAAACTCGATCTCCTAGACCTGCTCGGAATCAATGTTCTAAAGCTCAGAACTCAGACTCGACTCGAAAGTCCATCAGGTCGGATCACCTCGATGACTGGGAGTCGGCAAGTCATTAAATTAATTATTATGTATTTAAATATATAAAAAAAATATTTTTTAAGAAAAGCGTTGAAAAATTATATAATATAGGAAAAATACTTAAAAAAATTAGAGATCTAAAAAAAAAAAAAAATTGAGTTTCGATTCGACTCGACCTTTAAACCGTTGACTCGGTTGAGTTGACTCGGCTGAGTTTCCGAGTCAACTCAGTGGGGCTTGCAATCTGAGTTTGTAACCCGAGTCGACTTGAATATGATCAAGTCGACCCGGCAAGTTTTAAAACATAGCTTGGTTGCCATTTTAAAAATCAAAAATGTTTTCTGAGAAAATAATATTTTTCCATCAAAGCCTTGAATTCATTTCTGTTCCACACAAGTAAGAATTGGCTTCCACTAAAATCCGCCCTTATTTTCTCACATAATTTGAAATTGCATATTTTCTTGGGTGCAATCAAACAGCTCTATCAGATGTATTTTTGCAGAAATTTTTTCCGTGGAAAAAGAAAATTTTCTTTCTCAAAAAAATTTCTATGCAATCAAACACACCTTAGAGGGAAACATCATATAGTTTGGGTTCTATTATACTTATATTACTAACCAATCTATATTACATTAGGGGTGTTTGCACACACACACATACACATCTATATAACAAAACAGGGAAGTTGTCTCCCCCTCTTATCCAGCTTCATAAAGAAGGGCCGAGATCTTATCCCCCAATTGGAGGGTGGATCTCAACCACTCACACCCGATTTTGGCAAACGCTTCGTCGAAGAGTGCCGTGGGAAATATATATATATATATAGCCTTTTTGAACCCAAATTGTTTAAAATTTGTCAATGGGCAAAGTTTTGCTGCTTCACCATTTTAACTATGATTCCGATTAGTACAATCACATGAATCGTAATTAGCTCATCAAATCTGTATAGAGATGTGTGTTTTTAAATATTATTAATTTTTAAAATGAAAAATAATGAATTAAAAGATAAAAATTGAAAATTTGAGAAAAAGAAAATATAAAATTAAATCAGACCTTGGCTTTGATAGTCAAGATACAGTTCCCGGAAGCGTCTTCTAGGATTTGCCGGACCCGCCTATCTAAAGAACTTCCTAACTTGTCTCTGACTCTGAAGACGATGTTTCCATTAACGTCCCTGACGAGGAAGTCCTTTTTGTTCTTATCTTCTCTAACGATTGTGAGGACAACTGCGGGTTGAGCTGACGGCGGATGGATGATGTTGGCGCGGCAGTTTGGTAACGAGTGATCCATGATGGAAGATTGGAAGGGTTTGTTACCGGCTGATAGTTGAGCAGAGGAAGAGAGAGTGAGAGAGTGAGAGATTCCATGTGCCGCTGATATATCAGCATGGACCAAACAATCATGAATCGCTCCGAGTCAACGAAGTCATTGATAGCCCACAATATGAGCCACATGGCATATTCTTAGAGGACGCCGACTGTACCAATGTTTGGCCATTCCTAAGTAGACCTACAAACAAAAAATCAAGAGTAAAACTTGCCTGATCACCTGTGGTGTGGTATCCTACCAGACCACACACAAGCTGTTTGCCGCGTGGATTTTGTATGGTAGCAAGTCACATCAGCACGAGCCACAAACTCATCCTCTCCTCCTCTAGTTAACCTACTCAGGTTTGGTAAGAGTAAATGAAAAAAGTGAGAAAAAATAAAAGTCAAAAAAAGTAAAGCAACACGAAGAAGACATGCGGCAATTTCTTATAAGACACTGACTTTAGATGTTTGACCTATTGTTTTAAAAACGGCCATTTAAACGGTAACACCCGAAGCCCGTTTCCGTTAAAACCGTTTAAACAAGTTTTATCGGTTTTGAAAAAATCGGCCGTCTTTTTTTTGTTTTAACGGTCGTTAAAATCGTTTAAACAGCTGTTTAATTCTGAAAAAATTTGTGAAAAAAACGGCCGTTAAATCCATTTATTTTCGTTAAATTTTTTTTTTTTTTTTAAAATTTCAAATTTCAAAATTTGAATTTTTCAGCACCATTTTTTCCGTTAATACCCGTTAAAATCTGTTAAATTCCATTTTTTCCCTTTTTTCCATTTTTGCCCCTGCCCATTTCAATCCGTTTTAACGGCCGTTTAAACGGTAACGCCCCAGTCCGTTTAACAGTTAAAACGGCCTCCTTTAAATGGTTTAAATAGTTTTAAAAATGGCCGTTTAAACATAAATGCCCCAAGCCTGTTTCTGTTAAAACCGTTTTAACATGTTTTAACGTATTTGAATTTAATGGCTGTTTTTTTGTTTTAACGGCCGTTAAAATCGTTTAAACAGCTGCTAAATTCTGAAATTTTTTGTGAAAAAAATGTCCGTTAAATTCGTTAAATTCCGTATTTTTTTTTAATTTTTAAATTTCAAAATTTGAATTTCAGCGACATTTTTTTTTCGGTTAAACCCGTTAAAATCCATTTAATTCTGTTAAATTACGTTTTTTGCCCCTGGCCGTTTCAATCCATTTTAACGGCCGTTTAAACAGTTTAAACGGTGACGCCCCTAGTCCGTTTAACCGTTAAAACGGCCTCCTTTAAACTTTGGGTAAAACCAAGGTTTAAAGGAGGCCGTTTTAACGGTATAACGCACTGGGGGGCATTACCATTAAAACGGATTGTAACAGCCAGGGCCAACAAAAGAAAAAAAAAGGAAAACAATGGAATTTAACTGATTTTAACAGAAAAAACGGAAAAAATGGCGCTGAAAGTCAAATTTTGAAATTTGAAATTGAAAATTTCAAAAAATGAAAAAAAGGATTTTAACGGTCATTTTTTTTCCACAAAAATTTCCAGAATTTAACGGCGGTTAAAATGAAAAAAAAAAAAACGGCCATTAAATTCAAAGCGTCAAATCGGATTTTAACGATTTTATGTTAACGGGCTTGGGGCGTTACCCTTTAAACAGCTGTTTTTAAAACCATGACTTTGACCCTAGCTAGTAAATTCGCCTATTATACATGTTTAATACACGATTTTTTTTGAAGGAAAGGAACATTTAACATTACCGTATAAAATGAAAAATTAGAAAAAATCACGAATTTTAAAATTATACGAGTAAAATATGTATTATACATGTTTAATACACGGATTCCGTGTTTTTTAAATAAAAACATGTTAAATGGCCGCATAAAATGAAAAAATAGAAAAAATTCAGGCTTTTTAAGGCTAAACAAATATAAATTTGAACAATGACCGAATTTTTGACCAGATGTTTTTATCCCGAAACCGAATTAAACTTGAACTTTTCTCGCTTCGAATATTTACTAAATTGCTAATTGGTACGTTAAAAACTGTTAAAACCCATTTTGACGCTTAGAAATTAATGGCCTTTTTTCGTTTCAACGGCTGTTAAAAATGTTTACTAAAAAATCAACATGATTTGTTATTTCAAAGCGTGTTGGAATTTGGATTGGAGTTATTTTCATGGGTTGATTTTAACCGTGGGAATTTGACCATTATTATTTGGGGTTCAAAGAATCAAAGGTTTGTAAGTCCAGCTAGGGATTGGCAAAACGTCCATACGATCAGCGTCCCCTAAGAGTATGCCACATGGCTCCTATTATGGGTTGTCAGCAAAGTTTTACTCCTTAAATGTGTGCCAGGTGGTGATATTTTATTTGCATTACCTATAGGCATAATAAGTCTGGAACGTAGAGAAATCCTCTCGAGACTAAACAAATCACCAAAAGCGTGTGGAATATAGTGAAGATACTGGACAAACGTGGTCTCTGCGTTGACAATTACAAGCCAAAGACTTCGTCTCAGCGCAATTTGGCACGGCCCATATTTTGGCTACAAAGGAACGTTCAACGTACGCGTCCTGGTCATTGGATCCAGACCGTTGGATATTCTTAAAGATTTGTGGAGTATGTACGACACATAAGTATACAAATCAATGTGGGACCTACATCGCTTTCTAGCTTGAATATTCTATTGCACATGCAACTCACGTACGTGCATGTATTGGAATATTCAAAAAAATTCAATAAAATATGTAAGACCTACGCGCCATAGCTCTCGAGGGTCAAGCTATATAGAGGACACAATATAGCTCATTTTTAGTGCATGTCTCATATTGTTTTGTCATTTACCAACTTAATTATGTGATGCCACGTACTTAGAGACAAGTCAGATGACTTATTGGTGATGGGCATAGTCTTCATCACTATAGGTGCAACTTGGACGGGATCAAGCTGCAACTTTGGGCTGGGCTTGGACTTGTATTTTCGAAACTGAGGTTCGGCCTGGGATGGGATTTTCTAAGCTTGGTAATAAAAGAATTGGATTGTTCCGGGCTGAGCATGGGCAACCCAGCTCAACCCAATGATGAGGACTAAATGTACAATGACGAGGAATCCTAGGCGAAAGGGATTTTGGCAGAAAGAAAACACAAATCAAGTACATGGAAGATCTAATGAGAAATCAGTCAAACAAAAATTTTTCAGATCTAAATCAAGCGAAAGATACAGAATGCTCTTACTTTTGATTATCATCAAAAGGAAGAGTAAAACTTGTGTCACAAGATGTTGCGAAGGAAGCCGGTCACAGCACTCAATATGAGCCACGTGGCATACTATTAGAGGACTTTGACCGTATGGATGTTTGGCCAGTCACTTGGTGGACCAGTACACAAAAAATCAGCATGATTCGTGATTTCTAACCGATTCGATTGAAGTTATTTTCATGGGTTGATTTTAACGGTAGGAATTTGAGCATTATTGAGCGTTATTTGGGTGCAAAAATCCAAAGGTTGTAAATCACTAATCAGACTAATTTTTCGTACGAACGGCCACCTAGGGATGTGCCAAACATCCATATGGTCAATAGTGTGTCACTTCTTCCAAAACGAGATATTTAGATGATGGATCGATCAATTATAATTTCATACATGACATTGACATGCAACTACTCTTAAAATAGGGCAAATCAAATTCAAGGGGATGAGCCGTTGTTTACGTGGTGGTAATAAACAAGACCGGCGATCTTGAGTCAATCAATAGGAACGTACTCCTCCTGTGGTGGCCTTATCTTGATAGGAGCTGTGATTTGATAATTTTCTATCAGACTACGACAAAGTCATAGGTCAGCTCAATAGAGGGGAAGGGAAAGGAATCTCATTTGAAGATATCGTGTTCAGATTATGGGTCTAATTGGTTAGTAGAGAAAGGGTGCAGTGGTGGGGTGGGTGGGTGGTGGTGTGTCTTTTTTTTTTGTTGTATCGTCTTTGTCTTGCTGCATGTTGTAGCTTGTGCATGCTTGATAGGTTTTCTTTGCCTCTAAAGGGGCCTCCTTGAATAAATTTTATTAATTATCAAAATAAAATCTCAATAGAGGCAACTGATCTTCAACTCAACAGGAGCTGTGCAATAAACCTCATTATTCGGGGTAAGTCAACAAAAAAATCCCTTGATTTAGAAGATAAATTCCCTCGATCCCGCCTTCGCTCAACTACATATTGAGTAAAACATGCTCAAACATCTTTAGCCTCGATAATCTTTGAAAACTTTTTTTTTTCACTGTTTTCAAAAGTTTAAATTTCAAAAATTTACGATCGCATTTTTCTAGCTGAGTAAAACTTGTGTCACAAGATGTTGTGACGGAAGCCGGTCACAGCACACAATACGAGCCATGTGGCATACTATTAGAGGATGATGACCGTATGGATGTTTGGCGAGTCCCTCGGTGGACCGGTACACAAAAAATCAGCCTTATTAGTGATTACTAACCGATTCGATTGAAGTTATTTTCATGGGTTGATTTTAACAGTAGTAATTTGAGCATTATTGAGCGTTATTTGGGTGCAAAAATCCAAAGGTTGTAAATCACTAATCAGGCTGATTTTTGGTTTGTAGGTCCACCGAGGGACTGGCCAATATGGCTGCAACTTGGGCGGGCTTAACCCGAGCCCGACGGGTTGAACCCGACAATAGGGTTGGGTTGGGTTAGCCCTTTCAGAACTTGGGTTAGGTTCGGGCAAGATTTTTTGTAACCCGATTAAATTGGGTTGGGCTAGGGTTGAGGCTCGGCCCAACTCGACCCCGACATACAAACTACATATATGTATTAGTATACCAACTAACATCAACATTATATTTCGGCAAATATAACGACCCGTGGATGTTTGTCCTTAGCAAACTATAACCCTTGTATGAGAGTCTTTGAAACTACATTTAATTTGGCATTTTATTTGATCAGTTGATATTGAAAATATCGTGTGTTCTTTAATGATTATTTTTTGTTATTTCTCTAGTTAATACTTTTATCATGCATTTGAGTTGATGAACTTCTCTTATCATGAACATATCATGTTTTCTTCCACCACCTGTATACAGCGCCACGTGTTCAAATATTTTCTCTCTTCTGAACTGTATTTCTTCCCATCCTTTTGCCAATAGGCGTCAAGGGACCTTTGTTCATTTTCCCAACCGTTCTCTCTCCTTAGAATGCTTTTCCACTGAAACCCCGTTTTCTCTCTTGGGTCCATCTTTTCGACAATTTGGTGATCTGGTCAGGATCTGAGTATAATGCGGTAACCCGGCCAACCCCACCACCCATCTTTTAACTTGGATAGTGATGATGATAATCCATGCGACAAAAAGCAATAAAAACAATCATGTAGGGAAAAACATACAATAAGTACAACCAAAGGGTGTGATTTTATTGTACCATAACAATAAACAGAGTTTTGAAAAACAAGGGAAATGCAGGCTTCGGTAACAAAAGCTCTTGATTTTCTTGCTAGACACCCTGGTTAACCGCATCAAGGATCAGAATAAGAGCAACAATGAAAGCGTAGTCGATGTTCGGATACACAGTCACGCTGAACGCATCCTTCCCAAGCAGCACGCTCTGAACAGTGTGTTTCTTTTGCATCTGCAATTAAGATATATAGAATAAAAAATCATTCGGGATCAATTTTTGATCATCAGTCGGATCATTATATGTTCATCAATAAATTCTTACTTGAGCGATGATGTTATTAGACTCTCCACGGTAGATGACGCATGATCTCTCCGTCCAGGTTTGGGGCAACCTGACTTAACAATACACCACTATAAAATATAATTGTATATATCAAGCTTAATTTATATAGGTATTTATAAGAGAGGAACTCCATATTAAAAATAAAGGGCTTTTTTGCTTTACCCCCTTTATTGATGCAATTTGCAAGTCACCCAATGTTTTCAAAATATTTGCTTTTCACCTTTGACCAAGGTCAACGTCATTGACCATAGACGGTCTCCAGATGGACAACCCAATATTTTTTAAATGACTATAATGACCTTGGGTGAGACGCAAATATTTTAAAAACATTGGGTGCAATGCAAATTGCATCAATAAAGTAAGGGGGACAAGCAAAAAATCTTTGTTTTTTAGAATTTTTTTTTTTTTTTTTTTTTGAGGATTGTGAGCTCAAATCCTTTCTTCATTTACTTTTGGCCCAATCGAAGGTGGACATACAAAAAAAAAATTAATTTGATTGTTAAATTTTAAGCATTGGATTAGAGTTGTTTTCTGGGTTGATTTTATTTGTAAAAAATTTGAGCATTATTTGGGGCACAAAGATCCAATGGCTTGAAATCATTAATCAAGCTGATATTTGGTATGTAGCTCCACCTAGCGATTGGCATACGGTTAGTGACCTCTAAGAGTGTGCCACATGGCACATATTGTGGTCCCTTGTCATCATCGATGAGGGACACTAGCGTGCTTAACAACCTATGAGGTGAGTTCCTTTTATAGTTCACAATCCTCAAAAAAAGATTTTGAGCTCACATTCCTAAAAAAAAAGGGTCGGGCTCCTTTGACAGATCTAAAATGACAGGTAAAATGACAAGGACACAATATAAGCCAAGTGGCATACTGTTACAGGACTCTGACCATATGGATGTTTGTCCTATCCCATGCTGGTTCTACAAACAAAAAATCAGTCTGATTGGTGATTTATAAGTGTTGCATCTTTGTACTAAAATACTGCTCAAATTCCAGTTGAGATCAGCCCATGAAAATAAGTCCAATCCAAAGCCTATAAATCACTAATCAGGCTGCTTTTTGGTTTGTAGGTCCACCATGGGATAGGACAAACATCCATACGGTCAGAGTCCTGTAAAAGTGTGCCACGTGGCTTATATTTTGTCCCTGTCATTTTAGATCTGTCAACCGAGCCCGACCCAAAAGAAAAAACCTAAAAATAAAAGGATTTTTTGCTTGTCCCCCTTACTTTATTGATTCAATTTGCTTGGCACCCAATGTTGTTAACATATTTGCGTCTCACCCAAGGTCATTATAGTCATTTAAAAAATATTGGGATGTCCATCCGGAGACCATCTATGGTCAACGTCGGTCAAAGGGTGAGACGCAAACACCAAGCGTGTGGAATATAGTGAGGATATCACACAACATATGCTTCGACGACCAGGACTGTGTTTTTATATGTGCGTGGTCTTTGGGTTCACACCATATAGTTCATTTTGAAAGTGTCTCATTTGTATCATTTATGAACTTTTGTGATGCCACGTAGCGATAAGTCCATGACTGATTTTTGGTGATGGAGATAGTCTTCACTATGGTGCAACTTGGACGGGATCAAACCGACCTTGGACGGGCTTGGGGCGTTACCCTTTAAACGGCTGATTTTAAAACCATGACTTTGACCCTAGCTAGTAAATTCGCATTATACACGTTTAATATTTCTTTTGTTTTCATTCAGTTTTACATGATGGATATCTTTGTTTTTAGCTTTTTGTGTGGATCAGTTGGTGAATAAGGACCATGAAAAAGCGATCCCAGTGTTCATGGCTGCCATGAATGTCCGAGATCGAGTTGATAATGATGAAAGATATTGCCATTGGGCCAAAGAACTCAAGAAGCCATTAAGTCTCTGAGAAGCCGGTGTTTCTACATCTGTATAAAGGTCATTGACTTCTTTTCCCTCTAATTTTCCATTATTAGTTTTTATTGAGATTACAAAGTTCGAAGTAGAATTTAGTAGAAATTCTTTGTTTTCTTTTTCATGCAGAGGTGTGGGCGATAAGATGATAAAATCACACTTTTGAAAAACATGTTTTACTTGATTCAACAAGGAATGGCTTTTAAGACTTGATGAAACAAGGGAAGTCGATGAGGCCAAATAAACTCTCCGATAGTGAGACCAGCTGTAGTGGATGGCCCGAGAGGGGTAGATCCTCATCTTAAAGCCTTTGAAAGTGCTCAACAGATGCTCCGGGACCTTGAGTTCGAAATGATGAATAATGGAGGATACCAGGTCGAAAAGAATTGGATCTTTAATGACTTCTTGGGTTCTTCCTCGATTAAGCCAATTGTGTTGAAGAAAAATGGGTGACTTTATTCGCTCATAGAGGTATAACTTAAGTTCTTTTTCAGTCGCTGAATTTTTAATTTTCCTGAAAAGCTAAAGTTGTTAGAGGTAATTTCAATGTGACCTATTTGCATGTTGGATTTTGTAGATCTCTCAGTGGTGGGGATCTTGACCAGGCAAGATTTGAGGGCTTCCAACATTTTGAGTGTCTTCCCAAAAAAAAAAGCAGGGGAAGAGAAAAGGAGATGTTAACAACTAAACCACTAGGATGGCGCACCATTTTATCTCATGGAGAGTCATATCTCCTGTATTTCTTTAATTTTTTTTTTATCAATTTTGCATTCCTTAAATAACACCTTTCAAAGGAAGGACGAAGAAACATTTAGAAACTTTCATATTTATTACTACTTCCCTATACGTGTTATTCAGTCAATAATAAATAAATTCATTTTCATCGAACAGATCTAATCAGGTCGTTCTTCTGATGCAAAGGGGCATGAAAGTTGTAGTTTTATCTGGGTATTCACTCAAGATTGAGGCATCACATTTCTATTTCAAGCGGGAATTCTTGACTTTTATCATCTATATAATAAAATACAAGAACCTCTGACGTCAGACCATAATATATATGATGAGCCATGTGCAACACTCTTAAGAGGCCATTGAGGTGGACCTATACAAACAAAATATCTGCCTCATTAGTGATCTCCAAGATTTGGATTGAGTATTCCAAAATAATGATTGAAGTGGCATTTTTGTCAAATATGAAAATCTTCACTTCGGAGGTAAAACCTTAAATTGAAAACCAACCCCAGGTGTTGCACTAACTCAGATGACCACGATTCAAATCCAAATAATTTGTAAATATTATTGTACACTATAGCAAGGTTTAAAGGGGACCGTTATAACGGTATAACAGACTGGCGGCGTTACCGTTTTTTCCGTTATAACGGAAAAAAAAATGCTCAGGGGCAAAAATGGAAAAAAAGAAGGGAAGATAACGGTTAAAATTTGAATTTCAAAAATGGAAAATAATGGAAAAAAACGGAATATAACGGAAAAAAAATAAAAATAACAGCCATTTTTTTCACAAAATTTCTCAGAAAAAAAGGTCGTTATTTTCGTTATAACGGAAAATAACGGCCGTTATTTTCTGGGGGTTTTAACGGTCCATAATGTAACGGGGTAGGTCCGAATCCGTTATAACGGCCGTTATTTTCGTTATAACGGCTGTTTTTTAAACCTTGCACTATAGTATTACATGTCAAAAAGATTTTTTTTATATAATGTAAGTATCTTCTTTCATTCCTAGTTAAATAGTAAACTAACAGGATTTCCTAAATAAGAGGATTCTAATAAATCTAATTTTAGCAAATCTCTATCTAAAAGAGAGAATCTCTCATCGTTTATTAAATAAAATAAGATCTTTATTACTTAATTAAATTGCATCTCTTATTTACAAAAGATCTTTATCTTACTAATTATTTTTATCTCCCTTTTTCATCAAATTCTATGTGTTTTTAAATTTCTCTTTCCGACCAAATCGAACCGTGGTCGGATCAAAATTCGGTTTAATCATCGGTTCGGTTTTTAAAACATTGTTTTCCTTCCATGTCACATGAAAGAAGGAAAAGTTAGAAACACAGAAAGACAAAAGTCACAAAACTTACGTTGTGCTGGCTTCAAAAAAAAAAAAATTGGGTTGGGGCGACCTACACAATGTACCTTTAGCAAAAACAGAACTAAGATGATGAAGGTTGACGACAGTGTGAACCACGTGGCTGGCTCTTAGAGACTACCGACCATATAGATGTTTGGCCTGTCCCTAGATAGACCTACCTAACAAAACTCAGCCTGATTAGTGATTTATAACTTTGGATCTAAGTATCCCCAATAATTCTCAAAATCCTCAGTTAAAAATAAACCATGGAAAAGACTATAATCCAATGGAAACAAATCACTAATCAGGTTATTTTTGGTTTGCAAGTCCATCTAAGGTTGAGTCAAACAACTAGCTCACAACATGAGCCATGTGGCATACTTTTATAGGACGCTGACCATATAGATGTTTAGCCAATCCCTAAGTGGACCTACAAATTAACCAAAAATCGGCCTGATTAGTAATTTCAAGCCTTTCAATCTTTTACCCGATAATGGCCAATAATGCTCCCAACCGTTGCTGGTCATCAGGCAAGTTTTACTCAGAGAATGGGAAACATTGCGTCCCATGCCCGCGATGAAAATGAAAAATGCTCAAATCCAACAGCTACAAATCAGCAATCAAGTTATGTAGGTCCACCAAGTGGTGGGCCAAACATTCATTATGCCACATGATAGAAGCAACTATAGAAGGGATAGGTATTAGTGACTAAACATCAGATTTGCTCTTCTTGTGATATCGCACGTGTAGTAGCGGAAGTATAGTAGTACCGTGAGTACCTAAATGTTTCTCCTTTGAAGTATAAAATGCGTATATAGGCATTACTCACTAGTCAATATATCACGAGAATTTTAGATGATGGATCAATTGAATTTCATACATGACATTGACATGCAAGTACTCTTAAAATAGGCCAAATCAAATTCAATGGGAGGAGCCGTTGCTTAAGGTGGTGGTGGTGGTGGGAGAGAGTAGTTAGAATTTGGAAGTAATAAAAAAAGACCGGCGATCTTGAGTCAATCAATAGGAACTCCTCCTGTGTGATGGCCTTACCTCGATATAGGAGCTGTGATTTGATCATTTTCTATCAGACTTTGACAAAGTCATAGGTCAACTCAATAGAGACATCTTCAACTTGTTTGATTCTAAGGAGCAAGGCATGTGCAATACAAACTCATTATGCGGGGTTAAGTCAACAAAAAAACAAGCCTTGATTTAAAAGATAAATTCCCTAGAGCCTGCCTATCCTCCATAATATTTGGAATGTGAGTCAGCTTTGGGCTTCTAGATCTCCTAACCATAGTTTAGAAAGGGTGTTTTAGTAACATACCCTAAAAAATTGAAAGTAATTATTAATACCCCCTTAATACTTTCAAACTTTAGGATTACCCCCCTTGACCTAATTTAACAATGGTTGACTTAATAAGTTAAAAACGGATTTGAATCACACACGTTTGTTAGCATTGTACTTGCAATATGGTCCTTTCATATAGAGGTACATTGACAGGCGCATGATGCATGCCACGTCGCTGGATCCCCCCAGCAGAGGCCACTCAGTCAATTACCTTAGTCTAAGGTTTCCTAAGAAGATGGAAAGTCACATGGGAAGATGAAAATGTGGTTCTAGAAATGTACCTAGATGGCTATATAAAGGGAGCCTAACCATATGTTACGATGTGTGATTAAACACAGCTAAGAAGAAGAAAAAAGATCACAAGAAGTGTTAGAATTTTTGTAGAGACTGAGATAAATGTTTATAGGAAATTAAATCAGGAATTTTAAGAATAAGTTTTCTTGTGTGCTTTCTCTTATTGTTTATCTAGGAACTCTGCACTACTCCTTTGGAGAGTCCATCTCCATGTTCTCTTCACTCTAATCATGTGAGGTAGTTTACCCCCAACAAAGTGAAATCAATCGGGTTTGGGCCAACAAAATTGTGTTTGAGTTAGTGTGCGCTAAGCCAACAAAGTGTTATCAGAGCGAGGAAATCGCCAACATCAAGGATATGAAAAATTCATAAATCCACCATTCGGAAAAAAAAATAAACCATAATGAAAAAGGGGAAAATAGAGATTTACTGAACCATGAAAAGGAGAAAGTAGAGATCTACTCAAAATGGACCACAATTTTCTCACTGAATGAAGCCTAAACGGCCACATCACTATTGCAGTATAGTTAATATTTCTTGGAGGATTCGTTGGTAGCTACAAGCATTAATTGCTTATCTGCAACTAAGCTTGAGAGAGAGAGCAGTTGCGGTTGAAAATGTGAGGCCGGTCGGAGGAGGAGGAGAGGGAAGGACAAAAAGATTTTTCCTTTTTTAATTATTTTTTATAAAACAAAAATGTATATAGTAAACCTTGGCTCCCTCTAGCCCCTGCAAATCATCCACGTGTTGGAGATTGATTGGTGTTGAGGGGAAAGCCTCAACCAAATGGGTGAGGAAATTAATTAAGATTTATTGTATTGTAGTGCGCACACCGTAATAAACAAAATTTCGAACAAATTAAGGGAAATGCAGGGTACAGTAAAACAAAAAGTTCTCCTTAACGCCAGTCATCTCTATCCTCGGTTTTCATTCGTAGGTGCCACCTGGTAAACCCCATCGAGGACCATAATAAGAGCAACAATAAAAGCACAGTCGATGTTTGGATACACAGTCACCATTAATGGCTCATTTTCAAGCAGCACGCTACCGTATTTCTTCTGCACCTGCAATTATGACGAATAATTAATTAATCATTTCATTTCTTTGATTTTAGATGGATCATATGTTGTTTCATTCTTACTTGAGCAATGACGGTAGTAGACTCTCCCATGTATATGGTGCATGATCTCTCTGACCAGCTACCAACGACCTTGAAATCACAGACTTCCTCTCTTTTGTTGTTCGCTAAGAACACATCTAATTTGGTCTCAAACTGGGTCGTTGGGGAAAGCTTACTATTGAATATGAGATCCTCGGGGTCATCGCTGTCTCCTCTAAACACTTTATATCTGTAACGTGCAGTCCACATCTGAAATAAAAGAAAACGAGAAAAAATAATGAGAATAGGAGTTTTTTTTTTTTTTTTAAATGATATACACAGGTAGCAAGATAGTGGAAAAAATTTTGTTCTACAGGGAGATGGAACTAGATGCCAGGTGACAACTCAAGAAGCAGAAGAAGAAGTTCAATTGAAAATTCAAAAACAGAAAATATAAAATTAGATCAGACCTTGTCTTTCATAGTGAAGAGACGGTTCCCGGAAGCGTCCACTAGGACTGGCCTATCATAAAAACTTAGTAACTTGCCTTTGATTCTGAAGACGAAGTTTCCATTAACGTCAAGGACGAGGAAGTCTGGTATGCTCATATCTTCTCTGACGATTGTGAGGTCTACAGCGGAAGGGACACAGAACTGTGGGCCAATAACGACGACGGGTTGAGTTAACACCGAATAGCTCGGTTGTTTCTTTGCGGAAGTGTTAATTACCGTCGGATACTTATGGTTGATTCATGATGGAAGGGCCAGTTAGCGGCGCGTAGTATGGTTGATTCGTGACGGAGGGTTTTGTTACTGGCGGATAGTGCGGATGATTAGTGATGGAAAGGTTTGTCACCGGAGGAGGATCGTATGGTGGCGGATAGTATGGTTGATTCGCGATGGAGGGGTTTGTTACCGGCAGATAGCATGGTTGATTCGTGACGGAAGGGTTTGTTACCGGCGGATAGGACGGTTGATACATGACGGAAGGGTTTGTTACGTACCGGCGGATAGCATGGTTGATACATGATGGAAGGGTTTGTTACCGGCGGATAGCATGGATGTGTTACGTATGTTCTGACCTGCGCGCCATGTCATCACAGCCACATCACCATTATGTAGTTATTAAACGGTTAAGAAGTTGTGTTAGTTATGTCCATGTGTCTAAATGTTATGAATATTAGGTGGTTATCCATGTGTTTAAATATTATGAATATTAGGTGGTTAGTAAGTTGTGTTAGTTATGTTCATGTGTCGAAATGTTATGGAAGGTGGGTAGTTAGAATTTCTTTATAAATATGTTGTAAAAGGTTTGATAAGGCATGTAAAATCTTTGGAAACTTATTGTATTGTGGAAATGAATTTGTTATTTTAATTATATATAATTCTTGAAAGATTAGAAGAAACGTAACCGTTTGATTCGTGCGGAAGGGTTAGTTAACGGCGGATAGAACGGTTGATCCATCATGGAAGGGCTAACAAATGGCAGATAGTTGGGCAGCATGTCGAAGAGAGAGAGAGACTAACAAACACCAAGTGTGTGGAATATACTATAGTGAGGATACCGCACAACATAGGCTTCGACGACCAGTATTGTGTTTTTATGTGTGTGTGGTCTTTGGGTTCACACCAAGGTTTGAAGTCTCGAGATCGGCCATCGGATCAGCCACCTCTGATCCCGAGTTGGACGGTTGGATCAGTCCGATCCGCCGTGATCCGAGACGAGACAAAAAAATCTAAAAAAATTCAAAAATTGGCAGAAAAATTTTAAAAAAAATGTGAAAAAAGCATAAAAATTATAAAAGCATAAAATATAAGAAAACTAAAACATTTCAGCCTCTTGGGATGAAAAAAAAAACATAAAAATAAAAGATCATGTGAAAAAATCATAAAAATTACAAAAAAAAAAAAGATAAAATAAAAAACTTAGCCATTTTCATCAAACCTGAACTTAATCTCAAATAAAGTTTGCAAGATTCAAAGTAACTCGCCGGATCTCGCCGAAACTTGTTGAATCTCGCCGAATTTTCTCCCCAACTCGAAGTTATTTAACTTCAAGCTTTGATCTTCATGAATCAAGCTTTGATCTTCATGAATCTACAAGTTTCGATGGTAGATATGCCTTTTTTATTCTAGTTTTAGGTTCTAAGATGAGTTAGAGGAAACGAGAGAAAATGTGGAAAAAAAAAAAAAAAGGGTTTTGAAGTGTTTTTAACTCTTATCACTGGTTCAACTCGACGAGTTGGACCGGTCAACTCGTCGGGATCGGGCGATCCAACCGATCCAACTCACTGGATCAGGCGATCCACTATGATCCGAGACATACCTTGGATCTTTGTCTCAGATTGCTCTGATCCCGATCTGGATCACCCGATCCAACTCAAGATCGCCCGATACTTCGAACCATGGTTCACACCATATAGTTCATTTTGAAAGTGTCTCATCTTCTATCATTTATGAACTTTTGTGATGCCACGTAGAGATAAGGCCATGACTGGTTTTTGGTGATGGAGATAGTCTTCACTATGGTGCAACTTGGACGGGATCAAACCAACCTTGGACTGGGCTTGGGCTTTTATTTCCCAACATGAGTTGGGCATGAGATAGGATATATATGATTTCTGAGCCTGGTAAAAAAAACGGCTTGTCTCTCTCTTGAGCTAGTACTAGAGGAAGCAATAGCGGACGAAAGAGCTCAAAAAGTAGTGCAGGGGGATAAAATAAATGAAGTGGTATAAAAGTAATTGTAACCAATGGCTGACGTCGCTCATGTGGCATAAGTTACATCATAGCCATTTACTTTGTAACGTCCTAACCAAGAGCTATATATGTATGAGATCTGATCAATGAAAGAGAGAGAAATTAACATGTCCCAATTACAACACATTATCAACATGAAGGTCCCGTTTCTCTTGTCATCCAGCAATGGCGGTGGACGTGAATCAATGTGAGCGGGATTGGCAGCATGTTTATTTGATCTCCTTCTACAAAAGATTTCTAGGTCATATGTTCCATACTAAGATGGTTTAGTTTTCTGAAACCTACCCTTGCAGCTTATGAAACTGCTGCATTTGATACACCATATTGATGTTCTTAAAGTTGGGACTTCATTTTCTATGATTTTGTTTGTGAGAAAAGTTTCTGCCACACATCTGATGCAGATGGCAATTGAAAAGGTATGCCATTGATCTTGATAGTTCAATGGGCGGCCACCATTAAAAGTAAACTCTTAGAGGTATGCATAAATATATTTATTTGCATTTATGTATTTAAGCATGGTTTTATAAAAAAGGGTTTCTTATGGTTTTAACGGCCATTAAAACGGCAACGGCCCAAGCCCATTACGATAAAAATTGTTAAATTCTGTTTCTTTTTTTTTTTTTTACATTTCAATTTCAAACTTTGAATTTTGAATTTCAGTGCCATTTTTTCCATTAAAAAAATCGTACATAAATTTAACAGAGCCCAAGTTTATCACACCAATGAAATCAAGGGTAACTCCAACAAAGTTCATTAAAATTGCAATATAAACAAATTCAACCTAAGGATTCATTTCCAATTATACAAGCATTCTCTTTTACATCAATGATTTGGAGCTGTAATAACTCCATCGTACATAAATGGAAAACAAAAAATCTTGCTTTAGCCACACCCAAATACATAACTAAAATATGATGTTTCATAAATCTGTGGACTCCAGATTCTCCGTTCCGCAACATATGAATCCTTAATTCTCAAAAAAACCCCCGGGTATTCAAGCTTGAATATTGGGAAGACTACTGAAAATGGAGATTCTGCAAGAAGATTGAAAGCTTGCGCTACTTGATCCACGTATAGAAGCTTAGTAGGCATAGTAGCACATCAGGGGCTTGAGCAACAAAAGTCGTCCTTAACGCTAGTCATCTCTATCCTCTGTTTTCAGGCACCAGCTGGTAAATCCCATCGAGGACCGTAATAAGAGCAACGATAACATCGTACTGGATGTTTGGATACACAGTCACTATCAACGCGTCATTGCCAAGCCGCACGTTATCATGATTCTGCATCTGCAAGTATGACGAATAATTAATTAAACATTTGGGATCTCTAATTTTAGGTGGATCATATGTTCTTTCATTCTTACTCTAGCGATGCCGACGGTTTCAGATTCTCCTTTATAGAAGGTGCATGATTTCTCCGACCAGTTGCCTACGACCTTGAAATCACAGACTTCCTCAGTTTGATTGCTCGCTAAGAACACATTTAAATCGGCCCTAAGCTTCTTGTTTGAGGAAAGCTTAGTACTGAATATGAGATCATTGGGTTCTTCGTTGTCTCCCCTAAACACTTCATATCTGTGATGCATAGTTATAAGCTGAAATAAAAGAAAACGAGAAAAAATAATTAGAAAATGATTTTTTTTTTTAACAATTATGGCATACACAGTCGGGTCGGGTCACCACGATGACTCGGGAGTCGGCGAGTCATTAAATTAATGATTATGTACTTAAATATATAAAAATAATATTTATTAAGAAAAATGTTGAAAATTTATAAAATATAGGAAAAATACAAAAAAAATTAGAAATTCAAAAAATAAATTTGAGTTTCAAGTCGAATCGACCTTTTAACGGTTGACTCGGTTCAGTTGACTCGGCCGAGTTTACGAGTCAACTCAGGCAGGTTGCAATTCCGAGTCGACCCAGTGAGTTTTAAAACATAGCTTGGAATCCCTTGCTTGGTAGCCATTTTAAAAATCAAAAAAATATTCTGAGAAAATAAGATTTTTCCATCAAATCCTGGAATTCATTTCCATTCCACATAAGAATTGGTTTCCACTAAATCTGCCCTTATTTTCTCACATAATTTGAAATTGCATTTTTTCTCGGGTGCAATCAAACAGCTCTATTGGATGTATTTTTGCAGAAAATTTTTCCGTCAAAAAAGAAAATTTCTTTCTCAAAAATTTTTTCTACACAATCAAACACACCCTAGAGGGAAACATCATATAGTTTCAGTTCTATTATACTCATATTACTATCAAATCTATATTACATCATGGGTGTTTGCACACACACACACACATACATATCTATATAACAAAACAGGGAAGTTGTCTCCCCCTTTTATCCAGCTTCATAAAGAAGGGCCGAGATCTTATCCCCCAATTGGAGGGTGGATCTCAACCACTTACACCCTTTTTGAACCCAAATTGTTTAAAATTTGTCAATGGGCAAAGTTTTGCCGCTTCACCATTTTCTAACTATGATTCCAATTAGTACAATAACATGAATCGTAATTAGCTCATCAAATCTGTTCAGAGACATGTGTTTTTAATATTATTAATTTTTAAAATGAAAAATAATGAATTAAAAGATAAAAATTGAAAATTTGAGAAAAGAAAATATAAAATTAAATCAGACCTTGGCTTTGATAGTGTAGATACAGTTCCCGGAAGCGCCTTCTAGGATTTGCCGGACCCGGTTATCTAAAAAACTTCCTAACTTGTCTTTGACTCTGTAGACGATGTTTCCATTAACGTCCCTGACGAGGAAGTCCTTTCTGTTCATATCTTCTCTAACGATGTTGAGGACAACTTCGGGTCGAACTGACGGCGGATGGATGATGTTGGCGCGGCTGTTTCGAAACGATTGATCCATGATGGAAGATTGGAAGGGTTTGTTATCGGCTGATAGTTGAGCAGAGGAAGAGAGAGTGAGAGAGAGATTCCCTGTGCCGCTGATATATCAGCAAGGACCAAACAGTCATGAATCGCTTGTCCTTAAAAGCTAATAAAACTTCGCTGACAGCCCGAGTCAACGAAGTCACTGACAACCCACAATATGAGCCACGTGGCATATTCTTAGAGGACGCTGACCGTATGGATGTTTGGCCAATTCCTAGATGGACCTACAAACGAAAAATCAACATGATTAGTTATTTCGAAGCGTGTTGGAATTTGGATTGGAGTTATTTTCATGGGTTGATTTTAACCGTGGGAATTTGAGCATTAATGACTATTATTTGGGGTTCAAAGAACCAATCCATCTAGGGATTGGTAAAACGTCCATACGATCAGCGTCCTATAAGAGTATGCCACATGGCTCCTATTATGGGTTGTCAGCAAAGTTTTACTCCTTAAAAGTGTGTCAGGTGGCGATATTTTGCATTTCCAATAGGCATAATAAGTCTGGATGGAACGTAGCGATGTTCCTCTTGCGACTAAACAAATCATCAAAAGCGCGTGGAAATATAGTGAAGATACAAGACAAACGTGGTCTTTGGGCTGACAATTACAAGCCAAAGACTTCGTCTCTGCGCAATTTGGCATGGCCCATATTTTGGCTACAAATTAAGGAACGTGAAACGTACACGTCCTGGACATATTGGATCCAGACCGTTGGATATTCTTAAAGATTTGTGGAGTATGTACGACGCATAAATATACAAATCAATGTGGGACCTACATCGCTTTCTAGCTTGAATATTCTATTTCAAACTATACAGGCACATGCAACTCCCGTACGTGTGTTGGAATATTCAAAAAAATTTCACAAAAATATGTAAGACTTACGCGCCATAGCCCTCGAGGGTCAAGCTAGAGGACACAATATAGCTCATTTTCAGTGCATGTCTCATATTGTTTTGTCATTTACCAACTTCATTATGTGATGCCACGTACGTAGAGACAAGTCAGATGACTTATTGGTGATGGACATAGTCTTCACTATAGGTGCAACTTGGACGGGATCAAGCTGCGACTTTGGGCTGGGCTTGGGCTTGTATTTTCCAACCCGAGGTTCGGCCTGGGATGGGATTTCTAAGCCTGGTAATAAAAGAATTGGATTGTTCCGGGCTGAGCATGGGCAACCCAGCTCAACCCAATGATGAGGAATAAATGTACAATGATGAGGAATCCTAGGCGAAAGGGCTTTTGGCAGAAAGAAAACACAAATCAAGTACATGGAAGATCTAATGAGAAATCGGTCAGACAGAAATTTTTCAGATCTATATGGGTTTAAAGTTAACGGTAAAAATTACAGTCCGTAATTCTTCAACTTGTAAACCACGCTACAAATATCAGAATGATTTGAATTTTTTGTGATGGTAATCTCCTCACCATAGGGACCATCGGTCCTTACCAAAAAATCGTCCTAGTGCAAAACTTTTAAAATTTATATATTGGCCCCGCCAATTTTTGGTGTGAAATTTTGTGTCAAAATTTGTGGCCCATGATCCTGACCCATTTGGAAAACACATTCCGTTTCTTGACCGCCAATGGTCTGGATCCTAGCGACGACCTCTTGCAAAGATCTGTTTTTATAAAAAGATCACCCAACTGGCATAACAGGAGTAAAACTTCTATCACAGCGCCTTGTGATAGAAGAAAGTTACAGCTACTAATGGATCGACACGTGGACCACAACCTAACTCAGGTTAGGATAACCCAATAATCGAATTTTTTTTTCCATCCCGCTTCCCTCTATTTTTTTCTGGGTTCCCGCCCATATCAAAACTTTCCCGTCGCCCAATTCTCTTTTCTTTCCCATTGAATTGTTCAATACCAAAACAACACCCTCTTCCAAAACAAAACTCTCTTCCAGATCCGGACTGCTGGTAGTCCTCGAGAAATTCCACACAAATCTGAATGACCATCCAACGGTCTAGACACAGGGACGACTATTCCAGAACCTTGTACATCTTTTAAAACCAAACACAATGAATAATCACAAGTTCCTTTCAAACATCCGATCAGCTGCTTATCAAAATCATTAAAAAAAAAACCCATCCCATCTACCAATTTCTTTTGTACAGTAAGATAAAGAATCATGAAAACAGCTACGATCATACAATAAGATCAAATCCACTGAATACCTTATGTTGCCCCCATAGATTTGCCCTAGGCACACAAATACATCCTACAAACC